>OY755083.1:9773288-12355698 GCA_963576655.1 Gastrophysa polygoni | reverse complement strand
CACCACATCTAACATGACATTCAAAGCATTTTCTTCATTTGTAACGCTTACTGATCTTCCACTTTTTGGTCGATCTTTGACAACTCCAGTTTCATGAAAACGCTGCAATGTTTTTGAAACGGTTGATTTAGAAATTGGTTCCCGATTTGGATGCAATTCATTAAAAATATTCACTACTTGGTCACAACTTCGTCTTCTATAACCGAATCCTATGATCATTAAAATTTCAATACGCTAAGTATTAGTTAAACGTGCCATTTTTGCGCGAAACTTATTTACACTAAATGTATTTTTGACATGTGTTGTCAAGATCATCACTGTTAGACAAAAGAACGACGCGGCGTTGTTATGAAGCTGGAAACTTTCAAAGGTAACTTGATGGACTATGAACTCAATGGACTAACATTTTTGGATAATTTATTATAAGTTATTTTCAAAATTCGATATCTCGAAATCGGTTGAGCTTAGGAAATGATGCGCTTCATCAATTTTGTTCAGAATTTTGAGCAGAATTGAAATGTAGAATAATATACAGGGTGTCCCATTAGAGAAAAAGCAACTTTGTTTCGTCCTGACTTTTTGACCCATCCTGTATACTTATTTTTTCATTAGCCTAATGGATTTTGAAAAACCCTACAACTTTTGTATCCTAACATTTTTCGCTAGCTATCTTATTTTAGGAAATAATCGACCGTTTCCATACATATCAGCGACCCTGTATATATATATATATATATATATATATATATATATATATATTAGAATGCATAACATACAATATATATATATATATATATATACAATATATATATTGTATGTTATGCATTCTAATATTTCTGACTGTGAAGTACTAAAGAATGATGATAATCTGCACTACTTAGATGATCCTTCTCTTTTGTAGGAAATACTCAACATTTGATGGAACCATTCAAGAATACAAAATCGTCCGTAGGCAATATAGCTACAGCGTTTTATACCGGACTGTGGGCATATGACGGATGGAATAATCTCAACTATGTCACTGAAGAAATTAAAAACCCATCTAGGTAATGTGAAAAGAATATAACAAAATATTTTCACGCGTAATAAGTTCAAATAGCGCCTAAGCTCCTACAGATACGAATTTGTAGTAGATCTGGAAACCGGATATACATAGTGACCAAGATAAGGATGCAATGCAAGAAGATCTCAGAAATAGTAATTCGCATAATAAGGTTTGGAATAACGAATCAATAAAATATGTTGAATTTTATTATTCTCATCAGTAGAAAAAAATTAGGAACATTCTCATTTTTGTTCATAGAAGAATTCAAAGATTTATTCAGGGGGTTGCCCCCAACAAATGTAGTAGACCAACAAAGAGTAGGAGAGTATTGGTATGAAAAAAATGAAAAATATTCCGCTAACTGCCGATACGTGATGTAGGTACACATGCATGTATACACACATTTATATTTACTGCCAGCTCACATCAAATTTGATTCCAACCGTTGTCACTTTATATCATAGATTTCCTTACACAAAACTTCCAATGTAAGTGATGTCATAAATGGAAATCCATACCCAATCAAAATGTTCATGACAGGTGTTTGGTCGACGAACTAACGGCGGTTTCACGGAAGAAATATTCCTGAACTTTAATACGCGTTTCAGAAGCTATATATAGTAAAGACACAACACTGCTCAATCGCGCTAATAGGTATTAGGTTGGATCGGCGAACTTTTATAGCGCATTCGCGAAAACATTTAATTTCGATCATTCTTGCGAAGGAGAAGTTTGCATGGAGATACTATCACTTTAAAATTCACTTCACAACAACGATTAGCCCGACATTCCAAATGGAACTAGAGGTCATGTATCTGTAAATGTATCTGTTGACAACAAGTTTTTTCTTTTTTCAAGTTTCTTCTCTTCCTTGTGACAGGTTTCTCAAAAGTGTACAACGTGGACACATTTGAGAATGAGAGTAATAATAATGAGGATAATTACAGATTATTGAAAGAAGTAATTGACTTCTTTAAATTCCCAAGTTAATTTGTTCTTGTAACCGATTGGTTGGTGTGATTTCCTTTCAGTCTCATGCTTGGACCAGTTGATTAAATCTATATTTTGAAAGGGAAAGTGCTTCACTCCTGAGTGGCATGGCTCAGCTGAAATTTTGCAGGCTCTCTTTCTGATGCCATAGTAATACACCATTTCATAATTACTCTTAGGTGATTTACCCTGTTTTAATATTTTCATTATAAATTGGAATTCTAGCAATCGCTAATAACAAAGCATTGAAGCGAATCTAACCAAAATTTGGACAATTCTAAATCTTGTTCATTGCAATAATTGTATTCAAATTTGAACAATTGCCAATGCTGGAAAGACTCAATTTTTTTTTAATGTTTGGTGTATTCAAATTATTGTCATCCAAGACATGAAGGTATCCGAATATGATTTCAAGATATTAAATGTGTTGTAGCAGGAGGTACTTCATTGGAAATTTTGTCTGCTGCTTTTCAATATTCATTGGGAAAATCCAGAAACCATGTCAACTTCCAGAAAGCAAAAGGTCAACTTTCTCAATGTCAAATTGGTCAAATGACCACCTTCATCCTTCTTAATCATAACTACCTACATTTTCATTCTCTGATAATGACAGTGACAACAACGATGTGATCCTCCCTGACGTAGTCAACTAAAAAATTACTTCCTGCACCTGTACCCTTCCTAACAACTATATACCGAATCAACTACTGTGTTCTATTTCGGATCTCTAAAGTAATGAAAAGAGCAATCAACATTGAGTTGATCCGATATCTGAGAGTGCTGAAGAATCGTGAACGACCGTCCAATAGTACGGAGACCGAAACGTGTTCTCTCTAATCTTATACATACTCACAGATGATCATTCCTCTCTCACTCAGAAATCGACTGGAGGACATAAATTTACACTCGAAAGTCGCATCGGAATGAAATAACAAATATTTCCCACTGCAATAAACAATTGCGTCAATTTCTTATGGTCGTTTCAATATCCCTCTCTTTCTCTGGGCTCGATCTATTATCTAGTAGTATATATATTATCGTATCTTCGAATGACACTGACTCCTGCAATCTTGTCCTCCTATCAGGAACCTTCCGCGCAGCATAGTGATCGGCATACCGCTGGTCACGATCTGCTACGCCCTCATCAACGTCTCCTACCTGACCGTAATGTCGCCCATGGAGATGATGACCAGCGAGGCGGTGGCCGTCGTTTTCGGGAACCGCGTGCTCGGCGTCATGGCCTGGCTGATGCCGCTGTCCGTCACCATCTCGACCTTTGGCTCTGCCAACGGCACCCTCTTCGCTGCCGGCAGGCTGTGCTTCGCAGCCAGTCGCGAGGGCCACTTGCTGGACATCCTGTCGTACGTCCACATCAGGCGGTACACGCCCTCGCCTGGCTTGATATTCCACGTGAGTATGCAACTTAAACAATTCATTGAAGGTTATGGATGGCATACTCAAACCTGAATCAAGGATGATAGTGCATATTTAGTCAACTTCGTCCTCGTCTTATGGCGGATTTATGCAACATTCACATAACCGAGTATTGATGTAATAAACTAGCTCTCTTCAGTTGTTCGTGAAGGCCAAAAACAATTGAATTCTAGCCGATGGCGCCGGGATGACGAGATTATCAAGAAATCATTTGAGAACTATTCCGAATCAGGTATCAGGTGAAATCCTAATCGAAATATACCCAGCTGTGTCAACTTGTGACAGTTTGAATTATTGCGCGGTGAACATTCGGAATTAATGTATTATTCTAGTTTCTGATATAAACCTACTCATCAGTTCACTAGGTGAATACAATGTTGAAAAAGTGTAATTTTTGTGTGTTGTGTACGAGAATCGTTGAAATATATCCCAAATTCGGAATGATTTCAGTACCGAAAGTTAGTATACCTAAATATGTATATCTAAATATACCTAAGTATACCTAAATATGTAAATATGACTTGCTGAAGCAAACTATCAGCATTTATAATAATCAGGATGAAAGCTGTGAGTATGTTTCCCAATTTTCGGACCAAGATATCACTTTGAAACAATCCTATAAACTCCTATCAGCTCTTGCAGTGTGGTCGATGATTCTTTTGAATTCAAAATCTCTACTGATTCATCAGAAGATGAATGATATAAAATAGTCAAGTGAACTAACCTTCAAACCTCTATTATCTGATTCTAAATTGAAATAAAATAGAATGAAAATATGAAATGTCTGTACTTTCGGAAGAAACAAACATTGAAGATATACATAACTCAGAGAGTATACCAATATCTGTTGACGACACTGACTAATTTGAAACACGAAATAATGTTAATTTTCTTCGATCTGTGCCAGTTCCTGCGAATTTGGTTGGAAACTCTGCTGACAGTCTTTGCAGTTTTTATAGGATATCAAGGTTGGCCAATATCTAGAGATTTGAGAACAGTATAATCATTCATTACATCAATGTACGAGTCATAGTTTAGACTAGTTAACGATGTACAGAATACTGGTGCAGTCACTGATGGTGTTCTGTTTCGCCAAAACGCTAACGGCATTTTCCGCTATAATGGCATGACAGTTATAAAACTCCCTAGAAGATAGCGCTATTCTTGGAGATCACTACCATGAGTTGGTTTTTTGAGATTGTAATCATGTAGTTTGATCATTTATTGCTAAATATCCTAAATCAACGTTTGTGTAAAACTGATTGTACAATTATCAATAACACTCAATGGGCAAAAAAGTAACTATTTCGGAGATCATTACCCTAGGGAAAAGTATACAGGGAGTGTATCTCTAGTTATACAGGAAAAACTGAAAAAGCTTTGTTTGATTTTCTACGTATAGGAATCCCAGAAAAACGGAGGTTTGTCAAGTTTTTTTTTCCAAATACCTTCGCACTTTCTTCATCACAAATATCGATAAACCGTTGAAATCCAATTCCTCACTTGTCATTTCAACTACGTTTTATCTGAAATTTCGGCACCTTTCATATTTTCATTGATATAAAAGCATCCCCCGCTTCTCGTACGCTTCGAAGACGAACAATCAGCATCTAAAGTGCTGTAACTCTACTGGTAAATATACTTATATGTATAATATGGTTCGCCTCACTTCCGTCTGCCGACCTACTGCGTTCTAAATGATGAAAGGGGAAGGTTAGGAAACGGAACTGATATATATTTCCTAAACGGTGACGGAACTAAAATATGTATATATTATGTATAAATATATTTTGTGAACAAGAAGTTTTTTCCAATATGATATGAGACTCGAATATTCATTGGAAAATAATCTTGTTCTAATCTATGCTAGGTCACCTCTAACCACTTGTATTGGCATATGAGTTCCTTTTCAACAATTCGAATACCATGCACTTTTACACGAATTGTACTCATTTCCAAACTGGGATAGAGGATCCTAATATTGAATTATGTAGTATATTTTTTCAGTCTATAATCGCTGGTGCCATGGTAATGTACGGTACAATCGATTCCTTGATCGATTTCTTCAGTTTCACCGCATGGATCTTCTATGGTGGAGCCATGTTAGCATTGATAGTTATGCGGCACACCAAACCTACTTATCCTAGGCCCTACAAGGTAAAATATGATACAAAGATATGTTCATTCGATTCAGAAACAAATAAATCATTTCAATAAATAGTGTGATACTTCTCAATGAATGCTATAAAAAAAGAGTAAATATTATTCAATTATTTATTTGATTATTCTTTGTTATTATTAATAATTTTATCATTTATTCGATTTATTTTATAGGTGCCGATTATCATTCCTTATTTGGTATTAGTGATCTCTGTGTACCTGGTGATAGGACCTATCATTGACAAGCCCACAATAGAGTACCTTTACGCAAGTTTCTTCATTCTGGGAGGGATGGTATTCTATGTCCCTTTCGTACATTACAAATTGCGGATACCGTTCATGGGTGAGTATCAAAATGAAAGCAGTAATTCTTACACACCTTCAAAAAAATCATACTCGCAGGATAGAACATGGAGAACACACGCATTTCCTTACACATACAATGAACTGTGCGCTATTTACAGCGAAATCTCTAGGGTATTACCGAAAAAGAATGAAGTAGGTTCCTACCTATATAACAAGAGAGGCTGAATGAATGTCAGCACGATAACCATCAGCTTGCATTTGTATCTTACTCTTGAGAATTATCATGGATGCGAGTAAAGGTGTTATTTACAAATTAGGTACGTATTGTGTAACTCATATATTTTATGTTCATAGATGGTGTAACGGTATTTCTGCAGATGCTACTCGAAGTGGCACCAACATCCACCATGTTAGAAGATTGAAGAATACTTAGCTGGTACGCTCAAATAGCTAGTTCCAAGCTTCGCTCTCACGGTTACCGATTTGAACGCAACAAATGTAGATTGATTGGAAGATGTTATACTTGAAATGTCTGTTGAGAATAAAACCAAAATAATTTCAACGCCCTTTAGCGGCTGAATGAAGAATTTTGGTCATCCTTTGAAACTTTTGACTCATGCAATCGTTTGACAAGGATAAAGATACGATACAAATTGCTTATATTGGTAACCCTGGTTGGAAGGCGTTTAGGGAAATAATTGTAAACAGTTACAATACATATGACTATATATGCTGTTGTCATTCCTTTATGAATCGTTGCTGTTAATTCAATTTGATATTATTTATTTTTGAGCCAATTTTATATATTTTATTTTTATTATTTGGTTAAAATTTGTAACCGCGTGTTTCGTCTAAGAAGTCAATTCATTCTGTAGATCAGATGAAAATAATGGTTTTGCAACGACTCTTTGCAGACAAATCTTGTCAATTTGGTTAATCAGGGTACACTAGAAATGACTGGTTTTTCTTGTTTATAGTTGTGCAGTGTACCTTTCTGTCAGGATGAATACGAAAGAGTTTCATCATTACATTGATGAGATTCATTTTTACAAGACATATCACAGTAATCAATACTCTAATTGTAGCGGTACAATCGTGGTACAAATTTTGATCAACAAAAAGTATTTTTAAATGAAATCTCCTGATGAAATGTGCAGAAATTGTTATCTACTCATAGCTGCCTACCTTTAGGATATATTTACCTTTATTTAAATAAAGATTGACGACATGACGGCATTTTTGTTTCAATATTTTCTTACCTTCTTCCCTTACATATAGAGTCACCTATATTATAATGTAATTCAATTTTCCCCTACAGAGTGTTTGAGAAAAAATTAGAACACTTCGATTTAGTTTTTTGTTTCAATCGAATCGGGAATGTACAGAATGGTACGTATTCGATATAACGCTGAGTCGACAGTTTCTCAAATCGAAACCTCTATATTTTATTCCATATTCTTGCAAGAATTTTCAGTAGGAGAGGTTTGTAACTTTGATTGAGATAAAATAAAGATATTTGCATGGAAAAATATATTACGATAGTGAAAACAATGAATTGGTACTGATGAAATGATCCAAACTTCAAAATGTTGCAGTGCCAATAAGCAAAACGTTTATATGGTTTGTATGAAATTGAATTTCCGTAATTTCTGAACATGCTGTTGAACAAGTAAATCTGAGGTTTGGCTAACATATTAGTGATAACAATTTCAAAATAGAAGTTGCGTTTCCAAAGGTAATACAAATTAATTTTGGTGTCATAATTAGAAACAAAATAGAAGAAATAATGTTCACTTAGGTACCTACCTCACATATCTGAAAATATCTGTGAATATCAACAAATAGAGGTCTACTGAATACATTCAAACGTAAAAACTGATATTCAGCAATTGACATTAGACGGCTGATTTCTACAATAGTTCTCCTTATGAGCTCCTGTGATGTCAACGCCCCAGGTCCATCCCGAGCATCCTCCGGACGCGCACAAAATGTATACTGCCTTGGAGTTCGATCCGGTCATTGTTCCGGTTATGCCGCTGACTGTCAAACCCGTTATGGGAATGTTATTTTTCGGTGTCCCGGTTGGCTTTCCATTTTCGTAGTCCTGTTCGATGTTCACTCCGTATTTTCGAATTCCTGAGAAAACATTGAGTTGTGTATACCAGTTTTTTTTTTAATAGAATGCTGATCTCTATAGTAATACATCATCTTCATCATTCTAAATAGTATTCTAGCCGAAAAAACATATCAGAGTTGTATTGTTTGAGAATCAAGATACTTTATATAACAGAAAACAAAAATTACACAGCGCTACAATATATGAATGAATATTTAAGTTTATCTAGCATAAATTCGTGGTTTTGAGGATTACATTCGGCAGGAAAATCATGTATCAATTATTGAAGAATCTGATTCTGGTTTGTATGAACACATCAAATCCTGCAGGAACCAGGAAGTTATCTGAGAGTAATGAATTTATTTTAAGTGATTTCATACCAACCCGTCTGGTTTTCCTATAAGTGGTTAGGCTTCCAATATGAGCTATACGTCCCATTCACCTTAACCTCGTGTACAATTCTCAAGTTTTAGCAAATTGACACAACTTCTAGTTTCGAAAAAGAACCAATGATGTTCTGCTTCTATCAGTCATATAAATCAATAATGAACGGAATTTGACAACGTCAATGACTTGAAAAAAAAATTCCACAATCAACAAATGGCTATATACATGGCTATATATATAAGCGTGAAAGATTATTTGTTTACTTCATCGTCCGTAATTCCCAAGCTCGAAATGTCAAGTTTTCACTGAAAGTTCAAACAACTTGGTCAAGATGGCTACAAACGTTGTTGCTTAGTCTAGGACTAAGTTCGTTGGTTAGTTACTCGAATATCCCAAGAATATATTACCCGGAATTGAGAAAATTTAATGAACAAACGCAAGCCATGAAAGACAGATGAAACGTTACACCTCAGAGTACATGTTCCCTCTTGGAAACGTAATCTCAGTTTCTGCTTACTTTCCTATATTTCAATTCAAACTTGCGAGGGACTCACCTGAAAGATGGATGTTTTTGTAGGAGACGTTTTTGATGACGCCTGCTCCTCCGTCAGAATGTGTTTTGATGTGGATACCGTTGTCGGAATTGGTTACCGTGCAATCTTTGAATGCTATGTCGGTCACGGTGTTATCGCTGACTGACGTTTTGCTCATACCGACTGACAAACTGAGACCGTGGCCCCCCGAACACTTCAGATTCGATATGGTCACGTGCTGTGCCTTGTTGACGGCCACACAATCATCTTGATTTTTCACCACGGAGTTCGAGATGACCAAGTTCGTGCTCGAAGAGATATCGAATCCGTCGGTGTTGTGGCCCAAACTGTTCTGAAATAAAACTAATTAATTTAGATACGCCATTTGATCACGGATCGAATCTAAGACAACCATAGTTTTTGTTCAGTGTTCTTATGATGTAACAATACAAGATCCAGTTGCGATGTTATATCAATATTATAATAATATCATACACTGAATATCAGTCAAAAAAACCGAATTATATAGTTTTTTTTTATGGAGGCCAAACTGCAGCAAAAAATATCAATGGTTTCAATCAACTTTTCATTTATGGAGCACATCCTACAAACAGGTGCATACACTTCAACATTAGTGCGACAAAGCGGAATATGGAAAGTTCTGTTCCTTCGGGATCTGAGTCTAGGAACATGAAAGTTCAGCATATGCAACTACAATCCAAAGGGTTGTGAATAAGATTAAAATGAATATGATATGTGATCTAGTCGGACGAGAATCTTATAATGAGGTGCCCAAACTATTGATGCATGCATATGATAGTAGAAGCATTTTTTCATTCCCCCCAAAATCTTTCGATATTTCGATATTTCCTAATGATCTATACGTTTTTTTTGATGACTTGCTCTATGTGATTTGCGGAAGATAGTTTTTTTGTCGAATATTACTAATGATGACAAGCCAAGTTCCATAACTCGAGCGCCTTCTATATTATTGGCTAGCTGAGTGAAGTATGACACTGTGGATTTTTATTAAAATTTTTGATTTCACTTTGAAGAGTATGTAAACTTGTACTGGTGAAAATATTTTTTGGAAATCGTTATTGAGAATTGATTCGAAAGTATGTGTAAAATTCTAAAATGTAACAAAATCAGAGTGAGTCCTGCAAAAATGCAATAATACACAGACTATTCCATTTGGAATAACAAAGTTTATATTACTTCCGGTTAACCGGAAGTTAACCTTGTACTTGGCTTGTATTTGAAGATAAAAGTTAAGTGATCCTAAGTGAAATTAAAATATAGATGATAGATAGACGAAGGTGCACTATTTTCATTTTTCAAAAAAACCTTACACTAAGGTATAGGTAGAAAGCTGAAGGAACCAAAAATGCAATGAAAAACAAACTTTTTCATTATGTAAACTGAAAAGAACGCATGTGAACGATGTACAAACATTTTGGTTGAGATTGATTACATACCTTATCTCCGGCAGAAACATCTAGAGTCCAGTTATCGATTGTGACGTGATCACAACTATTGAGAGATACACACTGTCGTGGACAATTCAATACGTGAAGGCCCTTGAAAACTGATCCTCCAGTAGCCTTTATCCTGATGAATTTTGGTTTATTAACGCCTTTGTCACCTTTGCCGTCCCAATATTTTGCTCCCTGGCCATCGAGCACATGTCCTTGAAGAATAAATGTTCAAAACCTTGAGTCAAAAAATATTTCGCTCAGTTAATGACATAAAGCGTGAATCATAATGACATATATGAGTGCTGCGAAAAAAGGAAAGAAATTTGCAGATTGATATATGAACAGGGTGACACATGATGAACTAGAACATACATCAACAGTTTCATCAGATTGAACTGTCGGATAACTTTTCTAAAATACCCCACTCAATTAATTAATTCAATATCCGTATTTTTGTCACGAAAGAGATATTATAAATGGTACCTAGGCATTCAATTTCCAATGAAATTATGAGTGATATTGCTATACTAGGTCTTATTTCCATTGCAACATTCGTATTTCGAGTGTTTTTTCAATCCCAAGTACATACTAGCACCAAAAAAAAGTCCAATTTTTTAATTTCGTCATGTTATTGAACAAGCATAATAGAAAACGATAAAGATGCATTTTATATCTTCCAACAGGGGTCCCCACATTTTTTGTATCGGTTCTTCAGAACTCAGATAAAATATGTCCACGAAGTCGGATTTGAACAGGAGAGGATTCATAGAATACCCGCCACGATCCACCAATACTCACCTGGATAAACTTCAAATAATTCAGAAATTGTTTTTGAAAATCATTCAACATCAACCAAGGACCTACCCATCTGATCAGCTATTTGTAGGTATTCAATAATGGATCTTAGACAATTTTCTTTCACTAAATGTGAAAATTTGGCGTGGCGACGGAATAGCGGTGAAGTGGTATGAACGTGTGGTGTCATACCGATTCATCAGTTCTAGTATGTCCTCCTTAGAGGACGATGCTCTTTCAATTGTACAACATAGTAATCTAAATCCTAAAAATCATTCCAAAAAAAAGGAACACTATTGGGTTCATCCTATCTGGCAGAAAAATGAAATATCTGGAATGTTGAACATGTATAAGAAACATTTGAACTTGGACGACCAAAAATTTTAAATTTTCTATTGAATGACGAAAGCGACATTTTATAAGTTACTGACAAAACTGCAGCCTGTTCTTAAAAAAAAATACGTACTTTAGGAATTGAATTGTGTTTCTACCAATAACATTGCGGTAGGTATTTTTTGGCTACATACAAACTCATTTCGAAACATTAGTTTGAGAAGCATATTTATTATTTACAAAAATGCGCAGTCGCAAATACAATTCACACGTCGTCACCATTCGCTTGCAGCTTGAAAATTAAACTTGTTTGAGTCGATTGGCGTCAGAGTGTCATCACACCACTTGCAAAATACCACGCCACAACCACTCAGCTTTGATGCGCGCGTCTTTATTCGTTCACGTATGCTTTGGCTTCAGCGATTCCCTGCTACTTGGTCACCACGCTACTGCCACGCCACTGGCTGACCACTTCAGTGCGAGCCTTGCCTCAAATTACAATGTTACCGAATGTTGTCAAATAAAATCGTAAAATGTTTCAAAACCCCAGATACTGTTTGACTGTTTATGGTAAACACATCTACCTACAGCGTGAACGTAAGGCATAGAAATTTCATATTTCTCTTATAGAGAATATTTGCTAACGAATCTCTGACACGTCGATTTTGTTTTTTGTTAACGCATATATACAGAAATATCCTGGTTGAAGACGTTCCAATACGCCCTGAAATGATTTTGTTTTAGCCCACCAAAGGCCAAACCAGTCGACTTCTGAGAAATTTGAACAATTCGAGCAATTTCACTGGGTGGGTTAGAGATTATCATTACAGGTTTATCGATACCTAACAGGTTTGATAGGGTTATATCGAATAGCGACAGAGATATTGAAGATTCTGTTAAAATATGCCCGATGAGTGTGGCAGAGAGTCGAGTTGGCTCACCAGAACATGTTTCTCTTTCTTTTGTGAAAAAAGGGTATTATACAGCTAGTCAGAATACAATGAAATCTCACCTGATTCTCCTATAACTGTGATCTTGTTTCCACTGATCTCCACTAGATCACCTAGCCAATGGGTAGCTTCGAAAACGGTCTTTCCCTTGAAAGTCAAAGTGGTTCCAGACTTCAGCTCGAGTTTTAAAGTCTTTCCGGCGGGTACGGTTAGACTGGAAACCACAATATTTGTACAACTGCTGGTAACCGAGCTAACCTGATCGAAGTTTGTGATGGTACAACCTGACCCAACTGGGGTTTCAATCTCGGTCGGTAGTGCTGAGATACCAGCGAACGCTGCTGCGACAGCCGTCAGTACTTTCAAAGAAAACATTGTGGACTAGATGGGACACGAGAAAGGTTCAATTTATATATGAGTTCAAGTGGAAAATCGGAATTTTATCTATGCTATTGACGAAAACCATTCATCACACTCCAACTATTGATTAGGATAATGTCGATTTTTTCTAATATCACTTTTAGATCTAGTAAACAACCTGGTACAAGGAAATAGAAGTACATGTTGACATGTAGCAGTGTGAAGATTTTTCACTTGAAGAGATCAAAAATTTAAATTCACAGGAGTTCGTAGTGCTGCCTTTGAACATAACGACAATAATCCTCAACTATCTGTTTGACCGGAAATAAGCCCAACTTTTTTTTCAAATGTCACCCTATATATTTCTCTATCCTATCTTATTTGCCTGGAAATTATCTATTCATCCATGTATCACAAATGATATTCGTTCGTTACTTCCCAGTTAGCAACTGAGACAACAACACTGAAGCAAAACCCATAATGTTCATGGAACATCGTGTGAGCCAACTGTGGAATTTTGGGAGACGAGGAAAGTTTTAGAATTCTTCTTGGAAGTTTGGAGGTCGTAAGCATCAGAAAAGACTTCACTTCACAGGTAACTTTTACATGCGACACGTAGTATACCTAATTGCTCAAAAAAAGAAATATATTATGTTTACAAATACCGAAGTATTCCCGAAAAAAAGGCGCGTAGCGTACAATAGCTCATAAAAGTGTCTCAAAATACCCGTGCTTTCGGGATGTTACTTAGGGGGCTAGAACAAATTGAAAAATGATAGAGGAAAATTTGCCGATTGTCCTTCGTTATCGAACTGTGGAATTATGCAACTAATACTTTCAACCTGATGATGAAAAAAAATAGTATTTTTATGAGCAAATTCATTGATTTTGAAACATGGCTAAGGACTACAGCAGTCGATGCCAAAAATGAACAGAAAGTAATAATAATAGTACAAAAAGAATTAGCTGAAAAAAAACAAAACATCACGAAAAGTAACAATATAGGAAAACGCTGAATTCAAGTACTGAGTGTGTACAATACAAAGACTTCTGTTATTATTTTTGAGTGATAACTCAAACGAAAAATTTGTCCCACATTTCCTAAAAATTTTAAATTTGCAATAACAGTATATATTGTTGGTATGTATGTGTATGTTCAGTGTATGAAACTTATCTTCAACTCTAATTGGTATAATCTCCTCCTGCAGAGTGGTCTTCTTAGCAACTATGTATCTCCACCTTTACTGTTTTCCCACAAATTTCCATTTGTATCCCGGAGAGAAGATTTGTATGAGATAACAACGTTCATTAATTCAGGAGCACTGTTGAGTGAACAATATTATATGTATTCCACTCAGTCGAATATATTGTTATTCGATATGTTTTGAAAAAGGAAAATAACTTACGAAGAGACCAAAAACTAATAGAAAATAATTGAAGTTCCTTCATGTAGTTCTAACATAAGCTATACTATGATAGCACCTCTACAGCGACTCCATAACAACATTTATGAAATTCTTCAGCTGAGGCCGATTGGTCTGAGATTATAGTTTCAATAGTAGATAGTAGAAATTCTAGTAGTTTACTCATAATTGATTATTAAACATCAAATTTCCCATTCAATTTCATGATATTTTAATATAAATGCATGATGATGTTTTGTCCCATATTTATATTGAGAAGAAGTTATTGGGGTTAGGTCTCCAATAGAAAATCCAAAATTTCTCAGTGAGCCAACGTTTCAGCAACATATTTCGTCATCCTCAGGGCTCTGAAATATGAAATTATGGACGATAACTAATGAAAAATTGCACAAGAACAATTTATAAAAAAGTAAGAACGTGTAAATGTTTGTGAAACACTCATTAAATCTAGGACAATTCGTCGGTTATGGGGTTGAATATGATCAATAATTCACAGAAAATAATAACAACAGTTTTAATTTCATATATGTTCATAAAATTATGTAAGTATACATACATTTTTTCAACACTACCTCCTGAATCATACTTTTGGAACTGAAAATATTTTTTTTGGATTTTTTCAGATGTGCCATAACTATAATGCCTTATGATTTTTCGATCCCCGGTTTTTTGAATTCGTTTGCGATTTTTTTAACAGCTGGAAGTTTTTCTCTCAATTTCTCTTTAGCACTATCACTTTCAGCTCCACTGCCAAGAGCCAAAGTCACAAGACCTTAAATAAAAAACTAGTTGAGTTTATGATTGGCGGTTCAGGGTATTTCTTATATATTTTTTCACCCCAGTTATACGGGTTATTACTATAAGTTATTGAAAAAAGATAGATGAAAAAGTTTCACATTTCCTATGGAATCATTAAAATCATTTGTCAAAAATGACAAATTATTTCGAAAAAAAATATCTCATTTTCACATTCCGTCAATTTTTCAAAATGAACCACCCTATAAACTATTTCACATCTGAAACGAGCCTTTTTATGTTCTGATTTCAAAAATATAATATTTAACATGAGTGAAAAAATATATGGGAAAACCCTGTACAATGTTTTCATCCCTCAAGATTTCATCCCCTAGATTTCAAAGTGACGATTTAGGCTGTGGTTAAATACTCAAATACAAATACAAATTAAATACCCAGAACACAACAAAAATATCAAGAAAAATATAAATACATATTTTGGCAACTAACTCGCCATTTTCAGTAGAAAAGATCATCAGACTCGAAATGTGAAAAATGATGAGATAAGTACTCCATATTTTAGATTTAGATTCTAGATATTCTCTTTAAGGTAATTCCTGGGGAATATCTACATTCATCTGAAAATTTTTTACTTTTCAGGCCTACTCAGTTGCCGAAAAACGTATTTAGGCTTTCCTCAATATTACTGTGGTGTTTTGGGTATTTACTGGCTATTGTGATAATTTTGCAATAATTATCCATAAGTACAAAATTTCATTTATCTTGATAAACTCATTATTGTCGTGATAAAATCATAAAAGCTCATCAGTAATTCATTTCAATATTCGAAACTATCATTCAAGTTTCACACGGTGACTTACTTAAGGTTGCGGAGACTTATGCAGTGGGTTGGCTCAACCAATATGAGAAGATGTGAAATTGAAAAAATATACCAATAACAAGATAATTGAAAACACCTTAGAATTATTAGCAATGCCTACCCATGCCATACCCATCCATAATAATATAATGCAGTCGAACGCGGTACAACCGAATCACGCTCCCTCCTCTCTCATTATACTAATTTAGGAAAACAAAAAAAATATTGATTTTCGCTGAGTACCGGGTGACACTTTATGAAATATCACACTCCATATTTTATTTTTAGTTTTGAAGTTATAAAATAAAGGAAAAATTTCAGGGGATTTTTATTCCTTCTAGAATAAAGAAATATATTGTTACAATCATAATATTATTTTCGATGTGTAATATGCAGGCATAGTACATCAAAATTTCTGTGAATTCTTGATATTATTATATCGTACATAAATTCACACATCCAGTATCTTTCAATATTAATGGCTATCCTAATATGATACAATATTCAGGATATCCTATTAAAAATTTGTGAGTACTAAGAATATTTTTTCGCATAATTGCAGACTAGCAAATAATTTCAGATTCTCAACTGGGAGGCTAGGTAATACACCATTTTTTTATCCGCAGTCTTAGGTAAATCACCATGTACACAGGGTGACTCAGAATAAAACCGACAAAGTTCGTATTCAGATTATACTTCTTTTCACGGTGAAAATTTCTCAACAAAAATGTCCTGGGTATTGAGTAGAGATATCATCACCTGTTTGCTTCAACCGCATAATGCTAATTTTTATCATCCAAGGTGAATAGTTGGTATGAACTTACTCACGTATGAATTATTATTGAGATACGAGGATGAATGGGTGATAGAACTTGAGGATTATTGTTATTGTTATGGTTACTCATCACCTCAGTTGCCGAAACAACCCTCAGAAGCCCAGAAGGGCTTGGGCGAGTGAAGGAGAAGGGGATCTACAGTTTATACAAGTGGAATCCAAACCACTGTGGTATTTGGGATAGTTCTATGTAGAACTTTATGATATACGTTGTACAGCGCATAAATAACCCCAAATCCAACGGCCAGCCAGGAATGGAACCCACTACCTCATGACTACTATGATGTCGCTCGACCATCTTTTGAAACGCGTTATGAATGAAATGGCGGCGGACTTCTTGAGGATAAATTGTGCTTGGAAAACGTTTAACTCATATTAATCCTCTATCCGGATCAAATCATAAATTAAGCCTCAGCAAGGCCATCAAATTTTGTTTTTTTTTTCATACCAGCGTATTCAACAAGAAAATTCAAGCCACAAGTTCTATCGCACATTCAACAACTTGTATCTTGAACAACAGATAGTTGTCACATGAGTGCGTTGATATAAATGGCTCAATGATCTGGCTCAAAATGCCACTGTTTGAAATTCCTTGATGTCAGTCAGTGATATTCTTGTTTTCAGAATTTTGATGTATGTATCATTAAGATGAATGTATAATGAAGAATATTCACGGAATACAAATTCAAATATGGATTTCTAATTGATAACAAAGAAAACCTTGAGAAATAAACAACTTGTAGCAAGGATTGGAATAATTTTTATAATCTGGCGTTACATCTCACAATTTGGATATTGCAAGTTTTTATTTAATATTGATCGAAGTTAACGAAGACAAAATATTCGAGTCAAATATCCAGTTTTTGAATTTTGTCCTATGGGAATGAAGTGATTTTGTTTTTCTAATGTCATTTGGAATTTCATCATATAAGTGAGGAACTGAATACTTATAATTTTTGCGCCCAATTAAGTTGTTTGTCGTATGTTCGAATGTCATAGTATTTTCATTCATTTTATCGTGAATATGGTCTTCTTTTCTGTTTTTGAAAATATAAATCTGTAAACATAGGAATCGGACTTTATGTTTCGAATATGTTTGCTTCACTCCTCTCCATCCAAAAATTCCATAAACAAATTGAGACTGAACCAAAGCAAAGAATATCATTTCCAAATTATGAATATTGACTTTTTTTCAAATGTTCGAATTTTGGAATGAGACATCTTATTTTTTTCAAGACATACTCAATATGATGATACCATTTCAAATCATTGGCAATCATTATACTAAGATATTTGATAGTTCCTTATTTTGGTTGGGAATTTTTATAGGAAATAAAGTTATTTATTTTGGTTTTTTCAAAATTGATTTCTCTCATTTCTTCCACTACAAAATTGAAATCAATTCTTTGTGAAAAATTGGTAAATTATATCATTGGCAATTGTCAATGGTCACTTTGCCCTTTTCAATCACGCGGATTCATTATATGGACCATGTTTAACTTATGTCGAAAAATAAAGAATTCATGCAAGCGGCTGATATATGGAATTCGTAAAAATGAAAGAATCTCAAATATACTGAGCCAAATAGGCTGGTTAAACATGAGGAATGGAAGGATCCATCATGCTGCTAATCTATTTCAGCAATTTTCATCATATAGAATCCTACCACCCCTGTATCAAAAAAAACATGCACCCTAGTGACGTCCACACCACACGATGAAGGAACCTTTCTCTCCTATGCTCCTATCCGATTCATTCGTATAGTCATATCAAGGGTAACACTTCTTTTTATTTTTTCTAGATTTTCTGGGACTGGTTCTGAAAATCTTTGATAAATGAAGATCCTTGTTTCAAAAAATGAAAATTGAAATTTTGGCGACTTGGCGGACGTTTCGGGAGCAAATCTGTTCCCGTTATATATATATATATATATAAATATTTATCATTTTCATATTCAGTTTAACGGAGTGGATGCCAAGTTCTATCTATATCAACTGAACAAGAGGAATTTTATTGTTTCCGTTCAGAAGAATACGAGCAGATTCATTGATTTTTCATTTTTGGTTGATGTCTTCTTTTCCTATGATCTTAATATTACTCCAATCAGCTATTTATTGTCCATCTTTAGTGAGGATATGTTCAACTGATTTTGATTTGTCGGTATATCTTTTATTACTGATAGAAGCCTGTTAGTTTCACCTGTTGAGTATATTCCACAAAAAAAAGGTATACAGCAAATACATTTTTTATAATTATTCTTCATTTCTTGGTTTCATATGAGATGTCACTGTATTTTCAGTCTTGAACACTGTTTTTACTCAGAACTTGTCTCAAACACGTTTAATTCTTTCAGATGTTCCGAGAATGTATGGGATTATATTTGTTATCATCGTTTTGTGTTTTGATTGTTGTTATGTACTCTGTTTTTTTTTTTCAATTCGGTATATTGTTTTATCAATGGAATGGTTTGAAAGTGTTGAGTCGTAGAACATCTTTTATATGGTTTATTTCGTTATTCAATATTCAGATGATGTGGATTTGGCTCAGTCATTAAGTGATTTGATTATTCCCCGATGTGTTTCTTTTACGATATACACTTGTTATCAAATTGTTGAAGAACATCTGTAAATGGCAACTGATTATCAGATTCGATTTCTCGCTTTCGATACATCGAAACAATTAAATTCACTTCAGAAATCAAATCCGATTATCAGATACCATTTTTAGAAGTCCTCCTTATTAAAAAATCAGATATCACTCCGATAACAAATGTATATCGCAAAAATACACAAACCGACAGATACCTCAGGAAATAAATAATCAAATCCATATCATATGAATTTTGAATACCGAAATAAACCATATAAAAAATGTTCTACGACTCAACACCTCAAACCATTTCATTTATAAAACAATACATTCCCGGAACATCTGTGAGAGAATAAAACGTGTTTGAGAAAAGTTCCGAGTAAAAACAGTGTTCAAGGAATATACAGGAATAAAGTCGGTTGTTTTCCTTCAATAGATTCGTATTACTTGAATAACAAATAGCATGTTGGGAAAAAAATATTTGTTCTGAGTCCAATTTTTGGATTTGACAAAAATTGTTGTTTACTCAAATAGCTATCAATTATGTACTTTGAAATTTTTTCGAATACTTTTGCCAAACTGAACATGACAATAACAGTGTTGGTCTGTAATTTTTTACCTCATCTTGTTTCTTTTCCAATATGCACCTACCTTATACACTAGTATTATAAAACCCTAATATTTTCATTCAATGGGAGTTCAGAACGCTATAATATTTTAAATACTAATTTCAAGGTATAAAAACTCGAAAAATTTCATCGAAAATTGCATCTACCGATCTAATCAGTATCATTTTCAAATATTTCATGAACTGTATGAATGTTATTGTCGAAAATATTTTCGAGAAAGTTGATAAAGGTATATAAATGAATAATATGAATTAATTTTCACGCAACTGATACGGTGGTAACATCTAAGATTCTAGCGTTTCCATCAAGTTGAAGTTCAAAACGATGCAACTTTTTCATCTATAATTCAAATGTACTATCATTACCTTTCATCAAATGAAAGCTCATTGAATCGAATGCAAGATCGCTGCAAAAAAGAAATATTGAACATTTCACGAAAGTCCCGTACATTAAAGAATGAATCAGCATCGATTCATCGGAAAAAAATATTCTAAAGGTCAAGTACAAATACTTAGGAACAACTCTCAATGAAGGTAATGAGTACACTGAAGAAATTAAATCAAGAATTGGACAGGCCAGAACCATATTCAACAAAATGAGAAATGTGTTATGCACTAGAGATCTTAACCTACATCTTAGGGTCAGAATATTGAGATGCTGTGTTTTCTTGGTGTTGCTATATGGGATGGAATCCTGGACGTTAAAGAAAACTACAGTGATCGACTGGAAGCATTTCAGATGTAGTCACATGGAAGGATCTTGAGAATAAGTTGGGTAGACATGGTAACAAATGAGGAAGTACTGAAAAGAATGTGCAATGAAAAATTAAACACAATTAAAATAAGAAACCTGCAATATCTGGGTCACATGATGAGAATAGAGAGATACGTATTGTTGCAGAATATTATGCAGGAAAAGATACAGTGGGAAAGAAGCAGAGGAAGAAAGCGTATTTCCTGGTTAAATAACCTGAGAAAATAGTACAACTGTAGTTCCACTGAGTTGTTTAGAGCTGTAGCATCGAAAGTGAGAATAACTGTGATGATAGTCAACCTTCTGGCACTTGAAGAAGAAGAGATGAATAGAAATGTCTTGGAGAAAACCGCCTTCCAATATCTCTAACCGTTTGGTTAAGCTATGCGGCATCGAAGAGAGGTACATTTTCTCAACTCAAAGACCGATAGAGGGAAAAGAGTTGAAGATATACTCTTCCCTCACTGTGACATATTGATATAATCGGCATGAATAGGTCTCTTTGAAAATATCTTTAAATACAGGGTGACTCATTTTTTATTAATTTTTTTTCATCTTTTGACAACACGAAAGGAAATCCTATAATGTTCAGGGAACATCGTGTTAGCCAGCGGTGGAATTTCGGGAGAGAAGAAAGGTACTGGAATTTTTTCCGGAAGTCTGAATGTCGCAAGTATCAAGAAAGACTTCACTAGGCAATAATTCCATAAAATTGCCGTTCTATTGATAAATAATGCTTGCTGATGAAAAGTTCTGCATGTTTCGTATTATCAAGTATTGTCTCTATTTGATATTTGTTTAGAACATATTTTTATTTTTTGACGAATATCTCATAAATTTCTACATTCAGTCATGTGGAATGTTATGACTCTTGGGTTGAGTATTGATAATTGATGACAAACCATCAATTCATTATGCAACTGTCTGAAGAAAGTAGCTGCCCTACTGTTCAACGGAAATTAGTAATAAAAATCATGAATGATGACACTAATCAAATCAAAATAGTTTTAAATTTTTTCCTGGGAGAAAATTAAGCAGGAATCTGAATATGAAGTTTAGTAGTCATATTCTGATTCACCCTGTACAAAAATGATGGATATACAATTCTTCAGCTTACCATGATATGAAGTTAGCTCGGCAGAAAATTCTTCGCTCAGATACTGTTTCAAAAAAATTAGCACCCCAGCAATATGTCTTCCACTGCAATGCAACATACATTGTGTCGCTGTGGTGAAAATGACCAGTATTGCCAAGTGTAGCGCCATCACCACATCCTCACACCTGAGGAATGATGAATATAAATTCATAATCCAGTGAACTGATAATAATAATGAGTAAAGTAATAACAGTAATAACAATAACAATAACAGAGTGATAATGTGAGTTTTCTAAACCTCATGATAGTAAAGTCTGACAGACGTAACCGATCTTACAATCAAAGAATTGAAGAAAAATTTAAATTAGGAAAAGTTAACTTCAAGACAAGAAAGATTTGATTTGGGTACTCAATTTATCGTAATTAGTGCATTGAGTTTCGTTTGTTCCATTATTTTGGTGATGAATTCTATAAATTTTCCCAATGCTGCTAGCTAGCTATATGCCAACGTATATTTTGTTGTTGCTCTTAACGAAGTTGACTTCTTCAAGAGTTGAGACCATGTTGAGTGCAACGAACACTTTTTGCCCATGTGGCACTCAATATTTTTTACCAAAATCGATTTTTTTCTATTTCTGAAATATTTCCTCGAAACATTCAGATTTCGCTGTCACTGCCAAATACTCATTGCCCATGTTAAATACAATGTTTATACGAACTGCAATTCAATTCTAGGAATTGTCACTCGCAAAGGTTGGTGGATAACTACGAATGAACTGTCGTTATTAGAGCAGTTACTATGGTTACATATCATGAATTGATTTCATATTCAACATTGCAAAAAGCAAGATAATTTTTGCAATATTGCAAGAAATATAACTTTTTGCAAAGTTATAGAAATAGATATTTGTGTGACTTCTATTTTATTTTTTAGAAAACAGGAGAGCAAATTCCCAAACAGAGACTGAAAAATGAATGAAGTTTACTGCTCCACATGAAGTCTAGAGCTGCAACCATGCTAAGTTCAAGAAGTACTTTTTGTCCATGTTACATAATGTTTGTACAAACTGGAATTAAATAATAGAAATTGTCACTGTCAAAGGTTGGTGGCCACGTTTAACTATTGATAAACCGTCTTTATCGAAGCAAGTTCCTATGGTGAAGTACTGATCACACATTAATTTCGTAATCAACGTCACATTTCAATTTATGACTTAACTCACTTATTCAACTCATCCAGCAACTGATGCTTGTGATTGAGCACCGCCGAGCGATCCTTTTTCTTGTCGATCTTCTTCAGTATCATGCTGCAAGAACCCAAAGCTTCGTCTATAAATGACAGAAAATCGTCCACGCTATGCCCCGACAAACTTTTGATCAACGGTGTCAGAGGATTCTTGTATTCGGCGGGCAAGTCGTTGACGAATTTCGATCGCTGATCGACATTGAACGATTCCGCTACTGGATTCAGATTTTTCTCTGACGCCACGTAGTTTAGGATTTCGTTAACTAAATCCGTACCAAGGGTCCTCAAAAGGTACTTGGTCAATTGATCCTGCAAGTCATGAGAGACCAGCTTGAGGCCTGTAATATGATGTCGGTTTGCTACATTTTAATGGATCTCAGAAAATATCAATATTTGAAGCATATTGTTCACTTCAAGAAAACGCCTCAGCCTGTTTCCTTTCGACAAATGTATCATGAGCTAATATATATATATATATATAAATATATATATATATATATATATATATATATATATATATATATATATATATATATATATATATATATGTATATATATATATAAATATAAATATATATATATATATATATATATATATATATCTATATCCCTTTGAGTCAACTATTGCAATGTGTTATTAACCATAATTTCGGCAGATATTACCGTATATCGAGGAGAGAGCTGATGCTGATTGCTAACAACAAGAACTAAGACTCTAAGTTGACGGGGAAATTTGATCGAATGAAAAATAATAGAAAAAAATTTGATGAAAGTGTGTTGATCAAAAGAAAGATATAATAAAGTCTTTACTGAAAATACAATAGAAGGGGCAAGGCCCTAGAGTTTTGAATAGCTGATATTGGTACAAGTCCGTATGGGGACGGATCAAGAATTTCCCCATGGTAAATCCTGCCTGTCGTAAGAGGCGACTGAATGGATACCCATAGGTGGAAGATGATGGTTCCCATCATCGCCCGGTGCGACACCACCACATCGACAGAGGCGCTGTGAAATGGGTAACTCCCATGTTTCAGTATTTGGTCGATGCTTCCGGTCATATCCCCTTACCCTATCTCCTTCTTCCCAAACCAAACCGCCCATTTCAGCTGAAGAAGAATCTAGATCATGAATTCTCCTAGGGTAAAACAATCCGGAAGTAAAATACCTCTCCATTCGGATTTCCGGGCGAGAGGTGCTCGAGGGGGTTCACCATCGAAACATCTGAATTTAAAAATAGACCTTTGTAACATCTGAGGTCTGAACAAAAATATAAACGATGTTCATTACCATCTACAGGCTGAGAAACCAGATATACTGGCTTTAACTGAGACGCAGGTCAACTCATCAACTAATACGACCTATATGCTCTGCCCTGGATATGAGCTGCATACCCATTTCAGATTCAGAGGAGGTTTATGTCTCTTTTCCAGAAATGATCTCTCATGCCATCGTGAGGAGGAACTGGAACCGAAAGAATTCGATGTAATGTGGCTCAAGATCGATAACCACAAACAGACAAAGTTCATCTGCTGCCTTTATCTATCACCAAACGAACCAACTTTTGGTGACCTCTTCGAATTCCTTTCTCTGAAACTTGATTTCATCCAACAGAATCACCCAGCAGCTGAAATCATCATCATGGGGGATTTCAATGTCCACAACTCCACCTGGCTCAAATTCTCGAACAAAACAGACTACGCAGGACGTCTGGCTGAGGCTTTCACCTATGGTCTTGAGCAACTGATAAACGAACCCACTCGGATCCCTGATATCAGCAATCATTATGCCAATACGCTCGACCTGTTCCTCACTAACAATCCGGAACCGTATGAAGTGAAAGTCCGTGCACCACTAGGAAACTCAGACCACACACTCATCTCCACGATATGTCCTTACATCACTCCGCGAACCAGTCCAACACCCCCACGCACTGTTTGGCATTACAATTCAGCCGACTGGGATGGCCTTCGCATGTTTTTTTCTGAGTTTCCTTGGAGGAGAATGTGTTTTGAATCGGGAGATCCTACGCAATGTGCTAAAGAGATCTCGGAAATCATCATGCTGGGAATGGAAACTTACATACCACATAGCACCAAATCACGAACCACTGGTGAACCATGGTTCAATATAACCTGTTCTAGGGTTGTCGCACTGAAGCAAACAGCATACCATCGTTGGCGCAGAAACCCAAGCCCTCAAACTAGAGCTGAATATGTTGAAGCTAGGAATACAAGCAATCGAACGATAGATGAGTCTAAAGAGGCATACAACACGAAAATAAGATCGAAGCTCATAGAGTGTCCAAATGGTTCCCGTTCATTTTGGACGTTTGCCAAGGCAATCGGGAGAAATTTCACTTCTGGCTCATTTCCTCCCTTCACAAAGGATGATAATACATTGGCTATAACACCTCATGAAAAAGCCAACACCTTCGCCAAAATGTTTGCAGACAATTCTACCTTGGATCCACGAGGCCAGGAACTTCCCAAAATCGCTACCATCGATAACCGTATGCCAGAAATTGTCTTCCGGCAACGCACAATCAGACACATTCTGCTTATCCTCAACGTCAAGAAGGCTATGGGGCCTGACGGAATACCGCCTATTGTTCTTAAGAAATGTGCCCCAGAACTAACACCAGTTCTTTGCAGGTTGTTCACCCTTTCGTACAAACTCGGCGTATTTCCTTCTAACTGGAAGAAAGCTAGGGTCCAACCGATTCCAAAGAAGGGCAAGAAAACCGTCCCTAACAACTATAGACCGATTGCATTACTATCTGTGATCTCTAAAGTAATGGAAAAAGCAATCAACATCGAGCTCATCCGATATCTAGAGAGCTCAAGAATCGTGAACGACCGGCAATATGGCTTTCGTCACCAGAGGTCAACTGGAGATCTGCTTGCCTATGTGACACATAAGTGGCAGGTGTCAATAGAGAAACATGGGGAGTCTCTGGCTGTAGCCTTGGATATCTCCAAAGCATTTGACCGAGTTTGGCACCAAGGCCTCCTAGCGAAACTTCCTTCATATGGTTTGCCGCCCCAACTGTGTCTTTTACTATCGAGTTTTCTTGCAGATAGATTACTCTACGTGGTGGTAGACGGGGTCTCGTCTGATACAATGACGATCAATGCTGGTGTTCCACAAGGCTCTGTCTTGGCACCAACTTTGTTGTTGCTCCACATCAATGATTTGTTGAATGTGACCCCCAGCCCAGTTCATAGCTTTGCGGATGATAGTACACTTCATTCCGCCTTTTCCTCTAGAGCCCCTATATCATCGAATGAGGCCAGAGGTGCAAGGCGAAGACAGGTTGATGCTTTAAATGAGGATCTGACAAGAATTCTGAAATGGGATCTGAGAATCTAGTACAGTTCAATGCAACTAAAACTCAAGCTTGTATGTTCACCAAGAAGGCTGATCACACAATGCCCAATTTGATGATGTCGGGTACCACTGTTCCTATGAGGTCGTCAATATCCATGCTGGGTGTCACCACCAACAGTGCTCTCTCATGGGACGATCATGTGAGGTCCATTGCGAAAACTGCTTCACAAAAACTCGGTTTTCTTTTCCGTGCGAAGAGATACTTCACATCCCAGCAACTGCTTATGATCTACAAAGCACAAATTCGACCTGTCCTGGAGTACTGTTCACATGTTTGGAGCTCAGCCACCAAACATACGCTTAAGCTCTTAGATTCAATTCAGAAGAGAGCTATTCGTCTAGTCGATGACACAACACTCACCAAATCATTGACCTCTCTAGATCATCGTAGAAAGGTCGGCGATCTTTGCCTTTTTTAAAGGTACTTTCACGGTCGGTGCTCAACGGAAATATCATCTATTATGCCACCACGCGCGATTCCTAGTAGACAAACCAGACGAGCTCAAGCTGGTCACCCCTACACTGTCAGGCTCGAGACCTGTCGAACATCGCTATACCAAGCATCATTCATCAATAGAACGGCAAAGTTGTGGAATTCTTTGCCTAGTGAAGTCTTTCCTGATGCTTACAACCTCCAAACATTCAAGAAAAATTTCAACACCTTCCTTTCCCAAAATTCCACCGCTGGCGAACACGATGTTCCTCGAACATCATAGGTTTCCCTTTCGTGTTGTCCACAGATAAAAAAAAAACAATCAGAGTCTGGATGTGCATCTGAACTTTCGATTTGTTTTCAACAAGAACAAAACATACATAATACGTTAAACCAAATAAATTCGTTGTATTGAATGTTTTTTCAAACACTCAAACAATCCAAATCTACTTATTTTTCAAATTTGATTTCATAGGAGTTAATCTACCAATACAACTATAAAACAGGAATATCCTTCTATGCAGTGCAAATGTATGCAAAAAACACAAGCGGATAAATCAAAGTGCGGCAAAAGAGATAACAAGAAGAAAACTAATTGATTTTGGGGACTGCTAATGACAAGTGAAATTGAATTCATCGTAAAAAATTGTTAGTTCAACATTGCCACTATTAAAGAGGTTGTTTTTTGCATATTTTGGAAAAGCGATTAATTTAATTACTTGGATAAAAAAAAAATAGCCTCAGCCTCAGAAAATTCTTCAATACATTCTCGAGAATCATTCAATTTCAATATTCTAATTTTTACAACTAAAATAGTTTTATTTATTTACTTATTCAATTCATTCACGGAAAAATTACAGTATAGATAATATACATTAAATACAAATTCAGAAGTAATAACGTTAACCTAACAATTGCATATGGACGGTACTTTGTCAGGCTCTGAAGAAACCTTGAACGGCATCCAATTTTAATGGATTTCAATACCTAGACGTTGTTCTACTTGGTGAATTCAAAAATCGCATCGACAATGTTGTTAGACTTCTTTGTTTTTCTGTTTATTGCAATAGTCTGTTTTTTTATTGAAGATCCGCCAAACCAGCTTTTTTGTATAATAGTGCATGAAACCCTGAATACCTCCGGATTGCGAAAATGCGATTTTAATAAAATTCAGTCCCTGTGGGCTATTCGATCTGGTAAATTCAAAATGGCATCGACGAGGTTGCCAGATCTCTCCATTCTTCTGTGTGTAGCACAGATGTTTTTTTTCCAAATATATCGTTTTGAAATATGTCTTTCTAGGGTTCCACTAAATGCAGCAACAACGATCGAATTCAGTGAAAATAAGCGGGGTGATCCATTGAAAAAAACAGTTGTGTCACACACAGAAACATGGAAAGATATGGCAGTATCGTCGCCAGATTGAACAACAACAATTCAGGGTTTTCCATACTTTTTCCTAACAGTGTATACAGTCAACGGATCACTTTGAAAATTTGAAGAGCATATTCGGACATTCTCTACCCAACCAAAATATTTTCAACATGTAGTGTTGCCACTTCTATTAGCAAGTAGTAGCAACTTTTATATGTCAAATGGAACATCCTGTATATACTATTATTTTTAGAATCTCCAACGCTTTCCGAACAACTCTTCTTGGTAATTCCCTATACCTATCTGTTTCCGTTTTCGAAATGAAAATTAATTCCAATATTTTTCTTCAGAAAGCACGACCTCTGAAAATTAGATTTGGAGTTAGGTGATACTTGGTAATTTTCCGTACTTCAGCCTCATCTTTGTGACTTCAATACAGGGTGGTAAAAAAATACAGTTATTTGGTTTGTAACTGTGACTGTGACTGTGACTGAAAGTTGATTATTTCAAATGCAACACCCCGTATATTATTAAAAATTCAGGAAGCTGCTGGAATTTGCTTTCCATTTATGTATAACCAGTCAAGTTTCGGACTTATGACCATTTATTTGTGAAAATGTTCCTTGAACTTGATATCCCCATTCGGTATTTGGTAGCGCTGGGACATTCTTCTGATGATATCAACATTTTCGTCAATTCAGAAGTTACAAATACCTTAAAAAACGACGGACGAAATGATTCTCACTTGTTTCTCGAAAATAAAGTTGTCAAAAGCTGTCGAGTGAAATCGAAATCGTGACTTGTTTTTGCTTGAACAATTCATTCTTTTCTAATTTCCAATTTTCTAATAATCCTTTTGTTTATAGATTTGTGTTGTGTTCCTAGTATAGTAGTTTTGTCGTTTCGTTTGATTAGTTTGTGCCACATTTACGTAATTTTCCTTTGCTGTTTCTAACTTTTTTGTTCTGACTTTCAATCTGATTATTCGTTATTATCCAGAAAGTGTAAAACCGTCTCCATTCATGGATTCATGGATATTTCTTTGTGACATGTGGATTCATTCGATATTGAGTGGTACAGGTAAGGTAATCAGAGCCCTGATCAAAAGCTAATAATCTTTACTACTGATACTGATTATACCTCTCATTCAATTCAGTTGTTGAGAGTTACGAAATTGGGGACTATTCTGGCGTCTGTAGCAACCTTTTCGAGAAAAGATGTTTCACGGTGACAAAACACGGAAAAAGGCATCTCAGAAATTCCATATTTCGTGAACCTCTCATGTATCATGTAGGGCTGTAGGGGGTCTTGTACTCCACATACCTGCATGAACTATTTTCAAGTTCTACGCTTGAGTAACCGTGAGTATGCCGTTACTGAACCACGCTGAGAGTAGAAATACTGTATAATTTCATTTTTCTATGTTATATAGGTTTGACAAATGTTTGACAGGAAAGCAACGGAAATCATCTTTTCCTCGAATTGACCGTATGACGGCAGAGCTGTATCGGCTACAGAAGCATGATTGGGCAGACCAGAAGATACAGCTCACCAGATTTTTTCTCCATATTTAGCCGACAATGCGAATTCTAATAACAGCATAGTTGACAGTTCTTTCGAACACAAATTCCTGTATTTCATTTTATTCATAACATAACTGGGCCTGCAAGGTGCCGTAGAAATTCCGTAACATTGAGTACAGATTTGAATACTGTATTTTTCATATTCCTCAAAACGTGAATGCTACAAGATAGCAATTTCTCAATATGAGGGTTCCTTGTTAATTTAGGGTCGATATGTACACCCAGAAAATCAACAAAAATTTTTTGGTAATACATATTGGGAAATGTATGACTTCTGTCTCTGCCTCATTCATTACGAGTATATTTTTCGTGAAGTAGGTACGGTAGGGTTATGACGAGAGGCTATGAAGATATTGATGATTCTGTTAGAAATACACCCAATGAGTTTTACAGAGAGTCGAGTTGAGTTATCAAAGTAATACTTAATTTCATCGTGGATTCCAAAATACAATGATTCAGAGTTACATTTGAAATAACATTTGAAATAACGAAGTCAGGACCCACTTCTGTACAACCGGAACTGACAGACAACCGGAAATATTCCAGCTGCAATTTGATCTTCGGAAACATCCGTGTATATATTTATATATACATATATTCCCAGAAAAATAGTCCTAGGAGTTTATCATATACATATCGACTGAGCTTGTCGTGAAGGACTCCGTACTATAAACATACCTTTTTCGAAGAGTCTTATATCTCCGATGAGTACATTGAGTTTATCCTGCAGCTCATTGTGGGTTTGACGGCGAATAGCGGTTCTGTCTGCTACGGTAGTAGCATAAATGGTGGCGGCTATTTCAATACCTCTTTCATTCAAGTTGGGCAGCAGATAGTTCACTAAATGATCGATCATGTCATCTTCAAAGCCTTCTTCTTCCAGAAATGATAAAAGAGTAGCTACAAAAATAAATACCAAAGTTACAGTTGATATGACCGCTTTTTTTTTCAAAGTACTTTCAGAAGATGGATGAATGAATGTCAGATCATTTTTCAAATCAATCAAATATACCCCTGATTTCATCGAAACCAATGATTTCCAATGTTGATTTCTTAGCAGCCTCATCCCACTGATCACCGTCAGAGTTGTTTCTAATTCCGCTTCTAGCAGATTTTTTCGTCGATTTTGTCTTTGTCTCCCGTCCCTGAGTCCCCCCTCCACTTTTTCCTCCAGCCGCTTTCTTTCTCCTCTCTTCTCTTTTATCAACTTTTTCTTCAACCTCTTCAGATTTCAGAGACCTGAAGAAGTAATAAACTGATATTAAACACTAGATTAGTGTAACTTTTTCAGTTTTTATGTTTTTATATTTGAGATATAGATATAAGAAAAACTAATATAAATAATAAACTTCTGAATTCTCAAGGAAACAGTGCCTACAAACATTCAATTATTGTGAAGATCTGTGAGGAGCAAGTTTTTTCAGTTGGTTCAGGGTTTAGGTCTTCAGTAACAGAAACTATAATATTCAAAACCCCACGGATCGACACTATATTCTGTCATCATCAGGGCAATAAAAATTTCCAACATGAAACATTTTCGTATGTATCGTAAGGAATCCTGTATAACATCAAGGTTTTTTCATATTGTTACGAGATTAGAGAAGCATCATTAGGAGTTGACCCGCGCCCACTCTAATTGTCGGCCGACCGAAAAGGGACAGAATCATCGCGAAATACTAGGAATCTACCTGAAGTTCGCGAGGGTTCTGGAATCATGTGTACCTCGATATAAATACGGCAATGATGTGCCGGGAGAGCAGTACGATTTAGAACCGTGAATCGAGCAATAGGCGAGATCGAATTAGTCTAGAAGTGAATTGTTATTGTGTTTTGTAGAATTCGTTGAATAAATCGTTTTGAGTGTTATACGGAGTGTTTGTAGAAACCGAACCCGGACAATAACGTAACAGTGGTGTCAGAAGTGAGGATTTTCATTGAACGATTATTTATGGTGAATACGAGAAGTACATCTTACGACGCAATGGAGGACATTTTGAAATTTATGGAGAAGAAATTTGCGGAATTGGAGCAAAGCCGCCAAAAAGAAGAAAAGCGTCGTGAAGAAGAAGAAAAGCGTCGTCAAGAAGAAATATTGGAAGAAAGAAAGCGTCGTGAAGAAGAAGAAAAGCGTCGTCAAGAAGAAAAATTGGAAGAAGAAAAGCGTCGTCAAGAAGAAAAATGGGAAGAAGAAAAGCGTCGGCAGGAAGACTTCCAGAGAATTCTAGAAGAACAAGGAAAAATGGAAATACAAAGAAGAAACGAATTCCAGAGGTATTTGGAACAAGTACAACGGAAAACCGAAGAACAAATCGAAGAATTGAAGGAAGACGTTAAGAAAATCGATGAATTAAAGGAAGACGTAAGGAAAATGGACGGACAGTTGAGGAAAGAAGTGGATATAGTACAGGATGAAGTGAACGACATGAAGAAGGAGATCGAGAACCAGAGAGCTCTATACAGGGTCCAAGATCGACGTGACAGAGTTGCCACATCGAATGCTTCCGTAAAACCACCGACTTTTGATGGACAGTCATCATGGGCCATGTATCATAGACAGTTCGAAGCTGCAGCTACGGCTAATGGGTGGAACAACGATGAGAAGGCTACTGCACTTATAGTAGCATTAAGAGGGCCAGCTTTGGGGATCTTGCAGACAATACCTCTCGAACAACAAAACCGATATGGAGATCTAGTTGCCGCACTGGAATGCAGGTATGGTGATCAACATCGGGAACAGCTATACCGGGCACAGATGATGACTCGTGTACAGAAAGCTGGCGAGAGTCTTCAGGAATTCGAAGCAGATGTGCGAAGACTGATCCAGCTAGCCTATCCAAGTGCCCCAGAAGACTTCAAGGAACAACTGGCAGTGCAGCTATTCATCGATGGGCTAAGAGACGTTGAAATTCAAAGAACTCTGCGACTGACGAATTTCACGAAGAGCAGTGAAGCCTTGGTCAGATCTTTGGAGGTAGAGGCAGCTTTTAACACCTCAAGACCAAAAGTTCGAGCGGTGTCAATTGAGGAACCGACCCAGCAGACTGATACAATGGTACAAATAATCGAAAAAGTTTTGGAAAAGCTCGAATCAAAGAAGGGTGGTACAGGCAACCGACAAAATCGGACCTGCTATCGTTGTGGAAGATCAGGACATTTCATAAGAGACTGCAGGGCTAGGGTGTCAGGACGATCCAATTCACCTGCGAGGACGCCACCGCATGAATATTCACCTGCGAGGAAAGGAACTAGGACTAGAACATCTAGTGAGTCCTCAAGAAATCAGCAGGCCAGCATATCGGGGCGCATGCTGGCTAGCAATAACGAAGCCCCCAGGATCGTGCAAGTCAACCGAATAAGAAGAACTACGGACAGCCTCACCATCAAAGGAAAAGTGAATGGAAAAGATGTTATATGCACCATAGACACCGGTGCATCAGTTTCCTTGGTTCGTAGTGATATTCTTCGCCCGGAATGTGTGAAACCGGCTGCATCCAACTGGGTCCTCCGTACTGTCACTGGAGAAAATGCACCGATACGAGGTGAAGCCGATATTACGTTGACTCTTGGCAGGCTTAACATCATAGATACGGTGTACGTCGCAGATATTGAAGATGAATTCATTTTGGGGATGGACTTAATAAGTGATTATGGGTTCTCATTTGATGGTGAACAGAGAATGATGAACTTCGGTGGAGAAGAGTTTGTCCTGACGACACCAGCCGAGAAAAATCTACCAGTTAAATTGCGAGTCGCGAGGACTGTGAGAATCTCTGGATTTTCCGAGAAAATCGTTCATGCACGTTTAGAAAAGGATCCTGGGTGCTGCGTTGGAATAGTACAGCCATGTCAAGAATCCCCCGACAAAATATTACTCGCACGAGCCTTAGTAACAACAAATCGAGAAATTCCCGTACGAATAGCCAATGTGTTCCCCACCACAACAGTAGTTAGAGAAGGTGACGTCATTGGAACCTGTGAACCTGTTGAATGGATAGCAAAGTGTGACTTGGGTGAAAACCAGGACAGAGGAAGAGTTTCAGAAAATGTTATGGAAATATTGGGAAAGTCGTTGGATCATTTGTCAGCAGATGAATATGCTGCTTTCAAGACATTTATTACTGCTGAGAGTGACATCTTCGAGTCAACCGGTACGGGTCGAACCAACTTGGTGAAGCACAGAATAGATACTGGCCTAGCGCATCCAATTCGACAGCCACCAAGAAGATTGCCTTTTGCGAAGCAACAAGAGGTAGAAAAGCTTATTGAGAAAATGCAGAAGGATGGAGTCATCGAAGAATCTTCAAGCCCTTGGTCAGCACCAGTTGTATTGGTTTCCAAGAAGGATGGATCCACAAGATTTTGTGTGGATTATAGGAAACTCAATGACGTCACCAAGAAGGACAGCTACCCTTTACCCAGAATTGACGATACCCTAACAACCTTGGCAGGGTCACGATGGTTCTCGACACTGGATCTGAAGAGTGGATACTGGCAAGTCGGCATACATGAAGAGGACAAGGAAAAGACAGCGTTCACCACTGGCAGTGGACTATACCAGTTCACTGTGATGCCTTTTGGATTATGTAATGCCCCAGCGACTTTCGAAAGGCTCATGGAATTGGTGTTGCGTGGGCTAACTTGGAAAACTTGCCTGGTGTATCTCGATGACGTGTTAGTGACCGGAAGGAACTTCGAGGAACATCTTCGTAATCTGCGAGAAGTTTTCCAACGGTTCAGGAGTGCCAACCTCAAACTGAACCTGAAAAAGTGCTCATTGTTCCAGAAAGAAGTGGAGTTCCTGGGTCACAAAGTATCGTCAAAAGGCATTGAAACTAATGAGGCTAAAATACTGGCAATCCGAGACTGGCCACGACCGAAAGATAAGCATGAGATGAGGAGCTTTTTGGGATTATGTACCTATTACCGCCGGTTTGTGGAAGGATTTGCTGACATCGCAAGGCCACTCCATAAGTTGACAGAAGACCGAGCCATTTTCAACTGGTCTACGGAAAGTGAGAAAGCATTCAAGAAATTGAAAGCAGCCCTTTGTTCGAGTCCAATCTTGGGTTTTCCACAACAAAGAGGCCTGTTCATATTGGATACAGATGCCAGTAACAACGGAATTGGAGCTATACTTTCACAAGTACAGGATGGTCAAGAAAGGGTGATAGAATATTACAGCAAAGTGATGACCAAACCAGAAAGAAATTACTGTATCACCAGGAAAGAATTACTGGCAATCATTAAGGCGGTGGACCACTTCCACAAGTACCTATATGGAAGAGAGTTCCTCATCAGGACAGATCATGCGGCTTTGAAGTGGTTACTTGAGATGAAGACCCCTGAAGGACAAGTAGCAAGATGGCTGGAAAAGTTGAGCCAGTATCATTTCAAGATTAAACATCGACCGGGACGTCTACACAGCAACGCTGATGCCTTGTCCAGAAGACCATGCCCAGATTCCTGCAAACATTGCGTGAGAGTTGAGCGCCGGGAAGGACTCGTCGAGGCCAGACAAATCAGACTCACGGCAGATAACAAATGGACATCAGCACACATGAGACAGGACCAAGAGAAGGACTTGGATATCGCAGACTTTCTACGTTGGAAAGAAGCAGGAGCAGATAGACCCACCTGGCAGGACATATCAGACCGAGGTCCTATCTTCAAGGCCATATGGGCACAGTGGGATTCCCTGGTTGTGGAGAATGGTTTGCTGAAACGAATTTGGGAGTCAGCCGATGGTAGATCAGCAATTTCCCAACTGGTTGTGCCTAGGGATAGGATAAATGAAATCTTGGAAGAAGTTCATGGCGGATCCTCTGGTGGGCACTTAGGAGTAAATAAGACCTTGGATAAGATTCGACAGAGATTTTATTGGGTACAATGTCGAAATGACGTAGAAAGCTGGTGCAGAAAATGTCCGGTGTGCGAAGCTACTAAAGGCCCCAAGACCAGATCAAGAGGAGAGATGAAGCAATACATTGTAGGTGCCCCTTTCGAACGGATTGCCATCGATGTAGCTGGTCCATTTCCGACGACCAATGACGGCAACAAATACATCCTCGTTGCAATGGACTATTTCAGTAAATGGGTTGAAGCATATTCGATGCCAAACCAGGAAGCTTCCACCGTGGCCAGAGCATTGGTAGACAACATGTTTTCAAGATTCGGAGTACCAATGGAACTTCATTCCGATCAAGGGAGGAATTTCGAGTCGAAACTCTTCAAGGAAGTTTGCGAGTTAATGGGAATCAACAAAACCAGAACTACTCCGCTTCATCCGCAGTCAGATGGCATGGTGGAAAGATTCAATCGGACAATGGAGGAACATCTTTCCAAAGTAGTGGAAGATCATCAGAGGGACTGGGATAGGCACCTGCCTCTATTCTTGATGGCATATAGAGCGGCTGTCCATGATTCAACGAAGCTAACTCCAGCTAGCATAGTCTTTGGAAGGGAACTCCGGTTACCCTGTGACTTGGTGTTCGGGTCACCAAGTATTCAAGAAAAAGAGGTGCAAGATTATGCAGACGAATTACGGGATAGTTTGACAAAGATACATGAGATTGCTCGAGGAAGACTGAAATTGGCTAGCGACAAAATGAAGGCTCGATATGATCTCAGAGCAAATTCAGAGGGGTTCTCAGTGGGAGACCACGTTTGGCTGTATAATCCACGCAGGAAGAAAGGAATATCCCCCAAGCTGACAGCTTCATGGGAAGGACCATACAAGGTGGTGAAAAGGATCAACGATGTGGTCTACAGGATACAACGTAGCCCTCGGACCAAGATGAAGGTTGTCCACCTAGAGAGGCTGAAGCCCTATTACGGTGATGCAGGAACTGAGTTTGATCGGGACGATCAAATTTGAAGAGGGGGGCAGTGTTACGAGATTAGAGAAGCATCATTAGGAGGAGTTGACCCGCGCCCACTCTAATTGTCGGCCGACCGAAAAGGGACAGAATCATCGCGAAATACTAGGAATCTACCTGAAGTTCGCGAGGGTTCTGGAATCATGTGTACCTCGATATAAATACGGCAATGATGTGCCGGGAGAGCAGTACGATTTAGAACCGTGAATCGAGCAATAGGCGAGATCGAATTAGTCTAGAAGTGAATTGTTATTGTGTTTTGTAGAATTCGTTGAATATATCGTTTTGAGTGTTATACGGAGTGTTTGTAGAAACCGAACCCGGACAATAACGTAACAATATAATACTTCCGGAAAGTAGTGAATAAATTCGATACACCCCTCATAAAGTTTCGGTGAAAAAACCTCGGACACATCGATTTTGTTTTTTGATGACCCATTTTTTTTCAGTCATATCATAAATATACGTTTACAAACGAATCATTTCCAACAGCACCACAATTTGTTTGGGAACTTATTTGACAAATATCCCTTTTGAGAAATTCGGAAATAGTGCCTCACATAATTCCCCGTCCTTAAAGAACATTCAGTGCACTTAAGGGAGATGTATGGGATGTAACGTGTGATTTTTCACACTTCTCAGATAATTATTTAAAGAAATCGTTTGTGCAGTAGTGTGCTATTTTGAGTGGGTACTTCAAAATCGTGAATTGAAATTTGAACATAGAGATATATTTATATGTATAAACATATATGATGAGCAGGTAGTTTCTGTTTTCCATTTCGGAATTCCACAATCCAAGTGTAATTTCAGCATAACAAAAGATTGATGAATGTGATAACAATATCATATTTTGTTTCTTCTGTATCAATGTTCGAAGATTTTTTTATCAATACTTACTGTTATTATTATTGATTTTTTTTTTTAGTCCCTCAATGAAGTATTTATAATATCATCGTTCCTACCTCAAACTTGCTGCTTGTAGACTTATCTGATGCTGTTGGTATTTACCAGATTCCACAATATTTCTCGCATTTTCATCCAACGTGCTTCCACATAAATTTGAAAGATTTTCAATGAATGATTTGCTAACAACATGAGTACCAATCACGACAGTTTGAGTCAGCTTCTGATTTGTCAATATCAAATCTAAAATCATCTCTATATCCCTCTGATTGAAAACTGAAGGCAAATTGCTCTGCATATCTACAAACGTTTTGCTAGAGATACATTCTTCAATATCAGCTTCTACACGGTCTAGAATATTTGTTGATACTATAAGAGAATTCAGCGTCTTGTATTCTTCAGCAGCCAACTGTCTTTTCAGGTAGTTTTTATGGTCTGATATGCCTAGACGAGATAACGCATCAAACTCCAGATAGCCGTTTTGTTTGTAAAATTGGTTCACCCATTCGTTCTGCAAAAATAAATCTAGAAAGAATCACAAAGAAAAAGGGGGTGTTCAATGTCTGAGATGTATCAACACGATGGAATTGATTTTACCTGTGACCGGGCATAGACGTTTGGCACATACAGTGCCCCAGTTTGTTTTCCAGTCAGAGTCCCATACATGGCAGTTTGGTCAAAGAGAGAGAACAACAATTTTTCGTTTATATCAATGTGACTCAGAATCAACGAAATTGGAGTAGGTTTCGTCAAACCAGCAAGAGCACCTCTGATTTTGGCTTTACTTCTAGCAATGAATGATTCTTGAATAGAAAATTACATGATTATAAATGTGGTTATAGGGTAGAGCCATATTTTTCATGACATGTCTTTACAAACTGTGGACATCTCAGCTGCTGTAAAGAGTTGTGCGTAGGACCTTGACTATAAATTTTAGCAAAAACTTGAAATGCTAGTTGACGCATACAAACTCAGTGTGTAGCGCTCACAACTACCGAGCTGCCCTCTACTGAATAGTGAAATGAATATGGAATTCATATTCATAACCTACTGAGATGTTGACAGGTCATGAACAAAATATCTAATCATCTTCAAATGTGAAAGTTTTCGAGTTTGCATAGGATCATATCAATGTCTCTATTGTCTTGGTCATCAAGTCATCAAGACTCCTCCACTCTATTCTATTCCACTCTCTCTATTCCACTCCTCAATTGTGAAAATGTTTTTCATCGTATGATTCCTGTTATTCTAGTCGTTTGTTCCTTTTTTCACCAATTATAATGAAAACATCTTCACTTCACTGGATACAGGTATTTTATAATCATTTCACCATCATTTCAATCAAAGTTTCATTTGTCCATTTTTATTTCACTCCTGAGATTCAATTTTCAAATTTCTAGTTTTTCACTTCGTATTATGTATTGTGACTGTCCTTGTCCTATGCAATGGGCGAGTAGACAAATTTCGAATATTCGATATTTGACTACTCCACCATGTATTGAAATGAATCTTCAATGCAAATAACGTATTATTGCGATTGTTCAAAGTGGTTGACTTTTCAAACAAGCCATTTTGAAGTATTGACGAAGTATTGAAAATGATCACACTCCTCTATTTATTCATTCATTGAAGGACATGCCATTGCACAAAAAACACTTTCGCATGCAATCGTTTTGTGATAATCAACTGAAACTAGTTGTTTTTTGAATGAATATGTGGAAAACGATGTACAGAAGACTGGTGCAGTCACTGATAGTGTTTTGTTTCGCCAAAAACGCTAAAGGCATTTTCCGCTATAAGGGCATTCAAGTTTTGAAACTCCACAGAAGATGGCGACATTTTTGCAGGTTTCTGCAGTCGATGTTTTGAGATTGTAATTATATAGTTTGCGCAGTAATCTAAACTACTACTTTTGAATCAACGTTTTTATAACACTGATTGTGTAAGCATCGACAATACTTATTTTATTGTTTGGTTTTGTACCGCCATCTATCAACTAACATATGGTTGAAGAAATTGGATAGGCAAATACACAGAGTAGCTGCACCAGTGTTGCCTACATCGTTATGTAGATGTATCGAATGAATCAAATTATTTCAATTAAATTTTGACAACTTATGGCTCAATTTATAATCTCCTCCATTTATAACATTCATTATATTCATTCATCTATTCATAAATTGATTATTCACTCGTATGGGAACCGTTAGATGGTGACACGAAAATCACATCGAGATCAGTATCATTGATAGTTGTACAATCAACTGTACATTGATACATTGATTCAGAAAAAGGATTTTCAAGCTACTTCTCAGTTGATGAACAAATTACGTTATTATAATCTCAAAACACCAACTCATTGTACAGGTTTCTGCAAAAATAGCGCCATCTTCTAGAGAGCTTCTGAACTATTATGCAATTATAGCGGAAAATGCCGTTTTGGCGAAACCGCGAAACATAACACCATCAGTTACTCTAGCAATCTTCTCTACATCGTTCATTCAATGAATATATCATTTAGGTTGTGTACCAAAATTCACCTCATTATCTATTCATCAAATGGAGTCATACATCATCAAATTGAAAGAAGAAAAACTTGAAATTTCTCAAATGATCCCAATGGAAATATTATTGTATAATTGTAATTGTTAATATTTCTTTGATGATACCTTAAAACACTGTTTTCGCTAGATTTTGTTTGATAATTGCTTTTCGAATTTTCGAATATGTATAAAAAAACAAAGCTGAATGTCATAAGTTTGTATAGGATTCAGTTAAAGTTTCATCAACATCAAAGTATAATTACCTGTAAACAGCAGCTTTGGGTCATTTTTATCCTGTTTCCCAAAGATAATCTTTCCTAGATTCTTCTCGATAACTTGCTGTTGCAAAAAATCAGCTGGTAGATCGTACTGTATAGTCAAATCGCCAACGTTTATCTGTCCTTGTTGCATTAACTTTTCGTTGATTTCTCCAGCAATTCGTGTTATATAGGAACTATAATAATAAATATGCAAATAAATGACCCAACCAGTGGAGCTACATTAGAAATTGAAAATATGGGTGATTTACCCAAGAATGACTAGAAAAAATTGAAATAATAAATTTTAAAGTTTTATAAAAGTTAGATAATTACATATATATTTTAGAACTGATTAGCAGAAAGAAAAAGACACAATAAAAAAAAGACTGAGTACAAAGATAAGCACAAACAGAGCAAAAAAAAATTAAGCACCAAAACGTCAAGTTGAGTGGTAGATTGAGTATAAGATAGAAGGAATAAAGAGAAAACAAATGTGTATATATATATATATAATATAAAATGTAAAAGATATCAGCACATCCGCTTATTCGTTCGCCTCGGTGTACTGCCGGATTCCTGTTAGGTGCTCCACGTATATGTCGCGAGACCACTTGATGGCCTCGCTACACATCAGCAGCCTCATCAGTTTTGCGTACCTTGGGGCCACTGAGCACATCCTCATCACTGGTTTGTTCTGGTCCCAGGACCCCAGGCACCGACAATATGGGCGTCTACTAACAAAATGTCGGAGCGATCCGAGTAAATTTATGCAATTTATTCCTGTGAAACCTCAAAGCTAAGCCAGTGATCAACTTACTATGGTTCCTTTCAAAACACATTCTGACCACACCAGAATGTTGCTGAGCCTCAGCTATGCCTCAGCTGCAACTGTGATTCTGATAAAGGATGTGATTATGAGGAAGTCAGAATAAAGAAACGCTTAAATGTGATGACACTAAAGTGATGGTTGAAAAATCCACTGAATTAGACTTGGGTAAATTATCCTTCATACAGGCTGATATTTTGTGCTCAGTTCATAGTTATCAAAAACTATAGCAATGTGCGAAAAAGTTCGAACAGGCAAAGAATTGCAGTTTTGTGAGCTCTAGCTGAAACCAGTTTTGACGACATTTTATTTCAAATAATATGATATAAGTGTTTCCGTAGTATAATGGCGTCATTTTTTTAATGGCACCATAGTGTTTGTTCTTATCAAATTAAGAATTTTAATGTATCATATGATAAGATTTATTTCGAAAATTAAATTTCAATAGGCGTTTTCTTTTTTCACTCCATCTGACAGTTAACTAGCCATCGATGAATTTCAAAATTATCACAATCTCATTGACACGAAAGACTTTGTCACCATAATTACCAGTAATTTCAATAAAAATAATAAATATATTTTTCAATTATTTAAACCATTAATCTACCGATTCCTCAGAACCATCAATCTACCAGTTCATCAAAAACATCTGAAGTAGTATAGGAAGAATAAGAAAAACAAAATAGGAACGGTAGGGCGCCGCTATATTGAAACCAATGCAACCAAACAATGAAACATGTCCAAGTTAACAACATTTAAAACATTGTACATAACATACCCTATTGCCAGATAACATACCCTCAATGGACCAAGAATTGGAAATTCAATATACTACATCGCACATTAAAATGAAATGTTATTTATGGTCATCTTTCCTCAACTTGAAGAGGACTTTGTCAACACTAAAACCGTTCATTGTGGCTATCGAACATACCACAATTTGTAAACCCCGTTTCATGGATCCACAATATCTAGAATGGAAAATAGACATCTTCTTGGCACTTGTTCCTATTCCATACGAAAAATTAATCTCGCCTCTTTTTGACACCACCGTGCATTGAGAAGTGCAAGCGAATTTAGCAAACTCATAATTGAGATCTCTGGTTTACCCATCAAGACATTCACATCTGCAGCTTCATTTTTGGCAAGATTTCATTTTTTTTTCACCATATTAACATGAACCAATCATAGAAGTACACCATTAGAATTTTATTCAAGTTTACCATTAATTAAGAATGAAATAGAAAAGAATGATATTGTTGGTTTGTGGAAAATCAGAATTTAGGCTTATTTCAAAAATGACAGGTGCTACAAAAACAGTTCTTATATCACATTCTCTGAAATAAAATATCATATATCTTTTATGTTTATCAGTTAATATTTACAGAACTAGAAAAGTTTAATGATATTATGTGAGTTACAATAAAACTAAAATCACAAAACATATGGTATGCATCATAGGCAGAGAGCAGTTTTATAGTTTTAAATCTAGTAAGAAGTTTGAAATGAAGTACATAAATGGAGTCTGTAAGTTTTTCAAGGAGGTCGTACATTCAGTTTTTTGCGGGATTTTCTCTCCTTGTTTCTTGGTGGACGTTTCGGGAACGAATCTGCTGCCGTTCTCAACACAAAATATTTTCCTTCCCAAAATTTTTTTCAATGTGCAGTTGGTTTTTACACTGAAAAGTGACAATTTGGTAGACGGAGGAATTCTGGTTACAATGTGTTTTCATAAATTGTAAATAAGTAAGGAAATTTTATTGATGCAACAGACACCACAGTGTATAGCATGAGTCATATAAGAGAAACAATTACATGATAAAAAGGTTATTCTCCTAGAGATAAAATACAATAGAGATTGTTTTAAAGTTAATTGATAAAATGTGCCATATGAGATGAACAATGTTAGACAAATACAACAGAATACAACATAGAATAAGTACATAATAAGTACTTAGGATACAGAATAAATAATAGGTTATGTGGATACTGATATTGAATTTTCCATTTTCATATTCGATTTTCAGAAGTGGGTTCCAAGTTCTATCTTTATCAACTGAACAAGAAGCGATATTATTCCATTTTCAATAAGGATATGTTCAATTAATTTTGATTTGTCAGAATATCTTTTCTTTATATTGTTCTCTCATGCTCTCACCCCTACTGATAGAGGCCTGCTAGTTTCACTGGTATAATATTATCCACAAACACATGGTATACTGTAAATTCAATTTTTTGATAATTGTTCTTCATTTCTCGGTTTTGTATGAATCACTGTATTTTCTGTCTTCAACACTGTTTTCAGTCGAAACTTGTCACCAAATGTTTAATTTTTTCAGATATTCCGGGAATGTATGGGATTACATTTGTTATCAGTGTTGGTTTTCTTTGTGGCTGTTGTATATTCTGTCTGTTCTCAATTTGGTGTATTGTTTTATCAATGAAATGTTTTGGATAAGTGTTGAGTTGTAGAACATCTTTTATATGGTTCATTTCGGTATTGAAAATTTGGTGGTTTGAGTATATAGATTTGGCTCTATCATGAAGTGATTTGATTATTCCTTTCTTTATACTTGAATGATGATTTGATTGAAAATTGATGTATCTGTCGGTGTGTGTATTTTTATGATATACACTTGTTATCACAATGATTTTTTAGTTGCCACTTTTCGGTGTCAAAACCGACTGCTCATTGAAAAAATTTTGCAAAGGAAAATATTTTAATTGTGTTGAGAACGGTAGCAGATTTGTTCCCAAAACGTCCACCAAGATGAGTAGAGAAACAAGGAGAGGGAATCCCACAAAAAGCTGGAAAATGTACATAAATGGAAATCACATGGAAGATGAATGAAAGGATTGATAGAGTTTTGTGAATGACATAATATGTTGTTATATAATGCATATATGGTGCATGAGTGGTTTTCATTTGAATCTACTACCATCTACTACAGAAATTCAAAGAGCATGTTTCCCTGCATGGCTTACCTATCAATTAGTTGTCCCAACACTAACTGGATATCTTTATTGCCTCTAATAACTTCATGTATATGATTATTGATATGAGCCAAATCAACCCCTATGATCTTTGCTAACTCAATAAGGTTTACTCGTCCACCACTATCATATAGTTCTCCACGGATATCACTAATGAGCTGAGAAGGAGTCAGATATTCTTTGCCATCACTTGTGAAGATGAGATCTATCAGTTTTCTATCCAATAACCATGATACAATTTCAATGCAGTTCCTTTCTGATAATCTATAGAGAATATTGCAGTAAGAACAAATGTGCGTTTTGAAAAACAAATGATATACTTTTGTGTTGTTGAGCTGAGCTGAACCTTCTGAAAATCAGCTGCCAATCGCTTAACTTCTTCCCAGTCTGCCATGTCCTGAATTATTGATTTGATTGTGAGTAATTGATATATTAGTTCCTTAGTATTTGAATTCACTCAAACGACATCGATCATCAATCAACACCAAGGTGGATATTATGTACTAGCCTGCTGTTATTTCAAGATAACTGATAAATTCACTATTTTGCTTATTGTTATTAAAAGAAAGCATATGTGATAGTAATATCAGATCAATCAAGGCCATAGACTGGATTACATGTCACGTATACGTTCCCAATATATTGTGGTTCAGTCATAGAATAATGGTTCAGTCAAAGAGTATATATATACTATAATTATTCTATGGTTCCGTCATAAAATATACTCTTTGGTTCAGTCCTCTTATGTGGTTCATTGACATACCATCATGGTGACATACCCTTAGATCCTTAGATATAGATAATGATGTGAACTGTGCCTGGGCATTGTCTACGAAAGCGTAGAAACGCTATATATTTTTTTCCTTCTATTGACAGATACTAAGTGTCAACTAGCCTGATTGACAGTTACTAAGAGTTAACTAGTATAATTGACACATACTAAGTGTCAGCTAGCCTAATTGACAGATACTAAGTGATAACTAGCCTAATTGACAGATACTAAATGGTAACTAGTTCACTTGACAGATCTGGGAATAAGGCTCGATTAGCACAAAATATTGAGACTCACTATCTGTCAATAATGCTAGTTGATATTAAACCAAAGAGTATATATATACTTAAAACAATTATTCTATGATTGAACACCATATATGTATTAACTACGAATATTGATAATAAGGACAGCCTATCTGATGTCAAAATAAAAGAGTGCAATTGGCAAGGATGAATTTATGCACATGCGCCAAAATGAATTTTGAATGAAATTTGAATTTTGCGCATGCGCCCTCGATCATCGTTGCCAATTAGACAAGGGAAGACGTATATAATGAAGCATCACTTTTCTAACATTGCTCTTTTGGCGTTTGGTCGATATTGTAGTTAATACATATATGTTGAACACTTACTCAATTATGAAGACTGGTTAACATTTAGTATCTGTCAATCAGGCTAGCTATCACTTAGTATCTAATAATTAGGCTACTTAACACTTAGTATCTGTTAATTATACTAGTTAACACTTATTATGTGTCAATTAAGCTAGTCAACACTTTTAGTACCTGCCAATTCGGCTAGTTGCCACTCAGTATCTGTCAATTATAATTGAATCATTACATGGTGCTTTCGTAATTGTCGGCTGAATATGAAGGAACAATCGAGTGAGCTGTATGTTTTGGTCTCCCTATCTGCGCAAATCCACTACAGGCTTTTGTAGCCGATCAATTCTGCGTCATACGGTTAAGTCGAGGAAACAATGATTTCAGTTGTTTTCCTGTCGAACATTTCTCAAACCTATATAACCTAGAAAATCGGAATTATACAGTACGGTCACTCAAATTTAGAAATTATAAATATTTCATGCAGGCATGTGGAGACTCAGTGGAGACCGAGCCCCTTTACAGCCCTAGATGATACATGAGAGGTTCACGATACAGAAACGCCATCGGGTGATCATACACTCAACTGAGTGATAGATTACACCAGAACATACAGCTCACTGAATACATTTTTTCTTCATAATTAGCAATAGCCATGATACTATAACTGAGAAGTATCATGAGCAATAGCTCTCTCTATAGACCGTGGGACTGGGTATGTTGTCTACTCTGTGGCCTGGAGCACTGATCACCGTAAGATTACAGATCGTCACCTATCTCCATCATGATAAAATAAGAATGGTGTAGGCACTGATGCGCTATCAAAGAATCAGCATCACTCCAGCTGATGTGGGAGTTGCGAGGTTTCCTGCGAATTATTCGCCATTATTCTACAGTTATTCAGCGTTTCAAATCCTATGGCGTCTGATAAATGTTTCGATTTCACTCATTTCGTTTCATTTCCGCTCTGACCCCCTGAACGTCATGAACATTTGATGTCCACTGTCAACAGTCGCTGTCAAAGTAGTTGACATATGACATTGTGATGTCAAAAGTAGTGAGGAAAATGTAAGAGAAGGGTCTCAAGGATCCAAAAAGTTGTGATTGAGTGATTTTTGTGATTTTATAGAGTGCAATTCGATTTTGATATACAACGATAGAGAATAAGGTGAATGACTTTACATTTAATAGATTTGGTTCCTACATGTTCTTTTTTCTCTATGGAGAGATAACTGAATATCTCACATTTGCTAGTAGTCCAACGTGAATGAAATACTCATTCATGATGTCAACACAATACACATAAAAATTTCAAATTTGCGTACATATTGCACATGAATTCATTGTGAATATTCATTTGCAGTAACTATATTTGAGGTAGCATTTGTATCATAAGTACATGTATTACAATTTGACCATCCATCTGTAACAGTGAGTGGAGGTCATAGCTTCAGAAAATGTCTATTCCTACGTGATGACTCATTCGCATTGTCATTATTATTATATTCAATATAAACAGGCATAATCTTGATCGAAATCGAGACCCACTAATCAAAATACTGAGGGCTCAGGAATTCAATAAACACCAAGCATCAGATATTTTTACTAATAATTTAAAAAAAAATCTTCGATGATAATATATGACTATAATATATAAATATTAATCTGGTTTTTGGGTTTATAGATCGAAGTGAACTAAGAACCAAACTCAACTAATAGAAAGTTCAATATAGGGAATCATCTATGAACATTTATACATTACAGATGGAATGAGAAGTTCATAGACATTTTTACATTACACATATTCCATTTACACATATTTCACAATTGTATCTTGGTTTCCTTCATCTTATTTGTTCAACTACCTTTTACACCCATATTCATACAATGTTGATGAAGATTTAACTTGGTTTTACTGTATCAAAGTCAAAATATCGACTCAGAAATAAGTTGAATCATGTATCAACTAGCTCAATTGGAGGAAAGAAATAAGTGTTCACAGAAAAAAATCTTGAATGCATCACAAATGTTGAGATAGATGATATTGTGTGCTCATTGTGTGGTTATCATCCCTATAATGCACTGGGTGCATCAATAACTATTACTTTAACACATTTTCATTTATACCTTTACAAATGTATAATATTTCATTGACCATAGCAGTAGTAATCAAGGTAGCTATAGGACTTTGAAAACTAAAAGTGGTTTTTCCTCTAATAATCTTTCTTTGTTCTCCAAGCACTATATTTTCTTAACAATAAATACATACATACAATACATATAAAGACAATACATACAGAGGTGATATAATTGTGAGTGTGGAATTTAAAAAGATCATCCTGTACTCTCCAGATATGAAATTATTATAATTGATCAATATTCAAGGAACTTGTCCTAAGTCATCATTATACTGGGGCTTAACATTTCTGGCAATTCTACCCCCTTTTAAGATAGAATAGAATTCTGAATAGCACAGGTATTGAGAAAGTTTTTAACATACCTATTCAAAACAAATATCAAGACAACTATACAGGCTGATTATAGTGAACTAGACAACGGATTACTTTTATAATTGGTGGAGCCCATATTCGGACATTCACTACTCACCCTTGAATACACAAGGACCCTACTGAAATATTTTCGACATTAAGGTGTTGCCGCTTCTATCAGAAAGCAGTATCAACTTTGATATTTCAAATAGAACACCTAGTATACGATCATTTTCAGGATATCCATCAATTTCCTTATTACTTCCCTTGATATTCCCCTGTCTGTCACCGATTTCGAAATAAATATCAATAAAATCGTGACCACTCAAAGTGCTGATCATTTCGAGTTTCGAAATATCAAAGTATTGAACTGTCAGCAGGAGATCTCTCGCCCATGCCAGAACAAAGTGAAATAATTTATTAAAATAATAATTACGTGGAATAACGGAACATGTTCAAAGCCCTGGTCAGTTACTTACCAGCAGTCATGAATGCGAGTGTTGATTGGTTTTGTCGTGGCAGATCTGATTTCTGATTGGACCCAAACCTCCAAATTCCTTTCAACAACTCGTCTCCCGAATGCACGGGATTTTTACCATTATTTTCAGAAATAGAGAAAAACTGAAAATTATTCTTCATGGCAACTTTCTCGTGAAACCATCAACGTCTTAATTTTTTCAAATATGGTCCGATTATGTCTTCACAGATTCTGAAAGCTTTTTTTCGTGTTTTGCTTTGTTTTCGTAACATCGTGTTAGCCAGTGGTGTTGAGAAAGGATCAAGGTTTTGTAATTTTTCTTGAAAGTTGGAAGGTCGTGAGCATCAGGAATGACTTTGCTAGGCAAAAAATTATGCTTGGTAGAGCGAAGTTCGGCACAGGCCTCGAGCCTATTCTGCAGTCCCTTGGCCAGCTTGATCACCAGATTTATTTTTTCTATTTGGCGGTATATCATAAATAATGATTTCAATCAACTTTCGCATTGTCAAAATTAAGTTATCTCAGTAATTCAGACAAGCATTCATTAAAGTGAAATGATTTGAAGCGTTGTGTTGATTGATCCAAATAATAAGTAGAATTATTATTATTTCCACTAGGTATTCAGTATGACCTCACTGGTCAATCAATATTTGGCACTGGAATATCAGAAATTCTTGGGCTGACTATTTTTTCTTGAAAACTTCAAAGTGGATGATATTTTTGATTTAGAATTTGAAAAAAAATGGATTATGTCTAAAACTAAGTTTGAACACTTTCAAACCATAATGTATATACAGGGTGTCCTTAAAAGGTCTTTACAAAAAGCTACCACATATTCTTCAGACCAAAACAATTCGATACAAGCAAACTTACCTCAGTAAAAAGTTGCTTAGTTTGGGCGCTAGACGGCTCTGAAGTTGAAATTTTCAAATCGATTTTGCTTCATAACTTTTGAACGGCTCATGAGATTTTTTTCAAATTTGGTACGTTGGCATAGACTCATCGGGCAATGAAACTCATATCATAATCATAATGAATATCATTCCATGGGCGTAGAACTTGATTTTTTCAGTAAATAAACATCTAAAACTCCTACGCCAATGGAAAAAAATTAGTTTCAATATGAAATCTAAATTATTCAACTCATTCACTACAAAAAAGGTACTCTTGACAAAAGTCGATTCCTCTCATGGTTTCGACAAAATTTTAATTTTAGTGATTTAGAGCATAATTAATAATAAAACGATTAACAGATATTTCATAAAAATTGTTCAAAATGTTCACCATTTTCACGTATACAAAGATTTATACGACGCAAAAAGTTGAGATGTACTTTTTGCATAGGTTATTTCTATTGAAAATAAGTAGCACTGGTTTTTTTTTCTGAAGACTATTATTATCTGCTCGAAAACAGTGATATTCACATTCTTGGTTTCCATAGTTTCATCTGTGTTGATTTGTCGAGTTTTATTGACGTTGATTGTTGATATCGGACTTTTCTGATTTATCATGGCCGTACAATACACCAATGAAGAATACACCGATATGTTATTGGTATTCGGATATTGTCAAGGAAATGGTCGAGAGAGTGTGAGGGTGTATTCGGCAAGGTTTCCAAATCGTCGCGTACCAAGCCACCCAACCTTTGCTGCAGTTGAGAGACGTCTTCGGGAGACCGGTCATTTTGCTCCTAGAACTGGTGATTATGGAAGACAGCGTTATGTAAGGATTCCCGAAGTCGAAGTAGAAATTTTAGACCGTATTGAAGAAAATCCAGAATTGAGTACTAGACGGATAAGTAATGAACTAGAAGTTTCTAGGAATGCCGTTCATGAAGTACTAAGAGAACAATTATTACACCCATACCACAAGACGCCAGTTCAAGATTTATTAATCCATGATTCACAAAGTCGTCTGATGTTTTGTAGGTTCATTAATAAGCAAAGAGAAATGAATCTGAACTTTGGAAAGAATATTTTGTTCACTGATGAAGCCTGTTTCACGAGAAGAGGAATAACTAATTTTCATAATGAACACGTTTATGCAATTGAAAATCCTCATTCCATTAAAATAAACCATTTTCAACACGAATTCAAAATCAACGTTTGGGCTGGAATAATAGGAAATTTTATAATTGGTCCTGTCATACTTCCACAAAGATTAACAGGAGACATGTATTTACAACATCTACGAAATACGTTGCCAAATTTGTTGGAAGATTTACCACTCCAACATCGGGTAGATATGTGGTTTATGCACGATGGAGCTCCACCACATTTTTCGGTGGATGTTAGGAATTTTTTAAACCAACAGTACCCAGACAGATGGATAGGTAGAGGTAATGATGCACCCGTGAATTGGCCACCACGTTCTCCAGACTTAACACCGATGGATTATTTTGTATGGGGTTATCTCAAGTGTACGGTTTACAAGACCCCTGTGAATACTGTAGAACAATTATGGCAACGTATCCAACAGGCGACGAATAATCTTACAGGCGATGAAGAAGTTATGCAAAGAGTACATTTCAACTTTTTGCGTCGTATAAATCTTTGTATACGTGAAAATGGTGAACATTTTGAACAATTTTTATGGAATATCTGTTAATCGTTTTATTATTAATTATGCTCTAAATCACTAAAATTAAAATTTTGTCGAAACCATGAGAGGAATCGACTTTTGTCAAGAGTATCTTTTTTGTAGTGAATGAGTTGAATAATTTAGATTTCATTTTGAAACTAATTTTTTTCCATTGGCGTAGGAGTTTTAGATGTTTATTTACTGAAAAAATCAAGTTCTACGCCCATGGAATGATATTCATTATGATTATGATATGAGTTTCATTGCCCGATGAGTCTATGCCAACGAACCAAATTTGAAAAAAATCTCATGAGCCGTTCAAAAGTTATGAAGCAAAATCGATTTGAAAATTTCAACTTCAGAGCCGTCTAGCGCCCAAACTAAGCAACTTCTTACTGAGGTAAGTTTGCTTGTATCGAATTGTTTTGGTCTGAAGAATATGTGGTAGCTTTTTGTAAAGACCTTTTAAGGACACCCTGTATAATACACAGATGTATCCAGAATGAAAAGAATTTCAGAATCTTTGAAACATAATGATCTCCGTGTTTTGAAATGAAGTTGATGATGGCATCATGAATACAAAGCGTCGGAGAAAGAAATCAATATCACCACGTTGAATCAAAACAAAAGTTGGATTGATTATGTATTTTAATTTTTTTTATCTCTTGAAATAGCTGTAAAACATAGATCTTTGAAAAAACACTTTTTTGATCTAATCGAAAAACTATAAATAATTTTGAAAATTCTGTTAGACTGTTGTGGAAGACCCTCTGAATTCGCAGCTTTTTTCCCCATTTAACCAAATATGTCTCCCATGGTTTCCGAAATGATGCTTGGACACAGTGTATATATGTACTAAGTTTCCTCGTGTATTCTTCTGAATCTTCAGAATTTCTCATCAAAAATTCAAAATCAACATATCTTATATCAAATATCATATTTTGATATGTTGTGAATTCCCTCCAGTGGAACACCCTGTATATTATCTGATAGCTGAAAAAGGATATTATTTCTGATTTAAAAAATATTTGCATGTATTTCATTTCATCCATCCGTTTTCGAAATAAAAGAGGTTACTGACAAAGTGAGTAATTGTGGCGAAATAGAATGAATTAGGCGATGACTTTATGAAAATGCTCTAAGAATGGAGTACTTTCCTTTGAAACAATTACTATTATTTATATTTTCAGATTGAAATGTGGATTATAGTCATACTTCCGTCAACTTTAGATCTCCTGATTTTCGGCAGGCCTAGAAACATCTTCCTGTAGAAGTTATCAAGTTAAAACTTGGGATCTAAGTATTCGATATTTTCCTCCTTAGATATCAATACAGGGTGAATCAAAAGAGCGAAAATTCTATTTTTCTCCATCAAATAACTAATACCCTATATGATAAATTCAAAAATTATCATGGGGGTATTTGACCTGCGCGAATCGAATAGGCTTTGCATTTTTTCGAACAAAAATTGCCTAGTTATCGTTTCTGAAATCTTGACCCCTTTAGCAAACAAGAGTAGGCATTGAAAATATGAATATTACAAATCAGTCCACATTTCCACAAGAGAGCTCTGGAGCACTATGTTATAGTTTTTTAGTTTTTGAGAATCGTCCGAAGGGTTTCAAATCATCCGTCTGTCCGTCCCAACTTATATATACAGGGTGTTCCGTTGATCATGTTACAAACTTCTAGGGTAGATAAAACACACGAAAATAAGAAAAAAAGTTCATGTGTACATGGGTCCGGAAACGCTTCTTCAGGGAGCTAGGGCCCTTCGAAGATGACCTCCAAAAACTACTTTTCGTTTTATAGCTTCGGTACTACTGCAGCTATCGCAACCAATTTTGGGACATGAAATCTAGTTCGTAGGTTCATCAATTCGAGCCTTCCGGATGTTGTCACCTTTAACCAGGGGCGTACAAACCAGGGGGGTATTTGGGCAAATTTGACCCTACTCCTCTTAGGCTTCAATTTCTTACCATTTTTATATCTGATTATGATTCTCCAATGCCTATAACATAAAAAAGGTACTCTTGTAAAAATCGCTATCTGTCTCCGTTTCCTCCGAAAATGGCTAAATTCAATCAATAATAAATTATTGGTCTTATACCAATTATTACGTTGAAATATGAAAATGAGGTTCAGTACAGATAGTTGTCAAAAATCTGGATTTAGCCATTTTCGGAGGAAACGGTGACAGATAGCGATTTTTACAAGAGTACCTTTTTTATGTAATAGGCATTGGAGAATCATAATCAGATATAAAAATGGTAAGAAATTGAAGGCTAAGAGTAGAAGGGTCAAATTTGCCCAAAAACCCCCCTGGTTTGTACGCCCCTGGTTAAAGGTGACAAAATCCGGAAGGCTCAAATTGATGAACCTACGAACTAGATTTCATATCCCAAAATTAGTTGCGATAGCTGCAGTAGTACCGAAGCTATAAAACGAAAAGTAGTTTTTGGAGGTCATCTTCGAAGGGCCCTAGCTCCCTGAAGAAGCGTTTCCGGACCCATGTTCACATGAACTTTTTTTCTTATTTTCGTGTGTTTTATCTACCCTAGAAGTTTGTAACATGATCAACGGAACACCCTGTATATACTGTCTGTAAGTTCAGTGTCAAAATCGGAAACATTGAAAAAAGTTTATGAAGAGAAAAATATTTCAATTGTGTTGAGAACGGGAGCAGATTCGTTCCCGAAACGTCCACCAAGATAAGTAGAGGTTTTATTATTATTAAATATATTTGTATTTCCAAATTTTTTCAAAAACAAGGTGTCACTGACCAATAGAGAATTTCTCTTTTAGGTATCTAAAGGTTTAATTTCAAGCGCAGTGACATTTTGGGACAGATCCTAAATCTGTCCTTACTACAAATATATTGCAATAATTTTTAATAACTTCTACTCTATTTTTTAGAAACGAGGAGAGAAAATCCCATCAAAAGCTGAAAAATTATATATATATATATATATATATATATATATATATATATATATATATATATATATATATATATATATGAAACGGTAAGAGATATTGACAAACAGACTTCAGATTCATGTTCAGGAGGATCGATAAAGACGTGAATATGGGGGTTTATGACATATTTTATTTTGAAAAATTTCTATATAGATGGAAATAAACTTGCTATTCAATTTATCCGAGAAACAATCTTATATAATTATCTTATGTCCTATCTTATTTATCTGATTTTTCTCCTTTAAGCAAATCAACTCATCTATTCCCATTATCTCAGTGAAGAATCATAAAGTAGTTTCGATTGATTTTTTTCGAATAATTTCCAAGGTCATTTTTTACTACATAAATCGGATATGTGCTACTCGATAATGTGTCACTTGATACCTACTCAAGGAATATGAAGAGGAGAGAAGTCGGCGAAGGGTGAAGTATAGTGTATTCGCCCCTTTGATTTTATTCATAACTCGATTAGAGGAATTCTGCCGATTGTCGATATCGATCCATCTTCAGATTGCGATGACGCATCGACGCCGACGCCGCACTTTATCAGCGTTGCCAGCTCGTCGATTTGTCCGTTACCCTATAGAAATAACTGATACAGTGCAAACCGTTATTTCGAGATTATTTCCGGGATTCGATACCAAAACAAAACTGGCAACGGCGTTCGTCGCGCCAATTCAACTGCATCCAGACGCTACTATGTCGCCAGCTCCAGTAGTTTCGCGTTTCTTTTGTACGTCACATCCATTTCTTTCCGGTTGAATGTTAATGTAAATAGCTAAAACCGAGGCTAAAACACATGGCGATTCGAACCGATTATACTGATTAAAAAATCAAAGGAAATAAATGGATAATCCGCATTGAAAATTATGTGCTTTAATATATATGTGTGATATTTTTCTCTAGCTACGGTATTCTTATCTAGGTATCGATCGGTTTTACATTTATATAATATTCTAGACACTTTTCTTCAAATCTTTACAATGCACTATCCAAAATTCTTTTTTTTTTCTTTTTCACTTCCCATATCCAACTTGGATCATAGAACGATATTTCCAATTGTCTATCTATATCTTGACTATCTGTATCTTCGAAAATATATTTTTAAGGCGACTGATATGAGAATTGACGTTTCGCGAGTCCGATATCGTTGATAAAGTGTCACGTTTTTGTACTCACTTTGCCGCCACATTTAGCTACTTACTGCACGGTCGCTTTTCAGGGTCACACAAAATTGAGACAGAATTATGAATTTTGAGTTTTGTTTGTTTTGTTGGTTGATTTTATTATATTCAGCTAACTCGAATAAAAATATATATGTTATTTTTGTCTTTCACTCTGGTATCTACTTTCAGAATCAGTCGCCCTAAAAATGTTGTCTGCTCCTCGGCCAAATGATCTCTTTGGCTTCACCAGAATGTTGCTCAGCATCGGCCGCAACCTTCTCATTCGGCCGAAAAATATCAATTTCACGTTCTTGATACACAAACGAATGACAACGATTACTAATATTACTAATACGATTGCTAAAGAGTTTATAATTCACAGAAACATTTTAGATGCTTTAAACAAACACAAGTACTAGTTTCTCTGATTTTATAAATTAATGAAGTGCTAGAAAATACATTGAAAATTATGTTATAATCAAAACAGGTGGATGGAATCCTGATGAGTTTTTTTTTACAGATAGCAATATAATATTGAGTAGAGCAGTTGATTGAGAAGTACATTACGGTATACACTCATTGTGCGAATTTACCGACATACAGACAATATTTTTACAACGTCCATTTATAAGTGTGAAACCGCCTCAAAGCTGTAGTGCGAAAAATAAAAAAAAAACTTTTTGGCAAGAAGAAGTTGTATATCGCTGTTATGGTAAAAGTGGCCATCCAGAAGAAGTTATCAAGAAATGTCAAAAACCATTAATGCTTACAGGATGTGAGTTATTTGTTTTGTTTTGTTTGTGAAATTTCAGCTTGTCAATTATCGAACCTACTTCATTTCCTTTTCTCCTTATAATCTCTCATGCTTGTTATGAAATAATTAACACGAATGAGAAAATACATTGTGGTTCAATAAGTAGATTTCCTATTTTGATATTTCATATCTAGTATATATTTATTTGGCTTCATAGTCCATATGGCACGATGCCAAAAATGGATTATTTTCTGTAGCAATAATTTGCTAGAGTTAAATCTATCGAAGTTATTTGGCAAATTAAGCCTGGTTTGCGTTTCACGGATTTCTGGATTCCATACAAAAACTCATGATTTAGTTTTATAACATTAGACACATGACTGCAATGACTTTTTCCTAACACTCTTCTGAACCTGCTGGTGTTTTGTTTTGTTGTTGTTCAAGTTTCATACATTATTTTTTTTTTATTCAGCAGAATTCATATCTATAGTCCTGGAATACTTAAACAACAGTACATAATTTCCGAACATGTGTCTACAGGAGAGCACCTCCAGAAGTCACTTCATGACAAACACCTATATATTATAAAAAAAAGTTAGATAAACATCAACTAATGAATACCTACATGATTATAGGACCTTAAAGATGATCGTCATTGATCGTATCCGAAACATTAAAGAATGGGACTGGAGGTAGAATATTATTCTGATTTTTTTGTATGCAAGATTTGGTTCTAGAGTATATAATGTCACATGTTTCACATGATATGTTTCACATGATATGTTTCACATCATGATATATATCACATGCACATGCAAAATATCAACTACAGAGGAGTAAAGTAAATACAGTCAGTTTCGATATTTTGTGATAATAATTGAAAACAATTTCCTAATATCCGTATTGATTTTTTCAGTATTGTAATTACTGACGTTACGTGATATCCGAATCAATTCTATTTTAAAAGGATTTGACGATCGATATCTAACAAGCATGACTTTTACCGTGACGAGCATGAATCAAAAAATTGCTGAAAATTTTCCTACAAAATAGTTGGGTAATATTCAACCTAGGTATTATAAAAATGTTGATTCCTTGTCTGAGTTGTGCAGAAAATTTTGAACCTGTCTAATGCATTTCATCGTATTCACTTGTATCTAACACTCTCAAGTCCATCAGCAAGAAATCAGAATTTAGCTATTACCGTAAATTCATCATAGAACTTTCACCTAATTAAATTCAGTTCTGATTGAAATTTCACGGTTCAATTTGAAAGTCTTATCAACATTTATGTAGATCATTCCAAGTGGTGAGTGAGAATATTGGGAATTCAATGGAATTATTCTGAGACCTGATTTGGAATTGAAAGGGAATTTTCGTTTTATGGCGTTATACCAGCAAATAGATAACATACAAGATGAAAGTTGTTGCAAGAAGAAAAAAGGCGCGAAAAGTTGCTTGGTACAGAATTCATAACATTATCGACACCTTTTCAGAGGCTCTACTAGCACCTCAATATACGATTGAAGGTCATTTTCGTATAACCCACAAAAAATGTGCACTTTTTTATGTAATCTGTATGAATGTGTACGTAATTCTTTAATTTTGAAATACTATTTCATTATTTTATGGAAAAATGTGAAAAAAAGTTTTCCTGAACGATGTTTCTCAGAATCATAGAATTATTGAAGCTTGTACGTTCTTGTCTGTTATCTATTCGCTGATAACTGTCTAATGGAAATTGGTAAATAATTGCTAGAATAATTCAGATCGAAAAAGAATTATGTTTAGAGATCAATGATGCAGTTCAGGCCCAGTCAGCATTTCCGAAATCATATAAGAAAAACATGAACATGAAAAACAAAATTCCGTAACTTTTACGTTGTTGCACACTTGAAGGATTATTAGAAGATTATTACTGACGGTGAGGGTAATTATGAAAATTTCGGTGCAAAAATAGAGCATCGAAACATGTTTAAGAAAACAACCGAGGTCAAATTCCGTTGTTCATTCAAATGTTCCGTGCATCACAGACTTCTGCAAAATTTCATAGTCTGTTTTCATTTATGTACTAACATAACATTAAGTTTGTTAACTTTTGGAATTGATGTGAATTGCTCGACTCTATCGACTGGTCCATTCGCAGTAAGAAGATAGAGACGTTGGGCAGAATGACGGCGATGACGCAGGAAGAAATCGTGACAGCCGTGAAGACGGTCGCGCAGGGACTGGAGGCGCTGCGATCGGAGCACGCGGGCATTCTCCACGGGCTGCACGAGGCGCCCGACCAAGTCGTCGGCGAGAGAGCGGGACTCGTGCAGCAGAGCGCCGAGATGATTGAGCTGGGCCTAGGCGAAGCTCAGGTTAGTCGACGCTATCCTTGCTAAAACTTCAAATTTCCAACTGAAACCACCTTGGTAATAATGTTTTCATATGAGAACATGTAATCATTCGTTTTTGAAAGTTAAGTCGCATGCTTTATTTTCGCACTCAAATTAAAGCAGTATCAAAAAACCAAATCAAACTAGTGACATAATCTTCCTAACTATTTGGCACTTCTCAAATTTCTGGGTGACCAATAAAGATGACTTATTTCGACGCTGCGAAACTAACCGAACAAAAAATTTTCACGACTTCAATATACACTATACACTGAAGCTGTATCTATATCCGAGGACACAGGAGAAATGTAGCAGCCTGTAGTTTTTTTCATTTGAAGGGATAAAAATTTTTAATTCACAGGATGTATGTGATAAATGATTTGGACCTAAAGACAATTTTTTTCAATTACTTGTTTGACTGAAAGTGTCTATAACTTTTTTTTTTAATCTTACCCTGTAGTAGTAGTAGATCTTATGTGTCTTAAAAATTTTATATTCAACTATGTATCACAAATTAGTATTTGTTCATTTATATTTTTGTTGATTTGCATTTCATGGTCACCCCTACACTGTCAGGCTCGAGACCTGTCGAACATCGCTATACCAAGCATCATTCATCAATAGAACGGCAAAGTTGTGGAATTCTTTGCCTAGTGAAGTCTTTCCTGATGCTTACAACCTCCAAACTTTCAAGAAGAATTCCAACACCTTCCTTCTCTCCCAAAATTCCACCGCTGGCTAACACGATGTTCCTCGAACATTATAGGTTTCCCTTTCGTGTTGTCCTCAGATAAAAAAAAATACCAAGTTCATTGTGACCGGAATGATAGTTCGATGCTCGGTAGGCTTTGCAGTCGCAAGATCATTAGTTAATAAGTCAATAAAATTGAATAACCTTCACTGTCAAACACAAAACATTTCACGTACACTGCTTACTAGGCAGAATGATACTGAAAATAGACTAGTTGATGTGTATCAATTCCAATTTTCTGAATGGAGAGATCATGTTATGATCAGACAGTTGACAGATGATGATAGTAGCCAAATCAAAATGTGTGTTCCTATCTCAGTTTTTTCAATATCGTGAGTCATTTTCTTATGTTTTTATTTTTATATTCAAAGATCTTGACAACCTGCAGAGATTGATCAGGATATAAAAAAATTTGAAATAGTATCAAACTATATTCGATTTCGGGTCACAGTCAACTTTGTGTGTTTCAATTGAATGCAATTCAACGGTCAATCAAGGTGCGAATATCAATTTCTGATACATGATTGAATAGAGAATCCTGAGGGAAATAATACAAACGAAAGAAATATGCAGGGTGACATTGAAAAAAAAAATTGGGTTACTTCACCGGAAAACAGGTGGTAAAAAAATTGTTGTTAAGTCCAAAGACAGCGCTATTCATTGATCACGTGCCTCCTGTAAATTTAAAATTTTGCAGATCACTGTACCATAAGTTTGTGTTCCGAGATTGTAATTACATACTTTGATCATTACCTGAGTAGTAGCCTGAAATTGATTCTTCTAAATGAATCATTTGATTGTACAATTATCAATGGAACTGACCGTAATATGATTTTTGTGTTGCCATCTAACTATTCACATAAGAATGTGATTTATTCTAATGAATAAATCGCTGTTATCAATGCTGTTATGGCTGTACGTTAGACTTTTGGTAGTATGAATTAAATGATAATTGGGCAGAGTACCTTTGTAGGTGCAAGCTCAACTTTTTGGTTTCCCTTGCTGAAGAATTCTGTAGTTTTTAGTCGATGGATATGGAATTTCATTGAATGACAGAAGTTTCCAGAAGAGATAATAAGAAATTCTATAATTTTCAAGGGCGTTTCAATTGATTTCTCGATTTATGTATCATCAAAAGACGGTGGCTACATTTAAACAATACCGTACTCCTGAACCTTCACTAGTTCTTTTCATTGTTGTCAGAAACTATGAATGTGACAGACATATACATGGTTTTGCTAAATATCATGTACATATGGAAAGCAAAATACTATGGCTTATTTCATGACTAAATATTCATATGAACATAGGTCGGTCTGCAAATGCTTCGTTACCGACAAACAGGGTGTATTGTGATGAATTATCACTGTTTTTAACAGCTAGTACCAACTGAACTATCGAAATTAATAAAATTAAAAGATATTATTCAAATGAAGCCAGAACCAACTACACAGTTGGAAAACAATCATTCCATCTAGCAAATTATGGAAAGAATAAGTTTATTTTCAGAATAGTTTTACCCTAATATAAACATTAGATTAATTAATTACAAATAGTAAGATACCCAAGATTGAATATATCATTACAAATAATATAGAATAATATACCATTACAATTGTATCAGCAAAAGTTATATCAACTGGCTTCAAACTAAGAGGTTGAATACTGATCGAGACAATATTCAATATGTTCATCTAATATAATCATTAATGGCATGTTCACTTATTTTCTTTTTGAAAATTGCTAGAGTTGGGCTATATTTGATTTCATTTGGAAGTTTGGTGAATTCGTTAGAACCCTTGAAAAACAATGAGTTAGTTCATTGCGTTTTACCTGTTTGTTCTTCTAATAAATATGTTTGGATTACTTCATGTATTGTATTGATGTATCGCAGAATTGAATGTAATGTACTCTCGGAAATAGGAGGGAGCAAGATCATTTAATATTTTAATAGGTATTACACTGAAGAACAATAATTGAAGTGAGTTTGAATTGTTCTATATACAGTAATTTTCGTGTCCAATGATAAGTTACTAGAAATTCTGGAAAAGAAATATAACTTTTTAGTAATGTAAACATTAGAGGTCCTGATACACTCTCCTGGGGGACACCATAAGAAATTTCTTTTTCATTTGATATTGCATTCGTCACTTTCACTTGTAAATAGTCTAGCAAATAATGTACCAACACCAATCATAAATCTTGCCCTTGAAACCATACTTTTTCAGTTCAAACAGTAATAAACCTCTATCAATAGTTTCAAATGCTCTCTTCAAGTCAAGAAAGACAACTACCACATATTTGTCATTGTCTAATTCAGATTTGAATTTTCACAAAGAAAGTTGAAGAACAGCTTCAAATGCATACTTTTTTCGGAATCCTGATTGGTTGCTTATAAGAATCATTTTTATTAACATCTTCAAAAATTTGGTTATAAACTGCCTTCTCTATGACTTTCACAATAGGTGGTAGTATTCTAATAGGGCGAAGTTCATTAAGTTTTTTTTTTTTTATTATTTTTTTTTATTTTTGGAATAGGAATAATAGTACTTAGCTTTAATGATTCTGGAATTTTTCCACACTCTATGGAGGTATTTATGAGGTTTAACAATACTTGTCCTACACTTTCAAATATATTTTTTGAAACTTTATTCATTGTTTGGCACTACTTTTATTGTCTACTGTATTATTTGCCTCAGGACTACAAGTGATAATAATTTGAAATTTGAATAACTGTGATATAAATTATAGTTTATATTATAACAAAGATCCATTTCATCAATACTTTCCACTATATTACTTATACTCTCTATAAAATAAGAATTCAATTTATCAGCTATGTCAATATCATCTCTCATGATTATTTTTTGATCCAACTGTTCGCATTCAATGCTGTTTGGTAAGTCTTGTGAGTTCACATTGACTAATTTTTCGAGGGGTTTTTCACATCAGTTGTGGGTTTTTTTCCTATTCTTATCTATTCTATCATAGTAATGTTGGACTTTCTTCTTTTTCATCAAGTTATCAACTTCATTTCTATATTTTTTATAAATTCCTTATTTTTCTACCCAATCCGGCCCTGGGCAATTTTTAAAACATTTGTAACTCTCGTCTCTTTTTTTATTTCGTTGAGTACATCATTATCAAACCATGGTACGTTACATTTATATTTACAGATTCCTAATCAACTCTATCAATCACATTTTCACAATCTTTTAATAAATCATCATAGAGTTTATCTACATCAACAGAGTCAAGTGACCAATCACAAGATATCAAATCAATTTTAATTGTATGAAGATTATGATAACTGAAGTTTCTATACTTTCTGACTGCCATATTATTTCTTCCCTCGTTGTGCAAGTTAATTGAGTTTAATTGATATTATTAGATGATCAGTTATCTTAAGACTACAACGAACATTTGTTGTTATTGAAGTTATTGTGGTTTGGAAAATCAGTCGCAGATACTGAAAAACTACAAAAGAGTTTTAACAAAACAGAAAGTTCTTGTTGTATATTAGAATCCACCAGCAGCGCTTTGAAATAAAATTCAGGGGGAAGGAACGGGAGCATGACTTCTGAAAGAATGTCTCGAAACTATTTGGCATGCCCAAATATGTGTGCCTTACAGCTTAACCTGTATTCCAAATGTAATTCCATATACAGTGGAATATCTCAAAAACAGCAGGAGCTATAAAGAAAAAAACATAAACTACTGAAATTTCGTAACTTGGTAACTGAGCTTTTGCGGACTTATATTTATATAAATTTTCAGTCATGAAATAGGTCTCCTTTTATATACATATGATAATCAGGAACACCCTGTATAAGTTATCCTTCTTCGGGGGTGGTGGCCGATTGGCTCGGAGGCGAACGTCACGAATCTGTTCGTTTTCTACTAACATTAAAATAAGCTAATTTCATAAATTATATAAAAAAAAAAACGTAGGAAGTACTCAGAGAAAAACGATTATTGCTAGGAAGCTGATTTTGGTGAGAACAATCAAATGATAAAATATTTTTTTTTGTCAATTATTTCTTCACCATTTCAGGTTATACTCGCGCTGGCGGCCCACCTCCAACTGGTCGAGGCCGAGAAGCAGAAGCTGCGCACGCAGGTGCGGCGCTTGTGCCAGGAGAACGCATGGCTGAGAGACGAGCTGGCGGCCAATCAGCAGCGACTGCAGTCCAGCGAGCAAATGGTGGCGCAGCTGGAGGAAAGTAAGCGCCATTTGGAGTTCATGAACTCGATGAGCAAGTACGATCAAGACGTCGAAGAGGGCTCTTCAGAACACTCGAGGACGGAGAAGGCGGATCCCGTCGTTGATTTGTTCCCGGACGATGATAACGACGACAGGCACAGTATGTGGCAAAATTATATTTTCTTGTTTCCATTAATAGCTCATAATTATACGACTTCTTTCGTTCGTTAGCGGTCTATTTTTATAAGGGCGATGGAGTACAGAAATCACGAGCTGCATCAAACTTCATTCTTCAGCTGAATTTTTTATGGACACTAAAATCGAAGAAATAATCTTCTAAATGCGAAAAATATGAATAAGAAGCATTTGTGAAATACCCATAACATTACAAAATAAGAAAAGAATATCACTCTGAAGTTAATAGTAAGTTATTCCTTTGAATCACAAATATGGGCAGATTGGAACAAATTTAGGTAATTCTGGATCAAACAAAAGATATTCAACTGAAAAACTAAACTCAAACAAAAAACAGATATCTCCAAGTGAAGTGAAGTTAGCAAAGGAGCACTCAACATAATTGAGACGTATTGAGGCTATGAAAATATTGTAAATATTCAAACCCTAAAAAAAACCAACTGTCCAGTTTAAGTGACTCATCCAAAAATACAAAATTGTTTCGTAGATCACAAGTGGTAGATTTTTTTCTTTACAACTCTACACTTTCATTCAAAGAGTTGATATGAATAAGAGGTGGAATTTTTTTTTTAGATATGTCTCCAACTCCTCCCAACCAATTACAGCTGTCCCAACAAGTCAATGCAGGCTATGAAATTCCAGCACGTTTGAGAACTCTGCATAACCTTGTCATTCAGTATGCCTCCCAGGGTAGGTACGAAGTGGCGGTACCCCTTTGCAAACAGGCGTTAGAAGATTTGGAAAAAACAAGTGGACATGACCATCCTGATGTGGCAACCATGCTGAATATACTAGCATTGGTCTACAGGTAAGAATTCAATCTTATAGTTCAAACGTTTTTGATAATACCAAGTGTGAAAGTATTTGTTAGACATAACTTGAGAATTTCAAGTGGAACACTTTGTAATTGTTACATTCGATTGTTCAGAAATATTTTTAATTCTGCATACAGAGTGCATTGAACTGACAACACCTTCACCAATTTGATGGATAGAAATGATTATATATTGCAACAGTTACTAAATCTTGAATCCAACACCCTTCAGAACTCTGGAAACCAAATTGAACGATTTGTAAAAAAAATATATATGAAGATGAAAATATTCATCCAAAACAAAATGACGGTTGATGTTACATATTTCATAGCAGAACTCCTTTGAATAGTTGGTTATTAACAAGCTCTAGTGAACTCTCTCTCTCTCTTCTCCATCCGTCAAAATTGCAGACGGACGCCATCTTGAAAGAATTCAAATGACATGGGAGTTACTTGAATGATTTTTTTCCAATAATGTTTGAATATTTTCATCTCAAATCCTGCTATCGCATAGAGAAGATGTTTGAAATATCACTCCATTTCAAAAAATCTTCTGAAATGACGCCCAGGCGCCAGTTTGAAAGATACATATTTTTAATGGAGTCAAAATGTAGTTCATGACCTAAATTGATGCAAATATAAAATCGAGCCATCAAAAAGTTAACCAGTATATAATATTTTTTTCTATAAAAATTTGCAGACGGCTGTCTCAAAAGTCCTTATTGAATATGAGCCTCAAAATTTGTTTTCAGGCGGATGCGTTCGAAAAATGTGGTATTAATTTTTTTTTTCCAAATCCAAATTTGATTATTTTTCCTGTAAAGTGCTGAAGAAAAAAGTCAAAATTCTGGAACCTTTCTAATTGTGTTAACAATGATTTCTAGAGACCAAAACAAATACAAAGAGGCCGCCAATCTCCTGAACGACGCTCTAGCAATCAGAGAAAAAACCTTAGGAGAAAACCACCCAGCCGTAGCGGCCACCCTTAACAACTTGGCCGTACTATACGGAAAGAGGGGTAAATACAAGGAAGCTGAACCGCTGTGTAAAAGAGCGCTTGACATAAGGGAAAACGTGCTCGGCAAGGAACACCCTGATGTCGCCAAACAGTTGAACAACCTGGCTTTGCTCTGCCAAAATCAGGTGAGTAGGAATTGTTGTCCACACACTTCTTAAAGAGGGAGACAATTAGTCAAGAAGACAATATCTCGATAATTAATAAAATGTTGGGAAAACAAACAGAAAGTTGGTATTGTTAACCATCGATTTTATGACCTAACCACTTCAAATATGGAGATGCTCTTTTCGGTTTCTGTCGGGTGTTAACAAAATATCGACGTCGTTAATAGGCTGTGATACTTGAAAGAATAGACTTTCTTTTTGTTCACTAAATATATGAAAGAAGTCCGCTTAATATTGTAAAAAACGTGATCAATAAAGCATTTCAGTATTGTAATCATGTTAATCAACATCTGTTTTTAAGATCATTAAGTTATATATTGTTTTTTCAAACATGTATTATTCACTTCCACTGTGCTTGCTGTCACTTTAAGGTCGAATGGGAATTTCAGCGAATCGTATCTCGTACCGATCCTTCTTGTTCTTGGGTGTTATTTCTCAACCGTCAATTTCATTCAAGGTCTCCCAGCAGGTATACCACAATATCAGTCAGAAAGTAATACCTTCACCCAGCATAAATATGTCCTAAGTCATCACATGAAAACCGACTGGTTTTATTGCCAATCAGTATATCTTCGATATTCACTCAAAATATTCATACATCAGCCGACCCATTGATTTAAGTGATCGTCAGAAACATCTGAAAGCAGTACAAACTTCATGATATCGCGCAAAGTACATGTTTTGTTTTATGCAAATTATACATAACAATAAACCCTCTCTCAACTATTTCAATCAGATATTTTCATCCGAAAATTAATTGGCCCGAAAGTGCTTGTTGTTTACTTTCATTTCGATAGTTACCTGTTGGTTCATGATTCTCTCTATCGATGATTCTCTCCGCTGGCGCATCGGAGAACACTGATCATATAGAGGTGACTTTCTGACATCAGTAATAAACAAATGGAATAGGCGCAGAATAAGGCAGGGAATATTAAAGACAAATATTGGGAATAGATACTGAAGAAATTTGGCTTTTTGCCATTGAAATTTGGTATGTGTAGAAAAATGCATGATACTGATAACTATTTGATGAGTGTTCGGGGATTTTATTCCATAAATAATTTCAACAAAATATCATTTTCTGTCATTTAATATTTCAATGTTCAGTTTTCGTAAAATTTACTATTTTTGTAAGTCAATTTTTGCTCAGTAAATTGTAAATTCCTGCATGATCTTGTACCAGTCAGTCTGTTTATTCATTTGAAATTCATTATCATGTATTTTTTGCACAGACCAAATTTCAATGTCAAATTCATTCATGCACTTGTAGTTTATTATTGGTTAATGGTGTACATTTGAAGTTACCACTATTTTGATTTTTGTTATGGATTCAATTGACCTTATTAGATAAATAGAAATGTGATGCCGAAATCCCGAGAACTCTTTTTATTTTTCGTGTGTGGTAATCTGGCTAAACTAATGAATGATGAGGAGAAAGTACTTTGTTGTAGATGAAAGTGAGGTTAATGCCTTTTTCTAGCTTTAAAAATTTCAATTTGAAAAAGAAGAATAGAATTAAATATGAGTTTCTTGATGATATTCAACGTTTGGTTTTGTGGTTGACAGGGGAAATACGAAGAAGTAGAGAAGTACTACCAGAGGGCACTTGAAATTTATGAGAAGCGACTCGGAGCCGACGATCCTAACGTAAGCAAGACCATGAACAACTTGGCTTCCTGCTATTTGAAACAAGGCAAATACAAAGAAGCTGAAGTGCTGTACAAACAGATCCTTAACAGAGCGCACGAGCGAGAATTCGGGACCATTGATGGTGAGCAAAAATAGCATCAAAAGCCTGTAGATCATATTTCCGTTAATTTTCTTGAATTTGCAAATATAGATACATATATTTATATTTTTTATGTTCAGAACACGTTATACATTGTCATAATAAACTGTTTTCCCAATTTGGTTTTTCAGTAGATTTTTTCCTTCTCTGTGTTTTTTTTTTTAATAATAAGGAGAGAATATTAATTCTTCCACTATTTTGAAGCCATCTAAATCTTGATTTTTTTTTCTCTTAAATACCACGTGAAAAATAAAAATAATAAATGCAGATAATTATCAATAGACAGATCACATTACAATAGATAATTAACAGATAATTAAAATGAACAAAATTCTAGAAATTTGCACATTTATGTCTCAGAAAACCTAATCTAGTTGAATATTCATTTATTCTTATTTATGTGATGACTAATTTTGATTATGAAGAGGAAGCATGCTGATAATGAGATTGAATTATTGAGTCATTTCTATTTCAGTATTGTCGATTTCAAAATTATTTGTGTTTATCACATTTGCATGTGTGGCAGTTTTCATTCTCACTCATTTGCTTGAGAATCATTTTCTTGCGATTCCAATAAATATTCTAACACTTGTTGTGTGTGCATGTCGATTTTGATAGGAAAAAAATCACTACTCAATAATTTTGTCCAGAGTCTCTAGCCTAGGTCTTCATTTGTTTTATGAATATAGGAGTGATATTTCCAATTTGAAAAAGAAAGAAATTCGTTGATTGAATAGTGTAATGCATATCAAAGAATTGTGTATTCTTAGATTTGCATACCAGGTAAGTTTAAAAGCCTCGACATTGAATTTGCGATTTCATTTTCAGAATTGATTATTTGATTCATTTTAATGATCCATTGATTTAAGACGGCAGCACATTGAATATTTTTTTATCATGATTTTCACTGAATCATACAATATCAGGGGAAGTATCAACAATGAATTTTCTATATCAATCCACTTCTGCAAACAAATTGGTGTGCCATTGCGAATATTTCGTGATAATGACGATTTCCAAGTAATATTGATACAACCTATCTTCGCCATTAGTGTATTATCAATTTCAGGTTTTATAACTATAGATTGTGTCAAAAGAATCAAACACCCCAGGATTCAATATCTTGTGTATACATGTTAAAAGCAATTCATTGAGGTTTCAAATTTCTTTCAAATTTCCATTTCCAGGTGTATTGATCTGTTATCGTGTTATTTGTTATTATCAGACGAATATCCTTTGATGTATACCACTTTAGCATCGGGGATTTTATTCTTTCAGATGAGAACAAACCAATATGGCAAGTAGCGGAAGAACGAGAAGAGAATAAGGCTAAAAACAAAGAAAACGCTCCTTATGGCGAATACGGGGGTTGGCATAAGGCTGCTAAAGTCGATTCGCCTACTGTAACCACCACCTTAAAGAATCTGGGAGCACTGTATAGGCGACAAGGAAAATACGAGGCTGCAGAAACGCTAGAAGATTGTGCCCTAAGAAGTCGAAAAGAGGTATGATATAATTAGAATACCTATGGAACATAAAAAATATCTTAGGAAGGAGTGGAAGCCTTTTTTAAAGAATTTGATCTATTTCTTATTTGTATACTAACTGAATTTGAATTCACAAATTATTCAAAAGAAAAGTAGGTTTGTATATTGTGTATAATTTTATTTCACAAAGCACTTTCGACTATCATCATCAGTGCTTACTGCGAGTAAATATTGAATGATTCAATAATCCATTATACTCAATAATCACAATGAATAATTCATGTTTTTTTTTAATATTTCTGTTGAGAATTAAATTCCTGGAAACACTGGTGATGACTTGATAGTCGAAAGTGCTTTGTACAATTGAAATTATAATACACGAAATAGAAACCTATTCAATTTACTACTGTGTATTCAACTATCCATTCTCCTGCTGAAAACGAATTATTTATTGGGTTATTTTATCGGGGTTAACTAAAAAAAATAGCAATTTCTAACTCATTCAGTTGATTTTTTTATTTCACGCTACAGCATACACAACAAGTAAGTTCTGTTTTCATTAATTCCATCGTTTAGTGTTTTGTTGGCTGGTTGACATACAGGGTTGATATAAAGTATGGAACCAAGTAAATATCTTGAACGAAAAGAACGATATTTATAAAAATTTGCAGGTAAGTGCAATGGAACAAAATGCATCTGATGTACATATTTATGTTAATAATATACTTCCGGTTTGACCGAAAATGCCATCAACTTCTTCAACTTAAATGGGACACCCTATATATTTTCAGAGATTTTGAAAGAGCTTGATATTTTGAATTCATACAAACTGAGTTTAGTGTAAAAAAAATTGTAAAAACGAGGAATATAGCACTTTAATCAACCTCCTTTGAGTTTTTTGCATTAGAGAAAAAAACTATTTAGTAATAAATAAACGTAAAATTCACAAATTGTACAATTTAGAATGGTTCAATTGAGTGAATAAGAGTGTATTGAAATTTTAATGGTGATTGTAAAATTTATTTCCGTCAATTAGAATTTGACACTTTGAGAACAAAAGAGTACTTGTTTATTTATTACTATGCATACAGGGTAACTCACGGTCGATGGTACGTTAGACGTTTATGGAGAAAGCAACGCAGGATTCTTCTGAAAATTATCACCTGTTCTATCGATCTAAAATATTTTGGAAATTGCGACGTTGCCGTTTCTATCAAAAAGTCCTAGCAAATTCATTTTTTTAAATAGAACACCCCGTATATTAACAAATTTTTAGAATTGCCTTTTTATTACAATACTCTTTTGTTAATAAATCCCTATACCTATCTCTATCGGTTTTCAAGATAAAAAATAATTTGTGTTAAATATGATCCAAAACATATCCCTAATTGAACTTATGTAAATCAGGGCTCTCGAATCATGAAGAGTTGATATTTCAGTGGTGGTTTGGACAGGCTTGATGTATTCAATTCACACCGAGAAGTCGCCTCCATATCATACAGGGCGTGCTGAAATTGTTATTATATCCGTTGTTCATACAAGTGGTCAAAAGTTCATTTTTTTCAAATGGTACCCACTGTTTTTTACTCAATAAATTGAAAGATGGATAAAAATGCTACAAGATGACATAGCATGTCCCATATACCTAAATCATCAAGTTTTCTTAATAAAGCCACTTTTTGTGAAAAATATAATTTTATGAAAAAGTTAATTTTAGATAGTCATGGAAATATCAAACTCATGACAGTTCGGTGACATTAATGAGTAATTGTTATTGACAGTGTTTCAAAAAATCTCCCATAATGAACGCGAATATCGATTATTCAAACGAAGTTCTAATGAAGTTATTTATTATACACGGACAATGTGATCAAATCATTGCCAGAACTTGCAGAAAATTCAACCAAATGTATCCTGAATTGACACCAATGAACAAGAGGTAGTTTGTAAGATTACAAAATAATTTCATCAACTATGGCTCAAAGTTTCCAACAACTCGATCGAAAATCAGCTTATCTAGCATATCTAGGTAAAAAGCTGAATTCACTGTGAAAGTACAGAAAATAACAGAAGCAGGAGGAACGAAAGAAACATAAGTATAAACAAAATATCACATTTTCACAATAAATGCTCGAAATGTTGTCCATTACATTCTAAAATATGCTTTTGTACGCGACTCGTGGTTGCCTTTTGAATTTCATGAGGATCCAAATCTTCAATACACCGCACTATTCGCCGTCGCAGTTCTTCTTTGGAAGGCACTAGAGTACCGTACACCCTTTCTTTTAAAACACCTCATAAAAAAAAGTCAAGTGGCTTTTGATCAGGTGATCTCGGTGGCCAGTCCCACGGACCTAAACGGCCAACTAACGATCCTCAAACATTTCGTAAAGTTTCCTGGAAATTTCCTGAGTTGAATGAGCTGGCGCCCCGTCCAGTTGGAACCATGAATTCCTATATTCCTCTAAAGGCAAATTTTCGAGGAAATCTGTCACAGTCGTCCTCAATATTTGAATATATCTCTCAGCATTCAGTGTGCCATCGTAAATGAAAAAGCTGATTTTATTATTTTTTAAAAATACAGAAAACATTTAGGTCAAATTCTACTTGAAACCCCATTTCTCTTGTTATATGAGGATTATGATCATTCCAAAAATGCTTATTTCTTCTATTGAAAATCCCATCCCTCCTGAATTTTGATTCGTCGCTCCAAATTATTTTCGACAAAAATTCCGGATCCTCCTGGTTATGCATTAAAAGGGCTTCGCAAAAATGCACTCTCCGCTCGAAATCTTCTGCATTGAGAGATGAACTTTACTGAATTTATACAGATGCATTTTGTGATTTCCCAAAATTCTTTGTACTGAAGCATGTGATACACCCAAATCTTTTTCTGCACTAAGAATGTATGCTTCTGGATATGCATGAAAATATGCCAAAACGTCAACAATATTGTCTTCATTCGAAGTAACAGGTTTTGGTAATGTTGGAGGCGCTTTTAACTTTGAGCCATAGTTGATGAAATTATTTTCTAATCTCTGTTCATCCGTGTCAATTCAGGATACATTTGGTTGAATTTTCTGCAAGTTCTGGCAATGATTTGATCACATTGTCCGTGTATGATAAATAACTTCAAAAGAACTTCGTTTGAATAATCGATATTCACGTTCATTCTGGGAGATTTTTTGAAACACTGTCAATAACAATTACTGAATTACTCATCAATGTCACCGAACTGTCATGAGTTTGATATTTCCATGGCTATCTAAAATTAACTTTTTCAGAAAATTATATTTTTCACAAAAAGCGGCTTTATCAAGAAAACTTGATGATTTTGGTATAGGGACATGCTATGTCATCTTTTAGCATTTTTATTCGTCTTTCAATTTATTGAGTAAAAAACAGTGGGTACCATTTGAAAAAATGAACTTTTGACCACTTGTATGAACAACGGATATAATAATAATTTCAGCACGCCTTGTATGATATGGAGGCGACTTCTCGGTGTAAATTGAATACATCAAGCCTGTCCAAACCACCACTAAAATATCAACTCTTTATGATTCGAGAGCCCTGATTTACATTAGTTCAATTAGGGATATATTTGGATCATATTTAACACAACTTATTTTTTATCTTGAAAACCGATAGAGATGGTATAGGGATTTATTAACAAAATAGTATTGTAATGAAAAGGCAATTCTAAAAATTTGTTAATATAAGGGGTATTCCATATTAAATAAATGAAGTTGCTAGGACTTTTTGATAGCAACGGCAACGACGCAATTTCCAAAATATTTTAGATCGATAGAACAGGTGATAAAATGTAGGATGCGAAATTTTCAGAAATATCCTGGGTTGCGTTCTCCATAAACGTCTAACGTACCATCGACCGTGAGTTACCCTGTATAAAAAACATCATTTGTTTATCTAAATATTTTTCTGCTCTAATGCAATTCAAAGGAGGTTCGTTAAACTCAGTATGTATGAATTCAAAATAAAAAGCTCTTTCGAAATCTGTGAGAAATATTTAGGGTGTCCTGTTTATATTGAAGAAGTTGATGGCATTTCCGGTTAAACCGGAAGTATATTATTGACAAAAAAATGTACATCAGATCATTTTGCTTCATTGCAATTACCTGCAAATTTTTTATAAATATCGTTCTTTTCGTCCAAAATATATTTACTTGGTTCCATACTTTATCCCAACCGTATATGAAAGAGAAATTTTAGTTATTTTTCGTTAGGGGCTTCCCGGATAATAATATAAGTTTCGATCCTTTCATAATCGAATTATTGATAACAAACCATTCTTTTTTAAATGTATCATTCATTCGCTCTATTCTTGTTATTCTTTGCTTTTTTCTTGTGATGTGAATCGGATAATCATATAAAGCACATGCTTAAAGAATTCAATTTGATCGTGAATGGGTGAAAATTGTTGAATTAATTGAATTTATTCAGCTTTTCAAAAAGAATCGAATTAGAATGATTAATGGGTGCATTTCCATAAAGTTAATAATTGATTGTCTTTATTACCCATGAAACATAACTGTGTTTCATATTTCCCATCCAACTATCAGGAATTTGTGACTTGAAGTACATTTTCTAATCTCAGAAGTCATAGATTGGTTGGTTTCATCATATTTATTATTATATTCCATTTCAATTGCTATAAACTCACCTTTATTCAGAGCATTATCGATGTTCTTCTCATAGTAAATTTTTTTGTCAATCAGTTTTCTTCTGTATCCTCAGAGTTCAAATCGAGACATTTTTCAAAGTGGCAGTTGTAGCACTTTTCAAAGATTTTCGAAAAATTTTCATTCTGTCAATTACCAGGATAACACTTTGGTAAATTGAAAGTTTGAATGCGATCGGATCATATTTTGAGAGTAGTTACGAAAATACATTTTATGAAGTCCTCTAAAAGGTGTACTTACTGAAATCTACAACTTCAATATGCGAATTTCCACCAATGATCATATAAAAATGAGACTATCATTATCAGGCATTGGATATCGTGAAACATTCGAGAAACATCCTTGGTGAAGATAAACGAAAATTGGGGAACTTGAAGGAAAAAACGTCTCGTAGGGGATCCAGGGAATCCTTAGAAATGGCATATGATGGGGAAGAGGTGAGTCATAAATGAAATCAAACTAATCTGTAACTCATTAAAATTTTAGTGAGGTAATGTTCAATATGAAGGAATTTTGAAGATTTGATTGATAACACACAACTATTTCATTTGTGATCGGTGTGTAACTAGTCATCAACTTAGTCATTTCGAACGAAAAATAATTGTTTGTCAAATGACACAACAGAACATAATCAAAAATAGTATGAAAAATTGACCTACCTTGAAGTATTATTATTTGGAGATACCAATCTTCAAATTTCCTTGGCATACTAATGAGTAACGTACATTTTTTTAAGTGATATTATATTCTGTTCATTTTCATTATGAAATCCATTTTGGCCAAACGAAATTTCTCTGGATGAAAATTTCTCAGGGTGCTTCAGAAATTGATGTTCAAGGGATGGAATCGTCTGTTCTTAGATCTTTGATCTATTTATATTTCTCAAAAGCATTCTTAGCGTTTACGTCCATGAGAACATTCAACCTTTGAGTTTGACCAGTTGCTCACAGTTGCTCATCCTGTGTGTTTCTGCTCATATGTTATGTCCTAACATTCCAGAAGATCCATTTATTTATGTGGTTTACAAAAAAAAATTCACACCATTTCGAATTAAACTTATGTGATTTAGTCACACCAAATGAAAAGTTTCAAAAAATATTCAAAAAAATGATTGAAAGCACTTTCCTGGATTTTCCATCATGATGTAATGAAACTGAACCAATTCGTCCTTAGATACCCATATTATTTACGAATAATCTAGAAGTAGAACCATTATTAGTTTTTCGTTTCAATATGCTCTCTATGAAATTGAATGTAGCTTTTTAAGTAAAATAACTCGTTTTTCTGATTATTGAAAATGAATCCATGTGTGCAATGAAATTGTTTTGATTAATCAATGCTGTTCGTAATGTAATGAAGTATATGAAAATATTCCAGCTTTTGTTGAATAAATGGTTATGCAAAGCAACAAAATCAATCATTTTTATTCTGATAAAAGTCCGTACCTGTTTATACACCGAACTTCAATGTTAGTCGGTATAGATAATGAATATCGAGACTTCTAGATTATTTCTTTGGGTTTCCATAAAGGTAAGTTTATGGTACATTCAGTTTGTTGCTTTGTTTTTGGTTAATTTTGCATCTTGTTGATTTTATTATCTGAGCATTTATCAACTCCATCAAGTTAGATGGCCAGGCAAAATTTGGATAAGTAAGCATTTCATAAAAAAAAGTTTATTGTGCTTTTGCATGGCCATTTTGCTTTCATATGTCATTTACTAGCACTGGTATTGAAAATAAGGTTGTTATGGTTAGCATATCAAATTTACAGTTTCCCAAATTGGCTGAATGCATAGAATATTCCTGTAGATATTCATGCTAGAAAAATCACACATATACCCTTCCTCTTTTTTCATACAACCAATGTCCTTAATAATTTTCGCAGACGTATTAATGCCACAGTCGATTTTTCACTTTTTGACCAATTTGACAGTGACGTGTTGGTCGCCTAATATAAAAGAAATAGCCAAACTGAAGGAACTTTATTTGGTCACTTTTCTTTTTACTTATTTTTACTTACTACTTCTCACATATTTTCGAAGTATGACGTGATTTTTTTTTCATATGCGAATCATAACCATTAATATAATGCGAACTACACGTCTTCATCAGATAGGGCAAAAATTGATAAACTAGCTGTAATGTCATAACAAATGGCGTTCTTCATCAGTTGATCTCAAAAAGAGGACGTGTGGTCAATTTTTGTTTTTTCTAGCGAGAACATTTACGGAGGTACCCTATGCAGATAACTAATTGAGATAATCTGTAAAGTGGACCTGCAATAATGTGGACCGAAAATATTTTTTAGGCGACTGACATGAAAATTGACCTTTTACGAATCGCGTTCGATGATTTTTGCGTTCAAGAAATTTCGGCCATATTTATTTCACAGCCGCATTAATTCATGACCGCATTTACGTCAACGAAACATTAAATTAAGACAGAATTATAAATTTTGTGTTTAGTCTACTGCCGGTTGAATAGTCAGTTTCATTCCGCTTAATCGAATGGAAATATTTAAGTAATTTTTGTCTTTTTCAAGATCGGAATATCGTATTTATTTTCTGAATGAGTTGCCTAAAAAATACTGTATGTACTACCTTGTTACATATATCATGTCAATGAAATATACACGTCTGATGAGCAGAATTCTTTCTCATACGTTATGAAGTGAATAGCCTCATATTCTTGGTATTGAATAAAAGAGGATGGAAATCACATTCGCTTTTCATCTTTGGCGAAATACGGATAGTTCGGCGACATCTATATTCAGTATAAATTAATTTATGACCTATTCAGTTCATGACATGGGATTCATTTATTATTAGAATGTTTCTTCATATGATGAAGGGAATTCACTATTTGCATAAGATGAAAACCAGAATGGCTATCTTGGAAACGGTAAAAATCTTTCATTTATCAGAAATTTAAAAAAAAAACATTTTCATTTTTGTTCCCATTTATTTCTGTATTTGCTTCGGCAAATCATCTGCAGTAACAAAAATACACTATGATTATATTATTTTCCACAATAAATTCAATAATGCATCACACATGATGGCTTGAATGCAACAAGTCTACAAATAGTGAAATATTGCTAATTCATTTATACAAGATACCATGCCATTCATTCTTATATTGGTAATACCTATATTTCATTATTGTAATTTGATTAATTTGATGTAATTTCATTATTGTAATCTAGGATGTTCATGTATTGTTGATTCCCCTCCTATGAAATTGTGAGTCTATGAAGAAAATTGATTATCATTCACTTGGCATTCCTATGTCGCAGTTAGTTTCCAATGTTGAAGTATTGATTTGCAAAAAACTACTGTAATTTTGAAATATGTTTCTCTCTGCGAATTTATCAGGAGGTATCAATATACTTGGAGACCCTGTACCTACCCTTGATGGTAATTGGTGTAATTGCCTTTGGGCATTGCCCAAAATTGATATATAAATGTCATTAGGAAGGCTTTGTCTTTCGTATATTTGTCCTTTATTTTGTTTTCGTTCAATATTTTTTTCTGAATCGTGGTATTGTTAACAGCCCGGCACTGCGAGAACCCCCGATACTGAAAGGACTGGCTTGAAATCGAAATTGTTCAATGCTCTCGGCATTGTCCAATCGCCCAACAACAAACAACCCAGCACCTAAAAACCGAAATTACGATTGGTCGTCGCCTTTCGATTATTTTTTTCAGTTGGTAGCCGTCGGTCCTACACTTTTAGCGATACCATTCCATCTAGTTGGGGTCTAGGACTTCGCGTGGGGCGTTTAGATAACTGAAGAAAATTGGGGTTCTCATTTATTGAAAGACTTCAAGTTTATGCACGGGAGATAATGATTCCAGAAGAAACAATCTTGGATTGGTATGACCTATGCCGTATTGGATACATATCTAATGAGAATTGGAACACAATGAATCTAATTTCTACCGCATTCTAGAAAAGGAGACAACGATGATATGATTCGCTCTCGAAAATTTAGTTTTCAGACATCCATTAATCGAATCAATTTTCATAATACTACTAATAATAGGTTACATTTCAATGATCTAGTGATTCAGCAATTTTTTCAAGAAAAACATCAACGGGATTGGAGTAGACAGCGTTTTATGTTCGTATCATAAAGCTGGATGACTTGTATATTTGTTTTATTTATTCAACAAAAAACGACTCTTTACAATCCTAATTTGAAACTATGAAAAACTGTAAGGATTAGTGCTGTACGATATTTTGAGCATCTTATCGCGGTTACTTACAGAGCTATTTCAACTGATAGTGCATTTTAGTTTTTTTTTCATATTGAGACAAAAGTACCTCTTCTACCCCTTTGAGTCTGAAAAAGTCTTCTTCATGAACTAAAGAACTAATTACAGTCCAAGCGATTCCATGAATCAATGAAAATGTCACTCTCATATGTGACAGAATTCGTTTATTTTCTGATTGATATCATGGAGGTGGTAAATTTATAAATCAATACTAGATATCACTAGTGTAGATGAGTAGGTATGTCTGAGATGATTCTTGGTGGTCATCCTCACGTTAGCAAGACACAACTGTTCTACTCACTACTCTATTGAGTTTCGCAAAGCTGGTAAAATTGATGACCTATCATGAAATTTGCTAGTTGAGTAACAACCCATTTGATGCAGTGATTCATGGAATATGGAATTAAGTTTCCTCTAAAAACCCATTAATACCATCAGATTCGTTCATGCCAACTTTTTGATTATTTTATGGTATCTACCACATAATATTCATATATTTTTTGTAAACGGAAAAAACCTATTGAAGAATAGAATAGTTGGGCTGAATGGCACATTATTTTTCAGACGATAACATATTGGGAGAAAACGAAATCGACAGTAACTTCTAGAGAAGTAATAATTGAAAGAAATAATGAGTTCGAGAACGTCTATTTTGCATATTTTCTAGTACTAACTAATCCAACAAAAGCAGTTATTTTTCGTGCTTTTCTTGTACAGATGGACTAGATATTGTAGATTGTAAAGGAGATGAAACCGAGAACAAACGAAATTTAGGTTGATGGAATAGAAATTCGCTTAGAAAATATGAATACAGCATTATTATGAAGTGATTTCATAGTGAGATGTCCTTTCTTTAGTTTCACAGTGATTGTAATATGTTAGTGGCAAAATATGTAATTCACTTCCCATGATGTGTTTTATTCTAATATAATTTTACCTATCATGCGGAATTGCTAAAAAATATTATATTTTGATATAAGATATTTGAGAAATGAGTATTGGTAAAGAATTGTGATATGAACATAACAAAAGGTTTCATTATTAGGTATACATATTTTGATAAATCTTCTTTGTTGATGTTTTGTTCAGTAGAGTCGAAATCTATGCTTGAAAAATACTGAAGTTTGAATCGTTAAATTTGGAATAATACATTGGGCAGCGACATTGAATTGATGCATAAGTTTTGGTGTTCAGTTCATAATTTGAACCAGAATTTGAAAGCACTGCATGCAAATTAGGTTCCTAAATTACTGCAAATTCTCATGGAATTGAATGTATTTGGTGGCATTTCAAAACGACTCAATTTAAAAGTTTAATTATGAGAAGAAATCAATAGAATCTTTGAATAATGTACCATATAACTTTGGTGATGGAACCTCAATTCTTGCATCTCTATCATTTTGACTCAGTAATGTGAGTTAGTATTTATCGATATCTACGTATTTTATTACTTGACAGGACTCATTATGTTATAGAAGTCAGTGCTACCCGTCGAACAAATAGCCCAGAAAAAATATATAGGGTGATTCATATTATCTCTAATATCTAGTGCAATCTGAATATTATATTATTCGACCTCACTACACATTCAAAAAACTCTTGTGACAATCTCTACAAATGATCATTAGTTATTTTATTCCGATGGTCGTATCAATCATATATCAAATTACATACATTACGAAATGTTTCATTTAACTACGGTTTGATTATTCATCTATTGATATTCTGTCCCTACTCATTATTGTAACATCTTATTTATAGTAATGACATCTATCGTGATGAAACACCTAAAATATTAACAAAAGTTTCGTTTTCATACTTCATATTGAAAGTATTGCCCTATAGCTATCTTATAAAATGATACCAAACATTGTTAATGGACTTATGTGTACAATTCTGGATTGATTTTATTGAGAGAATATTAACTGGGAATTACTGGAAAATAACCAGCGTGGTCTTCCTGATTATTATAATTCTTGTTTTGCACATATGTTTGTAGAAAATGATATAATTCAGCTGGGTCTTCGAGCTTAAATTATTCATACTTGTATTATTTTTTTATAATTGATTCATATAGCACTTTACACTTATATGAAGAAGAAATGTTGATATAACTTATAGAATTTATTATTATTGTTTATAATGAATAAATAAACGCCTGTGTATTGAGTAACCATATTTTCATTTTACACCCTATGCATGTTAGTTTGTGCTTGTTCACCACAATTCTTGGAGTTGATAATCGAGTTGATAATCGCTTTTTTTTAGTTCTATTCCATTTTCACATTCAACTACTTCACTCGTTTGACATGTTTCTTGTCTCATTTCGACACCTACAACGAAAACTATCGTAACTCAAAAAATGGCGATTTTGAGTTAATATGTGGAATGCGTAGTTTTTCCACATATCTACACGTACGAAAACTCTAGTATCTCAATATGGAAGGGTTAGGCAACCAGTAATCTATTTCAGAATATATAGTAACTGTAATCAATAGTTTTCGTTGCAAGATATGGCGGAAGGATCGATTTAAGAAGACTTACTATAGTTTTCGTCGGTGAGTTTGAGGTTATGTGTTGGTTTCTTTCGCAGTTTCGACAAGGTATCCAGTACAGAAAGTGACTTGAAATAATAAAAGAAATGAGTAAACGTACTAAATTGATTCTGGAGAATGCAGAGCAATGTTTCAGAAAAGACAATGAATCGAATATTCGGTTGGAATCGAGTAAGTATAAAGAAATAATATTTTTCTAGACTCTTTGCTATATTTTCGAGAGCTGTCTATCGCGAGAATCTAAAGTTCTTTGTTAATCTCCGAATTGTCACTCTCAGTAACAAATCTTAGAGTTTGTGATATTTTTTACTATGAAATATCATATAATGTGGTTCAATGATAATTTTGTTTCTTATAGTCGAAAAACCGAGTACAAGTACTGCTTCTTCTGTTGACCTGTTTACATCTGAAACAACCATTGCACCAAAGAACGATGGAACATCCTGTCCAAGTACAGTTTTAAGAGAACAAAATTCTATAGATGATGACATAGAAAATTGGCACCAATCATCAGATTCGAATGACGATCCAAACTATGTACCAACCGAAGTATTATTCCAGTCGTCTGGTGGTGACAAGCATTCTGAGCCTAGAGAAAACATTGCACAGAAACGTAAAATATCTGTTAAAGAAAAGAAAGGGAGAAAACGCACTCGAAATGAATGGATTGATAAAAAGGCAAAAAGAGACCACAATTTAGGATTAGAACACAAGAATCGAAAAGGAAGAGTTATTCCAGCAAAGGTTATGAAAAATGCTTGTAGACAAGAATGTAGAAAGAAATGTAATACGAAGCTGACAGAGGAGAATAGGAGTGCAGTATTTCAGGCATTTTGGAAAATTGGAAACCATACAAGACAGTGGGACTACATTGCTAGATGTGTGAAGTCTATGGAAAAGAAGCAGGAAACAAAATAGAGGAAGAGAGTCAAGAAGAAAGTATTCCAGAAAATATACTATAATTAGAGGAGATGACGAAATACCTGTCTGTAAAACAATGTTTCTCAACAATCATGGAATTACTGAGCAGTGGGTAACAACAGCTTTAAGTAAGATCAGAGAAACAGGAACTTTAGAGGAAAACAGTAGAGGAAAACATCATGTACGACCAAATAAAATCAATGAAAGCATTATAAATAGTGTGAAGCAACACATTGAACTTTTCCCTCTTGTCCCTTCTCACTACAACAGAAAAAAATCGAAGAAAATGTACCTAGAAGAAGGTTTGAGTGTATCCAAAATGCATCGACTTTACCTTATAGTATATGCAAGAGAATAAAAGATCACAAATCGCTACTTTGAGACAATACAGGGAAGTTTTGAATTCGGAATTCTACATTGCCTTTTTCAAACCAAAAAAGGATCAATGTAACATTTGTGCCGCCTACACAATGGCGAATATGGAAGATAAAACCAAAATGCAGAGTGATTATGATAGACACCTTGCAAATAAGGTGGCAGCCAGAAATTTGAAAGACATAGATAAAGTGTTGGCACCTAATGACAATACTGTTTGTGCAGCTTGCTTCGATTTACAAAAAGTTTTGATAACCCCACAAAGTGATGTTAGCACCTTCTATTACAAAAGCAAGCTAGCAACATACAACTCCACAGTATACGATATGGGGAGTCATGAGGGCTATTGCTATGTGTGGAATGAAGAAATTGCTAAGCGAGGTCCAAATGAAATTAGTAGCTGCCTCTTACTTTTTGAAGCAGCAAAGAGAGCAAGGAATAGATACAGTTTTCCTGTACTCGGACAACTGTGGCGGTCAAAATAGGAATCATTTCGTTTTCTCTATGTTTTCTTATGTTTCACATTTTCTCCACCTACAAGTCACTCACCGATTTCTAGAAAAAGGCCACACTCAGAATGAGGGCGATAGTATGCACGCAGTCATTGAGAACTCTAGAAAACGCCAGTCTGCAATCTATACACCAGACCAATGGGTTATGCTGATTCGAATGGCGAAAATCACTGGAAAACTCTATGTTGTGAAGGAAATGTGCCAGAAAGATTTCAAAAGCTTCAATGTTAAGGTAAAATCAGAAAACTGGAACAAAGATGAAGAAGGGCGGATAATAAAAATAAGTAAGATGAAGGAAGTGCATTTCTCACCAGAATCACCTCAAGAAATGAGATTCAAATATGCATATGATGATGAATATAGTACGATAAACTTAAGGAAGAATCGCAGGAGCTCCAAAATAAATATGAATACCGAGTATTTACCTCCACTGTACGGAAGCTTGCTTCCAATTGATGCAAGAAAATTGAATGGTTTACTGGAACTGTGCAAATCCAACGATATTCCCAAGGTATATCATAATTATTATTATGCTCTCAAACCAAAAACTAGAGAAAATGCCAAAGGACAAAAAAGTAAGGACAGAACAAGGAATACTGAGACACAAAATGAAGATGGTGAAGAAAATGAGATAGGAAGCTCTTCCAGTGAGTCAGAATAGATCCGATAGGGACTAATATTATCAATAATCGATTTTGACTCGTTTTTAGCAATAAATGTTGTATTGAAAGTAGAGTATGTTTATTTTTTGCTAAATTATCCCAGCGAAAACTATAGTAAGTCAATGACAAAAAAAAACTGGCAACTTTATTCATGAGTTCTGAACAGTAATCAGCTTCTTATCTTTGAAGAATCCAATTTCCAAAGCAATGAAAGTAATATTCCATTTGAATACATTCATTTTTCATCACCCTAAACAGCATAGAAACTTTAGATGCTTATTTCTCGGTTGCTAAAAATATGAGTTACGATAATCTTCGTTGTGGGTGTCGATTTGTGATTACCGTTTTTGTGCAGCTGAAATCATAAAGAAATATAACTAATGGTCGAATTACATATTATGTCGCATTATATATTATTCAACGAGTGTATTATGATGGTTGTTACCCAAAAGCCCTACTCTCCAATGGGTAATACAGGGCAGTTATTCGATTATATGCAGTGTCCGTCTAAGGTCCGTTCTCCCTCCCCCTACTAATTTTTGAACCACCTGGTATATGGGAACGAAATTTGGATGGTTTGAGTAGGAGAAGAAAATCTACTTTTTTTATGGAAAGTAACAGCTGAAAATTTTGAAATGGCGGCCAAGCTACTTCTTGAAATAGAACACCCCATATATTATTTCATTTTCGAAATCTGCTCATATAACAGTTTCCTCTTATACACTTCGCGCCTTAATTTAATTATTTCCGAAATATGCCTGAAAAATGACATTTTGGTTTGAAAGCTGTGAGCGATACTGTTTATCCTCACTAAACTCTCTTTACGCCTATCATTAGTCGAATTCATCATGAGATTTAACTACAATTCAAAAAAAAACATTTACATTTACCAATATATTTTACCGTAAGTGATCAATCTTGAACCAAAATGCCACTTTTCAAACGTTTATATTTCGAAAACTGTTGAATTCAAGAGTAACGTGTATTGGATAAAACTCTTAGGAATCATGAAAATTTTTCGAAATTGTAATGATATACGAAGTGTTCTATAACTTCTGTATCTGTTTTTTTTTTTCATTTTCCAGCTTTTTGTGAGATTTTCTTTCCTCGTTTCTAAAAAATAAAGTAGATGTTATTGAAAATTATTTCAATATATTTGTAGTAAGGACAGAATTTGTGATCTGCCCCAAAATGTCACTGCGCTTGAAATTGAACCTTCAGATACCTAAAAGAGAAATTCTATATTTGACCTTGTTTTTCAAAGAATAAAGTTTCTACTTATCTTGGTGGACGTTTCGGGAACAAATCTGCTCCCGTTCTCTGTATCTGTATTTTTTATAGGTTCTATGTATCATGTTTTTTTTTGAAGCGTTTATCATTATTATTATTTCTATTTTAAAAAAAATAATTCAATATGGCGATCAGCCGCAAATTTGAAACTTTTAGCTGAAATTTTTCGATGAAAAGTAATACCACTGTTCAAATATCAAGGCAACTTCAAAGGATCATACTTTTTATTATAGAACTAGTCAAGACATTTTGAAATGTTTTGAGAGAGTGCAAACGGTAGGCACAGACACAGTTGTCTTTGTTGTCCTGACACAGAAAAGAAAATGATGGGAATCATAACGGACCAGAGGAAACAAGTTCACGCATCCGAGCGGTCTTGTCATACAGTTTTTGGGATACAGGATCTGAAGTTAGTAGGGGTGGCAGCGGTATAGACCACCCCCACTCCTCCACTTTTCCACAGTCGAGTGAGCATCAAACACAACATGTGCGACTTCGCCAAAACGCATCAAACCCAAATGTAACACAACCGCAAATGTGGCTAACCTACCTTGATAAGCCGAGTCGGTAGCATACCTAACCTATCTAAAATAGTTCCACCAGCCAGGGGCGTACCTAACCTATCTAATAGCCCCACCAGGGTCGTACCTAACCTATCTAATAGCCCCACCAGGGTCGTACGAACCCCATAAATATTTTCATGTGGTTCGGGTCCCTCGGACTTCGGTTCACCCTTTCGTGCCCCCTCGGATCTCTTCGGGTCCCCCGGACTCCACTACACCCATTGGCCCCTCATGCTATGTCATCCTCGGACCCGTAGCGCTCTGCGAATACATGACGTCATAAATTATTTAAAAAAGTTCAATCGAGATCCGAACCCGCACCGATATAAACGCTTCGTACACTCGGTCACTGCGGGATATTTACATTTCTAATAACATTACGATGCTATGTGGAACGCAGTTTGACGGAATCCGACGAAATCCTGTCTACCTCACTTTAAGCCTTTAGCGTCTCACCATCCGACCAATAAGATGCCCCCATTTACATGACTCATTGAAGCGAATATATGGATGTGACGGACTGTGGTACATTGATGTCACGTGATATAAGACAAACGGAAGATGATAAAATTGGATAGGTCATAGGTCATTAGGTATTTTCAAATCAGCGGCGTGGTTGTGAATTTTGAGTGTCCATTTCCTCAGGAAACGAGCATGAACTATTATATCGAATGATTTCCCGAAACAGATGATGAAATATTGTTATTCTAGGATTTCACTTTCAGCGTAGAGAAAATATGCCGACGTCTGCTTTCGTTGAAGGTGGACTCGCACTTTCTGATGAGAAGCGATCTATAATTACGTCAGAAAGAATACGACGCGTCAGAGATGTCTGTATGGAATTCATATTGATAAGGTCGAATAAGCAAGCGAATTGATTACGTTTTGTTTCCGAGTACAAAAACAATGTGTGACAATCAGAGTGGGAGAGATAGCGATAACCGCTCGTATTCAATACCTTCAGACAATTATCGTTACAGTGTTGTCTTATGTTACAAATTATCCGATAATATAACAATCTATGTTGCCATTTATAAATGCATTACCATCGTTCCAGAGATACGCTTCAATATGATTGTGATAAAAATATGTAATGTACAGATTATAGGTAATTAACTTAAAAAACGTCAAATCACGCACCCGTCACGTATCTTTGACGCAGTCGAACATTTCTTACCACATTTCCTCTATTGAATACACGTGGAAGTACTCCCTTTAGGCTCCAAAACTTCTACCTTCATTCCATCCGTCAACAAATGATAGTAGTCACAAGAAACCAACAGTGAACCCCCACTCCTTCTTCATACAATGCCACAGCTGAAATTTTTTCTGAGGTTGGTATAACTTGCAAAAATTTTGAATATAAGTAGTCGAGAGCGAATACCTTTTTGAATTATGGAAAAAATCAAGTTCTTCTATGGTGCGACAGCAGTGAACAGAATCAAACAATTACATGTCAGTGACGAGTTCAAGATATTAATCGAACAATGGTATCATGATCAAAAGATATCATGCTATATACTATATATCGACGAGAAGCCAACATCGTTTGCTTTGATATCAAGAATGGACTTTGATCCTTTGAAGCAACATAGCAATCCAAAAACACTCAATTTAATCTATACGTTGAAGGAACATCGAAGAAAAGGATATGCTGCAAAATTAGTCTTACATATCAAAAAAATCATTCAATTTTCTACTTTTTCATCTAATACAGCATCAGAAACATTGTTTATGAAATGTAAATGTATTAATCATGGGGAAATGAATGGCTGTGTAATGTTCAGATGTCCATAATAAATATATAAAGGTTTTCACGTTTATCATTTACCTTCATCATCCATATATTCGAATGGAAGATTCATTTGTGGAAGGTATCTCGAATCAGTATTTAGCAGTGATTTTCTCAAGTCCAATTATATCGTTATTCATATCTACGTCTGTGGAAAATAGTTATTGTATATTCTGCAAATTATTATATGAGAACAATGTCGTTACAGTTTTCGGAAAAGACGCATTTACTGTGATCTGAATTCGAACGTCTCGGACCTTATGAAATCATTTCATTTTATTCGTGAGATGTGTTATATAATATAGAGGGTGCAACCAGAGTGAAGTGTTCAGGTTTAGATTTCCAAAAAGACGGTAAGTGGCTTCTTTTCTGCATTTCAGATCGTGACGTTTTTTTGATGAATAATACACAGTGAAATATGCTGGCTTATTTATCATCGGTTCGAATTTTTGGTGTACTGTTTCTGCCAGCCCTCCAAAATATGTTAAATTCCCACGCGTTTCGCGAAATGGCCTTCGGGCTATCGTATTCGAAAAAGGCAGTCTTGGATAGGAAAACTATATTCAAATGACACGAAAATCTTGATTTCGAGACGTATTTGAAATATAATAATTATGATATAATTAGTCACAGAACTACATTTGAAAAATTGATACTTTTCAATTTCGAATTCAATCTCGAGGATAAAGTAGAGGTATTCATCAATTTCCTAAATAATAGTCGGTTAGTAATACAAGGTGTTACGTGAACTTATAATAGTTTAGTTTTGTGTGTAGTTAGTAAGAATTTTTTCGAAAAACGTAAAATTCTTGATACAGTCTTTCGTTAATGGTTTTTGTTTTCAAATTAGAATTGTAATGAACTCAGGGTATGGGAAGAATATACAAGGACTTCAAATAGTATTACAATATATTCAAAAATAGGATTTGAGTTTATACAAAAGTATGTACAGTGACATATAGTTATAAAGAACGTCGACATTCAGAAAAAATAATCATTCTGCAGGTACACCTGGAAAAATAAAATTGCTTCTCATCGTGAGATCAATAACATATAGATAAAGATTACAGAAACAAATATGAACGAAACAGATACACGAGGTGAAACATAACATGGTACCAACAAATATCAACGTAACAATATGTCGAGAAACACCATTCGAGATGGTAACGAAAAATACATATACATATATCAAAGGTATACATGGTTGTCAAAAATATAGGTTTTCGGCATCTTTCTATAATAGCATAAACACTGACGGCTAGCTAAGGATGGCTCTTTTGCATAAGATTTTCGGCATCTTTTTATGACAGCATAAACACTGAATTAATATGGCTCTTTCTGCATAAGTTTGTTTTGGCATCTTTTTCTATGACAGTATGAATACTGAATTTATGGCTCTTTTTTCATTAGATGATAATGACTTTGATGAAATGAATAGTTGCTAATTATAGGGATAGGGTAAGGGGTGGGGATTGGCTTATAATGAGGGAAGGTGTGTTGCTTTTTTTTTGAAAGTGGAAAGCTCCCCAAAAGGCCTACCTTAACCACTATTCTGAAGATTTTGGTTGAATAACTCGTAAGAACAGACGACTGTTCTCATTAGGTTACTGGATAATGCCTCTTTTTATAATATTGGGTCTTTTTCTCAAGTATTCAACCAAAAACTTCATATTTTTAGCCGTGAAAACGGCTGATTTTGTACTCAAATCCTTTGTTAACTTTTATTCTTGAGGTTTTGATTTTTTGAAACCATATGGTATGGAGGTGTTGTCAGATTGAAATTGACGTTTCAAACATACAGGCTCGTACTTTTTACGGATAGGGACAGTAATAACATTGTGCTCTTTTGTGCGTCTTATTTGTTGACTCACAATTTCAACAGGAGGTCCAGGGTTTAAAATCATGTTTTTTATGGCGTCAAAATTTATTATTTGAGATGCCGCATAATTGAGAGAAATGCCTTTAACTTTGCAGATGATTTTGTACTCTTGATCTTTAATACTATAAAGTGTAAACGAATAATTTTTCGGACCAGCTGATACGAATTCTGTGATATAAGAACCAGGACCGTAACTTTCTAATTCGTCGGTCATGTCACCGATAAATTGCCCCGTGGGAATGTCATATTCCCCTGATTTGGATACATAGATGACAGAGTCGGTGTCATAATATAAAACTCGATTGCCCAGTTGTTCTAAATAACTGTAGAGTTTCAGGCGAGCCAATGCTGTGACATAGGCAGCAATAACTACATTCACCGTGGATAAACAATCGAAACTTTCATTTTTATATTCCCAGTTGACAATAAGGGTGTCTTCGTTGATGGGTAAAACAGTATTTATAACACGAGAAGGATCAGTCATCATTTTGAAAAATTCAGCAGGCTGATTAACAATGGATGTCTTGGGCTGATTTTCACGTTGACCGAACTTGCCCCAAAACGAATTCAACATGAGCTTAGCCAATGACCTCAGTCCGGGATTATCGGTGATTTTAGAAAAGTCCAAAAGAATATCCTCCCGCTGTAAAAATTCCTCAATGTACCGTTGCTTCTCCGCATCACTACTACAATACTTTGGCCAATTTGATGACTCTTGTTTGACCTTGATGAATTTGTTCATCATGTCGGTGAATAAACCGGCCACGTTCTCACCAAATTGAACAGTATCATAGGACCAAATTTCTTTGGTCTCAAGAATACGATAACCCAACTCAACGGCTTTCACAACCTCTTCTACCACCCATGAACCAGTTAATGCACGTTCTTCATCAGAATGTTGGCAACTATGAGAATTGTAGCTTTCACCACATGTCCGACAAAGAACAAACATCAATTTGTTGTTCATTTTTTGTGGTAAAACAGGGTGAAATAGGTGTTGAGGAGGAAGTATCGTACACTTTATGAGCCCAGATATGGATGAGAGAGAAACAGCACATTCTTCTTCACCAACAAGTACTTTGGGATGACCAATATACAGGGTGTGACAAAAATATACGGAGCGAATCAGTTATGGAATGTACCAGGAGGAGGAATAAATATTTTCATGTCAGGTAGAAGGCATCAGAAATACAAGATCTTTCAAAAATATACAGAATTAATCAGACGAGGATAAAATACGAGGTGGAAAACGAAGTAACAATACAGGCTCCTTCAGAATTCAATTCGATATAATTTTCAATAAATTGCTAAGGTGAAACATTCAAAGTGAAACAATCAGAAATTACATTTCATGGTAAGAGTTATGAAAAAAAATATATTCAAAGGCGATAAAGTATGTGCGTAACGAATCTGAACAGAGAAAACATGCATCAATAAAGACTTTAGTATGAAGGATGAGACGAAACTTTCTTGAAATTTGGGAAGAACCTTCAGAGATATACCTGAAGATAGACAAATATATACGAGAGGATGAAAAAGGAGGCAGTGTTTGTCCACCAGTAATTCGAAATTGCGATCCTATCAAATCAGTTTGAAAAAGTAAATGTCAATTATTGGATGATTGAGGGGCATTGCGTTCTTTGAAGCCATACACCAATGAAACATAAAAACCATTTGAGCTATCAAACAATCTGTTACATGCATTTCACATTATATTAATTGTAATCAATATTTGATGTTTTTCCAAATGAAATGAAATAAATTCTAATCAATATTGTGTATTTTCATCGAAGGTTATTATTATAGATTAGCATGATAGGTGAAAAATATTTTTACCTTTAAAGAAAAACCTCAATTTTTGTTTTCAACAATATTTTTGAAGTGAACAAATATTTATCTATTTTTCTGCGGTTACCAAATTTCGATATTTTTTCATGCGTGCTATATAACCGAATCACCATCACCAAAAATCATTATTCCTGCTACACCTCGAAGACATCGAGCAATAATCAACCTTTGTGTGTGTGAACCACATCAGCTGACCAATAACAGTGAGTATTTTTATTTTTCGCTGAAAATCATTCCTTTGGTAACAATACGCGTTGTTTATAAATTATTCTCCAATTATTCAACATATATTTCAAAAATTTTTCGAGATATCTCTAAGTCATTCGATAGCAGGGTCCCATATTTAAAATCAATTCAGAGTAGATATATTTTTGTTTTTGAATAAGTTTTTGTCTGCTTATTAGTCATTATGAAATACTTCAGCAGCTTTTTACGAGGTTGAGATGTTCAGGAGAAATCACACCGTTTCATGACAATGATAGAAAAAGCTCGATATTAGATTGAATTCGATTATTTTTTCCACAGAAAATGGAACAAAACATGATCAATCAAAAGAACAAAGGCCATGATACAAAAAAAAGAAGAGGACCGTCAGGAGGATATTCATCGTCAGAATGATAATCATCATCAACAACAGGAGGAACAACAACAACAGCAAGAAAAAGAAAAAAAAGAACATCAGCAGTCAATTTATGATGAGGAGGAGGATGATGATTATGATACTGATGATGAATACGAAGAAATTTGTTCATTTTGTCCTCCAGGGAGTGACCTTTGTGTTTGCCCGTGGGGGACAAAAAAGGACAAGGAGGAATTTTATTCACGTCGTCAAAAGTGTGAATTCTGTCCCTTCATGGATAAACATTGTGTTTGACCATGGGGGACAAGAATAGAAGAATTTTGTATCATGAGCAATAAATAAATCATATGAAAACATTGAGATTTTTTATTTCATCATAATTTATAGTTCTATCATAGAATAGAGAATCAATCATTATTATATTCTCTCTAGATTGATCATAATCATCATCATGTGTCAATGGGAATGCGGAATTTGCGGTGTCAGCGTCTGATAGAATTGCCATGCTGGATGCCATGAAATTCAGTGATTATTTTCGCAATATCCTACGATGTTATTTAAGTTTGTTGCAAATTTAATTTCTCTCTACCTATTCATGCGTTCATGAATACCGTGTTTGAAACAAACAGCTGTCAGACCTATTTATTGTACAACAATGATTCCCAGATTGGAATCGACAAAAATGAAGATACTCTCAACCACGGTCTCTCAATTACATCTTTTCCGATATTCTATTCAACATGATTCCTGCATTTCGGTATATCGATGGACACATATACTTTTTCACCGAGAATACCTATCACAAATACAGCGAATATACAAGAAGACCCTGACGTGAAACGTCGAAAACGTTAAGCGTCATACGGCGAAACGTCAAAACGACGAAACGTCAAAACGACGAAACTTCAAAACGACGAAACGTCAAAACGACGAAACGTCAAAACGACGAAACGTCAAAACGACGAAACGTCAAAACGACGAAACGTCAAAACGACGAAACGTCAAAACGACGAAACGTCAAAACGACGAAACGTCAAAACGATGACACGTCAAAACGAGGAAAGTCGGGGTGGGCCATTGAAACGGTGTGGGGCGGGTCATTGGGGAGGTGGACCTGTGTACCCCTTGAAATATGTCCCTATCTCCATATGTACTTCAAGGCTAAATGATTATAAATAGATAAATAGTACGGTTTCTTATGGTAAATTGAAACAAATATCATCAAAGTCGCGGCCTTTTCGATTGGAGTCAACCTGTTTTTGGTTTATGAAATATGATATCGGGCTTGTGGTTCGCGATGGACTTTGGACTATAAATATCGACGCATATATGATTTCTGTCATTATCTCCCGTGTTTTCGATGAGTAGTGCTCTCAATTCTTGTTATCGATTTTCAATTTTGAATCAAGTACTTTGCTTACATTTCACCCACACATTTTCTCATTTTTGTATATGAAGTCTTTGTTTTGAAACCTTCATCTCATAGTTTATTCAGATAGCCATTGGTACTATTGTGTGTGTTCAGTCCGAATTCCAATATTTTCCTGGTTTTTCGAAATTTTTCGATATTTTTGAAAAAATTTATTTTTTGAGTTTTTGAGTAAAGATGGAGAAATTCGTGATTGTGAAAGATGTCCTCAGCAGAAATCGACGTTTTGGTGTACAGGCTCGTACTTTGGAGTTCAAACTTACACCGATACCTCATGGTAAGGAACCAGTGGGGTGGGTGAGGGAAGCTATCACCGAAATTGTTTTGAATGGAACAGAGGGTGTGGAGTCGACCGATAAGGTAGGCTTTACCTTCTGTTCCAAAGATTTCGCGAGAGGTCCAGGGTGGATTTCTTTCAAAAACGCATCAGATGTCTCGGTGGATGATATTTTTTCGAAAATATCGTCCATCTATCAGTCGAATTCTTGTGGCTTGAACACCGAGACCTTCTGTCTCGGAGTTACAACCGTGAAGATGCCAAAGGGCAAAGGTTCTGATCGAAGTCGCCGGCATAACACCTTCGAAGAGGAATGTAACAAGCGTCGGGGTATCATTGTCATTAAAAATAATGATAATTTGTGTCTTCCCCGAGCACTTGTCGTGGCTCAGGCATACGCTGATAAAGACCCCAAATTTAATGATGTACGACGGAACATCAGGAAATTGCAGAACCAAAGGGCTCTGCAATTAATGACTGATGCTGCAGTTTTAGTACCCACAGAAGGGTGTAGTATTCCTGAGCTACATCAATTTCAGAAGCATCTCTCCAACTATAAAATAACTGTATACCAATATGGAACCAAGGGTCGTGATTTGTTATTCGAAGGTGATGGTTCTGGCCCATCGTTGAATTTATTGTTTCATGAGGGGCACTATAACGTAATCATTTCTCTAACTGCAGCTTTCTGCTGTAATTATTACTGTGAGGAATGTCATATTCCATTTGATCACAAGGAAAAACATCGGTGCGGTGGTACTTGTTTTTCATGTCGTACTTCGCCAGCATGTCCCAATGACCAATTGAAAATTGCCTGTGAGTCTTGCAAAAGGTCTTTTCGTGGTCAAGTGTGTTTCGAGAACCATATTCGTAATAAAATCTGCGATTCGATAAGGTGCTGTGAAGACTGTTTCAAAATTGTTACAAATACCAGAACACATACCTGTGGAGAGATCTTCTGCAAGGTGTGCAACGAACATTGCCCGGCTGATCACCTTTGCTTCATTCAACCAGACCTAAAGAACCCTCAAACTAACGATCTCTTATTCATATTTTATGATCTGGAGACTCGTCAGGAGAGCGTACAGCCTGATGGTTCGCTTCTTCATGAACCCAATTTGTGTGTTTTTCGCCAATGCTGTGATGTTTGCATAGATACCGATCAACAAATTTGTAAAAAATGTGGCGTTCGTCTTCAAATACTCAAGTGTAACGACCCCATTTCACCGTTTGTTCACCATGTATTGACAATGAGGAAAAAATTCAAAAATATTGTTGTACTAGCTCACAATGGTGGGGGTTTTGATAACCAATTCATTCTCAATTATATTCTAACTAAGACCGACCTTACTCCGGATCTCATCACACGGGGAACCAAAATCATATCTATGGTAGTCGGGAATGTGAAATTTTTGGATTCTCTGAATTATTTCCCAATGGCTTTGGCAAAACTTCCCAAATCATTCGGTTTCACAGAACTGAAGAAGGGTTACTTTCCCCACCTATTCAATAAAGTGGAAAATCAAAATTATGTTGGACCGCTTCCTTCTCTCGAATTCTATTCCCCGGATAATCTCGTCCCAGAGGCTCGTTCTTCCCTCATAAAATGGCACTCTGAAAGAGTCGCTGAAAATTATATTTTCGATTTCTCCCGAGAAATAATAGACTATTGTATTTCGGATGTTGATATACTGACCAAAGCCTGTCTCAAATTTCGTAAACTTATGTTGACCGAAACTAATGTTTGTCCATTCACAGAAGCCGTAACGATTGCCTCAACATGCAATAAAGTATTTCGCAGGAATTTCCTCAAACCAAATACCATCGGAATCATTCCCAAGGGTGGTTACAGACACCGTGACAATCAGTCTGTGATAGCCACCCAATGGTTGCTTTGGGAGGAAAAACAGCGAAATATAAAAATTCAACAAGCATGTCGTTCTTCTGAGGCATTGATAGGCAGTCTGAAAGTTGATGGTTATTCTGCAGAAACCAATCAGGTTTTCGAGTTCCAGGGATGTTTTTTTCATGGATGTCCGAGATGTTTCGATCATCAGAGAGATACCCCTCTCAAAAATTGTCCTTCTGAAACAATGGATCATCGTTATGATGCAACTATTGCTAAAATCAATAAAATTAAATCTTTGGGTTATGAGGTCGTCGAAAAGTGGGAATGTGATTTTCGCCGCGAACTTTCAGAGGAAATTAAAAAGTTCACCGAAAATCACCCTCTCATGAAAAATCTCCCCCTTGACCCACGAGATGCTTTTTATGGAGGACGGACAGGAAATATCGTCAAATATTACAAGGCCAAGGAGGGTGAAGAAATCAAATACGTCGATGTTTGCTCTTTGTATCCTTGGGTATGTAAATATGGAAAATTTCCTGTTGGTCATCCCAAAGTACTTGTTGGTGAAGAAGAATGTGCTGTTTCTCTCTCATCCATATCTGGGCTCATAAAGTGTACGATACTTCCTCCTCAACACCTATTTCACCCTGTTTTACCACAAAAAATGAACAACAAATTGATGTTTGTTCTTTGTCGGACATGTGGTGAAAGCTACAATTCTCATAGTTGCCAACATTCTGATGAAGAACGTGCATTAACTGGTTCATGGGTGGTAGAAGAGGTTGTGAAAGCCGTTGAGTTGGGTTATCGTATTCTTGAGACCAAAGAAATTTGGTCCTATGATACTGTTCAATTTGGTGAGAACGTGGCCGGTTTATTCACCGACATGATGAACAAATTCATCAAGGTCAAACAAGAGTCATCAAATTGGCCAAAGTATTGTAGTAGTGATGCGGAGAAGCAACGGTACATTGAGGAATTTTTACAGCGGGAGGATATTCTTTTGGACTTTTCTAAAATCACCGATAATCCCGGACTGAGGTCATTGGCTAAGCTCATGTTGAATTCGTTTTGGGGCAAGTTCGGTCAACGTGAAAATCAGCCCAAGACATCCATTGTTAATCAGCCTGCTGAATTTTTCAAAATGATGACTGATCCTTCTCGTGTTATAAATACTGTTTTACCCATCAACGAAGACACCCTTATTGTCAACTGGGAATATAAAAATGAAAGTTTCGATTGTTTATCCACGGTGAATGTAGTTATTGCTGCCTATGTCACAGCATTGGCTCGCCTGAAACTCTACAGTTATTTAGAACAACTGGGCAATCGAGTTTTATATTATGACACCGACTCTGTCATCTATGTATCCAAATCAGGGGAATATGACATTCCCACGGGGCAATTTATCGGTGACATGACCGACGAATTAGAAAGTTACGGTCCTGGTTCTTATATCACAGAATTCGTATCAGCTGGTCCGAAAAATTATTCGTTTACACTTTATAGTATTAAAGATCAAGAGTACAAAATCATCTGCAAAGTTAAAGGCATTTCTCTCAATTATGCGGCATCTCAAATAATAAATTTTGACGCCATAAAAAACATGATTTTAAACCCTGGACCTCCTGTTGAAATTGTGAGTCAACAAATAAGACGCACAAAAGAGCACAATGTTATTACTGTCCCTATCCGTAAAAAGTACGAGCCTGTATGTTTGAAACGTCAATTTCAATCTGACAACAACTCCATACCATATGGTTTCAAAAAATCAAAACCTCAAGAATAAAAGTTAACAAAGGATTTGAGTACAAAATCAGCCGTTTTCACGGCTAAAAATATGAAGTTTTTGGTTGAATACTTGAGAAAAAGACCCAATATTATAAAAAGAGGCATTATCCAGTAACCTAATGAGAACAGTCGTCTGTTCTTACGAGTTATTCAACCAAAATCTTCAGAATAGTGGTTAAGGTAGGCCTTTTGGGGAGCTTTCCACTTTCAAAAAAAAAGCAACACACCTTCCCTCATTATAAGCCAATCCCCACCCCTTACCCTATCCCTATAATTAGCAACTATTCATTTCATCAAAGTCATTATCATCTAATGAAAAAAGAGCCATAAATTCAGTATTCATACTGTCATAGAAAAAGATGCCAAAACAAACTTATGCAGAAAGAGCCATATTAATTCAGTGTTTATGCTGTCATAAAAAGATGCCGAAAATCTTATGCAAAAGAGCCATCCTTAGCTAGCCGTCAGTGTTTATGCTATTATAGAAAGATGCCGAAAACCTATATTTTTGACAACCATGTATACCTTTGATATATGTATATGTATTTTTCGTTACCATCTCGAATGGTGTTTCTCGACATATTGTTACGTTGATATTTGTTGGTACCATGTTATGTTTCACCTCGTGTATCTGTTTCGTTCATATTTGTTTCTGTAATCTTTATCTATATGTTATTGATCTCACGATGAGAAGCAATTTTATTTTTCCAGGTGTACCTGCAGAAAGTTTGATTATTTTTTCTGAATGTCGACGTTCTTTATAACTATATGTCACTGTACATACTTTTGTATAAACTCAAATCCTATTTTTGAATATATTGTAATACTATTTGAAGTCCTTGTATATTCTTCCCATACCCTGAGTTCATTACAATTCTAATTTGAAAACAAAAACCATTAACGAAAGACTGTATCAAGAATTTTACGTTTTTCGAAAAAATTCTTACTAACTACACACAAAACTAAACTATTATAAGTTCACGTAACACCTTGTATTACTAACCGACTATTATTTAGGAAATTGATGAATACCTCTACTTTATCCTCGAGATTGAATTCGAAATTGAAAAGTATCAATTTTTCAAATGTAGTTCTGTGACTAATTATATCATAATTATTATATTTCAAATACGTCTCGAAATCAAGATTTTCGTGTCATTTGAATATAGTTTTCCTATCCAAGACTGCCTTTTTCGAATACGATAGCCCGAAGGCCATTTCGCGAAACGCGTGGGAATTTAACATATTTTGGAGGGCTGGCAGAAACAGTACACCAAAAATTCGAACCGATGATAAATAAGCCAGCATATTTCACTGTGTATTATTCATCAAAAAAACGTCACGATCTGAAATGCAGAAAAGAAGCCACTTACCGTCTTTTTGGAAATCTAAACCTGAACACTTCACTCTGGTTGCACCCTCTATATTATATAACACATCTCACGAATAAAATGAAATGATTTCATAAGGTCCGAGACGTTCGAATTCAGATCACAGTAAATGCGTCTTTTCCGAAAACTGTAACGACATTGTTCTCATATAATAATTTGCAGAATATACAATAACTATTTTCCACAGACGTAGATATGAATAACGATATAATTGGACTTGAGAAAATCACTGCTAAATACTGATTCGAGATACCTTCCACAAATGAATCTTCCATTCGAATATATGGATGATGAAGGTAAATGATAAACGTGAAAACCTTTATATATTTATTATGGACATCTGAACATTACACAGCCATTCATTTCCCCATGATTAATACATTTACATTTCATAAACAATGTTTCTGATGCTGTATTAGATGAAAAAGTAGAAAATTGAATGATTTTTTTTGATATGTAAGACTAATTTTGCAGCATATCCTTTTCTTCGATGTTCCTTCAACGTATAGATTAAATTGAGTGTTTTTGGATTGCTATGTTGCTTCAAAGGATCAAAGTCCATTCTTGATATCAAAGCAAACGATGTTGGCTTCTCGTCGATATATAGTATATAGCATGATATCTTTTGATCATGATACCATTGTTCGATTAATATCTTGAACTCGTCACTGACATGTAATTGTTTGATTCTGTTCACTGCTGTCGCACCATAGAAGAACTTGATTTTTTCCATAATTCAAAAAGGTATTCGCTCTCGACTACTTATATTCAAAATTTTTGCAAGTTATACCAACCTCAGAAAAAATTTCAGCTGTGGCATTGTATGAAGAAGGAGTGGGGGTTCACTGTTGGTTTCTTGTGACTACTATCATTTGTTGACGGATGGAATGAAGGTAGAAGTTTTGGAGCCTAAAGGGAGTACTTCCACGTGTATTCAATAGAGGAAATGTGGTAAGAAATGTTCGACTGCGTCAAAGATACGTGACGGGTGCGTGATTTGACGTTTTTTAAGTTAATTACCTATAATCTGTACATTACATATTTTTATCACAATCATATTGAAGCGTATCTCTGGAACGATGGTAATGCATTTATAAATGGCAACATAGATTGTTATATTATCGGATAATTTGTAACATAAGACAACACTGTAACGATAATTGTCTGAAGGTATTGAATACGAGCGGTTATCGCTATCTCTCCCACTCTGATTGTCACACATTGTTTTTGTACTCGGAAACAAAACGTAATCAATTCGCTTGCTTATTCGACCTTATCAATATGAATTCCATACAGACATCTCTGACGCGTCGTATTCTTTCTGACGTAATTATAGATCGCTTCTCATCAGAAAGTGCGAGTCCACCTTCAACGAAAGCAGACGTCGGCATATTTTCTCTACGCTGAAAGTGAAATCCTAGAATAACAATATTTCATCATCTGTTTCGGGAAATCATTCGATATAATAGTTCATGCTCGTTTCCTGAGGAAATGGACACTCAAAATTCACAACCACGCCGCTGATTTGAAAATACCTAATGACCTATGACCTATCCAATTTTATCATCTTCCGTTTGTCTTATATCACGTGACATCAATGTACCACAGTCCGTCACATCCATATATTCGCTTCAATGAGTCATGTAAATGGGGGCATCTTATTGGTCGGATGGTGAGACGCTAAAGGCTTAAAGTGAGGTAGACAGGATTTCGTCGGATTCCGTCAAACTGCGTTCCACATAGCATCGTAATGTTATTAGAAATGTAAATATCCCGCAGTGACCGAGTGTACGAAGCGTTTATATCGGTGCGGGTTCGGATCTCGATTGAACTTTTTTAAATAATTTATGACGTCATGTATTCGCAGAGCGCTACGGGTCCGAGGATGACATAGCATGAGGGGCCAATGGGTGTAGTGGAGTCCGGGGGACCCGAAGAGATCCGAGGGGGCACGAAAGGGTGAACCGAAGTCCGAGGGACCCGAACCACATGAAAATATTTATGGGGTTCGTACGACCCTGGTGGGGCTATTAGATAGGTTAGGTACGACCCTGGTGGGGCTATTAGATAGGTTAGGTACGCCCCTGGCTGGTGGAACTATTTTAGATAGGTTAGGTATGCTACCGACTCGGCTTATCAAGGTAGGTTAGCCACATTTGCGGTTGTGTTACATTTGGGTTTGATGCGTTTTGGCGAAGTCGCACATGTTGTGTTTGATGCTCACTCGACTGTGGAAAAGTGGAGGAGTGGGGGTGGTCTATACCGCTGCCACCCCTACTGAAGTTTACTCCTAATTCTTCAAAGGTGTTCCATTGAATTCTTTTCCGATTGTTTTTATTTGGTGCCTTGCTGCGTTGGTCGCAGATTTGTCACAAATCCACGTGTCGCGTCTAACGTTATCAATAAATATATCGAAGAATCCAAATAATACCCACATGTACAGGATTTTCACCTATTCAAACTTAAAACCATCAAAACTTATATTACTAGGCAAACAATAAAAATGACGCCAGGGCCTGTAAATTGCATATTACGCACCAGGTGGAGAGTTACATACGAAGCCGCGTAGCAGCGAGTGTGTATCTCAACAAGTGTGCAATTGCATTACAACTCCAGTTGTGGTATACTTCCTCTACGACCACAAATACAGTAAGTATCGAAAATTTCGCGCCATATGGTCAATATTTACATCATCGATTCTTAAAAAAAAATTATTCTTGATAAAATATGATGCATTGCAGAAAACTCACATTTATATCACCAAATTTCTAGAGATTTCAGAAAGATTTTATTTAGAAGAGTTGTTTAAGATTGGAAACAATATTCATATTTGAAATCACAGCCTACTACGCTGAAATGTTTTCCAAATGTTCACACCAAAATTTTGAAACTTACTGTATATCCATCAAAATTTGTTGTGTATGTAGGTGGGTGTATCAGAATATCGCATTGTAGTAAACAATATGGAAAACTGGAAATGAGTCACTAATAATGTTTAATATTGGGTATCTATAAAAAAGTCAGCATATTGAACAATAATTCATAATAGATAATTCAGACATGTTCAGGGCATGTTCAGTGGTGAGAATGAAATGAATTTAGGAAAAAAAATTGGGTCCCATGATCATTGGATCACGAGAACGACTCTCAGCCACCTCGGCCACCAAGCAATGAAAGAGGGATTCATAAAACATCATCATTATGAAAGATAAAAGCATGCAAACTTGTTAGTATTGTGAATGTATTAATTTATTTTACAAACACAGTTATAATTTTCTAGGGTTTCATCTTTTATAATTATGTAATGTAATGCTCAACTATTGACTCACATATAGTATTATGATTATCATTTTCGATAATATACAGCGTGTTCCGAAGCTCGATGCAAAGTTCAACGGAGGATAGAGGGGAGCTCACATTTATAGTGATTGCAGCAATAATTGCGGCATACTTTCAGCATGTCATGCTGCAGCTTTCAGATTTGGAGAAAGCGTGAGTCTGTAAGATTGCTTCGGTAAATTCTTTAAATTTCATTATTAGCCTTCATTATGTATTGTGTGCAGATGTACAGGAGTCGGTTGAACATATATTCTGTAAATAGACGGGATAAGACATGTATCTCTGTATACAGGGTGTTCCAAAGAGATACTGATAAAATATACCACTTCAAGGCGTATATGTCCGAAAATGAGTTGATTGGGATGTAGAGCAAAAAAAAACTAATGAAATCATACGCAAATAATGAGTGAAGATTTTCTTTCAGTTGACCACAAGCTGCAAAAACATTATTTCCTTACCATAAACATTTCGAGAATTTCTACCTTGGGATCATCGGAAAATTTATTATTTGCGATTGTTATAATATTACCTTGTTGTCTAGTAATTTGAAACATTTGTATTCAAAATGGCAAAAAAATTCTCATTTCAAGAACTCGCAGCTCGTGGTCATCTGAATGAGAAAAATGAACAACAATAAAAACTTCAATTATTTGCGTATGATTTCAATTTGCGTATGATTTCGATAATTTTTTTTTGCTCTACAGCTCAAATGGCTTATTCAGATCTGTAAATTAGGTAATTTATATTTGAAAAATGACAAATAATTTCTAATTTGAAGATATAATAAACCATAATTCATTCGTTAATGAAGCAAAATTAATAGTTAAAATAATAAGTACCAAACAGTTCTTTTGCTCTACTGCCCAAACAGCTCATTTTTGGACATATGTTTATATGAACAAAAATGCCTGTTTTGATGTCCCTATCACCCCTTTATGTTTTTCGATGATTTTTTTGAGACACCTAGTATAGAACGAGAATGAATAATCGAATCTCTGAACACCTACAAGTAAATGTTCTCTTCGCACAGAGGTACAATTCAACGATCAAACGAACTTACCTGTAATGTTCGATCGTAATTGTGTGAGGAAATTCGATTGAAGAGAACAGACCCTCCTAAATTCATTTTCCTACTCCCCGCCCATGGCTATTTCCATTTTCAATCATATTTTCCGCCCATTCATGAATTCCGCAGCGAAAGAGTATACAAATATACTAAACAATTATTCTATGCGGCAGCTCTAATCGGAATGAAGTTGAAAACATAGAGAAGTTAGGTCGTTGATTGATATTTTTTTTCTTTTTTCTTTTATTGGCCTCTTCCTATTTGGAAATTGGCCAGCACATTATTTTTTATTTCCTTTATGGGCCACCGTTAGGTGAGTCTGAGACATGTGCTCATACCCTTATCCTGGATGTTAGCTGAAAACTTTTTAATTTGTTCCAATTGTTATTGTTAACTTAGCGACCGTGACTGACTGAGTTGAGTAGGGGGTTAGTAAACAGATAGCACAACACAGGTAGAACTCTTCTCGCTCTGGGGCAACAGCAGAGCATTCACACACCAGAAATGTTGCCTCGGACAATAGCACCCAGGGATTTAAAGATGGGATCTGTAAAAGATTATTATAGGTTTATATGATTGTATCTCAGGAATTTCATTAACAAAAGGATGCTTTTATGATTAATGTTTGTAAGAATAGTCGTTATGTTCATCGGGCTTGGAATACCGTTTTTGCTTAATTCGCTGTAGATGTCTATGTCTGGTATTTTGTTAATTGGACATTCTAGGATCATGTGATCCAGTGTTTCTATTTGTCCACACTCACAATATGGGTTTGTTTTAACTCCTATTCTGTATAGATGTGATGCGGTGAGGCAATGTCCACTTCTCATTCTTATTATGGTCGTTAGGTGTCTTCGGTCTGTAAATGGGAACTTAGCGAACCATGGTTTTTCTGGAAAGTCGTTTTGTATGCTGGCATACCATCGGCCCTTACCCATTGTGGTATTTTTCCATTGATGGGCATGTTGGCTTGATATTCTATTTTTAATTCTGGGAATCAAATCGTATTTATCAATTTTAATATTCATGGGCACGTTGAGTTGTCTTCCAATGTTTGCAAGGGTGTCTGCAATTTCATTCCCTTTGATTCCTGTATGGCTAGGGATCCATGCTAATCGGATATCCAGATCATTTTCGTTTGCCTCTATCAGTAGTCTTTTAGTCATCAGGGAGATATAATCATTTTTTGCTTCAATGTTGGTCTTAGATAATTTGTCAATAGCACTTTTTGAATCTGTAAAGATAATAGATTTTTTAATGCCATGTTCTAGGCAGGCACTTATCCCTTTGTTGATTGCAGTTATTTCAGCCGCACATATATTTGTTATATTTGGTAGTTTGGAAGAGAAGGAAAATTTTATACTAGGTATGTAAATGCCTATTCCGGTTTTTTCATTGTCGGTACCTACTTCCGACTTTGAGGCATCAGTATAAACAAATGTGTATGTATTTTCATATTTTTCAGAAACACAAAGAAAATCCTCTCTGTTGTCGAGATTATTTTTTTTCAAACCAAGATTAATTTTTTTAATTGGGGAAATTTGTACATCATATTCAAATTTGAAACACTGCAGCTGGTCTGATCTTATGATATATGGTGTGTAATTTTCTACATAATTTAGTGCATTCACAAGCTGTGGGGGTTCTTTGGTCCTCCAATAGCCTACTCCAAATCTACAATAATCTCTGAGTGATTCTAATATATTCAGAAGGGGGTGATCATTGTAACCGATTATTTTTATTAAAAATTTGATGGCTAACCACTTGCGCCTATATTCGAGAGACATTTCTGTTGTTTTCAACACATTGGTTGGAGTACTTTTCATGCAACCCGTGATAACACGAAGCGCTTGATAGTGTATTGTGTTCAATTTATTTATTGATTTTTTGTTGCTCGGTATTATTAAATTTTAACCAAAGTCTAAATGAGGTCTAATTAAGCCGCTGTATGCCATCTGTAAGGTTTTGGGATCTGATCCCCACCATACTCTACTGAAGGATCTAATTACATTAATGCCTTTTTGGGCTTTACCTTTCATTTTCTCAATTTGTGCATCCCAACTGAGATTTTTAGATATAGAGAGCCCTAAATATGTGAGGTTATCTTTGAAGTTAATTATTTTATTATCTATTTGAATGGGTGGCGGTGAGTATCGTGTCATGATTTTGGTAAAGTGCATGCTTTCGCATTTATTTGTTGATAGTGTGAAATTGTGCGCTTCCATCCATTGGTTTATGCGAGATAATGTTTCGTTTGTCTTTTCAACCATATTTACCACATTTCGTCCTCTAATTATTAGAGTGATATCATCAGCATAAGTCAACAGGATAAAGTTTTCAGGAATTATGTCATACAGTGACTTCAAATATATATTAAATAATATAGGACTGAGTGGAGAGCCTTGAGCTAGTCCTCGTGTTGCTTTCTTTGGGCCAATAAGGCTTCCTTCTTCAGTTTTAATAAATAAATTTCTATGAAGTAATCGAAATATGAGGTTGGTTAGTTCTATGGGAATGTTATGTTCGATGAGGATTTTGTATAATAAAAATATATTGACATGATCGTATGCTGACTTGATATCTAGGAATACTGCGATAACTGACTCATCTCTACTGAAAGCTAACTGGACAAATGAGACTAAATAGGCCAAATTTTCATTTGTGCCCATTCCCTTTCGAAAACCTGTTTGATATTTACAGAATGCATTTTCATTTTCTATCTGCCATTCTATTCGATTCTTTATTATCTGCTCTAATATTTTACTGGCACAAGATGAAAGAGCAAGGGATCTGAAACTATCAGCCAACCCCGGATCTTTGTTAGGCTTTAAAAACGCTACTATCATTTCCTCTGTCCATTCTTGGGGAATTTCTCCTCCTTTGAGAGCTTTGTTGTAGAATTCTATCAGTTTATTGAGTCCTATTTCCGGTAAGTGAGCTAACATTGGGTAGGATATTTCGTCCATGCCCGGAGAAGTGTTTTTTCTATTATAAATAACGCTTTTTAATTCTACCAACGTGATCTCTTTTGGTTCGTTTGTTATTGGGTTGAATTGAAAGTCCGGTTGTATATAAATTGGTGTTAAAGAGTCGATTATTTCATTGCTTAATTCCATTGTAGGGTAGCTATTGTTTCGTCTTGAGTATTTTGCGTGATGAAACTTATTAACCGTCTTCCAAACGTAACTCGGATCAGAATTTCTATTCAGGGTTGAACAAAAAGTTTGAAACTTTGTTTTTTTTTTAATTCTCAAATATTTTTTTGTTTCTGCAATAACTTTTTTTACTTCCAGGTAATTTTCAAGAGTGAAATCATTGCTGAATTTGTTCATTGCCCTTTTCCTTTCCTTGACTTTGTTAGTGCATTCTTCGTCCCACCAGGGGCATCGCACTCTTTTTGATAAATTGGAATTATTATTTATTTTCTTTGTTGGAATAGTTTGGTTTGCTGAATTTATTATAAGTTGTTTGAAATCTTTGTACTCTTTGATGCATGTTATTCCTTGTGCTATTTTGTCAGAGTATGAAAACCAGTCAGCTTGTGAATATAGGCGGTAGGGATTTCTTGTATTATTTATTGTTTGGTAATCTAACTCGTTGAGAAAGCAAATGGTAGGGAAATGATCGCTGTTTGCGCAATCTAAAATTACTTTCCAGGTCGTTCTGGGGGCTAATTCATTTGATACAATTGTAATGTCCACTGCACTTGGTCTTTGGCCAGGTACTGTCATTCTAGTGGGTGACCCGTCATTCATAATTACAAAGTTGTGTTCTTCAACAATGTCAATAATTGTATTTCCTTTTTGATCATTTATTCCACATCCCCAACTGATGTGGTGAGCGTTTAAATCTCCCATTATAATAATTTGTCCTTCCAGTTCTTCTATTATATTCCTGAAGAGAATAGTAGAAAATTTGTTATTTGGGTGTGAGTAAATATTTATTATATTGATACTATTAATTTTTATTATGCTGAATCTAAATTGGGGAGTCTGCCAGTTTGGATTCAATTTGATTTCAGTGAATTGTATATTTTTCTTAATAATGATAGCTATTCCTAGGTTAGAATCAATTAATTCATTTCTGATTACTTCATGATGCTTTATATTGAAATTTTGATTAGCTTTCAACCATGTTTCATTAAGTAGAAGTATGTCTGGTTCTTCGTCTCGTATTAGGTTTATTAGGTTACTGTGATTAGCATTCAGACTTCGTATATTCCACTGTATAATTTTTAGTGTATTTCTATCCATTTAACTATTCCTTTTTTCTTCTTTTCCTTTACTGTTTTTTTTTTCCTTCTTTTCCTTTACTGTTTTTTTTTTTTTTTTTTTTGTGTTAGTTAAGGGAGGATAGGGGGAAGTTCAGAGAGTCGATAATACGTGTTTATCAAGTCTCGGATCTGAAATTTATACTCATTTGGAATCTGTATAAACTGATTGTAATATTCATTTACAATGCTTGAATTTGGTTTTGAATTATGTGAAGTTTGAGTGGCACTATTAGGCGATTTGTAAGAGCTTAGAGATTCAGTGTGACTTGAACTTTGTGTGTTTGGAAATGGTGCTGTTTGGTTCTTTTCAGGTCTGGAATTAGGGAGGTAAAGACATGCATTGTGCTCTTCTAAATCGAAACCTTGATTATTAACTTGTAATATTCTCCTTTTTGATGAGTTAGTTGTCACCTGATTGTATGTTCTTTTTGTCTTGACTGGATTGCTTTCGGAGTGTACAATCCTTCTTTGATTGATATTTATGTGATTGTCTTCTGGTTTTTGTCGATTTGGAAGAGATGGAAAATCTAAAGGATGCTGTGAAAAAAGGGCCCTGTTGTGTTGAGAGTTCGGTTCATAGTTGAGGTGATATTTAGGTACTGAGTTGCTAGCTTCATGAAAAGATTTATTTTCAAAGACCATTATTTTTTTAATTTCTTTTTGTCTAAGAAATTCTGGACACTCTTTTGATATTGACTTATGATCCGCTCTTTTACAGTGTATGCATTGTGTAATACATGAATTATTTTCTTCTTCAGTGTGTATTGTTCCGCAGTTCTGACATTTTGCTTTGCCTCGGCATTGTGTTTTGACATGTCCATATATTAAGCATGAATGGCATTGTGTGACAGGAGGGATGTATGGCATTACTGGAAAATAAAGATAGCTGAGACTTACTGCTCTAGGTAGGATTATGCCCTCAAAGGTGAAAAGGACTGTTGTGGTTGGTGCGTATTCAACAGTTCCATCGTCTCGTTGATTGATATATCAATCAACGGTTAGGTGCATTCCTCTTCTCTGTTTGAAACACTGTGTCTGAGTAGCAAGGCAAGCTTACTACAAGAAAATTTTCTCTTTGAACTAAGCACCTCACACAATTTCACAATTACGTTCGAACATCACAGGTGAGTTCGTTTGATCGTTGAATCAATAAACATAAACATTCAGAAAACAACTTGATGACGTCACCTGACGAAATACATTGTGGTAAAAGAATTGAGCTATCCTATACGACAGTGATGATTATGTAATGATTTTAATATTAGTTTTTCATAGAATTGTCTGTTTAAAAGCATTTTCGATCACTTTGTGAACGAAACATGAATGTCTGAAAATCACCGTAGCTTCATAATTTTTGGATTAGGAAACAAAAATACAGAGGTGCATCCTCGCGCCCTACAATTGAAATAGTTTCGAGGTATTGACCGAGACTGTCAATCCGAATGAAATATTCATAATTTCAATCGTATGTGATTGTAGCAGCACTAATCTGAAAATGCGTGATTTTTGTTTTTGTAGAAGTTAATGCTGTTCCCCAAGGGATGCCAATCTCTTCCTTGAGATGTTTTTCATTGCTTTACAGTGCATTACGATTTAAATATCTTATAATTTTCTGAAATCAACATCAGATATGCGTGAAAATACAAAAATTTAAAAAAAAGAAATCTCATACTGCATAATAGAAGGCGTGAGTTATGGAACCGTTCAGAGATATTGACTCAAATAATTAGAAAAAGTTTTTCACATGAATTAAAGAAGAAAACTGGAGAATATGGAAAGCTTGATGTGTACAAGTTTTAAGCAATACATCTTCAGAAAGAGTGCATCTTCTGATATGCTTCAATTCGATTGGAAATCTCTAGATTTTTATGGTCCACTCAATTAGTTGTGGACTTCAGTTATGAAACTCCCCAGAAGATTGTGGCATTTTTGAAGATTTCTGTAATATTAGTTAGTGTACAATTAGTTGATGAAATCGGCGAAAAAAATGTTTAGTAACCATATATATATATATATATATATATATGTCAATATCCATGCTGGATGTCATGATACTATAACTGAGTTATAGTATCATGGCTGGGTGTCACCACCAACAGTGCTCTCTCATATGGGACGATCATGTGAGGTCTATTCATATATGTATTATTCACAATATTGACCAAACGCCATAAGAGCAATGTTAGAAAAGTGATGCTTCATTATATACGTCTTTCCTTGTCTAATTGGCAAAGATGATCGAGGGCGCATGCGCAAAATTCAAATTTCGTTAAAAATTCATTTTGGCGCATGTGCATCAATTCATCCTTGCCAATTGCACTCTTTTATTTTGACATCTGATAGGCTGTCCTTATTATCAATATTCGTAGTTAATACATATATGGGTCTATTGCGAAAACTGCTTCACAAAAACTTAGTTTTTTATTCCGTGTGCGAAGAGATACTTCACATCCCAGCAACTGCTTATCATCTACAAAGCACAAATTCGACCTGTCCTGGAGTACTGTTCACATGTTTGGAGCTCAGCCCCCAAACATACGCTAAAGCTCTTAGATTCAATTCAGAAGGGAGCTATTCGCCTTGTCGATGACACAACACTCACCAGATCCTTGACCTCTCTAGATCATCGTAGAAAGGTCGGCGATCTTTGCCTCTTTATAGGTACTTTCACGGTCGGTGCTCAACGGGAATATCATCTATTATGCCACCACGCGCGATTCCTAGTAGATAAACCAGACGAGCTCAAGCTGGTCACCCCTACACTGTCAGGCTCAAGACCTGTCGAACATCGCTATACCAAGCATCATTCATCAATAGAACGGCTAAGTTATAGAATTCTTTGCCTACTGAAGTCTTTCCTGGTGCTTACAACCTCCAAACCTTCAAGAAAAATTCCAACACCTTCCTTCTCTCCCAAAATTCCACCGCTGGCTAACACGATGTTCCTCGAACATTATAGGTTTCCCTTTCGTGTTGTCCACAGATAAATATATATATATATGTGGTAGCTTTTTGTAAAGACCTTTTAAGGACACCCTATATATATATATATATATATATATATATATATATATATATATATATATATATATATATATATATATATATATATACCTAGCTACCACATATTCTTCAGACCAAAACAATTCGATACAAGCAAACTTACCTCAGTAAAAAGTTGCTTAGTTTGGGCGCTAGACGGCTCTGAAGTTGAAATTTTCAAATCGATTTTGCTTCATAACTTTTGAACGGCTCATGAGATTTTTTTCAAATTTGGTACGTTGGCATAGACTCATCGGGCAATGAAACTCATATCATAATCATAATGAATATCATTCCATGGGCGTAGAACTTGATTTTTTCAGTAAATAAACATCTAAAACTCCTACGCCAATGGAAAAAAATTAGTTTCAATATGAAATCTAAATTATTCAACTCATTCACTACAAAAAAGGTACTCTTGACAAAAGTCGATTCCTCTCATGGTTTCGACAAAATTTTAATTTTAGTGATTTAGAGCATAATTAATAATAAAACGATTAACAGATATTTCATAAAAATTGTTCAAAATGTTCACCATTTTCACGTATACAAAGATTTATACGACGCAAAAAGTTGAAATGTACTCTTTGCATAACTTCTTCATCGCCTGTAAGATTATTCGTCGCCTGTTGGATACGTTGCCATAATTGTTCTACAGTATTCACAGGGGTCTTGTAAACCGTACACTTGAGATAACCCCATACAAAATAATCCATCGGTGTTAAGTCTGGAGAACGTGGTGGCCAATTCACGGGTGCATCATTACCTCTACCTATCCATCTGTCTGGGTACTGTTGGTTTAAAAAATTCCTAACATCCACCGAAAAATGTGGTGGAGCTCCATCGTGCATAAACCACATATCTACCCGATGTTGGAGTGGTAAATCTTCCAACGAATTTGGCAACGTATTTCGTAGATGTTGTAAATACATGTCTCCTGTTAATCTTTGTGGAAGTATGACAGGACCAATTATAAAATTTCCTATTATTCCAGCCCAAACGTTGATTTTGAATTCGTGTTGAAAATGGTTTATTTTAATGGAATGAGGATTTTCAATTGCATAAACGTGTTCATTATGAAAATTAGTTATTCCTCTTCTCGTGAAACAGGCTTCATCAGTGAACAAAATATTCTTTCCAAAGTTCAGATTCATTTCTCTTTGCTTATTAATGAACCTACAAAACATCAGACGACTTTGTGAATCATGGATTAATAAATCTTGAACTGGCGTCTTGTGGTATGGGTATAATAATTGTTCTCTTAGTACTTCATGAACGGCATTCCTAGAAACTTCTAGTTCATTACTTATCCGTCTAGTACTCAATTCTGGATTTTCTTCAATACGGTCTAAAATTTCTACTTCGACTTCGGGAATCCTTACATAACGCTGTCTTCCATAATCACCAGTTCTAGGAGCAAAATGACCGGTCTCCCGAAGACGTCTCTCAACTGCAGCAAAGGTTGGGTGGCTTCCCAGTGAACAATCGTGTTACATTTACATAGCATTTACGTAATTATAGTAGAACAATCGTTACGTAAACCAGTTTACAGTAATATTATGTGACGAATATATAAAATTAGAACTTCTCGGAGACTTTAAATTGTTACATAACCATTACGTAACTGTTATATAAAATACTTGAAGATATTTCTACCCATGTAGTAGGTAGAAATATCTACCTAGGTATCAAAGGCAGTATCAAACGCCACTTGAATTTAAAGTAGGTAGAGGTAGGTAGCATGATACCATATCATGGGTAGGTATAGGTAGGTGTTTTAGGTTCACCTACTAAGATCGTACACAAATTATACCTAACGATTATATTTTATACATCATTGAGATATACATAAAATACCTAGCAGAGATACCCTACTGGAGATACCTACCTATAAATGTGTGTCTGATATCTCATTAATACATAATGAAATAGAGTAATAATAATAGAATACATATAGAATAGTGAAGCATTGCTTGACGGTTCTCGATTCGAGATCATCATAATATTATCCCAAGATATCCGAACGATTCCGAACAATTTTTTTCCACGGCCATGCTCGGCTTCGTATACGTTTAAAAAGAGAAGGGTATACATAGCCGCATAGCCGGTGTGTGTTGGAGTGAGATAATGAATCGAAGTCACATTGCATGGCACGCAGTGTTGCCGTTTTAGTACTATAGTACTAGATTTAGTATTCTTCAACTAAAAAATCACTTTTAGTGCGAATTTTTCATGCCTTTCACGCACTTTTTCGACCAAAGGTATTAATTGATATTCCTCTTCACTTGGTGAAAAAATACTCTGAGATATGCACCGGTTCCGATCTGACCAATTATGGAAGAGGGCAAGCAAATCTTCGAATGTTCAGTGTCAGAACAAAATATTGGTTGAACAAACGTCATATTGTATTCAACTACATATTCTAATGTCACTAATTGACTCACTTCGACTAGGATTCAGTATTTTTTAGTCAAATTCAGAACTTTCTACCAGAGTTAAGTACCTATCGACTTATTAGTGAGGGAATCTAGTACTATTTATATTCAGATAGCTCGAGGCAACGGCAAGGCAACACTGGTTACTGTTGGGATGAACGCAAACGCCAGCCGCCAGAGTCCACTACCACTTTCGGCACTTTCCACTAGTTCAGACGCCATGATAAATTTTGATTCTACTGCCATTGATGTCATCAAGATTTCAAAGATACTTATTTTGCCTTTTGATTGAAATTATCAGTGGTGCATTACTGCAATATCATCTGTGTACCGTTGTACAGTGTTACGGTGACTGAAATCAGAACAGTAAGCTCGGCAGTAAGTAATAATTGGACTGCTGGTCGTGTTTTGTTTTGTGTTCACTTGTGTTCGTCTGCAGTGATACGACAGAATTACGGCAAGTACATTTCTGTTCACTTGAATATCCTTTTTCATATTTAATCCAGCCTCCAGCAAATCCTTGTTAACTGAAAATATGCCCCGAGATTTTTCTAACCTGTCTGAAAGGCAACGACGTCGTATTGTGTCCCTAGAGGCTTTTCAGTCAGAAAAACCTTCCAAGATACCCAAAACTCATGAATCACACATCAACAATCATGTCACATCATCTGTGTCTCAACTACATGAATCATCCACGATATCAAAGCATAATGTATTGAATTCAAATAATTTTTCCGAATGCATAGAAGAAGCAACATATTCACAGACTAATTCAACTGAAAGTTCTCCGGCATATCTTTCTGAAAGTGATTCTGATGATGAGAATGTGAGGTCAGACAATGAAAGTACTGTTTCGATGGACGTACAAGGAAATGAGGTTATCAAAAAATCTTTACCTGAAGATCTGCGAGATTGTTTTCATAGAAATAATGCTTCCCATAGATTTATTAACGATATCTTAGAAATTTTGAAGAGACATGGTCATCATGAGCTCCCTCAGGATGCTCGAACATTAATGCAAACTCCAAGGCAAATTCAAAACATTTTCGACATTGAAGGTGGTCAATATATACATTTTGGTTTAACGGAAAATATTACACATCATATTTCACAATTTAATCATCAAAATACAGATATGTACTTGAATATTAACATAGATGGTTTGCCCATTTCAAAATCTTCTGGCAGCCAATTTTGGCCCATTCTAGGGGATATTGTAAGTGAGGTTACTTATACAGATCCATTTGTGATTGGTATTTTCCATGGTTTGACTAAACCAAAAAGTGTTACTGAATTTTTGAAATATTTTGTTGATGAATACCAAAATTTACATTTCAATGGCCTCACTGTAAATAACAGAACTTACTTTATAAAACTCAATTGCATTATTTGTGATGCTCCAGCGAAATCTTTTGTTACAAATGTCAAAAATCATACAGGCTATTTTGGTTGTTCCAAATGTTTATGTGAAGGAGAATATATAGAAAAACGAGTGGTATTTTTATCTACAAATTCAGGTTTGAGGACAAATGACTCCTTCAGAAATAGAAGCCAGCCGGAACATCATCGAGGACCAACAATTTTAGAATCATTAGATTTTGATATTGTTAAACAAATACCTCTCGATTATATGCATCTTGTATTACTAGGTGTTACTAAACGTATTATGACATTATGGTTAAAAGGTGATAAGACCATGCGACTCAATAAAACACAAATTGAACACTTTGAGAAGTTATATCTTGACTCTAGTAAATATATTACCTCAGATTTTTCTAGAAAACCAAGAAGCATAAGTGATGTAGAAAGATGGAAAGCAACCGAATTTCGGTTATTTTTATTATATGTAGGACCAGTTATCATGAAGAGCATTTTGAGTAACAAAGCTTATAATCATTTTTTATCCTTGGTTGTAGCTATTCGATTATTAAGTGAAAGAGATCAGAACATCACAAACATCAATTATGCTAATACACTTTTGATTTATTTTGTTGAAAAATTCAGGTATTTTTTCAGTATAGAGTATGTAACATATAATGTGCACAACTTAATTCACTTAGCTGAAGATGTCAAGGTTCATGGTTGCCTAGATAATTTTAGTGCTTTCAAATTTGAAAATTTCATGTACAAATTGAAGCAATTGTTAAAAACTTCAAGATTGCCCTTGCAACAAATTCATAATAGACTGAAGGAGAGAATTACAGAAAACAAAACTGCAAAAATTAAAAATTTTCCTGAGGCTATATTTAAAAATAATGAAATATATGCTGTCAACCTACAACATTTTTCCATTTCATTGAAACCTAATGAAAACTATTGTTTGTTGACTGATGGAAGAGTAGTAGTGGTTGAAAAAATTACAAGACAAAATGATACTTTCCATTTCTATGCAAAATATTTTCAAAAGTATGATCCACTTTTCGAAACTCCTTGTAATTCTACATTACTCGGAATTAGAATTGTATCTATTGAAGATTTATGTGACTGTACGGAACCGTTTCGTATAGATTTAATTTCAAAAAAAATGTTGAGATTGCCTGTGGGAAATAGGTTTGTATTAATTCCTTTGCTTCACTAATGTAACTTTTGTGTAATTTTTCCTTAAGGTTCCAGCTTATTTCACATAAGGAAATCATTTTTTTAGCTAGGTAGTTCCAGCTTTCTTTAGTAGTTCTAAAAATCCCTAAGTATATATACCTTGTGTCCTAGTATAATAGACTTGGAGCCTATTTTTTTATCTATATTTTATTTTATCTTCATATATATATTCTTCAACCGATTTTGTTTTTTTTTTAGTTTTTGTTTGAAAGGTGACATTACCAAGAATATTCTTAAGACACCTTAAAACTAGCCTACTTTGGACTTGTCCAATTAATACTCAATTACTGTCTTATCTTCTGGGGAAACTCGAGCCACAGTCATACCCAGTTGACCAAAACATGATGCAGCTTTATCACTGCTGCATTTCAAATGTTCTATGTTTTATCACAGATATGCTACAATCAGAGATATAGCATAGATGAATGTCCGCCTCAAATGAAATCACAGACTTACTTCAAACTCATCACATGTTTTATCACATTTGATTCAGCAGTTCTATCACTGCTGCATTTCAAATGCTCCATGTTTCATCACAGAGATGCTCCAAACGAAGATATAGCTTGGATGAATGTCCGCCTCAAATGAAATCACAGACTTATCTTAGACTTGTCACATCGGACTTGCACAACACGATGGTTGATTGAAATGATAAATAAGAAATTACATCACGAACTATATACTGGAGCTGAACGAACGAGCGGTCGGTGTGGTCGGAAAAGCACAGATGGGATGCAAAATTCGTATCTCACTTATTCATCGCACAATAATTTTCATAACCTCATTTAATTTTATTTCACATACCTACCTATTCTACCCTTTTCTCAAATGAAGTTGAATCATCTCAAAGATCGATCATATTTCATCACTTTCCCACTACATAAAACACACTGTTTACCTTTTGGAATCTTGTGTTGATATTGGATTCTTCGGTCAATACTTAGTGTGTCTTGTGTCTTTGTTTATGAACTACCGTTAACAAGTATGCAATTTTGTGTTGAAACTTGGTTGAAACAAAATTCTCTCTTTTGATGAAGTCTGGGGATGATCTCGGTGATAAAACTTGTGATGAGACGCTGTTCTGTAACAGGCATGAGTTGCATTTTAGATCCGAGTTGTCCATGTTTCAAAACAACGTGAAACAAAGTTCCTTGTTAGACCTTTCTTGTGATGACGCCTAGGATGCCTCAATTCAATCACATTGATTAAACGTGTGATGAAACACTGTTCTGTAGCGAAACAAGATATATCTTAGATGCAAGTTGCATATGTTTCAGAATTTTGTGATGAAACAAAGTTCTTTGACTGATCTCTCTTGTGATAGAGCTGAGACAAGTGTGGTTAACTGGGTAAGTTATTTGTGATACAAAAGAAAATTGCTAGAATCATGATAGGAGCACGTCCCAAAGACCCTGCCAAACCTATTTTTCAACAATTACAGATATTAACACTTCCTTGTCTGTATATCATGCAAGTCACAATATATGTGCATAAGCACAAAGAAAACTTTTAAGACATGATGTGATTCATGATTATAATACAAGAAATGCAGAGAATATATACATTCCTTTTTCAAGATTGGCAGTTGGTCAAAACTCACATATATATCAAGGAATAAAATTCTATAATAAATTCAACAAGTTACGCAGTCAAGAAGAGTCTACAGGCGGTGTCCAATCGTTCTAATGCCTTTTATTTTATCATTTAGTTAAAAACGCTTTTTATTTTACAGAAGAATTTTTACTTTCATGTTGGTTAATTCGTGGATTTTATGCAAATGTAACAATATTTTTAATGACATTTTATGTTTAGAATAAGACTCCATTTTAATGTAAATATTTTACTCAAAGTTCAATGTGTCTATTTTATAATATATACTATCTGTAGGACTTGGTACGGTCAAAATTGTTTCTGACTAGCCTGAGGTATGATGTGCAATCATTGTTTTTTTTGTATCTGTATACTACTTATAGGTGAATAAAGTTCTATTCTATTATATTTTATGATTCAAGAAATTCTGCTTAGTCATTTGGAGTTCATCAGCTTTTTTCTTGTTGATGGAGGGATAATGTCAGGGGTTTTTTGAAATTTTTATTAAATTATACTTGTTTCAAATAAAATAAGATGTCTCATCCTCAACATTTTCTTCAGAAAAACTTCAGGAGAAATCTATATGGAGAAGAAGAAGTTTGTAGTTGTTTTCCTCCCAACGGAGAATATATATTCTGAAATGCCAGCTAGTTGGCTGACTGAAGATAGAGAACACTGTTGGTGGCCAAAAACTCTTAATGCAAGGTTGTTCATGAAACGTGGTGAAGAGCCTGATGTAACAAGTTGGGATCTTCATAAAGTACAAATAGAAGCCTACTGCTGTAAGTTCTCTTGCTATTGCTATTGATCATTGTTTAATTATTTTATTTTTATTCCTTCAAGCTACTTTAGAGAGTGCTCGTAGAAAAGCCGAGGACCCTGAATTCTCTACTACTTCAAATGAAATGGAAAAAACCGGACGGGGAAGGAGGAAGAAAAAAAACATAAATTTTTCACCATCATCAGAGAGTAGTCTTTCAGATGATACCTTGACCCCACCCCCAACACCCCCCTCAACTAAAGTTTTAATACATGGTAAGTTTTTGTAAATATTCATTGAAGTTTTCTTTTCATTTACTCATTTAATATTACAGATTCTGCTGTAACTACTTGTCGAAATAAAGAGAACAAAAAAAAAGAAAAAAAGAACAAGTCAGAATCAAAACTATTGGAACATGGAGATGTCATCCACGCAATGCCTTCGGTTTTATATGGTAACTTGACAATGTCTTTAGTATGTTTTCATTAATTTCATTTGTGATATAGAATCAGATATGATTATGCAACCATCGTCTGGAAGTGATGGGCATGGAACATTACAAAAACACATAACTAACCACACTAGCAGCCAAACTCCTTCAATTGTAAATGGTATACAACATTCATCATCATGAAGGCTAGTTCAAAAATTTATTTCATTTTTCAGAAGAGCTTTTGACTTCTGGCATAGAAACTGGTAACAATAATATTGAAATAATCATCGATGAAAACTTGTCTCTTTCTGCTATATCAAGTGGAAGTAGCAGACGTACTGATGGCAGTATTATAGCTGTAGAGCCTTCTGAAACTAGTAAGTGACTATTTTGTCCTCAAAACTAGGGTCTTGTAAACTATACAGTATAGAGGGGAAAGTCAATTTATTAAAATTCTGGTCAGCATACATTTTTTGAAAAGAATTGAAATTTATTAACAATTACATTTTCTGTTTAATAACATCAAGAAGGAAATGTTTGAAAATTTATGTCTGTGCACCAAAACTTTTATTTTTATCAGTTGTCAATGTTTTATTTCAATGAATCTGTTAGTTCTTCTGAGAACTGCCTTTTACCATTTATGAGAGAATTTTGATGGCTAGCCACCCTTCATCCTGTAGTGGGTCTTGCTCATACACAAATGACAAACTTCAAAGTATGATGATCCAATCTCTTTTCAGGGACCATCACTATGGAGGAGTTATCTTCACAAATAGGTGAGATTGTGATAAAAATATGTTACAGCAATTTCTTCAACGCCCAAATGTTCAAGAAAAATTCAAATATCTATCTGCCTTATTTCCCTTCCTACTCCCAGATATGGGTTTCCTCTTACCTATTCTATTACTGTATGATTTTGTGAAAGAATGATCAAATTTCAGCCCAGTTGAGAACAATTTGTCTGGCCAATCAAAAATATATTCTGGATGTTAACAAAAGACTTAAGTCTATGTTCCAAAAAGAGAGCGAACATGTTACTGATATTCACATGAATTTAATTCATGGAAAAATCCCTTTGAATGATTTGGAAAATTTGAAACTATTTGATATTGATCTCGGAGAACATGAAGAAATGAAAAAATCATTTGTAAGTTTTCATATTGATACTATATTATTTGATTCCATTGCATTCCACTACTTTCAGATCACTCATATGAAAGCCATAGGAGGTAGAGACAGTAGGGACCATATCTACAGATGTTTATCTAAAATATTTACTAATGATCTAGCCACCCATTGCTCATGGTATGGACAGCGAGGAAACTTCAAACTGAGTGATTTGAATATAATGAAAATTTTATCAGGTAATATTATATATACAGAGTTTGTCACCAAACTAGAAATTTTTAATGGGACACCCTACATATATATATATATATTTGTTTTTATCATCTAGATACAATTCGTGCTTGAGATTCTTAAGAATTGCCTTTGCATATCTCAGATAGTTTTGGAAATATAAGACCTTAATTCTTCAGTCCATCTATGAGAAGGGTGCCCCCTACTAGTTATTACATAAAATCAGCTATGTAGATGAATCGAAGTATAATAATCATCTGAGGTATCATTAGTTTGAAAATTTGAATAAATCAGTAATATAGTACCTATTGTGAATATCAATTGAAAAAGGTTTCAATAATCTTTCTTTATTTTTTTCAGATGTGGTTCTTTGCAAAAACAAAAATGAAGTCACACTAAACGAAGTCGAAAAACACGTTGGTGAATGGTTCCGACTTGGAAAACAAAGATTATTAAGGGAGAAAAAATGAAATGTTGAGGAGAATTGTTGCAATAAATATTTCATTACATTTTGCATGTTTCATTATTTTATTATCTTCAATATCTAATCATTTATCAGGTTTCTTCCATAATTCATAATCAACATTGAATTCAAACTCTGCTACTCACAATTTGTATTAAGTAACATAGGTATGTGTGAAATCATATTGTATTAAACATTCAGCATAGAAATCTCACTTTTCATTATTGCAAATTATATAACTTTTGTTTCTTTGTGCCATTCAGAAACTTGAAACTTTTACGAAGAATATATAACTGCCAAAATTATGTGAGAGATATTCCAATGCTGCAAACATATGGTTGGAGCAACAGTATGCCGACACTATGACTCAACTTTGAGAACACACTGTATATATATAACTTGGATATCGACATATTGAAATTAGTAGTTCACTTGTTGTAGGCAATAAAATTCCTTCCCAACCATGTTTGCAGTATTGGAATACCTCTCCTAGTCCTGGTGGAGATAATTATATTCTTTTTGAAAGTTTCAAGTGGAAAACCCCGTATGACGTTTTTTTCATGTAACAATATCAAGCAACATTTACATTAACATTATATGTACATAGTACATTAAAATTTTTACACAATCTTCATGTAAAAAAGTTATATAAAATATATATAACGATGTAATATTGTTTCTATATAACGACGTTACTTTGTTTCTATATAACAATGTTACGTAAAGTTTACATAAAAGTTATATGCACAAGTTGCGGACATTTCACGTCAAAATCTCATATACATATACGTCACATGTTACATAACCAGTAACGTAAGAAAGGACATAATTATATAACGTTTAGGTAAATATTCCATAACGGTGTTTACTGGGTTGGTACGCGACGATTTGGAAACCTTGCCGAATACACCCTCACACTCTCTCGACCATTTCCTTGACAATATCCGAATACCAATAACATATCGGTGTATTCTTCATTGGTGTATTGTACGGCCATGATAAATCAGAAAAGTCCGATATCAACAATCAACGTCAATAAAACTCGACAAATCAACACAGATGAAACTATGGAAACCAAGAATGTGAATATCACTGTTTTCGAGCAGATAATAATAGTCTTCAGAAAAAAAAAACCAGTGCTACTTATTTTCAATAGAAATAACCTATGCAAAAAGTACATCTCAACTTTTTGCGTCGTATGAATCTTTGTATACGTGAAAATGGTGAACATTTTGAACAATTTTTATGAAATATCTGTTAATCGTTTTATTATTAATTATGCTCTAAATCACTAAAATTAAAATTTTGTCGAAACCATGAGAGGAATCGACTTTTGTCAAGAGTACCTTTTTTGTAGTGAATGAGTTGAATAATTTAGATTTCATATTGAAACTAATTTTTTTCCATTGGCGTAGGAGTTTTAGATGTTTATTTACTGAAAAAAACAAGTTCTACGCCCATGGAATGATATTCATTATGATTATGATATGAGTTTCATTGCCCGATGAGTCTATGCCAACGTACCAAATTTGAAAAAAATCTCATGAGCCGTTCAAAAGTTATGAAGCAAAATCGATTTGAAAATTTCAACTTCAGAGCCGTCTAGCGCCCAAACTAAGCAACTTTTTACTGAGGTAAGTTTGCTTGTATCGAATTGTTTTGGTCTGAAGAATATGTGGTAGCTTTTTGGAAAGACCTTTTATATATATATATATATATATATATATATATATATATATGTGATAAATAAATATATATATATATATATATATGTTCGTATACAATATTCTTCGATCTTCGTGGGAAGCAGTCGTTGTGACCAATTTATTAAATTTCTTTGTTTGGTGTCGAGCTTTCGAAAATGTTTATTTTTATTTATGTTTATTTCATGTTATTAGTCTTGACAAAGAAAATAAACATTTTCGAAAGCTCGACACCAAACAAAGAAATTAAATAAATTGGTCACAACGACTGCTTCCCACGAAGATCGAATATATATATATATATATATCATATATGTATTAACTACAATATTGACCAAACGCCATAACAGCAATGTTAGAAAAGTGATGCTTCATTATATATCTATGCATTATACAGGGTGAGTCAAAAACGTATACCGAGCTTTCTGGGGGTGATAGAACATTGAAAAATGAGTGTAGCTTTTGATGATTGAACTCATGGCCCAAAATGCATATTAAGGGAGATATATCCTTCCAAAGTTGATAAAATTTAAATAATTCCCCCGCATAACTTCTGAACGATGAAAGCCACCCGATTGAAATTTTGTGCATGAATGTATGTTGTCAAAATACATTTTTCCGTCACACTTCCACATTTCTGATATTGTTATAAAGGGTGTTTTCAGAGGGTGAGTCATGATTTTTTGTAGAAAACTTTTTTCCCTGTATTATTTCCGGTGAAAAAACAGGAGCATTCGATGGAGCGAAGAAAATACATGAAAAAGGTACTTTTATTCAAATACAAAAAATTGAGCCGTTCGTGAGATATTTGAGTTTTTGTAGTTACATGATATCAGCAGATTGATTTTATTCATCGCGAGATTCATCGGTAACAATATTTTAGCAGGCCATGATGAATAATTTTGTTCTCAATTTTGACGTTCATGTCATCAACATTCGAGTCAACATTGTTGTAGTCGATTTGTTCGTGTGGTTTTTCTGTGTCATTTATCACTGCGATTATCAACTGAGATTTTAAGAAATATGGCAGGTTATTCGTTCTCTGAACACACACTGATATGCTTCTAATGCTTGGCGAGTGCTTCGGAAATGCAAATGCTGCTGAAATATCGTTATACCGATGAATCTCGCGATGAATAAAATCAATCTGCTGATATCATGTAACTACAAAAACTCAAATATCTCACGAACGGCTCAATTTTTTGTATTTGAATAAGAGTACCTTTTTCATGTAATTTTCTTCTGTAATTTTTTTCGCTCCATCGAATGCTTCTGTTCTTTCACCGAAAATAATACAGGGAAAAAAGTTTTCTACAAAAAATCATGACTCACCCTCTGAAAACACCCTTTATAACAATATCAGAAATGTGGAAGTGTGACGAAAAAATGTATTTTGACAACATACATTCATGCACAAAATTTCAATCAGGTGGCTTTCATCGTTCAGAAGTTATGCGGAAAAATTATTTTAATTTTATCAATTTTGGAAGGATATATCTCCCTCAATATGCATTTTGGGTTATGAGTTTAATCATCAAACTACACTTATTTTTCAATGTTCTATCACCCCTAGAAAGCTCGGTACACATTTTTGACTCACCCTGTATATCTATGCATTATATACGTCTTTCCTTGTCTAATTGGCAACGATAATCGAGGGCGCATGCGCAAAATTCAAATTTTGAAACTTCATGTGTAATGTGTCATTTATCTATTTTCTCCTTAGATCATCCTCATCTAAGATTTTCTCTATAAATAATCATGTTGTTTGGAAAATTAATAATTGAATATGTATATATTGATATTGATGTAATGCTACTTTATTACATCAATATATTGATGGTAGACAACATAGCATATACTTAGCTTTGATATAGAGTGATCTGGTTATACAGGTACGTTTTTTTCAGATTGAATAGAATGGATCAATCGATATTTAAAAAATGGTAGAAATCTTGGTAGAAATATAAGATATCCTCAGTATTCAAATGATGTTAATGAACATTCATCATGGAAGCAACACATATACGTGTGATAGATTTCTCACCGAAGATATGAATTGGAGCTCTTGGAGTCGCAGAGAAAACAAATTTGTACGTTTTTTGCGGACATTTTGTGAACAGTTACAAACTTGAACTACAAATACTACAAACAACAACAACTATGAACTAACGTCTAAACACAAACACTGAATAATCCAGAACCGAAAAAAACAATTACTAACAATAACGCTAATTACGAGTAATAAAAATATTCAATTCTTAAACATAGACAAGACGACAGTTCAAAGAATCTGGTTGTATGAATAATTCTCCTCTTTGTAATTATGCTACACAAAAAGTATTAGGTATAAGACACGACGCACGAATCGTGCGTCACGATCATTCCCAATTTGAGTAGCAACGACAGGCGTAAGAGCGAAATAACACTAAGAGAGTCCGTCATCTTCCACTTTCATTTTGGCGCATGCGCATAAATAAATCCTTGCCAATTGCACTCTTTTATTTTGACATCAGATAGGCTGTCCTTATTATCAATATTCGTAGTTAATACATATATGATATATACTCTACTCTAAGATTGAGATGGTTATAACTACCTCATCTAAGATGTAACGGTAACCAGAGTTTACTCTCTGCTGTTATATAGCGATATGTATGTCGAATGTATATATATATAATCCATAACCAGAGAAATAATTCGTGTTTCGTGATTTTCAGGTTTTCTGGTTATTATTTATAGGTTATTGGCCTTCTTCAGTTTTGTATCATACGATTTTTGGCTGTCAAGTAAAAGGTGAAGTATGAAAATTTCAACATGTTTTAGTACACTATTCTAGTTGAGTCCATGAACGAGCCAAATTGAAAAATTTCCAATACTACTGAATTGAGATTGAATATTCCCACATACAAGAGGTTTGCTGTCACTCCAGATTCTTTTTTCACTGCCTAACGGAAGTTTTTTATGCTAGGATGAAGCTTTGTAGACAAAAAATACTATCAGAGTCCCAGCTGAAAAAATTAGGGGAACATCAGTATTCTTGCCAGAGTGTTAGTATTTTGGATAAAATTTTACAACCATATTGGAGTTGGTTGGTTTTAAAACTACCTATTTGGCTAGCCCCCAATTTGATCACTATTTTGGGATTGTTGATCAATATTTTCACTGCCTTGATATTAGTGTGGTAAATAACATTGATATAATTTTCAGTAGCAAGCATTTCAATAAAAATACTTACAGGTATTCTCCTGATGCCAGATCTGAACCCCCAAGATGGTCATTTGCCTTATGTGCCTTGGGTTTGTTCATTTACCAGAGCTTAGATGCAATTGATGGCAAACAAGCCAGAAGAACAGGGTCGGCAAACCCATTAGGAGAATTATTCGACCACGGATGTGATTCAATTTCCACTGTTTTTGTTGCACTATCTGCATGCATTGCCATACAACTAGGAAATTATCCAGGATGGATGTTTTTTCAGGTGAATTCATCTTTTACCACTCCCATGTTGAATCTGACTCACTATATGTATTATTTCATTGTAGTGTTTCTGTGCTATGACATTGTTCTATTGTGCACATTGGCAGACTTATGTATCAGGTACCCTGAGATTTGGTAAAATAGATGTCACTGAAGCCCAGTTCACCATTATGGGAATTTTATTATTGTCTACTATATTTGGGCCTAGTATGTGGTCTACTAAGGTATGTCTTGCATTTTGTCATTGAATGCATATATCTTCTTTACTTGTTTCATAATGGAGTGATTGGGAATTGCAAAACTAGGAAACAACATTATTCTAGATGTATAACAATTGTCCTGGATTACTTTTCATTTGTGTACACAACAATTTTTTTTCATCCACATGCATTGACCCATTTTTGTCTAATCAGTACAATATTTCATTTCATAAGCAAATGGAAAGCTGTGATCATGCTTATCTCGAGTAAACTCTACATGCATTCATCTGAAATGGAATGAATCCAATAAAGCTTTGTTCTGTAAGATTTATAATCAGCTCAAATGGTAGGTAGAAATCCAACATGTTGTTTTATGGGTTGCATTTTACAATTGCTCTGACTTGAATTTAATTGTAAATTAGGTATTTGCTGACTTATGGTAGAGTGAGATCCCCTATTGATTCTATTTTACAATTACAACATTTTCTACATTATACATAGATAATACAGATCTTCCTGAATTTTGGACTGACTCCCATGTTAACAGTACTGCTAGTTTTTTAGTGATAATTTTCAATTATGGTATCTGATAATCATCAGTACGTTAGCCTGTGGATGTGTAGCACTGTATAGCAGCCTGACTGTCATTTGCACTGGTGGTGTTGGCAAAAATGGATCCACTGTTGCAGTAAGTTAGATTGTTAATAATATAAGCAATAATTCAATATCTTCAACTAAATTGATGATATTGATAATTGATTCATTCATTGCTGAAAAACCTTTGTTGTAGCATGATTAACTCATCTTATTTTAATGGGACATAGGAATCTTGATAAAGTAGTAGTGGCAATCAAAGATATAAGCACATGCACTTTCAGTCAATTCAATATCATTTGTTTTAACTTGCTTATTCATCTAGCAGCGGCTCAAAAATCTGCTACTAATAGACCTCCCAAATTTGTCACAAAATTATAGGCAACTCAAATGCAAGCTCAGAAGTAATTAAAGTATTCGTATCCAAGGTTTTCATGATTTTGATGTAACTGAAAGAACTTTTTGAATCATAGTCACATAGATAGTAGTGGGATCTCATTCACCTGGATTTTTATATTTGATTGTACTTCAGAATTCAGATGCTTTCCTGATTATGCCTTCATCTATCTGAAATGATGAATAAGCCATACAAATTACAGGTAATAGAGTTATAGGATAACCCAGAGAAATTTAATCTCATAATGATGAAGCAATGAGATAATGCATTAAAAAAACAATTAGGAACTATTGAATCTTTCCATCAGACTCTTGAAGCATAATGGCTTATTAAATCATTAGCCTTCAGAATCATTTTCATGAAAAAAAAATTTATTCAATATAGAAGAGAAAGAAGATCATCAACCTCCAAATTTATAGTGTGTACTTTGTCCCCAAGAACTAATAGGTGATATCAGAGATTAATTTTTCAAGTTCACAAAAAAAAATGGGGAATATAGCTTCTCCAGTTTCCAAAACCCAACAAAGAATACTATAAATTGTGAAAAAAAATTGGAATTCCTTAATATACTTCATTGAGGTTATGAATTATTTTAGAAAAAAAAATTATCCAACTAGTCTCGACCGACGCTTTATATCTCTAGATGAATTCCTTGAGTCAACACATTTTTGTAATATCAGTTTCTCCTCTGGGTAATTGGTGATACACATACATCTATCATTATCATCATACAATAAAATAGGCGTTTTCAGAAACTTACTCGGGTTGGTCGGATCCGTAACCTGAACGTTTGTTTATCTAAACCGAGTTATCTACCTCTGTTTGGAAACTTTAGTGTTGCTAACTCGATCACTGATTCTGGTTGATTTTTCGTGACCCTACTCAAAAGCAGGGTCGCCAGAGTCGGAAAAGACTCCGCATGCGCATTACCAATTTTTTCGAAATTTGTACATCAATCGAAAAACGCTAGAGTTAACAACTCAACAATCAGTTTACATATTGTCAATATTTTGGCTGTTAGGTACCTATCAATATGATTTTTTTCTTCAATCTCCATGATTAAATCGGGTAGGTATATTGTTTCTGGTTTCATTATCCAAGAAAGTAGATAATGTGCGACAACAACAGCACAGGGACAGGAACAAAAAAAAAGCCTTCTTTCAAAGGAGTGGATCTTCTATGGAACAAAAATTCATTAAATGGGATATAACTACTGAAAAAGGAAGATATTTAAGTCTTCCAAATATTATAACAAAACAGTTTTTTTAATAAGTGAGTTGTTAACGTTCAAAGTAGACTATTTTTTTGTTTTCTTTCCTGTCCCGATGGATGTAAATAGAAAACGTGGATTTAAAAAACTGTCAGAAAAATTATTATATTTCTTTTATATTTTTAAAACTTATATTATTATGAGGATGATAATAAAACAGAAACACTGTGATTAAACAAAATTCATGTAAGTATATGATAACACATATTTCATCACTCTTGCTATGAGGGATCATTTGGAATCATCTTTCATTCATACATTGTGTAAGATACAATATGCAATTATAATGTCTGGTATAGTTTCAGTTTCATTTATTCAGTCCATAATCTTTGAAAGGCAGAGAATCCCTTTTATTAGTCCAAAGGATTGTTCAATTTGGACATGTGTTGCAGAAAGCAAATAATTGAATCATCTTTGTTGTGTAGACAACAAGAAACATCATCATAATAAAGAGTTATGTCATCAGGTTGTATGCATCAGGACATGCAGAATCACCTAATACATGGTATTCATCATCAACATGTGGCATTATTTGTATATACAATGGTGACATCCTGTATCCTGTAGACACGAGCACCATGGACACACCCTGGACGTCCTAGAAATATCAAAACTTAAAGTTAGTCTCTCCATACACCATTTTGGACAACAGCAATCAAGAAATATATTCCTCTATCATTAAATTCATCAATTACCTGCAAAGTTTGCAATACAATCGAGTGATAATATTTCCTGTTTCAGTATTCATTTGACATCACTGTTACAATGGGAATATCAATACCTCCTCTTTTTTTTTGGATCATTCTCATTTTCATACGATTCCGGCCATTGAATGTAAACTGAATATACTATGAGCACACCAAGCAGTGCTTGTTTGTTGTTGATTTGTTGAAACGAACAAAAACAAAGAGGTTATGAGAACATCTGTCGAATTCACAGAAACACAGGAGAAAAATCATAATATTCTGTGTTCCTGACCACACACGTTCGTAAACGTTGAATAAGACTAAGTGATCCGATTTATTTGTCACGTGACCGCACTGGATCGAGTTGGAGGCCCGGAGTAGGTTTCCGAAAAAGCCTAATCAGAGGTTTCTGATTCTGATGAACTTCTCTTTTTTATGGTTGTTTCAATTCCTTTCTCCCAAAGCTCGATCTATTAGATAATATATAATATCATATCTTTGGAACTGAACCAAATGTCATAGTGTTTTTAATTCCACTCGTATAAACTGTAGATACCCGTTTCTTTCACACGCACAAGCCCTTCGGGGCTTCTTCATAACCTAACCTAACCTAAATAGTAAGGTTCCGGAGATGAAACCTGGTTCTACCAAAATTTAGCATCAACTCTCTCAAATGAGGCATTACATGAGATATTGCATTTTTGGATTCGTGATTCCTTTCTGAATCTTTTCGTCTAATACTATTTGTTCTACATTATACATGGTCTGTGGAAATTCGTAATTTTACCGCTAGATACAAAAATGGTGAAGGGTCATTCATTTCAAATGGAACAACCTGTATATTCTCAAATAACCTGAAAGACACTCAAAATCCCAAATCAAATAATAATGTTCCGGATATAAAACCCAAGTTTCTGTAAGAATCGGAATATGGCATATCACTTATTTTGCTTAAGATATGCACCAATATATTATTATCATGACGAATATAGAGATAACGCATAATAATGCCTAATTTTGTCTTCAACAACTTCATTTCCACCTCCTTCATATTTTGCTATTCCCAATGACTTCCTCACTCATTTGTCATCATCGTTCTTGTTCTAGTTCATAACTCCTTATTCATTTGTTCATTAGTTATCAACTGAATAGTACGGATAGATAGTCTGACAGGAATTCATATAAGAATTGAGACACTGAACACACTAATAACATGAAATGTGGGAGTGTGGCTATTTTCGGTCAATAAGTAAAACACAGTTCGGACCAGATTCTATGGTGTAATGTTGAAGGTCCCGACCTTGGATATGGAGTTGAAGTTGGTGCCAATGGCGGTGGCTTGCGGAGTTGCGGTTCTGCTAGCGCAAGCCAGCATCTCTATTATTTTCACGGGAGGCGTGGGCAAGAACGGATCGACAGTTGCTGTAAGAGATTCCTTTCGCTACGTTCCTTACGCACTTTGAAACTGTAGAGAAAAAATCGCATGAGTGTATATTTGTCTTCATTCACACACAAATTATCCTTGCACGAATTTGGATTGTTTGTTTTTTTCTTCAGGAAATAATGATTGTTTTAGAAGTGTAGAAGAAACTGAATGAACAGTTGATAGAAAATATCAGTAACGTTTTGTCTGAATTTAGTAGTTGCTTATCTCTTTTAAAATATATCCAAACTTCTTCAGAATATTAATAACATGATGTCATATTGAAACCAGTGTTGACCTCACTGCAATGACCAGAATTGGGCTTACTGCACTATTTTTATATTTCATCCAGAAATCATCAAGATTTATTTAGAAAATAAGTTCTACTTTACAAGAGTCACGAATATTTTACAATAATCATTTGTACTTCAAAATATATATCATGAATGTAAGTAGGCTCCTCTGCAACCCTTTACCCTAGGACTGCTCATTCCAAATAACATTTCATGATTAAATTGAAGGAAGTAGTCCATTCTCGAAGTGGAGTTGGTAGATTAGAGTAGGAAAACTCAAAGTCATCTCCACAATATTTAATGATGTGGTTGGCTTAATTGTAAATGGTGAGACATGTTTCGGACATATATATGTCCATCTTGAGTCTTAACAATCGGCGTAAATATGGTTAGAGATGAAAGTCAACACATTAAAGTAAAAATGTTAAAAATATATAATAGAATGGGATTCAAACCCATCTGTTTTTTTTATCTGTGGACAACACGAAAGGGAAACCTATAATGTTCGAGGAACATCGTGTTAGCCAGCGGTGGAAGTTTGGGAGAGTAGGAAGGTGTTGGAATTTTTCTTGAAAGTTTGGAGGTTGTAAGCATCAGGAAAGACTTCACTAGGCAGTTTGGAACATATATGTTCCAAACCTTTTTACTGAAGAGTGCCTTCAATTTCAAACCCCCCTAATGGGGCTCTCGAATAGATGGGTTTGAATCCCATTCTATTATATATTTTTAACATTTTTACTTTAATGTGTTGATTTTCATCTCTAACCATATTTACGCCGATTGTTAAGACTGAAGATGGACATATATATGTCCGAAACATGTCTCACCATTTACAATTAAGCCAACCACATCATTAAATATTGTGGAGATGACTTTGAGTTTTCCTACTCTAATTTCATGATTAGTTTTCCATGATGAATCCTCATTGGTTACTACAATTTTATCTCAATAATAGGGAACTAAGATGATTAGGTATATCCAGTAGACTGTTGCGATAATTTAAACTGTTAATTAATTTTTTTCTTCAGGGTTTTTGTATAAATGTAATGGAAATTTTTTCAAATTCGTGACGACAAAATCTTAGAAACCAGAATTCATCATTCGTTTGATGTTTCATTTTGTCTGTAACCGGTTTGCTCATTTTGTGTTTACAGCGTGCCATGTTTAGATGTAGTGAAATCATGTGACAAACTTTTCTATATTATTTCATCATATGTATTCATGAAGAGCATGGATGACGATTGGTATTGATGACATTTAGCTCCTGTCTTGAATAGCCTTATTTTTGTGACGTATTGTTTTGCCGATATTAATTGACAATATTCCAACCATAGTGCATGTGCCATTCGTTGTATTTTTCCCATTGTTAATCTGGTGTGATCAAGTTGGTTGTCTTAATGATGCATCCATAATCATGTAGAGTCATCATTTATATTCATTTTGAAAATGAAGACTTTTGAAATGATGACAATGAAGAAAACCTCATCAGAAATCATCAGACAGATCATTAAACAGATCAGTTATTTTTGATTTCCATTATTGTGCCAGGAATGACTGTTTTATATTTCGTTCTAATTTTATGTCATTGATTTTAACAATGAAATGTATATGAAGTCACTTCTATATATGAATGGAAATTGCAATCCGGTCTTCAATGAATAGGGTCACTGACAAGGTGCAAAAAGAACTGATTTGCTGCATTATTATGTTTTATATGTTTTCATGTCGACATCTCAATGGTTTTGAATAAATTAGGTAAATAATACTACACTATATCTCAAACAATAAGTTAAAATTCGACATGAAAATCTGATCATCGTTGAGAAGAAAAACTACAACTGGATGTCGGAATGCAAAAAAAAAAATATTTATGATCCTTTCAATATCTTTCAAAATGATATATGTTTTATATTGACAGGGTACAAGTGTTTTATCTCCAATAATACCGTTCACCTTGGTTTTGGTGCCAGCATTCATAATATACAAAAAATCTACTCAAGATATCTATCAGAACCATCCAGCATTGTACATTTTATCTTTTGGGTTGGTGTCTGCCAAGGTCACCAATAGGTTGGTGGTAAGTTCGAAATCATCGAATAACACTATTGTCACTAATATTTTTGATTCATTTGTTGTAGGTGGCGCATATGACAAAAAGCGAAATGGAATATATTGACTGGTCTCTCATGGGGCCAGCAATGTTGTTTTTGAACCAGTACTTCAACACCTTCGTTGATGAGTACTACATTTTGTGGCTATGCTTGGTAAGTTTGTAAATCAGAAATCTGTTGTCATTTGTATAATGTTTTGTTGATGCTATTAGAAGTGCATCAAAATAAAGCGGCGGAGTATCATTCTCTGTTGTGCACCAATTCTGGTGAAGCCCACGAAGGGTGGTTGCTAGTTTTAAGGCGCCATCCCACCATTCTATTTTATCTCATTTGATTAATTCATCTTTCGAACAAGTAGAGTTTCTTCAATTCTTGAAAAACATCATTATTATTCCTGTTGATTTCTGCAAATTATCTATCATTTCATATTATTGAAATTATACCCGCACTCGCCAAGATTGTTGAAAAATTTCGATGTGATGATACTGTGAACCAACAACAGTTTGGTTTCCAAGTGGACAGAAGTACGTATGATGTAATGTTTCCAAAAGTGGACATAGTAAGTATATTCTGGAACCAATGCACGCGAGGCTGATGCCTCAGTGTTGTACGATCTTTCGAATGAATTTGACCGTGAAATACTGCTGCGGAATCTTGCATACATGGTGGTATCAGAAATAATTCTCTATATTGTTTTAAATCCTAATTACTTCGCAGATTTGACGTCAACTTGCTCTTACAGAAATTATATAGAGTTCATACGCTGCATCTCTGAAATTGTATTCAGAAGAGAGCTATTCTTCTAATCTATGATACTACACTCACAAATTCACTGACTTCTCTAGAACATCGAAGAAAGGTGGGCGATCTCTTCCTCTACACTGTCAGGCTCGAGATCTGCTGTACTTCTCTATCAAGCATCATTCACCAATAGAACGGCAAAGTTGTGGAATTCTTTGCCAAGCGAAATATTAGCTGATGCTTACGACCTCCAAACCTTCAAAAAAAATACAATACCTTCCTTCTCTCCCAACATCTACCACTGGCTCGCTGTTCCTCGAACATTATAGGTTCTCCTTTCGTGTTGCCAAAAGATAAAAAATAGATGACATAATTATGAGTGATATATTAATTGTGAATGAGCTTTGTCAGTTGAAAGCAGTGATTCAATATTGTATCAAACTTTGCCGACTGATTCAATATAAAAACATAAAAATTAAACATAACAAGAAAGATATAATCGGATGAAATTCCTATGAAAGTCAACTATATTTTCATAGGGTTTGTTTTGTGAATCATATTCTCGAGGTAATAATGCACTTACTTTGTGCACTGATATAATAAAACCTCATATTTCAATTCTGCTGGAGATCAAAATGCTGTAACTTTTCGAATACTGATTATGAGGTATTAGAACCCGAAAAACCTCATTCAAAATTGAATATATCGACCTAAATGCTATTATTCTCAGATATTTTATGAGCATGTATGAATGTCATTGTCAAGAATATTTTCTAAGGAACTAATATGCATTATGGAATGATATGCATTTATTCCCACCCACATTTTTTATCTCCGATAAATCGATAAAAGAGTTGAAGATATCTATATATCGTTGTAATCAGCATGAAAAGGTCTCTTTGAGAATATCATTGAATCTAATGTGGATAAATCTAGGTTTGGTGTAGCACTTTGTTTGTGAACACCCTGTATGAACTCATACTTTTAAAATATACCCAGGGTACCTATCTACCGAATAGTAAAAACCCATAGACTTATTAATAAGTCTATGTAACAACCGCATTTTGATATCTCATGTCAATGAGCCAGTCAAAATTAACCTTTCTTAATTCCAAAACTTTTTAAGCACTACAGGTTCAGGTGACGATGTTGGATGAAGGTAAATCTCAATTTGCAACTCTCTGCGAGAACTGGAACATATAGAAAAGTACAAAAAACTGTTTATTTTTACGTCAAAAAAATTACAGAAGTATTGCAAACTCCGCATAACATTCTAGTGCGGATTTCGTACGATACACCATATTTGCGAAAATAAATGACTTCCGCAACATGGGGAACGACAGAAAATCAATTTTTTCCGTCATAACTTGTTAGGAAAAATTCAAAAATGTTTGCAAACTATAATACAATTCAAAAATATCAAGCCTGACATGTCTACAAATTTGCATATTTTTTTTGACTGGAACATGTATTTTTGATTGACCGCATTGTCTACGATGAATTTTCATAAAAAAATTTGGGATCGAAAATTACAAAACCTTCCAAATATAGCTGCAAATATTGAAAATGGCAATTCGCAACCCTCTATATTCCCCAAAAGATTGTGAAATATGAAATGAAAAAAATTATAATCAATATAATGAATGGAAACATTCCAGTTATATCATTATATTATATATGGAGACTCTAAATTTGCAATCCGACAAATGTCGAGAAAACTATTCTTGAATTGATTTCAGATTTAATCAGTTTTTTTTGTATATTTTAAACTACATGATATCGACTCTGTCGTAGACACGACCTACGTTTTTGCCTAGTTTCTTGCTTCGGAAAATGATATCTTCACTGTGATAACAAGTAACATAAAAATATCTAATTTCCATAGATAACTAATCATCTCAATAGAGATATTTGCACTATTATATTATTTCATTTCTATAGATACGTATGAGTATATTAATGTGTGGGTAATAATTTGTTGCAAATATGAAATATAGTCTGAAATACGTACCTGAATACGAAACCAATTTTGCAAAACTTTTATTATTTTTCCTAGACGTTATAGAAAAACCAGTATTTTCAAATGTTTTCACATATTCCCGACATCGGAAAAGGTTGCAAAATTAAGACTATTAATGTACTAACCTTCATTTATAATACAAAAATTAAAAAGTATTGGAATTGAAAGCAATAAAGAACTTTGCACCTTGGGATACATTAACTGATTGGCCTATTATCGAAATCCGCGTCACTAATTGGACATCCTATTGTAAAGCAAAAATAAATACTATCGTGAGAAATCTAGATCATATTCATCAGAGAAATCTACAGAACAGTCACTGAAAACCCAATTCAATCATTAATCATTGTCTTTTTCAGATATGGGTGGCCATAGACCTCATGAGATATTGTTACCAGGTGTGTGAAGAAATTTGTGACTATTTGCACATAGATCTGTTCAGAATCCCGTATCCCGGAGGCCCGCAAAAGACCCGAACTTCTGACTTGTCTTCAGGTTCTGAGAAAAATGGTACGGGTAACAAAGTGAACAGATTTCAAAAATCGCGCAACAGAAATAAGCACTACTGAAAGGAACCTCTCTATTCGATCTCCTAAGCCACTGCAATTTCTCGAATCATGTTTCTTGCAAAAACTGAGAGAAACATTGTCGTTAGTAGATGGTCGTTGTCTAGTCAGTTACTTACATGGAATTATTCGTGTCCAAAGACAGTTCAAAGAAAGATACATTACTAGTAAAATTCGAGGTAGTAATTGTTCAATTGTTTTATATTAAATTTTGTAGATGCTAATTATTCGGCTGTACAAAAAAATATTGGGTACCATATAAATTCTTTCAAGTTTCAAATTACGAAGGGATTCATAAAAAATTAACGGGTTTCTCAAGTTTTCAATTCATTCCTTTTATAAAATTCAATATTTTTAATATTAACTATTTATGACTGTCTCCTTCCCGTTTCTGAAAGTTCAAGTATGTTTTGGATATGATTTGATACTTGAACCTTGACGTTTGATTCTATTATAGATTTGAACGTTCAAATACCACAAGAGTCCCATTTTGTTTGACACTTTATTAACACATTTGTATACATGCGAAATTTGCAAAATTCCTGCTAACTGCTTTTTAAATGTCCATACGTATGTGAAATAATTTTTCAATAATTTTTTTTCGCACCTCATTGTTGGATTTTCAACTAGTTTTTTTTGCGAAAATCTTGCAATATTTACAAAATTACTTACCTAGCTATTTAGTTTTGAAATCAATGTTGACATAAAATGGCTTCCTAACTGTATCTGCACAAAAAACTAAAGATATATATTTTTATACTGGCAAAAATCAATTAATTATTTAAAATACAAAAACGCTGCCCTGTTCAATCCTGAATTTCTGAATATGTAAATATATAGCTTCTTGTATATAGTTCCTGTTAGCTGCTTACTGACTTAGAGGTCAGCTATTATGAATTGTGGAAAAACATTAAATTCATTATGTATTGAAATTATTGTTGGGTTACACTGGGTGACCCGGAACCAATTCCCTCTCACCCTCACTCAATATCTTCGTTATTATTCTGTTTAGATATCTTCCGGAAGAAAAGTTGAGATTGGTTAAGACTTCGACATATATTTGAATTGTTATATGCTATTTTTGCACATTTTTCGAGAAAATGCTCTATTTCATATCAGTACTCTGTGGATTGGATTACAATTGTGATATTTTTGTTGAGTATTATTTTTTCTTCCTTTCCATTTGAAATAGAAATGTCAGATACTTGCGAAATTATACATCAATCACATCAAATCAATCCAGTATCCAATATACGGAAAAGGGGAGGTAAATTGGTTCAGCATCATCCGATATCGTTACCTGATAATCATCCTTAATATTTTAAATGTCATGAATATTCTTTGAACCATATTGCCTGCTCAAACGCATGAAATACACCTATCTAGTCTATAATGAATGTTGACTCTATTCTTCCATCAAATCTATTAGAATTCATTGGCGTATCGGAACTGCCATCATGATTTCTTAACTTGGTGATATTATTTTCATCCAAATAATGCTAAAAAATATGTTTGCTCTATGGTTCCAATATCATAGTTGAAGGAAAAATTGTGAATTCTTGCAAAACCTGTTGTAGTTCATTAGATGGGATATCAATAGATATTTTGTTGTGTTTCAAGAGTTTGATTTCACAGTGATCCTGTAATAACCCACAAATATATTATATTTTCGATGTAGCTCAGAACCAGTAGTTTTTTTGTATAAATTTACGACAAGTCTACCTTCAAGACCAGTACATAGTTAATATTAAAACGGTGATATTGATCGTAACTGCTTCCAAAATCATTGGATATATTCTGAATATATTCATTGTAATTAAAAAAAAGCCCATCATCCTATAGTTTAGACCAATTATCAAATAAATATTTTCTTGTGAAATATTCGATAGTTTTATACAATTCTTTCGATGAATACATGAATTTTCATCGAATATAGTGGTATAGTGCTCAATTTTTATTATTATTCAGAATGCAGTAGCTACTTTAATGTGCAAAGTAACTTTTTTCTCTGTCCATAACGTGCATATTATTATTTATGTAGAGCGTATATTATAATAATTTCTGTTTTTGTTTCATTTGGCTACGTGACAGATTTATTTCTATTCGAATATAGCAAATATCCAAGCTCCTGACACACCAGTTCAATTCTCATCAGAAATAGGTTTTCACCACAATAAGATTGATTTATTATTTATGATTGTTTTATTATTGGGGTACATTTCAATGTATGCACCCTCAACACCTATGATTCTGAATTGTCTAAGCTTCAGAAATTTCAAGATTGATTGGGATAATGCAAGTATTGTCCATAACTTGTACTTTATTTTTTTAGGCAGACTAGATAAAAAATTCCAGTCTGATGAAGAAGATGCTGTACCTCTCTTGGAGAGCATGGATAACTGAAAGATTTCTTGCTTCATCTTTAAAATTCGAGTATTGTGATATACATACCAAGTTTTATTTTTGGATAAAAATACTGAGGCTCTGTTTCAGGAGATAATGTGGGAAATGGAAGATGACTCAGATCAGATTAAGTTTGTAAAATGAATACATATATTTTGATACCTGAAATTAAAATATTCATGTTTGCTGCTGACCTTACCTTTGTGTTTTAGTTGTCACAGTAATTGATGAATACTGAGTCAATTGAAAAGTTATGACAATGACCAGTTTCTAGGTTTCTACAGCTAATAAAAGGAAGTAAATCTTGAAAAATATTAGAAATTTTAATGTCCCATCACAATAATTCTTCCTCTGATCTGATATATTCTCCAATATCTGCTTGATGAAAACAAACTGTTGTCAATGGATCTGCATGCTTACACTCAGCAGTTGACCTTGCAGCAACACCAAATCCCAAAGGTAAATCAGACATACTGTATACTACTACTCCTTGATATTTCTCTGTGCTTTCACTTATTCTTCCTAATCCTGATTTGGCTATATGATGGCCATAAAGGAATTGCTGCTCTGCAGACGGCTTCAGCCATATTTTATTCTGGAACATAACAATTTCTGTTATTTTGCACTTTTTTTGTAATGACTTTCGGCCTCAGGAATCCAAAAAAATCACTTCCCTATTTTTGTCCATTTGGGGCAGACATCATAGTCAGTTGGCCTTTCATTCCACACACAGGACAGTTGATATACCTTCATTATACAGGGACCAGCGCGGTCTTCCATACCTTCTAATAAATGATAGATAGATGAATGATTTGCTCACCATGTTGTCTTATTTGTCGATAACAAGAAAATAAAAATAAGTTACGTCATACAGGGTGTTCCATTTCCGCTGGGCGACGCCCAACTTTGCCTTTTTCAATGGCAACCCATATTTTTCAACAAATTTTCGGATCCTTCATCAAAAAAAAGGGACACATATTATTTCACATTTTTTAAGGATTCATGTTTTTCGAAATATTTAAATTAAAAGTGTTTTCACGATATCCAACACTCATTATATTTAGATTATTTATGTCATTCAAAACTCCAATAAAATAATTTTCTGTTCGAATTTTGGCCATCAGTGACTACTTGGAATTATACAGACTGCGAAAAATATCATGCTAAACTTTTGCGATTGGATCAATTTAAAATGGAACACTCTGTATATTATTGGTCAGCTGAAAGCGCCTGTGGTAGTGCAATAGATTTTTTAAAGCATTTCCATGTCTAAGATGCATTGTTTTTCTTAAAAACTCTTTTTGGACCACAACCTCAATTACATAATCTTACAGTCAAGTTATCTTGTTATCAATGTTGTTGTCAATGACTGAACTGATGATTATCTGATACTGAAACAAGAAGTGATCTAAATTGAATGTGATATCAATCTGCTCCAAATTCGATGTGGGGTGGAGGCAATGAATTGGTTCTTGTTGAATTCATTCATAAATACATATTGTAATGCATTCTGCCTAAAAGTAACGAAAAGAATTAGGAAAAAAGTGAATCCTCAGTTTCGCCTGGTTTCATATATATGAGACAAAAACGAATATAATATAATGGAAAAGGAGTTCAAATGTTGCCGAAACAACTTCAGTAACATCTGTTGTATTACGTGCCATGACATATTCCCAAAGATATCATATATTTTATATATATATCTAGTAGATCGAGCTTAGAGAGAGAGAGGAATTGAACGACCATAAGAATGAGACGCAGCGATGGAAAATCACATGACTGTTGGCATTGTCAAAACATTTTAATGTGTCATGTCATTGAGAAATACGACATTTTCAGTTATTTCCATTAGAATTGAGTAAATAGTGTGAGATTGAGATTATTAACTCAAATCTTTACTTTACTGAATTTGATCAATATTAGCTTAGAACTATGAAAAATTCCTATGGTCCCTGTCCCTATCAAGGCCACTGATCTAAGACCAATACACCATGCTGAGCTGTATCGAAAAAATACTTGAAAAGGTTGTTTCTGAGTAGACATTGTACCTCATACAGGAGAATAAATTGATTACAACATTCCAATCAGGTTTTTGTGGAAAGCACTCTTGTGGAACAGCCTTACAATAGGTTTTGGATGATTAGAGGAATTGTTTGGATGTTAATCACTCAACAACAGCTGTTTTTATAGATCTGCAGCGACCATTCAAAATAAAGACTAGTTAGAAATATCAAATTTTTTTGTAAAAAATCAAGATGTTAGTTTCTAATGAATTGGTAAACAACCTTGGAGTGCCGCAAGGAAGTGTCTTGGTCCACTGCTCTTCTCATATATAAACGATATTGTCACAGTTGACAGATTTATAAACAGTTGCCAGTGTCATTAATAAAACTCTAAATGAGAGAGAGTTGGTGCTGTGAAAACTCACTGAAAAATAACATCAATAAAACCAAATTTATAGTGATTGGCAAAGTGAACCAGTATAAACAGTTTGAAATTAATAATTTCCAAATACATATAGGTAATTCTATTTCGGAGGAAGTTACTGAGTACAAATATTTAGGCATTATATGTAGACAGAAAATTGAAATTTGAAGTCCATGTGAATTATTTGATGAAAGTTATATTTCTTGATCTCAATTATCTGTATAGGGTATCAGAATATCTGAGTCAGTAGACAAAGTTAGTGACTTCCAATCAATAATACTTCGATACTTCCTCATTTTACTTATTGCTCTACATTACTCTATTGGCAAAACCAAAATGAAAGAGGAAACCTTCAAAAGCTGCAAATTTGAGCAATGCAAATTATCTTCCATCATCCTACAGCTACAAGAGAGCTACTTAGGACAATAAGTTGGTTACTTATTAAAGTTTTCTTGACACATCAAGTACTCATATTCATTTTCTAAAAAAAGAATGGTATTCTACCAGTTAATCTTCAAGTTGGAATCAATTCAATCATTCTTACCATGAATATAATACAAGAACTAGAAATGAGTTTCATGTAATGCCTATAGAGGCATGTGTAACGTAAGCACATGCCTTTATATGTTTGTATTATCTAAATATATTTTTTCAAAAAAACACCCTGCAACATACCTTTCTCCCCACAAAAATCCGCCATAGTGAAATTAGATAGTTACAATGAGGCTGAAATGAGGCAACTCATTATATTAGTGCCTCATTTGAAATGAAATAGTAATGAAAACATGGCCAATCATGCAATTTGGTGTTTGTATCAACTGATGAAAGAAAATAACCCCCATAAAGTTAGCAGAACCACTTGCAAAAAAATCGATGAAACCTATTCCAATAATTGTCGAATAATTGTCGAGAATTTGTCGTGAAAGAAAAAAAATTGTCGCGCTCTTAGTTTTTTTTTATATGGGATGGCTCTGCTAACTTAATATTAAGTTAGCAGTGCCACTCACGAATAAACGTCAAAAATCATCACAATTGTTATGAATAATTGTCGAAGTCCATCTGACGAAAAAAAACCGCAAAAAATCCATTCCTTATAGCATATATATACCTTTTTATGGAATTTCCTGGTTTCTAGGTAAATTTCGCATTTTTGGCAACAGCGTATTTGTATAATATTTTTTCTTCCTTCTTCCGTCTCATTAATGACAAATATAAAGTTCCTATCTTCCACAAGAAAAAAAAAACTATGTATTAATTCTGAATAATAAAAATATTCCATTATCACAATAATCTGCCTACGTAATTTTGTTGATTTATTACTTTTTCAATCAGAAATTCTCTGAACAATTGTTAAATGACCAAAAAGTATTTGTCGTGGGGTGTTTGAATTTGCTGAAGCAGAAAAACTGCGTGTGATTGGTAAAATTCCATTATTTTATTCTCTCAGCAGTATCTACGCACTGTATGATGATTTATTATCATTTTTTGGTGCAGAAATTCATCAACTTATTGTCCTATGACCAAAACAATATAGGTGAAATATTGTGAAATTTGTTTTTTTTATTATTCAGCATTAAAACGTAGCTTCTCGAACATAGGAAGTTTCCTAAACAACTTTATATTCGTCATTAATGACACGGAAAAAACGTGAAAAGTCATAACACAAATACGCTGTTGCCAAAAATGTGAAATTTCCTCGGAATCCAGGAAATTCCAAGAAAAGTATAAATGCTATAAGGAATGGATTTTTTGCGTTTTTTCACGTCAGACGGACTTCGACAATCACTCGACAATTATTCATAACAATTGTGATGATTTTTGATGTTTATTTGTGAGTGGCACTGCTAACTTGATATTAAGTTAGCAGAGCCACCCCCTATAAAAAAAACTAAGAACGCGACATTTTTTCTGCGTTCACGACAATTACATTTCGGTCGTTCGACAATTGTTCAGTTCATTTGTGAATGAAAAAATTAATAATTAACCAAGTTAAGTGGGTATATTACTGAGAAATCGGAATATTTCTATCATTCGCTCCTGAAGACCTGGAGGTTCCACGACAAATTTGTTTTGGTCATTGGACAATAAGTTGATGAGTTTCTGCACCAAAAAATGATAATAAATCATCATGCAGTGCATAGATACTGCTAAGAGAATAAAATAATGGAATTTTACCAATCACATGCAGTTTTTCTGCTTCAGCAAATTCAAACACCCCACGACAAATACTTTTTGGTCATTAAACAATTGTTCAGATAATTTCTTATTGAAAAAATAATAAATCAACAAAATGACTCAGGCAGATTATTGTGATAATGGAAAATTTTTATTATTCAGAATTAATACATAGTTTTTTTTTCTTGTGGAAGATAGGAACTTTATATTTGTCATTAATGAGACGGAAGAAGGGAAAAAAGAATATTATACAAATACGCTGTTGCCAAAAATGCGAAATTTCCCTAGAAACCAGGAAATTCCATAAAAAGGTATATATATGCTATAAGGAATGGATTTTTAGCGGTTTTTTTACGTCAGATGGACTTCGACTCGACAATTATTCATAACAATTGTGATGGTTTTTGACGTTTATTCGTGAGTGGGACTGCTAACTTAATATTAAGTTAGCAGAGCCACCCCATATAAAAAAACTAAGAGCGCGACAATTTTTTTTTCTTCCACGACAAATTCTCGACAATTATTGGAATAGGTTTCATCGATTTTTTTGCAAGTGGTTCTGCTAACTTTATGGGGGTTAGAAAATAATCTAACTTACATTGAGGAAATTCAAAATTATGTATGGGAATAATAATTTTTACTATGCATATCACAAAACCACATAATTATGATATATCTTCATACATACAACCATCAAAGATAATCTTGATATAATATCCTATAAGTGAGGTAAAATAATGAATACAGGAATATCCTATGACTGAGGTTTGAGCTATATGGTCTGTGATAATGGAAATATTTCAAGAGTTCAATCCAAACTTTTTGCAATATATTTTTTGGATTGTATATCACAGATCAATATTTAACATACTGTTCAACTGATGGCCAATATTCAACCAGGAAATAAAATTTATTGGAGCTTCACATAACATAAATATGAAGAATATTATGAGTGCCAGAAATGGTGAAAGAAAACTGTAATTTGTAATGTTGTTGTTGAAAGTGTGAATTGAAAAGTCTGGCTTATTGATGGAGAAATAAAAATTCGATGGAAAATATACATTGCCTTCGAAGAAAATTCAAGTGGATGGAAATTGAACACCCTTTATGACTAAATACTGTCTGCAAGTTTTTTCAGGAGGTGATACATTAATTTTCCAGCTTTTTGTGAAAATTTTCTCTCCTCGTTTCTAAAAAATAGAGTGGAAGTTATTAAAAATTATTTCGATATATTTGTAGTAAGGACAGATTTTGTGATCTGCCCCAAAATGTCACTGCGCTTGAAATTAAACCTTTAGATACCTAGAAGAGAAATTCTTTATGATGTAACTTATTTTTATTAGGGTTAGACAACATGTCGAAGAAATCATCATCATAACTATTGTTTCAATAAGATATGGAAGACCATGTGGCTGTTACCAGACCCTGTATAATCAAGGATAAAGTTTATATGCAATATAAAGAATGTTTTTATTGATCAAATGTTTAATGAAGTACAAAAGGAAGGTGAATTTCAACACTTTACTGGATTATTTTGAAAAATAACAATTATCAACATTTGTTATCCTCAATTTGGGTTCCTGAGGTCTACTGAGTCTACTGAGTACCACGAAATATTTTCGAAAAAATATGTTAGTGCAAAATCACCACGGATACTGCTGCCGCTTATATGATGTTAACCTGAAGGAAAGTTTAAAATATTTATGAGAAAACATTTACCTGTGAATAAGGTGCCAGGTAGCTGAGGGCAGTAACATGTAGTTTGAACTTATTTGACTTGGTGAATTTACCAAAGCAGGTACCAACAGAGACCAGATTGTCTATAGGAATGGTGTTCGCTAATTTGAGAATTTTTTCTGATATATAGTAGACCCTGTCTCTCTGTTCCCTGAAGCAATATATTCCATCTGGACGTTCTATTAATAACTTCACATTGGGTCCAATACTAAAAATTCATAATTGAACTAAATATTATATAAATGTAATTGCTGCTATTACTTACTATTTAGATAATTTTTCAAATAAAAGTTTAGTCCTCTCTTCCGACAAACGCTTCATGTTGGAAAGTGAGGTTATATTTTTTTTTGTTTCTTGTTTCAGAGAGTTCACAAACACAGTACACAAAGTGTACCACAGACTACTTTAACTTGAAGTGTAATGGCGGATTTATGCAACATTCGCACAAGCATAGTCTTAATTCTAAGCATAGTGTTTGTGCTAAGCATAGTTTTAAGAATATGAGGTATTTACCCATGATGGATTTAGGATTTAATAATCATAGAAATGTCATAAGTCAATGTGCCTAATCTCTAACTTCAACGTTCTTTCATCTGAGAGTTTCTATATTGTATATACCTATTCTATACTTTGTTTTTGATTCTTAATAAGATGAAAGTGGAGAGGAAAGTGGCAATGGCAATAGGGGGTTCTTTTCTATTATTAACAATGGTTACTTCTATTTGTACCATTATGAAAACCAAACGTAGAAGAGCTAGGCGATTTGGTGTACGACCAATGAATAGAAATCGGGACACAGAGGGGCTGTTTAGTACGTTAATTAAAGGGATGAATGATTTGGAATGGGATGAGGATCAATTTTTCAAATATTGCAGAATGACTCGAAAACAGTTTGATTATTTACATCAGATAGTTGGTAAAGCTTTGCAAAAAGATGTAAAAAAAAAGCATATCTCTCCTGATCAGCGTCTGATGATTACAATTCAGTATGTATTGGTTCTTGAATTTCTGATTGAAAACTGATATTTCATTTTCCTTTTTAGTTATCTCTCTGAGGGCTGCTCCATGCAGGAGATTGCATGGGGATATCGCATTGGCTTGACAACTGCTCACAAAATAATTAAAGAAACCACTCAAGTCCTTTGGGACTCATTGCACCAGTCACAGCTCCCAATTCCTACATTAGGAAACTGGGAGACTGTTTCTTTGGGATTCTACAATAGGTGGAATTTACCAAATTGTATAGGAGCAGTGGATGGCAAACACATAGTTATCCAGGCACCATCCAATTCTGGTAGTGTCTATTTTAATTATAAAAAAACATTTAGCATTGTTTTGATGGCTACTTGTGATGCCTACTACAGGTTTACAATGATTGACATTGGAGCTGCAGGGTCAAACCATGATTCAGCTGTGTTCAAGGAAAGTGGTTTAGGAAGTGCTTTGTTAAATGGAGAATTGGATATTCCTCCCCCTAAGAATCTTCCTGGGACTAATCTTGTCCTCAATCATTTCATTATTGGCGATTCAGCATTTCCTCTCCACACAAATATTATTAGACCATATCCAGGAAGTAATTTGGGTGAAAAAAAAAATATTTTCAACTATCGTGTGAGCAGAGCAAGAAGAACCATAGAAAATACATTTGGTATACTGAGTCAGCGTTGGCGTATACTACGCAGACCAATTGTTGCTAGTGTGGAGGTTGCAGAAAAAATTGTTCAAGCAACTGTGGTGCTCCATAATTTTTTGCAGAACAATGAACAAGATATTCCCCTGTCACAAAAGAAATATTGTCCAACAGGCTTTGAGGACTATATTGATAAAAATGGGGAATTACAGCCTGGAAAGTGGAGAGAAGAGGGAAGTAATTTAAGGTCTGTAAATAAGGTTGGTTCCAATAATGCTACTAATTCTGCCAAACTGCAAAGGGAAAGGCTGGCTGACTACTTTGTTTCTTCAGAAGGATGGTTACCATGGCAAGAAAATTATGTGAACAGAGGTGGTACACCTCCTGAAAGACATTAATGGGTACAATTTATATTTTTTCCATACAGTGGGTGGATATTACTGTACATACAAAATATATGTTTTGCCAATGTCCTGCTGATCTGCTTTTTCAATACTAGGATTATTATGTAGAATATTTTTGAATAAAAGGTCAACATGAATGAATTTCAGTTTCTATTCATGAAAACAACAAATGAAACTACAAAAAAAAAACAATAAATAATGAAAAATAAAACATCTACATGTGAGTACAAGAAAGTCAGTCTCTATCACAAAAGTTTCAAACGTAAAACAAACTTCTTATTCATAAAAACAAATGTACCAACATAAAACAAACAATAAATAATGAAAAATGAAACATCTACACGTGAGTATAAAATAAGACATGAGATATCAGTCATCTTCAGCAGCATCAGCTACACAATTCATTATTTTGGCCTTCAGGACCAACTTCTTTTTCTTATCAAATTCCTTCAGCGACTCTGCCAAAGACATTGCAAAATGAAAATCTTCTTTAGCTATATCTGATGTGTCCGATACCAAAAGAGAGTTCAGATTTTTTCCCATATCAGCGCATGTTTGTATTAACTTATCTAAGGGAATATCATTGTTTCTTTTCCGGCTCTCATTTCTCTCTTTTCTCAAATGACCTATTTTGGTATCCAAATTATTTGATTTTGATGGTGTAGAAGTGATTGTTGAATTGTTTTGGTGTTTAAATGATTCTACAGCTTCTAAATCTTGAATATTTTCAAAATCAGAACTCTCCCTTTCAATAATGATTTCCTCATATGCATTCACATCTCCATCCTGGCTCTGAGATTCTTCCATATCTTGTGATGTGTCTTGTGAAAGTATGTCTTGCCACAATTCTTGAGAAGGCATGTCAAGAGGAAAAGCAAATTTTCGAGGAATGTTTCCTTTTGTTCTGTAAATGATTCATCTTATGATAAACTGGATATCTGCAGACAATATACTTACTTTCGGGTGGCAATGACAGTATTTAAAAAACCCATTCTCTCATATAACGGCCATTTGCATAAATAGCTTTGAGAACCTGTAGGCATTTTAAGGATGATCCTCCGTTCTCGAATATATTTTATTCTGAGTGATTTCCATATTTCTTGACACTGATCCACTTCAAAGAAAAACATAGGTAATCAATAATAAGACCTTTGAAGTTCAATGAGATTACCTACCAGGTAATTCCATTACTTTGGATATGGTTTGCCAACTATTTTCAACAGCAATTTTATCTTTGAATAAGTGGTTTTTCTTGTCCCATAACTGGGGGTATTTTTCTATTAAATCCACTAACGTTCCTTCCTCCAAGCTCATCTTTGAGGCTGAATAATTTTTTTCACGGGAAACAATGCAACATGAACAAATAAATAAACTTTGGTTTTTGGTTATGTTTCTGAAATCTCAAATCTCAAGTGACAACCGATTTGACAGGGAGAGGAAGGGAACATTCTTGTGAGGGCATGCGCATATGCCATCTAGACATAAGCATAATCACAAAAGTTCAAGTTAACCAACTTTCAAGGTCATTTCTTCAGGATTGTGCTTATGATCAGAACTATAATTGTTGTATAAACACTTATATTCAAGTACTATGTTTTAATTTCTAGTTACGCTTAATCTTACGACTACGACTATCACTAATGCTATGCGAATGTTGCATAAATCCACCATAACTGAAGAAAGTGTGAACAATTATTCTATGACTGAAGTGTACCCCTCTTTAAGGACCAGTGTTGCCAATGGAAGATGAACTTCCACCTAATCCGAAAAGATCCGATTTTGAACAAATGAAATCTCCGGAAGCACGTTCGAGTGATTCCTTATACACTCAAAATAACATTATAAACAGCCATCTGGTTCAAAACGAAGCAATCCATAAAATTTTCGAGGCAACGTCGCACATAATTATCTGGTACGCTCGATTTGAATGTTTCCTCTGAGAGTGATGGGACGTTTTTCATTTTTCTATCCTAATGTAACTGCTCCTACTGCTCGGAATGTCTTGATTTTTTTTATCGGTTCAAGGAGGCATAGTTAGTCGTTGTACACAATGTGGATATACAACACAACCAATTTTTGACACGAAACGGGGTTTCCCTGATTTGAAAGCAGACGGCAGCTGCAAAGTTGCTAGTGCTCTCGAATGTATCTTCGCCTCATTCTTTTAATTTTTCTTTCGATTTTCAAATATGCATTTCCCAACTTGAATCGAAAATATCTAAATAAATCAAGAACTGAAAACGTTTGGTGTGTAATTTCACTCGGCGTTCTATACATTCCTTCCAGTAGAATAATTGTTTACAATTGAATGAGAATAGTGAATGCACTAATGCGCTTTTGTTTAAACCAATCTGCTTTACCTCCAAGTGATGTAAGAGTGGCGGGTTTTCCTGAAGGTGGCGTCATTAATATAAAAAAAGTTGCGTTTCAAAATCCATGGTGTTTTACGAATGTTTCGATTCCACTCATTCGAATCTTTTCATCATGATTTCATCAAATATACAACAATTGGATACACAAAAGTCTGGTAGAACTGCAGTTCTCACTGTTTTCTGTTCTGCCACCCTAAATTAAGTCGAATGATAGCCCCCTTTCAAGGAGAACTATTGACTCCTTCAGTATCCAGGTGAAGCGATTTGTTTTTTTCTAACCTTGCATTGGATAGGAATGTGCGCATCATGTATATAGTACATATATACTCTTTGGTTCCACCGATCTACTGATGTACGTTGAAAATAACGTGATTTCCAGGATTTCCAAGGATACATTGATGTATTGGCATAGAATAATTATATACTCCTTGGTATTGGATTGGTGTATAGGCATTGGATCTGGACAAAATTTCATGGCTCCAGATCATAGAAGGTTAAGAATAGTGTGTTGGTTTAATGTTGAGAAAAGATAAAACAATATCGATATGCAGCGTCGTGTTGCTTTGATATCGCTGGGTTTTACAGAATGGATGGAATTTGGTAACATGATATATTAGAACGAGGTACCATCATAGATTAATTGTCCTCTTTGATGATTGTTTACAGCATATATATATATATATATACATAGCTTATATATATATACTCTTTGGTACGATCATGGATTTGTAACCTCTGGTTCGGCCAGAATAGCCGACAATATATGTTATTGATCTCTGGTACGATGTTATCATCCCAGTGATTTTCACAAGTAAAATTTGGTCACTTTTTAGTGTCAAACTTTACGAAGAGAAACTTTATCTATTCATCGTGTTGTAAACGGGAGCAGACTTGGTTTCGAAACGTGTCCATTACATCAAGATGGTAGGAATTTTTGATATTTCTCGAATATATATTTGTCATCCAACATTTCCTCATATAACAATTTGCCATTGATAAATAGATCTCCTCTCCCAGTGCAGTGATATTTTATGGCAGATCATATATCTGCCCCTGATATTTTGAAATAATAACTATTATTTTCATTTCTAGAGAATGAGATATATCTCCTCCTCGTTTACTAATAGGAAGTAAATGGAATACATTACATTACATTACATTACATATATGTGGCGACAACCACCTCAATGGCGACATTGATGTAATAAACTAGCTAGTTTATTACATCAATATGGCGATATCTATTCCTTCTGAGGTGGTTAGCTTATAACCACCTCAATTCCTTCTATCGAATTGAATCCGAGAGGGTCACAGAGCCGTTTTGATTATAGCGAAAGCATGAAACAGCTGCGAAGAATCGATGATATGTTACCCACAGTGGGTAACTTATCTCTGGAACAATGAACTAACGAATTATCATCAATCCCACCAACCTTGTCATAACAAATGTCAAATCGAGCTTCCCATTTGTCAACATTCGGAGGGTTATTAAACAAAGTAGTTGGATTTCTTTCATTTGATTTTATTTCATTTGTTGTATTTTTCTTGTGGTGATGATAGTGAGATAATAAGATAAAATAGGTTCTAAAGTAGATAAAATTGTCATTTATATATTGAAAAATGCGCGAGTGGTACTTGTTTTAAAAGAGCTCAATGGAATCAAATTTATCCAAACTGAACAAGTACAGAAGTGTTATAGAAGTTGATGATTTCATAGACTTTTTGTATTCGAAAAAGCTCATTGATGAAAATCATTGCATAAATATTTGTAATAAGGTAAGGCTTTTTTAAAATCGAATATTGCATAAAAAATAAGGGATATCTAAAAGTTCTCATATAGTAAACTGAAGTAAAACATCTCTTCCTCTGATATCTTCTACTGTAACAATATTTTACAAAAGTACAGATTCTACATTGCAGTTGAGCGTCTCACTTATGATTTTGTTGAATCTATGTTTTTTGTTTGTTTCAGGCAAAGAATTATAGACTTTATGAAGTTTTCAACATCATTCAATTTAGTGATAATCTGGAGATAGTCTTTGAATACCTGAAAGACAATTATCCCCACCATGAAAAACAATTAGAAGATGAAAGAGCTCTTCATATTGTCTCTGTTAGGGGTGGTTTCCCTACACTTCCTCCAAATTATGTATCCAGAGAATCCTTAGTGAGTATGGAGGAAAATTACTAATCATCATTCAAATCACTCCATCACTAATAACAATTATTTCCAATGTAATATTGACATTCAGGTAATAATATTTTAATAACAGATTTCCTTCATAATACTTTCAATTGTGTGCTGATTAAATTTTACATGAGCAGTTATCAAATGAAGAAACCTGATCTCTCTCAGCTTTATTCCCTGTTTACCAGGAGTCAACATACTATTTAGACAATCTATAGTCTCTAGAGTTCTGAGGGTATATGATACAAATATGAAAGGGGTGTTGAATTCAATAATTGTAATATTTTTCAATATTTCATTGTCTCCTTTTGTTTTTGTTTTCACCAAAAATGACCCAACTCGATAACTTAAAATTGAAAATCCTGTATATTTTAACTGTTTGGATTCTACAGATGATTCTGAGTATGATCACATAGTTTTGAGATATAATTCACATGATGTCTGTAGATTAATCAAGGAGGTAGTCTATTCATTATTTTGTTTTTTAGATCTTCAAGGATCTTCTCTCATCATTCCTAAACATAAAAATAGAAATTATAATAATTATTTATATATATTCTTAGTAGGGTCAGATTCATGATCTGCCAAAAAGTGACACCACACTTGAAATTCAACCTCCAATACGTAAAAGAAAAATTCTCTATCTGCCAGTGACATCTTGATTTTCAATAATTTTGTAATTACAATTATTTTTAATTCAAATCAAATCTTCTGCTTAGCTTGGTAGACATTTTGGGAATGAATCTCCTCCTGTCTTCAACACAATTGAAATTTTAATGTAATATTTTCAATGTTTGTCGATTTTGTCACCAAAATGTGACAAATGGTCAGACAATATTGAAAATAAGTTCCATGGATATTCCATACAAACTCAACAATAAAGTTCACGAGATAAATCCACTATTGTTTCGTAGGATCACTTTTGTATCTCCTTAGATATGATAATAAACGTTTTTCAATCAAATTACATTTCAACGGTATTTATGGTGTTATGGTGCATTTCTAGAGGACTGTTTAATAAGAAAAGTCTCATTATATTGTAAGTCTCTGTCACTTCTATTATCAATTTATGAAAATCTGAACCACCCTAAATACATGGAAGCTTATTTTAGGTGTCCATCCACACTGTTGATATATCCGAAACGGCTCGAGTTAAACGCCTCCAAAACACCTCGGGGAAAATTGTGCTTGGTTTTTGAGATATTTAAGAAAATATGAATTCATTTCTGAAACTTCGTTTTTGAGAAAGAGTATTGACTACTAGGCTACATTATCGAATGAATTATTTATGATTTCCTATAAAATGTTGTTCTGCTCTTCCCGGTTTTGCATTTCCTCTTTTACATATTGCATTTTTGGAAGAGTTTTCCATCCCTACAACAATATGTCATTTATGTATATTTTTCGAAGTTTCGATGAGTTTTTAGATAAATAAATAATGTATTTCTCAGCATTTTTTTGCTTCAATAGATGGAACAAATTATCTGATAAGAAAATATCTGATTGATGATGATGATGAAGATCAATGACTAATAGTTTTATCTCAACGCATGACCAAAAAACAGCAATAATATTGATAAAAAATCATAATGATAAGTTTCTTTGACAATAGTTCATTCGTTTGAGAAAACAAACAAAATGATAAAAAGTTATAATAAAATAATGGCACATTATTGTTTCAGTAATGGAAAGTGCTAAAAATTACATATTCTCATTTAACAAAATAAGTTGGTAGGAATTACTCAGTTCAACTACAAAATGTCACATGCAACTTGATAATTTTTTTTTTATTCTAATTATCATGAATAGTTTCAGGAATAAGTTTATTAGAATTACCTATTTGTTACTTTCAGATTTCCTGAATATCTCAGAAACCTGGTAAATTGTGACGAAGCCTTAGAGGCATCTTGAATGATTTTCACCAGCGGCAACTCATTTCTAATATAACTGCTTCATAGGACCTAAAAAAGCCACCCTGTGTAAAAACTATAATTTATGAAGACTATCGGTGATAATGGACCACAGTGTAATAGGGTGTTCTGAAGTTATGCCACATCCTTCTCCATACTGAGTATCAGAAAAAAGTTTCCATTATTATAATTCTTCAATACTATGTTCCCAAGGTACATGGCATTGAAATTTTAACAGTATCTTTTGTATTAGCATTGCAGGAGGCTGGCTAGTAATTCTTTTGTTTTCAATGTCAGTAGATTTTGTTTGTTTGTTATTGATTATTTATTTGGATGTAAGAAGGAAAAATTGAAGTTTTCTATCTTGATTTGCGGAAACAGTTCCTCTGAACTCCTTTTTCCTTTGTGCAAAAAACATTTGAGTTTTTTGTTTCATATCCAATTTCAGGGAGAGCTTGAGAAATACTAATTTGGGTTTTCATCTCCGAAATTAGTCTTGGAAGGAGTTTTTTCAATAAAAGGGTGTAGTAGAAAATTTTATAATCCTGTATCCTTGTCCTGAAACGATGCACAATAATTTTAAAACATGTTGTATACTTTCCCATTGACAACCAATTTATTTTCATGCTGCCTTTGTCAGGAGTGGATACAATTGGTAATATTTTTTTGGACTTGTTCACCTGTGTTTTTATCAGATATCAAATCATTAATTTGTTTATGATAACAAATATTTTCTATCGAAAATCTATCTTTCATTCAATCGATCAATTGCCAATTGAGTTAATGACATTTTGAGGAATGCAGTTTGGATTGAGAGTGTGACTAGCACGATGAACATTATAGGATTTTCTTTCGTGTTGTCAAATGATAAGGATAATCTAGTATCAAGTCAGGATACCCTCAATATTCGTTACTGTGTACGAGAGACTAGTAGTTATCACTGTATACCTTAGACAATAGTCCGTATAAAGCAATACTTCTGTCCTTTTCTTGTTTTTAGAAAATGCATTAGAGATTGTTCAAGTCCATATTCCCCAGTATTTTGGAAGTAAGGTTGTTTGTCAAACCATTCATAGCTGTAGGTGGAAGTGAGAAATAGAAGTGGTTTTCCGTATATCTACAGAGTTCATTATAGAAGTTATCAAAAAATGGTAAACAGATCGGTTTTTACCTCTCTCACCATTGGTATATCGTAAATTAGTAGAGATAAACAGTTAGTCAAATTGAGAAAAATTTTCGAGTTTCGTTGCTAAACATGAATATATAAATAATAATTAACTGTAACTATAACTATAAACAATAACAAATAAATAAAGCATTCAAATCAAATAATACATAAAAATTATAGATTTCCTACTGGTTGAACTATTTACATTTATTCATTATATTTATTTATATTTTACAGATACTATAGCCAACTTTAGATTCTCTTATGGCGGCCATATGAATTTTAGTGTCATTGAAAAGAGAGAAAGGAATAAATGAGAATTATGTATAACTTTTTGACTATTCATTTCGCTCTTTCCAATGGTACTTGAATCCAATATGGGCGCCATGAGAAGAATTGAAATTGAGTAATGTATCTGGAAAATAGTTCACCTTGTAATATTTTCGTGATATTCCTTGTGTATGATTTGGGCTGTGAACCAAAGTTCACCATATTGTCTGTTCATCAAATGGAGCTATAACTGAAAGAAGACAAACTTGGTTTTCAATTATTTTGTCATACTTCGTCTAGTATTAATGATATTGATCAATTTTTCTCTACCTAGACCCTGATAGTTAATATACTATCAAATGTCAAATCGCATACAGGGACTCTAATATGACCAACCCTGTATCTCTACTAGATTACGATATCCCAATGGTGAGAGAGTTGAATGATCTGTATATACAGTGATTACGCGCGGGTGGTGAGGTCAACTTTTGACTGTGCCATTGAAAAGGGTTCATTTTCCTACATACAGAACGATGACAATTTCAATGGGTTAAATTGAAAAAAAAATTGAAAAAAAATTGAAAAAAAAAATAATTTCAATTATTTTCATGAGTAATTCATTTCCTAACGTATTCGTCAAAATATTTGAAGTAAATTTTCGAAGTGCCTACCACTTGCTGACAATGAACAAGACTATATTCGAACTCTCTAGTTACATTATTTGAAATTCGGATAATAATCGGTCTGATTTCCAATATTATTAGGACGCTTCACATAAAAAAATTGAAATTTTGTAATTTTTCATAATCGAATGAACTTTTTGTTTGAAATGGAGAATTATTTCTGCAAAGTATTTTCAATTTTGTCAACTTTCTTAATGGACCACAATTATTTCAAATCTAAAGAGAACTTCTGATTTATAGCCATTCCGAAGTTTTGGAATTGACACTATGTATGGAATTATATGTGGAATTATCACTTATGAGAATTTTTTTTCACACCAACATCATTTTCTGTCATAGTATTGGAAGCATATTCGATATTTGACTTATTCCTCTAACCGGATTTTTTTTTTTCATTTTTCGTGGAATTAGGTTATTTTCTGTGAGATTTCATCCCGGATTGGAGCTATATGTTTATATGTGTAATTTTCCCACATAATGTTCTAATCGATGGAAAAAAAATATTTTTAGCAGACATTCTCAATTACTGGTACCATGAGTAAATTTGAGATCGAGGGCTCTATTGCAGTCATCATTCACTGATGCATTTCGAATTCGATTCGAATTGAAATCTTTTTGCAGTGATGTTTTCTAGTCTTACTTCGCGATTTCATCATGCATTCTCAATCCGAACTGTAGGTACAGAAATTATCTTGTAAAAAATCTTATATTATTTTCAAAACATGATCAAGACAATCTAGTATATTTAATAGCGATTTAACGATATTCATACAAATAATCATATACGGTGCTTCTCAAAAGTCCCCTCCCCCCTCTTATCTTTGGAACGATTATTCATAAACAAGTGAAATTTGTAAACTGAATATTGAAGGTTGTAATTTCTTTGAGTAGATACTGATTCTTGAATCTGCCATCAAAATTGCCGTAAACAGAAACAAAATTTATATTGTTGAAAAAGTTTTTTCTGTACCTTTTGAAAGGTGTCGCTTGTCGTAGAGTTCCATTTGAAATAATTGGTCACAAAGTCCTTGTGACGTCATCTCTGACGATTTCGTCATCTATCATCACTAGTAGGGAAGTTTCAAAGATGAGAGGGGGAGGGGAGGGACTTTCGAGAAGCACTGTATATTCACACTTGTATTTCACATTGTACATATTTTATTTCTGTCTAATAAGTGGAATCATTTACTTCTGCACGACCTCTTATTTTTGGTAACAGTTGGTAAAAAAAAGTGATTGTTTTTGCTCAGGTCGATGATGTGAGAGAGAATCTCTTAAATCTAGGATGGGGCCAAAAACTTGTGATACATGGCATGATGGGCTATGGAAAGTCATGCCTAGTTAATGAACTTCTCAATAATGAAACAATGATAAAATATTTCAATAACTGCCTATTCTGGACCAATCTTGGCGATTGCCATAAGGTCGACAACGTTTCACAACCTATGTGGAGGTAATTTTTTTTTCTTCATTATAGTCTATAGTATAGTATATAGTGTCTATCTCAGATGTTTACATTATTACTTCACAGACTTTACACTGCCGCTAGCTCACTAATAGGAGTCAAGACCACTCACTGCCATGATGATGTAGAAACTCTGAAACGGTATTTAATTGACTTATTTCTGGATGACAGACTGAAGAACTCTTTGTTGGTATTGGATGACGCTTGCAGTTCAGATGTGCTGTCATATTTTGATATCAAATGCAAAACAGTCATCACCACACAAATCAAGAACATCCTACCTAACAATGATGCCAAATTTGTAGAGGTGAGTGACAGATAGAGTACCGTTTACAGTTTGTGAATACTGTGAATACTTTGTTTTTGCTCGTTTTTTGCCAAATATCCAATTGATTCAAATGGTACTTTTTTCGTTAGCTAGTTGAAATAGCATTTTTTAAATATTATGGCACTTCGGTATATATATATATATATATATATATATATATATATGCTATTTCAACTAGCTAACGAAAAAAGTACCATTTGAATCAATTGGATATATATATATATATATATATATGTGTGTATATATATATATATATATATATATACACAGGGTTCCCGTTATTTGAGCTTATGATATGGCGTCCATGAGAAAAAGAAGTTGACTGTCGTTTGTTTTTGTTTCGTGTGTTGAAAAAATCAATTTCTGATTCTTTGCTAGAACTGCTTTGAGAATATTTTGGTTAATAATGTCTAACTTGATCGGTTTTCTAATAAAAAAATAAAAACAAAAATCTCCATCTCAAGCTCGAATACGGGCACCCTGTATACAGAATAACAAGAAGATATAAAAAAAGTGGAAAACTTTAATCTTGAGGTTGCAGTCAAAATTTTGGCCTTCAAAAAAGAGAACAATTCGTTATTCCATGTCTAACATTACCTACTATTCCATATATTCCAAGTATTCCAACAGTTCCATACATAACTCTGAAAAACTCTGAAAAAGATTCCGAAGTTTCTATTTGAAGTCATATTTTTTATATGATCTCATGACATTTTCAGGTGAGAACAGGTTTCTCCAAAACCGAATCTCTGAGACTATTCAAGAATTCCCTAAAAGTAAACTATGATTTACCGGTGGCCGCGGAAGAGATTCACAACATTTGCCAAGGCCATCCTATGCTCATTGCTCTCATTGGTTCCTTTTTGAGTGCAAACATTGGTATCGCTACAGAAAGCAATGGAAATACAGGAGATGACATTTGGCAGTACATTAAAGACCAATTTTTGAGTGGAAACTACAGGTAACAATTATAAAACTGATGGCGTCGTCAATATTGCTTCAATAGTTCTTCTAAAATAGCTCTTTCAACTGACAGGTATAGTGCTACCTTTTTCACAACTTGTTGATTTGTCACGTTGATTAGAGGAAATAAATATATAAATTATCGGTATTATAGGCTGAACGAATACAACAGCGAAGAGGACATTTCAAGAATAATAAAAACCTGTATCGAGAAACTACTACCAGAGAATCAAAATGACCTGAGGGAACTTTACCATGACCTAGCCATATTTCAGCAAGACGTAAATATTCCGCCAGAAGTCTTAGAGATCCTCTGGGATAAGAAACCCATTCAAGTTCGCAATATCATGAATGCTTTTGCTGAAAAATCTCTGGTCGTGCCATTTTACCACAAAGATCTTCAGACCTATATTTATGGTATACATGACATCCATCTGAATTACCTAAAGGTACGTCAAATTATTCAGTCATATTTTGCTTACGATCAGTAAATTTAATGAAAAAATAACTTGCAAGTAATCTATGTCACAAAATATTTTTAGGTAAAGATTTTGTTTTCATTATGTGATTCTACATTTCCTCATCAATACAAATCTTATATTTCTTCATTCAAGGATGTTACTTCGTCTTCTTCGGTCTCCTTACATCGAAAATTAATCTCAGGTTATGAGAGATTAACCAAAGGGGACTATGCAGACTTGCCCAATGATAATTACTCTCTGTTGTTCATTGGGTATCATTTGTTTCAAGGAGAGGTTTTTGATAAGTTCCAAATTTATTTTGATCTCAAGTTTCTTGGTGCCAAATTGAAAGCCGTTGGAAAAGAAGATGTGCTGAGAGATATGAATAAGTACGAAGTGTATATCACTCGAAGGGTAAGTTTCATTTTTTTCACGTAGTCTTTTAATTTATCATTGGCGAGTTCAGAATATACTTCAATTGCTTGCACACTCTGAGTTTCATGTTTTTTTGTGTGTCATTAAGGTACCATTTTGATTATCAGATTACTCTTTTATTATCTATATAAAATTATTATCTATATATACTTCTATTATCTGTATCATCTATATTATTTCCAGACGCGGTTTCCAAAAGTATATTTGATTTCAATACAAAGCTTAAAGGAAAATTTACTAAAACAAAATAGAGTTATTGTTAGTGAAATCTGTGGTGTTATTGATAAAAGGGATTTATCTGAATTCAAAAACATATTAGTTCAATAAAAAACAATTTATCAGTCACTTCAATATCAGGGCTTATTCTCAATTAGGAAAATGCATCACAGTAGAAAAGATTAGATCATTATCGGAGTACTTTAGATGACTTAAGATGAGTCATTTCATTGTTTTCAGGTTTGATTCAAGATGAAAGTGTTATTATTTAGAAATGAATGCATTGCACTGAATAAATCTTGTACATAGTATAAAAACATATACGAGTATGTACAAGCTGGACCAAATCCGATTATTACCATTGGGATCTAGTGAATCGATACAGGGATATCGATACATAAGGCTTGGCAAGGATAAAGGCTTGCTTGATAAACTGGTGTCTTGACATTTGAGTCATTCTGAATACTTTCAGAAATATCTGGAAAAAACAAATCTCGTAATTTCCCTTTTTTTCTTGGACTTATTTACAGAAATATCTCGAAATAATTTCGGGAAAACTTTCGGGAAAAATATGAGAAATATAGCTGCTTTAAGTTAGAGCAACTACCCATCTCTCTTACCCTAATGATTTTCGTGAGACTGGTCTTGGTTGCACTCATTTCGAGAGAGCTTATTTAATTGTAGGTGGTCCAAAAATGAAACATTGGATTTCAAATGTGACAATATTAATGTGTAGAGTAAAAAAAGTGTCAATGATGAAATCACAATTATTTTGAAATATCTTTCCGAATGTGCCAGAAAGAAAAAAATAAAATATAGATTTTATTCGGGAAATATCTCAGAATATTCAGAATTTATCAAATGTTAAGGTGGCATTTTAACAAGCACCTAATTACCCAACTGTGCCACAATCTACGCATCGAATTTGGTCTAGCCGTAAAGTGTCCGCCATAAACAACATAACATATTGGGAAAAAGTTGAATATTGGAGTGTTGGAAAAATTATTGTAGGTGAACTACTGTGCTTGTATGACAATCTGAAAATTGAATTTGACACACGTCACTTGATCACTGATATGGCGGCAAATTGTAAAAACATACTATAAAGAGTCAAAAAGTGGGGTTGGATGGCAATATATCGGAAAACGATATTTGAAAAAGTTAAAAGAAAGGGAAAGAAGAAAGAGTTGATTCGATTCGATAAGCAGTAATTCGAGAAAATATATTTTTTTTCTAGTATTTTCCGATTTCTTCATGAATATCTATTTCTCTCCTTCTGAATATCTTGATCGCTGCGGAACAATGGTATTTCGATGATAATGGCAGAACATTTCCATTTCCTCCCCACTTTTTCTAACACATTTTCCAGCACTATTTGGAGAAAAAAAATTGCCGGGGTCCTCCCTGTTACAATGGTTCGTATCTAACAGATTACCTCTTTTGAATGAATCCAATGATCTTTTTGAAAATGAATACATAATAAATGTTCCTAGAAGCTTCATTTCTCAGTGGTCGAAGGGGCAGGAAATTATACTTGAAGTCAATAGGTCGCGGGTTCGCATCCTGAGTTCGACGTTTGGATTTGGGTTTAATTATGCTCTGTGCATGGTATATCATATGTTTTCCAGGGAATGGATCCTGAATATCACAGTGCTTTGAATTCCACTTGTTTGAACTGTAGATTCCATCACCTTAACTAGCATAAGCCTATCAACGGCTTCTGAGGGTTACTTTGATGATGAGTAGAATAGAATGAATAAATGAACAAGAAAAGTCTGAAAAATTGCGTTGAACCTGACCCAAGTGTCAAGAGGCCCTGCCAAAATCTTAGGCGCCTGGCTACTTTACGAGAATCATCATAGGGAAAGACGGTTGAGTAACATACCATTTCATTTCTAGGATTCCGGTCTCTCGGAAAAGCTTAGACAGTACAAGGATTTTATAAATCGTTGGGGTGGACACTTGTACAGCTACGAAAAGACAGACATAATACAATATGCTCTTTGTGAAAGCAAGGACAGCCATGTGTTCAAAGAGGCACTAAAATTAGCAAAAAATTCGTCCCAGCTTTATTTTCAGCTGCAGTAAGTTCCAAGTAGCATTTTGAATGCAATGAATTTTTAGTTTGTTTAATTTTTCAGAAAACCTTGCGGTGAGTTGGATTATTCTGAAATCATCAACATTCGCGATGACATCACTGCCGCATGTTTTGTGGACTCTCCACAACATATCCTGATTGGAACTACTAATGGCAAAATTAAAGTAAGATATTATTTCAATTTTATCACCTCGCGTATTACTTTTGGAAGTTTTTTGCGTTGTGGAATTCCGGATCATTTTACGAAACTTATCATATTCTCTTTTTAGTTATTTTATGAGCAATGTGTCAAAGAAATTTCTAGTTTTGTGGGACACGGGGGTCCCATAAAAAATTTGATCGTCAGTCCAGACAAGAGATACTTCTTGTCAGTTTCCAATGATGGCATGATCCTGCTTTGGAAATTTTCCGCCGACAGTTCGAGGAACAGCAGGGATTATACAAATGAGTTTCCAGGTGAGTTGCATAGAGATCTCGATAACCGCAAGACATACAGGGTGGATCAACAAAGCAAAATTGCGCCTTTTGATGTTCAACAAAATTCCGGAGATATCCTAAAGAACTGAAAACCCAGGAAATCGATTCAATTCTTTCCCTCAGTTGAGTTGTTTTCTTGTACATCTCTCAATAGGTCTATCACCTATACGCCACCTGTATAATCCTACTATTCGGCAAACTATTTAAAAGAAAAGAGGCTCTTGCAAAATACAGTTTTGTCTTTCACTTTCGTGAACGAAACGAATATTGAACTTCTTTCTATTCCATTGTGACAGAGGAAAATATTGTGAAGTTTTTGTTGCAAATGATAGAGAATTGTTCAACTGGTAACTACTGTCATGTTCATTGCATATTTGATATCCCATGAAAATTGATAGAATGAGTTTTATAATTGTTTCATTTTGCATTTTTTTATTGTTGTTTTTGGTTGATATCAATATTTAATGTCCTGAAATTTGCTGAAACTGTCGGCATTTATTTGGCCATGATAAATATTTCTGCCTCAGTTTAGATCTTCTTGCTCATTTTCTATAATCATAAAGTGATCACCAACCTTCGATGTTTTGTTAAATTATGTATGTTCTCATTTGTTGGCACTGAATCAATCAAGGTACCGCCCTCACTATTATCAGGCTAGGTTTTATATCATCATCAGTGCAAATCAATAGTCCCCAGCAACTGTAATATTCGATTATGAAAATGGTGTCAAGGTATTTTATAAAAATATTTGATAATCATTAGTAATAAGAATTAGTAAAAACTATTTGTTCTATAAAATATTTGTAGGTATTGTGTACTTCTATTTTTTTCTCATCTGACCTTAGAGTGGCTCGGATTTTACTCATGAAATGAATGATTGTTCACAGTTTCCCCGAAAACAAGACAATCCTTTTGGAAAGATATTCACACGCCGGACCGCGGCCAAGTGTCCCCGCAGAAAAAATTCCAGGTGCAAGACAGCGACGACTTCCTCATCTCAGCCGCCTTCTGCACCAACTTTCCGGACACCTTCCGCATAGTGACAGGCTCGAGTCGTGGCAACGTTATCGTGTGGGACGCCCTGAACGAGATCCAACTTTACCAGACGGGCCATCGGGGTCTGCCGGCTCCCTGCGTCATGTACCGCGAAAAGGACGACCAGCACTTCGTCAAATTCGCATGTCAAGATTCCATTTTCGTTTATGAAATAAGAGACGAGAAGGTTGCTTACGTCATGCAGGTAATCAAATTCTTATGATGATGTAAATTCCATATTTTGATATTGTCTAGAATACATTGATGTTGATTCTTGTTAAATATTTTTCTTTTCTATTAAAACACGTAGAATTCAATGATGTGAGACACCTATTTATTTTAAATACATATTAATTTTTCCTTACAGCGAAAATATTTTCACAAAAGGGACAACCTGTAGATTCCTGTATATTTCATTAGAGCTTGAAATTACTATTTCAAAAATATAGCATACTTCATATTATGCTGGAGTCATCTTTGAAATGCATAGCTTTTAGGTTTTTACATGTAGAATTTGAGGCGTAGTAGGCTTTGGTCGACATGGCGGTGAAACAGAATGCAAATGTTTACTGGTAGCTGTCAAATTTTAGTTCAAGTAGCAAAGGCACTCCTTTATTCATCGTATTCGGAAGCATTTCATTAGGACGAAGATTTGTTGCGAATTGGGATCAAAGAACTCCGGCGTTTGCCGATATCTTCGGGAAAATCCATCATTCAACTCATTTTAATTTTCAAGTCTTCTTAAATAATTTTCAAGTGAGTTTCTTTTCTGTTTTCTTGAATGCTGAATATGAATTGTTCAATTTATATTTACTTCTTACTATAATTGGTGAAAATCTGTATTTAACACACACACTTTCTTTAAAGAAGATGATATGAACATCGTTTGTTATTATTTCCAGCTTCACAATAACGATGAGTGCAAATCTCTGTTCTACGACGAAGAGAAACTGATAGCTGTGAGTGATAGGAGCGTGAAGCAGTGGAACAATTGCAAAAAAATGAGGGATTATGAATTGACAGAAGGAGATAAAGTTAACGTTTGCTCTACAATGACGGATGATAAGCAGTATCTGGTTATCAGTACGAATCAGAGTACCGTTTATATCTTGGACACCGAAAAGTGGTCATTGCTCAGGGAGTTTGAGAATAGATGGTGAGTCAGTTTTATTGGTTGGAATATTCTAGAATTTGTGAATTCGAAACTTCATCTTTTATAGTCAAGTTCATCCTTGAATAGGCTCTGGCTTGAATTGATCTGGTTTTTCAGGTTGGCAAAATCATTGGACACATTTTACGACGAGGACAAATCTGTCCATATTTTGCTGATTGGGTCCGACAGCAAAACGTTGCAGCAGTGTCAAATTCAACCTCATGAGAGAGAACCCCAAATGGAGAATATGCCTGTCTTCATACCATATTGGAAGTCTAAAAATGCGTTGACTGCAATTGTCAGTGATGAAAATAAGATACAGGTGATTGAATATTTCGAAAACTATGGATTTCTTCTTTGCTAATTGTAAAAAATCTACCTTTACCTCGGATTCTGATAAATATTAAGAAAATCTAATGCAATGCTGAATTCTTATATCACCACACTACACTACAATCTTGAATCTCCGACTTCCGATAAACAATACTGATTTTTTGCTTTCATTTGAAAATTGTTGAAAATCCCATAATTCCGACCTATTGCAACAAAGAAATTCACATGAACAGTGTATATAATTATTTATAATTATCCCGAGAAACATGTTTATTGTCTCCTGGAAACAATCAATGAAACAACAAATTATGAGTTTATATAATATTCAATGAATCTTAATGTTTGTATGAACTCACAGAAAAGGTTCTAGAAGAAGGTTCTGGTTTTTTGAATGTATTTGATAGTTTTATTGTGTAAATTTCTAACTTTGAACGTAAAATATTTGTACTCCCCAGATATCCACTGGTGTTGAGAATCTTGGCTCAATATCTCTAGTTTCCGCTTTATATCTGAACATGTCATAGATGTTTAGGTTTGAATTTATCCAAATATACATATTTTCAGTTTTTTTCAAGAATGATATAATATTAATTACTGATTGTAGAATGTATCAACAATGCGATGTGATTAGTATTTTCGTCCATTATCTAGAATGTCATAATATAAGATAGAATATGCATAGAAGATACACTGCTCAAACTGAAAGAATACTAAGGAAAAAGGTTGAAACAAATGTGATTTCAATTGAGAGAATCACAATGTTTGATGAATTTGCAGCTTTCTACATGTCACCTTGTATATCTCAGGCGATTGAGGCCGACTGATCAGCATTCTATATATATATATAAACATGTTCAGGCGATTTCGGATCGTTTGATATCTCTTCTGAGTATATTTTTTATTTCAGAGATCATGTCAGTCAGGTATCTGTTTGAATTTTGCCATCACATATTTTAATCATTTCATTTATTTCTGTTTCATCGCAGGTATTCAATGGTTACACCGAAATATCCGAAACTGAGGTGATAGATTCGCCGGTAACCTGCACTTGTTTTTCCATCAACGGGAACGTCGTAATCTACGGCTTGAGGAACGGTGAGATCCACACATTCAACATAAAAACAAAATTAGACAAAATCCTGTCTGACCAATCCGAAGTGCCGGTGACCTACTTGAAGTGCCATGACGCCAGTGATTTGTGTCAAGACCGCTCTCGGTTGGGCTCTGGCAGCAGCTCTGACAGCTTGGATCTGCTGGACGGTCCAGAGGGTAAAATCATTCAATTTTTATTTTACTTAGATCAGATATTCACGTCTACCACAACAAAAATTCTCATTTTTCGATAACTTTAATCCAGTAAAATGCAGAAATTCCAGTTTCTGTATGAAGTATACTGGGTGTGATCGGATTTTTTCTAATGACCAAGAATATATGGTGGAAGAACCTTTTGATTAATGGGAGCGGAAAAGATATTGAGCAGTAGATATCCAATAATCTATAAATATGAGGTGCTCAAAGAATTAGATAAACCACGAATTATTTCGACAGTTTTCAAGTTCCCATAACTTTTTGTATTTCTTGAGAACTACTGTTTTCAACTCGAACTCAACCACTCAAGTTTTGTAATTTTCGCGTTATCTCATACAGGATGTGGGAGATTTCTATTTTTTTAATTTTCTGTATATTCACTGATCTGTTCGCAAAAAAATGTGCTCCGTCAGTTGGAGGTAATGAATTCTATACTACGTACTACATATTCACCTGCCATGGGTTCGTCTGCAAAAACTAGAAAATGGCTCGAAAGATTTATATTTATTTTTCGTTTTTTCGCCTCAACTCTGAGGAACAGTAGAAAAATCCAAAAAAAAATCCCTCATTTTCTATGGGAATTGAATTGAACCTCGAATTACTTTCAATATATGGCGTTCGTTGTGTACCTATCATTTGACAGCTGGGTCATGCCCAACTGTTATTCATTCGGCACGGTTGTTTGAAATCTATTGATTCAAAATCATTTTTTCATAAAGAAAGTAGTGTGTTTTGAGAATAGATTTGCTTAAATCATCCATTCTATCGAGGCAAATTGACTTTGCAGGCGTAGACAACCATTCCCATTCAATTTTAGGTGTTACGAAGTTCACCGGGTCATCTGGTGAAGTAAATAAAATAACTAACAGTAAATATTTGTATCGTCCAATTATTCATTAGCGAGCAATCAATCAATAATATACTTCAATGCATAAGTCAAAATATTTCTATTGATAAAGCTTTCTATAATCTTAAGTGAGTATATAATTGAATTAGACAAATAGTATTCTAGCAGGAAACGACCAGATCTAGTGACATCAATAGCAGTGCCACTCAAAATCAATGCAAAAATTCCTCGTTTTTCACGACATACGTTTCGACTATATTCGTATGTCATACTCATAGTTTCAGACAGAGATATCAATTAATCTTGTATGAATACGGCTGGCTAGAAGCGTCTCAAAGCGTTGAAATGATAATACATAATACGTAATGATAATTACGTATTTTTTTCATTCCATTATTTTAACCAAAAAATTTACAGGAAGTTTCTATTCCTGTTGATGCTATTTAACAGTTCGTTGATGTTGGCTAGTACCAGAAGTGATTCATGTGCTGCTATTTGAGGATTACTCAACTAGTATTCTAGTAGTTATTTTACATTTTTCTCCAGATATGGTCATAGCTGTATTCGGAAATGACTTGCTCGTCGTTTTCAAACAAGGGATCAGATTTGAGAGAATCATCACTAAACCTCTGATATTCTACAAGAACTGGCAATTGGTCATCGTGGATTCGCTGAGCCATATCTACAAATGGGATTTGGAAAGCGATAATTTCGTGGAAATAAAAAATCGTCACATCTGCGAACCAGTGGATGTCATCACAGCGGCCTTTTGTCCACACAAAGGTTGGAATAGAAGTATAATTGTGCTTCGACGTGATTTCAGCTTTTCAATAAACGAATGATCGAAAATTAATATTTTCATTGTCACTGGATTTTTTGTTTCTTCACTCATAATTTTGAAACAAATTATTGAGAGTAATTTATTTTCAGAATAGAACTATTCTACTCAAACTGTACCACATTTTCACCAGATATCATATACTCATTATTGTAAACGTTGACCAAATACTTTGACGGTTGTATGTATATCATGAAATCAGAATTTGGGTTTGCTTGACAGCATTCCACAGCGTTTTTCCACGTTTTGAATGATGAGAAATATCAATGATTGAGAATACTGTGAGCAACAAATAGTAATCAGCTCATAGTAGAGAGCTAGATTGAATAATTTTGGATACAATTATAATAGACCCAATGAAAATTGTTTAGTCCATCTGCCGACTGATTAATTGAGTATCCATTCAAGCAACAGAATTTTAATTAACATATAATATCACAGTTATATGGAGATACGTTAGGAGATATTATTTTTTTCAGAATCGTTGGCGATTGTCTATATGCAAGCGACCAGTTATTTTCTCGATATTTACCTGCTGATGAATGGGAACGTTGAACTAGATAAAAGACTGAAGCTCCCTGGGAAAGCTAGATCTGCCTGCTTTTGCATTGACGGGAAACTGTTGGCGCTCGGTTTTATATCTGGGGAGATAAAGGTAATATTCTATTCATGTCATTCTCAAGTTCAGAATCGATATAAAAAAGGAATATAATGTTCATTCATCGACGATGTCACAATTTCGTTTTCTTGTTATTAACGAGTAACAGCAGAGACAAAGTCAGGCTTATGAGTGATCTTTTGACTTGTACTGTAGTTACGGAAAATGCGGCAAATTTGATGAAGAATTACTTTAATATTTCTTCAGATATGAAATGAAAAAACTTGAGTTAAAACAAACTCAATGTTATGGTGCACTTCTTACTTTGCGAGTCTCCATCACCTCTCACTTCATATCCTCATTTCATATGAATGATATAAAGTATGATTTTGGAGTATGAAATTGCAGGAAGGCTATAATCAAAATAATAATAAGATGATAACTAAGTATTCAGTTTTGAACCCAAATTTTGTGTAGTTAGGAAGATATTTTCATTTTGTTTAGAAAGACAAGTTTAGTTTTCCGCTGAGGATATAGCGAAACGATGCTGACGAAAATGGATACAACACTGAGGGTTACAAATAAGGCTACATGTTTCAAAATTTCCAAAAGAATCAAGATATCTGAAAAACACTTCAGAATAGGTATGAGGAAACCTGATGGTACTCGTGATAAATTTCCTCAGGAATTCAAAAATTAGATAATATACTAGATTACTGGATGTTCCATTGAATGACGAAGTTAATGGCGACTTCCAGTATAACCGGAAGTGTTATGGCCATGAAAATATTTTTTTTTTCATCTTTTGACAACACGAAAGGAAATCTCATAATGTTTGGGAATTTTCGTTGTAAAAATAAAAATATTTGTAGTAAGGACAGATATACGATCAAAATATCAATGCACTTGAAATTGAACCTTCAGATAGCTACAAGAGAAATTTCCTGTTTGTCAGTGACACCTTGTTTTTCAAGATTTTGGAAGACAAATATATCTACCAAATATTAAAATTTCTACTCATCTTAGTGATGGACGTTTCACTATTTACTTTTTTTACACTAAAAAGTGATAATTTGTCAAACCAGGTGTTTATTTATTAATTGAACTTGAATCTTCATAGTATATGTTGTCAACAAATAAAAGAAAATTTTTAACTAAGATAAGTAGAGATTTTAATATTTGTTGAATATATTTGTCTTCCAAATTTTTTAAAAAATAAGGTGTCACTGGCAAACAGAATTACTCTTTCAGGTATCTGGAGATGAAATTTCAAGTGCAGTGACATTTTGGGGCAGATCATATATCTGTCCTTCCAAAAAATTGATGAAATAATTATTATAACTTCTATTTTCATTGTGTGTCTGTGGAAACCTGTATATAAAGTTTGAAGACTCCTGCTTCCTCCTTCCAATGACGTGAAGAAAACAAGGTGTTCCTATTCAAAAAACATTGATTTATTGTGGCAATTTTTTTTTATCTGTTGACAACACGAAAGGCAAACGTATAATGTTCGAGGAACATCGTGCTAGCCAGCGGTGGAATTTTGGGAGAGAAGGAAGGTTTTGGAATTTTTCTTGAAAGTTTGGAGGTTGTAAGCATTAGGAACTATCACTCTGTACATTGACAAGAATGTTTTTGCAACTCACAGTGTATCATGTGAGGCTCTTTTGACATTTTCATACGAATTGAAAAATGAAGGTAAAACATTGGATGACAACAGTTGATGACTCACTGTACTTGTACAAAATATTCGGGTAATATACATCGATAACTTGTTGCATATGACCGCGAAGCGCGGAAATTATTCTTTTAAACTGATGAGCAGGATGATAGATGTATATCCTCAATTATTTTGGAGTACGAATTGTATTTTATGTGATTATTTTTAAGTAAATTTGAACGATTGACACAGTTCAACTATTTTAGTGTATATTCCCGTTTTCGACCAATAATAATTATTGATAAACATCGAAGTCTCAAGGCAAGCTGTTGGTGTCTATAGAAATATAACTAGTTGAATATATTTGATTGGTGGAATTGAACGTTCATTTGTTGAGAATCGTGTCATCAAAATTATAATCAATAAGGTATTCAACTTTACTTCACTGACCATTCAACAAATATTTCAGGTTTGGAAAACTTTTGATAACTACCCAAGTATAACCCTGGACTTACATGATGATCCTGTAGAAGATTTGCTGTTTTCACCCAATATGGAGCCTATTCTGGTCAGCTTGGGTGAACAGATCGCATGGTGGAATTTGAAAACATTTCTGGAAACTAAGAAAAAACGCGGAAAACCTAAAAGGTGAGATATTAACCAAGAAAACTTCATAAATTGTTCAATCAGTGCTAATGGCTTCTGGACACTGGAAACCATTGACACTATAGTCAAAACTTAATAGTCTGTCAATCTGATAAAGAATTCTTCAAATCGTGAAATTATTAGGAGACCAATAAAATAGTGGCTGTAACTGTCGATGGCGCCCCTCATAAAGCAAAGAAAGAAACTGTTTTGTTTGAGAACATTGAGAGTCTTCAACTCTGATGAAACACATTCCGAAAATGCTTCATTGAATGCTAAATACTTTCATTGAGTTCCATGGAAACTTTCCTGATTTTCTACTAACTACCTTCGACTTCCTTGAATATTGGAGAATTTAGCAAACATAACAAACATTTCCCCGATTAGGGGCATTCAAGCCTAAGATTTCCGATGGATTTTCAAACGATTTTTAGAATTGGTTCGACAGTCGTATTTGTTGACATTGAATTATAGTTGAAGGTAATCGCTTCGATTCGTACTTCTAATCATGATATAATCAGTCTTAAGGACTATGAAATTCAACAAAAATATTCATTACACATATATATTCAAGGACATTTAGTTACGTTAGCATGACAATACTGCATGTTATAATACAACATAACTCGAAACATATATCACCAAATCTCCATCGTGAATTTGCAGAAAAAATTCGTTGTAGACCAGTTGAGCTGCGAGTGAGTGAATGTTAACAAATTAGATCATGAGTATTTGATACGCCGTTCTTCAATGATCAATAAATTCGAACGAATATTTCTTTTCACCATAATTTTTTATGAACACATTCATCCTACAAATACAAAATAAATATATATCCAAAAACCACAACAATATTTAGAAAAGTCTAAATACGTATTTCGGCAACTAAGTTGCCATCTTCAGTAGACCTGAGAAGTGAAAGTGATTAGCGATTCCTTAGTATCTTTCGAGATATTCTCCAGAAATTCCTATCGAGAGTCACTCTAAGAATATCTTGGGCACAAAAACTAAGGTAAATCCCACCGCTTCACAGTCTTCATTACGAGAAATTGTTCGAAGAAATTGAAAACAGAACAACATGTTTTTAATGACTGTCAAAATATGAAATATTCAAGAACACACATGCAGATGGTAACCAAAAAATCGATAGTGTTTTTTGACTTGGGGTAATCGTACAACTATCTCAGTCCAATAGATTATTCTGCAACGTCTTGGTTTTCAGCATCGATATTCTGGATAATCTACAACAATTCAGCTACGACTCCATGAACGTATCGCTGTGGGGCGGACGTCAATCCCTGCCGGGATCCGTCCATCTTTTGGCTTGCATAAAACTGAACGGCAAAGCGAAATACGTATCAGCTTCCAAAGACTTCAATTCCTTCCTCACCATCGACGGTAACGGTAAAGTCTACATAATGGAAATCATCAACCAGGATTCGTAACTAATCGCGGGGTTGTGACACGGCTATTGTACAGGGTGAGTATCGAATGGGCTGCCGATATGATACGATATGGACAATACGTTAGAAGGAGCAGACGGGAAACGCTAATTTACAGTTTTCAGTTATAAAAATCACCTTTGTTTTTGAAGTTCCCTGTTTCTAGCTCCCGAGTAAACTGAATTCAGACTCGTAAAATGAAAGTATCACCACTACGAACTGCTTAGATTCGATGGAATTAGGATTTCAATATAATTAAGTATCATAAAAATTTGTTCACTACGGGAAGGAGTTGAAAAAATTCGAGGTATTCCTAAATCCTTATTTCCGAATTTTTTTGAAAGACATTTGACGAAACGATTTTCAGTTCCTCAAAGCTTCGTATTATATTTCAAATAGAAAAAAAACCATGCACATATCAATTAAATCTGTATTTTCGGTTTTCCCTTTTTTTTATACATTTTTTACAGATAATATTTTTTGGGGATTACCAAAACGTGTCCTACGCAATCACCGCCTAATTCTTGTCGAAAGTCTCAAGAATCAAGTTGAGTCGATTTCGTCAATCACCATTGTATGATATTGGTATGCCATTCGTAAAAGCCCTATATGTAGGTGGGCGATCCGTCCACTCATTTACATTTAGATTTGCTTAGAAAATGTTTTCTCTGGATACCGATCTCTCTAACGGATCGCCCTTTCGAAAGGATCTACTGCCACGTGCAATATCAATGGAAATGCTCAAAGGTGCTCAAATATATGTGGGCGACCTAGAATTAAGCTGAGAATTTTTGTTTAATGGCAGTGAACACTGTGATTTACATATCGTGATGAATTTGCTAACGTAAGCGTAGTTATCGTTGTCGGTTATTTTTTAAATGATAATTTTATTTTACAATACTTCTTTATTGGCACAGAAACTTGTGGCCATTTCGAATGCCTTTTGTTATATTTTTCTAGCTTCAGGTGTGAATATGCAGCTGAATGTCTTAGATCTATTTATATGTAGTTCATTCTATTTATTATTTCTTCAATTTAGTCAATTTGAAGATATATTTTTTATATATATTTTAAGTAGCATTTACAATCATTGATGAATACCGAAGTTATATCGTTTATGTGAACGATATCAAAATGAAACTGAGATTTTATATTTTTGTGTCTTTATCAATTTGCACTACGCAGCTTGCATTTTGAAGCATTGAATGAATTTCTCAGTTTCATTTTTTGAAGTTTATATTTTTATATTTATCGGTAAAGCGTCTCGTAGTGAAACTAAAGACCGAATGATGTAGTGAATTTTAGTATATAGTATTATTAAGTTTCACTTCAGTTGTCTATCATGCTGAAATATTGTTTGATTGTGCTAAGACATTTTTTAAATCTATTTGAGACGCAGTATTTGAGAGAGAGAAAAACTTTTAACGTGGTTGTGTACAAATTAATTTTTTTATGGAAGCTTTACTTAATAGTTCTCAAAAAAGTAACAAAAAAACTTCAAAAAGGAAAAGCTTGGTTTGTTGATTTTCTAGTTTTCATAGCTGTTAAGGAAATATCATAATATTTTATTTTGCATTTATTAGATTTATAATTAACGTTTTTAACCAGTTTTTAAATAGTTACAATAAGACAATAGGAATAACATTTAATAAACTAACCTATACTCACATTAATTTTACCAAATAATTCAATAGATTGGTGTCAGTAGATGTTTCGGTCATTTTATTTTGATAATATTCACTGAGAATAACTGCCCATATTTTTTTTGTGCCAAATGCATTATTCTCATTCATTTCCAAGTTGTATGAGGTGATAATTGATTTCTTGTGCTATATTGAGATACCTGTAGTTCCATTTTTACAATGTTGGATGTAGCATAACGAACGATTATATTCACAAGTGTAGAGAGAGTTAGTGAATTAACTCTATCACATTGATTTTTCTAAACAAGAACTTGTTATTTTCCTGATATATAATTTTATATTAGTGAGTATTTTATGTCCGGCGATTCTCCAGTAACTTGTTCTTAAAAAAAAACATTTTCTTATAACTCTGGAATAGGTTGAGATGGAAAACTAGTCCTCTGAATATTTGCTTAGTTTTTCTCATGCAATAAATATTTTGTGTCGCTAAAATAAATCGCTGAATATAAAGTGCTAGGTGTAGCAATTTGTATTTCTATATGTAAAGAACTTAGCCAATTTCTGTTTGAAGTCAAGTTTATTATTGTACTGAAGAAATATTGGATATTTTATTTCGGGCAGATACTGGTGCATGAATTGCTGAAGCCAAGTTCTTTTCATTCTCTAATCACTTTATGACATGAAAATGTTCCTCTTCTATTTTTACACAGACAATTGGAGTGTGCCAAATATTGATCATAAGTTTGTTATTTATATTCCAATATTTGGCATACCGCTTTATATATTTTTCCCTATTTATTCTCAATATATCATTTATTCAAATATTGTGATTTTTTTAATACAAGCTGAAACAATGAAATTTGAAACTTATTCCACCCACGAACAGATGCTGAAACTTTTGTGACCATAAAGTGAATATTGAATTTTATATTTACCCTATTCTTTGGCTATAATGTGGTATTAGGGTCAGGGTGGCTTTGATTTTGTCCTCCATGGACAAAATTGACACCTTTTTCCAACTACGACAATTTGATTCAAGATCGAACAAATTGGATAATAAGGGCGAAATGATTTGAAAGTACTGTTTCTTCTTCATTGCCATTCATTAAAAACATCAGAATATGCAGGGTGTTACAGAATTATGGGATTAAACTTCTAGGTGTTATTCAGTGCAACAGTAAAAAACATTTGAGTAGTTGGTCCCATGTCCGGAAAAGTGTCACTACGGCACGATGATACTAAGAATTATCGTGTTGTTCCGTTTTTATCTCGTTTTTCTGTGTTGTCTGATTGTTCATTGATTTCAATCAACCTTTTATTCAATGATATTAACAATATCCTTTATCATATTTCCATAGAGTTTTTTTGGGCTCTTGGTATTTTGTACCAGAAACTTTATTATTTAAACGCCGAAGTTTCGACAATTTATTATGTCATCATCAGTACACTGATGATTCTTACAAATGGAGAAGTATTACTGACACAGTGCTCTAAACGACGAATAACCGGAAATATTCTTCTAGATTTTGTTCAACTCCACTATATGTCAATATCGTATCATAATACTCCATTTCTATTTTCAATTTTCAAGTCCGAAAACTGAAAAATCAAAGGGTGGATCCAAAATCACCATTAGCTCCATATTCAACCCATATAAACACGGTGCTGTTTTGTACCTATTACAAATCACTGATAAAGTTGCTTCGTACGAGTTTACTCAACTTAGTAGTAGCGAGTTTCAGGACAAGTGTGATTATCTAGAAATCATGGACCTATATGTTTATAAGTAAATATATGAACATATAGGTCTAATTAAGGATATCTGTAATAAAAACTGAAACACATATCGATAATAGATAATCTGTTTTTATTTTCTAATAAACAAGCTCAGATAACCTTATGTTAATTAACAGATAATAACGGTAACTCAAGACGATGTATAATACATCAGGTAGGTAATTATAAAATCTATTTTGCGCAATCAACTGGATTTTTTTCGGACAATCTCTCAGGAATACAGTTCCTGCGCAAACCAATAAGTACAACTATATTTTTTTTTGTACAAAAACATAATCTGTCACTGAAAATAAATATAAAAAATGTATATTCTTCAATTTACACTTGAAAAGATTAATAGTCTCAAAAAAGGAACGACAATTATTTGTACACATACTTGGTTGCACTGGTAACTTACGTACAAAATTGGCAGTCATTTACATTCATTATGTTACAATTATATGGACAAAAGTTATTTACAAAACATTACAATCATTTACAATTCGGAAGATAGTGTTTAGAATGAAATGAACTGATGAAAACAAATTCAAGTCAATTAAGTCGAGCAGTTCTATGTTGTCCTCATCATTCTGTCACTGGGTATATTTACCAAGAAAGTTGAAGAAATTGAATTGCTCAAAAGTTACATTTGAATTACTGATTGCCATCATACTCATCAAAGTCCATCAAATACCACTCTCTATAAGGACAAAGTAAATTTGTACTAGATACCTACAAGGTTTGAATGGTAGGTATCGTGAAGTCATTACTGCCCTGGAGTTACATAGGGTATGTAAGAAAACAAACGAGAAGCAACAAACGTATGTATGTATGATGTAGAGAAAACATGAAAAAATTGAAAAATAGTAATATATGAACAAACACATTGCCTAATGTGTTGAAAGATAAGAGTATTCAAATGATAAAGATAATCAGATGATTGGCAGTAAACTGAAGATCGTACTAATACAAGTAAAGTTTCGCTTTCTGCATACTTTCAGGAGATTATTATTGAATGAGAATCGGAAGATTAATTATCCAAAAACTAGTAGTATCTATAGATACACGATGTTTCATATGTAGTCCTAGGAGAAGTTCAAGATATTCTGTTCAAGGGAAATTTGATGGACAGATTAAATATCAAATGTGATAACAAACTGAAATTGACAAGTGAGATTACAGAATGATGTAGATCGACTAATCAGATATTATGTGATCTTGGGTACAATGGGTATCTTGTTGGGAATATTTAATGAAGAGTTAGTCAAACCAATGAAAAATACAGAAATACAAAAACCATGGTACATTTTCCGGAATATGTCCATATAATTTCACATATCTCTCACAGTTTACCTCTCATTTCATCTAATGTAAATATATAAGATATTTTATTTAGTAACTAAGTGGCCTCATACCCTCAAGACACGTCACAGCATAAGTGTTATGAATATGTTGAGAAATATCAGGGAAGTAATTCGAGGAAGAAATCAAATAATGATTTTGAAATACACAATATCACTCCATATCGTGGCGTAGGCCGATGTGATAACAGCTGACTATCGATATTGATATTTCAGGAGCTCTGAATACTTATTGTGTTACCAAAATCAAAGATAAGTTCCCAGAAATTTTGAAATAGCCGTGACATATTGCACACGTAATTCTCAAGGTGTATTTTTTTTAGTAATGGGGATACCTAGGTTCAGTTATACCATGTGTGATGTAACCATAATATATAGCTACTTGGCAGTAAAAAGTTATAAAAGTATATGAGAATTTGAAAACAGAAACAAAATGAGCACGAGGAAATGGCAGTGACCGTTTATTTCAAAGTAATGATACTTTGATTTGACATGGCAGTGATATTGATGTAACTACATCAATACAGTGATTACTGTAAATCAGAAATGAGTTACTCACAAGGAATAGTTTGTACACATTCGAAATTATGCCAGAGAAATGAATATTCTAAGGTTTTTCCACTGGTTTGTAGAGATAATGCAAAAATGGCCACCATTCATATGGAATAATGTAATGAATTTCCAAAAAATTATCAGTATTTAACATGAAATTTCTCATCATTCAAGAATGGTGGTAGATATCTCGGAACCACTACTTTTAACACAGAATTTAGATTCCATATTCCTATTTCACCCCTAGAAATATACAAGTGATATAAATATTCATGAAGTTCGATATGACGATTCAACCTAAAACTAACCAGATTTGTTATCGAAAATCATCAGATATTCACTTGCATGGAAAGAAGTTCATGTGTGTGATGTATCGAAAATAATCAGTGAAACTGGGGATGGAATACACTCAGTATCTTGAGAATATAGTGCCACCGTTTACCATGAATAGAAGGCAACTTACTCAGACTTATGTAGCGGCATGTCCGTACACAATATTTTCGTGCTCATTTTTTATACATGAATCGATCCAGAGTACAGATCACCAACAATTTTTCGCTTCGCAAATATGAATTCGGAATATTATCAAAGAAAATGATGATTTGTCGATTTAAATGTGTAATGGCTAAGATGCAATTTGATAGCCAATTGAAGAGAAGGGAAATGTCGACATTGCATGAAAATTAAAATGAGTAAATTGAATCTGCTCAGAAGGTATAGTGTCCGTTTAAAGTCCGTTCCCCCTCTTCTAATTCTTGAACCACTTGGAACGAAATTATTTTATTTTCAAAATATGTTCATATTTTTTCAATAGTTTTCTCTAGTATACTCTGCTCCCAAATTCAATTTTCGGAATATTAACGTTTGAAAAGTAACATTTTGGTTTTAAAGCGGTTCAAAGCATTACTGTTTATCCTCGAAAAACTATACGCCTATTATCAGAGAATTCATTTCGAAATTTGAAAACAAATCAATAACAAAATTTAGTTAGGAAGATGTTTCACTGGGAGTGACCAAAATCCATACTGCATTTTGAACCAAAATGTCAATTTTCAAACATTTATGTTTCGAAAACAATTGATTTCAGAAATAAAGTAAAATAATTCAAGATGGCGCTCAGCTGCGACTTTGAAACTTTTAGCTGTGATTTTTCCATGAAATAGTAGGTTTTCGTCTCCTACTCGAGCCATCCAAATTTCGTTCCGAAATACCAGGTGGTTCAAAAATTAGTAGGGAGTATCGGACTTCAGACGGTTACTGTATAGGTAGTGATGGATTTCATTGTCCATAATCATATTAAATAGTCTTAGAAAGTAACAGGATGTTGAAAGATGATTCTTAGCTAGAAGAGAAAGTGGGCGATAAATTTGTACACGAGGGATCGGAACGAAATTTGATGAGAACATACTAGATCATACATATGATTGCTTGAATCAAAACATCAGCATATTTCGGACCTTATCCACGTGCATAATAACGCATGAAAATTAAATCAGATGTCATTCAGGATGTTAAAACACTTTTATAACTTTCTGATATACGGTACCATAATACCTATATTTGATAATTATCAATCATCTCTTCCATAATCCCCACCTCATTGTATACAAATGGCATCAGAAAATAGTAGTTCACGTTATGGGTCTAGAAAGATTATTTTTACAGGGCGCGTACGCAAATTTCAGGCCAACGCCAGCACTCCTGTAAAGAGCGTTTAGGGAACGTAAGAAGTTTTTTAGGCTCCCCTATATCTACTGAAAGTTATCTCAAGTGCGAAGGAAATTACGTGATTTAATATCAGGTGGTAGGTGTCAATAGAAATCAGCTATATATATCGGCACATAGCGTTGATTGGGAAATATGAACACTCGTCATGTCTTCCCGTTACCTCGAAATTTTCCAAAGTAATCCTGAGAAGAGGAACTTTTCAATCTGAAAATAGGCCAGAATATTGAATTTCATAGACGGGTGCCTGAAAATATTCTCTTTCGGAGAACTGATAGAACTATCTTATTGTCTTCAAATGATACTCAAAGGTCCTAGATAATTTGAGGATTGGAAAACATGACATGGAAAGGCATTAGAGATGAAAGAATATGTCACGAAAAGCTTTTTTCTGAAATGAGAATACTGTAATGAATGAAATGTGGATGTTTCTACCATTTCGAATACTGGAATGATCATGGATAATGGCAGCTTCTCCACCCTGAATGAATTTTGATAATTTGATATAATTCTGAGAGGATTCAAATTCGACCCAGTCGATTCCGAAATACTCGGGGAAATAATAAACATGTAAGATCATTCGGATAGAAAATAACCTAATACAAAGTTCCTTTCATTCACAATGCCGAATCGAATGGGATTAAAAATCTGGGGATTCAATTTGAAGAAGTGTATTGGTATGTTCATAGTTTCCAGATGAACATTGCGGATGATAGTAGTCATTAGTTTTATTTGACATAGAATTGAAGAAAAAATATCGAGCAATTTTTTTTGGAGTCTTCCAAATTTGTTGCTTTGGGAAACATTGAAAGGTGTTAATATTCGATACCATAGTCAATTTGACCAGCGAAGGAAGAATATTATGTTGAATGTCATGCAGGTGAATAAATGAAGATGAAATCAATTAGGTTAAATGAAAGTATAAGTAATAAGTTTATGCATAGCAGTGAATATTGTGAAAGAAATTGAAGATGTCGGAAGATACTCGATAGGTAGTTTAGGAGTATATTTAGATTCACTATATTTAGTTCCAATAAATTCTCATGGTCAGACTTGATTTTCCTGATTTGTATCGACCAATCACAAACAACTTAAACAGATTGATTATATTTTCAGTAGCATCAATATGGAAGGGATGAAATATTGCATAAGTGGTCTGTACTCGTGTTATGAGGTTCATACTCATCGAATGTCATTCTGACGTTATCTCTCATTTCTATGCAATATGCAAATCATTTCTCTGTGCCAATCGAAATGATGCAAGATCAGTCTTTCATTCTCCGAGCACAAACATTATTTAGTCCTCACATCAAAAAAGTCTCGTCGAATACATGATATAACATCATCAGTACATTTTCGAAATACACAGTCAACTTGATATTCAAGACAAACATCTTAACCGATAACAGATAATTTTCAATATAATTTTTATGTTTAACCACTTTGATTTTGAGTATATGCGCCGACGATTATGTACATTTTCTAAACTCTCTCTCTGTATAAATATCCGTCGTGTTCAAAAAGAAATTCATCTATTGTTTTCCGCTGACGCTGGCGCCCTCTGCCGAGTACTACCTCTGGATTGCCGAGTTCAGCAGGAAAGGAACGTAGAACATTTTGCTATCCAGCAGAAGCGATGCTGCAGACTGAATCTGGAAGGAAATCAGATGAAAAAGTTGATGATCGAAGCGCGATATGCGATCCCATTTGAAAATATGCATGAATCAAATTTTTTTCGAATACACTGTCTCTCAAGAGATAGTGACATGTTTTTGATGAATAAAATAACAACATTAGCTTTAATAATTGAATCCTGTGTTTTCTTGTTTGCAACCAAATCGATACTAGAGGCTACAAACCTCCGAACAACAAACCCACTCAATGATCGAAGCTACAAACCAATGAACTCTCATATAGCACTAAAACGCCGTAGACGACTTGATGAATATTTAATTTCTGAAAATCAGTTTGCAAAATGGAAATGTATTTCACGGAGAGAGAGATATAGGAATACACATTAATATTCGATAGACAATTAAATTTGGAATCTACTGTTAACATATAATACAGTGCGTTCCATTTGAATTAAAACTACCGTTCAAAGATTGTGATTATTTTGCCTTAGTTTTTACACACCTTGTATAAGTTAGCGAATATTTCACAAGTGCCACATAAATATTATTCGGTTAGTAGCCACTAGTATCAATTTGGTTGAAAACAAGAAAACATTAGTTGAGAATTCGAGCATTAAATCTGATGCTACATTCTCACAAAATAACAGATATTTAAAAAACCATTAGGTAGGTGGGTCGAACCTCAATGAAACTTGGTTTCATTTTGATCGTTGAATCTGATAATGAAATAATATATAGGGTATTCCATTTCAAAAATCGAACGATAGTTGTTCAAGAAAACAACTTTGATACACTCTGTAAAATATGAAGATATTTTCAAAATGTAGCGCTATCGAACTTGAAAAAAAAGAAATCATTCTCATTCTCTCATATGTCACGTGACATATCAAAAAGCATTATTGAATGAACGAAGAAAATATGACAATCCACCAAATTATACAACTTACCATATCTTCCATGAGTTTTATCAGCATCTATTTGTTGTTTCATACGAAAGCGCTGAAGGGACAATATGATTTTTTTTTAATAATTACCAGTTTGAACTGGCAATTAGCACTAATTGTCAGTTTAAACTGGCAATTAGCCATAAATGCCAGTTCAAACTGGCAATTACCATTAGTTGCCAGTTCAAACTGACAATTAGCCATAATTGTCAGTTCAAACTGGCGTTTATTCCTAATTGTCAGTTTGAAGTGGCAATTAGCCCTAAGTGTCAGTTTAATCTGGCAATTAGGGATAAATGCCCGTTTGAACTGGCAATCAGCCATAATTGCCAGTTCAAACTGGCAGTTATGGAAAAAAAGTCATCATGTCCGTTCAGCGCCTTCGTAGTTTCAATACCCGTTATAGTAACAATGCATCTATGACCTGAACCTTTTGAAAAATCACTTGATTGATGGAATTCTTAGAAACTATGATACCTGTGCGAATCTTCCTGTTACATGTTCTGAAAGATTGTATGACCAGAGTTGGCGAAACTATATAAATGAGACATATGCATTAAGATTCTCGGACTCACTTCTGGTAACCTAACTAGTAAGTCTTGAAATCTAGTAGATTGTTGTGGGTACATGTATTGTGTATACACGCGCAGGCAAGTCATATATCTCTCGTGGATTATCTCCATTTCACAGGGTCCCGTACTACTGGCAGATTTTGCTGAAAATCAAAATGAATAAAATGAGTAGTGTATGGAGTTTCATGTAGAATAATCGCATTCGTAGACATGTTTGTTTCAATTTATAGACTGTGTGAAAACAGATGTTCGGATATTTTGGCGACATATTATGACAAATGTTATTACTAAAGATCACTGAACTTGTCTTCTTCTTTCGATTCGTCGCTTTATATTGTTGTATATGAAATTTGGTGAATGTTTGTTCCGAATTTGGAAATGTTAACTTGAAAATTGAAATTTCAAAATTTTATGGCAATTGCGGTCGCTCAGATGAAATTATAAGAACTCTGATTAGAGATTTAATGCTCGAGAAATCTTGTCCCAAAAGTTACAAAATAAACCTCGCGACTCCAAGAATGAGCATCCATTTTCATTTTGAAATCATAAGGTCATTGAGGTCATTTCCGGTGGAACCAAAAATAACTCGAAGAGTGATAGGTACATGCGAAATGAAATTGAAATTTCACCTCAGATGTTTGGAAAGTGCCAGGGGTGACCCGGTTGTCGGGGATACTTGGTATATCTTTTATATTCCTGAAAAAATGCATACCTACTTCTGATGATGAGAATTGGCGGAGAGCGAAGCTTTTGACGGACACGGCAAGCGTTCTCACCATATATTACGACAATTTGTGTCTCTTTAGGTTTTGGCGAACGCACAATAAAAATTTTTTCGAAAACAAAGTGAATGGATTTGCCTGATTCTTTCTGATGTTATCTCAAATAATGTAGGAGCACTCTGCAAACTTCATGCTGGCGTGAGTTGCGTAAGATATGAACACATTATCGCAATATTATTTACGAAACATGAGATATTCCTTTTGAAATAATGAAGCTAATGTCAATTTACGGTTCAACCAGAAATACTACCTCAGTGACGATATCATGTCGCATCCCAATTTTTTTAAATCTGATTGTAACGTGACTGTCGTAGATTTCTGATGAATGGGTAGCATAATATACACTTCTTCTACCCTATGCATCATTCATTTTGAACACACATTTTGATATGATAGCTTGGAAAATATTGCTGGAATATTGTTTCTGATATTTTTCAGAATGCTGACTGTTGACTGCTACAGAATGAAAGAATATTCGTACAATTCACGGAGGAGAAATAATTCAAATAGTTTTTTGCAAACATTATTGAATTAATGAATATATTTCAGCAAAATGTTCAACTTCGAGTCCTTGATTTATACATATTATGGATTAAATTGTTCTCTGACCATTGTATTTCGTGAAAAAAAAATTGGAGACATTCACACGATTGTTGTCATGTCATCTAGAGTGTGATTTTAAACAGTCCTTGAAGATAACAGATTCCGACACTGACATTCCAATGTGGTCAATCTAATTGCATCGAAAATAAATTAAAAATAGAATGTTTTTATTCTGATCAAATGTAGTTGACTCAGTGACAATACAATTTTTATTTTGGTCAAAGCAATGACTTACTCTATCAGATCCAGAGATGATTGTATAATGATGGAATTGTGGAAGTTCAAACGTTCCCCACATTGCATTTTTTGATACCCTGATTTTCTTTTGATTGAATTTCAATGCCTTCATGCCATAAAAATTGATTTTCTGTCTCTATCTATTTTTATCCTTTTATATATCGTTAATATAGTTCCATGTCAGCGCCTTCACTCGAAATCTTCATAATCATGCATGTCATTTGTTTTTTTTATTGTTCAAATTTTTTTTTGAATGTTCATTACGTTTATTCGCGATTCTATTGTTTGAATTTCTGTTTCTATTATAACCTTACCACCTTATGTGCGGCCTTGATTCAATATGAAATTTCTCTCATATTGTTTTTTCTGATGTGATTTTCATTATTTCGAAATCTTTCATACACATTCATAACATATCTTCTTCTCCTTAGATACATATATTGTAACGAAGCTAATGATGAAGGATCGATCCTTCGAAACGATCAGTCGAGAAATTAACAAACCCTGATGTCATGTTTCGCCTATTCGTGCGACGTGCCTGACATGTCCCACACGTACTCATTCTGATTCAGATCAGACCATAATGAAATGAGAATAGTGATTGCATTGATGTGCTTTTGTTTCAAACAAATCGCTTTGCCTCTGCTGATGAAGGTGTCGCGAGTTTTCAGGAAGATGGCGCCATTATTCAATAATTCACAATGCACAAGAGTCTATTTCTGTTTCAATTTTGATTCATTGCAAGGTTGGCGAAACTGTTTTCAGTTCTGCCACTCTAAATTTAGTTCTATAGTAGTGCCCTGATAGTGATAGTGATAGATAATGGACTAACGGTCAACATAACAGAAACCTACCATTTGCGTTTTCTGCCAAAAAATGTTTCACCTGATTAAAATCTACATGGTGTCCGGAAATTATGGCGCATATAGAAATTATATCCAATTATAATTTAGAGCAAGGACGCATAGGAACATACGTATTGCATGTGCCATATTTGAAATGAGTCAGTTCCATACGAAGAAAGTAATGAGCGAGAATTCATTTTCAGAATATCAACTTTGAGGGCATCTTTATTAGTGAGTTTTCGGAAAAATGTCACACGAACTTTTCGTAATATCCAAATAAGAATCATCCCCTTGAATTTTTGCACACGAATTCCGGCCTAAATGAGGTCTTCGTTTCATTGGTGACTAATACATAGATTGTGACATACAGTTTATTTACCGCAACTTTACATACAGGGTGACCGGAAATTGAGCACAAAAAATTTGTGGGTGATTCAACTTAGAATAACATGTTTTTTTAATTTGTATCTGTGTCCAGGAAGGCATAGTTTTCAGTAATACAAAGTGTGTCAGAAATGTATCATAAAATATCTGAATAAAATGAATCTTCATTCTTATTCTGTGTCTATGGACTTGGATCAGACCCCAGTTTTTGAAGGATTTTTTTGCACAAATACAGTGAATTTGTATTCACTTTTTTCCATCGAAACGAAGCAGAATATAAAAACAATTGAGGAGACCAAAATGTTGTATTTTTATTTACAATAATATTCCAAGAATTTCGGTGAAAGGATATTTGAGATGATCATAAGAAACGATTTTTCTGAAAAAGTTGAACACACTGTATATAGAAAAATATTCATTTCCAAACCCACGTACATATGAAATAAATTTCTTATTTCATCATGCAGAATCACTCTCTTGATTTTTTGTGTATAATTTCCGGACACCCTGTATTTAGCGATAACGTAAAATTTGTACGTCTAACATTAGGTCAAAAATTGACCTGGGCGGCACATAAATATACTATGTTCTAAATTAGGCACTATTTGCTACATGATCAGAAACTTGAGAGGAACTATATCATTTGACATTTTGAGACTTCTCTCTCTACTTTGGGTTGGTCCAATCAACCCTACAATATGTATTGATTCTCTGAGGTTCTCCCAGTTATTCTGCTCAAGTCATGTCAACCCTTATTTGTACAATCTCAAATATTAACTTTGCCCTGTCTGTATATTTTCCAGTTGAAAATGTATGTCAAAGAAAACGAATTCATGGAAAATTGTGATGTGCATCCATATTTCATGAGAAATAGCGAATCCATTCAGCAACACTACTCTAGACTTGGGCTCAACCAAAATTCTCCGAATTATGTAGGTTCTAAGTGTTTTAATGAAATAAGTTTTGTCAACACAAGTAACACAATTTCAAGAAGAACTTGCATACCTTTTTATGTAAAAACAGTTTTATTTATGGAATTAGAAATTCCTCAGTTTATAAGCCTAATGAATCTTATGAACTCAGTGATCATTTCTTATGATTACTGCAAGACTATTTTGAAATTTCGATAGTGAATAAATAAACTCTATCTATCTGTATAGTTACTCCATTCAGGAGTTCTTGAATCTAGGAGTATTTGACTCCAATTATATGTTTTTTATATGTTTTTTATCTGTATATACTGAATGTATTTTTTTCTGACTAGTCTATATTTTTTTATGTGTATTATGTGTATATTTTTTTTGCAAATGTAAGACTTCAGTGAAGACAAATAAATGATGATGATATATCATGAAATTTTCGATTATTGACTCTGGTCTCACCTTGATTCAGCATAATGATGACTTTAAGGCACACGTATTCTTCCATAGTCAACTTGATCTGACGGAACATCTGCGTCACGTGGGTGATTCTCTCGATCATCAGGCCCACGTCTTGTCTGAGCTGCTCTATACTGATCTCCCTGCCCATCATCGATGTCAGGCAAGTCTGCAGGGTATTCATGTTCGACTCCACCTATCAAAATCGAATCAAGAAATTGTTTATGATGGTATTACCGGATACAAAGTGAAAGAAAAATATCTTGAAATTTCTGTATTTTAATCACGAAATTCTCTACAGTTTTTGTTGTTGTTGAAGTTGATAATTTTTATTCACGAGAGAGGATGAATTTTTCATATGCGTACGTTCCAGATGAGGGCTTGAAAATATTTTTTTCTAGAATTTGCAATCAGTGCCAATGCTCCTATATTCTGAAAGTAACTTTCTTTTTGCACTGTTTATTACGAAATCAATCCATAGTAAATAACCACATACCAAATTGCTCTGATATCTTACAGTTTATCAGTATTCATCCATTGACAATAGCGTTTGACATTAACAATTTTTACAATCAACTTCCATTTGTCCAGTTGTCAGTGAAAATTCTGAATAAATATGTCAAATCAATTAGATCGTAGAAAAAATATTCTTACATCTACAAGAAGTATTTGTTGCACTTAGCGTGTTTACAGCTGCATGTCATGGCTCGTGCAAGAAATACGCACTCTTTGCTCTAGTCACACAATAGTATATTATAACACTAGTGTAGAAAGTGGCATATTTCGTACTTGCAACAGTGCGGAGATGAAACTAGTGCATGAAATGCACTTTCCAACGAATTATGTACACTATTTTTCCTACGATCATGGATATTCAAATTATGTGCTTAGTTTGGACGCCAGACGGATCTGATGTTACAATTTTGGAATTGTGTATTTGTTTTGTGGAATTGACATGGTTCATGATATATCACCCAAATTTGATACACTGGCATAGCTTCATAAGCTTTATATAACATCTATATTATTCTATGAGCGTGAGACTTTTTTCTTTCAGTGAATAAATATCTGAAACTTCCACAAGTGGAAGTCGAAATATGAGAACCGTGTTGCCAAATACTCGAAATTTTCACGAATTCCAAGACATCTAATGAAACTAATATTATATTTAAAAATATTATATGCAGTTTTTCACTTCCACTGGACTCGGACAATAACTCGACAATCTTCTGTTACAACAGTGATGCTATTTGACGTTCAAATATCGATTTATCAATAATCGATAACACAATATCAAATAAGCACACTATTCAAAAAAACTGAGGACACGACAAATAATTTCATTTGATATGTTTAGGTCATTCGACAATTGTTTGGTGAATTCGAAAGCGAATGAAACAACTTATACGGATGTGTTTGTATCATATATCGAATTGTTATAGTACCCACTATGTATAATGATTTTCATTCTCATTTGTTGTGGAGAAAAAATTGCTTCGTAATATAGAAAGATTCGTACAGAAATCTTCTCGTGGAAGTAGAAATATTAATGCCGTGGTGCCAAATACACAAAATTTTCACGGAATCCAGTATATCTCATGAAAATTACTATTATCTGCATTAAAAAAAACTCAATATTGAGTTAGTAAAGCCACCCAATATGAAAAAAAACGAGGTCGCGACAATTTTTTCCTCTCACGTCGAATTGTCGACAATTAATGAACTTGGTTTACGTCGATGTTCTATGGAATGGTTCTGCTAACTTTATATAGGTATATTGCAGTATTGTGTTTTTGATCCAATGTTTGGTATTAGAACAATCATTATAACAACTTCATTCGTCAAAATACAGTACTGATTTTCGATTGTTGAAGTTGAAGAGCCGTTTTCATTCTGAATTTTACGGTTGTAACATGTATTGAACCTTTTCTTTGAAGTCTTCAATTTTTTTTATTATTATTATTATATTCAGGAATATTACCAAATTCCGAGTTGCAACTCGGAATATTATTCTAAAAATTCCGAGTGACATATACATACTAATTTGGCACTATTAATAATAATCAATTGTGTTGTTATTGAATTATTTTCCACTATTCAGACATTCCGAATCGTATTTCTATATTGAAATAGAATTTTTCAGAATTCCATCTTAATGTTTGAAAGTATTCGCTCAGAATAATGAAAAATACAGCTCTTTAAATAAGAGAGGGAGGGGAGGATGAATAGCCCTATGAGAAAGCTCTTATTACTTCACTTTGGTGTAACGAAAATCAACGAAATTGGTTTCATTATGAAGGGTTTTGTTAGCCCTTCTAGATAAATCACGAATCGAGTCGATTCAAATTCCGTGGTGGCCGCTAGATGGCACCGTTTGAGAAAACCGTCAATTTTCCATTATTTTTCGAGAATTTCAAATGGAACTTTATATGTTTCTTGCTCTGATATGAAACTAGAGCAAACGAGAAGAAAAATGGTGAAAACCGCGAGTTGATACTTCTTGAGGAACCGGAGAAATACTAGAAATAATATTGTGAAAAAATTCACCACAGGAACCTGAATAATAATCGTAATCAGAGATATCCTGTATCTATGAAATTATAATTTCAATGATTCATTCGCTTTGATTCCACAACAAACAAACCCCAAACTGCTGTAATATCTCACAATAGTGAAGGATACTCTTCGCAATCACATAACTAATTGAAATGTAAGTAGTAAGTAGTGTTACGTTGTTGTCTGGGTTCGGTTTCTACAAACACTCCGTAGAACACTTAAAACGATTTATTCAACGAATTCTACAAAACACAATAACAATTCACTTCTAGACTAATTGGATCTCGCCTATTGCTCGATTCACGGTTCTAAATCGTACTGCTCTCCCGGCCCATCATTCCCGTATTTATATCGAGATACACATGATTCTAGAACCGTCGCGAACTTCAGGTAGATTCCTAGTATTTCGCGATGATTCTGTCCCTTTTCGGTCGGCCGACAATTATAGTGGGCGCGGGTCAACTTCTCCTAATGATGCTTCTCTAATCTCGTAACACTTGCCCCCCTCTTCAAATTTGATCGTCCCAATCAAACTCAGTTCTTGCATCACCGTATTAGGGCTTCAGCCTCTCTAGGTGGACAACCTTCATCTTGGTCCGAGGGCTACGTTGTATCCTGTCGACCACATCGTTGATCCTTTTCACCACCTTGTATGGTCCTTCCCATGAAGCTGTCAGCTTGGGGGATATTCCTTTCTTCCTGCGTAGATTATACAGCCAAACGTGGTCTCCCACTGAGAATCCCTCTGAATTTGCTCTGAGATCATATCGAGCCTTCATTTTGTCGCTAGCCAATTTCATGTATCTTTGTCAAACTATCCCGTAATTCGTCTGCATAATCTCGCACCTCTTTTTCTTGAATACTTGGTGACCCGAACACCAAATCACAGGGTAACCGGAGTTCCCTTCCAAGGACTATGCTAGCTGGAGTTAGCTTCGTTGAATCATGGACAGCCGCTCTATATGCCATCAAGAATAGAGGCAGGTGCCTATCCCAGTCTCTCTGATGATCTTCCACTACTTTGGAAAGATGTTCCTCCATTGTCCGATTGAATCTTTCCACCATGCCATCTGACTGCGGATGAAGCGGAGTAGTTCTGGTTTTGTTGATTCCCATTAACTCGCAAACTTCCTTGAAGAGTTTCGACTCGAAATTCCTCCCTTGATCGGAATGAAGTTCCATTGGAACTCCGAATCTTGAAAACATGTTGTCTACCAATGCTCTGGCCACGGTGGAAGCTTCCTGGTTTGGCATCGAATATGCTTCAACCCATTTACTGAAATAGTCCATTGCAACGAGGATGTATTTGTTGCCGTCATTGGTCGTCGGAAATGGACCAGCTACATCGATGGCAATCCGTTCGAAAGGGGCACCTACAATGTATTGCTTCATCTCTCCTCTTGATCTGGTCTTGGGGCCTTTAGTAGCTTCGCACACCGGACATTTTATGCACCAGCTTTCTACGTCATTTCGACATTGTACCCAATAGAATCTCTGTCGAATCTTATCCAAGGTCTTATTTACTCCTAAGTATCCACCAGAGGATCCGCCATGAACTTCTTCCAAGATTTCATTTATCCTATCCCTAGGCACAACTAGTTGGGAAATTGCTGATCTCCCATCGGCTGACTCCCAAATTCGTTTCAGCAAACCATTCTCCACAACCAGGGAATCCCACTGTGCCCATATGGCCTTGAAGATGGGACCTCTTGCTGATATGACCTGCCAGGTGGGTCTATCTGCTCCTGCTTCTTTCCAACGTAGAAAGTCTGCGATATCCAAATCCTTCTCTTGGTCCTGTCTCATGTGTGCTGATGTCCATTTGTTGTCTGCCGTGAGTCTGATTTGTCTGGCCTCGACAAGTCCTTCTCGGCGCTCAACTCTCACGCAATGTTTGCAGGAATCTGGGCATGGTCTTCTGGATAAGGCATCAGCGTTGCTGTGTAGACGTCCCGGTCGATGTTTAATCTTGAAATGATACTGGCTCAACTTTTCCAGCCATCTTGCTACTTGTCCTTCAGGGGTCTTCATCTCAAGTAACCACTTCAAAGCCGCATGATCTGTCCTGATGAGGAACTCTCTTCCATATAGGTACTTGTGGAAGTGGTCCACCGCCTTAATGATTGCCAGTAATTCTTTCCTGGTGACAAAGTAATTTCTTTCTGGTTTGGTCATCACTTTGCTGTAATATTCTATCACCCTTTCTTGACCATCCTGTACTTGTGAAAGTATAGCTCCAATTCCGTTGTTACTGGCATCTGTATCCAATATGAACAGGCCTCTTTGTTGTGGAAAACTCAAGATTGGACTCGAACAAAGGGCTGCTTTCAATTTCTTGAATGCTTTCTCACAATAGCTGCACTGCCAGTTGTTCCTTGAAGTCTTCTGGGGCACTTGGATAGGCTAGCTGGATCAGTCTTCGCACATCTGCTTCGAATTCCTGAAGACTCTCGTCAGCTTTTTGTACACGAGTCTTCATCTGTGCCCGGTTTAGCTGTTACCGATGTTGATCACCATACCTGCATTCCAGTGCGGCAACTAGATCTCCATATCGGTTTTGATGTTCGAGAGGTATTGTCTGCAAGATTCCCAAAGCCGGCCCTCTCAATGCTACTATAAGTGCAGTAGCCTTCTCATCGTTGTTCCACCCATTAGCCGTAGCTGCAGCTTCGAACTGTCTATGATACATGGCCCATGATGACTGTCCATCAAAAGTCGGTGGTTTTACGGAAGCATTCGATGTGGCAACTCTGTCACGTCGATCTTGGACCCTGTATAGAGCTCTCTGGTTCTCGATCTCCTTCTTCATGTCGTTCACTTCATCCCGTACTATATCCACTTCTTTCCTCAACTGCCCGTCGATTTTCCTTACGTCTTCCTTTAATTCATCGATTTTCTTAACGTCTTCCTTCAATTCTTCGATTTGTTCTTCGGTTTTCCGTTGTACTTGTTCCAAATAACTCTGGAATTCGTTCTTCTAGAATTCTCTGGAAGTCTTCCTGCCGACGCTTTTCTTCTTCCAATTTTTCTTCTTGAAGACACTTTTCTTCTTCCCATTTTTCTTCTTGACGACGCTTTTCTTCTTCTTCACGACACTTTTCTTCTTCCAATTTTTCTTCTTGACGACGCTTTCCTTCTTCTTCACGACGCTTTTCTTCTCTTTGGCGGCTTTGCTCCAATTCCGCAAATTTATTCTCCATAAATTTCAAAATGTCCTCCATTGCGTCGTACGGTGTACTTCTCGTATTAACCATAAATAATCGTTCGATGAAAATCCTCATTTCTGACACCACTGTTACGTTGTTGTCTGGGTTCGGTTTCTACAAACACTCCGTAGAACACTTAAAACGATTTATTCAACGAATTCTACAAAACACAATAACAATTCACTTCTAGACTAATTCGATCTTGCCTATTGCTCGATTCACGTTTCTAAATCGTACTGCTCTCCCGGCCCATCATTCCCGTATTTATATCCAGACACATGATTCTAGAACCCTCGCGAACTTCAGGTAGATTCCTAGTATTTCCCGATGATTCTGTTCCTTTTCGGTCGGCCGACAATTATAGTGGGCGCGGGTCAACTTCTCCTAATGATGCTTCTCCAATCTCGTAACAGTAGGCTTAGGAATGGAAAAATGCAGGTTAGCTTTGAATGAAAGAAACGTCAAAATATAATTGAGGTTCTGTTGGGAGTTTTCATTGTTCATTGTGGTCACCAGACGAGCTCAAGCTGGTCACCCCTACGCTGTCAGGCTCGAGACCTGTCGAACATCGCTATACGAAGCATCATTCATCAATAGAACGGCAAAGTTGTGGAATTATTTGCCTAGTGAAGTCTTTCCTAATGCTTACAACCTCCAAACTTCCAAGAAGAATTCCAACACCTTCCTTCTCTCCCAAAATTCCACCGCTGGCTAACACGATGTTCCTCGAACATTATAGGTTTCCCTTTCGTGTTACAGATAAAAAAAAAATGTTTTTTGTCAAAATGATAATATCGAACGAGGAGGCATTTGGCATGCTAGCAGTTCATTTGCATGCAGAATGTTGCTATCACTGCAAGAATTTATGCTTCAAAATATCCTGAACTGTTGTCGAAAACATGCCAACGGCCGAAGTGGAAGCTGCAGTTTTATCTACTCGACGGGAGACAATTCATGTATAGAAAATGATGGCAGACAATTCGAGCATCTAGAAAGTCACTAGTGCTAAATATATACAGCCGGCGTCCTTTCTTAGTTCCGTAGTTACTTTTCATGCAGCTGAGCAAGAAGAACCGACCGATAGTATTTATAGCTAAGTTGTTATATTTTGCTATGGTTAGATAATCATAATTATCATTTCATTTATTATATCACGAATCACAACTTGGTGAATAAAATTAGGAATTCTGAAAATAGAAAATAATAGAGTGCCATTTTCTCTCACTTCTCCAATCACAAAATGACAATGTTATCAACAATATCATGGATGACTTTAAGAGTTTGAATATACAGTACAAAGAAGTTTTTAGGATTGTTGCGTAATATTCGTCGGTGAAAGCAAACATTAGATAACACTTTTATGTAAACGGATTCTCGCATCTAAGAATAGATAAATAAAGACTGGAATAGTGAAGCGATCCGGAAATGAATCCAAACTATAGGCACTGTTATCGACTGAAATAAACGTTTTTTAGCGAGTATAACGAAAGCAAGTGTAAATATTTACCATTTAATTTATGAATTCTGCCATCATATTGGATTGTGTATTGATAAAAATAGGTACACTGAAAAATATTGCTATTCAATGAACGAAGGAAGGAAATACAATGAAATTGGATGATCTGTTAAATACGAATTTGATAACCATTCAGTGGAAGAGAAAAAGTGATAATTGAACTCGTCATAATTAGCGACGAAATTGTAAGTTATAGTCCTGCAAATACACCAAGTCACAAAATGGAACCCTCTCAATTTTTTGCTTTCACATTCACATGTGTATTCTTGAATAATCGAAATTTCGATAATTATGATAATCATACTATTCTTTGATTATCGACACACATCGGAAAATTTCTCGTGAAAGCCTGTTATGAAACGGGGTCGCCTTAGTTTTCGTTTCTCTCGTTTCTTTTGTATTCATCAAAACAATTTCTGCATAGACTGCGTATGAGTTTGATATGGGGGCTTCGACAGTTATCCAACATTATTTTCATGTATTTGACAGGAATCCTCGTGTTTTTCGAAATAAGCGACTACACTCCGAATGAAAGTTCAAGATTAGTCATTGAATCTTCCATCGTTACGATAAATTCGAATTTCAAAAGAAGTGAAACAATTAGTGATCAATTCGTTTGACATTAATAAGTCACAGTGACAATTCAATGACATTAATTTTTTTTATCCGAGAATTTCCATTTTTTAATAATTTCTTCTCGGCCAAGTGTTCGAGAAAATTCAAATCCGACTAATAGACTCACTCCTTATTTCACCATCGAATGAGAAATATTATCACTCATAGTATCATAGAATTAGTTGCTCATAAAATTATGAAAATGCAAATAACTAAATATCGAAATATCTTCTACCTGTTGAATTCCCACAGCTGAAATCTTCGTGTACGTTGCTTGCACGATTATTTATTCAATATAATATCGATGCATATTGTGGATAATAAAAATTCAATATTCGTAATTTTTCTTACGTAATTAGGCATATCGCTATGGTCATATCGAAAAATTGGTCAGCAACGTGATGAATGTCGTGTCTAGCAACTGATCGACCTAATTTCGCTTTGGTTGTTGAACTGCTGATCGACACTAAATAATTCAGTATCCAATGCAAAAATACATTGTTGGCGTACTGTACAAAAATCAATCGGATTCCGAAAGGAAAAAAATATTTTTGAAAACATTCTGCGAACCACATTTTCACAATCTGGATATTTGCACTTGTCTAGTTCTTGATATATTTGATATATGTACTGACCCAAAATGTCACTGCCCTTGAAATTAAACCCATAGATACCTGAGAAAGAAATTCTCTATGATTAGTGACGCCATGTTTTTGGAGAAATGTTTGGAAGACAAGTACAGGGTGGTCCACGAAAACTCAACACTTCCATTTTCCGGCATTAAGATGAAAGTGTGGAGAATCGCTGGGACCCGTCGATTTCTGATTCAAGAGGGAACAAATTTTGCTCTTTTTTCATCTACGTAACTTCTACCCTCTAACGGGGGTGAACACAACCCCCTGAATTCAAATAGGAATGAGGAGTGTTGCAATACCTAATTTTGAAGATTTTATCGTTTACTATCTGACCCTATCGCAACACCCCTCATCCCTATTCAAAATCAGGAGGTTGTGCTCACCCCCGTTAGGGAGTTGAAGTTACGGGGGTGAAAAATGCGGGAAATCAGATATCGACGGGTCGGAGCGATTTTCCACATTTTGATTCTGAAGCCGGAAAATCGAGTTGTTAAGTTGTCGTTGGACCACCCTGTATATTCAATAAATACCAAAATTTCTACTCATCTCAATGAAGTCGACGTTTAGGGAACACATCTGCTCCCCATTTCAACACAATGAATAAATAATGTTTCTTTTCGTAAAGATCGTCTTCTCGTGATGTTCGTCTTTGACACTAAAATATGACAGTTGACGAGGTGTCAAAGCGAACATCAGGAACTTCACGAAGAGAAACATTATTTATCTAAACGTATTTATTGAGCGGGAGCAGATTCGTTCTTGAAACGACCACTAAGTAGAAATTCTGATAGATTTGAAAGAGAAAAAAGTATATTTCCGTATTTCTGAAAATGAAGGCATCATGAGGGAATAGACTAATTCTATTATGAATGGAATAATGACTGAACAATAACACAAACTATGAATACAGAAAATACAGAATACACACTGTAAGAACCTTCACCGGAATTCCGGATTCATTACAGATGTGGAGTGGTTATGTTTCAATTATTCCAGCTACGTAGCTAAGTGTTTTTCAGGATTGAAAAAGTTTATTCCTGTTGACACACCTATTATTATATTTCCTACTGTCTGTGACAATACGCATAGAAGAACATCTTGACCACTAATATTTCGACTGTTTCTACAGCGTTGATATTTCTTTTTGTATTGAAAAACGAATAATTAATGGTTCTTCTTGGCTTAGAATGGACAAACCTAGTGATATTTCGTTAAGGTCGTACAATATCGACTCACCTCTTGATTAAAATCAGCCTCGAGCATCGTGGCAGCGATCTGCTGCTCTCTTTGCATCTTGTGTATCGCCTGAAAAGCCGAAGTGGTAAGTACGAGCAACTCGTGCCACTTGTGCGTCAGAAGCATGGTGTGCACCTCGACGGGCAGCTCGAGGTAAAAGGGCAGCCTTTTGGTCCATTGTACCAGCTTGTAGACGATCGAGTCGCCGATGTTGCACAGCTTCTCTCCTAGGTCGGTGGTGTGGTCCAGCAGTTCATCGATGTTCTGCAGCGTGGCGATGTCCTGCACCGAAAAATGTACATTGAGAAAGTGCCATTATAAGACAACAGTATATTATTCAATGAGCGTATAATGATGGCTATTATTCTCGAGGATGAAAATTCCGAATCGAGCCGTAGTCCAGTTTCGGAATAATCCGAGAGGTGTCCATGCATCTAATTGAATTTGTAAAAGCCAGTTATATACAGAGTGCGCCGAATATAGTGTCGTATACTCTATACCTGGGGCTTCTAGGACCATCAATAGGAAGGAAAATGTATATAAACATAAGGTCGGATAGTGGCCCCTAAGAGCTACAACCTCTCTAGGGTCGATCCTAAAGATGGTTCTTCAATGATTCTTCCAAAACGGTTCGAGATAAGATAATGCAATTTTGAGTACTCACTATGCTGAATTTCAGAATGTTAATGAAGTAGAAAAAACTCAGATGGTATTTAAATTCAGGGAGATTTAAAAAGGGCCGACCCAGAGTATTTTAGCCTTAACTTTTGTGTGTGCATTTTTTACAGTTTGGCCGCAGAATATGAAAATTTGGAGTTTTATACATAAAAAGGTACTCCTGTTGAAAATCGATGCAATGTATATTTTTTTAGTGAAATCAATTTTGATACGGTATGAAGTAGGTGTATTGAGAATTTGAACGAGTTTTTGTTCGGAGAACTACTGAAATGAAACTGTTAAAAACTCAAATACTTCAATATCCGACCTTATGAACCGCTGCTGAAGTATGGCACTACTATGTATTTTTGGGACAACCATATTTCTCTCAATACTAGCTAATACTGTTTCTGAGATTTTAGTCCATTTCATGAAATGTCGAAATCAGTTTATGTCGAAATTATCGAATCTTGAGGAATTCAACTAAGACCACCATTTTCACTTGAAAAATTCTGAATTTCTATATTCTTCGGAAAAATTGTTAAAAAAAGTAGCACAAGAAGAAGTCAGGGCTAGAAATACCATAGGACGGCTCAGTTTGAATACTTATGAATATTTTTTTCATTTTCCTTTCAATTTTCGAATTGTGCACAAAACGCTGATACGTAAAAAATTGTATTGTTTCATCAAATCATTTTAAAAATTTGGAGAAATTATTAAAAATCCAACTTCAGGTGCGAACCTATAAGAAACTGTGAACTCTCTTAGGGGCCATTTGCCGACTCATGTTAACATCAATAATTCTTCCTATTTCTGGCCCAAGAAGCCGGTAGTGGAGTATTACACAATATTATCGGGACACAGTGTGTGCGATTTCAAATCTCAACAACCTTTCAATTCAATACATGATATTTGATGATAACAGGCATTCATTTCTGGAAAAATTACCGATCTATCTGATTCCGGGTTAGCTGAATAACCCTCATAGGAATTTTGAACGCAATTTCTCAAATAGGGTCTTGTTTGCTTTCTGGGTTCACCCTGTATCAAAATCTAAGGAGTTTACAAAACCGGTGAAATATCTGTAGGTCACCCAGAAAACAATGGAAATGAAGTTGGGTATTATTATGATCCATATTTCTTCCTGAGAATTTTACGAGTAGTAATTAAATCAAAGGAATATTCGCGATACTCTGAGCAATTTCAAAGTTTCCTCAAATTTTTGCGAATCTAGTCCTTTTCGACAAAATAGGCATGCTTTATCACATCAAGCAGCCACAGTCTATTTTCTAGCAGGCTTTGGAAAGTATTTGTCCATCATTATTTTTATTCCTAGAAAAAAATATGGATCATGATAATGATTTTTCAACTATACATATATAATTTCATTGTTCTTTCGCTCAACTACAGACATCTTCTTGTAGAAGTTAGAACGATGAAACTTCGTATCTACGTATTCGATGTGTGGAATCATCACTTTATCAATCATAAAAACTGTTCAGATTTTAATACAGGGTGAACCAAAGAAGCAAAATCACTTACACCCTATGAGATATCACATTCAAATTTAGTATGATGGGTATTTCGGCTATGCCTGAATCGAAAATGCTGTCTGTCATTCATTTCTAGAATTAATAAGTGCCTATAATCGTTTTCAAAATTTCGACCTTCAGCAAATAATAGTAAGCCTTGCAAATAGGAATATTTCAGTCTACTTTTCCGAAGAATGTTCGTTGAGTACTGTATCACAGAATTTGTGTCTTTGAAGATCAGTCAGTCAACGGGTTTCAAATTTAGAGCGTGCTGCGGTTTGAAATCACACACAGTGTATTTACAATTCCTCAGGATATTGACCAAGACCCCAGCCATCACGCATCCTCAGTTCGATTGGAGATATATTTTGATATGAATGTCACTTCATTATTGTCATTTCCTCCTTCCCCCCTACAAAATGGAATTATTGAATTGGAAATCCAACGTTTTTTTTTGCGCGGCCATCAACAAATGTATTCATAATTCATTTATCGTTTCGAAAACTGCGTTTTCCTACGACTACTTATAAAAACACAGCTGTCGAACTTGTTTTGTTATTTCGAAAATAGCCCATTTCACTATGGCAAAAGGAAATAAGGAAGTGAAACGCACTAGTGTGGGAATATTTTGAAGAAGCACTCGAGTCCCAGAGTCCTCCTTGGGTGTGCTAGTGATTTCAGGTAGAAAAGAGGGTAGAAAGAAGAAAATTAAATTGAAAAATAGAAGGAAGAAAAAAAAACCCAATACCCATCCATTGTAATTATGAAGGTCATTCAAGAATCTGCTTAGGGCGCGTGCTTTTGCGTAATTTATTTTCGATATTTTTTCTGCAACGTGAATGTTCTTCGCCTCCAAGTGATTTCACTTGCGAAGTTCTCTGAATCCTACCAATATCTTGTGGAAATAAATCCTCAATCAATATCTCTGCATCAATCGAATTCCTTTTAATTCACAAAGATCTAGCCTTTGAAGTTTGATCAACAACTTCAGGATGACCTACTCCATTCGCATAGGACACTGCTAATTATTTTGAACCTCTCCATTATTATCTTCGAACAGATGTCCGATGACAGATAAGGTAGTTGGCAGCTGAATTCTCAAACAATACTGATACTGATTTCCTCGACGAATTGTCTCTCAAGAGTGGCACAAGCAAAAACAAAAATTTTCATACCCGAATTGAGTGCTTTTTCGATGCAACAAGAAAGAAACAATTGTTAGTTCGATCGTTTTCAAGTTCAAGTGTCATATGACGAAATTATCATGGAATTAATCTGGCATTGCAGTATTTTCCATTATAATCTTCTAAAGAATCAAGCAACAGAAATTTTGAAAGGGGAACCAATTAGCAACAAGAAAGCAACAAATGTTGGATCGATCGTTTTTGAGTTCAAGTGTCATAGACGAAATTATCATGGAAATGATCTGGCATGGCAGTATTTTCCATTATAATTTTCTAAAGAATCAAGCAACAGAAATTCTGAAAGGGGAACCAATTAGCAACAAAAAAGCAACAAATGTTGGATCGATCGTTTTCGAGTTCAAGTGTCATATGACGAAATTATCATGGAATTGATCTGGCATGGCAGTATTTTCCATTATAATTTTCTAAAGAATCAAGCAACAGAAATTCTGAAAGGGGAACCAATCAGCAACAAGAAAGCAAAAAATGTTGGATCGATCGTTTTCGAGTTCAAGTATCATATGACGAAATTATCATGGAATTGATCTGGCATGGCAGTATTTTCCATTATAATTTTCTAAAGAATCAAGCAACAGAAATTCTGAAAGGGGAACCAATCAGCAACAAGAAAGCAAAAAATGTTGGATCGATCGTTTTCGAGTTCAAGTGTCATATGACGAAATTATCATGGAATTGATCTGGCATGGCAGTATTTTCCATTATAATTTCCTAAAGAATCAAGCAACAGAAATTCTGATTGGGGAACCAATCAGCAACAAGAAAGCAAAAAATGTTGGATCGATCGTTTTCGAGTTCAAGTGTCATATGACGAAATTATCATGGAATTGATCTGGCATGGCAGTATTTTCCATTATAATTTTCTAAAGAATCAAGCAACAGAAATTCTGAAAGGGGAACCAATTAGCAACAAGAAAGCAACAAATGTTAGATCGATCGTTTTCGAGTTCAAGTGTCTTATGACGAAATTATCATGGAATTGATCTGGCATGTCAGTATTTTCCATTATAATTACAAGCAAGAAAAATTCTGAAAAAGAAACAAATAAGCAAGAAGGAAGCAACAAATTTTCGTGTTTTCATTTTTGAATTCATATGTCAGATAAGGAAATTATCATGAAATAATCTAGCTTGTCAGTATTCTTGAAAATTTTGGTAGAGGAACGAATTACCATCAAGAAAGCAACAAATTCTTGTATTTTCATATTTGTCATCATATATGTCAGGTAACGAAATCATCGTGAAAATTCAGTGATGAAATGAAAAGGTTGCTGTGTATCATTTTTTTCTGTAACGGAGAGAAATTCAGATATTCGAATGTGGGAACGAATTAGTGCTACATATTGGTATATTTGTTGTCCATTTCGGTGATGAAATTGAAAAGTTGGTGTGTCAGGTTATCGTGAAGCTGTGTGAAGCGACAAATTTTCGAAAAGTGGAACAAATTATTGAAAAAAAGCACTAAATTCTGCTAAAAAAAATTTTGGATTATGTTGAAGTGGTTGTGGCAGCGTCACATACATAGATATTCACACTCATTGATAATGAGTTCGCAAGTGAATTAATGCTCACGATAGTCTTCTAAGCACAAATATAATTCCTCCACAATATGAAAGCTTCTGCTAGAACTGAGATATAGCGAAACCGTTGATTCGCTAGTAAATGAACTCATGAGAAGAATTGTCTCACCTGGAAATCATCGCAGTCCATCAACGTTTTGATCATTGATAGCGAGTATTCGACGGAAAAATTCCTGTCCCGAGAACTACTGACTGCGCTATCTACGCGCTGTCGGAAACGAATGACCTCGCTGGGATTGGTCAGTGCCGTTTTGAGGATCGTGCCGTTGACTAGATCGGCCGGGATGGTGTTGATCATGGGAGCCTGCTCCTGCTTGAACTGCGGCCCCAGCGCGCCCTTTTGCTGCTGTTGCTGCTGCTGCTTAGCTGAGGGCTTCTTGTGCTTTTTATATTTCACCTTGTAAAGATTGTAGACTGCGCCACTGTTGCGCCCACCCGGCATACGGTCCTCTCGAACGGCTGCAAAAAATGCCGGAAAATGCTTGAGGTCGTCAGCTGCGATAGCAACAGCTCGAAAGTCGAACTAGGTATGGGTTTTTCACTTTAAGTTGAGAATTACCTTATCATTTATCGTAACAAGACTGCACTACGAAAATACTAGTATCTATCATTCGAAATCAGCCTTCCGCATTTCATTATTTCAGACAATCCTCACGTGCTCAGCTGATGGAAGTGAATTATTCGAACAATAATCGGAATTGTGTTCTTTTATTCAATGAAAATTGCAAAGTATCCCCTTGCAATTTTGTTTTGGAGAATCGTTGACAAAAAACCATTGCCTGACGATCTGAGCACTAGTACTTTTTTTCGATCACCACATCTTCTGATGTGAAGGACCCATATTCGGTTGTTACAACAGTATATGACAAAGTTTGATAGGGTACGGACAGAAGGCAGGATTGATTTCCAGATTTTTTTGTTTGAAATCTGAATATTTTGAAAAAAAAATCATAATAATTCATTCGTACGAATAATAATGGGTCTCGTCTAGCATGGTTTCAGTACTCGACACCGTCTCGAGCTATACAAATACACACTTTTTGAAATAGTTACACAAATACCTCTTTGATATCTGAATATATACTCTCTCAATTGATATTAATTGATAACATTCTTCCAAGCACAACAAATGATGGATACTCGGATGCAATGTGTATTTCTGATCACAATGGTCATTTTTTGTAATATACCTGATTTATTTCTCTGCGAATAATAGCATAGGACAATTATCCAGATCATATTCCACAAATGTCCATGACAAATTCAAGTCATATTCAAAATATGGATTGATCGATCACAACTTTATGCGACCGAAAGTACGAATAATGCATTTCAATTTTTTCAAATGTAGTGAATTTTCATTAAGTGAGTGCGTTTCCATTGGGGGAATAAACATTACAAGAATAACGAGTTTCAAGGAATGGATTACAAAAGGAATACGACAATCTTGCAGGAATAAAAGGTTTCTGTTATATATTAAACGATATACAACAAACGCTAGAATTCTCGATTATATATAAGAATATATAAGAATACTGCCAAATTCTTGATGAACGAAACGAAAAACCTGAGTCATGAAATTGAATTAGAAAATTCATCACATGAAAAAAACTCCACGTGGAATGTATTATCGTATCTCACCGATAGACAGCAAAAATCTGATAATATCAGTTGAAGGAATGAAAAGGGTAATTCTCCAATAAAACCAACAGATATTGCAGATGAATTTGAAAATCAGATCGAACAAATGAGTGAGAAGGATATACCGAATACAAATAGTCGTTCTTCCTTCTTTCGTCGTAGGGAATATATGTATAAACAATTTACAATTCAATAACAAAAACTCTTCCTTTCTTTCTCCGTTAATTGAGAAAGACATTATAGAGTGTATAGCTGCTCAAAAAAACTAAGTACAACACTGGTAGACAACATACCGATGACACTGATAAAAAGGCGCCTAGTCGTTCAACTACTCACTCTCAACTGGTATATTTCCAAATTTGTACAAAATGTCTATCATACCACTCTTCAAAGAAGGTGATAAAATAGATGCGAATAATTACTGCGGCATCTCACTGCTCCCAGCTTTTGAAAATTACAAGATTGTCAACAAGGAAATAACATCATATATAAGCACACATCAAATTCTTACAGATTCACAATTCGGATTCAGATATGAACATGAATATTAATGATGCTACCTTCCAAATGATAAAAATATAATAAAATCTCAAAATCAACAATTACCTTTAGGAATATTTTGCGACCTGTCGAAGGCATTTTATTGCGTAAGTCAAAATATACTATTATATAAACTATGAAATTAGAGGTATTGCTAATGATAAGTATCAAATGATGATTCAGAATATACTTACATATAGGCTGGAGTTCTGCAAGGATCAGTACTGGGCCCAACATTATTTATAGTCTATTCAAATGACATCATTTGTAACTTTCCTACAGTTATTTTCACACTTTTCGCTTATGACATTAGCAAATAAACTATCTCTTAACTACTGTAAATGAAATAACACTTCATTCAGATTATATATATGTCGATAATATCACTATTAATCTCGATTAGAAATCTATTGATTCTTTGAATTCAACATAATCCCTTGGAATAAAAATAGATTACAAGTTCAAGAACTGGTCGGATCATTCCTCTGCACTTCAGTCCAAATTGAGAACGTCAAATTACATACGATCAAGAGAAACATTAACCTCGCAACCACAAAATTAGTATACTTAGCTTATTTTCACACTCATCATGCAATATGGTCTAGGATTTTTTTTTGTACATCTATACATGTGACAGAGGTATATAGAAGAAGGCCATCCTTGTATTATTATTGGTTTACATTATGGAGACCCTTGGGGAACACTACACACCACAAGATTTTTTATCAACGAACACCTACGACAGTTTTTCAAGCAGAAATCTGAGGAGGTGAGAGAGGACCCAGAGCAAAGACACCGAATGTGGAAAACGAATAAAAAATCATTCAGCTCTCATGGACCCAAAATTTTCTTTTTGCTGACATGGAGATGCGGACTACTAGACGACCCTTGGGGGTCGATAACCCTTGGGGTCGATAAACGAAGGAATATATAAGGTACAGGACTCGAACAATATCATGATATCAGCTGACTTGGTGATGGAAACTGTTATTTCGGAATTGAAATTGTGAAAAATGAAAATGAGAATTTCCTGATTGTCCAAGGACCAAGGAAAGTATATTCAAATGATAAGAAATAATTTGTTGGAGGATTATTGGCCGTCGAAGATTCCCATGGATTCTGAATATCATGAAATATAACAATGTGAACTTATCGAAGATAATGATATGAAAAGAAGAAAAACTATCAGAAATTGGTTGGACAGTTATAATATGTATCCGTTGATAATCTGATGATCCTGCTCACATATCAATTCTGGGCAGAAAAGTATCTTCTCGAAATTAGACAGATTGAAACGAACTGAAAATAATTGGACAATATTTAAATGGGACCCACAATTTCGAATCGATTTTTAGCGATAAGCTACTCAAGAAGCAGTAGGTGTAGCTGAGAAACCCAATAGATAATTTTAAAGAAGGTACATCAGCTTCTCGAGGACAATCAGAGTTGTTTGAAAATGAAGAATGATAGCAATTCTATTCCTCGAAAGATCTGAAAGGAATTCAAATGTTGTACTATATTTATTGTCGCTTAATGAATTGGGAATACACGATTCAACGATGATTCACCATATTTTATGAATAAACATAGTCCATATATATAAACATAACATACTCTATAGGTAGTTCAATCAAATAATATATGGATAAATATTTTATTATCTGTCTATACCTCAGGTCCGTACCCTTTTTGAATGATGAACACGTAATACTCTCATCAATTTCATTGAAACATCTTCATTTTTTCATAGAAATTTTACGATGGAATCAGGAATGCATTTTCATCCTTCGTTAGTTCTAAACTTTCTGTATGAGATTTGATACATGCAGAGTGATTGATTGAAACAGTTCATCAGTCGTTCCTGGCGAACCAACCAAAGGATCGTTTCGAAAGTTGGGGTGATCGCTGGAATGAACCCCCTCTATCGTTCTGAAATAATTTCAATAATGCGATGTTGCCGCTTCTACCAAAAAGAAGTAGCAACTTTGATATTTCAAATGGATGGAATTTGGTATGGAGTCAAGAAATATCAGAAAGCCCTTTGTCATATAGTGAGATCTCATTTAATTTTATACAGGGTAATACGAAAATTCATTTGGTTTATTCAATTGAAAAAGTGATTTAAATGCGATATTTTCAAATGTAACACCCTGTATTTCATCGTCGCATCGAATAGCAGTTCAGATTAACCTACTCATTCATGCGTATCATACCTACACCTATCTACTCAGGTTTTTGGATTATGAGCAATTATTGGTTATCCACGTTCAACTTTGTGATCGTCCACAAATCTCACGATCTCTATTGATAGATGGCTATGGAATTGACCCTGTGTAGAATTAAATGAGATCTTACTACAGCACAATGAGCCTTCTGGTATTTCTTGACTCCAGACCAAATTTCATTTACTGAGTAAGTCACAGCAAAAAATATCCTTCTTTGGAGAGTCATGTTTTCTGAGAAAAATACAAAATAATTATCCACTCGAACATGCTTACAGATAGGTATAGGAAAATATGGAAAGGAATTGTCAGAAAAGTGTTTCAGTTCTGAAAATGATATTACATACAGGGTGTTCCATTTGAAATATCAAAGTTGCAACTACTTTTTGTCAGAAGCGGCAACACCGCATTATTGAAATTTCAGAAAGATGGAGCGGGTTCGCTTATGCCTTCACTCCAACTTTTGGCTCGTTCGTCAGGAACGTCTGATGAACTGTTACAATCAATCACCCTGTATATATACCACGTGTCCCAGAGCTTTTAGGCCAGCAGATATTTCAGTCATTTGCAGAAAAGGAAATTGGAGAAAAAAATACCATAAGCTGGCACAAGCTTGCTTAGCAACATAGCAAAATCCAGCCCCTGGCAAACAACCCCCGAGAAACCACCCCTCACTTTTGTTTCTTTCAATTGCACCCTCATGTTTGTTTTTCTATATACTGCCGGTATATATATATCCATAAGCCTCGAGTTTTGACTAGTTCGTATTTAAATGATTTTTATCTGGTCTTTTGACTATTAACTTCTTGGAAGAGACATTCAATTGATAATCCATCCTATCGTGTATCCACTGATTAGAGAAATTCTGAATTCACGTAAAGATTTCATGACAATCTTCTCACCTTGTAACACCATCCCTTGTTCTATACACTTTTTAAACCGACAGTACTGACACCTGTTCCGCTGCGCTTTGGTAATCTCACAGTTGCCGTCCGCCACACACGTATATACCCTCCTGTTTTGCACAGTCCTTTTGAAAAACCCCTTACACCCCTCGCACGTAATGATCCCGTAATGCAGCCCGGTTGCCTTATCCTCGCAAATCATACAGATCATGGGCTGTTCCTCCTCCTCGGTCTGTTCCATGCGCTGTTCCAGTAAATGAGTGTCCGCCTGACTCGTTTCGCCGGGCCTATATAGCAAGGGCGCCGAGGAGGTGGGGAAAGTGAGGTTGAGCGCCTGCGTCTGCTGGCTGATCGGCAACTGGCCCAGGTCGCCGGCCCACAGGCGTTCCATGTTCAACGGCGCGCTCGCGAATTGCGAAGTGGGGGAAGGAGGCGGTCCCGGACAGCGACTGGCCGGTCGCAGCCGATCCTGGCCGAGGTTGAGGAGCAGCTGCGCGGCCGTCTCGTCGGTGTTGGTGAGCTGCGGCCAAGCGGAGGTGGTCGGATTCAGCTGCGCGTCGCCCAAGGGCGGTGTGAGCGACGGCTGCGACCATATCATCGTCCTCACACCTCCCGCCTCCCCCATGATCACGGTGGGCGTCTGCCGCGTGGCGGCGTTCCGCGGACTCCCGGGCGGCTTCAGATCAACGACGGCGGGGGATGAGAACGTGCCGCCGATGATCTCCGGCTTGACGCCATTGATCCGCGAGTTCTTCAACCAGCACAGCTGCTGTTGGCTGTGCTGGTTGAAGGAGGCCGCCGTCTGCTGGCTCATGATCACGCTCTTCGGCATGGGGGCGGAGAGGAGTGACATGGAGGAGGAGGTCGGCTCCTGGCAGGACAGCGACGCTCTCGGGCTCGCAGGTGGTTGCAAGAGCAGCGGCGTTTGGCGGATGACGGGGCTGGCTCGAGGGCTGGCCGTAGCGGGGCGACCGGGGGAGCTGTGGGGACGGGGCGGCTGCGACGGGCTGAATTGCGGTGCAGGCCGGACCGGTGGGCTGTGACATCGGATCACCGGAAGGTGCCTGGAAAGTGAATGTTCAATTTATAGGAATGGCTGTATTCGTATATTAGGTTGGCAAATAAAGAACCCGTCATATCTATAATACTAACTCAGAGCGAACTGAGCTTAGTTTCAATTGGCTGTCGCAGGTGAATGACTACTTCTACTACTACTATTTGCTGATTATATGGCCGTGTTTTCCCAACTATAATGCGAAATAGCTCATGGACACTATTTTGATCAAATTCAAGCAAAAGCTAATTTTTCTTGACTCAGAGAGGCTTGCAAGTTCTTCCTACCCGCTCATGTACAATCGCTTAACATTTTCCGAGTCTTCAAAATCCTACTTCCTTACAAATTTATGTTACCCGTATTATTGCTCAAATCCGAACTCCTGGTGAAAAAAGTCCTCGATGTTGTCGTTTCATAACTATTTTCACAAAATTGATACTACAGGTGTGTTCAATTTGTAACTCACAACAGCACGTTATTTCTGAATGTTCTAAGGCAAAATTCGATTTTGTCGGAAATCGGCGATATTGATGGTCTGGGACTTCTACTCAATAGTCATCACATTGTACATTCAGCAAATCTTGTCAAGTCCTTGATGAATTTTATGAAGTTGTGATCGTTCATTATTAACAAATAATTTTTAGACCATATCTATATGGAATCTATGTACGAATTTGTATATCTCTGAATCATTACGTTCATTCCTTTTCCTTTTCTCAATTAACCTACATCATTCACCTGAAATCATGCTCGCATACAAGCCTTGTGATGAAAATGTATTTTTTTTAACACAATAAATGTTTAGACGTTATAAGTGAATTGGGAAATGAACTAATAAATAATGTTCGATCCGCCTATGGACAATTTGTGGTATATACATCCATATCCATAATGATATCCATAAACAGAAAGTTCAGTTTTTATGAGTTTAGGACCGACGGGTCGCATTCTTGTAATGTTTAGTATCTCGCAGACCTCAAGTTGAATAAGATGTATTGCGAGAATAGATGTATTGAGATTACCAGTATCCAACATTGAGTTCAGTTTTTATGAGTTTAGGACCGTCGGGTCGCATTCTTCTAATGTTCAGTATCTCTCAGACCTCGATAAGTTGAATAAAATGTATTGCGAGAATAGATGTATTGAGATTATCAGAATCCAACATTGACATAAATCCAGTAACTGAACAGTCCACTTAGAATTATTAAAATAAACCCCATCAGTGTAAACAATTAACTCTATCGATCTATCTATCTATCTATAATACAAGTTCATTCTATTCTTCAAATTCTGAACCAAAACCTATTTCATGACTCTATCCCCTCATCTGACGCTAACGCGCTGGCATAGAGACAGGTGCATTCCTTGTAGAAGGTTATAGGAATTTGATGAAATAAACCAATCTTGGAGTGGTCTCCAGTTGTGAAATCTGCATTTCCTAAGTAAGAGGCTGAGGACGAAATTGGTAGTCTGTGGAAATAATTAGCGGGTAGGGGGTGTATGAGGTCAGACATGATTGTTCAACCTTCAACCATTTATTCATGGTGAATATTTTCTGTGATCGTAGAGTTAGTTGGCAGGAGCTCCCGGTAAATATTGCCATTGAGTTTCCCACAACCCACTCAGAAGAACATTTCGTCTCATGTCGCTGGCACTTGCGACAATAAGGCCATTGAGTCAAAACAAGATTTGGCATCTTCGTGAAAATCAACGTATAGACCCACTTATGAACTGCCTAAAGTAACTAAACCTCTTGCTGACATTTAGCGTTGGTCAAATTTGTTCAAATACGACGTTGTCAATCGTATAGCGTTCACATTTTTCACAGAGGCAACTAACACGCTAAGGATTATTGAAGCTTGTATATTATTTTCCTATTGTCACAGCCTTCTTCACTTCCCGAGCCATGGTGAGAGAATAGCCACGTCGCAAGGCAGGCAATTGGCGTTCAGTGCTATACAGTGCGTCCATAAAGTCACACATGAATTCATCATTATCAGCTAAATAAACAATAAAATCAGAAATTCCCGGGTCAACCACCTTCGTGTGATGACGTCATCATCATTCCTTTTTTAAATGGAACTATCCTTTTTTCTTCAACTTACGGATTGTCCTTGCTGAGCTGATTCCTAAAATGTATAATACGTTGCTTCAAATTGGCACAGGGTGAGCAAAAATTAAAAAATTTCAAGTAACTCAGAGAGTATTACAACTACTTTAATAAACTATCAGAAGCACTGTGCATTATTCTTAACATTGTATCTAACAGCTTTTATCAGTGATTCAAAACCGTGAACTATAAAAATATTTTTGAATATTTATTGTAAATTGTCGTTTTTTGTTTTGGTAGTGTATCACATTGATTGCATAACAACGTATTCCCATTCAACATGTTTATTACATTCAGTAACGTATAATATTTCATGAACAATTTTCATATTTTTTTTAATTTCTGCCCAACCTGTACCAATTTGAATTATTATACATTTTTGGAATCAGCTCATCAAAGACAATGGATCGCCCTGTGTAGTAGATTATGATTTGAAAAAATAGTAAATCAAAATCGAAAATCGAATTTTATTGTTCCTTTAGCTAATGATGAATTTATGCGTTACTTTATAGACGCACTGTACCTACCTATCAATGTACAAGAATCTTTCAATTCATTTCATCAAAGTACACGACGCTTTTGCAATGTATGTGGAACACACGAAAATCCCAAATTACGAATGATTTCAGTACCAAAAGTTAGTATACCTAAATATGTAATTAACGCTTGCTGAAACAAACTATGAGCATTTATAATGATTAGGATGACTGCTGTAATCTGATGTGATGTTCCCGATTCTCGGACCAAGATATCACTTTGAAACAATCTCATAGAATATGCGAAATTCCTATGAACTTCAATTTTTTTCTCTGTGTTATTTCCACTGTGATTGATGATCTTTTTGGATTGAAAAACACTGTTGCATCAGAAGACAAATGATATAAAATAGTTCATACCTCTATCATCTGATTCTAAATTGAAATGAAATTGAATGAAAATATGAAAACCCTGTAGGTAAGTTCGAGAAAAAAAAATCGCAAAAAACAGTAATAACGTACATAACCTCGAAGAATCTACCAATACTCATTGTCGACACTGAGAAATCTGAAAACACAAATAATATCTGTGCCAGTTCCTGCGAATTTGGTTAGAATCTCGGCCGACAGTTTTTGCAAGTTTTACAGTTTCGCCCACGCCATGTCATGTTTATCAAGGTCGGCCAATATCAAGAGATTTGAAAACAGGATACGTATATGGGTGGCTTCACCAGCTAGTTAGTTCATTTCATCAACGTCGAGACAATAATAACCATCATTGCGGCGGGATGTTATCGCATACGCTATAACAAAATATTCTCGAGGCAAACTGACCTGATGACGCTGGCGGTGGCCCCGAGTCCGCCGCCGTCGAAGACGCCCGGCACGTCGAGGCGCGCGTCGTCGCGCTCGACGGGCGGCAGTCGGAGGTGGTGGGGCGGCTGGGGCGTCGAGTCAGGGCTGGGCGGCGGGCGGAGGGCGGCCGGCGTGACGGCGTCCTCCAGCTTGGGAGACGCCGGGCACAGCATGTCGTGCGACGATGTGCTGGTGTCGGCGATGGATTCGCCTAGAAGCGGACAGAAGAAGAAGAGACATTGGTGGTACCTAGAAGCGAACAGTGGCGGCGAATGCATCGGTGATTGTTTCCTTCGGGAATCGAATTATGTCGAGGAACTGTCATTCCTCAAGTGAGAAAATATTGAGAAAAGTTATTTTTGAGTTTCATCAACTGAAAATGGTTTCTCAATTAATCGTCTAGAGTAGTATATTAAAACGTAAGATACAGAAGGCAACATATTTTAGCACTAGTCTGAAATTTGGAAATGAGCTGCGTAGCAGCTATCAAAACTGACAGAAACAGTGATACATTCATGCAACTTCCTTGTGAATCACATCTGTAACTCTCGGGTTGCGTTCAGGAACTTTCCTGAAGCGTTCATAAACGTACTCTGTCAGGATGGAGTATGAACTCACAATCGTTCAAAAACTTTTGCTCCGAGCAAACTTACTCTGCTTTTGAACAGAGTAACGATGTACTCTGACATTTATGACAAGTTAATATGTTTTTTGTGGGGGTTATGTTGTGGATATTCTGATATCTATTATCCTTATCTGAGTCGAATAGAAATACCATAATGGTTGTTTATCCATTGAAGATAACCTCAAAACAAATAACCTCGTGTCATGACACTTGACATTTATTCAGGCAGGCTCATTAACGGTAACTCAGTGGGCTTTAACCGGCTCACAAGAGTAAGTTGATGAACGCATCCACGTTGTTCTTCTACTGACCCTCTTTTGGCTTTGTACATTCATTTTCATTCGCATAATGAACAGACTCTCACAATACGAATGTGTATGATGATTCGATGCTATAATTAGATTGTTACATGTGTAATCATGTTTGTCTGATGAATTCTCTAATGTACTTCAGAAATCTTATGGCAATAAAGAACATTATGATTGTTTCCAGTATTGGATTGGGATCACGTATTAGTAAATCATCAAAAACGACAAATGATGATATGAAATGATCAGAGGTCTTCCACATACATACCGTCACTGCTACAACGAGAATCCACTTTTCTCCTTTTCAGTTTCAAATCTTGAAAAAGGCTCATCTTGTCGAGCTCACACGGCGTTCGCGTTAGGGTCATAACTCCTGAAAAAAAAACAAGAGTGAGCTAATTTCACAGCGAAATATACTATAGATACGATCATAATATAATACTAATATAATCGGTCCGAAATTGAAACGACACGACTTATTTAAAAAAAAAATCAACAAATATTCCGATTCATCAGATGATATACAGATGTTCAAGAATTTTCATGAAAGATCATATCTCTTGGACCAAAAGAATTGAAAAATGATATCTCAGACACTTGATATGTAGTTTCAATAGTATACAGGCTGGCCCAGAAAGACTATTCAATATAAGATTAGGGACTATATCATCAATTCAGTGATAAACGACACGGAAGCTCAATAATGATGTTTTTGTTCAAACAGGTCAACAAACCTCTGCCGCATTCACTGGGCTCATACGGGAATGAGCAATAAAAAAATAAAAAACACGAGGTTTCATGGAAAAAACATCAGATTTTGCTTCCAGTCGCAGTCACTATCCTTTTCTGAGTTCCCAGTGAAGAATGCGCGTTCGAAAATGGAGATCGACATTTAGAGATATTTTTGAATCATACAAGATATGAATGGAATAGAATGAGATAGAAAGTTCTGTACCCTGGTTGTTATGATTATTCTGGTTATTAGTCTATATTTTTATGATTATTATTATTAATGTTGTTTGACAGATATGTATGTTTTGGAAAGTAACATTTGAACAGTTGTGTCACAATCCTATATATCCACCTCAGGTAGAAGTAACAGAATGCCCATCCCAAATGACGAAAAAAAATATACTGAGTGGTTCCAATGTTATCATCCCACAACGAAATGAGTAAAATTGATATGAAAATTTCGTGAGACCCAACAAATATAGTATATTCAGAACCAAATTGGTGATCTCCATCCACCGTTGACAGATTCATTTTTCCCATAGGATGTATAAATCCAAAACTAACCGTCCGTTTACAGGAATAAACATGCGTCATTATCATATCGATATAACAGGTGACCCATAATCTCTCGAGGTAAATTTGACAGAATCTATAATTTCGTCGTCCTCCCTCTGAGAACCACTCTTCCGAATATTTAATATTGGGACGTTGGTAGCGTATTTTCAAGAGACTTTTTATGCTTAAATAATGTTATGTATTTTTAGGTAAGCTGCGAAATGGATGAGAAACGAAAAGGAACAAAATCATATTCAATTCCCTATGATCGTCATCCGTATGGGGACGGATCAAAAATTTCCCCATGGTAAATTCTGCCTGTCGTAAGAGGAAAATATGTTTTGAATCAGCAGACCCTACGGTATGTGCTGGAGATATTTTGGAGATTATCATGCTGATAACGGAAACTTACATACTATACCATCAGATCACCAACCACTGGTGAACAATGGGTTCAATAAAACCTATTCTAGGAATGTCGCTTGAATCAAGCAGCATACCGTTGTTGGTGCAGGAACCCATACCCGGAAACTAGACCTGATTATTATGTTGAAGTTAAACGACAGATGATTCTAGAGAGGCATTCAACACCAAGATGAGATCGAAGCTTGTCGATTGCCCAAATGGTTCCCGTTCGTTTTGGACCTTTGCCAAGGCAATCGGAACGAATCTCATTTCCAGCTAACTTCCTCCCCTCAAGAAGGGTGGATACAACACCACAAGAAAAAGCTAACACGAGGCCACGATATTCTCAATATCGCTACCATCGATAACCATGTGTCAGAAATTGTCTTCCGTCAACGCACAATAAGGCACATTCTGTTTGACCTCAATGCCAAGGATTCTTTTGCACTAGAACTAACACCAGTTATCTGCAGGTTGTTCTGGCTCTCTGATAGCTAGAGTCCAACCGATTCCAAAAAAAGGCAAGAAAACCCTCTTTTGCATTTACAGACCGACTACTTAACTATCTGAGTTCTCTAAAGTGAGGGAAAAAACAATTCACATCGAGCTCATCTAATATCTAGAGAGCTCAAGAATCGTGAACGACCGGCAGTATGGCTTCTGTCACCAAAGGTCAACAGGAGATCTGCTCGCCTACGTGACACATAAGGGCCAGGTGTTGATAAAAAAACATGAGGAATCCCTGGCCTTAGAGACAGGTGGATCCTTTGAATGATGATCTGGCGAGAATTCTGAAATGAGGATCGAGAAATTCAAGCTTGTATCTTCACCAGGAAGGCAGATCATACAAAGACAATATGATGATGACAGGTACCACCGTTCCCATTAAGTCGTCAATATCAATCGACCTCAAATTCGGCCTGTCCTGGAGTACTGTACATATGTTTGGAGCTCAGCCCCCGAGCATACGGTGAAGCTTTTAGACTCTATTCAAAAGAAAGCTTTTCGCCCAGTCGGTGATACTAAACTCACTAATTGATTGACTCCTCTAGAACATCACAGAAAGGAGCGATTCCAGGTGGACAAACTAGACCAGTTCAGGCTGGTAATCCATGTCAGGTTCGAAACGTGCCGAACTTTTCATTACCAAGCATCATCCATCAATAGAACGGCAAAGTTTAGAATTTTTTGCTCAAGTCCTTCCTGATGCTTAGGACCTCAAGAATTTCAAGAGAGATTCAAAAATACATTCTATCTCTCCCAACATTCCATCACTGACCAAGACGATGTTCCTCGAGCATTATAGGATTTCTTTTCGTGTTGTCAACGAATAATAAAAGACTCAGAATCCTGCTCTATGGAAGCTAAATGGAATTCTAGTAAATAAACAACTGAGATTGCTTGGACTCTCCTGAAATCAAATTTCTTGCAATTCCTTATTGTGAGTCCCCAGATCTCCATGGGGTAAAACGAAGTATAGTTCTGTTCAACAAACGATTAGAATTCCTTAGATTTCTTTGGAACTCCCTGGAATTCCTCAGAAATTTTCGAATTCCTCAAGATTTTTGGAAATTTGATAGTCCTGGGGGAAATCGCGTTAGAATCCAGGTCTACAAACAAATGGAATACCTACTGTTGAGATTTCAAGAGGTCATTTTGTTTTGTTTTGTCATCCTGTCTGTCACACATAATTCATCGAATTAAAAGTTCGGTCAAACAAAGTGCGTGTTTTTATATCACCTACTCAAACGTATTGCTTGATTTCAATAGAAATCATCCGTTATGACTGATTTTTATCCCTAATTGATTCCTGTCGAAAAGAATTGAATTATTTATGTAAGTATATATCATAAAAAATGAATTACTGTGAAGATTCGAGCTCAGTCTCTTCCGTACTAGAAAAGAAAACACCATTCTAATCGGCTGAACGCCAACATAACGAACGCTTTTCCTTCTTGTAACTTTCACCTCATTCGTTTCTAGCATTACGTATATTCAGTATAGGAAATAATTGTTATTCTCTCCTCCGATTGCGCAACACATAGGTGTAATAGAAATCCATTATCGAATGCACTTTCATCCTTTTACTTTTCTGACCAGCGAATAAACTGCACAGACATTGACTTCTCAAAGAACAACAACAATGCGCAATATGAAAAATAGTGATTTGAATATTATCAATGATGATTATGTCTGATCTCTTTATTGATACTTCTGTGAAACCTTCTATCAACATGTAGTCAACTAAGGCGACACTGATTTGAGATTCGTAATGAGATACTCAACAAGAATATAGTGCGGTAGGGTGGAAATAGTATATCACAGCACAGAATAGTACCTACTTATTTTGAACAAATATGAAATGTTGCCACATGAGCAAATTTTCATACGAAAAATTTAGGCATTCCGTGCGTGCGAGTTTTATACTATACCTTTTCCAATGGCTATAAAACACTCCCATATTGAGATTCATATTTTTTTATTTTCACTCCAATTTTCATGAAAATAACTAATTCCAACTTTCACATCTCATCTTTCCTTTGATGCTGACATACTCATCTTTATACAGGGTTATTTGAAAGGTTGTTGCATCACCTCGAGTTTGAAACACCCTATGGAACAATTTCGTAGCCGAATTCTTCCGAAGAATCAATTTTTACGAATTCTCGTTAAGAACCATTGCTTTCCACACACTGGTTCATTTCAAAGAACTTGTTACCAACAGTTTCTACAGATACAGGTGGCTGTACTCGTTGTTTTCCGAATGTCATCAGCTTCACAGTTTAGTTCATGGATATAGCAATGAATCGGCAACAATATTATATTGAAACTCATATGAAGAGAAGAAACGCAAACTTCAACTCCAATACAAACCAATTCGATTGTAACTTGACTTTTTCCTGCCACTACACGCCAAACGGATATTTCCGTCAGTTTGTCTATAACATTAGACAACTTAATCTCTTGATATGGTAGAGCGATGAACATCAAGGAAGCAAATAACATTTCTTGAAATGAAAACTATTGTTTGAAAGTTCATTTCGCTCTCACAAATCAACCAGTATACCAAAATATAGGAAATAAATCATTCTTTACAATGATCAGTATTTTGAAAGCGAGATATTTTCCAGGGTGTCTTGAGCTCAGGGATATGCAACAATTTCCTAATATAACCTGTTCAATGACGAATACGGCAGCAATAAACGAAAGACTGGATATGCGATTTGGAATTAAACCTGCGTTTGAAGTGAGATAAACGAAATATGGTTTATGAATTATGGTTTATGACAGCTCAGATCATTGTGTACAACATCAGTTTTTCTCTCCCTTCGTTCACCATTTCGGAATTATGAATCACAGGGTGATATCTGTAAGTGTGACAAATTTTCAAAAATTTTAATTCGTCCCGTTGGCAGTTCTTTCGTATCATGTTCTAGGACAAAAATTTGAAACTCAATGTATTGTGAATCATCATGTGATTCATCAGGATCCATACAATATGTATTGATACATGCACTCTTATACAACATATTACAGATTGATATGTTCAATTACCATAAACTCAAATTCAATAGAATTCCAAAAGTTCATTCCTTATTCAACGCTCTCTCTTTACGATCTATTGAACTCCTTCAACAAGATCTCTGCCTGAAATGGTCTGAGTCATCAAATTTTTCAAAAATTCAGATAAAAAAACATAATCTATGAGTAGAGATAAAAAATCTACATCGTCATACAAACATAACTTTGTTTCATCAGTGGTCATCAGCTGTCAATATTTTGTTGTATTTTCCTTCTAGGAAAACCTGTTATCAAACCACTGACGGAATCTTGAGGAATAGTAGTCAACTTTTCCAGTATTGTTTTATCTAATTGGTCAAGATTTAACATTTCATCTTCCCTTCTCTTCAAACCCAACTCCAACCAAAGATAGGATTCATGACTGAAGACTAGAGTGTACACTCGAGTGGCCATTCCATTATTCAAATGTTATAGTGTCTCAAAACTTCGGTGACAATTCACGCACAATGTCTGTGGTCTAGTAATATAATCGACCAGTGTGAAATTGTCATCCATGATTCAGGCAACTGGAACCACAACTTACCGCACACGCATGTCTCGGAACCAAAGAGCATTTCATACTCTCCCTTGAAATAACCAACACGATGCGATGATTCATCATGATACCTGGCTCTGAGATCACACACATGGAGCTCAATTGGCTCATCTGAGATTCGAACTCCTGTTGTAGTTACTATGACTACGACCAGAACAGAGATTGAAGCACCCTCCTCCGCATGATATTGCCAAACTGCATCAAAAGCAACAAGCTCCAGGGTCTATGTATCAAATTAAAGGGAAATATTACCAAGCAATCTGTAAAAATTGAAATCACTTCCGAAATCTCATGGAGTCAAGTAATTCCTATAACATCCTATAATTATCCTCATTCATTATCACAAATATTTTCGAATGTGTACACGCCAATCAAAAAAAACTTCCGAACGAGAAGTAGAAGCTGATGGCAACAGGATGTTCATGATGTGCGAGTATCGACGACGCATTGTGGACATGTTTACTTGCTCGAGATCACACACTCGGGGCGATGACCGGTAGTTTCATTTGAAAATGCTGGACGATTCGTAAATTCAAAATATTATTTTGAGTCGTTTGCTAGCTTCCACAACGCTATACCTATCGAAGTTTAGATACGTTTTCTCTCAATAATACGTTGAAGAAGATCGCGAACTTTATTTCGTCTACAATCATGATTGGATATGGATTTCCATTTGTAGAATTACATGAATCGATTTGGTTTAAGCAATTCTATGACATCGTAACTCAGAGCTAGGAAGGGACAACGTTTGGAATTTCACCGAATAAATCTTTGTGATCTTAAGTGAATCGCCCTGTACCTAATACAGATACACAATGAACAGAACATATGGATTCCAAAATGATATCTATAGGAATGATTTATAATTTGAATCAATAACTGTCATTGGAATATAAATTATTATTATTATCACCTTAGTTTTGGTAAAGAAATGGTGGTAATTGAGGAATTGGCGAACGCGCCGAATTCCTGTTCTAAAATCAAGCGATACGATTCAAGCCAATCTCAGTTTTCACTGACGTCGTGATGGAATGAATGTTCCATTCCAGTTCTATCGACTGTATTTTTTTGCAGTACGTTTCCACAAGTTATGGGCTAAGCCCAACTGACATGAAGAATTCTTCTTGAGGCAGAGCCTAACGGATTATAGTAATCAGTATCGAATTCACTGAAATGTAAACATACCAAATTGCATTTCTATATTTCTCATATCTCTAGTTACATCAACTTGATGCCAAACTGATGTGTAGGAGTTGTAAAGCAAGTTTTTACTATTATGTCAGCCAATGCGCCGTTTGGGATGTAGAGTAATAATAGTTCCAAGAAGTGGGCTCTAATCATAACTATAGTACTCGAAATAGACAGAATCTTCTCATTTTTGAACATAGATTGACCAGTACAAGTCGTAGCCAACTAGGCATAAAATTGTATAATGAACTTCCATTACCTTTGAGAGATGCTAACCTGGAAACATTCAAAAAACAATTGAAAATTATATTACTGCAAGAAGCCCATTATCAGGTCAATGATTTTAACCCTTACTGATTAGATCATCTCAAATTTGATTAAATTTCATTACTATTTTGCCTCATAGGGAGAATTGTAATGCATAATTTCAATTATTTGTAGGTGTATGTCTATATCTGTATATTTGTTATGTAGTAGGTTATAGTTTTTGTATTTTAATACTACTATTATTAATAGTTTTTGACCTATCCAGACACCAAGGTGTATTTGTGATCAATAAAGATTATTTTTATTATTATTATTATAGTTAGTTATTTGTATACCTAGGCCGCGAAATATCTTTTTAGCGTGCCGAAAGAAAAGTTATCGCCGAGGCCGAGGCAGGGTAATCTTGAGGTCGCCTGAAATTCTCGAGCCCGTGGTATACATACTATTTTTCGTGCAATCGTCGAAATTTTGAAACTATATAATTGAAAATACCTATTTTATTGCTTTGAAATCAACCAGAGTTCGATTCAATTAACAAAGTAACTGAATTCATTGGAGAAAACGGAAAAAAATTTTGAACAATCATTGTGAACCATCAATTATCCGCAAATGAAGAAATCCATCATGATTGGAAAGTAAATTAATGATATTCTCCCGCGCGAGTGTCCTGAACGTTTATTGTAAGATAATACCAAAATGATCTTTCCTTCTTTTATACCAAAGCGTCGTAGATATGTTTCGATATCCTCTATTACCTCTCCAAGTATGTTTTTTGGGTCACCCTGTATATTCAAAAGATACACTGTCATACACCGATCTTTTTAATTTTCAGCCCTGACAAACGAGAATCATTTCTATTGCATCCATTCGATATGAAAATTGATCTCAACTCATAATATGGGCAGATCATCTCATGCTCTGTGGATGAATATCAACGCGCTTTCAGTAATTTTTGAATATCAATAACCTTTTGGAGTATTGAAAACAAAATAGGGAAACTCGCCGTCATCTGATCACCAGGTATAGTGGGTGTGAATTTCAGCATTTACGTGATCTTTTCTGTCTGTCCACACTGTACTTATGAAAGTAAGATCCGTTTTCGCTGTACAGTAACCCGAGGAGAGATTGTTAAGTTGAACATCATTATGCCATACCTCGGCTATGGTTGCCCAACGTACGATTTGGAAACTGGCAAAGTCAATGTTCAGGACTGACCTTGATATTGCCAAAACCGAGTTCTATGTTACGAGACCCAACAAAGTGAAAGTGGACGATGTTTGTTGATAAAGAAATTATTTACGTGGATTTTTTTCCAACGAGTGGGATTCTCTGAATAGTAGAGATGAGCAACTCCTTTCACACTCGTTTTGTGTACAACATTCAAGAAACTGTTTCTACCAAGGAAGCAATTTTTAGAGTTTTATAGACAATTTCTTTCAGTACAGCGTTTCATGTTGAATGTATATAGTCACCTACTCTTCAATACTTTTTTCTTGATTTCTTGGTACAAATAATTTGAAGAGAGTAGCAACATTTCAATGAGACTTATGAGAATCTTCTTGAAGTTTTCGTCTGTATGCATTGATTAGGTTAGGTGAATTCAGAAGGAATCCCGCGAGTCGAAGAATATTTTGAAGTTACGGATAATTAGCGAAGTGCAAGATATGGCGAATGCTCAACATTTCAAAATTGGGCGAATGAACTCATTGAAGGACATGTGAGCGTGTTACATACTATACTTTTTCTACGGCTTCGAAATGAAACAAAAAAAAGAACTGAAACACTTTTAACGATTTCACGTGGTGCCACCAAATTCGTATTACCCATTCAATAAAGCTTGCTATGTTAACTGGGAAATGTTCAATGGTTATGACGATTGATAGAGGTGAACGGTTTCTAATGAAAGGGTAACTACGATATTGTTTTCAATATCACGTGAAGTTCAGCAGATTTCAAATATGTGAATAATGAATCATTTGGCGTAGGGAAAAACCAGAAAAATCATTTTCTCTTTGTCGATTTCCAATATTTTTTTGGGAAAAAATAATGTGTGCAGAATCATTGATATAATTCATGAGGATTGAAATTATGACGAAGTATAATAGGATTCATCATTCTGTCGGGTACGTTGTTATTTCCGAGGCAGAGAGACCTCGATATTTGAAAGCAGAAAACAACGCAGTTCCAGCCACGCGCTTCACTGCTATCGATCACAGCCTATAAATTGTGATGCAATTCCCGCGAATATTTTGCGTCTTTGGTTGTATGCCGGAGGTAAGTTGGTCTCTGTTAGTCAGAGAATTTCCTGCGAACATGTATGACGACACGAACCATGATGAAAAAAGATGGACGATCTGCAATGTTTGTCCCACCATGCTCGCAGTCCGATACCAGGTGGATAGGAATATCTTAACCCATTTCAAAAATACTCCATTCAAGATATGGAATGCAAGTCAGTCTATTTGGTATGCTATTTCAACTTCTTTTGTCGCTACGTTTCTTGGGTATAGAGAAACTTCATTTTGAAACGAATAGAAAACCTGGTACATTACGCATGCTCACATATATTATTGCGCACTCAATAATAGCGGGTTCGATACGAATAAGTGGCCATTCTATTGCGAATACCAATACAAAATATTAGCGTTTATGAGATTTATCGAAAGATAACACTCATGCCCGATCGGTATGAGGCCCGTAAATTTCGATTCAGGATAATATCTGTATGAAATCAACTAATAGCTATCGAAGCAAGCCACATATCAGGGACACAAGGTGAAAGGGGACCTCTTCAAGATGGGACTGGACAACGGCAACCTGACATGCAGTTTGTGCGATAGGGAACCAGAAAAAGTGACACAAATACTGGTCAGATCCGAGGCACTAGACCGCAAAAGACAGCTAATTTTTGGGCAACCAACTGGTGAGCCAGTAAAGGACTTGTACAAAGTTGTGCAAGGCACAAAAGTACTGGAGTGGGTACTGTGACAACAAAACATACCGGTGAGATACATGTCACCGGAGGCTCCGGTAGGACGAGCTAACAAAGAGGGTGAGTATGCCTGAACCTTGAAATATAAGACTCGTAACCTTCACCTCCGCGAAAAATATGCCTAGGTTATAATCTAGCAGGAAATGAATATTAGCACATTGTTGTAGGACTTCAATGTGAGGATGAATGTGCAGTCTTCAATGGGTAGAGAAATATCAGGTGAACCGTTCATTTCAAATTATGTTTTTCAATAGTGCCCGAACATCCAGTAAATCTTGAACTAGCTCCCTCAACCGATGCATAGCTGACCTTGGTCCAAGATGTTTCGAATTCGTCAAGCAGAATCGAGAATCTCGGCAAGAAATATCTGTTTCGGCCCACCAGAGGCCTCATCAGTCGCCATTGATTTGCTGACAAATTGGACACACTTCATGACTTGCGTATGTAAATAAAAATAGACTTTATGGGTGGCACATAAGTTGTATCATGTCAGCGCCATCTGATGGTGAAAGATCTATGATATGTTTCCGAAAGGAAATCCAGAGGCCTCTGGTGGCCGGAACAGATCTGTCTTGTTTCTGCTTGACTTGATTCATTCAGGCGGGTCTGATTTTGCCAGCAGGATATGGTAGCCAACTTAGTATCTCCTCTACAATCTTGCAAGATTGAGACAGACTGAATGATTGTCTCATTCGATTGAATTTCATTTTTACCTCATCGATGATTCCAGATTTCGTTAATTATTGTAACACGAAATGCTCGAGAAGAAAGAGATCTGCAGATATTGGTGTGCCATAGTTTAGAGGAATACTTTCAAATGAAGTAATATTTTTTATTCCCATCGAATGGGATCATATATATGATCGTGAAGATCGTAGGACATGGGAGTGCCATTATACACGATATTCACTGCGATCGACCATCTCTTTTGGCATTACTTGCAGATTTCAGTGTGCTATTGCCGAGGCTATTGCTAAACATAACCGACCTGCTGTTACGAAAAACTGTCAATGACTGGTCTTGACCCACCAAAAATGTCAAAGCCCGCGGCTTTGTGATGCAAGCTGTAACTGGGTAGGTTTTTGCATTTCCAATTGGCTACAACTGAACGGATTATAGACGGGATCTCTCCTATCCACGGTTCATGGAAAGAACCGCGATGAATTTTTATAATGACGATTTCTAGATATTGAGGAATGACTGCTTGTTTCACTTGATACTTGCTGCTGTTATATATATTATCCAGACGACAATCCATGTGTGTACCACTGAAAGGAAGTCAGCTCTGAGAAATCTCCACGGAAATCTCTCAGCGGCAATAATTGACGAGTCCAGAAAATGCTCACGAAATCTGTGAATTATTTGGAAGTACCTAATTTTGGGTCTCGATTCATCATCTCTCCATTATTTATATCCGAGTTAATATCTCATCATGAGAGTAACAAGTTTTTTATATTTGTTCATTTCAATGTTAGGTACTCTGTAAGGTGTTCTGTTCATTTATTTGTTTTTTTTCGATCAACATATACATTAGTGCTCAACCGAGAATCTGCAGAATGATTATCATTTGTTTCCAAGAATAGTGGTAAAATATGGAACTTCATATTTCACTAACAATCTGATTTCCTAATATTTGAGTCTGGGCTAGTTGAAGTAAAACAATACAAAAACTATTTTCCTGAGCTGAAGAAACCGACTTGATTTCGTCAATAAGATTTATAGTCGTGTTGCATCACAATTTCTCACTTCACCTACGGGCATGGAGTATAGTATATATGGAAAAAATTGCTTGAATACCTACCAACTTCATTTTGTTTCCGATACCTTGTTTATTTATATTAATGAAAAATTTGATTGGAGTTAGGGATTTCCAAGGATTTCCAGCGGGATTTTATATATTTACACTGGGAGAAATGGTGGGCTGGGGCATCTTTTTGTAAACAATTATATCGTTATAATCTTTCTCGTCCTATTTACCCCATAAAAGTATTTACTTTCTTAGAGCTTTTCATCTTCTTAGGTCTCAACTACGGATCGTCTACTTCGTACACAACTATATTAGTTTGCATTTTTGCAAGAAAATATCAACTGCCGGATCTAAAGACGACACACACATCGATTTAGTTATTTTTCAAGTTGGAATAAAACGTATTCACTTTGGAAAAAGATGGATATATCAGGAAATAACAGCAAGATCTTCTCTTCACGTAATGCCAGGGATGGTATGGTTACCATTGATACCTTCGTGGAAATATTGTCTCTGTTATATACTTCAGATATTGAGGAACAACAATTTCCCTTCGACTGTCATCAATGATAGATTATCGGGCTCTTTCTTTAGGGATCCTGAACTTGTATAGAAATAATTAGCCATAGGCAAATCACTGTTCTATGATTGGACCAAGGTGAAACAACTCCTCAGTTGTTTTTTTCCGAAACATTCAGTCAACAACCTTCAATCATATTTAATTCCGTTTTTAGTGACGATGGCGGATAGCTGGCAGTGAACGACAGCTAACGGTTCCACTTTTACTTCCGTGTTGAATTCCAAATTCAGATAGATAGAGTTTTCATGAGTACTTCAAGAATCAACAGAGGTGACGCCATCTCGTGTCGATCTCGGTTAGCCTTCATAAGGTATTGAGATTCAACTCATTATACAACTTTTCATTATGCGTCTAGGGATAGGGAGTTGCAACACCAGTCTATTTATATTATGAATTCGAGGTGTCCACAAGGGCTACACGAAAGTACTGCCATTAACATGAATAGGGATATATTTTGCCCACATTGACTTCATTTTGAAAAATATTTTTCGTTCATAGATGGAAATCTGAGATTTATTTCTACATTCTTGCTCAATTTTCATTCATTCTAAATGTTGTATGAGAAGAAACAAATCTCGAGATTATTCATACAATTGTTATGATAAATTGTTATTACTTCTGATGGGAACCATAAATTTCTATTTCAAGATGGAAAAATCAAGGAATGTGGATTCCTTGGCATCGAACAAGAAGTTGAGGTTGAGCTGACCAGCGAAGTTATCAAGAAAACAAGTTCAGAGCTCAATCAATTGATATGAAGAATATATGCGTTTCGAGTGGGAAAGTCGAATTCAAATAAATCTAGACACTTCTCTGGAAGAGGCGATGGTGTATAGCGAAATTTTTCGGTATATGTTGACATCGATATAATAGGAAAAGCTAGGGGAAATAATTCATCTGTAAGCTAGTCTGTGAGGAAAGAAGTATACGAGAGTATTCTCTGAGCAAAGCTTAAGGCAAAACTATTGCTCTGATGATTTGATGAAAGATCTAGAACAATGACTAGCTGAGGCGCAAAACATCATCAAAGAAGAAATACGAGCAGAAATCCAGAAAACATCTTCATTCTGAGGTCTTTATTTTAACTGAAGGACAGATAATAAACAACGGTACCTGGCAGCTAATGCATATGTTCTAACTATACAACACAGTATAGTTATAACAGCCTGATGTATACTGTTCGTTCAGGATACATCAGGATCATATCAAAATCAACACAATTTTTGACACTTCTAGTGGGGAGAATTGTCTTTCTTATCGGTCATCAAGCACTCACTACAGAGAAAGATATCAGCCTAACTTAAAACATTGTAACGGGCAGTGTATAGGCAATCTTGTATGATTGCTGATGATATATGTGATGATCACAATCAGCATGATGCGTGGCAAAATAGATGAAAAAATAGGTCTACTTTTCAGGTCAACTTTTGTTTTGAATGATTTGAACGATTACTATAGAAAAAAAATACACGTTAATTCCTTGGCAACTGAACAAAAAGGAATCCTTCAGTTGATGCACCTCATGAATATGCGGGTGTTAAATTAGTATGAAATATTAATTCTGAGGCACACAATAAAACATGGATTAACCCCGGAAATCTTACATCCATCAAAGTCGACAACTGCCCATGACTATTCCGAAACTAATTGTCTGACAACTGGATTCACAGTTTATCAGAGTCATTTGAACTTTGATCATCAGCAATTTAAAGGCCAATATTGAAGAGGTATGGCAGCCTTCATTTTCATGCATTTTCTTCATGATATCTAGAAGATATACATACAACATGTTATCGGATATGAGTTGAAGAGGAGCCCGATTGGAACAACGAATACTTTGAGTCATTCTTCCTATTTTTTTCGAGCTAATTTTCGTGAATCACCACAAACTATAAGAAAACATCACGGAGCCAGAAAAACACTTCTTCTTCTTCAAATTATATTTAGTTCAACAATCGGTATTTATATGCTGGTATAAATGTTTACTCTCGAAATGTTTCTCACGTTTTTCAGCAGGATCTAAAATATTTATTTTCACGTATCAAAAGAACAACTCACCAATCACGGTTACGATTCGAAAACAATCGAGAGAGATCCTATACTGAAAAACTCATTAAAAACAATCGAAGGTCTTTAGAGAAACTCTTCTGCAACAAGTGGATACGTTCCAGTGAGTCAGCCACACATTTTTAAGATAATTCAACAGTGACTAAACGATACTGGGTGTAATATCGTCTATCCATGATGTTTGATGATTTCACAATGAGAATGAGTGGATCTCGATGTAGGTATATATTCGAGAATGGGTATCTTTACCTAATGTACTTGGCAATGACCAAGCAACAGGTAGCTGGTTTGACGATGCATTTAACGAAACTGCGTACTTACTCATTCGGTACGTCTTAGATTCCTTCGTATTTCTATGTCAGTCGAAACAAAATAATCTTGACACTACTTCTTCCTGTTCTGTCCGTCCATTTACTATCATACATCACTACTACCGAAAAGTTTGTTGACATTCCATTGATACTTCACCGTAATGCGTACGTTCCAAACTTATAACCTAGCTTTAACCCAATGCCGAAGCGATAAATTCTTGCTGATACACCAATACGGGGCGTTACAAAAAGCCGGGACAGAGTTTTCAAACATGAAACTAGATGAATCGCAGAGATACGAAGCTGACGAGCTTGTGTATTGCTCACTTTTAAACTTTCTTCAAGAACATCAGAATGAGTCATGGCCACATTTCAATAATGACGTTATGGCGCAACTTTGTCAACGATCATCTACATAGGTAACGGTTGTTTCGGCTACCAGGAAATACCTTCGCTGGTATAAACAAACGTGTACGCCGCATGGCATGAAAGAGAAAAACGTCCACTCTGTCAACGTCAGCTGCGAACGCACTATTCTCACCTAAAGTAGTGTACATCTCTTTCCATTGATCGCACTTGAAATCCATCCAACTGACGTTTCCGGAAGAGTACTCCGGAAGATCCCGACTCAAGGAAAACGACGGTCCTGCGAATCGGACATGCCGATCGCGCCAACTTGACAGGCCGCGCGTACACTTGCCGAACACGTGAGCACCGGTAGGCGGATCCTCGTCAGGTAAGTCAGTCAGAGCGCTGCGGACCGACCGAGCGCGTTAACGGTAAGCGTTGTACTACAGAAACAGTTGGGGAGCGCTGGCCGACGCCGAAAGTAGGACGACTGACTGCTGGTGGATGGAGTCAGTCGGGATCGAGGTGCTGGGTGGGGTGGACGTCGCGCTGCCTGCGATCTTGCGTTAGACTAAGACGATGGATGGAGCGGAAGACACGCTGCTCTTCTGGACTGGCGTTTCCTGATGTCGTCATGGGTGATCGCTTCCTCTGGTCGGCTGACCAGATTACGTGGTCTAGGACATGGTTTCTCCAAGTGGGGTACCCGAACTCCTAGGCACAGAATATATACACTACGGAAATATAAGCGACATTTCTGTCGGCACCTTTGAAGTTTTCGAAGTCAATTGAAATGACCTCCAACAGAGGCAGCCATTTTGTGGATTTTACATTACGTGCGAAATTCAATGGGTAAATCTGATGAATTGCAAAATTCAATTCGCGATAGGGTTGAAAAGAAGGAGAACTGGTAATTGTAGATGAACAAAAAAAGCGAAGGAAAAATAATCTTACAGAAAGCGAAAGAAGCTCATTTTTTCACCACGATTTGTAGCAATGCAACAATTTTTGTATGCACTAACATAACCACCACAGGGTTTTATTTTGGTATAGTACTAATAATGAATGATTCAAGCTAAATTGCTTCGACTAAGTTATAACAGAAAATTCACATTGACATCGAACCTTCAAATTCTAAACGGCGTTCTTTTGTTAGTTGTACGTATCTCGCGCATGCGCATTAAAATTTCGATTCCAAATAGCAGTGGACTGTCGCTTCTGTTTCCGTAAGATTTATATTCTGTGTCCTAGGTCCTAGGGGTTCCCGAATATTCATAGAATAGGAATAGAAGCTGAAGTTATCCATAATTTCTCTCAAGTCTCTGACGAATTGGAAGTAGGTACCATCCTTTCATCCAATTTTTTACATCTGGAAACACAATCCATCAACAAACTTCGGATTAGATTTTTCAACGATTTATAAACATAATCTGGATATTCACGAAATTTGTCACTGATCATTTCTAATGCCGGCAGTTTATTTTCACGATGAAACCCATAGACTATTCGACGTATATCCTCTTCGGCACCAGTATCCAGTTTGTTGAGAGTCTTGTCTAATCTGTCTGTGAAATATCTTTTTCTTTCTACACAATGATCAACTACATCCTTGACTTTGATAACCATTATTCGAACTGTAGAACTGCTGAGTGTCATCATTTCAAGAATCATTTCCAGAATTCGTTTCTCTGAAGATTCATTAATTTCACATTTATATTTTCAAATATGGAGAAATATTTAAAATGACCCTTTGCGTTTGAACGTGCAAGGCCTCGATCGCAAATTTAATTTGCATCTTCAGCCTGTATAAAGGTTCTACAACTATTAGTGTCAAAGTAGCACAGAAGATACAAAGTCTACTCACATGGGGAGAAAACATTTATGGAGTTGGGGGTTGGGGGACATCACTACGAAGGCGTAGATGTTGCGAGGATCACTGAGACACGGCTTTCAGCAACAGTTTAATACAGTGGATAATATATAACTCACAAGATAAGAGAAAAAGTATATATGAATATAAACTGACAAAAGTAATATCAATAACTACAAATAGTTGAGAATCCCTGGGAAGGCTACTTTGATATTCATATACAGAGTATCAAATGTTCAAATATATCAGAATCAGAATATTCTCAACAGTAGAGAGGCCACAAACTTGACTTGTGAGTCGGAATTCCGAGATATGTGTCGGAATTCCGATCTAGAAGTCGGAATTCCGAGATATAAGTCGAAATTCCGAGTTATACGTTAGAATTGAAATCGAAATATGATGCATGGATCGATTGATGATAATCGGGAGAAAACAAACTATATAGTGTGTTTTCTGTTGATGCGTCATATATTCGAGCGGATATTTCTTCGGTCAGATTGAAATAAGTTACTATACATATACGTCCGCAATCGTTCTTTCTCAAGATACAGTGTGTTGAAGCTTTTTTTCCTGAAAATCGGTGTTTTTTCACTACTTCTACCGATTTAATCAAAATTTTTAGTTTCTTTCGATGATATCATGTGGTATCTTTTATACCTTAAGGAAGATCGTTAAGTTTTTTATGCAAAAAATACTATACATATATACTCTAGAGTGCCTCTCAAGTCGATATACAATTTTTCAAAGATTGGCAATAAACGTTTTGATATGAAGAAATATTCATAAGAGACATAATAGTGCAGCACACAGATGAAATATTTATGGGGGTATAAAGTGTATGATACATATGGCACAAGATATTGAAGTAATTTACAGACATGGAATGCTAATTCCTTCTGTTGTAGGAGATTTTTCACTGATCCTCGAACTTTAGTGACATCATCATTATTTTTTCTCTGATTGTTTTGTTCACTGTCATATGTACTGACTGATTCGATTTCGATTCATTCATTCTCCATACTTCATAGAACTGGCCCAAAATGCCACAGTGGTTTGGATTCCACTTGTATAATTTGTAGATCCCCCGCACAAGCCCTTCAAAGACTTCTGAGGGCTGCTTCTACAACCAAGAAGATCAGTTACAACAACAATAACAATGATTTGAGAATTGAGAATGGTTTGTCAAATAAGACATGAGTGTTATGAATATATCAACGATATAATTTGTGGATGAAGACATTACTATAACCACAACTAGGAATCTGAAGAAAAAAGTCGGTGGCCTCTCTACGCCTCCGTACATCCCAGACCGTGGTATTTAAATCTTCATAAAGGCCGCAGATGGTATTTTTTCAAATCCGAAACATGTCCCTCTTTTGAAACTCATTCTGAGCTCATTTATATTCTTTTTGGAGAAGATTTTGAGCTTTCTAATGCCCTTCTCTATAAATAGGGTTTCACTTGTCTTATTCTGCTCAGAACTCAAGTAATTCAATACCACTTCTGAAATATCGTATTGCAATGGAATGATAGTGACAGATTATAGATATGTGAGACTCTCAGTGACAACGAGACTGACTCTAAGTAACGAAATGCTCAGAGCTAGGCGAATTTTGACATGCGTGTAATTATTTCAATAAAAGGTTCCCTTAAGAGGTCTTCACAAAGACCTGCCACGCAGACAAAAAAAAATCGATTCAAGTATGAAGCTCTTTTTTCAGGTGATACAAATGTGTTTCAAAATGCGAAACTCCAAATCCATTTTGAATCAAATGTATTCCGTATTCCGTATTCTTAAGAAAATATTTCCATAAAACTTTCTCCGTCATGTAATCGTTGTAACCTTACTCGAACCGTCGTTTGAGGAATTTCTATCTTGTTATATTACCATTTTCAGGAAATAGATGATGAGTTTCAAAATCGATCTTTCAATCTTTCAATGGTTGTTCGAATAGCTGTTTGAATGGAAATATCCTCTAATTTATGTGAGAGTATGTATAGGAAGAAAAAACATGTATGTACATCCACACATAAACACAAATTCTATGAACGTTGTTATCAATGTCGAGCAAACAAACTGATTAGAGTTTTTAACCCAATTTTGATATCACGATGCATAGAACTAAATATAGAAATAGTAAAAATGCAACCTCTTGAATACATACAAGGTGATACAGTGTGGTATTTAGTGTGTTATATACAGAAAATGAATTTTTCCCGAACGACCACCTTGGATAGATATGCATACTGTTTGGGAATCTGATGGTGAAAGAACTACTTATTGACAATATCATATAGCATGTAAAGGTAATTTTAGCCTTTTCATCTCATTGTTTATGAGAATTTGCTTATGCGTATCAGAGTCTATATGTGATGGGATATGTTTCGAAGGAAACTATTATACAAAATATGAGATTCGTCATGAATTCTATGAATTATTAATTCTAATGCATAATTAATATTTTTACTATTTTATCACTATCATTTTTGTTTATGTTCACCAAAATGTTGGTCAATAATTCATTATTTTTCAGAAGATGAAAATTACCTCATCTTGAATTCATTATGAATAACTATAAATAAACTGAGTTATACGTATGGAAGCTTGTGACATAGTTCTTCCTTCTTAAACATGAATATATATGGATTCATGCGGTACTGTTTTCCTCTAAATATATCGTATTTTGGTATTTGGACTTGTTCGCACTTGATAGTGGACCAATTTGATGAAGATAAGAAGTACTTTTTGAATATTTCAATACACTCTGACAAAACTATATCCACTGCCAGTGAACGCTGATGCATCCATCATTCATACTAGGTGAGTTTCCATCATCAGTGTGCATTCTCTCTTGATTTCCTCATGAAATAGCCTGTCTTCCATAAACTCACAAAGTGAAAGTTTATAGGGTGCAAGAGTTCGCAAAGCTGTTGTCACATTGTCAAACATCAATGCAAGAAGTAAGTGACATCTGTATCATCAAGTTTGCTGCCTCATCAGCAGATATCAGTTATTTCAGAGCTTCATCAAATTAAAAAAAATCGTTACACCCTAGTTTCAGTCGTTCACATGTCGAATGCATATTCGTTATCTTTGATATATTATAAGTGTGATTTCGCCACACACTGTATAATCGAAGATATACTATTCCATTTCTTTCAGTCAACATTTCTCTACATTATTCCTTCTTCCAAAAATGCTGCTACCTGAAATTCCCAGTTTTCGAAGTCAAGCCCATTGAACTGAGCAATCCCACATTCCACCTACTGGACCCATAACCTATCGAAATCAGTAGATACCACAGTGGATCAGCGATAACCAATTATGCGTGAAAGTTTTACCATGAGAGCATGGAGAGATAGACCGCTCACCTAAAAGGATTTCACTGCTGAGTCTTGATACATCAGCAAACCTCAGAAATGAATGATGATAATGATACTGAACTAGTAAGATACGTTTCATTGGAATAGACAGTGGCTCAATTGAAAAAACTGAAGGAAATCTAATTGAAGCCTACGAGAGCGCTAAACGGACATGAAGATATTTTTTATTATTGTCAGTTTAAACTGGCATTTTTTTTATCTGTGGACAACACGAAAGGGAAACCTATGATGTTCGAGGAACATCGTGTTAGCCAGCGGTGAAATTTTGGGAGAGAAGGAAGGTGTTGGAATTTTTCTTGAATGTTTGGAGGTTGTAAGCATCAGGAAAGACTTCACTAGGCAAAGAATTCCACAACTTTGCAGTTCTATTGATGAATGATGCTTGGTATAGCGATGTTCGACAGGTCTCGAGCCTGACAGTGTAGGGGTGACCAGCTTGAGCTCGTCTGGTTTGTCTACTAGGAATCGCGCGTGGTGGCATAATAGATGATATTTCCGTTGAGCACCGACCGTGAAAGTACCTATAAAAAAGGCAAAGATCGCCGACCTTTCTACGATGATCTAGAGAGGTCAATGATTTGATGAGTGTTGTATCATCGAATAGGCGAATAGCTCTCTTTTGAATTGAATCTAAGAGCTTAAGCGTATGTTTGGTGGCTGAGCTCCAAACATGTGAACAGTACTCCAGGACAGGTCGAATTTGTGCTTTGTAGATCATAAGCAGTTGCTGAGATGTGAAGTATCTCTTGGCACGGAAAAGAAAACCAAGTTTTTGTGAAGCGGTCTTCGCAATGGACCTCACATGATCGTCCCATGAGAGAGCACTGTTGGTGGTGACACCCAGCAAGGATATTGACGACCTCATAGGAACAGTGGTACCCGACATCATCAAATTGGGCATTGTATGATCAGCCTTCTTGGTGAACATACAAACTTGAGTTTTAGTTGCATTGAACTGTACTAGATTCTCAGATCCCCATTAGGGATGAATGCCAGTTCGACCTGGCAATTAGCCATAATTTAGGCTAGCCATAATTAGGACTGATTGACATTTTCAACTGACAATTAGGGCTGATTGCCAGTGCCAGGTCGAACTGGAATTTATCTCAAGGGATGAATGGCTAATTGCTAGTTCAAACTGACAATTAATACTGATTCCCAGTTCAAACTCGCAATTATTGAAAAAAATCATCATGTCTGTAAAAGTCTTCCGACAAGGTCGTATATGACGAATAGTAATATCACATCCATAGCACACAATACAGGAATAGAAGTATGTTACAAGTTCAATAAGACTTTAGTTCCCCTTATTTTCAAGATGAGTTATGAATCAGTGAAGGAGAAATATTGGATTTTTACAGCATTGCAGCATTGATGGAATGATCGGTACTTCTAAATGGCTAATGGTGTCAACATCTCAACACATCGATATATCTGTTCGGGAACTTCTACTTATCTTAGTGGACGTTTCGGGAACAAATCTGCTACCGTTTTCAACACTATTCATAAATTTTTTCTTCGCAAAATTTTTCGATGTTTACTTGTTTTGGCGCTGAAAAGTGAATATACAGAAATATGATACGTATGTAGTCATTATTCTTCGCTAACTTTCGAAATAACCCTTGTGCAAAAATGTACGGGAAACCCTTGTACATATCTTGGAAAAGTTGTCGAGATGTTGCCACAGAGTTCATTGGCCTGCGAGTTGAGCAAAAAATGTTCGCAACAATTTCTATGCAGATGTAACAACGATGGTCCCTGAAATTCACGATGGAACAATTCCGATATTCGCAGGGCCAGTTCCCACCGTCGTTCGCAATTTCCATGGCGATATCGACGACGGTGTTGCGAAATCGGCCATCATCAGAGCTTCGACAATAGATGATCGACATGACACTAGGAAGGACGCCGTTACACGTTACGCAACTTTCGATCGCGTCTTACGGGGTTCGTTCACCTCTCGATGGACTGTGTGTGCGAAAAAATCAGTCGGTTTCACTTCTCTGTGCCGAGAGAAAGTTGACCCACATCACGTTCAACCTGAACCGACGATTTGTTACCATGGCGGAGGCAGAGAACTAGCGCTGTTTTATAACAAATGGGACTACGATTCTCGAACATACGTCGATATATTTTTGCCGGAAGCAAGCGAATGTCACTGACGCGACCCCCAAATAGTCATTGCCCTAGCAAGTGCGGATGAGTTGGAAACAATATTTTTTCTACAAGCGTACGATATGAACTGGAATTTTTCCAATTACAATTCATGCAAATGGAAACAACATCACGAAGGATCTATAGAGAAATGATTTTTGGAATCCTTGATATCAACAATTATCAGGTTTACTTTGTCGCCTATGTCGTCAATGGTGAGATTCTTCTCGTTTGCAAGCACCACATAATCCAATTATTGCTACCATCATGATGTGAATAAAGACTGGTTTTCCAACTCCCTATACATAGCCACTAGAAAAAGTTGTAGACTGCTGCCTACTTGAATGAATCGAATTTCGATACCTGACTAAGGTTGCCCAAGTTCGACACTAGATGACATCAAGTCTGTCGATCTCGAAGATTTTCTTGGAAACTCTTGAAAACATGATTCGAATTTGACATTCAACTCGAATGCAAATATTGAACCGTTAGCTATCCGTTGCTGTCAGATATACGCTATTATCAGTAAAAGCGGATTTGATTTCACAGTAAGGTTGTTTGACAGGTCTACATGTTTTGGAAAGAAACGATTAAAGAGTTGGTTCACCATCCTATATCCACCTTGCCTACATCAGATCAATCTAAGTCTATATATAGGGGGATTTTCACAACAATACATTTTTATTTTTCAATATTCCTTAATTTCCATAATGAATGGAGTAATTTGATGAATGATTTTGAACAAATTCACATAATACTGCAACAAACAAGCTCAAACTTTCATATTTTGTCACCAACCACTTATATTCGCGAGAATATTATATAATTGTTCCTCCCGCACTCGTGAGGAAATGAATTTTTCACACTAGTGTAGGAAAACTGCGTGCGGGTATAGGGTGAATCACGCACGCTCATTTCTACTGTTGGCTTGATCATAACTCAACTTTCAACACACGCATCATTATTCTAATGCAGTTTCCGTTCAACTCCGTAAGAACAAGATTCATGAGGTTGTGAGCTCTAAATTCGAAAAAGTAAGTTTAGCTGTTCATTGTCCGGAATTCTCCTGGTTCTCTGACTTCGGACATACCTCATCAAAGTCCGATAAAAATGTTCATTCCATGTAGACAGGCAACAGATATATGACGAAGCAATTATTGATGGAGCGGAATCTGCTGAGACAGCAACGAAGAGAACAAATTGAACCTTATCTAACTAACCTAACCTAAGACGGCCTATTCAAGATTCGATTAGCGGTTCTTCGTATCGGACTTAGCATATAACTCTTAAAACAATTCGGGGTAATTCAGAATAGTGAATCTCACGAGGAGAGAGTAACTGAAAATAGTTTGTATCATTATTCTGTCTCTCCTAGTCTAGTCATTATATTGATGATCCTGACGTTTCATCGCTAACTTTATAGAATCAAACTACCCAATTCATCAGTTTTCTCTTGGCACAAATATTTCAATTTGATGAGATTAGGTGACATAATTTCTGAAAAATATCCACCGGATGCCACTTCAACTTTTTATTTTCATTCATTGTTTTGTTCTGCAAAAATCAACAAAATCATATTCAGTCTCAGATATTCAGATATTTCAACAGTTCGTGAACGCACCCCATATTAGGTACTTTTGTAGGATCACCCTAGCCAATCTATTTTGGTGAACAGAGTGAGAGGAAGAAGAAAGAAAAAATTGTTGACCAAAGTGATTGGATATCGATTATTTTGACAGTACAATGCATTCAAGAGGTTTCTGGGGTAACGAACCTCCGAGCTCGATCTTCGGTAATTTTACATGCACTTTTCACGTATGAATAATCAAAATTGATGCATTTGTCTTGTCCATTATTGTCATTTGTATCTAGAAGAAGTGAAAAATGATTCACAATTGTTTTATTCGGCTTTGATTTCGAATTATTTGCGAATAATAGTGAATATGGCTTTGATGATTCATCGGTGTTTCTGATATGGAATTACTTTTTGAGGCGTTCTCAAGTAATATCAGTTAATGGATTATATTCATCCAAACTGGATATACTTTCAGGTGTTCCCAAGGGTCCCTTGCTTTTTATTATATACACTGCTGATATTTTGAATAATATAGAACACTGTAAGGTACAAGCATTTGCAGATGATACACAAATGTACATTATGCGAGTCATTGGTTCTGAGTCACTTCAACTATTGTGATTTCATCTATGAACCTTGTTTAACAAGGGTAGACAAGGGCAAGATTCAGAAAGTGCAAAACAGCTGTTGTAGACTAATTTATGGAATCAGAAAATATAATCATATTTCTCAAAAATTTCAAGAATGTAACTGGCTCAACATGGAAAACAGGAGGCAACTCCATCTAGGTACTTTCACACACGAACTTCTCAATGATCCTAACTCACCTGCTCTAGTACGTAAATTCATTCCTAGATCCAAAATACACTAAAAAAATGTCAGGAATAGTTCCACCCTGACCATGCCCCAGCACAGAACTGCAATGTTCCAAAAGTCATTTGTATTTAATGCTATTCAGATGTACAATCATTTACCTGATGAATTAAAAATATTCAATATCAATAAATTTAAGTATAAATTAAAATATCAACTATTTGAAACACAGCGAAAAATGTCTCGGCCAGCTTTATAAACTTCCTTTATTTATTTAGAAAGTGGTATTCTCAACTTATTCCATATTGTAATATTTATTATACTAGGTGCACTCGTTCATTTCTACAAAAATCGTATTCTTTCTATAAACACCAATATTGTGGATCCAGCCAACATCTCCAACATCACCAAAATATTTCATGTGGCTCTACTGTCGTGTTATTGTTTTTTTTTTCTTTTTTTCTTTATATATAATTTTTCCTTCTCTTGGGCAATTGCCCTCTGGTGGTTAAGTGGAATAGCTTTGAGCTAGACTTCGCCATCAGTTTCATTAAATTGTAATGTTTTTTTTCTATTGACAATAAAGAAGTTTATTATTATTATTATTATTATTATTATTATAATCCGGACAATGTCATTTTTGGCTGACTAATAATGTTCATGTGATTTGGTCAATGTTCATATTCCACTATGCAATCGAGACGTTGATATCGTTAGAAAGCTGGATTCACGGCTTATTGATCTGCGTATAAAGGTTATTTTTTACCAGAATTATTTACTTGGTGCGAAACGGCAGGAAAGTGTTCTGAGAAAAACATCCTTGCACGGTTCTATCATGAGATATCAACATTGTCCAAATTACATATAATATATGTTGACGTTATTTACCGTTCGTGTCGTGGAAAACAGTTTGTTCGATTCAAAACTAGGTTACAATCTCTGAATTTGAAACCCTTTCGAATGATTTTCAGAACCAAATATTCTGTAATATAGTGCTCAACGAGCTTTCTTGGAGATGTAGAAAAATCTTCAAATATCATATTTCCAAGGCCTACTATGATTTACTGGAGGGGTAGAAATTTCAGAACCGGGCGGTTATGATATATTATTATTATTGTATATATTTTATCATTATTATATTGAGGTAACTTTTTTCTCGAAAAAATGGATAGGTGGTTCTTCGATTCAGGCATAGCTGATAAACCATTTTACAGAATTTGAATTCAATATCTCATACAGGGTGTTGGTTATTCAATGGCAAATTTAAAAATTCTCGCTTTTGCGTATTGTATGAAAATCTTGTATGGAATTAATAAAGATGTGAATTCGCATCCAAGTATTCCATGTGTTCTTCCATTGAATGAACACATTGACTGGATATACAGGATACTCAAAACACATTCTTGGTGTTAAATCAACACCGCAGAAGCATAGTGAGAAAACAGACTAACGGTGATAATTTCGACAGATTTTCTCCATATTAAATATTTGGTTGTTCAGCAATGTTTCCTTTATGATAATCGATAATTTCATTATGAGTGCAGAATGACAAAAGATCATATACCTAGTTCTTACCTCTCTGGAAACCCAACCAATCACGGAACTCATCACCCTTCAAAATAAACTGCTGTATTTCTAGTGCATCCACTTTTTATTATTGCGATATTTTATTTTTATAAAATGTCGCTGGACATTTTCACTACAGTGTACACTGTAACTCAACTCAGGGCTGATGAAGGCTGAGAAATATATGATGAATGAAAAATTGTACCGACGTTAGTCAGAAGCAACGTTAGTAGGGTTGAGTATAAATCTGGTTTGACGAAGAAACAATGGGAGCAAAGAATAACTCTTCAAGATTGCCCCAAATCGATATTTCAACAACTTCAACAACAACACAACACCAGAAGGTATTGAGTATAGAAATTGGGACTGCGCAGGTGTAGTGAAAACGAGAAAATAGAGTTTCTGCAATTCAGCACTATGCTTATGAGCGAATAAAGCCATGGAACCGATTGATGATTTTTCAGTGATTATTCCTCGATGGTATGCCCAATTTTTGAGTTCATTACTTCTGAATTTTCCTGTTGGTGACAATGAACATTGTGAAAAATTCCGTGATTCACAGGTCAGTTCGCCTATAGGAGGAGTATGATTTCAATGAAGTTATGCAGAGTTTGGTTTGGAAGCTTCTCTTGCTCTACTCGATCAACTCAAAGACAAAAACTTTCGATGAATTCAAGGCTTTTTGAGGTCACCTGGATATTTGAACTTCCAGGTTATCAAATTATAATGAATCAAACGTTAATGAGATCAGAATATAGCTCATCATTTCTCTATAGATGATAATAATAACGATGATGATGGCGGCCAAATCATATATAAGACGTCGGATGGTGAATCTGAGTGCATCACCATCACTTAGCTATGGGAAGAAGTGGCAATGAGAATATATTTTCAGTTTTGGACAGTTTTGGTACGCTACAAAAAACAATAGAAAAAGAAATGATGAACTATAATTTTTTTGGAAATCTCTGGAAGCGGTCCAATGTTTCAGAACGGTATTTCGGTAAAATGTTTCCGAGATTCCAATGGCGGTTGTTAAATTCGAATTACCCTGTATTCACACAATTCACGAAACAGGATAATCCAAGAAGATGTTGCTGTGCATGGAAGATGGAATTGGGGACGGAAAGTAATATTCACGTACGTTGGTACCGGAAGTATAGAGTATATGAATTCATTTCGTTCTCAAATCTCGATAGATTTTTGAATTTCTAAAGCTACAAGCAAAGTTTACAAAATTCTAATTCATTTCTTGAACTGTGTTACAAGTATGATGATCATGTGTAAGCGACTACATCATGAATCAGCGCCAATAAATTCATTTTCTTGAAGCATTCTGAAATAGAATCCCTGGTGCTAGTTACTTATTTGTTTCTATGATAATGAGTCTGGAATCAACAATCCAAAGATCTATCCGATTCTCAGTCCGCTGGCTGTTCCTAATTGAAAAAAACAAACGTTCAAACAAAGGAATTACTAATAATGTGGAAACAATGCACGATCGCAGTGTCAGTGTACCTACACGCATAGAGAAGGAGGAAGTGAAGCGAATGTCGCTAGCGAAAGTTACATCTCAGTAGGCTGTGCTTCCCGTACCACCAGTGTCGTACGCATAAAAGGAGTTGCTGAAGGCTGATGGGAAATGAATCATAAGAATAGTGGAAGATGCAAATCAGATTTTATTCGATGTTTCATGATTCTATCTGTGATTCGTCAACTCCACATTGCCTAAAAATGAGGAAAACATAGTAGTGTTGAAAATTGGATTCGAATGATTTTCTGAGTAATGTAAGCCACAGACTCTCTCGCGAACGGATGAACGAAATTCAATCTCATTATTGCAGAGGTTTCTGCTTCATGATCCATTTTTTTTTGATAAAATTGAGATTATCAAAAATGTTCTCCATCTCAAACAAATATGTTACGAGCAACGTGTTTAAGATAACTATGTATCATAGAGTTATCGAGTAATTATCGATGTTCGATCGTTATAAGTGAGAGTTTTATTGCTAATTACCTGATCCAATAACACAGAAAATGAGCAAAATAATTTTGTCATGATTGGCTATTTCAAATTATAAACCTGAATTCATTATCAGAGTACTTGGAATTTTTAAAACACTCCCAAATGATATGGCAGAAGGGTAAGATCAAAAGTCACAATCAAACTGTGTAATAATTCTCTGTATACAATCTGTCTAGCGGGTAATCTGTTTGGGTGTTTGAAATGAAAATCGTTACCTTCATAAAATGAAAAGCAAGTGGAATCTCGCTTTTCAATTATTTAATTTTCGAAAACGATGCAAAATATCGAGTTCCAAAAAAATACATAAGAATTATGAAACATGCAGCAATTAAGCCAAATCCTTCATGCCTCCATCGTCGTCGAAGATATCATGACTTTTTTGATGCCATTTTTCATTGCGTGTCTCAATATCTAATTAACGAGGCGTCGAAGTTTCATGGAGGCACCATTTTTCAATACACTTTTTCAGATGGAATTGAGGTTGAGATATTCCATTTGTAACGTCTTTCAATTCTCCATACGATATCAGACTTTGAGACAAGCATATTCGTTAAAAACAAAATGGCGCTCGATAATGTTGAATATAAGTTCACAGCATCCCTCCGAAATCTATTGAACTCTCCAACTATTTTTTTTTCATCTATGAACCCGTAAGTATGACAGATGGACGCTATCTTGAATGAAATTCATATCAGTGATAACCATTTCATTCGATATTTTTCAAGATTGCTATAGACATAGATTTCTTCTAGATGCCAAGAGAGAATTGAAGATTCCATGAGAGCACGTTAACTAAGCCTTCTAGTCGAAAGGATCAAGCTACGAGATTTCCAACTAAATTATCCGCCATTGTGTTTTGAAAGAATATTTCCGTCAGAAATTCTGGTATCTTACAAAAAATTGAAAGAGTTTCGTTTTGTTTTCTTTATGTGTTGACATCACGGAAGGAAAACCTATAACGGAACATCGTGTTAGCCAAGGGTGGAATTTTGAGAGAGAAGGAAGGTATTGGAATTTTTCTGCGAAGTTCGGAGGTTGTAAGCATCAGGAAAGACTTCACTAGGCAAAGAATTCCACAACTTTCCCGTTCTATTGATAAATGATGTTTTTGTTATAGCGATGTTCGACAGGTCTCGAGCCTCGAGTGTAGGGGTGACCAAGTTGATTTCCTCTGGTTTGTCTACCAGGAATCACACGTGGTGGCATGGTCGACATGATTTCATCAAAAATGGAAACGGTCAAATCGATTTTACGCATCTGCAAATATATTTCCTAGTGGTATACAGGGTTGATAAAGTATGGAACCAAGTAAATATCTCCTAAACGAAAAGAACGATATTTTTGAAAATTTGCAGGTGAGTGCGATGGAACAAAATGAATCTGATGTATATTTTTATGTGAATGATATATTTCCGGTTTAACCGGAAATGCCTTCAACTTCTTAAATTTAAATGGGACACCCTATCTATTTTCACAGATTTTGGAAGAGCTTGTTATTTTGAATTCATACATACTGAGTTTAGTGTGAAAAAAATTGTAAAAACGAGGAATATAGCACTTTAATCAACCTCCTTTGAGTTTTTTGCATTAGAGCGAAAAACTATTCAGATAAACTAATTGATGTTGTTTGTATGAATAGTAATAAATAAACGTACAATTCACAAATTGTACAATGATGATGATAATTCAATGATGATCTGTTATGGTGATTGTGATTGTGAAGTTATTCCCGTCAATTAGAATATAACACTCGGAGAACAAAAGAGTACTCGTTTTATGTATTCTCCATTTCTTTATACTTCAATAGATTTGACAGGATAGATTGAGTATGTTTACCGATTTTCAAAATAATATACACAATATGGATGGAAACTAATGAGAGACACAAATCAAGCAGTCTCATCAACACTATGGGTTATCACAAAACACCTCAGTGACCACTATCCATAGTTGTAGTATTCACTCTTCTCAATGAAACACTATTTTGTACGAAGCGAACGCAGTTTCCTGAAATGGGGTAATAGGGGAGTAAAATAGAATTTCAGTGCAAGAATACTAAAGCCATTCTCGTCATAAAATACATAAAAGAGCAACGAATGAAATCAAATAAAAATTTCACTACCATTATTATTGATCAAGATCATCTAATTTACGATCGAGAATCACAATAAGCATCGGAAGTAACAATATAATGAATTATTGATCAATGCCATGTTATCACATTCATCACAGCACAGAAAGAAGTAAGGTTGAGTTTATCGCAAGTTATGTGAATAGTCTATTTCCGGATATATTCATACGAAGGGTAACGTCTTCTTCAGATATTTTCATCATATCATATATATAACACTGATATCATGAATTGATATCTCCTGTAAATCACATTTCAGTAATAGATTGATATCACATCGATATTGTAGAGACGCAAACCTCATTCCCTATTTCGATATACACAATGCCTTACCTCCAGAGTTCGCCAACTATCCCATAATTAATTTCAAGAAGAAATGGAAAGCTCAGCTTTTTTCTTCGATGTAAAGTGGAGACCGATAACTGTAATACGGCCATGTTTCTAGGTTTTTGATATAGGCTCCTGATGAAATCGTATAAATCATATAAAGGAGTTAATTTATCATCCAAACTCATCTAATTCTTCGAATCACTGTCTGACAGTGACACTTCGCCTATTCAATCATGCGTATCAAGATTTTTTCTGTTGTATATTTATTATTCAGTGCCGTAACTGACTTAGAAAGAACTATCATTTTCATTACAATTATCATTATTATTATTATTATTGTATATGTAGAAAAAAACTTTTTGATTGTGAAGAAAATTGAATTGAACCTGCCGACGCCGCTGTATGTATACGCTGATATTATTTTATTATAACGGTACGGACAAATTTCACTTTCAAAAATGTACAGTTTCCTACTTTCTCTTCACGTAATAGACACATTATGCTCTGTTGAGCACCAATTCACTTTTCAATGGGAGTTCGATCTTTTTCATGGTAGAGCGTGATAGCAAAAACATTAGAACGGTTAAGTTCAATCGAGGTCATCGTTGTTTTTTTTTTCATTCGATTCGGAGGATTCGATGCACGAAACTGTAATTCCAATCGAAATCTGTATTATACAGGAGAAGGAACCCATCTATTTGGATATCATACTGGTAGGTGTATATTTCATGGTACACTACGTTCTGATTTCGAATCATGGGATATAATACTGTCTGCAGGTTAACTGGAGACAATGTTATTGCTTCCTGAAAGTTGATATAGGTAGAACTTCGTGTTTTCTCTTCAAATCTGAATACGAAAATGGTGAATTTTAGATCTATTAATGAAAAATACCTGCTAACTCACATTTCTGTTTGTCAACTTGTCACTGAAGTGTCCTTTGATACAGATTGAAAAAAATATTGGAGAGAAGAAACGTCCGAATGAGTAGAAATTGATAATTTGTTTGAATACACAGGGTGTAGAGCATAGAAACTGATTTTGAAAAAAAACGGTCACTGGCCATTCGCAAGAAATATTACTTAGGTATCTAAGAGTTGAAATCCAAACGCGGGTTAGATCATTGATCTGTCTCCTTAACATAAATATATCGAAAAAATCAACAAATTTTATGTTTTCAATTTCGAAAATACTTTTGAGATATGTGGTTGAATATATCTCCACCTCATTACATAGGAAGAATTGAAATTAGTGAGAGAAGAAATATTCGTGAAATTATATACCTACGCATGTGATATTTTCTGACTTTGTTTCTCAAAATAATAAGACGATTAAAGGTTAACTTTCTTCATCTTTGGCTCCTTCGAAAATCTTCAAATTTGTGATGGGTATATTTACAAAAAGCGTTGCCGAACTCGATGAAATGGCTTCGATATTCGCAATTTCTTCATTATATACATCACCATATAGTAATATCACTGATATAGTTATACTTGAAAGTGAATTTATTGAATATGGAATATTCCAATGAAAGATTCGATATTTTCGATATGTCGTGGATTTTCATCTCATCAATAATAGGACAATATAGTGAAATACTCAGGCAAATATATCTGTTAAGAATGATGGAATGAAGTATTCATTTTTCTGATTTTTCAGATCCGAACTTCCACTAACCTGATGTTACGAGGTTATTAAATTCATACAGGGTTAGCACTTTTGTGTAGGATGGGGCGAATGAGTTTCAATTCACATAATCCATCTCTCATTTCGTCTATGATAGATATGTGGAAGAATTCGTGCACACGGTCGCTTTTCTATATAGTTATAACGAAATCAGAAATCGAAAGAATAGTACTTTATCATTTCGACAATGGGACAATGAATTTAGATTCAGGAAATCTATCTTGTATCTTATCCATGGTCAATATATGAAAAAAAGAATTCTTCTACACGACCACTTTCCTGGGTTATGACGAGAATAATCGAAAAAATAATGGTTTTTGATCCTGTCGACGGAGGGCCAATGACTTACAAATAGGGTAATATATCTTATGTCCTATCTATGATTGATACATAGAAGGAAGATATTGCAACAGATGGGCAATGAGTTCCTCACCAAACAATTCCAATATCCGTTGTATCTGAGTTCGACATAAAGACGAAAATATGACAGAAGTTCTCGTGCGAGCGGACATGTCTATAGGATAAAAATGAAAGAAAAAAAACCATCGAGATTTATTCATTACAGGGGTCATTCTATCCAACATTCTACAACACTGATATTGATTCATAGTTTTGAATTCCTACAGTTTTGTACTGATTTTGAACATCGTCGAATGCTAACACCTCGGCTTCTAACCTACATTCTCTCAATTCACATCAGGTTCTCAGATTTTTTTCTGGGAAATGAACAAAATTGGTGGTAATGTGTTTCTTCAATATGGGGAAAGAAGAGAATAAGAAAGACCAATGGAAAATGTTTGGTTCAACACTTCTTCAAATTTTGGTCGATGCTCGAACTACACATGAATTGGAAATATCTTGTTCGTTTGGAATACTATTTTCATTCTTCGTCGAAATATGATGAATCGGAACTGATGATGATAGTGTCATCTAAAATCGATACCTTCAATAAAAGATTCAGAAAGATGATGAAACGAGAGCGATTGAAGAATTCCTCGGACACGTAATCAGCAAAACTGGCCCATATGGATTCTAGAGTCATAGACATAGTTTGCACGTATATTAAACAATTCCGGCGGGTTCACCAATATCTTTGTGCCAATATCGATTCAATCAATTGCAACGCAACTGAACTACATGTTCATTTTCACATTTCCAGAAAATATTCCATTTGTATTTCGATCCAAATTCACCGGGTGTCACACTAAGATCGTCTAGCTGTATCAGTATGTATTTGTATCTTTCGAACCACTCAGCACAGTATGATAATTTCTTTCTACTCACACTTTATATTGTCTGATTCCTTCACAATCTATGAAACGGATAAGTGAACAATTCCAATCGATTTAATGGATATGAATTCATATCCGTTCATCTGTGAGATATGAAATCCATCAATCACAGTCCATGTATTACCCGTTACCATGGAAACTAATTCTCGGTTTTGAGGGTCGGTGTATATCAATCTGTCAAAACAACCATTGTCAAAGTCAAATATTTGGTTCCCTATTGCTGTTGTTAAGATCAAAATATACCTCAATATGAAAACTCACATAGTGGAAATTAATGTATTGATGATGTAGGTATATCATCATGTGATAAAAGCCGTATTATATATATACAAAAATATCTATGAACTCATATGGGTTCATCTCCGAAACTATTCGAAATTTTTATCATTATGCGGTTTAGACCATTCCATTTTGATATTTATATTGGGTTTTTTAGACGGATTCATCTTTTCATCTAAACTTCTAGTTCTGCACCGGAAATAATGATGCAGGTTTTCAGGTATAAGGCAACTTTATTCAAACTCCATGAAAACATCCTGCAAATTGTTGCATATTTAGAAATCTCTGCCTTTTTTTCTGTCTAATGATAACGAGTAATGTTCACCCTGAAAACTGACTGAATTACAACCGTTTGAGCCATTCATTGTTTCATATCAGACATTACGAAATGTTCTCAAAGTCGCTTATGAAAATTTAGGTAATAGAGAATGTTGAGCATGGAGAGTCTTTCAGAAGAAGAAGATTACCTTACCAACCGACTTTCTGAAAACTGGATCTATCCAGCAAAATAAAGGATTCCTAACGATTTCAATTGGCTTACGAATGCCACAGAAATCCTACGTTGCATACAAGGAGATTCCATTATCCACAAGAAAAATCTCTGCCCATACAGGTATCCCAGAAAGTACAGTTAAGAATATGATGTACGAGAAACAATTGAGATTGAAGTGTTTGGAAATTCGAATAGTGCAAGAGATCAAGCCAGCCGATTTCGAGAATCGTGGATACTTTGAAAATATCCGATGTTTCTATAACAATGGCAATGTTGAAGATCATTACTGCCGCATTTGGGTATTGGGAAAACTAAGAAGCATCCATGAATATGTCAGTGATTCAGTTTGTTGGTCCATTCTTGTTCAACAATTCAATTGTGAACGCACTGTCATTCTCAGATCTGCTGTAAGAAATTTTTTTTCAAATCATCATTTGATTTATTTTCATAGTAGGACTAGGTTATTATACACATTCATATACATATACATATACATATACATATACATATACATATACATATACATATACATATACATATACATATACATATACATATACATATACATATACATATACATATACATATACATATACATATACATATACATATACATATACATATACATATGTATATGTAATATGTATATAGTTCAGAGACGTATTTTTCTTCAATCTGTTCATCGTCCAAATCCATTTATCAGAAGATTTGTTCCCACACACTCACGGATTGCCTACTGAATCGAAAACATCACTTTTGCATCATTATGAGTCTCTTCTAGCTTCGAGTCTAGTTCTATATGAGATAGTTCATATTCATTTGAACTATGAGTAAATTACAACACGAGATATATATAGTTACTACTTGACTACTCGAATGAACACACCGAAATAAAAAAAACTAATCACAATAAAACACTAGATTTTTTTTCTTGTGAAATTCACAAGGCAGTCAGTTATTATCCATCATATAGATCCATACCGGAAATATTCAGGTCTTAATCGAATGCTAAATTGTCGTTAACAAATCGGCAGGTCACCCTGTACATGGTTCTGTCGTATTACCTATTGCTAGAAAGTGCAAGGGCATACACCATAGAAGACTACGAAAAATAGGAATTCTCCTATCCGTCGTTATATCATGTACGACCTTATGCTAGAGATGGGCAAGGTATATCGATTCGATTCAAAGTGCATAAGTTTCAATATAAATTGGAGTGAATTCTCGAAGTCATCACGAGAATAGAAAAATTTAATGAAGAATTGATGACGACTGGTACAGTGTTTGTACTTGGTCTTCAGTTGAGGTGAGTCTAGTAAATATACAGGATGTTCCAATGGTCTGACGGAGGTAAGCGGGAAGCTCGTTTGGATTCAATTAAGCCAAAGTAAAAAGTGTCACTGTTCTCAAATCATTCGGGAATATAGTTTTTCGAAATCTCTCATCACATTTCCACTGTGATGACAAGCCGATTTCTTCGGTATCAACTAGTTCTCTGTGCCGCCCCAGACGAAAGAATTGAGACGTGTCAAGTCGGGAGACCTAAGAAGAAGAAAAACGTCATGCAAATCAATCATTTTGGAAAATGATTAATCTTTCACATTCCATAATTTACAGTCCATCAAACGGTCCGGTCAAATCATTTTGTGAAAAACGTAACTAAACATTCCTGTTCAATCTATCTGCAGATTATTTTGTTCGTGCAGATGCATTCAGTTTTTTCCTTGTAGTGTCTAGAGCTTACCAGTCGCAGTGACAAAATTTACACCATTTGTATTCTTGCTTCGGAGACAACCACGTATTTTTGATGATATCTGATCAAAAATATTGATTATTATTATTGTGCGATTGTTTTTACATAAATGTCCTTTATTAATTGTTACGGCATTTTGACTGTTTGGTGTGTCGATTACTAAACATTTGAACATTCTCCATTATTGGAGATAACAATTAAATATCCATTCGAGAACACATATTATTATTCACGAGTGAGAGCAGAATCATACAGTGGATCTCCACCTTAAAGACCATCAGAAGTAACATTGAGATGACATGTGTTGTAGATCTGAAACTTCATTTCAAGGAAAAGTGAAATGGTCCATAGATATCTTATCAGAAATGAGAAATATATATCCGAGTGTATAACTGTATGACCCTCCTTTTCTCATCGTCTTCATATTTCTCAGCTCCACTGAGAACATTGATGGATCCAGCTTATGAAAAATTGAACAACATTGCATTTGCCAGCTCATTTATGATAACATTACAAGAAATATCAGTTTTAGATGTATTAGAATTCATCATGACGATATTGAAAAATTACAAAATACTTCAGTTTGATCGATATCTTCCCAGATGTGAAATGCATATTTATATATTTGGAAACAGGAGAATCCGGAACAACCTTTTAATCTATTGCCGCCTAGTATATTTAAAAAGGAAATAGTATGTGTGATACATTATCAAGTAAAAAAATAAATGGTCATTTATGCACAATCTAGTATACCTAACACCTTATCAATGTTGCCAAATTTCAAATCATTCACCGAGCTTTTGAACATTAACAGATGTTTGAGGATGTTATAAAATTTGTTGACAGACCTGTCATGATTATATACTGATGCTATCATATAAAGATACGGTCGCAGAAGCCTTGAGGAAAATATGTCCGCAGCTTTTAAAGATTGAGAAATCAATAAAAAGTCTTCTTTTCTTGTCTAATTCCTGAAAAATCATCATGTTTCGAGAATGCAGTCACATTATTTTCATTACTTCAATCACATATCTGTACAGAGGTTTTCCTTGTCTATATCACAGTTATTTTCCAATCAACATACTCACAGAACAAAGAATGGACGAATGACTGATACTCTTTTCAATGAATTTCATCGTTTGAAAGTTGGTACTCAGAATCATGAGCTATTTTGTTTTCTATGTAGACTTCACTTCAAATTAGTTGCAATAACTCACACGCGTAAGAAGACTAGTGACGTGAAAGTAAATTCAGCAATGAATTATGGGCAAAAATAATATAGAACGTCTGAAACTCAAACTAACATGTATTGGTTTCTATTAGTTATTTGTGTGTTTGTGGACCATTAACGTCATGAGACGCTTTTTCCGCGTTAAAAGGAATGCGTATTTCAATATATATCAAAAAAATGTGAAAATGATAAGAGGAAGAATGTGTTTGTGATGAGAGGTCAGTGCCGACTTAAGGTAATTTGACGCCTGGTACTGTTACCGATGGCCCGCCCTTCAGTCTTAATAGTTTTGCATACCTTTATTATCGAAAACTATTCGATTCGATATTTATTGAGGAAATTATAGGACAAATAGGGAAATTTCAGAGAATACACATGATATCGTGTTATAAGTAGACATACTAAAAAAGAGACTCTGTGGAGTAAAAATCTGAAGCATAATACACATAAACATAAAACTGGTTCGGATTTGTAGTAATTTTACTACAAATGTTAACCACAACGAAAATTTGTTAACAATTTTTGTTGGAACTATTTTGTTATTGCTGTGTGTTGTGATAAATCTAATATTCATAAGATAGCAAATATTCAGTTGCCATACAGGCAAATCATTTCTCTTCCTAGACAAAAGCACAGTTTGAGAAGTCTATATAAACTTTGACAAAAGTAATATTACTATTCTGATTGAAATTATTCTACGAGATCAGTAGTTTCCTGTCGATTCAAAAGTCCATTGTATGTGATTTTTTATTCAATCTCTAGTGGAAAGGAACTGTTTGATCACCCTAATTTGTGAATTTGAGTATCAATATCAACACGTTAGTTGAATAGCACGCACTTCACGGAAGGTGCCTTTCAAAATTTTGCCGTCTAGTGCTAGTGCTAATCACCCAAAAGATCCCTAGTAAAATCGGCACTATGGGAGATTGATTTGATGGATATTTTCTCTAGTATATTCAATCCTATACAACATAGTATTCCTTTAGTTAATCGAGATAACAGTCGCAAATCATTGTTTTTGTTCGATGTGCCCATCTCTACCATGTGCAAGTATTTCTGAACGATCGCCGTCGTGTGTATTCTACAACTCTGTTCTCGCATAGCAATGACCCGCATCTAGGACAAATGTTGCAATCCGGACGCCATTGCACCGAACACATAATATACCCACAACGCTGCGACCAACTATTTATTATTCGCTGTTTGCTATTACAAAGTCAATATTGTAATCGACACGAAATTTAGGACGATCGGTTCTGGAGTTTTAGAACGAGGAAGTCATTTGTGATAGACGAATATACATAATTTACAGGGCGTAGTTGAAAGTAGCACAGATAGTGGCTATGGGCCAGTATGGGTATCTCGGAAATTTGAATTAGATAAAAGTTGAGCGACTGAAGGACCAACAAAATGACACTCTCAATAGTCTTTGATCTGATTTTTACTTTTTCGAGTTATTTTCAAAAAACTGAACTACCGGATTTTCCATTTCATTTTTTCTGATGGTAATAATGAAGAATCATCTTCACGGCAACTTTTGATGTTCATTGGTGTGGCATCATTGATTGTGTGATCCAACGATTCTTCTTCGAGCAACTGATATCTTGATATTAGATCCGAATGATCCTTTCAATTGTAATTTCGATGATATACTACACATATAAAAATTTTTTGGAATACGGACCTGAATTTTTCGTAATTCAATACAAAAGTTTCATTTCGCGAGTCGTACTTTCAAGAATGACATCAGTATCACTATGCGATTCGTAATAGGTACGTGAATAATCAATAATTCAATAACATAACATAAAAAATAACAGTGAATGAATGATTAGATGCACAAATCAAAAATATATTAGGATGACTTATACAGGGTGTTCCGGTGATCATGTTACAATCTTCTAGGGTAGATAAAACACACGGAAATAAGAAAAAAAGTTCATGTGAACATGGGTCCGGAAACGCTTCTTCAGGGAGCTAGGGCCCTTCGAAGATGGCCTCCAAAAACTACTTTTCGTTTTATAGCTTCGGTACTACTGCAGCTATCGCAACCAATTTTGGGACATGAAATTAATTGCAAATTTATTATTAGTTTTGCTTGTGTAGGTTTGAATGTTTTTTTTTTGAAATATTTTGTATACGTTCCCTTTTACTTTTTATACCCCCAATTTCGAAAAGGCAATAAATTTCTCTAATATAATTCATTTTCATTAAAGAAGAAGATTTAACTAACTAATAATGCTCACTATCTGTAGTGAACCTCATTTTCATATTTCAACGTAATAATTGGTTTAAGACCAATAATTTATTATTGATTGGATTTAGCCATTTTCGGAGGAAACGGTGACAGATAGCGATTTTTACAAGAGTACTTTTTTTATGTAAAAGGCATTGGAGAATCATAATCAGATATAAAAATGGTAAGAAATTGAAGCCTAAGAGGAGTAGGGTCAAATTTGCCCAAATACCCCCCTTGTTTGTACGCCCCTGGTTGAAGGTGACAAAATCCGGAAGGCTCAAATTGATGAACCTACGAACTATATTTCATGTCCCAAAATTGGTTGCGATAGCTGCAGTAGTACCGAAGCTATAAAACGAAAAGTAGTGTTTGAAGGTCATCTTCGAAGTCCCTAGCTCCCTGAAGAAGCGTTTCCGGGCCCATGTTCACATGAACTTTTTTTCTTATTTTCGTGTGTTCCATCTACCCTAGAAGTTTGTAACATGATCACCGGAACACCCTGTATATTATCAAGATGAAATACATATTATGAATATTTCACTAAATTATGGCAAATACAGGTTCGTTTTCCAAAAATTACCTTGATTACGGTCAAAAAAGGGTCGAAAGAAAAGACAAAAGAAAAGAGCTATATTGGGATATCATATCAAGATATCACGTTCGTATTCAAAGAAATTAAGTTGATGATGATATTACTCAAAGACGAAACGTTGGATCAATGGTACCATATTAATTATTGAAATCAGAAGTTGTCATATAGAGATGTTCCTTATCCAGTTATCAAGACATGAAAAAAATGAAAATCGGGAAATTCAGCTTTTTTTTGAGAACTCAAAAACGAAAAATCTTATCAGAGATTTTCGTAAATCATTTTGTTGGTCCTTCTTTCGTGCAACTTCTCTCCAAATCAATCAAAATCTATATTTCTCATAGTTTCTGAGATGCAAATCCTGGCCCTCTTTGAATACAGTGTAGATAGAGATCACAACACAGACCACTTCACTTTCTTGCTATATACTTTATTTCAGAAATAATCCAATTCAAGCTGATTTACCTGTTAGGGAAATTTTATCATTCATTACATCGACACAAAATGAGTAACCACAAACAATAGGTTCAGGTACTTCGGTGACCATTCTCTTTATAGAAATTTTTTCTCGGGTAGGTCCAGGTATTTTCCGAGTCATGACTTTTCTCAATTTTTCATTCTTCAGAACATCGTAAACACTGATGATTGACGTCAGATGCAAAGAGTACCACAACAATGCATCCAAGGTTGGAAATCTATATATAACTAGTGTGAAAAGTGACATATTTTCTCATTCTGAACCCAAGGTGGGATTGTCATCTTTAGATTGGGGTATTCACAATAATTTTTCCTAGGCCACAGGTCTTCAGGATACTTTATAGTCTGTAGCAGCCAGTGAGCAGAAAATGTTGCCCTATCTGTCTAAGATAACGACAAGTTATTTCGCTTCCTCAGAGAAAGTAAAAAGAAAATGCAAGTATATGTAGGTAAATAGTTATTTCGTAACAATTGCGCAAAGTAATACTTTTCCGCACGCAAATACAGATAGGCGAACGACGCGAAGCGGTATTCGTATGAATTTTTGAGTGTGGGAAAGGCACTTTGCGAACGTGTTAGAAACAATTTTTTTCTACGAGCTTCATATCAGATAACAACAAAAATAAAAAAAATATAGCTCATTGCATAATTATCAATTGAACTAGAAAGAACTATGAGTACAACAAAAAATTGAATAACAATAAAAAATAATGATTGAGAATTTGATTAGTTATTAATAATATCCATGACAAAAGAAACCGTATTTCGTGCGGATGAGGCACTTGAAGGCAATTATAACTTCCTCCTTTCCACTATTTGTCCCTTTGTTGTAGCATCAGTATTTTTCGAGATTTAGTAGGCAGTAAATTTAAACTTGCAGAGTTCGCGGCCTCTATGATGGAATCTGGTAACTCATCGTCAGAACTGCTCATTTTAACATTTTACATTGAACATTTTCATGATAGAATAGGAAAGTTTCGGTGTATGTGCTGCCAATCTGAGGAAAAATCTAACATCTTGTCAAGGTTGACAGGTGGACTTATTTTTGCTTGATAATATTGAAAATAATCGTACAAGGTACTTGTAAAATATTTTCATTTTATTCAAGCTGAAATAAAAAAATCGGAAAATATATAAGGTTGAAAGGTGAAACGACTTGTCATGTTGCATAAAATAGTCTACAGCAAATACAATGAATATGAGTTTTTGATACCAGTCAGATTTTTGAGCAGTTTTACTTTTTGGCACTCAGTACTCAGTGCGGATAAGTGTAACTTTGCGAACGTCGTAAGAAAACTAATTTCCGAAATCTTTGATATCAATACGAGAGGAAGTGGACGAACATCCTGACTTCATCAAAATGTTGGAACAGTAAGAGATTACTTGAAAGTAAAATTTTTCAATTTAGGAACCAGAACTGAAAAAAAAAGATTAAAATTTCTGGCTAAACACTCTGATTTCATTTGACTGCCCTATAATGAATTACAATAAATATACATTATTGTCTTTCTCTCTAGATCTCTGAAATTTGAAAAGTGAAAATTGAACCTTCCCGTATAATGTCAATAATGTCAAGGCACTCTAATAGCAGTAATCTCCCAAACTCAGTATCCATCTACTAGTGAACTAGAATAACATGTGATCGATGCTATATTAAAATATGTTTCATGGTAGATTGCGATTTAACGACATTGCTCTTTTGCTCATGCAGCCTTGTTTCAGGCCAGTTTTAATGCGACTTCTATGGCCAATTTTGTGTTTTTTCAATCAGTAACATTGACAAAGCATAGGTCAAGAGAGTTTACACGAGAAATAACGACTAGTCTCAGATGGAAGGTTGACACACAATATATTTTGAGGTCATATTTCTACTGCTATTCCAATTGCATTTTCTATTCCTCTATCGAAACGCAGAGTTGAATCGGCAAACATTCGAAGAGTGTATTTTCTGATCTTTCGAATTCAATTATCAACAAACAATTCGAGAAAATCAATATATATACTGTGTCCAAAATAATGAGGGTCAGTATAAGCATTTCAGAAACTACGTGAGAAACAAATCAAATGAGAGAAAAGTTCCGCGATTGGAGTGGCAACAAAATAACTTTTCTTTTGATGTTAATTAATTTGGCATTATCGATTTCCAGATCCCACGTTTCATCTTTGAGCAACTATCATCAACTTTTTTCAATTATGGCCATGATATCTTGATATCAGATTCGAATAGCACTTTCCATTCTGATTTCGATGATATGCTGAACATTGTCGTTTTGGTGCGCTTTTCGAGCCTATTTTGACCGTCATCAAGTAATTTTTCCACTAGTTTTCGGAATATGGACCTGCATTTCTGATAACTCTGTGAAAAAAGTTGATTCATCAAAAAGAACACTCAACAATGCGTCATCATAATGCAATTCGGAAAACGTGAATAATCAATCATTTATTAACATGAGATTTCATCAGTGAATTCATTGATTGATTGATTATTGATTGATTGACTGTTAGTTGATAGAATACATAACAGTATGGTTCGATAACCATTTCAATAACGATGTACAAAACACTGGTGCAGTGACTGATCGTGTTTTGTTTCGTCAAAAACGCTAACGCCATTTTCCGCTATAATGGCCTAATAAATATGAAACTCCCCAGACAATGATGACTTTTTTACAGATTTCTGTACCAATAGTGTTTTGAGATTGTAATTATGTAATTCGATCATTAATTTGAAGTAACCTAAATCACTACTCCTGAATCAATATTTTCATAACACCGATTGTGCAATTATCAATAATACTGATTGTTTCGTCATCATCATAAGCTCATTTAGTTATTATCATTATCATTTAGTTAGGTATTTAGTTCAGTTATATTTATTGATTTATTGGGAATTAGTTATCGAACAACCCTCGTAGTTTGGTAGTAATGAAATATTTCAGTATCGAATGTTAAGTTTTTTCGGGATTTATCGCGTATGGTAAAAAATGAAGTGAAGAACCATCTTGGCCCACCTATACCAGAACGGGCAGAATCGATTCGCATCGCATACCTATAGTTCGGACTCATAAAAATCGCTCCGCATATAGCGTGATCTAATGGTCCCCGGTTTCGGCACCCAATCGTGGTTTCGCAACCTGTCATCAAGATCCGGTATCGCCCAGTCTACATCCTGGTACCTCTGGAAGTTCAGGCCCAACGCTTGAAGAAGAGTAAGAGATTCTTTATCTTCATTTTCGTTTGCTTTATTCGATTTCGAGATATTTTTTTATACAGTCCATATTTGGTTCATTCATTGGTCACTTCGAGCCGGATTTGAAATTATTGTGGAAATACGTAAATAGTTCGATTCGATACTGACATGTTTCATTATTGCCAGAATAGCTCAAGGTCTCTTTCGATTTAGTTCGTTTCGTAGTTTTTTTTTATTCACCTGCGCTTATCAGCAAATCGTTTTTGGTGATTAAAACAAGTTTCAGTCAACACATATAGCAATACATATATTTTGGAAAGTCATGAATAAATAGATTTATCCTGTTATGGTTTGAATAGACTTTTCGAGTAAATTCTGTTCTCATACGATTTATTCTATTTTTCATTTTGATTTCGTCGAATCCATCCAAAAAGAGTCTTGTTGATCAGTACTCTGTTTATTTCGAGCTCGTCTGTTATACAGGATATATTCAACTTGATAGTAGTAAGAAATTTAGTAAACATTTGGGAACCTTTTTATTGGCATCATGGCTAGCAAGTTGAAACAACAAAAAAGTTTACGAGATGTATGGATAAATCGTCTGACCGAATTAAAGAATGTTGCTGAAGAAGCATTGACTGATGAACATCTTCGAACCCAACTCAAAATACGAATTGCTGATATTGAAAAAGTAGCTGAAGAATTTGAAAAAAATCATTTGTTGGTTACTGCCCAGTCAGCCACAGTTGACGGTTATGATATGAGAATAGAGGAAGAAATTCGTAAAACTTTCGACAACAATTTTTATAGGGTAAAAGAAATTTACCACGAATTATTTGAAAAGTCTGAACAACCTAAGTTAGAATCCGATGTGAGGCTACCTTGTGTCAAGTTGCCTAAAATTGATTTACCGAAATTTAATGGCAATGTTAGAGATTGGCCTTCATTTATTGATTTATATAGAGCATTGATACATGATAATGCTACTTTGTCCAAAACGGAAAAGTTTCAGTATCTTTTGTCTTCTTTGTCAAAAAATGCATTGATGTGCGTAAAGAGTATCAATCTTACAGATGACAATTATGATATTGCATTTAGAACGTTAGTTGAACGTTATCAGAATCAAAGATTGCTTGCTAGTGCCTATTGGCAAGCAATTATTGATGCGTCCAAATTGAATTCGGATTCTGCCAATGATCTTAGAGAACTGTTAGATTGTTTCAATGAAAATTTGGAGGGCTTGAGAAATTTGAACTTGCCGGTTGATTCGTGGAGTTTTGTATTGTTCCATATACTGATAAAAAAGTTGAACCCTGATATGGTGAAAAGATTTGAATTGCATTACGCTTCAACTGACATACCAACCTATAATGCTCTTTCAGCATTTTTGAAAATTCAGTGCACGGCGCTCGAGTCGGCGAATATCAATTCGTATCAGAAATCTCAATATTCTCGTTTCAAGAAAAACAATAACAGTTCACCAACCCACACATGTCGAGATAATCACATATCGACAAATCGTACTTCGTCTTTTGTAACGGAAGTTAGTGGTAACTCTTGTGTATTATGTAATGCATCACATTCGCTTACAAAATGTCAAAATTTCATTAAAAGGCAACCTTTTGATAGATTCACTTTTGCTAAACAAAAGTTTTTGTGTCTGATGTGTTTGGAATCGGGACATCGTTCAAACACATGTTCTATACAGAGTGGTTGTTCAAAATGTGGCTCTAAGCATCATGATCTATTACATTACAGCAATAGGACATCTATTTCGGCAAAACCAGCAGTTATGCCAATGACTTCTAATTCAGATAATAGTACTATCAATTCGAATCAAAGTAGTACTTCTCATGAGAATAGTATCGTTTCGGCGTGTTCTATTTCGCAGGAAATTGGTAATTTTTCGAGTATGTCAGAATCTGTTTTTGTTTTGCTGGCTACAGCAGTTGTTGAGGCTTTGGATGCTGAAGGTCGTTTGATGCAATTGAGAGTGATGTTAGATAGTGCCAGTCAGGCTAGTTTCATCACTTCAGTTTGTTGTGATCGATTGGGATTACGTCGATCCCAAACGTCTTTGGAAATACGAGGTCTTGGAAAAATGTCTTCTAAGGCTCACGGTGGAGTTAGTTTCGATATTCGACCTGTTGGAAAATCGTCTCCTGTTGTTACAGTCGATGCTTATGTTATTCAAAAAATTTGTGAGGCGATGCCTTCAACTTTTATACCTAGTAGAAATTGGTCTCATATTTCGAATATTAAATTAGCTGACCCTCAATTCAACTCACCTTGTGGCATAGATATATTATTAGGTGCAGATGTATTCTCTACAGTTCTACTTGATGGTCAGTTACATGGAGGTCCCAATGAACCTACAGCTCTTAACACTATTTTTGGTTGGGTAATAACAGGAAAAGCTTCGTTTGAACAGTCGACCGTTGTTAATTCGTATTGTTCTACTTTCGATATTGATTCATTGAATTCCAACATTAAAAGATTTTGGGAAATTGAAAATATTCCAGAAACCAATGAGTTGTTGTCACAGGACGAAATATTATGTGAAGAAATCTTCACAAAAACGTTCACTCGTGACATTTCTGGTAGATACAGTGTATCTTTACCATTTAGAAATGGTGAACCGTTGTTTGGTGATACTCGTTCTATGACTCTCCGACGTTTTTTGTCTTTAGAACGTCGTCTCAAAAGTAATATTGAATTATATGAGTCATATTCGCTATTTATGAAAGATTATTTAGCGTCGAACCATATGAGTATCGTGTCTGGTCCGCCTAAAGACCTAAATAAAATATTTTATATTCCACATTTTTGTGTTTTGAAACCTGGAAGTGTTTCAACAAAATTGAGAGTTGTTTTCGATGCCTCAGCGGCTCCACCTGGTGGTGATTCTTTGAATCAATCATTATTGATAGGTCCAAAATTACAGAAGGATCTCTCGCAACTACTGTTGTCATTTCGTTGTCATCGTTATGTAATCACAGCCGATATTCGTCAGATGTATCGTCAAATACTGATACATCCCGAACATAGAGATTACCAAAGAATACTTTGGCGTTTTGATTCTCAAAATCCTGTTGAGGAGTTTAATTTGAATACTGTTACATATGGTGTCAGTAGTGCTCCATTTCTGGCTATTCGGACTTTGTGTCAATTGGCGCACGATGAGGAAGTTAACTTTCCTTTCGCATCGAAAATATTGTTGAATGACATTTATATTGATGATTTGATCACAGGATGTGCTACGCTGGAAAACACGAAACTACTACAGGAGGATATTATTGCATTACTGAAAAAAGGTGGCTTTGAACTCAGAAAATGGGCAAGTAATCACCCTTCTCTATTAGATAATTTTCCTGATGATTTTCGATATCAACCTTCATTATCTTTCGATAAAGATGACAATTCAATCATCAAAATATTAGGTTTGAAATGGTTTCCGAATTCAGATATGTTTTCGTATCAAGTGGACATTGATGATCGATTGTGCACGAAGAGAACAATTCTGTCAGATTTGGCGCGAATTTTCGATCCACTTGGTTTTGTGGGTCCAGTTTCGTTTTATGCAAAATATTTCATACAGTATTTGTGGGCTCTGGGATTAGAATGGGATCAAGAACCGCCAGATGATTGTATATCTCGTTGGATAGATTTCAGGAAAGAATTGAAACATCTATCCTCAATCAAAATTCCTAGATTCTTTGGATCGTGTACCAGTATTGTGGATTGTCAACTGCATGGATTTTGTGATGCCTCGGAAAGAGGATTCGCTGCAGTTGTTTATATTCGTATGATCCACGAGAGTTCAATGAATTCTTTTATTGTGATGGGCAAATCGAAAGTTGCTCCCTTAAAAAAAATATCCTTGGCCAGACTGGAATTATGTGCTGCGGTGCTCTTGGCAGAGTTATTGACATTCGTTATCAAAACGATTGGGTCAAAACTTTCGTTAGATTGTATATTCGCATGGTCGGATTCGATGGTTACTTTGTACTGGATAAAATCAGAACCTCATCGTTGGCAAACTTTTGTGGCAAACAGAGTGAGTCGTATACAAGATCATGTGGCGCCATCTTGTTGGAGACACGTCTCGTCGAAAGATAATCCAGCAGATTGCGCTTCTAGAGGTTTAACTCCTAATGAATTATTGTCACACACATTATGGTGGGCGGGGCCCAAGTGGCTGAAAGAACCGCAAGAGTCTTGGCCTACTTCAGTTGATCCTAAAATTGACACTTCTGAAATTGTTATTAAAGAATCAAAAAAGATCGTTTTCTCTACCCAGATTTCGACTGACTGGTTAGATGAATTTTTGAATAAGTATTCTTCTTGGTTGAAAATTTTGCGAATCACGTCATACGTTCTTCGATTCATCAACAATATTAAAAATTCAAAAAATAAGAATACTGGTCTTATTCTCTTACCAGAAATGCACCAGTCCGAAATCGTTCTGGTAAAATTGGTACAGAGCATTTCATTTCGCGAAGAAATTGCTGCTTTAAAATCGAAGAAAACTCTTTCTAAATCGTTTCGTAAACTCGCTCCGTTTCTGGATGACAACGGAATTATAGTTGTCGGTGGTAGACTCAAGAACTCTAGTTTACCTTATAGACAAAAACATCCTATGCTGCTCCCTCAAAAGCATCGTTTGACTTATTTGCTCATTGAGTATTATCATTTATCAAATCTTCATCCTGGTCTTCAAACATTGCGTTGTTTGATTGTCCAAAATTATTGGATACTCAACGCCAAACGAGCCATTCGTCAAGTTATTTCACGTTGTAATAGATGTTTTCGTGTTCGACCTACATCATTGACTCCGTATATGGGTAATTTGCCCCCTTTTCGAGTCAATCAAGTCAAGGCCTTTTCTGTTGTTGGTGTAGATTTTGGAGGGCCTTTTGCTATTACAATGTCAAAGTCACGCGGAGCCAAGACATATAAAGCTTATATATGTTTATTTGTTTGTTTTGTGACGAGAGCCATACATATTGAGCTTGCATCTGAATTGTCTGGCGAAGCATTTTTGGCTGCATTGCGCAGATTTATCGCCCGTAGAGGGCGCTGTTCAGTAATTCATTCAGATTGTGGTACCAATTTTGTTGCAGGTAGTAAATATTTGAAAAATATATTTCAGGACGTAGCGAAAGAAGAAAATATCGAATTTCGCTTCAATTGTCCATCAAGTCCACATTTTGGTGGCATTTGGGAAGCAGGAATTAAATCCGCAAAAAGCCATCTCACTCGTGTAGTTGGTGAACAAATTTTGTCTTTCGAAGAATTTTATACGGTGTTAACACAAATTGAAGCTGTGCTCAACTCTCGGCCCTTGTGCGAACTGAGCACAGATCCTAATGATTTGAATGCACTGACACCGGGTCATTTTTTGACATTAGAGCCCCTTACATGTTTGCCAGATCCCGATTTTTCTGACATAAAAATCAATCGCTTATCAAGGTGGCAGCTTTTACAAAGAATCAATCGCGATTTTTGGAAACGGTGGCATTTCGAATATCTGAATACCCTCCAACAACGACAAAAGTGGACGAAAGATCAAGCGTCTTTAAATATTGGAACGTTAGTCTTGATTAAAGATGAACTTCAGCCCCCCCTTCGTTGGCGTTTGGGACGCGTAGTTCAATTATATAGTGGTTCAGATGGAATAAATCGCATTGCTTTGATAAGAACGGCATCTGGAACTGTTAAGAGGCCGTTGATAAAGTTGTGTCCTCTACCGTCTCAATAAAATGCACCTTGCATTTTGGTGGGCGGAATGTTTCGTCATCATCATAAGCTCATTTAGTTATTATCATTATCATTTAGTTAGGTATTTAGTTCAGTTATATTTATTGATTTATTGGGAATTAGTTATCGAACAACCCTCGTAGTTTGGTAGTAATGAAATATTTCAGTATCGAATGTTAAGTTTTTTCGGGATTTATCGCGTATGGTAAAAAATGAAGTGAAGAACCATCTTGGCCCACCTATACCAGAACGGGCAGAATCGATTCGCATCGCATACCTATAGTTCGGACTCATAAAAATCGCTCCGCATATAGCGTGATCTAATGGTCCCCGGTTTCGGCACCCAATCGTGGTTTCGCAACCTGTCATCAAGATCCGGTATCGCCCAGTCTACATCCTGGTACCTCTGGAAGTTCAGGCCCAACGCTTGAAGAAGAGTAAGAGATTCTTTATCTTCATTTTCGTTTGCTTTATTCGATTTCGAGATATTTTTTTATACAGTCCATATTTGGTTCATTCACTGATTTTGTTTTCATTTTTGTGTCGCCATCTAACAGCTGACATTTGAGTGTTTATCCGCTTTATATATGAAATACTGTTATCAGGTTCGCAATACTACAATATTTTTGGTTGAAGAAGTTAAATAGGCAAATGGCAGAACAGCTCCACCAGTGTTCTGTACATCGTTATTTCAATGCATGCATTTTTCTCATAGAATTATGAAAAATTCAGGTCCGTATTCCAAGAATTACCTGATGATGGTCAAAATAGGCTCGAAATGCATCAAAACCACAATGTGTAGCATATTGTCAAAATCAGAATGGTAAGGGCTTTTTAAATCTCATATCAAGGTATCAGGGTCGTATTTGAAAAAATGAAGTTGATGATGGTTGCTCTAAGACGAATCGTGGGATCAGAAAATCGATAATGCGAAATTGATCAACATCAAGAGTTGCCATACAGATGTTCCATCAGTTTTGTCATAACTTCAATATTAGAGTCAGAAAAAAATAAAATTTAAAATCCTGAAATTCAGTTTTTTTGAAAATAATTCAAAAAGAAAGGTGATATCAAAGATTCTTGAGAGCCATTTTGTATTTCTGTATCTGTACTTCTCGTAGTTTTCGAGATGCCCATACTGGCCCTCCTTATCTTGGATACAGTGTATATATATATATACAGATAATGCCATTTTCAAGATTTCAGTTTTCAATGAGAGATTATGAAAAATCAACATGATTATCTCAGATTGGTATGTCTGTAGAGCTCCGCTCATACCGGGTGTCCATGTGATCACTTACCAGGAATGTTAATAGCTTCCATCATTTATCTGATACAGATTCCTAATTTTAGGACGTGGAGAGTAGGACCTTATGGTTATCAATATATACCAGGTGACCAAACAAGATTATATGACGTCATGTGTGATTTTATGTGTTGTAATCTGACTACTTTCTCAGATGGAAATTTCAGGTTTGGATATATTGTGTGACGATACACCTATCTTCAAAAAAAAAACGACTGTTCATTCTTCATCAATTTGTCAGGAGGGCGTTGATTCGTCATTTTGGACATTTTGGATACACGTACGATTCTTTGAACATCGTGCCTGGTTCTTTAAATAGAATTGACATTCATTTGGATCCGCTGATACGATAATCATTGATTCTACTCTGGGTCCCCTCCGTATTCGGCCTGTTTTACTAGTCCAGTCTATTGATCTATCTGATTTGGCATATTTGAACGTATATTCTCAGCATATTCTCATTTTCACAAAACTGTGATAGTGCGCTTACAGTAATATGGCGTGGCATGTGGATTTGAAATTGGGACATCCGGTGGATTATGACCAATAATCGAGGACATCCTATCAAGGCACATCGTGTTAGCCAGCGCTGGAATGTTGGGGAATAAGGAAGGTATTGGAGTTTTTTTTTCAAAGTTTGGAGGTCATACGTAATATAACATATCAACATAAGGAAAGACTTCACTAGGGAAATAATTCGATAACTTTGCTGTTCTTCTGATGAATAATGCTTGATAAAGAGAAGTTCGGCATGTCTCGAGCCTGGCAGTGTAGGGGTGATAAGCCTGACCTCGTCTGGTTAGTCTACTAGGAATCGCCCGTTGAGCACCGATCGGGGAAATATTTATAAAAGACGGAGATCGCCCACCTTTCAACGATGTTCTAGAGAGCTTAGTAAATCCATATGTGAGAATGTGAGTACCACCCATTAGGCGAATAGCTCTCTTCTGAATAGAGTGTGAGAGTTTCAGCGTATGTTTGGGGGCTGAGCTCCAAACATAACAGGTCGAATTTGCGCTTTGTGGATCGTAAGCAGTTACTGGGGTATCTCCGCATGGAACAGGAAGCTAAGTTTTTGTGGAGCCGTTCTCGGAATGGTCCTCACATGATTAGTGGTGATGGTGGTGATACAGAGCATGGATATTGACCCATCCTGGTGGAGATACAAGCATGAGTTTTTGTTCCACTTGATTCTCAGATCTCAGTATTTTCGTCAGATGCTCATTTGAAACGTCAACTTGTCTGCGTCTTGCACTTCGGAGGTATGTCTACTCTGTCATCCTTAGAGCTATGGACTGGGTAGGAGGTCACCTCCTCCAACATATCGTTGATGCGAAGTAAAAACAAAGTTAATGCCAAGACAGTTGCTGCATTGCTGCTGTAGACATCGTTTGGAATTTCAAATAGCTACATGGTTAATGCCTCTAACCTGCGCTCAAGTGCAAGCAATGAGTTGATCAAGTTTCGTCGTGATCGGTACAGCAGCGCATAAAATACGAAGAAACATTAATTTTAATATATTAGACCAGTCGGCAACCCTGGTCACGAACGCCATCTATTGAAAGTAATCCGAAGTGGTCTTCAGCCTCAGATCATGGGGAAATCTTCAGCACAGAAGTTGCGAGAGAGATAGTTAGGACTAGAAAGTTGTCTCCAAAGTGGCGATTTCCATGCGGAATTACATACCTCGATTTTTTTTTGATTTTTCGGCTGTATTTGACTTTTGACTTTTTGTTGATAATATATATTTGACTTTTGATTGTATATAATATAAAAATTCCTAACGTTCACAGTGGAGTTGTATATCTGATTCGATCAGAAACACAAACGAATGGAATTAACGTTACGACGGCAGTTGTTCATTGTATGACGAACAAAAATTCGATGAAATTAAGTAGTAGGTACATAGATTTTTCCAAAGAAGTGTGCCTTGAAGGAAAACTATCATAGCTTGGTGACGTCGCATCGGATTTTGAAGTAAAAACAAAAACTCACAGTTGAGTAAAAATTCAGATGAGTTCCAATGAGCAGAGTGTTCCATTAAAAAATATATATGAGTTCGACACAGCAAAGCATTTCAGAATATGCTTATCAAGAACCTTAATCTCGTAACAAATCTTTGCACTCGTATCTCGAGTAGCATATATATATATATATATATATATATCACTTCGCCACAATATTGACCACACTCTGTATGATATGCATATGGAATAGGAGTTATATTATCATGTTACTTAAACACACACGAGTGATAGAAATATATCTTCCAAATATGCAACCACTTCTACTCTATTTTCTTAATGATCAGGGACCACACAGGTAAGAGAAGAGATACTTTAATCGTTTATCGTAGTGAAATGTACAACAATGAATAGTGACTACGTTGTTTGGCTGATCCAATTATTAAATCTGCCATTTGAACCCCACACGCAACATTCATGTCCGAAATCAGACCAAAAAATAATGAATAGAAAAGATTCAATTTTTTTAGAATTCAGAATTTCAGAAAAAATCATATTATTATTTCAGCATACGTCGTATTTTGATATATCGTCATTTTTTCTATGGAACACCCTGTATATAATCCCGTATCTAGAAAGAGCTATTTCTTCCGATTTCTATATACATGTGGTTCATTTCATCCATTCTATATCAGAATATAACCGTTCGAATATTGTAAGGAATGGAACTTGATTTTCACTAGTAAATCCACTAGAGGTCACAAAATTTCCGGATTCATTTGAACTCGTGTGGTATTCGTTAAGAAAATTCCACACCAAATGTGTTTCCAACAACATCAATTTTCGTCTTTATTAAGTTTACAAAACCTGTCATTTTAAACGTCAAAAAAATTTCCAGTATAATTCACTGTTGGGTACCCACCAGGAAAAAATTTCCGATAAAATTCATCCGTTGCTATGGTGATCTGACAGAAATACACGTTCTGAATGGTTGAAAATCACATATGTGGAATTTTCACTGAAACATATATAGGCAATAAACACATATAGGCAATGGAAATGACATGACCTATTCAATGTGGGTTTCAATGTATTTCTAATTTTCTGATGACTTCTCAAATTATCCCTGTTGGTAGGGAGCAAAGATATACGGGAAAACCCCTGAACATACGGTGTGACAATTTGAAAACTTATGGTGGACTATATCTCACAAACGAGAGATGATATCAAAAAATGCCTGAAATCGTTCACATTATATGAATAGGGAACTAAAATAACATGAAAGAGAACTCACCCAAATCAACAGGGGTTTGCTATTTGAATTTTATCAGATCGGGTTGGTGGGGCCGGTCTAGGAGGTTGATGGAGATGGAGTTCTCTTTTGTGTAATTTCAGTTCCCACTTCCTATCTCAGGAACGGTTTCATCAGGGTTTTCACGATGATAATATGTGGAATGTCCTAATGCGAAATAGTGGTAGGATATATTTTCTTCGAAGGAATTTGTTTCTCCAGAGAGGAGACTGACAATGTGTTGAAACTTCAGAATACCTTCAGTCAAGGAAAGTCAAATCTGTACGGAACGATAATTTCAGGTATATCAAATGTCAGTGCCGTAGACTTTTATAACCGCATACGAAAATAGAATAGTGTTATTTTCGATGCCCAAACATTTCAACATTGAATTTTTGACCTCAGCGCATTCGGCATTTCTCTTCGCAGCTTCTATTTCCAACGCCTACGCTCGTAGTTAAATGGTTTGGTATTTTTCATGGACATACTGAGGATTTCGTTCATCGATGAGGACACAAAAAAGTTTTGGATTGAGAGGAATGTTCTGGCAAGTGTTAAAATGGTTTTGATTTTTTACAATTGAATTTGCCACTGTGTAACGTGATCCAAGAATTCCTATATCAGCTGTGACAATCTCGTATTGAAATTGTCACTCTCCATATCTATGAATGGCTACATGCTTCTCATTTGTTTGTATCGGTCACGTGATGAACCTCGTGCATGATAAGTTTGGGTGGTTTCATTCAACCACCTTAGACAAATCAGTTTTCAATTGAATCCATATGTAATGACCAATGACTTAAGGAGATCGATGATCCATAGCATATTTCATAACTATAGTGGAAAGTGACATATTTCCGACATATTTAGCACAAGCCCTGTAGCAGCGAGTGCGGAAATGTCACGAGTGCATGGAATACACTTTCTTACGACCATAAATATTTGAATCATTATCATACCATGATGAGTTTCACCCAATGTCCATTGTCATTCATTGAAATTTTATCTTCGACAGCTACGACGCAAACCAAAATTCAGCAGTCAGGAATGAGAGAACCCGAGCGAAGACTCTTCTGATAGTTTGAGAGACAATAACTATGCCAATTCAATGAAAATGAATGTGTGCACCTATGAATTGTTAAGCTGTGTTTTCTATCATCTATGGATTGAATACTTGATGACTTATCGAATGATGTGATATGATGTTATTAGATATTTTAGGTAAAAAATTAAATTTGTTCAAATTACATTGCAGCGGACCATTGAGTCAAACCTGTCAGATGATTGGAAAGGTGGAGTGTTGAGGATGACATATTCATATACAGAAGGACACTTTTCCAATTTAGGATCAGGATATGCTATAGCATTTATGCTCACAATCTTCTATGAAATCGGAAAATCCCATAATATATATGTTCCATTTGAAATTTCAAATTTACTTTCAGTAAAACCAGATCTGGCAAACGTCCATATATGAAAATAATTTTGAACGCTAGATCCCAGTATCCCATAACTGTACGCGAAATTTCGAAAATAAATTTCTCTCCGTTCTCTAGATACTTCTAATACGTCATCGAGTTTGGCATGCCCTGTAAAAACCTTACAAGACCTGCCAACATAGCCGTTTTTTTCTGTGACTTCGAAATCGAACCCAATGGAGGATGTAATAATAATAATAATAATAATAATAATAATAATAATAAACGCCTTTTATTGTTATTCGAGAACAGTACATGAATAGTTCTTTCATAGACTGTTGGTGAAGTCTAGCTCAAAGCTATTCTACTTAACCAACAGAGGGGCAGAGCCCAAAATAAAAAAAAATAACTACTAACAATATGGCTGACTAGCTTGAAGCTAATAGGAAAATTATCATGGAAAACATGAAAAAAAAATATTATAAAGTGTAGATTGAACTATAAATTGTAAATTATGGGTGCATACATAGCTAACAATACAAATTACGATGAATTGAAATGAAATATGAGCTATAAATGAAGTAATTAATAATGCCTGGTCACATGTATAAGCAAACTGCGTACCAAGTAAATGATGTTTTAGTTTATATTCAAACTTATTTATATTATATAATTTGAATTCTTCAGGCAGAGTATTATACATTTGGATGGCATTGAAGACAAAACACCTTTGAAAAAATGCAGTTTTGTGCTGAGGCATGGTCAGGGTAAATTTGCGTCTGATATTTTGTGAATATATTTCGAAACGGGGAATGAATTTCTTGATCAATGCTGGAGGGTTAGGATCATTTAAAAGTTTGTGAGTAATGGTACCCATGTGGAGCTGTCTCCTATTGTACATGTTGACCAGTTGCATTCAACAATTTTATGTGCAATATGTTCATATTTTCTGATACCATGAATCAGTCTTGCGCAGCTATTTTGCACTTTTTGTTCTCTATCCTTATCGACTTTTGTTAGGCATGGCCCATAAAGGAAATCGCAATAGTAAAAGTGACTCAAGACATTTCGATTCATTTTGAAGCTTAGAATATGTCGATTACTGTCAATAAGTTTCAGAGATGCGAAAGATTTACCAATAAGATTTTTCACGTGTTGAGAAAAAACGAATGTCTGTATCTGATACTAAACCAAGATTTCTGGCTGAATCACAGATTTCCAAGGGAGTATTATCAATTTACTACCGAAATATAATACTCAATTTTTCAGCATTGACAATTCAATTTTGTGTGATGATTTCCATTGACATACGAAGAAATCTCAATTCCCGAACGGCATTGTTATATATTACTTCATTCTTCTAAAATGGCGGTGCATGACTTGGTTAAATATTGATCAATAAATATCAGCGAATGAGAAAAATGTATTTCGATAAGGCAACCTCTATATATTCAAATACAAGTTCTCTATAGCCAACCTCAATAGATAATGGCAGATATATGCGATAAATGATTTATTTAGAAATAGCATTAGCAAAATGACGACAACTTGGTGATTCGGAATCGAGTTACCTTCGTCGAAAGATATTGGATATGAGTTGTTTATCAACTAGGTCATTGAAAATATTAATGGCGACTACATGGTATATCCTAACTGCATGCTCTATCTATTTGAGCGCATTTCCTTTTCGATCCAGCAAAGTATTTTATGTCTTCCTGAAATGTTGTATGACAATTCTACTCTGAAACCAACTCGAAATTCTAGAATGGAATGATTGTTACTCGATTATTTTCTTTCAAGAAAGCGTTCATCTGGCATTTTGACGGGTGGAGAACTTCCATAGATTCCAGAAAATAGTTGGAGAGCTCACTACAATTTGCTAACAGCCATCTAGTTGAGGAAATTCTGCTACCAAGTACCTTACATTGTCAACCGCCATTCTGTTTTGGATGAATATTTCCGTCTGAAATCTTACTATAATATGGAGAATTGTTAAGGTGAAATGCACTGGACCCTCAATCTATTTGAAAATATCCAATCCGTTCAGAAGATATCCTGGGGGGTGTGATTACTACATATAAATGAAAGTAAGTGTGGTTATGTTCCGGACGATATGAGTGCACATCTATAACATCTACAGCCACATAGGGATTCTATAGTGTGGTAGTTATTCATCTCCCATCCATTGATGAGTTTTCGGCTTAGGGTTTGAATGGTTGGTCCTGGAGATAAATGGGGGTTGGAAGATGATTCGTAGTATTTAGATGACCGGGGGGGGGGCATTACACAATTAGTATTTTGAACTTTTGTATTGATTCAGAAACGAAAACTGATCATATATTTCACCTCTCGTCATTGAGATCTCGTGAACTAGTAGAGATACAGGGATGGTCAAATCAGAGAAAAGTTTTGGTAATTTGACGAAAAAAAAATTTCCAACCAATTTTCAGGTGAAGTGGTGAATTTTGGTACACAACCCAAATGTTACACGAAGAATATCATCAGAATATTAGATTTTATACAGAATCAACCATTTTCCAGACCCACTACCCAAATTCAGTTTTTCTTTTGGCGGCAATATTGGATTTTAGTACCATCGAAAAGAGCAAAAAAAATAGTTGAAAATTATCACCACTTACGAAATAGGAAAAATATTGACTGCATTTCCAATCTTGATAACATAATATCCAAGTACATCGGCGATGATGTTTTATTTCTCATGTTATTTTTTATGTGTCACAACATACAGAATTGTATTCACCTACCTGACCTTCGGTAATCGATTCAATCAAGTAAATATCAGACAGTGAAAAAATTGTTAACCCAGAAGTTTTTCTCCTTATTTCTCAATATTTTCTACTGACATAAATTGATGATACTACTCTCTGCAATATTTCATTGGAAATATTGAAAATCTCACTTCAGCTGCTTCTCTGATTAGATCTTCTCCTCTCCTCAGCTGCACTTTCTGCCTACCTCTATCACTACTTCTCTCTGAGAATTCATTCTTCTTGATCGATTACTGAGACCTGCACATCCATAGAACCCAGCTCGAGTGATACGCCTGGCTGGTGAAAAGGAGACTCGAAGTTATATTTAGTTGCGACAGATACCTCATGTGGCATACTCGTTTGAGGAGGCGAGGTGCATTTTCATCACTCACTGAATGATTTTTGTCGTTCAATGAAATGTCCGATATCATATTTGATTGGTTGATTTTGACATTTTTTGGTATTTTCATTGGTTGGAACAGGTTTGTATTATTCGATATAATTTATACAATCTTAGAGGAAAAGAGAACATGGAACGTAGGATCGAAAAAAAGACGACCTTCTTGAAACATGAGCATACAGGGTGGAGACTTCAACTGGAATGAATTCGCTAGCAGGGAGGTGAATTATTCATCTCAAAATTCCCGGAACACGTCAACGTTTGAATGTAATCATCTATAAATCGCGAGTAAAATGAGGAATATATGGGCCTTCAGGGGTAACTGAAACCACCCTCAACTTTTTTTTCAAATGCAACCCTATGGTTTATGAACATAATCCAGCGTACCAACATTCAATTTGTCACTAAGTTTGAGGAGTGCATGAAATGAAAGAACATGATTCTATGATTTGATTTATTTTCAAGGTAACAATTGCTCAACATGAGCGTTGTTCAGTTTCCAAAGGTCCTCACTTTTCAAATCCCGCGGATGTTCGCTTTGATATAGAAAAAATTCCAAGCAAGTTTTTGCCACAACTGATATTTGGGTATATGTGGTGTTGCAACTACTAAAAACCTATGGTTTTTGTACGTGTAACAGATGAGCTACCAAGTATCAACAAATCTGTTGGATAGATGGCTCTACCTGAATGAATGATATCGATTCCAAAGTTTCCGAAACTAGTCAAGAAGTGTTTCCAATTTGTCAGCAAACCAGGCGACTGTTGAGGCCTCTGGTGGGCCGGAACAGAATTGTCTCGCTTTTGCTCGACGAATTGGAAACATGTTCGACCAATATCTTTCACAACTGATAATTGCTATTATAGAATTACTAGGATAGAGATGATTTCTTCAGAACGGTCATTGGATTGGAGAATGGGACGACAACGGTATGCTCAAAGTGACCAGATTTTGATGGAGCACTGTAAAATTCGAAAGGTCTTCATAATATAATTTTCCTGCATCGAATCATCATTTTTGCTAACTAGGAAAGGGATATCGAAACTATACGTATACATATCACATGATAGTATAATGAAGAAGAATCGAAAATCGGAAGCCAACGAGCTCATGATTACACGATGTGTTCTCGAAGGCGATGATCACCAGAATAATATTATAAATCATCATATAAATATATATATAATAATACTCGTTGCTCGAACTCGCACGAAGGTTATAGGTAGGTATAAACTATATAGCTATCTCAAAATTCCAACGATATTTCCAAAATCATTTCTTTTGCGACAGCACGCGCCAGATATATGCCAGCTAGTTCGAAATGAAACACAAACGAAACACAGCAGAACAACCTCGAACGATCATTAATAAAAGTGCGCAGCTTCTCAACCATTATCTTGTCTATGACACAAAAATACAAGGGAATGTCACTTCCTGTCACCCTGTGTTGTAGAACGATAATCTGAAAAACGATATGAAAAATCACTTGATTCGAATATGCTGATAGTGTACCATTATTCCAATAGAGACGATGGAAGAACTTTTTCTTTCTCGTTCTCTTGGAGCACTGTTTGCTCTAATGTTCGTTCTCCAAGTGAACCGCCGTCTCATTACTGATTTTACTACTGATCAGACTAACACTGCACATTTATGTGATCAAAACAGATCTGAGATTTCGAGAAAATAAACTTTTTTCACTTACTAAAATGAATACTTTATTCGTTACGCTTCCAGGAGTCATCCTGTATAATATCTTATGAGTGCTGCGAAGAGGCCCCAATCACGGTATTCAACCTACGTATGTCGATTTCTCTCTCCATGAAAAAATACGGAAATAGAGAAGTGGATCTCTACGATGATACCCGTAAAATGTCATGAAATTCTGTATGGAACTAGCCCAAAGCCACAGTGGTTTGATGCGTCCTGATGCTTACGACCTCTCAACTTTAAAAAAAATCCAATGCTCCCCTTCCTTCCCAGCATTCCACAGCTGGCTAACACGATGTTCCTCGAACATCATAGGTATTCCTTCCGTGTTGTCAAAAGATGAAAAATAAACAATAGTGATGTAATATTCATACCTATATAATCTACACATTGTCAACAGAATAAATCTTGGAAAAAATGCTCGATTCTTCTATCTCATCTCGTACTTTGTATTTCTGAGAATGAATTTTCAGTCCGATGCGGATATTCTTGCCATATTGAACTCACCAGACATTTGTGCTTCTCCCATAACCTGAAAGAAAAATATTCATTATGAATGAATTATCACACTGTATGTTTACAACAGGAACATAATAACAAATTTCATATGAGCCATACTTAGTATCTATTCTGACTTGATTCATAGTTTTATTATTCTTCTGTTATTCTTGTTGAAGAAGTGCCTATCGTCATACAATTTTCTCTTTCGGAAAACAAAACTGACAATTTATATCTGTATTCAGGAAGAAATATACAATATTATGAACTTCCGTGGAAGGAAGTGAGGAAGGATGTTGGTATTATTTACCGATCTCATTTCATGAGAAGCGATTTCTTGAGCTAGTTTTTCTGACGACACGATAGAGCATTTTGACTAATATATCTCTGAATAAACAATAAACCCGAGTAGTCGTAAAACTTCAAGAGGATGCAACAGAGCTTCTGATTTGTTTTGTTCGAATGTTTTCGACGATGAGACATTTTATCGAATATATTGAAGGATGCAAATAACACACAACAAATACGTGTAAAACAGACTCACGAGATTTCAAGAAAGGTCCCGCAATGGTTGGTTTCATTTGGTCATAACATATCGATTAGGTTAAGGTATGATTCAATTCATCAGTATTCAATGCCATGAACTGGTCAAAATCGAGAAAGTTGAGAGATATGCGAGATGATATGTATAACTTCACTTTTCAGGGTGCTTAGCTAAACAGGTGAATTCATTCGGAAGGCATCCAATAAACACCGAAACAATCTCTAGCAATACCTTTAGGTCGAGGAATTTTGTTTTCAGTTTCATTTTCGTATTATCATTATTTTTTGAGTTTTTGTATGAAACTCAGAGCCTGAAGAGATAAAGAAAAAATAATATGAGATGAAATATTTTCAACGTATCCCACTTCACTCCAATCGAAAACATCCTGCATGTCAATGATGTAGTTGATCGTCAACATAGTCACAAGATAAATATCAGATGTGCTTCGAGAACGTCTAATCATGGCAGACGGTTTGGTCAAATCCACCAAAGCGCATTCGGCAAATATTTTCATAACTTTTGGCGAATTAATTCAAACACAATGATACTCGAAATCGGCAAACTATGGAGATGAAAAGGAGTCTAGAAATCAGACAGCCGTTTCCGTATACCCTAATCTGACTAACCTGGCTAACATGACTCATGATTAGGCTGGATTAGATTAGATTTGCCGCACTTCCACATCGCGTTATGGTTTATTGAAGAAATATAATGGAAAATGACGATATTCATATTTCATTGACCATGTAAAGAAGACATTGAAGAATTCTATCTGAACGAAGTCACGCTGAGCGACAAGTTGAATTTTTCAGCTTTTCATGGGATTTTCTCTCCTCGTTTCTAAAAAATAGAGTAGAAGTTATTAAAACTTATTTCAATATATTTGTAGTAAGGACAGATTTGTAGTCTGCCCCAAAATGTCACTGCGCTTGAAATTAAACCTTTAGATACCTGAAAGAGAAATTCTCTATTGGTCAGTGACACCTTGTTTTTTGGAAAAATTTGGAAATACAAATATATTTAATAAGAATAAAACCTCTACTTATCTTGGTGGACGTTTCGGGAACGAATCTGCTCCCCTTCTCAATACAATTGAAATATTTTTCTCTTCGCAAAATTTTTCAATGTTTTCGGTTTTGACACTGAAAAGTGACAATTTGGTAGACGGAGGAATCCTGGTTACAAGGTGTTTTCATTAATTGATATCGAATTTTCCATTTTCATATTCAAGTTTCAGAGGAGAGAAAATCCCATGAAAAGCTGAAAAATGAATGTACTACCTCCTCGAAGAACTTACAGACAGTATTTGACAAGTTCAATGTTTAATTTTTGCCATATGACTCAAATCATTTAGTAGTCACTAGTCCAGTCGTGGCAGATGAGAATCGAAAATGAAATATTCTCATTTGATGTAAGAATTTCCAAATATATTCGATTTCAGACGGAAACATGAATCGATAACTACTACAATTAGTTGAAGAAACGTACGCTCATATTTGGGCATTGACGTTACGGGGACTTCTACGACTGCTAATACGTGAAGTTGTTATACGTATGTATGTGTGCACGGCCAATCCACATCGAATTCGATTTCGAATGTTATGTCGCTTCCTAGCTCGAGTCATTATTTGGTCAAATTTGTCATTGTAGGTACAATCAGTTGGCGAACTTTTCAAACGTATCAACGAAAGAAATACTTCACTCTCATAGAAGCGTTGTAGAAGCTAACAGAAACAAATGTTCCCAAGTTCATTTTCAACCGTGGTAGGTATAGGTATTAGTTCGGCGAACTTTTATGACGTATTAACACCTTGAATTTCTATGTAGGAATTTGCAAAGAGACAGTATAAATAAACAACTGAATTTATAACAACAATCAGCCCGACATTTCAAATGGAACTGGAGGTTATCTCATGTCTTCGTCTATCGAGCATTATTTGGTTGTTACTGTTAACATAATCGTAACTAAGGTAAATGAAAAAAGGGTCATCTCGCTTATTGGGAAGGTGACGCGATGCAAATATGACATCTGGTAAGCATTTCTCAACTAACTTCTGGAGTGCATGTGATCACCTGATATTAACAAATCAATTCAAATTGAATTTAGCGCTCTGGCAACTGATTTGCCATTTTGTGTTCATCTTGGATGACATTTCTAGTATCCATTGTGAGTTATGGTTCGGAAAGGATTTAGACAATAGCTTATTTGAAATAATAACTGTAGAGATGGCTGCAGTGGCAATTGTTCGTGTTAGTGGTAAATCAATTTGAATTTCTAGAGGAACTCGATGAACGTGAAGGATGGATCAGAGGATTGAGTCTCACAAAAAAAATCACGAAAACGAGTCGTATTTGTTCATTGCATATTTCACTATGGACCAATTTTTTCCACCAAGTAAGTATCTCGGTCAATATATTTATAGTTGAACATATTTTGTAGGAACTCACAAACAGAACAGGATGAATATCGATTCAAAAATGAGTCCAGAGTTAGAACGAATACTGGAACACTGTTAGGCCAAGCGCACACAGAGCAACTATTCTGCAACTAGAGTCGGCAACCAGTTGCATCTGCAACTAGTTTGTAACTGAAACAAAACTTCTGTCCGCACACGTCAACGGGTCAGTTGTGAATCAGTTGCGTCTAATGTGCAATAGTGGAGTATTTTGTAGGCCTAGTTCGCTGTGTTTTGAGGCATCGCCTTGACCATTTGTGCTTATCATGTCATCAGACTCAGACGAAGAGGATGTCATTAACTACTATCTTTACCGAAGGCGGCGAAGAACACAAAGAGAGCATTGGGTCCACCCTTATTTAAGAAATAATGTGAACTCTAGGCTATTTGTAGCAGCTAGAGAGTTGTCTCAGTCAGATAGGAAATGCTCCAGTGCTTCATGTTTCTCCACTGCTCCAACTAGTTTAATGTTCATTTCTTGGTCACTCATATTAATTTAATAATATGCGCCGTCAAAAAACCAACAGAACAACAACACAGCACCCCGTGATCACTTGTGACTGAAGTCTGCAACGCAACTGCAACCGCGGGCCCACGATTGGAAGCGACTGGTTTCAGACTGGTTTGAGATCGTCACAAACCGGTCGCGCAGTGTGCGTCTCCCTACTCCAATACATTGCCGAGGTCACCAAAAGGTTGCGCGCCAAACTGGTTTGCAACTGTAGTTGCAAAGCAGTTGCTCTGTGTGCGCTTGGCCTTAGACTATATAGAGACTGATAATGAAAGGCTCAGCAGAATCAAGATAAATGATAAAACAAAATAATAAAGATCACATGTAAACGTCAAAATGAGCACTTCGCAAATCAGCCAATTTGTTAGAAAAACAGCGCCCTCATCGGTCGATCATCTTCCCACCATTTTTTGAAGTTTGTTCGAAGAACTTTATTGAATATATAGTAGGTATTACGTTTCCTGTGATTTGTGAAATTTTGGGCCTACAATGTGCCATTCGTCAAAACCTGAGGTATAAAACAAAGAATGATATACTGGTTATTAAATAGGTACTGCTCCTCTACACAGATATATGTGGTAGGAAAATGGTATCTTCAGGCTTCCACAGTCTGACGACAATGAAACACGTGGGGAACAACCGCCACTTGAGAATTTTGGATGCAATCCAAATAGACAAACCTTCTGATTACATGAATTAGATAAACTGGATCTGAATCTTGATCGAGACCAATACGACTCTCCTTTCGTCACAGTATAGAAAAGGGAGTACCAGTGCTAGAAGGGTATACAGACGGATCCAAGATGAAAGCATAAGAATGAGTATAACTCAATTTCAGACATTGGCCCTTGGAAACGCTCCAACTATCTTCGAAGCTTAAATAATAGCTACAGACATTTGCGCTCATGGATGGCTGAAAAAAGCATGAGGAAAGCCTGTGAAAAACGGGCACCTCATACAGAGTGCGAATTAATTGAGTGCCGATAATACAGGGTGTGAATCATCCAGTGATTTCAAGGATAAAAGCTCATATCAACATATGTCCCGAACCTCTTGATTTTTGGAGCTATAGGGAGTAGATATTTTTACTAAGAAGTTATTTTTTTATCATGAGTGATGAAAAATCACTCTTTCCATGAAATTTTATGCACACGTTTTCATCATTGAGGAGCATTTTTTGAAGTGAAAGATTTTTGAAATTCTCACCAGTGACGTCCTTACAGGTTTTGAACTGACAATTTCTGAATAAAAATATTCAATATCATGCGTAGGCCAACATCATTGGTGGAAGTAGAAAATTCAGTTTTTGAAGGCTCTCATAGTGAGTGCCAACTAAATTCCAACAAAATATCGAAAACAGTCTCAAATGAACTGAAGATAAAAAGTGCTTTCGGGTTCAATTTTTTCAACGGTGCGTTGTACGAAAGTACGTCTAGGAACCAAATTTTCTCCAAAATGAATGGGAATAATTTTGGTTTTTGGAAAAATCAGTGGCGCACCATTTTTTTGCTCCAAAAATTATCCGTTCAAACCTCGTAAGGACTGGTGTAAAAGTTTAAAAGAAATTTCACGTCAATAAATGCTCTTCAATATGAATAAGTTCATAAAAATATCTGCAAATGATGAAAAATCATTATGAAAAAGTCACTTTTTTCTTAAAATATCAACACCCTAGAGCTCAAATACTAAGAGGTTCAGGACATATATTTATACAAGCTATTCTCCTTAAAATCATTCAAGGATTCACACCTTGTATTATCGGCACCCAATCAATTAACATCCTGTATATAGGAATAATCATTTATTATTTTTATTATGTTTTGGCACGAGGAGAGAAAATCCCATTTAGTCTGAGTCTGAAACAATTGAAGATACTACCTCCTCGATTAACCTACAAACAGTATTTACCAAAACCATATTCTACGTTGCTTTTTTATCGTAGCCCAGCGCCCGTCTAGGAATCCCGATAATAACGGGAACGACGGGCAGAGAGTAGCTGAAAAAGCCGATCAAGCTAACCGACCGGCACGGCAATGTTTTGAGGACGATCGTTGACCCGAGATTCTGCACCGGCAACGCGTTGCTCATGCGGCCGCATCACAGGGCCGACTTTCGCGTAAAACTGTAGCCCATTCAAGTTCTCGACAACGGGTTCCGTGCTTCGAATACGAGGGACGTGCGAAGAAGAAGAAGATATCATATCATAGAAAGGATATGCTCATGGATAAACAACAATCTCTCTGGGTTGTTTATGGATAAGTGCAATAGAACCACCAACTCTTCGGAAAAGATGGCTCAATTTGTTGGGCACAACATTCTGTCAATGAAGATTTTTCGAAGCTGATTGTAAATTCATGGTCAGATTGAAATAGGGAATTGGTTATTGAATTTGAATAGAATTTTGATTCAATTCACTGTTAGAGATACTAATCCAAGATATGATAAAGAATGGGTTGAGGATTGTAGTAAACTACGCTAAATACAAAATTGAATGAATAAGAAAAGAAAAGATTGATGGTTGCTGGATGTCGAAACGTTAGATGGAAATAAAAAATGATAAGCCGAAATGTAATATTTCCGAATTGATTCCAAATATAACAAATATAACAAATATAACAGGGTAATATTCCTGAATTAGTCATAGAAATCTGCATCGACTTGAATAGAAATTATGAAAAATTCGGGCAAACAATCACAATTCTTCACATGAGTTACTGACGTGATGGAATACAAAATGTGATATACAGATGTCCAACTAATGAAAAATATTGTTTAGGTACCTTTCAGCATCAGAAAAATGCATATCATCAAATAAGTGATATGGGGCATTCAATCAATATAGTTCATTATTTGTTCATATTATGCTCGCTTATTTGAAATAGACTTCCTCTTCAATTTGTCTGATTTTAATATCTCTTTCGGGTATCTTGAGGTTGAATTTCAAACACAGTGATATTTTGGGACAGATCATAAATCTGTCCTCACTACAGATATATTGAAATCATTATTATGATTTCTATTTTCAATTATTTAGAAATGAGGAGAAAAAATTCCCAAAAAATCTAGACAAATGTATATACCACATCCCGATTAATTATAGACAGTATTCAATTGTTATATCAATGAAAATATATATCATATATTTGACATTTGTATATTAAGATTTTTACTGGCAGTGAAAATATAACAAGCAAATAGGTGAAAATCACAAAAATGCAGGAGTCATTTCCATAGTAGATACATTATATAGGTAATTGATGATTAGAGATGATGTAGAAGGAAATTCACCGAAGCAATTTCTCCTCTCTTTCAATTCTAATATTTAGTTTGCTGAATGATCTGTCACAAGAAGCACAGAAACACCGAAATTCACCGAAGCAATTTCTCCTCTCTTTCAATTCTAATATTTAGTTTGCTAAATGATCTGTCACAAGAAGCACAGAAACACAGATAAATTTTCTACAAGTGCTGATGCTGTGAATATACATCTCTATCTCATCAAAGAATTCAGATTCAGAACCAAGTTCAGAACTAAATCTGTAGTGTGTCGCTTCATGTAGCATCCAAGGTCAACAACACAAAGTTTACCAGGCAATCTTTCTTCTTTTTTCACAGAAAAATTCAGATGCGTACATGGAATCTCTGATTTCATTTGCTAAACCTACTATTGATTTCTCTCCTCTATTCACATCTCACATCGAGCTGGTTAGCTTTTGGAACAACACATGCTTCGACTTGCCGATATTGTATACCACAAAATCTGAATATTTGAAGGTTTTGAGAGTTTTCCGCAAGGATTTTGCGTAGTAAACGGTTTCTTCATCGACTTTTTTCCAATCATGAAATAAACTTAATAGTTAATCATTACAGTCATTCTGCGTGTGAAATGTTCTAGTATATTTTCTTTTTGAATATATTCATTGAATTCATTGCCCCAGTGCCTGTGTTACTTTTCTGAAAGATTAAATAGTTTCGGCTATATTTGTTCGAAAAAGTGAAAAGTGACAATTTTTCCATCAATGATTTCACAAGATACGCCACTCAAAAACACCTTCCTCAGAAATGACAATTTTATTGTTTCGTGTAAATGAGTGCAAAATAAATATTGCGAGCGAGCAGCGGGCCACAACTCACCAAGTTTATCAGCCAAGGTCAATGACACATAATTCGATAGCATGGCCCAGCGGCTCGATATTTCGTGAACGAGACCACAAACTTGCCATAGCCGTAGCTTGGAGAAAACATATACCGCTAGAAGGGTGTATGCGGTTTCATCACGTTTACGGTCACATCACGATACACAGTGTGTCGCACTTGAAGTTCGCATTTTATGTATGCCTACATAATACAAAATATAGGTGCGATTTGAGTCCCAATTTCCAATTTCGTTTCCTTTCCAGTAATATAAGAGTGTCTGTGCACATGAAGTATGAGTTGAAATATCGAAAACTACATTTCCAGTCATTCCTCAGGGAACTTGATAATATGAGAATATTCGTGTGGGCCACTGATATTTATTCATTTCGGCAAAAAAGATCAATCAACCCATGAAGTCACTTATTCAGTAATGCGTTTTTCATTATTTAGAAATGAAAATGGGTAAAATATAACTTTTTTTACACATTTGCCCAAATCTGTAGAATGAAATGGATATGATATTGATCTAATATTGATAGCATCGATATCATATATGTTATCGATATCCATCGATACCATCGTTATCATCTATATTAACGATAGTATAATTTTCAGCCCAATTCTGATAATCATCGAGAAAATGAACTGGTCGTTCTGTGTCGAAATTATTTTATGTTCGGTGATATATTTTTTCTTCTCGTCTATAAATTTGGAAAATGAAAAATATCGGAAGGAAAAAAGTAATTCAATTAATTTCAATTATAAAAAATATATCAATGAAGGTTGAAAAAAAAAACTCACCCAATATATTTTCAGTATCTAAGAGGAATATACAGGAGGCATATGAATATGTATACGTGTTCGATAGAATGCCCTCTGTGTATATTTCCTCACCTTTATTATGACCTTTCAGAGAGCAGAAATACCTTGTTTTACCTTCCTTGAAATTGATTCTCGAATTATGGAGGTTTCACATCGTGACAAACAATAAGTTGTCATTTTAAGTGAATTAATCATTCAATTTCGAACATATCGTTGATTCTACACGAGCAATGGTTACGATATCTGACAATGTGAGGTGTGGTTCTTAAGACGAAATTTTTCAAACTTGGTGAGTGTGCTCCTTGACCACATAATTTCATCGATATCCAGTGATGGTTTTTCGACAGAATATGAATGATGCTGCAAGTTCGGCTCTGAGCTGGTTGGACAGCGACAGCGACTAATTTCAATTGATCTCAATTCATTTCAAACGTATGCATAATCACACACCTGAAATGAACTGCAACTTCATATGTAATATACCGGGTGTCCCAGAGCTTTAAGGCCAGCAGATATTTCAGTTATTTGTAGAAAAAAAAAACATAAAAGATCATAAGCTCGGTCATGCAGCATAGCAAAATCCACTCTGTGGCAAACAACCCCCGAGAAACCCCCGAGAAGATATTCAATCGATATATATATATATATATATATATATATATATATGTTTGTTTATTATTCTGTTTATTTTGAAGAAGGTCAATGAAAACTATTATTATAATAACTATTATTATATATTGAACTATTATTATAATATTATATATATGTATATATATATACAGGGTGTTCCGTTGATCATGTTACAAACTTCTAGGGTGGATAAAACACACGAAAATAAGAAAAAAAGTTCATGTGAACATGGGTCCGGAAACGCTTCTTCAGGGAGCTAGGGCCCTTCGAAGATGACCTCCAAAAACTACTTTTCGTTTTATAGCTTCGGTACTACTGCAGCTATCGCAACCAATTTTGGAACATGAAATCTAGTTCGTAGGTTCATCAATTTGAGCCTTCCGGATTCTGTCACCTTTAACCAGGGGCGTACACACCAGGGGGGTATTTGGGTAAATTTGACCCTACTCCTCTTAGGCTTCAATTTCTTACCATTTTTATATCTGATTATGATTCTCCAATGCCTTTTACATAAAAAAGGTACTCTTGTAAAAATCGCTATCTGTCACCGTTTCCTCCGAAAATGGCTAAGTCCAATCAATAATAAATTAATGGTAAGAAATTAAAGCCTAAGAGGAGTAGGGTCAAATTCACCAAAATACCCCCTGGTTTGTACGCCCCTGGTTGAAGGTGACAAAATCCGGAAGGCTCAAACTGATGAACCTACGAACTAGATTTCATGTCCCAAAATTGGTTGCGATAGCTGCAGTAGTACGGAAGCTATAAAACGAAAAGTAGTTTTTGAAGGTCATCTTCGAAGGGCCCTAGCTCCCTGAAGAAGCGTTTCCGGACCCATGTTCACATGAACTTTTTTTCTTATTTTCGTGTGTTTTATCTACCCTAGGAGTTTGTAACATGATCATCGGAACACCCTGTATATATATATATATATATATATATATATATATATATATATAAAAGAAATCAACGTATTCGTTGGGAGTGAAGGTAAAAGGCATTTTGAAATTTAATAACAATATCACGACTGATCGCAATTTGCATGATGAAATAAGAAATTCATTCCATATGTACGTGGGTCCGGAAATGCATAGTTTTCAACAAACAGTGTGATGAATTTAGGAAAAAAATCGGGTTTTTCATGATTATCAATGACAGTGGCATTGTTAGTTTCTGTTCGGAGGGGCTGATTTAGCCATAACTGAATTGGAATTATGAAATCCAGTGGAGTCTCGGGGGGCACCCTACCGAATATTATTGTCAATAAAATGTGCCCCACTGATTTTTTTGAATTTTTCATCTTCATATCCTATTGAACAACTAAAAATATAACATTTTGGTGTCTTGAATTGTTTCGATATTTTGCTTCGTTTACGTGGAGAAAAATGAATTCAAATTTATTGCATGAAACAGATTTATTGTATAAATTTGAGCAAAAAATTCCTTCAAATACTGGGATGAAATTAAATGCGTGATCCATGTCCATAGACATAGAATAAGAATGAAGATTCATTTTCTTCAGATATTTTATAATACATGTTTGACACACTTTATATTATTGAAAACTACACCTTCTTGGACACAGATGCAGATGAAAAAAATCATGTTATTTCGTGTTAAATCACCCAGAATTTTTTTGCGCTCAATTTCCGGTCACCCTGTATGTAAATTTGCAGTAAATAAACTGTATGTCACAATCTATGTATTAGTCACCAATGAAACTGAGACCTCATTTTGTCCGGAATCTGTGTGCAAAAATTCAATGGTATGATTCGTATTTGAATATTACAAAGAGTTCGTGTAACATTTCTTCGAAAACTCACTAATAAAGATGCCTCCAAAGTTGATATTTTGAAAATAAATATTCTCTCATCACTTTCTTGCTATGGAACTGATTTATTTCAAATATGGCACACGGAGTACAAATATTCCTTTGCGTCTAAATTATACTCAGATCCATCGGAGCCAAATACCCTTTACTGCCCTCGACCTTCAAAATTGAATCATAACTTATTCATGATAATTTCACTTTCAACTTTGAAGGTATGAAATTGAAGAACATCTGGAAATATTTGAAGAAGGTCCTTCTGTTCTATCTTGATGAAAGACCTCTTTCCGAGAAGAACATTAAGAAAATTAACGAGTTCATTCAGTACGAGATCATCACTTTATTACACTAATAACTTCCTCAACAACAGATCAGTACGTAATCTTTACAAAAAGTTTCAAAGTGATGTCCTTCCATTTCACGGCATAAATTTATCCTTCTTGGGAAATTCCAACCAACTCTGGCGAACATTTCCTCTTTTTGTTTGATTATCTCACACATATCAATAATTCTTTGCCTATGCTCTTCAACATTATACACAGGAGTCGTGTATACGAGAGGTTCGAGATAACCCCAGAAGAAAAAGTCCATTGGGTTCAAATCAGGTGATCTAGGCCCACTGCACAAACCCTCCGCGTCCTATCCATCTTTCAGGAAAAGTTTTATTGAGGTTATATCTCACTCCAACTGCATAATGCGGCGGCGCACCGTCATGTGGAAAAAAATGTTGCCTTATCAAGTGGTCTGCTATGATCCCCGTCCAAACATCAACACTAAACTTATTTTGATACCCGTGTTCCACTCTCGAGTGAGGATTGTAATCACACCAGTAATGTTCATTATGGGTATTGAATAAGCCAGCTTCGTCCGTGAAAAGAATAGATCACATTTTGATCTTCGTTGAGGAGATTTCTCATGGTATTGCAGAAATTCAGACGAGCAACAGGGTCTTCAGGATACAGGGCTCGAACTTTTCGATAATGGAAGGGATAAGGGAATATCTTCCTGAACAGCAATTGATCTCAGGCTTACGTTGAGATTATTCTCGATTGAATTCAATACCCGTTCTTCTGCTTCTCCAGTTCTAGTTCTTCGCGGACGACCTGTATCAAGACGTTTAGATTTGAATGATTTCCCCAGTTTTCGATGGATATTGCTGAACATCCGTGATTGTGGTGTCCCTCTATTAGGAAATGCTTCACTATACAATAATAATAATGCAATAATAATGCATGTCAAGTACTTCAACGTCAGTATAAGTAAAATGATTATCCATATTGTCTCACAAATTCAACAAGATTCCTACTCTAATCAAATAATTATTATCTGTCAAGTTTGAATTCGAAACAATCGTCGTGTGTCCTAGACGATCCACGCAGTTTTTTCCAAAGCATGTTTTTCTATTATTGAGGATAGGTAATCAGTATTCATAGTGGTCAAATTTAGTGGCAGAAAAATTTTAAAACAGGCTCTCTCTCGGAAACTGCTCATTTCATCATGATGGAACACAAGGACCTTTTTGAAATATTTTGCAAAAAAAATCATCCCCTCGATTTTTTGCGCACAGTTTCCGGACATCCATAGTTTTATATGGTGGCAAGACACTCGAAGTCGCGATCAAAATAAGGTCTTAGTTTCATTGGTGACTAATACATAGATTGTGTCATACAGTTTATCTACCGCAACTTCACATACAGGGTGACCGGAAATTGAGCACAAAAAAATTTGTGGGTGATTTAACACGTTTTTTTTATTTGTATCTGTGTCCAGGAAGGCGTAGTTTTCAATAATATAAAGTGTGTCAATCATGTATCATAAAATATCAGAAGAAAATCGTCATTCTCATTTTACGTCTATGGAAATGGATCACACCCAAGTTTTTGAAGGAATTTTTTGCACAAATTCATACAATAAATTTGTATTCATTTTTTTCGACGGAAGCGAAGCAGAATATCGGAACAATTCAAAAGACCAAAATGTTTTATTTTCAGTTGGTCAATAGGATATGGAGATGAAAAATTCAAAAAAATCAGTGGCGCACATTTTATTGACAATGATATTGGGTAGGGTGCCCCCCTGGGCGTCACTGGATTTCATAATTCCAATTCACTTATGGCTAAATCAGCCCCTCATAACGAAAAATAACACTGCGTAATGTCAAGAAAATCGGTGGAAGGGTATCTGAAATAATAATAAGAAACCGATTCTTTCATCAATTGTATTGTGAAATGAACTTTGGTAACGTGATCAGCTCCAATTACAACGACGCTTTGACATTGCCTTAGTGGGTTTGTTTTTTATCCATCATTGATATTCATTATGTATTATTTAGTCTATATCATTCATTCTGTATTATAAAACATTGTTCTTATATATTTTGTCCTTGATGAACTGATATATTAATTATTATTATTAATATTATCAATAATGTAATGTAATGAAAACATGGGCGATCTGGGACCTGACGCCCATTGTGCAGCCACAATTCCTCGGATCGCAATTCAACCATGGGAAACACCAATTTCGCGGGCAAAAGATACCAGGTTCAGGATATTGACTCCAAGATGCATATCCCTTGCATTTTCCACTGCCGGGCATTCAGTAAGGATGGCAGTGGAAGTTTCGTCATCCGCTAGACAGCATCTGCATACGTAATTGTTCTCATTCATTATATGTATATTTTTCTCAGTTCAAAAGTGATAATGAACTACCAGATGAAATCAAGAATCTGCCTGTGATAAGCATAGAATCAATAAGTTGCTTTCGAATAAATCATTTTATACGCCGAATAATTATTTCAATGATGATCTGTGATAACGCATATATATTTTTTCGACTTGTAGCATTCAACTGTATTTAATCGAATACCTTGATGACAATCTGATGTGATTCTATATTCAAATATGTATATATTTTGTATGCATTATTGATGACAATGCTCTATTCCGATTGTTTTTCTTTCATTTTGTTGTTGTGACTTCTTCATTGTATCATTGACTTATTCAATATCATCTCTGATGATCTCACTGAAAAAAAATTATTCATTCATTCACTTCTGAGATCTTTGAACATCAGATTTTTTTAGATTTTTTATATTATCTATATATATTGTTTCATTATAGTTACAGGTTATTTGATACATTTTTGATCTTCCTTGTATACCGTTAGGAAATTCAGAAATCCAATGGTTTTGGGCAATGAACCAACTCTTATCAGGAATGAAATTTTCTGTTAAATCGAGAATGATAATATCATGTGATGACATTGTGCAAACATTTTGACATTTAATCCCTCGGAATATCCTTTGAATTTCGGTGTGTGTATATAGGTAGAGAACATTGTAGTGAACAATATAGAAAACTGGAAATAAGTCAGTAATTGGCGATGTTTGGTAACAGTAACAGTTATTCGTGATAGATAACTCATACCAAATTGATTCAGTGATAACAAATATTTTCAATTCATGTTGGATTATCCTCAATGCTAAAAATTAAATGAGATCAGGAAAGAAAAAAGATGATCCTTGTGTAATTCGAACCTTCTCCTGATCGGTAATTAGATTTTGAGCTCGACTCCTAACAGTCTTTTTCTACCCACCAACGTTTGTTTTGATATTGAATGAACTGGTAAAGTCTCAAGTACACAACTATTGACTTGCATATATTATCATCTATCATATATAATTGAAGTTTACATATATATAGATAGTATTATGTATAGCTGATGATAGTTTAACTTATTAACCTCGCTATCAGATCAGTGTCATGTCATAAGAGGTATCCACACACGAAGATATTTTCGCAAATGGTAGGAATGATACGAAAGCGCGAAAGGTTGCAAGTAGAAATCATAACGATCATACGTAGATAACATATGAATTAGGACTAAAGGAACACAAGTGATTCACGATATACCAATCGCATGTACAAGAGGAAGAAACTTCAATATTTCTTCATCGATGTCTCCTTGTATGGATACCAACGAGGGTACCAATATTGCACGGGCATCCAGAAGGCACAAAAAATCAATATATTTTTGGAAACCGTGCGATCTACTCACTTTACTTTACTTTCTTAAGTTCAGCCCTCGTTTCTGCCTATCTGGTCTATATATTTTTTTTTGCTTTTCGTTTCCGAAAAAACCAAGAATCCGAGCGATCTGCTCAGTTCCTTATTGGTGGCTATTTTGAGTTCGTGATCGAGAATACGCGTTGATAAATCCACCAAAATTTGCCGAATAAATAATATCTAATGAGATATAACGTTTTATACGAATTCCTGTGCATGAACAATAGTAAAGCATCACGGACTGCAAGTTTGTAATGGTCTGAGAAAATATTGTCTTCAAAAATAGCAATTCTTGATATTTAAATGTACAGTTTCACACAATGTCCTAACGAAGTCTATTAGGACACGGTATGAAATTGAACAATTGAATATGTTTTTGATAGGAAGCTCATATTTGATGAGAATCTTTTTGAAACAATTCCAATTCAGAATCACGATCGCGATTAGAAATGTTGCTAGCTGGCAGTCTAGCCTTTGTTGTCCAGTGAAAGTTTCTATGAGAGGTGCGAATCGAAGAGGAAGAAAGTCTGTTACTGTTCGATTACGTAATGTACGATGTATGTACAGGGTGATGTAAACTCTAGATGTATCAGAGTTCCGTGATTCGATGATTGATGAAACGCCACTTTGACATTCGAGAAATCCCAAATACGGGAAAAACAAACTTTTGCGTGAAATCTCTTATTTTCTGACAACTTTTGTGAACCAACATTAGAATGAATAGGACGTCACTTTTTATTCTTCCATTTGTGAAATACGTTGAATCTCACCACATATTTGAGTATTCAGAAGGAAACGATCGCTCTGTTTATATTATTTATCATCAGGGAATACTCGAGAGCAAATGAATTTATTTTCTCTTTAGATAGAAAATTCATCTGCTGACATTAAAATTTCAAGCGTCTCTATTATACAGTCACCGGCAAATTATCGATCAACTTCATTTCGAAGATGGACTGAATAAAAATAGGTGCCAAAGTTATTTTCAACAGTTCTTGTAGATTAGGTAACGTTTACATGTTCTTTTTGGTAAGGAAATTTATTTCGCCCTGTATGTCCTGAACAGAATGGATTCCTTCAAAAATCATCGGAGGACAAAATATTCTTAGGAATGTCCAAGAAAAGGCATAATATTGCTACTATCGACAATATCGAATGATAATTTATGGAAAAGATCAGAATGAACAGTGAAAGATCAAAGCAATGGGCTCAAATCAAAAGCAAATTTTTAAACGTTCCTCTGAGAATCTGTTTGGATGTGATACTTTTAACCTCGCTTTCAACAGTCGACAGAAGATGATTGTGCACTATTTGACAATATAGAATTAGTAATGAAAAATTTAGTAAAATCAAGGCAGCGGCATATTATCAGGATATATATCAGAATCAAGATATCGGCAGTCTTCGCCTCAACTTTGTTCATCGATCAGATATAGAGAAGAAGAAACAACGTGTCGTATTCTAGGATTCAGTACATCTAATTCATCGAATTCCTCTTTGATGTTAATTTGATGTAGCCCAGCAGGAAAGTCAATCCAAAATATCTATTGTATGTTTTACTATAACTTTACGGTGAAGTTAGCAGAACTCACAAACGAAAAGCAAAAAATCGGTGATAAGCTGCCTCAAAATAGCACTGAATCAGGTAGTTTCTGAATAGCCTCAGATTATGTTGTGATGAGATTTTCCAAAACATTTTTTGTTCTGGAAATTGGTTTGACAATTCACGTGAGGCCAGTAGGTATCAGAAAGTATTCATAAAATTCATATTTTTCTAGTGTTAATCAAAGAGCAAAAAATCGTTGAGAAGCTCAAGGATTAGTCTTAATATAGTCTCAACCTATGGCTTATTCTGTCTCTCCAAATTATTATTATTTAAGATTCCATTAATCTAGCTCTACTGTAAATTTAGCAAAACCCCCCATTTTTCTAAACGAGAAGCAAAAATCAGTCAAATCAAAATATGAATTATAATAATAATATATAAATATCAATTATGAATTGAACAGATCTCTCGAATTCTTCGATTTTCGCGAAAACAAAAAACAGAAAAAATATTGACGAAAGAGTAGATAGGCTGAAGCGCAGGCTGAAATGAATCTTGAAATCACCAGCGGTTTTCGTATAAAACGAAGACAATAAACTCGACAATAGGGTAATGAACTCAAACTATCAATGAAGAAAAAAATTGAGTTTTCTACTTGTGGTTCTGCTAGCTAGCCTTATGGAGTTATCAGATTTGGCCAAGTATTATTAAAAATCAGTATAGACATATCGGACGTAGTAATTTGTCGCGTCTTGAAATTAATTTATGCTTCCCTCATGATCAATAATATGACTTGAAGGAAGCATCATTCATCAATAGAACGGCAAAGTTGGGGAATTCTTTGCCTAGCGAAGTTTTTCATGATGCTCACAACCTCCTAAGAAAATTTCCAACACCTTCCTTCTCTCCCAAAATTCCACCGCTGGCTAACACGATGTTCCTCGAACAATAGGTTTCCTTTCGTGTTGTCCACAGATAAAAAAAAAATCATTCGGAAGATACTTGGAGGATCAACGTTGTTTTGTGAATTGAAATTTTCCGAAGTATGGTGGTCTTGACTTTTATATTCAAAATGTCTCTTAGAATAGAGATGAGATAGTTATAAATTCGATGAGGAATTCACTCAAGGCCCTATCATCTGATGTTACAGTTCGGCCCTGTCCTCATACATTTTCCCAAAGACACAATTCGAAAGAAATGCATTCTCAATGATTTCAGTGAACATGCAAGGGTGCATGAAAAAGGAACCATCATAAGAAGAGGGATAATAAAATACCTGTATACTGAATACAGAATATAAGGGTTGAAATTCAGGTCATTGACCCTCGGAGAGGAGCCTCAGAAACTAGATTGAGATACAGTTCGAGCTTGCTGGGTGAAGAATAGACGTTTGATGACTGACCACCTTTTCTGAAATGAAAAGAATACGCTCGATGACGAATTTTCTTTCATAGAAAGTGAATAGCTATCGGCGTTGGCCTCTTGTGTCAAAAATTAACCACCAGAATATTATTCAGATGAGATAGAGATTTTTCCTCTAGGAAATTTCCAGGGATATCATAATCATCTGTGGAGATATCAAGGCATCGATTCGGTACTTTTGGTTCATATTCAAAATTATGAAATTTTAACCTAAAAAAATATCGACTGAAAAATCGTGTCGACTAACACCAGTGAGCAATTGGAATTCCCTTTTCCTCAGTGGTCAAACCCTCGAAAAATTCCAACAAAAGTGTGTGAAAATTTGCTTATGGGACCTATACTCACTTGCTAGAGAGCTGTTTATGTTATTTTCAATATGACGGAAACTTCTTGAGGAAATCATATATATATGATGTATATTTCAATATACAAACCTATCGCCTCCAAAATAATCATGACATTTTTATAATATTTTTTGTGTCTTATACTATCACAATAGATGTAATACCATTATGATATACCAGCTAGAGTAACAGCTGAGGTCCTGAATAAATAGTTTTTGCTTTAAAAAATTAGATAATTCTTGCTTCAAAAAACGTTTCATTCACAGCCGAGTTACTGCAAGAAAAAAATTCTCTAAGCGAATTCATAGCTACTTTTGATAAACTTTTCGAAACAATAATAATAATATAATGAAATATTTTTATTTTTATTTCAACTTGCTGTTTGATTAGCGGCCATTGAAAAATTACAACTATCACTGAACATCCTTGGGTTAATCTATCCAAGGGTTGTGTTATCGAATATACATATGGCAGATACTGTATACATGGTATCGAAAACGTGTTCTTAAGACATGCCATGGTTCCCAATGTCCCGAGGGTATGAAATTCAAACTTGGCAAGAGTGCTGGATCCGAGAATTGGTAAATTTTCCAATGCTTATCCATTCATATCAATGTTAACCAAAAATATCAGACATTGGAGATACTGCCTTCTTGATTGGGATAGCAGAGTATATTATAATAGTTGTTTTGGACGCTTTTTAGGCGCACGTGATTCTTAGGAACTAGTGCGACCATTCACAGAGCGAGTGTATTGTACTATTTCAAAACATACAGGATGTTCCATTTGAAAAATTCGAGAAAAATGAATTCGAAATATTCCAAATTAAAAAATCAATTTTGAATACCTTGTACAGATATGAAGTGTCAGAATGGATCAGAAATATCCAAGGAAATATCATTCATATGTTCAGCAAATAGCTGAATCATTATTTCCTTCTAATATTGATAATCATGACGTCCGCGAATTTTCAAGTATGCATTTGCAAATGGTATTATTATGACGAAGAAACTATTAACGTTATGGTGAAACTAGGTTCTAGTTCGACATATTCGATAATATTGGGGGAGTGGATGGAGGTGCCTGGAACGTTGGGAGAAATATGCTAATATACAAGGCATTCCATTCGAAACCTATCTAGTTTACAGTCGTTTTTGAAATTTGTCTCTAGCTATCATATAGGTCTCGACAAATCAGATTCTGACGCACTATTGCCCATCCTGTTTATAAGGAGTAACACTAATGAAAGTACAGAATGGCTGCCAGTGATAACACATCGAATGCAGTCTGTACGAAAATCAGCTCAAATGGTTATGAAAGATTGATTACTCATTGTGCCTCATTGTGCTTGATGATATTTGGTGACCGTCAGAAAATTAAACGTTCCGATTCGAAAACGATGCTCGATACGCATTCAGGTATGATACTGCACGAGTAGAAAGATAATATACATCGAGTATATTATCTTTGACGAGTATATTCATGAAGATTCATTACCACACCACTTTCCCTCGTTTGATACAACTTTTCAGAAATGCAAATATGCAAAAAAACTTCATGATGTTCAGAAGAAGAACCATAGTTGAGTGTTGTAACCTTAGCATCGAGGACGCCAAGGAGAAAACGATGACAGATATTGAAGCCTTGTTAAAAAGTGTCTCGAAATTTTCCTATAGTTGAGAACTTCTATTCATTATGGTTTTCACTTGAATAACTAAAAACGAACATTATAAATCTCTGATATTTTCCAATGATTAGAAAACCAAGAACTATTTTCATGCAGACAATTGCTCAGCATGAAAATGCGCTATATTGCTTCAATTTGGCCGACCTCGTATACCTTGTATACTGAGATCTTCTCGGAGATCCTCTGGTGGAGCTCGAATACGAAGAAATTTTCTGATACACACAGTATACAGTAAATCATTTAGTATTATTTATAGAGTACATATTGTTCTTCGCGAAAAATCCGACCCCTATGCGGAAGGAATTTCCCGAGGAATTTCCTTGATCTTTCAACATTTGATTTTTGCTATTTTTTCGTACACACATGACCCCTTCGAAATTTATTCAAAAGACTATAGGCTAGAAAACGTCGAATTCTACAAAAAAAGATCTCTCCACTTTTTCGTATTTCTTCTCATTTAAGAATTATAACCGTTTACAAAAAGCCGAGCTGAAAGCTCACGTTCAAATACCAGTGAATTATTATCTTATAGTTCACTAGTGAATAATGCTCGGGAAAACACATATTTCATGCAACAGTCGTGGACAACGATAATTGTTGAAAAGGAGTGGAAATGTGGAAAAAGAGATTTTTCAAAAACCATGATATTTCAGAATAACTTGAGAACAGTGACATTTTGTACTGAGGTATGGGAATCCGAATATGCTCCCCTCTATCCTCCGTTAGACTTTGCATCGACCTTTGGAACAACCTGTATATTTTATCATTTCCTCCATAGTCATGATAAAACATCAATTAAATGATGAAATTCAGACGAAGAAGTTGAATCATTCGCAGCAAAAAAATCATTGGAAAACTCGTTGAAAACTAAACACTGACCGCATGAAACCGATTCTCATTTTATTCAGGTTATATCAATCGGGCTAGTATATTTATGTTGCGAGGTATGCTCTCAATCACGCATAACTGCAAATTTGCACCCTGACCCCCGCATAAAACTCATCTTGCATGTTATTTATATAAAAACATTAGGAAAGTTCCAACCGAGATTTCAACAAACTTGAATTTGTTGATAGAACAGAATACTGGTACACCCGATTCCACCCAATTCACTGGAAGGAATAAATGTTCTACGATGGATAAGTCAACCCATTTTTCCACCCTGACACGTCTACCCTTGCAGGTCAATGAACTCATCGACTCAAGACATTATCGAACTGTGGACTTAATTCTTTCAACCCGAGCTCCAACCGTTCTTGAGAGAGAAACTCCATTATATAGATAGATTTAAAATATTTTTATATTATGCTACAAAATATTGATAGTTTACATTCATTGTCCCAAAATCTTTGCCTCCAATCTGCCTTTCATAAGAAGGTTTCACTGGTTTATGTATTAATTTAGTAGACATTACTTACGTATACCTACTCGTGGTTCAAGATTCAAGTAATGATTCACCTAACTAGGAAGGTGAAGGAAGTTAATGAATCCGAACTAGATACCTTCCTATATTTCGATATATAGTCTACTGAACGAAAAAAAGGAAACATTTATCATAAATTTTTGTCAAATACTCCACTGAGAAACTATGATATGACTAGCAATATGGATATGAACAATGTACGATAATTCTGGAATTTCCCTCTCTCTCTCACACACAGCATCGTCTAAAATATTTGAGGCAAGTAAATTTAATCAGTCATTGGTCTGAATGCTCGAAAATACTCTCGAATAAACAATGCATACAGATAAAGTGATAACTATTAAATTTTTCATCCAACGTTGATCGAAACAATACATATTATTATGAATAACATTTTTTCAACAGTGTCAGTCAATGACATTGGCAGCCCTAGCAACCATCAAGTATCTATCAATCACATGACGAAGTTGGCTGTGCAAAATAATAAGAATCCTTTTGATATTCTCAACTCGTTGTGTTCATGCTGAGGGCAACTACCCTTAAAAAAGCACCATTAAATGACTGGAATGTCAATCGTTGAAGAAAAATTGTCTGGAAACGAAAACTGCGCAAGTCTACGCCCACCATTACTGACCTACATTACGCGCGAGTTCAACGAACTCCCGCGAGTTCATTAGAATCGAACGCGGCCTTTACATAATGTTTTTCGCCGAGCCATACGGAAAATACCCAAACTGGAAGCAAATACTCACATTTTCTGCACGCTAGATCGCTGCTCGAACACTAAATAATTGGATATTCCCATTTAAACACACTATGAACAGTCCGCACTTTGTTTCAGGGTGTTAGAAACCTCAGATAATGATTAATTATTGTTGTCACTACTGGGATGCACTGTCGGGGTTCTCGATGTAGGTTATCGACGCTCACTTTTCGTTTGTTGTCGAAAGTGACAAGCACGGCCTGTCGGGATTTTCACACTCGATTCTCCAGGTGTTGTGAGACGTCGGTCCTGTGTGGTTTTTCTTCACATGGCGGGTGGTTCTCGGGGTCCGGAGGCGGTGAATTTTGGAGAATTTCTCGCGGATAGAGCTGCACGGTTTGGTCTCGCTGAGCAGCCGGGACTGTGCGGGTTGAATGACCTGTGGCTTACGACACGACGCTGCTGCCGCGGGGTGGGGGACGGGAGAATTCGCCGCGCGTGGTCGTTGCATTTGTTTCCTGCTTCGCGCGCGACTCTGGCGGTGTAAAATTTAGGTGAATCGGGAGAGGCGGCTGAGAGGGGTGTTTTTCTGGGGGTTCGTTTTGGCGATTTCGAAAGAAGTACCTAACCTAGTGTAGATTTTTTTTCTATTCAGCAACAAGTACGCACTTTTCACATCGACGCCGAAATGGGATGCGTGGAATGAATAGGAAAAAGCTGAAGGGAAACAAGATTCCTACATATGAATGGAACTGTGTTGATTCTTCCATCGCAATATTCGAGAAATATAGGTTTACTATTTTTTCTCAACTTTGTCCTCATCAAAATGAGATAGAGTTTGATATAGTCTGATATAGTCAGATATAATAATAGGCGTGAAATTAGGGCATTATGTACTTCAGAAGCATGGGAAAAAAAGTCATTCATTCTTGACGCGAGTTCATTGATATGTTTCGCACATTGATATGTTTCGGGTGAAATCTGAAAAAGTTCACTCACTGCATGTAGATGTAAGTGAAATCTCGAGTATATTATGAATTTCTCATTTTCCTATTTGGAATGGAATGAGAATCTTGAAAATAATTTCCACACCAATATCATCAAATCTTTCACTTTCGAAGTATTATTTTTTATAACTTTTATTCACGATATGATAAATCTGAGATTTTCGTTGCGACTGAATCTTAAAAAATAGCGTCCGTGTAAGTAAATTCAAGATATTTCGATGAAGTGAATTAGCATAAAATAGGATTCTCCTACCACTGTGACTGCGCCATATTTTTTCTTTCGAAGTTCATTGCTCTTAGGGCCGCTTTATAATTTGCAATTCAACTATCAGATAATGCCTAGCTGTCAGTTATCTCGAAAAAAATATGTTATAGTGAACATAACTTTCCAACAGCTGGAATGTCTAATGAGGCTTAGATATATTGAAACTCAGTAGTGCAAAAAGTGAAGAGAGATGGCGGTGACAATGGAATGTCGACATGCATAGCAGGTAAAACTGCACGCACTGGAAATAATATCGTCAGTTCATTGATGATGGTTGCTCAAAGACGAAACGTTGAATCAGAAAATCAACAATGTCAAATCGATTATCATCAAAAGTGGTCATGAAGATGTTTTTTTCAATTTTGAGTCAACTAATTATCATCAACGCCAGAAAAAAAGATCCGGAAATTCTGTTTTTTTAAAGTTTCTTAATGACGACATTTGAGAGTCATTTTGTTGGTCCTTCGATAGCTCAGCTTTTCTCCCATTTAACCAAATCTCTATCTCTTGTAGTTTCCGAGATACTGGCCCACCGTATCTTGGACACAGTGTATAATATACACTGTGACCCATATTATGGGTCTTAGGGGATGATATGTGAATTTCCGGTTAATCTTATGAATAATTCCAATCAAATCGAATAAATTTCTCATCTCATTTCAGTAGGTTCTCAATTATAGAATGTACTTCCTCTAGATATACTGAAGGACAGTATCTAGTCTCACTTGACCTCTAAAAAATTCATCGTTGGAGACCTATACCCGCAATTTTTCACTGCAACTGAGATGAGTTTGTGACACCCGCCACATAACTTTTGATAACCTTCTGATTCCTCCTCAAATAATGTCATGTAAATTTTATGCTGTTTACAGTAAATATAAAGGCAAACGCTATCAGTTTTCAGTTCCATATACGAGTAGGCGAATGATATGGTAATAGCTTTACAGAGAGGCATATTGAAAATTGGGATAGATACTATGATCCCAAAAAACTTCAAAGCTCGGACACTTCATTTCAATTCGGATGAGTGATATAGTTTATAATGAAAGATATCTTCACAACCCTTGAAATTTCAAAATGCAACATAATAATATGGCAAATGATACCTCCTTCTGAACATCTTGAATAACAGAGGCATCAGTCCAGATCCATAACCATTTTTGGGAGTTGTCAATTTCCAGAGAAAAATAATTCATCGAACGAAGATCCGAGTGAAGATCCTATGGGAATGATTCACTGAATAAAAGTGTCCAGTCGACCTGTTCGACACAATTCCAAATTCCCAGATTGACATCAATAAATGCTTTCAAAACCGTCAAATTGACCTAAAACCATGACTGTAGAGTACAGTCAATGCCAAAACTCATGTGGTATCTTCCCAAGTGATAATCACTCCAGTGATTATTGTCAAACTATTTCATCCACAATGCAACGGTTCAACAGAACGATTTTCTATACCTTGGAACAAACTTTGAAGGAATAGACAACCGATAAGATATCATCATTCAAGTTCTTCATACGTATTTCACTAAAATCGTATTGCAATAAAAATGCTCATAAAGGAAAACCACCAGCTTTGAATGTCATAATAGATCACTAATGGATGTAGACGAGTTTAGTGATACCACCAGCTGTATAAAGTATGAAACTATAAAATATAATATATGATATATAACATGTATGTAAAACAAAAGAAAAATGGTATGGAAACGATATGGAATATAGATGCGATATTAATAAAATTCAGTGAGAATTCAGAAATGGCATCGACGTTATTAACAGATATCACTCGAGGAAGCCTGAGAATGTCAAATGTTTAGATTATCACTGTCAGTAATTCTAGAATATATTCAATTTCTCTCAATACGATTGCTATTCCATCTGGAGTGAATTTAACTGCATGAATTTCTCATTGTGAATATTAGCTGAATTATATAATAATCCAATTGCCCCCCCTTCGTTTTCTGACATTATTCATGAAATACTATATATTTTCATTGATACCAATGTCGAAGACCACCAATTTTTATTCATGATATCAATAGCTATAAAGCTATATGGGTAGTCTGATCTGAAAATCATTCGAAAAGATTTCAATATTTCATCCTCACTCCATTTCCAATGGTTGTATAAACATTATCGTTACGAATCCAATGATACCAGGTTTGAGGTTCAAGCAATGAGTGTGTCGAAGACATTTTTCCTGGCACCTCTGCGTTAAACTAATTGACCATATTATGAAAAATAAAATTGCCCTCATGTCCGTAGCCTGGAGATAGCACTAAAAAATCCGTATGACGATAGAATCCAATCAAGATATTATGCTGCGGATGAAGTCTGAAGAAATCTTCTGCTGACCTTTTCATTACAAACTCCCTTATTTTCACCTATGTATTGATTCATATGATGAAGTTATATCACTGCTCCGATTAGCTTGAGAATTATTTCAACCTCTCAATTAAACAGAAGAACAATATTTATCGTCTGACCCATCGGTGGAATGTTGAGAGAGGAAGGAAAAAGTATTGGACGAAATTTACAGTTTCGACTTTCGACAAAATAATTACGCTCTGTGAATTTCGACAAGTCGAACCACCCTGGGTTCGTCTAGCCTGGACTATCTGGAATCACTCGTTATGGAATAACGAGGGTTCAGATGAAAATCAGCCATGAAAATATCTATAGTAATGGAAAAATCGCCCACCACTTTACAAGTCAAGTCTTTAGAAAGGACAATGAACTCTTAATTGTAGTATCACTGAATAGTTCTCTTCAGAATATCGTCTAAATCAGCATGCGTTTGGATGCTTCCAAACATGTGAACAGCGCTCTTGGACAGATCGTACGTATTTGCGCTTTTTTGATTGACGAAATTGTCTAAACTGACTAAGAGACTAACATTTTCTAATTGTTATCGAAATCATAAGTGGAAATCTCATTTATTATGCCACCACGAGCCAATAATATTTTCTGATTCTAACGACTTCCAAACTTTCAAGAAAAATTCCAATACCTTCCTTCTCTCCCGAAACTCATTATGCGATCATTATAGGACTCCCTTTCGTGTTGTCAAAAGATGAAAAAAAATCAATGACTAATTAATATTACATCAACCGTGTACAGTGTATGACAGCACTAGTCCAGATGCCTATTTTTCACCAAGGATGATCTGCGCATGGCGGGAAGCGCGTATTGGGAGTCTAGCAGGCGGTGCTTTGTTCACCGGACCTTATTTTACGTAAAACGTGCATACCGGGGCTATCTTGTGAGTTTCTCTCGAAGCGTACGTAAAGTCCGTGTCTCACGGTCAAACAATTTGATCAAACTAGTGATTTGTGATGTCATCAATGACGTCACGTCAAACGGTAGCAAAAATTTAGGACATGTTCTAAAATTTTTCGGGTTTGATCAAATTTTTAGGTCATGAATTTTATTTTACATACATAATAATATACTTCGTGACGCTACTACAGCGAGAAAATGTCTAGTGGAAATTGGACAGGAGAACAAGTAACTTACTTGATAGACCTATATAGAAATAAGGATTTTTTTTATGACATTCGACATTCGAACTACCACGAAAGAGACAAACGGTCAGACGCGTTGAACGAGATCGCTCGGAATTTGCAAGGGATACAGCCAGGTACAACTGGTAAATGCAATTCATAGATTGGTATTTATTTGTTATGCATCTGTTATTGAATTGAATTTGTAGAGTCAGAAGTTAAGGCAAAACTAAATGGGCTGAAGACACAATTCAACAGAGAACTTCACCGAATAAGAAATAAACCAAGTGGTTTTGGAGCAGATTTAGTCAAAGTAAAATTATGGTGCTTTGAGCAGTTAGTCTTCCTGATGGACTCAGCAGAAGAGCGAGAATCATATAGCAGCTTAACTGAAGAAAGTTCAAGTTGAAGCCATAGAACTCCAAGACAGTTACAATGGTACTGTAATAGATATTTACGTTACTAGTCCGGTAAGTACAGTACAGAACTGTGAAAGTTTACCGGACGTGTGACGTATAACATTTTATTTCATACTGCTAAAAAACAAAAATGAACAGTGAAAAATGAATTATTAATCTTTGTTGAAGTGCTACAACAAAAAAATGGGAATGTATCAGCAAGTAGCAACTACCTAATAAATAATTCATCCAATGGAGCTCCTGGTATCCATATTCATGGGAACGAAAATTTAACGGTTAATATTAATATTAGCAATAAGTAATTTCTGTGTATTGTTTTGCTGTTGAATTTTTAATAAATGTATTCATGCTTTTGACGCATAACTGAGTTTTCAATATTTACAATCCGGTAAAATTTCATTACGGGATAGTAGCACGTGATGAAATATTACGTGCGCCTATCCTGTAAAAGTCTATTTTCCGGATTGAAATCAGGTACGTAAAGGTATGTTCTATGATGCAGTATGAAATAAATCATATTGAAGTGATGGTATGTTGTCGATCATTTGGTAATAATAAGTAGGTATATTTATTTATTTCAATTGTAGGATGAAACCGCAGATGAATCATGTGCCACAACCAGTGCAAGTAGTAAGAGTAGAAACACTAAGAGAAAAACTGTACGTGAGGGTACTCAAGAACTGTTATCACAAATGACACAGCAAATATCCAAAATGGTAGAAATCGAGAACAAGCCACCTGATGACTTGGAGACATTTGGAAAATACTTTATGTCAGAAATTAGGAATTCCAAACGTGTTTCCATTCTTCAGATAATCCAAACACTTCAGGATGAAGATGTTAGTGATGATTAGCTGAGAACCCTTAACAACTAGAGACTGGAAAAATGAAGTGCTGGGCATGGTACCTGAATACTTTTCGAAGTACCTGATTCATTATTTGATTAATTGTTGAATTATTTGTTTTAAGTTCCTTATGTTGTGATAAATAATCTTCTATTTTGTTGTTTTATGTAGAAAATATTTTTAAATTCTGAATGATAATATAGTAAATTTAGTCTTTGATATTTCTCATGTGATGTTCTTTTTCAGAAGGTTTGTTTCATTTTCAGAATGTTTGTTTCAGGAAATCGAATGATTAATATTAATATTGTAGTTTCACAGATTTGTAACTATGTAACTATTTTTTGCAAATAGGATATTGGTTAATAATTTTCATTATTTTAACTATATTTAATAAATCAATCGAACATCATTATCACATTTCTACCATTCCTTCTTGCCAAGGAACAGCTCCATGACTATTGAAATATTCTGTGAACTCTTGTCGTATGTTCTGAGCATCATTTGGCATTCTATTTGAATGATATACTCGTGAGATGGGCTCTAGAGAATAATCTTCCATTTCTTCTAATTCATTGGTATATAGAGGGTTCTCTTGGCATAAATAGTTGTGTAATAATACACAGGTTTTTGTGATAAGTTCCACTTTTTCCACAGACACATTCATTGTTTTCAATAATATTCGAAATCTGTTGGCTAGGATCCCAAAAGCATTTTCAACAACTCTTCGTGCTCTGCTCAAACGATAATTGTAATTTTTTTTTCATTTGTCGAACCCCTATGTTGATAGGGTTTCATATTATTTTTCAAATGAAATGCATCATCAGCAACAATAACATATGGCACAGGTTTGTTTCTTCCAGGAAGAGTTTCTGAAGGAGGGAAATTTAACTGTTGATTGAGTATTGCTTGTCCTAGAGGAATTCTAGTAAATACTCCTCCATCACTTATTCTCCCATTCATGCCTATATCAACAGCTCGAAACTTGTAACTAGCATCCATAAGGGCCATCAAAACAATACTATTTGTTCCCTTATAATTCCTATTAAAAGCACCCTCAACTTTTAATGGACGAAATGATATATGCTTGCCATTGATGGCACCTAGACAATGAGGAAAATTCCATCTTGATGAAAACTCACTTGAAATCTGTCTCCAGTCATGTTCGTTTGTGGGTACCCGAACAAAAATCACAATATATTTCTTATTATATTAATAATGCCCAAATTCAATACCTTTGAATAGTCATTAACGAGCTGGTTGCATAATGCCTCCAACACTTCATTGATGATATTACTCAAAGTATTGTGTGCTATTCTTGTTGAGTATGACAAGTCTTTCAGAGTATTGCCTGTGGCAAGGTATCTCAAACAAACTGCCAATCTGAAATTATCAATATAAATATATAGGTACATATATTTCAAAATAGTTCGGCAGGTATTATTCACCTCATTTCAGCAGATATGCATTCACGCATATTTGTGTTCTGTTTTTCAATATAAGGCCTAATTGTATTTAAGATATGGTTGAAACATCTTTCATCCATTCTCAGATAATTCCGATAACTATTCGGATCATCCAGTCTTATTTCATTAAAAATCATCGGTAGGACTCCTCTACCTAAACATCTTCTTTCAAGCCATTGTCTGGACCAGATCTCCCTTTTTTTCTTCATCATGCTTCGTACAACGAGTACAGCACAATGAACTGTACAGCAAATTGCCATTTTTTTATCTAAAAATAATATTTTAAACTATCCGAAACTCTTTTAGCCCGCCAACCGCCAATGTTTTTGATCAAACATCTTCAAACCGTGTGACAAGGATCTTTTGACGTTTCAAATTGTTTGAGGCAAATAGACAGGGATGACGTCACATCAAACAGATTTGATCAAATTGTTTGACCGTGAGACACGGGCTTGAGTGGAAAGGAATCATTTCACGAACGAGTGGTATGTCATAATGACTGAATGAAGCACACTGACACAGTTTTCTTGCTGTGACATGTGTCTGGCTTTGCAGAAATAATAATAATAATAACAGTGTCTCAAGTATGAAAAGACATGAAGACTAATGAAAGTATGTTCTCATAGTATAGATATAGTATTTTCTAAACTTTGGCGGGATGTTTTTGAAGTCAAATTTCAAACATGAATCTGAGGAGTGCAGGAACTGGTATACTATTTGCTGAAATGTGATGTCCTGAAACGCACTGTTTTTGAGCTACGGGGTGCTAGAGTTTTCCAAGAAAATATTTTGTATTTCAAAAGAATTGCATGCCATTTGGTATGCTCACATGAAACAAGGTGTACGAATGCGGAGAGTTTTTCTGTGGGATGTCTGCACCAAATGAAAACAAAATTAATAAAAGTAAAGGATGAAAAAGTAAATGAAAATCAACACTCTTCATGCCATGACATATTGACCTCTAAACTTTTAAACTTTGCGCTTCACGGTTGCCGGTTCTCCAAAGATTCAGTGGAATATAGCGACAGCACCACAGAACAATGTGGTACAATGTTGCCGATAACGGAAAAATGTCTTGATGTTTAGGTAACAAATAAGTTCATTCACTGGTTTATAATGTATTTTACAGTAAAAACATAGAAATTGAGAAAGTTTATAAACATGAAGTAATGAAATAATGGACATGATGAATACATTTTATTTACCATCACAATTTTACAAGTTCATTATAATAATCAACTTTCTATTATTTTTGGGACATGATTTGAGAAAAACATTAGTATTTTTCATAACATAAAATATTCACTGCCTCAAAAACAATTCCAAGAGATATTGATAAGAAAAGTTGGCACAAGGGTGATTGATTTATCTAAAGAAATGAATATATTTTAAATAGAACTTACAGGATGATCAGTTACACAATTTTCAATGTTTTCAAAGAATAATTTCTCTACTTTATAGACAATAAAATTATAAAAACTTTCGTGGGGTACTCTCATCCCACCAGTCAAACTTTTTTCATCGTCATATGCCTTGAAAGGATGAAATAATTTGATTCATTGAAAGTATCATTACTTTTAGAAAATTGTTTACATAGTTCACATGAATGAATTTCCGAACATTTACTTATCAAATATCCTGCTACATATTTAAAAGCATTCTGCTCTAGAAAACATTTCTCTTGATTGGCACAATCTTTTATTTTTTTCTGCAAATTAAATACTATATAGGTTGACAACGATGTACAAAACACTGGTGAAGTCACTGATGGTGTTTTGTTTTGTAAAAAACGCTAACGCTATTTTCCGCTATAATAGCCTAATAGTTATGAAACTCCCCAGAAGATGGTTTTATTTTTACAGGTTACTGTACAAAAAGTTGACGTTTTGAGATTGTTTTCATGTAGTTTGGTCATTATTTGCGAAAGTGAATTCAATGACTACTTCTGAATCAACGTTCATATAACTGAGATTGTATAATACTGATTTTGTTGTCATTTTTGTGTCGCCATCTGACAACTAACACATGACTGATTTTCCGCTATAACGAATAAAATGCTGTTATCAAGTTAGCTGTACGTTAGAGTTTTGGTTGAAGAAATGGGCAATGTAGCTGCACCAGTGTTCTGTACATCGTTAGGTTGACATATTAAACAGACGCTACTGTCAGTGCTATCGAATGTCGAAAAATCCGAAGCGCTTGCGCAGTCAGGCGACTGGCCCTTCAAACTTTGTGCTATTTCATCTCTCTCTCTAATTTCGTGCGCCTTGTCTGACCGTCTCATCTGGTTAGGATTTTCAATCTGTGCCATATGTGTGTGTGTGTGCGTGTGTGTGTGTGTGTGTAGTATAATATGTGACGAAATTAATTCATGATAATCATTGGAAAACAATCCATTTGAGAGAAAAAAATGTATATAATGTAAAAATTATTGTATAGAATATGATATAACATGGCATATCGCATCATCTAGAGAACTGGTAATACAGATATAAAAATTGGCGTATGAGAAAGTTGTTCACAGTTGTTTGAACTTCTCATTCACATCGTATCTATTTCACAGGTGAACCATTTTTCCATAACACACCAAACATATTTTTTTTCAAATAGTACATCTATATTTCGGAGTGCGGTTTACTTTATGAATTTATGAATATCATCTAGTATCTTAGTCTTCAGTCGAAAGTTATGGGAGATTCCGGTAAATTTCTAGTAAACCGGTAAATTTCTAGTGTTTTTTATAGAGTTCAAAGAGACGTTCAAATCGATTCATTTTAAAATTGGTGTGCGATCCCTGTTTCAGACTTATCCACGATCTTTTTGAAGAACGAAAAAATAATCAAAAACCTTGCTGATTATCTCTCAAAGTATGATTTTTTTAAGAATTCATGAACAGCACGTCATCATGATCAGCAGAAAATGATGTTTGTCGAACTTGCAGACAGTGTGAGGATGTTGCTGCATTTTCCGAGATTTGGATTTTTTTATTATACATTAGCAACTACAATAAGTCATATCGAAATGAGATTTACAACGTGAATTACTGAAGTTGGCCAATATACGCAGCATTTAATTTCAGAATAATGTATATAGCTGAATTCCGTGGTGTTGTTCTATCACTTTATGTTGGATTGTGTGAATTAGCTTTTGTTGCTTCATTTTTAGTCCATTGATATTAGCACAAGTAGAAAAAAAATTATGAAATCTTTATATATCGAGATTATACATACCAGAAGGAGACTTTTCAAAATCAAAGCGTTTCCTGAGTTAAGTATGAGCTTCATCTCCAAGAACCACCCCTAACAAGCATTGTGGAGGTACTTCTCGTTCTCGTTCTCAGAAACTATTGGTCACACAGAAAATTTTATTGTGATTATTGTGATATTCCTTATAAAATTTCCTACCAATATCTTTTTGTTTTTCGTTTCATGCAAGGAATTTCGAAGTGAACGAAGTTAGGCCTGAATTGACTCAGTATTATACAGGGTGTGAAAAGAGATGCGTCAAACTCCGGTACGAATAAACTCAGAAAGTCGATTTTTTCGAAAGGAACGCACTGTATTTTCTATCATCCATTCAACGGTTCATGAATTATAGGATGTGTCAGGTCAATTTGTCAGAGAATGGAAAATGTGAAGTTTGACAAATTCATATGCAAAAGGACAAATTTCAAATTTTGAATTTATTCTCCATTCATGGTTATAGTGTAACAAAATAATATCAGGAACATACAGAAAATTTATGAGAGATATTTCATGAGATATTTCAGACGAAAAACTGGATTTGTTCGAATTTGATTGTGCAGCCATCATGACTCAAATCTGATAAAAATATTGATTGACCTAACAGTGTCATGAACCTAATGACAAATTCGTCCTGGTTGATAGTTATATAGCAAGTGGAATATGTTAATGGCTGATGAATTATTGGTGTTTATTCGAAAAAAACACATCAGTTATACAGCATCTATAATAACACTTTATTCATGGAATTATGATGAAAAAAAAAAAAAGATATTGGAATTCGAATTTAAATTCTTCGAAACGTCCTAACATCACCTTTCAGGTATCTCTCTACTACATTTCTATTACATTTCAAACTAACTACATTCCCATACTTCCATATCATGAAAATCGAAATAAAACAAATATCATATACGTCATCAACAACATCAACGTCTATGTCCATGTCGAATAATGATTGTAGAGACCTCAACAAGATTGAATCAAATTTGCGGTGTTTCACAATTTTGTCGATATTAGGTATACAGTGGGCATCTTGAGTGTTATGTAATTCCCCCCTCCCTATGTAACTAGGAAAATCACAAGTCGATTTTAGCTCTCTACAATGAACATTCTTGTGTGAATAGTTTAAATTTGATTAGTAGAAGAGTTAGATAGAGGGGGGGGGGGAACATTTATGATGCTAACTTTATAACACAATCTCTCTATGAATATGTAGAGAGAGTTCAAACATGAAAATGTAACGGTGAAGATTGATGAAGAAGCCCGAGAAGCTCACTGCCTATAGACTCCTATTACTACAATTTGAGGATGCTGCTTTTCATAAAATATATAGACACGGAAAGATAAGTTTTTGTTTATCCTAATATCAATTAAATCAATGGTTCAATTGGAACATTCAATTTTCTATTACAATCATACATTTTTGATTATTTTCAGAGCGATTGAAAAGTGTTTTCGTTAATTCATAGACTGTTTTTTTTTCTGTGGAATAGAATCCAAATTGTGATACTGATAGAATTCTCCATGATTCTGTCTCCAAGCATTTCTAAAGGATTTTTTCGAAGTTAAACTCAATACTATTGAAAACTACAAACAATTACACATTACATACAAACTACATACAATTGAAAAAACAAAATGAATAAAAACCAAAAAACCATATTTAGAGAAGCCTATATACGTATTTCGGCAACTGAGTTGCCATATTCAGTGGACCTGGGAAATGAAAGAGAGTATCTTTCAAGATATTCTCCAGAAATCACCATCGAGACTGATTGTCCGTATTCATGTCAGTCTATTCATTGATGAAATCATATCACGAATCAATGAATTATTGCAATTCAGCGAACCATAACAATTCAATGATTTGTAAAATCAGCAAATAGAATAATCGAGAGTATGGAATAGGACCAAGGTCTTTGTTCATTATTTGGTTCTTATCACTATTCTTTCTTGAACTATTCAATTATCAATTGATGATAATATGGTTTTCCTTTCTCAGTTGGCTGTTGGCTGGAATGCATTTTATTGAAGATCAAGTTGGCTATAACCCGAGATCGATCATCAGCGGTGCATACGGCGAGGCATTGAAATCCAACCCGATACTTTTTTCCATATCTGATCAATCTCTGCACATCATCTGATATATCAGCATTTCATATGGTGAAATGAAATCCTGTATGATTAAGATACCTGTTCGAATGAGAGAATACATTGGCATCCAATTTTCACATCAGTTTCCTCGTACACCCGCTGTTTAGGACGAATTTTATATTCTATTAAACGTTTTGTTGGTATGATTCGTATTCTTGGCAAATACTGCTCGAATGTTGTTTTGCATATAGCAGTATAAAGTTTTCACCTCACAGTGAATCAAATATGTATATGATATAGAAGTGTTGTAAGTATGTTTATCGACTTCCAGCGCCCCGATAATGATATCACATCATCAGAAAAACACGTAATAAATTATTGACATGGAATGCGAAAGACGATTGAAATATATTTGTGATATTCAAACATTTATCGAACGAGGAAACGTTATCTAACTAAACAAAGAAAATGCATTTTCCTCCCCGAAATACATTTTCGTTATCGATCAAAACGATGTGGAGAATTGTATACAGGGTGATCGAGCATTATTGATAACCAAAGATATCGAAGTGAAAATACACAATTAACTAACTCATTATCTTTAACTAATTACCAATGTGCATTCATGAGATTCAAACTATACGATGTTGGAACCCATTTCGACATTGAAACAACAACGATCGAATAAATGAAAAAAGCAGCAAAAAAATTGAAAAATAAATTGTCATCTGGTCCAGATAATATACCAATGAATTTTGTGAAGAAAAATATCGAATTACTTTCTGCTCCCTTATACATTCTGTACAACCTAATGTTAAAACTGAAAAGTTTTCCTAATATTTGGAAAGAGTCACGGGTATGTCCACTATTCAAATCTGGAGATGAAAACGACGTAAGCAACTATCGGCCTATTTCTTTGATTTCCGTGTTCTCTGAATTATTCGAAATTATTATAGCAGATGAGCTTTATAATCATGTTCGACATATGATATCACAGTACCAACATGGCTTCGTCAAACTCCGTAGTACAGCCACCAACTTATGTATTTATATTAACAGAAAGTATATCTAATTCTCTGGATGAAAGAAAGCAGGTTGATGTGGTCTACACGGACTTCGGTAAAGCCTTCCATAAGATTCCACATCATCGGCTGCTAGACAAATTAAATAAATTCGGCATCCACTCAAATTTGCAACACCTATTGAAATCGTTTCTAACCAGAAGAGAACTGTTTGTAGAATATGGGGTGGTAACATCTTTTAAATTTATATAAACTTCGGGAGTACGTCAGGGTTCGAATTTGGGACCACTCTTGTTTCTGCTATTTGTCAATGACATATGTAATTCTCTGAACTCCAAAACTCTCTTGTACGCTGATGATTTGAAGCTTTACCGTGAGATCAATGATATCCGTGATTGTGAACTTTTACAAAAAGATTTAGTGACTCTGAATAATTGGTGTATTGATAACAAATTACTTCTGAATCCAACCAAGTGTAAAGTGATGACTCTTTCCCGCATACAAGTGGCGAATCAACTATTAACACGTGTATACGAATGCAAAGATTTAGGCATTACGTTTGACAGAAAGCTAAGCTTTGTAAATCATAATAATACAATTATATGTCAGACGACCCGCAACCTTGGCTTTCTTATTAGAAATTGTTGGGAATTCCGATCTTTTGATGCTTTACGTAACATTTACTACTCTATGGTTAGAAGTAAAGTGGAATATTGTAGCGTGATTTGGAACCCTCACTTCACGAAATACGTAGATGCACTGGAAACTGTGCAGAAAAAGTTTTTGAAATTTGCATTTTTCAAGAAACATGGCACCTATCCTGAGAGGGGATATAATTATAATTCACTATTAGACGAATTCAACATCCATTCCCTAAAAAAACAAAGAATATCAACGATTCTATACGAATCGTGAAAACCTTCGATGGTAAAACAAAATATGTTAGCACAGGGTGATCAGAATAGTGATCATAATGTTGTATTGCTATATTTATAAGATCATCTGGATAGAACATATAAAGATAAGGTATTTTGATACTTACTTGAATAATATGGTACTTTGTTGGGATACACTACTTTTGTATGATTGAGTGACATTTGACGTGAGAGACTGGCAGACTGGCGAATACAGAGTTGCGCGAAACTCCGGAATTGAAATTGGTACTTCTCAACCAGTAAGTTAAAAGAAATCCTAAACCCTCAGCTGCAATCCTACTCAACTTTCTTTAAATTCGAAGGTAATTTACCACATGACTATAAAAGAAAAAAATATGGAGAGATTCCATTTTTCAGAGCTTTTCAATTACCTGACACACAACTTACCTTTGCATTTTAAAAAAAGTTGGTTTGCGTAGGAGCAGTCGAAGAAAAAAATCATTTTATTGGCAAGAGAAACGTCCAATTTGTTATCAATTAACTTGTTCCAGTGTTTTTTTCAGATACTGGTTGAATTGATAATAGTTTAGTTCCGGACTTGGTATAAAAGGTGAGCAGACTGCTACAAATTCGTGTCTGAGCATGGTGATCTTGGTGAACATAACAGATACAGGCAAAGTTACGCCAATTTGATGCAAAATCCCAAGAGAGTGTTAAATTCGAACGGAATACTCATTTCTCACTTGTGCGTGGAAGCATTTCATACTCGTCCTACAATATAAAATCTATCTTTGAATTTAGTCGGAATATTTCTGAAACTTTTGGATATAGGCTTAGATAACAAACTTTTTCATTCAGATGCTGTATGGAATGAGATTATTAATATTGTGATAAATGTAATATTGTGGTATCGAAAACAGTTAGACTTGGGTGAAGGACATAAAATTGGCTCAGAATTTAGCGTAGAATCGAAAAATATGATGATTTACAGGGTCCCATTGAAAATAACGAAATTGGGGTCCATTCCGGTTTCACTGGAGGTGCCACCTCCTCGAGAATATGTTAAATGGATAACTCCCATCAACAATAGTATTCTTTAATATTTCACGATTGTTACGATAGTATCGGCAGCAACAACGCCTTCTTGTTTCAATCTTTTGATTTTCCTGCAAAATATCATGTTGGCTTTGTGACTGCTCTGGAAATATATTCCTTTTTCTGTTCCAGACAATTCTCGATACCCGAAAAATTTTCACATTCATGAATCTATTGTGGAAGAGAGAGATCATCCATATCCTTGGTCCACCGATCCCTAGTGAATATTTCTTGTCAAATTGGTGAAAAATTATTCAGAAACTGAATAATATCTGGTCGGTCTTATATTCTCAAACATCTGGTAACAATTGATGGAATTTCATCCTGTTCGACCTTCTGGAGGATATAAGAAAAACATTGACAGTTTCGCAATAGTCAGAACGAAAAAGTAGACTGATTATCTGAAATATCATTTGTATTTTTGTTGTTCTCAGCCTGCTCATTGAAGCAAGTCGATAGTATGAATGAATTTCAATTTATTACTACACATGAAATATTTATTATGGCTCTTACATGAAAAATTTCTTCAGCGATCAGCACCTGGGTCTGAGTACTACCATAAATTAACCACCCTACAACTCATCAATATTGTATTTTGTTTTTCAGATCGTTCAATTGCAGCATCTATGATCAATGGCCACCCTCTATACTATTCCCTGATTATTATGATATTGGAAACCTGACTTGAGTCCTTCCTACTAGTTTTATGGTATTTCGGCTTTATTGCGGAAATAATGAACGTTATACAATTCTCCCTAGCGAATTTTGTTTTACGTAAGAAGCTCTCAAGAAAATAACAAACCTGCTAAAACAAAATTCCCATCATAACATTTCATCGCGTTGACTTTGGTGGCAACATGCTTCCTATCTTTATTTTGTTTTTTCTCACTGCGTTCACTAGCAGCTTATCTCAACATTCTCCAGACATTGATTGCGATCCGAACATTGGCTGCAATCAAAATATATCGGAGATCATTCGAAGGTTCAAGTCTCAATGGTCTGTCGAAGACTGGTACAAGTTTGGATTTTTTCACGAAGATTCCATTCTCGATATCAACATCCACTGGTTGAAGTTTCCTCCTCCAGATCATGGACATTTTTATATGCTGGGTGTTTTGTATATTTTTCTGATGATATTCGGCGTGACAGGGAATTTTCTTGTGCTATTTTTGTTCATCAGGTGAGTTAGTTGTTGTTTGTTGATGTTATGATTTTTGAACAGGAATGTTTATAGTCAAAAATCCTTATGTGACAGATTGAATCGCAGGAAATATCTTATCAAAATGATTTGCGAATGTAACTTTTTCTGAATATCTTTCATATGGAAAGGAGGTGTATGTTATGCAAGAAAATTAGCACATGATATTCCATCGATACTATCCCATAGCCTCGATAATCATAAATAATAAGATAGAAGGTAATGTTCATCTATATGTGATACCACAAGTGATATCTACCAATTTGGCTGAAATATTCGATGATTATCTCAACACTCGGATAACTATATAGACAGGTAGTTAGATGAAAATATATATATTCATTCAAAATCCTTACTGAAGCACTAGTAATGTGCTATAAAAATGAACATAACAGAAAATGAACAAATTCGAATTATCTTCACTTTGATCAGTAATCAGGTTGAGAACTCAACCTCATATTTTTGTATCTGGCATCGATTTATATTTATATATGGAAATATTCATTTTGCACTCTTACATAATACCCACTGGGATGATAAAAATCATAATGGAGTCAGGTATAGTACCTAGAGTCAGATCACTGTTTAGAAGTCATTTTTTCTTTGAACAAAAAAATGTTTCCACATTCCTGAACTGGATAATATGAATATTATGTCGTTTTCTATCTCAACACAACAATTTTCGAAGGAGAATTGTTTTCAGAAAGACGTTTCATTTTCATAATCTAAGTATTATATTTCACCATTTAGTTAGTTGGGTTGACTGAATTTAGTTAGTTATCATTCAATCAATTTTAATGCATGGTTCATTCAGATTCCTTTCATGAGTATGATATTTCATTGATGTATTATGATAATTAGCCAATTCATTAGCCAACAATCAAGATAGAATGAATTGAAATCATGTGGTCACCGAAATTCGCAACAATGCAATCGATGAAGAAGATATTCAGAATGATCACCGCGAACGTCTTGGCAACATCCTAATCCTAGATAAAACTGTTTTCTAACATTACCCAACATATCATATTCATTTCATTCTCAATCTCAATTGTTGCAATGAACTTGAAAACCATAAAATTTTCGAATAGAGAATGAAGAGACCTTTCTAACGATATATCACAGGCCTATACTTCGCACTTGAATAATTGGGGGTTGTACTGTTTCTCAAAAATTGTTTCTTGAAAATTGAAATCAGTTTTGAAAAATTTTGATTTTATAAGTAATTCAGCTTTTTATACCTGGTACGGCCCTGCCAACCCTGCCATCCCTGACAAGCCGTCACTGATTATCACACATTTATAAGCTTGATAATCTGACTCGATGCATATCTGATGATATTATTATTTGATATGATGTACATACAATGAATGTAGATGAAAATGTCGGGTATGCCTCTGTAGTGCGTGAAAATGATGTATTTCAGGAAAAAAATATATAGTTTTCCTTATCGCAGATACGAAGGGGCTCATATAAATTTGAGGCGTTTTCAGATGAATTGCAAGAGCAACATTCATTCATTGGTAAATCACAGATTACTAGTGGTCTCAAATTGAATGGGTCACATGGTATATCATCTCAATAACATCATGGAATTCAACGTCACCTATTCAACTGTTCAATCAACTAGAATGAGGAATTCATTGGAAGTAGTACAGTTTTCTCTACAGAAAAAATATTTAGACTTGAATGAGGTGGCGGATTTTTGCAGTTGTGGCAAGTTCCGTTAGGTGTCTCTACATAACTGAATTATTATACTCAATCTGAATTATCGTTGATTACGTCATAATTCATTTACCTAGAGCGTGATTCCGTCATTACGTTTCATTTTATAATATGATAATTTTCATCACGAGAATACTGTAGACCATGCAGAGATTTCCAACTCATTCCAGATTCCATTACCAGATTAAGGCAGGTTATAAACACAATGTTCTCAAGATTTGACGATGAAATTGAAACTAACGTTTTTTTTTGAAAATATATGGAAAATAGTCGATGGCATCATTTTTCGCATTTTTTTCAATATTCTTTTTGGTATCGGCGAATCTTTGTAGTCTCATCATTCGGAAAATATCATTCAACCTAGGTATACAGGAAAGTGTATTCAGTACAATTCGAAAAATAAATCAGAAACGAGACATTATCATGATGTGAGACAGTCAGGCAACGATAAAATTGTTTGCCAGGAGAACTGATTGAGCCAACAACAGCAGAAGGAAAAGGTATAGCAATAAAACCCCTCAGAGGAAGGCACCAAACACCTTCACACATACTTGTAGGATCTGCAGCAGTAAATTAGTGAATTATGAGCGAAACAATGATCAGACATCTGGACATGACTTCCAAAGCCTTAAATAGGGTCTCGTCTGATACAATGACGATCAATGCTGTTGTTCCACAAGGCTCTGTCTTGGCACCAACTTTGTTCTTGCTCCACATCAATGATTTGTTGAATTTGACCTTCAGCCCAGTTCATAGTTTTGAGGATGATAGTACACTTCATTCCGCCTTTTCCTCTAGAGCCCCTATATTATAAAACGAGGCCAGAAGTGCAAGGCGAAGACAGGTCGATGCTTTAAATGAGGATCTGACATGAATTCCTGAGAATCTAGTACAGTTCAATGCAACTAAAACTCAAGCTTGTATGTTCACCAAGAAGGCTGATCACACAATGCCTAATTTGATGATGTCGGGTACCACTGTTCCTATGAGGTCGTCAATATCCATGCTGGGTGTCACCACCAACAGTGCTCTCTCATGGGACGATCATGTGGGGTCCATTGCGGAAAGTGCTTCACAAAAACTTGGTTTTCTATTCCGTGCGAAGAGATACTTCACATCCCAGCAACTGCTTATGATCTACAATACATAAATTCGACCTGTCCTGGAGTACTGTTCACATGTTTGGAGCTCAGGCCCCAAACATAATCTAAAGCTTTTAGATTCAATTCAGAAGAGAGCTATTCGCCTAGTCGATGATACAACACTCACCAAATCATTGACCTCTCTAGATCATCGTAGAAAGATCGGCGATCTCTGCCTTTTTTCATAGGTACTTCCATGGTCGGTGCTCAACGGAAATATCATACATTGTGCCACCACGCGTGATTCCTAGTAGACAAACCAGCTGAGCTGAGGCTGGTCACCCCTACACTGTCGATCGAGACCTGTCGAACATCGCTATACCAAGCATCATTCATCGATAGAAAGGCAAGGTTGTGGAATTCTTTGCCTAGTGAAGTCTTTCCTGATGTTCACAACCTCCAAACTTTCAAGAAAAATTCCAACACCTTCCTTCTCTCCCAGAATTCCACCGCTGGCTAACACGATGTTCCTCGAACATTATAGGTAAGTCTCAGCATTAGCAAGAACAAACTCAGTATACTGATGAGAAACTTACGAAGACATTTTTGGTTGTAAGGACACTGTAAGGGACTCGGATCATAAAAAGAAGTATACAGGTTCCGTTGGAAAGAGAATAGAATCTCTATCGTATACTTTTCCTTACCAAAGATCGCGAATCTAAGAGCATACGAATTCGAAGAGGTCCACCTACCCAAACCCAAGCCACCTCAGATTATAGCTTGGAGAAATTGCTATATAGCCTTGAAGGACAATCTTGTCGGACCTGATGCAAATAATCAAGGAAAGGCTGCAGGTGAAACTCAATGATGCTTGGAGAAATGTTGCAGACACAAGGCAATGAAAACTTCATGTTGTAGGTCCTCCTACGAAACAGATCTAGACTCTTGACTCTGAGTAGAGCTGAATCATTGACTATGTATGTAATGAAATATAGTCAATGGCTGAACTAAGGACAACAGAAGGGCTTCTGACAGGGCACTGGTGGCACTGCCAACTGAAAAATAACGCACATCAATATCACAAGAATCGAAGGTGATTCCGAATTCATATGGTGTTTGGAAGAAGAAGAAGAAAACAGTCACGGAATGTCTGGCAGTGGCGGAAATGCGAGAAACACACTGGGAGCCCAGTCCTGCACCCAGGAAAAGGAAGTTTCGACATTCGATATTCTATTGTATAATCTACGTAGTGAAAAAAAGGACACAATAGATCTTTCAGGTCACAAACCCTTCACTTCAGCTTTCTCACCTATTGAAGTTTGGTGTATTAGCTATATAACTATGACATAGCAATTAGTTCTATATTCTTCAAAAAAGAATGTTTTTAGGTGTGCCAACTCATGTGGCGTCATGTACCCACTGAGCATGATACATATACAGAAGTAAAAACTGAAAAGTAAAAAAAAAGTTCTCGATTCGAGAATCTAGAACAAGTAGATATGGAACCCGAACATGATAATACAGTTAAGTCGAATATTATTATTATCATTATTGATTATTTCTTTCAATTGACGTAATTTCGTCGGGACAATGGGAGACCTGGAAGGAGGCACCATGTTTTCAATGAAATACGTTCTCACTTAAAGGATTATAAACTGACGAACGATCGAATTACTTCATAGTTACGATATTCGAGTCTGTCACTGACTATCATCAGAGACTTTCTTGTTCAGTGACTTGAATGAATGAATGATAACGCCAGCCTCCTGCCCGAGGGATGGATGTCATACGATGGGCTTCATTTTCTAATAATGCTCGTGGTGCATACAAGATTTTATTTCTGAAGGGGATATTATGAGCTTGGGACATTATAGATTCCTTAATTCCCTCTACTTTCCTGGCAACTTTCTAGCTTGATAACAAACTTCTGTTATAAACAAGTAACGTAGCAAAAACCTAGCAACAACATGAGTCCATGAGTCAACGGTACCTGATTCAAATATGGCGAGAAAGTAATGAATCGGTTAGAAATAAAATTATCTATGTACCACTGGAATTAACGAGTCTTGAAAACGATTCCCTTGAACCAGATACCCACGGGACGCAAACTTTGTCATGGGTAATTAAGGCCCTCATAATTCCCTTAATACATGAATAACTATTATATTCCGCTGAGAACTGATGTCTTTTCTTCAATAGAGTTAGTGTAGGGGTGACCAGCCTGAGCTCGTCTGGTTTGTCTACTAGAGATCGCACGTGGTGGCATAATAGATGATCTTTCCTTTGAGCACCGACCGTTTATCTATAAAAAAGGCAGAGGTTACCGACCTTTCCACGATGTTCTAGAGAGGTCAATGATTTGGCGAGGGTTGTATCATCGACTAGGCGAATAGCTCTCTTCTGAATTGAATCTGAATGTTTGGGTGTTCATATGGCTTATAGGTATGATTAGTATGAATAAATATAAATTAAATAACGCTCTGAGGCATAACATGCGTGTTCATAGGTATAGAAGTGTCAAATATATTGAAATAATTATTTAATCAAAGGAGAATGCATAACAAATTCCATAGTTACCATACTGATAAACATTCCATTGACTGTGTCAGCCGTGGTCCATTTGTTACTTGACTCTGTCTTATACTTGATTTCTATCTCTAGGTGTAAAACACTACGAACCCCTGCGAATACTCTGATAGTTAACTTGGCAGTTAGTGATGGGTTAATGATGATGAAGACGCCTATTTTCATCTTCAATTCCTTCACCAGAGGACCTACACTTGGTGACATAGGTAAGAATTCAAAAAGAAACAAAGTTGTCCGGATGTTTATCAAAGTTTTTGATTTCATTCAAGTTACGAATCGATAATATTTCATAATATTGATTTTCTCAGAATTTTGCTCACACCAAGAATACTATACTTTCTTGGGAAAAATAATATATTATCGAGGATAATACCTACACTATAACCACGTTTCTACTTCCCTACCACAAAAACCCGACCCTGGAAATCGTTCGGCTTTTTTCGCTTGACAAGAGGAGGTTAACAGTTTGCAGCTGTTTTTTGGATACGGCCCTAGTGTTATGAGCCCAATCGTAATTTTCTATTTGCATCAATATGCTTCTCCTACTGTCCAGGGTCAGAGCCTGTTCCAATCGTCTTATTTCTGAGCCTACGGGAATGTAACTTAAGTGCCCAGGATCCAGGTATGTTTTATACTTGACCTCGGCGAGCCATTGCTGGATGTGGGAGGTAATTTCTTCCTCTCTCACACTTAGTAGGGTCGATCAGAGCCATGCCCAAGCTGGTCTTCGATGATCTTCCGACCAAAATTCCAGTGAATAGACAACATAGAAGAAAGAGCAACCTGAAATATTAAACAAGCCAGCGAATGGCTTGGATTCTTCTATTGGCATGCTAGGAGTGTAAGTTGGTATATAAGTACAGCAGTCAGCGGTATTGCTAGCGCTAGGCGATTAGCAACGTGAAATGCTTTGCATCTGACAATGAGATGTTCAGCCAGTTCTCACATCCTATGAAACATTTTTCGATAAAATTCTGTAGCATGCAAGTTTCATGCCACTTTCAGCTTGCACCTTCTTGTCTGTTCTCTATTAGCTAAGAAACCCGTACTGGTTCGCGCCCAAAGGGAGGTTGAACCTTCCTTCCTCGATGTTAGCACGTTGTTCTTCTCGATTCCATGGTTTACTCGCTTATTCTAGAGCGGATGGACTCTATTGGTCCTAGCTGCAGATGCTCAGGCCAACATGCATTCCAATATGAATATCTAGAACATTCTTGGAGAGTCCAAAGTTTAGTTTAGTAAGGTAAGTAGATATGGTGGCTTTATAAAAATATTTATCATCTAAGATTTACCACTTAACATTTAAGACTTTACATTTAAGACAGATGGAACATGGAAATACAATTATTTATTTATTTATTTATTTATTTATTTATTTATTTATTTATTTATTTATTTATTTATTTATTTACACGGGCGAGCCCATTTAGGAAAAATTATTACATTGTATAAGCAAGATAATTACATTGTATAAGCAGATAGAATATAAAGTACAGTGGTAATATGTCATAATATGAGTGCTTTACATTGTTCGAAATAACTATGAGCGCTTTACATTTTTCAAAATAACTATTTGTGTTTAGAAGTTGATTTTCTTAAGATGAGCCTTGAAACTATTTAATGATGTACCAAATAATGGAAGCTCCTTGAGAGAATTTGCTAATCTGAGTGTTCGTGAGATGAAGTTATTGAAAGTATAGTTGGACCTGTGGAAAGGTATGTGGAATGTTTGAGTTTGTCTAGTTGACCGAGAAGGTACCAAGAAATTAATTTTCAAAAGGAGATTGGGGCAATCGTATCTGCCATTTATAATATTGAAGAGCAGAATAAGATCTCTATGTTTTCTACGGACCACAAGAGTGGGGATATTTAGATTGTATTCCAGTAGTGCATATTCACAGTGAAGACCTGATTTGAAAGCTACGTATCTTAGGAAATTATTTTGAATCCTATCAATTTTCGCTATATAGGTTGTGTAGTATGGGGACCAGACTGTTGAACAGTAATCAAGATTAGCTCTAACTAAGGAGCAATAGAGGGCTTTTATTGCAGGTATATCATTGAAATCACGGGTTGTTCTCTTGATAAAGCCTAACATTTTCGTGGCTTTCTGCACTATATTAGTAATATGAGGATTGAAGCTGAGAGAAGAGTCTAGGATAACTCCGAGATCTTTAATTTGGTCAACTGAGTTCAGTAACTGCCTGTTGATGTCATAATTGAATAAAACTGGGTGATGGGAACGGTAGAATCGCATAATGTGGCACTTTTCGGGATTTAAGTCCATGCCATTTGATAAGCACCAAGTTGATAGGTTATCCAGATCAGATTGAAGGAGGAAAGCATCCTCGGGATCATTTATAATTTTGAAGCATTTCAGATCATCCGCAAGTAATAAGGCCTTGCTATTTGGAAAATAGGAAGTGATGTCATCAATGAATAAATTGAACAAGAGAGGGCCCAGGTGTGACCCTTGGGGAACCCCAGATGTTACTTGAAATGCGTGGGAGTATTAATGATTTACTCTGACTATTTGTGACCTGTTGGATAAATAGCTGCCTAACCACTGGAGTGCTGAGCCATCCAAACCATACCATGTTATAAAACCGTTCAAGACTTTCCATTTAACATTCATCATTTGAGAAGATGCCGAACTTCCAACTTAAGAAAATATTGTCAAATGACCATAAATGAAAATGAGATGTGCGCATGTACGCATATGATGATTTTTGGGAGTGTCGACGAGTGACACCTCTGCTTTCCGCTTTTGTTCAAAACTGTATTGAGGTTATCTTTCACTGTCCGAGAATATTGTCAGTGTTTTCAGGATTTCTGCGGATTTTTGTCATGGGTATTATTACTCTAACCAGTTTTTTAATGCTTTTGGCGTTTGGAATTTATTATTCAATCAATAAAAAGAAACGTCAGTATTTACAATAAAGCTTAAATGATTTTCAAATGTTGAATATTTTCATAAACTAAATCTTGAACCTGAAAGTGATAAATGCTAAATGTTAAATGTTGAAAGTTTTCATGAAGCCACCATTAAAAGTGCATAAATTAGCAATGTGACATGATGAACAATTGGATGAGCACTGAAGGATGATTTGCATGAAATCATCAACTTTATTCATATCACTGACACTGAAATCAGATCCAATTCATCAGCTGATCGATAAACCGATGGGTAGAAAATATATATGTAACTCTGCTCTTCCATTTTTGGAACGATATGTGATTCAATAATGACAATATTGAACATGACAATTCTGACTCTCGTCACCCTGATTTCATCATCGAGTGATCAAACCTAACACTACCATTTGATAAACTGAACAACTTCGCAAATTCATAGGTATCATCATTCCCTGCATAGTTGAGGTTCTGTTCGTTCTCTACAGGATTCCCTTAGATATATCTCGCTTTCTCGTCGGTTTTTCATCATATTCCCCAAGATAATGTAATTCACCACTTTGAACTCCGGAATCAGAGACTGCAGATCACATCCCATCTTTAACAGTTTGAACAAACCTTTCAGTCATTCCATTTGTTGCAGGATGGCCTGGAGCACTAGTGATGTGATGAATATCTCATTTGATTTCAAGGATGCCTCGAATTCATGCGTAAAACAAAAAGGAATTCCATTATCAGTTACTACTTGTAACGTGCAAAAATATTTCTCGATGGTTGTATGGTGTGGGAACTCTCTTCGTAATTACTGCGCCTTAACCAACCGGAGCGCTCATTCACGACAATCGAAAATTGATGCTCCATGAGATATCCTGCAAAATCAAGATGGAGACGAGAATTGACTGGATTACTTCCAATACATGACAATTCTTCTCTTCAATTTTCTGACTCCTGCTTCTATTACCGAGGAATTCAACCCGACAAGCTTTCAGAGGTTTCTTTCACCTTTCTTCAGAGGTTTCTTTCGTTAAATGTTAATATCGAATATTGGAGTGAAGTGAAGTTCTTGAAATCAGACAGATCTTCTCGGGCATCCTCAGTAGTTATCAGTTAGCACGACAATTCAGATTCAGGCTCTTTCAACCCCCAGCAAAATATGTTGACCTATACTTCTATGCTCATGATCTACAAAGCGCAAATTTGACCTGTCCTGGAGCACTGTTCACATGTTTGCAGTTGAGCTGCCAAACATGCGCTGAAGGTCTTAGATCCAGATGAGAGCTATTCGCCTAGTCGGTGATATCATCCACTCACGAATTCATCGACCTCGTTAACATCGTACAGAGGAGGCTCTCCCTCTTTCATAGATATTTCCATGGTTAGTTCTGAGAAGAAATCTCGTCTACCATGCCACCAAGAGCGATTCCAGGTAGACAAACAAGACGAGTTCAGACTGGTCAACCTTACATTGTCAGGCCCGAGACATGCCGACCTTCTCTTTACCAAGCATTCACCTATAGAACGACAAAGTTATGGAGTTATTTGCCTAGTGAAGCCTTTCCTGGTACTCACGACCTTCAAAATTCCAATACCTTCCTTCTCCTCATTCCTTTTTTTACATTCCACCGCTGGCCAGCACGATGTTTTTCGAACATTATAGGATTTACTTTTGTGTTGTCAAGAGATTAGAAAAAATATTGTATCAACATAATTGCTCTTCGCATTATTTTTTTCGCCTGAAGAGTTGTAGGATAAATGATATCTCCTGGGCTTCTCAACTCATGAAAAAATGATTTTGTATAACTTGCTTTCAAAACCTAGTTACCTTCGTTTGTCATTTGTGTATATCGTGTTCCATATAACTCATGAAATAGTTCTAACGAATAGAAATCAAAACAGATATAAGATTGATGATTTTTTTGGATGATTCTCATAGTTTCCTCTGATGCTAGCAATTTTCTGCCCTCTCAATATTTACTCAATGAAAGACATACGAGTATGTGAAGCAAAAATATAGAAATTCTATTTTTTTATACGTATACATATGATGAATGCATTGATCAGAAATAAAATGTTACAGCTTGTCGTATCTACGGCTTCATGGGCGGTCTCACAGGCACTTTATCCATCATCACTCTCAGCGTCATCTCCTTCGACAGATATTTTGTCATCAAGTATCCACTGAACAGGAGTTTCTCGGCCCTGAGAATAAAGCTGTGTCTACTGATTGCCTGGATATACGGTATTATTTTCGCCTTGATCCCGGCTCTGGACATCGGTTTCGGAAAATACACCTACGAGGGATATCTGACGAGTTGTAGCTTCGATTATTTGTCAGAAGATCGACGGGTCAAGTACTTCATATTCATTTATTTCGCGGCTGCTTGGGTCGTCCCCTTCAACTTGATTTCCTTCAGCTACTACAATATTCTGAAAGTTGTAACAAACAGGTTGGTCGCTGAATTTATCTACTGTAAACTAGTCAATATTATGATAGCACAACGTACAGGAATTTGACGACATTTTCCATCTTGAACTAAAACTAAGCACTCGGATATCTCATTATTCTCTTTGATATTGCATTATTTTGAAACGAACATGATTATTTGTTCAGGAGGATTCCCGAATTGGAATTACTAATTGCAGAATTACTAATTGTAGTTCAGAGGATGAATTCAAGATAAAGATAAAAAAGATGTCGGCCGGCTCTTCTCTTACTCGATTTTCTAAAAAAGAAATGGAAAATCAAACAGGCTTGAAACATATGTAATATATAGGTGCATTCAAGAATATCGAATGTTCTAAAGAAGTGAATATATTCAGATTTTCTATATTCCTGAAAATATCGAAAGAAACATATTAAATAAGTGATTCCCTTTTTTTCATATAACATTTTGACCTTTTACGAGATCCAATACTTCGATCTTGGACTCATTGTATACAGAGTTATCCAAATCGTTCGTTCACCAATGATAAATTTGTTTTCGAATATACAGAATTGTTTGAATTACCTAACTATTAGTATTTTCAACGTCTTCTCCATGGGAGAATGAGAGAAGAAATTGAGAAAATTAATAGCTTATCCAACACAACTCATGGATTGAAAACAAATGATAATCCAATGTATACCATCTTTTGATCGGAAGCATTATAATTGTTTTCCGAAGCCTCCTAAATACATCGAAGTCCTCTTCTGCGATTTATCACCTATCATCTAATACCATCAAATTGCAAAGGTCATGTAGTTTTCGTAACCATCTCACTCTTCTTACTATTGTGATATCATCGTTATTTTTCGACAACGAGATGCTCGGATTGAAATGACTTGAAAATACTTCTAGTCAACAGATTCAGACAATTCCATATGTTCAATAGTAACAAATTCACTGATGGTGGACACTTATTCCGGATAAAAGTGCATACATATCTAATAATGGTTGCATTCACCTAATTCGTGAAAAATTCACGATAATTTTCTTAACCAAGATAGGACTGTGTTGATACTGTATATGTTTTAAGCAACAATAGATGCAGCATCAGTGATTTTTTGATGATATCTAAGGATTTGAAATTGACACACTATATAAGATATCCTTTATGGACGTTGAAAAAAATGCTTGTACAACGGAAAATTGAACCTGTGACCTTTCGATCAACTGATGTCATTGTCTGATGCCTTCACCGTTACTACTTAGGCTATCCCGACTTCTTGCTAGGATTTGAATTTTAAGATTCATATCTTGACATTCTCCTCATGAATCTCAGAAAAATATACTGGTTGGTACCAAGCCAACCATCGTGTAACATCAAAAAATAATGTTGCACTAATGTAAATTTCAGACTTCAGCTATAGTCGACGTAGGTATGTTTGACATCATACAATAACAACACATCGATGTGTTGAGAATGACTTAAACGATCAATTCGTAATCATGAAGTATATTTGAAGATTTCCTAGATTCATCTGAACCAACGAAAAATTGGGAGGATGATCTGATTTCGGATATGTGAGGAATCGTCCATAGGTCCAACCAGGATGTCCTATGGGTATCCAGTGGATGTCCAAAAGAATGTTCATCAAAACCTTATTCATCTTTTTTGCAGTAATATACCTCATTACATATGAATTTGAACTTCTATCCTTTTGATTCACATATTTCTGACTTCTACATTTCTATATCCCCTTTGGGTAAGACTTTGATATCTCCTCGATATCAGAAAGTAGTCCAAGAAGATTCCGACATGTTGTATGGAGTGGAATCTCGTTGACTGGTATATCCCACCTACGAGACTTTCTACCCAATTTAGCTGACAATGCTCCCAGTATGAAGAGGATGTTAGAAAATCATTCATAATACATTCCTCTGGGATATTCTCGAATAGATCGTTCACTTTAGGTCCAAGCCACATAAGAGAGGCGACTCCTTCAGACACGTCAAAGGCGAAGACAACAAGAAACAAGAAGTGAAACTGGCTATGGTAGTGTTCGGCACCATCATCCTTTGGTTCCTTTCTTGGACCCCGTACGCTATCGTAGCACTTTTGGGGGTCAGTGGCCAGAAGAAATTGATCACTCCCCTCTCTTCAATGATACCGGCGCTGTTCTGCAAGACGGCTAGTTGTGTGAATCCTTACGTGTATGCTTTGTCGCATCCCAAATTTCGAGCTGAGCTCAGGAAGATTTGCTGCAGCTGCAGCTACCTGAAGAAGAAGAGAGAACAGAATCATAGGGTACAGTACAATAAACAATATGAAATCAATAAATAGGGTTTACCAGTTTGATGATGATTCTTTGTTCGATTTGATAAGCATGACATGATCTTCATAGGAATATCATGATTCGACATTTTGACGATTCCACGTGTTACTTCTTTTCAAGGATTCTCTATATAGGTAGGTATAGGTATTCGAAAATTTCACCACCTAGTCGCAGTTTAAGGTAATTTGTCGCCTGGTGCTATGACAGGACTACCGCCCATTAGACTTGAAGATATTGTTTTTATATAGGTTCAATCTTGAAGAACTGTTTCAATGAAGAAAATTCATCATTGCTATGAGTAGGCATGATGAAGCACAAGACTTCGTGGAATGAAATCTCTATCAATAATCAATATCTGATTACTAGATAATGAATATAAACCCTACGAGAAGAAGATCAAATCACATTCCCATATTATCGGAAGTGACTATAGGAATATAATGTACCTATTCAAACAATATTTCTAGATCATAGACAACATTACCAAAAGGTTCAGGTTGACCGAATGTTTATTGGACCTTTCTTGTAAAGTTTGGCTCCCGAAAGATGTCTGGCGAACCAATTCTTCATTGGCCAATATCTTAGAGTATTTATCAAATCAACTTGGTAGCAGAGTAGTACAAGTACTACAAGTACTGCAACGGCCGTATTCAGTGAATGGACGATTGGTTACCACAGATAAGTAAATATCAATAATCACCGGAATGATCGAAGCTTGATAATGAGTCATACCTATTCAGAATTGCAACTATTTCAATAATATCAACAACAATGAATATGATATACATTTTCATTGGTTATATGATGATAATACTATTTCATTTAACAGAACCAAGTTGTCATAAAACAAAACCTATCTGTCCATACGTGAATTGTAGTATATTGAAAATACCTAGTTTACATGTCTGTAAGTTCTTCGAGGAGGTGGTACATTCATTTTTCAGCTTTTTGTGGGATTTTCTCTCCTCGTTTCTGAAAAATAAAATAGAAGTTATCAGAATCATTTCAATATATTTGTAGTAAGGACAGATTTCGTGATCTGCCCCAAAATGTCATTGTGCTTGAAATCAAACCTTCAGATACCTAAAAGAGAAATTCTCTATTTGTCAGTGACACCTTGTATTCCAGAAACGAGGAGATAAAATCTCACGAAAAGCTGAAAAATGAACCTAGTTTACATGTTATGAGATATTGTTGCGTGTATTCTTGCCAGGCTGGTAAACTGATCCTCCTCTCATTGTCACTTTTCTGTAAAATTTCAATATTTTTCCAGGTGCTTGTCATCTCTAGTTTTTCTTTTTGCAAGTATATCGATTTGAAGTCTCGAATGTCGGATCTAGCGAGTTGCCGTGAAAAAGTGGAAAGTGAAGAAAAGTCAAAATTTAAAAAATATAAATCGTCATTTCCAAACTTGGGAACAGAATTATCGTTGATCGAAACTTTCTTGTTACTAAGGGAATTCAATTGAATATCAGTTCATCAGCATCATCAACATCAGTAGTGACCTGATAGTGGATTGATAGTGCAATATTGAGAGTATTGGATGAACGAGGGGAATTAAAAAAATAACATATTGAATTTCAACGCTTTGTAGCAGTTCAATGATCTCATTTTAATATTTAGAGACTGTGATATAATCACCCTGTATATCAACTTGATATTCATAAAGGTATGAATGAATATTTATCATTTATAGTTCATATATTAGATGCAACAACAGATTCGTGGTGAACATTCGTGAACAAATATGTGTGAATATAGAAGACGACGAATTTTACCAAAAACATTTTGTGATACGTTCAACCTGTATGCATACGACAATGCCTATATTCCTGTAGTCACAAGACAATTCCTATATTCATAACTATATTGATGGGAATCATGAAAAATGAATTATTGTTATCAGAACGATTTTGTATATTGAATATTTTAATCGACCCCCACTATTACAACACTATTGCTTGATGAAATATTCCTGAAGAAGGATTATTGATTGATATCTCAATTTGATGGTGCGCTTGCGTTCGAGATATCCTGAAATGAAATTTTCCCAGCTGACTGAGGTCTACTCCATCTAGGCTATAGATCGAAATACATTTTTCAAGAATCTATATCATACAAAGATCATCTCGAACCTTTTGTTGAATGGAAATATAATAGTTTCGTTTTCGTATTTCTTGTTTTTTCGAATTCAATGAATCAAAGCATAAATTAATATGGTTTCAGTATAAACATATACAGTGTGGAACAGCCAAATGGAATAAATTCGATAACGAATAAATGAGAGCGTGTTGGGAAAAGCGTTTGGTCTCGTCGATTTGTATTTTTTAATCTGGTATAGAAATGTCTTTTAACGTTTATCAACATCTCAGCATGTTGCCAAGACGTTCGCGACGAACATTATGAACATCTCTTACATTGGAATCAATGTTTTTTTTGTTCTTCTCACATTATTTGTGGAATGAAATAATTTTCTTCTCTCAATGTTAATTTTTGTAATACATCTGAAAACACTAAATATTTCCGAAACAGTTAAAGATAGGTATGGGACATTGTACATGAATTATGTGTAGACTTTTCTGAAGAATCCAAAAAACTAATAATATACAGGGGGTTGTATTCAAAATAAGAAAGTTGGTATCGGCTACTGTCACATGACCCACCCTATATAATTTTCTTTTTGAAGAAAAAATGCGCATCTTAAAATACAAATCGACGTGTCCAAGCGTTTTTCCCAACACGCTCTCATTTATTCGTTATCGAATTTATTCCATATGTTCATACTAATACTTCAAATTTTGATTATTCAACACTTCTTGATTTTTCCTGCAATGTCATGTTGTGATCAAATAATAATTCTTCTGAATCTTACTTGATAATACTAGTAATACAATTACTAGTGGATGATTTGATATTCTCAAACTCCAAGACTCATTTGATTCTTTCATGTTCAAGGTATGGTCTTCTGATAGTACAAGCAGTAAAATTTGTAATACCCACGTTTGTCACTCAGAATTGTCAGAAAACATTGGAATATCTATGGTGGAGGAACCTCGAAGAATACATGCGACAAAGGAATTGGATAGACAAGATACCATCATTGAAATGATCTGCATCAGACCAAGTTTCAAAAATAGGCCTTCAAGTCTCAGAAAATTAGCCAGAAGATGGTCCACTAAATCAAAAAAAGCGGAGAGAGAATGTGATGATGATGCTGTTTCTAGTATTGACATGGTGAATATTTGTCTATGAGTACTTGCAGTATGGATTTAAACAAAACTAGCGTTCTCTCCTCAGGAGATTCATCGTCATATTTCATTGTCCTAACTTGCTTCGTTTCCGAGTAACGAGTGTTACTATATAAAATAATTTTTTTATAATGAATAACTCAAGAGTCTTCTCACTGATTTTCATGAAACTAGGTATGTTTGTAACCCTCCATTTTTACGCCACTGCTCAGCCATTCATTTCAAATAATATCAAACTCAGCGAAACATTAGCGTACAATATTTATCATCGTGAATATTAATCGGATTGGGATTATCCTTTGCGACACCACTGGAAACAAAATTCAAAATCTAATTTCATGACAAGAAGCATCGTATTACAAATAGAACACATACAAAGTTCGATCAAAAGCGAAAAAAATTTTGAGTAATTCATGAAAAAACGATTTTTCATTAAACTTCGGACACCCCGTTACTACTCGAGAACGGAGCAAAGTTAGTACACACGTTTATACTTACTTTTCTTCATGAAATATGGAAAGGAATCACCACCTGAAATTAATGACATATCATTCAAGTCACAACATGTATATTGGCAGAAGTGGAAAAATACCGCCGTATCTTTATAACTATACATTAGATGAATATTCCCTCATTTTTTTTCTGCCGGTGTCTTCTTCTTCAAATGTCACGATGAATGGAAAACTTACTTGACTTGATGAAGTTCAGTAGCGTCTTGTGCGATTGTATGACTAGTAGTAGTAATTCAAGTTTATAATTAGTTCATTTGTTTTTTACTTAGTCGCTTTTCGAAAAATACGATGTATGATAAGTGCAAAATAACTCCTATTCGAACAACCATCCCTCATTTGAGATATCGTCAATCACGTATGAGGTGTTTCTAGAAAAAAATTTAATTTCATGTTCTGTTCTCACAGAGAATCTTAAAAACTTTCATATATGAGGATGATGTCATCCCAGAAATCATATTGATCAGAACACTGCAGTAGTTTTTATCTTTCAGGTTTGTTTGGATTGGAAGGGAAGTGATGCTAGAGCATATGCTCAATGATGATTCATCAGTGAAGAAGAATGAAGTAGAATTTCACACGGATTGTTAGAAATCCCAGTTGAGATAACCACCGATGAAAGAAGCTCGAAGAATTTTAGACATATTAATGTATTGTTTCAGATTGGTGTTTGAGAAGAACAATGAGAGATAATGCTAGTTGTAGATCACCATCTTCTGATCGATGGCTTTTCCAGTATTTTATCCGGAGGGGGAAGGAGATTTTCAATCTCATGGGGCAAAATGCTGTATGTTCGGGGGTACGGAGGAGAAGAAATACACGCGGTAGCTGATTTACTTTCCTGTAGCGAATAATACTATATAACGCCAGCGTGTTAGCCCTCCGTATGTGTCTGGGCACCGAACGGTACCCGAGTGGTCTAGGAGAGCGGAATAGTGTTAGCGGGTGATCTAGGCCAGAGTTGGAATACTCTGGCCTATGTATTCTGTAAAGTTTGGCTATACTACCCATTCGATCCGTGCTAGAGATGAAAGCAACGATATTATGGTGAACTCACACAGCGTCAAATACATGATTTATTCAATGTACAGCAAATAAGGCAAGAACCAATGCAAAACGGAGGGTTTTTTCTCGATTTGTGACACTTAACATTATAGTCGAGTTTTGCAATTTGGAAGTGGATCGATTGCACTCAGTCAAACTGTTCAATTTGGATTTTGATAGTTAAGAGGCTTCTTTCAGGGATTTTCTACGATGTATCAAGAATCAAAATAGATTGAATTATCGAATGAGCTAGAAGTGTATTTTTTACATGATGAAATGTGTTGCTTCTGTCTCTTGATGAAATGTATGAAAAAATCCATTACGAATGATTGAATTTCAAATTGATGTAAAAACTAATTATTATAATCACTATTGTTATTGTTACCCATGTAGTTACTGGTGAGATATACATCACAATTATGTAAATCTATAACCGGTCATGAAAAAATAATTAAGGGAGACGTGACAATGTATCATTGAGATTAACGAACTGTAAAGGTGGGCGAAGTAATAGATATTACCGAAACCAAGGTACTGAAAAATATTGTTAGGAACCAAAATTATCAGTGTCGGAACTACGATTTCTGGGGCCCCAAGCTTCATAATCTCAGGGACCCCTCCACTCAATTTTTGTTATTTTTTCTCAATACTTTTGCAATTACCAATTGTACCTATATTACCTACCTATACCATATAGTAGTAGTTTTAGTAATAGTAGTAGTAATAGTAGTCGTATTATAATAATATTATTGCAAGGTGATGAAATATAATAACTAATGAACATCCAACAAAAGAAATAAAAACCACTTAAAATGAAATAGATTGGTATTGAGCAACTGAACTATTCCGAAAGTGCGATAACTCTTCCGACAGTATTTTCTATGTAGAAAACGCCTATAATATTTTTACATATAATATATATAATTTTATATATAATTACATATATAAGGCTCTTCATTTGGAGAAACTCACAATCCGTTACTTTCGAACCGTCATACATAAAGTATGATTATTGAATTCGAAACCGATTTTTTTTCCATATAAAATAGGAAGTGCTTCGAGAGGAAACATATAAAAGGGAAACATAATGATGCAGATCCGAGGCACTTGCGGGGCCCATACGATGCTCGGGGGGGGGGGGCATGCTAAGCGTACCAGTTAATATTATCATAGAAAAATATGTTCACTTGTGTTCACTAAAATAACTCTTGGACAAAAAAACGGATTATTGTCATTCAAAATTCAATTAGAAGAAACAACTATTTTTGTAGTCAATTATGAGTGAAGCATGCTTTGTGAGAAATATTCTGCATTATACGCATTAATCAATGAATCAATCAAGCAGGTTGCTATTTTGGATTCTTCCCTCGATGAGAAGCAAGTCGCATCAATAGAAGTAGGAGGATTTGTGGAGCAAATATAAAAATTATATGGTTTGTTGATTATGGCTCCAAAAAATTCACAAAATTCCATATATACTCAGAACAACCTTAGAAAGGTAAGAAACTTCCGAAAACAACTCATCAAAATCATGTAGGATTCTTATGGATAGCTTTGTTTATTTACAGCAATATCGTATGTAATTTGTATAGAATGTAAAATTTGTTTCTATCTTGTAAATGAACGTTATAATAATTACAATTATATTATCATAGAATATCACAGTCGAAGTAGAGAGCAGATAAAGAACAGGAACAAATTATGCAGTATTCCAAGAAAACTTTTCATATGATATTTTCTTCAAATTATTGTTCAACTACCATTATTTTTAGCGATATAGCGATTAGTGATTTGTCAATGCCAATCAGGTATAGATAAGTTTTTTGAAATCTTTGAACAAATGTTGAACAAAGTTTTTCGAGGAGGTGGTTTATTTATTTTTCAGCTTTTTGTGGGATTTTCTCTCCTCATTTCTGGAAAATAAAGTAGAAGTTATTGAAAAGTATTTCAATATATTTGTAGTGTTGTTGGTAACGAGTTTTGAGTGGGAACAGTGTTCAAGATAGAAAATACAGTGAGATCGATTTTGACTCATACAAAACCGAGAGATGAAAAACACTCATCAAAAAACTGTTTTCACAGTATACCATGTGTTTGTGAAAAATATTATACCGGTGAAACTAGCAGGCCTCTATCAGTAAGAATGAAAGAGCATAAGAACAATATGAAGAAAATATATACTGACAAATCAAAATTAGCTGAACATATACTCACTGAAAATGGACGACATGTGGCCGATTGGAGTAATATTGAGATTATAGAAAAAAAAAGACAACAAACAAAAACGAGAAATTAAAGGATCTGTTTGCATTCTCCTGAATGAAGACAAGATCATATTGCTTCTTGTTCAGTTGATATAGATAGAACTCGGCACCCACTTCTGAAAACTGAAAGAGAAAATGGAAAATTCAATATCAATTGATGAGAAAAACCTTGTAACCAGAATTCCTCCATCTGTCGAATTGTCACTTTTCAGTGTCTAAACCAACTACACATTGAAAATATTTCGCGAGAAGAAAAGTGTTCAAATTGTGTTGAGAACGGGAGCAGATTCGTTCCCGAAACGTCCATAAGATGAGTAGAAGTTTTATCCTCATTGAATATATTCGTATTTCCAGATTTTTCAAAAACAAGGTGTCACTAACAAATAGAGAATTTCACTTTTAGGTATCTAAAAGTTTAATTTCAAGCGCAGTGACATTTTGGGGAAGATCACAAAATCTGTCCTTACTACAAATATATTGAAATAATTTTCAATAACTTCTACTTCATTTTTCAGGAAAGAGGAGAGAGAATCCCACAAAAAGCTGAAAAATAAATTTTTACTGGCCGAATTCCGATGCGATGTTTCGAAACTTTCAATCATCCTGTATGGTAGGTATTTCCTATTCTAAATAATGTCAGGTGTACGGATAATCATTCCGAGAAAATCGCGACTGATTTGAATTGTAAATAGCGGAATTATTATCATTCATTGAAAGAATTCATCCATATACAGTCACTTTAAATTCTAATCTTTCCATCAAAACATGGTTCAACAAAAATAGTATTCAAGGCGATCTACGCATAAAGCAGTTCAACAGAAATATTCATTACAAGGAAGATTGCACCATTTTGGGTAGGACAATGATCAATTCATAAATCATTCGGCACAGTACCGGACTCATTTCATATTCATTTATTCAGTTATGGAATCTCTTATAAATGCAGTCAATATTCTTATGCTATAGTGGTTCATACTTTCCTTCCAATATTACTTGGTCGACCAGGTTGTATTATTACACCAATAATGTTCCTCCCGATCTCAAGAGTTCGTCGGTGTTTTAGTTTATCGAAAAATGAATATCGTCATATGTGTAGGAGGTTACAAACAGTCTAGAAGCTTGACAAATTCTGGAATAATATTGAGATCACTGATTTCCATATAATTTTCATGAATTATTGTCATTATGACATATATATATATATATATATATATATATATATATATATATAATTTTATAAATTAAAAATCCGGTTTCAGGTACCGCGAATTTCCATCATCAAATTTCTATACCACTCCTGAATGAAAGTATAGTGCAAAGTTCAATGATGATACACATTGCTAAGACTAGTCGTTATGGCAATGACTCATCATTCCTTCAGAAGTTCCATTTGTCACATCATTTAAATTCATATAATTCATGTATGAGGTTCGAATTCAAAGTCCTATTGAAAGTGAGAACCTACCTATATATATATATATATATATATATAGGTACAATACGTACATCATGAAAATTATATAATTTTCAAAGTACTACAAGCCCCGCCAATGTTTGAGGCAAAAAGAACTGAATGAGGTTCACTTGACTGATATACTTATCACATTATCTATTATACTGTCGCATTTCATGAAAACTCATAGTGAATGAATATGAAACTAATCGATAGATCGCCCCGCTTACAAATAACAATTGGAGAATGATGTCAAGATGATCAGTATTGGGATGGAATTATAAAAATAAGAAGTGGAGCTCCGCCCAAAGTTCACAGAATACTTTACTATTTTATATAAAATATATAAATATAATAGAAAGACACACAGATATAAGGTTAACGACTGAGAAGTATAGAAGATGAAGAAGAAGTGTAGTTTTGTAATGTCATATTTTCATTGATCGAAATGAGGTTGTATCATGGTATTATAAATAGAGAAAGTAGAGTTTTTCAGCAATTTTTCTTGACGTATAATTTTGAAGTATGCACCGAAACTGCGATTGTTATCCAACATAAATCTAACGTATTTACACTCTGTTACGATTGACTAATGCACTAATAGGGACTAGGATTATTGAAGGCGATGCCTGTGATCGATAGGAGATGTGAGCACGTAAAGGTTGGAACACATTTGAAAAAAGCTCAGGCCATTGGGGTAAGAACGTTCAGACACATCGATGTTATCTTCCGGTTGCGCATTTTTTTGTCTATTCATGTTTTTGATAACATCGTCACTATTCGATTATTATTCTTGATTTCAACAAATAGCAATATGCCATTTTTATTAATCCTTCGGAAATGACGCATTCTTCTGTGTATGGATGTCATATTACTTTATGTTGAATAGAAATTGATTTAGGGAATATGCATGTATCTAACTTTCGACCCGACGGCAACACTGACCGTAGATACTTCAATAAAATTACATTTTATCGGTTAGATTTTTCTTGTACGTATGTATGTCCTGAGAACACGTCTTAATGAACATCAATGTGACTTCACAATAGCTAGGTAGCTATCAAATGAATGTGATATAAATAATTTATCGCCTTCATGGCCCGTTAGGGCGAAAATGAACCCTAGAGATTTTAATGATGATAAGTTAGGGAGATAAGACCCGAACACAAGATCAGGTGTAAATTAGTTAACAATAAATATCCCGATAGACCTATAACACGTTCGACGGTGAGCAAAGTCAAAGCAAAATTTATAAATTTTGGCAATTTCGGTGATAATTATTGGAAAGGTCGTCCACGCGATACGGGAAGTCAACAATTGGAGGTATTATTATCATTGCAATGGAGTAGACAATGTGTCAAACGTCTGTTCAAAAATACTTAAAAAAGAAGAATACAGTGGCATTCATATAAAGTCCAAGTAATTTATAAATTTAATGAATATGATTCCGATAGCAGACAAGAATTTTGTGAACTAATGATACATCGATGTAATAATCATCCGCAATTCATTCGGTACTATGTTTTCTCAGATGAGGCTACCTTCTGCTTGAATAGTACACTGAATAGGCAGCATTATAGATACTGGGCATCAGAGAACCTTATAGAAAGAGAACCCTCACCTTGAGTTCACATTGATCTCGTGATTTTTATATCACGTATATTATATATATGTTTTTTTATAAATTCTAGACCTTTCGTCATCAAATGAGCCATTTTATATATCATTTTCCGTCTAGTATTGATCCCTCGATACTATGTTCCACACTACATGAATTGGCAGACAAAGATTTTCAGAGTGGCCAGCTAGATCTCCTGATCTCAACCCACCAGATTTTTTGTGGGGATGCCCTAAGTCAAAAGTTTACGTTAACAGACCTAATAATTTGAGGTGAATGGCTAACAATTTGAGCCCTTGATTCATTAGTTTGTAGGTTCATTTGATCCTGTTGTCATTTCTATAAAAACAGTATTGATAATGAAATCTCCTTTATTTCTTGAACATCCGGTTATGTAACAACCAAAAGACAAACTCGGGTATTGCTATTCAAAAAAGTGATGATGACGGAAATTCATAAACAAATTCATATTTCGAGAACAAAAATCGTCGAGAAAATTGGTTTAATAGAGTTGTTATTTTAGTACAACTGACAACCAACCTTGCACTGTCTGTATAATTTTTAGTAACGCATGCCACTGGAATATCCTCACAATAGGAAGAAGGAATTGAAAAATACATTGAATTTGGTCGACGTTATCAGAAAGTCAGCAGTGATATGAATAGTTATGAAATGTTGTACTTCTCTTCAGAGCCTCTTGAATGATATATGAACTCTTTCGAAATAAGCACTTGTTTTCCTAAATTACACTGGTGTTAATGACTTGGCATAGTTAATTCAGTTCATTCCGATGTAATTCTTCATTTCCACAGAATCATAATATTTCTGAGAATCCATCAAAAAATATCTCGAGAGTGGAGAATTATTATTATACACAGCTTGGCTCACTAGCTGTTCATAAATTTTTTTTCGGAAGTTTAGTACACAAAATTCCAAGCATCCTACAATAATTCCATCCAGATGATATAATTCGTATATCATTTCTATTTCCAAGTTCATTTCCAATGATTTCTGTGGAGGGTGATTATTGTTTTCGAGATTGAAGAAGTAGGACAGAATGTAGAGAGCCTTGGCCCCCTCACCTTTTTCCTGTTCACTCATGTGAAGAAAAGAGAAAATGATCTTATCCTCTTGACCTCCTTGGTTTCCTCAGGAAACTGAAGGTAAAGTTGCTATAATGAACCATATCTGTCGCAGCGTTACCACCGACATCAATAAAATACAACATTTTTACAGATTTATAAATCTGCGAAGTCGAGGTGAATGTCTGTATACCTAATGTTCCATCCATTGTTTCATCGTGCATTTATTCAATGATGATCCGAAATGAATGTCATCGAAACATTGCATTTGAATTGGTGCTCAAAACATCTCATGAAAATCTGGCGAGTTTGACAATGTTAACCAGGCTTACCGGGCTAATCTGTCGGATCGACTCCATTATCCTTAACTGAGACGAAGTAAGTAGATATTGATATTCTAGTGAGGAGAAAGTGCTTGTTTTCGAGGAGACAAAATAATGGGCTTTGCTAATAAGCGACATATGCCGTCGTAAATGATGAGCTGAATCCTGCTGTGATGGATATTGAACATATAGCAATTCAATTCTGGCAATTTTTTTCTGTGTTCATGTGTGCTGAAAGAATGAACATATACAAAATGAAGCAGAGTATGAACATATCGGAGAAACTGATACATTGACTATAAAAACATCACAAATACAATACAAACAAATCATAGAATCACTGAGTATAAGATTTCGAAACCTGTATCTGCTATCGAAACCTGCTTCAATACTGAAAATTGAAGAAATTCCAACGTCTATCATGAAGCTGCCGGTTGGAACAAATTGCATTCGTGCAGCAACCAAAAATTGGTGAACACAACAGAGGCCATAGTTTACCGCAGTTAACGCAATCAGTCCTGAAAATGCATCTCTACAGGCAGTTCCGTGTTAATGCAATTAAAACTGTATATGAAGCTGAAACAATGAAAAACGAGGTGAGTTATTCGAGAGGAACCATAAAAACCATTATAAAGAAATGAAAATCATTGGAAACAAAATACAAATATACAAACATACAAGACTAAAAACTAGGCACTCCTAGTCAATTCATCTTATCCAGCGGCGGATTTACCGGTACGTTCAGTATGCTTGAGCTTAGTACCCCGATCCATTTACTATATCAATATATCTTCAAATTGTACAGCATTCACGAAATCGATGATTCTCAACCCACATCAACGATATATCAGTAGTCTACTTTCAGAATAAATTCTATCAATGGATTTAGTGGAAGAAATACATTTGAATGTCTCAGAATATGACATACCTCATTCATCTCAACATATCGAATAATTCAATTTTTCAGCGTTTCATGGGATTTTCTCTCCTCGTTTCTAAAAAATAGAGTAGAAGTTATTAAAAATTATTTCAATATATTTGTAGTAAGGACAGATTTGTAATCTGCCCCAAAATGTCACTGCGCTTGGAATTAAACCTTTAGATACCTAAAAGAGGAATTCTCTATTGGTCAGTGACACCTTGTTTTTTGGAAAAATTTGGAAATACAAATATATTTAATAAGAATAAAACCTCTACTTATCTTGGTGGACGTTTCGGGAACGAATCTGCTCCCGTTCTCAACACAATTGAAATATTTTTCTCTTCGCAAAATTTTTCAATGTTTTCGGTTTTGACACTGAAAAGTTACAATTTGGTAGACGGAGGAATCCTGGTTACAAGGTGTTTTCATTAATTGATATCGAATTTTCCATTTTCATATTCAAGTTTCAGAAGTGGATGCCAAGTTCTATCTATATCAACTGAACAAGAAGCAATATTATTGTCTCCGTTCAGGAGAATGCAAGCAGACTCTTTGATTTTCCGTTTTTGGTTGTTGTCTTCTTTTCCTATGATCTTAATATTACCCCAATCGGCCATATATTGTCCATTTTCAGTGAGGATATGTTCAGCTAATTTTGATTTGTCAGTATATCTTTTCTTTATATTGTTCTTATGCTCTTTTATCCTTACTGATAGAGGCCTGCTGGTTTCACCGGTATAATATTTTCCACAAACACATGGTATACTGTAAATACAATTTTTTGATGATTGTTCTTCATTTTTCGGTTTTGTATGAGTCAAAATCGATCTCATTGTATTTTCTGTCTTGAACACTGTTTTCACTCGAAACTTGTCACCAACACGTTTAATTTTTTCAGATATTCCGGGAATGTATGGGATTACATTTGTTATCAGTGTTAGTTGTCTTTGTGTTTGTTGTATATTCTGTCTGTTCTCAATTTGGTGTATTGTTTTATCAATGAAATGTTTCGGATAAGTGTTGAGTTTTATATGGTTCATTTCGGCATTGAAAATTTGGTGGTTCGATGATATGGATTTGGCTCTATCATGAAGTGATTTGATTATTCCTTTCTTCATACTTGTATGATGATTTGATTGAAAATTGAGGTATCTGTCGGTGTGTGTATTTTTACGATATACACTTGTTATTGTATACATATATATATATTGTTAAATTTGATTGTGGGTTCGATATTGTTTATATAATTCAGAAAATTATCTAGTTCCATACGGTTATGTGGCCAAATAATGAAAATATCATCCACATATCTCCACCAAGTCTTTGGTAGTTTACTGAATTTTCTCACAATATTTCCTTCAAAATCTTCCATGAATATATTACTTAGAATAGGAGATAATGGTGAACCCATGGCCATACCAAAATTTTGTTGATTAAAATCATTATCTAATTGAAAGTAAGTTGTTTTGAGACATAGTTCCGAAAATTCTAAAACGCCTTCTACACTCAGCTTAGTTCTATCAATGAGTTCTTCATCATCTTCCAGTTCCTTTTTCACTATTTGTAAAGTTTTTTCTATAGGAACATTAGTGAATAAACTCACTACATCGAAACTTACTTGAATATCGTCTGTATCGAGATGGATGTTATTTAGTTTCTCCAAGAAATGGGGAGTATTTCTAATGAAACTTTCACTATTTCCTGATAAAGGTTTTATTATATCTAAAAGAAATCGCGATAAATTTTGAATATGAAAATGGAAAATTCGATATCAATTAATGAAAACACCTTGTAACCAGGATTCCTCCGTCTACCAAATTGTCACTTTTCAGTGTCAAAACCGAAAACATTGAAAAATTTTGCGAAGAGAAAAATATTCCAATTGTGTTGATAACGGGAGCAGATTCGTTCCCGAAACGTCCACCAAGATAAGTAGAGGTTTTATTCTTATTAAATATATGTATATTTCCAAATTTTTTTAAAAACAAGGTGTCACTGACCAATAGAGAATTTCTCTTTTAGGTATCTAAAGTTTTAATTTCAAGCGCAGTGACATTTTGGGGCAGATTACAAATCTGTCCTTACTACAAATATATTGAAAGAATTTTTACTAACTTCTACTCTATTTTTTAGAAACGAGGAGAGAAAATCCCATGAAAAGCTGAAAATTGAATGTACCATCTCCTCGAAGAACTTACAGACAGTATTTATTCAATTTCAATTTTGATAATACTTCTGGTTGCTTGTTACCCAGCATACAAAAAGTTTCCCTCTACCGAACGTGAAAAAGAGAGACATTTCCGAGCAGTCTCCAGTTTGTGGAGTTGGAGGAAATTGTACACAGAAAAGCGGTACAATTTTCAAAAATATGGCAAAGGTGTTGTGAAGTTTCTACCTCCAGCTCATTTTCGGGCACCTACATTTGTTAGATTTCCTAATAAGGTAATCCTGTTTTGATTGGATCATAGTTTATTGGTTGATAACGACCAACGGGGAACCCGTCATAGCCCCATATTCTTTGAATATGAAAACCAAGGATTCATCCCTACTTCAAGGGAACTCGTTGTATAGTTTTTCTGCTATACAGGGTGTCCTTAAAAGGTCTTTACAGAAAGCTACCACATATTCTTCAGACCAAAACAATTCGATACAAGCAAACTTACCTCAGTAAAAAGTTGCTTAGTTTGGGCGCTGGACGGCTCTGAAGTTGAAATTTTCAAATCGATTTTGCTTCATAACTTTTGAACGGCTCATGAGATTTTTTTCAAATTTGGTACGTTGGCATAGACTCATCGGGCAATGAAACTCATATCATAATCATAATGAATATCATTCCATGGGCGTAGAACTTGATTTTTTCAGTAAATAAACATCTAAAACTCCTACGCCAATGGAAAAAAATTAGTTTCAATATGAAATCTAAATTATTCAACTCATTCAATACAAAAAAGGTACTCTTGACAAAAGTCGATTCCTCTCATGGTTTCGACAAAATTTTAATTTTAGTGATTTAGAGCATAATTAATAATAAAACGATTAACAGATATTTCATAAAAATTGTTCAAAATGTTCACCATTTTCACGTATACAAAGATTTATACGACGCAAAAAGTTGAAATGTACTCTTTGCATAACTTCTTCATCGCCTGTAAGATTATTCGTCGCCTGTTGGATACGTTGCCATAATTGTTCTACAGTATTCACAGGGGTCTTGTAAACCGTAGACTTGAGATAACCCCATACAAAATAATCCATCGGTGTTAAGTCTGGAGAACGTGGTGGCCAATTCACGGGTGCATCATTACCTCTACCTATCCAGCTGTCTGGGTACTGTTGGTTTAAAAAATTCCTAACATCCACCGAAAAATGTGGTGGAGCTCCATCGTGCATAAACCACATATCTACCCGATGTTGGAGTGGTAAATCTTCCAACAAATTTGGCAACGTATTTCGTAGATGTTGTAAATACATGTCTCCTGTTAATCTTTGTGGAAGTATGACAGGACCAATTATAAAATTTCCTATTATTCCGGCCCAAACGTTGATTTTGAATTCGTGTTGAAAATGGTTTATTTTAATGGAATGAGGATTTTCAATTGCATAAACGTGTTCATTATGAAAATTAGTTATTCCTCTTCTCGTGAAACAGGCTTCATCAGTGAACAAAATATTCTTTCCAAAGTTCAGATTCATTTCTCTTTTTCAAATTAATGAACCTACAAAACATCAGACGACTTTGTGAATCATGGATTAATAAATCTTGAACTGGCGTCTTGTGGTATGGGTATAATAATTGTTCTCTTAGTACTTCATGAACGGCATTCCTAGAAACTTCTAGTTCATTACTTATCCGTCTAGTACTCAATTCTGGATTTTCTTCAATACGGTCTAAAATTTCTACTTCGACTTCGGGAATCCTTACATAACGCTGTCTTCCATAATCACCAGTTCTAGGAGCAAAATGACCGGTCTCCCGAAGACGTCTCTCAACTGCAGCAAAGGTTGGGTGGCTTGGTACGCGACGATTTGGAAACCTTGCCGAATACACCCTCACACTCTCTCGACCATTTCCTTGACAATATCCGAATACCAATAACATATCGGTGTATTCTTCATTGGTGTATTGTACGGCCATGATAAATCAGAAAAGTCCGATATCAACAATCAACGTCAATAAAACTCGACAAATCAACACAGATGAAACTATGGAAACCAAGAATGTGAATATCACTGTTTTCGAGCAGATAATAATAGTCTTCAGAAAAAAAAACCAGTGCTACTTATTTTCAATAGAAATAACCTATGCAAAAAGTACATCTCAACTTTTTGCGTCGTATAAATCTTTGTATACGTGAAAATGGTGAACATTTTGAACAATTTTTATGAAATATCTGTTAATCGTTTTATTATTAATTATGCTCTAAATCACTAAAATTAAAATTTTGTCGAAACCATGAGAGGAATCGACTTTTGTCAAGAGTACCTTTTTTGTAGTGAATGAGTTGAATAATTTAGATTTCATATTGAAACTAATTTTTTTCCATTGGCGTAGGAGTTTTAGATGTTTATTTACTGAAAAAATCAAGTTCTACGCCCATGGAATGATATTCATTATGATTATGATATGAGTTTCATTGCCCGATGAGTCTATGCCAACGTACCAAATTTGAAAAAAATCTCATGAGCCGTTCAAAAGTTATGAAGCAAAATCGATTTGAAAATTTCAACTTCAGAGCCGTCTAGCGCCCAAACTAAGCAACTTTTTACTGAGGTAAGTTTGCTTGTATCGAATTGTTTTGGTCTGAAGAATATGTGGTAGCTTTTTGTAAAGACCTTTTAAGGACACCCTGTATAATAAAAAGCTACTCATGCAAAACATCATCCAATTCAGGTAATAAAGTCTGAGCTCATCAAGTGAAAAATATCTCGTAGACGCTTTCCACATCGAAGATGAGTCTCGACTTCTTTCACCAACCTGGTGTCACTTCAGAAACATCGAACAGGGTGTAGGTTAAATGACGTCTTCAATTTCAGGTGGTGATTTCTTGTCATATTTTACGAAAAAACGGGGTGTCCAAAGTTTAATGAGAAATCGGTATATCATGAATTAGCCAGAATTCTTACGCCGATTTCGGTTGAACTTCGTGAGTATTTTATATGTTAAACGATGTTTGTTGTCATTGAATGAGATTTTGAATTTTATTTCCAGTGGTGTTCCAGAGGGTTACCTGATTGATATCAACGATAATATATTGATACTATATGAATATATTACGCTAATGTTCTCTCTGAGTTTGAAATTATTCGGAATGAGTAGCTGAACAGTAGCATAGAAATGTGGGGTTATAACTTGCCTAGTTTCATCAGAATCGGCGTAAAGACTTTCCAGTTATTAAAGAAAAGCATATATTTCATCAGCAATTTGATACCTCGTCACAAGGAAACGAGGCAAGGTAGGACATATGTTTATATGAATTTTTATTCATGAAATATGACAAGGAAACACCCCCTGAAATTGATGACATCATTCAAGTTACACTCATCTACATAGAAATGTTATGACGGAAGAAATACTGCAATATTTGGAAAAACCATTGATCGAGAATGACTCACGAACAGTTCGAATTCTGATGCTGCAATAAAAGAATTCGCAGATTTGAAAATTATATATATATATATATATATATATATTTATAATATCAAGATTCATGAAACTAGACGGAGGTTTTCTTCGTGAGGATGCAATCAAAATTTTGGCATTAGGTAAGTGGATTCTTTGTTATGTTTATTTCCTTTATTAAGACAATCTATAAAATAATGGGTATATATAAAAACCATGTCAATTACACAAACAGCAAACTATTTACTACGCCCCTGGGTTAACAACGTGTCGGTTTGGTTGGAGCCGAACGATTCCGAATTGTTTTGCGTTTTTTGAGACGACCAACCATCTATTTTGTATCGTCCGTCCGGAAAACGACATAGTTATATATTTTTTGATTCTTCGTAATTGTCCACGAGATGAATTTTCCCGATTGATTTCTGCTAATGCTACATCTGTTACACGTTAGTTTTCTAAATCTTAGATATTTTATCTTAACTAGTAATACTTACACGACTACCCTCGTCCTGAAAATGAATATTTCGCATTTGAGAACAGGATAGTACCTATTTGGTTCTGCTAATTGCATGATTATTGAGAAAAATTGACATGAAGAAATGAGTGGAGGGGCCCCGAAAAATATCAAGAGTAGATTCAAGAGTAGATCATCTTACGTTTATGAATGTCTATGTCAATAAGAACAATACACTCCATGTGAAACATTCCCACTGTAATTCCCAATGTGAAAACATGCTATATTCTCTGAGGTTATTATAATTCATAGAAAACTAGTTGATGCAGGCATGAAATAAACTCCTGGATTGAGCAGGGTGAAATGAAACGGGATGAACCAGACGATATGAACATGAAAATACGTTACTCGTCACTCCTTACGTACATCCAATATGAAATTAGGTCAACCCTAAATGCCTGCGGGAATTGGGACAGCCCGACCCTGTCCAGTGTTGCAATTCTGATTGATTGCGGAATCTAAATCAGAATAAAAATCAAGAAACATTTTATCATAATCTAAAAATAAACGTTTCGATGAGTGTCAAAGTAGAATGTATATCGTTAATAATTAGTATGACTTTAATGGCCGCCGAGAAGACGTTGATTTGTTTCCGATTTTGATTCGGGTGCCTCGATTACGTCAATACATTCGATTCGATTGAGCGGGATCGATTTGTGGACGAGCACTGTTTGGATGAAATTCAGTGAATCAGTGCGACATAGAGTGAATATTATTATGAAGAACTGCATCGTTTTGGTGCTACTTTCATTAGGTGAGCAACTGATCATGAAGTGATTGAATATTGTTTTCTATTGTACATGAAGTGAACATAATTTCTGGAGTGGAAATATTTATTTCAATCTCTTGGAGAGATGCATAGTGGAATTGAGTCATATTCAGCCTAATTGAATTCAAAATAAAAAAAAGTTAGACACATGATGTGTCTAACTTTGTCACACATTGAACTTCCACTGTCCAATCAGCAACCCACAATACTTCTCATACCTACATTCTACATACATACGATACCTAGCCAATTTAGTTCATGAAAATTAGAATTCGAATTTTGGTGACACATACATGCATCGAATAGAGTTTCCTCAGGTAGACTTATTTTTTGGTATGATATCTTTCCAGAGTAACAGCTATCAATTTGGGAATTTCGAATGGACAAGCTGTAAATTTTTCCCCATGTTGATATAAGGTTCAGCAGTTCCGAATGATAATCTAATACCATGGATTTCCAGTGTCAAACCAACCAATACCTAGTATTTTTTTTCATACGCACTATCATTTTCGGATGGGTTTTTATGAGTACAGGGAATTACTCAAGCAATATTCTTCCTTTAACCTCCAACACAGAATAATATGATGTGAAAACTTGATGATCTTCTCCATCATACCCCTCTATGAGGAATTATTATTGTAAATGTCACACTTCTCCATAGTTGCCTCAGAATCCCTTTGAAGATACAGATTGTGATATGTACTTGACTGTGACTGCCTATTCGACAAATATTCTGTTTACCCTGTCTTGAAGTACGAGTTCAACGAATCAAAATCATACTGCCTCCTTGGTATGTCAAAAGACAGGAATGAATTTGCAACACTGATACCATTGCGAACATTGAGAAGAGTCAGATGAAGTGAGCGCTTTAGGAATTTGATTTGATGTCTCGACAAGGCTATTTTCGATCATTGAGATAATCATATGATATGCATATCACGTTGGCACACTTTCTTGCTTTGACAGTACTGGTGAACACCAGTGAACATTCATTTATTACCCAAAAAACAGTCAGGGCTCATTTAAATATTCGCAGTACAGTAAAGTACGAAGGCGTGGAAGGACCAACAAACATATATTTTTCGAAACAATTGGAATTGCTACTTTCGAGTGATAATTGCCTCTTTGAAGTGACAATTGCCACCTCGAAGTGACAATTGCCACTTTGAAGTGACAATTGCCACTTTGAAGTGACACTGACAATTGTGACAATATATTGTTGGCCCTTCAACGCCTTCGTAGTAAACAGCAGCTAGGAAAACTAAAATGAGCAAACATACAGAATTGATTAATCTATCACAACTCTTAATATCCGAATATCAATACAACTAATTCAATGTATCATAGATCTAATTACGATTGAAAATATCGACTTCATTATCACAATCATTAAATTTGCATTTTTCAGACAACATTTGCATCGCATATTCAAAGAGATTTCTAGGAACATTCGCGTGGCCATGAAAAATCTTGACGACAATTAATACCTAATTAAAAAAATGTTCGATGAGACAATGAATCAACATTGAACTTCAACCTCTGCATATTATGAGAAATCACATTTTTCTACAGAATATTAACATCTTAATGATGCATTCTGCACCTTTTCTATCAGGCAGATGAATAATGCTGTAGTTTGGACCTGACACAGACAATCTATGCTTTTGGGTTCGTTTGCTGTACCTTCATAAACTACAATATTGGACACTAATTGGGATCATGTTGCACTGAGACTATTCGGTTATTATTAATTTCTTATGTACGATTACACTATGTTAGTTGCAGAAATGTTGCAGAGCACGAATCCAAAATAATTCTCCTCTAAAATATGGTGTTACACTCGATTAGGAGAAGGTGAAAAGAGTACATTGCAGAAGTTAGTGGGTCAGTTGTCATTTTTTGAATATCTTGCAACTCCGGTTTTTGTATGTTCAAATGTGACATGAAATATCCTACCAGAAGAGCTTCCCAAGTTATATCTGGGTATGGTCTACGGATCAGTGAACAGGTCGGATATTTATCTCGTTTCATTATGAACTCCTCTGGTTATGAATTCTTCGGGACCACATTTTGGACAAAGTTTTGCATCCGCTGAGGTGGATCCTCATCAGATGAACTTTATGTCAATTATTCATCGGAACTCAAGAAGCTCAATTTCTTCTGGATTTTCTGTTTTTTTTTTTTCAGTTCGTTTCAATAGCCTAACTGTCCATCTTGATAATTAGGAGAACTCCCATATAACGATCATTGTACCTGAACACAACTGAATGAACTAAAAGTCAAATGTCAACCAAATCATTGACTATTTTCGTCGACTTTGAAATGTGTAATGTAAAACTTCGTAGCGTAAAATACATATTTAATGCATACACAGTGAACGATCCTTCATTTGTCGATGTGTTCCATTTGAATCAGAACTATTTGTTCAATGAGCACTCCCAGATTTTGAATGTGATCATGTTCACAGACTTGTATCATTTATATATCTATTTGAATGATCCGTCTTTTCCTTGTGGAACTCAACATGTCAAATTCTCCTTCATCCAATTGCGATTGTTTATAGGATAAACTGAACCAACCAAATCATTCTGTAGCAAAAAACAATCTAATGTGTCACTAAAAATATCGATGTTTCGATTCATTCTGTCACTTTATATTTGATTCATTCCTGTTTTTGACAAATGAAAAAAAAATGGACCTATGTTATCTGGAAATCCGATTTGAGAGCGTGATTTAGATGCGAAGGTTTTTATCAGGAAATTATTGTCGAATATACAGGGCGACTTAACACGAATCGGCAGAGGCAAATGACATATTTTCGAATGGATTGTCTTTTATTTGAGGAAATATATCGAAGCCACTTTCCAGTGTCTCTACATCCAGATGATGAAATCGAATATCTCGAATATAATAAAAAAATCACCACCACAATGAATATGGATTTGGGAAATTAATTATAATGAGTAGAGGGATGTTAAAACAAATTTTTGATTTCGAATTTTCCAAATTGAATTTTCCCGTTTTTTCCAGATGCAAATTCGAATGAATTCCGAGTTTCGAAATTTGGTGGAATTCCGAGTTGTAATTCGGAATTTCAGAGAAAAAATTAAAATGAGAGAATATTGGCTTTTTAACGCTTCCATAGCTCTGTAAATTGTTGATGTAGAGAAAAATTGAGTTTGGATTCGATATCTTCAGAAAACTATTAGACAAAGATTTCAAAATGGAATCTTTTCTTTGGAAATCACGAGAATACATGTTAGTGACACTTCTGTGTGTACATCCTCATAGCTAAGTAGTAAATATCAACCATTATGAATTTGTTGTTGTTTTACCTGCATATGAGACCTAGCAGAGGTGGACATATGATGAAAATAATGATAATGCTTTCATTGATGGACAAGAAGCAATATCTATCGAATGGCAAAGTTAGCTGTTGAACGTTCCAGAGAAGAAAGAGAAAGTGCTTCCTTCCACTTAGTTATGTCTATGAATAGGGACACATTGCTTACTGTTGATTTCGTATTCAGGAAACGGATAGAGTTAGTATCTTCACTATATTCTATAATAATTTTCACCCTAAGTGGGATTTTCATTTTTATAAATTGTTGTTATACGATCTCTTCTGAATTGACTTGAAAATACATCAGTTCCATCAGAAATATTTGATATAATAGCTAAGAGAACTCTGAACAATACCCGTGCCATTCTTGGAGAATTGAAAAAATCGAATTGAAATCGATATCATGGTCATCATTTTTCGAAAAAAGATTAGGAAAATGATGGTTTCATAATGTGTATCACTTCGAAATCGATATCATGGTCATCATTTTTCGAAAAAAGATTAGGAAAATGATGGTTTCATAATGTGTTTCACTTCAAGTGTGTATCAACCTTAATAATAAGATCTTTTTGAATGTGGAACAAATTTTTGAACAAAACAAATTGCTCATACCTGTTTCTGCAGAGCTGACACCGCCATTCTGGAAGATGGATGAAATTGTCTGTTTTCACGTATAGGTTCCACAGGGTTCTGTGAATGAACCAATTTCATTTCCACTCTGATCCGATGATTCAGATTAATTTTTCAGAAGCATTCATTATAGAAATGAAAATTTTGCTAATCAAATATTGCAACTAATGCAAGATTAGTATAGATTTATTTTTTTGCATTTGAATCCTGAAGAAATTCGAATAGATTTCTGCCTACTCGATTATGCCGACTTCGATACCTCACTAAGGCTCTTCAAGATCGACACTAGATGACGTCACTTTCGCTGATCTCAATGGTTATTTTGGAACCTGTGGAAAACACTATTTTCGCTTTTGGAATTCAACAAGAATGCAAGAATAGGACCATGAGCTATTCATCACTGTCAGATATCCGTCATTATCAGTGAAAACTGATTTGACTTTGCAGGATCGACGATCGTATCGCCATCTATACTCAAGCGGTGCGGCCTTCGTAAGGTTGTTTGACACCATCCTATAGTCACGTTGCCTACAATAATCTGAAAGTGATACCGAAGTATTACAAGCATACATCTATATGGTAACTGAAACTGTAAGGGTTTGATCAAGATCAATATAATGTATGTTTCGTCGTGATCGTGATTCAGCATTAAGTAAGAATCGAATTGTAAAAATAACATTGCTATACCTTCCTGTGTCTTCTTTGATGGTGAGGAAGCTTCATGGGAGGTGACGTCACGAAACTTCTCTCGAAATACTGTTAAAATATCTGTACCTTTCGACAATGACTCCAATCCCACCGAAAGGAATTCACTGAGGAAACTGTTCTGGATTAATTTAAGTCTATAGATGATAGCAAGGGCTGCGACTCTGACGATATTCTATCTCAATTTGTTCAACAGTTTTGGTTCTCATAGTATTTTTACTCTCCTCACAATGATATACATCAAAACTGTTTCTGGAAGTGAATTCCCTGAACTTTGGGAAATCGCACTTCTTGTACCAGTATACAAGAATATGGGACACACATAAGAGATATCACTAATTACAGAGGTTTGAGTAAACTTTGTATCTTCAGTATAGTTCTCGAGAGCATCACAAATGATTTGATATTCGGCAGACTCAAACATATAATTCTTGAAGAACACCATGGATTCTTTGCTGGAAGATCCATAGAAATCAACCTCATGATTCCCAGCTAATATATATATATATATAGACAATCGTATCCAAACTGACTACATATATACAGGTTTCAGTAGGGTATTTGACAAGATTTTGCATTGGGATTCATTACGTTTGTTCCCTTCATATGTATTCAAAAGATCTCAGATCATAAATATTGATGGATTTGATTCTAATCCTATAGTTACTGTTGGGGTACCCCAAGGGTCAAATCTTGGACCTCTATTATCCATCATTTTCATCAATGATATTGATCGTTGCCTCCATGATTCTCAGTTATCATTGTTCGCTGATAACCTGGAAATTCTCAATAGAATTATGTCGTTGGAAGACTGTATTAAGCTCCCGGATGATCTATTCACATTGGACGTGTATTGTAAAAAGAATATATCTCAACTCGAAGAAATGTTTCAGCATAAGCTGGAACGGTTTGAACGAGTCACATTTGAAAAAGTTATGTCACATAAGGGACCTAGGAGTCATTAATTGAGTATTAATCAGTATTAAGAGAATTCTAAAATATTCTCGTTCACAAAAATTAATCAAAACTCTATATTATGCCTACTTATATAGTCGATTAAGTTTTGCAAGTGTCATTTGCAGTTCGTCCAATAATATTCATGAAGTTCGACTGGAAAGAGTTCAAATCGAGTTTGTGAGTGAATGATTTATTCCTTGTGGAGAGTAATAATCAAACTAGACATTGCTTCGGCCTGATAACTTCAGAGTAACGTAGAATTACATGAGATTTATCATTTGTCTACAAAATACTTAGAAATCATCTATGTTATTATCTTTCATTTTACTTCACGTACCACCTAGACCAACAACAGTAAAAATATTTTTGAACGTTAATTTCCGTCTCACCAATTTGGGAAAGATTTCAACAAATACTGCGGCAACTATTAAAACCCATATATTCTTTTCATTTCACAGGTACCATCATTTCTGAAAGTATTAGGACTATCATGTTCTCTAGACTTTTCTTCATGCATCTTCTTTAGCTTCCTAATATTTGTTATGTTATGATTATATGAATCGGTTGTTGCAGTTTTGGGCTCCTGCCTATTTGTATCCCACTCTCACATAAACGAATAAAATCTGAGAGATGTGTCACTATCACGACTTGTACAATTGGAAATTCGAATATTGTATGGCGCTATTCTACTTTTAGAATGTAGACAGTTATTATTAAACGAAATACGTACAAATTGTGCATATTGGATACTCCTACGCTGAAGAGTAAACCGAATTATTTCATTCATTATCACTTTTCCCAGAATCACCTTATCTATCAACAGATTATCTGATTCTTGATTGATCCATGGAAAGTTCAGAATATTCTGATTGAGGTTGGCATTTTTCACTGCTTAACGTCCTAGTTCCGAAGATATAAATAGTAAATACATTTCCAGGAATAAATATATAATTATAAATGAATTGAATATAAACTAGCGGGATCCAGCATCTGGATTTTGTTTTTATTGAAAACAGTCTTATATTCAATTGAATGAATGGTATGGCGAAATTCATATCGTATTTTCGACCTCTAAGTAGAGGTGATTGACTTTGAACTTACGGAAGGTTACAAGGTTCACCTTGATGTTTTTTTCTGTCAATAGGACTTCTTCAATTAACTGAATTGTAGATGAATCCATAAAAAATAGCAATGCAGCTTCTAATGATCTATATTGAGATATAACTGAATAGGAGAAGAACTATTTCATTATTCCAGACGTTTCGCCGAATAGTTGTTCACAAGAGACTCCATCTACCACTATTTATATAGAGTGATCTACCTGCGAGGAAACTCGATAGTTAACGACATAGTTGGGGCGGTAAACCTTATGAAGAAAGTTTCGGTAGGAGGCCTTGGTGCCGAAACCTGTCAAATGCTTCGGAGATATCTAGTGCTACAGTCAGAGGCTCCCCATATTCCTCGATTGACACTTGCTACATATGTGTCATGTGAGCGACGAGGTCTCCTGGTCGTCATAGCAATAGCATAGTTATAGCAATGCAAAAAAATGAACATAATTGAAATCATTGTGAAGTTTTCATTCACACCTCTAATATTGTGTTTTTCTCTTCTGGAGCGTTGCGCACCAAAAGTGTTGAATCTCCAATGTCCTGAACTCTTTTCAATCTCAAGAAGGAATTGAAAGGCTGTATATTCGTTCATCTCCGATCTCAATTCCTGCTATGCTCATGAAATTTCCCATCATGCCCAACTTCTATCAGGGGCCTAATTCATGGTCAGCATTTGTGCATTTATTCTCCAAAATCTTGTGACCGTACATGACACTTGACCCAACTCCCAGTATTTGGGTTCCGATCCAAGGAATTACCTTCTTCTCAGCACGATGTATGAATAGTTATATCTACAATGCTTTTCCAGGTTTGATTTTCGCGAGAGCTGCTCCTTTCCCAGGTGCGATGCCTGCGTGCCTATCGCAGGAATGTGACGTCGATTCGGGCCCGGTGTGTGCCATAGATGCCTCAGGAATGCCTCAGACCTTTGACAATAGATGCACCGCCATGTTAGCCTTCTGCAGATTCGGATCCTGTAAGTTGTTTTGTTTGCATAAAAGAATATCTCAGTATACAGTATGCCCAAGATGAGGATGCACAGAATGGGGACATCAGAAAAGGTGGGACTTTGAATTTCGGTTGGATTGGGAAAAGAATGCACATTCAGAGACTTTATCCAAGATTGATTGAAGTTCTTTAGTTATATCGTGAAATTGTGAATTTGTGGAAGAAATCCATTTTTATAAGTTATTGTTGTGAATAGTGAAAAAATGGAAATAGCATATGGCATATAGCTTACCTTCCCATATGATTCAACGTGGTGATATTAATTCTTTCCTACGAACCTATTTTTTTCAAATGAGGTCCTGATCAGGTCCCATAGGTTCTGAAAGCTTCCTTCTAAAGCTTCTTTTTCAAAACTAGTGAGGTAATAATATTACCATTTATTATTATTCAATTGTAGTCGTCATTCCAGCTGACATCAAATATGGATTTCTCCTAATGAATTTGTTTCTTGTCAAAATCACGACTTGCCATCGTTCCCACTGCCAACTGAGTTTCATATCACAATTCCATTAAACTTGTACTAGGAATATCTGGTAGCATTATTTGAGAGAACATTTTTCTCCTTCGAAACTATGCGGTTTACGAAATTCTCAGGTTTCTTCGATTACCAAAAGGAGAGTAATCCTCTGAGATACACTATTGTCAAATTTCATCAAATTTGTTTCACTTATTTCTGGATAGCGTACAAAAATATGTTTTTTTTAAGTAAACTTTGAACATAAATAAATTGGGTCCAATCAGCTTATTTTAACCTCTTTCACACGCGGTAGCTCTGTGTTCCAGCAATTCCGGGACACCTCTTTTCACCTTCATATATATATATATATATATATATATATATATATATATATATATATATACCGAATTACTTTACAAATTGCCATAGTGAAATAGGTTACTTCTGAATGAAAAAAACACATAGTGCGATATCTTCCGTTTTCATAGATATGGTCATAGGAAAACTAGTCAGCCTAAAATCCTACATTTTATCACTCATATATCAGAAGCACGCTGTTGTGTGTTTCTGACATCTTTTCGAATCCGTCTTGCTTCCATAGTAATAATGTTGAACTGTCAATAACACAATATACACGGTATATCAATCTCTCAAACTGATTCATGACTGCAGATTAATACCATAATTAAAATTGTTGAAATCATGAAATCCATAGTCAACACTTGCCTCGCCATACACCAATAAGTTTCATTGTTTAATCGGTCGTTACGCTGAGAAATATATTTTAATGAATGGCACAATGTATCGAATAACATTTTGTGTTATATTTCGATAAAAAAAACAGTTATCGTCGAATCGGTAATATAATTATCAGCAAGTCAACATTGTGAAATAAAAAGTATAATCATATCATTAGGAGAGAAACAGATGCTAAACATTTGAGATATTTGTAATAGTTCAATATTTCATTTCCTCATAGAGCGCTGTTCTGAATTGAATAATTTTTATCATGAGTCTGTAAGAATGTAATGTATATTCCATCACCTCTCGGTTTGGAAAAAAACACACTAGACAATCTTAGGCACCTGAATCTGATGATAATTGATCACGGAGATGTACGAATTGGGGTAGGAGGAAATTTAACTCTCAAGTTGACACATGAATTATCAATAAAATATATTCATCGAGCAGTTGAAAAAAATTGGGGAAAGGATGGACCTTTTTTATTATTTGATAGCTACTCAAGAAGTAGAATTCTCTACGTAATCTCTTCTACTCTTTCATTGTGTCAAGTAGTAAGGAGAAGTGCCATTCTATTCCTCATTGCAGAATCTGCAGGTACCGTTCTGAAATAATCCCTTGATATCGCAATGACCCAGACAGTTGTTTTTGTAGCTGTAATCACTGCGGTTGAACCTTGATTTTTATATTGTCTCGCAGTAGCTGCGATCGTATAGACACTCATTCATAAGCTTGTCGCACCTCTGCAGTTAAATCCACATCAAACAGGTAAATCTACAATTCACCCTTCAAAATGTCTAATTGGAGGTATTGAGAAGAGATACTCAGCAAAAGAAATGACTTTATGTGCCTTCATAGACATAGATGGTGCTTTTGACAGCACCTCCTATGCCTCCATAACTACATCATCAGAGAAAACGAATATAAATGCCTCACTAATCAGGTGGATACAAGCAATGCTGAAAATCAGAATCATTCTTATGACTATATGGGGGGGGGGGGAGATCAGGATGACAGCGGAAAAATGTTGCCCCCGAGAGGGAGTTCTATCGCTTTTGCTGTGGTCACTGGTAGTTGATATCCTGATGGTGAAGCTACTCTGGTTTCACGATTCGAGGTTCCGCTGATACCTACCTGGTCGTCACCATCAGGGGCAGGCATGCCGGAGTAATCTCTAACCGAGCAAGTAGCTCTAAACACAATCAAAAGCTGGTGTGCAAAGGAAGGACTCAATGTCAATTCTAGAAAAACTGTGTTGGTTAGATTCACCAGGAGGCGAAAATATGAACTTGAATATGAATGGAACCGAGCTAACTGGGCGTTATCAACGATCAAAAACTGACATGGAACACCCAAATAAGCTACATTCTTTCTAAGGCTATAGCGGTAAGCTGGATATGACGCAGAATCTTTGGTGGGACATGAGGTCCAAAACCAAAAGAGATCTAGTGATCCTACCGAACGATTATCAAACCCGTTGCCACATAATGAGCTTCATTGTTATAGTGGCCAAAGATACAACAGGCTACGGCACAAGTCGAACTGCGGAAAGTGCAATGGCTAGCTTGTCTGGGTATCACAGGGCCAATATTTACGTGTCCTAAAGCAGTTTTAGAGGTTGAGAAACAGCAAACAGTAACTTCAAACTGAACCAGACAGTGAACTCAACAGTTCAAACAAACTAAGCCGACAGATATCATGCCAGTCAGGTACGACTTTGGAATGCAGTTTGGAGTGGTCATACACAACCACCAATATTTTGTACAGAAAATAGACCTGAACTGGAAAGGGTTGCATCAGTGTGGTACACTGACGGATCAAAGATCGATAAGAGGACTGGAGTGGGCGTTACTGGGTCAGGATTCATCGACACGAGTTTTTTCACAAACACTTTATGTGAAGGATATATCGAATTTAATCACCACTTCACGAAATCACTACAACGAGAATAATGTCACCATCAGATGGTGTTCGCATCATCGACTGAGAGTAAATGTCAATTATTCATGTATCTTCTCTCCTGCTCTCTCATTCTTCTTCAGGTACCATTTCCTCTCATTTCGTCTGATCTCTAGTACACCACTCATATCATCTCGTCTCGCTCCAAGATTCGAGAGATTTTTTTTCTCTTTTTCTTTCCATATGAAAATTATTGATTATGAGCAATATTATGGGCGTGCATGACCTGAAACGGCTTTTCAGTATTGGACACACGAGATTCGAAGGGAAGTTATTCCTTATGCTGACTTCCGTCACATATTATTATTATTTCAGATAATATAGTTCGGATAAATAACTCGCCAATATGCTAAATGTATGAATTGAATGAATTTTCTGAGAACTGTAGTTGATTGTGTGATCACACGGCGATTCGAATTGAGTCATTTATTAACAATATTATATTGATATAAATTGACATCGGAGTTGCATCAATCTGTATGTTGAAAATAGTGTTATGCTTCGATCATGTAGTTTTATATTGACTCATATTTTTTTGAGTTCGGCAGTGGCTGTATATTTTTGATTTCCCCAATATGTCTGATTTTTGTGAATTTTTCATATATTTTTCATATATCTAGTAGTATACAATAGCTGATGTTATTGCGTTACCTATGGCAGAAGAACTCAGTTAGTCGAATTCATTTCAATGGCAATGAATGATTTTTTTGAGTTTTATTTACTTTATTACCAAAACAAACATTTGTTTACATAATCCGCTGATATTAATTCGGTTGGTTTGATGCCGATGTATAACGATAGAATGAAGATTGGGACGTGAGGATCAATCCACAAATTCTATGTAGTTCGTATGAAAACATCAAAATGTTGTAATAACGAACAGAAAATTGAACGAATAACTTTGGATTTGTCACTTTTCTGCTTCTCAGCCTTCTGGTGAACTATTTCATGAAGGTATTTTTATAGGAGCGGCAAAAATTCGACAATTTTGTGAAGGCTGATATTCTGATACGATGTATAACAATGCAATATAATACGATATAATTCCATTTTCTTGTAGACGTCATTCAATGTTTCGGAATAATCAGGAGTGTCAAGACAGATCATGTAATTAAGAGTTCCATTTGCACTTATTGAGAACATGAATACGACAGATTGAAGAACTCATGAAAACCTTTTTTGAGATTGTGTTCGAAAACTTGATTTCTATCAGTGTGATTCAATGAAGCAGGTACTTTTCAATAGGTATGGGTCCAATTCAGATAGAGGTCTTCTAGGTGTAGAATGACTTCTATTGCGACTGTCTTCATTATGTTGCCAACGAAAGATGTAGTATATTATAACGATGATTGGCTACCAAGTGATCCAGATGTTTTCATTCAATCGATGATATATCTCAAAGATGAGCTAACTAACAATCTTTCAATACCGAAGGCAAAGGTTGTTGTGCCGTTGTCCTAGCTTTAATTTCGACAAGTGGAAACACTCATGATATATCTCTCGTTTGAAATATCTTCTTTTACTACATGAACTGCTTGATTTCAGTGAAGATAATGTTGGATTTCTTGATTATCATATATTTTTTTTTTCAGTTTATGCAGAAGTTAAACCAGGGGAATGCTGATACCGTTCAAAGAGGAATCAACAAATCCACTGGTGAAATATCAGGAGCTTTTCAGTATTCGATGATATTGTCGCCTAAATTATTATGAAAATTGTGTATACGATTTTTTCCAGCGTAGTTTTAAGTAGATTCAGAGTATTTTAGCCGATGCTTGTGAATCAGTCGATATTATTATTTTTAGCTTTAATATTCTTATTTTTATGTTATTTATATTATTAAATGCTTTCCAAATGAATGTCAAACATCATTCGGCTTGTTCTTTGATTCGTAATATTTATTTCGTGCTGTTTCTGAGTGTAGATACCAAAATATATTGTGCAATATTTTAAATAAAACGCAGTTTTTCTCAAAACGAAAGTGCATGTGTGACAGCTGAGGTTACACTAACACTAGCAAACCCGTTGAAACTTTTGAAAACCATGGGAGCGGTGCTATGCAACATCAGAAGGAAATTGTTGTAAGAACATATAATTATTGAGGAAAAAAAATTGAAGGAACTTATTATTGGAAAATTATTTTGGCGTTTTGCACCAAGAAGCCTAATTTTTTGAATCGGAACAAGGAATCGTTCTTTTTCATCCGTTTTGACTCGGGAACATCTGAGAACCCTGGAGGTTATTTTGCTAGATCGTTTAAAACAAGAAAAAATTTTCCAATACACAAGAAAGTTGATTCACAGATGATGGAAAAATGTAGACCCGTAACTGTTCTCCATACTCATTTTAAAAAATGTTCGAATATGCATTTTTAGATCGACTCTATTTGAAATCGATTGACATTCTTAGTGGAACTCAACAAGCTTCCTAAGTAGGGAAATTCACTAGCCTCTATTGTCTCTATTCAATACAATGATTGAATAAAATGAAGCAGGTGAATGCCTAGCCAATACGAAATTACTGGCGTCTCTTGAAAAATATGGTGTAAGTCGCTTATCCTCCACTCGGGCCTCTTCATTCCTCAGAAATCATGAACAATTTGTCTCTATTCAACATTCTAATGACGATGATATGTTGAACAAATGTGATTGAGGAACTGACAGTCCATATAAACATTGATAGGCATATAGTTGCCTTACACTCAATAAACCAGTTTCCTGATATAAAGTAAGAGTAGAATACCGACGTTTCTTATTCATTGAAATATTTATCGAAGTGTCCTGAATTACTTCTAAATTATATAAAGACGACTTGAGAATACCACCCCACACTATTATGCAGTATCGTATTATGGACTCAGCCAAGGCACTGTCACTGTCATTATCATTTTCTCATTGAGTATATTTCTGAGTTGATAGAATTTATATATCAATTTACGAAGTCTGATCACGGTATATTCGATATGTTCATTCCAACGTAGGCATTGGTCAATCATCACCCCTAAGTATTTAATTGAATCTGTTTCATCTATTGTTTGACAACTGCAGTTTCGATGGTGGGTACAAGATGATGTATGTATTTTATTAAAAAAATTAATCGGTCTGTCTCTATTACTCTGTGATACTCAACAGGTTATCATATATTGTTGATGTATATTAGAAATAGAATAGGTCCTAAAACAATGCCTTGAGGTCCCCTTCTAGTCACTGGTAGTGAGTTACTGAGTGAGTTGTTCACTATGACAGTCTTTGCTCTATTTGTCGAGTAAGTAATCCTTAAAAATGTCAAATGCAACACCCCTTATACCTATGTCAGGCAAACGTTAGAGGAGTATATTGTGATCAAATGTATCAAAGGCCTTGGCTAGGTACAAAAATACTGTTATACATTTTTCCTGATTCTGGAAACAATCATTGATTTCGTTAACTACTTCAAAAACTGCTTTATCGGTAGATTCATTTTCTAAAAAACCGTATTGTGACCCAGAGAAAATACTATTAGTATGACAGAAGTAGGGTAATCTATTCTTGATACATTTCTCGAAGATTTTTGGAAAGGAATTGATGATAGTTATGGGTCTATAATTCATTACTAGTTTTTTATCATCAGATTTGAAAATCGGTCACGTGATAGATTCTTCGAATGATTTTGGTATTTCTCCACTTGTGAATATAAGATTTGGAATATGGCACATGGGTTCTAAGAAGAAAATGTGTGGTTTTTTTATCAGGGTTACAGAGATCTTATCAGGGCCAGGTGAGGTACTATCTTTAAGACTAGATATAATACCGATTACTTCATTTTCTGTTACTGGATGGAGGTATATCCAGTTGGTAATTTTTTCGTAGCTTTCTCCAACTGGGGATAAGTGTTTTTCTATTCTATTTGCCATATCTTCGCCAATCTTAACAGAAAACTTATTGATTGAAAACTTGTTGATATTTTGTTGCCATTCTCTCCTTCAAAGTTTTATTCATTTGATTTTTGTCTTCTGTTACTTATTGTTATTTCATTTATATTTTGTCGAATTTTTTTCATGTCATTTCTTGCCTCAGATATTCTGTTGTGGTATAAAAGTTATCTTTGGTTTCTTGGATTAGTTTGGTCAAGAAATTTATATTCAATTTCTTTTTCTATGAAGTACTCATTCATTAGGTTTCATTTTAGTTCATCCCTACGATATATAGAAATGAGAAGACCATTCGTCATCCATGCCTTTAATTTTGTATTTTTATTATATTTCTCTTTTGCTACTGTGCAGGTGTCAAAATGATTATTTAGTTTGCCTATGAAGTCATCGTAAGCAACTTCTGGATCATTGGACTGTAAAGTTACTTCCCAAGTTTCTTTCCTGAGTGAATTTTGGAGTTTATAATAATTAAGAACACTGTTTGTGGTTTCAGAGCACCTTCCAGATGCCTTCACCATATAATGATCAGTTATATCGCATTTGAAAATTTAAGGGTTGATCTGAATGCTGTTTAGGTTTATGGAAGTTTCGACATAAGTGTGATCAATTATGCTAACAGATTTACTTGTTTCTCTAGTTGGTTTATCAATGAATGAATAAAAACCTAGTTCATCATACATAAGTAATTATCAACTAAATCATCTGACACATCCATTATAATGATATTTATATCACCCATGAATATTTTTACATCCGCCTCTGGTTGATTCAGAAAATGTGATTCAATTTCTGAGACGTATGTGTCTAGATTTGACGATGGAGGGCGGTAAGAAGCAGGAAATCAGGAATGGAAAAATCTGCATGGATATCCTCAAGCAACCAAGTTTCAGATAGTATTATTATATCCACATTAGTCATATTAGCCGATTCAATATACAAAAAGAACTCGTCCATATTTTTTTTTCAAGCTCCTGATATTGAGAAGAAATATATGGAAAAAATGCTCACCGACAAATTGTCTTTCAAGCTCTCACACACAATCATTTCTCCCTCCTTTTAGTTTTCAATATCGTTCAAAAAATCCAACTTCGTGAAATGGATGAGTAATTTTTTAAAAATGTACAGGTAAGTATGAGTATATATATATATATATATATATATATATATATTTAGGTGAAAGAAAGACTGGAAAAACTAAAGAGTAATGAAGATTGAGATTCTTGAGTTGTGAAGGATACAAAAACAACTAACGAGGTAATCACACTATTGTTTCCTGCAGGAGATTAAATAATTGGTACTAGTAATCATATTATATTGCTCAGCCTATGTCAAATATATAGAGTTTCTGCATAAATTGGAATTTCAAGAATGTTATATCAATTGTTCGGATGATTTGTCACATCAGCCTTGCAAGAAAACTTGATCTTATTTTGATTGAGGAGAACAGAAGGAAAATGAAATCAACTAACTGACTTGGAATTTCAAGAATGAGTATGTTCAATATATCAATTATTTGTATGATTTCAGCATTGCATGAAAACTTGATCTTCTTTCCATTCATTGAGCTATAATTTCGCCCATTGAAAGACCATGCATTCTTCACTCCATAAACAAATTTCACTTCCATTAGTACTGATCTTCTAATCAGCGTTAGGTCTTCATTCAAATATATATTAGAGCCTTTGAATTCATTTCTTTGTTAGAAAATTTCAGATTTCAGGTGGTCTTGGGCCAGTTTTATTATCACAGGTCTTGGTTTATTGTGATTTTCGTGGCGTTGTCCAACTCTATATGCAGCTAGTATATCATTATAATTCAATGGTATGCTAGTTTTGGAATTTATTATATCCATCTTGTTATGCAGTTCATTTTTCAGCTTTTCATGGAATTTTCTCTTCTCGTTTTTAAAAAGTAGAGTAGAAATTATTAAAAATTATTGCAATATATTTGTAGTAAGGACAGATTTGGGATCTGCCCCAAAATGTCACTGCGCTTGAAATTAAACCTTTAGACACCTAAAAGAGAAATTCTCTATTGGTCAGTGACACCTTGTTTTCGAAAAAATTTGGAAATACAAATATATTTGATAAAAATAAAACTTCTACTTATCTTGGTGGACGTTTCGGGAACGAATCTGCTCCCGTTCTCAAACGTCCACCAAGATAAGTAGAAGTTTTATTCTTATTAAATATATTTGTATTTCCAAATTTTTTCGGAAACAAGGTGTCACTGACCAATAGAGAATTTCTCTTTTAGGTATCTTAATGTTTAATTTCAAGCGCAGTGACATTTTGGGGCAGATCCCAAATCTGTCCTACAAATATATTGCAATAATTTTTAATAGCTTCTCTATTTTCTAGAAACGAGGAGAGAAAATCATATGAAAAGCTGAAAAATGAATGTACCACCTCCTCGAAGAACTTACAGACAGTATTTGTTATGCAGTTGTTCATTATTTTCTTCAGCCACCCCGTATATGCAGATATTATTTATCTTGTCACGCTGGTGAATATGGTCTATTAGCACTCTTAGCACTCAGTTTAGAGTAACTTATATACGTCTAGGAGGAGAGCAACTTATATACGTCTAAACAGTTGGAGACATCTGGACGAATGAATTGCAGAAGAGTGAGGAGGAATTACAAGAAAGTGTCTATCACGTGTTCTGAGGTCATTCAGTACAGAAAAAGTTCTCAATTTTCTATGAAGGTATTCAGGAGTTTCCGTTACAAAAACTTTATGTATTCCCGTAACTGTAGCGTCTGAGTATTTCAATTATGATCCATTTTTCAATATTGAGAAGACACAAATTCTCCATTTTCATCATCAATTGAATCATATAGAATTTCTTGTTTTTTGATTATGATAAATAAACTTCAAAAAAATACTAATGATTCCATAAAATTTTTGGCGATAAATTTCGAAGAGTGCTTAGACTGAACATCTCAGTGTTCTCAGTTACTTTCGAAATCGTGCTCTCTGACATATATTTTTGAATTTACCTTTTGTCCTTGAAAAGAAGGAAGTCAGTTACTGTTTTTCTATCATGCTCAAGTGGGCGCTTGACTCCGGTATGGTGTTTGTCTTTGGGGCCATTCCAAAATGGCCAAAAATGTGTTTTTGTACAGAAACGTATTGTCAGATGTATTGGCAAATTGTCCATATTCACGTATTTACGTATTTCGACCTCAGGAACCCGAATTCCATGATTAAAAAGGGTGGAATCTCGATTTCTCGAGATAATCCAGTAAATCATTTTTCTAGTTTACGTGGGATTTTTTCTCCTCGTTTCTGAAGAGAATATAAATTAAAATGATTCTATCAATATATCTGTAGTAGGGACAGACATATGATCTGCCCCATGATGTCACTTATAGGAACCTGAAGGTTGAGTTCCTAGCGCTGTGATATTTTGGGGCAGATCATATAATCTGTCAAAAATATATTGAGATAATCATTATAATTCCTAATCTCGTCTTTGAGGATCGAGGAGAGGAAATCCCACGAAAACTAGAAGAATCAAAATAATACCTCCTCGAATAACCTACAAACAGAATCCAGGCAAAATTGTGAAAATTCACCTTTCTTCGGCTCGATTTGGGTATCCAATCAGAAAAGCATACGCCATTGGCCAAGGTGAAACATCCTCTAAAAAGTTGGAACAAAACGACCTTCAGCATCTCTTTGAAAGATGCATTCACCTCTTTTCGTTTGGAAGGACGCTGTCGAATGAGAATTTGTGTCAGAAGAAATAGTTCTGCCCGAGTGGAAATGTCACAGATTCTCATTCGACAGCGCCTTCAATATGAAAGAAAATGAATCCACCTTCATCAAGGATACTATGAAGAGATTAGTTCAGCTTCTTAGGAGATGTTACTCGTTCTTTCAGGCTCCTTGATCTGTGTGAGAATTATCGAGTGGCTAAAATGTCAACCCAAATTGAGCGCAAGAAAGGAGGTGAATTTCCGCAATTTATTCGGAATGACCTTGAAAAATAGAGGTTACCACTTTTTTCATCCTGAAATTCGAGTGACTGAGGTCGAAAACCCGAAAAAATAAGTATTTCATTATGAGTGCAAATTTCCAATTGAGGTTTCGCTTCGAACTGTATGTTCATACATCGTCAGTTGTCATGGTTCTCATGGGAAAGATCTGAATCGCGGATGCCTTGCAGTTTTTGGAAGTATTCTTCAAGATTTTTCAATCTCGAAGGCACAATGAATCAGACTAAAATCTTCAAACTATAACATCATCGACTTTCCTATATTCGGGTCGCTTATGTAAACACCAATTCTGAATCATGTAATCCATGTGCAATTATCCACTTTGCAGTAGAACTTAGAAAAATTAATTTAACAATGCCTAACGAAGAGACATTCGAACATATTATAAACCAGTTTGTATAATGTAAAAAACTTCATCTCAATACCTACTGGTTTGTACCAGCTTCCGAAAAGTAACCTTCATGACCTCACAGGAAATTTATGCTCGAAAAAACTGGTACACAACTATCATCACGAACATGAATAATCTGATTTGTTTTCGCGAATGATACGTATCTACAATGGACTAAAAACAGTAGCGAGGTTTGAATGCAGGTACTTATATCCTGTTGACACATTTGTACTCGTCATTTGACGCCGATTCGAAATTTGAAATACAACATAGGTATAATCATTTCTTTTGTTGACTACTCAACTTGGACAATGCATGACTGTTGTGAATTTTTGTAGTTAATGAGCCAAACATGTTACGGATCGACTGAGATGTAAAGGATATATACGTTTCTGTATACTGTTTGACAACGAATTTTTTTTTCCATATCACATTGTGTTCAATCTATAATTGGAGACTTCTCATAATGAAATCATAGAGTCACTAAGGAAAAATAATATTGATGATTATATTCTAATCAACTTCGTTGAACCCCTCATAACAATTCATACTGACCGAAATCTTATTCTTGTTATACTCAATTTCATTGATGTGACTTTTTCTCAGTATTGGAATGAAGGTTCTGAAAAAATAAGTTGAATTAGAAAGCTACTCCTCTATAGACGGTTTCCATACCCACATTGGTGTATAATATCGACAGATATTGTTGACGTTTTCGATTCAATTGAATCGAATTGTACGAATAACACAAATATTACGTTTTCCTGGACCAACTGAACCTGAGTAAAGTGGAATTGATTGATGATGATCAATAGTTCCTGCGATGAACAATGATAAATATTTTTTGATCACAGCCACTCAACAATATCAGACTCATAGGTATCAGACATCAAACACTTTTCTGATGTATACTGTTGTTTGGAATACCTTCCCTTTTTTATCTATCGCTATCTATCCAAGTACCTATTTTATGTTATTACACCTAATAGCAGCCTTCGTGCCTATTCAGTATCTACTCGCACCCATAACCATAGGAGAAAACATATTTTCACTCGGGTATGTTGTCATAGGAAATGAAGTGAAATTCTTATCTGCTCAAGCCTTCCACTCTCTATTAGCTTGTCCTTAGGAACTCTGCAACCTTTTGAAAAATCATACTCCTACTCATAGAAGTTTGAAGTTGAAACAATTTATAGACTCGTACGGTAAATACGAGACTAATAGGTATTTGGTGGATAATGAGAAATTGTATGGCTCTCCTCCTTTCCCATCGGTCGTTTGCAATTCTGAGTTCGAAGGCGAGCCGCGAATATGTATTCTTGCGTTGAGATTGCTACAGATACGGGGGTATGGAAAAGCAGTTCACGCGCTATAAATATCAATACGTCACAACTAGCAACGTGTTAGCCTCCTGTATACGTGTCTGGGTACCAAACGGTGCCCGAGCGGTCTGAGGAGAGCGGAATAGGTAGCACGACTCGCAAACCAGAGTTGGAATACTGTTATGTATTCTGTATACTTTGATATAGAACTAACTTTTAATGAGAAACTTTCGAGGAGTTGATCCTCAGGAATTCGAAACCACAACACAAGAACATAGGTCGTGACCGGGATTCGAAACCGAGATGCGATGGAATACGAGTCTTAGCGCCGCGGCCTTTTTACTCAATAAGAAGAAGCAATGGAACATTGACAAATAAATCCCCAGAAGAGGTAGATCGCTCTAAATCAAAAAGCGCAACTTAGTAGTGGTGAGGTTCAACTGAGAGCTTTTGAGCGTTTGTCATGGAAAAAGCTGCCACTAGATAACACTTCGATTTTCAAGCCTTGATCGTTTGATAATGAGTTTTGACCATATATCTCTGACCACTATATTTTCGAACAGATATCAAAAAGAGGTTGTATCAAACTATTAGGCTATTATGGTTATTCCAGATAACTATTCAATACAAACAAAAAAGAAAATGTTTCAATGTTGATGAGACATGCACAATGCTAGTATCAAATGGCTGTCGGAAAATCAGCAGGAAAACTGTTTTGAAGATCAGTTATCGACGAATATTTTCTCATTCCACTAGTAGACTTTGATTTTCGAATATTTGAATGGATCTTTTGAAACATTTGTTAGTGATATTTCATTTGACGTTACGAGGCACTCCTGGCAGATCAATAATCAACCAGTTGACTCTTACACTTCATGTTTCTCGGTTGATGTTGCCGTGGTAACTTCAATATAAGCGCGTTTTTTGATATTGGATTGGATACGCAGAGGCGTAGGCGTAAGGGGGTAGGTATTCTTCCAAAGTCACCTCAAGTTATTTCTGATTATACAGTTGCAACTGTGGCAGATTCAATTCACAGTTGCGACTCTTATTATCCAGAATTCAGGGTGGCAGATCGTGGCTCATTCCAAAAGAAATACATTGTTCATTTCCACAGAAATATACAGTGTTCATTCCAGCAATTTCTTTGAGATAATCATTGCATATAACAGTTGCGTCAACGGAACGAAAACTAGCCAACGGAAACCACTATGATCTCTTGATTTTGACAACTCAACATAAAGTGGCATATGCGATTGACATAAAATTGCATAAAATAGTTCCTCCCTCCTCAACGGCCATTACTGAAGTTGGATACTGTTTCTGGCAAACAGTTTGCCATTCATGAACTCAATATATTCATGATATGCCTTTTGTGTATAGACATTTACCTCATTTTCTGTTCATCAGTGAAAAAAGGAAAACTTGGTTTTGAATTTTTTTGTCGCGACTTGGGAGCAATTTGTTCTAATAAACTCCGTCATATCCAACCTATCAATTATTCCCAACATATAAAAGTACCTATACCTATGAAAGAGTGTCAAGCTCATGCAATCACCCAAAATCTATACCTACTCCATAATGAACTGAAATGGAATATCTGACTCATCACAATCTGAATGCATCCACTGTGAGGACAGTGCAATTTTAATTTCCATACACGTTCATACATGTCTGATTTTACTGGACGTTTTCCGAAGACATTGTATTAGAATTACACGAGTAAGACCACTGATGATGGATTCAATGATACAAGTTTCCGAATGGCTTGTTCAGTTGCAACTATGATCGTTGAAACAAGCAATATGATCATATCACGAAAATAACTAGCGATCCGGAACCAGTGTTCTCATTATGCGATCTATATAGTTCAGATTCTTCATATTACCCTTCCTGGTCTCGTTCCACTCAACTTGACATTTATCATAACATTCAAGTGTGTTCTTTCAAATCACACTAAACATTGGTAATCACACCGATCGATATCTAAACAGAAAAACGAATCGGCCTCGCAAGTCGGACCGTCATGTCAATATGTCAAATAAACTACAGTCAAAAGGCATGTACTTAGTCCATTTTCCGAAACAATAATCTAGCGACGTCAACATACAGTATACCTGATTATTATTGATCTTATTATCCATCAGAAAATTGATGAAGGGATCACCGTGTACGTATATATATATATATTTTGTCCAGAGCAGAAATTGCAACAAGACGATTTCCATCTGTGTGTACTAGTTCTAACTGGCCCCTATACTAAGGATACCTAACCGTAAAGGGGAATACGCATATATATAGCCACTGGACCACAATCAACTCATACTTGATTTGTGTTGAACCTGTGATACAACTGCAATGAAGAGCTGCGTTTTGTTTTGTGTTGTCCTTGGTGAGTCGTGAAATATTCATGAATCCATTATAACTAATTGAGATTTATTCAGTGTAACGAAATGAATAGGAAAATTGTCATTCAGATTATTTATTCGATGTAAGGACATCAGTTGATTATATAAAGGGTGTCTCAACATCAAACGAGGACGAAGTATGCAATTTTGAGATTATCCAATGTTTGATGTTCTATTCTATCAATGCCGCAGCTAAAGATTACCAATCATCTTCTATACATATACGTACTCAACAGATGTGAAGTTTTTCTAAATGTCATTATCTTCAACAGTGAAACATCTCGTCTTTTCGTGATTTTCTGTATTCGTTTCTGGAAGTTAAATCAGAAATTATATAAATTATTTCAATATATTTGTAGTTGGGACAAACTTATGATGCTCCAGAATGTCACTGCGCTTGAAATTCGACGGTCAGATAGTGAAAAGAGGAATTTTCTATTTGTCAGTGACACCTTGTTTATCGAAAAAGTTTGAAAGACAGATAAATTCTCAACGAATATTAAAAATTTTCTATTCATCTCTGAGGTGGACGTTTCTTGAACGAATCTGCTCTCGTTTTCAACACACTGGTAAATGTTTCTCTTTTCGATCGTTTGGGCTTCTTTGTCACTGAACAGTAACGAGTTGTCAGACAGAAATAATTTTTGCTCACCATAAGATGTTCATTTTCTGATTGATCTCGAATTCACTAATATTCAGTTGTGAGCAGCAATATCATTGTCTCTCTTTCAGAAGAATCCTCTAATTTTTTTGCGTTGTACGTCTGTTGATGGACTGACTTGACTAAAAATATTGTTCTGTTTTGGTCCATCTTCAGTAAAGATATGCTCAACTAATTTTGACTAGTGTATATACCTGAATCTTCACTTCACATTGTTATTATGTGTTCTTTCATTCTTACTGGCAGAGGTTCTTCTTTCACCAGGATAGTATCTGTATAGACCTATATTAGTAAGGATCAAAGAACATAAGAATGATATGGAAAAAAAATAATCGACAAGTCAAAATGAGATGAACTTATCCTTACTGAAGATGGGACAATGAATGGCCGATGATATCAGGATCATAGGAGAAGAAGATAAATAAAAATCTGCTCAAATTATTCTTCTTAATTTTTCTTAATATACTACCTCCTCGATCAACCTACAGACATTAGAAAAGATTAGATTCAATTATTGTTAACATTCTTTCTCAATCCAATGATTCGACGGATATGGTATGAAATGATGATGAGAAGGCATATATGTATATATAAAAAAGTACATTGAAACGATACATAGTCAAATTTTGCAGCAATTTTATACATTTTGGAGCTCAGGATCCAATGAATTTTCGTATCATTAGCCAGTTGAAATATTCTGCAGACTTGAGAAGTTGGAGAGAATATCAATAAAATCACGATGGAATTTTGGAATGAATGTGCAACCATTCGAACAAAATGAAAATATTATTTTTTTTTTATTTTTTTTCAATGAGAAAACCATGTTGCGTATGAGGTTGTTAAAGTAATATATACATTCAGATCGGAAGTTTATTCAATTGCAACCGATATGAAGAACTTTTATTATCTCGAGGTTTATTAAGAAAAAGGTTTTATAAAAACCCACAATAATAAATTTCGGGTTCACCAAGACAGAGCAAGATGCATGTGAATATATTGAACAATTTTTTACGTAAATTCATCCAAATTGCAGAACATTTTTGATGTTTTTTTTCAATTCACAAGCGATAACATGAACAAAAAAACGTAGTTTCGTAGTTCCATCACTTCATCATTTTACATGATCTGAAACAATATTACTAACGGTATTGGCAAATGCAGAACTTGGTTCCTTTCGCACTACAGAAGTGGAATTGATAACAACTATTGAAACTATTGAAGTCCGAATTCGCAATGATTCGAAAATATATGACCTGTAGCGTATTCTTCGAATCGAAGTGAAATCGAAATGAGACTGTATAAAGTTCATGTTAACTACCTAATGGGAAATCAAAATCCATCACGGTAATGCTCTGCAACAGACAAAACAAACTTTGAATTGATTTCTCAGCACTCCATTAACTATCAATCTAGCTTATATTATATCATGCTCTACTTTTAGTGGCTTTGGTGGCTATTGCTCAAGCTGCCCCTTCTAAAGCGTCTACCAAGACTCCGATAAAGAAGAAGCCCTGCTTGAAAGACTGCTCAGAATTCGACTACAAACCGGTATGTGGTGGAGATGGAACCAACAAAGGCAACAAAAGTTTTGGAAGTGAATGCGTCCTCGCCAATTACAACTGCGAGAATGGCCAAAGTTAGTACATTTACTTAAGTGGAAGTATCAGAGAAAACTACGAACAGGGACTTCAGAAGCAAATTGTAAATAAGACAGAATCATATGAGCGAAATGAGTTACTAAATAGGTTTCATCTTCATGAGTAAACGGTATCTATAACGCATTATTTTTGATCATGAAGATTTCCAGAAGCGGTAGAGACAACATTGAAAATCTAAAATATTTTTATCACTATGAATTTTCTGGTTTTTCAGGAAGTGACGTCATCTTTGTTATGTTCGATAGGTCATATACCCTATAACTGGAATAGATCGTTCTTGAGTTATTCACGTTCAACTAGAGAAAGTGACAAATGCAGGCTATCAAACATACGCCATTTTTATGTGACTTACTGAATCCTTCACAAGGTGGCAACTGCGTAGTCCAGAAAGTGAATGCGAAACATTGAAAATCTAATTTTTTTCAGATGGAAAGTCTGCATATCGAATTTGATATTTTTTAGTAAGCGGTGCATATTTATCTACAATCTATCTACATATCTATCATTGTTCACTTTCAGATTCATTATCTGCACATGCAAGGGCAATGTGGCTCATGTTGATTTTTTGATTCATCAGTAATCTATGGCGGATGTACAGAGGTTTTCACGAGAATATGTCGTATTTCTGCTACAAGATAACTAGGAAAACCAAAACCGTCTGATATAAGGGGTGCCATTTGTATTCTGCTAATATTTCCTGCGTGAACATTTATTCAATCCCAAATCTCGTGAAGCATCTTCCAAAGATCTCTTAGGCAAATGCTCCATTTTTTTCAATCAGTTGTTCATTACAGTATGAGTTTTCATAATCTTACTCTTGAAGCACCCATTGTTCATGAGGTTGAATAAGCAACTTCTGATGATGTCTGGAGATGCTCTTGATTTTTCTGGATATCTTGTACATAGCGAAAGCATAAAATGTTCTAACAAAAATTTGATTGTATTCGCCATGAATCACTTATCAATTAACGATTTGCTCATTATTCACCCAACACGAGCTATAATACAGTTTAGTTCACGATGATATAGTTAACAACTATAATTCATTTGTCGATAGATATACACGCTTAGGTTAGGTTAGGTTACAAGTGAATGGGTCTACACAGCCCTCCACTGCCACCGTAATGGTCTATTGTGGCTCAAACCAATTCATACTTCACCAAGTAGATTCAACTTCTTGATAAAACCGATCAGTTTACTTGGTAAGTGATCCTTCAGGTCCGAGGGCGAGAGTGGAACTCTGCCGAACAGCGAAAACCTGATTCGAGCAGCGGCGGGAAAGGCACAAAATACGTGTTCTGCGGCTGTTTCATCATTTTCAAGACAGAGACGGCACGACAGATCCGACAGCTCAAGTCTTGTCATATGATAATTTAGACGACAATGGCCTTCAGCGGAGGTAATCCCTACTGTTTTCTAACACTCGTTTGGCAACATTCGTAGGATGCATAAATGCTTTGGAATGAGCCAATCCTGGTGAATTCTGCTAGGAAACCAACACTCTTCTTGCAGTCCAGGTTGCCATGCAAAACTTAGATGCCAAGTTGGTTCTGATCCGATGACAAAAATTACGAAACCGTCCCTGGCAAGTGAATCCACCATTTCGTTCCCTTCCATACCAGAGTGGCCAGGAATCCAGACCAGAAACAATTTATTGAGTCTTTCAATAGTGGCAAGTCTTTTTTGACTGATTTGTGCAATTTGCAATGTGCGCAATTCTGTAAGTTCTCCATCTAGCCTCTTTCTCCAGAAAATGTGGAGAGGAATTCCATAGCTGCTGTCGGTGTGGTGCTGGTGGCCTCAGTGTTGACGGACGGTCCCAGGGTTGACGGACATATGTTCCTCTGGCACCAACTGTAGATATCATCCAATGTTCCTTGGAGGATATTAGAGGCTTTCCTTCCAGTCTTGTTCCTCACCAGAATGACAAGGTCGTCTGCATAGGCTTGTAGCTTCACAACTCTTCGGTCGAGGGCATTAAGTAAATTGTTCATCAGGAGTGACCGTGGAAGGGGGACAGCACTCAGCCTTGTGAGCAACCCCTGGAGACCTTGAACCTGATAGCCTCATCTTGAAGAGATGTAGTAGCTGTCCTATTTATGAGCATGGCGTGGATCCAACCAGTGATGGTTGGTTCTATGCCTTTTTTAACTAAGGCTGATCCAATATATTGTTCAATGCATTATCAAAATGCATTGTCAAATGCTCTTCCGATATCGAGAAAAATGGCCACCGCAATCTCTCTGTTATTGAGGGATTGGGTGATTTTTCCTACTATGTTGTGTAGTGCTGAATCTGTCGGTTTGCCAGTTTGATAGGCATACTGGTGATTGTTCAAGTCCTTTCAGCAGGATGGATGTTAGGCTAATTGGTCTCACCGATTTGAGATGTGGGTCTGTGCGGCTTACCATCGGTATATATGCCCCCAACCAACTGGGTGGCCCTAGAAAACGAAACAAGACCGATGGGGAAATATTTTGCGCATGTTTTCAACTTTTTCACACAGGTAATCGAAATCTCTCACCAACGCTTACAAACATTCGGAATTCAATGCAGTAGTTCTCGAGAAAACACGTTTATGAAAATAATCGGCTAGTGATGGAGAGCAATGCTTTTCTCTTTCATCACTGTTTCTCATTTTGTAGTTAGAACGATGTTCATCATGGAAGCGCCTTTCTTTTCTAGGCCTGTCATATTCAACATTACATAAATAATCATTTTTTTAATGTCAATTTCTTGATATCTTAGTGAAATGCAAAACTTGTTTCGTTTTCATCGGGCCACCCTGTATGCACAGCTTATTTATAAAACAAATTTTCAGGCGGAATTGAGTAATATAATGGGATATCTCCAATATTGCGGGTTCAAGGTTGAGAGTAGTAAATCACATCTAGGTTGATTCCTCTGCTAGATTCGAAACTTGAGATGGAAAAATGGAATTTCAATTTGGAGAATAAGAGATTTTCGATGTTTTCCATCCACTTTCTGGACATCTCTGGTTGTTTTCATGGTAAGTGATCCGTTCAAACTTCTATGTTCAAGATTGAGTAACTGCATATCACTTAAAATTGTGATTTTCATGGAAATGACGTATGTTTGAATAGACTGCATTGGTGACTTTCTCTGGAAAAACTCGAATAACTCAAAAACGGCTCTTTCTAGTTACAGGGTATGATACATGGATTTGAATGTGAATCATGAGAGGAAGCCAAGAGGTTCCTGAAATCGAGGTTACCCATTGAAAATAACAAAGATGAGGACATTTCCAGAGAAACCAGAAGCTTCGAAAATATTTTAGTCGAATTATCAATGCTTCTTTTACCGTTCCTTAAATTCTCTCTCTATATTATTAATTACGAACTCATGAATATACACCCGTATATTGAAGACAAAAGTCAAAGAAAAAAATTTGTCTGCTTAGAAATACATGATATTGAGCAATGTATATATATACAGGGTGGGTCACGGTCGATGGCACCTTAGACGTTTACGGAGAACGAGGCATAAGATCATTCTAAAAATTTGGTTACTCAAGGAATTGCTCTTGATCTATCGATCTAAAATATTATCAACAATGCAGCGTTGCCGCTTATACCAGAAAGTGGCAGCAGAGTGGTATTACACATATATTACAAAAGTTGAGACGTTCAGTCCTCATACGCTCATATGAAGTTCTCTTTTCAAAATGGGCTCAAAATCACCCCCTCAAATATTGACATTCTACTTCTGGAGTTGATCTTATGCAAACTCAGAGGGATTTATCAGTTTTCGATCTTAACATGTTTGTGATATCTACTATATCAGAACATTGAGAACAAATCTAAGATATATTGCATCAAAGTAATGGATTGTAACCACAATCTTTCTTTATCATTCGGAATATATTGTTAAGTATCTTCTCAATAACATAAGATGATATTATATAAGATCCCTCCACTCCAGAAGTCGTCGCGTTCAATAAATAATTCTTCATTCTTCTACATGTGAAACATACATAATAACTTGGAGAAATGGATAATTAACTACACTACAAACTGAAAAACTCATCTTGGGATGAGTCAGAAATATCTTTTCCTGTGGTTTCATGCCAGTAGCATCAAGTATCTTTCTGAAACTAACAGATATTCATTCATCCACTTTTGGTGAGCGGCTGCTGCAATAGTGATTATTGATTCTGATTTCCTCGCAAAGCTATTTACTGAAGCTGAAACCAGAGTCAGTCACGACATTTGACATTTAAGTCTAAATGAGGAATCTAAATGTTCTCATTTGTCATTGAAGATCATTCATCACTATTGAAACACCGAACTCCCATCATAGATGAGGTTGACCCTCTATTTATAATTTTGTTGATGTATTCAAAATTTGATCTTTTGCAGGTTTGAAGGTTGTTAGCACTGGCGAATGCCCTGGAGGTGGTGGAGTCCGTTTGCAGTGAATCAAACAACATACCTGGAGTATTATCAGTATAAACTCAATATACTCAAATGTTATCAAAGATAATCATGTTGATTAAATCATTATCATATGTTCCATAATCAGATACTTTTTGTGATATTATTTCTCCCAATGGAAAAATAACCTTTCTTCAAGTTGAAAACTGTTTCGATCAAACAATCCTGAAAAATTCACACATACTATAACTATAACTTCTGGCTCCACGGTAGTCAGCGAAATACTGAAATATATATTGTACAATCGGTAAGTTATTTGTAATAATGATGATCTTCATACAGTTATATGATAAAAAGCTACCTTTCCTAGTTCTTTCAATAAGCCATAAAAATGCACTATGCTTTCTTGAAGAAGTTGACGCACGACAGCATTGTTCGTAACATAGTCAATGGCGACAGTAGCAAAAAGGTAGCATAAGCATAGTTTCAGATCATCGCTCTTATCGTGCAATCATACGAGATTCATATTGAGAGATTAATCAGTGATATACTCAAAAAAAACTTCATTGTGGAATGAAAAACATCGTGATTGCTTCTTGATTCATTTAATCGAATGTTCTAATTTTGATGCATACACAACCAAAAAATCTATTAGGATGTTATGAGGAAGTCATTATATTGATAATGAAAGTACCTGATTCTTCTGTGCGTTTTGTGTCGATCTGATGAGCTACATAATAATTAATAGAATTGCGCCTCTCCGATTACATGTAACATCATTTGTAGATGATAGCATAATCACTTCTTGAGAATCGTTCAACCCTCATAGTGGATAGGCGTTGATTGATATATCAACCAACGGGTGCTTCACCAATAAAAAGGAAATTGTGTAAAACATGTTTTGGATCTGAAATTCAACAATAATTGAACCGTTAGCTATCTATCACTATCAGGTATCCGTCATTATCAGTGAAAGTCTATACTCAAGCGGTGCGGCCTTTGTAAAGTTGTTTGGCAGGTCTAGATGTTTTGGAAAGAAACAATTGAATTGTTTTTCCACCACCATGTATCCACCTTGCATTCATTATATGGATTGTCCAATAAACCACCAATATGTGGGACGAAAAGTATTTCTGACAGTGGAAAGACAGTAGACATGTAATGAATTTTGAAACGGAATATTCGATACTCAAAAGAAAAAAGATCGAATTTGGTTGAGTAAGCAAACCACTGGATTGTACGATTGAGTAATATACAGTGTGTTTCACTTTTAATGGGAGCACCCAAATATCTCCCATGATTATCAGTTTTGGATACTCGAATTTGACGAAGCTAGAGGAATATCAAAGATATACTCAATGACCTAGATGGTTATCTTAAGTGATATACACTTCTCGCCAGCTGCAATGAAATGACCCTTGCTGAAAAAGATATCAGGTTGAAATTCTTCTGGGATTCGAAGTCGAGATAACAAATTCACTTACTATACAGTATCTTCCCGAAAAATTTTCAGGTGCAACTGTGAATTAGGATATTGTTATTTAGACTAAACTGTTCTCGGGATGACAGTTCAAAATATTCTTCTTTCACTTCGACTCAAGTTCAAGTACCCAAAGTTATCTGGTAGTATTTGAATTTGAATATACTACATATCACAACTCATATGAAAATCAATTGCAGTGCGTGGATCTTGCAGAAACTGTTCTTAATATTTTTTTTTGATTCGATCACCTCAATACTGGGGTGGTTAAGGAGAAGAAAAAATTATGGAAAATCCAGAGGAACAGCCAAAAAATCTGGAAAATCTAAATTTTCTAATTTTGTATGCTTATTGAATTGAACTTCGAATTACTGTCCATTTATGGCCTTTCATTTGACAGCTGCGCACCATACATAACTTGTTCATTCCATACGGTTGTGTGAAATCTATTGGATTTGAAATATTTTCTTCGTAGATCAAGGTGGAGGGTTTTGAGAATAGATTTGTTTGAGGCGAATTCAATTACATCCTGTGAACGTTCATTTCGATCAGCCATCCTATTGAAGTGAATTGAATTTTCATGCGGGAAATATCCACATAATCATTCAAATATGTATTAGCGAGACTCGAGGGCAAAGGTCATCAATTTCAGATGGACGAAGTTCACTGGGACATCTCGTTCATGAATAAAGGTTTTGGTATTATTCAGCTCGACGAGCTGATTTTCTGACTGATTCAGCTGACGAGCTTCTTCCTTTTTTTATATACATCATATATTTTTGTTTCGTTGTGGTTGGGAGAGAGAGAAACATGAATTCAGTGTTGTCCAAAACATAGCGTTGGTCGCTTCACTCCACTGTGTTCATGGGGATACTGATCTCAAAGTTTGGAGGATGTTCTTCTATAGGTTCTGCGGTGCTCGTAGGACGCAGCAGGACTTCACAATGTAATATATTTTCAGTAGCACAACTAACAAACATTAGTGGGCGTTAGAGCTAAGTTGGAATTGTCACGAGATACCTTCAAAATAGATGATAAAACCTACCCTCAATACCGACATATTCACACTGATACACTTAGAACTTACAATGATTTTCCTCCTCCTCCTCTTCCTCTCACGGACTACTCCCTACAATTGCATTCTCTGTAGAAGTCCGTACGCTGAAACCAATAGTACTAATCGATTGATTGATCTCATCAAACTGATTTGGAAAACAGCCAGGTTGAGCCGAAGAAATAAAACTCCCATAAAGCAGATGAATATATGTTCAATGAGCTTTTTTGTGATGCTAATTATTTTGTATAGATGTGATGACCTTTTGTTTGAACATATGTTGCCTGAGTGTGCTATTGTAACCCCTGTCCATGAATGGAAGGTAAATCCACCCCCAAGTTGTAGATTCTGTAGATTGTGGGGGGTCGTGAAGGCTATGCAGCCTCACATGCACTTTGACAATTTAAATCTCTTGTGCATGGCCCTCAGCCTATTCGAGGCCAAGTATTACGAAGTATTGCAAAGTTGACCCCTTCCTTGGCAAGGCAGTCTGCTTCCTCATTATTGTCTCTCATATCTGGTCATTTGCTGCCGGTTGTTTCAGGGATTGGTTGCAGTCCAAAGTCAGCTTAGAATCGCAAGTGTAGGACTCCACATGACATAAACTATCCCTTTACCTTACCTGTACCAAATAAAAAGAATGTGAAATCTCCGAACAACAAACCCACTAGAAGGATCACAAAACAAATATTCTGATGCTAACATCATAATATTAGTACCCAATCGTCGCCAGTGTTGTCATATCCAATCATCAAAAAGTGATGAATAGTCCGTAATATTTAAAGTCCTTCATGAATTCATGAATAGAATAGAATAGAATAGAATAGAATAGAATTTTATTTAACTACGTTACATAATATAATGTTTGTAGCAAGTCATATTTGAATTACTTCTAAATGTAAAAGTAACGTAAATAGTGTACAATCTGTAAAACAACAAAAAAAACGACGAAACATCAACAACGACATCAATAAACTTACACACAAAAAATTTGTATAATCATATAAATATATTAACCTTTTGAATCAAATAGAAGTAGTGAGATGTTTATTAGTACAAAAATGAGTTCTGAATTCATCGACAGAATAGAAGCAATGCCTAAGCAAATATTTTTTCAATTTTCTCTTGAAAGCGTTCAGACTGAGCTCTTTGAAATCTTGAGGAAGTATATTGAATAGAGAAAAATCTAGGGATTTTTTCCTGGATAGGTGAAGACGAAATCGTTCAAGACGTATGTGGTGAGAGTTACGTGTATTATATTTGTGAATATGAGATTGTTTTGTCAAGGTTGATTGCTTTTTGTGTATTTCAATCAAGACATAATATAGGAATAGAGTTGGCAGTGGCATAATTCCAAGTTTTTTAAACTTCTCTTGACAGCTATCCCTGAACCCAATATTAGCTAGTACTCTCACAGCTTTCTTTTGTATCCTAAATATCTGAATGGCGTAAGATGAATTACCCCAAAGTTGTACACCATAACTAATATGGGAGTGAAACAGTGAAAAATATGTGGTTCTTAATATATTTGCGGTAGTGATGTCTTTCAATTGGCGAAGAGCAAATAGAGAACCCGAGAGTTTTCTCTTAAGTTGGGAAATATGTGCAGACCAGTTAAGCCTGTTGTCTAATGTAATTCCCAGTAATTTAACATGATTTGTTTCACAATTGGAGATAATTTGATTACTAGCAGAAATCTGGATGTTTTGTGTCTTTTCACCATTGAGTTTCAGCTTATTAGATAAAAACCACTCATTGGCACTATTGGTAATCTTGTCGAGATGAAATTGTAACTTATCATTATTATTATCTGACAAAATAAAAGTGGTGTCGTCCGCAAAGAGAACCGATTTGTACGGCAGCATATAGCTACACAAGTCATTCACATAGACTACAAATAAAAGAGGACCCAAAACAGATCCTTGTGGAACTCCATGCCTGATAGTTTGAAAATTTGACGAGGTACTGTTGATCATTACTGCTTGTTGACGATTTGTTAGATAGGTTCTTATCAATTGAAGCGGAATACCTCTAACCCCGTAATAGTTTAATTTTTCAATTAAAATTTCATGTGAGACGCAGTCGAACGCCTTCGACAGGTCACAAAGCATCAACGCAGTGTGATTGCCCTGCTCAAGTTCCTCAACTACGCCGGAAACTACGTCAAACACTGCTTGAATTGTTGGACGCGAGTTTCTGAAACCATATTGGGAATTGCTGAAGAAGTTATTGTTCTCGAAGTAGGCATTAATTAGTATCTCAATCACTTTGCTGAAAATTGAAATGATACTTATTGGTCGATAATTATCAATGAGTTCTGCATCACCTTTTTTAAAGAGAGGTAAAACTTTAGAGGACTTGAAGACATCTGGAAAGATACCAGTACATAGTATCAAATTGATCAGGACAGTGAAAGGTTTTATTATTAATATGAGAGGTTTCCTTCAGTATTTTGCTATTGAGCTCGTGGGTGTCCAAACATTTCAGTGAATTAATCGCTTCGAAAACATCTACCTCAAGAACGGGTCGAAAGAAAAACGAGCTACACGGAACGGGAAATTTTTTAAAAGTCAAAAGGTCTTCGTTTGCTACATGCGGAATCGTGTGCATATTATTCCTCAACGATCTCAAATCATCTGAGAACCATTGAACTGGTGATTTGTTTACTTTTTTTTTGCATCTTTTGAGAGGAAAATGTTTCACTGCGAGAGTGTTATACTGGTTTACTAAAAAATCAGCCAGATAATTTGGGTTAGCTTGATTGTCATTAAATATTTGCCAATTTATTTCTAGATTGTCTGAACTTAGTCAAACCGTTAGTTGATACATGCCTTCGATATCGCAGATTATTTTCTTTCACATTACCTGTGTTAAGATTGATTTTGGCAAATTGTCCTCTATGGTCAGATAAACAAGGTTCATAGACACCGTGATGAGTAATTCGTCAGAAATATTTGTGAGTATATTGTCGATGCATTTAGAAGAAGTCGCCGTTACCCTGGTATCTTCTGTAATAGTAACATATAATCCAAAAGAAATTAACAGGCAGGAAAAATTCGAAAGGACTTCGGATTCAATATTAAAGTTCATATTAAAGTCTCCTAACATAATTATCTTATCATATTTGTGTGTAAGTTGATGTAGAATAATTTCAAAATTCGCAAAAAATAGGTCGATATCGCCCAAACCAGATCTGTAGACAAGCACTACAGCCGTTTTCGAACGAGCTAAGTGAATTGCAGTAAATTCACAGTCTAGCTCAATACTGAATTCTTTCAAGTCAATAGGAGAATATTTTAAGTTCGAGTCGTTTTTGTTACTCAGGTAAATGGCTAAGCCACCATGTATTTTTTTGGTCCTACAGAAACAACTGACCAACTTGTAGCCCTGAATATTAATTTGCTTGAGACACTCTTCACTCTGCCAATGTTCGGAGAAGCATAAAATGTCATAGTCATTATCAATAAAAAAAGCATTGATTTTTTCAACTTTGTTGGATATGCCTTGTATATTAATGTGAAACATACTCACTAGCCTTCCTTGATTTGCACTATCAATGATATTCAAACTCTCTAAAGTATCTATACTGATTTGTCTATCACTTGCTTCCGTTGAAAATATTGCAGATGTGGCAGGTGAAATAGTACATTTTGATACTGAATTGGTAGTCAGTCTGTGTACTGATTTGGCATCCTTTTCAAAAAATTTGACTCCTGATGGGTCAGCGGAACATCAGATATAAGTATGTAGTTCAATGCACAAATATAATAATAAATTTGGGTCATGACGATTAGGAATCAGTTCTGATTGATAGAAGATTGCTACATTATTCTGAGACTCAGCAATTTTACTTTCTTGGGGGCTCGAGGACCAGCATGGGTATCGTGAATACTTTTTGCTCAACGTTGCAACACCGCAATTTGATATTGACAGTCGACGGCGATTGTTGCTTTGTTTGGTATCTGTCATTATTCACGTTTTGATTTATCGATATTATTCAACTTGTGTTCAATTTTGTGTACTCAGAATTCATCAGAAACTCAGTTTATTTCCTGTTTTGGTGATTTGATATAATGGTGAGACGTTGTGAGGTGTGTTAAAGACAATTTGAACCGGCGATCAAAACACGTCATTTCATAGGTGAGTTACCATTGTCGTATCATTCGAGATTTTGAAGCATTTTCCCAAATGGAATGGATAAAAATGAATTTAAATTGAATTGATCAGATTATATTGATTATACCTATTTGTCAGCTGCGACAGTGTCTTGTGGTAGAATATGTAGCACTGATGAATGCTTCCTTATTTGTAGTCAAAATATGCGAAGCTGCTGAAAAATCACTGAGAATAATGATGAACTCAATTAATATTTCTGATAAAAAAATTAAGGATATTTCTATACTTCTTCTACATAAACAATGAGAAATTTACCGTTGACTGGTTTTGGAACTAGTCAAACTAATTTGGAGAGATATTTCACTGTAAGACTTCATCATGAGGCAATTAAATTGAAAGATTCAACGGAAATTAGAGTACGAAGTATGTTAACAAAAACAATCCTATTCAAAAATCAATAAATTATTTGTGTGATTATCCATGGTTGTTGTTCATTTCAGTCATGTTTTAAATAAGAAACACTGCTAATTGCTACATCTTCACATGATTCATGATTTTATTGTTGATATAACATTTCGTCATAATACTTGTCAACACATATTCATTATCGATTCTCATCTATCTACATGAAATGAAATAATCAGACATCAATTTTTTGCGTCAAAATATATGAATTCTACTCAAGATGAAACCTCCTTCATTTTTGACGATATCGTAAAATTATATAAACAAGTTTCATCTTCAGATTTGAAAATTACATTCAAATATGCAATCATATCTATTTGCCTTGAAAACGAGTTTTTCACTTTTTTGAAAATTATTTCCACTAGTAGGTACTGAACTTTGAAATCGTAAATATACTTACATGCACTGTCACTGATCGCCAAAGATATAAATGTTCATTATTGAAATTGAACGTTATTTATGATAAAGTATAAGTAGACAACTGTACACTGAATAGTAAGTATATTGTTTCATATGGCGTTGAGAATTAAACTTTTCTTGTGACGTGGTCATAATAAGTTTATTGATTACAAGCAAGTTACAAAAATCACCATAGGATTGTATGTATTCGAATTTCTCGTAACAATGTGAAGGAAGTATAAAGATGTTCATTTTCCCACCAAGAAGTGCTGAAAAGTACCACTGAAATTGTTACGGCAACACGGCACTGGTGCTGGTAGAATCAGGTTCTGCTATCCTTGTTTAGACAAAGATTGATACTATAGATGTTGCTTCCAAACAAACTGTATTGCCAGGGCTGTGGATTACTTATCTAGTCTGTTCAATGATCGAAGTGTGAAATGCATCTGATATCGTTGTTGAGCTTCGCCCACGAACACCGAAATGGCTGGTTGCCGACTTCAAGAGTTTCTTACCAAATATTACTCATCGTCACTATTGATATAATGGCATACAGTGGAACATGTGAATGAAATCTCATGATATGCTTCAGAATAAATATATTTGCTATAATACAGGATTTATAAAAAAAATATGAGTTCTAGATGAGAGATAACCATCTCAGTGGCGCCACTATTCAATATGATATTTTTTCCAGAAAGAGAAATTGAATTTCGGTAGCAGAGAAAGACTTACTTTGTCACTGACTTTTGGATAGTTAGAAGTCCATGATATTGCGTAGTTACGTTTTGTTTTGAACTCATAGTATGTTATCGAGTATTTTCTTTACAAATTGAAGATTGAAATTTCAAATATAAATTGATATTGCTGTCGATAGGTATTATAATGATGATTATTTTTCTATCGTTTGGAAGAAAATAATCTCTGAGGTTATAAAGAATCAGAAAGTGAATATTTAATGTCCAAGTTCGACTTGATACTATCTGAAATTAACAGGGTGCTTTTTAATCGAATATTAGGAAAATTCTAACTATTTCCATAGGATATACGTATTGAATAACCATGAGAATCATATATGTATTGAATGATATTGAATCAACACGAATCGTCTTTGAAAATTCCTAATTTGACATCTCCATTCGAAACTGATTATTAATGCTTATCTCGAATTTCATTGATCAATGCAATTCCCAAAATATATTCCATATATTTTTGGTAAACTTGGTGTATTCGTTGAATTGAACACTTCACATGAGTATGTATAACTGTATTTTGAGTTGAAATAACATAATAAAATCACTTGTAACAGATGTATAAATACACATTTTTTTGCACGACTGTCACTGGAGGTCATAAAAAGTATAACAATGTTAAACGTACGAAACACAAAGATTTGTGTACAACAGTTATTGAAGTCAATGCTATATTTCCAATGATTGTAAAATATCCAGATGAGACATATCATCAGGTTGTTATGGGTTAACCTCAACTGTGATAGTCCACCTATTGGTCCAATTTATATCCATCAACTCTTTCATTATAATTATATTCTCGACTCTAGTAATAAAATCTCAGTTGATAATCATAAAATGAAAATCTCACTTCCAATGACAGTAGTACAAAAAAATTGTTGACATACTTGAAAACTTCAATCAAGGGGATATTGCATTATTCTTTAAACTGCAATTACACGCTGATTGAAATTTGAAATTTCTTCATAGTTTCATCGACAAAAAGAAACCTTTATAATGTAGACTTCACTGAAAATCATTTTTCCGGAAGGACTGTCAGGTTAGCTGAATTCAAATACATATATTCATTTTATTTTGTATAATCATTTTTTCCTATCGTTTCTATAGGCACGCCACTTTTTGATTCCTATTAAATATCAGGTCAAAACTACTCACTAACATTTTTGTGAAAGGAGCACTCGGTTTCAATGATATGATACATTGACACCAATGTTCACTGTACTATAGGTCTTATTCGAAATGAAAAATATACTTATTTCAGATTATCATGTGAAGTATACTTCATAAAAACAGAGAGAGAAAGAGTTTTGACTTTGATAGACATATTTTGTTGTGACACATGTTGTTTGCTAGTGTGAACAACTATACAGGGTGTAACTTAATAGAGATGAATTCGAGAAAAAAATATATGTTGATATGTCTGAGTGAACTATTATTGTATCTTCTACATAGTCCTCTAGTTATCTGATTCGATTTGTATCAATATGTGTAGCATATATTCAATTGTATTTCAAAATTCGTTGCAGAGATGTTGGTAGCGTGTGCATTGACTTCAAGATAATATGTAATACCATATTTTCGCCAGTTTTGCTGAAAAGAAGAAACAAAATGCGGAAGATGAATGCCTCATGTTCATAGCCCTTATCAGAGATTATACATGGTCACCTCTGGAAGCGTGACAAACTACAAATATTCTTATGTCAAATGGAACACCCTGTTTCCATCATGTTCTTTCATAATCTTCCTCGATCACAGAGATATGTATGTATAGTATCTTATCTTTGACCAGTTTTTTTTTTTCAATTGCAACAAAATCATTTGTGATGTGACAACTAACAGGTATTCATGATATTTTTCGCACATTGATGACTCATTGCATCATCAAATACCATGAAAATGAAATTGAAGAGAATGTGGAAGAATATGATTTCTCAATCGGCATACTGACCATTCAATATTCGGTGTGGCAGTAGCCAGTAGTAGAATTACATCTGCCATATACCTATATGATAAGAATCTGGAAATGATATCATTTCATTAATCGGATCTGAATGTATTCAGTACATCATCAAACTGATGATCAATTTGAGAATGTATTCGTTGATTTTTGCCACCACAAAAAAAAATTCGTTTTGGTCATACGATATTTGCATTTGAAAAGAAATGGTGAGAGACAGTAGGAACATAATGTGTATATATATTTTTCCAGTAAAAATAACGACAATATAGTGGTGGGTCTCTTCGATAACCCTGTTAGAGAAATTAGTCATGACTTCTGGGAAACAAATCGTCGGACGGCTTTCGAGGAGGAGATCTAAATTGAACATGATTCTTCCTAATATTTTTCAAACCATACAAATCAAAAGACCCATGAAACTAGAAATGCATTATATCGAAAATGGAAATATCGAAAATTGGTATGGAACATGAACATATAATGTATATATTATTGAAAAACGAGGGATTCGAAAAAATTTCACAAGTTGTCTATAATGGATGAACTATCTTCTTTGAGTTCACATTAATTTTCAAACAGGGTGCACCGATTTGGTTGAATTCAGAACACCGTCTACCACATCTCTGTTGAGTTGCATGCGGAGATTGTATGAGGTTCATCAATATTCATTTTAGTATTGGCGGGATTTTCTCTCTCCGTTTCTGAAAAACAAAATACGAAATTAAACAAATTATTTCAATATATTTGTTGTAAGAACAGACTCATGACCTGCCCCGAAATGTCACTGCGCTTGGAATTCAACCTTCAAACACCTGAAGAAAAGAAGAGAAATTCTCTATTCGTCACTGACACCTTGTTTTGAAACAGACAAATATATGTATTCAATTAATATCATAATTATTATTGTGGACGTTTCTGAAACGAATCTGCTACATTTTTTAGCGGAAGAAAATATTTTTCGCTGGTCGCTTTGACACCTAACAGTGAGGTCACTGTGATGCCACTGTTTTTTTCGAAACAAGGTGTCACTTACGAACAGAAAACTCCTCTTTTGGGTTGAATACCAAGCGCAGTGACATTTCGGGGCATATCATATTTCTGTCCTCACCTGATACAAATATATTGTCAATGATTATTGTTACTTCTATTTTTATTCTTTAGAAACGATGAAAGTGAATCCCACGAATACTGAAAAATGAATTAACCATCTCCTCGAATAACTTACAGACTTTGTATCAATGTACTGAGCGATGGAAAGAATATAAGAATATCCCTTTCGCGGGAGTAATGATTTTCTTGTAATTGAAAGAGAATCAGGGCTTGTATGTTCTCACTCAAACACCGTAACGTCATCATTCTACGTCATCTGTGAAGCGGCGACGTTACGTGTTCAACCGTTCTCATACAACATCTATCAACTGTCATACCGATGAGATATCTTGAGTTACATCCTGTATATCCATCCACGAAATACGACAAACAATACTTTTTCAACTACACCTACCATTGTTTTCATAAAAATCACCTATTGCCAGAAGGGAAAAATAATTCCTAGTACGATGACTAGACGAAAACATTTCTTCCATTACAACCTGCTAGTATCTCATTCACTAGAAATTTCACTCAGTTCACAAAGCATCTGATATACCGGATGATAACAAGATTTGATGTTGATGTAATGAAGATATGAATTTGAGCTTTGGATATATTGTATGACCGAAAGATACTATAGGAGTTGTTCATGCTCGAACGGTTTTTTCAAAGAGTGCTCGTCCATCATTTTGAACATCAACTTACAGGGTGGACAATAAATGTCACAAAGTTCAATATCTCCTTTCTTATATAATTTTGGAGGAGATTTCGAAGTACAAAACTATAGACCTTTCTTATCAAATTTCATTAAATTCAAACTCAACCTTACTTAACATTTTTTCTCTCCTATCTTTTGATTCTAATATTGCATTCATAATGAATGGAAATCAAAAATTTACCTGTGGGAACATCAACTGCATTTGAGAAATCACACTACAGTAATATGTTTCCAGAAGAAACTGAACATATTCTTATGAGATATATATATATATATATATATATTAGCAGGAAGGTGTTGTATTCGACATGTAGAGAAGGATCTATATTTTTATACCTTTATATACTTTTGTACTGAACTCAATAGATATCAGACTTTGGGCCAATATTGGCCACTTTGTATATAATATTGTATTTCTATTCGAAAAAAAAGCTGAATGCGATTATTTGTTACATATATCAATCGCTGTTACTCTTGCTGAACTGCGAATTGAGCCTGTTTTCAGTTTCGATTGTCTAGTCAATCAATATTCCCGTTTGATTTTGTGTTCCGAAACCACATAAGGTTTTCCATTTATCGAAACTGTGTTGTTATGCTGACAATAAATCAAGTCATATAGCACATGGTTGTGCCCGGACTGTATTATCCAGTGTGAAAATTGTGGAAAACAAAAGTTTCTGTCCGTCTATGTTCTATCCTCACTTCAGCTGAGACCGTACTATTTCAGAATTTGACAAAAATCGAAAAAATAACCACAAATAACCAGATGGCGTAACGTTACAACTCTCGTTGTCACCCGGTATAGTTTACATATTATTTGCCTTTCGAGATCACACATACCGTATGTTTTCGTTTCTCAATTTTCCGTTCGAACATGGATAAAAATATTAGTATCAATGTAGAATGTTTTATTCCATCTCTAAAAACTAATTCTAGAGAAATTCATTAGACGAATGAACTTATTTTGTCTTCCTCAACATGGAACATCCATAGTACATATAATATATATCTATAAAGAGAATTCATTTTAAGAATCTATAATAATAATGATTGAATATCACATTTCCAAGAGTTTGAAGTATTTCCATAATAATGAAACTGTTGCCTTATCAGTCCATTTTTAGAGGGAATATAACATTATCGAGTGTATACCACATAATTCATGATGAATAAATGAACAGATCAAAGCAAAAATATTCCAATTATCGATGAGAAGGTGGATGTTTCCTTCGGATAAATCTCATTGAATGAAATATATTTCATTTCCAACAAAGATAATTTAAATGATTCAATTACCAAGATACAACAATCAATAATTGTAACAGAATATCCAATTCATCTGAAATCACGATCCACAGATGAATGAATGAACAACGATTCGTGAACAATCAGGAAACATATCCATACACTACAAAGTGACCTGTCAGGTAAATGTGCTATTAGTGTGGCGTTATATTATCTCCATCGATCGAAATGTAGTATTAGCCATCTTGTTCGCATTATTCTAAGCGTGCAACTGTTGAATGATAGATCATACATCATAGTCACATACATCAACATTAATTCATTCAATCTGATTAGAAGAGATCAGTAGAATTGTGAGGTGAAGACAACACTTTGTAATGGCATTCATGTGTAGTATTTACCATTTCGATAAGATAAGATGAGAGAATCAAATCAGGTATGTATAAGACATTCATTCTCGACTACTGCTCGTCCATCTTTCAAACGTAACTTATGTGCCATCGAAGCATTCCACACTATCAAAGTCCTGAGGTCGTTTATTTCGACATTTCAATTTTGTGCATATTTTCCATTCATTTTCCTCACTTCCGATGTGCTTACGAATATTATTGATCATGAAGGCAAATTCGATTCCGAGAATTCAATTTATGATTCAAACCTTATGATGACTGGTGTTGAAATTTTCCTTAGAAAATGCTGATAACTGTTGTAGATTGGATCAAGCGCTTCCTATTCGGAAGAACTAACTAAATGAGTTGCATAATTCAGATTGACGCAACTGAAAATTTATGAGCCAATGGAGTGGAATATTGATGTTCCTTGAGTTTCTAACACTTACCACCAGTGGTTGACATATTGTGTGGTTTTTGGTGAAACTGGAATTTGAAAAATATATCTTATATAATATGAAATAACCTTCTTATACTCAACTTTTCATATCTTCAACATAACTATCAGATAAATGCCATTTTGGGACCATCAAAAACCGAGAAGGTATGGAAGTGAGCTGCCCTGGAATCTTCATCATCTTCAGACTGGAAGAGTGATTCTGATATTTTGTAACTAAAATCATCGCGAGTGAAGCGGAAAAATTCCCATCCACAATCTTACAATTCACTTACCCACACAAATATACGATAGAATAATGTTTACATTTCATTCCAAAATATGCGTCATAGATATATAGGTTTTTCCAAAAATAGTTGTTAGTTGTTGGTTCTCTATGCGTATTTCTTATACATGCCATACGAGAACCGAGAGGGAACATTTGAGAATATATAGTATTGATGAAAATTATCACGCATGTTTCTATTCTTCATCTCTGTTCTTTCCTTAGTCGTTGTTCCTCTTCCTTAGTCGGTATTTGACATGATCGTATTTTTCAAAAAGGTGTGGTTGTAACAAATCACCCGATTGCGACTTCCAACAACTCTCCTGTCGGATGGTTGATTTCTCAGCTGCAATAGCAAATTAATGACTGTCAAGAATTGATCAGACGAGAGCGAACTCATACACCTCAATAAATGAAGATGAATAGGTACATGTTTACAATTATTACAGTCGGTTAATTGTTATTGTGTCACAAACTCCTAACTATAATGTCATGGTTGTAAAGATACATAGTTAGCATCATTTCGTATATACTCAGAAACTTGGGTCACCTGATAATGTAGCGCGTGAAAACAGCGTATGTATTTTTATCGGTAAACAAATTTTGAATCCAGTTCATCCTAACTCATGTGGCCGCATAATTTTCAAAAATTCAACATCGAATATGCCTGTGGAAAATGATAAGGACCACCATAAAGAATATGCAACTAATGTGGAATGAATCGAAACACATTCTCCGCTATATACTGGTTTATTCGAATCTGACTGAGGATATGTATATTTATAAATAAATGATTTCTCACCTCGGTACGTGTTCAAAGTATAGGGCTTTGGTTCCAACAAGGGAGAGCAAATTCGAGACAAAAAATATAGTCTCATCAAACTATCAGAAAAATAATAATTGACTATTTGATGGTGAAAATGACGCCCCATAAGTCGGAACGTGTGCATCCACAACCGTCTTTGATCTTGACTTGTCTCATTACGAAGTCAACGTCATTTTTGACAATTGAATGTCGTTAGGGCGGGCAATGGTAGCCCAGAAATTCATGACCTCGTTAAAGAATTTGTCCAGGCCATTCAATGGGTAGCCCTCTATGAGATCAATCATGATGAATCGGGAAGTAGAGCTTGAGCGAATTTGCTGATGTGATGCTCAGAACTATTGGACTCTCATTTGATATGCGTCCACTACAGGAAACCGATATTTCGAAACAGAATCAATTATAGTATGGAATTTGTGTACCTCACTTCGAACAGTGTGAATGAGACGCTGATGACATTATCAGTCGATGCTTTCGCAACTGCTTGAACCTTATACATACACGAGACAATCCTACCTCTATTCTGATTGATTGTGTTCTGCTAATTTTCCGACCGAATGAAACAACCCTCAATTTCAGGATAAGCCATGCAATTCAGTTTTTGAAGGAGATTGTTGAAATTGTATGCATTTACATCACTCTTCAAACCTAATATACCCTCCGTAAGTGGGCTTGTAATTATGTGTTATTGAAATACCACTCCACTGGAGTGAACCTTTGTTTGAAAATAAGGACATTGGCACAAAAATTTCGATATATGAGTCAGTATTGAAGATCATGAGTGTTGACCTGCCTATACACAAAACATACACTATAACCACGACGTACTGTTAAGAGTTAACAATGTCAAGTTACTATTAGCTACCGATAGTGATTCCGAAACCAGTCGTATTACGTAAGTTCGTACTGTTTCCGCTGAAGGGCGTTGGCATCGCCCTGTTGACCACCCTTGGCAGCCATAGCGATCGTCACACTACTCTGATAGCTCTTCGGCGATCCCCTATAGACAGGGTGCTGTTGGTTCTGAGCTAGCACTTGCTCTCTGGCTTCTTGGTACTGCTGATATTGCACCGCGTGCTGGTAATGGTACATCTTCTTCTGGTATAAGTCTCCATTGGTATAAGGTGGTTTGTACTGGAACAAAGGATGCTATGCAAGGAATTGTTCACTACTCATTTGTACACCGACAACTGCGTTCAATTATTGGTTTTCACTCGATATTCAAAAGAGATGAGAAAATATTATGACCGTTGTTTGGTTACTGCTCCCCTCAGATTGACAGTAGATTTTTCAATTACTCTGGTATATCGCAACAAAACTTGAAGGGCCAGTGGTTCAAAAATTAGTAGAGGGGTGAACGGACTTCAGACGGGAACTGTATTTGAATATACAGGCACAGAACAGCAACTAATTAGTTGGTATTCTGTGATACAGGGTTGGGATAAAGTAAATATCTTTCAAACGAAAAGAACGATATTTATGAAGATTTGCAGGTGAGTGCAATGGAACAAAATGCATCTGATGTGTATTTTTTTGGTGATAAATATACTTCCGATTTAACTGGGAATGCCATCTACTCCTTCAATTTAAATGGGAATGGGAATGGGAATTTTGATGGTAAAAAAAGAACCTAATTAACTCGTTCCTAGAATTCTAGCCCATATGCTGAATCCAAAATGATGTTGGTGCCGTGATTCTTTGTGAAAATGTTGATTTTCTCTAGACCAGTAATACAATTTTTTTCTGTCGATAATTCCATTATCCAGAATCATACTCTCATCAGACGAAATCACTTAGAAAGAAAAACATTCGTTTTCTTGTGTACCACTCTCAGAATGATCGACGTCTTTCTGCATCACTCGTCTAAGTCCTTGGAAAATTATGTATTTATCTGGCTTCAATTTTTGCTTCCTCAAAATGAAATAGGCTGTTGATTTTACTATGCGTATATTATCTTGAATTCTCCGCGTGGAAATCCCGGGGACCTTAGTGACGGCTAATGACATGTTATTCATTTTTTCTTCTTTGCTGTGCTTTTGTCGAGAGGGCGCGGGTTTTTCGAATGCATCATATTCTCTGAGATTCGATACTAACTTTCCGAATGATCTTTCATTTGGTTCCTTCCTTTCAGGATATTCATCATAATACATGCGTCCAGCTAGGTAACAATTCCGTTTGTTTAAAATGAAAAATGTGAACATATCAAACTTCTCTTAGTCTATAACTAGAAGAACTATCAAAACAATGGACAACAAAACTTTGGCAACGCAAAACACAAAAATATTGCAGTAAATGTCAAACACATTCAAATAATATTCGAAGCCTTTTTGGCGTGCAATATCAGGAAAGTACAATTATTTCCAAAACCGCTGTGATTTGAGTAAATCATCTTCACACAACATACCCATTCTCAGAGTTCTCGTAATGCAATTCCAGAGAAAAATGTTTTCGGTTCAAGTAACTCAGTATGTCCTCAAAACTAACAATTACACGTACCTATTAAAATGGAATGCTAGATTTCATTAGTCGATTCATTAAGTGATTGATCATTCCGTACTCATGAGCACGAACTGTTAGTTGATAGAATACATATAATAGTATAACCATTTGAATATATGAAACTTTTTTACAGAATTATGAAAAATTTAGGTCCGTTATTGGTCTGTTGGGTCAGAAAATTGATAATTCCATAAAGATGTCACATCAGTTTTATCATAACTTCAATATTAACGCAGGGAAAAAAATGAATTCCGAAAATTCAGTTTTCTGAAAATGACTCAAAAACGATAGAAGATATCAGAGATTTCTGGAAGTCATTTTGTTGACCCTTCAATCGCGCAACTTTTTTTTTCCATTTAGTCAAATCTGTATATTTGGTTTCCAAGATGCCCATACTGGCCCTCCTCATCTCGGACACAGTGTATATAAAAATAATAATTCTGTCTTCAATACAAATATATTCAAGTGATTATTATGACTTCTATTTCTATTTTCAGAAAGGAAGAGAGGGAATTCCAGAGAATCTAGAAGATTTATTACTGTTCACATGTTTGGAGTTCAGCTCCCAAACATACGCTGAAGCTCTCAGATTCTCTTCAGCAGAAATATTCGCATAGTCAATCGTACTACACCCACGAATTCATTTACCTGTTCAGAATATCAAGGAAAACTAGGCAATCTCTTTCTCTTTCATAGATATTTCCACGGTCGGTGCTCAACGGAAATCTTGTCTTTTATGGCACCACAAGCGATTTAAGGTAGACAAACTAGACGAACTCAAGCTGGCCAATCCTTATTCATTGTCAGGCTCGAGACCTGCCGAACAACGCTCTACAAAGCATCATTCATCAATAGAACGGCAAAGCTGTGGAACTCTTTGCTCAGTGAAATCTTTCCTCACGCTTACGACCTTCAAACTTTCGATAACTCTAACTAACACGATGTTCCTCGAACATTATTGGGTTTTCCTTCGTGCTTCGAGAGAAATTCCAGAATTAGGCCCTGATGATGTTACCATATACATCTTACGGAGCATTGTTGGCGATTTGCTTCAATTCTTCATACGCAAATAATAGTGAGATAATTCTTCTCAAGACGACGCCCCTCTTCCATTTCATGTTTATCCTATCTCATATTACATAGGAGACCATCAATGTTGTTTCACCTTATCGGTAGTCAATATTATTCCTTGCAAAACAGGATATTTGAGAAGTTTCTATATATTTAGCAGAGAAACACGAGTTGAGCTCTCATGGACTCCTTGAGTTAGGATAATGACCCACTTGTTTTCCTGTTATAAAGTAACCGAAAAGAAAAGTCATTCGCATACCGAGATAACAACGAGGAAGTATGAGTTGCTTGACATGCTTGTTACAGGGGCTACAGACACAAAAGTTCAAATGACCAAAAACTAAAACAGTTATTCATATATCCTCTACATCTCAGATTGACTTCTAGTACAGTTCAATGCAACGAAAACTCAAGCTCGTATGTTCCCCAAGAAGGCAGATCACACAATTCCCAATTTGATGATGTTGGCTACCACTGTTCCTATGAGGTCGTCAATGTTCATGCTGGGTGTCACCACCAACAGCGCTCTCTTATGAGACGATCATGTGAGGTCCATTGCGAAAACTGCTTCATAAAAACTTGGTTTCCTTTTTCGTGCGAAGAGGTACTTTACATCCCAGCAACTGCTTATGATCTACAAAGCACAAATTCGACCTGTCCCGGAATACTGTTCACATGTTTGGAGCTCAGCCCACAAACATACGCTGAAGCTCTTAGATTCAATTCAGAAGAAAGCTATTCGCCTATTCGATGATACAACACTCATCAAATCATTGACCTCTCTAGATCATCGTAGAAAAGTCGGCGATTTCTGCCTTTTTATAAATACTTCCACGGTCGATGCTCAGCGGGAATATCATCTATTATGCCACCACGTGCGATTCCTAGTAGACAAAACAGACGAGCTCAGGCTGGTCACCACTACACTGTCAGGCTCGAGACCTATCGAATATCGCTATACCAAGCATCATTCATCAATAGAACGAAATTATTTGCCTAGTGAAGTCTTTCCTGATGCTGACAACCTCCAAAATGCCAATAAGAATTCCTTCCTGTTCCTCGAACATCATAGGTTTTCCTTTCGGGTTGTCAACAGATAAAATAGAAAAAAAAGTTTCCGTTGGATTATAGGAAATTCGTATCTCTTCTTGATAGATTCTGTTTATGGAAGAGTTCCTGACTCATCTTTTTTGAATTGATGAAAAACTCACCAAGACTTCTCCGTTATTCTTCTCCTTAACACCTGCAGCACCACTTACGCTTCCAGGTAGCACCCCAGATGGAACCGACGGACCGTACCCTTTGTGCATCGACTGGTCGTAAGGAACGTGTTTCGGCGAAGCTACAGTGCTATTGCTCGAGTAGGCTCGGGCCGGGTCAACTTGCTGGCCATATCCGGAGTACTGCCTCGCGGGAGGCGGAGCTTGATACGTCGGCTGGCTGGCGTACATCGGGCTGAGCGCCTGGTACTGCAAAGCTGACGGGTAAGCCATCTGCTGGTGCGACGGGCTCTGCGAGACGTAGTTCGGGTTGGCGTAGGGCGTTTGGCGGAAGGGTGTTTGCGCCACTCCGTAAGATTGGTGGATGACGCTCTGGGGGATCTGTCGGTGGGAAAGTCGAGAGGTTTAACAAACAGTATAAAGTCAAAGAAGTGTAAACGAAGTTTCAGTAGTCGTAACTCATGCATGGTTGAGGTGGCATACAACCACGAACACACATGGCGTCACCTGGGTTTGCACCGATAACTCGATGAGATACAATCTGATTTTCTAACAATTTATTCTCTATAGATATGTTCATCCATTTATTCATTCGATGATCATCCAAACAGATGAACCTCAGTGGTTCATCCTTTTATAGGATATTACATAGTAACATATAACGTGTAACAAAATTATCAATAGCTCTAAACTATAAACACCATGCTAGATACATTGTCACTAATGTCCGTAAAACAAAGAGTACATTATAATATGTTGGTATTTGTTTTCAAGCTGAAAAATGATATGTTGCCGACCTACCTCAGTGATGAGCTCACCTACATAGATAATGTACACACTCATAACACTAGAACGCGAACTGTAAATGACTTTTACATTAGAACAGATAATATTATATGTGAAACAGTATTCAATAAGGGTTTAATTCTTTTTAATAATTTACCTTATGATATCAAAAACACATTATCTTTGAGCCTATTCAAAAGACAATGTAGAGACTATGTATGCAACCAATTTTAATATCTTGTAGTAAGTAGTTTTAATCTGTTGTAGTAGTTTCAACCTTCAACTATTAGGAACTCTCACTACCTATAGTAGTTTTAATGTGTGCATTCTGATGGCGTATTTTATTTTGTTTCATTTTTATTATATCAGTACATTATTCTTCTTGTAAAGAGTAAATTGAGTGCTAATAAAGAGTTATATATAACAAGAAAAAAAGGAATGTTCAAATGAAACAAATTGATATTCGAATGACAAATTATGTTGCATGGTAGTAATGATTGCTTTGCCTGAACTTCATTCGGTTATGAATTGAGGGTTTTGGAGCTCATGGTGGACTATGGATGAATGGATGAATATGGATAACGGATAGGGCAGGGGGATCTTTCATCCAGTCGTTATACAGTCTTGATTTCATTGAGTCTTTTTGTCCATCTGGTTTACTACGATGTGCTTCGATACTCAACAACATAACAAAGAGAGACATAATGGGAAACGAAATATTGAAAGACGAGATGAAAATAGAACCGATAATGAAAAGTATAGACCAACAATCGGAATGGTTAATTGGTTAAGGTTATTGAAATGGTTGTAATCATTGAAATAGACAATTAGTGGAGATGAGAGATGGAAGACAACCGCGAAGATCAATACGCATACTGAGGAAAAAATGACATGACAGTGAAAAATCAAAAAACACGAGAACTGTCATTTTCTTTGTACACCACCCAAAGAAATCCATTCACAGGGTAGGAAAATTAAAGGTACAAACGAATTCTGAGAGTAATCGAATGAATGTGAATGAAGAGCGTGAATTTATGAAACATAATGGGAGTAGCAAATAATATCAACAACTGATTATGGTCAATGAAGCAATGCTCCAAGAGAATATATCACACATTTTATTGATGAAATCATAATTGCTGCAAATTCTGTATAAAGGTGAGTTTCTCTGTACATATGTTGGAGGTACAATATATCAATATATACTCTGGGAATATGAAAACTGAGCATTCTTGAAACAGCATTACAGTCGATATGGACACCCTTTGACAGATGAATACTCCATTCAAGATCGGACATAAGAGATATACAAAAGGAGCAGTATTTCGATTTTCGTGAAATCACGAGTATTTCTGACAATGAAACCTGAAGCCATAGAAAATTCATTGGGAATTCTATTTATATAGAAACCGTAGGTGGAGCGAAACTCCCTTAGAGTTGCAGAGAAGTATCAGGATCAATTTTGTTCTAGTAAATGCTGAAAATCAATTGTCTTCTATAGGATTTCGAGATTTTATCAATTCAAACTCGATCAAAAGAGTTGACATTCATATGAGAAGTTTCTTTCCTAGTGAACATCATCCTGACGGTGGTACAGTGGTAGAGTGCGAGTGTGTTATCAAGAAATGTGACAGCGAAAATGAGGTTAGATATTATGCGCGACTCGAAGCAAGACGTTGAAGCAGAATATAATAGAATATAATACTCTTTATTTCCAGGAGACAATAACTTTAATCGGAAACGTCAAAATTACTAAAAATGCATATACCTATACCATGACGGGACTTTGATATGAGTCCATTGCTCCTGTGACTAGATTTTCTAGTTCTCAGACTATTTTTGGCTTTGTCATTGAGTTAAAGATGTGAAAGAAGAGATAATGTGCTCATGATTCGAGCATTTCTATGAGCGACGAAAACAAAGCTTGGAAATTGAATAGAAAGTTTACGACTTTAACAAGAAATCTTACAGAGACTGTGGAATCAATGAGTTGATGATGTTCTGATGATGCTAGACTTCGAAAAAATGTAGGTCTCTCTATATGTGGATGGTTTTGCAATTTTATCAAATGATGGTGAAGGCACAGAAACTTTGAAAAATCATCAAGCTCCGAATTCAAAATCAAAGATTCAGGTGAAGTTGATCAATGTCTTGAAATGAGATCCGCGGAAATTATAATAGTTGTATCCTTCCAGATTGTAACTCTAGAAGCATTTTCGATTATAAGGCAAATGTTTCGAGTGTGAAAGATGAACATTTCCAATATCAAAAGGTGATAGGCAATTCAATGTATTCGTCTATATTAACACGACCTGTTATTTCTTCCAGTATCAGTTTTTTGAGCCAGTTCAATAACTATAACACAGAATTCCGTCGGAAAAGCGCCAAACGAGTGCTAAGATATTTGCTAGGAATGAAAATGCCGATGAATTACAGAAAATCATATGCTGATTTTGTTTTCAAACAAGCAGAAGGTTGCAGCACTTTCAAGTGAGGCAGAATACATGATCGTTAGTGAAGTTTCCGTAGAAGCTTGTATGTACCTCAGAAATTCAGTTAGTGGAGAGGAAATTTGAATTACGTTATGCTATCAGATGATGAAAGGGCAAAAAACTATCCATAATTGCTACGTTTCATGACATCATCTTTTTAGAGACGAGATAATGAAAATTGGTACGATTTCGAATGTCATAGTTTCCACACAATCACAACCAACTATGAATAATAGTTACACATGACGCAACTGTCAAACGATAGGTTCAACGAGAGCGATATTTGCAGGAATCCGATGTTCAATTCAACTCCCAATCGATTTTTCAGCTACTGCTCTAGATTTCCGAAGTTTTTTTTCTGCCTAAGCCTGCCCAGCCAAAAAAAAAATGAAATCGGCACAGAATAGAAAGCGTGGTAACACATTCACGGGACGACAATTCATGAGTAAATCGGTGGAGACCAGTTGGCAATCCTGGCCACGATCGCCATTTATTGAAAGTTTTCCGAAGTGGTCTTTAGCAACACTTGTTTCCTAGAAAGAATCAGCAATTTCGATCTTTCGGCTGCTTCTTTGGGTTTTCCTAATTTTCTTCGTTTCTGAACCATCCCTGTATTGAGACAAACGGAAAAAAAATTTCAAATCTTTTGAGTAATTTTTGCCTAACGCACGGCAATCCATTTTTATATGTTTAAATCATAATAATACATAATTCTTGAATCAAGTACTCATTTTATGTATAGGTCATGAGTTGACATACAGTAATGTATACTAATGAGTCTTTCGAGTTCCGAGATTGACCTTCATTATATTGCTACGTCATATCATGCGTCATGCCACCCCCATTCACTCATTCATATACCGCCATGTTCAATATTGTCATTCATCATCGACCCGACTGATAGTCAGATATTTGTATGACGCTGTTTCGTTTCAATGGAAGTGTAACATTGAATGGACATTGGGAAGAACTCAGAAATTCCTGATCGTACAAGTTCAGTTATCATTCACTGATATGAATAGATTTCTCGAAATCATATAATATAAAATTTGAACATAATTTCATGAAATTCTTTACATTCATGAATTTAATTTCTCAACGAACAGAGTCTCTTCTTGAAAACAATTCATTGCGACGAAAGTACAAGATTAGCCGATGTCAATAGTTCGAAGTTATGATTCTGAGGAAGTCAAACCTCTACCAAATTTATGTCCTGGGTCCGGTCGCTCGTATTCTTCGACCATCCGATGATCTTCATATATCTGATGGAGAAATATGCAACACCAGACGCTGCCAAAATATATAAGATAATGGTCCACATAGAGGTTAAATGGGATATACTAGAATGCTGCAAGCTCGGTTGGTTTACGGAGATTCTCTTCGTTATGAGATGAATATCGTCCAAATTTGAAACTTCTAGGTCCGATCATGCGTTATTGCTGAACTTTTATTCAGTGGCGAAAAGAGGATGACTTTGAGATGATTCATTGATTATCGGTTTATTGAGTATCGGTTTTTTCTTGGCATCCGAGGAATTTTTAATGCATGAAAATTGCGTACGAATATGGGGCGTCAATTGGTGAATTGAACGGTTTTCCTTCATCAAAACACATATAATACATACCGAATACAACACCGGCTTATAACGAATCCTAATCCTCCTATAGAGAGCATTTTATTGCCATCTTGTACAATAAAACTAGTTTATAACCTATAGGATTTCGAAATTAATTGAGGATCGCAGTTCTTGTGATATTAGACGTCTATAACACTGCTAGCGATTTTGTTCAATTTCATCTTCAAATGACTCCTTCAGAATATAAGCAATTTCACGAAATCGATTATGTACATAAACTGAAGAAGAAAGATTGCGTAATGGGATGGTTGTTATTATGCCATTCCAGATATTATTTCTCCATCTAGGACACTGAGATACACCTACTAGATGAATTCAGTATTTTTTCCTCCGGAACTTTTTCCATCCTCTCTATGATTACGTGATGAATAATGTATTCGACGTATCGTTTGTAACTTGCCAAAGTTATTTTCCCAACTGCTATTGAATTCTCCTGACTTCATTCGGAATATTTGGATTCCTACAATAGAATTATTGTGAATCGATTCAATATCTCGGAATCAAACAGATAGGTAGATCGATCAATGGATAAACAGTCATGACATGATTTGATATTCATTTTTCTATTGATTTGTGGAGTATTGAGTGTAAGTAATTGATGAATTCGTTATCAGTGAATGAACACAGCGATGGATGGAAACAGCAGTGAATTGAAAAACTATTCACTCTACCGAAACAGGATGAACAATGTCAACAGTGGATTCAGGAGGGTAAATGCAATATACAAAAAATATTTTATGAGTTTTCATTCAAGTCTGGATTTTATTGTACGGTATGTATAATGGATTTTATTCCCCTCCTTCCTACTTCTTATAGAAAATAGACAGATATGAAAACTGAAACTAAAAACTGAAATCAACGATTCTTTGATGGAAAGTTATGCAAGGAAATTAAATGAAGAAGAAATTGAATCAGATAGCAGATCAGTATGGTGTTTCTTGCATTTCGTAGTATTCAATGAGAACAAAAAGCCAGACAGCTTAATATTTCCTTCTAAGAGGCCATGAAAGAAAAATTGTACCTGAAGTTCACAGAATGTCAACGTGTTCTCCATGTTGTACAATCCTATTGAAATTTTTTGAAGTTCGGAAGAATATGTTAGGTGTTACCAGAACGCCTGGAAGAAAAACTTTCGAAATTCACAATGTCTGTATATGACAATGTCTGTGTATATATATATATATATATATATATTTATATATATTCGTCAAACATTACCAACACAATGAAATTTTACTTCGATAGATTTGGATGATGGAGAAAATGCATTCCTGGAAAAACTCCAGAACAGTTGAATAATAGTGTTATCCACCGGTCGGTGGATAAACACGGACAATATTGAATACAAAACTCTCGTTGCACATAGAATTGATGAAATACGAGATCTGACAAACCAATCCAGTTGGCACTAGATTAAAATTGGACCGACGAAATTGTTGTAGAATCAAGTATACCTGAAGAAGAACTGGAAATCAGAACAACATTAGTGCTTATCCAGTATCAGCACCAGCGTGTTCATCCGAGCTAGAGATATTCTCATTACATGAAAAGTTGATCAGAATCACTGCGTGGGTGAGAAGATTCATACAGAATTATGAGCATGATGGAGAAAATAAAGGTTCCTTATCATGACAGAAATTGAAGAATAAGAAAATGTTGGTATCGAGAAGTTCAAAATAAATTCTTTGGGACTGAAATAGAAATCTTGAAAATAAGAAAATGTATTCAGGAAGAGAATATGATTCATAAACTATCCGCAAATCTGAAAGACAATATATTCTATGCATGAAGGAAATAATAACTGGAGAAGCTTATGATATACACATTCATTGAGCTGCTAATTGATGACTACTATCGCAAATCAAATCATTAGGGTTATGAACATGTAATAAATGAGATTTGAGAAACATTTCAGATACCATATTGAGAAATTCTGCTAGGAAAACATAGGAGCATGCCAATTTTGAGGAAACGAGAGAAGATATTGGTGCTATCTTCATAGGTGTGACTACTAGAGCTGTATTCACTGGAGAAGCTTATAATATACACATTCATTGAGCTGCTAATTGATGACTACCATCGCAAATCAAATCATTATGGTTATGAACATGTAATAAGTGAGATTTGAGAAACATTTCAGTTACCATATTGAGAAATTCTGCTAGGAAAACATAGGGGCATGCCAATTTTGTGGAAACATGAGAGAAGATATCTTCATATGTGTGACTACTAGAGCTGTATTCACTGGAACCAACTGCATGGTCAGATACAGCTACTGTTGTGATCAGAATAAGAAAGTGAATCGGAAGAAGAGGATCAGTGATTGATTTTCACTCTGATAAAGGCAGTAACTTCCATGGGAAAGATGAGTAACAACACATTCCATCAAAAAATCAGATAACCTGATTTCAGACACCGTAATGTCATTCCGAAGAATAAATTGGCATTTCAGTCTTCCTGCAACATTACATATGGGAGGTTCACTGGTTTAGTGGTAGGTAGTATGAAAGTTCATGAGTTGATATAATAAAACAAAAATACCCACGTGATGGAACATCATGAACTGCTTCGATAGAAAAATAAATTCAAGACTCCTAAGTTCTATCTTGAGATATCCTGAATCTTCAAGAAGTTTTTCGAAAGCTTACTTCCCAGACGCAATAGAAAATTCTAATCTCAATATGAAAAAACAGTGTCATAGAAACTTTGTTAACTGGATCCTATCGGACAGAGAGATTTCTGAAGAAGTCTTCACCTGGGACAGAATGTTCGGAAGATTTGGATTCAGCTCCGGTGCATTGCGATTTCGATTTTTGATATTTCATATCATCTCATATCCGTAATCTCCTTGTTCCTGAAATCGCTTCCCTCAAAATAATTCCGTTTTCCTGCTCTTGGAAATGTATTAAAGCTTAATTCAGTATGTTCAGCCGAGATGAACTTTGGAGATAACAAAAATAATGATTCGTTCCAAAAAAAATCTTTCCGCAAGTAATACTACTACTACATTGAAAAGCACTTCGAACGCTTTAAGCTAATGGAAGAACTACGGTCGACTGTTGATGGTCCATAGCTCAGTTACCCCAATGTCCGGTGGGGACGTATCACTCATGCCAACATACCGATGGCGCTCAAGAGATCAGATGCATCAGTTTTAGACAAGTTCGAAAGGCAACATGCTGAAGTGCATCGCTCTCAAAACAGCTTACTTATCTAACATTATATTGATGTTTCTGTTTCCAGAGGTCTATGAAAACTCTATCGCTCACAATTCTGAATTGATCTGAGGTTTCTTTCTGATTAGAACACACTAACGTCAACTCCTTCCTCTTCTCGAAGTAGTTCTACTGCCACTACAATCAGTCTGATTCCTTGATGACGAGAATATGTGAGGAATCATCCTGGTCTTATTCCTCAAAATAATATGGAGGAAAATAAGATACAAGGCTGCCTTTGAAGTGGAAGTGGACATTCAACCAACCGTTGAAGGTCAGCCTGCAAGCTTGGCTCAGGCTATATGCTGCAAACTTGTTTCCACTTGATAGCCGTTAGTAGATTCATTACTATTATTTCATCCAATTGATAATTTACCACATGCCCACCTTTGAGTAGCGTATGCACTTGCACCCTCTGCGATTTGTACGTTTGCCCAGTAAACTCTACTGAACGCAAACCCCACTGACTGACAAAGGGATAAATTATCACTACTTAAAAAAGAACGTTATTCCATATAATACACATTCATTGGAAGAGTTTTCATTGGGAAAGTGTTTGGAGTAGAATTCAATCAATAACTGCTTCCTCCTTTACAAAATACTGATAGCGCTCATGTCCATGACGTCATAATGCTCAACGTGGGACTGTTTTATGAACTGGCTCTCATTACTGAATATTCAATATTTGATTGTTCTCCAAGACCTCCTGGGGTGGGAACAGATCGATTCATGAAACATGATCCCAGGTTATGGGGATTTTGATTATGTGTGAATAAATTCTCTTACACTTCTTGCAGCAATCTTCACTTTTCGTAGAACATACGAAATTATTCATAGGTATTCAAGAGGGTGCGATTATGATGAACGCTTTGACTGTCAATTTATAGAGATTCTATTTCTTTTCCTAAAATTGATTGAACAATAGTAGATTTTGTCGGGTCTACATATCAAGCCTTGGATGAGACGGTCATGAGTAGGACCGCCAGTTATCTTCCGTGCGACGTTGTATTTCTCCCACCATTGCTCAGGATTAACGAGCAGGGGTAGTGAATCACGTGAGGCACACTTTGGAGAATACAAGCCGTGTCAACTTCTGATTCGTAAAATATGAATCGTAAAATTTTGCCAAGAATTCAAAATTTTCACTTTGTGGCGAGATCAAACTTGTTTGATATTCAGTCGATCATGAGCATCTAAAAAAAAACGGTTGTAAGAATCATGCACAATCTCTGCACATATTTTGAAATTGAACGCTACAGAAACACAAAATTTCCTGAAGCTCTCTCAGAACGAGCCTGTTTTGTGGGATCCGACGAGTCTCGTGCTGCTGCTGCAAAAAGGATAGCTGTCGCAAGGAATATTGAACGCTTCACTAAATTTCATTTAATAACTGAATTCAAGAATCTACGTAGTTTCTATTCGCAAGAACTATGAAGTCTTGCTGGTTTCCTGACAATATATACGAACCTAGAGTTATTTGGTTGAAAATGATGTATTATTTCTCAACAGTGGGAACTGCGAATTCATACACCCGTGGAAACCCTCGCCACGAATATAAAAATAATCAAATCGCATGTCAACAATGCTTCATGAAATGCTGTGATCAGGAAAAGTTATTCATGGCTGGTGTTGTACCTGCGACACGTGAGCTCTTTCCGCCGACTTTGGCGGCGTCGCATCCACCCCCCTCGGCCGCTTCCGTGGGGTTTGCGGCAACGATCTGGAGCCGACGCTCGCCGTCTCCCAGTCTCTGAGAAGGGCGCGCAGTCTCTTGGTTTCCGCCGCTTTCTCGGATTCGCTTTCCGAATCGTAGTCTGGTCCCTAGAAGAGCCAGAAGAAGTTGGTGAACTTGAAAGCGATGGTTTCACGATAGCATTGACATAGCATTGACATAGCATAGCATGACATAGCATAGTGTGGGATCGTTGATTATGACTAGGATTCAAAAGTCCCAACTGCATAAACATTCATTCATTGATTTTAATATCCGTGTTCTGAAACTTCTCATTCAGAATGGGTTTGATTTTGCAGTTCCCTTCCTTCCTGTTGATTTCTTTTTTCATTTCCAGCTTGATGAGGAATTCCAACTGGCAACCCAACCTGTTGGATATTGGTGAGAGAAAGCATATATTGTTCGAGAGACGTTTCCTTCATTCATTCATCGATGAAACATTGTTTTCATTTGCGATGGAATTGAAGGGTTGAAATATCACCTTTTCCATACACCAGTAGTGAAACCGGACTCCCATAATGGAGATTAACGACCATTTTATTGTGATTTCGCTTATAGTGGAAGGAATATATCAAATGTGCCATATCTTTGGATTGTAACTTTCAGAAGAGAATATCAAGTAGGTATCCAAAAAAGAATTTTGGGTATATCGGTTAATTGTTATTGGAAGTTGTAAGAGAAATATCACAATGAAAATATTCACAGGCATTAGTCTTTTCTTATCCACATGGATGTATCGATATATCGAACAGGGTGCTAATAATTCTATTCCATTAATGATCCCCTATTCCCAAAGCATATAATACTTAGATCCGAATAATTTTTCTATTCGTAGCCTCTTGAAATTTATTGAATTCCTCTTCGACTGATCTAAATGTATGATATGTGATTAGTCATAAGTATATTTCATTCTGAGTATTTCGATCAGTTGAAATGATGTAACGTCGACGTAGAGAAGTTATCATAAAGTTTCCTGATTATCATAATTTCTCAGAGATCTGTAAAGGGATTCTGTATTACCTAGTTGATATTTTAATACTCGCTCTTGATCTACTAAATAACCTATGTCAGACATTTCGAAGGAATTCTTTTTCAAACTTTATATGGAACACAACATATGGAAGGATATTGTTATGATGTCGTTCAAGTATAATATATTCCTAAACTACTTCAGAAAGATATGGTGAATAAGAAAAAGCAGCGCACCGTTACAGTACTAAGATCCTGTTGAAACACTTCGATTGTTTCCCGAAATGCTTCATTCATTATTTCATGATTTTGATAAATTCACAGGATCGATTCATGATATGGAATAATGATGAAATGGCGTGGAATGCTAGTCTGAAGCAAATTGTCATGACCCAAAAACTGTGGTGCGTTAGACGGTAGGAAGGGACAATTATTTTTGAAATTAAACATGTATATCAAAATTCACACAAGTCATCCTATCATTTGGAAAAATCATATGTAGACTCACATTTTGTATTTTTTCATCCAACATCCTGAAGAAGTCCTGTTGGCTAGTTGAAATTTCTCTGTAATACACAAATCCTGGATATTCATCAATATCTATACAGAATATTTCCTAATGATATGCTCATATATTCACGGTGTGATTCTTGAAGTCAGTCCAAAAAAGAATATTTCACAATCTCTTGTATTTTCATTGGGGCTGATTGATCGATTCCATGAGAATAATCAGAGTGAATTCAAATGAGTTGAAAAGAACATCCAAACTTTCCATCACCTTGTAACGCAGACGTTAGACTTTTCGAAATATCTGTTCCTGTAAGGTTTTTTCTTATGAAATCGATCATGGCACCGTGAGAAATATTCGCTTATCATTAAGTAACACCATGTATAGAAAATTCAATGCTCCCTCGAAGAATACTTACGCCTGCGCCAAAAGAGGTCCGCCAAAATGTTTTAGTTTTATAGATGTTTTTTTCGAATCGCAGTCTTCTATGCTCTCAGATTGCTCCGCTTCTACCTCTATGCCATCCTCATCTTCCGATTCAGTCTTATCTGCTGTCACTGAAACAGAAGACGATTCATTAATGAACGAAATATAGCGAAGATTATTCTTTCCGAGAACAATTCACAAGATCAATTGAAGAGCACATGAATGACCACACGGAATGTAAAAGCAACGACATTTCAAGATGATCAGGGTTTAGGAGTTAATTCTTGGATAGAGAAGCTGTAGCACTCAATACTTTGATATCTTCAAAATAATGTTGGGAGAGTACATCTACACTTCTTGAACCAAAAGTGTGCAGGTTTTGGATAATGATTAAGTCGGGAGGTCGTAGCTGTCTTTTCGTTCTCTGTGTTTGTTGAAATGCGTGATGAGTGAGATGTTTATGATCTGTACTATCATGAAGTATTTTCCTTCAATCATATATATTTGAAATATTCGACACTTTCATAATATGTAGCCAGGAGTTTTCTGTTGTAGGAACTATAATTCTGGTATGCCTTATTCAATATCATGGAGAGAGATTCGAGTGGTGTCTAGAAGCTTCAAAAACAGTCAAAGCTATAGAAACGTTTTTCACAGGATATGTGCATTCACCAATATGTAATGAATGCTCTTGGTAGAAATTAAATGCAAGAAACTTTTGTTCTGGCGTCTTCCATTCAACTCTCGTTTATTGTAATTTCTAGTGATTCCAATTTCCTGAGGCAATTGCCTGGTGCAATGGACTGTGATTATACAGGGTGTCACCGAGGAGTAGGTCAATCTCTCGAACACTTACTGAGCACATGAAAAAAGTGTTTTCGACCAAATTCACCTCTTTACGAAATCGCACCCGTATCTGAAATTGGAAATGAAGAAGTATACTTCAAATACCAATCAAACGGCAAGAGATTATTTTTTCAAACTCGGCATGGTGAAACGTATTCGAGGTAATAGTTTCTATGAGGAACTTTCTGATATCAATCTCTCTAAATGGATGATTCAATTGTACGTCTACGATTTCTTTGGTATTTTTCGTTACATATAAAATTCAATTGAACACCTTTTTTCATCTTGTGTTTAGCGATTGATTATTTTCGAATGTAACTGGAAATACTAGAATCTTTCTTACGCCTGTAAAGTGACAAAATTCGAAGAAAAATCATCCATTTCATCCGTTGAGTAATTTTCAATTCAAGTTCAGCATATGGTAGGAGTACCAAGTTCTTACTTTTATACCTTTTCAAGTGAGGAAGGTATATGTTTTATTGTATTGGTAGAAATACAAAGTAGACCAACAAGAACTCTACCTCAATTCTGAATAATGATATATATAATAATAATAATAATAATAATAATAATGATAATTATGTTCATTTGTACGATACAGAAGAAATTATTACAAAAATAATCGAACAAATAAACAAAAGGAAACCGCAAAGCCTAATTGGCTGTCTGCAGATAGTATATGCAAAAAAAAGTTTTGCAGAAAATAATAATATTATTTAAAATATATCGAGAATTTTCAGCACTTATTCGCAAAATCGCAAAGCCAAGGGGCTGAATATGTTCTTTCTTATGTCTGCTTAGAGAGGAAACAACTTGCCTGCTTTTTTCATCCCCATAGCTACAACGGGGGAAGTAATATAGCTTCGAGTACTATCTGATGTTGAAAAAATATCCAATGGAGAGAATAGCATTTACTTCTATGCGGTGTTCGAAAAGTTTCCGTGCAAAATTTCTGTTGAATCCCATATTTTCTTGTCTTTAGTAATGAATGCATGTAGCCAGAGTGAGATTTGATTAGCTCATCTCAGAGATCTTTCACCGCATGGTGTTATATCTAAAATAGTTACGGAGAGCATTCAAAGTAGGTGAATATATATTTGTTCACCCGGTATTATTTCTGAGAGCCCGCAAACTGCCTATTGAATATCTGCTCCTTCTTATACTCATGACTGAATAATAATTCCAGACAATGAAGTTTATGCTAGCCGCCGAAAGTTCGTCGTATTTCATATTTGATGATGACGTTTCGTACAGAAGATGAAGTGAGAACGATAGAAAAACATTGTGTTTTCTGATATTTATTCAAATGAACCTTAAAAAATAAAAAAATAATCTTTCTAATAGATATCTCCGAAATCATTCCAAATTCATAATACTTCGAGCCCTGTTCTAACTTGAGCGACTTTGCATATTCTATGGTCTTCCTAATCTTCAATAATCATCATAGTATTAAATCTCTATATACAGTCACAAAGTTTTTTCTTCGTTTATCCGATACACGTCACTGTTTCATGAAATCAATGGAAAATCAGAAAAATCAATATATTTTCATGACCAATATATCACTACCACTTCAGATAATCCTTATCTTGGAATCGAATCCATTCCATTAGGATGATATTTCGTAGTATTCGAGATACAATCGTTCGAGAAAGTATATTTCGTAGATCAGATATTGTGATTGATAGTTAGCCAACAATACGAAAGGCAGTGTATCAATCGCCCGTTGAGTCGAATTGATCGTGAATTGAGGCTCAGTTTCCAGAGTGGTTATCATTCTCCAAGATTCAGTGTAAGTAGCAGCCAGAATATCTGCTCTTATAGACCAAATAATTGAATTTAGTTGATGAACTGGCCTGAAGTCATCTATCAATACGATAATTCAGTATTGATGAGGGGTAGATAGAGTCTTCCCAATATCTCAGTTCAGACACTTCTGTTTTTATATCCGATACAAGTTGGTTGATTTGCATGACATTCCAAAAGGAATGGATGGAATAAAATTCATTTTCCTACGAGCGTGCGAAAAAGTAACTTTTCCGCACGATTTTTCGTTTTGAAAGTTCTGCTCTTCCGCACGATTTTTACTTTTACGCAAGATTTTCTCTTGAAAGCACAATATTTCAATTCAAGATTAGTATATTGTATAATCAGCATGAAATGACATACATTTCCCACCAGTAGGTATATGAAATTTTGTAGTACGAGCGAATTATTTTTTCCATAACAGATTCTATCAAAAACACTCATGTCGTCATTGAATATACAAATATTAAAAAATATAACGGAAATTGAACAGTAAGTACTCTCATCGATTTAAAAAAACAAAAAAAAAATCACTTCTCCAGGATTCAAACTACCTACCCTATTAACCATTAACCAGCGTAGAACGACTGCTCCCTCACTTGGCCAAATCTCGCGGAAAGATGAAATCATGCGGAAAAGTCACTTTTCTGCACTAGTGCTGAAAAGTTACTTATCCGCACGATTTTTTTATTGTTGAAAATGGGGATATTTAGGACTAACTAAATGATCTATGTAACTATTCTGTCTTATGTGTCATTTTGTAGCATTATTATGAAGACTTGTTCAATAAAAACCTTTTTTTTTTTCATTAATAAGATGGACGAAAACACTCGTAGAAAAAACATTGTAAATAACTATTACCTGCCAGGCATCGTTTCCGTTATGTAGTCCGTCTAGAATTGATATGTGCTGTTAAGTGAAGAGGGGCGTGAATACAAGGGTTGTCGCATCTCATTGCTGTTGGTGGTGATTATCATTTACTTTCATTGGTACTGGTATGGAGGGTTAATTCGTCCGGAGAGATCCGAAACTTCAATCTCACATGAAGAATTTGGCGGAATCAATTCATCTCCGTGTATATTCTTCATAAGTATCACTAAAATATTCTGAATATGTCAACCTCATTCTTATCATTATCATTATATTCAAGATTACAGATGAGTAGCTGTGAAAACAAACGAGAAAAGGGCGTCTACCAATAGTCTGTGTCACCCGGTGTATCAATTAGTCATGATGAATAGTCATCCTCATGATGATGAGTCAAATATAAATTATTTTGCACACAACTAACCTGAGGAATCATCATCATTCAAGGAATTCCTCTAATGAGGAGTAACATTTTTTTGGCCTAGATAAATACTGATAAAAAAAATTCTCCTACATAAATAATGAACTGTCAATAGCGTCGATGATAGGTAGTACACTCAGATACCGATGCCTATATGTAATCAATGAAACATTAATTATACTAAACGAAATGTAAAACAAATATAGGTGTAAGACTGCGAAATTCACAGCCCAAAGCGATTTCTGCAATTATAAAAAATATTTTGAATTATGAAAAATTATTATTTCTAGAAATGTCACATCATACGTGAGCTGAGCTGTCACTGTCATGTGAGATGGGTATCAACTGAGAGAATACTTATGTTCGAAGACTGATACGATTTCTAACGTACATCAGTTCGACGGTAGCGTTGAGCTGGATTTATAAACTTGCCGTTGCCGTTGCCGTCGCAGTTCGTTGACGTTCATCTGATTCATTCATAAACTTGGCGGTGTAGTTGTGCACAATAGTGACATCAAAGTGACAAAAATCAACAATGAAATAACAAGTCGAGAGGGAATATCATTCAATACTGACCAATTTATGGAGTATATTTCGATGATATGAATAAAAACAAAAATAACACAACCTCTGGAATTTCTAACCATACAAATAATGATATAGAGGCCACGTGACTTCCTATCATTGATGCCATTGGTTGGCAGTTGAACGGCAATTGAACGTCAACAGCAAAAGTTAAAACATGGTTATCTGTGAACATCAACGAACTTTTTCCCAACTGCCAACTTCAACGTCAAACGAATTCATAAATAACAATTACCATTTTATATATTTTAACTTTGAACGGCAAACGGCAACCTCAACAGCAACTTAAACGCCAAGTTTAAAAATCCAGCTTTAGGATGTGCGATATTCATGAGAATTGGATATTTCAAATCATTTCAATGAATACTGTATTTTTGATATAGTCTTGCGATATTCGAAATTCTGATTCCGATCCCTCATACGCGTTTATGATTTAGTAATATGCTGAATGGCACTTCTCCTATAGTGGAAATAAAAGAATTATCAAAACATGCTGATATTTCATCATAATCAAAGTGAATAAGCGGCTGGAAGAATAGTTTCAGAACCTATAAATTGTTTTTTTCAGTTGAAAAATGGGTTGGGATCACCATCATGGACCACCACCACCTCCACATCACCACCACCATCACAGCATCATAGGGCAAATAATCGACAACGTTTTGCATCCGCAACCGCCGTCGCCGCCACCACCAGGCCCACCTCCCGGTCCACCACCCCCCGATTATTACGGTCCACCGCCCCAAAATTACGGTCCACCGCCCCAAAATTACGGTCCACCACCCCCAAATTATGGTCAGCCACCACCCCCACATTATGGTCCGCCACCCCAAAATTATGGTCCACCACCACCTCCTGGACCACCATGTAGACACGAAAGGTTTTGGGACGGGTGCGACCATTGTCGCAACCATAGATGGTGAGGAGCTGGAACCTGTCTATTCTGGCAATATTGTCGTGTGAAATATCACCCACTATGGTTTTGTATTAGAAACATCATGAATATACCTATAGACACGATTTTATTTGGATTATCTTTCCTCCATTACTCCATCGTAGTTTGTCAAAATGACCAGATCTTGAAATAACACACTAACGGAAACTGGTAAAAGACTCTTCCATGTATGTGACCTATTAACAATCTTACTAAGGTCCCCCAACCGCTTGAGCATAGATATTTGATCCTGTAAAGTCAAATTCGCTTTTACTGATTATGACGGATATCTAACAGTGATATATAGCAACGATCCTATTTTTGCTTTCTTGTTGGATTTCAAATTTATATCACAATTCCATCAAACCTGTACTGGGAATATCTTGTAGCATTATCTGAGAGAACATTTTTTTTCCTTCGAAACTATGTGGTATACGAAAGTTTTTCAACAATAATTAAATGTAGATAATTGATCAGTCTTCAAGCTTATTACTATTACTGAAGCTTATTACTTATTACTACCCCTGAAAAAAAGTTATAAAAAAATGTCAGGGGGTGAGGGTGGTTTTCTACTATTCCTCTTAGGTTTCTTCGACGACCAAAAAGAGAGTAATCCTCTGATATACACTATTGACAAATTTCATCAAATTTGTTACTCATTTCTGAACAGCATACAAAAATGTGTTTTTTCATGTAATCTTTGAACTCTTCTCACGGACAAACAGTGCATTTTGGGGCAGCCTGTATATTTCGGTACGAATCTGGGCGTCATTACGTCTTTATTATGAACACGAAATAGAAGAAGATCTTCTCGCCTCTACATCGATCCAGAATACAATGACAACACGGGAGCAATACCTAATGTTTGAAAAATGTCATTTTAGCGAGCTGTGGAATGTTGGGAAAGAAGGGAGGCAGCTCAGCAGGAATTTCCTACCATAGAGGTATTTGTAGGTAGAAGTGTTCTACTGATTTGACCACATCCAAAAGTTCTCGCGTGGTAACACATTAGTCTCTTCTAGCTTGGATATTGACGGACTGACACTGTCAATCGTCCCTTTAGAGCGTCGAAGGCATCATGGCATCAGGTACATTTCCTAACAGAATGGTCATTAGACGAAATATAATGTAGAAGGAAACTCAATATGTTGAGAAGAATTCGAACGAATTGAAGTAAAAACCCCAAGTCGTTGTACGTTGTATAATTATGTCACATCTGGATATGCCATTCCGGTGGAGCATGACACAGCAAAAACAAACAATGACCAACTGATGAATCTACGTTCAGCAGATCCCGAATGGATATACAGGGTGGCCCATCCAAAAAGTACCGCAAGGCATTACAGCCTGGGAAAGAACTTTTGGAACGTTGGAGTTTCAACGCTCCATATTTTCTGAACGAGTGGATCGATTTCGAAAATGTAAGCAGCACTGTGTAGTGAATGACCAGCCCCTTCTAAAGAGGTATCGCTTGACCCCCCCTTCCCATTTCAAAAAAAAAATGTTGTGGTGACACCCCTACTCAGGGGGGTAAAGGTCGAAATGTGTGTCCCTGACAAACAAACTTGACCTGTTTTCGGATTTTATCGAAAAGTTCTTTCCCAGCCTGTAATGCCTTGCGGTACGTTTTCGATTAGCTACCCTGAATAATATAATTAGCTATTATGGGGTTATGATATTGCTTTCATATTACGAAGAAACGTGTTGTCGTTTACACTTTGGCAGTAAAAATCGATGAATAGATAGAGTATCAGCCTGGGCTGTTTCCAAACTCAAACTAAGTGGAAGGAAAACAAAAAATAACAAAATCTCAAACAATCCTCTGAGAATTCTTGAACGATTCTCAAACATTAATTAATTGATGAAGGTTGAGGATCTACTTGAATGAATACAATTTCAGCATTTTTTTGAAGTTAGTAATAGTGTATGGAATAAATTCACTGGGGAGTGTGTTACAATATTTGCCTAAATTCAATATATATTTATGCAAGGAAATTTATATAATATTATCCAGATATAGCGGCGCTGAAACATTGAGTCTGGATGTAATAAAACGTCAAATAAAAGTAGTAATCGTGCGAACGATACCAGATTCAGTACATAAAATAAAACTGAAGTCATAAACACATTTCGAAGGAGATGTGTTGTTATGAAAAACATAAAATGATAGGAAAACAAATGGAAAAATGAGAATAAAACAAATAGGTGGTTTATTTCAATGTTGTTCTACAAATTTTCATTTGATAGTGATAAATGTTGGAATCAGTTTACAATCTCTATTTATTCATTTACAGGAAGATCGCCAATATACAGTACAGCTTCTCATAGGTTGGAGCATTGACACCTATATACATATACAAAACTTTCTTCAAGAGCCTCTATGATTTCACAAAAAGAAATACCATTAAATTACAGAAGAACACAAACGAAATGTTAACAAACTGGAGCACATTCTATTTCAAACACCCACAGTAGATGATTGCCATTCATGATTATACTGATTTGACAATCCTACTCTCCAAGAAAATAATGTCGAATCAACGGTTCCTACACAGTTTCCTGAATTTCCGTTGCCCTACTGGATACCTTGAATCAATGTTCTTTTTCAAACCAAGTTTTCCTGACAGCTTTGTCAGACAACAATCCCGTTTTCATTTCGATGTCACTTGAGAATAGCGGAGAGATTTTTTTTAGATATTTGAATGCAACTATAAATCCTTGTGTATTTTCGAGTACTCTACCAATCCAATCATATGCTCTTTCAGCTGTATATATGCATTCAATTTCCCTGATAATCTAATAATTATTGTAGCGGATGATTTCCATATCAATCAACAAGTTTCCTTCAACTAGTACGATCATTTATGAAGGCGGTTTCCTACATGAGTTTAGCAACTCTGAACTCCTAACTTTATTATCCATTCACGATTTTCTGACGAATCAATATCACCACGTACTGAATATCTAACCAATGTATGATGTTGAAAATCAATGGGGAGAAAGAATTCGTTCCCCTTCCCGATAATAAATGATTGGAATTTGGAGGTTTTGAATTTTTCACAAAGATTGATCTGAAAGATGGATTCTGGAACGTTGGTATCTCAAAACACACTAGGAAGTTCACTGCATTTATGGCTGATGGAAAACATTATGAATACCGTTCAGATAGAAGGATTCAAGCGCAATTTATAAAAATCTACTAATGGTACATATTTAGTAAAGCGTAAGGAAACGATGCAAAGAATTTTGAAATTTTATGATCCAACATCTGGAGGGCATGACGATACGAAAAGAACATTACATTACAAAACACACTACAAAATTAGGAATAGATTCAACTGGAAAACGATTGGTAAGGACATCAAAAGTCACGTGAATACATGTCATATTTGTCAAGTTTCAATATTCATATATACATGAACCGTATTCCGTACATACGACGACATGTTCTGAATGTCCTTATGGAACTATACATCTATACTTTGCATATTTCCAGAAGAAATGAGATATGAACATGCAGGACAACAAAATCATTCATATAGTAATCATTGATGAAGCAACAAGATATATTTCGATCAGAGCTTCGAAAAAAATGAAGAAGCACTCGAACGACATTCCATTCATTAACCTAATATTAGTCAAAAGTTTTCAACTAGTGGGGTTCTATGAAAAGGTAATTGAAAACCGGATGTCCACCAGGAGGCAATGGAATAGCATCAGAGAGATGCATTAGAGATCTGATAAAAATTACGAAATGACTATGAATACTTCCCAAGAGGGTGGAAACAATATTCAGAATGATTCAATTCAAACAGTCAAACAGTCAAACCATCATCACAATCAGTCAAATAATGAATTTTTGGAATGTTCACCTTCCTACAAACGAACAAAAGATTCCTTAAAAGATTACAAATGATGAAAATATCCATTCTTGATGCGAATTTTTGTAAATTACAATATTCAATGGGTACTAAAATTTTTTTTTCGAACCCCAACTCTAATGACATCGAATATAATTATTTCAAATAGTAACATATTTTTTGAATTTGCTCGTGGTACCGTGGTACCAATGATGTTGGTATCTATAACAAGTTGTCATCTGCGTCAAATTAGTGCTCTGCAAACAAGAAATTCCGAATAAATTCTATATTGGTCATTGAACGTGGCAGTAAATGTCTTTGTATCAAGAACGATGTAGAGGGACCACTGGTGCAGCTACTCTGTCTATTTGCCTACCTAATTTCTTCAACCAAAACTTCAACGTACAGTCAACTTGATTACAGCATTCTACTCATCATTGCGGAAAATCATTCATGTGATTTGTCAGATTGCAACAGAAAAATGACAATAAAATCAGTATTATCTATGATTGCACGATCAGTGTTATGAAAACGTTGATTCAGAAGTAGTAATTTAGGTTACGATTTCCGGACAGTTCGTCTTAAACTTGCAAGTTGCAAGGCTCGAAAAAAATCTGAGACTATGGAGCACTTACGAAACATGAATTTGAGAAATATCAATTCGATGAAGCCATCGAATATAAAGATATTCTTAGTGTAAATAGAACAAAAACTCAAGGACTTCCACCCGCGATGGTTTATACATTCGCGTTTCGCAACATTCCATGCAAGAAATACTCATATTCCGTTTCAATCAGAAAAGTGAATATCTGAAAAAAAAGCTGTTTGAAGATATGGCACAAATGTTACACCGACACATTGCCGTTCGGGGATTATGTCCTTAACCCCAACACGGAGCGTCCTATTGGCTGATAGGTTTACTTCCTGGTTTATAATGAAGAAACACCCGCCTATCAACTAAGGGCATGATATAGAGCAGTGGCTTCATCATTACTACATTGATTGAATCAACTAGCTGGTGGAGCTAATCATATACTTATTTTGTTTTCAAATCTCTTGATATTGGCTAACCTTGATGAACATGCCACCCAGATCATTTTTTTGAAGTAAAGTCAAACGGATACCTTTAACGGAGCCTCTGAGATATCTACCAGGTAACCTCTCAACCTTGCTGTGCTGATGAAGAGCTCTGCAGCAGACCATTTCTACTAGCTACTCGTGGAAACAATATGAGTTACTTAAAATTAAAAAAAAATGCAAACATCTGCGACGGGAGTGATCCTCTCGCAGATTAATCAATGCCAAATGTAGGTGTGTACTTTGGATCATCGAGATATTCGCAAAGCCTCCGGTGAAGATCCGCCGGCAGTCATAATGAAATCAAAACATGTTTCAAAGAAAGTGTATCTACCTCTCTCTGTATGATTATCAATAAACAATGAACATGTAACTGGTTGTGTGCTTTAATTTCAGGGTTTAGGATTCCGTTGAAAGTCAGTTCTTTAAGAGGGTTCCGTCACCATTTGATTTGATTCTCGAGCGTTAAACACCCATTTCTTCCCATTTTCAACCATAAGACCCATTATGAAATAACGCCTTTCTTGTAGATTCGTTAGGTCTGTATATGGCCTGAAATGGACCTCATGAGTATATCTCAAAGATGTCCTGATTTTTAACATCCTGCTTATTAGTCTTTAATGCGTATAATGACGTCTTGAGACGTATTGAACGTTTATGAAAGATGCCTTTGCGATGTCTTGAAGATGTCTTTGTGCTATCTGGGTAGTATATCCCATACAAATGAGAACATTTTCATGTTGTATATATCACGACACGCTGCCAAGTATATGATATACCTACGTTCGTGAGGAAAATCACCTACCTGATTTTTTAGAATTGGTTTTGCTTTTCGATTTCCTTGGGTAAATGTTAATCTTGCTATGGCCGCAGCCCATCTCCGGGAGGACACACACGGCCTCTTGTTGAAGTCGCCGCCCTTCTGATGCGAGGAAAAGGGGCCTCACATGATCACGTGATAGCCGCCCCTGTCTCAACCCGTGTCGCCTGTTCCTGTCATCACGAGGACGTCATGAGTGTATGAAGATGGTATATCCATCTGAAACAAAACATATTTATGTCGGCTAATTCCATTCGGCTTCCAAGCTTCATTAAGAACTAGCTGGTATTGCTGCCACGAAATAAATAAGTCCATAAGTATCGTTTGGAATTTCTAATAGCTTTATTGTTCATGCCTAAAACCTTCGCGCGAATGCTTGCAATAAGTTGACCAAGTTTTATCGCAATTGGATGAACGGTATGGCAGCGCTTTAAATATGAACAACTATTTATTTTCATGCCAATTGGCAAACTGGGCCACGAACGCCATCTATTGGAAGTAATCTGAAGCAGTATTCAGCAGCACAATAGAGAGCTTCTCCGCAACTAATGAAATCAATCCGAAGTGGTATTTATAAGCACAGAATTAAGAGCTACGCCATCCATCGGAAGATATTCAGTGGTCTTTCACTGTGGTCAGCACAACGGTTTCCAAACGAAATTGCATAAATCGACTTTCTTAGATTTTTTAGCCGTTCCTTCGATTTCTCCATAATTCTCTTCTTCCTTTCACTGAGGCTAAGAAAAAAGAAAAAAGAGCCATTTCAGAGTATTTTTTCGAAAATTCTCTACCAACAATCAAAAGGTAAAATTGGATTGCGGGATTCATAATATTGGTCCAACCTCCGAACAACAAACCTACAACCCTGGATAACTTTATTTTACTGCACAGTCAATAATTCCTTTGAAAATCACCTATTTGATTGCATTTCACTGATTTAGATCATTATGAAATAGTACCAAAGCGTAGAAATGCCATATTCCGATGAATATTTCATTTGAGGTCGTCAGAAGAATGAGTTTTCGATTAGCCGATATCGACCGTCGTATGACATCTATTCCTCAGACCGGAGGCCCTCTGCTTGCTTGATCAGTCACTCTCCTGATGTTATCCATCCCTTAACGCACCTGCAGGTGTATGAATAGCTTTAATTTTCAATTACTCTCATTCCTTTTGTTAATCTCATTCATACAACAGTATCCATACAAATTGATCTATACTTAACATGGCTGTATAGAATCCACCGCATGTTTTGGTATATTAATTCAAAATATCGACAACTGTCAGTGTTAGATATCTCAAAATGGAGTCAAATCACATGCAAATCAGTCAAATCATATATCAGCTTACTGAATTGAAAAAAATATACCAGTTCTCTGTGAGAGATGAAATCTTATTAGGTGATAACGCCCGCCTACCGTGTCATATCCAATCCTCGGGCCAGATGCATTCTGCCTGTATCAGTCTTTATTATTGCACTTGGTGCCTAAGTTACTATTCCGGTGTAAGGTTTAGGGTCCAAAAATCTTACGGGCACAAATCATGTTTCAAATCTGTCGTATCTATAATGCACGGACAACTCACCAAGCTCAGTTATTATATCTGATCCTGCGTCTGCAGGAACGGAAAAAATGGAGTTCATTCCATTCATCACCATGCCTAAGTACAGATTTGAGAGATTTCAGTGTCAAATGAACATCAAGATATGGTGTGAAATTTCACATTGCACGAATTGTTTGCTGTGTACATGGTGTTTTCGAAGATGAGAATAGGTGGAACCAATGAAACCATAAAATTTCATATTTTCTAACCGATGGAAATGAAAATGAAGTCTTATGTCCTTTCCACAAATGGTTGTATCGAACGAGTATGTCTTTTTGGGAAAGATATCTTCATTTTCATCTCCACCTAGAAGAAATTTCATGAAAGCTATTCAGTAGTCAATGTTCAACAACGAGAGAACTTGGATAATGAATCAATCCAAGAATGAATCAGGCATGCATAATTTCCTACTATGATATTTTATTTTTATTCAATATATTATATTTATATTATATTTCCTTCTCTCTATTTTTTCGATGGAAATACATACCTTGGAGAGGAAATAAAGTTATTTCAATTTGTGATGAAAGAATACCAAATTATGTGTTGGACGAAGATATGCAGAGAATTAAAATTTTCATATCCAAATTGTGTAAAGCATTGATGAAAACAAAAAAAGCTCATGTCTCAGGAACAAAAGTTTGTCAGATACGATGTCTCTGTTCATATCAGCAGTATACAGTTTTTATTTTCACTGTGTGCTGTGCCTCAAAGCTGATTTGAGTTATCTTTTCATTGACGTCGGTGGCTTCATACTCGCCGAGTAGAATTTCTGAAACATTTCAGAGACAGCAGTTCCTTGTTCATTATTGATTTTCCTCATGAAACCTAATTGTGTTACACAGATAAATGGTTTAATTTGTAATTGCGAATTTATTGCATCGCTCGTTTCTGGAAGGATCAGTGGAATCAGTCGTTGTCATGGAAGTTGATAATTTCACGACTATGTTGAATCTTGAAAGTACTCTGAGTATTTTGTCTCGTAAAAATCTCTGGAATCCAGTTCTCTGGCTCAATTTTAGGTAGAAATTTTCTCAATATGACAAAATGACGAATTCAAATCTCTTTTCAATACTTTCTTATACCTATTTCCTCACTTCTTGCTGATTTGATTTTTTCAAGGGCTAGTATTGAATTCTTTTGGAATCAATTTGTATGTAAATAACAATTCCACCTCAGATTTGCTAGTCTAGACGGTGAAGTGAACACCGTAGAGCGATAAAATCTATTATGACGGACTCGTATCGAAAATAACAATTTCATCTCACCATCGTCTCGATCCAACTGATATGAGAGCTCATCGTTGAACAAAAATCAAATGATATTCAGTTATATTTGGAAAGTACTTATTATTGACACATCAACGAAATCGATATATCATAAATCACTAAAAAAAATATAGAATTTCAAAATCATGAGAAATGTTACATAGCACCTTCGTCGACTTGCCACTTCAATTGTTATAATTCCACATTTTATTCAATTTTCGGAGTGGTAACAGTATATTACATAGCTAGCCTATAAAGTGATATATTTCGCACAAGTAAATATTTACGGAAATCTAATGAGTGCATGAAATACAGTTTCCAACTAGTTATGTATACTATTCCTCATACGACCATAAATATTTGAATTATCACAACTCCAGGTTTCACCCACTGTCCATTATCATCCAATGAAATTTCACGGAATTTTATTCATCATCATGGTGGTCATTTCTGGCAACTGTGTTGTTTGGCATAGTCATAAATGATAATATTTCCTGAATATTTTTTCAATCCGGAATGAAAGACGTAATATACACAAGCGTAATACCCGTAAGCGTGTTTACTTTCGACTTTCCTGTTGGCTATAGTGAAATGGATTATTTTCTGAATGGAAAAAAAAATAAGGTATTCAACTCTCACGTGTATAAAATTTTAAATCACGAGTAATAGCGAATCCTGGAGCAGCTGTCGAATTCTGTACTCAATGAATTCAGCTCCTCCAAATGGTCGTAGTAAATGTTATCCCGACCGCTGTAGTTCTAGGATTTCATGAAGTATTGTGGAGTATAATGTGGGAAACAAATTTGGAACGTAACTACGAATACCCATCATCATCATCAACATAATCGTCAATACTATAATATACTGATATAATTTCATTGAACATCCATCCTTCCACAAAAATATATAGGATAGTCAGGATATCACTTTCTTCAAGTAGACACACGCACTATACAATTGTACAGTGTGTGTGCTTTATTGGAGGTGATCAATATCTTCCATAGATATTACGTAGGACTGAAGAGATGATGTATAGATCCTCAAGTGTTGATTCAATATATAGAAATACCTTTCCCTTCACTATGCTCATTCCTTTCATTAGCTTTGAGAAATTTTCCTCCAATACTCTATGATCTCAACCACAGATATACGGAATGAACTATCATTTGATTGGCACATACTTAGATGCACAAGTCAACATGTTATTCATGAAACAGACCTTGATTAATTTTTCGTGTGATTTCTGTATTTTTCTGTGCTGATTCTATGCTTTTCAGTACTTTGGTCTTTTCAGGCCAGTCTTCTAAAATATAATAATCCTGTGCCCATAATATATACAGTAAAACATTCTATCCTTGACACTATTTCAACGACTTGTTATCTTAGGAAGAAAACTGAATTCAAAATGCAATGATGATGATATAAAAATTCTGCATCATTTAATTTCCCTAACGAATCGAAAACAATGGATTCATCGAGATGTTATCAATTTTTCGGATACTTTGAACAAGATTCTCAACCGAGTATTGATTTATAATTGCGTGCTCGTATTTATCTCATCAATATTCTCCATTTGCTCTGAACTTGACTTGCTCAAGTTCTCCACGGAGTTCGAAGTGAACCCGAGTTCTCAAACAAAACAGATTGAAGGCAGGCTGATTCCTTCGCTATCCCATGATCTTTGGCAATCAATCAATGAACCCACTCGGATTCCTGATATCAACAATTATTATGCCAACACGCTCGACCTATTTCTCACAAACAATACGGAACCTTACGAAGAGAAAGTCCGTGCACTACTAGAAAACTTGGACCAAACACTGTATTTACAACATATGTTTTTATATCATTCCGTGAACCGAGAGATTTCGGAGATTATTGTACAAGGGTTACATACTCACATACCCCATATGAACAACTCATCAACCACTGAGGGAACGTGGTTCAATGAAACCTCTTCGCTTCGGAGCAAGCAGCTTATTGTCGTTGGCGCAGGAACCGAAGCCCGGAAACTAAAGTTGAAGCTTGAAATACATGAAATCAAACAATAGACTCAACTTTTGTCGAAATGTTTGCAGAAAATTTTATTTTTGATCCACAAGGCCGAGACTTTCCTGATAAAGCTAAAATTACTTCCGTGAAGGCAAAATACTACACATCTGCTCCGCCTCAATGCCAAGAAGGTTACGTTGCCAGACGGAATTGCTCCAATTGTTCCAGAGATGTGCCCAAAACTAACTAGTTCTTAGTAGGTTCTCCACCCTTCCATACGAACTTAGTGCATTTCCTTCTAACTGGATGATAGCAAGAGTACAACCGATTTCAATTTGGTAAATAAAACCATCCCTAACAACTATAGGTTGATTGCACGGATATCTGTGGAAAAACGGGAAAGTAATTGACGTCGAACTCATCCTGAGTTCGATGTCGATTGTCGATGATTTGAACTGTCCGATATCTGGACAGTTCAAATCATGAACGACCGACAGTATGGCTTCCGTCACCAGAGATCTACAAGATACCTGCTCGCCTACGTGATAAGTATGTGGCAGGTTTGAAGTAGAGAAACATGTGGAGAATCTGGCTGTGGTATTGGATATATCTCCAAAGCATTTGAACGAGTTTGGCGCCAAGGCTTTTCGGCAAAACTTCCGTCTTGAAATTCCATCTCTCAACTATTTAATCGCGTATCCTCACATATAGATGACTCTAGTGGTGGTAGGATAGAGTCTCATCTGATACAATGACATCTGATGCAGGTGTTCCACAAGGATATTTCTCAGCACCAACTTCATTTTCGCTCCACATCAACGATCTGTTGAATATGACCTCCAGCCCAATCCATATATTCGTGCATGGAAGTACGTTCTTGCCATCTTCACCTCTAAGAGCTCCTATATGATTCAATGAGGCCAGAGGTACAAAAAGGTGACAGATTGATACTTAAATAATGGTCTGGCAACAATTTTGAAATGAGGATATGAAAATCTAGTTCGATACAATGAAAACTCATGCTTGTATCTTTACCAAGAAGGCAGATCACACAATGCCTGATATGACTATGCCAGGTACCATTGTTTCTATAAAGTCTTCTATATCCATGTTTGGTACCATCATCAGCAGCGCCCCTATGGGACGAACATGTGATGTCGATAACGAGAACGACTTCACAGAAACATGGATTGTTGTTCCGTGCAAAGAAGTACTTCACACTCCGACAGCTCCTCACAATCTATAAAGCGCAAAACTCTACTGGCCCTGGAGTACTATTCATATATACGGAGTTCAGAACCCAAACATACGCTGCAGATCTCAGAATCTTCTCAGAAGAGATTCGCCTAGTCGGTGATATATACTACACTCACGAGTTCATCGACCTTTTTAAAACATCGTAGAAAAGAGCAATCTATCAATCTATCGATCATGTAAAAATTATATCTATCTATCGATTATCTCACCACGAGTGATACCAGGTGAACAAACAAGAAGAGCTCAGCTACATTTTCAGGCTACAAATATGCCGAACTTCGCCTCATCAAGCATCAATCATTGGCGAAGTCGTGGAACTCTTGAACCCTAATGAAACCAATTTCTCTAGACACTTATGGAACATTCCAAAAACCATCGGCCTCTCCCAACATTACACCGCTGACTTGATAGGTTTTGCTCTCGTGTTGTCAATATGAATTCCTCAGAACTATTTAGAGCTCAAGGACACTAAGTGAGTCACTGAGTGAGCCACTAAATGATTTCATGAATTCGATTTCAAACAGTTGTTGATTCAGAACTTTTGAATCAATTCAAACCGATTACTGAGAGTCGAAGCTCATTCTAGCTCTCCTGATATCTGGATAGCTCCCTAGCTATTATACAGGATGTCTCCAAACGGTGGAGACATAGCTCAACCATAAATTCCTGGGATAAAAATAATATGATTCAACCCAACTCACCAATATACAAAATCGCCTAGATATGACAGTATAAGGCGTGAAATAAATGAATAATCGATTTCTAAAATTTTTTTATGGCATGTTCTGTTATTCCTATAATTAATGTGCTTTAACATGGTTCTGGTCTTCAAAGGTCTAGCCGTAAGAGATTAGATCTGATGAATGGAATAATCTCATTTTGTATTAACTTTGTTAGAAAAAATGTTAGAGTGATGAAATAGACAGTGCTAACAAAAAATCATTCCAAACACGTTGAAATCAATTTTCTCCTCGTAAAGTTCAGTTCGAGTATGGAATTTCATGATATGTTTTCTCACTATCTTGTGAAAAAATATTGGATCGGTGCACTGAAATACCAAATGTGAATTTGTCATCGAAGTGCAGTGTTTCTCTTGGCAAACTTCGAATGATATCATTCATTGAATTAGAGTCAAAATCCTTCTACCAACGCATAAGCAAGGATGTGTTTTTTTCTTCCTGACTAACACTCCTCATCCGTTTCGGTGACCTCCAGAAATTGAGAGTTCAGTAATGGTAAGAATCATTTTTTTTTAACTGACCTGAACTATCAAACACATGGCAAATTCTCTCTCGAATGATCGAAACTGCACCGACAAATTCAGCACTCTACAACTGTTCCATCATACGAGATTGATTAAAGCTTAGTAAAATCAGCTTCGATCATCAGTAATGAACTTTTAAAAATCGAACTGAAGTTCCTCAAGTGTGTTGTTTCTATTTCCGAAAGTTATCGATTTTACGGTTTTCATAGGTTTATGGCCAATTTCCATTCGATCATATCATGAACTTTCCTAATCAGTATTGTTTTACATTTATGGAAATGAATTGAATATCGAAAAAATCGAATCAGTAGATAAGACAATGATATACCAGTCTCTCAAGTGATCAAGTGTCTATATAGATACATGCATTTGGTACAATACAGTTTCAAATGGATGAAATATGTTAGTGGATATCATAAACATCATTTCCATTCCATCATGGTGAAATAGTAATGGATAGTAATGGATACCATAGATAGAGGTGAATTTCAACACACTTGCTACTCTCATTTCATTTTGATACTTTCATCTTCATTCATTCATGAAGAAATCTAGTGATTGATCAACTTGGCAATCATTTATTCAATATATGGAAGTATCTAACAAGTTGTTTCGGCTCCAAAATGAATTTTTAGGCAGGTATAACTATGGTGCGACCAGAGTATCATTCCAGATTATTCGTTCCATACACAGGGTGATCCAATAAGTCGGGAAACGAATGCCATATATTTTTTTCAATTGGATTAGATTCTAGAATTTTCCAGCACATTTTTTTTCTTTCGAAACCGTTTCCCGATCAATTTTCATGGGATATCTGATTTTTATTCGAATAAGTATATATTAATGATGTTCTGAGAAGGCAGAGAGCGAATATAGTATAGCGATATGAATGGATATAATTTGTGAAATCTGAATAGGTAAGTACTCAATATACAAATAATATTGAATTGATCCCAAGAGTCGATTGTCGTCAGTCGAACACTAAATCGATAAATGACAAACAATAAAAAAATCAATGTGAGTTTATGGAAAGTGTAATATTGTGTTCATTTCCACATATGATTTCATTAGTATTAGAAAAATCTAGAAATAAATCTGAGTCAATTCTTCTCATAGTGCATACGTTTTTATTTCACTTCAGGCATTGTACTTATGCTGTGATTGTAAACTACTTCCAGGAGACTACCGTTCAAAATTGTTATTCAGACCTAAAATTCACATGATGAATTTCTACCGGAATTATTCTTCAATCATGCACTGCAAGATAATTAATAGTTCTAAACGTTGGTGACTAGGGGCAACGATACGGCAAAATAAGTTCTTGTCTTTCTGAGGACATATTCAGAGTAGTTATGTCCTACTTACTGTTATTGATAGTGGAATACATTCAAATATGAGCCTTTTCTGTTAGGACCTTCCTTCGGAGCGAGGCACAAGCAATGGCTACTCATGTTTTCCTTAACTGCTATAGCTTATTCAACGAGGCTACATATCACCGTGGCAATCACTGCCATGACATCAAAGGCAAGCTCGAACACAGATATACCGGTAAGAAAAATGATTTTTCCAGCTAGTTGCAACTTCTAAATTTGACACATTGTTAAGGTTGATTTTGCTGTTGTACCTCAAATGATTTCACCGTATTTCCGACTGACTCATTGTTCAGCTTGAGAAAAATAAGTTGAGTCTTCCCATCGCTGAAAGTGATATAATTACTCTCATTCCAAATCAGTTACGTCGGTATCAGTATAAGCAATAGATGAACTGAGTAAATATTTAGGATCCAACACAGATCCCTACGGCATTCCGTGCTCTATTGTAACAGAGTCGGATACACTGTCTTGTCATTCAAATTCAGGCCAGCTTTTTTTGTGACCTCATGATGGACTGTGTCGAAAGGTAGAGAAAGATCTTCTACTCTTGCGATGCAGTGCTGTTAAATGTTGAATGTTGAATTGAATTGAATATTGTCACATAGTGCATCAGTGATTACTGATTTGCCAGACTTTAAGGGCCGGTTGCATAAAGGTTCATTAAGTATTTAACGTCACATTAAATATTTGTCGTAACGTTATATATGGAATTCGGTTTCATAAACATTCATCATATACTTGATGATATGTTAACTTAATCACCTAATTAACTCATGAAAATGCCCTATTAGGTAAAAAAGCAGTTTCACAAAAGCCAATCAACTTTAAACGTCACATCAAATCGCCTTAATCCTGGCATTAACTTGATGAGTGCTCGATGACTGATTATGTATCCGTTTTTTTTAAGATATGGTATCGGACTGTTTGCATTCTATTATATTTTTATGTCTGTGAAGGAATGAATTGGATATATGAGTTCCAATCGAAAGATAGGTACCAAATTTTAAATATTATGGTAAACTATACGTACTTTTTAACAATCTCCAATATGATTCCGTATAGTTTGCCCCCCGTTTTTTCTTCAAGCTATCCATATCAATATCCATACTACCACAGATCTGTGAAGCTGCTTCGTCAAATCAAATAATTAAACTCAACCTATAAATGCGCGAAGTATCATCATTTACAAGCACGGAACGTGTGGATCCAGCAAATTAGCCCTGTTGCCACGCATTTTTCGTCGTTAGTTAATGGAACGATAATCATAACATAGGAGAGTTTTATGCAACGCAAATAGGATTTAACGTAACATCACCGCTAATGTGGCATCAGATAATCACATGATTAATTTTTCTTTATGCCACCGACCCTAAGTCATGTTGGAATTTCATCACTACATTATTCAACTGAAACCAAAGCTCTTAGAGTATATTTGTGGGGTTCCTCAGAGCTCCATATTAGGTCCTCTACTCTTCTTGATCTATACGTCTCCCTCCAGAAGTAGTCTGGCTCAATATGAGCCACTTTCCATCATAATCACATTACTTTTCATGCAGATGACACCCAAATATACTTTTCTTTTTTCGGTAATGATATGGATAAGAGTAACACCATGATGAACGATGACCTTCTAATTCCGTGATAAACCTGTCGAATTCTGCTGAGAATCTAGGACTCCTTTTGTACTCTGAACTGAAGTTTGATAAACATGTTGATCATGTGTTCAAAACTGTATGACGAAAATGAAACTTTTATATAAATGTGAAGATATCTTCGGACAGAGAGGCTGAAACCATAATCTGGGAATCCTCAGTATTTTCTCACATAAATAACTGTCATGTGGTGTACAGACCCTGTATCACAAGTTATGAAAATAAGCGATTGCAGTGCATACAGAATATCTGTGTCAGAATAGTTCACAATTCGAAAAGAAATCAGCATACTTATGTTGAAAGAGCAGAACTAGGCTGGCTTCCTATGAATGGGAGGCGATTTGAATATGGTAGTGTACTGTTTCTGAAAGTGATCAATTTTGAATCTCTCGCTCATCTTCACCATGGAATTAGATTCTTTTCCAATACCCAAACACAACACTTCTTCTTTCAAGAAATCCTACTCATTTACGCCTTCAGCAAAGTTATGAATTTTCTGCCAATGGAATTCGGGAACCTGACGACAAACTCGCTCAGAAAGAAACTGAAAACTGAGGCTCTTCGAAGGTGAGATGATTATTGATTTCAAGATATGAATATAAATTCATCAGTTATCATCATTGATTGCTTCACTCACTGATTCCATCTCAGTACTCATTTGTAACTCAATATGCTCATTGATTTAGTTTCTGTATTTGTTATCTAAATATGTTTCATAATCCTCCTCTTCAGGCTATATTTGAAATCACATCCATTGTACGCATGCGTAATATCTCCAATTATTCAATTCCTTCTTTCAATTCCTTCTTCTGTACATAGAAACAAATATTTTCCCTCGTTATTTCCTTCGTTACATGGCTTATTGACTGGAGTTATCATTATTATATTCAAAAGTTCAAATTCAGTCTGTTTTTCAACAATATTCAAAGATATTTCACTGGTATCGGCATTACTGAGATCGGTCTATTTGGTTTGAATCATTTTTCTTTATGAACTTGTGATATATGGGATGAATGAAAAACTGATGTATCATCTTCAGTGCTGGGATATGTTAATTAGTTGTACCAATGGATCAATAATGAAATCATGAAGTATGAAATCTCCAGATGATGAGAATATCAAATCCTAATACAAACATCTCATGATCAAGTTTATTGACTGCTCGAAATTATTTATCATAATGTTCTACTTTAGAATTTCGACTGGAACAACAAAAGCATAATCCTTTCATCGTTCTTCTGGGGCTACATAGTCCCCCAGATCCCTGGAGGAATAATCACGCAAAAATTTGGCACCAAGAAGATCCTGTTGGTGTGCATGGTCGTCAACTCCTTTTTCAGCATGTTGATTCCCTTCATGGCCGCAAACTTTGACGCCGAAGGCGTCATAGCATGCAGGGTGGTCCAAGGGCTTTCTCAAGGAGTTTTTTTACCGGCTATACACAACATGATCGGGAAATGGGCAGCCGTTGAGGAACGATCCAGAATGGCTGTAGCCCCATACGCTGGTGAGTTTCCTGTTGCTCCAACATTTCTTGAAGGTCATTTCAAAATATTGCATATGAGAAATATCAACAAAACTCCTATCGAATCATTTCATGGTGACTCAGATTATAAATTGTTGATTTCTGTTGTTTGTCTCAGTTTTTTGGTAACTATCTCTGAAACCTGATGTTTTCACCCCAACTTGTATATCATCTAATTTCTTCACAATCTATGTGATGTATGAGTAGGCAATTTCCACTCAACTGAATGGATATGAAATCCTATCACTTCATTGTGAAATATCAAACCCACCAATCACAATCCATGCAGTTAACTATTGTAACTACTACTGAATTGGATTTGCCAGATAAAAAACATTATCAATCTGACGAAACAATGAACATCGTAAATGTATGGTTGATAATGAGTTATTGCAGTAGAAGAAAATATGTACTGTATAACTTTAGTGAATTGTTATATCATTGATGTAATAATACATCAATGTTATATCCATAATATCCTCTCTTGTTGTACAATTTACTATTTAAGGCGACTGACGTGAACATTGACGTTCGCGAATACGATAGCGTTCTTGAAGTATCAAATTTTATACTTTTAGTGAACGTTTCATACCGCATTCAAATACTTCATGGCCGAATATAATCAAACAGCTGACTATTATTTTTGTCGTGAGATGAGTCTCAAGATGATCAGAATGAATTCAAAACGGTCGAGTGATATTTGAGAAAGATTAGGATTATTTCATGAACACTACGGAATCAATTCATAACTGAGAATCATTCATGAACGGTAGGAAGTACGAGCTTCTGAACTTTCCTCGTTCGGGGGACAACTTTGTAGGTTTCGTCTTTTTGCATTAAGCGCTTCCCAGACAGTTTGGAATTCGATATCTTCGAATGGCTTATTATAAATCCCTGATGACGATCAGACATCTGGAATTTATATCATAACTATTTCGTGGTCAGTGAATCTTGTTATTGTTCGAAAATTATAATATTATGATATTGATGATCCGCCATGTACAAGGTTATGATAGTGTGTCAATAACTGGGGGATTGTCAATGAATGGTGGCATCACCTTATTGATAACTCCATAACATGAATATGTCAGTTGACCATGGTAGTTTCTGAACAATGTCATCAGACATCTATCTCCTTGCATATAGGAGGGGTAATCCAGAACAGCGGATACTTTTAGAATCTAGTATCTATAGTTAATATTATATGTGGCGGAAAAATCATTCATTCTTTTTGAATGATATGCATGCGAATAAGTTCTGTGCGTTGAAAGGAAAATGATTCCGCAATTCAGTTTTTTTTTTTCAATTACAGTAGTGTGTAAAGCATGTGTTTATGAAATATTCATCAAATCGGCGATTTGCCACTCCCGCTTATTAGCGAATTGAAACAGAGCTAAACTTTACATGAATATGCTCTAAAATAATGACCACTCCTATCATGGCTATAGCTATTAATTTGTTGAAGGGTCTGATGGACTTTGATAGATATGAAATTGGATCATCACGTGTGCCCGTTTCAGTTCATTATCAGCTGGAATATTAAAAGATCTTGATTATTATTTTGACAGTTCCATGTTCCACCCAAGCATTTTATATTTTATTCAGATATTTCATGCACCTAGCAATAATTATAATGTGGTTATGATTCATCACTCTAACCAACTTTTCCTATCTCGAACAAATCACAATTACGTCAGATTTTTTCATTCAAACCAAATGGATCATTAGTTGGCAAGACAGCGCAAAACTGAAAACATATTTTCATTGCCATTTTCTACCACCTACGGTAATGTTTCCAGATTTACCATCCGACGTTTCATTCCCGACCATTCTCATGTTTGTAAAACGACAAAGCCAACTGGAGTGATATTAGTTTCACTTGATCGTCTGTGCTTCCAAGAAATCGAATTATAATGCATCGTAAATATATGTGAACAAAATGAAACTCATTGTTAGTATTGTCAAATAACGGATGACAATGAAATGAAATCGAAATGAATAATTTTTAAGATTTTCTCGGAAATCTTTGGGAATACCTACACGAAGAAGCCAATCTTTTCAAACGGCATTTTGTTATGCTCAAAATTGCGTAACTCCAAAATAATCAACATAGCAACAATATATCAGAAAATCAATCATTTCCAGTGCGATCCATAATCATTGAGCTTTGTGCGATTTCTCCTACCTGCTAGTAGCTTTTATTGACCTTGCCACATCATCCCCAAATGTCAGAATCTAATCATTTTCTGTGGAGCTCAGGTTACATATTTGTATTATAAGGCTACTATTTTGTGATATCGGTTCGTCGCGGATACCCTGACACTAGATATGAAAAGGATATAACAACCGAGAAAGAATTGAGCAAATATGCTTGCTTGCATTCTTCTGAAGAGAGACAATGACTCAAATCTGAATAAGCAAATAATCAATCAAAGATCAATTATTGAAAAACACATGGTAACCCACATTTAGCTTTGTCATATGTGAATTGATGAAACTGAGGAAAAATATTTGAGAGTAGAAACTTGACCATATTGATAATCAGGACGGAAAGAGATACGTTACCAAATTGTCCAAAGATGAGTGGAAACTAAATTCGATTCGAAGATATATTTCTTCGAGATCGAGTATTAGCGATGAATTTCTCGTTCAGGTATCTGAAAGTTGAATTTTGATAGTGATTATTGATCTTTCATCACTACAAATGTACAATAATACCAAATTTATCCTAATTAATATCATATAGTTGAAGAAAATACCTCTTCCTCGATTAATTTACAGTCAGTATCAAAGTAAATGATTTTGAGAACGAATTATATGCACCCAATCAAGTTTCTTCAATACTGGTTCGATGAAAAATATTCTCAAAATTTATTTTCAGGGTCAATTACTGGAGTAATGGTAACGTTGCCATTGACTGGTTACATTTGCAAAAGTTCAGTCGGATGGCCAGCTGTTTTCTATATATTCGGCAGTTTTGGATTCATCTGGTCCTTTTCATTTTACTTTTTTGGAGCTGGTAGTCCATCTTCCCATGGCAGCATCACCAAAGAAGAAAAATCATATATTGAAGAGTCGCATAAGAATAGAAACGCGAAGGCAAGTGTGGACATAAAGTTTTCTCTCCTGCTATAGTCATTTCATATATCAATAGGGTGGTGGTGTATTATTACCGCTATAACTACCAATTCCTCCATTTTATATATGACTATTGATAATATTTTCTCACTCATAGGCGACAATAAAGAGTGATTGTAGCAAGATATGTATAATATCAGGAAGAAACGATTATAGAGGACTATTTTGTGCCTCACTTTTTTATTCACTGTTAATGTTAAGATACTGAAGCATCTTGGTAATGGATATACAGGGTGCCTTGAAAAGATATTGACAAATTTTAAGAAGACATCAAAAAAAGCATTTCTGTTTATATAATCATATGTCCGTGAACACTATTTATTTAATGATTTTGCATTACTAACATATTAATCATGGTTTGCAATAATTGTTCCAAATGTTGACCATTTACTTCAATACAAAGATAGCACCCTCGGGTCATTGACTTGCGATTTCTTTGACGGCAACTACTCACGAATAATAAATTTTACAACGACCCTAAAGTAGGAATTTTCGAAATGTTCATGATAAGGAAATATCGTTGCAGCCCGTGGTCAACCAAATGAAAAACCAAGTAAAAAAACTTTCCAAATTACTCTTTGCGTATGATTTGAATAGTTCTTTTTGCTGTACAGCCCATACGGCTCATTTGCAGACATATATTTATGTAAACATAAATGCTTGTTTTGATGTGTCCTATCACCCCTCAAAGTATCTTTTCGGGACACCATGCATACTCTATGGTAACTGATGCAGCTCAACTATGGATTATTTTCCAGCATATATTGAGAAGTCCATTATGTAATATCATATTTGTTATGTTTTGATTGCAGGACTCAGCAATCCCTTGGCTAGCAATTTCCACTTCTGTGCCGGTATGGGCACTTTTAATAGTGAACCTTCTACAAGGATGGGGAATATCTGTAGTTGGAACCGAAATGCCTCTATTTCTCAATAAAGTTCTGAAATTCGACATCGAATCCGTGAGTAAACTTTCGAACCTGGATATATAATTCTTCAGCTCATTCATTACTTCGATCAATATGGTGATTCCATAAAATTTACTGAAGTTGTTACCCTCTTTATGGTATTCAAAATGAACTTGGCTAATTTTTAATTCACAATTGCAGAAATTCTTAGTTGTGCAAATTATTGCACGATTACAGTATTGCAGAATGCACATTTTTGATTTTTGTTTTTATTAAATTAGGCCTCTTCGTTATTATTCTTCTTCATTATTTCAGCCCTTCTGACAATATGACATTCAGCTACAAACATTCTCCAAATTTACACCCCCATAACACCGCTCCTGTACATCCACCACCATGAAGAGCGATAGTTCATCTTCTTTCCAACTAGCTTTATATTTAAATCGAATTCTCACTAGTAATACCACTAGAGGTCAAATTATTTCACCAAAATTCCACACCAAATGTGTTTCCAACAACATCAATTTTCGACTTTATTAAGTTGACAAAACCTGTCATTATAAACGTCAAAAAAAATTCCAGTATAATCCGCTGTTGGGTACCCACCAGGAAAAAATCTCCGATAAAATTCATCCGTTGCTATGGTGATCTGATAGAAATACACGTTCTAATTGGTTGAAAATCACATGTGTGGAATTTTCCCGAAAATATACGATGTTACACCACGGAAAGATTTCGTGTCAAAGAAATCTCTTCAATCCCCGTATTTTTACCCTGCCTGGTCTTGCCATTCATGAACAAAAGCAGAAAGTTCAGATTTGAAGAGATCTTCGAAATGACACCAAAATCATCCACCCAACAAACATAAAACTTGGAAAAATTTGTGAAAACTGCAAGATTCCCAACCGTTACAGGAATTCTCGATGCAGCCCTGACTGAATTCTAATCGATGAGTAAATTAACATGTTAAATTCAGTCATGGAACGTTCTGGAGATATTTACATAAAGCTAGCTTCAATTCAGAGGTGCAGTTTACTGTTCCTAGACGTTGTGGATCAACGGCTAATCTGCCGAAGACAAGGCACAGTTGTATGGAAAGCATTTGGTGACGAATGAGTATGTGCCAGGTCATTTTAGGAAACTATACAGTAATCATTTCAAATCTCTCCAAACCGCTCAAAGCTAAGACGAAGGCAGGGAGAAGAATTCATTGAAAAAGCATATCCATCTATAGACTACAAACTGTTTGAGGAAAAAAAATATCGGATAGATTCAATTCTCATAACAACAGTTATTGCATTCCATATGAAAGAAGGAAGTCATGCATAGAAAACGTGAACATTTTTAAATTGCTGAATTTTGAAAACAAAAACTGGAAGAGTCTATTGAAATATTTACCACAATATAGTTGACCTCGACCTACTCTGGAAAAACATGTTATCTTCATATCAACAGGCACATTCCCTTCCCTCGAGATCAAGAACAGAATAACCTACCTAATTGACGGAAACCTATATAAGCTGAAAGATCTTTTCATTCCACAAAACCGACTAACGTCATAACTCATGCTATCAGATGATAATTGTAGATTTCTCAATACTCATCGGATATCGAAAATTTGATTCAACTTCCCATATCAATGAATGGGATGAAAAATTAGTTCCGTCATGCAAGGCTTTGGAAATCTGCCAACTCATGATTCTACAACGGCTAATTCCTTGTATTTTTCAGAATGGATTATTGTCTGCTGCCCCCTATTTGATCGGGTTGATTGGTAGCATGTGTTTCGGTTGGATGTCGGACTGGTTGATTACGAAACGATATCTGACAATGACCAATGCGAGAAAATTATTCACTATAATAGGTAAGATATTCGGTTTACCGTGAGCCCAAAAAATGAGAAAACCGAAAAAAATAGCAGAGAACACACGAATAATTATTTTCCCTCCAATATCATCATTCTTTCATGAGAAAACTGAAAAAACTACATATTCAATAATCGAGGCCTGCTTTGATGATTTCCTGCTATAGATTCGAAGTACCCATGTTGTCAAATTATTATAGTTATTGGTATTACCGGCATAAATTCATGCCTCCAAGCATGATATTGATGTCGTCATAAACAGATACATATAAGAATGTCATATTATTCACATCATGAATTTACACGAATCTACATTACATAAAAACTACGAATTCATGTACTTTTCCAAATTCAATACCTAATAATTGATTTTTCAGCTTTTCTGTGGAATTTCCTCTCCTCGTTTCTAAAAAATTAAATTAAATTATTTCAATACATTTTTAGTAAGGACAGATTTGTGATCTGCTCCAAAATGTCACTGCTCTTGAAATTAAACCTTTAGATATCTAAAAGAGAAATTCTCTATTTGTCTATTTTGATTTTAAAACATCAAAACGATTCAAAGTTTGATTCAGATTATTGTGCTCTTTCCAAATATTCAAACGAATTTCGGAAATTCGAAAATACAAGGTGTTTTTTCGAGGACCCAGAAATATGTTTATTTTTTTGTTAATCCGGATGCTCTGCATTTTGGTCCTTGGTAGAAGTTTGCGAATGTCTGACATAATTATCAAAATAATATATTGGGTAGTTCGAAATGTATGACCTCACAACTAAACGAGCAAAATCGATGTAACAACCTATATCTTGATTATACAACTTTTAAGACCCAACAAATACTATATTTGTGATTTAGAACCACCTTGGTGACATCTATCCACTCTTGACCTATATCATTTTCACAAAGAAATACCTTGTACTGAAGAACTCTTGTTTCTGAGGTTTAAAAATAAGAGGGTGTTGTGGTTTGAAATCACACTTACACATTACATATGGGAATATATAAAATTTTCCGTTCGAAATCTCAGACTCTTCATAGGTATTGTAGAATAAAATCGAATAGAAATTTGCATAAATAAATTGTGTCTCAACCACTCAGATTTCCTATAACTGAACCATACATTTGCGACATAATCTGCTCATGGAAAGCCCACAGGCGTACGCTCCGAAAATTGCTATATTTAGGAGATCGATATGGATTCAACCTGATAACATTATACTGTGCATTATAGCCTCCAGGTATAGCCACTTATCTCGTTTAGCATATAAATGGGGCGATGTCTCTGTAAATCCTTACACTGGGGGTACAGAACTGCATATGATATTTTCCGATATGTCAATACTGTAAACAGATTGAACACAATACACAATACCTTTCAATAACATGTACCTACTGAAAAAACAAAACGTTCATTCAGCTATTCCATCTCCATATTATAAGTATATCTCAATCAATTTTGGCACAGCTTTGGACGTGATTCTCATTCAAATTGAATGTGCCGTATTCTGAAACCACGGTAACGTCACTCATTGAGATTGATATTTCTCATTGAAGAAAAAAAAGGTATCAACATTTAACTCACTCACAAGTGATAACAGCTCAACCAAAAACAAACACTGAATTATACCCATAGTATGATTATGACATGTAGTATTGTCACGCCCTGCACAAATGCATTAGGTCAAGGCAATCATTACTTATTGATTTTGCAATCAATAAGTAATCAATTCAAAAAGTCACATCAGGGTTTCTCCCGGTTCCTGTTCGTTAGAAGTTTTCATGGTTAGAAAAAACTTGGAAGTCCCAATTTTCAACTCTAAGGTTATTCAACTTTCTCTTTCATTTTGGCATATTTACAAGGTCATGTCAGAAGTCGCCATAAAATATTCATTCCATTTTTGGATCGCATTAGGAGTTCCTTCAGGTTTCCCCATACCTTGATTCTTTTGAAAACTTTGCAAGATGTCTCTAATTTTCAATACTGTGCCTTTTGTCAATTTTCCACTGGTGATAAACGCTTCTACGGTGAACGAGAGCACAGGAATAATACTCTAGAGATCCACATTGACCATACACTCATTTTCAGGATCAATGTCTGTGACATTGACACTTGCTTCATCGGATACAGCATATTCATGTTGATATAAGACAGGTGCGCGCATTTCTATCCAATGCAAGTTTAGACAATTAAACCAAATCGCTTTACCTGGATACGTAGGAGTTATTGGTTCTCCTGAAGAGGGCACTATTATTCGACTGAATTTAGGGTGGCAGAACTGAAAACAGTGAGAACTGCAGTTCTACCAAACCTGCAATAAAACAAAATTGAAACATGAATGGACTTTTGTGTATGTAATTGTTGTATTTTTGATGAAATCATGATGAAAAGATTTGAATGAGTGAAATCGAAACATTTGTAAGACAACATGGAATTTGGAACGCAATTTTTGTATAATTAGGGCGCCATCTTCAGGAAACCCGCGACTCCTACATCACTTGGAGGTAAAGCGGATTGGTTTAAACAAAAGCGCATCAGTGCATTCACTATTCTCAATTCATTATGAGCATATCCATAATTTGATAACCTGTATATTCAAAGCTGAATAAATCCGTTCTTTCAAATGTGACAGCATGTTTTTGTGGGATGATAGGATGCAGAATTTCATTATTTATCGATCCTCTCCATTCCTTCCTGTACGTATTTCTAACGGTTTCCTAATTCATGTCCTCTATATTTTTTGATATTTTTGGCAGAAACCGAAACATGTCTTTCGTAACAAAATTAACATGACTGAGAACGCAGAAATTTACTTCTATTGAAACATGAAAACAAACCAAGAACATCACGAAATTCAGAACGTAATAACAAATGAAAATCTTAAAGGAAATTTGAATATGATGACAAAAAATAACAAATGAATGTGAAATTACAATGATAATTTTTTGGTATGACCGCCAGTTTGGTTCAAACTAGAGAGGAACCGTGTCCACGATATGCGTTCACTAATCTAAGTCCAGACGAACTTCGGAGGTCTGTTTCGCGAGGAGTACAGTACAGAATGTTGAATAACCGACGGATTTCGTGAGAAACTCTTAACTCTATCAGCGTTATTATCAAATGATCGTACCCAAAATATGAAAACTATGATTTTGTCTGTTTTCACTCTATAAATCATGATGATTTCGTAACCTCGGAAGCAATATTGACCCTTATATGAAATATTTCATTAGTTTCATAAGCAGGTATCAATATTTCTAGTTTCTGCAAAATATATGGGGGCTCTTAGTATACTGAAGGATTTTCTCTAATTTGAAGATGTCTCCTATTCGTCGAGCAATAGCGAGAACGATCTGTTTCGGCCAACCAGAAGGCCTCAACAGTCACCCTTAATCTGACATATTGGAAACACTTCGTGACTCGTATATGCATACGAAACTCCAAATCAGGAATTTGAGTTCCTTCAAAACTACTCGAAACGAACCGTGTAACTAGCGCTCTCTGAGAGAATCAGATATAAAAATAAATTCATGGGATGTATCAACTTTCATAACATATTCATATACGAAATTTCATTACAATAACGCCAGTACTACCGACATGATAGTAGAAGATGTGTAACAACCTGTATATAGCATATACATATGAATATGTGTATTATATTCATGTTTATCCATGAACGTATATAAAAATAAGCACATATAGAAAATTCACATGTCTATGGTTGGAGGTACATATTCTAGCATTTCAGCATATTCCACCATTTTGGGAAATTTTGTCTATTTTTGAAGCTCTGTATCTCATTACCCATGCTGATCCGAAATGAATTTGACCAAAGAAACTTCAATGCTCCACAGCATTGATCAGACTTATCCGAGTCGTAGGGCGTGAAAGAAAATAGGTATGAAAAAACTTGGACCCCCGCAGCTCAGCAGATGGAATTTTTGTTTGAAAATGGATTGTAGTTCTAATGGGTATCAAGAAACTGTAGACAAAAGTTTCAGGAAGTTTGGATTTTTTGCAAGAGTAAAACCTTTCACGACAGGATATGTTTCAACAAAACCAACAAGATCCAAGAGATACCTATGAGCACCATAAAAACATGAACAAAGAACTTTTGAGAAGAACCACACCTGTTTGGATTCAAGTACCTAACCATAGAGACTCAGATACTCATTACCGGAATATCATTCGACCACAGACATTATTTTTGAACGTTCAATCCACTGAGGAGCACATGTAATGATGTAATCAGTTGGATATTTGGAATTGCAACTGGAATGGAATACGATATTGGTTTATAGAAAATTTTCTTGCTCAAAATAACCTGAGAAACATATTACTCGAATGCAGTATTCTGTTTGATTCGAAAAACACTTTCACATTCAATAGACAGCTTCATCATTCACTACACGTTGTATTCCCATCTCTCCTCCCTGTCAACGACTACTCACAAATAGCTTTTCAATCACTGCAGTGACTGGAAGGAATTTTCTTTTGATTTTCAGGTAGTTTAGGAGGAGCGATTTTGCTTTTCATCTTTGGTTTCTTGCCAGCAAACGACATCACATGGACGGTGGTTACTTTAATCGGCCAGGCTGCCATACACTCTGCCGTCTCAGTAGGATACATGGCCAATCACATCGATTTGAGTCCGAATTTATCGGGAACGATTGTTGGAATCATCAACACTGCCGCCGAGGTTTTCTCCATAATAACACCTGTAACCGTAAACTATATTGTGACTGATGAGGTAGGCCACTGCACCAAAACTACTTATTCTCTCAGGGTGGGTATTTTGGGGGCAAGGCAATAAGTCAACTGATTTTCTGAATGATATAGAAATTACTGTATTACTAGAGCTACAAATACAATAGAGCGGCAAGGGAGTAGTATGTATTTCCTCACTCAGTGGGTATGGATAATTAACTTTTGCGGGCTACTCAGTTCACCAAGCTGAATCATGTACCTGATTCATCACTGCACACCGCTCTGATTCCAGGATTTCAGTCGTAAAAACACCAAAATTTTTGCGTCCAAAGAATACCTAACAAACGTTCAGTTTTACCGAAAAACCTCCCTGATGTTGATATTTTGAGATTGTAATTATGTAGGTTGATCAATTGAGGAGTAACCTGAATTACTGCTTCTGAATCAACGTTCTTACAACACTGATTGTGCAATCATCAATAATACCGATTTTGTTGTGATTTTTGTGTCATCATCTACATATAAGTGATTCAAAACCTCCAATCCAATCCAAGATTTTTTGTGTAATGGAAAGATAATACATCCAGTTATTGCAACGAAAACATTCCATTCCTAACATCGTAAGAACTGAGGTAGAAACCATAGGAACTCATTCTAATAGTCGAATATTAATTCACTAACAGTCTAAAATAGTCTAAATCTTGAATATCTCCACATTCTCCAGTGGAAGAAATTTTTGATAGGTAGCGATACGATACCTACTGAGATACAGTATAATGTACAGTGCATTCCAATTTGTTGAGACTGCCAGATTTCTCGGTTGTTATTGAGTATGGAGCCTTCCGGTTTTCACGCTCCTGTTCTACTTTTCCTTGAAACTCATGATGGTTCAATCAGATTCTGCATAACTGTTTCCGTTCGAAAGATGCAGGGCAATATTGAAAATTATTACTTTTTTGGACCCCTTCTATATCTGCGAAGACATTATAAATACTGTCGAGGTTGGAACTCAATCTGAAAGAGAATTTTGCGCAGAATCCAGTGACGTACACAATTTTTCTCTTCGGGTTATGATTTTGGAGATACGACAGAAACATATATTTTTTCAATGAAACACCCTGCATTTTATCATCTCATTGAATTCGTTTTTTTTTTCTTCAAAATGATGTATAACACTTTCTAGATTTGATTCTCAGAGATGGGGAAGAGCACTTATTCACACACATTAGTAGGCCACGTATTTTCTATATTAAACAGGTCCCACTTGAGGAATTTTCATTAGTGATTTTTCATAGGAGAGTAAGCGAAGAAGAATTGCGAACACTAATTCACTAACAAGAAATAAAAAGGTACCTAATTAGTTTCGTGTTATTGAGTGTTCGCATTCTTCTTCTTTGCTTACTCTCTTTCGAATAAATAAAAAATGAAAATTTATCAATTGGAACCTCTCTTGTTTGGAGAATTCAGTTATGCAAAATCTGATTGGACCATCTCGAGTTTTAAAAAAAGTAGGACAGGAACATGGAAACCGGAAGGCTCCATCGTCAATAACAACCGAGAAACCTGGCAGTCTCAACCAAAATGGGATGCACTACAACGAGCACAGGAGTACCACAACAAGTGCTTACGGGAGTTTAGGGTGGTGAGTTCTGCAAGTTTTACAATACCAATATCCGGTCCCTCGATATGTGATTCTGAATACAATGTTCTTTCTAGAATTATTCAAATCATGAGGTAATGAAATGAAACATGTTTTATGAAACGGATTTTTATAGATACAAAAATATCATTTGTTTCAAGTTCGTATGAAATTTCCTATTCTGTGTTTCGATCATTGATACCTTACATTATTCAAACAATAAGAGTCATGAGAAATTATCATTTTTTTTTATTTCTTGCAGTCTGATAAAACGCAGTGGAAGATCATCTTTATAATTGCAGGTGTTATGTACATTGCGAGCGCGATTGTTTTCGGTATTTTTGGTACTGGTGAGAGCCAATGCTGGGATAACATGGAAGACTAAAGAGGAAACGATGATAAATAGGATTATGAAGATAAGTATGTATTATATAATAGATTTGTAGCACTACAATTCAGCAAGTATACATCTTTGTTTTCTCTAAAAACTATTCCTACGTACTGAAGTAAAAGAAGCTTGTAGCCGCTTGTAGGTAGTAGATTAAAACTACCAGTTATTTTTATGATTCCTGCAAGTTATTTCAATGAGTTCACGAGTGTCAACTATTCACTAGTCCAACTACTACCGTAATGCTTCATTGAACAATGATTACGGAATGATTCGTATTTTCATGATTATCAAGAGATGTAGTAAGAACCTCGGCATGAGAACAAATTCCAATGCCAGTGGAGGATGAGAATTTCATATTAGTTTCCTATAGTCATGAATTTCCGAACTAATCGGCATTTATTTTTGGATTCGGTACGTCAGTTGCCACTATTATGAAGGCACAAAATATTCTGGAACCATACTTTCATAATGTCTGTAATCTGTAGTGGAAGTGGTATACATAAAGCTATCATTTACTTAATTTGACACAAATAACTTTTTCTCTTCTGCTCTTCATATCATGAATTACATTAATCACAATATCGAAATGTCAGAAATGAATATCTAATAGTACAAAGATGAATAAATGTACCATAGTATGATTTGATATCACAAGGGTACATAAATATGGAAGGGTAAAGATCCTCAATTCCTTCTTAGTTGATCAGCTCATCACTGAGTCATACTCACAGTTCATATTTGTTAGTTATCAAAGCTAGCTCTGCCCTATTTGAACAATTTTCTGTCGATAGGAAAAGGTTGTTAGATTATAATATTATGAAATGATATGATACATGTTTTGAAAGGCACTGTTTTGGCGAAAGGGATTTATGACGAGCGAAGTGGATTGCGCCAAGAGTATGAGTATTGGAAAATTATGTACTATTGTATTATTGTAATTATGTATTATGTATTAAGTCCTGTACCAGAGTTACTATTTCAGCTATCGTTTCATGATAATATATAATTTCAGTTGAATTGATACTATTCTTCTCAATGTACTGCGAGATGTACTGACTATTCTGCTGATCAAACTCGTATCTGTCCATCATATCTTCGAAAATGTTTCGATAATACAGGGTGTTTTCGTAAAGCAGTGAATGAATTCGATATTGTCCTTACATTCGATGAAAAATCAAGTTGACAGTTCATTTCAAACGGATACACCTATATTGTATTCCATATTCGTATAGGGATTTTCATTGACATTCGAACCATGCAAAGTTCGATAGGGTGATTCTGCGTCACACTTATTGGGCATACAGTCAGTATCAAAAAGTTTGCAGGATATATTCACGAATATGTGTTTCTTTTTATGCCTAAATTCATTCGATTGTCGAACTCTGAGAGAAAATACCTAATCAAAATCACCGTACCAGGATAATGCATGAATTATGAACCTGAATCTATCATCCTTGCTTGTCAAAACTATGGATTACTATTATGCTGACTCAACGATGAGCTACTCAGAGCAGCAGCGTTTCTTAATTATTTTATGTTATAAACATCCCAGATCAATTAAGTTGGTCGTAATGTAAACATAGAAGAAACATGATGTTATTGAACATAATGATGAAAGTTTGTTGACTTTTCTATCGAGACAGCGTATCCCTCATACACTGGACCGTAAGGCTATCAATAGTAATACCACTAGTGATTGCCTATTCGAGATAGGTCTGTCGACTTATTTTATAACGAAACTGACGTGCTTGGTGTTTTCTTAAAGCAGCTCAGTTGAATTGAGAAATAAATGACAGGCTTTCGAGATAAATACAATCACGAGTGGTATTTTATTAGACTATCTCACGAACAAAGTGGAAGGTCGAAAATTTTACGATAGAGAGAATCATTGGTGGAAGACATTCAATAATAATAAATTAATCTAAGAAGATATAACCCCAAATCTGTGAGTTTGCTATACTGAATTAAGCGACGGATTTACCGGTACCTCGGTGCAATGTGGGGACCCCAGCATTGCATCATTATTTTTCTCATTCATTAAAAAAAATGTTCGAGGTCGTGAGCATCAGGAAAGAATTCCATAACTTCACCGTTCCATTGAGGAATGATACTTAGTAGAATGAGGTTCGATGTCTCCCGAGCCTGACAATGTAGGGATGACCAGCCTGAGCTCGTCTAGTTTGTCTACTTGGAATCGTTCTTGGTGGCATAATGGGCGAGATTTTTGTTGGGTACCCACCGTGGAAGTATCTATAAAAGTGGGAGAGATCGTCCATGATGATGATGTGCCATTCAAACTATTCATCAAAATGGCGTCACTCTGCTATGTTTTTCAAAATTCTTCTCTTTTCCTCCTTCAAAAAGAACTTATTTCTGCAGACATAAATCATATTGAAGGTTCAAAAGTAATAGCATTTTCATTATTTTTCAAAAAAAGTGTCAACATGATTATTTTCTGATGAGAAATCGTAGATCTGCATTTGTAGCAATATTTCAATCATTCCTGTGCGGAAGTATCAATTTCCTCACTCAGCGAATGGGGGAATTGGAATTTTGGAAATAGAGACAACACTCACTTAAGTACTCCTCGGACATGTTCCAATAATCAGAATTAATCAGACAGCTGACTTCCATCGAACCAAATGTATGAAATTATTTAGGTCCCTGGCGAATGACTCGAAATCTGAATGTCTGTGAAATATCAAACAGAAACGTTCATGCCTACAAAAAAATATTATATTTTTCTATTTATAATTTCCGACATTTACGACGAATCTGAGTTGTTTACGAGTTAACAGCTTAGGTCGATCCATCCGAAACGAATTATGGAAGTTATAAAATGGAAAAAGTATGGCATGAGGATGTGCTTGAGTTTTTCGCATACAAACTGTAATCCTACATAATGGAAAAAAGATCCCAGAATGTTTCTTTACTTGGGTAGATATAAGCGGGTAGAAAGTAGTAGTACCAATATAATATAGGCTTGACCTAATATTGGCGGCAATACAATTTTCTAGGGCAAATAAATTCATCCAGCAATGAAATGAACCTATTAGCTATAGCCTTGATTATAAATCCTTAGTAGTCCCTATACATAAAGTCAGTCTAAAACCTGGGAGAATCATTCTCAAAACGTAAAAACCGACTCATGGAATTCTTCATAACACTACCTTAGTTCTCTCGTTAGTACCCAATCTGTCTGTGACAGCTTTCGAGATGAAAATATTTTTTTTTGTGCGAAATCTGACCATCGAAAAATAACGACTGCTTCTAAATGCAGTCTCAAAATACGGGATGGCTTAGAAGTGAATTTCTTCCGGACTCACAAGGACTGAAATACCCTCTTTATACTTTCAGGCCGTTGAATTTCGTAGCAGGAACTGTTTGGAAATTCATCTCATGATTTTGCAAACTTTCCCAGACTCATACTGAGAACACCAGAAGCTACATCGTCTGCTAGGGCACATGGTTTTGTCAAATTCAATAATTATGAAATTGGCGAAATTACTGCCAAAAGAATTCGGTCGGTAATTATCATCAAAGTTTCAACTAATATGTGAACACATTCTCCTTCCTTGTAATGTAAAATGAGATATTGTGAGAAAAATAGATGAATATAAGGAGATTCGAAACAACTATTAACAAGCTTCTGATATCTGAATTCGAAGTGATGTAGGATGAAGTGCTTCAGCACAAATACAAATGTGAAAAATTGAGTATGATAAGAGGATACCTCGTAAGATACCAAACAAAGCAATTCATCTCATTAATATTGCGTGGTCAGATGTCCTTTTATTTGCTTCTTCGAGCGTTATTACTCTTTGCTTCTTAGTATTTGGGCATTTTAGTTCACTTTCATCTCAATATATTTCTTTCCCCATGGCGAACTAGGAAGCTCTTCTACACCTTTTGCAATCTTCATCAGAAAAGCGTTATGTTAATTTCGAAAGGAATCAAAACGATAAAACATTGAACATTTTACGAAGCAAAAAATATATAAATTGTGTCGAAAACGGTAGCAGATTCGATCCCCAAACGCCCACTGAGAAAAGTAGAAGTTTCCTTTTCATTGAAAATATATGACTATTTCGGGAATTTATCGAACAACAAGGTATCACTGAGGAATAGAGAATTCCTAATCAAGGTAAATGAAGATAACATCTCAATCGCAGTGACATTTTGGGACAGATCACAAGACTGTCCGTACTACAAATATATTGAAATAATTTTTATAACATCTATTTTTATTTTTCAGAAACGAATTGCTCGAATTTGAATATAAATAATTATAATAAGAATCAAATATATATATATTAAATGAGATATAAGATAATGAATATATTATATTATACAGGGTGAGTCAAAAATGTGTGCCGAGCTTTCTGTGGGTGATAGTACATTGAAAATGAATATGGTATGATCGATAAACTTATGGCCCAAAATGCATATTAAGGAAGATATATCCTTCCGAAGTTGATAAAATTGAAATAATTTTTCCGCATAACTTCTAAACGGTGGGAGCCACCAGATTGGAACTTTAATTCTGCATAAATGTATATTGTTGAAATACATTTTTTCATTACACTTCTACATGTTTGGAGCTCAGCCCCCAAACATACGCTTAAGCTCTTAGATTCAATTCAGAAGAGAGCTATTCGCCTAGTCGATGACACAACACTCACCAAATCATTGACCTCTCTAGATCATCGTAGAAAGGTCGGCGATGTCTGCCTTTTTTATAGGTACTTTCACGGTCGGTGCTCAACGGAAATATCATCTATTATGCCACCACGCGCGATTCCTAGTAGACAAACCAGACGAGCTCAAGCTGGTCACCCCTACACTGTCAGGCTCGAGACCTGTCGAACATCGCTATACCAAGCATCATTCATCAATAGAACGGCAAAGTTGTGGAATTCTTTGCCTAGTGAAGTCTTTCCTGATGCTTACAACCTCCAAACATTCAAGAAAAATTCCAACACCTTCCTTCTTTCCCGAAATTCCACCGCTGGCTAACACGATGTTCCTCGAACATCATAGGTTTCTCTTTCGTGTTGTCCACAGATAAAAAAAAAAAAAACATTTCTCATATTGTTATAAAGGGTATTGTCAGAAGGTGAGTAATGATTTTTTTGGGACATCTTCTCCCCTTGTATTCGTTTTGGTAAAAAAATGGAAACATTCGATGGAGCGAAAAAAATTACATTGAAAAGGTACCCATATCCAAACACAAAAAATTGAACTGTTTTCGAGATATTTGAGTTTTTGTAGTGACAATATTTCAGCAGAATAATTCATCGCGAGATTCATAGGTGACGATATTTCAGCAGGCGACGCGACACGACGCGTTCCAAATTCGAGAACAGTTTTGAGGATTGTGCAAAGTCTGCGTTTAAAAATGAAAAATACAAATGGTGGCCGACCAAGAAGGGCAAGTACTGTAGAAGTTGAAGAAGAAGTATATTAAATACTGTATGACCGGATCCGGAAATAAGTACTAGAAAATTAGCAAGACGAATAGACACAACACAAGCGAATGTTGCCAGGATTCTCAGAGAGCAACAGCTACACCCTTATCATTATTTGCAGGTGCAAGAACTGTTACCGCGTGACAACGAAATAAGGGTGAGATTTTGCGAAGAGTTGCTGGAACGAACTCGAAGATGTTCTGATTTTTTGAACGGTTTGATGAATAATTTACGTAAACGCTTCAGAATCTGTATTACCGAAAACGGTGGACATTTCGAACAGCTAATTCAATTTGTTTTATCACTCTCTTTCCATCCAAAATCATTAATTAAAACTACTAAAAACGTTTTCAAACTTGTTGCGTACTTATTGCTTATTAACGGCACAGGAAGGTAATATCATCGACAAAATTGAGTACAAAATCAATCATTCATGGCCTGCCAAAATATCGTTACCTATGAATTTCATGATGAATTAATCTGCTGACATCGTGTGACTAAAAAAAATCAAATATCTCGTTTTTTTGTGTTTGGATAAGAGTACCTTTTTCATGAAATTTTTTTCGCTCCATCGAATGTTTCCATTCTTTCACCAAAACGAAAACAAGGAAAGAAGATGTCCCAAAAAAATCATGACTCACCTTCTAAAAACACCTCTCATAACATTATGAGAAATGTAGAAGTGTAATGAAAAAATGTATTTTAACAATATACATTTATGCAGAAAGTTTCAATCTGGTGGCTTCCACCGTTTAGAAGTTATGCGGAGAAATTATATCATTTTATCAACTTCGGAAGGATATATCTCCCTCAATATGCCTTTTGGACCATAAGTTTATTGATCATACTATACTCATTTTCCAATGTAATATCACCCCCAGAAAGCTCCGTACACATTTTTGACTCACTCTGTAAATAATAATAAGAATTAGAATGTTTCTGTTAATATGTAGCATTTTCTGTGTCTGTTCTGTTTCATTCAAATGAGAATCAAAATTTATAGTAGTTTTAGTATATATAGTCTCATTGATTTGTTATTCTACACGGTTGCCGAAAAAATATTGTACGCAACACGCCCGAAAATATATATTTCCGGAATTGGTACCTAAATTACTATTCTGATGATGAAAGTACGATTTAAATATAGGCGCACTCATTAGCTCCGCCCACCCGCCATTAGGAGGCGAATGATAACTCTATTGTCGCCACTGTCTTGTATAAAGCCACTGTAGACCCATGTTCTTCATTTGTATCGCCGGACAGGTCTCGAAAGATGAAAATTAAAATTGACCTTTCTCTCAAATCTGGCCGGATTTGTCTAAGCAATTTTGTATCCGAAAACTTCGTTTTGAGAGGAACTCATTGTAGATCATCTTGAGTGGGCCACCCACTATGTAACTGAAGTGAACTTTTCACACTCGTGTCGGCAATAGCATTTCTCGGCATCCATAAACATATTTTCAGCTGAATGAATGGCCGAATGATTCACTGGCCCAAAATCATGTGATCAAATTATCGTTGAAACGGTTTTAGTGGCGAGCGAACGTATTTTCCGCAAAACAATAAACTGAACATGCCATTAATGAAATTTACGTTCTATATCGCTGGCGCGAAACGAGATTTTGGATTACAACATGAAATACCAGGTGCGTCAACAAAAATGAAACAGTCGGCTGTAATTGCGTGTTATTGTTAATTCTCAAGGGAATAGGGAATAGAGTAGGTATATTTTGAGTATGTATTTGGTGTTATGAATTATGTTATGTATTTGATGTTATGAATCATCAAATACCTATCGGACAGAATATTCGACTTCTTGTTTGATCGTAAAGCACAGGTTGAGCCAACTTTGTCGCCTACTAGGAATTGAGGTGGATTCATGCTACCTCAACTGAACTGAAATTTCTAACTGAGAAATAACTGGTGTCCTTCCAAAGTTTCACTAAGAAAATTAACAAATCACTGGAGATGGAAATTCGTCCAGGCTTGTGTCAAAATGTCAGTATCGGAACAAATGCTCAACTGAATTGAAATATTCATGACTGAAAGAACAAACTGACGTGATCGAAATTAGTTAACTGAGCATGAATGAATGAATTAATGAATGCTTTATTCATCATTAGATGATCAGATTAAAATGTGGAAAACTTAATGGTATAAATCATGAAATATAATACATGAAATGACATGATAATATAAATGCCCACACCGATGAATAACTAGTATTCAATTTGTCAAATTTTCTTCAAATATTTTTAAACACTTTCATGGAGATTCTTCAATCTCACGAGGTTGTTGAGGAATAGTTGAGAATAGCATCAGTTATTCTGTATGGACCTGAAGCCGAAGTCCATACTTACGCACTGTTTGATGAAGCTTCTACTATCACATTGATTGACGAAGGTCTAGCCAAGAAATTAGGATCGTCAGGACCTATCGATCCGTTGAGACTTCGATGGACTAATTCTATGACTGATGACGAAAGTAGTTCAAGAAAAATCAATCTACTTATACGAAACGAAAATGCATGCAATGAAGAATGTCAGAACCGTAAGTAATCTTAATTTACCTACTCAAACCATTGATTCGAAAAATATGGCTGAGAAGTCGAAGCATTTGGCATTGAAAAATATTGTGTCTATGACAAATGCCAAACCGTAAATACTAATAGGTCAAGATAGCATTGATTTGATCATTGCACGTGAAGTAATCGAGGGTTCAAAAAATTCTCCAGTTTTGTCGTCTACCAAATTGGGGTCTATTATACATGGTAATGCATCCTCGTTTCGTGACAGAGTTGATGATGATTTCATTTTACATATGACAGATGAGTATGAAGATCTACATCAATTAGTCCAGCAAGTTGGAAGCACTTTGAGTCAAAATCATTGAAGATGTTATACCAGAAGAAGAGGTTAGAGCTTCAAAGATAATGAGTGAAACATTAAAAAGAAGAGAGGATGGGCGATGGGAGATTGGTTTATTATGGAAACAAACTGATATACTATTTGGAAACTCGAAACCTCTTGCTATAAGTCGCCTGAAGTCAGTAGAGATGAAAATGAAAAAGAATCCTTCATTTAGACAAGGATACGAGAAGAAATTAGATGAATATATTTCCAAAGGCTATGCATCGAAAGTATCAATGGAAGATTTGGTATCTACCTCATTTTGGAGTCATAAATGACAAGAAACCTGGGAAGATACGATTTGTCTTCGATGCCGCTGCAAAAATTAATGGAGTGAGTTTAAATGATAATCTCTTGAGAGGTCCAGATTTACTCAATTCTCTTCTGGGAGTTTTATTCAAATTTAGGCAAAAATATATAGCTTTTGCTGCAGACATTCAGGAAATGTTTCATCGAGTTTTCATTCGACCAGAAGATCGAGATGCACAGAGATTCTTGTGGTGGAGTGAAGATGGAAATCTGGAAGAATATCGAATGGATGTCATGATATTCGGTGCAGCATCATCTCCAACCTCTACACAGTATATCATGCGAAAAAATGCAGAAGAATCTGAAAAAGAATATCCTGAAGCAGTAAGAGTCATCAAAGAGCAACACTATGTAGACGATTACTTGGATACCGAAGAAGAAGCTACAAAACTCATCTCAGAAGTTATTCAGGTTCACAGGAATGGAGGATTCCATATCAGAAATTGGACAAGTAACTCTAAAAAAGTATTGAGACATCTTCCCGAAGATCTGAGAGCTCGAGAATTGAAAGATCTTGATTTGGAAAAAGAATTACCTACAGAACGAATTCTAGGTATGTTCTGGAACCCAAATGAGGACATATTTTCATTCAGAATAGAAATGACAAAAAATTCTCAAATACTGAATGGATCAATCAGGAGTACAAAGAGGGCTGTATTGAAAATTGGGATGACAATATTTGATCCACTTGGATTTCTGAGCAACTTCTCCATCAAGGCCAGAATTTTATTGCAAGAAGTTTGGAGGATGAAAATAGGTTGGGATGATGAACTGGAAGCTACAATGAACGAAAAATGGATGAATTGGTTAGGCGAGCTTGAAAATATTCATCATGTCAGAATACCAAGATGGTATTGTTGCAGAAATGATTCGAAAAATATTCAGCTACATGATACCAGCTCAAGAGCTTTTGCTGCAGTTTTTTATGTAAAAATACTTTCAGATATTTCAGTACGTACCAGTTTTGTCATGGCAATAGCAAGAGTGACCCCTTTGAAAGTAGTTTCGATTCCGCGACTGGAATTACAGGCGGCTGTGTTAGGTGTTCGATTGGCGAAAACTATAAAAGAGAGGCACAACATTTCTATTGATGAGACTTTCTTCTGGTCAGACTTCAGAACAGCTCTGTATTGGATTAAGTCGGATGCACGAGATCTCAAACTCTTTGTTAGCCATAGAGTCAGTGAAATCTTAGAAAATTCTGATAGACACAACTGGAACTGGATCCCTTCGAAAGAAAATGTTGCAGGTGAAGCGACCAGAGAAAATGTGGTATGTGATTGGAGTGGTTCAAGTCGATGGCTCAATGGACCGAGTTTTCTGAAATTGAACAAAGAACCTTGGCTCAAGGAAGAAAACGGTGATGAACAAAATGATAGAAAATTTGAAGAAGAAATAAAACAAGAAATGAAAAAAGAATGAGTTGCAGTAATAGTGGAAGTCAAGAATTTTTCAGAATGTTTGCCCGATTTAAACAGATTTTCTTCATATTTGAGGCTGCTGAGGACAACAGCTTGGATTTTGCGTTCCCTCGAGAAACTGAAGCATGAAACAATAGATTCAACAGAGTTGGTTCCTAAAGAAATAGAGGAAGCTGAAAAATTGTGGATCAGACATGTTCAAAAACAGTGTTTTCAGAAAGACATCCATTGTCTCGAGAACAATATTCCAATACCAAAAACATCAAAACTTCATGAATTTTCACCAGTCATGGACCAGGAAGAGATTTTGAGGATTGATGGAAGATTGAGAGTCTCAGACATATTAGATGAAGGAACTAAAAGTCCTATCCTTTTAGAGCCGAAACATGTTTTCACCAAGTTGTTTTTGCACTTTCATCACAAGAAGGTAGGTCATCATGGTCGAGAACTAGTTTTAAATGAAATTAGGCAAAAATTCTGGATTCTTCACGCTAGAGCAGCTATACGTAGCACATGGAATTCTTGCCAATGGTGTAAAAACATGCGAGCCAAGCCTTCTTGCCCAGAAATGTCTCCACTGCCTAAATGCCGGGTGAGTAGTTTTGTCAGACCTTTTACTTTTACAGGTTTAGATTATGTTGGTCCCATGAGCGTCACTGTAGGTAGAAGACATGAGAAGATGTATGGCGCGCTGTTCACCTGCTTGAGTACCCGAGCTGTCCATTTAGAGTTAGCAACTTCTCTTGATACTGACTCTGCAATTTTAGCCATTCGCAGAATGATAGCAAGACGAGGATATCCGCAGAAAATCTACTCCGACAACGGCACCAATCTACGAGGGGCAGCCAAAGAACTTAAAAAAGATTTGATGGAAATGGACGAGAAGAAAATCACAGCGGAACTAACTACAAAGGGAATAGAGTGGACTTTCATATCTCCAGCAACGCCGCATATGGGAGGAAGCTGGGAAAGGTTGGTGAGGTCTGTGAAAACGGCTCTCCAGATAACTTTGAAGGAACAAGCACCAAGAGAAGAAGTACTATTGACTCTTCTGATAGAGGCGGAGAACATAGTAAATAGCAGACCATTGGTGCACGTATCACTGGATCCAACAGACGAAGAAGCCGTTACTCCAAATCATTCCTTGATTGGGACATCCAGTGCATCTCCGGCTCCCTGCCTGTTGAAAGAGAATGACGTGGTAACCAGAAAACATTGGAGAAGAGCCCAGCTCCTGACCGAGAAATTCTGGAAACGTTGGGTGAAGGAATATCTTCCTACCTTAGTCACTAGGACAAAATGGTATGAAAAACAAGGAAGAGGCATACAAATCGGAGATGTGGTAGTGATAGCAGATGGAGACTTGCCTAGAAATTGCTGGTTGAAAGGGATAGTTTTGTCTACCTATCCTGGCAAAGATGGAAACGTAAGGAGTGTGGATGTCAAGACGAAGATGGGTACATATCGACGACCAGTTGTGAAGATTTGTCGTCTAGAAGTAGAGAAACCAGAAGAAATTTAGTAATGAAGAGTTCATTACTGGGGAGAGAATGTTGAGGAATAGTTTGTTGAATTTTTGATTTGTATCACTTTGTATATTCATTTACTTTGTATACATCATCCTAATATTCGATATACACAATGAGAGTTCAGTTGTTGATAAAATATGAGATTGACGAGTTTTTTCTCCAACGAAATAAATACAGATATTTACAACCCCTGGTTTTCTCAAAAGTTGGAATAGACAAATAAAATAAAGAACAGAGTCCCAAATACGAGGTAGTAGATTGAATTCGACAAATAATTAATTTAATTATTTCTTAGTTGTGTGCTGGCTACATTTCTCAATTTTTAAATCAATTTCAATTCCTTAGTTTAGTGCATGAACACTTCCACTGAATCACACGATTTAATCTTATTAGTTTCAGGGTTAAATTCATCATATAGTTTGAATTTATGCTTGAAAACCATGGATGAACATTCTGATTCGTTTCATACGATATTCAGAACGTGGGTAAAGCTGTCTTTTGGTATACATTCCTAGATAACAACGTTCAGACGCTCGGTGTCACGACGCTATTCTTTTCCCCCAACAACACCCTTTGAATTAGACTTTTCTGTGAAGCTCATTATGAGTGGATTATTTCATATGAATTGATTTTTTCTCTATGTCGACTCGTCCTGGAAATCTGTCTAAATTGAGCGACACATTGCATGCACACTATACAGATATTTGTTGGCATCTACGAAAGTTCTCCACCTGCCAAAATAGCGGATAAATTAGTGACTACTATTTTGACGGAAGAACCTTCGTAGATACAACGATGTACAAAACACTGGTGCAGTCACTGATGGTGTTTTGTTTCGTCAAAAACGATAACCGCATTTTCCACTATAATGGCCTAATAGTTATGAAACTCCCCAGAAGATGGTGACATTTTTACAGATTTCTGTACAAATAGTTGACGTTTTGAGATTGTGATTATGTAGTTCGATCTAAAATTGAGAAGTAACCCAAATTACTACTTCTGAATCAATATTTTTATAACACAGATTGTGCAATTATCAATAATACTGATTTTGTTGTCATTTTTGTGCTGCCATCTGACAACTAACATATAAGTGATTTTCCGCTATATTGAATAAAATGATCTTATCAAGTTAGCTGAACGTTAGAGTTCTGGTTGAAGAAATAAAATAGGCAAAAAGGCAGAATAGTTCCAAAAGTGTTCTGTACTTCGTTGTAGATACCAACAAATCCGAAAAAACTGGTTGCAGAGTTAACTATATAGCTTGTTCGTAGTCATGTAGTCGGAAGGATTCTGCTATGAAATAAATCTAACATTATCAACCGTCATTTCGATTTGGACTTGAAGTGGTATCGTATAGAAAATTTGAAGACGTTTTCAATGAGGTACACTCGACTCTCTTCCGAACTAGCGCCCAGGCCGTTACTTTATGGGCACAGATATACGAATACATTATGAGCATGAAATCACTAGCTATCGAAGCCAATTCCTCTCGGAATTTTATATCTTCCATACTGTACACTGTTGTCTCACGATATTGCTATGTTTACATCTAAAAATATGTTGATATCAAATCGGATACGTGGTACGATGTTACAATTTTCAAGAGTCATCAACAGACATTCCAGTGGCATCATTTTCATGCACTGAAATGTCAGTTAAATGTCAAACTGAGAACACTAAAATTTCTGATTCATAGCTGGAGCGATATAAATTTCACATTCGAAACAATCATGGAATGGAAGAAATTGAAAAACCACTGGACAATATATTCAAATTGATTTCTCGTTGCTTCATATGTCAGAATTTTGGAATAGAAATTATAAAATACTACGTAAAAAGTGGAGGGTGAGGTAGGGAAATATTCCAATTCTGGGACCATCTGTAGGTACTTCCTTATTGCATTTCGATAATATTATCGTAATCGACTTGTGAATGGCATTCAAAATATAATATGAAATTGCATTCTTAAGCACAAATGAAGGTAAGGCATTTTTCAACACGGTGTACAACCGCACCGCCTTCATGGAGGTTGGGAAATAGGGAAATTACTACGCCATATTACGACACTTTTGTTCCAAATTGACGAACATCCGGGGCGGAGTTGGACGATTTATTTCTACTGAAATCTTCTCGCCTGTAATAGAGAATTTGCTGCACTGCAAAATCAAAGGAAAATCGCTGTGACACGTCGATTTTTCATTGCCACAATGTACATTTTTGTATGAATAGTTCAAATTTGGATAGTATAAATCGCAGGTCGACGTGTTTCCCCGATTTTCTTAACAAGAGTGTTACATGGGGCGGGGGTGAGCATTACTCATTATGCTCACTGTATATCTCTAACCCTGTTAAATTTATTGAAATTCAATAGATTCCATAACGATAGTGTCAAGTATCTGTGTATTTCATCTTTGAGATAGTTCCATTATGTAGTTCGTATATGTTGATACATTGATTATTTTATGAGATCATGAAATAGGTATTAGCAAAACTTTGAAACGGGTAAATAGAAGCTCAAACATACGAATATATGCTCCAAAAAATTACACTCCATATGGAATATCAACTTGTAGCCACAGTTAAATTTGGCCTTCGAATGATCAAATTCCCTCAGTGGATACTTGCTTGGACTATGACAGATAAGATGAGCTGTCAAGATGATTTCAAATTCAACCTAAAAATATGTTCACTGATATTCCCATTATATTTCGCTATCAACTAAGTTCAACTCTGAGTATTCATAATAGATTATATTCAATACAATTATAGCATAGGTAAGGATATTGCTGATCTCATTTCCGCTTCATTATTATAGCCTGGCAATGCTAGCGATACCTGTGTACTACCCTGGTGTTTTATGATTCATATGAATGATTTATACCATTCATTCATGTTTCATCGTTTCATTCCTGAAATAGTGGTTCTTTCAAAGACATCAATTATCTCCAGTGAGCAGTAGTTATTCAACAATTCAGTCGATTGTATTTTATTCCAGTATCAGTTTTAAACTCCACGTCATCCAATATATTGATTTCATATTCAAATTACCAACCAATTCACACGGCGAATGCTAAAGAGAGCCGAACATTGGATGAAGTTTTGAGCATTCAACTTATAATCAAGGATAATATGTATCATGATACCTACCTCTAATGAAATACCGAGTGAAATACTGAGTGTGAATGCTCTCCCAAAGGAATTTCAACTTTCGTCCTGAAATTTCAATATGAACGGGTTCCTTCGAGGGTTTCTTCAACTACTTTCGCTGCATAGTATTCATTTACATTCTCTTTCACATTCCAAAACAAGTAAGAAACTATGATATGCAATTCAGGGACTCTCTTAACTTACTTACAACTCACCTGATTTGGAATAACGAGGAAAGAACTCGTGGGAGTACATGTTTTTTAAATATTCGTGACATTTCCCAAAACAATGTAAGTCGAAGGGTTCTCGGTTATGGTTGTATGAATTGTCCATTAATCGAAAGGACCCTTCAATCATGTATCGCATTAATTAACTCTACCTTTTGATATTTTGTAGAACTCATAATGGTGATCAAATATCTCTATTACACCAATGCTCCAAATTCAATAGTTCAGTTAGAACAAGGTACTGAAGTAGACTGTTTCAGTATTCCAAATGGCCAGCCAAAACTGGTAATTCATATATCCGATACGGATCCAATATAAGTATGAAGATCTAATATATCCAGTAGATTCGACTGAATATGTGAGTTATTTTTGAAAACCTTAGCTGTGGAATTTCAAGTATGTTCATATATTTTGTAGGATACTCATAACAGTCTCGATCGAGGAAGAGTCTCCTGAATCAAACTGACATCATTATATATATATAATAAGATGTATATCTCATGACATGACATGACTGATCGAAACCAAGAATAGTGAACCAACTCTTCAATTGTTTCATTCCAAAACATGTAGACCTTTCAAATAACCTCACTAAGTCCGCACCGCTTGAGTAAAGATGGCAATACGATCGTCGATCCTGTGAAGTCAAATCCGCTCCAACTGATAATGACCAATATCTTCTAGGATATCTGACTGTAATGGACATCTAACGGTTCAATATTTGCATTCATGTTGAATTTCAAATTCAAGTCGTATTGTCCAGAATCTCCAAGATAACCATGGAGATCAGCCATCTAGTTTCGGTCTTGGGAAGCCTTAGTAAGTCATTAAAATTCAACATAATGAAGTAGGCGACAGTCTACAACGTTTTCTAGTCTGCGTTAATCAACCTACTCTTGTGAGTAGAAATTTATCGATATTGGCTACTCGGTGTACCGGGTTATTCCTTTTGAGGTTATCTTTAATGGATAAACAACCATTATCGACAATGATGTGTTATCATTTGTTAAAACTGTGCTTGCATGAATATGTAATATTTCTTTGACTCAGATCTGGATAATTGATACCTCAGAACAGCATTTCAACTTGTCATAAATGTTAGAGTACATCGTTACTCTGTTCAAAAACAATCAGACGCAATGTAACGTCGCAATCAGATATCCGTCATATCCTTAGTGAGGTTGTTCGACAGATCTACATGTTTTGAAAAGAAACAATGATGTCTTCTTCTCTTACAAATAAAAGAGAATTTATTATTCTTGACTACTTCCCACAGTTCGTCCAGGCATCAGTCAGTAGTTTTGACCGAAATCTGTTGTTTTCATGCTCTCACATGCTAACATGCTGAACCACTATCGCTTTTTCCCTTTTTTTAATACTCAGAATTCTGGTTTCTCTGTACTTTGTGAGTTTTGAATTTCACAAGGATAACTGGTGTTTCATGCTGATTGTTGTCTTTCCCTTAGCGAAGACGGGAAATCTCCTAGATTCACTTCACTATATTTTATTGATACTCTTTCATTCCATATCAGTTTTAACAGATCTGATGGTAGCTTGTTCACTACTTCTCAAAGTAATTGAATGATTTCCCCATGTCTTATCGATTCATTGTCACTTCTCTGGGGAACTGAATAAGTTTTCACATAAGTATTCCTTCTTTTCAATGAAGGTGAATGAATAATAACTGAAGGTGATGTCATCTGGTCTGCCAAATCGGAGTTCTGATGTTTCAATAACGTATACAAAATCCTCCGCAGTAAGAATCATTCCGGCCACCACAATTTTTGCCTCTACCTTTTAACATTTCCATACTTTAGATATTTTTTCTTCATTAGAGAATCCACTCGACCAGATATTCTTTGATATCGTTGAGAATAAGAACAAGAGGCTAATTAGCAAGATGTAAGACGAAAATTAGGAAGTCTCTGAATCACTGGAAGAATGAGAGTCATACGCTCAGATATGTTCGGAGATCGTCTTCCGATATCACTTCTCTTTTCCACCATAATTTCCTTTGCTTCAGCTACCCACTTAGATACGTATTCATTCTTGTTCAACAACTGATTCCGGTTCGTCGCCTGATGAATAGGCAATTCTATTGACGAAATGTGATTATCTATAACTCTGTTCTCATTGTACATAATACTTCTGTGCACTATTCCTTTCAACTCCTTCCGCAGCATATATTCGCGCATTTTCCATATCTGGTTCCTGTTGTGTTTTATTACGAGAGGTGTTAAAACATGTTGAGCTCGATGTTGAGCTTTATTGGAAAATACTTCAATACAGCAAAACTTATTACAGCCAGACTCTTAGTTTTGATGAACATCAATTACCACTCACCAGACAGATTACCGCCAGCCATGATGAAATAAGACAGGTGCGCGCATTCCTATCCAATGCAAAGTCAGTAAATTGAACCAAATCGCTTCACCTGGATACTGTAGGAGTCACTAGTCCTCCTGAAGAGGGCACTATTATTCGACTAAATTTAGGTTGGCAGAACTGAAAACAGTGAGAACTGCAGTTCTACCAAACTTGCAATAGAACATAAATAGACTTTTGTCTATCCAATTGTTGCATATTCGATGATATCATGATGAAAAGATTCGAAAGAGTGAAATCAAAACATTTGTAAGACACCATGGAATTTGAAACGCAATTTTTTGTGTAATAATATAATAATAGCTGTCAATTTTCCCACTTGACAGACCGACCAACTAACAGAATACATAACAGTTCCATTCACAATATCGACCTCATATTTTTCGTTATGTCAAGCTGCTCTTTCTCCAAATCTTCTATTTTCAATACTGTTACCTGGATAAGTTTTTTCAGTTCAGTTAAGAACTATGAGAACAGCTTTTGGAATGAGCGAAATTTGCAGCTTGAGGTTTTCCAGTGGTTTTCCAATGGTCGGTTGCATACATAAGAACAGATAATATTATATGTGAAACAGTATTCAATAAGGGTTTAATTCTTTTTAATAATTTACCTTCTGATATCAAAAACACATTATCTTTGAGCCTATTCAAAAGACAATGTAGAGACTATGTATTCAATCAATTTTAATATCTTGTAGTAAGTAGTTTTTAATCTGTTGTAGTAGTTTTAACCTTCAACTATTAGGAACTCTCACTATATTTTTAATGTGTGCCTTCTGATGGCATATTTTATTTTGTTTAATTTTTATCATATCTGTACATTATTCTTCTTGTAAAGAGCAAATTAAGTGCTAATAAAGAGTTATATATATATATATATATACATATAATATGCATTTCTATCGTTCGTAACTGAAGATATAACCTGACAACAACAGCGTCCCTCTGATCTCTTTTGTTCAACTTATTCACATACCAATATTTATACGAGTTTGATGAAGAATCAAAATGGTTTAACTGAATGAAAGAAACGTGTTTTTTGACAACTATGTTAGATTATTCTTATTAGGTTCATATCAAGTTAAAATCAAGTCGTAAAGGAGATAGCTAGAGCGACATTCACTTTTAAATAAAGAAAGTATCTAGCTATAAAGTGAATGAAGGCTATGAGTCATGAATATCAAGAAGAAAACCACCATTTCTAATTTTCTGGGACATTCATTTGAAGTAAAGCAATTTTCAGGATTGTCGTTTCTGAAATTGATGTTTCCCTATCAAATATCTGGCAGGAATGTCCAAAAGTGTTTGTTTTCTATATTTCTTCAAATGAAATACTAATTCAATCTGGGTATTATTTCCATTTCCTCCATCGAATAACGCGGTTTCATTTCTGAGAAAGAAGAATAAGAGATATTATGTGTTCAGAATACTGTCATTTTGAGCACTTTCACTATTTATATCAACTTTCCGGTAGCACACTTCAGTATACCGACAGTAGACAACAATTTTCATTCAGCTTTTATATAGTACAAACATTATAGTATAAACAACTGACATTCATACATGATTTTCATTTCCTTTGATGTCAGCGGTAGCGCCAGTCGGCCATAAGTGGCAATTTGACAAAGCTTTCTTCTCGGTAAATGAATGTCGACAGGTTTTGGGAACGACTCACTATAGGAAATGGACGCATCAGATTCCAACCATCTCAGTCATAGACAACTAAATTAAGCCAAATCTCATAAAAATCGGTCAAATCATGACATCTCACGCAACTGAAGTAGAGTTTTCCGCGACAATTCTATATAAAATCGCGTATGCGACAATGCAATTTTGTCAGTTTAACAGCGGCAAAAGTCAGCTGCAACTTCTACAGAGACAAGTGCACCAGTGGTTTTTCCACTCATTCATTTGTTTATCAATTATTGCGGTGTTGGTTGCCAGAATAAATAGTTTTTCATATTTGTCAACAACTCATTGATTTTCTAAGCACTGACATTATGCGTCGATTTAGTGAGTCTACGAACGCCGAAATGTCAAATTGTTAATACCTGTGTGCCAACTAACGCAATCATCAATTTGGCGACAATTTTCTATGTTTTGTTATTCATCAAATTGGCCTGCCGAATTACACTCGATCGTTGTTTGTATTGATATCAGGTGAATTTGTGTTGTTAACAATAAACATCTGTTGAATGTTTCATGCAACCCGCCTTTCAATCTTGAATTGTTGAATTGAATTGTTTCAAAAGCGTCCAAAATATCCAGGTGATGAATGGAATATCCACACGGACTAGGTTTGAAAGAGTGTGATAAATAGTCATGAACTTACTTCTTGCATAGGTGAAGTTTTTTTTTCCAAAAGATTTGCAAACTCCTCCAATCATCAATAGGCAATACCAAGAACCATTCCTACCTACTGGATGTGAATATTTCTTTCAAAGCTGAGCAACTGCTGTACCTATTGATGGATTGGATCGGAGAGCAACGAGAGAGAGAGTGTTCGATCTATCTCTTTGCCACTGGGTGAGAATAGAAAATAGCGAGAGAAATTGCTAATAGAGTTTTGAAATGGCATATGATTATCGAGGGTAATGCCACAAGAGCTCAGATTTAGCCGTATATTTTTTGCGGGTATTTTCGAATACTTACTTCCATTGGCGATTTCACGAGAGCTGTTCTGACAAAATCACGAGAGATCAGCTCGAGTTAAATTACTTATATGAAGGTAAGTATCAGAAAACCATCGTGAAGAATATCCTGCTAGATCTGAGCTCGCGTGTGGTATTTGGTAAGACAATTCCCTGAATAGAAAACTCAATTCAAGATGCGAATGATGCTCATTATCAAGTTGTGGATGAGGCTTTATGGACTTGGAAGAGGAATGTCCAGTTATTTCAATTAATTCTTGTTCATTGATACCTGCTTTAGCTAAATTTTTTTTTTATTCTTTGTGTCTCGTCCAATTTTTCCAGCTGAAATTTTCGTCCACTTAAGAATTTCGTCAACTCCTATAGGAACATATTTGTACCAACTGTCTGATGAATTATTTTTCCAAAACGAATTGGGGGTTATAAATACTCTCAGTTATAATATGGTTCGGTCTATATGATAATATTTTATACTGTTACTGGACATATACTAGGGTTTTCTGTTATTTATTAGTCATTTACTATCGCAGCACTCGTATGAGCCACTTTTTGACATGTTTTGGAAAAAAATGTACTATATTCAAGCGTCCAGTTAAATCACCATTGTTCCATTTTTCTGCTTTGAAATAGTGTAGTTTACAATTTGCAGCTTCACCTCCTCGCCAAGCTAATGCACACGCAGCGATATGAAAAAATCTTTTTAAAAAACCTATGGGACTGTTTTCATCCCATATTGATGCCATTTTAACAATTTCACTTTTAGTTCCTGCCTCGGTTAATGCTGTTAAACTATTTTACGTTTTTCTGAATCCCCTTCTTTTCTGAATTCTTTCACTTAGAATTACGTGCATCAGGGGATTTCTTAAATGCCAAATTAGTTGAAAGTAACATTGAATTTTTCGATATACAGGCTTTGCAACATTTTCACTATTCTGTTCCACATTGTTTTCACCACGTATTCTTTATAATCCTCCTCATTCTGTTTCTTTTTATTGAAGCCCCAGTCCATCAATATTCTTGCCATATTTTCCACTGACTGTTCGGTTTCAAAAATGAAGTTTCGTTGTATATTTCTGTTTTGACGTTTACCATTGTCAAAATGATGAGACGCGCAACGCTTCATAAACAAACAATAGATGCCAGCGTCGCTACGGTAACGTAATTTATCAGATATTTTTATCCACTTGCATTGCTTTTCCTTCCTATTCAGCCGATAGTGAACCATGATTTTTGTACTCACAAATGGGAATTATACATGAGTGAAATTGTCGCTGGAAACACCGTCACATCATATGATGTAGGGATCGCAATGAAACATATCAGCATCAATCCCGATGAGTGAAACAAATCTATCACCATCTGGTCGGAAACTAGCACATATCATCAAATATAGATATGCTTTCAATCAAATTTGATATGACATTATCTACATATTCGTATTTTCTACAACATCCTTCCTACTAAATCGATGTAAGAAATGGTTCATGAGCCTCTAATGAGAAACTGGAACAAAATTGGCAACTCTGCTCAGTTCATATCATTGGATAATCTCTGATTGTGTTTATCAGATTATCTTCAAGTATCAATAATTGCCGAAAACTGACTCACGTTGTGCGCTAACTGATGACTGAAAAAGGGTACATGCGACTTAATTTCTCCATCTCAATCGTTATTTCCTACTTTATTATAGGCTGAGGAACGTTTTTCCAAAACCGATCAATTCAACCGATTTTTTGACCCAATCAAGTTGGAGTGGGACATAGAAAAACCGCAGGCTCCGACTCAAAATGAGACGATTAAACGAAACACGCTTGGATAAAATGTTACTTGTTTCTAAAATAGTGATTGTTGATGTTAACAATTGAAGAATTCTCTATGGCTATGGAGACGAAGATCCTTGATATGAGTAAATTTATAATGTTCGGAAATGTCTGATTTTCATAATGAATTATTATTTTCATAATGAAGATGATATTGATTCCTCCGTTTCCTCACAGATCGAATATCATAGATGAAAAAAAATAATACATTTGGGAGATTGTCAACAGATTTCAGATTATCGAAATTATTCCAAATTTGTTCTCATGTTATCTTTGATGCCTCGTAATTCAGTCATGGATAGAATGTTCGAAAATCTCAAGGCTACATTATACAAGGTGAATATCTCTGAAAATACGACAGTAAGAATGAATAATGTCCAAAGAATTTGCGAAACACGTCAACTTGCATCGACCAATCGTTGAGTTGCGTATCATTCACCGCCTCACATCATCACACCACCGGCTAGAATCATTTTTCAATGCCTCATCAGATAGGTAATTTCACCAGAAATTCAGCTATATAATTTCGACTGTATTTTCATCATGTGATCTTCACTTACTTCACCGAGCATGTGGAATACAAGTTAAATATCACATGTGTTCCTTCACTCTACTGGTAAGACCATTTTTGGAGATACTCTAGTTGGGTTATTTTCAAAAGGTCACTTATTCATAAAAAGAGCTGTACAAAATTTTGTTCTTCTAGACCCAGCACTCCGGGTTTTCATTTTCCGTTTTCATACGTAAATGTTTACAGACATCAAATGTTTCAGCTATCCTTACTTCAGATATCATTGACGATCCATTATTCAAAGCAGAGATGAAGTACGAAGAAGAAGGTGACTTACAGTTAGGTACTTCCAGCCAATTGGAATAATAAGACAATAGTCACCTTCCTCTCCATCCTTACTCTCTTATGTGAAATAAACGAAATTACAATATACTCCAAAAAAAAATAACTTGTTACGTTTTGTATTCCCAAGTCTATATAGGAATAACATTCCGAAGGACGAAACGTCGAATGACAACGCAGTTTTCTCGTATGACCTCTTTCCCAACCAGCTGTGAGGAAATTTTCATCAATACTTCATTAGTAGTGCTATCCTTATGAAAAATAACATAAGCGCTATTTTTGCATGAACTGTATTGATGAATATATGAGAGATAAATATTTATATAGATATTAACTATTTCCCTAATGAAAAATCATCATTTGAATATATTTCCTCAATGATCATAAAACAATAATACTCTTTCTCTGCAATGATCGCTGTAACAAATAATCGAGTTGAAACGTATTAGATACTGAGAAAGAATCAACAGAATAACAGAACGGAACCCATATCCTTGAAAAATACTAATCTCCCTAATTTGAGAACCCGGTTCATGGTCAGATAGGAGCCAAACTGTGCCATGTCTACCCTAACCTCAAATTCCGAGATTCCCAATCTAACACCTCCCATCAGCCATACAGCCTCAATTCATATGAGAAAACGGCACTAGATGGTTTACTCTGGTCTCAACCCACTTACATTCGAAGGGGCAATCTCCAAATTTGCCACTCGCTGCTCCTCCAAAAATTGAAGATAATCAAGTATATATCCTTCGAGAACGAGTCACTGATAATCACAAACGATCACGCCTCACTCTTCGCCTTATCGTCCAGTCACCGAGATGATGTTTACCTTTGACATCCGAAATAAGATGTGTCGGCGTCGACGTCACAGCCAAGCGTCGCGACGCTCCGTCCGTGGAGAACTGGAGGAGTCCGACGGACCGACATCGACCCTCGGCCGGGATACCAGAGGCCGCGGCCACCGAATGTCCAGGCGCGAGAAGGGTAACGCCGATTTCACACGGTCGCACGTATATCATGATTGCGATCCTCAAGGAAAAGTTAGATTGTTATAATTGAGGACCTTGCTCCATTTATATCAATATTCAGAATTTTGGAAGTATGATCGATGGATCGATGATCGTAAGAAAAAAAATATGTAGTTTTTCCTGATTATGCGTCATGATTCTGAAGGAATATTTCTTCGGTCAGAATAAAATAAGGTATCTACTACACATGTAATGTCCGCAATCCGTTTCGTTCCAAAGATACAGAATTTTGAGGTTTTTTTTCTGGAAATCACTGTTTTTCACTTCTCCGGCCGATTGCAATGAAATTTTCAGGTTACTCTGAAGATATCATGAGGTATCTTTCAGGCATATTGAAGTTGATCCCGATATTACAGGGGCGTGTCCCCTCTTTTAGTTATTTATACAAAAAAAATACATACATACCTATATCTAATCTAGAGCACATGTCGATTCCATATACACTTTTTCAAAGATCATACGTATAAACGTTTTGACATGAAGAAATATTCATAAGGGACATAACAATGCAGCACTAAAAAAAAATATCAATGAGAGTATGAAGTGTATCATACATATGGTACAATATAAGATATCAAAGTGATGTACCGATTTGGAATATAATAACTTTTTTCTTCACTGAACCTCGAAGTTGAGTGACAGTTTTGTATTGTATATTTATATGTATATTCGTCATATGTCCTGGCTGGCCATTTGATTTCGGTTTATTAATGCTCTATAAAATGTATGTTATGAAGTTCTACATAGAACCAGACAATTTTATTTCTGATAGAAGTTGCTGCAAACCAGGAAACCTCCACTAGTATCATTAAATTCTAAATTTCTAAAAGCATACAGGGAAGAAAAAAAATCAGATTACAATTATTTCCGACGTTATCAAAAAAAAAAACAATTCACATATTTTGGAATTATAGACCCCTATGCAACAAATAATGATTTCCAATTGTTAATGGTCTTAGCTTCTGAAGAACACTAGTATTTCATATTATACAGGGATATCCCTCCCATCATAACAAAATCATGTTACTGTTATACTTTTTGACACTCCCTGTATATTTCTCAAAGTTCGGTGTGTGTATATATAGACCATCCGTTTGTTGTGAAAAATATTGGAAACTGAAAATAAGTCAGTATGTGTTCGGTATACACCATTCATGTGATTATTGGATATTTATACAAACGCAATCAGCTTCAGAGCAATTAACGGATGAGATAACTTCAATTGGGAGGCTCTTGATGTTTTCCGTTTGCTAGGGAATTTTTCATGTCGAACACTGATATTTATAAATTATAGAAATTAATGACTCGATACTAAATATGCTCTGAGAATTCCGATATTTATACCATCGACACTAATTGTTTTATTTCGAATAAATAAAATATGAGAATAAATGAAAAGTAAAAGGTTTTCCAATGAAAAAAATCGATTAGCTTATGACAATTTGAGAAACAATTTTACATAGTGTTCAAAGTGCGAATCCATTGATTTATTCAGTTCCCAATACGGACCTGCAACTTTTCCTGGTAGTCTAAGTAAATACAAGAACTAATATGGATCACTTCTTCTGAACGTAATACTCACCTTTGCTGAATAGGAAGTGATGAAATTCATAAATCTTGTCTGATTCCCAAATTCCCAAAATGAGCAAAAAATTTTTTGAGTCCATAGCATGAGTAGCAGAAATCGTCTGTGCTCGAATGAAAAGTACATCGTTGAATAGACATTTCCACGCTCTTTCCAGATATGGCGGAAAAATCGAGAAATCAAATGTATGGGGTGTTGTTTTCCGACAGAATGATTTTGCAAATTTTAAGTGAAGCTGGACCTGGATTTTATACTTTTTCGATACCTCGATGAATTCATCAGGATAGATTGAGTGAGTGTACCAATTTCCAAAGAAATATATAGGTTGATTGGAAAGTTATGAGACAATAAAGAAATGGGCCAAATTGATGAAACATCCCGTATCTCGGTTATAAGATGTGAAAGACCCATTAACCATGGGTTTTTTGAAATCACTTCAGTGACCCCTATCCACATTTTGAAATATTTACCTTTTCCTTATTAAACACCCTCATATTTTGAATACATTATGCTTTTGCCTACCTTTTTTATCGAATAAAGAAAATTATTAATCTGAACAGCGTGGCCACTTCGAGTACACCTTCATTTTCATTTTCTTTACATCAAAAATAATAATTATAAATAAGATTCAATCCCATCAAACAATGCGAATTCTATAGCGTTTGAATTCGCTGTTCATAAATACTGTCAGTAAGTTTTTCGAGGAGGTGGCACATTCATTTTCCAGCTTTCTGTGGGATTTTCTCTTCTCGTTTCTGAAAAATGAAGTAGAAGTTATCAACAATTATTTCAATATATTTGTAGAAAGCACAGATTTTTTGATCTGTCCCAAAATGTCACTGCGCTTGCAGCTTATGTAACTTGGGCTGCACAAATTCTCCACAAATAGCTTTCACCATTTCTTCCAACTCCCAACGTAGCAGTATTCACTGTTGCATCCCTCATATCTGGACTGGCGAGAAGCTCCGTGTAGTACTTGATTTTTGGTTCAGTGACACTAGTCAACGTCCAATTCAATCCATTAGGAAAGTTGAAGGTAATCATCTGACTGTCAGATGAGACTGATAAAGTTGCTTTGTTCTATGGTTGACTGCTATCGAAGTGGTTCGTGAGAAGAAGTATTACTACTTACTAATTAACAAGCAACATCCATACGAAATGATTATCAGCTACGTTCAATTGAACTCAATAGGAACTATATTACAATGCATAAAGCAACTGCCAATTTCCCTGTTGGTACTCGGAGATTTCAATGCTCACAATCATCTTTGGGGATCCGCTAGAACTGTCCCAAGAGGCAGAACAATTGAACAAATCTTCCATGAACCTGACTTAGTCTTACTGGATACAGGAGATGGTACTCACATGAATTGTAGATCGAACCCGATTTGAAATGGGAATGTTTTTAGAAGAACGCAATGCTGACCATACTCCCATTTATATCGAATGTGCTATGTAACGGTACGATATTACAGTCAAAAAAGCGAAGAAATATCGAGAGAAAGCTGATTGGGAACTTTTTAGGAATATTATAAGCAAAATGCTGCGACATTCCAGAGGAAACATAGAGAACGATACACAGATGTTGCCATACCGAGACCTACGTACGTACGTAACCCAGAAAATTAGTTTCTTTGTGGCATGATCAAGTTGCTCCGGTCATGAAAGAAAAGACTCCGAACAAAAGCTATTCCTGTGGTCAATCGAAAGTCCTCGTGGGAAAACATAATAGCAAATCTTCAGAACATGCAGATATCAATAACCTGTCAACAACGATATATGCTCCAACTCCCTCTGTTGGTTTCAATGAATCTCTAACATTTTCGATCTAGATCCACTCGTACGAAAAATCCTATACTCATATCATTGGTTGATATACTACTAGATGCACCCTCTTGAAATTACCATAGAAGAGGTCACAGATGTGGTTGCGAGAGAAACGAAGACAAGTGTAATTTTGCTGTGTAGTCAGCTCATTGTTGAACCTTGCCTTTCTCCCGTTCGCTGTTTTTATTGATTGGTTTCCTGTCTGTGTCCAGACGCGATTTACATTCGATTTGGAATTTCAACATGTTAAATAGTTGTAATAATATAAACTCGCTGTGGCTTTTTAATAACACTTATCACCATTTGATCACTTGATACAATTGAAACAATATGTAACCATAGTTTTTGCATCTGTTATTTCACCCAAAATGGCCCCTAGGCTGATCAGGACATCCATATTGTGAAGAAAGATTCTCAATAGCAAAATGGCACCTGAAACGTAGTATACCTGACCAAATACTCATGGATCATTGTATTTCACTCAACAATTCACTGGAGTACATAAATTCACATTAAAAAGTAGAAACCACTGAAAATAACAGTTTCGCATATTCTTCTGGACTGCTCTGAATATACGAATATTCGACAACAACTTTCTATTCCCAACTCAATAAGAGACAATCTTCAGTCAATCAATGGAAAGAAAGCAACCGAATTCCAAAGACTCACTCACCTAGTTTCTAAAATCTGATGAGGAGCAACAGCTTTACTGCTTTATTTCTCAACAGATATATTCAAGGCTAATGAGCATTGCAGTCTATGCCAACCCAATAAGAAAATAAATAAGTCATATTTCCCAATGCAATAAGCATACTGTGGCAGAATATTTAGCCAATAGTCAGCTGATTCATTATAGTTGCGTCTTTTTCTCAAGGTCATTTCAATACGTCTCTTTCTCTCTGGGCTCGATCTAGTAGTGTTAGCTTATATTATCATATATCTGGCTGATACAGAATAATGAAACTGTCATTTTCACTACTGGTAATGAAAGGGCCGATGAAGATGCAAAAGAGGCCGGGAATAATAACTACGTAGACAATATTCCTAGTCGTCAAGAAGACAATATATCATATCATCATATCATATCATCATGAATTACAGAATCTTTGAAAATGCCAAACGAATTTTGTCAACTACATGAAACGCAAAAGCTACAGAAAAAAATAAACGAATTCATAATTTAATCCAAGTGCGTCGTGCTTCTTAATAAGACGAGAGACTTGTCCAATCCAATTACACAGAACAAAACATGCCTCAACGCATGCTTCAAGGCGTTCTCCCGTAATATTATGTGCATGCCAGTAGGTACTCCGAAGAGTTGACCCTGTTTATCTGCGGATATTTGAGCAAGGAGAACCTGTTGATCGATAGATCGATAGACCAATCATACAGGACTCCGTGCACTTCAAGCGAAATCTCTCTATGGCCTGGGTCGATTATCGAAAGATCTTTGATACAACATGTACTTGCTCGAATGTCTTTCGGTGCCCGATCCAATAGTGAGATGCATAGAATAAATGATGTAGCTGTAGAGGAACCGTTTCACCATAACATCAGGTGATATGGGAATCCGGTCAGAGCTAGAGTTATCATAAGAAGAGGTGTGTCCCAAGGTCATTCCCTAAGCCCTCTTCTATTTTGCATCTCTCACCGCTGCCGTTAACTGTTAAACACCGAAAAACGAAGGGTCACGACTGTGGGCCACCCAGCAATCGGAGGCATAAGGCCCCCACTTATTTTACCTCAAACTTCATGCCTCTGGAAAGAGAATTAGATCAGTATCAGACGGTGGCACAAGAGTACACGCAGGCTATCGGAATGGAATTTGGATTTGACAAGGGTGAACTGGTTCATCTCAAGGGAGGACGATGCGAGGGCTTTGAGGAAGAGTGGCGGGGAGCCAGAAGACAAAAATGGTGGAGGATTTTCTCCTCCGCAAGTATCGGCAGCGACTCCGATAGATCTAGTCTTCAGAATTGTCGGGTAAGAACAAAGTCGCTGCTACTAATATGATTACGTTCCGATCCTAATCTATCCAAATCGTCCAGTCCATTGTTGTACCTCCCAAGAGATCAAGGAGGCCATGAGCTCTTGACTTTGGAGTATCTCCACAATAGTCAGAAGTTCGGACCCACTCCTAAAAATTGTAAAACCCCATGGAAGGCAGCACAGCTAGCAGCCGACTCCAATCAGGTCTCTCGTGATTCTATAACTGAGCTTGAGCCTGCTTGCAATCAAGATGCAGAAGTTGGTAGACTTCTGAAGACTAACACACGGATAGGCTTATAGAAGACCGGGGCTTATCCAAAGAACCGACTTTCGCTTTGAGTCAGGCGAGCTGAAATCAGAAACAGAGGGGTTCATCATGGCATGCTAGGACGGCGGACCTATGCGAAGTATGCTACAGTATGCTACACAGGTAGAAAAAATAATCTGGTGCCCAATATGCATCTCAAAACAGTAACAGAAAATTATATAGGTTGGCAGCGCACTCTTGAATCTCACTGATCGAATTATTTCTTCAACAGATAGTGACATGTGCACTGTACTCTTTTCAATACTAGTCAAGACTATTCAAAGGCATTTGATACCATCGACCATTGGAACATGTAAGACATTTCATCATTATGCAAATTATGAACTTTATTGGTATGATAAAATGTGTGGTGAAATGTATGAGGAACCTTCTCGAAGGATGAAAAAAATAGGATTTCCATTTCCTCTCCCTCTCAGGCACGCTCCTGGTCCAGTTGGCAAATCAACGAAAACAGACCATTAACAGATAAACCACTGAGACAGAGAAATGACCCCGCATTAAAGTCTCTATGCCTACAAACATGCATTTCTAGTAACGAGTCTTCTTGGCCGATGGTTGATATTATTGAGTGTTGAAAAATTCGAAGGTACAATAATCATATATAATAACTCAATTTGATGGGCAGCCTACTGCAGAGTTTCCTTTTGATTGTTGGGTATTCAGCGACTCCAAAACACACAACTTGAGCCCTTATCCAGCGCCTCTCTCCCTATCAAAAAGGCGGCAAGAGTCTTGCGAACAGAGACGGCAACAAGAGAGGGATTTCAAGAGATGGGATGGGTGCTTCGATCATTGAACAGACTAGATAAGTAATCCACAGCCCTGGCAATACAGTTTGTTTGGAAGCAACATCTATAGTATCTATCTTTGTCTAAACAAGGATAGCAGGAGCTGATTCTCCCAGCACCAGTGCCGTGTTGTCAGAGGGGGTCGAATTTATTATTGATTCTTGATGAAACCAAATTGAAAATCAGTAACACCACGTCACAAGAAAAGTTCAATTCTCAACGCCATATGAAACAATATACTTACTATTCAATATACAGTTGTCTACTAATACTTTATCATAAATAACGTTCAATTTCAATAATGAACATTTATATCTTTGGCGATCAGTGACAGTGCATGAAATGTATATTTTCGATTTCAAAGTTCAGTACCTACTAGTGGAAATAATTTTCAAAAAAGTGAAAAACTCGTTTTCAAGGCAAATAGATATGATTGTATATTTGAATGTAATTTTCAAATCTGAAGATAAAACTTCTTTATATCATTTCACGATATCGTCAAAAATGAAGGAGGTTTCATCTTGAGCAGAATAATATATTTTGACGCAAAAAATTGATGTCTGATTATTTCATTTCATGTAGATAGATGAAAATCGATAATGAATATGTGTTGACAAGTATTATGACGGAATGTTCTATCAACAATAAAATCATGTTCATGTGAAGATGTAGCAAATAGCAGTGTTTCTTATTCAAAACAGGACTGAAATGAAAAACAACCATGGATAATCACACAAATAATTTATTGATTTTTTAATAGGATTGTTTTTGTTAACATACTTCTTACTCTAACTTCCGTTGATTCTTTCAATTTATTTGCCTCATGATGGAATCTTACAGTGAAATATTTATCCAAATTAGTTTGACTAGTTCCAAAAACAGTCAACGGTAAATTTCTCATTGTTGTGTGTACAAGAAGTAAAGCAATATCCTTATATTTTTATCAAAAATATTAATTGAGTTCATCATTATTCTCAGTGATTTTTCAGCAGGTTCGCATATTTCGACTACAAATAAGGAAGCATTTATCAGTGCTACATATTTTACCACAAGACACTGTCGCAGCTGACCTATGGGTATAATCAATATAATCTAATCAATTCAATTTAAATTCATTTTTATCCATTCCATTTAGGAAAATGCTTCAAAATCTCGAATGATACGACAATGGTAACTCACCTATGAAATGACGTGTTTTGATCGCCGGTTCAAATTGTCTTTAACACACCTCACAACGTCTCACCATTATATCAAATCACCAAAACAGAAAATAAACTGAGTTTCTGATGAATTCTGAGTACACAAAACTGAACACAAGTTGAATAATATCGATAAATCAAAACGTAAATAGTGACAGATACCAAACAAAGCAATAATCGCCGTTGACTGTCAATATCAAATTGCGGTGTTGCAACGTTGAGCAAAAAGTATTCACGATATACCCATGCTGGTCCTCGAGCCCCCAAGAAAGTAAAATTGCTAAGTCTCAGAATAATGTAGCAATCTTGTATTAATCAGAACTGATTCATAATCGTCATGACCCAAATTTATTATTATTTTTGTGCATTGAACTACATGAATTCATAAAGGACTTTAAATATCATGAACTATTCATCACTTTTTGATGATTGGATATGACAACACTGGCGACGATTGGGTACTAATATTATGATAGGTAATTCTGGGAATTCATGTTAGTATCAGAATATTTGTTTTGTGATCCTTCTAGTGGGTTTGTTGTTCGGAGGATGGGTGTTTATGGAAAATGAGTGCGCAGTTTCATTGTAAAAGTAGCAAGGGCACTATACAGAGTGAGTGTCCAGTCCACTACTGGAATATCCGAAGAATTGGGTAGAGATACAGAATTATACACCGAGGTAGAGGCAACGTTTTTCTCTGCCAAGTAGTATATTTTTGATGGAAAAAAAGGATGCGAGGTAGAAAGGGAGTCTTGTACTGTGATCCATAGAATTTTTCACCACTACCACAATTTTCCAAATAATATGAATTTCAAATATTTGAAAATCCATATTTAAAAATATATTATTGATAATGAAGTTCTCTCGAAAAACCAATTTAAATGAACCCATATTTATACTGGGAGCTAACTTTCCTCTCTCCTTTTAAGAACGGCCTAATAAAAAAACATGGACATCCGATGGATGTCCATTGGATATGCCAACTACCAGCCAACAACTAAAAGTAATGTTGCATCCATGCAAATTTCAGTCTCCAGGGATATTCGCTATATGAATTGTATAATGACAGATATCTTAGATTTATTTGAATTATTTGAAAATTGAGTGATTGAACTAATTTCGGATATGTGCTGATAATCAGGTACTTCTGACTTTTACATTTCTTTATTCCATTTTGGTATTTTTATTTTGGACATCACATGCATATCCATAAGTAATCCAAGGATATTCCGACATAAACTGGACATCTGGATATCTGGTGTTGAATGGGGTAGTCCTTCAGGTAACTTAGTCCCATACCTATCTCCAAATATTAAGTGTTTTCAGATGTATTACGAGAATTAACATTAAAAAACGAAAATTATTTTATTTCACAAATTCGCTACATCACGCTCAATACTTATTTCTCATTCAGCTCTTAATATTGAGAAAATTAGCAGAAACCGTTCCTTTTTACTGATATGAAAAGGAAGATACCGATGATACCAACATCAACACGAACTCAAGAAGGCGATTTACAATGGGTGGAAGTATACAAGTATTCAGGAGTGACATTTATCCGTCAGAGCCCACATAGAATATAGAAGCTAAGCTATTTTCAGAACTGCGCGAATTTGACGAAACTACATCGTGTACAATTCTGAACAAGGTCTATGTGAGAATATTGGCAAAAACAGATGGAAAACTCGGGATGAGAGTGATATCGTCTCTAGTTATTTGTTACTCTGGCCTACTTGACGAGCTACCTACACCGCTGTCCCAATCTCCTGGGGTACCGTTTGGTGCCCAGACACAGGGGATAATAATAATCAGATATCGCCCGATCTGCCTTTTCGTACCTCATACGAATCATCTCGTATTGCCGCATGAACATGTATGCCGCTAGCTTTTGAACAGGCCAGCCTGCAAACGTCATTTTCCAAATAAGATTTGAAATATGTCGGTGACAGGTATGTGTATTTATACAAATTTTTCATTGTTTCCAGTAACAAATAACTTTCGACAATCTTTGATTCTTAATATGAACATACTACAAAAGTAATTGATATATCCTCACTATGGATTGTGAATGTTGATACTTTCAATATACATACTAGAAATATGAGTATAAAGGAAATCAATTGAACTTTGAATTTTGTCGACGAAATGTAAATTTAAGACAATACAGATCATATATCTATCTATCTATCTATCTATATATCTATGATTATGCATGAAAAGTTCTAGAATTCCACGTATAGAATCTGAAAATCAAATATATAGGCTGTCCTATTCAAAATAAGCGAGTTGACATACTCTGTCACCATCTTTAAAATATGTGCTTCATTTCATTCATTTTTCGAAATATAAGCGTTCAATCATTTTAGGAAATGTAAAATGATGTGCACTGAAACACAGCAAGACATGCTCAAGAGGCAATGGGAATAATAACATGAACTGGCGCCATTGTTGTTATTTACCTATCAAATGTATATTCTGAATATTATTTTGTATAATATTTCATTTTTATATATGTGTGTATATATATATATATATATATATATATATATATCACAAATATGAGTACATCAACTTTGTTATGATTATCGGAATAAAAGTCATTGATGATAACCTGGCATAATCTATTTTCACTTCCATCATTCTGAAAACGAAGAAAAGATGTAGGGGTTATTATCGCTCCTCCTAAAAACAACTTCGGCTACACGATTTTCATAATGAGCTTCATCTAAAACGCTACTGCTGACCATCTTCACCTCTTGTACTTTGATGCGACGGTTTCTGGAAAGATATTTATTGATGCATTGTTGTTGGTTCTGCGTTATGTCGGTTTCTCTCATGTCGAGCCATTCAAGGGTACGATTTTCGTTCAAGGCTGTAACCACACACTGGAAAATAAAAAGAAGTTGCCAAGTTCAGATTATTTTCGATAGTATATCATATCATCATTATCGGCACCATGCACCATATGAGAAATGTGCTTATTAATAAATTGTACGTTAGACTACATATTTCCCAAAACTTTTCGATATTGAATCGGGTATATTTCTTGAGTTGATTGATTATTTACCCCAATCTCACGTCCTACGGAATAAATTCAACTCGATAGCATGTTTCTGAGGAACCGCCACCTCGAATAGTAGTTGAGTGTATGAAACTTTCAAAATAATGAGGCCTGGTGTATCAAACAGTTTCATGAATCTGTGAGTCAACTGACACTAGGTTACTAGCATAGCGGTAGCATAAGATTCAATCCAGGGTCGAACTAACCTAACGCACCATAACAATACTTCTTCGATACTACAAAAATGATGATCTGATGAGAATTCTGAAAAGGGGATCTGAAAGTCTAGTAGCGTTCAATGCAAAAAAAAAACTCAAGCTTGTATCTTCACCAGGAAGCCAGATCACAATATATCAGGTACCACTGTTGCTATGAAGTCGTCAATATCCATGCTTGGGATTACCACCGACACCGCTCTCTTATGGGACGATCATGTGAGGTCCATTTCGAGAACTACATTACAAGAAAGCTTTCTGCTCCGTGCAGAGGTAGGTACTTCACACCCCAGCAATTGCTGACAATCTGAAAAGTGCAAATTCGACCTGTCCTGTAGTACTGTTCCATATACTGTTCACATGTTTGGAGTTCCGCTCCCAAAGACGCTGAAGCTTCAAGATTTTATTCAGAACAGATTCAATTTTATTATTCATTTGCCTAATCGGTAAAACTACATTCCCTGAAATCTTGAACATCTCTCGAACATCTTGAAAAGGTGGGCAATTTCTCCCTTCATTTAAAGATATTTCCATGGTCGGTGCTCAATGGAAATCTCGTATATTATTCCACTACGAGCGATTCCTAAGAGACAAACCACACGAGTTGAGGCTGGTCACCTCTACATTGTCAGGCTCGAGACCTGTCGAATATCGCTATACCAAGCATCATTAGAACGGCAAAGTTGTGGAATTCTTCCTTGATGATCACGACCTCCCAACATTTAAGAAAGATTCCAAAACCTTTTTTTTCTCCCAGCATTTCACATCTGGTGAAAGCGATGTTCCTCGAATATTATAGGTTTTCCCTTCTTGTTGCCAAAACTAGCCCTGAAAAGCCGACAGTGGCTCTAAGAAACAATATGTGGGAACTCATTATCCTAGGAACACCGATGTACAGAGACTGGTGCAGTCACTGATGGTATTTTGTTTCGCAAAAAACGCTAACGGCATTTTCCGCTATAATTTCATAATAGTTATGAAACTCCTCAGAAGATTTGCAGATTTCTGTACACAAAGTTTTTGTTTTGAGATTGTTGTAATGTAGATTTATCAATGATTGAGAAGTAAGCTAAATTACTACTTTCGAATCAACGTTTCAATAAGACTGATTGTGCAATTACAATAATACTGATTTTGTTGTCATTTTTTGTCGCCGTCTATCAACTTATGGTGACTTACCACTTAACATTCGAGACTTTATATTTAAGACAGATGGAACATTGAAATACAATTTTCCATGTTATAAAACCATTTAAGACTTTCCATTTGACATATATCATTCAAGAAGATGCCGAACTTCCAACTTGAGAAATTATTGTTAAATGGCTATAAATGAAAATAAGATGTGCGCATGTTCGCTAATGATGTTTTGCGAGTGTCGGCAAGTGACCCTTCTCTTCTATTCTGTTTCCCGCTTTCATTCAAAACTGTATTGAGATTATCTCTTACTGTATGAGAATGTTGTCAGTGTTTTCAGGATTTCTGCGGATTTTTGTCATTAGTATCATTACTTTTACCAGTTTATATAAGACATAACAACTACTAGTTGCTCATTCAGTGAATCTAGACCAAATTGTTTTGTCAGTTCTGTGTCAAAAAGGATACGTCAGTATTCACAAAGCTTGAATGATTTTTAAATGTCGATTTTTTTTATGACCTAATCCATTAAAATATCTTGAATCTCAAAGTGATCAATCATAAATGTTAAATATTGAAATTTTTATGAATCCATAAATAAATCCATATAACGAATAAAATTATGTTATCAAGTTGCCTATATGTAGGAGCAGTTTTACTTGAAGAAATTAGATGATTAAATAGAAAGAGTAGCTGCACCAGTCTTGCCTACATCGTTCTAGGAACCTATGAACTGTCGAGAGAAAAATGGTACGGGAGGAAATTGTGAAAATATCCGTTCACCCTAAGGAAAGGAAAAAATCAAAATTCAACTGTCGATTACCTCGTCCTTTGTAAGCCGATAACAGTTATATCATGATGGAGCGACCATTGTGATGATGAAACTCTTCATGGATATCGTATTCTTCTGATAGTCATCAAGTTTCACTGATAATCGTGAAAATCACGTCTCACTTCGCTATTAAACTGAAAACCCACAATAGGTTGAATAGTGAAATGAGACGTTCATTCACGATTATCAGTAAAACTTGATGACTATCAAAAAAATACGATATTTTCAAAGTGTTCTCAAGTATCATCAGAATGGTGGATACATTCTGATATACCTGCGAATGTTCAATTTCAAGCTGGTGTGACAAGATTGTGTTCCACTTCTATAGATGCATTCAGGAGAAGAAAATCAGATAATTGTACAACGAGATCGAGAAATATCCGAAAAAAGTTCGGTATATGAGTATAAAATTGAATTCTAAGTTACTTTGTCAATTTAGTTTTATCGATATATTTTCCATTCAACCTGACTTTTTATAGTCATTTCTTTCAAGTTACCGCCATACCAGTGATCACGTGATATGTGTCAAAATTGATTTTTAGGTTGTCGGACATGCATAATAGATCCCCGAGGAAAAAAATCAATTCTACAAATGACTCATTTGCGGACATATGTTAGAGTAAAACAAAAATGCTTCTTTTGATTTTCTATATCACTGCTCAAAGTTTGTTGGTATCTTTCCGGGACACCCTGTTGTATAGATCAGCTATTTAATTCCTTAGTTACATTAACATTGACCTACTGTTGGTTTATTAATGCATATTCATATAAATAATGAAAAAATCCTGATAATGTGAATGTTTTTATTATTTTTATTGTTATTAAACATTTCGACTCTTTTTCCACCTCGGTATATAAAATACTATTGGGTCCGGAGTATGTTCATGGGAACTTTTTTTCTAATTTTAGTGTCCTCTATTGTGTGGCACTATGCAATGTATTTCCTTCTATGACACCCAGTATATATAAAATATATATATATTTATATAGAAAATATATATATTTACCTCTCCACCTTCCTCTCCGAACCAATTGTTGCTCAAGTCAAGTTTTTTCAGAGAGTCATTGATCCTGACCATTTGACCGATTTTGATGGGCGTGTCGTCCTCGAAGTTGCAGGCGGCCATGGACAACTCTTCGGGAATAGAGCACCTCACAATGGCCCTCATGATACCCATAGCGCCATCTTTCCCCAGCGGGTTGAGCCTCAAATCGAGTGTTTTGATCTGGGCGCAAGTCGGGAGAAGAAGAGTGAAACCTTCGAAGAAAATTCGTAGAAGGTTTCGGTGTTTCATTATGGAGAATCAATCTCAAAAGGATGTACGATTTTTTTTTTTCAAATATTGGATAGTGATGAAGTTGAGGATAACAATGAGATGCGTTGTACATGTTGTAGTCTCTTGAAATTGTAACCCCCCCTTTACCTTTTCTGTTTTTGAAGATATGAAAAAATAGTAAATGTAATATAGTTAGATGAAATTCATTATGTGATATGAAGTAGAGATCCACGGTATTTTGGTGAACTTACTTCGTCATTAACTCAATTATTATCAATTCATACATGAAACTGAACTGAAATGCAGGCTCATTCGAAATATGAATCTATCATTTGTTCTAAATTTCACCAAAATCAGACAAGACTTGAAACAGTTACAGAGCGATGGATTCAGCTAAAATTTCTACTGGCCGGTTTATTTTGCCGGTGAGTGTATAAATTACTAGGAAATAGCTGAAAATGTCATTTCATTCATACAATCTGACAATGGCATAGCACATCGAAATGTTTGGCCAACAGTCAGCTGAATTTTGATCGCTTCATCTCTTTCTTACGGTCTTTCCAAAACTCCAATTCAATTACTGGAGAATATATGATATGATATCTTTGGTGTACACCAATAGAAACGAACTTAAAGACAGACATTCAGGTAACACACATATATACTTATATATTACTTTGATATATCTGATCTGACATTCCATTCGATGGAACAAAGTAGAAAAATTCTCCTCCAGGAGTGGAACGAAATAATCGATATCAATTATATCTTTTTTCTTGCCAGAAGCTAGTTTGTCACCCATGAAAAATAGTTTGGAGTTGTATCATCCTTGTGAGTTCGCAACTTCGACTCACCTATTCCTTCTGCTCCAATTTTTCCGATTCTATTATTAGACAAATTCAGTATTTTCAAAGAAGGGTGTATCCCAAGAAATTTTGCTATGCACAGGGCACCCTGATCGCCGATTTCGCAATTCGACAGGTCCAGTTCCAGCAAGGACTTGTTTTTAATGAGATTTTGCATCAGTGCTTGACAATGCTCATTCATCAATCTGCTGCGATGGATCTTGAGCACTTCTAGGTTCTTCAGTTCCAGAAGCGCCTTTCCTAAACGCTGGCAATCCAGAACTGTCACTTTGAACATGTTCCAGTCAAAATTTTCCGAAACATTATTCATGCCTAAAAAATAGGTCTATAGTTATTCTATATCCAGGTGCTCTCAGGATATTTTACAAGCAATGAATTTTACTGCTATATTATTCTCATTGGTGATTATTGGTTACACAAGTTGAAATAGGAGCATTCCACAGCATTTTGTTCAAATAAATGCATACCATCTTGTTCTTCATTTAACTTTACCTAAAAAACCATCACCCTTCCAAATATTTCGGATATTACAATAGTTATATTTGATGGTTATAGAAATAGTTGATAGTTAGGTATTTGCATATTTTCAGATCTCCACCATGATGATTTTCAACATTTATTCAATTATGAATATTCTCCAGAATTATTCAGTTTCCATCGTTATTATTGAATTATATAACCCAATGTAATTTTCTGCTCTTTGTTTTTGCTTTGTTTTCGTTATATTTGTTATAGTATTGATATACATATATTTTTTCTCTTTCCAAGGGTCAAACTTTGAAACAGCATCAACTAACACTTCACCTTTTCATCCATGTATTTGTGATTACGTAATCGTATATAATTTTGTATCTGTTTTCGTTGGATGAATACAGACGATTCATTATTATTATTATTATTATTATTATTATTATTATTATTATTATTATATGATGATGGAAGTTTTATCGAATCGTGGAAAAACCATTACAGAAGATGTAGTGGTGGGCTAGATTTTTCATGACATCACCTACGAGTGCAAGGTATCCTTCAGAAAATTCAGGAGGTTATAAACAAAACTCAGTTATTTGAGTAGTCAATTGACGGAACCGAAAGATTCCAGTGAGATGATGTACATGAATGATGAAAAAGTCAAATTTATTTCAATATATTCAAGTGAGAATATAAAAGTGCGTGCTATTATTTTCAATCATATTTTGTCAAGGTACAATTCATGCATATCTTAAACTCATACATATATACGTCAAGAAATATGCCAAAATGAGACAAGAGGGAAAATAATTCTCTGGAGCGGAACATACGTCCCTTTCCATTCGAAATTCTGATAAAGTAGTTCTTTGGGAAGGAAGAATATACTGTCCTCACATCATTTGATGACTTTTTTCTTGGGAATAAAGCTAATTTACTGATCAGAGATCATCATTTACTGACCAAAAATCAAGTCGAACTCTATAACATCAGGCAAGTTCCTCAGAATATAAAGAAAATTTATATGGTCCACTGGATAAACATCCGGGTAGTCTTCTTTTTCCATAGTTAATGGCGGTTTCCAAAGTTGCAGCTGCGTAGCAATCAATCTTCAATTTGAAAAAAATGATTAAAATTCCACATCATAAAAGAATCACATAATGAAAAACGGTTCATCACTGTACAGGGTGCCCCAAATTCGATTAATTAAATTAGAAATAAGTTGGACAATTTGATGCCGCCTCAAAAGTTTGGAGATTCCGAATACTACCGAAGATATTAAAAAAATAAACGAATATCAGCGATTTCGTTTTCATTTTTTCTGACTTCATTTGAAGTGATATGAGAAAATACGTTCCATAACATCTTTGCGACTTTTTCCGCTCTATCCAATGGTAGCAATAGATTCGTAATCCGCCGTTTCTAATTCTTTATCCAACGACATATTACACTTCACAATTTTCCGATGTTTCGGACCAAAAAATCATCATCCGTGTTATTCGATGATGGTTACGAGGAAACGAAACGTCGAATCCAAAATCTGATGACGGCATTTTGTAGAGAAGGAAAAATGTGGTATTCATTTTGGTCTATCTCTTGGAGAATAACTCTTTTATTAAAATCTGAGATATAGGAACTACAAAAATTTTACAAAATCAAATAACATATACTTCAAATACATTACGAAACATTCAAGACACAAGAAAGTAGCAAAAATATGAAGATTACAACAAGTATCCAAATTGAAAACCGTTTGCTTCAATGCATTTTTGCGTTAATCGATTGAATTCATAGATTGCGCGTTGAATAGTTCTTCCTCGTATCTCGTATAACCTTTATTTCTCTCTTTTTTTGATAAAATTAGATTTCAAATTCTGAGATGATACCCCTCGAATATGGGACACCCTGTACAGAAATAAATGAACAAACCTCCGTACATATGAGGAGCACAATTCCAATATTTCGCTCATGTTTTCTTCGTCAGCATATTCAGGTTGAGCTTCCTCCACCAATTTCTGTAAGTGACGTTCTAGGTAGAGACTTTTCCATGTCCAACATTTGGCCTTCCTTCGTATGACTAAACCAAAATGAACTTCGTATCGTCTCTTCCAATAATAGTCGTCCTTGAATTTTAACCATGTAAATATAATGGGTGGGTTTATACACGGTATGCCAAACTCGATGGCGAAGATATCAGAAGTATCTATACAATCTGAGCTCAAAAATATATTCACATGTACCCTGTTGCCAGATTCAGTGTTACTGACAGTAACTTTGAAATTTCGAAAAGAAACCCCATATATTAAGGGATATAGCTCCTCCTGACTGATTTTGACATATGAAATATTTTTTTTTGTCATAGGGAGTTTGACGTACCTCTTCCACACCCTGTATAATATCAATTTAATTTGCGTCTAAATTCATAGGAAACCTAGCAATTCATAATGATGCTGTTCTTGCCGTCGAAAATCAAAAATTAATTCATATGTCAAGAAAAATATATAAAAATATATTTCTCTCGGTTCTCTAGATACACCTTATACGCCATCGAGTTTAGCGTACCCTGTATACATAATTGAGTCGTACTTCGATAGTTTTATCCTAATGGACATATTTCAATCTTATTATCATTCTATATGAATTGTGTGTATGAGAACTTCCATCACGATTTAGTGTTCGAGGCCCAGCTTCGGACGTGAGGTATATAGTCTTCTGTTCAGTCGCAGGTAATATCACATGACCATGACAAATATCCGACTATTATTTTCTTAGTAATTTTATCGAGAGTGCTTTGTATTTCGACAATTTGATATTCTCTATCTGTCATGGTCGATATTCATGTCATGATATTCCTGAATATCTTCAGGAATATCATTTTATATATCATATAATATCATATAAAGTGATTCCTATATACTATACGTTTCAAAATTTATTTCGTTTCAACCTAAATTTTTACAACTTAGAATTAATCAGAAATAATGAGAACATGAATGAATAAGAACCACTGTCGGTGACGCCTTGTGTATCTCTTCTTTTATCACCTGTGTTGATGACGTTGAAGCCTGTGTTTCTTCCAACTGTCGCATTCAATTTATAATTTTGTTGTGGTGCTGCTCATCCAGCTGGAGGAAGGGTTTGATAGACGATGCATTACTGTGGCCCGTTATTTTCATCAGTTCCTGTTCTTGCACGCCAACCTTTGCTAATTGTGGAACTGCCGTAGAGCGACTGGAACGATTTGTAATTTTTCTTTTCCTCACATCAAAACCAATACATTCTGCACCAGCTTTCATCCATTCCGAATATTATTTTTTTTCCGATAGGACAATTTTTGTACCACGCAGATCCCTGTTTTTCCAGTGCGGATTTGGAGTCAAGAAAAAACGGTCGCTGGTTATGTGACTCCCTCGCTTGCTGAGAATTTTTAAGAAAATACGTACAGGACAACGATTCATATTTTGACTGTAAGCCTTGGGCCATTTACTGTCTGCGCATTTCCGATATCCTCCTTGGCAAGTTTTTGTAAACACAGGATTATATTCGATTCTGCCAGAGTAGGTTCCATCGATTTTCATTTCCATTTTGAAATAATCGATTTCACAATAGATACCTCCGCCTCCTCGCCAGGCCATCTCTACAGATACTATCTGAAAAAAAATCTTCTGAAGGCTGTCTGGGGTATTCTCTTCGTAGCTATATATAAAAGCATTCAATTCATCCAAAGTTAGTGCTTCTGAACTTTCCTTCTTTTTTTGAAGACAATATTGGGAGTTTTTTCCTTTTTGCATTACGCGCATCCCTCGCACTTTTGAATTCGATATCTTCAAATGGATTTATCTTACTTTGATATTTATTGAAGTATAATTCCTGGATAGTTTTTGCAGTGGAATTCCACATCAATTTGACTGTGTACTCTTTATATTCTTCACCACTTTCTTTGCGCATATTCCATGCCCAATCTTTGAGGACTTCAGCAATAACGATTGTAGGGGTAGTCTCACATAATTCATATTTCTTCTGCTGACAAAAAGACATAAATTGTCTCCATACAGACTCTTTACTCCTCTTTTTATTCTCTGGTATAGATTTGCTCACATAATCATTAATTTCCGTAGAGCAGCTTTTTATCTCTCTCCAACTCATTCAGTTCATTATTCTGTTCATTTTTGAAATCAGATACAAGCAGTTGAACCTGACACAAACGAACAGACGAAATACTCGCTCATATTCCTCTGTTTACCTAAATAGCCCCTCATTTTACATATCATGTGACTTCAATTATGCAACCACGTATGAATGAAATAATCGTATGTATTTCTTAAACTCAAAGTTCATCTGACGTGGACAAGTCCGGAATGGATATCATGTTCATATGTATAAAAGAAAGTTAACAATATACAAATTTGTTAAATGTGTCAAATTTGACTCCTGAATCAGTGAAATTGGTGCGACTCTCAAGCTTGGAGCCATCAATCTCGTGATCAAAAATAACTTCGCAACAATTATGGAGAATTCTCAGATCTTCTTGCAGTTTCAAGCTGTCAGTTGGGCTTTCGATTTGCCCATATAGTATAGAGAAAGATTACAATTCAGTCTAATTGTTTACAAATATTATGAATAACAAGGGGCCTAAAACAGAGCCTTGCGAGACACCAGAAGTAGTAGTTATTTCGGTTGATCGGTGACCATGGTATACTTTCAGAGTTCTGTTGGGGAGATGAAAATGAAAGAACATGGTAAGATCGCGAGTAAAACCAAAACTGGTGAGTTTCTTGAGCAGAATACCATGACCGAGCCAATCGAACTACTTCGAAAAATCAGAATGAACGACATCAACCTGTCCTGAATCATCCAAATTATCGGAAATAAATTGTTTGATCTCGAGCAAAATGGTGGCTGTATAAATGCCTGGTATAAATCCATGCTGATAAGGCACTATTTGTGAATTAACATGAGCTAATAAAAACTCAGAGATTACCATCTCAAAAACTAAATAACAGAGAATATCGATGGGTCTGTAATTCTCAATATGATCTTTGTTATACCTTTTTCGAAAATAGGTCAAATCTTACCATCTTTCCAAACGTTAATAACGCAAGATTAAACATTTTTGTAAGCGGCTTAGCGAATATTATAGCGCATTCCTTCACAATGAATGATGGAATAAGTACCATCTGGCCCGGTGGTCATTTTAAGTTTCAGCCGATTCAGGTATTGGAGTACAAGTTCTTCCGAGATATAAGGGGTTTATAGCTGACGATGGTATACAATGGTACGAAATTTGTGACGATGACCTATGATTTTGACAATATTTATGATATTACGGTAAAGATCATCGATATGTCCTTACCACAAATATATTAACACGACACTTTTCAGAAGTCTAGAAAAATTAAATATGTTTCTTTCGTACAAATCGAAATCTACGAACAACCAATATATTGTTCGTTTCAAGGTCCATCAGGTATCGCATATATATCGACTAGAGGTATTGCTTGAATATTTCATGACTGTAAAAATTAGCTTCATGAAATATGATGATGCTATGCTTGTAGAATTGATATGCCCTTTGCTATTCAACTGATATATATATATAATATAGAAAAGCATCACCTACATGGATAGAGGGGATGGCTTGTTCCAGTGGCAAATCAATGGGGATGATCTCTAAAAGGTGGTCCTTATCTTCGCACGGTAAATCTTCGAATATGGGTTTATTTTCAAAATTTTTAGCAATGACTCCAAGACAGAATTCGACGAGCGTGGGGCAGTGGTACTTGTTCCACTCGAAATTTTCTGAAACGATTTTCCGTTGATCTTCTCCCACGATGTCCAAGCTTTCGGGAGAAGGGCTGTATGCAGCCAACGTGCTGATTTTGATGGAATGCGGAATCCTCATGATGAAGAGATTTGCTTCAACTATTTTTCATTCGATAATTTATATTTATTAAAGAACATTGACCATCTGAATTTCAAATAATACTGAACAAAAAAATGATGCATGACATTCAGACGTTTAGTTTGTCATCAGACCTTGGTCATCAGCCTTCAAGTTTTTTCAGGAGGATTCCATCAATAACATACCTTCAAGGGTTCCCTGAAGCACAGCATAAGAATTAAAATCCTTATGCTGTGCCTAAAGTATGCAATGTCGAAAATGAAATGTTAAAATACGTATGGATAGGGTATCCATAAAATGATAAATAGTATAATAATGGCATAAAAAGCAACGAAACATATTATATACAGGGTGTTAGCTACATATTGTATTCTTGATTTCAAAATGCCACGATGGAGTAGAGAAGTAGAGGTTAGCATAACAAAAATACTATTCGATTAATACACGGGATATACCACGAATGCTCAGGAACAATATGAATAAAGAACTTGAGGACTCTAAATAACATAATTCATTTTCATTAGATTTCATGTATTTCAATAGGTACTTATTTTCCTTTGCATTTCTCTTTTTTCATCTTCTTCAGTCAGTCTCGAGAATTGTTACGGGAGTAATACCCTCGCAATATTGTTCTACGTACAAGGTGGACGAATTCCATGGTAACAATAAGATATATGAAATATGGACATTTTCATAGACAAAAAGACATACTTATGCTTGATCTCCTCTCGAGAAGAATTTACTAGCGGAAACAATATATTTTGATGAAGGCGCTTTTTCCTTTTTTTTCGAAAGAATAGAAATCTAAGGAGTTTATATAACCGATGAAGTGGTAATTTGATGAAGGGAATACATCGAATACTCACATCCGAAGTTTCGTCCTGATAACTTCTAGAGGAAGATGTCTCTAGGTCAGCCAAAAATTAGGAAAACTGAAGTTGAAGGAACTTGGGAGTTGTTACTATGATTCAAAGTCTCTTCTGAAAATATAAACAATAGTAATTGACTCAAAGGTAAATCCTCATTTCATTTTCATAAAGTCATCTCAAGTTTTGTCGAATTCATTACATTTCATCAAAATTACTTCATATAATCATATCGAAAGGTCAGAGTGCGAATTTCATTCTATTTGTGTTATATTTCGATTATTCCCTTGATTACATCTGTTCGACATCATCATATCCGCCGACAATAAATGGATATTTTCATCAAATAGTTCTATTTTGTCATTAAACGTGATAGTAAATGTCTTTGAATCGATTATGTGTCCAAGAACTGTCAGTGTGACATTTGTGCCATATCTTCAAACAGCTCACCATATTCACTCTTCTGAATGAAACGAAACAAGAATATTGCTTGCAGATTTTATTACAGGGACTGCAAATCGCGCATGATATTAACTATTTATCGAGTAGAAGTCCCTGGCTCTTCTACATTATATGAGAAAAAATGTATACGTCGTACTGACTGTTCATGGTCACATAGTTGATTCATTTACTGCCACGCTTCCTGTTTCAGGAGCACTGATTTTGCGCGAAAGTCAACTTGATGCATCACTGGATTCAGAAAAAAAAAGAGAATTCAAAGAAATACATGTTATCATTAAAAAAAATTATTGAGCTACGGCTCAAGGTGTTTTTGCCAATAAGCCTGTACAACTACTAATAATGTAATAATACAGCTATTTTCAAGTGGTTGTAAGAAATTTCAGAAATTTTGTGTCCTACGGACCGCTGACCGTTCCATACCATTTCTTTCAGCCACTGTATTGTAATATAACCAAGGAATATACCAGATTTACAAAGAATTACAAGTATTTCATATGTATCTCTCACAGTTTTTTAGTTTCGCTATGCAAACATCGAAATGATCCCATTCTGTACGTGTTCCGGCTCCATGGCGAAATGTCGAAAAATTGAATCCTAATTTTGTATGCAGTGAATAACACTACATGAATATTGAATTAGAAAATGGAAATATTTAGTTTTCATCAGTTATTTCGAGAACAGAAAGTATAGTCAATGAGTCTTGGAATTAAATCCCTATTAACATTCCTCGTATCCTTAGGGTTTCCGAGATCTCAATGTTGGGAGACAAATTAGAAAATGTATAATACTAAAACATTAGATTTTCTGGGATCTTCGAGCACATTATAATAATTATCTCAATATATTTTTGGAAAGGACAAATATATTTGAAACAAATATCAAAATGTCTACTTAGTGGTTGACGTTTCATCTATGTCTATTTGAATGAAAGTTTACACTTCCAGTAATAAATCATAACCATTCTGATAAGTTTATAATTTCACAAAATATCATATATTATAAATTCAAATATACATTTATGCAGTACTTTCTTAATTCAAGTTTTCATTATTTTCGTGGATTTTCATATGCTTTTTGAGACTGGTGGAGTCGCAGAATCCGGAAAAGCATATACTGCACCTATAAGGCCTTTCGCCGGTGTGTATTCTCGTATGAGCTTTCAGGTTGCCGTTTTGCGCGAATTCTTTATCACAAAAAGTACATTTATAAGGCTTCTCTCCGCTATGTATTTTAAAATGGTTCTTGAGGTGTCCCAACTGCACAAAAGTTCTCTGACAGATCTAAAAAATAAAGAAAATAAAAACAATTTCTCTGTGTTATTATTCATTTGCGTGAGATGTTCTTCCAACTGAGGTTAAAAAGGACTCCTACATACTGTGTGATCAACTCATACCCATGAGTTGATCGATCGAGGGGTTGTCTTTTGATTCTGATACAATTTATCAACTATTGAATGTTATCTTGCTAGTAGTTAAATCAATCAAATTTAATACCATGCATAATTGACAGGTATTTTCAAAATGTGATTCAAAAATCGTTAAGCTTATTTATATTGTCCCAAAAATGTCTGATTTTCAGTGGACTAACTGACAGTTGAAAATCATGAAAGTAGAATCTAGAATCGAAAGAGTGTTAGTTGGTAGTATACTATACATCAAAGGATATTTGTATTGAATATAATGAATGAATCAGTCACATACCTCACATTTGAAAGACCTTTGGCCTTTATGGATAAGTACATGATTTCTGAGAGACCCTGCCTGTCTAAATCTCTTTCCACAATCGGGACACTCGAATGGCTTTTCGCCTGTATGTATTCTGACATGCACTTCCAGGTGGCTCTTTCGTATGAATCCCTTGCCACAAACGTTACACAAAAACGTTTTTTCACCCAAGTGTATCTGTTTGTGGACAGCAAGACTATGTTTGGTGGAAAAAAATTTATCACAGTTTTCACAATGTAAGTCTTTGGTATCCTTGGGCGGTATCCGAGGATATTTTTTCGGAATTTTCTCACATTTTGGGATTTCGCCGTTTTTTATTTTGTGTCGCACCTCGTGAGCTCTTCTTGTTGAATATTTTTTGAAAGCCATGCCACAGTAGCTACAAACATGGGGTCTTTCTCCTGTGTGGACTCTAAGATGCTCCATTTGTCTTATCAATGTTCCAAATTCTACAATAAAAATATAAATATTGTCAGAATGAAATATTTCTTTTAGTATTGAGTTTGAACAGAAGAAATGACAAGATTATCAGAAAATGAGCTAATTAACTGACGATATTTGTTTTTTTGATCCTTCATTCAAAGATATCAACATTTCATTATCTTCAAATTCATTATGACATGCAATATCTGGTTTGTTATTGTTGACAAAAATGTTTTCCACATGCCATATTTTTGGTATAATTTTCAAATATAACAGGATGTTTCGTATAAGTGAAACAAACCAAAATATTATTTTTTTTATGGGAAAATTAGTTTCGAATATTAAACATCTGAAAGTAAAAGCGGTGTATGAATAGTTAAACATTATAAAATATACATTAGAATAATTGTAGCACGTTAGCAAGGCAATTATAGAGTAAATATAAAATTTCGTTAAACTCGGTACATAGGGTTTTCCTGTTCATTTTGGCAACCTACCTAAAAAGATCGTTTGAAAATTTGAAAAAAAAAATATAAATCCATCTAAACTTGGATCTAATAAGCGAATAACAAAAATGACGCCAGGTCCTGTCATTCCTCATTGCCTTCCATTCATATATATTTCTTGGAATATTTCGATGTTAATACATCAAAAACGAATAGATGAAATAAACCACATCCATATATTTTTGAAATCACAAGGTAAAGCACTTTTTAGATAAGAAATAATATACAGGGTGTTCTATTGAAGAAAAATGGCATGTCAAAATATGAAATTTGACAGATCAATTTTGAATTTTTGACAAGAAATTCTGATGGCGAGAAATAATTTCTCCCTCCAACATACCTGATATTACTGACTGTAAGGTATTCGAGGAGGTGGTACATTAATTTTTCTAGTTTTTGTGTGGGATTTTCTCTCGTTTCTAAAAAATAAAATATATTGAAATAATTATGAAAACTTCTATTTTATTCATTTTTCAGGAGAGAAAATCCCACACAAAAACTAGAAAAGTGAAAAAACCTGACATTGCCTCACATAGGTATAGTAGATTTCCATTAGGAAAAAAGTTGCGCGTTGAATTAATTTTTTTATCTGTTCAAGTTGGAATACTTCTAGGTGATTCAATTTATAAAACTATTGAACTTATTATGATATATTGTTAGAATTTTTGTTGAGAAAACTGATGAGTGCAGCAGTGCATCAAAGTCGTCATTGGTACGAGAAAAAAAAGTCCACCCTCTGATTTTCTCTTTCAACTACACTAACCTGTCAACCCATAATCAACAAAAATGTACATGAAATGTTTGCATAAATCCACTAGAATGATGAGAGTTATATGTCTGGTCATATTTTGAAATCTATTCAATATATTTTCAATATTCAAATCATTTTCAATAAACCCATCGAAGTGTGCCGTGGAAATGAAAGAGTACTTCATATAGCTATTTGCCTGCAGAATTGTATCTGACAGAATTTTTTCAAAAAACGATCAGGAAGTCAACTTTTGTGACATAACATTGAAAAGTAAATTTTCCCAATTCGGCTCTGGAATTGATCATCTATATTATGCTATCTTGGATAGTCTCAATACACTTCGTTCCCAAATTTCAGCGGATTGTGATGATTAACTCCTGAAATATCGGTCGTCGATCTTGTACGACAAATTCACACACAATTTCAATATATTCATTATATTCATTAGGGATGTCAAAAAAATCCATATATGTCACACCGACTCAATTTGATCCATCCTATACACAATTTGACTATGAGACTTCCATCATAAATCACCTTGTATAATCTACAACCCTATTCTACAAATGATTATTTGAAAAGTGTTTGGGTAGGGCAGCAGCTCAGGCAGCAGGTTCAAAATATTGGATCTTTATCGATTTTTATCTCTTTAAATTGTGTTTTGTTATTAATCACTGTTTGTTGAATGACTTGTTAATAATATGGATGTATTTTTTCAAATATTATATGATAATTACTTATTATCATCATTATTATTATTCAAGAATATGAAATGAGAATAGTAACCAAAAAATCGATAGAAATGTGTTTTATTCCGCTACTTGGTGTATTTCCAAGACTTAATCAACAACTCTTTCAACAACTGAATAACGATGCACAAGATATTCCACATCAAAATAGTATATATTCTTCAATGAACCTATAATGATGGCAATTATTCTCCAGGATGAAAATTACGAACTGACACGGTGGCGAGTTTCGGAATCATTCACTAGAATAACAGGCATTATACGAGAGTATAAGACTATACTTTCACTACGACTTTCACGATTTGGACAAATTAAGAAAATATTCTATATCTGTAATGAATAACAATAGACATATCACTGATGAAGATTGATTCTGAAACATCAAAGTGAACTTTCAAAACATGATTCAGCAAATCAAAGAAATAATCTAATGAACAGATTATTATGCTGTTGGAATGAAAAAATAGACATGGTCAGGAGCATCATTCTTATGTGTATTTCGAGTTCATAACTCTTGAAAACATCGACAATTTGAAATTTGCAACATAATCATTGTTCACAGCCTGTGGAGCTTGAAAATTCCAGGTTTGCGATTGTCAAGTATTGAATAATATGTTCTCATCCCTGGAGTCTGAATAATCACTTTGATTTGTCAATAGACAATATACTATCATAGATGCAGTATTTAATAGAAAGTTATTTAGTCACTTTGATGCTAATCAACCTTTATATCATTTCATTCAAGTAACAGGAAGTGTGATGGTATCTAATTTGAATTTGGCAAACAAACTTTGGAAACATCAAACAAAACATATTTAATAAAGGAATGTAACAAGTTTTCATGTTACAGGAAGAAACCTCACAAGGTAATATGATTTCATATTTCATATTCACACTTCATGTTTGAACCTACCTTTACCACAGATATCACACTTGAAAGGTTTTAAACCCTTATGGACTAAATTCACATGTCGTTTCATGTTTGAAGCATGATTGAATTTTTTCAAGCATATCTTGCATTCATATGGGGACTCTTTAGTATGGATCCTAATATGATCACTCAGCCTAGTCTTAGTAGAGAATGCTTTATTACAGTTGTTACATATGAACTGACTGATGGTTCTACAAGTTGAATTCTTTTGTTGGTGCTCAGTAAGGTTCTGTTTTGTGATGAATTGTTTACCACAGGTATGGCATTTAAATGAAGTTTTCCTTTTACTCCTCTTTTCTATTTTAATTTCTTCAATAGGTATCTCAGAATATTCTTCCTTAGATATATCATCATTGTCAAATTTGACATCTCCAGATTCTTCATTGAAATCTGAACCTTCCAATTTGCATTTCCTCACAAGCATATTTCTTAGGTAGGTATCATTATGTTTTACTTTGCCAATGAAAGTTGCCACTTCATTCAATTTTCTAATACATGTGCTGCAAATATTTTTTGGAAGTTCGTCATTCAGGTTGATCTATAAAATGCAAAGTAACGAAAATTATCTAGAACATATGTATTGTTCATACCTGAATATCTGTTAGTTTTGTTATTAGAATAATTAGAGAATTTTCCGTCAACGGTTCTAATTGTTCCATATTCAGACAGGTCCGACAAATTGATGAAAACTCGGCGACCGGATTAAAAATTCTATCAATTTCATACATAATTCAGTTGGAATTAAAAAATTAAAAGGCTCCTATGACCGCTCCAGCTTCTCTGGTTGGTTTCTGAAATATTACATAAACAAACAACAAAGTAATTAGAGGTTAGGTTATAGCTGCGTCGCGTTTCACCCACATTTTCCGAACCGAGGGCAGGTTTGCCACGTTTCATGTGGAATGCAGTGACCCTCGTGAATGCGAAACAAGAATTTCGTTTCGAGGACATAATGGGAAATGGGATCCGATGATTCGAGAGCGAAGTGGAATGTGGAGGTAATTGAAGGAATGGTTTTGTTGTGGAGGTAACAGGAAAATATGGATTTGTGGCTGTAATAGGATGTGGGAGAAGTGATATTAACGGTTAACTATTTTAGATATTCAAGATTCGCTACGTCTCGCTTGCGTGACCACGAAGTAGGACTTATTTATATAGGGGTGCAGCAAGAAATCAGTAATACAGGTTGTTCACCAAAGAAACTTTTATTTCACCGGTATCGGTGCGTGATTGAGTAACACAGAGGAAATAAATGACGCCACTCGTGTAGCTGGACGGTTATAGCATAGAATAATTATTGTATGTCTTTGAAGACAAAGGGGTGGTGCTGGACATGCCTGGCAGCTGGCACTGGGCGAATGGCCTGGAATAGTCGGTGGAGGTCGGTGACAAAATCTCCGGGGCTGCTGGTTGGTGTGTCCTGGGGCACTATGAACTCTCCGGGGATGCGTAGAGAAGCGCCAAAAACCATCTCTGCTGGCGAATCCTGCAGGTCTTCTTTGAAGGTGGTGCCAAGGCCTGAAAAGGCTCATGGATGTGCTTGAGTCCATGGGGTCTCCGGCGAGCATTCGAGCGCGGCCATTAGGGTGCGGTATGGTGGAGCATGCACTCCACCAAACCGTTGGCCTGAGGATGGAAAGGCGTAGTGTGTACATGTGAGGTGCCAACAAGGTTGCTGAGCTTCGGGAAAAGATCAGCCTCAAATTGAGGTCCTTGGTCCGAGGTTATGGGTGAGTGGCGTACCGAAAGTAGCGATCCAACCATCATAGAGTGCGCGGGCGACGGTTGGGACCTTGATGTCCTTAACCGGTCTTGCTTTTTTTTTCATCTTTGGACAACACGAAAGAGAAACCTATGATGTTCGAGGAACATCGTGTTAGCCAGCGGTCGAATTTTGGGAAAGAAGGAAGGTGTTGGAATTTTTCTTGAATGTTTGGAGGTTGTAAGCATCAGGAAAGACTTCACTAGGCAAAGAATTCCACAACTTTGCCGTTCTATTGATGAATGATGCTTGGTATAGCGATGTTCGACAGGTCTCGAGCCTGACAGTGTAGGGGTGACCAGCTTGAGCTCGTCTGGTTTGTCTACTAGGAATCGCGCGTGGTGGCATAATAGATGATATTTCCGTTGAGCACCGACCGTGAAAGTACCTATAAAAAAGGCAAAGATCGCCGACCTTTCTACGATGATCTAGAGAGGTCAATGATTTGGTGAGTGTTGTGTCATCGACTAGGCGATGAGGCCACTTAGTATAGCGATCGATGATGGTAAGGCAATTCTCATAACCTTGGGACTCTGGTAGTTTTTGATGAGGTCCACGTGAATATGGTCGAAACGGCTGTCCCCGGAGTGGCAAAATTTCCGAGCTCCGCACGATTATGGCGATGGACCTTTGAGACCTGGCAGGGCACGCACTGTACTGTGTTGAGAGCCTGGCGGCAGAGTAACTCTGGAAGGTAGGGCCTGATGGTGCCGTCGAACTCGGTGTAGTATACGTGGTCTCAATCAATGTCCAACTGGTATAGCTTCAGCCGAGGGCTTGTGAGAAGGTGCGGTAACTGATGAACATCAGCCGCCTGCTTATGGTTTTGGAGTCTAACAATGCAGGCATCGAGCCTGTATCCTCGCGCGAAAGTGCATGGGCGACGGTGTATAAACTAGACGCGTGTCGAACTGCGAAATGAAATCCAGCTGAGCGATCTGTCGCGGAGAAGTCTTTTTCTGAGCGTTCTGCGAGGCGAAAGAGAGAGGACGATGGTCGCTAAAAACAGTGAACTTCTTTTCCTCTCGGATACGCTGTATCGCTTAGTATCTGTCAATTGGGCAAGTCATCACTTAGTATCTGTAATTATTCTAGTTAACACTTAGTATCTGTCAATTAGTCTAGTTGACATTTAGTATCTTTCAATTATAAAAGAAAATTATCACATGGCGCTTCTACGCTTTCGTACCAACCAGATGGCTGTCGATGAACCTGCTCCAGAAAATTTCATTGAAACGAACAATTCTGTATAAAATCGGATTATTCCGGCTTAGGTGGAGAACTAGGACTATTTCATAATCTTCCAATGGCAACACTGCTCTAATATCTACTCCCTAATCCAGTTCAGGCTCAGGTAAACGTCCGTTACGAAATGGTCACGTCTTCCATAGATCGTGGTGGTTACGGACCTTCAGCCCTCTTCTGTGCTTCAGTCACCTTCAGTGCCTCTTGCCTTCAGTTTGTATGAAGTATGAAGTTCGGCCACAGATGAGGTTGTCTACTCTGTGGTTCGGCAGTACGGCCACAGAAGAGGTACGGCAGTCGGCACTGTCGGCAGTGTGAGCAAGTGATTCCACAGAAGAGGTCGGTGAGACTGTGAGTTGCGTCCAGTTGTGTTTCTGTATTCGTGTTGTGAAATTGTGTTTTTAGGTTAGTGATGTAGTTTTGAGCAAATTAGTTTCTCGGAACTATTTATTCATTACTGAAGGAAAGATATAGGATATTGGTGAATACCTCTTCATATCCATCAGTAATTTAGACTGTATAATATGCCCGGATGGTATTACGACAAAAAGGAGCTGAAATATTCTCCGTCAGCTCAAGATGGGATCGACTACAAAACAGAAATGCGATATCGCAAAGAAGGTACGTTTTAACTGATATAAAATATGTGCTCATTTTAATAGACAACATTGTAGGAGCCAGGCTAATTATCAACACCGGCTCCAAGATGGACTTGGGTTACAACACCATGGCAACTGGTGTTGTGTATTACCACAGGTTTTACATGTTTCACTCCTTCAAACAATTTCCAAGATATGTAACAGCATGCTGTTGTCTCTTTCTTGCTGGAAAAGTAGAAGAAACACCTAAAAAATGTAAAGATATAATAAAAACAGCTAGGAGCCTGTTGACTGATCAGAAATTTGCTACCTTTGGGGAAGATCCCAAAGAAGAGGTAATATAAGTGTATAATACATGTAAGTATTTGAGTGATTTTTCATTTGAATATTACAGGTGATGACTTTAGAACGTATTCTTTTACAAACAATCAAATTTGACTTGCAAGTGGAGCACCCATACCAGTACTTACTGAAATATGCCAAATGTCTCAAGGGAGACAAACAAAAATTGCAAAAGATGGTGCAGATGGCTTGGACTTTTGTCAATGACAGTCTTTGTACCACGCTTGCCTTACAATGGGAGCCTGAGATTATTGCAGTGGCTCTTATGTATTTGGCTGGTAAACTTAGTAAGTTTGAGGTGGTAGATTGGATGGGCAGAAATACAAAACACTGCAGATGGTGGGATATGTTTGTGGAAGATGTGACAATGGATCTGCTGGAAGATATTTGCCATCAAGTAAGTATTTCCATCTTAACTATATCAGGTGACCTAGAACCTATCAGACTCTCTGTATCTTCCCTAATATCCTGCTAATACAAATTTGTTATATTTCTTAATAATGTGCCTGTTAAAACTAGTAGTCTGTGTTAATGAGTCCATGATCGGAATCAATATGCCAACTTTTATTTTTGAAATGAATAATTATCTGTTCTATATATTCCTATATAATTGATCAATCATAATTTCAATCCCAAAACAACTAATTCAATTGAGATTCCATTGAGTTTGAAATTTCTGTGGTGCATTATTGAAGATTGGAATTTTATGTGAAAGTTAAAACATGAGGATAGAGCAGGCTACTACTTTCACAATTTCAACCAAAGATTTTCTTGTTGGATGGAAATTTTTATGTTTTTGGTGTAAACTCATTCTTTAGACAAGCCATGGTTGCCAAATTTCGGAGGGTATAAGATTTGAACTTAGCAAGGGTGATGGATTAAAAAATTATTAAAAAAATTAATTAAAAAATTAAAAATTATTCAAAATTTCATCATTCACCACCATCAGATTGGTTAAAGTGAGGCCAATGCACTCTAGATGATACTCAGAATCTTCTGTAGTTCTCAAAAGAGTGGAAATTTCAAGGGTATTCTAAAAAATTCCAATTCTTGAATGCCCCTACTTAATTAGAATCTGATACCCTCAGAACTCTGGAAACCCTGAGCATTCTGAGGAAACTGTTGACACCTAGTATATTGAAATATGGAACAAAAGATTTCTCCTGCTTCAGTACTGGGAGATCTGAATTATGTATAGAGGCTCCAACAGTGATTTTCTCTTGTGCTTCGTTGTTAGAAAGATAGCCCAATTCTGTTCCAAATTCACCTAATATTCTGTTCATCAATTGTTCCAGTGTAGTTTCAAATGTGTTCAAATATATTCAGTGCAGCCTTATTTTATCTCATCTTGATATTTGAAATCCAACAATATTCAATTGACCTTAAATGATCTAATGATAAATGCTTCATTAGTGACCTTGAGTCTGTATTGGTATTGGTAATGTAGCATAGTCAAAGAAATATACATATCTCACACATCTTTTTTTATTGAGGTTCTAGACTTATATTCCCAATCTGATGCTCCAATGCACCCTGACAGTCCACCCCTGCACTCGAACCCCAAGCACCAGATGCCCTCGCTAAGGCCATCCAATGGTCAGGAGAAGACACTATCCCCAGACAGGTATGAAAAAAAGTAATAGGTATTTCAAGTATGTCTGAGCATTGATGAATGCTGTCTTCATAGATTTTATTGTTTGTCTGTACTCTGTTGGTGACGTTTTCCAGAGATTCTAACCAGGTGGGAAGCTCAATGATCAAGTGAAATATTGAGTTACAAATGCATTTTGTCAATATCAAAATTGAATCTGATTCTCTTTCAGGCCTCCCTCCGTCTCCGCGAAGGGCCCACCTCCCTCAGATATCCCACAGTTTCCGTACCAAACATTTACAGGGGCACCGCCGCCAGTGGGAGCGTACGCCGCCGCATTTCCCTCGTCCATGGCTGGTCCCCCGGGTGCCCCTCCGCCCCACTTGAGCGGACCGCCGCCACATATTGGTGAGTTTTTTTTTTTTTTCGAATATAAGAAATATACCAAGTTTGATAATAAGTTAAATCGCAATATACCTACTATTGGCCTGTTTGCTGTGTCTCCATGAACTACATTATTGTACACTGATGGAGATTGTGTACCACTCAAACTCTCCTGTGATTCTGGTGTACCATTCAGCCATGAGTTTTATGTAGGAAGTTGTAGTGTACATTTTTCATGTAGACACAGTGAACAATGCTTGTATATCAGATTGGTCTGTTTATTCGACAGATGACATTAACATTCTTTCATGCCACCAAAACCTCCACATTATATATCTATATAAAATATCTATTTACATAAATATGACAAAAGAAAACTTATACCAACCTGATTGAATTAAGCAAAATGTACTAGAATTATCATTTGTCTGCAATTTGGTTACATACTACTTGATTTTCCAGCTTTTCGTGGGATTTTCTCTCCTCGTTTCTAAAATTCAGAGTAGAAGTTATTAAAAATTATTTCAATATTTTTGTAGTAAGGACAGATTTTGTGATCTGCCCCAAAATGTCACTGCACTTGAAATTTAACCTTTAGATACCTAAAAGAGAAATTCATTTTTCAAGTAGTATTGTCTGTAAGTTCTTTGAGGAGGTGGTACATTCATTTTCCAGCTTATTGTGGGATTCTCTCTCTTGTCTCTTTTCAGTGTCAAAACCGAAAACATTGAAAAATTTTGCGAAAAGAAAAATCTTTTGTGTTGAGAACGGGAGCAGATTCGTTCCCGAAACGTCCACCAAGATAAGTAGAGGTTTTTTTCTCATTAAATATATTTGTATTTCCAAATTTTCTCAAAAACAAGGTGTCACTGACAAATAGAGAATGTCTCTTTTAGGTATCTAAATCCCAAATCTGTCCTTACTACAAATATATTGAAATAATTTTTAATAACTTCTACTCTATTTTTTAGAAACCAGGAGAGAAAATCCCATGAAAAGCTGAAAAATACTACTTGAGTATCACTTTGAATGTGGATAAAGATTTTCCTTGGATCATTTGAAAAAAATATATATTTGTTAAGGTTGTCTCATTTTTCAATTGTAGGTTAGAGATGAGAATCGCGTTTGACTTTTTCTGATATCTTCATATCCTTATTTTGACTATGATCCGATTCTTTAGACTCCAAGTTTCAGGTTCATTTCCAGCAAATAGTATTTTTTGACAGAATGATCTCACCTTTGTAAATATTCGATTGATTGTCTTTATCACCCAAGAAACATCACTGTTTATAATAGGTTACACTTTGTTCATTTAACTTTTATTTATTTACCAATGTTTGACCTGAATATTTCTGCTATCAAAGAATTCGATTGTCTAGTGCCATAATTCCAATTTCTTCTTGACAAAGTGAATAATGCAAAATATCTTGAGATTATATAACAAAATAAAATTTAGAAACTTTTCTAGGTTTGTATGAATTTCATAAGGCAAGTATTCTTATCAAATCATATAGTTTTAAGATGACCAGTGAAATATTTGAAGGACTGCATAACAATCATTCTATATTCTCTCTATATATATATTTATATTTCTCTAGGCACAAACGGTCTATTTGAAATCTGTTCAGATCATTCGATAATTTACGTATGAAATGATATATTTTGATCTTTTTTGAATTTATCAGTACAGCATAGGCTAAATAGGACAACACCATCTCTAAGAACTATTGAAATCCTTCCTTGACTTAATGAGCTGAATTAACTAGGATTATTTACCAACTTTCAATGTCTTTTTATTCTAACACACTTATGGGTCAATATATATATAAATAATCTTACACTATTACCTCGATTGGAATGAAAATAACTGAAAATGTCGCAATTCTCAATACAATGGCATGGCACATCAAGATTTTTTGCCAACAGTCTGCTGATTTTTGATCGCTGTGTCTCTTATAGTCGTTCCAATTCCTCTATATCTAAGCACAACGTCATACCTTCGGTCAAATGACAATACTTCATAGATGTAAGAGACGCTTTGTAATTGTTACGGTCGAAATTTCATGCAGCAAAAAAATAGCTTCATTTATTTTCGATTTGATCATTCTGATCATGACTGTTATAGATAATTGGTTTCATGATGTATAATATAAAATCATATTATTGAGAATTGATATGTTTTACAGCTGCTCCTCCACCGGCAGTGTTTTCCTATGTCAATCACCCACCACCGTTCTCAGCAGTCGTGCCTCCTGGAGGGCCTCCTTATTTTGCTGCAAATGCCCCACCGCCGCCTGCGCAGCCGTCCCAACACAGACCCTACTACCCTCCTCAGTGAGTGAGGGCTGTTTTTTTTTATTTTGAGTTGTAATTAAGTCAACAGGTCATATATTTATGAATATATATATAATTGCCTGATATTTATTGTCTTCTTTTTGATGACCAGATGATAATAATTCGATAGTTACTTTCAAGAGATAATAAGTGGATGAGAATAGATTTAAAATATACAACTTTTATTCAATTCCTAACACAATTACACAAACTTGAAATTGCTACAAAAAATGGTATATGTATAAATAAGGCACCAATTTCAGAATCACAATTAAAATAATGTCAGATTGTAAACATAATATTTACACAGCCTTTTCATCATAATTGAATATTTTGCGAGAAACGGAAAAAATGAGTAATTTTATAATGTAGTATGTTACTATATTCGACAGTATTTCTTACAAATGCTAGACAATTATTCAAATCTTTGTCCTTCAAATGTAATACGTACTTGAAGATGAAGGATAAAGCTGCAGAAAGTATTACAGCAAAATTACAAGTTAAAATTTGACATCACAAAACCTAACATTCCACTTCATTCCAGAGCAAAGCTATATTTGCTATTCTTGAATTTCACCAAAATTATTGATTATAATGGCAAAATACTGTTCACTTGAAAATGACGAAAAAATAAACTCAATTTCTTCTTACAGTTATAGCTCAAAGCTATCAATATAGATAATTCAAATATTTTTAAGTACAAAGCTGCTAATACGTTTCTAATGAGAATAATGTGGTAAAACATTCATTCTGAACAGTAGTTGCCTGAAATGTTTTCTACAAATACTGATATTATATGGCTTGACTAAAATAGTTGAAACACACAGAAATACTGGCGCAAATACTAATCGCTCTCAATTCGTTTGGAAGATCAAAAAGGCACTATTTAGCAACCAGAATTGCACACACGAAAGAATATAAATCATTAAAAAAAATTCAATATCTTGAGACTAGTCAGAAAACTCTAAATGAGCCTGGTCTGTTTGAGATAGTGAATCAGTAAGGAGTAAACAAATCTGTATTGAGCTATGGTTTGAATCATGTAGGCACGTTGTTGTCGAAGAAGTCCTACTACTCTGGGTATGCAAACTTCCTGCAAAACAAAATGAGCATAATTAACAAAAGCATCCTTTGGTCATGTGGAAAAGGTGCGAATATGTTTAGTGATTATGGATTTCAGAATTACGTATCAAAATAATATGAGCTACTCTTCTAATAGATGATATGGGATTGCTTCCAAACTATCCAAACAATTTTAAGGGGTATTGTATTTTTTCGCATAAGTCAAAGTAGTTTCAAACTTGGATAATTACCAGAAGTCTAAATTCACCTTCATACCAAAAGCCCATAGAGCCCGCTTATTATATCCGCTGATATAAAAGGCATCAAGGCATAAAAGGCATTAAGTTAAAATATCGACATTCATCAATGTTATGGCAAATCGATTAACGTTCAACTGAAAGAAATATGTATTTATTAGATACATACATCAATTCGTTTATCACAGTAAAAATACAATTCATTAGTCAAACGTTCAATATCTAAACGTTCTTGGCGGTATCAGTCCTATAAAGCACCTCGTGCATAATAGTATATTAGAACATTATTTACAGAAGGTAACATATTCTGGCACAGTTTGAAATTCGGCGAATCTTTACATTTGATGTATTCCTTGAATTCCTCCAAAATCTTGAACATAGGATATATTTGTTGATGAACCAAACACTGATACTGTCTGTAGGTAGATCGAGGAGGTGGTATATACATTTTTTAGATTTTCTTTCCTTGTTTCTAAAAAGAAAAATAAAATTTATAATAATTATTTCAATATAGATTTCTCCCAAAATGTCACTGAACTTGAAATTCAACCTTCAGATACCCAAAATGTTTTTGTTTTTTGAAAAAATATTAGGAACATATCTTTAATAAATATCAAAACTTATACTTATCTTGGTGGACATTTCAAGAACGTATCTGAGAACGGAAATTTGTTGGCTCTTCAATCGCGCAACTTTTCTCTCATCTACGAAATCTGTATCTTTTGTAGTTTCTTATGTACCCACACCGGCCGTCCTCATCTTGGGCACAGTGCATATTATTATATATGTCATTCCCTATGCCTATTGATAATAACAAGGTGTCAGTGACAGATAGAGAATATTTCTTTCAGGTATCTGAAGGTTAAATTCATGTCTATTTTCAATTTTAGCAACGAGGAGAGATAAACTAAAAAATGAATAAACTAATCATTTCCATCAAGTGACAGAGTGAATGCATAATGATTACTTTCAATTGGGTATGATAGAAACGACAAACCAAAAATCATGTATTATTGGAGGTCATTATTGAACGAAAAATTCGTGCTTTAATGAAGCTATTGAAGTGCCGAAAGTAGAGTAGTACATCGAAACGTAAACATATAATAGCAAGAGTCCGAAATTCATAAATGAGCCGCGTAGTGGAGAATTCCGTTAGGACGAGTGCTTGAATGGCCTTCTGAAGCGAACATAATCCATCAGTGGCAGAGTGACTCTAATCTGCTTACATTCAGTTGACAAACTAAAAATCGTGTATTGATGGACCTTTTTAATACACGAAAAATTGTGCGTTAATGAGGCTATTGAAGTACTAAAACAGAGAAATATCTATCCAATCCAAAGAAAGTAGGTAATATTTTTTTTTTTTATCTGTGGACAACACGAAAGGGAAACCTATGATGTTCGAGGAACATCGTGTTAGCCAGCGGTCGAATTTTGGGAAAGAAGGAAGGTGTTGGAATTTTTCTTGAATGTTTGGAGGTTGTAAGCATCAGGAAAGACTTCACTAGGCAAAGAATTCCACAACTTTGCCGTTCTATTGATGAATGATGCTTGGTATAGCGATGTTCGACAGGTCTCGAGCCTGACAGTGTAGGGGTGACCAGCTTGAGCTCGTCTGGTTTGTCTACTAGGAATCGCGCGTGGTGGCATAATAGATGATATTTCCGTTGAGCACCGACCGTGAAAGTACCTATAAAAAAGGCAGAGATCGCCGACCTTTCTACGATGATCTAGAGAGATCAATGATTTGGTGAGTGTTGTGTCATCGACTAGGCGAATAGCTCTCTTCTGAATTGAATCTAAGAGCTTAAGCGTATGTTTGGGGGCTGAGCTCCAAACATGTGAGCAGTACTCCAGGACAGGTCGAATTTGTGCTTTGTAGATCATAAGCAGTTGCTGGGATGTGAAGTATCTCTTCGCACGGAAAAGAAAACCGAGTTTTTGTGAAGCAGTCTTCGCAATGGACCTCACATGATCGTCCCATGAGAGAGCACTGTTGGTGGTGACACCCAGCAAGGATATTGACGACCTCATAGGAACAGTGGTACCCGACATCATCAAATTGGGCATTGTGTGATCAGCCTTCTTGGTGAACATACAAGCTTGAGTTTTAGTTGCATTGAACTGTACTAGATTCTCAGATCCCCATTTCAGAATTCTTGTCAGATCCTCATTTAAAGCATCAAACTGTCTTCGCCTTGCACCTCTGGCCTCATTGGATGATATAGGGGCTCTAGAGGAAAAGGCGGAATGAAGTGTACTATCATCCGCAAAGCTATGAACTGGGCTGGAGGTCACATTCAACAAATCATTGATGTGGAGCAAAAACAATTTTGGTGCCAAGACAGAGCCTTGTGGAACACCAGCATTGATCGTCATTGTATCAGACGAGACCCCGTCTACCACCACGTAGAGTGATCTATCTGCAAGAAAACTCGATAGTAAAAGACACAGTTGGGGCGGCAAACCATATGACGGAAGTTTCGCTAGGAGGCCTTGGCGCCAAACTCGGTCAAATGCTTTGGAGATATCCAAGGCTACAGCCAGAGACTCCCCATGTTTCTCTATTGACACCTGCCACTTATGTGTCACATAGGCAAGCAGATCTCCAGTTGACCTCTGGTGACGAAAGCCATATTGCCGGTCGTTCACGATTCTTGAGCTCTCTAGATATCGGATGAGCTCGATGTTGATTGCTTTTTCCATTACTTTAGAGATCACAGATAGTAGTGCAATCGGTCTATAGTTGTTAGGGAGTGTTTTCTTGCCCTTCTTTGGAATCGGTTGGACCCTAGCTTTCTTCCAGTTAGAAGGAAATACGCCGAGTTTGTACGAAAGGGTGAACAACCTGCAAAGAACTGGTGTTAGTTCCGGGGCACATTTCTTGAGAACAATAGGCGGTATTCCGTCAGGCCCCATAGCCTTCTTGACGTTGAGGCTAAGCAGAATGTGTCTGATGGTGCGTTGCCGGAAGACAATTTCTGGCATACGGTTGGTAGCGACTTTCGGAAGTTCCTGGCCTCGTGGATCCAAGGTAGAATTGTCTGCAAACATTTTGGCGAAGGTGTTGGCTTTTTCATGAGGTGTTATAGCCAATGTATTATCATCCTTTGTGAGGGGAGGAAATGAGCTAGAAGTGAAATTTCTCCCGATTGCCTTGGCAAACGTCCAAAATAAACGGGAACCATTTGGACACTCTATGAGCTTCGATCTTATTTTCGTGTTGTATGCCTCTTTAGATTCATCTATCGTTCGATTGCATGTATTCCTAGCCTCAACATATTCAGCTCTAGTTTGAGGGCTTGGGTTTCTGCGCCAACGACGGTATGCTGTTTGCTTCAGTGCGACAACCCTAGAACAGGTTCTATTGAACCATGGTTCACCAGTGGTTCGTGATTTGGTGCTATGTGGTATGTAAGTTTCCATTCCCAGCATGATGATTTCCGAGATCTCTTCAGCACATTGCGTAGGATCTCCCGATTCAAAACACATTCTCCTCCAAGGAAACTCAGAAAAAAACATGCGAAGGCCATCCCAGTCGGCTGAATTGTAATGCCAAACAGTGCGTGGGGGTGTTGGACTGGTTCGCGGAGTGATGTAAGGACATATCGTGGAGATGAGTGTGTGGTCTGAGTTTCCTAGTGGTGCACGGACTTTCACTTCATACGGTTCCGGATTGTTAGTGAGGAACAGGTCGAGCGTATTGGCATAATGATTGCTGATGTCAGGGATCCGAGTGGGTTCGTTTATCAGTTGCTCAAGACCATAGGTGATAGCAAAAGCCTCAGCCAGACGTCCTGCGTCGTCTGTTTTGTTCGAGAATTTGAGCCAGGTGGAGTTGTGGACATTGAAATCCCCCATGATGATGATTTCAGCTGCTGGGTGATTCTGTTGGATGAAATCAAGTTTCAGAGAAAGGAATTCGAAGAGGTCACCAGGAGTTGGTTCGTTTGGTGATAGATAGAGGCAGCAGATGAACTTTGTCTGTTTGTGGTTATCGATCTTGAGCCACATTACATCGAATTCTTTCGGTTCCAGTTCCTCCTCACGATGGCATGAGAGATCATTTCTGGAAAAGAGACATAAACCTCCTCTGAATCTGAAACGGGTATGCAGCTCATATCCAGGGCAGAGCATATAGGTCGTATTAGTTGATGAGTTGACCTGCGTCTCAGTTAAAGCCAGTATATCTGGTTTCTCAGCCTGTAGATGGTAATGAACATCGTTTATATTTTTGTTCAGACCTCGGATGTTACAAAGGTCTATTTTTAAATTCAGATGTTTCGATGGTGAACCCCCTCGAGCACCTCTCGCCCGGAAATCCGAATGGAGAGGTATTTTACTTCCGGAGTGTTTTACCCTAGGAGAATTCATCATCTAGATTTTTCTTCAGCTGAAATGGGAGGTTTGGGTTGGGAAGAAGGAGATACGGTATGGGGATATGACCGGAAGCATCGACCAAATACTGAAACATGGGAGTTACCCATTTCACAGCACCTCTGTCGATGTGGTGGTGTCGCACCGGGCGATGATGGGAACCATCATCTTATACCTATGGGTATCCATTTAGTCGCCTCTTACGACAGGCAGGATTTACCATGGGGAAATTCTTGATCCGTCCCCATACGGAGCAGTCCCCATACGGGGATGTAAGGGCTAGTTGTGCAGAAATCTATTAGAGGCCGTTTCTATGACCCGACAGCAGATTTGATATTACCTGATTGTGATCGACGGTATACAGCAAGAGATCGCTCAATATAGTCAGTCCCGTTCTGCCGACGCCTGCAGTGCAATGAACCAATATGGGCGGATTCTTGTTGTGTCCGGGCGGAATCTCGCCCATCGAATGTTGGTGGACGGACTGCGTCTCTTCGAGAAAACCCAGGAAATGCGCCACAGAGTTGGGGCATCCCTGATCGCCCCAGTCAGTGTAATGCAGATGCCATATCGTACGGTATCTCCGCGAGCCCACGTGACACAAACGCACTTTGCTCGTCACGCAATGCCCTGTTGTCTGCGAGAACTCCCACCAAATCTGGTAATCCTGAAGTAAACCGAAACAGAAAGGAAAATAGTATGTTGCTTCCATATATTTGATATACACATTGCCGAAAAAAATATGAGCTCTTTTTGAAGGTCAAGGGCAGTTGAGTTCCTTTGTCTTTGAGGAATTCGAGTCTCATTTGTCTAAGGATCTGCCAAATTTTAAAAAAATCTATAGACTAGGAAAAAATATTCATACAGGAAAATCAACTTTGAAGGAATTCCTTATCAGTTAGTTATCAAAAAAATCTTGTAGAAACTTCAAGCAATATTTTTTCAAATAGTATCACCCCCTTGATTTTTTGCGCACAATTTCCGGTATGATCAGTACCGATTTTCTACATTTGATAAGTGAAACAAAACCTATTCTGTAGCTGATCGTGCAATGTGCTACAAATTCATTTTGTGTACTGGGGAAGCACGTAACATTTCAAGTAATTACAATTTACCTGATCTATGTCCACGCATCTTTCATCGGCGTCCGGTAGGTAAGTCATGTCTTCTGAAGGATCAGTTAGCTGCACCATAAGATAAACTTCAGCTTCCCAAATGCACTGCCAGAAAAATGGCAACGTTTGCTTGGTGGGGCCTTGAGCTGCTATGTAGAATCTCTGTTTGCTACCAACGGTAGCCTTAAAAAAATTGTAATGAGCAAATACACTATCCAAATAATTATTATACCCATGTGATTCTTTTCCATCATAACAGGCTAATGATATTTTTGTTTGAAAACTTAGAAGAAATAGTGGAAACAAATGAAAACTGGGATTATATCATAACAATATTTCATTTTATAATTTAAAAAAGTACCACAAACTACGTTTTCATGAGATCCTTGTACAATCCTAATATTCAATTATCATTATTGAAAACGCCAGAAAGGAGGATCGTGATTTCAGGGGTGCACAAAAAGATAATTTGTGTGCCTAGTCAATATGAATACTGTATTCATACCTTCGGAAAACAGTTGTCTATTGCTGAAGATACGTACCCAATGAATCGTGAATTTTGTAAATTATATCAAAAGAGAATAAATTGTTTAGTGATGAACATTTTGAAAAATATCGGGATGCTAGAAACCATAATGATGCCTAGTAATAATAAAGACTGGTTCTTTGACAGCTATGAAGGAATGTGATGGTGGCAAAGAATTGTCAGAATGACGTGTTGGTGTAATAAGTACACAGATGGATGCAAAACTGATTAGAGCACTGGTTCTGGAATATTCGTAACCCAAACCAGTACAACACTTTCTGCCTGTGTGGAAAGAGCAAACCTCTTATAAAACAACCCCGACTTTCAGAAATGAACAAAATATTTGCTCCATTATCAACTCAGTTATGAATTTTATTGTGTCAGTATGAAAATACAAAATCACTTATAGAGCTCATGTTTTGCGAAAAAATCATTCAAATTAATTATGGCCTCGAAGACGGCCACATACAAGTACAGAGAAATACCAGAATTTCTTGGCGAAGTGTTGAGGATTCGTAAGCTGCTTATACATATGGTTTACTCCATACAAAGTGTTGCTACTACTTTAGTAGAAGAGGAAACGTCGCATTGTCAAAATAGTTTTGGTAAATGAATATCGACTATTTATGCATGCAGTGAAAATCTTAGAAAAAACTGATTGAAAATGGATAATCTCAATACACTTAGATCTAGAGCCCCTATATCATCCAATGAGGTCAAAGGTGCAAGACGGAAACAGGTGGATGCTTTGAATAATGATCTGGCAAGAATTCTGATTTGGGGATCTGAAAACCTAGTAGAGTTCAATGCAACAAAAACTAAAGCTTGATATTCACCCGGAAGGCAGATCTCACAATGACCAAAATGATGATGTCTGGTAACACCGTTCCCATGAAGTCGTCAATATTCATACTCGGTGACATTACCACCAAGAGCGCTCTGTCAAGGGACGATCATGCGAGGACCATTGCGAGATCTGCTTCACAAAAATTTGGCGCGAAGATACACACCCCAGCAACTACTCACGATCGACTAAGCTCAAACTCGACCCGTCCTAGAGTACTGTCCACATGTTCGAAATTCTGCTTCCAAACATACGCTCTTAGAGCTCTTAGCTCTCAAAAAGCTCTGAAGCTATTAGATTCTATTCTATTTGCCTTTTCACTGGCACCAATTGTTGGTTAGTTGATTTCGCCGATTCTATTCGCCTAGTCGATGATAACGAAAACGGTGACTCGCGAAATGACTGACCTCTCCAAAACATCGTAGAAAGATGGGCGATCTCTTCCTCTTTGATATTATACAGCACGATATTTCTACGGTCGGTGCTCAACGGAAATCTCGTCTATCATACCACCACGAGCGATTCCAGGTAGACGAACTAGACGAGCTCAGGCTGGCGAACTTTGCTTTACCACACATCATTCATCGATAACTTCCGCAGTAAAATTCCAATACCTTCCTCCTTTCCCAACATTTCTCTACTGGCTGACACAATATTTCTCGGACATTATAGTTTTTCCTTTCGTGATGTCAAAAGATAAAAAAACACTTACGGTGATATGAGATGCATTTATGTAACCAAACTTGTTGTTTTTCATAGGCGTTAGTCTCAATCTGTTCTCTTCATAAGGAAGCACATCTTTGAATCGATTGAAAGCTGCGTTGTCCGGATGAAGGGCAGTTTTGAAATCTGCATTTTGCTTCTTTTTTGGTATCTTATCAAACTCGAAAAACAACTGGCTGTCGGCTAGTTTAGTTTCTAATAGTTGGCACTGAAATGATTATCAGAATTAGTGAAGTCAAAAAACCTTAGGTTGGCCCGAAATTTGATCTCAATATTACACAAATGTAATATGAGTTATGAAAATCCAATTTCTCCAAAATACATGGTGTAGATTGTGAAGATTCGAGGATGTTCCTTCGAGAACATTATCAAAACGTCTAGAACTATACAAATATTGTACAAGTACCAACATAGTACGGATATTAACAAAAGTTACGGAAGAAATACATTCGAATCCACGTATGATACTAATCCAATCAGATAAATTTGAGTAATTTCTCAATCTGGTAGTTTTTGTCCAAACCAGTTTCTATATACAAAATGTCTAACTTCGAAAATCGATAGGAAATAATTAAATATTATACCTATTTTTTCGTTTTCTCTTAGAGAAACTGATTTTTTATACACGGGACTTTCAATGTTGCTTGAATTTCTGGTTTTAACTAAAGCTATCGGTTTGAATCTTGGTGAGAATGTTAACAGCGGCTTCAAAAATATTCCGTATTGACAAATTCGTCAAATCTATACTGAATAGTTCTGAATATTATGGAACTGTGAGATTTTATAGAAACGTTACACATATTGCTCAATTATAACCTTCATTTTGCTTGTTGATGAACCTCAACATATCTGTATTGACAACCAGTTTCTCTACAAGAAAATGTGAAAATAAGTATTAATTTGAATTTTTTATATCGATTGAATCGATATTCTATAATTTTTGAACCATCAATATCGATTGATAACGTCAGAAATAAAACTATGGTTGTGTATAAAAAGTGCTCATGAATCTGTCATCGCTGTCTTGTTGTTATGATTGGCTGTATTCAGTCCTCTGTTATACGACAAAGATTGAATTACATACCTACTACAGCAAAAATGAGAATTAATGAACTCAACTTGTTTAGTTTTATTATTTTCATTTTCATCATGAAAAATGAATGTCGAAGTGGGAAAGTCAAATGAGAAAATGGCTCAGACCAAAGTGGCCCATTTTTGTTTGATCGTTGATAGTATGTGAAGAGAAAAATCCATTATTCTTGAAAATACCCCCAGGTTAGGAAATGATGTAATTATTCTACTCTGCTTCTGAAATGAAACAAATTTGATCCCTTGATTGTTTCAATGCATGGTTTTCCAGATATGTGACGTTTTCAATTTAAATACCTTCATGTGAAAAAATGAACAATATTTTTCAGCAGTTACAGATATATCAACATTGACAATTACCTTCATGGGTGTTTTGATTCGAATGGACCGGTGTTAGATTTATCTCGAAAAATAAATGTTTCATGTAGTGTCCACCTTTTTGCAACTAGCTATGATTACAAGAATAGACTCAGGTTCGGTCAGAGACCTGAATGATGCCAACCACCCAACAAAACACTCCACATTGAAAATATCAAGCTTGTTTGCTGTGTCTCCATGTCCTACAATATTGTACACTAATGAATATTGTGCAGCACTCAAACAATTCGATGATTCTGTATCATTGGGGTACCATTGTTTCCATCGGCACTGAGTGTAATGTAGGAATTTATAGTGTACAATACATTTCTCGTGCAGACACACCGAACAAAACTATCGTTTCTTTGGATAAAAATCATTATTATAATTATTGGGCTAACCTACCATAGTTTCCTTACTGATAGAGGGCGGTAAAGGATTGAACCGGGGTAGCCCTGTCGACCATCGATGCTTGATGTTACTCTGATTCTTGTCTTCGTCTTTTTTCTTCTTTTCCCTACCAAGCGTCGCGCTTTTGACCTTCTCCCCCGACTTACTTCTTCCCATTAGGATTCCCCATCTCTTCTTCTTCGATTTGGTGCTGCCGTTAGAACTCGAACTGACTTCGGCGAAAGATTCGCCCGACGTATTGGTGTTGTTGTTGAAGAACGCGGCCGTACTAATATTAATGGTAGAGTTTTTACTGAAAAACGTGGATTTCGAATGATTGGATGGTTCGCTGGGAATACTGGACACGTTGGTGGTGTCCAATTTATTCGAGCAGTCCGTCAGATTATGGGAGTTCAAATCGGTTTTTGAAGATGATTTGAGGCGGTCGATGTTGACATACAAGTTCTCTTTGCTACCTGGAAGACGAAATACGATTAGCAAAGCGCATGAAACGGAATGATACCGATGCTACTTTGGCGTGGATAACTGATTGCTCGTCTGCACTTTTCATCTAGTATTGAGAACCAAGTATCGAGGCATCAAAAAAACGTTTCTTTCGGAATATTTCTTTTTATAATAATTACCTTGTCTGTTGTTGATATTGAGCTGCTGCATCTGAGATTGAACAGCATTAACGACCGTATGATTGACCACCTGACTCATTTCCGGAGGCGCAGAATGAATACTTTGCGTTCTGGCTCTCATTTCTCCTTCGTTTTGCCAGGGCAAAGGTATGTTTTCGTAAATAGGTTCCGTAGAACTGTTGAGAGGTGGATCGTGAGCAACTACCGCATTCTGGTTACGAGTCACCACGAAACCTGCAAGAGAAAGGCAATCACGTGACGCCACTGAGGAGAATGAAGAAAAATATAAGTTATTTATTTACGAAAATATCAGTTGAGTTGGCTATGAAAGATGTTAAATTCGAGAATGAAGCTTGTATTGAAATAGCAAATGTTCAACATATTCTAATTGGCTTCAACGCTAGTTGAGCGGCATCAGGTACTAAAAAACAACTCGAAATCGAAAACGAAGGTTAGATGAACGTCAAAATGTTTTCTCACGGAATATTTTTATGTTATATTTGTATCACATTGCCTGTTATCTATTAATACTTGAACTTATTTATGATGATATACTTAACCACCGGCTAATCAACACTAAAAACTATAAACTAAGAATTAATCACAAAAAACGTGCAGTTTATTGGGAAGAACAAACCTGTACTTGGCAATTGATTTTCTTGGAGAATTTGCTTCATATTAGCCGGCATGCAGTAGATAATATTTCCGTGCTCGTCATACACTTTCTTGATATGTTTCGTGACATTTGGATTTTCCACAATGAGAGCCTGTGGTCTTCCCAACATGTTATTATTGAAAATCGAAGCAAGATTTTCATAGGTGCCATGTTGTGGAGGCAGATAACTTTGAGATCTGTTGAGAAAATCATTAGTGAAAAAAACACACCATATGTTATGAAATCCATAGTAAATTTCATAAAAGTATTTATTTGAACATCACGATCACTCAAATAATCCATTACATAGTAACTAACTAAGGTGATATTTTACAATCATAAAATGTCGAGAATTACATCTAAGCATAGAATATGCTTGTATTGTGCCAATTCTCTCAATTTGAATGAATGAAAACATATAACTATAATGGAAACTATAAAAACAAAAACAAAAATTATAGATGCGGTAAATGAAATGAACAAAAAATTATGAGTAGAGAGGAGAGGAGGAGCAAAAGTTAATAATTATATTATATGTATAATGGAGTTAAAAGGTAAATGCAGTAAAAAAAAGAGAAGGCAAAGAGAGAATGAGGGAGGATAATCCAGAATGAACAATCTTATGGTATTTTTGAATGCTATGATTTTTAGCAGTTTTGATGATGAGGACTCAAAAGATATTGTTAAACATGGTTGCATTTTCAGTGAGGTATAATTTTGAACATTTTTTGAATTTAGGAAGAGTATTTACATTTTTCAGATGTGATGGGAGGATATTGTAGAGTTGGGGTTTTCCCCAGACATTGTAAATTTCATCCTCGTAGCTGTTGGAACTACCAATTTGGATTTATGATGTATATTGTTGTAAAATTGATTTTCGCATCGTATACGAAATGTCTGTCTAGCAGTAAAACCCACCAATTGGGTCCAATGAAGTAAAATTTTTTTTCATTCATAGAGGCACTTTCAATATCCGAAGCAAGGTAACTTTTATCACCTTACAGTAAAAGTTCCCAAAAAACCCAAATGGTTCAGCCGCTCAGGGAACGTTCTGACGGTAGATTGATACCCTTCTTGCAAAACAGTTTTTAGTTCAGCTAGTCAGTAAGAACAACTCCGTGCACTCGAAAGCACACAGCTTCTCCGTGCGTCCTCGAGCAGTCAGTCTCAAAGACTTGCCTATTTCACTTCACGCTACAGACATCTCGATATACTTTAGTACATCGTGAATATACCAAAGAACTGAAACAACTCTACAGTGTTCGGCTTTGCCACAACAATCACAGAATACCTCACAGAAACAAATAATAGGTGCATGTGTATATTGGGCCATATACAGACCCATAAATATACACCAAAACACCAAAGAGTTATGGACCATTAACAAAAACAAATCTCTGAGTCTGAGTCTTGCAAAACAATGGAAGTTGGATTTTTTCGGTGAATCCACGTATTTTTCATTGTATTGGTCATATTTTTCCGTGTTTGAGTAAATCCATGTCAGACTTTCTAGAGTATATAAAAATCTGATGTTGAGTATTTTGCTGTCTCTGTATAGAGATTCGCTCGAGTTCAATGTGTATTTCTTGAATATGATTTTTATCAAAGTGTTTTGCACTGTTTGCATGCAGTTCATTATACTATAAAATGTTCCACCCCAAGCTATTATACAATATCGTAACACCGACTCAGCCAGTGATGTATAACAAATCATCAAATTCTTCCTATCAAAGATATCTCTTAGATTATTGAAGGTGTAAATAAGCTTTCTCAATCTTTAGGTGACATGACTTATGTGTTCGTCCCATCTGAGATGCTGGTCCAGTATAACTCCCAAATATTTGATAGTTGAGGCCTTTTCTTTTGTTTCACATGTACATGGTTGATGTGTATTGCAACTTGAACTATTTATCTTTAGTTAAGTTATTTGCGGCTGATCATAAATTTCAGTGAGAATGTCATGAATTTTGTCTTACTAACATTTAAGGTCACTAAATTATAATCTAGCCATGTCTTAGTCTTTTGGAACCCGTCTTCAGCAAGTTTGTAGACATTTTCCCATGAATCTTTTGTGAAGACAATAACTGTGTCATCAGCATAGCAGATGACACAAGATGATGCGAAGTTGTGGAATTCTTCGCCTAGTGAAGTCTTTCCTGATACTTACAACCTCCAAACTTTCAAGAAAAATTCCAATACCTTCCTTCTCTCCCAAAATTCCACCGCTGGCTAACACGATGTTCCTCGAACATTACTTTTCTTTTTCATTACTGACTAGTGGGTATTAGACATACTTGAAACTTGTACTTAAACATAAACATAAGCAAACTTGTCTACAAGAATTTAATTTCTTATGATAATAAAGTATATTCTCTCTCTCTCTCATTATAGGTTTCCCTTTCGTGTTGTCCACAGATAAAAAAAACACAAAGTCAGTCATTTCCGGGATATTGTTTATGTTTATGAGAAAGAGAACAGGTCCAAGCACAGTTCCCTGAGGAACTCCAATAGTAACTTCTTGTGGAGTACTCAGCTGTTCATCAGTTTTAACTCTTTGTATTCTATTTGCTGAATAGTTCTGCAAGACTTCTAGCGTCGTATATCGCACACCATATGTATATAATTTTTCTATTAGGAGACATGTGATACGTTGCAAATGCCTTGGCCAAATCAAGGAATATGGTTAAACACTTCCTCGATTTGTCCAATGCATCGACGGTTTTTTCCACAAGGTCCATATTAGCATTTTCAGTGCATAATTTATTCAGAAAGCCGTACTGATGTTTAGTTATGACGGAATGTTTTTCATTATATAGAAAAAGAAGATGCATTTCTTGAATTTTTGAATGGTTTTCAAAAATGGAATTCAATAACATTTCAAGTATTACATTTTTCTCGATAGATCAGAATAATCAGTATATATATTTTTTTCATTTTCCAAATGAAATAAATTCAGCCTTTGAAATTGTTCTTCACACTGTAAATTCTCGGACAACTTATTAAAAAACTCAATCAATCGGGACGGGTAATTTCAGGAGTGGGAAGTACTTTCAGAGCCTTTTCCAAATCATATTTCAATGTATTATTACCATTATCTTTGTTCGTGTTGAATGAAATTCTCGAGTACAATTTCATTCATAACTACGAATTGTCTTCGTTCCTTATGACGTTTTTTAGCAAAGGAATATCAAGAAATAATTAACAGGATCCACTTTAAAATTGTTTCTCACACTGTAAATTCTGGGACAACTTATTAAAAAACTCAATCAATCGGGACGGGTAATATCAGGAGTGGGAAGTACTTTCAGAGCCTTTTCCAAATCATATTCCAACGTATTATTACCATTATCTTTATTCGTGTTGAATGAAATTCTCGATTACAATTTCATTTATAACTACGAATTGTCTTCGTTCCTAATGACGTTTTTTAGCAAATGAATATCAAGAAATAATTGACAGAATCCACGTGCGAAGTACCAAAAGGCTCTCGTCATGTCTGTGTTAGTGTCTTTGATTTCATTTCATTTTTTTTTTCATTTCCTTTCATTTAAATACTGTCTGTAAGTTCTTCGAGGAGGTGGTACATTCATTTTTCAGCTTTTCATGGGATTTAGAAACGAGGAGAGAAAATCCCATGAAAAGCTGAAAAATTCATTTCATTTATTTCTTATAAAGTACATTTACACTTCATACAGATTAATATTTTTCTAAAAGTACATACTAGTGTGTACACCTGTACGTTTTTCGTATACCATTCAGAAAATTTCAGCACAAAATAATTTTTTTTTATTGTTTTTTGTTGTTGGTTGTTTCGTAATATTACTATTTTCAGGAATTCTATCCCCATCACCTCATATTGTTACTGCCTTGGCTGTTGGTGCACTAGGCAAATCTTTGCGTCATGATGATATTTACTATAAGTCCACTCGTCTAGAATGGCGGATCGAGTAAATCGGTTGCAAAAAATAGGTAATACTATTCCAGCCCTTTCACGACCAAAATGACGGCGATGAGAAAGGGTCGAATGGTGGATGGCTAGTTCCTAGCTTTGAAACAAATATTAGCGCCACAGAAAATTTTTTGATCTAACTAATAACAGATATAATAATGATACAGTTATGTTTCAACTTGAATTCATTTCGCGTTTTCCATTTTAATACTAGTACATTTCCATACAACCACTGATGTTGAACAGTATCAGAATTACCACTAGAACACCAAACACTTTATCAAAAAACGAAGCTTCAGTGTGTGTGAAACTTGTAACTTAATAGGCCACAAAATAAACAATAAAAAAATATAGTCACAGGAATGATAAATTAGAAAACTGAAACTTATGGAAAGCCCAGAGTATGTACGAGCACTTATTACCTCGGAATTTTTCATTCCTCCAAAGCATTCTTACAGTTCAAAGATAAATTAAACGTTTGAAATCATGAAAATGCATAATAAAAGCATACCAATACACGAACTGTCCCTTTGATCTAGTGAAAGCGGTCATGATTAGTCTCTGTTCATGTTCTAATCTCGAAGTTAGAAGAATGTTTGCTGTTGACCTATATTCAGAGATTTGATGTTTGAACAACGCCATCTGTTTGTTAGCGATTTTCTTGAATATAAATAAAGAACATTCATTGATCTGTGACATTTATAATTCAGTTGTGGAGGTGCTCAAGTGTTGGGGGTCATGTCCGTTCCATAAAAATAATGAATTAAAAAAGAAATCAATGACTTTATCCTCACCTGTGGATCGGATGAGCATGATGTTCGGAATACAGCTGCCTCAGATAGAAGTTACCACCGGACACCAAATCCGGGCTAGAACCACTCACCACGCTACTGACGAATCCCGGATGCGACTTGAGCTGTTGCGACATGCCTGCCAAATCGGGGGTCGAATTTGAGCTGATTTTGTTGGTGGGGTACGGCGGAGGAGGTTTGTAGACATGCAGCATGGGAACATTATCCACCAATTGCTAATAAGAATATAGATTTTTATTTAGTCAAAAGGCTAATGTATTAGGGCGGGGTTTCTTATACTTAAAGTTTCATGTCCCCCTATTCAATTTCCCAGATAATTGATTTTTACATAGAAGGAAATGTTTTTTTTATTGAAAAAATACAGTCACGTAGAGCAATATACTGTTGATTGATGAGTTGGATGATCTTGCTTCTTGACGCGAAATGAGTTTATTTTAGGAGCAACTCTTTTGAAATGGAAACCATATGACATACAAAAGAGTATTGAGAAACATGAATTGTAGATAACTTTCTTCTCTCAATTTCATAACCAAGTCATTTTTTGTGTAAACAGCTTTCTTTGCAAGTTGAAAGCTGCAAATCACTAAAAAACAGAAATTTAGCACCAAAAATCATATAATAAACTAATGAATACAATTACATTAGAACTCTCTTCCTTGAACTACCGTTTGACTAGGCTGAACCAAAATGATGAAAATATTATCATGGTTTGCCAGCACTGAAGAATTTCTTGAGTTTCATCATTTTCTCGCGCTTATTGAATAAAATTAAATCTCATGAAGTTAGATTATCTAATTATCATACTCAATCAATAATAATAGCTGCAATGTGAACACTGATCCCAATCGATTAATCGATCTAATTTTTGTATGATTTTTTAATTCACTGAACCTAAAACCCCAAAGGGTACTGGCCCATCCGGCGATCGCCCAAATCGCTGGGCCCCCTGTATGCCTTTCGAGGAGCCCAAGTACGAAGAGAAATGAACGGAATCAAATGCAATCATTATTTGAGAATTCTAAAAGTAAATTCATTTTTTGACTACTAATTTTAAGATACCTACTTAGAAAATTTAGCTGGTGATTTTCCTAACAAATTGAACTGAATAGTTCTATAATTTGATATCTTGAGAACTATAATTTTGTCTTTCTGGAGGATAATAAAATTACATAAATGAAGCATAGTCCTTATGTATACAAATCGGCTCGTATCAAATTTCTATATATCTGAATATCTAATTCTATCATATAATGAATACAAAAATCATTGCACTTTAGTCGACAGAATCAACAGAATCATACCTCCTTATGTTCTCAGCTGAGAACAAGAATTCATATTTTGTTTTTCTGAAAATAGAAGAAGCGTTTTCTAGTCCCTTGTTAAACTATTTCTGTTAGAAAGCCACATTTTTGTTATCTTTTAACAACACAAAGGGAGAACCTTCAATGTGTAGGCTAACCCGAAAACTAACCCTAGAACACCTGTCAAACCCACTAAACCTCGCTAAGCAGTATTGAGGATCATAATTATTTAGAATTCATATATTTTTCAGTAGATATCCATGATATATATGTGATTATAAATCACCACGTATAATAGTGATATAGTGGGTGTATCATTCATGTCATAAATTTCAGGCTTTTATTACTTGCATGATTTCATCAAAAAATGTTCTATGGACATCTTCTCGTCGATTTTCATGAAACAAGGAACTTCTTTTCATGAAATTGAATTTCAAAGGTTAATTCCAGTGGCGTCGCAAAGAGATTTCTAATTTATATTTATGATAAAAATCGTGTCCAGTGTGATATTTCTATAAGAATGAACATAATAATACTACATCGTTGTGCTTTCAGTTTTTTGTACCTCTCTGTTTTCGAGAGAAAAAAAAATAATAACTTAGCACTCACACACCGTTGAGATGAAAAGAAAATCTAAAACGGCTTCGAATCCACTCAAGTCTTGCCAAAACACTAATTCCATTGAAATCTTAATACACCTTTTTAGATAAACAGGATGTATGAACTTTTCACAAACGATCACAACCTAAAATTGATGACTTCATTTACATAAATGATATCTTCAACTATCTATTAGCTAACATCTGTGTATGCTATGCAGATGACAACAATGTTGCGGGCTGGCACTAGTGCTGAAGAACTCGAGAAAACTACTAAAAGAGTTGAAGATAAAGCAGGTTGGTTGGCAGGAATGGTTCTCTGCAAACATGCTAAAACTCAACAAAGATAAGACACAAAAAATCCTGTTTTCAACCAACTCCAATTTGACATCAAATCACCACACAAAACTCCTAGGCATAGTTCTCGACGGCGGTCTAAGATGGGAAAATCACATAGATCAGCTGTGCTTCGTCAAATGAAAAAGGTGTTGAGCTTGGAAGTATTAATTACATCCTATCACAGCCTATTCCAGTCACATTTATCATATGGAATCTTACTATGGGTTAATTCAACTCACTCAATTAGAGCTTATCGTATGCAGAAAAAAGCACTTCGTACTCTAGCTGGGGCAATATATGATGAACACTTCAAACCACTTTTTAAACAATTAAAAATCTTAACTTTACCCTCACTATTCATTTCAAATATCTTGACACATTTCCGCAATAACATTGACACATTTCCGCAATAACATTGACTCATTCGCGACCCATGCTAGGCATCCATAACTATCCAACAAGAAAGGCAGGAGACCTTAGACCGCCAAGGCTCAAACTAACAACATCTACTCGCAACACCTTAGACGTTAAAATATACAATAAACTTCCACCACACATTAAAAATATGAATAACTTTTGTTTTAAAAACTCAATCAAGAAATTTCTTCTTGAAAAATCTTTTTACTCAGTTCAGGAATATATGGAGACTCCATTCATGCACAACATGCATTTTTATTTTGTTGTATTGTACTTATACACTGATTTATCTATTATTCTTTGCTACTTTTCATATTAGGTTGATAATAGTCTTAAACTCAATACACCTAATTACCTGTATCTCGTTTTGACTTGCTACAAATGTACTTATACAGAACGTGGTTAATAAATTCTATTCTATTCTAATTTTTTTCACTCGATTCGTTCGAATGATTTGCTTCAAATGAAAAAAAAAAATGATGATGGAAATATATCTGAAAGAATTCGAAGAACGAGTCAAATCGAGTTATTCATATGTATTCATTATGTAACTAGTAGGATATTTTTCGAAATAGTTTAAAAATCAAAATGAAACAATTTTCTCCATCAGTATTATATTGAAATGAAATTTTTCCTTTTTGTTTATTTTTGTGAAATAATGATCTATTCAATTATTACACATGAAATAAAACAAGTATCGACACAAGTGAAGGTGCCAGTTTTTACGAAAATCCCTACCTCTCTTGATAAATATAAGTATGAGGCGAGGTAGCAAAGTGCCTTGGATTCTGCATTTGAATTTTGCATTCCGTAATTTGTCACTGACTAAAAATGCGTCTCGGTTGGAGAAGTCCTCGCAAATCAATCTGAGATATTATTATGAATCATATTGATTGGAATTGTGTTCACCTGTGATCCAGTAAATGCTGAATTGTAAACAAGATTTTTCTGTTCAACATTATTGTGAGTCACATCTGGATAATGCCGATGAGTTGAATATGATTCCGTCTGGTGAATTTCTGGCTGGGAGCTGTATAAAATAGGGTGAGCGTTGACAGAAGGCTCGTGATTCGCTATGGCACCTGGAAAATAAAAAAATTTTTTATACCAATAGACTGTTTTGTTGGGACTATAATGTTCGAGGAACATCGTGTTATTCAGCGGTGGAATTTTGGAAGAGAAAGAAGGTGTTGCAATTTTTCTTGAAAGTTTGGAGGTTGTAAGCATCAGGAGGGACTTCACTAGGCAAAGAATTCCACATCTTTGTTCGACAGGTCTCGAGCCTCACAGTGTAGGGGTGAGAGAAGCAGCAATTAGTGCCTTCAGAGTAAACCTGAAAGCAGGATATCTGAAGACTCTGACTTTGAAATGCGGTTTGAAGTGGTCATTAACGACCACCAAATTTGTAGAGAACACACTTCTACTGGGAGGACGCATTAATGTGATACACTGACAGATCAAAGACGGATGAAAGGAAGGGAGTGGGCTTTACAGCGACAAGATTTAAGCTCTTGAAACCTCTTGAAAATGAGCACCCAACAAATCTATATATTGTGAGTCTAAGCTGACTTGGGACTGCAAACAATCCCTGAGACAACTGGCAGCAAATAACCAGGTCACATTGATGTGAATGTCAGGTCACAGAGGAATTGAAAGCGATGATGAAGCAGACTTTGTTGATATGGAAGGGGCAAACACAAAATTTCCCGGCCCAGAACTCTTATGTGGACTCTGCAAAGCCAAATTAAAAGAAGAGTTTCGACGCTGGGAAATCGATGGAATAAAATCTTACTGGAGTATTGTGCCAAGACAAAGAAAAAGAAACTGAAATGACTCCTTACTGGACACTGCCCTCTGAGATGCCATCTCTAAACAATGGGCAAATCAGCGATAGTTGCTGTTATAGCGAGAACTTCTCTGAAACTGCAGAACATGCGTATGCGAATGCCCAGGATCTAAACTGTTGTTTCAGCCAGTCCCAGATACTATTATATGCTGACGATTTGCAAACATTCAGAAAAGTATTGAAAAACAAGTACTGCTTGAAGATTCAAGAAGATCTGAATAGGTTCACTGAATATTGCATTCGTAACAAAATGATCCTAATGTCTGCAAATGTGCGCGTGAGCAAAAATATCGCCCCAATAGAATTTCAATGTTTACTGGATAACAGCGTAGTCAATTGGATCGAATCAGGGAACTTGGTGTACACTTCGATACAAGGATGACTTTCATTTCCCAATTTGAAAACTTGATTGATTCCTGCTATTGAGCTTTGGGTTTTTGCAGAACATGTGAGGACTTTGTTAATGAGGCAGCAATCAAATCCATTTATAATGCCTTTGTATACAGTAAACTGAATTTTGTTAACGTAGTATGGAACCCACATTTTATTATTCATAATAAAGAAGTAAATAAATAAATGAATAAAATGAGTCCCATAATAATTGAGATGATGTAGATCAACCAGAGGCTACCCAATTTATGGTTGTCGCGAATGTCCCTACTGCACTAGGGACATTATGGACTTCTATTAGATAATAAAAGGAATGTTTTTCTTGCCTGAAGAATTTCTGTATTTCTGTTGTATGGCCGTTTCATAATCTGGAGCCGGTCGATACGATGGCAAAAGACTCCTGAGCGCATCGACGTCATTCTGAGTGTTCAGATCCAAGCACGAGGTGGACAACGCTCTATGGCCGAGAGCCTGAGTAGAAGAGACGGGTCTGTCCCATTGCAGCGACCCGTTCGTCATATCCTCGTAGCTGTCAATTTGTCTCAGCTTATCCTAAAATGAAATTATGGTTGAACAATTATACTTCTTGATTTTTTATTTCACAGAATAGCATTCTAGATGATTATAAGAATAACCAGACATCAGTATGCGATAATTTATTAGAAGTAACTCATTTTGACTACATTTTGATTTCTTCGCGATATTAATATAAACATCTCAACATAAGAAGTATGTACAAGAATTTCAATGATGTATATTTTTGGAATGAGATTTGAAATAGGTCTTCTGTGGAAAGCAGACCAGTTAATATTACCAGAAAGCAAGTCAGTAGCGATACGACAATTGGAATGTGTGGAAAGGCAGATAGAAAGGGAAAACAACTTCAGACAGAGGTATTGCCAAAAAATTCAGAGTTACATTGAGAAGGGATATGCCAGGAGACTAACACCCGAAGAATCCGAAGAGGAAGGTCCGCGATGCTGGTATTTACCGCATTTTGGCTTTACAAATCCAAGAAAGCCGAATAAGCTAAGACTCGTGTTTGACGCAGCTTCGAAATCATCAGGTTTGAGTCTCAATGATCATTTATTATCTGGACCAGACCTTCTACAATCTCGGGTTAGTGTGTTGGTGAAATTTCGTCAGGGAAAGATTGCTTTCCGCAGCGATGTAAGGGAAATGTTTCACCAAGTGCACATAATTCCTCAAGATCAGACATCCCAGCGATTTCTCTGGAGGGATGGAGATCCTAATAAACCCCTGGATACTTATGAGATGCAGGTGATGACCTTTGGTGCGACATGTTCTCCAGCTTCCGCACAATTCATCAAAAACCTGAATGCCGAACAACACACTGTAAACCCGAAAATTCTGGGAGCCATAACAAAGAATTATTACGTCGATGACTACCTAGACTGTACTGACACCTTGGAAGAAGCTCTAGAAATGATAACTGAAGTTAGACGAATCCAAAAACTCGGAGGAATCGAGTTGGTGAACTGGATTTCCAATTCCGAAGACGTTAACAACACTTTCCTTGGACGAAGACATTCGTAAAGACCTGAATATGAATTCTGATGGATCAATTCAACGAGTACTAGGCCTCCACTGGGATTCTAACACTGACAACTTCTGTTCCAATCTGAATTTGGATCCCAATATATGTAATTCAAATAACAGACCTACGAAAAGACATATCCTCAAACTAGTGATGTCTTTTTTCGACCCTCTGGGACTGATTGCGAACCTGACTATTCGGGGAAGAATACTTATACAAGATATATGGAAAACAGGAATTGGTTGGGACGACAGCATCGACGAAGAGCTTCATGAGATTTGGACCTACTTGATGAAAAACCTGGAGAACGTTACCAGCTTGATTATTCCGAGGTGTTATTCGACAAAAATCCCTGATGCCGAAAAAATTGAAATACATATATTCTGCGACATCAGCAAGAAAGCCTAGGCATCGGCAGCATATCTTCGCACGATCACCAAGGCTGATATAGAAGTGACACTCATACTAGCCAAAGCTAGAGTGGCACCCTCCAAGCCGATTTCAATTCCACGGCTAGAGCTCCAAGCTGCCTTGATGGGGAGTCGAATTGTCAATATCCTGAAAGAAACTTTGGAGTTTATGATACATGAAGTTTACTTGTGGACAGACTCTATAACGGTGCTATACTGGATTAAAGGAGATGCTGACAAACTGGGTCAGTTTGAGTCACATCGTATCGGAGAAATCCAAGAGACTACACATTCTGAAGATTGGTACTGGATACCATCTAAGACGAATCCAGCAGACAATGCCGCTAGGGCATATCACAAGGATGGATCGAATCCACTAGATTTTAGGACTTGGCTCAAGTGACCAGACTTTTTGTATGAAGAAAAATCGACTTGGCCACAGAAAACAATCAATAGTCCAGGTGAGAAATGCCCAGAAAGACAAGAATTCACTGCCTCAAGTTACCAGATTCTCAAGTTACCAGATTCTCCAAATGGATACGACTTCTACGAGCGACGGCATGGACGATGCGGTTTGCAAGAATCCTACTGAACAAGCACCACCAAAGGAATCAAGACTTTTCCTTCGATTTATCTGTCTCCGAACTTGGCGATGCCAGAACAATATGAATCAAAGAATGTCAGAAAGAGATTTTTGCAGAAGAATTCCACATGCTCAATAAAAATGAAGCAGTTGGTAATAAAAGTAGACTTAGAAATCTCTCGCCAATGTTAGATGAAAGAAGCATCATAGTTTTGAGCGGGCGGACATCATTATCTCCTGAATTGGAAACTTCTACAAAACACCCTGTAGTACTTCCACCAAAACACAGACTCACCTCCCTGATATTACAGAACGAACATGAAAAATGTGGACATCAGGGAATTGAGGCAGTTTTGAATGAAGTAAGGAAGCTATACTGGGTGATAGATGGAAGATCTGCAGTGAAAACAGTGTTTCGCAGATGCCAGAAATGCAGAGTGATGAAAGCGAAGCCTATGACACCAGTAATGGGACAACTTCTAGCCCATAGGGTAACAGCAAGCCTGAAACCATTCACATATACTGGAGTTGATCATTTTGGCCCATGGTTTGTAACTGTTGGACGTCGACGAGAAAAGAGATGGGGAGTACTCTTCACGTGCCTTTCAATAAGAGCGATTCATTTAGAGGTCGCACATTCGTTAAAAACAGACTCAGCAATGATGGCGGTGAGTCGAATAATTGCCAGAAGAGGACAGCCCAACGAAATCTACTCAGACAACGGGACGAATTTTAGAGGTGCAGCCGAAGAATTGAATAAAGGACTTGAACATTTGACCAGACCAAAATCAATCAGAGCATTACTCAGATGAACATCACATGGAAGTTCTTGCCTCCAGGATCCCCACATATGGCAGGTGTATGGGAGCGAATGATAAGGACAGCCAAGAACACGTTCTAGATAATACTAAATGGACAAGTATTAAGAGACAAACTTCTTTTGACTCTTTTTGCAGAATTTGAGAACATTGTGAACTCGAGACCATTGACCAAAGTCTCCATAGACCCAGATGACCTAGAATCCAATGTGAAATATTGTCTACTCTGGAATTGAGGTCAAACTTGTCTCAAAAACTTAATTCCACTTTTTAGTTTTACAATTCTTCATAAAACTTTTTCTGCTCTGTTTATTAAAAAAACTGACTAACGTTCCTATCATATGAAAATCATAGTACATCATGTCAATACAAATATATAAATATAGGGTGATCTTATAGAAGATCAAATACAGGGCGTTACAGGAATGATACCAAGATCCAACGAGTCAACATTTATGTTGAAAACAAAAATTAGAAATTGTACAATTTTGAAACAATCTCGGGTGCCCCTTTCATCACAGGTGATTTTCAGTGTACCGTTCAATACATCAATTATTGTCTCTTTCAGAACCTTAGAGACAAAGAATACCAGGTGTAGGACATAATCTTTAGCCAAGTTATGTTTTCCAGAGTTCCAAAGGTATGAGATTCAAAGTTGGTAGGGGTGTGGTATTGAATATTGAAGATTGGTCTCACTATTGACAACTTTCAGATTCATGAAAGTTCTTCAGATTTTCATGAGTGTGAAAAGTACCGAATTAGGGAATAGGAACTAAAAAGGGACATTCTCTTGGACTATTTCTTAAACTTCAATTTCACAACATAATAAATATTACATTCATTTCTATTATGAAACCATCTTATTCTTACCTCGTTCTGATGAAATATTGGCAGCAGAGGAGGGCCCTTATCAGTTTCTTCTGAGAAACTGTTCATTTCATATTGCCGATAGAAAATGTGTTGCAAAACACAAAATCGCCATGAATTTTTAGCAGTTTCTACATCAGCAAAATGAAACTCAACTCTACCTGTATCTCCCACTGACTCTATTATGAATTCCCGCTTGTGATTTATGACATTCTTTATATCGGACCAACTGAAAAAGAGATTAACAACATTTTCATAAAATATTGGGTAATCTCGTACAAACTGTCAGTTTGAACTTACAAACACATAATTATCATTTTGAAGTGATAATCATATATGACTGTCAGTTTGAAAACTGACAATTATACATAATTGTCCGATAAAACAGACATTTATGTCCTTTCAGTGCTTTCGTAATTTACAGACTGAAATTAAAAGATATTGTTCGATCTGAGGCGTATTCAATAGTAACAATGATTTTTGTAGAAATTGCACTACATACTATGTCCAGATTTTGAAATTATTTATAATGGCGGCCTTTCGGTTATACCGGAAGTGGATGAAAATTTCCTTATTTCCTTCCTTCCTTAATTCCTTACAGTGAGCCCAAAATAAGGATGCACAGCATGGGGATATCGGAAACGATGGGTGATACAAATTCAGATATGTGAAAAAAAGTTCCACATTCACAGTGCCATGCCAAGAATCTTTGAAATGTTCCATAATTATTTTGGAAGGATCTCCACGTATGTTTTAAACCATTAACTTTTTCATAAATTTCATTTATGTAACAGTTGAACATCTCAAACAAAAGTTATGGGCATCAAATGGGACAACATATATACAGGTTGGGCCAATAGAAACTTTCCACCCTAATATGTAGGATTTAAAATTTTGGAAAACGCTCGAACACGTAGATTGTTGATTAGAGGGGAGACTAATTTTCAGCTTTTTTTACTCCCGTAGAATGAACCCTGAAGCTGGGGGGGACCAGCATTACACACACTGTGCAACACCTAGATATATCACTTTCATTAACTGTTTCAATGTTTTTTGTATGGGTAACTCGACCAGGTATTAGAGGCAATTGATGAACACAAAAAGTATAAAATCATTATTGCTCCAAAGTTTTCCTGCAAGATTGAAAAAAATGCTAACATAAAATCCTAAAATTTCACTGTTTCAATGTTTTTTGTATGGGTAACTCGACCAGGTATTAGAGGGAATTGATGAACACAAAAAGTATAAAATCATTATTGCTCCAAAGTTTTCCTGCAAGATTGAAAAAAATGCTAATATAAAATCCTAAAATTTCACTTCTGAAAATAGACACAGTAGGCCTAGTCTTTTTGTTGCTGGAATGTGCTGCTTTTGGGTCATTTAATAAAACATTTCAATAATTGATATCATTGGATTTATACTGTAAGAAATCTATATTCAACTTATTGTGTATTCATGTAATTCAGATCCAAGTCAAAGATTGAAAAATAATTTATAAAATCACCTCACATAATGACTAATGATATACTAAACATGATACTCCAATAATATTTCTTCAGGAAAAATAACATACTAATCAGGTATTTTCTTAACATTCAACTCCATAGAAAATATGTCCATTATTTTTATCAATGAGAATGCAAAAAGTTGTTAGTTAATTCTATACTTTGATTCTATATTTTATTGAAATAACATAATTGGGTTGAAATATTTTTTTTATGAAGAAATTACCTGAAATGTCTTCCTTGTTTTCCATTAGGATATCCCACAAATATGCCTTGCAGACAAATACCTATTAGAGTTTCTGTATTGTCTTTGTCTTTTACAGAATAGACTTCTTGCCCATACCCATCCAGTCTCTGACAAGCACAAATATAGTACTCTTCTGCTGTACCTTGTGGAAGGTTATGTATGGCTGCATGTTGACGGCTAGCAGCTTCTGTTAGTGTTTCCAATAAGTTGGGATCTGTAAAATTCTAATGAAACATATTTGGTTGAGTATCAGTATGAATACTTTCGATTGATGATTTCAGGAGGAAGGTTCATAATTTGTCGCCAATTTATCGCTAATTTTTTACTGCATTAAAAACATTGCTACTTGAATACTCTGTATACATGAACAATTAGTATCATGTAGTATCATGAAAGAGATTTCATTCATAATAATGTAATTTATAAAAAAGACAGAAGGACTGAACAAACCTACAAACTATTAAATCAAGTGCTGAAATTACAAGCCATTTGCCCCTTGAAAATATGCAAGGCGATGTTGAAACTCTTGCAAAACATTAGTAAGGGTAGCAGCGATAATTAAATCAATTTCGGTCCTAGTTCTCTCTTTTACTTCAGACTGATAGTATTAGGTATTGACTTGAGGTATCCCCACAAAAAAAACCTAATGGGGTTAGATCAGGAGATCTAGCTGGCCACTCTAAAAATCCTCGTCTGCCAATCCATCTATTGGGAAACATATCATCGAGGTTTTCACGTACAAATCGTGCGTTATGCGGTGTCGCTCCATTGCTGGTGCCATAGTGAATTTTCCGGTAGCTGAGGATTTTGATGATGGAGGCACAGAGCCGCAAGTGCGGGAATTATGTGAAGTTGCAGTAAATGCAAATATTTGTCATCGTTCAATGAACCGTTAATAAAAAGAGGTCCCACAATTGTATTACCAACTTTTCCGTCTCACACGTTGATTTTTTGTGGATACTGACTATGCCCTTCTGTCTGCCCAGTCAGGGTTCTCTGGTGCCCAGTACCTACAATTCTGCCTATTTACCGTTCCATTTAAGCGAAAGGTGGCCTCATCTGAGAAAACACAGTGCTATATGAATTGCGTATTCAATAAGTTCATGAATTACTTGCACTTTATATGGGTGCCTCTTATTCTTTTTTAGCCATTTTAAAACAGACGTTTGACAAATCGATTGCTCCAATGCAACTTGACGAGTAGGTTTATAAGGATTTTCTTGCAATAATAATAATACATACAATTTTTGTATTTCCGTAACACCTGGACTACCTTCCTTATACTTAATTATCACCGACATTGCCAAAATTTCTAAATTTTGCTTAGACTTTGCTCAACGTCGAATGTGTAATAGGTCTATTGGGATATTTTCTGTTAAATAAATTACAAACCTCAGATTTCGTACGGGTCTGATCTTCATATCCTATCATCATTAAAATCTCTATGCGTTGCTTTTCGTGAGACATGTTCTGAATTTTGATGAAAATTCTCTGGGGATTGTGAAAAAAATGGAAATATCTTTGTTTGTATTTTCATGTCCTTATATTGATTTCTGGAAATGTTCTCATGTAACATAAGAAAAAATATAACATCCATACACAGAAAAATGCTTTCAAGATACTATCGGAATAGGGTATTCCCATTAAAAAAAAAAAGATAACGACGTCATAACTCGAACAGTGATGACGTCATCAAAAAAAATATGAATAGACCAAGACATGCGCAACTGAAAAAGAAAATTGACGTATCTGACCTTTTATTTCCTGATGGGCATATCAGCAAATCAAGCTTTTAACGAATTTGTTCCAACGTTTACGATCGAATTAATATCGAACATTTAAAGGAAATTAAACAGTATTATATTGATAAGATTGACAAGTTCAAAAATGATCCCAGAGAAAAAAAAACGGACAATGAATAATAATAATAATAATAATAATAATAATAATAATAATACCAATCAGGACATTCCAACAAATATTAGTTTCGTAAATGCTGATGGCCAAATGATATTGAAATACAATATGAAGAAACACACAGTTTTGATGAATATTTTATTGGAAGTATTCAAGATATCGTCACCGAAAATAAAAGGATATTGTCCATAGTAATTATAACTTGAACAGTTGTAATGAAGCATATATCAACAGCACCGAAAACTCATATTCTTTTCTACCTGCCGCTGAGACCGAAATTTATATTATCATCCACAATCTTGAAAACTCAAACTCACAGGGACATGATAAATTCTCTACAAATTTATTTAAAAAAATGTGCGGAGGTTGTAGTAGAACCTTTGATCCACATAATGAGCTGCCCGTTTCAAGAAGGTATATTTCCTGAACTTCTGAAAATCGCCGAAGTTCGACCCACATTCAAGAAAGGAGATAAATCTTTGGCCAAAAATTTTAGGCCTATGTCTACTGAGCAAATTCTCAAAAATTTTTGAAAAATATATATCAGGACTTATTCTAAATTATCTTGAAAGATACAACCTATTGAATACCCGACAATTTGGATGTAACAAAGGCAGCTCCACAGTAAGAGCTATTATAAAATTTATCAACGAATTCTAGGAGAACCTAGACCCGGGTAGAAGAGTGTGTGGCATCTTTTTGGACTTGAGCAGAGCGTTTGACTTAGTAAATCACGATAGCCTCCTATACGAACTTGAACGTTATGGAATTTTACATTTTGAAACAGATAAATACTAATATTCAAACTGTCATATCTTTCTATGAATGTTATGCTTTTGTGTTTGTACTCATACATTATAATAACTAGATACTTTGACTGACTTACTCCATATCATGTATATGATCGAAGGAATAAATAAATTTATTATTATTATTATTATTATTATAGTAATACTGAAACTTGGAGCAATTCAAATAATAATTTAAAATTGATTCAACTTGAAATTTGATAAATTTAAGTACTTTTCCATGCAGGTTTTACGTTAATTGAATTATTAAAATTTCACAAAGTAACAAACATGCTCGCCCTCTCCCATTTCGATGTTATAATCTCATAAACAAATTGAACCACATTTATCATAGGTGATCTGAATCAGGTACATTTTGGTATCAGGTAAAATACATTGATTTGATATTGAAATGGGTTCCACTGTGATGAACGGATTATTTGCAGGATGGTTTTTATATAAATATGCCTTCTTTTACTTTCACTTGTGATCTGTGATGTGATAACTGATGTTATTGTATTACATTGTAGTTGTTTCAACTCTCTCAACCTGCCTGACGTAATATTCATTTAATTGTTGATATACATGTAACAGTAATTTACAATTTTTTGAATAAATTTATCTATCTATCTATTTATCTATCTAAGTTTAAAAAAATCATTCAGAAAAGTTTCAATCAATTTCAAGGAATAGGTCTTGAATACTGTGCCAAGAGATGAATTATTTGCAGGCCCTGCAAGGTGTAAATTTCACCCTTCTAAATTTTGAAGAAAATTAAAAATACCATTCAGATAAGTTAAGCCAGATTGAGATTCGGTATAGACATTATTATTATTATTAAAACTCTTTATTGCTCAAATAATGTTTGGTTACATACTTTACATACATTGTTCGCAATAGGTGGGCATATCGCTAGGCGATTTCTTCCTGCCGACCTTCATTGATAGGATCTTATATATTGTGCCAAAAGCCGTCTGAGTGGTAGTTTTCACACACATTCAGAAAAGTATAGCCAAGTTGAGATTTGGTATAAGCATTATTGAGTAGGTCTTTGTAGGCCGTCAAAGGGGTAGTTTTCAACCTTTTGAATTTTGAAAAAATCAAATACACTATTCAAATTAAGCCAATTTGAGATTTGGTGTAGCCAATATTGAATAGATCTGGAAAATACCACAAGCAACAATTTTTCAAATGCAGCAACAAATTAAAAGAAAATGCATCAACTGATATTGGATCAAAATGGAATTGCAATATTCCAAACTCTTTCTGAAAACCATAACAGTTCATGCTCAGAATTATACTAGTTGATTGAATGTAAAAACCTGAATGATGATCAGTTTTAACTGATGTTTTGGCCAAATTAGAATTTAGTGGAAATTGATTATTGCCTGGTACAGAACCTAATGTTCTAGCATTAAAGAATCAACTAACCTTGGGAAATAGTTGAAAATCTTTCAAATATGGTGCAGTGTGCCTTTCAGCATCAAAGTTTCCAAATTCTGCTTGCATTGAGAAACTTGCAAGCTCAACAGCTTGTTGAGGAGTACAAGAAATCCTACCATCAATAACATCCTGCTTGAGTTGCAAGAAATAGTTATATCTTCAAAAAAAAAAGTTTATACAGAAAGTCTTGGTGGCAAAGAATGCCTTACCTTGTAACTTCATCATTAAGCAGCTGTACTCCAGAAATAACATAGTACATAACTCTTAAATACACAAAAAGACCCCTTGCATATTTATCCAGTTGTCTCTTGATAGGCCTATCCAATTCTAGCCAGCAAAGGATATTCTGAGTATTTCGACTGATGTACTGAAGCCCAAAGAATTTTGGCTGGTTCAAGCTAAGCTTTTGGCAGACTACATCCAAACAATCCTGTCCAGTGCTTTCTGAAGATAAGGTACATTCAACTACTGTTCCATCTAGAATTTCCACTGATATTACAAACAGGGATTTGGATACGACGCTGTATTGCTTAGACTTCTTTAGCTTGAGTTTGAATGGCATCCTGAAAATTTTAAATTGACGTGACTGAAAATTTAATAATTCATCTCGAAAATAAAAAAAAAAACTGTCGATATTACTCACTTCACTTCATGAAAAAGGTAGTTGCGAATCTGATATCAACAGAACGCCTTCTTCAATCAGTCCATCAATAATTCAACTCACATAGTCATAAATTAATAAATTTGTTATTGTGTTTTTTTTATTTAGTACATTGAAGTTATCATCATGACATGATGTCAAATTGTCAAAGAAGCCTTCATTTGACAATTGGCAATTTGCAGTACTGCCAACCATGCTCAAATAGTTACTAGATATGTTTTTTAGATTTCCTAAATCGCGTTAACTAGTCAACTCGTTCTATCTCTGTTGAACCTCATCTGTTAATCACTCCGGTATCTTACTTCGGTCGTTGATTGCTATATCAACTACAGAATATATATATATATATATATATATATATAGTATATATACATATATTCTTTGGCACTCAGATCATTCTTGATTCTTTTCTTGATCTGAGCTTTGGCCTATCATATCATTCAAATGCTAGGCCAGGTCTACCAACTTTGTACCGTGTTGTTGGTTCGTTGGTTGTTGATGAACCTTTTGATTGACTTTTTTGTGTTAGCGTCACTTTAACGGCGTCCTTTCAGTGTAAAATACTCGTTTTCTAGTATTTATCAATTTGTTTTCTTCGGTTGAATTTATCAATCGTTAAATGTGAGTATATGATTACGTAATTTTGGCATAACGATTTCTTGTTCGAATTTGGCCGAACCGCGAACCCACATTTGGCGGTTTGTGTGTAAACAACTAACCTATAGAACGCGTTGGTCTGTTTACATTCTGATTCGAATTCAGGATCAACTTTGTTGTATTCCTACAGAATGGTGGGTAATGTGAAAACGTCGGCGTATAAAGCCGATGATGCAGGTGAAGAAAAAACCAAAAGTCCAAGGAGACCAAAAAGTCCCAGCAGACTTAAGAGCCCTAGCACTCCCACAAAGACCAGAATACCTACCAGGCAACAAACTCCTATCAGACAGCAGAGCTCTAGTAGGTCAAAGAGTCCAGGTATGCCAAAGAGCCTAGGTATAGGAAAATGTAACATTTGAATTCATTATAATTACACTTATATCTTAACTAATCAATTATATTTGATTTTACATTTCCACTGCCATACAGACCCAGTTCATTAACCAACATGATTGACAAGATGACAAATGTTCTTGTGAATCAGCAAATGCTTGAGAATGCATGAATAATTGGTAGCATTTTGGATTTTTTTGTTGATATATGAAAGATCATTTCAATACATGAAAAAAGATTCAAGAGTTTTGAAAAGGATCATTTAAACTAGGTCAAAACACATTGAAACCATTATATATGAAACATGTGTATCCAGAATGAAAAAAGCTTTCAGAATCTGTGAACACTTGATAAGGGTGTTATTTCAAAAAATTAAATGATGATTGTTTCACAAATATGAAACGTTGGAGAAACAACTCAATATTTCCATGATGAATCATATCGAAATTTGGTGTGAAGGAGTACTTTTCGGTTTTCCTTAATGTCAAATCATAACGTTAAAAAATAATAGAACAGATTTTTAAAAAATTTTGTGTCTTCCATTAAATTGAGAAACTTTAAATAATTTTGGAAACTTACAAAGCTGTTGGAATGGCCCCTTAATCACTGTATAACCTCAACATTTTCCAATGATCCTGATGCTGTGCATCCTTATTTTGGATACACTGTATTGAGCACTGTATATTGAATGAAAAAATTCAAGGATGAGGTTTTTTAGAGACTATGATGCATAAATCAGAATTAGAATTGAGATTATGATTATGATTATGACAGTGTTAATAATACTGGAACCATGATAACGACAATAATGCATAAATTGAGCCATAGTTTTGTCTTTCAAATTATTCACAAACATAGGTAGGACAAAGAGTCCTGCCAGACGAAGTCCTGCAAGGACAAAATCTGAGGTAGTTAGACCTGCAACTCCAACTAGAACAAGTACCAGAATTCGCAGTCCTGCCAGGATTCGGACTTCTTCTCCTGCTCCCACAACCTCAACTCCTATACAGACACCTTCTAAGCGTAGCCCAATTCGTAGGTCACCTGCCAGAGGGGCTAGCAAAGAGGCATCAATTGATAAGGAGAGAGGTAATTAATTGTTTCTCTGGGTTTCAATTAATCAATCACAGGAATCATATGAAGATGCTGTTTTCAGTCAAAAGTTCTGGTTGCATATTATGTCATCACTCAAAATAGTATATATTCATTGAGGATTTATAATTTGTTTTAAATACCTATGATCAATTTGTAAACCATTGATTATGATCACTCACAAAACAGGATGCATATATGAGTTTGAAAAACTCTTCTTATAGAACCACACACCAAAAAGCAGATAATCATTGATACAGACACAGATTCTGACAATGCTGAGAGTGTACCCGAAGTTAAGGAAAAACCAAAAGCCACTGTGAAGGGAAGAACAAGAATAACTGATGAAATAACAGAACCAGAAGTGGTAAGAAATGTTTTCATAACATAAAATGTCCATCTATCTATGTAATCCAGATATTAAAAACAATGATTATGAATTTGATTATCAAATTTATTGCAATCATCATGGTGAACCAGTTATTGATATACCCTGCCAATTTAGAATGGTCGGATAATTCAATTCTATCTGATCTAGAATAATTCTGATCTAATCGCAACAATCTAGTAGCTTTCAACTTTCACAGAAAACTGCCATTTTTATCAAATCAGACTGGGAATATATCTGATAGATATCATTTCCAACAGAAGTCTTGTACCTCAAAATATGTCAATTTTACACATTATTTACAAAAATTATTTTTGTATTCCAGATTCATTCATACCAGAAATTTTCAAGTGGATAATCTATTTTTCATTTTATAAACAAAAAAGATGAAAATGAAATGGAATATGAATACTATTTTTTAACATCAAAATGTAAAGTTGCAGCTGGGCGTCAACTTGTTATTTATACCAATTTCTGAATATCTATTCATGCTTGATACAACTTTCCTCAATTCAGGATGAAATACTCCATAGACAATGACATTTTTTTCTTTGATGATATATTTTTATATTTCATATCTCAATGGTGATTGATTAGTGATATTGATTTTCATTATGAGTTCAATGATACCAGGTTTGATGGAGTTACTGCAAAAGACTACAGATGTTGACTACTATTGATTGTTTTTCCAATATAAGTGTGTGAGACAGAAACATGTTCTGTCAGAATCATTGGGTATATCGGTAAAAGAATATATATATATATATCTTTATTTAGCTCAAAAAACTAATTCATTTACAGTAAATAATCTTTTAATTCAGTATTACAATAAGCAAATGAATATTTCACAAACTAAAAAGTTATATACTGTCTGTAAGTTCTTCGAGGAGGTGGTACATTCATTTTTCAGCTTTTGATGGGATTTTCTCTCCTCGTTTCTCGTTTTAGAAACGAGGAGAGAAAATCCCATCAAAAGCTGAAAAATAAAAAGTTATAACTAATCAATTCAGAGTACATAATATTAAAAATACAATATCACAAAATCAAATAGCACATATTACAAACTAGGAACTTAGGTACATACACAAATAATAAATAAAAGTCTTATGTAGCCAGAAAATAATCCTTCAGTCGGTATTTAAAACTATTTAAAGATGAGCTATCCTTTATATGTTTTGGTAGGTTATTATACATAATCATGCCCTTATTAAAAATTGAATTAAAAGTACTATTTTTCCTACACGTTTGTACATAAAAGTGACGCCTGGCTCTAGTCTCATAGCTATGAATTTCATTGTTATAAGTCAACTTATTCTGTAGATATACTGGTGCCTGACCAATTTTGATTTTGTAAATGAAAAATAGTGTGTAATACTCAAGCATTTTCACTATCGACAACCAGTTCAGTGTTTTCAGCATCAATTTTATAGGAGTAAACCTTGAACATTGCAAAATTATGTGCATAGCACGATTCTGCATTTTTTGAAGTCTATTTGTTTGGTTCTGATTCAACATATATAATACGGTGGGACAATAGTTGAAGTGTGGTAATATGATTGTATTATATATTGTAAGCCTTGTCCACTGGCTAAGGTATGGTGAACACCTCCTCAAATAATTAATTTTATATGCTATCGTTTTAATTACCTGGTTAGCATGTTCTTTAAAATGTAATTGACTATCAATTTCAATGCCAAGATAAACAAATTTATCAACCCTTTCTATTTCATTGTTCCCTATCCTTATACTCAACTTCATAATGTTATCCAACTCATACTTTTTACTATTCCCCAACAGTATCCACTTTGTTTTACTTACATTAACCTTTAATTAATTTGCACAGCAATACTTATAAACCTCATCCAAAGTGTTATTTATGACATCCATACCGTCTTGTAAATTATCGTAAGCAAAATCTACAAGGCCATCATCGGCAAATAGACGTAACTTACATTTACCTGCAGTGTTAACTATATCGTTGATATATATTAAAAAAGGCAATGGTCCCAAAACACTGCCTTGGGGAACACCAACATTGTTTCCTATTTTTTCAGAGTATATATGGTTCAGTTTTAGTTTTTGTTGCCTATTTGTTAGATAATCAATTATCCAATTCAGTGCCGTCTCATCTATCCCAACACCCTTAATGTTACTCACAAGTCTCCCTCTATCTATTGTCTCAAAAGCTCTTTGCATGTCCAGAAATACTGCCATAGTGATGAAATTGTTTTCTATATTGTTTTTCCAATCGAATAATACACCTTGTAAAGCAGTTTCACAGCTGTGCTTGCTTCTAAACCCAGATTGATATTCACAGAGCAAACTATTTCCTTCCAAATAATTAACCAATTGCTCATAAATACCTTTTTCCAATATCAATCCACAATATCTCTGCAGTGTTTTATCATAATCCCATAAGACCTGGTAAGGATGAGCTATCATATATCTAGGTAAAAGAGATTGAACAGATCTGTTCAAACCAATAGTTGAACATCAGAAGCTTCACTTGATTTACTGACACTGATGTCTTCAAAAAATTGAAACATAACTCATTTCATATAAAAAATATGGAGAATTATTACCGATTTGATCGATGGAATAGCCGTGCAAAAGTGATGAACACCTCAACATCAAAGTGGTCAAATGGTTCAATTTTTAGCGTTTGAATCCTAACCCAACAAAATCTAATTTCATTTTTTTTCCACCACAATCTATCAGCACATCTTCCCACTGCTATCCTAAATAATCATATCCTTGGAAGTGACCATCAGCAAAATACCTGGGTATAAATATGGACCAAAAAATTCAATTTCAAAAACCAAGATCATTCAAAAGAAGAGCATGACAAGAGGCAAAGGACCTACAAAAATCAATAAATTCAAAGAAATTAATATAAAGACAGCAACAAAAATATATGAATATATGATGAATTTTGTATAAATGGGAAGATTATTAGATTCACTAACACCTTTCACAAACACCGAGTTATTTGTAGAATTTTTAGTAACTGCAGGAATTCTCAGGTTTTCTTGGTTTCTTGTATTATATTCATGAATGGTTGATGGCTAAACAAAATTTGCTGTTAGTACCAAGGCAGCACACCAATTCTTATTTTAAATATTAAGAGAAGTGTTTGGAACAAGAGGTACTTTTTTATTGACAACCATTTCATTCTATCTAACATAGAGCTTACAAAATCAAGTTGTAAACAGCAGAGTATTATTAGCATTGCACGATTTTGTAATTTTTGTAAACGATGTGATTCATTTTGATTCAATAGGTATAGAATAGTAGCACAATAATTGAAGTGTGGCAATATAAGTGTATTAAAAATTACACGTTTTGTCCATTTTCATAGATATTTTCAATGACAATGTTATCATGATCTTCAAACTGAAATTTACAATCTATTAGTACTCCCAAATATTTGAATTTATCTCTTTCCAGCGATACTCTACTAATAGATACATCCATTGGAGATTCAATGATTTTATTATATCCCCCTATCTTACAAATTATCAACCATTTTGATTTTGCTGTATTTACTTTCAATGCGTTTCACCAACAGTAACTATTAACTTCACCCAGAGTGCTGTTAACTGCATTAAAACAGTTTGTATTCTCGCTATCTGTAAAATATATTAATGTGTCATCCGCAAACAAATGTCTTGAGCATTATTTCACTACATTCACTATCAATATATATCAGGGATAGTAAAGGCACTAATACACAACCTTGGGGTATTCCAATTGTTTTCTACAATATCTGAAGGTTCATGATTAATTCTTTCTGTTTTCTATTATCTAAGTAGTGTGACAGCCATTGTAATGCATAATGAACAATTCCAGTGGCTTCCAGTTCCTTCAATAGTCTACAGCAATTAATTGTTTCAAATGCCTTTTGCAGATCTAAAATACTGCCCTCATAATCTTGTTTTTTTTTTTCTAAAGATATCTTCCAGTCATTTTCATCTGATTGCTCTTCAAGAAGTTCATTTTATCTTGAATTAAGTAGATGATTTTTGTCATTATTTTTCTCTATTCATTATTTATTATTTTTCATTATTTTTCAGAATGACTTGAAGAGCTCCTCGGATAACACGTCGTCCTACCTGATCAGAAGATTCACCCGTTCCTCTCAAAACCGCGAAGTCGAGAAAGTTGTGCACTTGAAACATTTTGACTCTGTGACAGTCACAAAACGTCTAGGCGAATTTTCAGATGACGACGATATTCACGAAAAAAATTCACAGAACGTCCTCAACACTCTCGTGGACACCAAACGATTCTCCGAATTCTGCGGATCAATCGGTGCCTTTTTCTCTATCCTAGCGATGCCAAGCATTGTTTTGGCTTTCTACGCATTTTGCAACGAGAACCAATGCTCCTTCAGTGTCATACCGAATTTAAACAGATATACAGAGGTGACAACATGTCTAGATGCAAAATCTTGCTTAGGAGTATTGGCTTATCTTGTGTTTCTTGCTATATTTTCCGCTTTGCCTACAGGTGGCGCCAAAATCAGTGGGCTGCCTAATAAACACGGAAAACTTGACTATAACTTGAACGGATTGTTTACCTTTGCTCTCACCTTGCCGATAGTTTGTGGTTTGGAATTCAAAAATGTCAGCGTGTTTTCTTATATCATAAACCACTTATTTCACTTGTTGATTGGTTCGGTGTTGATTGGCTTGGTTATTTCGATCGCGGTTTATTTGACGAGTTTTTATGTTCCTATCAGCGCACTCAATGCGTATGCTATAGGACGCGGCAGGGTATACAGCTTCTTCATGGGACAGGAGGTTAATCCAAGGTGGTTTTCTGTTGTCGACTTGAAGGTTCTGTTTTTTCGAGCGTCTGTTATCGGAGTGGTGAGTATCAAGTTATATAAGTTTTTCATTTATATTATCATGATACGGTATAGAAATGTCATTGGAAAAATTTATCTGAATCTTATCATTATGAATTTGATCAATCATTTTCTTTATGTTTCACGAACCAATTTTGTAATATTGCGAAATTTACTGGCCTTTTTCCCTCAAAAATTGTCCAAATATCTTGGAGATATTTTCAATGATGAAATTGAAATAATATTTAGGATTTTGGAATTAAGGTATACCTATCTTGAATAAATTCTATTCTATTATGTTGCTGTACTTGAACAAAAATCTACAATGGATGAAGTGAACAATTTATTTATTTGTGCATAATCATTTGATACTTGAAGAGTCCCAGTTATAAAAATTAAAAAACTCCAACGCCCTATATCTCAACGAACCATTTCAGAGCACAAGTTCATCTAAAGAAATAATATTTCGGTAACTCATCTAGTATTAGTCATTGATCTGATCACCCTGTATAATTTCCAGTGCAATGATTCTAACTAGAGACTAGATAAAGATGCTCTATTGATATTTCAGATTCGAAAAATTTATGAAATATTATGAGGAATTTTCCAAATGCAGTATTCAAACTACATTGACTATTTAATACTTTTCCATGTTATAACAAATTCACTACTAACGAAGTTGGTAAAAGGGGGCAAAATTGAGAATTTGGTCACTTAAGTCAATGTACTATGAGAAAGTTGTAACGTTTCAAATGGTTTGGGACATATTTCGTTTTTTTATTGATGAGAAAGTATTTTCATTGATTCGATCTGAGAGGCAAGTAATTCTGATAGAAATGATGAAAAAAAAAATATTTTCACGAAAATGAAAGAATGATACGCTTGTTTTCAAAAAAACTGATTATCGTATCTCTATGACGAAACATCGTATTAAGAAAAAGAAATGACAGTTTGAAAATAGGCTAACAAAAAAATCCTTAAAAATATCGCTATTTAAAAATTCAATCCTACAATATTGAATATTACTTTCAGATGCTTATCGACTTCGCCTTTTTGTACCAGTCTCTGAGTCATCGCTGGACGTTATCTCAAGAAACTGGAAAAAGTGCATACTTCGACCCAAAATTTTTATCAGCTCAACCCACCCTCTTTGTCCTAGTTCTTTTGCGAACTATTTATTTCACTGACTCACTTATATTTGAGTCCACTTGGATCACGTCGTTCACAAATCGTCAGGAAGGTGAGTCGAAAAAATGTCCCAGATGTTTGAAAAAACAGTTTCATCCTTCGATCATTGAACAGACTAGATAAGTAATCCACACCCCTGGCAATACAGTTCGTTTGGAAGCAACATCTGTAGTAGCTATCTTTGTCTAAACAAGGATAGCAGAACCTGATTCTCCCAGCAACAGTGCCGTGTGTTGTCAGAGGGGGTCGAATTTATTATTAATTCATGATGTAACCAAATTGAAAATCCGTAACAATTTAAGTGGTACTTTTTAGCATTTCTTGGAGGGAAAATGAACATCTTTATACCTCCTTCACATTGTTACGAGAAATTCGAATACATACAATCCTATGGTGATTTTTGTAACTTGCTTGTAATCAATAAACTTATTATGACCACGTTACAATATACTTACTATTCAGTATACAGTTGTCTACTTATACTTTATCATAAATAACGTTCAATTTAAATAATGAACATTTATATCTTTGACGATCAGTGACAGTGCTTGTAAGTATATTTACGATTCCAAAGTTCAGTACCTACTAGTGCAAATAATTTTCAAAAAAGTGAAAAACTCGTTTTCAAGGTAAATAGATATGATTGCATATTTGAATGTAATTTTCAAATCTGAAGATGAAACTTGTTTATATCATTTCACGATATCGTCAAAAATGAAGGAGGTTTCATCTTGAGCAGAATTCATATATTTTGACGCAAAAAATTGATGTCTGATTATTTCATTTCTTGTAGATAGATGAAAATCGATAATGAATATGTGTTGACAAGTATTATGACGAAATGTTATATCAACAATAAAATCATGAAAAACAACCATGGATAATCACACAAATAATTTATTGATTTTTAAATAGGATTGTTTCTGTTAACATACTTCTCACTCTAACTTCCGTTGAATCTTTCAATTTATTTGCCTCAAGTCTTACAGTGGAATATTTCTCCAAATTAGTTTGACTAGTTCCAAAAACAGTCAACGGTAAATTTCTCATTGTTGTGTGTAGAAGAAGTATAGAAATATCCTTATATTTTTTGTATCAGAAATATTAATTGAGTTCATCATTATTCTCAGTGATTTTTCAGCAGCTTCGCATATTTTGATTACAAATAAGGAAGCATTTATCAGTGCTACATATTTTACCACAAGACACTGTCGCAGCTGACCTATGGGTATAATCAATATAATCTAATCAATTCAATTTAAATTCATTTTTATCCATTCCATTTGGGAAAATGCTTCAAAATCTCGAATGATACGACAATGGTAACTCACCTATGAAATGACGTGTTTTGATCGCCGGTTCGAATTGTCTTTAACACACCTCACAACGTCTCACCATTATATCAAATCATCAAAACAGGAAATAAACCGAGTTTATGATGAATTCTGAGTACAACAACTGAACACAAGTTGAATAATATCGATAAATCAAAACGTAAATAATGACAGATACCAAACAAAGCAATAATCGCCGTCGACTGTCAATATCAAATTGCGGTGTTGCAACGTTGAGCAAAAAGTATTCACGATACCCATGTTGGTCCTCGAGCCCCCAAGAAAGTAAAATTGCTAAGTCTCAGAATAATGTAGCAATCTTCTATTAATCAGAACTGATTCATAATCGTCATGACTCAAATTTATTATTATATTTGTGCATTGAACTACATGAATTCATAAAGGACTTTAAATATTATGGACTATTAATCACTTCTTGATGGTTGGATATGACAACATTGGCGACGATTGGGTACTAATATTATGATAATTCTGGGAATTCATGTTAGCATCAGAATATTTGTTTTGTGATCCTTCTAGTGGGTTTGTTGTTCGGAGGTTTCATCATTCCAAGTCACAGGACAGGTGATAACGATAATATTGAAAACTATCGAAGTGTCTGCAGCCAGTCGGGCAGGACTGAACTTTTTATGCAAAGAGAGATTGATTTAGGATCAGCACAACTTTTCTCTAAACGAATCCACTATTTTCAATCTTCTCATATATGAACGGAAAATATCCATTTGAAGAGTAAATGTCAGATGGATTTTATTTGTACTGATTTTTCCAAGGCTTTTCCACATATTATTGAAAAAGGTTGAATATTTTGAATTTTTTTGGAGTGAATTTGACAGGTCGAACATAGCAGGTTAAAATTGGGAAGCACAAATCAAGCAATATTCTAGAAACATTTGGAGTACTTCAGGGATCTCACTGCTCACCACTTTTATTCAATATATTTGTAAATGACATTGGAAGTTGTTTTGAAAAATGTGATTTCCATATGTTTGCTGATGACTTGAAGTTGTTTAGACCTATCAGATCTATGAATGACCAGAATCTTCTTCAAGCTGACCTAGATAAATTTTGTGAATGGTTCATTACCAACAATCTGTGCCTAAATGTGAATAAATACTATTTCATTTATTTTTCAAAAGTTAGGAGAAAAATTGATACTGCATATAATATAAATATACAATAGGTTGAATGAACATCATCTATGAAAGATTTGTGAGTTATTTTTGATGAGCACCTTAGATTTGTTAATCATAAAATTGAAGTGTCAAGTCATCTGAAGTACTGGGTATAATTTCACGCAATTTTCACGGGACAGGATTATCGATAGGAGCGTTAAAAATACTATTTTTAGCCTTAGTAGTGTCCCAGTTAGAATATGCATTGATTATTTCGTAAATATTGTATGAGATTCATTACACGATTTTAGAAAGATTGCAAAATAAATTTTTGAGATTTTGTCCATTCAGATTGGTGTTCAGATACATGACCATCATATTTTGCATGAACTCAATCTGAAAACACCCACGCTGATCTCTGTTATGTTTTTAAGTTACTCAATGGACTCATTTCTTGTCCAGAACTACTTGATACAAATAATTCAAACGATCCAAACAGACATCTATATACAAATTATGGCAAGGATACACTATCAGCATATTTGGATTGTCTTACATTATGTTCCCAAAATCTTTGGATTATTTGTGAGAGTGAGAAAATTGTTAGTCATAGGGATTTTATATTGTATTTTTGTTTATTATTATTTTTGTCTCTTGTTCCAACTAATTTTTAATACAACAATTAAATTAGTTAGGTTATATTATTTATACTGTTATGTAGTTTGTAGTTTGGTAATAAGCACCAGAGCATCATTTCGATTGATGATAGATTGTTGTTGATGTAGTACAATTCGTCAATGATTATTCATTAAATCTTGTGAATGTCTTCGAATTTTACGACACATGTGAATATCGTGGTTATTTGTGAAGAAAATATCTTTCACTTTCTCGACGTAATTTTTTCTGTGTAATCCAGAACATTTAAAAAAATGTGCCATTTTGAGTCTTGGTCTATTCAAATATGATTCATAAGTGGTTATGGTTTAGTAAAAACAGGTTTTCTTCTCTTTCTAGCCATGAACTATACAGGGTGTGAGTTTTCACCAGAAAATAAACGCGCCCCCCTTTCATCCCCTGCAAGGGAATGCTACTAACTTCAGAATCTCAAATGCGAAGAGGATCGAGTCATACCTCATTTTGAAGGTCTTCGTAATCTCACACATACCAGTGTTTTTTTTTCAAAATTGATCGATCCGTTAGATATTTAGGAAAATCTGTTTGCTGCTGAATACCATTAAAATAAAAACTGTTATTCTCATTCCTTTCACTTCATTCCTAAATTACACAATTGTACACTATTGTCTTTGCAATAATTGCTCAAAATGTTGTCCATTATTGCCCGAGCAATGGTATAACCGTTTTTCAAATGCATGGCGCACATTTTCAAACACTTCTAGTCGAAGTTCTCGACATTCTGCCGTAATCCTGTTGAAGCTCTTGTAAATTTTGTGGCGGACGTGTGTCAACAACTGATTTTAAATGTTCCCAAAAAAAGAAATCACATGGTGCTAAATCAGATGAGCAGTCTGGCCACTCTATGGGTCCTCTTCGCCGTATCTATTTACGGAGAAATACGTTGTCTAACCATTGGCGAACCAGAAGCACATAATGGGAAGGGTAATTCCATATTGATGAAAATCTAACTCATTTTCGTCAAAAAAGATGTTTTCATCTCTATACAGTTGATTTTCAAGTTCAAAATTCGATATTGGTATTGATAATTGTTGTCATTTGCCCACAAAACTCAAATCATTCACACTCATTTCTTGATAGATTTTTTTGTTATATGGATGGAATTCATCAATTTTTGTGATTTTGTGGACAGAGCCTAAGGAAACTCTAGTTGCAACAGAAATTGTAGGAAACGAAGTATTAGTAGTACCAAAATAACCAAACACTTCAATTTGAGTGGCTTCAGTCGAAACTCTTGGATGATCATGTTTTGAATTTGCAACAGATCAGATTGAGGACATACCGATGAGAAGTGTTTTTATCTGGATGCCTTTCGTTAAATATTGCAGCAGTTCGTCGAGCACATTGATTTTCGGTGCTGTAAATAAACACTATTTCGACTTATTCAGCAGCTACAGTGTGAACAATTATGTATTTCATTATCTTTATCAATTACACTTTTTTGTATACCTTTCAAGGCAAATTGGAAGTGAATAGAAGAAAAACCACTTACAGTTTTCATTCCAATGGTACGCAGCGGCTAACAGATTTTTCCTAAATATCTCAACAACAAATCGATCAATTTTGAATTAAGAAACACCGTCGTGTAAAGATCATAAAGACCTTCAAAATGAGGTATGACTCGATACCCCTTCGCATTTATGATTTTGAAGTTGGTAGCATCCCCTTGTCCCCTTCGATGCTTTTGATATGTGGGCCTTCAATATTTAATAATTAATATTTTTTATTTTACTAGAATACTTTTTGCGTTTTTATTATGTTCATTCGTATCACAGTGTTTATCCGTTTGTCGGTATATTGGATATTAACTCATCGATATAGAAGTATGCCTTGAAAAAATTCCGAAAAACCTCTCATTGTTCATGTCAAATTCTCATTGGACATTATATAATTTTATTTGTTGAACATTTGATTCATAAATCATCAACGATATACATAAACAAATTAGAAATGAACAATCACGTACAACATATAAAAAAAAAGAGGGTCGGATATCAACTGAAAAATTCTCAGCAACTTTAATGCAGCAACATGCCTTTTATGTATAAGGAAAGATCTACAATGAATCGCCACCATCTTTGAAAAATTTTTTGATTCATGAATAAAATGTTATGTGTTTTAAAATTAGATATGAATATCTGATTTTTGGTCTTTGCTCATTAAAGAATACACAAATTATAAGGTTTTTTTTCAATTTCTTGAAAATATCTTACAAATCATCTTTCTCTATAGCGATTGGAATATATTTCGCATACAATATCACAATTGTTATCAATTGTAATCAATTCCAAATACCTCGTGATTTCCTACACCTTTTACGATTACATGAGTTTATCGTTGTTATGACTTATAACGGATACAAACTCATCAATATGCCATAACTGACCAACAGATAAACACTGTCTTAGCTTACACATGCCATATAAAAAACTCTATTCTCGACGCGATGATAACTCGAAAACAAAATAGCTTTGTTTTCGCCAGTGATTTTTTTTTAATCGATAATGTGACTTTTAATTTTTTGTATCTCCTATAGTTACCAGTTACCAAGTTTACTCTATACAATCATCGAAATTTGCCCACCCCGTACAATACCCAGCTCGTCTAAAGTGGCATGGTCTAAACAAAAAAACAATATGAGTTATTCAGAAAAATTATCACATATTTTTGAACAAAAGTAGATTGGCACTACATATAACCTAAATATCATTTTTTTTTCAAATATTTTATATTCCGAAGCAATCAGCCTGGATTTGGATTTGTTTTGGTAACATCTTGCTAATATTATACTTGTGATGCCAATTTACAATCAAGCCTTCCTGATATACACAGTTTTTGATACATGTCGTATTTTATTCACTTATAGGTTTTGGATATTTGTTGGCTATGTCCTATTGCTTGGCCCCTTTTTTTTACGCTCTGCCGGTGAAATTCGTCGTAGATAACGGAGTGGAATTGGATGGTTGGAAGTTGGCAGTTGCTTCCTTGGTGTTTGCGTTTGGTTATGTTCTGTACAGAGCTAGTAATAACCAGAAGAGTGCATTTAGAAATAATCCCTATGGTCCTGCTATGTCACGTAAGTGAAATTTCGTATTATTTTTCGTTTTTTCGCTTAGCAATAAATAACCTAGCATTGCATAGTTTATGGATCCGTGAATGTGCTTAAAAAAGTTTTTGTTGAAATAAACTTGTATACCTATATCAATTACTGTATAAATTTGTGACTTCAATCATATCAGTAGCATTATCATAGCTAAACACCATCAGTGACTGCACCAGTCTTCTGTACAGTACAAGGTTTCTCGGTTGTTATTGAAGATGGAGCCTTCCGGTTTTCAAGTTCCTGTTCTACTTTTTCTTGAAACTCAAGATGGTTCAATCATATCTTGCATAACTGTTTCTGTTCGAAAGATACAGGGCGATTTGGAAGATTATTACTTTTTGGACCCCTTCCATATCTAGAAGTCATCAGAAATACTGTCGAGCTCAGAACTACTGCACCACTGAATACTTTGAATTGATAAATAAATAAATATTCTAATTACTTGTAGATTTGGAAACGATTCCGACCACCCAAGGTCGAAAACTATTGAGTTCCAGCTTTTGGGGCGTCGTGAGACACCCTAACTATCTAGGCGACATATTGATGCACCTGGCTCTCGCACCTTTCGTTATCGCAGCCCCACCGCTGATGGTCAGCCTATTGACCATCCTGATTTTGATCCATCGTTCGGTCAGGGACAACTCTCGTTGCCAACAGAAATACGGCGCTGCTTGGGAGAGGTATTGCAAGAAGGTCAGATACGTACTGTTGCCCAGAGTGTATTAACGTTGATTGCCTTGAAGAATTTTTGTAAAACCTTACTGGATGAGGTATTTTGTTTAAATCGAAAATAATTCTTATCATTGTATATTTTTCCATTTCTTGGAGAATAGAGATTTCATGTGTTTTATCGTTGATGAGAATTATCATGAGGGGCTACTGAAAACAAACTATTCATGTTGAATATTTTGACAAGATCTCTTTTCATCAGCTTCATATTATGAGGAAAGTTTAGAAAGAGAGAAAATTCAGCATTCAAAGAAAACTTGTGATAAGGTCCAGTATGTTGATCAATAATTAAATTGTCTTGAAGTGTAGTTTTTGTAGGAGATGGTTTTAGCAGTATACTGCCAAGGAAATTCAGAAAAGTTATAAATTCGCGGCAAAGACAATCACATATTTTGGTAGGTTATTCTAGAGATAATTCTAAGGTACTAACATGTTCACTCATCTCCATTGAAGGTGGCAATTGCCAAAATACATTTAGTAATTCTTGTATTTATACTTTGTTTCAAGCAGCCGATTAATTTGATTTAAACAGATCAAATTGCTGTATTTGTACCTGAGAGATTCAACATGAAACATGTTTTTTCATCAAGCTCAAATATATCCACCATAGTTTCACATCATTACATCGAGAGGTTTTTACGTTCGATTTCTAACGTATTTCTAACGTACATTTCACTTTCTGAATGTATGTATACTGGGTTCCCTGCAATATTCTAGCATCAAAACAAATGTCAATGAATTAGCCTAATGATCTAGGTTTATGCCTATGAGCATTTTCGGAACTTCGTGAGATAAGTGTTTAGAGATGATTTACCACACTCCTTTTGTCAATAACTCTTACCGAGCTGAAAATGAAACTGATTTCAGATTAGGTAATTCCTTCTAATAGGATAAGCTTCTGTTCTAATACAAATATCTTACACGTTTTCATGATAATAATTATATAATATATAATAATTATATGATTGTACAGAATTACAAGCACCTGGAATTTTAAAAATTGACAAATTCATCTTGAAATAAATTAGAAGGGTTATTTTTTAAGATTTCATTGGATTTCTCTCCTCGTTTCTAAAAATAAAAGTAGCGATTATATGTTGATTATTTCAATATATTTATAGTAAGGACAGATGAAAGATCTGTCCCAATATATCATTGTTTTTGGAATTCAACTTTCAAATACCTAAAAGAGAAATTATTTGAAAGTCAGTGACAGTTCATTTTTCAATCATTATAAAAAGGTAAATATACAGTGTATGTTATTTTGCTGCAAATAAAAACATGACATGGTACTCAACGAGCTTTTTCCGAAAATCTGAAATACTCATATTTTTTCAAGCCCTACTATACTTTTAAATGCATTAAAAATTCGAAAACCACTACTAGGCGAATGCTGATACACCCGCATGCAAAATTTTCATGCAATATGTCCTGTAGGGTGGTATTTATTCAAAGACAAATTTGAAAATATCTACTTCTTGGATTCACATTCTTTTTTCTAATGAGGATATTCAATGAAGGAATTCAGCGAATACTCAGGTACAAAGTGAGTTTCACAGGTCAACCGAAAATCAATAACATATAAACAATAGTAATTGATTCAGAGGAAAATTCTCCATACTGATTATTTTCATTGAATCATCTCAAATTTTGGCGAATTCATTGCATTTCGCCCAAATCGCTACATGATCTCATCCAACAGCCAGACTATATATACTCTAGCAGACTTCGGAAAACATTTATCTGTCATTCTATTCATATTATATTTGGATTATTCTCTTGAATCAATTACTTTTTTATTGATATTTGGAAAAAAAATGCCAAGTAGTTGATTCAGAAATTTTGACCCTTTTAGCAATCAAGGCCAGTATGTCTTGATAGTATGAATATTTCAGATTTGGAATTCCACATTTTTGAATAAAACTCATTGAGTACTATATTATAGATTTTTGTTTTTGAAAATCGGTCAAAGGGTTTCAAATTAAAAGGATGTTGCGGTTTGAAATCGCAAATACATGTATGTGAATAAATATGAAATTCCACTTATTTTGCACCAGTCTTCAACTAGTGATTTCTTCAACTAATGATTTCTCTATCAACTATTGTGTCTGCTGATTCGACACTTTTTAGTAGTTTACCAGTCAGAAAATGTTTATTTATTAATCGATCTCAAATTCACCATTTTCATGCTCGGATTTTGAGGAGTCAATACCATATCAACTGAGCGAAGCAATTTTAAAAATGTTTGTTAACTTTCAAATTCAGTGACGTTTTGGGACAGTTTATCAATCTGTCTTCACAAACAATGTATTGAAGTAATTATTATATTTCCTACTTTCAGAATCGAGAAAATCCCATAAAAAACATACCTACCATGATCAACTGACAAACAGTGAATTAGAAAGTGTTACAAAGGATACGAATTTCTTCTTTGAATCATAACTAAGTGATTATAATATATGATGGTGATGGATAGATACATTGTATCGTATAGCATGAATAGACTGCCATTTTCACTGTGTCAAAGATAAAGAGGGCTAATATGAGAATATTGAGAACTACAAGAGATACAGTGAGGGAAAAGTGAGTTGAGGACAAACAAAATGACAACAAATTCTTCACTACTTTCAATGCATATTGATGAGGCATTCATGATTCATACCTAAAGAATATTCCTGGCCTGTACAGAACCATTATTTTTAGCTTTTCTGTTTCAAAAGTTTGCTCATAAATTCAATCCTTTACATATATCCAGTGGAAGAAATTTGGCATGTTCACATTGGTCATATCAGGTGAACTAGCTGGTCAGGAGGCGTTTCTGAGTATGTGCCTATAACTTTTCCTCTGAATTCAAGAATTCATTCTCTAACAGTTCTCGAATTATTTACAAGAGATACAGGTCCGTACTGGAATATTCCAACCGTAGTGTTTAGTATATCGTTGCATTCAGAATGAAAAAGGGTCTTCTAATACGACATTATGAAGTCGGGACCGTAATTATTTGCCCGAGGATCGTATTCACTTGTATAAGGAAAATTTGTCAGTTTCGTAATGTCTGAATATTATTATTGGCAAAAAAACTAGATTGAAAATTAGCAAATTCAGAATTTTATTTGTCCTTCAGCTAGGCAACCATTTCTCCACTGAATCTCTTGTGGTTTCCGATATCAACATAGTAGCCTTCTTTATCTTTGGCACAGTGCATTCGAAATCATCCAGTGAATTGATGAAACCACAATTGAAATAGTGAAAATTTCAATTACATGTTTGAGATAAGAAGACGTCTTAGTTTTCATGTAGGTAACAGATCAAACAGCTTCGGAGCCGTTTTCATTCATATTCATATCACTATTTTCTTCTGATATTGTTGTTATATTTATTACTATTGTTCTCGAATACGTGCAGTAGTATGGTATCACATAATATGATATAAGGATTCAAAAAGGAATATGCAATAATTTAAGAAACACATTTGATTATTGTATGTATTGATACAAGCTCCGCAAAATGCCGTATGTGCTTCAAATCATCTTATATAATAATGGATGCTAGAAGACGAAGCGCGGATTTACTGTTTAATGTGAAATTCATCTTTAATTAGCTCCATGAAAGACCCATTTTGAGCCATATTTATATACATTCTTTTTTGTTGATTTTGGTGTGGAATGTTGCTCTCTCATTTTGAAACACCCTATTATATTTCAATAGTTATATTTTTTCATTATATTGAACGCTTGATTTCCAGTAATCCAACAAAACGGATTGTTTAAATATATGTTGATTACAATAAGTAATGAGCATATCGAGTACAATTTTTCCAATAGGTACTTAGCTTTAGATGACTGGATTGAGTATAAAATTATATAATACTGGTTTTTCATCTTCATAGAGTATGTCTTGTATGTAGGTAATCAAGTAATCATTATTTAGTATCTACGGAATCAATGTAATAACACATTCATAATACGTCATTTTTTGATGATACTTTAATTTAGTATTTTCTAGACTAAATTCTATTGAAAATATACTTTTAATATATATATATATGAAGTAATAAATGAGGTTACAACTAGAGTACCTGATTAAATTTGACTGTTTTTATATCTAGGTACTGTAGTTAAAACAGTAGTTTTTAAATTAATCCATACTGTAATTAATAAACATTGTGGAAATGAGGTAAAAACATCATATTATATTAGCTCAACTGACAATAACACGAGAAATATAGATGTGAGATATTTTCCACTGTCTATGAGAGACAATGATGGAATAATTTATTTTTCAAATATAATTATGAAAATTAAGTTTCCTATTTCTAATTATTTCAGTTGAAAATTCATGGATTTTTATGATAATAACCGCAAAACAATAGGAAAAAATCGCAATTTTATACAAAAGAATCCCAGTGATTATTTTCTATTGGTTTCACTGATTTTTATTTTGATTTTCATTTAATTCAATTGTTTATATGTATATGCCATATACTAATACGAATTTTGTACTAGCTGATCGGTTATATGCCTTGCAACGCAATGAATTTTATCAATTTTTTTTTCTAAAAGTCCAGTTTTTTTTGTTTTAGCTCTCTGATTTTATACCAAATAGCTATTTTAAAGCTGTAGTTAATGCTGTACTGTTTTGATTTATGATCTCAAAAGACATGTGCAATTCGTATGTACAGAATGTGAGATAGGGAATAAGAAAAAGAGAAATATTTTCGTAATGTCGATGTAATCGTACAAATACCAAGATTTTTATGATCTGTAAACATCAGTGAGTACACGTGGTGTTCCGTTGAATATATTAATTTATTCAACATATAACATCGTTGAAATTTAATTAATCTAGAATTTAACAAAAAAAATTAGCAAATATTATCAATAATAATCTAGAAGCAATTTTGTGGAATGTTATGCAGACAGATGTATCAACTTGAGACATGACAAATATTAACTGATTGAACAAGAAATCCGAGAATAATGCATACATATTATTATTTTGTACTGTTTAGTAGAGTCTTTCATGTGATGATATACATATAATGTCTCTCAAAATAAAGTGTAGAGTAAACCATCATTCTTGATTTATTGTTTTTTCATGTTTGATATAATATGATATTACTTCTTTCTGTTTGTATACAACTTCCTCGGGCATACTTATAATAATTATTTCTGGGATTGAAAGTATACAGGGCTCTTTTATTCGAGTATATAATATTGGAAACTCGGAGACGGTCAGAGACAGGGTGGTTGTCATTATTTACACGAGCCAAAATAATCTGATCTAGCTATTTTAGTTCTGAAGTTATATGAAGAGAGAAATGTCAAGAGTTCATATATTTTTTGTCCTTCTATTTTTAATCTTTTTTGAAAACTTTTGGCATTTTTCCATAACAATTTTCTGGAGATCAATCCGAATATGTGAACACAAATGATATACCAAGTATCATACGATTTGGGCCACCTTCAACTTTTTTATCATAAAAAATGGACCTGTATTTTTCGAAAGTTAAAGTCGTTTCATATTGAGACTTCGGATGGTTTCGGAAGTATTGGGCCATATCACCAGTTGAATTACCATTTTCAATTTCATAACTGCTCTGTAATTGACAAATATCTGAGTATGAGAGGTGACTCAACTACGAGTTGTGTTGATATATTTGTTAAATTTCAGATTATATTCAATTTTAAAATTGAAAATGATGGTAGCTTCGAACATTATAGGTTTCCCTTTTGTGTTGTCCACAGATAGAAAAAAAAATATAATTGTTACCTACATACATATTTCGAAACTATATGAGAAGTTCCAAAAGTTTTCATGATATTTCTCAAAAAGATACTAGTATATTTCTTGAACTTAAATTTTTTCAGGCGATTGACATGACATATCACTAATCCGATAACGTTAATGCAGTGGTTTTTGTTGTTTTTTTTTGTCAAACTAATTTGGAGGCTGTTTTCATTCACTACACGGCCGCTTTTAAATATCCCAAATTTTTATATTTTTCGAGACCTGAATATAGTATTCACTCTCTGAAACTGTTGAATAAAAATGTGTCTACCTGTGCATCACAACATGTTTCCGAGATTCCATTGTATAGACTTGAATTTGAATAGCCAGTATATTATGTCGAAAAATCATGTGCGACAATTCGTGGGATATAGTATTTATATTTCGGTGCAATATAATGAATTTCCACGATTACTAACTATTCAATTATTGGTTCGAATTAGTATTTTGACATTTGGAGTCAGTTGAAGAGTGGCATTTCTGTAAAAGCATATTGCACTTTTGCACACTTTTTTTATTTGTTGAATGGGTTTATAAACGGGCTCATCAAAAATACAGATGACAATTTCGTTTTGCATCATATGGGTTGCGTTTTGTTGATACCAATTTGATTCTAGTTCTAGAAGAAGTGTCGTTTAGTTGTAGCACGGTTTTACTTCTTGTCATGCTTTTCATTCAATCAATATCAAGATGTAGAGGATGGTGAAACTAGTCTCTACGTTTCCCATCATTTATTCTGCCAAAATAACGTACTCGATATCACCATTTTATTAATTATAGCTCATTTTCACTCACATATTAATCACTAGATGGCGACACAAAAAGCACATTAAGATCAATATCATTGATCATTATACAATCAAATAAATTGAAACATTGGTTCAAAAGTAATATTTTTAGGCTACTTTCAATTTTCATTAGTTGTAGTTAATGTTCAAACTTCATAATAACAATCTCAAAACATCATCTATATGTACGAAATCTGCAAAAATGGCACCACCTTTTAGAGAGTTTCATAACTATTATGCCATTATAGAGGAAAATTGCGTTCTGGCGAAGCAAAACACAACGATTTCACCATTTTCTACAACTGGTCAATATGTACGGAACAAACAGAATGAAAGGACTGTGGTGGGAAAAATGTCATATATTTGTTGCACCTACAAATTCTAATAATTCTAGATAGGTCTAAAAATGTCTCAACAAAACGCACTCATGGACTGGTTTTTCAGGAATGTAAATCATTGATAGTATTTGATAATAAAGTTTCATAATTCGACATATGGTTTTTTGTTTACCAAAATGATTATTTTCCGAGCTTGGCCAGAAATCGAGAAATCGTGACGTCCCGATGGACCTCCCTAGTGATATTTTTACAATAATGGCCAGATGTATAGAATCACGTGAGTATAATATATCTCTGGAGTTCTTGGGGATATCCCCGACACACTTATTCAGCATATTTATAATCAAGCATCCTTAAAACAATGGCAAAAATGGGGTTTATCATGATCCTGGTACACCCCGTATAGAGTATATAAAACAAGCGTAGCTTGAAAGTTATCAAAGATAAACATTTTTCATTTTGTAAGTTATGTGAAGTACGGGTGATATTTTTACCCCCTATATACATTCCCGAGAGGTCCAGGGGCACCCTGTATATATAAAAAATGCATTTATTTGTGAATATTTTTTTTGTTGAAAAAGTCAGATTTACTCATTCAATCAATGATGATGAGATAATTTTCTACTATACTTTTTGTCGCACTTATTATTGTGATGCATTCCTAGCCTTGCTAGTCGTACACCAAAACCATTCTTTTAAAGTTGTAACATAATACTATACGAGTACAGCGATTTAATTATTAATAAATTGTGATATAATACATCAATACAGCGATTTCATTAGTTTGCATGACCAGTTACAATGCAAATATTTGAAATCCGATATTTTTTAAATTTTTATTAAATCAAAGAATCTGCTTGCATTCTTCTGAATGGAGACAATAATATTGCTGTAATATTCTTGTTCAGTTAATATAGATAGAACTTGGCATTCACTTCTCGAAACCTAATATGAAAATGGTAAATTCAAGATAATTAATAAATAAAAACCTGGTACCCAAAATCATGCCTGACACTATGTCAAAACACGAAACAGTAGAACGGTTCTCAGCTGAAGAAGAACATTTCCAACTGTGTTGAGGGCGGGAGCAGATTCGTTCCCAAAACGTCCCCAACTTAGATTAGTAGAAATTTTGATATTTGTTAAATATATCTATTTTTAAGAATCAAGGTGTCACTGACAAATGGAGAATTTCCCTTTTAGGTAGCTGAAGGTTGATTTCGCGCAAGCGCTGTGATCTGAGGCAGATCATAAATCTGCTAACTACAAAATAAATATATTGAAACAATTATTATAATTTCTCTTTCAATTTTTAGAAACGAGGGAAAAACTACAAAAATATGTAAAAAATCAATATACCACCTCGTCTATTAACCGACAGTATGAAATGATTTGATAATGTTCATGGCACATCGAATGAGCCAGCGGTGGAATGTTGGGAGAGGAAGAAGGTTTGGAATTTTTCTTTCAGCTGTTCTATTGATGACTGATGCTTGGTAGAGTGAACTTCGACTAGTATCGAGTCTAGTATTGCAGGGGTTCATATTCAATCATAAAACCATCGATAATTTGATTCATATTTTATTCGAAAACCATTTATATTATAAATAATATTTTCTGGATCTAACGTTTCAGATCAAAACTTCACGAGACTACACAACATTCATTCCACATGATCTTACTTTCTAACTCTTGTTTTGTAAGCACAACACATACAAGAACTACTCGCTATCGAAACATAAAATTGAAACTCGCATGTGCCTACTCTCGTTTTTTGTGTTCAAGTCTTATAATTATTACGTTTTGGTCATCATAATATAACTCTTTCGTAGACGTAACTTCACTTGATGTCTCAAATCTATGTATATAGTATAATTACACTTTCACTATTTTGTTTTCAATGTACAGGTGAAAATGAGTACTTGTAATAATAATACTACTAATACAGTGGGGTAAGTCTGGTGTACATACCCATGTGCATATCCAAATATTTACAAAAATATTCGGACCAATATAATGTATGAATCGTTCAAATAAAAATAGTCTCTTTTTTAGTGCCGTGTCTAGAGAATTGATTTTTTCATTAGATTTACAGCTACATCAAAACGACAAAAATCAGTTCTCCTTACTCCGATTTTGATATTAATAAATCCTTCTGAATCGTTTTCTTGAACTTTAGAAGAAACAATGGCATGTTTTATTGGGAGTACTTAGGAGTACTTTTTGTGACTTATTTTATACACGACCAACGAGTTGTCCTGGAAATACACCAAGTCGCAAAAAAAAATTTTTGGATACTATTCGATAATTAATGGTGTACTTCTTTTTCGAAATACATCTTGTGTGAACAAAAAGCCTGTATAACGGTGGGATTTGCCTTAGTTTTAGTTTCTTTGACCTTTTTCGAAAATGTCCACTGCGTCCGAGTTAGTTGTTGAATTTTTGATTCAAGCATTCTTTCTGAAATGTTCAAGGCTACAGCTAGAATGCTAACTTGACATTATTCCTCTGAACTTGAAGTGAATCAGTATCAAAACCAGAATCAGATAAAATTATAGATTGGTCATTGAATCGATTCCTTATGAGGAGATCAAATTGCGAATGATGGAAAACAATGATCTAATTCTTCAACATTATCAAGTCATAGTGACAATGCCATGATCGAAGTGAGTCAATCAAGTTCCGACGTTCATTTTTTCAATGATTTTCTCTCTAATCCAATTTACTATGAATTAAAAGACATAGAATTTGACTTGCATGTATTCCCAGGACTTCAAGTACTATCACTTTGGCTCTATTTAGAAAAATATATATTATGGGTCCATATTAGACACGTCACATATAAGATAGTGGAGCGAAATAAGCTTATATCCATCATAGATATTCGTTCAAAAGTACGTTCTACGTGACATCTGAATTTTATTAAATATAGCGAACTTTACTCACATAATCGTTGATGTTGTTTCAATACGTTGATTGATAATAAGTTGTATTAGGTTATTTTCCAATGAATAATCGAACATTATATGGACAACTACAAAACCTAAAGTAATTGTACAGACATCTGAATAACTTGCTTCGTCTCTCAGGACATTCAGTAATTGAAAAGTCCACAAATGCGGAATATGGCCTTTTGAACAAAACAAAACGCAATGAGTAAATCTTTCCAAACTATCAGCTTGGGGATTGTCCTCACTAGAACTTCAGATTTTCAGTTGGTTAAAAATATTCCAGCCACAAATTCGACTCACTAAAAATCCAAACTTAATCGAAGTAAGGTCAAAATAATGTCTGTTCAAAAAACATATACTGTACACAAAGTGAATAGAAAGATTCCAGATCGTAAGCCTGTATTCCTTCATGGGGTTAACTAACCTTAACAATTTTTCTAGATTAGTTTCAGATGTAATATTATAATCGAGATAAAAACAATGCGGGTGGTGAGTGAAGTGGGTGTTTGTCCTAGTTATTAAACGAGATGCTGGACGATTTTACACAATAGTACATTGACTATCAAAAACGGTAATGATGATTGGAGTCAATGTTTGGAGACAGCGCAGCAAAGTCTCTAATATTTTCTGAACTCAGTAAACCTTGACGTTCGTGATGCTCATACTATTTTTTGTACGACCAATATATGATAAATGAATTAATATAAATCAGTTTTCTTGATTCAATTTTTGATCAATTGTGTTGGATGCAATTCATCAACAAGGTGTGTTACATCAGAAGAATTGTAACCATGGTTATATTTATAGTTGATTTTTTTTTCAACAATATTGTGCATACGCAATGTCTAAAATCTATTTTTCAAAATTATTTTCATTGAAACGGCAAAAATGCTAGTATCTCTCTTTCTCAACATGCTTGTATACTACAATGTCCTACATTACACTCAGTGCCAATGAAAATTTAGTGTATAATATTTTAGTTCATGGAGGTACAATGAGCAGACCTTATATATGTATACAAAAATGTAAGGCATTGTCATTCAGACCCGTCAATATCAATGAAGAAAATCTAGAAAAAATGATAAATTGAAAGTATATAGGCGAAGATTCTGAACGGAAAGAAAATATTGATTGGAAACTTGCCTACATCTACTTCTGTGCAATAATGATTATGATGTGTTAATTATTGTCTATATTCCATCTATTTATATCAGAAAAATCATATGGAAAGAATTATGAATTGAAAGTGCTATTAATTCTATTTATTCAAAATTGATCAATCTCCTGTAGAAAAAGTGCACTTCAATTTCCTGTAATGCCAATATTTCATTGTACATGTGCTAGATTTGTTCTTACTGTTTGATTGGTTGATGAGACCATCAATCAATATTGTCCTAATTATACATATACCATTTCGAACTGAATCGTTAAACGGTATAATTCCCCTATGACGCGTTTGGAACTATAATCGAGCTACAAAACGTACATTAACTCCAAGTAGAGAACATGCAATTTTTTCTTCATGGTTCAGAGCACTCTGATTTTATGTATCTTGTCATGATGTTATCATTATCATCCTGCAAAAAAGGAATGACCAGGTTCTTGTAGCTACCTGGTAAGTAACAGTAATTATATATTTTCCCCCCTGTGTATGGTTGTAGAAAAAACACGAGAACATATATCCGGTTCTTTTGTTATAGATTGATAGATAATCAAGACATATCTTAAAATAATAGAAAAAAATATACACAAAATAAATCTTGCCTTAGCTATTTACTCTTATAGATTAGGTTAGTTACTTTCTCATAGACCGTTTGGTCTTCCTCAAGCTTGTTGCTTTCACAGCGCTCACTGTTGCTCCGCCAACTCTTGTGGCTTTCGACGTCGACGGGACAGGTTTTGATATTTTCGCACCTAGAAAAAAAGTTGCCATCGGTAAATGTCGTGATATCCTAAATATTGATTTCATCATCTCTAAGCTTGAAACAAATGAAATCAGGGGCCCTCACCTCATTTCAATAAATCTTTTCTAACTGATCGAAAGTTAAGGGTCAAATCCAGTGTTCAAATTCAGTTTCGAGACATAAATTTTATTTTTTTTTTATAATGACCTACCCTCATTCATTACCAAGGGCCAAATTGTCCTGTACGCTGACAACTCCACGTATCTACTTAACAGTACGACAACATAACATAACAAGAATTAACTCAAACGCTAGGTTATATTGGTTTAATAAAAAATATTCTCTTTTCGAATATTAACAATACTGAATGTATATATTTTTTCACAAATTATAATACCATATTTTGATATGCAACATTTTTCTTTATATCTCTTCTCCACTAATACAGAGTTTCTAGGAACCAGGATAGTTAAATATGTATGTTGGGATCTTCAAATTGAACATGACGATCGGCCAGGCATTTGGCGTGGCGTGTACTCATTCAAAAAAATTTGTTATAATGAATCAGGATTATCAGATAATTAGATTTCGAAAGTGGATATGTTCTTTTCACCGATTGATGCGATTTGACAACACCGGGATATCATGTGAAGAAGTACTTCACTACTCAGTGGTTTAGGGGTTTTACACTGGAAAAATTCCATAAATTTACTCGAATTGCTCTGAAATCTTACAGACACTTTTCTTGATGCCATACTAATACACCAATTTTTTTCTTGACTAGGTCTTAGGTAAATCACCATGTACAGTGCATCCCCATTTCGTTGAGACTGTCAGGTTTCTTGGTTGTTATTGAAGATGGAGCCTTCCGGTTTTCACGTTCCTGCCGTACTTTTTCGTGAAACTCAAGATGGTCCAATCAGATTTTGCATAACTGTTTCTGTTTAAAAGATACAGGGCGATTTTGAAAATTATTACTTTTTGGATCCCTTCTATATCTACGAAGTGTTTAGAAATACAGTCGAGCTTAGAACTACGTCTAATAGGGAATTTTGCACAGAATCCAGTGATGTACTCAAATTTTTTCTTCAGGTTATGGTTTTGGAGATACGACACAAACTATTTTTTTATGAACCCTATATTTTATCATCTCAAAAAATTCGTATTTTTTTCCTTTCAAAATGATGCATATCACTTTCAATATTTGATTCTCAGAAATGCTAAAAAATGCTAGATCACACACATTATGATGAATTTTTGCTAGTAGGCCACATATTCTCCTTATAAAACAGGTCTCAATCGAGGAATTTTCATCTGATTTTTTAAAGGAGAGTAAGCAAAGAAGAAGAATGCGAGCACTAATTCACTAACAAGAAACAAAAAACAGAGGTACTTAATGAGTTTTGTTATATTGAATTAGTACTCGCATTCTCCTCCTTTGCTTACTCTCTTACGAATGAATAAAAAATGAAAATTCATCAATTGGAACCTCTCTTATATGGAAAATTCATGGCCTACTAGCAAAAATCCATCATAATGCAATGATTTAGTGTTTTTTAAGCATTTCCGAGAATCCAATCTAGAGAGTTTCACATATCATGTTGAAGCGAAAAAAATATAAGTTTGTGTCGTATCTCCAAAACCATACCCCGAATACGCCACTGGATTCTGCGCGAAATTCTCTATCAGACTTAGTTATAGGCTTGACAGTATTTCTGATGACTTCGTATCTTGTATCTCGTATCTTTTGAAAGGAAACAGTAATGCAAAATCTGATCGGACAATTCAGTAAAAAGTAAGACAGGAACGTGAAAACCAGAAGGCTCCACCTTCAATAACAACCGAGAAACCTTGCAGTCTCAACCAAAATGGGATGCTGCACACTATAAATACATCAAGAACGAAATTTCATCTTTTTATGTACATTCAAAATGATGTTGCTTGATTGAAATTTGATGTTTCGATTTTTTGCTATTATTGTGATTATCTTTGATTCTTTTTTTAGAAACCAGATAATGCGAGACGAGTTGTGACGAATCATGAAAATACGAAGACACCTAATTGTATCACAGAATTTCTATTATTTTTTTTCTTTTCAACTATTGACTATTAACTTCAACTATCAATATAATTATGGTTAAATTCACTCCTTACCACCTCCCCATCACATCTCCAGAAGAATGTATCGAATTTCCAGTAACCCTGTATATTTTTGTGAAATCAATATCAGATAATGATCATGATTGAAACGCCTACAACTCGACCCAAAAATAATCGACAAAACATTAAAAGGTCTTCATGATCACAAAAATTGTTTGCCCTGTAGTATTCACTTACTTTTGTTATTTGATCGGCTCGGTCCGGCCTGGACGGCCGTCGACCTCCCTATCTTTGCCAATACTATCGCCTTCTTCTGATCCATCACAGGACTTTTCGACTCCACTCTTCTTTTTCCCCTCGACGCCCTGCTCGACACCTTTTTGTCGGCCACTATGGCCTTGGGTGCTGCCGCCTTTTTACCTGCTGCCGCCGCTTGCTTTTTCGCCGCCAACGCAGGTTTTGATTCGACTTTGCGCACTTTCGGCGCTTCCGGGGACTTTTTAGCGGACGCCTCTTTTTTTGGGGATATCGACCGAGGTCTGCCTTTGCGCTTCGTACCCTTCCGCTTCTTTTTCAATTGCTCTTCGTCTTTGTACAGCGACAGATCTACTGTGAGTACGTAAAAATATTGGCTATATAAATTATTCATCTTAGTTTAATAATTTTCATGATGAAACTTTCAACGTCATACGCGAGTACTTTTTTATTTTTTCAGTCAATCCTTCATCGTGAACCTTCAGTATCAATTCAAGCATCATCTCGAATAATTAGCTCCTCTACCAACTCTGTAGGTTACAGTCAATCAGCAAGATGCTGGAAAAATTATCCCAGAAGTTTTCCAGGAATGAAAAAGACTTGCGAATCTTTCAAAACCAAAGCATTTGAGGAGACCCTACAAAGACTTCAAGATACAACTACATCATTAACAACTTATTTTTTTCTGATGGGCACAATATCGCTTTTTCCAAAAAGAAAATATTCTGTATAAATTCAACGGTTGGTCGGTAATTTGGTTTCTTGGCAATATTAATATTTGAGTAAAACTAATATTTTCTTAAATACTGTCTGTAGGTTAATTAATATTACCTTTTATATTATGTTTATGTATGTAGAATTAACATTTTCCTAAATACTGTCTGTAGGTTAATAATTATTACCTTATATATATATATATATATGTATATATTATTTATATATATGTATATATTATGTATATGTATGTAGAATTATTCTTGTTAAATTTGCTGAGTTTTGACATTTATCTCGTTCTTTTCACTTGAGTAAGGAAGATTCACTTCAAAAGGACTAATTTCGTATGACAAGTAGGTAATTTCATCTGATGATTATAAACCAAAAATTCTAGATGGAGCAGAATATAAGTTAAGCAAATAATTGAAAGCTAATAACATATAATCATCAAGTTATTATAAACAAACAATATAAACAAAATTATGTATCAATAAAATCAGCATAAAACTCATTAATTTTTATGAAAGAAAAAACACATCTAATAATTATAAAACAAAAATTCCAGATGGAGTAGAATATATGTTAAACAAGTTATTGAAAGCTAATAACATATGATCATCAAGTTATTATAAACAATCAATATAAACAAAATTATGTATCAATGAAATCCGCATTAAACTCATTATTATTTATGAAAGAAAAAACACATTGCGCCCATAAATAAAAATGGATTTGATGATGCTAGCTGAAATATGAAACGTCGGATGTTGAATCTGTATCACCACGTAACTGGTAAAAAGTGCTAGTTTTGGACTGTATTGTCAATCATGGTAGAAAACAAATTTTTAGTTTTTATCGTAAATTTTCAGAGGATTGATAAGCCAAGATTGTGCAACATTGTCCTAATTTAAATTTACCGTATCTATTCCTAATCTATCGTCCTAGCATCTGTAGTTTCCGATATAGCAATGGTAGAGGCCGAATTGGAATTGTTCCGTATACAGGGTGTCCTTAAAAGGTCTTTACAAAAAGCTACCACATATTCTTCAGACCAAAACAATTCGATACAAGCAAACTTACCTCAGTAAAAAGTTGCTTAGTTTGGGCGCTAGACGGCTCTGAAGTTGAAATTTTCAAATCGATTTTGCTTCATAACTTTTGAACGGCTCATGAGATTTTTTTCAAATTTGGTACGTTGGCATAGACTCATCGGGCAATGAAACTCATATCATAATCATAATGAATATCATTCCATGGGCGTAGAACTTGATTTTTTCAGTAAATAAACATCTAAAACTCCTACGCCAATGGAAAAAAATTAGTTTCAATATGAAATCTAAATTATTCAACTCATTCACTACAAAAAAGGTACTCTTGACAAAAGTCGATTCCTCTCATGGTTTCGACAAAATTTTAATTTTAGTGATTTAGAGCATAATTAATAATAAAACGATTAACAGATATTTCATAAAAATTGTTCAAAATGTTCACCATTTTCACGTATACAAAGATTTATACGACGCAAAAAGTTGAAATGTACTCTTTGCATAACTTCTTCATCGCCTGTAAGATTATTCGTCGCCTGTTGGATACGTTGCCATAATTGTTCTACAGTATTCACAGGGGTCTTGTAAACCGTAGACTTGAGATAACCCCATACAAAATAATCCATCGGTGTTAAGTCTGGAGAACGTGGTGGCCAATTCACGGGTGCATCATTATCTCTACCTATCCATCTGTCTGGGTACTGTTGGTTTAAAAAATTCCTAACATCCACCAAAAAATGTGGTGGAGCTCCATCGTGCATAAACCACATATCTACCCGATGTTGGAGTGGTAAATCTTTCAACAAATTTGGCAACGTATTTCGTAGATGTTGTAAATACATGTCTCCTGTTAATCTTTGTGGAAGTATGACAGGACCAATTATAAAATTTCCTATTATTCCAGCCCAAACGTTGATTTTGAATTCGTGTTGAAAATGGTTTATTTTAATGGAATGAGGATTTTCAATTGCATAAACGTGTTCATTATGAAAATTAATTATTCCTCTTCTCGTGAAACAGGCTTCATCAGTGAACAAAATATTCTTTCCAAAGTTCAGATTCATTTCTCTTTGCAAATTAATGAACCTACAAAACATCAGACGACTTTGTGAATCATGGATTAATAAATCTTGAACTGGCGTCTTGTGGTATGGGTATAATAATTGTTCTCTTAGTACTTCATGAACGGCATTCCTAGAAACTTCTAGTTCATTACTTATCCGTCTAGTACTCAATTATGGATTTTCTTCAATACGGTCTAAAATTTCTACTTCGACTTCGGGAATCCTTACATAACGCTGTCTTCCATAATCACCAGTTCTAGGAGCAAAATGACCGGTCTCCCGAAGACGTCTCTCAACTGCAGCAAAGGTTGGGTGGCTTGGTACGCGACGATTTGGAAACCTTGCCGAATACACCCTCACACTCTCTCGACCATTTCCTTGACAATATCCGAATACCAATAACATATCGGTGTATTCTTCATTGGTGTATTGTACGGCCATGATAAATCAGAAAAGTCCGATATCAACAATCAACGTCAATAAAACTCGACAAATCAACACAGATGAAACTATGGAAACCAAGAATGTGAATATCACTGTTTTCGAGCAGATAATAATAGTCTTCAGAAAAAAAAACCAGTGCTACTTATTTTCAATAGAAATAACCTATGCAAAAAGTACATCTCAACTTTTTGCGTCGTATAAATCTTTGTATACGTGAAAATGGTGAACATTTTGAACAATTTTTATGAAATATCTGTTAATCGTTTTATTATTAATTATGCTCTAAATCACTAAAATTAAAATTTTGTCGAAACCATGAGAGGAATCGACTTTTGTCAAGAGTACCTTTTTTGTAGTGAATGAGTTGAATAATTTAGATTTCATATTGAAACTAATTTTTTTTCCATTGGCGTAGGAGTTTTAGATGTTTATTTACTGAAAAAATCAAGTTCTACGCCCATGGAATGATATTCATTATGATTATGATATGAGTTTCATTGCCCGATGAGTCTATGCCAACGTACCAAATTTGAAAAAAATCTCATGAGCCGTTCAAAAGTTATGAAGCAAAATCGATTTGAAAATTTCAACTTCAGAGCCGTCTAGCGCCCAAACTAAGCAACTTTTTACTGAGGTAAGTTTGCTTGTATCGAATTGTTTTGGTCTGAAGAATATGTGGTAGCTTTTTGTAAAGACCTTTTAAGGACACCCTGTATATACACATACATACATGCAGACAGCAACACTGCTCGACCACGCTCCTTTTATTGGTTATTCGGTAAAGCATGTCAACTATTAGAAGTACACGCGTGTAAATTATTGAGTATGCAGCTTGTAGCATGGAATTTGACAGGTTATTCAGTAATTCTTTGGATGAACATTGACGTGTCTTTAGGATGAACGATTCAAAAATATATTTGGTTTATTTCAATTCGCAAAAATCTAATACAAAACAAATAATCAAGTGTTACTCACGTCCATCAGGGTGCTCCTCGGATACCGAAGGCGTCACGATCTCTCCCTTTTCCACTGCCAGACATCTCTTCAAAATGCTGTCTGTCCTTTCCTTCTCAGCGGGTTTCAACCTGTACTTGCCTTTGTCTACCCTGGTCAAATCTAAACTCGTCAATATGCAGTCGAAATCAGTCAGATCGTAGAAGTCGGGAGTGTAGATTTCACCGGTATTGTCAGCCTTCCAAAAAAAGAGAATATCTACATAGAATATCCGCCATAATTATATGATCTGGAAAAGAGTTTATCTTCTGACCATTTAAATTTTTTTCATTGTTCATGTCAATATCCTGAAGAATCGATATTGAGACAAATCACAAAATCATAGGTATAGCGGTAAGTTGAACCAAAATATTACAAATAAAAATACGAAAAGTTGGGTTAATTGACAAATTACCGAAAAAACTAATTTTCCGAAAAAGTTGGTTATAATTCAATTACAAATGTATTCACGAAGTTTCGAATAATATTTGTTTTCTGCATCAGCCAGAACTGAATTGGAAACAGTGGTTTTCCACGACCTGTGCATTTACATTGGTTCACACTCAACAGTTATAACCAACAGACAGTAGTTATATATATCAAAATTTAGGTATGTGCTATTGCTAAATGCTCTAATATTTTTCATAATTTTTTCCCAATTCTTGATTTCATTTCAACAAAACAAAATACAAAAATAACAATCAGTTACCAGGTACAGTATGGTTTCATATACCCTAGAAATAGAGGCACTAGGTGAACATATTTGACGGTGCAGCACTAGGTGAAATTCTTGCAATAATGATAAACAATAAAATTCGGGACTTGGAAATACATCTATTAAGATCGGTTAATCTCAACTCAATCATCCTAACGGCCCTTTTCTGTAATATTTTATCGATTGTAAAAGACTACCCATAACAACATACCTACCTTAATTCATTATGAGATGCCGGATAGACAATGAATCCGTTGCCAAATATCATGTGAAAAAATGTGGTTGCTATTGGAGAAAAGTTGCGTGTCATTTTAGATGGGAATTCAACCTGGACATATCAATAGGATATAACTCGAGTACTCATGACAGTTTATAAGTGTTCTAAATTTCACCGGTCTATCACGTGAAATGATAGAGATATTATCTGAGCAATATTTGCATACCTTGTCTTGGGACAACCAGCGAATTTTTATTTTCGATGATGATTTGTAGACGTTCTGCATCGCCTGGCAAAGGTAGAAGCTACCTTCCGCGTTCCGTACTGCTAAAAACTCGTTCTTGTAGAAGTATATCAACTTGTCGTCCATGTTTTTCGATCGAGGAGTGGAGGAGCTGATTTTTGTGATGATTTCGATTTCGGGCAGGGGGCTCTGATAGTGTTGCGTCATCATCCTCTGCCGTTTCACCTACATCAATCGGAAAATTAGATATTATCATTCATTCAGGGATGGCCGATTTGAATGTTCATTTGAAGTTCCCAATGACACATTTTCAAGAGTAGAATCCACTGATGATGATGAAATGGTGAATACTTTGGTATTGAATGTATAAATATTTTTGATTTCAAAATTGGAACAATATATTATCATTATCACCACTTTTTTATATCAACCAATCAATCAATTTTATGTAGTGATATATATGTACATCTTGTAGAAGTCGCCTACAAATGTTGAAAACACATCACGATAGTCGGAAAAAATCGAGTTCAGGATACCGACAATGGTTTCAGTCCACCACTGTGGAAATCTGGTCTACATTGTACTTTCTTAGCTAACTGCATCAAACAGTAGTTGTAAAACGAGATTGGATATGTCCATATCACACGAAGACGAAGTTTGAGCACGAAGCCGTATGTAGCCCTAATGAATTCTTGGAAGCAAGAAATAGTTGCCAAGCTAACAGTTAGAATAGGAACTAGGAGAGCACAAATGAATTACAAAACACAAGAGAATAAATACAGACAATTAGATATGAAAATATAGACTACAGATGATACTGAAAAGTTCACATGGATCATTCAATACTAATATACTTAAATATCTGTAATGGAGAAGAATCCATCAATACAATAAGACTCCATATTGCATAAATAATTTCGCAACGATCTCAACAAGTTTGTAGAATCCTCAATGCATCTAACTGTATTATGTTATTGCAAAATTGCATTCCTTCATATGGTGGACCATTCTCTCAAAAACCGTTCCTAGTGTATAGTTATAGTCATTTTCAAACTGAGTAGTGTGGTCATGACTATTTCTATATTTGTAAAAATACTCTTTATGCCTGATTGAACATGAAATTGACTTAATTTATTTGAACACATGAAAATACTAATTGAGCCTGATCAACACCCTATAATGGAATACCAAATAATGTGGACTTCTAAGAATAGAATCGAAAACTACATTTTATTTTTGTTCATTGAGTCGTATGTTGTCTGGTTTGTGTGTATTATCGACGGTTGCATATTCAGTGTTCTCATTGTTGATGGTCAATCTATTTTCAGTGATACCATCAGTGTCATCGCATGATTGATAATTTTAATGTTGTTATTATCAATTACGTATTTTAGATCGTTTATGAAAATTAGTAAGAGTATTGGACATTTCCAAGGCCCTGTACCTAACTGATCCTTGTTTAGTTGTTACACTACCTGTTTATTCGTCTAAAGTAGGATTTTAGCCAGCTATGAAAGTAGCCTCTGATGCCTCATTATCAGAAAAACAAGAAGTTGAAAACAATTTCTGAATACGTCAAAAAGTGCCCTCTAGTGAGCATATTTGATGTCTCAAATTTCAAAACTGTAGCTATTAAAATAAAAGAAGAAAAAAGCATTTACCATGTCAGATTGACAATCCTTGTTTGACAGATTAAAACCATGGTAACTGTTATCACAGGGACTGTGACCGGTGCGTTTCGAATCTCACAGTGAACGGATATTAATTCATATCATATATCATACATTCAAGTGATATATTTCTCACAAGTTGATATAATGTAACTAGTGCTTGAAATACACTTTCCAACGAGTCATGTACACTATTTTTCCTACGACATTTGAAATATGTGCATTATAAGACCTGAGTAGGTATACCATTATCATGATTGTAGTCAGTTTCGCTCACTGTCGACAGCGACCTCGCAATTATGATTTCATCAAGAAGATTCCATGAAAATTGATTCAAGCTCGGCAATCTTCGAATATTTCAGCTGTCATCTTCGGTAACTAACTTCACAACTGACTAAACTGTGTTAAGTCATTGTCATGTATGTGTCCAAAGACATTGAAACACAGGAGACCAAATGTTTCATTGATAAAGCGCTCTGAAAGCCGATCAGACATTGTTTGGATGTATACAACGAGTGCGAGAGAGACAAAAATGCACGGCAGCGGCTATTTGGCAACAGTGTATGTTCGATCGCCTTCTCATGGCCAGTGGCGTGCTCACCGCCGACACTTTTTGATTATTAGTTTTGCATTCGAATTGATTGACTCAAAATTCAATAACTTTTTCTTCATTCCTCGAAAAAAATACCTTCGTAGGGGTGCACAAAAAATACCAAGCAATGTTTTTGTATTCGTCACAGATGAAAGGATCATAAAAAATACAAATTAAGACTGCATTAAATATAAATATGCCGGTATCACGAGTGAGTACATTTTTTACACATTTCATTTACATATTTTTATGATTTTATGATCCATTCATTTTTTTCTTAGCTACATTATGCAATCAGATCGAAAATGGGACCGTCGAAATGGGAAAAAATGTTGATGACACCAAATCCAAAATTTATACAAATCAATGTATACTATCTATTTCAAGTGAGAACCAGCCCATATTACTAAAGACAATTCCAACAAATGCCTATATCAATTATCCTATTATCCAAATAAACGTTGTTTATTATCATTATTGCCAAGCAGCATTAAGGAAATCAAAACCTTGGAACATATGGAAGATATGAATCAAATAATATTCACCTTGTTGATTTTCAATTTATAACTATAGTTGATATCACCTGTTAGAATGGGTGTATTTGTTTAGTTTAATTTTTTTTAGGGTCTACTAAAAATTGTTTCAGAATAATGGCATGGTTTCGTGGCTTTTATCAGGTTTTCCTGCGGATGTGAATTTATGGAATAGTTATTCATGTATCTAGAACGAAAAAACCTTCTATCATAGTCGAACCTGCAAATTGATAACCGAGGCTAGCAATCTGGCGAGAAACTATACAGTTTTTCGCCGAGGTGCATATTACATTTTTTAGTCGACCTTTACATACCTTTTCTGAGAGATTCCCGACATTATGTTTTTCGTATAAAATTCATGATGTTTGGGAGACTAAACCCGACGTGGCTGTGGTTGCCAATTCTCGCAGTCCCGGAGGAATATTACTTATATCCATATCGCTATCACCATACATTCTTGATCATTATTATCACTCATATCCACACCACGATCTTATTCACATGTAAAAACTAGCAAATGTCCTACATAATTAATTTTACAACAGCAAGTGACAGTTTTATTGAATCGCATACATACGAAAATAACTCAATCGCTCCTCTCGCACCGTGCCGTATCACAGCGGACGAAAAGAGTGTCTGCAGACTCAAAATGCCTGCGTTCGAAAATAGTCAATTTTTCATTTGGAAATTAGTACGTAAACTGTCATTTTTTGTAGAGGTCGACGAAAAAAGTACTTTGTTGACTCGACCAGTACCACACACAATCAATGTAATGTAATAATCTGATATTATTAGTACTCAATGAATTTCATTCTATTCCATTCTATACCTTTCCTGTGTTGGGAGACTTCTGAACGGGCGTCTTCGGTTCCGATCTGGCCTCGACCTTGGCGACTTTCGCCTTCCTGGTCGGCGTCCTCGGCGCCGCCGCGACCTTCCCCGCCGCCTCCTGCTTCTTCGCCGGACTCTCCCTGCCACTCGCCTCTTCGTCGGGCGCCGCTCCGTTCTCGCGTTCGCCCTCCTCGGTGGAATCCTCCTCGTTCTCACGCGTGACGGACGATTCCCCCTCGTCGATGGCCAGCGGATCGGTTTCCGGCGCGTCCTTCGGCGCTTCCTCCGCGGGTGCTTCTTCCGTCGCCGGAGTCGGCACTGGTTCCGTGACAGCTTCAGGGACCGGTTTGGCGGCTGGCGGTGGAGCTTCTTCCGCGGGCGGTTTGGGGAGTTCCGGTTTGTCTAACGGAGTCGTCGTTTGTTGCGGCTTCGGGGGAGATGTCTGAAAAATAGGGATCTGAATAATGTATAATGTCGTTTCTATAAATGAAAATAGAAATTATAATAATCATCTCAAAAATTCAAAAAGTAGTAGTACAAGTTACAGATTATTTTTTTTGCTGATTATGACTTATAATTGAATGAGGAACAAAACAGGAATATCAAATTATTATATTCAAGTTGGATACAAATACAAACTCGAAGCACTTGTATATATTTTGTGGAATTCTTTGTGATGTGATTTCTACATTGATCAGAAGAAAAATTCATTTATGCTTCTCATATGTTGCGGTGAAATATTATATATTCTTGAAGCTATGCAACTTGCAAATCGTTGACTGGGACCCTTACGGTAATATCGTATAGTTAATTTTTTACTATTGATTTGCCTGGTACTGTGAGCGTCAAAAACCGTTGTTTTCATTTCTTGATGTTTGGTGTTTCATTATTTTCATGTGAATCTTCAGTCGGAAATAATTTGTTTTCAAAGAAAATTCAATAAATAATTTTGGATAATATTTACGAAGTTCGATGGATTGTTGTAAAGACCACCTCAGATAAGGATACAATCTTTAGGATAGATTCAACTTCCGATTTATAAACTAGTAGAAGGAGTTTTCTGTTCATAATTCTCAGTGGTTCATGGAATTAATGAGTGTTCTTAGCCTGTTTGTTAAATTAGTGAGGTGTTGATTCCATTTGAGATTTTCATCTCTGATTACAGCCAAATATGTATTGGCTTCAGATTCTATTATTTCCAAATTTGCTTTTGGAATATACAGAGCATTGTAGTTTGGCCTATTTCAAATTCGATAGTGAATGTTAATATCGTCGGTGAAACCAGAAATCTGTGTAACTCCATTTTTTTCTGAAATTGAGATTTCAATGACATCTAGTAGGTAAACCTCATATCTATCACCTGACGAAGTGTGTAACGGGCATTTAGAAAACCGTGTAACTCCGCACCGAAATATTTGACGGGAAAATGGTTTATATCCCAATTCGAGAGGCAACAACAGTATAACTGACATCGTGCTCGCGAATAGTGTTGAGAATACAGTAAATAGGTCATTGATAACTTCTTACTGCTGATATCCTGTTAATATAACACTCAAAGTAAATGGTAGAATATTTGTTCAACATCATGTTCTGATAATTCTCCAAATGAAATGTGTTGAACATTTCAAAAGGAGTTACACATTTTTCGTTGAACGCTATGACATTTTAAGAAGTAAATACACATTTCTCGGCCATCACAAATGATTATTAGTACAGTGTGTTCGAGTATGAAGTAGTCTATTCTCCAAGTGGAGGAAACCATACATTAGAGAAACATGTTCCTGGCATTTACATGTTCAATGTTATTGAATCCAAGAGTATTGGTTGTAATTTTCGGATTTATCGTTAACTTCATGAAAACAGAAGGGTTCATTAGTGAACGTGTCAAATCGCAAGCACTATAAAAACGCCTCTTGGGTAAAACGCACTATTTACAAATCCTGAGTATGCTGAATATCAAATTAGGAAATAACAAAGATGCCAAGGAAAAAGCTAACTTGGAGACAACTTCATTGAATTCTGAAATAAATGGATTAGATATACTGAAATTCTGGTAGTCTCAGATACTGCTGAAAACAAGTTTTCAGCAGTAGAAAGTAATAAGAAAATATGTTCCCTCTGAAAAGTAGAAAATGAAGTGATAATAAATGATGTAGGAATAAGGAATTATGATAAATTAAGATATTGCCGAGGCCGATACTAGTTTTTATCAACTTTCAGAGGCTGGATTGAAAGAACATCATTTCAACAATTTGCTCACCTTAGATATTTGAGAGGGTAATTGTTTTGCAAAAGATAGACGTACCGGTTGCTCATCGATTATTCTGGACAATAATTCGAATAATCAAACTTTTTAAGAGTAGATTGTAAAACAAATGAAGGCGAGTGCTCATGCCAAGATAACGACGAAGGCGATATCATCAACCTTCAGAGGCTGGACTGAAAGAATATTTTGGAAATATTATGTATGAGGTTCTGATTGCCCTTGATACTATCGAAGGTAATATCTCAGTAATCGGAAAAGGCTTAGAATGTTCCACGATAAGCATTGATGATCATTCGGACAATCAAACACCTGTGGGTGTTGTAGAAGGTAATACAGACGGAAAATGGGATAACAAAGTAGAGAAACCAGGAAAATTCATGTCTAACCCATGTAACTGAAAGGTATCAGGAAGCAAAACTGTTTCGCAATGTCGTAAACTCAGTAAAGAGCAGAGACGTTCGATATTCTATTTGTTTTGGAAAAAATCATGGAAGTTGATACGAGAGTATGTCAGAGGCTTGCAAACTGTCAAACGGCGAAGAGGTGAGAATAACGAATCGAGAATATACCGCGAAGTATCATCTTGAACATAATCATGTTACCTATCGGGTGGGCAAAAATATGTTCAATAAAACTCTTGGGTTGAAACATAACTGCACTCTCTTGTGGATCAAGAAATGTATTGATATGGACAAGAATGACATGAATCAAGAAGGAAATACTGACCAATGGCTCTAATAGAAAACATTCTAGAAAAATAGAATCTGAAATAGTTCGAACGAAGTTCTGGACAAAACCGCAATGCATGTTTGTCCAATGCATTGCTAAATGCATCAATAATTCATGGGATAACAATGATCCAAAAATATCTTTACAAGGGCCATACCCAAATGGAGGCGGATTCAATGCACTCTGCTATAGAACGACGGCTTCGAAATAGAGTCATAAAACCATTTCCTTACAAAGTTCGGTATCTTTATCATACCTTCTTCAAAGACTTTTCTCAATCAAAATATATTTCTTACATAAGGCCGGGTAGAAAAGTTGGCGATCCAACAGTGAATGACCTCAAACAGATTAAATACACACCAGATGCCATAATCGAATATAAGCTGAGACACACAGACAAAGATTGGAATGAGTTAGATCTACAAAGGCGATCAACAATGATAGCCTCAAGCCATGGAAACATTGCCAGTTCTTTACCAGGAAAGGAGAAAAATTAAAAAAGGAAAATATGGTCTTCTTCAGATTCTGACGAACAGTTTGACGAAATTCCTTTCATCACTTGATAAATGAAGTATGAATTCGAATTGGCAAAATATTTTGCACTTCTTTATGTTCTGTGTTAATATTATTATTATCAGTGCTGAAATTCTTTTGAGTGTTCAAATTTTCACCTATTATGTAGAATTAGTTCTGGAAATTGAAAACTCTTTGGTAGTTTTCAATTAAATAATTATTGCTTCGATGGGTAATACCATTCTAAAATCGTGATAAACATCAGGAGTCGATTCTGCATTGAATATAATATTATTTAAAATAATTTCCCTCTCAAACACAATCAATCAGAAGAAAACTGTGTAACTCCACAGTACCGGTCACTTTCGCTATGGAAAAGTGTGTATCTCTCATGAAAAATAGAATACTCATATCATGTTATTTTGAATTACATCTGACGTGTAACTAACATCATGAATAGGATTGTCTAAAAATTTCAAACATTTCTTAATCATATTTTTATAAATACGATGTTTTATTGTTCTCCTGTAAAATTTGGTGATAAGGAGTTACACACTTATCTGGTTTCATCGACGATATATTGTTTTTTGAAATTCAAGGATAGTTAATTGTGATCTAGCTAATTTTTCATCATCAAGATGCCATCATCTGATTCATCCTCAACTAATTTGTGTCACTAAATATGAGAACAGCATCATCAGCATATGATTGTACCATCAATAGAGGACTATAGCAATGATTTCAGATAGAGGACTATAACAATATATGATGAATAGAATCGGCTCGAGAACTGCTCATTGATAGCTCCAATTTGGATAATTTCCTGATCACTGTGTATACAGGGTGTCCCGAAAACATATCGACAAACTTTAAGGGGTAATAGGGGACATCAAAACAAGCATTCGTCTGCTTTGAGCCGATTAGGCTGTAGTAATTTTTGTTGTAACAAAAAGTGTAATGCTGGACAGTGATATACGCTGGGGCTCTAATATTGACTCTGAAATATACTTGATCCTAAACAGCTTTTATAAGTCTACTACGCACTCGTCAACTCTCATATTGTTAACGCCCGCGTTATCCAGGTTAAGTGTAGGTATATATTTAGTAAATAGTTTTTCCTTCATATTCGTGAGTTGAAGATATTGATTTGTGTTTCATTTATTTTATAACTAAACTAATTGGTTCACATTCAAATATCCAATACATAGTTGTGAATGATTTAGGTTTTGCTTCTTCAATGCATGCCTGTCGAGTATCGATCGAGTATCAGTATCACTCTTTACTCTATCAAACATACATATCCCTTGTGATTCGTGATTTCTTTTCGCAAAAAATTGAAATTGATTATAGTGCTAACACTACATTACCGGCCTGTCTACAACGCAAATATTCACTGAACCAGCTGCAAATTATACAGTCCACAAAAATCTCTTGGATAGGTGGTTGCAACCCCGACAATGGATCGTGAGCGAGGAAGCAATGATTCCAGGTAAGTCCTCCTTTCTATTCTATTTGACAGTTCATTTTTGGCAATACATCATCCAAAGTAGAACATTATTTGGTCGACTTCGATCGAAATAGTCAGTGCATATTTATAATAGTGTCCCTATGTCAATATTCCAAAAGAGGAATATTAATTTTTTACGAGAGTAATCAAGAGGATAGAAGATTCGGTTCGATCTACCGCCAGCCTATGTCAGTCAACTATCGGGTGGCGACAACAGTTTTATCTAAGGAATTCGTTTGCGACTACCTGATAAAACTCTATCGAAATAAAGAGATACCTTTTCCCTTCCTTAAGTTGCAAGAAAGAAGAACTCCAGAGATACCAGGGCTTCCAGGAATCTTGGACCTTGGTGGTTGAGTCCGACCACTTCCCCTGTTTTCACCGCTATAGCGACCCTTATGAGAAGTGTCTCGAATGTGGGTGCCTTCTACTCCGTTTCCATGTGAAGCTTGCATTGCACTTGATAAGGGCAAAGTAAACCGTGGCTAGTGCACCTGCGGGGCACACCTCCATCCGCGTCGGGTATTAGGAACTGTTAGGTCGCATTTTACTCCTGTCTCGCCAAGTGCCTTCAGGCATAGTTAGTGAACCATCATGGCTGGCGCAGCTCCAACGTGATGCACGAGTTGGATTAGCTAGGAATCTGCTAGGGACCTTATTGAATTAGGGACCTATTGAGTGGTGCTAATTTCATTGAGTCACTATAGTTCCTGGTGAAATTTTGTTGAGTAGGATGTTCTTAGATATACACTGGTTATTTCCATTGGCTATCTCAATACCCATGAGAGAGCTGTGTTAGTATAGAGCAATAATAAAAAATACCGATATGACAATATCGATACCTCGTCGAAATTATTTAGTTTCTGATGTATTCGTAAGATCGAAAATAAACTGTCAACAATTTTCGATATCGCGTGTGTAAGTACCATACTCTCCCTCTAGAAACAGTGCTACCTCAAACTTATTTATTATTACCTATCCAATTCAAAAACACTAACAAATCAAGAGATGTGTATACCACTTGAGGAAGTAAATACACCATATAATTCACCTTCACCAAGATGCTTTGCCCTTGATATCACTGTTCTAATTTGACCTTTTTCACAGTACTGAAACTAATCATTGATTATTGATCCCATAACTTCAAATTATTCTCAATCTCTTAAAAAATGTTGAGTTGCATATAATTTTTTTGAGATAATTCACCTGTGCCACTTCTGCTGTAGACATAGAAGACCCAGCTGGGGGAGTTGGAAGTGTAGGCGTAACATGGTTAACCTGAAGTTCCGCTTGAGGAACAACCTTCTCTGGAGTACCATTAGCTTGAGGTTTCTCTTTATTCGCAAGAGTTTCTACCGCAGGAGCAGGAACTGGTGTCATATTCTTAAAAAAAACAAATCATTCATTAATACAATATACATGGTGTCCTTCCAGGAACTGCACGATCAATACATGGAAAAATGTCAGTGACCCAAATTTGAAAATTTGATGAAATACATATTTCGTGTATAATGTCTCAGATCCAAGTCCAACCGTTCTTGTAATATTTCTTCTCGAATTTAGTTATTTTCAGGACACGGAAATGTCAATCATTCCGGCTTGTTCAAATTATTGAAATGAAGATTATTTAAATCTATTCTAGTCTAGTTATCTAATCTAATCTAAACAGATAATTAGATATAATAATTAATTTAATTTTTATTTTCAATTTTAAAAATGGAAGAGAAAATCCCGAAAATCTGAGATCTGGAAAATTCATTTTTTTTTTCAATACAAATGAAGAATCTTTCATGATATTTATAAATTCATATTCAAAATTTTAACCCCCCCCCCTCCCCTATAATCAGTATGATTGTTACTGAATGGCGTTAATGTCATCAAATAAATACTAAATTTGATATACCTAACAAAATACCTACGAAGATATATAGAGAAAAAACGGTTCCCAGTCACCTGTGTGTCTCTAGACACACAGGTGACTAATTATTATCATTAATTCAAACAAGATAATTAACGAACTATAGAAAAAAAATGTATGATCTACTGATACAAAAAAAAGTATCAACGAAATTAAAGATATTGAGGTATACATTTTTTTTAGAACTGACGCCTTTACCTTCCCGACATCTTTCACATCTCACTGACGATTCTTGAAGCGTCACTTTTTGTATTGAATCAGGACTGAGAGTCTCAAATGAATTCGTCACTGAATGCATACAATCTCCCATGATAGTCAATTGAGTTTCATATTTCGTTGGTGGGTCCATATGAGGGTGGCCAAAGAAATGGTCCATTGTTGACTATCTAATGGTCATGAAACAATTATTGTAAAGAAACTAGAGCTGAATATGTCGAAGCTAGAAATACATGCATTCAAACGATAGATGCGTAAAACACCAAGATAAGATCAAAGCTCATCGACCTGGACCTTACCAAGGCAATCGGGAGAAATTTCATTTCCAACTCATTTCATACCCTCAAAAAGGATGATACATTGGCTACAACATAAGAGAAAGCCAACACCTTGGCCAAAATGTTTGCAGGAAATTCTACATTGTTAGAAATTGTCTTCCGTCAATGCACAAATAGGCACATTCTGCTTGGCCTCAATGCCAAGAAAGTTATGTGGCCAGACGGAATACCATCTATTGTTCTTAACAAATAAATCAACAACAAGCTCATCCGATAACTATAGAGCTCAAGAATCGTGAACAACCGGCAATATGACTTCCGTCATCGAAGATCAACAGGAGATCTGCTAGCCTACGTGACACATAATTGGCAGGTGTCAATCGAGAAACATGGGGAGTCCCCACGGTCTATAGAGAGACGGTTGTCTGGTAACTCAATTATGGTGGGAGGTAAAAACGTTACAACCTACGTCACAAGAATGATAGGCACGAGTGTTTACATGGCGTTCTTATGGAGCTACCGTTTTTCTTGTGAAATATAACTGAAAAATTTAGATTCTTCATTGAATTACTTCTTCACCAGATGGATATTATTGGTAGTTCTAAATCATTTAATCAGCTGTGTAAGAGGTGAACAGTGAACATGTAGATTATGATATTGAAAATAATTAGGTTTTATTTTTTTTTAATATCACTAGAACAATTTGCCGGATCGCAAAAAGGATTAAAAAGTAATCGGGAAATCAACAAAGAATGTGTTCATTAAATCAATGAAAATACAGTACTCTTCGAGAATAGAATGAAACATTGAAAACTAAAAATCAACAGATTATGAAAGAATCGAATATCATAATACGAAAAAGATTGTTTCATTCTATTTTCTGAGAAAAAAAATTGGATAGACACAAGTCGAAAAAAACAATCAGGAAAACTTTAACTTCATATGTTTCATCATTTATTTGTTGTTTAATTTATCTAAAGAACATATCATTGTGAATTTACGTAATTTTAGTAGGTTGTACTATTTTGTTATAATAATGATCACTTAATGTGCTGTAAATGAGTCATATGGCACAATTTTCAAGATATAGTACCTAGTGAGATTTAGGTCACTTTAGTACAGATAAATTCCATTTGATAAAATGAAATCAAATTCAACAATGAAAAATACATCGAATATCAATGGAAAAGAAATGAGCCATTCTTATACCATCTTTCTTATAGTATAGAAAAGTATATTGGCCAGGGTTTACAAGACAAACCTCTCTATATAGAGCGTAGGGAGACATCTTAAAGATTTGACCAAGTTTAGCACCAAGGCCTCATATGGTTCATGTCATCTGGCAAGAATTCTGAAATGGGGTCTGAAAATCTAATATTGTTTGATGTCTCAAAGACTCAAACTTGTATATTCATCAGGAGGGTAGATTACCACTAGGGTCTAGGGTTGGGTTTCACTGTTCCTATGAAGTCCATGGCCTTGCTCAGTATCACCACTGTGCAAAGAGGTACCTTACACCCCAGCAACAGATTACGATCAACATGTTTGGAATTCAGCCACAAAACATACTCTGAAGCTCTTGGATTCTATGTGATGCTACGCTCACGAATTCATCAACATCTCTAGAACATCGTAGAAAGGTGGGCGACCTCTCTCTCTTATATAGAAATTTCCTTGGTCGGTGCTTAACGGATATCTTATCTATCAGACCACCATGAGCGATCCACGAGCTCAGACTGGTCATACCTACATTGTCAGGCTCGAGACATGCCGAACCTCTCTACCAAGCATCATTCATCAATAGAATGGGGAGTTGTGAAATTATTTGCCTAGTGAAGTCTTTCCTGATGCTTATGACGTCCAAAAATTCCAATACCTTCTTGCTTTCCCAACATTCCATCGCTGGCTGACACGATGTTTCCCGAACATTATAGAATTTCGTGTTGTCGAAAGATGAGACCACTAATACTACTAATTCAGTCTGAATACTCCATTTTTGAATTGAAATTTGAAATATTTTGAAAACAGCTGCGACTTTGATATAAGACATTATTCATACAATATGTTCAGAATTTTGCATAGAATCGAGGAATATGAAAATATACAGGGGATTCCATTCAAGGTATCGTAATTGGGGTCCACTTCCGGTAAAACAGGAATATTGAAATATTCCGAAATGAATACTTATTAAAATATAATAATGGAAATATTTTAGATGCATAGTCCCCATTATTATCAGTAAACCACTAAATCTTCACAAATTCAGCCCACTTATAGTTATATAGCCCACTTATAGTTATATCTAGTTATTATATTGATCAATGCAGTTTCCAAAGGAACATCCTCTTAATGTCGCGTCTTGTCATCACTTTTCACATCACATTTTTTTGAAACTCTCTTCAATTTAATTGTAAATTTTGTCCATGGGTTTGTAATCTTCTGACAATAAATATCTATTGATCTATATTATCCATATACTGGGTGGCTCAATGAAAACGAAACAAGGCAGATTTGACATAGTTATCGTTCTCAGAAAAAACAAACGCTCGAACCGGTCGATTTTTGTTTCGAGGGAGAAAAATTTTCCCCTTTTTTTTAACTATATCACTTCAAATCCCTCGGAGGGGTGAGCTCTAACTCAAATGGGATAAGATACATCATTTTGAAGGTAATCGAAATCTCTTACCAAAGCTTCCTTGTTTTTGGAATTCAATGCAGTGGTTCTCGAGAAAACACGTTAATGAAAATATTCCGCTAGTAATAGAAAGTAACGCTTTTTTCCCTTTCATCACTATTTCTCATTTTGTAGTTAGAACGATGTTCATCTAAGAAGTGCCTTATGTGTTTCTTTTTTAAATCCTCTCCTATCTAACATTACATAAAGAATCATTTATTTTAATGTCAGAACCTTGATCTCTCAGTAAAATGCATACCTTGTTTCGTATTCATTGGGTCACCCTGTATAACACACTGATGTTCCAGAGATTTATAATAATTTTACTTTTGTAAAATGTTTCACTATTGAAAGATGAATGAATCATTATTATTGAAGTATGAAATTGAATTATCAATGATATGATCTGATTTTGTTTGTAGATGTCATTTTATGTTGATGTCAGGGTTCTATGAAGTGAATTCAAACAAACATGCATACATTTGTCAAAACATTGATTATCTGTTGTAAGCAGTGACATATCAATTTAATCATTACAGTACAGTTCTATTATAGACAACTTATCTCACCTGGTTTTGAACAGAAGGGGCATTTTGCAGGTTTGGTTGGGTCTGCTGCTGGCCTACAGGGTTGGCTGGTAGGCTTTGACTTACAGGTGGAATAGGATTTTGCTAAAATAATACTATTCAATTAGAAAGGTTCTGTAGTCTTCATTACTACATTGAATACTTTTGACTGGTTTTAAATCTCTGAATTGAAGTTTCAGTTTGTCTCAAAGTGATGATGCCAAGCTATGGTAAATAAATGGATCAACCGAATAAACATTATGTCGCAAAATATAGCCCAAATTCAAACTGGAATGAATGACTCATAAGAATCCCTCAGAATAATTGTGAGTCTATTCTCACACTGTCAGTGAATTGGTGCAGCAATTTCAAATTTCAATGATTCCAGATATAATTTGTACAGTTTGATAATTGATACAGTATGAAATTGCTATGGGTTTAATATATTCCTGAATAAGAAACTTTCAATATCTTTTTTGACCATGCCGTATCATGTTGCCAGGTCTCAAAATGGTATTGTAATTTTTTAAATCAGAGTTCTTGTCAGAAAATTTTAATTGTTTTACGGTACATACTATTATGCTAAATTATCATATTTCCATATTATTTATTCAAAGATTTGTAAGTTTCATTTCCCTAGAACAAAAATCTGAAAGTTTTGAGTTCTAAAAATCAGCATTTTGAAAATTGTATCATTTTGAAATGAAATTAGTGGAAAATCATGTTTCATCTAATAAAGGTAGTAACTGGTATCTAACTAGTAGACATAATGTATAGGCACAGCATAATATAATCCTTATGCTGTGGTATAGCTACTCTATAATTTCTAAAACTCACATTCTGTCCATGCCCAGCATTAGGCAAAAACCCGCTGGAATATGAGACGTTCTTCTGGACCCCGGTAGATTGGTTCAGACTAGCCACTGGATGATTGCTGGCAGGGATAGACCCCATGCTGTAGCCCCCAGCAGGTACACTGAGAGAGAAGTGGTTTTGTTGTGTGTTTGTGTGACTGTGGGCCATATTGGTGTTTGGAAATGGATTCTGCGGCACTGGTCCAGAAGGTTGAGCATAGGACATTGGAGAACCTTGTGGATGCATGGACTTGTTAGTGCTTGGGACACTGGGAGACTGGGTAGTTGACTGTAGCACTGGCTGCAGAGTCGTGTTCATACTTTTCTAATCAAAAATCTGAAAAAATAATTTTGTATGATTACGGAATCGAGTGTGAGTGGACAATATGAGTGTACAGGGTGGCTCATCAAAAACGTACCGCAAGACATTACAGGCTGGCAAAGAACTTTTCGATAAAATCCGAAATCAGGTCAAGTTTGTTTGTCAGGGGGACACATTTTGACGTAAAAAGCATAGTAAAACCTTCAACCCCCTAAGTAGCACTGTCACCACAACAATTTTTTTCAAATGGGAATGGGGGTTGAGCGATACCTCTTTAGAAGGAGCTTGTCATTCCCTATACAGTGCTGCTTAGATTTTTCAAATCGATCAACTCTTTCAGAAAATATGGAGCGTTGAAACTCCAACCATCATGTGGGACGAAAAATACAAAAATCGGTTCAATTGTACTCTATCGCAATAAGTTCCTTCAAATGAATTCGCTATTTTTGCCGATTCGCTGTTTTTGCCGATGCTCAGATTTTTTTAGATTCATTTTAGAGAGTAAAAAATTAATAGGATATATTTCTTCACGTTGGAATTAGGTCAAGTAGTTGCTAGATACATGTTGTGGTTGAAGTGTTTACGAATTGTTGACTTTAAAATGTATAATTATGGTGTATTCAATTGCAGACAGAGTCGAAATCATTGAGCTTTTTTTCAAAAACGATGAATGTGGAAATTAGGTCGCGGAGTTGTTTAACCAACGGTATCCTGACAAAAATGCCTCTGAAAAAATTGTTCGTGAATTGGTGAACAAAATTTCGCGAAACAGGTTCAGTTCATAACAAAATGAGAGAGCTTGAAAATCCAGTACTAAATGAACCTATGGAGATAGCAGTAATGGGGCAAGTTGCAGTTGATAGTACGCTAAGTACAAGACAATTTGCCATTGCAACAGGTGTGTCTTGTAGAAGTGTCCAACAGGTATTGCAAAAATACAAATTCAATCCTAACAAAATACGCTTAGTGCACGAGCTGAATGAAGACGACTTTGATCGTCGCTTGCAATTTTGCGAAATTATGAGTAAGCGAGCGTTACACAATGGTAATTTTCTATTCAATGTGTGTTTTTCGGAAGAATGTTCCTTCTTCCTCAATGGTTTAGTGAATCGCCACAATTGCCGGTACCGGTAATTTTCTATTCAATGTGTGTTTTTCGGACGAATGTTCCTTCTTCCTCAATGGTTTAGTGAATCGCCACAATTGCTGGTACTGGGCTGACACCAATCCAAGGATTTTCCACGAGACACACGCAACACCCCAGAAGTTGAATGTGTGGGCTGGTATTTTTGGAAATGCCATTGTAGGACCTTTCTCCCTTACTGGAAATTCAACAGGCGATATGTACTTGGATTTAATACAAAATGCCATCGTCCCAGATCTAACAAATAGCATTGAGAACGATCCCGCATACGATGAACAGGAACTGATTTACCAACAAGACGGAGCTCCTCCTCATTATTCCGACAATGTGTGCAATTATTTACATGACACATTTCCAGGACGATGGATAGGACGACGGGGCCCAATAGAATGGCCACCTCGGTCACCCGACAAGTCCTTTAGATTTTTTTTGTGGGGACACATCAAAAGCGTTGTATACAAAACACTACCAGAAACATTAGAACAGTTGCAACGAAGAATCATTAACGTATGTCACGAAGTGACACCACAAATGATCCAGAATGTAAGACAACGGTTTGAAAATAACTTATACCACTGTATACAGGTTGACAGACAGCAACATTTACTTGACTAATGAATGAGTTCTGAAGTACAATTGGACCAATTTTTGCATTTTTCGTCACACATTATCGTTGGAGTTTCAACGCTCCATATTTTCTGAACGAGTGGATCGATTTTGAAAATGTAAGCAGCACTGTGTAGGGAATGACCAGCCCCTTCTAAAGAGGTATCGCTTGACCCCCCTCCCATTTGATGAAAATGTTGTGGCGATACCCCTACTTAGAGGGTTGAAGGTTTTACTATGCTTGTTACGACAAAATGTGTCCCCCTGACAAACAAACTTGACCTGTTTTCGGATTTTATCGAAAAGTTCTTTCCCAGCCTGTAATGCCTTGCGGTACGTTTTCGATGGGCCACCCTGTATATAGTATATATATGATATACACAAAAATTTCGGATTCGTCGGAAGTTTTATTTCAGATACGAAAGAATCGGTATCTTCCTGTAATCGATCTTTTTTGAATAGAGCTTGAATAGAGTTGAGGAGCGGGGATCTACAGTCTATAAAGGTGAAATGATTAAGTGACAACTGATCGTTGCAAAATTTGTTCTTGTGTTGTGAAGAACTACTTCAAAGAAGTACTTATAATTTTGTTTCTGACCATATAGTAATTATCAATTATTTTGAATCCAAAAAGGTAACATGACAGTTGAAGCGCCTCAAAGTCCATCCAAGGCGCTTTACTCTTCATTACTATTTATGAACGATACAGATCAGTCCTGTAGGACTCCAAATCTGATAGTAGCTTATGCGGATGATAAAAATGTTAGTGTCAATGAAAAATTACAGGAATCCGTCTCTGAAGCAAATTTGGGTGCACAAGAATTCCATCAATATTGATTGATTCGATTAATTGTCTTTATGACCCAAGAAACATCACTTCGCCTATGTACTTTGAAATGTTTTAAAGTGATTTGAATTATGTTTTTCCATTGGTTGCAAATTTTAATTCCTACGCTTCTCCAGACGTCTAACTGAAAATAATATTTCTGCATACAAACACCAATTTCTGTATTTTGGTCGACGATAAACGAAACTTTGAACAACTCTCGAATTCGAGTAGGCGAATTTCGTGAAATTTAAAAGATAGGATCTATTTTAGTACTTTCCTTTACTCGAGACTGTCTATATAGTTATTTTAACTTCTACATCAATAATCATAGAAGTGTGTTTCATCCATGAATTGATATTTTTGTGTTCTATCCGATGAATGAAAATCCATTATGACGACCACTGGAAAAACTAGTGTGCTTATAATTTTTCTCTTAGCGTAGATGACCAAATTTCCCAGGACAGAAACGTTGTGACAATAGGCCATAGGGAAGAAATAGTGGCAATGATGAACTGAGAATTATTTTGTAATACCTATTCAAATAAAAAAAAAATGGGGAAAATGGAAAAAGATTTTAGGAACCTTCAATTTTCCGGGCAGCATTCAATCAAGCATCAAATGATCTAACTTTACCGCACTACCGACCCTCTCTTTCGGTTTACGAGACCCCAGCTCAAACTTGTTCCAGCCTGTACCTGCGCAAAGTGACGCAATTAGTAACGGAACAAAATGCTCTTTGAAAATTTTTAAAATTCCAATTATTTCTGAAGTTTTAGAAAACTCAAGGGAAGGTTGTATAAAACATTTAGCAAACGTTTGAATATTCAATTTGTTTATTCCCTTGGGAACACATGCCTTAACTGATAACTAAGAGATAATTCTATGTCAAGTTAATGGAAGGCTTTATGCAACCGACCCTTCCGAGACCGAGACTTCTTACCTTTCATTTTTTCTGAAGTAATTTGAATGAATTCATCGAATGAATACTTAGTTTTCATGGCCACTTTCCTTACCCTACATTTTTTCGTATTTGGAATTCGACGTTTCATCTTTCAGAAACCATCATCTATATTATTTTTAGTATAAGGACCTAGATTTGTTCTATAGATTTTCGTCACCTTTGGATACACCCACAAGCAACGTTTCGATGGCAAAATTTGACAGTTCTTTTATTTTTTTAAATATTTAGTACTATTTATGAAACAAGATTTTTCCAAAACTATAATTATGAAATGCTAATCAGCATAGAAACAGTTACAGCATTTTGATATGAAACCCTTTTTCTTTCCATTCTTAATTATTATGAAACTGAACTTCTTCAAAAAAAAAAATGTCTGAAAATATAAATTTGTGCTGTCGTGTCCATCGATAATAGGAAATGAAAAAAAAAATGAAGGTTCAATTGAAAAAATAATTTGTTGATGGTTTCTGGAAGACGTAAATTCGGATTCAAATTTGAATAGAATAGAATAAAATAGTATATTCAACACGTTACATACATGAAGTATTTTTGTAGTCAACAACTAGACACCTTAAAATATGGCATTTATATATATAATACAGACATTGACAAACACTTCGCAGTAGACATCTAGAAGAATCGATAAAATGTGACATGTACACAACATAAAATAAATGTAATAGAATAGTAGATACTGTAAATAATGAAAGACTATAAAATATTACTGAGATGACAGAGGGCAGGTCAGAGAGGTGTGCTCGGTGCTCAGATATTCATCCACTGAGTGAAAATTTTGTATAATAAGATATATTTTCATTGTTTAAGTCTTTGAAACTGAAACATTCAATTTCACCTGGTAAAACGATAGTTGTAAAGGTTATAGTTCAAAGAGTTTTTTTTAACGGTTTAATCGATAGGCAGGGTTTCTGATGAGCTTTGGATTTCTTGTGATATGATGGTGAATATCACACTGAGTGATGAGATATTTGCTCGGTTTGTGTATTTCTTGAAGTTCATTGTATATAAATAGAGTGGGTACCGAGTTTGATGAATAATGGCTGACAGTGTTCCCTGAAACCCACATTGGCCATAATTCTAATAGCTTTTTCTTGAAGTCGGAAGATTTTTATTACTGAGCTTGAGTTACCCTGAAGAAGAACACCATATTTTATCTGTGAGTGTAACAATGCAAAGTATATTGTTTTCAAGGTGACTGTGTTGCTTATGGGCTTCAGTTGGAGTATCAGAAAAATTGCACTTGACAGTTTTTTACTCAGTGTGTTGATGTGCTCATTTCAGTTTAGATTTCCATCGAGGGTTATTCCCAACAGTTTTACGCTCTCGCCAGTATGGGTCGTTTTATTGGTAGAAAAAGTTATATTTTGAGTCTTTTCGATATTTATGACAAGGTTTTTGAATGAAAACCAGCGTTCTGCACGAGATTTTATGTTTGTTTCAGGTCAGTTTGTTCTGTTAAAGTTTTGAACAAGATACATTTATCTGGTCCAACAAAATTTTCTAGATCATTTATATAGATGATAAATGATAGCGGACCCAGAACAAAACTTTCTGGGACTACATAATTGGTTAATTGAAAAGAAGATGATGTTTCGTCATTTTCTACCTTTTGGTAGCGATTTGGAAGATACGATTCAATAAGCCCGAATTCAATTCGTACCATTGGGATCAAATGATTTGTAAGGGTTGGTCAACTTGTGACCTTCAAATTTGAGGAGTTTTGAATATTTCCAGAGATATCTGGAAAAAATATAAATTTCATGAAATCCTCTTGATTTTTCCAGGACTTATTTGAAGAGATTTTCCAAAATATTGGACAGCTCGTATCATTGATACTTTCTCTACCATGCACCATGGTGTTGCCACATCTCAAATCCAATGTTTTTTCTTTGGGCCTCATCAACTTCATTCTTTTAAATACGACCCTGGAATTTTCATTTCATATTATGATTGACACATACAAACTATTGGAAGAAAATGAGATATGAGAGAAATGGCTGCCTATGGTAGAATGCATCTACCCATCTCTTTCCCATGATTTCCAACATAGTTTTATAAAAGTAGAGAGCACTTAGTTAGAAAATAGATATTCATAGGACTGTAATATAATAATACATTCAGAAGAGCAAAGGATGTTGAAAAAAAATCTCAAAATTCTGAACATGTTGATTTTGACATGTGACTTGATGTATTATCCCAACATTCCTTGGTTTTCTGAATGTATTATTATTTTACACTCCTGTAAATATCTGGTATAAATCTCTTGAAATAAGTTTGACAAAGACAAATCTATGACAAATATCATGACTGAGTAAGAGATTGGTGGGTGGATGCCATCACTTTTAGAAGGCTATTTTTTTTTTCATGTCTGAAAATTTTATCTGAGAATTTTTTGTGTCATCAATGATGAGAAACCAAAATAAACCATGATAATAAATGAAAATTTCAAAGACGTATTTGAAAAAATAATGTTGATGAAGGTGGCCCAAAAAGGAAATTTTAGACTCAAATGCAACCACTGTATAACATACAATGAGTGGCAATAAAGAACTCAAAATTATCTTGAAATACTCAGTCAAATGAGTCTAGGAAAAAATGAAAACTATGAAGATTTGGTCCAGCCTATACATGACCATATTCCAAAATCGCCCAATCCCAATTCGCGGGCCACCGTGGGGAACTCTGTACCATTCAGAACAGATACATATTCGCAGAAGTCGAATTTTGTCAATCTGAATAATACATTTCTCTTGAATCAATAATAATCATTTATTTAATCCTCAGATTACTTGTCATTATTATTAGAGATACACAGGATCTGATATTTTTTATTCCCCTGGGATTGATGAATGTAAAATCCTGAAGGACTGAATTGACTAAACTCTGGAATGATGAGAAGGAGAATATTATTCTTTTCCTAAATATAATAGAATTTTCCGTACATATCATGATATTGAAATAAGAGATAAGAGACTGATGCTACTACTAGATGTCAGAAAGTTTTCATTATTTGTGCTACCTCATAATTTCAATAATAGAGCTACATGTTACCTAGCCCCTATTTTGTACAAAAATAGCACACTCTTGTAAATACATACCCTGCCGCCGGTCATCACACCTTTTATTATGGTTTCAAGTAATTGATCTAAACACAAACACGTAAGCAACACTATAGATACATCATTTTGAGGGAAAACTAAAATAAACAGAGAACATACAAGAAGAATACTCATGCAAGAATTTAATATAAATCATGAAATGCCCTCCTTGTTGTTTACGGGTCAAACAGCTTGGGGACATGACTTATATTATTTACTTGTCAGTCAATCCATGAACCCTTCATCTCCAAAGAATACTTTTTGGAAAAATATAATCTATGATACATCCAAGGATAATAAAAATACTCACTGCATTTCATTGTGAAGTAAGAAATATCCTAAACTAAAATACAACCCACTTTTCACTTATGGCGTCTGAAATGCACCATTATAAAACTACAGTGTTGCCTACTGTATGTAAAATGCTGAAACCATAGCTAATTGTCGAAGAAGTGGCAACAAAAAAAAGGACAAAACTGTAATATTGGGTATGACAAAAACTCACATGTATTACATAATGATTCAATTTATTCTTTTTTCACTGATTGACGAATGATAAATCATTGTAAATCATAAAAAGTATTGAAGCGAGTACCGAATGAAAACAAACTTGGCATCTATGTATTAACGGCAGGGCCGCCAAAATGGCTGATAGAAAATTACTTCATTTCTTAGGATTATTATATCTGAATATCCGACCTTGAGGACTCTTCGGATTCCTTTCTGATGACGTTAAGGAGAGTGCAAATAAAATAGATGATATATAATGATATGATCCTTGGCTTTCATTTTCAATTGAAAATGTCTATATAACGTTTTGGGATATTGGTAGCAAACAATTATTATGTTTTCCCTCACTCCCCAAACACTGTGTTGTTTGAAAGTTCGTTTGGTTTTACTTGTCTACGGTGGTGCAGCTCTGTTGAATCTGGTTTCCATATTTCAAGAGGATGAGCATACAGAAACTTTATTAATAGGATGTCTCTGCAGAGATTAGTCACCACGTCTCTGTGGATGAGTAGAATGACGGAATAATCTTGAATACCGATTTTTGATCTGTGTAAATGAGATGAAATATAAAATGTTTCCATCATTCGAATCAACGAACTAGTTACTCAATACACGTTGAAATAGCGAAGGAAAAGTGACGTTACCGCATTGCCTACTAGTTTGTAGTTGTTTATGTTCTGCCGAGTATGAGTATATAGAATATTATATCTATAGTTTTGCCTTTAGATGATGGATGATGAATTCCCATCAAAAGTTTCGCCCTAGAATACCCGCAACCGTTGATCAAATCCATAGCCATCGCACCAAAGACATTGAAACACACAGTTTATAGAAACAACGGTTGTCGCATCGCACAGTGTCGTCACTGATAGCCTAGGGGGCTGGGCGATAAGCGACCTCATGAAAATCTATTATAGAATGCATGTGCCCATGATTGACGTAATTGTTTTTGATTGACTGATATATATATATTGACTGATATATATATATATATATATATATATATGTTGAGTCTATGATTTATAGTTTATAGAAACGACAATTGTCACATCGTAACTCCAGCCTTACTCCAGTCAATCAAAAACAATTACGTCAATCATGGGCACATGCATTCTATAATAGATTTTCATGAGGTCGCTTATCGCCCAGCCCCCTAGGCTATCAGTGACGACACATGAGGAAACATGCCCACTTTTTTCTGTGTGACAATTGTCGTTTCTATAAACTATAAATCATAGACTCAACACACACACACACACACACACACACACACACACACACACACACACATATATATATATATATATATATATCCAAAAATCATTGACTATATACATTGACTATATCTTTGACAATACTACAGCTGAACCAGATATGGGTAATTACAAAGACTTCATGCATGGTTCATGGCTAACATTTCCATTTCTTTTTGAAGAATTCACTCGGTGTCGGAAGGAAGGATCATCGTCTTAGTCACTGAAAGGAATTTTTCTTTCAGAATTATAAGAGGCATGCGATTCCACACGATGATGCTTGAGTCCATATCCCTAGACACAGCAATGGCGAAGAGTATATATTCTTTGGCGATGGATTGTGTGCTGCATTTTCATAGCAACAGTTAGTGGAACTAATGGAATTTAAAGAATTGACAGTACGCCCCTGTACCATATATATATATATATATATATATATATATATATATATATATATATATGTATGTATGTATGTATATCATTTGATAACATAATATTATAGTGAAGTTATAGTATAAAACATAATACAATAATATTGTATAATATAATACCCCAAATACCCGAATAATTTAGTACCGCTGACAGCAAGTTAGGGACTACGGAATCAAAGAGTGTTCTATGGAGTTCTGTTTTCTACTGAAACTGACGACATCCTTTCTCTAATGAGGACATCACTGATCACTGTATCAGACTGTATCACTGATATACAGGGTGAGTCAAAAATGTGTACCGAGCTTTCTGGGGGTGATAGAACATTGAAAAATAAGTGTAGTTTCATGATTAAACTCATGGCCCAAAATGCATATTAAGGGAGATATATCCTTCCAAAGTTGATGAAATTAAAATAATTTCTCCGCATAACTTCTGAACGATGGAAGCCAGCTGATTGAAATTTTGTGCATGAATGTATGTTGTCAAAATACATTTTTTCGTCACACTTCCACATTTCTGATATTGTTATAAAGGGTGTTTTCAGAGGGTGAGTCATGATTTTTTGTAGAAAACTTTTTTCCCTGTATTATTTTCGGTAAAAAAAACAGAAGCTTTCGATGGAGCGAAGAAAATTACATGAAGAAGGTACTCTTATTCAAATACAAAAAATTGAGCCGTTCGTGAGATATTTGAGTTTTTGTAGTTACATGATATCAGCAGATTGATTTCATTCATCGCGAGATTCATCGGTAACAATATGTTAGCAGGCCATGATGAATAAAATTTTGTTCTCAATTTTGACGTTCATGTCATCAACATTCGAGTCAACATTGTTGTAGTCGATTTTTTCGTGTGGTTTTTCTGTGTCATTTATCACTGCGATTATCAACTGAGATTTTAAGAAATATGGCAGGTTATTCGTTCTCTGAACACACACTGATATGCTTCTAATGCTTGGCGAGTGCTTCGGAAATGCAAATGCTGCTGAAATATCGTTATACCGATGAATCTCGCGATGAATAAAATCAATCTGCTGATATCATGTAACTACAAAAACTCAAATATCTCAAGAACGGCTAAATTTTTTGTATTTGAATAAGGGTACCTTTTTCATGTAATTTTCTTCGCTCCATCGAATGCTCCTGTTTTTTCACCGAAAATAATACAGGGAAAAAAGTTTCCTACAAAAAATCATGACTCACCCTCTGAAAACACCCTTTATAACAATATCAGAAATGTGGAAGTGTGACGAAAAAATGTATTTTGACAACATACACATTCATGCACAAAATTTCAATCAGGTGGCTTTCATCGTTCAGAAGTTATGCGGAGAAATTATTTTAATTTTATCAACTTTGGAAGGATATATCTCCCTCAATATGCATTTTGGGCCATGAGTTTAATCATCAAACTACACTTATTTTTCAATGGTCTATCACCCCCAGAAAGCTCGGTACACATTTTTGACTCACCCTGTATAGCTGACAAAGGCTGTCAGAAACGACACGACAACTCTGGTACTGACAGTACTGACACTGACGTTCATGACGTTTGGGAGGTGAAACGTGATGGAACTTTGCAACTTGATAGATAATATATTATATATCACTTGAGAATCTTTATTATAATTTTTGCTAGTTCTAGTTTTCATATTGATGAAGTGAAATGGTAGGTAATATTCCAACAAGTGATCTCCATTTTCTACATTTCCAGACATTGTTTAAGGTATTATCTGCTATTGATCAATCTCCCAATCTTGGTCAGTCTACAAAAACAATACAAATAATTTCTTGTTATTGGTAGGACCTTTTAAAAGGTAACAGTATGCTGAAGATCGTGGAAGCACCATGAAAGCGAACCTCTCCTCATCAAACATTGCAGCTTATGAAAAACAGTTAACTACCACAGAAACCAAGTAATGTTACTCCTTCAATTAATATCTCGAAATTCTCATCGATGATATGTTATAGATCAGTAAGCCCATCTTCTAGCCCTAAGAGCAGCCCTAGGCCCTCGCCTAGACCTCAGAACAAAAGGGAACATTCTAAATCAGATACTCTTCTCACTGTAAATTACAAGGAGCCAAATTCTGTTAAAGATGGATCACCATCAGTGAGTATTTTTTTGAGCCATTGATACATAGCAGCCTCACCTATGCTGAATAATTTCTCTGTTTTTTCTTGAGCAAATTCTATGTATGCATGATGTTCAGTATAATTTGAATTTGGAGTGGATGTGTTCAGTTTACCAAATGAGGCCAATGAAGTTTCAGGCTATTCAGCAAATAATGTTTGGTTGTGAAAATTTTCTGAAGTTACTCAAAAATATTGGTTTATGATGCATTGTAACTACATTCAGGAGATTCTGGACTCATGTTTCACTGACCGGCTAGCTGGTCCAGAAAATGACTCATATATTTGATGTTTCTGGTAGAATTAGTATAAGTGAAATTGTATTTTATCGGAATTATTTCATTGCTAAGCTTATATTTCATCATTCAACATTCAGATCGTGAGCAGATTATGATACATACATATAGGTTGCCATTATATAATATATATCAAGATATATATTAAATTACCTGTAAAAAGCATTCAAAGTTGAAATATCCTTTGATTCTTCCTAATCTGTTTCTTGAGTTTTTTTTTAATCTTGATATTGAAAATGAACCACATCAGAGATATCATAGATTTTTAGGAGTTATAGCTTATTATGAGATCCTGAATAAAATACAGTGACAATTTGAATATGGGTTGTTATTTGAAATTAATAATCTGAGCTATCAGAGATATCTGATAAAGTATTGATATCCTAGGATATATTCATATGCTCTTATGAAACTTCAATTAATGAAACATAATATGAAACTTCAGTTGATTTGCCAAACAAAACAGATTGTTGCTCATAGTAATCTGACACAGTTATTTTGCTCAGTTTGGTAGTTTCCAGTGTAACATAGTGCTGATTGGATATTACAATAAATATTTAGAGCAGGAATTGACAGATTATGATGAATATGTTACAGATTTCATGAATATTAAGGACATACACATACATACACATCATAAGAGAACAACATAGTTACTGTAGAAAGTGGGATTTTATATCCGACAACTTGCAGCTAGATACATCTAGATCATTGCTGATAGAGTTTGTCACTTTACACATGGTATGGAGCGGAGAATTCTCCAGAACATTTGTTCGAGATGTATTTATGTAAAAAGTACTTGGGTATCTGGAAGAAATTCTGGGAGTACAAATATTAAGCTTTTGCAATAAGGTTGGGCAGTCAACAATACTATGGATAATTTTATAGGTTAATACTACACTATAATAGTCACGCCTTCGTTTGAGACTAAGAAAGTTATGTTTTTGTAGTAATTCAGTGTGAGGTGTTCCTATTGGTGGATAGGTGCCATCAGTTTTTAGGCTTAGCAGTTTTAAAAATCGTCTTTGGATTGCTTCTATTTGAATTATATCATATTGGTTAAAGGGACTCCACACAACTGAAGCATATTCCAACTTTGATCTAATGAAAGAATAGAATGAAGTTTTTAAGGTCGAGGTTTCTTTGAAATCACTACTGTAACGTGCAAGTAATCCATACATACGATAGGAGGAGGATACAACATTATCAATATGCTTACTAAAAGATAGTGCAGTGTCAAACGTGACGCCAAGATCAGTAAATGTTTCTGGTCTTTCAAAGGCAACATTTTCTATTGAGTAATCAAAGATTAGGATATTCGTTTTCAAACTGTGACAAGTTGTTCCGATGACACCATTCTACAACCCGCCTTAAATTTGCTGAGAGGTTCTCGCAATCACCTATGTTCTCCACGAGGCAGTATAGTTTTAGGTCATCAGCATACAAAAGAAAGTTTACATTTATAGCATCTGCAATATCATTGATGAATATATTGAAAAGCAGCGGTCATGACAAAATGAGTGATTTTGGTCGGTTTTATATTGAAGCCAAACATTAGGAGATACTTCACTGAATGATATGACTGATGATATTGTTGTATTCATTGTAATCATGCTTTTCCAACAGATCCACAATAGCTGCTGAGTCTTTTTGTATCTCATCGCAATATTCTATATTCTGATTGTTAAAAAGTGATATATATGTCATTGCATTAATGATATATACTCTCAATAACAAAAACTAAAGAATGATAAATGAAAAGCTTTGTTGTCGGCCAAGATGTCCTTATATAGAACATATTTTGGTCCTTTCCAACTAATTTTGCTCAACTGATTACACCAATCTAGACAAACCCACAAACAAACAAACATGATCAGAACATTGTGTTCATCTCTTTCTATCATCGATTCTCTCTGTTCACCGATTGGTTCTCCCTGTTGGTGTAGAATAGATCCTCGAGGGACATCTCCTAATATAGTGCCAATATTTGATGTATTATCTAGATATATCATGCTTTGTGACCTGTTCTCGAATTAATTTCAAAGTAATTGGTAAGTTATTTGGTGTCAATAAAAAAGTATTTCTTTACGGTAGGTATAATACAAAGCTGGTCTTCTAATTTGAGAGAGCAGTTAGTTTTAGTTTTAGTTCTTTTGAGAAACTTGGTTATACAGACTAAGTATATTCACTGAATATTTTTGAAGAAAGAAAATGGTACGTCTCTGCCTTTTCTTGTGATGTAAATCATGCTTTATTGTATTTTCAGATTCATTGGGTTCATTAGATCATTTCTGATAGAAAATTCTATTCAATATCCAACATTTTGACAGTTTATTTTGTCACCATTATGAAACGCTAATCATGCATACTAGTCCTCTCTTAGCGTACCTACCTCCTCCAGTAGGTATACAGGGTGTTGAACGAAGTCTCACAAAATGAAATGGTGGATAGAATGTCCCAAAATGAGCACAAAAGTCTCAATAAATGAATATATGTCCGCAAATTAACTATTTCGGAGATACGGACCATTTTGCGTTCAAAACAATTTTTTCAATGTATACAAAAAACAATGATATTGATTCTCGAACAACAGAAACAAAGAGTGAAATGATAGAGGTGACAAACAACTTTGAACTTTCATGAGTATCTGTGATTAGTGATGATAATTGAATGCAACTCATAACCAAAACATGATACCAATTCATGAACATTCCATTCCATCATTCCATCTCAACAACAAAAAAAATCAGTTAATGTTCAGTCTGAATTCTAAATTCCACTAAAACTAGGAGTTCCTGTTTTGTAAATTGGACTTTTAAATAGTATTTTTGAAAAAAAAATCAAAACCACCTTCCACAGTTGAAAAATTAATAAGAAATAGTAATTTCATTTTCTTACGATTTTTTTTCCAGTATTGATCACAGGAATAATCCCCTTTAACAATAATATAGTATTTGAAAGAAGAAAAGAGTAAAAAATACTTTTTCATTACTTTAATTTAACAACCAAATACATTTACAACCGAATACAGCAATTTCTGGACAATTTTGTTAGTACACATTACTTGCATCTTTGTCATACATAATACATGTGCGGCAATTAAAATGATTACACGTCATTTACATTTAATGATGTTTTTTGCTGAAATATTCATCAAGGTGAACTTAGATCGTGCGAAGTTTCCTGTGCAATATAATTGACCAAAGTACGTGATCAATAATCCAACAATTTTGTCAGTATAGTGAAATGGGTGATTTCTATCATGAGGTTGTTCAGTTCATTATTCAGCTTGTGTATCTTAAACTATTTTCATCAAGTACTCACAAAAATCAGTTATTCAATAATTCGATATAAATATATAACGGATTTTATCTTATCAGATACATTCAAAAAGGTGCTTGATTGTATTTCGTTAGTTGGTTTATATATGTGTTGATTATTTACTGTTGGGAAACCAGATCATCAATATTTTCTGAAAGGCTCGTGAATGGAATGCAAAAACTATTAAGGCCTCGGGCAAGTATAATAATCACAAAATAGTGCGAGGTTATTGCACTTCAATCAGCCGATTCATCCGTCTTATCACTCATTTATTCACATGCAACATTTGACTATTCAATCTTTACTACCGTTTTCTTGGGCCATTTGAATGATCACTTGAATAACCCGATTAGGTAGGTAGGGTCATTTTCATTCTGTCCACTCATGACAGAATTCTACCTTTCGATAATAGGAAAGTTGAAAATATTCGTTACTTGAGGGTTATTTCTTCAAAACGACAAGTAAATCAGTTGTTGGTGTTTCATTCATTCAGTGACGCAAATATATGAACTGACAGTAATAGCTGAATACTATCTGTAAGTTAATCAAGTAGGTGGTATATTAATTTTGCTACATTTTAATAAATTTAATAATGATTTCAATATATTTGTATTGAGGACAGATTTATGATCTCCCCCAAAATGTTCGTCACTGTTCAGTTTCAGAAACGAACATTGCTAACCTTCCAAGGAGAATAAACATCATCTATTCATTGTGTTGAAAACTGGAATAGATTAGTTTCCACAACGTCCACTACATTAGGATGAGGCGAATTTTTTTTTCATCGTGTTAGCCAGCGGTAGAATTTTGGGAGAGAAGGAAGGTGTTGGAATTTTTCTTGAAAGTTTGGAGGTTGTAAGCATCAGGAAAGACTTCAATAGACAAATAATTCCACAACTTTGCCGTTCTATTGATGAATGATGCTTGGTATAGCGATGTTCGACAGGTCTCGAGCCTGACAGTGTAGGGGTGACCAGATAGAGAATACCTCTTTAAGGTATCTGAAGGTTGAATCCAAGCGCAGTGACATTTTGGGGCAGGTCATAAATCTGTCCTTACTACAAATATATCGAAATAATTATTAAGATTCCTATTTTGATTTATTATGAACAAGGAGAAGAAATCCCAAAAATCTAGAAAAATTCCAATAGCTGTTCATGGAGATATCGCTCAGATTATTGAAAATTCAATAATTTTTATATTTCTTATCTGAAAAAATTATTCTCATTGTGCCTTCAGAATCAAAGCATCCTAATTCCTAGCAAATATTATCTATAAAAAGTGTCGACATCCAAGATTACTGGATTAAAGGAATTGAGTATCAGTTCTGATAAGTCATAATTTAGTGAAGCAAATCTTGTATAAAGGCGAATCAATTATTAATCTGGTTTCCTATAGGTAAATTCTCATGATATTTTGTTTTACCTTAATAGTATCACATTGTTGCGGTTCAAAATTGACATCAAAATCGTTCTTAATAATATCTATTTTCAAAATATTGTGCTGATAACATTTCTAGGTTGAATACATTCAGTTCAAGTGGTGATGAAAATTAGGCCCCTAGCAGAACAAATATGACGATAGTCTTGATAACTAGACATAGGTTATAAATACATGGGTTTGAACCCCTGAAAACTATATCTAACTAGGAAATACAATAGTTAGTAGTTGAGGTCATCCCAACTCAATATTTAGCTAGTGATTTATCAATATAATGATAATATTTAGTTCATGCCATCGGATGTGGTTTTCCTAATATCATCGAAGGTTGTGTTCAACCTACTGATCTTCTAACAGACTAGTAAAATTCGAGTTTTCGTATACAAATATCAATATTATATTATTTTACCTTCGCCTGACAATCAATTCATAATGAACGAATATCAAATATTTCAAAAATTGCAGGAAATAAATGAATTGATCCAATTAAAATCACTCGAAGAAACTGAATATAATATGTACTATCCACTATTCAGTAGAAGAACATGAATATATGAATATATTTATGATAATGGTGCTGCAAAATTATGTCAAATGCTCACGATTTGCGTTATTCCACTTAACTTTATCAGTTGAAGGAACGAACTTACCCTATTTTAATGACCGATGAATTATTGGTGAACTTTGTATAACGCTGATATCACCAATGTAGGTTCTGTCTTGTTTACGGGATGTGACTTGATAATCGAAAAACGTTTCGAAAACTTTGTGTGTCTCAAAAAACAATTGGTAATGTTAGTATTTCAGGAGTTTGAATTCATGGTGAGTTTTCAGTTATCAAATGAAATTTCATATTCGTGTCCTTCGATTATTAGATGCTAGCCACTTTTGATCTTTATGGCAACACTGCTGTCCGTTTATTAAACCAATAGCGGAGCAAAGGTATGTTCATTTGTCAGACAGAATCCTATCAATTACACATTGCCTACCAATTTTGCGGAATTTGATAACTTGCTCGAAGAGTCTCAGCATTTTTCCAGAATGGGATGTGCTCTTGTAACCTTCATAAGCTATCTGATTCTGTAGAAAAGGTCGTCTCCAATAACCTTTTTCTGAATGAATGAAAATGTTCAAGTTGAAGGTCGGTATTTCCTTGTATTCCAAGATCAAAGTTAAAATACCATTTTTATTGTATTTAATTGATATCTATCAGATGATGAGAGAGATGATAGAAAATTACCGAAAGAAATTGAAAATCTAGATGATGTTTGACTAGCGAATTAAAAACCTGTCCCCTCTTCTTATTCCATGCGATTTCACCTTACGTTATTTACTTCCGATGTTTTTTCAAATTTGATTATCGAATACCCTCTCATGCGTTGGATTTTAGTAGAAACGCACTATAATTTAGTGAACTATCCTTACTGCTACATATTCAGAATTCTAATCACCATCAATCCTACTTATCAAAAAATGCAAAAATGTTTCTCAACAAAATATTTTATTTCTTCTACATACCAATGTGATTTGATTGTAACTGAAACGATATTACTGATTGAATCAGGTAATATTCAACTCTCAAACGATCCACTACAAACTTGAAAAAATGAGTTACAAATTTCATTTATTCATTATATTCATTTCATTTATACAGAAGAATAGAAAAAATATTTGGAATTTTACAAAATTTAATAGGCAACTGCATTGTGATATGGGTGGAAACTATAATGAGTATGAATATGTATCACGATATTACCCTATACCAGGTGTAAACGAGAACTGGAGCACCCCTGTAACCATCAATGAGATGAATGACAATTCATTCGTATGTAGAATGATATCCTGAACTCCAAAATCTCCAAAAATACATCTGAAAATCAACGGATGAATGCATCACTTCTACCAATTCGAAATACTTATCTCGAAAGAACTCAGTTATAGAGATGGCTCGGTCCTCGTTATATCTTTTCAAATTAGTTTCAAAATAGACTCATCCAATTTTATTGAGCGTGCCTAGTTGTCATTGATATAGTATATAATTTTTATTCCTTGGGAATTGTCTCTCCTCGTTCGAAAAAGTTTGAATACAAAGGGTCACTGAATATAAACCGTGCAGGAATTTATCAGGGATATATATTCCGATTGCCCTGATGTTCTTTATTGAGTATTTCGCTCTTTAGCCAATTTCCTCTCGTACAGTGTGTTCGAAAACCAGTTCTATAGTACTCAACGAGCTTTAATAGAAAATGGGGACAAAACTGAAATATTCCTATTTTCAAGGCCTATTTGCTAAAGGGGTCGTAATTCCGAAATGGACTATTAATTTTTATTCGATAAAATCGGCAGACTATTCCATTCAGCCATAGCTGAAATACTCCCATAGAAAATTCGAAATAGAAATAGAAATCTCAATAGGGTGTAGGTAGGGGTTAGGGTGTAGAAAGTATACACAGCCTCCTGACTGCTTGATGTGATCATATATAGATTATGGTGAAATGGAATAAATTTGCCAAATTTGAGATGATAAAAATGTTGGAAGTATCGACAATAAACCATTGAAGCAACTACTATTGTGTAATCTTCATAAAAAAATATGGAACAATCTTTCCAACATTAGATTCATTGTCTTTTGGTTGACCTACAGACATCTTCACTGGTTAAATAAACTTCTTAGATTTCAATACAGAGTCAGAGTCGCAAGAGAAAAAAAATTCAAATTAGTCATCGCATAATCAACACCCTATATGAGATATTGTGTTCAAATTATGTAAGGAGTTATTTCAGCTGTGCCCTAATCAAATAGGCTATTGATTTTTTCGAAAGTATAATTGGCTGATATAGTCGTTTTATAAATTTCGAGTCTTTTTTTTCTACTCAAACTTTATATCATATACATATATTATAATTGATTATATATATTATTCAAATCCTTCATAATCTATGAAGTGGTCAAGTAGGCAACTCTAGTCAACTAATTGAATATGAATTCATATCTTTCCACTGTGAGATGTGAAAACAACCAATCACATTTTCTGTACTAACCATTACCATCGTAACTACTACCTAAACTCGTTTCTAAAAGTCAATAGGTAAATGGTGTTTCAATCTGTCAAATAAATCATTGGTAATCCGAAATACGAACCGTAGAAATGAAGCTTTGGATATGATTGATAGTCCAGTCAAAAACAAATATTAAGCTCGAGTGTCTATTCATTTTCCAGCTTTTTGTGGAAATTTCTCTCCTAGTTTCGAAAAAATAAAGTAAAAGTTATTAAAAATTAGTTCAACCTTGTCACACCTTGTGTGTATATTCAATAAGAATAAAACTTCTACTTATCTTGGTGGACGTTTCGGGAACGAATCTGCTCCCGTTCTCAACACAATTAAAACACTTTTCAACGTAAAATTTTTCAACGTGCAGTTGGTTTTTGACACTGAATAGTGACAATTTGACAGACGGGGGAATTCTGGCTACAAGGTGTTTTTATTAATTGATATTCCTTCTTTTCCTATGATCTCAATATTTCTCCAATCGCCATATGTTGTACATTTTCAGTAAGGATATGTTCAGCTAATTTTGATTCGCCAGTATATCTTTTCTTTATATTGTTCTTATGTTCTTTCATTCTTACTGATAGAGGCCTGCTAGCTTCACCAGTATAATATTTTCCACAAACACATGGTATACTGTAAATACAATTTTTTGATGATTGTTCTTCATTTTTCGGTTTTGTATGAGTCAAAATCGATCTCACTGTATTTTCTGTCTTGAACACTGTTTTAACTCGAAACTTGTCACCAACACGTTTAATTTTTTCAGATATTTCGGGAATGTATGTGATTACATTTGTTATCAGTGTTGGTTGTCTTTGTGGTTGTTGTATATTATGTTTGTTCTCAATTTGGTGTATTGTTTCATCAATGAAATGTTTCGGATAAGTGTTGAGTTGTATTGGAATGGTACTCTTTTTTCACGAGTATGAAATGTTACAGGACGTGCCTTAGTTAGTGCCACAAACTTTGATACGATTGAGATGTGAGCATTTCATGCCAGTTTCATACCTTTTCTACGGCTATGACATTTATAAGCCAAATGAACAGAAATAATTTGTACTTCAGATTTAATTTCAGAGCTGTCAGAAGGTACTTATTGATGTTGTTCTTATTGATTGCCATATGGTCGCATTTGTTGCAGGTTAGAGATGGGTTAGAAGTCCAGGTCGTAGAATAGACAAATTTAAACAATTTAAATCAATAAATATATTATATTTTAGGCGAATAACAAACGGTCGACTGCCTAACTCAAGATTCCAATGTACAGATCTACTTCTGATTGCTATCTATTCTGTACCAACTAGCATATTCCTCAAGAATTCCTGTTTTGATATTACTATCAATCAGTGCCATTTTATAATAGCCGTAGAAAAACTCTGGCTTCTTAGATTGATCTATGTGGCTTCTAGAATATTTCATAAATTTCGGCTTGTCATGAAATCCATCTCGTTCTAAGCTAGAACAACGATGTAGAGAACAATGGTTAAGCCACTCTGTCCAATTGCCATCTAATTTGTATTGACAAAACTCTAACGTACAGCCAACTCGATATGTGCGGAAAAAACACTCGCATGTGAACCGTTAGACGGCGACAAAAAATCACATTAAGATAAGTTTTATTGATACATACAAACGAATGCTTGTAACATTGATTTAGAAGTTGTGATTTCATTTCAATAAAGTTCCCAGTTGATGATCGAACTACATAATTAGAATCTCAAAACACTAAATTATTTTACAGTGATCTGCAAGAATAGCGCCATCTTCTGGGGAGTTTCATAACTATGCTTTCATTTCATGCCATTATAGCGGAAAATGCCGTTCGCGTTTCGGCGAACTAAAGCACCATCAGTGACTGCACTAGTATTCTGTACATCGTTGCTAGAACAATAGAATTCTGGAATGTTTCAGCTGTCATTTCGGGATGTCGAGTCATCAACCACAATTTTTTGCAATATGTTGACAAACATCATATCAGTCTATCATTCAGTCAATCATTCCATTCCAGAATACTACTGAAATTGGTTTCATGCATATGTATGACAAGGGCTAGAAAGACTTTGATTATGACATATTTCAGTATTAGTTGGCATAACGATGTACAGAAGACTGGTGCAGTCACTGATAGTTTTTTGTTGCATTTTCCGCTATAATGACATAATAGTTATGGAACTTCCCAGAAGATGGCGACATTTTTGCAGATTTCTGTACACACAGTTGATGTTTTGAAATTGTAATTATATAGTTCGATCATTAACTGAAATGTAACCTAAATTACTACTTCTGAATGAACGGTTTTATAACACTGATTGTGCAATTATCGATAATACTGATTTTGTTGTAATTTTTGTCATTTTTTTCATCTAACAACATATGAGTGATTTTCTGCTATATTGAATAAAATGCTGTTATCATTGCTGTTACATTAGAGTTCTGGTTGAAGAAATTGGATAGGCAAACACACAAAGTTGCTGCGTCAGTGTTCCCTACATCGTTGTTGTCATGCACAACACAACAATTCATCTCTGAACACCAAACAAATTCCGTTCATGTAATAATAATTTTACAACAAAACTATGGAATTCACGACACTATGCTATCCTTAATTCTCTTCAGCGCGACTTGGAAATTGAAGCTGTATCTCAGATATCCGTTGGGTGCTGTAAATATGTAGTATCATTTGCAGAGCCAAGAGGGCTCTACAAAGGGCGAGAGGTGCTCGGGTAGTCCGGAAGTGACGCCTCCCCAGCAGCAGGAAAACAGAGACGGCAAAGAACGCAACAGCAGAGAGTCTAGAGGCAAAAAGAAGTCTTCGTGGTTCAATTCATTGTATCCGTCTTACAAGACCAAATCGGAGGATTTCAAAAAACTGTTCAAAGAGGTGCCTGACGACGAGAGATTGGTTGTTGGTGAGTGAGAACATCGACAAATCCGATATCGAATTAATTGAAATCGGTTGATTCGCTAATGAATAGATGTAATGAAATACCTTGTTCTTTTAAGCAGATTTATATTAGAAAAACTTCAAGAACCTTGCATTCAAAAATAAAACAATGATCTGACCGATCTGCCAAAAAGCTCTCATCTCTCGATCCCTGCCTTTTTCATCATAAACATCATGATAATCCCTTGAAATGCTCACACAGATATGAATATTGGAGAAAATTTGGTGTTTGGAACTTTTTTGAATGAAAAATTTTCTGAAGGATTCCTTTTTTGAGATTAGATCATTTTCTCCTCACGAGATTCCTATGTGAATTAGTGTTCTTGCAGAAAGAGCTATTTTTCTGATCCAAGGAATATTTCAACATACTGTAAGAAGTGTTATAAAATCAGATAGTTATGGAACTTTGGAAACAGATATCCAAATATATTTTTTCAATCCATTGTATTTTTCTACCTGATTCATTCATTCATGACTAGAGATAATGAAATGAATATGTTCGAGCGATGAAAGGTAATGTTCCGTTCATATACCTAAATAGTTCTTACAATCTTCATGTATACAAAACAATTATTGGACTAACTTGGTACTTTTTTTCCTACCGAAATGATGCCAAATTATGAAATATTACAATATTTCCTACTACTATAAGATCTTGGTTTTGATGGTTTTAGGTTTTTTTTTTCTATAACTACCTTATGAAAACATTATTATATCTTATGTTTCAATACTTGACGGAAAAATCTTCATGGAAATATCCGAGCTGAAGTAGTGCAATGGAATGAAGAAAAGTAATAATAGAATTCTAGATCTAGAATGTTTTCAATGTAAATCCACTAGTAGAAGAGGATGTTTAACATCTCTCTATACTCATCAATATCAAACCTCACATAATCTTTCCCATTCACGAGATATCTCGAAAAACTGTAACTTCAGAAAAGCCAGCTATCTCATGTTGTAGCAACTTGTTGCGGATACTGATGAGTCTGATGTTCTGAACAAACAAATGCTATTATCGCATGTCATCATTTGAACCGCATACTGTATATTTTTGGTGTCACTGTACCCCTGAAATCGAATCGAAATCGAAAATACCCGTCCTGTTTCACACCCAGCTATACCAAAAATCAAAAATTGAAAAAATATTACACACCTTTCAATCGAGAATGATTCATCTCACTGAGAGCAGAAGCTGAATGAAAAATAAACGATGCTTACAAAAAGTTCTTTCGCGAAAGTGAGAATAATATACAAAAGATTTGGGAATGAAGAAGCGGGACAGACCTTTTCATGAATCATTACAATCTATTATCTCTAAGCAGACGACGATTTTTGCCACAATCTCTTTTCTTTATAATTTGTCACATAATAAGATCCCATACTGTGAAATCAGCTGTTGATAACGATGATCATATTACTAATTATTGTTTCGCTCCTTTCGAAAATAAATATTATCATTGCTTTTCAAAACGTCATTCACACACTGTATGATTTATTGCTATTACTAAAATTATTCAGTTTTCTTGCGTTATGAAATGATCATAAATTCCTCTAAAACGAGAACCTCAGTAGTTGTTTCATGATTATTACATACCTATGGAACGTGTAAATTTCTTATCAACTGCGATCATCACTCTTATGATATAATGAACCAATAGATTATCATTTATTCTCCAAATATTCAACTAAGTAGCATCGACAAATAAAGATAACGCGTAACAGGTCCAATAATGATTCTAACCTAAAGGATAACATCATATCAAGGTAATCAATACCATTCCTCTTTTTTCTTCTAGATTATTCATGCGCTCTTCAAAAAGATATCCTACACCAAGGCCGCCTATACGTCACGCAAAACTACTTGTGCTTCTACGCGAACATCTTCGGTTGGGAAACAAACATCTCATTGAAATGGAAAGATGTCGCATCGATTACCAAAGAGAAGACGGCTCTGGTCATTCCCAATGCCGTCTTGATCAGCACCAAGCAGGAAAAGTTATTCTTCACAAGCTTCGTGGCCAGAGACAAGACCTATCTAATGTTGTTTCGCGTTTGGCAAAATGCCCTCATGGACCAACCCATGTCTGCGCAGAATATGTGGCGATGGGTACGAACCAATTTTCAATTATTTAATCATCATCGAGTAAGGTGATACCAGGCATGGGGTTCTTTCGGAAACAGTTGCCCTTATGTATGTCGAGATGGCACCAATGTGAAGAAATCATGTGACTGTTCATTTATCATTCTATTATTCGATTTCGAGATCGAATTTGAATGACGAATGGATTGAAGTTTCTTCGGTGCATTCTACAGATTGTAAACTATAAATAATACCTGGATTTATATCAAAGAGTTCCTCTCATTTGGTTATATATAGGACACAAATCTTCTTTCATTATTCATCATATAATTGCATTATTACTTATTTCAGGTGAATTTAAAATATGTTGATTTCTTAAACATATTGTATTGTATTGTATGCCTTTTAACCACACCAATACGCCATTGCGCATTGCGCTCCTATTATACTATTTTGTTATAGGTTCACGAATGTTACGGCAGTGAATTGGGCCTCACTAGTGACGACGAAGATTATATTTCTCCAACACTAGAGGAAGAGAAACTCTCAGTACGATTGTCAGTTGAATCATTCACCGAGGTGAGTACGCATAGAATTGTTCTTTTTTCTGATAAAGAATGAAACGGTATTAGAAATGATACATTTGTTATTATTGGTCTCAAGTACTAATACTGCTACAGGGCTCAACTGTTACTGAGCCTATTAGAATATTGTTACTGAGGAATATTAGATAAGCCATTTATGTTTTTCACTTCAACTGGATGTGCATGGTTTGGAAAAGTTGTAATAGTTGCATTATTCCTATCGCAAATCATTCTGGTAAACTATAAATGTTTTCTCAGCTCTTCTGTTTCAATAGTTCATCGAATTTTCGCAAGTGAAATACGTTTAATGTTGTATTGTATCTATCTCCTTGCTAATATTGCCAGCAAGCATATTGTTACGATATTACTGCTTTTGAAATCCAAAACGATTCATTACTAACTCAATATAAACTATACTTTGATGTAAAGGATGTATCACATAATCATCTGTACTTCACCACTGGCAACCTGCTTTATACAAGGATGTTACAAATTCGTTGCTAGAATTGGGATCCTGGTAACCGTGAGACATGGAAGGTGGTTTGAATTTGGACAGAGTTGCGCCATTTTTGATGCTCAACAAATTGATGTTTCGAAAGTTCGGAACATTTGTATTACTTTGGGTGATATGAGAAGAACCGAAATTCTGCAAATTCGTTATTTTTTCATCAGTTTAAGTTGATGTTGATCGCTCAAAGGAGAAAAATCTGGTTTTCAATTTAATAATACCATTTAATAGGGGAGGAAATTTTTCAATGATGAAGTGACCGATATTTTACAAAATCTCCACAAATAAATGGAAGGAAAATAAAAACATTTTACTGAATTTCGCATTATCTCAGACATCTCCGTAAGTGTGCAGAATTTTCCGATTTCCGAAGCGTCCAATGACGCAAATTTGTTCCAATTTGAACAACCCTGTATTTCTTACGTTTACCGAGATCTAGCCACCAATTTGTAACAGTCTGTGTATAACAGAAAATATCGTTATTTTCATCACTACACCTCGTCACATACGTCGTTCACTTGAATGTCAACCTGTGAATCTATTCTGTATACTCCGAATTGAATTGTTTACGTCACCTAATAGTGTGCAATACTCTACCAGACCAGAAATAAGAATAATACTTTTGTATAAATATATGTCGGCGGATGGCCTCTAGAGCTACCTGAAAAAGATATTTTCATCCAGATTTAAATTCAGGCATATACATGGTGAAAGACCAAAGTTGGTGACATCCTGTAGGATGCAGCAGCTACAGCAACAGATGTCAACTGGAACCAAACAGAAGGAACCATGTTTTATGAACATTTTTTTAAAGCATGTTGTCATCTCTGTTATTGATGGATATATACTGTTTTGAAGTGAACGCACATAGAAGGCATTAAAAGAAGTGTTCATATGCAGAAATTTCAATTTCAAGGACATTCGCAGATCAAGGCTGCAAGTTGGCCAGACCAATACCTTATAATCAAGATATTAGTGAACTACTCTTGCTATGTGAGGTCAAGCATAATCTTCCATTGACAAGAAGACATCTCTATCGGAACGAAAATAGGGAACAACGAGATTCATCCGTCATAATGAATACCATTCTCAACTTGAAAATCTTTGAAAAGTCCATTGACAAATTGACTTTCATGGCACCTTCATTCATACGCTCACTTCGTTTGAGGCGTTCATTTCGAAATATCTTTAATAATAGTGGTAATATCGTAAAAAAAATCATTCAGAAAAAATGGCGTTATTGACTATTGTGTCAATACTATACTACAATACAATACTACCGTAACCACAAGGTTTGGTGAAAGGCCACAAAATTTTGTGAGAAAACTTGAGAAAACTTTTCTCAATTCTTCCAACTTGCATATGCCCAAATTCAAATCGGAGTGATTTTTTCCACAGCATCATTATCCTCGATCAGGAAGATTATGAGAGGATTACTGATGAATCAGCCTATACTTTTAATCATCTAAATCTGATAACAGGTCGTGAAATTATGATTCTTTGGCCGGGCAGTGTATATAAATAGTAAAAACATTCAATGTAATCAATGTGTGTACATTCGACAAGTATGTGATGTTAACAAATACTTCTTTGAATGAATTGATTTGGGCAAACAAAATCATAAAAAGAAAAGACACAAGAACTTGAAGATTTGTCCGTGTGAAAGTGAGATTTTTTCATAGGATTGTTCCACGTACATCGACGGTACCATGGACTCTGTCAGTACCTCGGACAGGATGGAAATCGAAGAAAATAAAACTCAGAGCCCCATAGGACCCCAGAGGTGTGGTTCTGAACCTCGCTTTCCCACAGATGTCACAGATAACTCAGAATCTGATGCTGAACGGACAGTAAAGTGAGTTTTTCCCCATGAATGTAAAATCTTCAATTTCAATGGAATTTTCGATTTATTTTTGTTTTCATTAAGATTTATTTCTGATATCAATAGAAAATATTCATTATGTCTCAAGTTTGAAGATGGCTGCTATGTTATTCGAGATTGATGAGAAAAAACTATTGGCCATTTCATGCTTCATAAGACGACACGAAATTTATCCCAACCCCTATATTTAATCAGATTTAAATTCTCATATTAGTAATACCACAAATTATACTATTTTACCGGAAATATATTTTACCAGAATTTTGCCGGAAATAACATGACTGATATATCTGTAAAGAGCTGAAATCAAGCTGAATAATTTAAATGTAACAACAGTACAGAAAAATTAGCGTTACGTATAGCTTACTAGGAAGTTGTCAAATTACCTATGATTTTGAAACCGCGTCAAATGTGCCCAAATTATCAAATGTAGCAATAATCATAATGCCCCGACACTGTGATGAAGTTTAATCAAGGACCGACTTGACATTATTCATACGGACCGGGCGTTAGAAATAATGTCTTGATTATTCACTTGGGCCATAACATATACAGCAAATAGTAGAGGCATCAAGACAAAGAAAGATGTTGTTGCAGGAGTTGAAGGAACTAACATGAAATATAAAATCATGTCCAATGAATATGAGTGAATGAATTGAGTCATGATCATTTTAGATTCTGTGAATTTCAGTTATTTTTCTGTATATTTCAAAAAGTAGCTATGGTTTCATTTGATGGAACATGTGACTGCTTATCAGCTCCAACCTTTCAAACATAAATACTACTTGGGTTGATTGTTTTTCTCTCTCGAATAACATAAGAGCTATTTTTCATTCTGATACTGTTTACCCACCCTATATTTATTCATTCATGGTCGAGATACTAGTTTGTTGATTTTTTCAGCAAAAAGTTTTCTTTTTCTCTCCCGACGGAGTCTCTCCTGAAGGAGCCTTTTCCCATTCCAACCACCCCCGATTCCGATGATCCCCAATTTAATTTGGACGGGTTCAAGTGAGTTATCTGGTCGAATTTTTTCTTAAAAATTCTGGTTTTTAATGATTTACTCATATAGCATGTTCATTGGATTTTTGTCCTAACTTCTGAGTAAATTATCAACAAAAACATAATAGAAATAACTTCCTAACGTGGTCATGCACATTATTTTGACAGTATTTTTGTTACACTTTTGTTGAACATTTTTTTGATTTCTTGCAACAAAATTTCAAAATCAAAGTGAAAGATGGTATTTTCAATGAATTTTTTTGTTGGTCAAAGATCATTTTTTGATATCTCAACGTTTATTTTTCTCCACAGTGATGATAGCAAATGCTGTCATAATAATCGAGATGATCATGCTTTATAAGAACGTCTAACTTGGCTTTACTGACATTAACATAATATGTTCCCGCTTTCAGTAGATGATTGAATTATTGGAATGAAATGACTAACAAAATATCAAATTCATCAATCAAGATCAATATAAAGAAGTCTTTCCGTTTCGCCGAAATTTATTGGAGATTCATTCCTTAATTTATGGAACTGAATTTTTCAAAACATTGTATGAGTATTTTTTTCAACACGAAAGGAAAACCAATAATGTTCGAGGAACATCGTATCAGCCAGCGATGGAATTTTGGGAGAGAAGGAAGGTGTTTGAATTTTTCTTGAAAGTTTGGAGGTTGTAAGAATCAGGAAAGACTTCACTAGGCAAATAATTCTACATTTTTGCCGTTCTATTGATGAATGATGCTTGGTATAGCGGTGTTCGACAGGTCTCGAGCCTGACAGTGTAGGGGTGACCAGCCTGAGCTCGTCTGGTTTGTCTACTAGGAATCGCACGTTGTGGCATAATAGATGACATTTCCGTTGAGCAGTGACCGTGGAAGTATCTATAAAAAAAGCAGAGATCACCGACCTTTCTACGATGATCTAGAGAGGTCAATGATTTTGTGAGTGTTGTATCATCGACTAGGCGAATAGCTCTCTTCTGAATTGAACCTTAGAGCTATAGCGTATGTTTGGGGGCTGAGCTCCAAACATGTGAACAGTACTCCAGGACAGGTCGAATTTGTGCTTGTAGATCATAAGCAGTTGCTGGGATGTGACATATCTCTTCGCACGGAATAGAAAACCAAGTTTTTGTGAAGCAGTTTTCGCAATGGACCTCACATGATCGTCCCATGAGGAACAGTGTTACCCGACATCACCAAATTGGAGATTGTGTGATCTGCTTTCTTGGTGAAAATACAACCTTGAGTTTTAGTTGCATTGAACTGTACTAGATTTTCAGATCCCCATTTCAGAATTCTTGTCAAATCCCCATTTAAATCATCGACCTGTCTTCGTCTTGCACCTCTGGCCTCGTTGGATGATATAGGGGCTCTAGAGGAAAAGGCGGAATGAAGTGTACTATCATCAGCAAAGCTATGAACTGGGTTGGAGGTCACATTCAACAAATCATTGATGTGGAGCAAGAACAAAGTTCGACCTTATCTTCGTGTTGTATGCCTCTTTAGACTCATCTATCTTCGATTGCATGTATTCCTAGCTTCAACATATTCAGCTCTAGTTTGCGGGCATGTGTTTCTGCGCCAACGACGGTATGCAGCTTGCTTCAGAGCGACGGCCCTAGAACAGGTTTCATTGAACCATGGTCCACCAGTGGTTCATGATTTGGTGCCATGTGGTATATGAGTTTCCATTCCAGCATGATGATTTCCGAAATCTCTTCAGCACATTGCGTAGGATCTCCCGATTCAAAACACATTCTCCTCTAAGGAAACTCGGAAAAAAACAGTCGGCTGAATTGTTATGCCAAACAGTGCGTGGGGGTGTTGGACTGGTTCGCGGAGTGATGTAAGGACATATCGTGGAGATGAGTGTGTGGTCTGAGTTTCCTAGTGGTGCACGGACTTTCACTTCATACGGTTCCGGATTGTTAGTGAGGAACAGGTCGAGCGTATTGGCATAATGATTACTGATATCAGGGCTCCGAGTGGGTTCATGTATCAGTTGCTGACAAACAGATTTAGTCATCATTGTGATAACATGATGATGTCTATGTCTTGTTTCATGATATTGTCTATGTGTCTATGTTTTAGGAAAAGTAGGTTTGATGAGGAGCGAGGCAGTTACATGAAATAGAAAACCAATTACAATACTAGGATAATGTGTGATGAATATTTTTCGATATTAAGTCTCAATTATCATCACAGAAAACATTGAATTATCATTATGTTTCTATAGGAATGAATGAATGGATGAGAATTCACGGAAATGAAAAAAAAAAAGAATGTTAGTAGACAAAGAAGTAGGTTCGATGAGAAGCAAGACTTTTCTAGATAACATACCATCTGTTCCATTAGAAGCAAACAAATTGCAAACACAATATATCATTCTATTCTTATAATTTTAATATGCCTACTTCATGAGAAGAACCCACGAAAACTTATGAATCCACTTCGAGTTATTACAGTGAATAACTTCAGCACAAATTTTACATTAAGCAGTGAATGGTAATTTATGATACATAATAGATTGATATACAGGGTGTGCCGATGTCTCCTTACTTGCTTCGTCCATGTGATCTATAATGAAAACGACTACCACTTCCTTCACATATCATAAAGCTTATGTTTATACATTATTTGACTAATCACTATGAAACTCATGATCTTTGCAAAGCCATTGAAGAGTGTATAAAACTATGCAATTGAAAAATGATGAAGGTATGGCCATGTCATATGACAAATTCGACAAATCAAGAAAATCTTCTGTTATAGATCTATGCATTTTGGTCAAGCATTTTTCTAGTTGGTGAGCAGGCGCGCGAATTTCGTTGCAGGTCCGACTTCAGACCCCAATGCTCGTCGGCGCACGACGGCCGACAGCTCGCTCAAGAGACATTTCCCATTCACGTCGATCAGTTATTCACGCTGCTTTTCACCAGTTCCAAGTTCTACCTGAATTTTCACGCTGCCAGGAAGACGACCGATTTGACGCAGACGCCATGGACGCACAACCCTTTAGACAACAGTAAGAGCAGGGTGGTGAATTCGACGGTGGCGCTTGGGCAGACTATGGGGCCAAAGTCGGCACAGGTCACCGAAACACAAGTTAGTGAAGTTACTCTACAATACACTACGTTCATGTAACATTGGACTTTTTACATTAATAGGAATCGTGAGATTGAAAGCTCAGGACTAGATGATTTAAAACAAATCTCGCTGAAATGCTACTATCACCTACCTCTTAAGGGCCAAACCACGATGTATATTCAATCGAAACGATGGGGATATGATTTCGATTAATGGTGTTTGTGCGTCTCGCGACAGACGAGAGTACTCACGGCTAGCTCGTTATAGTGGAGATGGGTGTGGTCCACAAAATATTTAGAAAGACATGTAAGGGCGCCAGACAGATTGTGCCCTGAGTACCTAACAAGAAGTCAAAATATAATTTATTTGCTCACCAATAAGTCAAATAAGCAAATATTTGGGAAATAAACCAACATTCACCAATAACTTGAACGAAACCATATATTCAATTCTGATTCACGAATCTACAGTAGCAGAATTATTGAGTTCACAATACCATTCGTAACAAAAAAAAAATAATATTCGATATAATTTTGGTTGCCGGTGATATTAAGTGATCAATTTATATCAAAGAAATAGATGACATACATGTACATATAGACATATACCGGCAATTTATCATTTGAACTATCTTGGTGAAGATCACTATGGAGGGGAGGGAACTAGTAGTTGGCATTCGATTCAACCGATTTCGATGAAAAATATATATATATATATATATATATATATATATATGTTATATCACTTAAATCACTTTGGACTTTTTTTTTTTTTAAAAAATGATTTTATTTGATTGGATACAATATTGAAAATGTGAATAATAAATTGTTACAAGAGTATGACTTGACTTGAGACTGGTTTGAGATGAACTGCCGGTGGTCGTTCTGGTCTCTTGAAGGAAGGCTCTCGAGGTGCTGAATCGTCAAACACGTGTAGATGGTGTCAGCATTCTCGTGTGGTTCTGATACTCTGGTTGCTGGATAACCTTGAGATCAGCGGTAATGTGATATCCCTGAGATGATGACATATGCAGGAATGTTGATATAACAGCTCCCATCCTTTTGAAAAAGTTGTTGCTTTGTGTCGACACTTTTGGAAATTGGATCCTCAGGCGTTGAGGTTGATGGATCCCAAATCTTCTTCTTCATTTGTCTGGGTCCTCAGGTTCGGGCGTATTTTTGGGAAAACGGCCCTGATACTTCTCATGGTTCTGCTTCCTCTAGGTAGGGGTGATGGTGGATCAGATGGACTAACAATAGTTCTCGATCTCCAATACTTGAAAAATATGTACAAAATTATTAGTGTCACAATTAGGGTAATCGTGAAATAGGTGAGCCAGGATATGTTCTTCTTCACAAATGGTTGGTGGATTAAATCGTCTAACGTCTTGGAGTAGGAATCAAGCTTATTTTTGGCGATGTCCAATTCATCGACATTCAAATCGCTTAATTCCAAAGGTTTCAGTTTCGGAAGATCTAGTCGTCTCGGGAGGTCGCTGCGACATTCGTACGGGATTTCGATTGGATGTGTTCCGTACGAAACAATAGATGTCTTCGTTGAGGTGGCTTGGATTTTGGTAATTCCGATGAAGGCACTACATTCGTTATGGAGGCTGATCACAGAGTTTCCATAGATGATTCGGGTTTCGATTTCTTTCGATGGGCAATTGATCGAGATTCGTACTGGTTCTGATAGAATCACTAACCAATAGTTTTCGGCTAGTTCTTGGACCTTATATCCTTTACTAAGGATGAGGGCATTTTGGCAGTTGTCTGGTACTGATTGGAACGTTTTCATCAATTGGGCTTCACACATGGCGTTATTGTCTATGGGGTATGCAAATACGTTGCTACACATCTTTATTTCTGGTAGTAGAGTTCTGCATTTCTTCAAGTCGTTGATTGGAATGAACATCAAAGAATCATCATCTTTCGCGATAAATTTTTGAGAGATTGAAAGAATATGATGTAAGCCAGTTCTGTTATCAAAAATTGGTATTGGGTAAAGTCTATAAAGGTGATATGTTTTAGGTTCGATCAAAGGGATTTTTAGAACGAAAACAATTTTAGAATCAATTTGGAATGATTGAAGTTGGATAATGTCGAGGTATAGGGCAACTTTATCTAAGTTTGCTGGTAAAGGTAAGTTATTTCTGTGCAGATTTTGGGAAATTTCCTGTAGAGCACCGACTAGGTGATCGGGAGTGATGATTGAGGGATGAATAGTGTTTAATCTAGCAAATGTAATTGAATTTATGATTTCATCGAGACTTTCCTCAAGATACACAAAACTCTCCATAAGTTTTTCACATAAGTCATAAAATTTGACTTTGGCTTCAATGGCTCTAATATCGTAACTCATATCATTTATAGTTTTTTCGATTTGTTTGATGTCTGTATTGAATATTTCTTCGTCTATTTGAAGTTTTCGAATGGTTGTATTTACACTTTTTATTACTGATGATGTGACTGATATTTGATTCTTGAGAAGGTTTTCCAGTTGATGTTCATCGTCATGTAATTTATTGATACAATTTGAGTAATATTCGCCGTCTGAAGCGTCGAGATTGCCAGTGATTGATTTGAAAATACTACCTATTCCATTAATGAGTCCACGTTTGTATCTCTTTGTATCTAAGGTTATTTCAGATAATTTCGTTTTTATTGACTTTGAAATTTGAGTAAGTAAGCTGATACGGTTCTTGACTTCTACTTGAAAAATATTTAGTTCGCGTAAAGGTTTCAATTGTGCTGTAGCTAAAATGGTATCTAATATTCTAGTGTTATGTTCGTAGGCTGTTTGAAGTAAAGAGATGTCTTTATGAACGAGTAGAGTCCAGTGGTCGTTTGTAAGTACGATGTCGTCGTCTTGATGGTAGTATACCCCTAGAGTGTTATTGATTGGTTTGATTTTGAATTGACAGACTGCTGATCCGAACAGCAGGGTGAACCTGAAAACAAATCAGTTTTCAGAATACGGTATCATGCGATCAAAATTTACTTTTGTTCGTTGATTCGTTTGTGGATTGAGTAATATTGCTGAATTTTGAAATATTTCTTCGATTTTGAATGGTCCATTGAATTTGTTCTGAAGTTTATTTTTAATTTGGGATTCCTTGATGTAAACTTCTTGTCCTATTTCGTATTCTGTTTGTCCTGATACTGTTTTGTCAAAACGTTCCTTCGCTTTTGCTTTCTTTTGATCTGTTTTCGCTCTTGCTACTTTATAGTAATAAGAAATTCGGTTGTTCAAGTCTCTTACGTATTTTGAAATCAGATCTTTTTGATTATAAAGTGTTTCTGGTGATCTACTTGCTGTATGTCCGAAAACTAACTCATGTGGACTGAAACCGTGGGTTTTATTTGTGGAATTGTTGTAACATATGATTGCGTAGGGGAGAATATTAAAAGGATGTTCATTAGGGTTTTCTGACATATTCACACGGATCATTTCTAGAAGTGTGGCGTGAAATCGTTCGACTGAACCGTTGGATTGTGGATGATTTACGCTAGAGAAAGAAATTTTGATATCATACAATGTGCATAAGTCTTTGAGCAATGTATTGTCGAATTCTCGTCCGTAATCGCAATGGATTCGTAAAGGGGTTCCGAAATGTTGAAAATATAGTAAGAGGCTATTTACGACGGATCGAGCTGTTTTATCTGGAAGTGCGTAAGCTTGTGTAAATTTCGTAAGTTCGTCTCGTATAGTCAATGCATAGTTTCTGTTTGGAACTTCGACGATGTCTATGTTGATTCGTTCGAAAGCAGTACGGGGAGTTTCCGTTATGACTAATGGGTTGCTGAGATTTTTCCTACAAATTTTGGTCTTATGACATATTTCGCAATTTTTAATTAATTTTTCAACATCTTTGGTTATACCGTCCCAGTTATATTTTTGCCGTATGCGTCTCAGTGTTTCGTTTATTCCGCGATGTAAATTATTTTTCCCTTTGTGATATTGGTCTAAAATTATAGGTATTTGATCTTGATCTGGAGTTCTTACTATGTTTTGACATACTTTAATTTTTATATCCTTTTCGGCGAATATGAAACAAAGCATTTCAAGTAGTGGCAATTCGGGATTATCTTCGATGCAATAATAATTGAGTGGGTCCATCTCATTCTGATTTTTATATAAAGTCAAAAAGAGGTGTTCAATTACGGTTTCTGGGTCATTGGTTAGAGGGATCAAATAATATTTACGATTTTTCACTGATTTACTGGAAAGAATATTGATTTCGAGATTTTTAAAATCAAAGTGTTCTTCGAAAAGGTCTTCAATTATGTCATAGTGAAATTGCGATAGTTTGTTTGTTGCATTGGAATGAGAATGTGTCTGTTCGATTTGTCTAGAATTTGGCATTGATTGAATTGAACTTTAGAGTAGTCTATCAGAGATTTGGTTCTATACAAGTCTGAGAATGTGTTAAATTCTTCTTGAATTTTCTCTATTGATATTTCGTCTGATTCGTTTTTTGGTTGGGTAGTTTCGGTATCGTTATGGGGTGATTTGGATATTTGTGGAATGTCATGTTTGGGATGATTTTCGATCGGATTCTCGATGATTTCTATATCGGAATCATCTTCATTCGTTGGGAGGACTAGAGTTCTCGAATGGAAACCAACACATTCTTGAATGTGATTCACTTTAATGCGAGATAGAGCATCTGCATTTTTATTGATCTTTCCGGGTTTGTATATGACTTCGTAGTCATATTCCTCAAGTTTGAGTCGCCATCGAGCTAAGCGACTACCAGGGTCTTTGATCGAGAATAGCCAAGTGAGGGGACGATGATCGGTTATTAATTTGAATTTTCGACCGAAGAGATATGGTCGGAAGTGTTTGACTGCCCATACTATTGCAAGCAATTCGCGTTCTATCGTAGAATACTTAGATTCTGCTGAACATAATGTGCGAGAAGAGTATGCGATGGGAAGGTCTTTGCCAATGGAACCTTGAGAAAGCACAGCGCCAATAGCGAATGCACTGGCGTCCGTGGTGAGAAGAAAAGTGTCTTCGAAGTTTGGGTAAATGAGAATGGGTGTAGAAATGAGGGTTTGTTTCAAATTTTCGAATGCATTTTTGCAATCGGAATCAAAGTTGAAAGGAGTATCTTTCTGAAGCAGTTTAGTGAGGGGTTTGGAGATTTTGGCAAAGTTGGAGATGAATCGGCGGTAATATCCGGCGAGGCCTAAGAATGATTTGATTTCTTTTTGATTCTTAGGTTCTGGGAAATTGACGATACAATCGACTTTTGATGGGTTCGGTTTGACTCCGTCACTGGTGATTAGGTGACCAAGATACGCTACTTCCTTTCTAAGGAATTCGCATTTATCTGGTTGAATCTTTAGGTTTGCATTTCGGAGGCGTTTGAATACATCAGTTAGTCGGGAAATATGATCATGTATCGTAGGGGAGTAAACGATGATGTCGTCCATGTAGACGAGACATCTTTCGTTCTGAATGCCCAGGAGAATATTGTCCATCACCCTCTGAAAGGTAGAAGGAGCATTCTTGAGTCCAAAAGGCATTCGGACAAACTCATAGTGTCCATTTTCGACTGTGAAGGCAGTTTTGGAAATATCTTTTGGTTCGATTTCGATTTGATGAAATCCGGACGCTAAATCAAGGGTCGTAAAGTATTGGCATTTGCCAAGTTGATCAAGGAGGTCTGAAATCATGGGAAGGGGATATTTGTCATCTACAGTAAGCTCATTCAGCTTTCTGTAGTCCACAACAACACGCCACTTCTGTTTCCCAGAAGCGTCGAGTTTTTTCGGTACCACCCAAACAGGGGATGACCAAGGTGAAATTGAAGGACGTATGATGCCTTGCTCAAGCATTTTCGACATTTGGTTCTTCACTTCATCTTTGTGGATTTGTGGATATCTATAGGATCGGGTAAATACGGGTTTTGAATCTTTAGTATCAATAGAGTGCTTAACTTCATTGGTGAATGTCAAGTTGTCGCCTTCCAAATAAAATATGTCTGAAAAATCTAAACAGAGGTTCGTGATAAGTTCAGATTCTTCGTCATTCAAGTGTTCTAATCTCAATTGATTTTGAATGTCGGTTGTCCTGTCAGTGTGTGTATTTGTTCGTGTATCAGAAGTGTTAAAATTATTAAGACTGAAATTTTGAATCGGTTCTAACTGAAGATTATCGAAATTGATTGAAATTTCCATCGGGTTTGCATTTATTACTGACGTGAAGAATTCACCTTTTTCATTGATTTTGACTAGAGCATTAGGAAGTCTAACTTTTAGTTTTTCTTGAGCTAGCAGTATAGCATCAGTGTTACATAGGTTACAATTTAGTTTGACAATTTGTTCGGTTCGAGGTTCGAGTGTGATTTTGTTATCAAATTCGCAATTTTGTGGAATTTTGTCTTCGGATTCAGAATCACTAACTTTAAATAGAGGGACTGTTTTGAAATTGGTAATGAGTTGATTATTTTTCAAATCGACTATACATTTGTAGTGTTCTAGAAAGTCAGATCCTAAGAGTCCGTCAAAGTCTATGTCTATATTATGAACATAAACTTTGTGCGGGTCATTGTCAGTGAAAGGAATTAATACAGATTCGTTAATCATTATTTTTTGGTCAGTTATACCTTGAACTACAACGTTTTCAGAAAATCGTCTAGAATAATTCTCACAAGTTTTAGGCTTGAAAATCGATAGTCCAGCGCCTGTATCGATTAGAATTTTAAATTTGTTGGTAGCATCCTTAATGTAATATAAGTTCTTAGAGTTTACTGTGAATGATGGATTTATAGAAATTTGAGTTCCGGGAAATTGAGATTTGGGTTGAAATCGTTCAAATTCATTGTCTGTATTTGTGCTTGAATTTGGTCTATGGGATCTGAGGATTGTTTGATAGGAGGGGCACTCGATGTAGGGCTCAACTGAAAATCCTGATCATATTGATTTTGATCATCATATTGTGATGGAAAATATTCGTTCTGATCGGATTGATGTGAATATTGGTTTTGATACAAATCAGAGTTATAGTTTTGGTAGTCTTGATGGTTAGCAGTATAACCATCTGCTCGAAAATTCTCAGAATCTTGATAATTAGCGGTATAATTATCATATTCGTAACTATTGGGATCATAATTGACACAATGGGTTCTTTGTGGGTTGAATCTTTGAAAATTCGGATTAGACTGACTCGTTGATGGCCTTTGTTGATTGAAATTTGGATTTGGTTTGATAATCGATGGTCTTGATTGGATATTATTCTGATTTTGAAATTGCGGTGGTCTCTGAGGAATACTTGGTCTAAAATTTTGTGGAAAATTGGATTGATAGTTTGGTCGGAAATTGGGTTGAGAAATAGGGTTGAAATTAGGTCTAGGTCCGAGATTTTGATTGGGATTTTGTTGCTGACGTTGTCTACATTCGTTTACTGTATGGCCTTGGCGTTTACAGTAATTACACAATTTTTGTGGAGGTATCATTTTTCGATTTTGATTTGAGATTGAATTTTGACCAATTTTCGAATTTGGAAATTTTTGTGATTGGAAATAACTTAATTGTAGTTCGCGTTTAACTCTCAGAGTTGCTGTGAATAAATCTGGAGGATTTCCAGCACGAACAATGCGTCCTATGTCTGGATCGATTCCTGTTAATAAAGTATTTAATGACATTGATTCGATTAATTTTGACTGTGATTGTTTTTCTTCTGATGTAAGCAATTGCTTTTGAACAGATGCATGCATTTTTGCATTATGAGTCTGTAGTCTATTAATGAAGACTAAAGGTGATTCTCCAGGTAGCTGATGGATAAGTATTGAATTAAAAGTGATCTTATTTCTTCCCAAGTTTGAGGATTTCTTGAACTGATTAATTCAGCTGCTTTGCCTTTCAGTTTATTTTTTATATGGAGAATTGTGAGTATCTTTTGATCTCGTACTGACATGCGGTAAGCAGTATTACACGCATTTATGAAGGTTGTTAAGAATATTTGATCTCCGTCATATTCTGGTATTATACAGAAAATTTCGTTCAGTCTGTATGGTTCGATTTCGTTAGTTGTAGGAGTAGTTGGAGTTGGAGGAGGGGATTCTGTCATGATTGATTCGGGGATAATTTGACAATAGAACTGATAGAATTATTGAAACAAAATATTCGAAATAATGAGATGATTCGTTTGAGTTCTTACCAGAAGATCGTTTTCATTCGGAGGATGAAATCCGGCTTCACAAGCGTTGCTCCAGCGAAGTTAGCGTGCGCGTGTTCTTCGGCTGTTGAAGAGACCGTCCTTCCGATGTTCTCGATGCTGTGTCCAAGTGTAGGTTTCTTCCTTTGAAGGATTAGGATCCAACACCCTCGGTTAGGCTGTCCGTGTTCCGTGGATGTGAAGGAATCCTACCGACTGCGCCAATTTGTTATATCACTTAAATCACTTTGGACTTTTTTTTTTTTTAAAAAATGATTTTATTTGATTGGATACAATATTGAAAATGTGAATAATAAATTGTTACAAAAGTATGACTTGACTTGAGACTGGTTTGAGAAGAACTGCCGGTGGTCGTTCTGGTCTCTTGAAGGAAGGCTCTCGAGGTGCTGAATCGTCAAACACGTGTAGATGGTGTCAGCATTCTCGTGTGGCTCTGATACTCTGGTTGCTGGATAACCTTGAGATCAGCGGTAATGTGATATCCCTGAGATGATGACATATGCAGGAATGTTGATATAACATATATATAATAACACTTCGCGTGAGCTCAGGCGTAGGTTTCTTGGGGACGTTGATGACAACGTAGATAATTGAAGTGAAGCCGCCATAGTTCTCCGCTTACAAGATCCTATCTATAAACATTGTTCACCCTTATAGGTATCTATATAGCACGAATTTGTTCAATATGCATTTAATGGAAGAGAAATTATATATATATATATGTATCTATATATAGATAGTATTAGTATTAGTAAACTTGCGTGCAATCCCGCGGTGGTTGAGGCCAGCCAATGTTGGATGAACACCCTGTATACCACAGCAGTCAGTCAGTAACCATCCAACTCCGAAAATATATATCGATCGAATCTTGTAGGTACCGAAATGCCATCCAACAGAGGAAACATCCAATACTTTGAGTTGGAATACCAGGATTAGAAATAGCAACCCCTGGCCAAGGGGTCGTTCCTTCTTCTTTTCTTATAATATAGTGGTTGAAGGCCTAATATAATGAGTGTTTTATGAAATGAAGAATCTCTCTTGAATGTTGATGGGAGTGAAAACACAGTTTTCCTAGTAGTAGCGTGGGCGTGGCAGATATGATCCTCACAAAGAGAAATTATTTCGGGAAACCAAAATTCTGGAATACCATAACCCAGAGCCAAACAATTCCCAAAACAACAAAATAACTTCCAAAATGAAATCCCTTCGAAAGAAGGTTGAGATGTCTCCAGATTTTGGTAAGTTATGACCGCCAACACCAAATACGCACACCGCTGCTAGAAATTGTCTTTTTCCCCAAAAATCAGAAAGCGTTTCATTATTTATCGTTTTATTGCGCAGAAAAAGTGGTACTTGTTTTTGTTTCTTGTCTCGCTCGCTACCGAGTTTATTAAAATCGAAATCATACTCGTTCTGACCTCTATGATTAGGAACATGAAGGTCGAAAAGGAAGACTATATGTTTATAATTGTCTACAGTTCACGGGAATATACAAATCTTCAGACAGAGTAACTCGACTTACACCCTTTTAAACCCACGAGAAATAGATATTGTTGTAACAGGCAAATTGGACTGTTACACTACACTTGCTACAACGCCCGTGTGCAGGAGAGCCTATCAATATGTATGCTGAACATGAATCTGAAGTCCGTTTGTCATTATCTACTACCGTTTTCGGTTGACCCGACCCAAGATCACATGACCTTGATCTATGTTGTTGATGTTTGTTGATTTTGAGATATAAGTTGGAACGGACGGACGGATAACCAATGTATAGGAGAGTCTCGTCTGTACAGACTGAATCACAGTGGATGGCAAATTAGATGTTTCTAGCAAACCAGACAACGGACCATTTTGAAATTTGATAGAGACCTTATTCGGACATTCTACTCAATTAATTTATTTTCGAAAATGCGGTGTTGCCGCTTCCCTGTACATACTATCATTTTTTTTACTATCAATTTCATATATTTCAAATGAAACACCCAATACATACTATCATTTTTTGAATCTATATCGATTTCTAACTAACAACTCACATTCCCATATACCTGTATGTAACCGTTTTCAAATCAAAAATCAATTTAATTATTCCTTCATCGAAAATATTGACCTCTGAAAATGCTGATATCTTCGAGTTCAGAAACATTATGGTATCGAAATTTAGTTTGGCGTTAGATGATACCTGTAGGCTTTCAACAATAAAGTTTAATTCCAGTTACTTCAATACAGGGTGGTTGAAAAAAACGCTTGAAATGATATGATATTGCAAGTGTAAACGAATGTAGATAAGAATGGTGGCGTCACTATTTTGATTCGCCGAAACGGTAACGACATTTTCCACTATAATGGTATAATACTGTCTGTAAGTTTTTCGAGGAGGTGGTACATTCATTTTCCAGCTTTTTGTGTGATGTTCTCTCCTCGTATCTAAAAAATAGAGTAGAAGTTATTAAAAATTATTTCAATATATTTGTAGTAAGGACAGATTTTGTGATCTGCCCCAAAATTTTACTGCGCTTGAAATTGAACTTTTAGATACCTAAAAGAGAAATTCTCTCTTTGTCAGTGACACCTTGTTTTTGAAAAATTTGTAAATACAAATATATTTAATAAGATTAAAACCTCTACTCTTCAGTGTCAAAACCGACAACATCTTGAAAAATTTTGCAAACAGAAAAATATTTCAATTGTGTTGAGAACGGGAGCAGATTCGTTCCCGAAACGTCCACCAAGATAAGTAGAGGTTGTTTGACAACATATTCAAAAATCGGTCTCCTGTGAGGGAGTATCTATAAAATATGGAGCCTAAAATACGACTATCATATATTCCACACCATACAGAAAATGACTGTCGTTCTTGGAATTTTATGTCTTTTATGCTGTGTGGATTTTCCCTGCTCCAAACATGGGTGTTTTTTCTGTTGTAAACACCAGCTGTCGAAAAGTTCGCTTCATCAGTTCACACTAGTAAGTCGAGACGTAGAGAAGTAAAGACCTAAACTGCTTCAATTTGTGTTCATGTAGAATGTTCCATATATATCCAACCGAAAAATTCAGCTCTCTCGAAGCATCGGCAATTTAATTAGTTTTATTTTCTTCGAAGTACAATAACACTTCAAGTTCATTGTCTTCATTTGAAATCGTTCTCCGTTTTCTTCTTTTGAGAGACTTTGTCTCATTCAACAATATATATATATATATATATATATATATATATATATTTATATACATGAAAGAATTTCCAGAAGGAATCACCCGGTCATCATATAACACTCTATACTCCCGTTGCGCGGCTAAGGCATTTTCATTATTTCTCAAATATACTGATAGAATATCACATTTTTCCATGTCACTGAAGCACATAACGAAAAATAATTGATTTATAATAGCACCTATCAAATTGACAACAGATAATTCAATTATTTCCATGACCTACTCTACCATTAAATTTCTGATCATCTAAGAGAATCTGGTGAAAATGTGAAGTTAAAAATGAAATATCTCGAAATCTGTGATAGCTAATATGCATAATATATACATATATATTTATTTATATGTTTGAAATCACAAAAATATACTCTATCTAATAGTATCAAAATATATCGGGTGTTCCATTTAAAAATTTATACATCTTGCCCATAACTTTTTTTCGACATTTTCAATTGTTTTTCTGTTAACATATTCAAATTCTACAGGAAAAATTATAAAAGACTGTTTTCTTGAAAAAAAATACTATGATAAATTAAATAGTTAAGGGGGGGTTCAAAATATACGTGAAGACCCTGTACAAATAATATAGAGGTGAACATGAAAGTGGAAAATGACGGAAACATTAATTATGTGAAAAAAATCCATTCCAAAGTATGACATGCAGGTGGCTCTATACCGGATGTGCCAGAGCTTTCAGGCCAGCAGATGTTTCAGTCAGAAAAGAAAATTGGAATAAAAAATACGTGTCGTACGTGACCATAAGCTCGTTCATGCAGCAATGCAAAATCCTAATATAATATAATATAATATAAATATATCATAACTTTTGTATTTCAAATTGCACCCCCATGTTCGCTTTGGTTCAACTTACAGCACGTTTCATTTGTCATGATGTATCATGGTAGCTAGATTGGCATGTAGAATTATGCAAATAATTGAAATTCGAATTCCAGAATCAAGCACGCGTGATTGAATATATTGAAAAAAAATCTCTAGAGGCCACTGAATTCATCAGAATTCAATAGATGTATGAAACCTGCAGAAGTATAAAAAAAATCGTGAAATTATTAACAACGCCGCAATAGATGTTGCATTTCTTGAAAACGAAGAAGAGAAGAATTGACATCGAGTAAAGAACACTCGTGGACAAAATCCTAGAATATTTCAGAAAATTTATAGTTTCTTTTTGAAAACGTTGCTGAACAGTCAGTTGGAAACTTTGGACTAGTAAGAACAGTTTACTTGACTTGAGCAATCAATTTTTGTTTATATCCTTCGATGATTTTCCCCATTGTTTTGTCCATCTGGCCTGTTTCTGTGGAACAACTTGTGTAATTGAACATATTTTTGAATCCAAGAAAAGCGAGAATCATTTCAATACGAAGTTTCATTCTGAATTCAGAAGCTTATCGAGATATCGAAGAATTGCGAGCTGAATGACAGTGTATATAGCTAATATTAAAACAGTTCGATTTTCGAACCCCTTATTGTTACAAAATCGAGGCACTGGAGTCAAACGTCAATAATTTTTTTTATTTCTAGGTTATGCTTCCTTGCAGTAAAGCCGGCCATCTCTACTCCGTAGATGTGGAAACAATTAATGCAGGGGTACCTTACGCTGACAGTTTCTGTGTTCAGGTCCATTATTGCATCCAAAAAGTTTCTGATGCCCAAAGTTCCATGGCCGTTTTCGCACAAATTAAATATAAGAAATCCGTGTGGGGCTTAGTAAAAGGTTATTTTTTAAAATGTTACTAACGAAATGAGCGATATTTTTTGGAGAACTTTGGAAAATAACTAACTGAATTTGTTTGAAGGTATGATTGAAAGAAATTGTTATGCCGGTCTAGAAGATTTCTTCCTGCACTTGACGAAAGCCCTACACACAGAAGGCGAGGAAAGCATTCCAGAATTGAAAAGAAAATCAAGGAGGAAAAGGCGAATGCATACCTTACCTAGGTTATCAGTCGAAGAAAGTAAGTTTCGAGAAATCGAAAAAATTTTTTTGAAAATTGGTGAGTGAACAAAAAACTTTTCCATTTTCTGTCTAGAATAAAAATTATAAATATTGCCAGCATTGTAAATTCACCTAACGAATTGATGATGATGTTCCTTATCATTACATATGCATCATTACAATATTTCATTCTGTACCTGTTTTTCTAAACCGAATTTTCCTGAAAACGTCACAATTCACCACATTTCGCAAGTCTTTAGGTAATGAACTTCGAGGAGAAAAAAGACACCAAATTTTCCATTTCAACTTGTTTATAATGCTCCTGTCCTTTGATCTTCAGGGAGTAACAATTTGATAGTGATTCAACATAAGAAATATTGCATAATGTCAGGAATTCAGAAATCTTGAAATTAAAAATTTTTCTCTATCCAAATTCAAGACCATGAAGCTCTGTGAGCTCCATTTAGCTGTGATAGATTTAATATTATCAGCATATAGAGAATATTTCCAACAAGAAAGGGCACGAAACGCTATTAGGGGCAAAGCATTTGCTCACTTTTATTGAGATACTTGAAAACTTCTCATAGAGGAGGTTACTTGATGAACACTGTATATATCAACTTCGAATATTATTTTTTGGCTGGTTGACATTGTAAATTAGGCTAGTCTATAATCACGTCATCTGCATTATCCATAGCTAGAGCTCACAGAGCTTTTAGGTTTTGAATTTATACAAAAAAAAATATTTTCATAAATTTAGTTTGAGTAACACAAGTTGAAACGGAAAATTTGGTGTCCTTGTCCTCTCGAAGTTTATTACCTAACTACCTAAATTCAATATACACTGTTTTATTGTTCTTCTCAATAGGTAGGAGACATGACTTTATAGATGTATAATCATTCTCAATTTGAAGCCACCCGATGCTCCTTGAACATTATGTTTTCCTTTGGTGTTGTTACAACATAAAAAAATCCTCCTTCTAGTCTTAGATTTTTCATATATTTGTTTTTTTCAGGTATCCCATCTAGAAAAAAAAGTAGTGACGGCATTTTCAGTACCGAAGTATGCACATTGATAGTGTTCTTGGTGTTGTTATTATTGTTACTATTGAATATAATGTTATATTACAAATTGTGGTCGTTAGAAGAAGTTCCTCCATACAGTATTCTCGACATGCAATTATTGCAGTAAGTAGAAGAAATTTATAATTTCATTCTTCATCATTCTATTCTTCAGATCATGAATCATTCTGATTTTGTATCAATACTATATATATATATTGACTATTGACTAATATTTGAGATATCATGGACACTATTCATCATTGAAATCATCATGTTATTAATGGTACCCACCAAATGAAGAAATATTCTGTACTGGATTAGTTCAGAAAATCTGAAACTGACAGGGACTGTCATTTTTATTTTGAAATCTAGTGACGTGACACGTTACGAAAACTCCTTCGCACATGAAAAACTTTTAAAAATAAGAAATACAAGGGTGTCTAAAAACATTGTACGAAACAGCTCCGTAACGCTCTTCACACACGTGTAGCCTATGAGTCCTGTAAGATGTCCTTGCAAGATTTGTTACATAAACAACTATTTCACTATTTCAAATTTATGTATCGGAATATCTGAAACCACAAGATCATAGGGGAAGCATATTTCGGAGGTTGATAGTTGAGCCAAAAATTGTAGTTCCTTTGGCTCTGGAGGTATACATGAATTATCTCAAATTATTCTCTCATATTCATCGTATTTTGCATTTTCCAAACTATTCATTCTTGTTTTCATGATAGTAACAAATAAGTAAACGTTTAGTATTCACATCAGTTCTGTAGTTGATACTATTGAAAAAGTTTGAAACATGAGGTGAATCCCAACTAGAATATGATGAATCGGTCAGAGGAATACGAAATATACATATAGAGCAATTGCTTATGTTTGGAGTACTGTTCACATGTTTGGAGCTCAGCCCCCAAACATACGTTAGAACTCTTAGATTCAATTCAGAATAGAGCTATCAGCCTAGTCGATGATACAACACTCACCAAATCATTGACCTCTCTAGAACATTGTAGAAAGGTCGGCGATCTCTGCCCTTTTTATAGATACTTCCACGGTCGGTGCTCAACGGAAATATCATATATTATGCCACCACGTGCGATTCCTAGTAGACAAACCAGACGAGCTCAGTCTGGTCACCCCTATACTGTCAGGCTCGAGACCTGTCGAACATCGCTATACCAAGCATCATTCATCAATAGAACGGCAAAGTTGTGGAATTCTTTGCCAGATGAAGCCTTTCCTGATGCTTACAACCTCCAAACTTTCAAGAAAAAGTTTCCTTCTGTCCCAAAATTCCACCGCTTCTTAACACGATGTTCCTGGAACATTATAGGTTTCCCTTTCGTGTTGTCGACAGATAAAAAAAGATCATGAATTGCTCCAATGTTGATGCATACGAGTTTAGATACTGTCGTTTTTGAGAATTCCTTCCCAAACTTTAATAATAATAATAACCAATAATAATTTAATAACCAATATCTTTGTCGATTGTTTCTGTATAACTTAGTTGATGACGGCTAAAATAGACTCGAAACGCGTCAAAACCATGATGTGTACCATATCGTCGAGACCACAATGAAAAGGGCTATTCCAATCTGATATGTCAAGATATCAAGTTGATAATGGTTGCTCAAATCAGAAACCCATAATGCCTAGTCAATTATCATAAAAGTTGTCATAGTGATGTCTCTTCAATTTTGTCTTAACTTCATTATCAACGCCAGAAAAATGAAGATTCAGAAATTCAGTTTTTTGAAAATAATTCAGAAACGAAAAAGTATATCAGAGATTTTGTGACGTCATTTTGTGGGTCCTTCACTTGCGTAAATTTTCATCCGTTCAACCATATCTGTATCTGTAGTTTCCGAGATACCCATACTGGGCCTGGACACACTGTATATTATACCCGTAGGAAAAGTATAGTACAAAACACGCGAGAAATGCTCATTTCTCACATGTTGGAAAGATTGTTGCCACATTTCATTTCATTCCGTTCTGGTTGTACAATATACTATTTCATATGGTTTGATAGTTTACGAACTTCATTATTCTCCATTTTTCAGAAGTCCTCCAAAAACTCATGAAGAATGGATCAAGCTTCTTCAGCATCAAGAAGCCTTGCATTCGGTGGAAGCACAAAAGTGGCAAAAACTATTGAAAAATTCCATACATCTCCTGAAGCAGGTACTTAGAAATAATGAATTGAAATAAAATATATCGTGTATCCCTATTCATCAACACAAATTCACAACACTATAAAGGACCATTGGGAAAAAAAGTTGAGAATATTGATTGTGTACCAAGGTCAGATGTCATTTTCCGTAGCCGATCTGTATTATCTTTTTCCACCACTAGCCATTATCTACCTATCCCTTTCTCAAATCGGAAGGGACTTTTCTTCACCTAGGTAGTTTTTTCAAATTCAATCGGCGCGGCCAGCGTCTCGAGGTGTAATTTTTGTCCCTGGGTAATAATGATATTCTTCAGTACCTTTTTGTATAGATAATTATTTGTAATTTGCGGCCATAACTGAGAGGAATAAATTAACCACACAACGAAAAACAACATTGACAGCATCCGAGTGGAAGTTACATTCCCTGTTTACTTTCTTGATTGAGTGATATTGAAGTTCACATATTTGTTAGCACATTGGTAATACAGGCAGATGCCGGCTCAATGAGAGATACGATAGGCGATATGAAGAGGAAGGTGTAACAGTCTTATTCCATAACATATAGCAACATTCATAGATAAATAGATAAATGTCGAAAGCAAAAACCTTATTGACAAAGCATCGATACATATGAAATGCAGAGTATATAAAATCAATAAATAATAAGGTTGATATGCATCAACATAATAAAATATCGTGAAAATGAACAACAACAATAACATGAAAAAATTACCACATTTCGAAATGATAGGCTCCTTTTTAATTTATCACAGTAATTTTCTTGTAAGCTATAATAAGCTTTTTCTACCAGCAAACTTTTTAATTTTCATCTGAACAGATGCTCACTTTGAAAGCCTTCTATATCATCTGACAGGTGGATGAACAATTCCCTGCTTTCATATATTATCGAGTTTTTCTAAGTATTAGGTTGGATACTGTTATAATTTTAAGTTCAATGAAAAGTGACTTACAGCGTTCTAATGAGTTTGTTCTGCACATGTTAATAAGATATTATCATTTTGAGTGATTGAAATTGAAAAACGCACATATGGCGGAGAGCGTATGTTAGGAAATCACAGAATGCCACACCATCTCCTAGGAAATAGGAACAGTTTTTTTGTTTAAATATGAAATGATCTTTCATTTACTAACAAATTTCAATTTGCTGACAGAACAGCAATGCAATTATTAAGCTATATATTAGCTGTATGTCATAAGTAGGATAAGTAAAGTAAGATAAACAATATTTACTGCTAATCTGAGTTCAAAAACAGATATTTCCACAAATTTTGGAGTTGATTCAGGTTGAAGGAGGAACTATCGAGTGATAAATTAGGGTCATCACAATATGAATTGAAAGATCTCTGCATACGAACTTATGGGGAGTTTTGTGCTAGATTAATAAGGAATGTTGAAAGGGACGTGGTATCTTGGGTTATCTCTACCGCGAACAATGAAATTTATTTTCGCAAGTAATTATTAATTTGGAAGAGTGTGAGTAGATTTGACATTATCGTCTTTTACAGAGTGGCATGATTTTGAATTGTGTCCTTATCGTTTGGTAATTGTGATCCTGGATCGGAATGTTGTTCTTGAAAGCAAGAAATCTCAATAATTTATTCTGTCCACTCTCTTTGAATGGACAGTATATAGGGGGTTCCAAATAATGACTCAAATTTAAGCTTGCTGTTGACGAAGGTGGGGTATAAGGAGATGCTAGTTTTCGATTTATGGAAATCCTTGCGCCGTTTCTTTTTATGAACTCATTTATTCTGTTTGCTCCATTGATCATTTTCATATGTATGAGTATTGAAAGTCCATTTCGTGTCTAACGTGACACCTAGATCTTTAGTTTATTGATTATATGTTATAGTTGTTGAAATACGTGTGCCGAATGATATTTTTGTTCTCATAATATGTTATGGCGAAACATTTGGTTGGATTCAAAAGAAGGACTACTTCTCTCGCAGTATTCAGTGAGTCTATCAAGGTCGCTCTGAATTTTTGAGCAGCCTTTGAAGTTTTCCACGATAGAAAATATTTTCAGATCATTTGCGTAAAGCAATATATGACAATGTTCGAAACAAATTTTTGTAAACAACGAAAAAAACAGAGGACCAGAGGATCCTAAAAATTGCTGACGATTAAGGCTTGGTCCTTGTCCTTGACATCGAAGGTATTATGCTGGTGCACTAAGACTGAGTGAGATTTTCGGGTATGAAAAATCACAATTTGCCATCGTCTCCGACGAAAACGCCATATTTGTGGCACTGATTTACGACACTCGCCTGCTCGCGTCGTTAACTTCATTGAATAATAGCCACAATAGTATGCTCGTTGAATAATATTCTATCGACACATTAAATAAGAGCCATGAGTTGACATGCTTCTTGTTTCACTCAATGATAAAAATATGAAAAAATCACACTGAATAACGTTATAACTTCGATTTATTATGTCAAATCATAGATTGAACACACAGTCTAAGTGAATGTTCACCATTCTGTTGGATGCATTTATTTATACGTCCTAAAATGCAGATTATTATATCAAAAATTTGAGTTTTGAGGTTGATATTAAGTATACCTTAGTTGATAGAAAAGCAGAGCTTTAACCTGAAGACAAAATTAGTTCACATTTAGCATCTTCTGAAAAGTGCATAAAAGTATATACCAAGTTATGGTTTTTCTAGTTTGTAAATTCTTATGTAAACATTTCAAAAACATCCTGTATTTCTTTTATTATCAAAATTTCGATCGATGCAAATTTGCTCAAATCGTATTATAAGGAAGTCAAAAGGCAATTATTCTTCTACTTAAAATAACTTGAGGACTTCCCTGTATTTTATTGTCGAAGTTAACGGATATTCTCAATTCAAGAACACGATAAAAAATTACATTTTCAGAAGAGAAAATATTCTCAATTATCTCCAGTAAAACGAATACGAAATCAATAAGCTTGATTCTATTCCTAGCAACATGATCATGATCACAGATGAATGTCATGAAGTGAATGACAGAAGATTTTCTAATAGTTATGTAATCAAAATAGTAACGGAACCTCTTTGAAAAGTGTCATTGTTACCATCTTGTAAATGTACTATTTTTTCAGGCAGAAGAATCTCTGAATGAACTACAACGCTCTATCCATTCGACGTACACCAGCAAGTTGGTATCCATCTTGCAGAATCAGGCTGAAGAAGCATTGGAAACTAAGGAGGATTTATAGATTATCTATGGTCAGTTGTTTAGTTAGTCTAATCCGCTATACTGTCATGAAGGGTGGCCCAATGACAGCTCTTCACGTAGTTTCAACTGTAGAATATAGAAATTCCACAAAAATATGTCTCCTACAGAAGACGGAAAAGCCGGAAATCTTGGATAACCATGTATATATCTGGCAAGAAGGGTCCTATATATATTGTTGAATTCTCCACTATTAAGTCACTGCGCACTGTGTTATTATTTTTAGTGTAGATTTTATCAAATGTTCCTCATACACTTATAGTGAATAAAATATCAAGTTGTCAGTCAGTATCTTCAATTCACCTTTTTTTTGTGTCGTGATCGTGTAAACATCTGATTTGGAATGAAACAAAAACAAAACGAATTGAAACTTGTTTTTTTATTCAACAATAATTTAAAGATGATATGTAATAATTGATTACATCATGAGAAAATATTCACTTAAAATTCAAATATCAACAAGTTGTAAATGATGGATCTCTATAGGAAACACAGGTATGATTATTTCAACCTTGTATCATGATGATGAATAAATTGATTGTCCGAACAGTGCCCAAGATACAAATAAACATAAAACACGTGAATATTGAATGCATAATTACCCTTGAACGGTTTCTAAGGTCGATTATTCAACTCGATCGTTTCCACAACTGCACACCTTTTTTGCTTCCTCTCTTCTATAATGATTTTTCTTATCGATATTACAAATGCTGAAAAAAGGAAATTGGAATTCCTCCAATATTTTGAGGCACTGCTTTGACAATCCTTGAATTAAGGCTAAACATCACACATTGAATTCGTCTGGCATTTCAGATAAGTGGAAATCCTATTAGGTTTGTTTTTGAATCACCCTCTACAGATGAAAATGCAAACAAGAGCCCATTATCATTTTTTTTTCACTCCAGAAGTGAAATCAATCACCGCTCTGTTGCTGGGTGTTGAGGTTGTTGACAACAAGTATCAAATTGAATATAAAGTATGACTCCCTGTATATCTATGTAGGTACCTATTATTATTGTCACATGATTTATCGACTATCTATCTTTGTACTGCAACATTAGAATTGACTATCTAAAACTTTTGTACCAGATAGGTTAATCTTATTTACTTTTATTGAACTGATGTTCTGAAAAAGCACCTTTTCATGACTGCTAAAAATGCAATATTTCAGTTGAAGTAATAAAAATAAATTAATTGACAACATTGTAAGTCGATTCATGAATAGTATATAAAAATATTATTGAAAATATCCACATTTCCTAAAACTAACATAATATCTAAAATGTAGAAAATGGTGCATGAATCGAAAAAATCGTGTAAATAAATCATTGCTGATAAATATTACATAATAAATGCTTTAAAAAATTGATCAACAATGTAAATAACTAAATATACTTCCAGCAGAATAACTTCATATAATCAATAATATACTCTGCCACTCTCGTCAATTTTTTTGTCAAGGATTTGATATTTTATACTTCAGCCTCTTCATGCTTCTGTGCGGAGTCTGCAAAAAATCAAAATTTTGATTAGTATAAAATTATTCTTTCGATACCAAACTTGAATTTTCCTGATTATCTAGTAAATACAGGGTGGCCCAAAAGAAACCGACAAACTTGAAGGGGTGATAGGGGACATCAAAACAAGCATTTTTGTTCATTTAAACATATGTCCGCAAATGATCCGTTTGGGCTGTAGAGCAAAAAAACTGTATGCTACTCAAAATGTTGACAATTTAAGTCAATGCAAAGATAGCACCACCGTCGGTTCATTGAATCGCGAATCCTTTGGAATATTGGAATATTCCGGCAATAGCTTCTACATGGTGACAACTCGCCATTATCCTTGCTAACAGATCTTCCTCATTACTTAGAGGTGTTTCGTAGACTAAACTTCTCAGATGACCCCAAAGAAATTTTCAAATGAATAGATAACTAGCTTAATATTATGACGGCAACTAATAAAAATAATAAATTTTACGACGATCCCATGATAGGAATTTTTGAAATGTTTATAAGAAGGAAATGTTTCAGTACCTTGTGGTCAACTGAATCAAAATCAAGTAAAAAAATTGTGTATGATTTAAATGTTTTTTTTCTCTACAGCCCAAACGGCTTATTTGCGGACATATTTTTATAATAACCCTCTATCACACTTTTCTTCGGTATCTTTTTCGGTATCTTTTCGGAACAACCTCTATTGGTGAAACATTAATCTGATGATGACACAAGATGTATCAATACTCAAGTAATATTGGGAATGTTGAAATGATGGATGCATAATTTGTTCTGAAAATAGAAGAGAGAATGTAATTTGTTATTTTTCAATTGCGAGGGTTATGCTCATGTTTGCAATCGTGTTGATGGGATGATGAAACTTTCAATATCTTGCTCATTATTTGATTTAATTATGATATCATCACTTTGATATAACTACTGCTAGTCTAGAAACATTTTACCAAGTATCAATAACTGTCAATTGCTGGAGCACAAATGTGTAGTTCTTGAAATCGTGTTAGAGAATACGAACTATCAATCATCAATTATGTGTCAATTTGCACCCACTCCAATATGATGAATAGAATATTGCGTGTTTCATTATCAATATTTTCCTATTATCGATGTGATAATTGTAACTCTCTCTACAAGTTGAAATTGAATTATTGGAAATGTCTGAATCAAATGCAAACTGGCTGTATATTCAAACGTTAGCAATTTTTACAAGAAATGTTGGCATAACCATCACAATTTATTGAGAACATCCATCGTTATTTTCCCCTTTCCTCGACATTATTTGAATTACGAAAATGTCATATACATTTCAATCTCAGTGACTCGCAAACAATGTTTCTTCTATAGCTTATGCATAGTATTCATTAAGGTCTCGTATCACGGGAATTATTATAACTCTGGAAGAAAGATCTGGATGGATGAATATAATAACGATCCATAAAGATCTGGAGTCGCAAAATATCCATTTTAAATTAGTAAGTGATTGTTGTCTTCAATTCATCATGACACCTTTTTCCTGTAATAAATGTCATTGATTCAACGATTGTTTCAAACTTGGACTCGTCGAAGATATAATACCTCAAAGATTCATGCACTTTTTCAAGAGAATCATTTGAACATCAAGAAGAACAAAGGGCAACAATTCAACCAAAGCCTGTTCTTCATAGCTTTTTCATAATTTGAAATATTTTGTCATATTGTTTCTTTGATTGCAACAGTGGCGATGGAAAATTAACAAGAGTGTTCCTAACATCAAATTAATATCTGTCAAGATATATTTAGATTTTATTATGTATTATTCTTTCATACATATCATATAGTTCCATTTGAAATTATTTGATTATGGTTCATGGCTAACATTAACGCCCTTTGTATTCTTCCTCTTAAGGAATATGTCATTATATTTCGTGGATTGTGATAATTTTTCGGTACATTTAAAATGGATATTCCGCAATTAGAATTCTTTGAGGAAAAACCATGTCATTAATCTGTGACAATCTCAGAAAATCAAAAATATTTTATGTCTATACATTTTTCGTGAATACTCTTGCTATAATTCGCTGAGTATGATTTCTTGTAGAACAAAAGTTCCACGAAATACAACTGGTGACCGACCTCAATGAAACACCCAATAGTTCAGAAACACAAACAAAAATTAGAATAGATCAAAAATATTGATGACGCAGTGTATGGTGAAATTTCCATTTGAAATTGCATTTGAATAAATTAAAATATATAATCTCTGAACGAATTTTCGCCTTTCCCCTATTATTCTGCTCGAGGTATATGTATTTACCAATGAATTCTGAAAAAAAAACATTTCATATCACCTAAAATAGATATTGCAATAAACATTGGATTCAGTACGGTTGGGATTTCATACATGATGCTCTACTTGACAAAGAAACCACTCAAATATACAAAACTGAGATTATTGATTATTTTTTCATGTCAATGATAGTGAATATGGTCCAGATGACAAGGCAACGCTGTAAGTTCATTTGTTCTTTACGTTAGACGTCAAAAGGTTCATGGTGAATTTATATTTAAGTAAGTAAGTAATGATTATGGTGCTTTTTGACACTCAAAAAACTGACATTTGATACTACCACGCAATCTAGATCGTGACCCACCTGAAAGCGAGACACTTCCCTAACATTCTTTATTTATCCATCAAATTCTGAAAAAAACTTCATTGTAAGCTAGTGCTGAAAAAAAATCTCAAGATCGTAATGCAATTTTTCATTTCTAAATAAACCTAAGCTCACTCTGTACATTTTTAGAGGTGAAAATTCAAGATTTATCAGTAGTTTTTTAACGAAAAAAATTGACGTCATTGACTATGAAATTGACTATGAAAAAATATACGATAATAATGATTTTGTGGTCGAATGAAAAAATCATATGAAGTATTTGAAGGATTGAAAAATTATATGAATAATCAAATGCGGCAAATGAAAGAATCGAATACATATTTTTTTCCTGCAGTTATCCACAATTTTTGTTTCTCTACAGAATACGGAATCTCTCTTGATAACAATGCGATTTTGTACATGAAATTCTATAACATAATCCGTTGCAGGGTGTCCTCAATCTATTGGTGACTTCTCGTATGATTTCTCGTATGAAATTGCTGTTTGCATTTTTTGAGTTTTCTTCCCTGAAAATGTACACAGTATGCCTGTTCCAAGTAGAGTTTTTCAAGTGGTGAAGTTCAAGAAAGTGTTTCTCGAAATTGATTAATGACTGAAAATTGCGGGAGGTGTTTCAACTGGGTCACACTTTGTGTCAATATTCCAATGTTCCTTAGAGAAGAAATGAATCAAGTCGGCATACTTATATAATTTAATGAGATAATGAAGAGCATTAGCGGCTTTACCGCGCGAAATAAAATCAAAGAAGGTAATGTATCAGAGAAATGATTATGTTGTCATAAGCGTTATTCTCAAGTACAACACAACTCTGAGGAAACTTTAATGTCTGTTCGAAAATAGAGACAGTGATGAATCGATCTGTTATAAAATATTTTATGGACAGAATATTGATTCAAATCAATTTTAGATGGATATAGGATGATTTTTAGGTGTCGTGACATTGCTATATCCATAAATTTAAGAGTTACTATGTTGGTTGAATCAGAGAATAGTTGTATTTTCTGAAGGTGATTCAATGTGCGTTCACAGAGTTGTCAAATTGTATATACTTTCTGAAATGAGGCAAAATATTAGAATGGCCTGAAACTTATTTCTCAATGTACTCGATAACCTTGAGTCCTACGAAAAAATATCCATGCAAAGATTACATGACTTTTGTGCAGTTCATGATGACGTCATTAGATTATAATCAATCTGACATCAATCTTCCGAGATATCAATTTCATTTTCTCAAATAAGGACTTGGATTTTTTATTCCATTTTTCGGAAGAGCTTTTTATTCCATCTATTTTTATTTCCCCTAATTTGTAACTTTTTTTTTTCGATTTCAATGAAAACTCTTTCATGGGACCTAAATGGTTAACTTCGGGTTACAGAACGAGAGTTCCTGTCGATATACAGGATAATTAGTTTCAAACTGCGAGAACAAACTAATGTTTCTCTAAATAGGAACACCCTGTATTCTTCACTTCATTGGATAGAGGGCAAAGAGGGCGTTTTATACTGTATACTCGAGCACTTTTTATCAAGTACTCATGAGAACAGCATAAATTTTGAGATTGAAAATGTATAACCAGAAGCGGAATTTTTCTTTGAAATATGTTATGCAAACAATTCGAAAAATACATGCGTTGTATTGGGTATGGAGAGCCTTTTCGAGAAATAAAAATTAGAATCCAGCTCCGAATCATTACTCTCTCTACTCACAGACAAACCTACTACATATGATACAAAATCGAGAATTTTCATCAAATCATATCTCGAATGCACAGCTCAAACTTTAAGATTGTCTCCCACGCGATATACACTCGATATATATCATTGATATTGGAATTTGAGAGTTTGGAACCCCAACCATATAGCGGATGAATTCAGCATGTCACTGACCCACTGATTATTGAAAACTGCTATTTCATAAAAGAAAGTATTTCTATCCAAGTCTGGCAAACTGTATGTAATACATATAACTATTGCATCATCTATATCTTTATTATTCATTATCAGACAACTCGCGCACTTGAATGGTTGATAGATAAAATAATAATTTCAGTGGAAGAACAATTGGTTTACTGTTGGTAGTATTTTATTTTATAATTCTTTCAACTTCAATATTCAAGTTTTTACAGATTTTTGGAATTTTCTCTTCTTGTTTCTAAAAATGAAAATATATATTATATCAATTATTTCAATATATTTGTAGTAAGGACAGATTATTGATCTGCCCCAAAATGTCACTGCGCTTGAAATTTAACCTTCAGATACGTTATTTGTCAGTGACACCTTGTTTTTGAAAAAAAATTGGATGGCAAATATATTGCAGATGTCAAAATTTCTGGTGGATGTTTCAGAAACGAATCTGCTCCCGTTTTCCAATACAGTGGAAAAATGTTTTCCTTCTAAATCGTTTCGATTCAGACAGTTTCGATTCGTTTCGACAGAAACAATTTCTTGGTGTACCAGAAACGAGGAGAGAACATCCCATAAATCTGTAATAATATACCACCTCCTCGATTAACCTACAGGACGAATTCATCATCCGTACCCAAAAATCACAAAATGAAATACATTTCTATCTTATTACAATTTCCCATTCGTCCAATTTCAATGGTTTCATTGGTGTTTATGATCTAAGGATCAAAATAAAGCGACGCAAATATGGCGCATACCAGCAACTTTTATTTATACATTTAATATATAAATTCTATGAAATAAGAGCCAGAACAACATAATTTCAATTCAAATCAGGGAATATGAAGAAATAACAGATGAATTTCGATTCATTTACGTTCATGCGAAAAAAATCTAATTCATTTATATTCACAAAGATTGATTGCTTTATTATTGAAAATATTCTGCTGAAAGTTCATAATACACACTATTCATACTTCGATTATCTTATTTGATGAACATTTCAGAAACACCTCAAAAAATCGTGTCTTAATAATATGGACATGACATGGACATGGACACGCATATTTGATAGGCAACAAAATAACAAAATAAAATCACCAAAATATCAAATATGATAACACACAGTGCAATTGCATTCTATAACTGTGAAATAGCTAACTTCATCAATTCGAATTCTGAACATTATGAATTTGCATATGAAAGAAGGAAACATAAGTAATTTTCGTTGGATGAACACTCTTCAGCTACTTAATTTTGAATACTGAATTTTGAGTTCAGAGAGACTTTCATGAGGAGTTGAATTTTGAAAGGAATCAACATTGAATATTTTCCATTCTCATCAAGAAATCTGTTGGCATAGGAAATTTCAAAAAAGTCAAATAATATTTCCAATATTGGAAAAAATCATGCTAAAATTGCCATGTGGACGGATACCATTCAGATATGGCACCTTATTTCATTTCGTTATAATGTCTAGTACTCGTATTTCATCTTGAAAGAATTTCCGAAAGGAACACAAATTGAAATTAATTACTCATATGCCTAGAATATATGATTCAATGACCCCTATATCACGAAGCTCAATTATTATTCGAGAGATTATTTGAATAGTACAAAAATGATTGATTTAATTGGGTCGTTGCTTGATTATCTGGTGATTGAACTAATGACAATATATTGAGTTATCTTTCATAAATTGCCGACAGAAATTCCAATAAATGATGAATGAGACTGATTTTTCAGACAATGAGATAAAGAAGGTTTGTATAGTTCAAAGTTGAGCAATGTTTGGGCACGGAAGAAGAAGAACAAATCAATAACAAACAGAAACCAATCAAGAACAGAAGAGAATGGGTTTTGACATACAGTTTTATTCAAACATTCATGATGCCTTTAACCTTCAGAAACAAATTCAACAAACTAAACAAAATCAACATCAAGAATAACGAATATTACTTTGATTGACCTGGGTTAAATTAAGAAATTGCGCCATACTTCATCACCAAGGCAGTTATTCAAATTAATAGAAGTAAGACACAAGAGTAAGTATAATGTTAAAAACAATTATTCTCATTTTGGAAATGTGCAGTGATTTATATCACAGTAAGGTCAGGGTAGAAATCTTCATAACTGAAGTGTGTTTCTTCTAGATCATATTGAATGATTCGCTGAACATTCAACGGGTAAAGAAAGGGCTTCCGACTTGAAAATGCATGTTTCTTCATCTCATATAAAACTGAGAAATAATTCTATTAGGTAGCTAACATCTTCTCATAGAGAAGAGTTTCTCTATGAATGACAGTTTTGGAGATTTCTTTTTGTTATTGGAAACAAATCTTGCATTTGATTTCGTGGATGGAAGAATCACTACTTGTTACTTGCTTTGGGGTAATTTCCTGAAATGCACCCAGTAGGATTGTTCCTCACAGGTTTCATGATATTTTCAAGTGAATCATGAAAACCATTACTATTTTCAATTGCCTCGATCAACATGAATAAAAATCAATATTTTCAAGAGAATATAAATTTTTGTTTATTGAAACAAGGGTTTGAGAATTCTCGTGAAAAATTCATTCTGAAATATTTTATCAGTTTGCCAGAAAATATCATGTATTATGGACCAGAAGAAAGGAGCGGAGACTTTCTGATACTTTTTTTGTGTATTCCAATGACAACCCACATAATAGTTACTTTTCAGCGATTATTCAATATCAGGACGGTTATAGTATATTGTAGCAATTTAATTCAGAAAATTCTTGACACCCTATGACTATGCATATAGACAAATTAACTTTCTGTTCATTTCTTATCAGCACTTTCATTACGCAATTGAAGTTGGAACTTCCAATGATGCTCTACCTAATAGATTGATCTTCTGATTGTCAACAATGAACTGACAAACTAATTCCACAATTGAGTTCTAATAGACAGTTTCAGTTTGTAATAAAATCGAGGATATTCATTATAGATCTACTAATTTGATAATAACATTTATTTTATAAAATATTTGCAATGGATATGAATTAATATGAATATTATAGTGAGAATGTGAAATAAATGCTATAATGGCCAGTTTTTCAGCATCTTCATGAATGAATCCAGATTTTTCTTCTCGACATAAAATGAATGCTACCAGAGTTAGTTATACAATAAATGAACAAACTCTAGGTAAAAATATTAATTTTATAATTGATCAGTAACCTTGAAACCGAGCTTTAATAATGACTATATGAATAAATAATAGACTTTCACCGACATAATATTCATATTATTGAGCTATCATTGACAGTTTCATCATGCAATTGAAGATGTCAATGTGGGATTGGATTATTGAGCTCTCATAAGTCACTTCTACAATTGATTAGTAATCTTTCAATGTTCGCTATCGTTCATACAGATATAACTATGAGAAATGATCTCTAGTGAGAGAGGTGGCGCCTGCGTCAACAACAGCAAATTTTCTCGATATCACTGACATGTTGATTATTTATCAAGTGTTGTTTGAAAAAAGATTATGTTTGAAGAAAAACTACACGAAACCATCAAATGTGCACCTTTCTCAAAAATCGTATCATTTTTTGAGATTTCAAGATAATAAATATCAAAGATAATATAGAAACTTGAAGAATTGAAGAAGAATAACTCAGATCCAACTGAAATGTTCACAAATAAGTTTGAATTTTTAGTAAATACGTCTACAAAAAACGATAAAATCGAAAAAACCAACCAATTGTTGCATTATTAATACTAGATGAAATTATTGAACTCTCAAAATATATTTAAATGAACATAAATCATTGATGATCAGGGATCTCTAATAGTTTCAGACCTTTCACTACCACTATTATTATTTTAGTTTATTGTAGACATTTTCATCACTGCAATATATTGTCCATATGTATTTTTACCATTATGATTATCATCACCTATTGTAGCTTATATTATATTTATATTGTTAGTTCATATTTATTTTTACCATTATGATTATCATCACCCATTGTAGCTTATTTTACCTAAAGGAAATGTCTAGCTGTGTGCAAGTTTCGAAGTAAGAATTTTTGAATTTCCTGCATGAATTTTATTTAATAATTCATAGCGAAGCGATTTCTGTTAGGTCATTATCAGTGCAGACCTGCAAGTAAATAAATTAATTGTAAAATAATTTTGACTGAATAGAAAATTGAAATTTTGAAAAGAAAAACGATAAGACAACATGATTCCAAGATACATTGTGATGAGTATCACATATTGAAATATACAAATTATTGGAGAATCCAATCCAATAATGGATTGATTTTTCTTGTAGACCTGACGAGTAAGTATCCTAAACTTCTCAAAATTAGGATTTCCTTTTTTTCAATTCATTCACTTCCACGTAGTTACTGATGATGACAACGTAACGGTCCAGAGCGGACGAGAGTGAATTAGTGAATGAAATTCTTGCAAGAAATACAAAAATTCTTTTGTTGATTAATTTACCAGAGGCAATTTACTTCTGAAATCCTTCAGTATTTTTTCAACCTATGTCTCTTCTCTTTTCCATTAATTTACCAGCTGTGTTCTTTGAAATTGTACTTCATATGTATAAAGTAATAACACATTTTATGATTTCAAATCCAAAAATGCAGTGAAATATTTATATAGTTTCGTATTTGGAATTGCAAAGCTTAAAACAACATCTCGTGAATCGAAAATTCCGCCATGTTGAAAATATTGCCCTTGAGTATGATGAAATCGACTATGCACATACATTTTCAAATCAGAACCCAGAATAATTCTAATGTGCGTTTTAGACGGGGCAGCCTTTTGGCGTTCGCCGCATCATCCATCAAACATTAATCACAGCACCGAATACCTATATTCCCTCTGCCCACCCACGTCCCCGTCGCCCTTTGAATGTCTGCTCCTATCCAACAGCCTACCTTTTTCTCCGCCCCCTCTGAGCGGTTCGGCTGCCCTATTATCGTCTCTACTGAGTTGGGCGGGCGCCTTCGTCAGCTTGATGGCGAACATGGCCACAGAACCGACGGTTGGCGGGATGCCCGCCAGCAGCAAGGGCATCGTGTAACTGCCCTGCCTGTCGAAGATGATGCCTGCCACGTAAGGGCCTATCGTCAGAGGGATCGCGCACAGGCCGAGAAGGAAGCCGATTGCCTGCGTGGCGCCCTCTCTGCCGCATATGTCGAACGCTATCGGACCTGCGCACAATTGTTGGTAAGTGGAGTGTGGCGAAATTTGTTGCAAATTTCCCTGTGCAACTAAATTGCCGTGAATTACTTATTGGGTTTCTCATGCTGATATACATATACACACCCCTTCTGGATTTCCAAGACATGTATGAACACCTCTTAAAAATGAATCTCGTCATAGGAGAAAATGAGAAGAAGAAAAAGATTGCTTTGCTTGAGAGCTCTGTATATTTCTCCTGTCTGTCCAAAAATCTATTGAAGACATAAAAACATGCTTTTGATCAGCTCGAAGAGTCTGATCAGTGGACATTTCCAGCAATGGTTTACACATGTGTGGTTTCGACCATGAAACTGAAAATGTACATTCCAGTTTGTCAGAGAGCTAACATAGAAAGATGAAGAATCATTTCGGTATCCATTGATGAGGTGTTGTTTGGAGGAAAACATTCAACGTTGTTTGATCTCATGTAGGTTCCCCAAAAATGAAAAGATTTCATGACAAAGATCCTAGAAAGCTAGTAAAAATTCATCAAAATGTGATGATTTAGTGATTTTCAGGATTTGTGAAAATCTAATCTATATATTCTTATACATCATTTTGAATAGAAAAAATACAGAATCCAATGAGATTATAAAATACAGAGGGTAGTTCATTGAAAAAAAAGTTTGTGTCGTATTTTCAAAATCATACCCGGAAACAAAAATTACGCCAGTACGTCACTAGATTCTCTGTATAATTAATTCTCTGTTTAGACAGTTCACCAGTGAGTCTAATAACTTCGTAGAAATAGAAAAGGTTCAAAAAGCATAAATTTCCGAAATCGCCCTGTATCTTAAAAACAGAAACAGTTATGCAAAATCTGATTAAACCATCTAGACCGAGAAACCTGATGACTGTACAGTCTCAACAATAAGGAATGAACACATTGATATGTTATATCATCAAATGGATAGATCCGGTGGGGTTAAGAAAAACTCAACTACTATTCACACTTCATAAGATGTCGGAAAAGAAAGATATTTTATCCATACGAAAAAAAAAAAAACAAATTTTGATAGAGAATACCTATTTCGTACAGATTATATATACAGGTTGATTGATTGGAACGGTTCATTAGAAGTTTCTGGCGAACCAGTGTCATTTTGAAAGTTGGGAAGATCGCATAAACGAACCCGCTCTATCTTTCTGAAATAATTCAAATAATGCAGTGTTGCCTATATATATATATATATATATATATATTTTCAGAATCTACAACAATTTTCTGAAAACTCTGAATATTTCCCTATACCTATCTGTAAGCATTTTTAAGTAAATAATTATTATGTATTTTTTTTTCTTACAAAACATGACTTTCCAAGAAAGTCAATATTTTTCAGCTGTGACTTACTGAGACTATGAATCAAAGAGAATACCAGGAGGCTCATTGTCCTGTAGTGATACAAAAATTCATTTGATCTATTCACTTGAAAAAGTGACTGGAATTCGATTTTTTCATCATTGCATTGAAAAGCACTTCAGATTACCTATCTACCCAAGTTTTTGAAATATAAGCAATTATTGGAGATCCTCATGTAACATTATAGTCATCCAAAAATCTCACGAAGTTTATTGATAGATGGCTATGGAATTGACAGGTAATGTGAAGAGTTGTCAATCTCCAGTGTCACATAAACATAAATTATAAGTGTTGACTTTTTGTTAGTTTGATTCATATCAACCAGCAGAATAGAAAACGATGATTATTCAAACAGATATTTTGAATTCGTTTTATATCCATGGAGAATGTCATAGGGTTATCGAAAGAGCTTGCCGTTTGTTCAATCTGAGATATCCTCATCCACAACCAATAACTAATTCATTTCTTCACATAGTATCGATTTTCTCCATTCCAGTTCTCACTCATTTTATAATTAATATCCATTATAATCTTCACATTCTTGAATTTTATCAAGTATGATTCTATTAGCCTCAATTTTCATTCAGTTATTGGTTGTAAATGAGTATATCTCAGATTGAACAAACAACATGTTTGAATAATCATCATTTTCCATTCTGCTGGATAATCAAACCATCAAAAATTCATCACTTATGATTATTATTCATCTGAGATGAACACCGTGAGATTTGTGGACGATTACAAAGTTAAACGCGAGAATCGCCAATAGTTGCTTATATAATTCAAAAACTTGAGTAGATAGGTATAGGTATGATATACATGAACGAGTAGGTGATCTGAACTGCTATTCAATGCAATGATAAAATATATATATTTGAAAAAAAAAAGAATTTCAGTCACTTTTTCAAGTGAATAAATTGAATGAGTTTTTGTATTACCCTGTATAAAATTAATGAGATCTTACTACAAGACAATGAGTCTGAGTGAGTAACAGCTAAAAAATATCGACTTTTTTGGAGAAATATAAAATAATTATAAACTCAAAAACTCTTACTGAAAAAAGCTTACATACAGGTAAGGGGAAATGTACATTTGAAATGGCAAAGTTGCTACTACTTTTTGGTAGAAGCGGCAACACCACATTATCGAAATTATTTTACAAAGATAGAGCAGGTTTGTTTATGCGATCACCCTGTATGGCAATGTAGCAATGATATATATACTTACCCGTCACGAATGAAACCACCATGTACTTCAGTAATCGAACGTTAGAAGAGGCATTCTAGATGAACACTTAACTTCGTGAATTATCATGATATAGTTATATATAAATTATATGGTATATTTGTATCTGCAAAACATGCACATCTAGAGAATGTAAAATTATAGGAGAGCTACTTTGGCCAACAGTGGAAACAGTGACTTTCGGCATATTTTACCAACACAATAACTATTTTTCATCTGGAACAATCTAACTTTCATCAGCAATTGTATTGATTTTGCGATACCTGACCTTGTCGGTTCGGGGACTTTCAGATGACCATAACCTACAGACATCTTCAAACACCATGAGTCAATTGAAAGTTACTATAAGCCTATCTTTTATCGAGAGGAAGGTCCTGAAAGCAACTGCGGCATTCTGGGCGTGCAGGAGGACGTTTGGGGGAACGTGGGGGCTCAAGCCCAGCATCCTTCATTGGATGTATACAGCCCTCATACGGCCAATGATAACTTACGGGGCCATCGTATGGTGGCCGGGAACACTGACAGGCAAGTCGAGGATTCAGCTCGATAGAATCCAACGACTGGCCAGCATCTCGATAACAGGAGCAATGAGGACGGCGCCGTCAAGGGCACTGGAGACTCTAATAGGACTGCCACCTCTGAACCTATGTGTAGAGCATGAGGCGATGAAGGCCGCCGCTCGCTTGCAAAGTTCCAACCAGTGGAGGAGCGAGGGAACGTACGGCCATTCTCGCCTCTGGAATCAAATGACTGATGATTGCTCCTCACTCAGCATGAAAGGGGACAATATAACACCTATTATTCGATTCAGGAAAATGCCCCAGGTCAAAATTCCAACAAGGAGGGACTGGGAGCAGAATAAGCACTGCATGGTACCCACCAAGGGTATCATCTGGTATACAGATGGCTCTAGGATGGGAGAAAGCGCAGGTGCGGGGGTCTATAGGCAATCTCCAAGGGCACGATTTTTCAGGCGGAAGTATTCGCAATACTCGCATGTGTTCAAGAGAACATAGAAAGGGGCTATCATGGCCGGCAAATCACTATATGCACTGACAGCCAGGCAGCAATCAAGGCACTGATTTCGTACAGAGTGACCTCCTCCCTGGTGTCAGAATGCATAGACAGCCTACAAAGGCCTACAGCGACGAATAAAGTCTGTCTTCTGTGGGTCCCTGGTCACTCAGGGGTACCTGGTAATGAAATGGCCGACGGTCTGGCCAGGAAGGGTGCGGAGGGCTCAGTGATTGGCCCAAAGCCAATACTGGGGGCACTCGATCCTGGAGCAATTCTAGAATGGCGGGAATCGTGATGAAGAGATTTCAGAATAGCTGGGCGGAGGCTCCAGGAATGAGGCAGTCCAGACTCCACATAGGAAATCCGTCACGAAGACAGACAAATGCACTCCTGGATTCGAACAGGAGAGAGCTGAAATTGGTGGTGGGGCTCCTGACAGGGCACTGCCCCTTGAACAAATATCTCAACACGATCGGAATTGTAGAAGATCCTGAATGTAGATGGTGCCTTGAGGACGAAGAGACTTCTACTCACATCCTCACTGAATGCCCGGCGGTGGTAGCAGCAAGGGAAATACATCTTGGGGGCAGCATCCTGAACCCAGAGGATGTGAAAAAGATTCGGCCAAGGAAAATGGTATCTTTCGCCCGCGAAATTGGCCTTCTCCACGGCTGACTTACGATCCCAGGAGTTGTGGGTGCACAACGGGTCCGAAGAGGTGGCCTAAGTGCGTTAGGTCTCAGACAGCTCACTTTCTTACATTACATTACATTACATTAAGCCTGTCTTGAACACATCGATGATGAGTTATGACAATTTTCTTTCGCATCATAGTCCGCAGAAAATATCAACCACATATGTAGCTACTACTTAAATTTGTTTTTTTTTAACGAGAAACTTACCTAAGAGAGATATGAAGCAACCGTCCACCAGACCCATACCAAGCGAGATCACTATCAACCACCCATAATGTCCAGCAGAAAATGGCAACATCATCGTCAGCACCCCTATGGTGAAGAAACTCAACTGTTGAAGATATATGCGGTTGACTTTGGGCAAATCCGCAATATATCCAAATATCAGCCTACCTAATCCTAGAATAGAAATATAAAAGGGTAACAAGATCTTCCATAAGGATCCATAAAGTGACTAATATAATTTGTATATTTATACATACAGGGTGAGCCAAAAATGTGTACCGAGCTTTCTGGGGGTGATAGTACATTTAAAAATAAGTATAGTATGATCGATAAACTTATGGCCCAAAATGCATATTAAGGGAGATATATCCTTCGGAAGTTGATAAAATTCAAATAATTTCTCCGCATAACTTCTAAATGGTGGAAGCCACCAGATTGAAACTTTCTGCATAAATGTATATTGTTGAAATACATTATTTCATTACACTTCTACATTTGTCATATTGTTATAAAGGGTGTTTTTAGAAGGTGTCATGATTTTTTTGGGACATCTTTTTTCCTTGTATTCGTTTTGGTAAAATAATGGAAACATTCAATGGAGCGAAAAAAATTACATGAAAAAAGTACTCTTATCCAAACAAAAAATTGAGCCGTTTTCGAGATATTTGAGTTTTTTTAGTCACACGATGTCAGCAGATTAATTCATCACGAAATTCATGGGTAACGATATTTTGGCAGGCCATGAAAGGTTAATTTTGTACTTAATTTTGTCGATGATATTACCTTCCTGTGCCGTTAAAAAGCAACAAGTACATAACAACAAATCTGTCCCAACAAGGTTTGTATAATAATAAAAATTTGAAAACGTTTTTAGTAGTTTTAATTAATAATTTTGAATGGAAAGAGAGTGATAAAACAAATTAAATTAGCTGTTCGAAATGTCCACTGTTTTTGGTAATACATATTCTGAGGCGTTCACGTAAATCATTCATCAAACCGTTCAAAGTTTGGTGAACACTACTGAACAGCTAACCACATATTATCCCCTTTGAAACACGTTGTCGCTTACCCTCACCCCAGTATTGCCAACTAGAAATAACAAAATGCAGGCTATAAGAATAAAGATTTTTCAATTTTCCCCCAATACGATATGATCACGCAATAGGTGACAGGAAAAAATTCAACCTGGAAATATGATCATCCTCCTTTATTATCATATGTGTACACTTTGTTCGAATGGAAGTATTTACGAACGAAAATAGCTGGCATCGTTGGTGTTGATCCGAATAACCCAAAGTTCAATAACAAATTTTGAAATAATCCTAGAGGTGTGCAATCGAAAATCATCGAATATTGATAGAAATTCGAACCGACCCACTGAATAAATCTCCGCATTCTTAGGTAAATCACCATGTTTAATCGAAATGTTTAGATTTTATCAATACGTAAGTTCGGAAACGAAAACTTTGGGGTGGACATTGATCATACACTTTCATTGGATGTTAAGGATAAAATACTTTGATGGAAGTTCACATACCTGACGTAATGCCAATACAGAGTATAGGCAACTTGGTGTCTGATCCTTCGGGAAAATTTCGTTTAACGAATTTCAGCATATGCACGTATGGTACGAAATATCCGAACAGAGAAAATGCGATTCCAATAGCCCAAACCATGTATCGCCTGTTCCTAACTAGCGACATATTGAAGACATCCCTGAATGACACTTTTTTAGATGGCAAGTTTAGTTTCACCGGCTTGAAGAGGAACGCGCAAACCATTATTAGGCTGGAGATCAAAGCTAAGATTCTCAGTGTCCAGACTACCTAGAATAAAACGAGTAGTTTTGACTATGCATCATTGAGCCAGAAAAACGATAGGTATGAATATAATCATTTCAAGAGATGTTTCCCTGCCACCCGACATCAAAATAGTGTTGAATATCAATGTATCATTGTCCAAGATAACATTGTTCAGTTTGATTCAAATGTTGAACAAGGAATAATCATAATGAATACTACATCTTGTGTGCTCTCTTACACCAAGCAGTTTCCTGCACATTTTGATGCATTCCAAATCAGTAGAAATTTTGGCAACTCTACGTTGAAAAGACACGGCTCTAAAACATGGGTTTTCAAATGATTTCAATTTATGAGAAAGAGATTTAATGTGAGAACTAATTTAGCATGAAACTTGAATTGATGTGAGCTATGAGCACGTGTATTTGTATATACATAATCATTCCATAAGATTTATGTGATTCAAGTGATGCTAATTTGCCTCTGAACCCTATCGCATAAAGTTCTTGGTTCACCTAACCTAATAATTATCGATCGGTATAGATATTCATCAATGATTATAAATTATTCCATAACTATATAAACTCATCGTTATATTCTCATTTAGCGATATCGATAATTATTACAATAACGCCCAGCCCTAATTATATCCCTATTGCGATTGGGATACTATTTTGTGGAATGTAACACAAAATTTAGAAATCTTGTACCTAATTGGGTGCTATCATATCTATCTTCCGAACCATGGTAAGAGAGTTGAGTTGATGAAATCCATGTTAGATATTGTTAAAATATGCAAGTGAGTCCAATAAGAATCTGAAGAACATTTATGTCTGAATTTGATATTTCCTAAAGATGGAGTAACACGAAAGAGATCGATCACTGCAAAAATTGCCAGATTGATCAATCAAAATAACCGCAGTTTCTCCAAGTTTAACAAAGTAGCTATGACCTCACCAAGAACGGATCCCAATGAAAGTCGTAAAAAATGTTCAGATGTCCATTTGTATCAATATAATTGGAGTTAATAAAACAATATGTTGAAAGATTCGAGACTCATAGTTGGAAAGTCCATAAATCTGACAATAAGTTGTATTTCTTTCAGTGATATTATACAAAGAACAATGAAAATACATTGGAAATAACTTCATTAATTTCGATGTTGGATGAGATACATGCACAAGTTTTCCTGACTAATAATAAGGTGGAAATTAGTGACAGGAAATAATGGATTCAGATTCAGAAGCCACAGAGATCTCATTGATGGACACTATTAACTCTCATTGGATGATTTGGCAGATGAAAGGTGGGCCATAAACTTATACAAAATTTATTTATACCCAGAAATTGATCAAACACTGCAGGATGGTCATGCGTAGGATCGCCGACTGCCTGCCGTGACACGTGGCCATTCTCTCACCATGGCTAAGGAGATAGAGAATTCTGTGATCACAAAATAAGAAATAACCAATCCAAACTCTCGCCCGCCACCGTTCATATCGTGTGCGAACGCGGAGCGACCTCCAATGCATGCCACAACGAAAATTCCAGAAGCGTACGTGATGCATTTTGACTATTCTAAAAATAATCATTTCATTGTAATTCATTTCATTGCAAAACAATGGAATCATCATTATATTATAATATGATATCATAAAATTTCATTAAGCCTACTGGCAACTATGGGTGTAATGACAGATGTAAAGATACAGATCGCGCCGCCCAGAACGGGACCCAGAAACCAACCAATGAAAATAGCAAACGAGAGAAAGACAACGATCAAATATCAGCTGACCGTTGGCAAAATTACACTTCTCTTTATTTCACTCGCAACCGCATCTATTACCTACGACCCTTTCACTTTCATATGGTCATTTCAAGTCAGGACGATGAGGCGAGGGTGCATCTAGTAGTATATGAAGAGTATATCAACAAGAGCGCCGGAGTTAATGTTCCAACAACGATGTACAAAATACTGGTGCAGTCACTGATGGTGATTTGTTTCGTCAAAAACGCTAACGCCATTTTCCTCCATAATGGCCTAATAGTTATTAATGGCCTAATAGTTATGAAACTCCCCAGAAGATGGTGACATTTTTACAGATTTCTGTACAAATCGTTGATGTTTTGAGATTGTAATTATGAAGTTCGATCTAAAATTGAGAAGTAACCTTAATTACTACTTCTGAATGGACATTTTCATAACACTGATTGTGCAATTATCGATAATACTGATTTTGTTTTCATTTTTGTGTCGCCATCTAAAAACTGACATTTGAGTGATTTTCCGCTATAACGAATAATATGCTGCTATCAAGTTAGCTGTACGTTAGAGTTTTGGTTGAAGAAGTTAGATAGACAAATAGGCAGAATAGCTCTACCAGTGTATATCGTTGTTCCAACACATAACCAGTAAATCCACTGCGCTGCGCATGGTCCTTTGACTTGATTTCTTACATCAATTGAATCTTTTACGCGTGAAAATACAAATCTTTTACAAAAATTCGGTGCGTAGTGCTTCTGGAAATGTGTGATTCTTGACCACAATTCCCATATTGTGACTATATTTTCGAGTGACCGACAAGGACGACGATGAACAATGTTCTGATCTATCAGCGCCAATTTGGTCTTAAATTTTGTAATTGAACGCATCACGGTCGATTCATTTCGTGCACTATTGCTACCGAAAACTTGACGTTATTGATTGGCGAACTGTTTCGTCATTTTAGTAATACGTCTTTACAATAATTAAACGTTGTTCGTTTTAATACTTCTCCGGCTGCGTTCAGAAACTTTTACTCTGAAGCGTTCATAAACGTACTCTGTCAGTATGGAGTGGGAACTCACAATCGTTGAGAAACTTGCTCAGAGTAAATTCTGCTTACTCTGCTTTTGAACAGAGTTATGATACACTCTGACATTTCTCCTTTGAAGGTGACCTCAAAACAATCAACCTCGTTTCATGACACTTGACATTTAATTAAGCAGGTTTATGAACTGGTACTGTCAGAAGCCATTCTTATTATATATTATATATATTATATATTATTATATATTCTTAAATCGCGTGCTCTGTACGAGACAACCGTCAGACAAAGATAAAAGTGGAACTCGTATTAACAAAATTGCGGCGAATTCAAATCCGACGCTCCTGTTGGGACATTTTTCATTATAAAATAATTTGTTCCAGTCACTCAAGTTTAGAACTTTAAATAGTTCAAAACCTGAATTATATGAGAGGTATAATCAGTATCAGTAGAATAGATTATTAGCTTTTGATCAGGGCTCTGATTATCTTGACTGTAACACTCAATATCGAATGTATCCACTTATGTAGCAAAGAAATCCATGAATGGAGACGGTTTCACACTTTCTGGAGAAACAAAAAGGTACACACAAATAGGATGAGACCTCATTACGAATAATCAGAACAAAACTTAGAATAAAACAGCGAAGCGAAGTTACGTAAACAAAGTACAAATTAGTCAAACGAAACGACGAAACTACTATACTAGGAACACAGCACAAATCTATAAACGAAAGGAATATTAGAACAATGGAAATTGAAAGAGAAATAATGTTTTAAACATAAACACGATACAAGACACGATTTCGATTTCACAGGACATCTTTTGACAACTTAATTGTTGTTGCATAACCACAAATTTCGGAAATTCTCGAGAAACAAGTAAGAATCATTTCGTCCGATACAGACACGCCATCAGGTGATCATACACTAATCTTAGTGACAGATCAGACCAGAACATACATATTTAGTCGGCAGTGGTTGCAACTAAGAAAGATTGGATTCTGGTTATTTCTTATTTCGCGATGTGATACTGTGAATATACATACCTACCCCGAACCCTTTCAGCAGCCCGTCGATGACATACGGCATGGCGATAGTGAATGCAGAGCTGCCGGCAGTCACGAACCCGTTGACCTTGCCCAAGTACCGGTGGAAGTAGTGCCCCAGCACGGCGAGAGATGGCGTGTACGCCAACGCGCCGCCCAGGCCGTACATGATGCCGTAGGTGACGCACAGCGCCACGACGTCGTCGACGAAGAACGAGGAGAGGAACATGCCGCCCGAGGCGATGGCGCCGCCCATGAAGGTAGTCTTGCGCAGGCCGATCAGGTCGGTGAGGACGCCCGCGACGGGCGACACAAAGAAGGTGGTGCCCATGGCGAAGGAGCCCACTAACGCTGAAAACAATAACAATGGTAATTGTAAATGGTATATTACATATCAAGTGTGGAAAGTGACATGTTTCGCAGGAGTAGAACGACGAACGAGTGCAAGTAATGCATTTTTCTACGACCATCCAAGAATATAGCGCTTTCGGCATTGTTTTGTTATTTAGAAAGTAGCCCATTTCACTATGGCAATAGGAAAGTAAAACTCACTAGTGTGGATATCTTGAAAAAAGGCACGTTTGCAGTGATTGTTGAATGTTATGATATTTTACCAAGAAATTCTCCTGCTGGTATCATCACACATGGTTCTTACATTTTAGTTTGATTTTGCGTTCCGACCTTTCGGGAAATTATTCAATCCACTACCTTCGTTCCTTTTTCGGGATGCGTCTGATAATATGACCATCACCTCTTCCCTTTAATGATTTTCATGATTTTCTGTGGATATTATAATTCAAGAACGAGAGGTCAAAAATGCCCAGGAAACTTTCATGAAACACATACAGTGTAAAACAGCCAAATGGAATAAATTCGACAACAAATAAATGAGGGTGTGTCGGGATAAACGCTTGGACATGTCGATTTGTATTTTTGAATACGCATTTTTTTTCAAAAAAAATTAAATCATATAGAGTGTGTCATGTGACAGTGGCCAATACCAACTTTCTCATTTCAAATGGAACACCCTGTATTTCATTCCATTTTTGAATTCTCACTGAATAGATGATTTCATCGATACACCACACTCGGGGTCTAGCGGAAACTTCGATCATTGAACAGACTAGATAAGTAATCCACAGCCCTGGCACTACAGTTTGTTTGGAAGCAACATCTATAGTATCTGTATTTGTCTAAACAAGGATAGCAGGAGCTGATTCTCCCAGCACCAGTGCCGTGTTGTCAGAGGGGGTCGAATTTATTATTAATTCATGATGAAACCAAATTGAAAATCCGTAACAATTTCAGTAGTACTTTTCAGCATTTATTGGTGGGAAAATGAACATCTTTATTGCATATTTGAATGTAATTTCCAAATCTGAAGATGAAACTTTTTTATATCATTTCACGATATCGTTAAAAATGAAGGAGGTTTCATCTCGAGCAGAATAATATATTTTGACGCAAAAAATTGATGTCTGATCATTTCATTTCATGTAGATAGGTGAAAATCGATAATGAATATGTTGTGTTGACAAGTATTATGACGAAATGTTATATCGACAATAAAATCATGAATCATGTGAAGATGTAGCAAATAGCAGTGTTTCTTATTTAAAACAGGACTGAAATGAAAAACGACAATGGATAATCACACAAATATTTTATTGATTTTTGAATAGGATTGTTTTTGTTAACATATTCCTTACTCTAACTTCCGTTGAATCTTTCAATTTATTTTCCTCATGATGGAGTCTCACAGTGAAATATTTCTCCAAATTAGTTTGACTTGTTCCAAAAACATTCAACGGTGAATTTCTAATTGTTGTGTGTACAATAAGTATAGAAATATCCTTATATCTTTTATCGAAAATATTAATTGAGTTCATCATTATTCTCAGTGATTTTTCAGCAGCTTCGCATATTTTGACTACAAATAAGGAAGCATTCATCAGTGCTACATATTTTACCACAAGACAATGTCGCAGCTGACCTATGGGTATAATCAATATAATCTAATCAATTCAATTTAAATTCATTTGTATCCATTCCATTTGGGAAAATGCTCCAAAATCTCGTATGATACGACAATGGTAACTCACCTATGAAATGACGTGTTTTGATCGCCGGTTCAAATTGTCTTCAACACACCTCAAAACGTCTCACCATTATATCAAATCACCAAAACAGGAAATAAATTGAGTTTCTGATGAATTCTGAGTACACAAAACTGAACACAAGTTGAATAATATCGATAAATCAAAACGTAAATAATGACAGATACCAAACAAAGCAATAATCGCCGTCGACTGTCAATGTCAAATTGCGGTGTTGCAACGTTGAGCAAAAAGTATTCACTATACCCATGCTGATCCTCGAGCCCCCAAGAAAGTAAAATTGCTAAGTCTCAGAATAATGTAGCATCGTCATGACCCAAATTTATTATTATATTTGTGCATTGAACTAAATGAATTCATAAAGGACTTCAAATATTATGGACTATTTATCACTTTTTGATGATTGGATATGACAACACTGGCGACGATTGGGTACTAATATTATGATAATTCTGGGAATTCATGTTAGCTTCAGAATATTTGTTTTGTGATCCTTCTAGTGGGTTTGTTGTTCGGAGAGCGGAAATGATTACAGAGATAGAGGGTGTGAAAAATCGAGATTGTACTTCTTAGGAACTCTGGTGCTAAGGTTTCATGCATGATGTAAATATAGACTGGTGTCCCAACTCCCTATACGCAGCTATTAGTAAAACTTGAAGACATTCGCCTACTTGATAATGTTGAATTTTGATACCTTACTAAGGCTGCCCAAGATCGAAACTAGATGGCGTCACCTATGCTGATTTCGATGGTTATCTTGGAAACTCTGGAAAATACGATTTGAATTGATTGAATTGATTGATTGAAATGTAAGATTTGAATCATTAGCTTTCTTACTTTGCTCACTTTCTTATAACTCTCAGATATCCGTCATTATCAGTAAGAGCGTATTTGAATTTACAGGATCGACGAACGTGTTGCCATCTCTTCTCAAGCAGTACGGCCTTAGTAAAAGGTTGTATGACAGGTCTACATATTTTGGAAAAATATAAGATTTGGTTCACCATCCTATAATGAGAAATAACACTTTATTACCTACAGGTAAATAATGATGAAGACATTTGACCTAGGTAAATAATGGACTATCAATAACATCGATGATATGTAATATTATCACGAAGATACCGATACCTATGCAACCAATGACACATTAAATACTGTCTGTAAGTTTTTTCGAGGAGGTGTTACATTCATTATCCAGCTTTTGGTGGGATTTCCTCTCCTCGTTTCTAAAAAATTGAGTGGAAGTTATTAAAAGCTTATTTCAATATATTTGTAGTAAGGACAGATTTTGTGATCTGCCCCAAAATGTCAATGCGCTTGAAATGAAACCTTCAGATACCTAAAAGAGAAATTCTCTTTTTGTCAGTGACACCTTGTTTTTGAAAAATTTGGAAATACAAATATATTTAATGAGAATAAACCTCTACTTATATCTTTTTGGACGTTTCGGGAACGACTCTGCTCTCGTTCTCAACACAATTAAAATATTTTTCTTCGCAAAAAAGACAACCAACACTGATAACTAATGTAATCCCAAAACGCTGGAAAATCCATGAAACATTCATTATTAACCGAAACGTAAAAGACATATAGATAAGACTGCGAAATCCACTACAGCCCAAAGCAATTTCTGCAATTATACAAAATGTTTTGAATTATGAATAGTCAACTATTCTAAAAATGTCACAAATCATGAGTGAGTTGAGCAATCAATGGAGGGATCTGAGAAAATACCTGTTAGAAGACTGATACGATTTATTATTATTGAGATTAGTATTGATTATTATTGAGACTTCACGCCAAATTGACGCCAAAAAGTTATAGAGCGTTATACCATACAATATAACACTCTCTGGTTATACTCCCTGAAAAGAAATAATTTTGTCCTATGTTTCTAGCAATAACGAGTCAACAAAACGAGATGACACATTTCGAGTGATGAAGTGTATCTCGACCTCAGCGTACTTCTTGCATGTGGGATTATTTGCAGTTTCGCATCTATGTGAACAACCAGGGACCTTGGCTGCCCTAGAACACTGGTGCAGATATTCTGTCTATTTGCCTATCTAATTTCTTCAACCAAAAATCTAACGTACAGCCAACTTGATAACAACATTTTATTCGTTATAGCGGAAAATCACTCGCATGTTAGTTGTAGGATGGCGGAAAAAAGTGACAATAAAATCTAAATTGATGATAGAGTCACTTCCGGACTACTCGAGCACCTCTCGCCCTTCGTAAAGCCCTCTTGGCTCTGTAAATGATATCGTAGTACTACATATTTATAGTACCCAAAGGATATCCGAGACACACCTTCAATTTCCAAGTCGCGCTGAAAAGAATTATGGATAGCATAGTGTCGTGAGGTCCATAGTTTCGTAGTAAAATTCTTATTACATGAACCAAATTTGTTTGGTGTTCGAGATGAATTGTTTTGTTGTGCATGTCAACAACAATGTAGGGAACACTGTTGCAGCTACTTCGTGTATTTGCCTATTAAATTTCTTCAACCAGAATTCTAATGTACAGCCAACAGTGTTATAAAAACGTTGATTCAGAAGTAGTACTTCAAGTTACTTGATGAAACTACATTATTAGAATCTCTAAACATCAACTATGTGTACAGAAATCGGCAAAAATGTCGCCATCTATTGGGGAGTTTCATAACTTCAACGTCATTATAGCGAAAGATGTCGTTAGTGTTTTGGCGAAACAAAACATCATCAGTGACTGCACCAGTCTCCTTTACATTGTTCTTCTGAAGTATTGGGAAAAGGTATGGAAAGTGACTAAAACGTGTCCTAATGTGCATCAATTCTGGTGGCAGCTACTTGGCTGATAGGTATTATTTTCTATACTCAACACGAAAAAATTTGAAGGACCACATGAATATTATCCACAAACAGTAGCGACTTTTTCATTTACAAGAAAGTTGTCGCCTCAGCAAATCAGGTGATACTTTTGCGACACCTCATGAAACATTATGCGAAAAATATGTAGACAGAAAAATCTATAACTTTTGAATTGATAAATTTTGAAATATTTTGTGCATACTACAGAGTTTATCCTCAATAAAAAATCACTGATCATCAATCTCTCCGAAATATGAACTCGTCATCAACAAAACAGTATAAACCCATGCAAATAATACTGAAATTGAAATATTTGAAAAAAAAAGAATATCGAACATTGATGAACATTTTTACGGTTCCCGTACTATCGCGCCACATTTGGGATATTGAATAGATTACAATATATGGAGTTACATTACATAAAACAGGGCGAAGCTCTCGTATACCAAGATCAGATTACAAGTTGATATATTTAGTAGGGAAAAACAGAGGTATCGTATGAACTGGAAGGTCAATAGGAAGACTTAGAGTTTAAAATATTACTGCGTGACGAGGTATTAGATTTGCATTCTATCGGATTCTGGACCCGTTTTACCATAAGAAGAAACCCTATGGGTGCCATGCCTCATGTGCGTACACTGATGAGAAGGGCTATATCGAGAATCACTCATACGAAGTTGATAAAAATATGTATGCTCATATGGAATATTTCATTGTTTCGACAATGCGGTGTTATTGTCGACCAAAAACTGACATGGAACAGCCAAATCACAGGGGCAATATTTACGTGCCCTACAGCAGCTTTTAAAGTGATACTGAACTTTCCGCCATTACACCTACGTGTAATGAAAAAAGCAGCAATCAGTGCCTTCAGACTAGGGGTGTGCAAAAATATCGATATATATCGATATATATCGATAAATCGAATAACGATATCATGAGAAAATAATATCGATATATCGATATATCGATACATATCGATACCAAAATCGATATCGATATCGATATAAAATTTTCAATATCGCACACCCCTAGTTCAAGCTATCCAAATATATTTTTCCTCGGGCCTTTATCATACAGGGTCTTGAAAAATTGAGCATTAAAGATACATTTTAGGCTACCTCTTATGAACTTAGGAAGCTAAATACGTTTCAAGGGGACTATTTTAGGGGGTCCTTCCTTGCTAGTGTCCCTCATATCAAATTTTCATTTAATTATACTATTCATTTCGGAAGTTATTCAAGAGAGAACGATTCTCAGCGGCGTCCCTCAGGGGCCCATATCTGAAGAAGGCCTATAGGAAAAAAATGGGAGCCTGTAATATCATATATATCGATATCGGTTTCGATATATCGATATATCGACATTTCTATATATCGATAAGTATCGATATATCTATATATATATATATATATATCGATATATCGACACATATAGATGTATATCGATACATATCGATGTATCGATAAATATCGATATATATATATATAGATACATATCGATATATCGATAGATATCGATACCAAAACCGATATCGATATCAAATTTTCAATATCGCACACCCCTACTTCAGACTGAACCAGATATTAAACTTGGAAGCAGAGATTCTGATCGTACATCTGAAGATTCTAGAACACAAGCATCCATGTCCAAGCCGACAGATATCATGCCAGTTAGGTACAACTTCGAAATGCAGTTTCAAATGGTCATGAACTGCATGAATTTGCACCAAAAATAGACCTGAACTGGAAAGGGTTGCATCAGTGTGGTACACTCACGGATCAAAGATGGATGAAAGGACATAATGGACGTTACAGGGTCAAGATTCAAGCACTCGAAACTCCCCGGTAACATCTTTCAAGCAGAAGAACATGCTATAGAAATATGTGTTCAGAGAAGTACCTCGTTGTGGGCGCTCGGAGGAAATAAATCTATACATTATCAGATAGCCAAGCAGCATTGAAAGCTCTGGAATCATACACCCGCGAGTCTGACCTCACTTGTGACTGCAAACAATCCCTAAGTCAACTGACAGCAAGTAACCAGGTCTACTTGATGTGGGTGGGTGGAATTTTTCGGCCCATAACCCATCTCTGGACTCACCAAAGCCCATTTCAAAGAATGGTTACGACACAGGGAACTTGATGAAAAGAAATTTAACTGGAGTAGAGTGCCAGGACAAAGACAAGCAAAAAAAGATACCAGATCAAAGAAATGTGCAAATCAGAGACCGATAGTTGCCGTTATTGCTAGAAGTCCGCTGAAACGGCAGAATGTGTAATGCGAATGCCCCCAGCACTTTTCTGCAACACTGATCGTAAAAAATGTACAAAATGGATAGAGCATCATCTTTAATATAAGCATACACATTTCTTCTGACTGATTCTCGATATTTTATTTTATTTCATTTTCCATACAGACCTAAAGCCTAGTTACATGGAAATTTTACATAATTATCATGTAACATTATACATTGAGCATGGATTTTTACAATTGAGAATAGGTATATTAACTATTACCATGATATTTCCAACAAATCAAGTTATACTCTTCTACTGTTGAAGTGATATTTCCAAAAGATAGTGTGTTACAATATGGAGGTAGCGTAATCTTTTTGTGAAATACCATGTAAAGAGTATGCCCAGAAAAATTTTTGGAAGAATGATTCGATTTCGATTTTTCCTCTTTTAGAATCATGTCTGTGAAAAATATACAGAAATATCAGAGAGTGTAAAACATTATGAAAGTGCACATTTTCCACATTCTCTCGCCGATTTATAAATCAATCCATCAATCAACTATTCAGAAATTAATCTTCAATCTCTGATTGTTCGCTCACTTATGAAACCTATGTCAAAGTGGTTTTTATTTGCAAATAATGTAAGTAAATATCTATGAGGATATATAGCTTACAACTAACGAACGCATACAAAGTTTAATAAATGATCGCAGCCAGCATTTTCCATTCTACTCTGACAAAGGCGAATATACGAGGTGATTCACATTACCTATGACATGCCCGTTCGCAGAAATAGAAATTGAGAAGGATTTCATGCCATACTTTTCAATGCGAATGATATTTGGGTGAATTGCGTTGTAACTAGTAGCATATTTTGTTGCATCCACATCTCGATGCTATCTATATTTGGTTGTTGTTGAGCCTACTATTGATTCAATGAATGTAGAATGTTCAAATGATATCGGCAACGAGCTGTTGCCAAACACTACCCTATATTCGATACGATGGTGGCCATTGTAGGTACATGGAAACATTGTGTTACACATTTCATTGGGTGCATTTGAATATTAAATAAAAGAAAAAATATCCACATTATCCTAACACAATGATCTGTCTGTGAAGGTAACTTCTAAATGTTAAAAAAATGTTTCGATTACAGATATTATCCATTTAGAAAATGAATGAGATCTGGGCAATAATCGTTACATCGAAATATGGATGCCTGACAGTATTACAGAATTTTGACTCAGTATTTCAGAATTCGGATACAGCATCACAGAATTCTATGATGCAAGACAGTTGTCTGATGAATATCTCAGAATCCTGAAATAAAGAGTTGCCAGAATTCTGAGAGACGTTTTAATTATGTCGCATATATCTCAGAATGCTGAGATACTATATCAGAAACTTCATATTTTCATATTATTTTTATTGGCATTTCAATACTTTCGAAAGATACTGTAGTGCACAACCAAGTTTACTGAAGTGCTTGGAAAGTTCTCTATAAGAAATGATGCGATTTTTCATTTCTTTTACTTCTTTAATTTTCATTACTTCTTCTTGACTACACCCACTGGAGGATATTTGATGGATTTAAATATTTAAAATATTTTCAATTTTAAGAATATTTTTGGTACCTACAGAGTTAATTAGGTTGTTTACATTTGTTTGGGATACACTGTATACTTATCAGGGAAGAGTGTATGAATGATGGATTTTTGTTTTGGTGTAAACACTAAATTGATATGTAAATACGAGGCTAATATATTTTTTCTGTTATCCAAATTTGCGTTGAGTATCATAATGCCGATTTACCTACTCATATACTAATGATAATTATGGGAGTTAGTTCAAGGTTCAAAACGATAATAATGTTTCACCACTGATAACAGTTCTCTGGTGATCAAAAACCAAAAGTACAACGAACAAAATATCATCATTATCATCCAGGAAAAACTGCAGAAGTCTAGGGGCGGGTCTAGCCTCGCATCCGATTATTCTATTATAATTTGCGAGATAGAATCTTAAGAAATATATTAAATGATACATCATAGAACGATGGACTGGAGGAGGCATATAATCCTACTTTACGGTTCAGGATTTCTTTAGATTGAAGGTTTCAAGAAGGCCATGACACATAGGATCGAGTATAGGATTGTTTCTGAAAACGGAGTTATATTGCAAAGTTCTTTAAAAAAGGTATATATGAAATAAAAAAAACTGAAGAATATTTTACAAAATAGTGATTTGATGTGCCCGACAGAATTTGTATAAACAATGTCATGTGTTTTTTATTCATTCATCCATTACCACGCCACGAAAGCACGGTAGACGTACGTATATGCAGATTTTTTTAATTTTTCTGACATAACGTAGCTAATACCCTATATAGCACATATATAGTTTTTCCTGTGCCAAAAGAGTAGAGCTAAAATTGTTTCTAAGTGGCTGAAACGACTTTGAAAATCGAAAATCGAACGGATATAGCGTTGGCGCCTCAGTTGGCGCAAAAAATTATCAATGCCAAATTCAATTATCATTTTCATAAAGAAAATAATCTTTCCACAAGAAGTCTCTCTTTCCTTGGTAGGGGCTCGAGTCGTGGATGCGATGCTTCACTATGAGCACATGTCGCTCCCTGTATCTGTTCTCAGCTCAAAAGCGTACGTACCGCCTGCACGTGTCCTCATGGCGAATTCGCTGTAGATACGGGGTAACGGAAAAGCATTTCGCGCGATGACGACCCAAAAATTTGAGTGGATTGGATATTTACTATGATTTTGATATTTCGAGATCGGAAGCGCGCTGCTACCTACTACTTCGGATTGTTAGCAAAAGACAAAATTTTGGAAATTTTCAAAGTACAGATAAATGAAAACGAAATTGGACAATGAACCGTTTATCATAATATATTGAAAGACATTGAGAAAAATCACAAATGCTGTAATATTGTGAGTTCTGTATTAACTTTACTTGATGCTTTTCCTGTTTTCATATTTCGATTGGCAAATTTCAATGTGAAATGAATACGAACTCTGCAATACAAATTGATGAAGTAGTCCAAAGGAAACTTGTCACATGGATGACTGAAAGATATTTTTGCGAAATGTTTTTTCAGTGTTTCCAATGTTAACTTGGGAAACCAGTTCCTCAAATTCACTTGTGAAAATATCCTCTAGCGCAATAACGAACTGGACGATATTTCTGGAGGGCACAACTAAACCCCCTGATGTTGTGCTACTTACTATATGATTTGAGATCGCAGAACGCGGTTTCTCTCTCATTCAAAGTGTTTGAAATACTGAAATCATGGCAAATTTCACAAGAATGTTGTGAGAGACATTTCTCAAAAAATAGCCGGTTACATACGTAGGTTTGAGAATTGACATTTTCGACGATATTTTTTGAAGCGATACTCAATAAAACTCCATTTATGTCTTCCATACAATTAGTACCGTCGGTTTGATCAAAATATTTCAATGCGAACATTTTTTTAAACGAACGACAGAATTGTATGGGAGTTGGATTTTTTAAATTACCACAAGTGATTTGTCCAAAAAAATTTTCTAAACAATTTTGATTGAGATTTGGAGTGAATAAAAACTTATACCCGTTGGTTTGTAATTTTCTAAATGAAATAAGAATCGAATTAATTTTCAATCGCCAACCAAAAATAAATTTCAGCTGTTTGGTAACATTTTTTCCATTAATATTTTCTACTTGTAAATCTTTGAACAAATTATCCATCTCTTTCGAAACGAAAATTCGTTCTTCAGTTCCCATGAAGGCTCTGAAATTAGAAAGAGTGTTCGAATTCAAAGTGTCGAAAAATGAATTCATTTCCCTTATAAAATCCATGGTATGTTTTGTTCTTTCGGTAAAATTTGAAAATCAATATATGTTGACATTGCAACTGCAACCGAATGACTGAGAACCTGAGATGCCAGTGTCACTTTCATTTTTTGGAAATTGTTAGGGAAAATGTGATCATTGGATAATTTCGGTCTCATCATGCATTTATGCTTTGAACTCGTCAATATTCGAATCGTCACTTAGTGACTCTGGTATAGGGGTAGAGGTATTTTTTGAGTGCTGTCATATGATCTCCACGATTTCACGTTCATTTCCTTCGTAAAGTATTCCTACCTGAAATAACTGGACTTCGAAGTGCATCCAAACAAATCCCAAAGGAATATTGGTTTACAAATTACTATAATTCACCTGGTGTTTACCACGAATTTTAGTTGCACGTTTCCACAACACATACCAGCAATATATGTTTCGAAAACAGAAAAAAACAAATCATAAAAATCAAATCAAAAATAAACAAATCATTAACGTATTGAAAGTATTGTAATCATCTCTCTTCCACGATGGTTCTAGCTTCAATCCACCCTTGGATGTTGCATGAAATATAATATAATCTGTGATGAATTGGTCCAATCATTTGAACTGTCCCAAAATGTCGCTACGTTTGAAATTAAACTTTTAGATACCTGAAACAGGAATACACTTGGATGTTGTATGAAATATAATATAATCTGTGATGATTTGAATTGATATGAATTGGTCCAATCATTTGAATTGTCCCAAAATGTCGCTACGTTCGAAATTAAACTTTTATATAGATACCTGAAACAGGAATACGTTGTTGTTTGTTGTTTTTGAAAAAATAATAAATGAGACAAATATAAAAGAACTCCCGACAGCAATATAACATTGAAAAAGCTTTTTTATGAAATATTTTTTGCTCTGTCTACTGTTTCCAAAGACATAAGAACACAGACTGTTTCACACTTCTCGGTGAAAATTCGACTAGGAAAATTTGATGGGTTACTGTGGGTGGTGGATTCGATGAAACTAAGCGAAATCCATTTCATTCAAAATCATCATTCCTTTGTAGTTTTTTCGTAAGTAAGCTGAAGAACAAAGATTTGGATTACTGTTTGAAATATCATTCATTGACCTAGCATGCAATTTTTTTATCCGTTGACAACACAAAAGGCAAACTTATAATGTTCGAGGAATATCGTGTTAGTCAGCGGTGGAATTTTGGGAAAGAAGGAAGGTGTTGGAATTTTTCTTGAATGTTTGGAGGTTGTAAGCATCAGGAAAGACTTCACTAGGCAAAGAATTCCACAACTTTGCCGTTCTATTGATGAATGATGCTTCGTATAGCGATGTTCGACAGGTCTCGAGCCTGACAGCGTAGGGGTGACCAGCCTGAGCTCGTCTGGTTTGTCTACTAGGAACCGCACGTGGTGGCATAATAGATGATATTTCCGTTGATCACCGACCGTGGAAGTATCTATAAAAAGGGCAGAGATCGCCGACCTTTCTACGATGTTCTAGAGATTTATCATCGACTAGGCGAATAGCTCTCCTGAATTGAATATAAGAGCTTTAGGGTATGTTTGGGGGCTGAGCTCCAAACATGTAAACAGTACTTTAGGACGGGTCGAATTTGTGCTTTGTAGATCATGAGCAGTTGCTGGGATGTGAAGTACCTCTGTGAAGTACCAATTGATTGGCTTGTCATTGTTTGAGTGCTAGGATAATTGTGATTGCTATATCTATACTGATATTACTGATAATTTATTTTTGATTCCGTTCATACTAGCACTAACTTGAAAACTCAAGACCGTTTGGCCACTGATGTGAGATCTACAGTATAACCCATATTCCGAATTTGAGATGGATATCTTGAACAGTGCAAGGAAATAACCTCGGAAATAACTAATGAATATTGAAATTTCAACACTCGGAAACAAAAGAGATTTGGACATATATTTATAGGAACTTTTATTGAATTTTTGAGACGCTTTATCACCACTAGGAATAAGTCCCACATATTACGAAACATCCTGTATATCTATTTACGTTATTGAAATATAAATGCATTGAATCATATTTCATTTGGTTGAAGCTGGTTTCAGAAAAACAGAGGCGCCATGTCAAGTAATATTGATAAATATTAATATATTCGACTTTATTTTTCGCTTTAATTTTTCAGGAAATTATTATTATTTTTTTTTGTTCCATTTGATAACTTTTTGTTAGGTATAAGTTTCAAATGTTCCGCTCACTGTTGCTGTCTAACATGTCTCAACCTAATTACAATTTTAGAGTACATATTGCTATTGGTTGAAATAACCAAAACGTCAGGTATAAAACTTTTACATCTAATAAAAGTATTCAGTTGAATACCAATTCATTGGCTAGAATAACGGGCTGGTTATTGATTGAAATATCCAAATATCAATTGTTCATATGAAAGAACATATATGATTAATGAATGTTAGGATTGAAAATTTGATTTGTTATTGGATCTCATTGCTCTAGTTCTTATCAGTGCTCTCTCATATCTTTATAAATAAGTAGGTTTCGATTTTTGTTCGAAGCTTAGGAAACATTCACCTCCTATGATAAGCAAGATATAATCAGGTCATAGATTGAGATATCCTCGATTTGTTTTCAATGAATTATCGACTATATATCAATTATTGTTCAGAGAAAAATTATGGTGGGAACGAACTGTGGTGGTGCTCAAAAATGATGAGGTGATGATTTGAAAATGAAATTGAAAGAAATATATGTAGAACTTTCTATTACTATAATAATATATCATCTTTGCTTGTTTATTACATATACTACATAGTACATATACTATGTTGGCTCTCATTGTTTGGGAATTCTGAAGTTCAGACCATACGGTTCAATCGAGATTACATATCAGTACGAAATGGGTTATTCTATTCATTTACTGACAGGGTTAAGATATACCACCCATTCTGAGTGGGTATCTCAGTTATCCCGACACTTGTCATTCTATGAAGTAGTTAGTTGCCTTCACAGTCGATCAACCTCCTCAAGAAATAGAATCTCATGTGAACTTGAGTATATGAGCAGCTGATTCATCTGAATCATTTTTATGATTTCCTTGTTGACAGTGACTGCTTACTGCATGGTGATCAAGCCAGTAGTTAACCTGACTTGTGGACGTGATTTATGGAATTGATGCACTGACTCTGCATTTTATCATTATTTGTGAGCCTCGGTATATTGTTGCTGTTGGGCTGTCGAGACCAGTATACCTCTCTGAAGACCCTGCTCGTGCTGAAGAGTTCGGATTTTTGTTACCTCGCAATCCCTTAATGTCATCTGGCGACCAGCAAAGGTTCAGGGTTACCCTATTGTTGTTATCGTATATAAGGATGCGGTTTTGAAGACATTCTTGTTGGATTTGAAATTATATTTGTTTATAGGTATCTAATTATCCCTGCCTGATAGTCTGTTTCGATCGCGAATGTTGTTGCATGTAAAACCGTTAGTGACTGACTGAAGTCATACCTGATAATTGGAGCTATCACTTGCACCGCCATTGTGTCTAGAAAAGTTTCTTCTCATTGACTAGTTACAATTGCTTCTCTTCTCTCTGTGGTATACTAATAGACAGGCCATTCTCTGAATATTATTTAGCTAACTAATAGCTTGTTTATGGTCGGTTTTTCGGCCACCTTATAACATGGGTATGAATTTCACATTATTTTGCAATTGTTAGCCCTTGGCCTCGAACATTCAAGTTTAATGTCCCTTTGCACTTGGTTTAAATTTTCTGACCATCTTGGCTCCATGGTAGTTGATGAGTACTTAATTTTCTTGTTCTTGTGCAAGTTATTCAGCATGTAGTCTTATCAGTGATATTTGTCCTGGATAAATATTCTTAGTGAAGGAGTCAGTGTTGTTTTAGGTGGGTTAACGTGTGGTTCCTTTTCTTTGTACTACTTTTCTGTTATCTTCCATGCATTCTGTATGCAGTCAATTAATTGTTTTTCAGCATTCTTTGAACTAACATTTAAGACAATATCGTCAGCTCAGCATTGAGTACGGAAGCCTTGATTGCTTAGTCTGAAGCGGGGTCTGCCAAGTCTGACAGAAGTCTGCCAACTGCAAGATTATATCAAGATGATATGAGAGAACACCTCCCGAGGATATGATTTTACAGCTGACATTCTCATTTTCAGCTACAGTTGAGCTGAACAGTCAACATGATTTCAGTGTAACTTGGCTGTATATTGAAGCATTTAATCTCGATACCAATTGGCACACGGAGTGTGATGTTGAGGTCTTTCTATATGTGACTTCATGAACTCTCATAAACCAGTTTCAACATCGTCTTCAGCATGAAGAAGATAATCTCATCGATTTGCTTCATCTGGATGAAGATGGTCCTTCCCAGATTTTGGTATTACAATTGCTATCTTCTGATGACCAAAATGTAGCCTGTCGCCATGATGTTCACGTAATGAGCCAATCCCAAATTACGATTACCGAAAAATGATCAATTCTTCGAGAAAAAGAATACGTAGATTATCTGAGTAATTATCTGCGATGACACTATATAACCTACAAAGAATATGAATTCACAATGAATATGAGTATTTTTTACCTCTCAAAATGTTTATAGCTTGCTTTAGTATAACATATGACCCTTGCGACTTCCAAACTACCTTCAAGACAAGTATAAGCATGAGACAAAAGGAGGCTAGGGTTGTTTCATCTGACGGCATTTGCGCTATTTCCGTTCTTGAGAAATGTTTTTTTTTCTAACATTCCAAAGGGGGCAAACAAGATGTATCGTGAAATATTTGACGGAATCGTCAAATATCACTCGATCAGAAATATTATATCAAACTTCGGATTTTTTTTTTTTTATCTGTGGACAACACGAAAGGGAAACCTATGATGTTCGAGGAACATCGTGTTAGCCAGCGGTGGAATTTTGGGAAAGAAGGAAGGTGTTGGAATTTTTCTTGAATGTTTGGAGGTTGTAAGCATCAGGAAAGACTTCACTAGGCAAAGAATTCCACAACTTTGCCGTTCTATTGATGAATGATGCTTGGTATAGCGATGTTCGACAGGTCTCGAGCCTGACAGTGTAGGGGTGACCAGCTTGAGCTCGTCTGGTTTGTCTACTAGGAATCGCGCGTGGTGGCATAATAGATGATATTTCCGTTGAGTCTTATACGACAATTCACCCCAAAATTACTGTCTTGTGCAGCTTGTCCCTGTTGAATAGGTACATGATATAGATATTGTAGTATTGCCACAGAACTATGAGAGAAGAAAACTATTCTGTGATTTTAAAGAGAAGAATGAATCGACCTCCGGTACCTATCGCTTTCGGCGAGTCTGCGTGTTCAGAGACGGGCTGTGTCGTATCACGAATTTTGATATCTGCACAAAAAAACAACTTGATTCTTGACTTGACTTGATACTGACTATTGCGATCAATTATTGACATTATTATTCGATGATGAACAGATCCTGCTCAGTATAACGAACCCAATATTTTTTTATTGAAGCTTTAGGTCTAGTCGAGGGTCCTATAGTGAAACGATATTGCTAGAATCTGTGTTGGCATTCTTTATGGCTATTTAACTGTCAATAATAAATGTGCTTTGTTGAAAGAATTTGGAGACTTTGAATCATATTCAGATATCACCAAAATGATATTACATTGTGAACAAATTACTTGACACCGTCTTGCCAAGACTCGCTTTATTTGATTCATTTCATTCTACCCGAAGCAACACGATCTCAAATTCCAAAACTATTTACAAAGCCCCAAACTGAATTGTAGAGGGCTTTGCCGTTCACCATTCGCCTTTGTATTCTAGTCACGAACTAGATCTGATCCGATGAAGATCGAGATCAAGATGCTTAGGTTCCAGTACAACTACTCACCTGTAGGTCTAGAAGAGCGGACACAGTACTGAAGCTGAGTGTATCTCATGGAATTTTGGAAATATGCTTCGTTTATGAACCTAAATGTATATTTTTTGGGTATGTAGAAGTTACCGGCTCAAAATAAGATGGCGATTTGAAATTTCTTTCAAAGCCATTGGGCACTGATTTGAAAATGGATCAACAATGAATCGCAAAGTGAGAAATAGGGCAGTATTTTTTCGGTCACACATTGATAAAACCAACGCATCACCATGAAAATCGCCATTGCTATTTTTTACCACACATTATCATTTGGCGCCCATTTGTTCATTACAGCATCAAACAGTTGTCACCAGTCTTTTTTTTAACATGTATTCGCACGCATTATATACTTATTTAATGTAATAATTACTTAGCCACCAATTGCACCAATTATGGTTCAATCTTTTTCTTCAAAAGTTGAGATATCCAGTTACTGTATTTCATTTATCTGATGGACATTTATTGTTGAAAACTACAACTTAGTTCCGTTAATTTTATGGGGGTAAGACTTGACTGGGGATTCGAGCGCATATAAGTTTCACGCCATAGACAATTTTCGGTAGGTGAATCACTTTAACATTTAAAAAACCGAGTGAAAAACCATATGATATGAATAGGTATAATTGATATAATAGATTGAAGTTGATGGTTATATGGATAATTTATTCATTTTTGATGATTCTCCTCTTGCTAAACTGAAAATTTGATGAGACTTTGCAGAAGTCAAAGATATCAAGGTACCTTGCACACTCTTGATACACACCCTGTATACATTCAGAGAAAGATTACTCATGACTCACCTGCTTTACCCGATGGATCCGATACATTTCTTTTCTGCAAATTGTCATGGAACTCATTATATAGTACTCCGTATGAGTTGATAACCCCGAACAATATACCGTTACAGAAAAACGAGCCCAGCATCACTACCCAGGCCCTGGAGCCGCCGTCAGCAGGATGACTTTCGATTTTTTCGACCCCATTTTGCCTTTTCGCACCGTTCTGTACGATCACGGCCTTCTGCGACAAGCAAGTCTCGACTTCTTCGACCATGTCTAACCTCACTTTTGGCGCGAGTCTCGGCTTTTCACATCACCACGTTTTCATCCGAATGGAGGCCCCTCTACTAGTGCACTGCGTGCACGTGTCGGATCAGCTGTGAGAAACTTCGTACACAATGACTTCGCTTGGCTTGACTGCTGTCTCTTTTGTTTATTTTGGAGCAGATTAGATTACGGGGACGGTGTTGCCGTTACGATGAAAATATCGGTCGAAACCCGAGTACACGATGCAACCATGCACGCTATCTGAAATTCAACATTTTTCGCCGATCCACAATCCAATTAAGGTCAGTTTTATATCAAATGACTGAATACAGTCATAACAATATTACAGATTCCGGTTATTTTTGGGTTACCTTTCATTTCTGAAGATGTCAATATAACGTAGATAGTTTTTCATAACACTTTATACCAGCATAAGTTATTACTACATAATTTTCAATCATATTTCGAAAACGGTACACAGTATCGAGTTTTACTAATAGTACCTTTTTGGAGTTAAAATTCAACCGTGTAACTAGCGCCCTCTATGAGAGTCAGCTATAAAAATAAATTTATGCAATTAGTCAGCATTGGCCAGTAGTTTCGACATGAACGTAAGAAATGTGTATACTTTTTTTTTTCAAGATCCTTTATCTTGAAAACGGATCCGTTACGTAATTTTTTTACTGAGCAACTTATTTTTCAGTGTTCAAATATATCTTAGTAACGGGGTCACCTTTTCTTGAAACTTCCTGTATGCTTTTTATCAATCGCTTATTTTACGTTGGACTTCAACGTCCCATAAGTTGAAGCTTGAGCGGGTTGAGAAGAGCGGGAGGATTTTTTTATAGTGGACTCCGCCAACCACTCCTGGGAGACCGTGGCCTCGACTGCCAGATCGATGTCATATGAAGGGATAGTAACGAAATGATACTATATTTTTGGAATAATAGAGGCCCTCAGTGGTCTCTATATCCAGCATTCGCAGTAACTCATTCTGCTATTTTCTATAATTTGAAAACTTTAACTAGAGCAAAGTACTTTCATGTGGTCTGACCAATTAAATAAATCGTCGAGAGTATCTCTAAGAAGTGTCCAACGTCACAATCCAAAAGAGAAAAACATCTCAGTATCCCCAGATTCGCAATTCTTTATGAATTCAGGCAAAAAATTTTTTAAAAAAACATAAGAGAATGATAATTCCACAACCAATAAGAGTATCCTTTGTTACAATAACCCTAGTCTATCACTTCCTACCGGGAATTTTCTTTGGTATTTTGGTAATATTTCTACCGTATCAATATCACATTTTCAAGCTGGTAGATAAGAAGGAATGGAAATGAAAAGTAGTTGAAAGGCGTATTCGTGTCGGTTGAAAAGCATATATATCTCGGGGTGGCGTCATTAATACTTTTGTGGCCGATTCCCATCCAAGCAGCATCAAGCAGCGCAGCGCCGTGCAGCAAAATGGTGCTTCCATTTGTATGTATGTGAATAAATGGTATCACCACTACCAGCGCTTTCACATGAGACGATCATGTGAGATCCATTGCAAGAACTGCTTCACAAAATCTTGGCTTACTGTTCCAGCGAAAAAGTACTTCACACCCAAACAACTGCTCACGATCTACAAAGCGCAGATTCGACCTGTTATGTTTGGAGCTCAGCCCCCAAACATACGTTGAAGAAAAGAGAGCAATCGCCTTGTCGGTGAAGTTACGTTTAGAGAATACTATTTCTCTGAACTATGGTTATGCTTTCCATTATTTGTCCAGCGGATTATGAAAAGCATACCAAAAAGCTACCATTAGGAGATTGAATATATTGTACCATGGCTCAGATTTTAGGGATATTGAGTATGTTTCTGTGTTTTTTGTAAATAATATTCGAACAATCACCTTGAATACTTTTTACTATTATCCTCGTGATGACTAGATGACATGATTTAGAAATTGGGGTATCATTTCATGGGTTTAACTTGGGTATCTGAATGATACATACGTGACTATTTTTATTGCTTCGAGACCCGTGACTACTGTGAAGTTATAAGTTCAAGGATTTCCTGCGAATTTTCTTTTCAATTTTGGGCATCCGTGTTATTTTATATTCTTCGGTATCCAACTCTGTTATGAAACAATAAGCAGAAAGTGTCAACCATATCAGAAACGCTCTTCATAGAAAAACAATTTTGATGATTAACAATATTGATAACCTAGGTATGCGATCGGAACACAAAAAAGGAACATTTTATAAAAAACAACAATAGTGTTATATTATAGTCTGCCATACAATATATAAATAGGATGAAAATAAAAATTTCAATGAGTCTGAAAATAAATTATTCCACAATAATAATCATATGATGTAGCAAATTCATGGATTATATAGATTTCAGAATGAAGAGATACCTAGACTGGAATGATAATTTCACAATACCAGGTGATACAGGAAATATGTAGCAGCGTGTAGATTTTTCATTCGAAGGGATTCAAATTTGAAATTCACAGGAGTTACGAAATCAATGATAGCGCTTTCTTTGAACTTAACGTAAATTTTTTACAACTACCTGATCAACCGCAAGTGATCTAGCCTCATTTTTTCGCCTTATAATTATCTAACCAATCATGAATCACAAATTGCTATTCGTTCCTTGATGCGCTGTCGAATTGAAATACATCAAGTTGGCTGCGACCTAGAGTTCGAAGATAGTTCGATGTTTCTAATTTTTTCATATCCTGATCAATTCCTGCAGGTTGTCAATATCATGTTTGAGTACAAAAAACATACAAATTTGGAAAATATCTCACGATATTGAGGAAACTGAGATAGGAACAATTTATCATGATCTTTCCATTTGGAAACATAAAATCTAATTTGCTTCCCTAATATATCAATTTTCAAGGCAATTAGTCTAGTAAGAGGTCTCCACAAGATGTCTTGTGTTTGAGATTTGGAGGATATTCGATTTTATTGAATATTTGGATTTTATGTTTGGATTTCGAAGCCTATCAAGCATCGAACTATCTACCTTTTCAAGTCACAGCAAAATGCAGTTCAACAGCCAATGAAGGAACGAATACTTATGAATGAAAATTTAGAGACAAATAAGATATGCTAGAGTATTTGAAAACGAAAGTTGGGAATACTTCCGGTCACACAAGTGGTCGAAAAAAAAATTATCGTCATGTACAAAGAAAGCGCTATCATGGATATCACATACGCCTCCTGTGAATTTGAAATTTTTATCTCTCTGAATCAAAAATCTACGGTGTCACCTGTGTCACCAGGTATATATAAGTTACTTCATTATCAACAAGCCCTCGACCTGACAATAATATTTTTTTTCATTATTTTTGCAAGGATTATATTGGGAACAAAAGTTGATCCAATAAATTTTATATTCGGGTATGGTATATCAATACATTTTTACCAAATTTAATTTATGTCTACATACAATATACGGAAACAAATATTATTGCAATTTGTTGCAAGTTGCAACATCCTCATATTTCCTTAAAATTTCGACTCTACTTTAACAAAATTTGAATATTCTTTTATGCTTCCGTGCAATTTGATAATATGATCTATATAGACAAAACAAACAAACTATGGAGTTCATATTTTTAATCAAAAAATCAATGCGAATAAAACAGTATAAAAAACAACAAGAAAACATCCATCTCTCGATGTCAATAATAAATATAAATTATTCGATATATGTATATAAGTATTGCAGATAGAAAATCATCACCTATCGACTACATCCAGAATATAGTGAACGTTATGATAGGTTAATTTATATCAATGTAAGTGGAAAAGATTATTCATGAGATGAGAAATCATTGATTAGATATTTTATGCCAGCTATAATGTAATAACCACTAATGCGCAGGTACATATACCTATATACCTAGTTTTCTCCTAGGAAATGACAATGGCTATTTGCATAGAACATTACATGATAGGTACAGTCATGTACGTGCTATCAGTCCAAATGACAGTGTTCATTATATTTTGTATTTGTTAAATTTCAATTGGAAATATCAGGGACATCTTTCGAAGAATCTGAACATTTTCTGATGTATCTCTGGAATGAAATCACAAGAAGAATACTTCAAAATGCAATCCTGCAATGAATATGTTCAAGAAAAATGTATTCAGACATTTAAATATTAGGAATTACTTTGAAAGATGGACCTTTGTGCAATGATAATGAAATATAACATTGATGCTCACAATGAATTTTCTAACATGGACTTCAGTGCGATCATGACACATTTTTATGAATGAATAATGCATCTAGAGAGGGCAAGATCCTACCTACTCAGGTATGTACCTACTATAATCATTTATTATATGGGTTCTTATAGTTTGTCATATTCAGTGACACACAAACAATATATGGTTGAGAAGAGGAATTGACCTTCCCTACTCACCAAATAATATTTGAAAAAAAATCACATTTCTAGTCTGGCCTCGTGGGTGGGTGGGTGGTTGGCCTCGATTGAATTATTACAGACGCCATGAGGATTTCTGCACAAATTTTCAATATGCTGGACTGAACTGGCTCATGTTGAATTTTGGTATTAATTATTCTCCGTGTTATGGGCTAATTCAACTGAAACTCGATTTGATTTATTCATCCATTCATTCATAGTGGTGTTACTTTGACGAATATTTTTTCAAAAAACATGTCAAATGATTAGGAATCATTTGTTAACATGACAAATGACAACAAAATTAGGTGGAGGATTTTCAAGATATTTACGAACAATCTTTTTTTAGTTAGGACACATGTTCATTTGAAGTTTTTGTTTTGTAATCACTATTGGAATTGGCTCTTGAATTTATTGTACATACTTAATTGACGTATTGTGAACGTTTCCGCAAGTGACTGAACGAAGACCATAAGATGATTATTCGTACAAAGTAAAGAACTCAGATAAAATGGAATGTATATGTATACTACACTCTCAATATCGTTAGAATTTTTACATCGAGAAAATGAGATCACGCACCGTTTGAATTTATTTATTCTTCATCGATCTTCCAGCAATCGTCCTCATGGTTCGATGTCAATTTCTGGAGAATATTTTGAAATATACGAGTTCAATTTTCTGGTATACTGAAAATGGCAACACAGTTGCCAAAATACGTGTTCAGGCTTTTCTAAATAATGATGGGGTTTTTCGAGTTACACTGGGACCGAAGATATTATTCAAGTTTTCTGGAAAATGAAAGTGTCACAACGAACCTTACAGATTGAATATCAAGATTGGGTATGATATCTATCCAATTTCAAAATACTTTACAATTGATAGGTAGATAGTACCTAGTAGTATTATGAAGTCTTGCAAATTATCAACTGAATGAAAAAGAAAATGTCGTGTAGTTATGAAAATTCGTGATGGATATTGGCATATCACTAAAATTCAAAATAGGTTCAAAAGCATATGCTCGTACATATTATCTGTTTCATATTTTTTCACACAAATCATTCGAGACAGTACGTTCGCTTACCTACTAGCAGATCATTGTGAAGAAGGCAAAGCAATAATGAATCAACCACCATTGCTTCACTTCTCAGTCAGTACCTGTATTGATTTCCGTGGAAAAAAACTCATTCATCTATATCAGATTGATCACATTGTCCAGTACCTGTCTTGGAATACTGAAGCCCTAGATGCACAACTCAATTTTAGCGAATTCTGGGGAAATCGATTTGGTCAAAATCCTTTTTGTTAATGAATATTTGAATCATTTTTATGAATTTCATCGCGAAAAAATGAATGCAATAATTTCGAGCTGGGTTTGATGAGAATGGTGTGCGATATCAAACCGCAACAACGTCTTTATTCCTAAACCGTTGTCTAAATTTCAAATGGAAAATTCTATTTCTTAACGAGCTTTCTTCGTGAAGGTGAAGATCTGCGACATTAATATTTTCAAGGTCTATTGTTCGCTGAAAGTGTTGGAATTTAAAAAATGCCTATTATGGAGGATGATATCAATTTCTTCAACTGTAGAAGTTGCAACGATGAATCATCATATCTGAGTCTACGTTCTGTGTTCATTCATCAATGGCCATTCCTCCGATTATATCAATTCCTCCAATTTCAATAAATGGTGAATCGGAAAACCAAAAAAAAAATTAACTTGTCATCAAATATCTAGCACCCTATATAAGACATTGAGTTCAAATCTCTTCAGGATGTTTTTCAGTCAGTCAGTCCCATATGCGTATGTTGGATTGGATTATCAAGATTACACAAATGTAGTCCTTTTCGAGATTTTCATAAGTTGAATGTGTTAATATCAAGGTTTGTACCACATGGGTCGTTTTATGAAATTTATTGGGCACTTTTTGTAGGAAGTACAACTCTCTTCATTCAATTGAATCGGATGGGCTGCCCATTTGATAAATTAATATGAATGGAAAATGAATATTTCAGATTTGTTCACCTTTTCGGAAAAACTATAATATTAGATTCTTGATTCTGAAAATGAGACAATGACATCCATGTTTATCTGCGTTGAAACAACTGGAAAACAGAGAAAACATGAATTGATATCAACAAAAATCTTCGTTTCCTCGAGAACTGAGTGAACACTTTGTTGCACCAAGGAGCTCAATTTTCGATGCTCCACGCCTTATCAACAAAACGAAGATAAAACCGTAATCATCTCAATCAGCCCGAAATTACAAGCTATACTTGGGCAAGGTATCCCCTTCCACCGCCCTATAGCTCAGGGTGGCATTCTTCTTCAGCGTCCCCTTGTGCGGGTACATATTTAATGGTGGCAAATTCGGATGCTCGATCCTGGTAGGCGACGACACCATCGGCCGAGCGACATTCATGCTTCTGCGCAGCGTTCCGATCCCCGAACAGCGCATGTCGGTGTTGCCGTTACCCATTCCTGCGCCGATGGCCTGATAGAGGTGGGGCACATCGGCCATGTCCATGCTGCTCAGCTGGTAGCTCTCAATCAGCGGAATCGGTTCCTCGTATTCGTAATCTGAGAAGCCAGAATTGTCAAAACTGGATTTTTCTAGGGCTGCAAAAAAAGCCGCTACTTTGTCTAAGGTCTACTGCTAATTCATAAACGTTACACGTGATTGATCATGTTTGTACGACATGCCGACAGTTGGTTACACCTACAAACCAGATAAGTCAGTGTGGATTTATGCATTAATTCAATTGACAAGTATCAATTTTTTACCAATTAACAATAATTACTAGTTATGAGTAGCATTTATGCAGACAACAACTCGAGAAAAATGAAACATAGGCGCAAGTCAGTTCCAAGCTTTCTTTCCATCAAGATCCATTTTCTGAAAAAGTTTTCAATCTCAACTCCTTGAAAGAGTTATCTCAATATTCATCACCTGTCAGAAATTTCGGAACAATCATGCATACTCTTTTTTTATGAATCTCAGAACCAATCTGCGGTCAGCTGCGTAGTATGGTCGCACATTAGAAGTTCATCTGGTTACATTATAGTATCAGAGTTGAAAGTTGACTGTTTTCCTAATTGGTTACTAGATAATCAATAATTATTGTTAATTGTCTGCATAAACACAGTCATTCGAATACTTGATGATTGTTGAATGTAGCTGCATACCTTATTCACACTCACGTATCATAGCCATTTTCAATATTTTCTGAATATACAGGGTGTGACTTGAATGATGTCATTATATTCAAGGTGGTGATTCCTTGTCATATTTCATGATGAACATGTGTCCTAACTTGCTTCGTTTTCAGTAACGGGGTGTCCGAAGTTGAATGAAAACTCGGTTTATCATGAATTACTCCAAATTCTTTTTTCGATTTTGAACTTCGTGTATGTCTATTTGGTTACGTGATACTTCTCATCATGAAATCAGATTTTGAATTGCGTTTCCAGTGGTGTCGCAGAGAGGAGCCTGATTTATATTCACGATAATGAATATTGTACACTAATGTTTTCGATGAGTTTGAAATTATTTGAAATTGATAGCTAAACAGTGATGTGAAATGGGGAGTTACAGAAATACCTAGTTTCATCAATATTGGGCGTAAAGAATTCCGAGTCATAAATGAAAAACTATTTTATAGTAAAACTTTCACATGCACCTCGTTACTTGGAAACGATGCAAGTTAGGACACACGTTTATGTGAACTTTTTCTCACAAAATGTGACAAGGAATCAGCCCCTGAATCGTTATATGTATTGGTGTGAAGTGTAGTGTTGGAATAATTGGGGAAGAATAAATCCCCGTCGTTAACGTAACAATACTTATTCAGATTTTTCTCATTTTTTCATATCAGGAGTTATCAACGCACCGACAACAATGGGAACTGAGAGTTAATCAATATTCGTACCATGAACAAGAAAGATTGTTTGAAAATCATAATATGGTTATTAGGGTTCGTTGAAGAACTGGAAAGTGCTCTAGTCATCAAGAGGAATAATATTTTCTGCTGAAGAAAATGTTTGTAATCCCGGTAAAACTAGAAGTAAGTAAAGAAACGAATATCTGTGGAAGATTCAGAGATTTCATCAAAATGGGAAATATTCCTGAAGACAAGATCATTGTCCATAACGGACAATCATATATTACAAGAAATCTCAGAGGGAGATTGATTGATACTGATTGAATTTTTATTCTAGACTGAGTATGGAATATTGGAGTTGAACCACTGAAATAGTGATTCGAACTACGTAAGACTGATACGAGATATGTGATCGAAAAAAATAAACTGAATATACTATATTCCTAATGATATTCAAAGAAATTTCGGATTGAATCTACGGTAGTATATAAAGTACGGTGAATGATAAGAAGAATGTTATGGTCCAACGAGAAACCTACCTTCAATACAACAAGGCCTAGGACAATGAAAAATGAATTCTAAGGATTCTATTTCCTCAGACCTTTTCAAAATAATGACATCAAAATGGAGTGAATGGCTGAGACGAAGATTTATTAGGACAGTGTGGTCTCTACGGGATCAAACTGTTCCTGCCTACTGACAAAATGGCCAACATAATTTGGAACATACAACCTGGAATGATGAGTGAATGTCAATGCCTTGAACTAATAACAGTTCGAGCTAAGTCCATCAATGAGCTAGCTAGCTGAAGGATCTGTTCTACAGATCATTGAAGCAGAATTTTAGTTTTTTTTTTGTAAATCTATCACCAACTTCATGGTGAAAGCAGAAACAATATTTTAAATGTGAATTTGATGCAATCAATCATTCCATCGACGAAAATATTCAAGATTTTAAATTTTCATGCGTAAAAATATAGAGTAAATGGCCATTGATGGCACTATACTCAGGTCTCGACCATTAGCGCCGAAACATGCCTTTGGGTATTAATACATCGTCGATGAATTAACTAAGGGGACTAAATATATCAATTCATCAAAAAAGATTTACAGATTTTATCAGAGAAACAGATAAGTCTCGAAGTACCATATGACAATTCATGAAATATGTTTTTATAATTCAGTTCTAACGTAATGAAATATCGAACCGATCGTTCGTAGATAAATAAAAATTCATTGTATTGTATGCCATATATTTTTTCATCCAATAGTCATTCAGATAACACCCAATAAATATGATTTGAATACACTTTTATCTCATCACATATTTCTAGTATTGGGAATAAGAGTAACTTATTTTCAGGGCTTTTATTGGCGATATTCGCCTGTTTGGAAAGTCAAAGACACGTATGCCGCAAAAAAAGGGAATATACTGAGGATATAGGCCGAAAATATAAAGAATCGATTGAAACATGATAATAATAGTAGGACACAGTAAATGTATATGCAATATACTGTCTCATGTCTACTCAGAATGTAAACAAAGTTCAATTGATATATTTTGTAGAGATTCCTTCTATCTCCTTCATTGAATTAATATGAAACATTTCCGTAGAAACTGCCACAGCACAAAATGTAAGCTACCGAAACTTCGGTTGCTTCTTCTACACAATGTTGATTTTAAAATGCCCCTTCGCCAATTCAACGGCGATGTATATGAATCTTTAAATCGGCTTTGTCATATGTCATATGGGTCATACCTTTTGGATAGGGGGGCACTGGCACTCCCATCGTAGAGATCACGGGCCCAATGTGGTCGATGGTTTCATAGTGATCCTCCACCTCCCCGTATTCGATCAAATCGGAAGTGTAGTTTTCGGAAATAAAATGTTGCGTTGTGCCTCTAGGCGTAATAGAAGCCCAGACCATCCTGTTGTCGTGCAAATTGCCACCTTGATAAAATGAACAAATATTCTCATCAGAGCTTTCAAAACGGCTTTTTTTCTCGATTATTAATCGGAACCCTCAATCTATTGTTAACACAAGCATACGCCGTCAGTTCTCAGAAATATATCAATTTATTTTGTATCATTATAGGGAGGAATATCCCGACTTTTACGTCCACCATGGTAGAAATAATGAATGTATTGAAAACTCGTTTTTTCTTCTTGGTAAAGAAAAAAAACGCTCAAGTCCTCCGAACTGATAATATAAAATCTGGATAACTGAGTTCGAAAATTCAAATGTCCTATTACTACTTCATTTCAATTTCATAAATCAAAAGGGTTCATCAGCTATTCGTACTACAAAGCCTGGTGGATCACATTCGTCACAGCTCTATCACAAGAGAGATGACAGTTTATTTATTTATTCATTTATTCATTTATTTAATGAAGGTCATTCAACAGACATGAATCCAATTATACAATTTGAAAAAATAGAATAAGAGGTATAACAGGTATGCGAATACAATTCTTCGTGTGATGCTAGATTATTACTCAAAACATGTGATATGAGTTATAACATCGTAAAGAGAAATACAGAAAAAAAAGAAAAACATCAACAGTGTGAAAAATTTATGTTAAAAATAATTGATAAGCCTTTGTTCTCACTTGAGCAAGAGAGAGATGAAATAAATCAAGATCAGTAAGAGACGTGTTGTAACATTGCTGAATATAATGCAGTGGTGCAGAGGAACACGCATTCGTGTTAGATTTTTTGATGTAGAATAGGAAAATGTGTGCTACAAGTATTCTGAATTTCAGAGTTGAAGAAGTTTGAGTCATCATGTTCTGATGAAACATATGCCACTCACATATGAAATATATCTTGCTCAATCACGACGTTTTGGAACATGTACAACTTGGATCTAAAATGCAACTCATGTTACAGAACTGTGTCTCATCGCCAGTTTCAACAACGAGATCAAATTGACTTCATCAGAAGAGAGAATTTTGTTCCAAACAAAGTTTCAACAAAAAATTTTGAAATATTGATTGAAGATTTCAATTTCATCAATAAGATTCTTCTCCATTCTGTGCCGTCTTCTACCGAAAGGTTGGCGACCGACCATCATAATATGATAGGTTTCTCTATTCTGCGCCGCATGAAATATAGTTGAAGCTTCTGGTCACAAGATTCCAAAAGGTAAACAGCGTATATTTCATGTAGTTGGAAAGTGATGAAATATGATATATCTTGGAGTTGATTCAACTCCAGTAAAGAATAGGGTGGAATAGATTAGTGAGATACTATGTGTTTTGGCATATGTGCTTTTCCGGCCGCTTATTCGTTTCCCTCCATTAGTTTTTATCATTTCAATCAATCATTGTTGTAAAAGTCTGATGAGACAGGAGTCTGTGATAAGTTTGTGATTTCATTTGAGTCCGACATTCATCCAATCTTCGATTTTTGTGATGAAACATGGATTATTCGAAATGTGATAGATCTGCTGAATCAGATGTGATGAAACGTGGGATGAGTTACAAGTTTATCTGTGATTTCGTTCGAGGCGGAGCTATGCTATACATATATACCTGATTTCAGTGTCAAAGTCTCATAGGGTTTCTTATAGGCTCTGGTGTGCGTATAGTAGAGATATCATAGAAATAGTATTATTTCCTATTCCACTCGAATAATTTCTTTCAGAATGTAAAAAAATATGATTCCAGATATCTGAAAATATTGTCTGATAACTAATTCCTCCAATCACTGTTCCTGTTACCTGTTACTCATTTTTGAATGTCTTTAGTAATGAATCACTTTATTCTATCACATCATTCATTGTCAATCTGAAATAGCTAGAAAACAGATACCATACCGGTACAAAATGGATACCGGGTGACACAGATTCATGGTACACGTCTTTTTCTCTTTTTTTTACATTTCTGAAATTTGGACCATTAGATAGGCTCACTAGAGAGCACCTGTTTATTTATTCAAAGATGTTTCTTTCTCAACCTCCGGTTTTTCCTGAAAACATCATAGTTTGGTACCCAAAATATTTTTCATCGAAATAAAGTTATAGAGTAGCATCATTTCGATAATTTGGAATAATTTTAGGGGTTTCATTACTTTCTAGATCGAAAAATAGAATGTGTGTCCAGACAAACAGAATACCACCCATTGGGTATCACTGGATTCACAAGATTCTGAAGTTTTCAAAATTGTGATAATAAACAGGGTGTTCCATTTAAAAATTTGAATTCGACGTTACTTCCGAATATGTCAAAAAATGCCTCCTAGTGAGCATATTCGCAGTTCCAGATTTCAGAATGATTTTATTTTATAGAAACACTTCTGAAATCCATACATCAAATGATATGCTCACTAGATACTAGAGATCTTTGACACTCGTTTTTTTTTCAACTTCCGACTATTTTTTTCGTAAATGACATGAACTTTCGATTCTCAAATGGCACACCCTGGTTATCATTATATTTTTGGAATGATGATACACTAGTATTATTTTTGTGAAAAAAGTACTGTATTTAGAAATTGATGCCAGAAAAATGAACAAAAAACGTCTTTTCAATCGAAAGTTTTCAAAAATTCAATAATAAATAATATACAGAGTGTTAGTGTTGCATTTCAAAATCGAAAATTGATGTCACTACCCATTTGTTTGTTGTTTGTGTCAGTAGGGTACTAACCATGATAAAGCACCGATTCTGTTGGATGTACCATCTTCGTGCCATTCATGCTGGAAACTGTGGGACATTCCCTTTGTTCGTGGTGTTCGTGGTTTTTCATTTGGCGGTGTATCGTGCAGTCGCTACTGCCGAAAAAGTTCATCCTGGAAAACATGAATGAACGATGCATTATGAAGTCAATTTATTTCAATTCTCACAGATAGTCTTCTTCAGTTATGCATACATTGCTAGGTGATTTGTCATCCGGCAGTCGTTTCTAATGAAGGCGAATTCTGGGATGGATTAGCTTGACAGTGCCAGAGTTTTAGAGATTTCAAAAAAAGGAGCCGCCTTGGCTTCATCGAATTAGTTGGTCAGAATCATAATTTGGGCTGAATGTATGGAGGAGTTCATTGAACCATTCCGCCGTTAGAAACAAGTGGAGTAATAAATACCGTCTGTAAGTTATAGGAGGAGGTGATTAATTTTTTCATTTGTCGTGTGGGATTCTTTTCGAAACGACATAACATTGAAAAATTTTGTGGAGAAAAGATATAGGAATTGTGTTGAAAACGGGAGCAAATTCGTTCCCGACATGTCCACTAAGATAAGTAGAAACTTTGTTTTCATCGAAAATATATATATGCATTTTCAAATTCTTTGAAAACCAATGTGTTACTGACTCTGGAGAATTTTTCTTTCAGCTATGAATTTCAAGCTTAGTGACACTATGGGCAAATCATGAATCTTTCCTCACTACGAATATATTGAAATAATTGATTATAATAACTTGTATTTTCAGAAAGGAGGAGAGAAAGTCCCACAGTAAAAAAATGAAGTCGAGTATTTTTCGGCAATTTTTCTCAACTATGAGAAAGTTATGAATGAATCGTAGATTTTCTGTCATTGTTGGATATTTGAAGATTTGAATTCTCATCTCTCCTCTCTTTTTCTCTCTCTCTTTTCTCTTCCTCAACACCCTGATGAATTATTCTGAATACGTGTCCGTAAAGTGCCCTCCCCCTCACAGGTTCCAGTTAGCAATATTTGGCAGGTGCATCTGTTTACTGCTTGTATGTTCTATCTCGGGTTTCTTTATTCGAATTTTCACAATTGGAAATTGGAATGTGATATAGAAAATGCCGCATTTTTGGAAACTGTGTCCTTAATCATTGCATTTCTTTCATTTGGACAGATGTTATGCGGATGTAATGGGATCTAATGATAGTCATTGACAGTTCATCCTAATTCAGTTTTGATACTCACTCTCTGCATTTGAGGAGGAACATAGCCAGTAGAGCCCCCAAAATGAAGACACCAATAGAGGAAGCTACCAAGACAAACAGCCATGTGTCTCCAATACCAGACCAAGCCTCAACGTCTGAAATAAATGAAATTATATAAATCAGCTATACCCATATTCATTCTCAGATAGCTTGCGTCATTTAAGTTGACCTTTTGTATTATGAGTTTTTGAAATTTTAGACAGCCTCATTTTTAAATCTGAGAGATTGATTTGCGTCTGTTACCAAAACCTAATAATCTTCAAGGAATAGGTACGGTTTAGATATATAGAGAAGTTAGTAGACCTGCTACAGTGACTTTATACAGGAAAGTCGCAACAATAGGCTTATTATTTGCCTCCTGAAGGTGGGTGGGTGGAGCTAATGAGTGCGCCAATATTCGAATATTCATCATCAGAAACCCTTTTTCGATAAAATTGAAACAGCCCAGCACAGTCAGGCATCTCATGCATTAATGCTTATATGATTATATATATATATATATATATATATATATATATATATATATATATATATATATACGATATAAAAAATGTCACATGCACACATAATTATTCTCGACTTGAAAATACCAATGAAAGAATCTGGATACATACCAATCGAATTCTGAAAGATAGCAATTCTAAGTGATATAAAATGAATTATTTGATGAAGAAAGTTCAAGAATATAGAAGATCTGCCTCCTAAGGCGTCAGCCAATCAAAACGCTGACAATGCATATTGTCGCCACTGTTTTGTATTAAGCCACTGTAAGTTTCACCGATAGTTTCACCAACCTTCTTCATTCTCCATTCTTTCTCTCAACCGCCATCTTTCAAAATGAGTCAGAACTGATTGTTGAATATTTCAGGAAGATTTCTATCGCATGTTGTGATATTTCATGATAACACCGCTAGATAACGCCATAGCTTGCACGCGGCAGCAAAACTCTACGCTTGTACATGTAAAGCCTCTGTAAAGTCCATTCTTGGCACGCACATAAAATATACCGAATGATGAATGATATTTTTCCAAATATAAAAATTCTTGATGATGTGAGTTAAGTATGTGATGATGTGAATTAATAATCGGACTGAACTCTTGAAGTACTAGTACCTAAAAACATCTAACAGTATTCCTACAAATTTTCATTTCCATCTCTAATAATACCTTTATTTGAAAAATCAAGAGAGCAAATATAAATATCGAAGGCCCTGCGACGTGATTTCAAAATTTTATAGACAAATCAATTTCCATTAGGAAATACGAATGGAAACTCCAACATGTGTCTTATGTACCTATAGCTATCGATGACCCCTATGACGGTCAAAACGTGTAGTGAGTCAATGAATGATATCAAGTAAACCTTTGAGTCTCTTTTTTATGTTGATCATAGATTACACAAAATTAATCTGTGTGTTCATCTATTGAAGTGAGTTTCCGATAAAAAGTCTGTTATTCGTTATAATGCATGAATAAAGAGTAAAGTTTTATCTGCCTTCCTCTGCCTTGGCTTTTTGAAATATTTTGGATGATATTATAGTACTACCTGATTAACGATGACACACCACAGATATCTTCTTGATTATACACTGATAGCAAATCAGGAATACATATATTACAAAAATACATTAAATACACGAAATGTATTGTTGTTCTTGAATATCATGCATCATGTGATGTATAATTATTCAGAGTGGCGTAAAATCCACCCGTCACTCCGTTCCCAAAAAAAAATTTTTCACGTATAACCTACACAATAACCTACACAATACATTGGACGACATTTTTGAGTGGGAACGAATTCTTTCATTGGGCAAATTTCGGAATATTGGGAAATATGAAAAATACAGAAGAAGATAAAGAAAATACTAAAAAAATTATAGGAAATATAAGCGCCACATATTTTCTCGATGACAGGAAGGAACAAATCAATATTTTGAATAGTTCTCAAGATATTCAGTGATATATGCCTAGAGAATCGTGTTCATCGAATGTTAATTTTTTTTTTGATTTGCTTTTGTTTTGTTGTTCCTCATGGGAAATCAAAATGTTTCGTCCACGAGAACACATTCACATTGATCGATGGTGTGACTAGTTTCGGCACTCGGCCATGTTCGAGCAAAAAAGTTGAAAAAGTATCCAGAAGTAGACGATATTTACGACAATATGTGCTGAGATGAGAAATTATCGAAAGAACATACCATTGAGGATATGTGTAAAGCAAATAAAATCGATTGAAATAGCTTGAAAACGTCATTTTCAGTGTTCATCTTCAACGAATTCAAAAATATTCAAATAGCCAGAAAAGTACAACTTGACAGTAATGCATCTACACCTATGAAGTATAAACTGACCCAAATATTCTAATGTTGAATTGTTGAGTTAATGATGTCCATAATATACTATGAATATATACCTTCTGAAACACTCAGTCCAACTGACTGAAATGAGTCTTGTTTCATTACAATAGATGTATATATTTCCTCATATTCATAGGAATATTCCCACTGGGTACCCAACGTTCGAATGATTCCTGGACTATAAAACATACTAGAAATTTGACATCATTACAAGATCATAAGAATTCCAAATGATAATAATTCGCTGAAAACGTGTCCTCTCACCTTTCCTGGGCAATTCTATATAGTCCCCTCTCATGGGCACCCTGTTTGAGACAGAGACGGACTCGCACACATCAGCAGCGGAGCAAGGGGTGGTGTTGAGCAGCAAATCGGGAAGGACCTGCAGCAGGGAAAATGGTGCAGGAGGAGGTGGCAAGAAGAGTATGGCGTCGGGAGGAGGGCCTAGCTCCATGCAGTCTCCCAGGCAGCTCATTTCGACCTGCGAAATATAATGAGATTTTTACGGAATTCCTGATACATTTCCTGATTGAATATGATAGCATCGAATGATAGCGATTTACAGTACGGATGAACATATTGGGTGACCAATTAGTGGCGCAAATCCCAAAATCTCGGTTTTTTCAACATACAAAAATATAGACTCATCCGCATGCTATACTTTGAAATTATTTCGGAATATACAGGGTGTCGGGAAAATGCAGGACGAGCTGAACATTGGCTCATTCCAACACCCTCTATTTCTGCATATAATTGAAAAGTTATAGAGAAAGAATCGTCTTTGAGGTGTCCTATTCAAAGGGGCGTAGCCTCCTCAGGAAACTTTTCTGGACCCATTTTAATATGAATTTTCTGGCTTATTTTCTTGCAACGTCAACGCTTCCGGTGCCACTCAATTTTGAATCTCACCCTGTATAGTTTTTCTCATCATATTTTCTACTACATCTGTGTACCGAACAGCTCATAGCTGAATTTTTTGAAGCGTTGGTTGGTTTGTCAGAAAGGTCTAATCAACCATTCACCGACTAAAGTTTTGTACGCTGATTGTACATGCAGCAGCATTCATATTTTGATTCGGCTAGCAAGATAAAGTTCGAAAAATGAATGAAATTCATCTAAATCAATCAATTTACCTATTTTTTTTTCCATTTTTTTGGAATTCATACCTCAAAAGAGGGTGCGTCTGGTGGATGATTCATTAAAAGGATGAGACTGGGTGAGACTGGAAACATCTATTATTCTGTTTTGTCAAAGAAGTTGATTTCCTGATCGTTTTTTTAGAAGAATTCGGCCAGATTCAGAGAGAGCAGATGAAGTGCCATATAGGAACTGCTCTTCAATCAGCACACTCCGACGGGTTCATAAAAAAAATAAAGAAAGTCTCTTGACTCGATTCTCAATTTCGACCTGGCATATAACAAACTATCCATGCAATCTGATTTCTTGCTCATTTTTATTGAGTAAGAGTTGACAGGTGAGACTAGTTTGGGAGAGACTATGCAGGGTGGATATTTCTTTCAGATTTTGTAATGTGATACAACTGCACTGTACTGTATTGTAATGTATTACAAGTCTGTTGTTTCATCGTGAATGCTCAAAATGTCCTCCAACAACTTCCATGCATTTTATACATCGTTTCAATATGTCTCTTGTGGCTTTTTTGGTGGTTTGTCTATCATTGTGATCCCATCTCTAGCAGCTTCTTCCCGCTCCCTCAGTTCCTTTCTAGTGTTCACTTCTGTATGGTGAACCAATTGTTTCGAATGTCCCCAAACATGATGATCGAGGACTGTGAGATCAGAAGATATTGGTGGCCAGGAGGAACGGAGAAGTACCCCTTCGATCTATCGAACGTTCAGGGTATTGGGTATCCAGGTATTCCCTGACTTGTCGCTCGAGTTAAATGTGATGGGGCATCATCCTGTTGCCAGTCAAATTTGAAAATCTATTCAAAATATTTTGCTTGAACTTTTCTCATTGAACCCGTCAACTGTGCCATGTAAATTGAAGAGCGGTTTCTATGGCGATTTGATGCCTGCTCGATCTGAATCTGGCAGAATCAGGAAGTCAACTTTCTTAAGTAGAAGTTTTTTTTCTCATTGAATATATTTATATTGCCAATTTTTTTTTAAAAAAAAAGGTATCACTGACAAACAGAGAATTTATCTTTCAGGTATTTGAAGGTTCAATTTCAAGTGCAGTGATATTTTGGGGCAGATCACAAATCTGTCCTTACTATACAAATATAATGCAATGATTTTTTATAACTTCTACTTTATTTTTTAGAAACGAGGAGAGGAAGTCTCACAAAAAGCTGAAAAAAGATTCCAAATTCGTCCAGTAGAACTGGATTCATAACCAAACAGACAGGCAGTATAGTACGATAGAAAGATGTTGCATTTTATGAATGTAGAGAAACAAAAGTGAAAAATGCTAGACTGAACAATGGAGGACATATATCTATATTTAAAGTATTTTAAACCTCACGCTGAGATTTTCAAAAACTCGGAATGTTTCAGTCGTAGGTGCTGAGCATTCACTATCAATTTTTCATGGTGTATCCACGGAGTCTGGTCCCCTGCTGCCATGTTACTGATTACAGTCAGTATGTTACAATATATAGTTGCTATTCTATCTCACACTATTGAATATTATTGATTTATCAGAATGAGGGGAATATGACAGTATTGCCCACCTCATCTTTCGTGAATATGTTTATTCTCTCGATCCAATTTTCTTCTCAGATGTTTGGGAAAATACATTGAAAATAAAAATGAATATGAAAAGACGTACCTATCTCGAGATTTTTTCAGAAAATGTTGGCATTCCAGAGTATTCAGATAACATTCAATTCAGCTTCACTTAAGATACTTTCTTCGGGCAATCGCCCGTAGGAAACGTAGCAAACAATACGTATTGTCTTCGAAATGTGATACTCAAATCGCGAGTTGATCATGACTAGCACAAGAGTGTGTCAGTATCACAAAAAATTGAAAGACAGCGATATTATAATTATCAATATCGCTCGGCTTCGTGTACCTACCTTCTATCAAAATGATAATGATAATAAATGTATCAGGCGGTATGCATGTTTGTGAATGTGAATTCATTGGAACATTCGAAGAGTAGAATACAAGTGCAATATCTCTTATTGAAAATAATGGTTAACGCTTGGCAACATTTCACAAGTTCTGATAATGATAATCACTACGGAATTCATGGATTGATTTATAAAAGTGGAAATAAGCTCGAAGATACCAATTATGCCTGATTCTTCGATTTCGAATGTCTTCGAAAATTTTGATCTATTTGGATACATATGATGTCATATTTCTTATATGGAGCGGTTCATAAACGACAACCATGTATGGGTTTTTTTGTAGATCTAGCGAAAGCCTCTGACACTGTCAGTCATGAGCTTTTTATAGTAAAGTTTAATAGAGAAAAAAAAAGAAGCAGTTATGGAAATATAATTTGTAGTGTTCTACAAGGTATATTGGGGACAGTCCAGTTTCATTTACCGACGATGCAACCACAAATACCAGAAAAACATAAAAATGATTTGAAAACAATAATCGAATGGTTTGGAATCAATCTACCGACTGTTGATGCCAGTTAAACTAAAGTTATTCCCTTTACATCCAACGAATCCAATTTACCTACTTTTTCAGAACTACTAATCGAAAATAATAATTTATTCCTCACCACATACAGTGTGGAACAGCAAAATGGAATAAATTCGACAACGGATAAATGAGGGTGTGTTGGGAAAAACGCTCGGACACGTCGCGTGTCATGTGACAGTGGCCAATACCAACTTTGTTATTTCAAATGGAACACCCTGTATTTCACACTGTATGTAAAGTACTTGGGCATATACACAGACTTTTTTTTGGGATGGGACCCATGCATACTCAAATTAGTGAATGAAATCATAGACGCCTGGCATCCAGACTCCATCAATTTCCAAAATTCACGAATAAATTCATCATCATCTGCTGGAGTGGATTGAAGAAAACTAATCTCTCCCCATTCGAGATGATACAAATAAGAATATTTAGAATTATAATCAATGAAACAAGTACCTTTGCAATGAACGAACCATTCGAATTTTGCAAGGTTATAGATATTCGACAACTATATGCGAGATCATGTGGTTCAAAAGAAACTCGAATATCATCCACTCATACGCATGAATATAATACAGGAAATAAAACCTCAAATAATGTATAGTAGCCAAAGGCGAATGAATCTGGTGGGTGAATTTGAATATTTTTCACATATTGGTCCTTGGATGATATAAATTGTACCGAATGAATTGAAGATGAGTTTCCACAAAACGTTGTTCAAAAATAAAGTGAAATCATGGCTCCTGACCGTTGACAAAAAAGAAATTAACCAGGTTATAGATTTGGAATTTGGCAATATATTAGGAAATAGATTGGGAAATGGTCTAGACATGCCTCGTCCTCCTTTATCAAGAGTCAATATAATTTAAATATCTACGATATTTATAGAGATTTTCAAAGAATAATTTATATTGTCACTCTTCAACATTTGAGTGGGTGCCATGTCCGGAAAAGTGTCACTACGGCAATACGGAACTAAGACGCGTTAAAATTTAGAAAGACGATGAATTGCCTAAGTGGGATTTAATGAATTTAATTTTTGCCTTTTGTACATGATATCATCACAACAATCGTTCGAAATGTCTGCCTCCAACCTGAATACACCGATTCAAACGCCACACATGATTTTGGCAGACTTGACCAAAAATTTGATCCTCATTTTGAGATTTCAAATGCTGCTGTAATTCGTCTTGCTCTGTTTCTATTGGAAATTCGTAGACCAAAGACTTTACATGTTCCCACAGGAAAAAAAAGTAGCGACGTTAAATCGGGTGACCTTCACCTGTGGCAATCCAACGGTGCCCAAACCGCTGATTTTTTCCTGTAACACCCTGTATTCTTGGTGGATGAACGGAACTAAATTGAAAAACTGAATTGAATATAAAGATCAGGTCATCATCATGCAGAGATTTGTGGTGATATATACCAAGTGACACAGGACCAATAAGCTACATAACGTTTCGCGGTTTCTGTTCTGAATGAAGTGAATATTTCATTCATTTTAATTCATGATATTTCATTGCGATGTTCGGAATGTGGTCGTTCTCTTGGCTCTGTACTGATTTGTCGATCATCTCGTGAGGAAATACTGTCACTTCTTTCAACAATCTTCTGGCTCTTCTAAGATTACTGAAAACTTCTCCCATTCGGTCTTTGAAATTATAGATTCAAGCCACTTCCTAACTGTTCAATTAGCAATTTTTCATGTAAACCCATCACATGACGATCTAGATGAGAGATCATCATGAGAGATCTAGGGAAAACAATCATTGCGAAGTATTGGGATAAATAGAAACATATATATATGGTGATATACAAATTCAGGTTTGTATATGGGGGGCGAGAAAGTCTCCGAGCAGATATTACCTCACCCCTACTGAAAGTTGATATTCATGTAAAAAGAGGTCGAAGATATATCTATAGTGATTGATATTATGACCATCAAGTTTCACGAAGGATGTTTCATTTGGAATATCTAAGTTGTTATCAGCTGGGTGAAGCATGTATGTTCACATAAACACTCAAATTTCCAAAGTGATACGTTACTCAGATCCCTAGGAACGTCTCAAGAAAGGTTTCACACCGTATATGTGATCATTCATATTCAAATTCCAACTACGAATCTGAGAAATGATGCTCATTCCCAACAAGAGTTGATTGTTTTTTCATTCGAGAGAATAGTTGACCAATAAATAACTAATATTAGTCTACCACGAATAACCAATATTTGCACATCTATCATGGGAAACTTGGGTTTGATCATTCATTATTAGTATAATCTTGAAGAATACCAAATTATCAACCACTACATACAGGGAGCCTATCGACTACTCTGCATTTGTTTTTCGTAATTCGGGAGTTCATTCAATGGCCTTTTCAAGGGTACCAAAAGACCATATCCAATGATAATATTTGACAGGTAGATACCTACCCATTTGGAAAAATGAGTTACAGCAACTTGAAAATGGCGATATTCAAATAACATGTACATGTTCACTGAACTCAAAAAATCCTAATGTTATGACACATACTTTGGGTACTGGAACACCCAGTATTTTTGTATCAATCTCTGTTTTTCTTAGTCCATGTTTTCTTATCGAATCCGATCAAAATGTAAATAAGTTGACAACATAGCATCTGATTCCGGAAAACGAAGAATGATTTATGAAGCCAACATGCGAGAGATTCTAACAATTGAACAATATACAGAGTGATCCATTTGAAAAAATAAAATGATGTTTCGTCACAGATTGATGGTACATAATGGCATTCAATTTTCGAGTGTAGCACTTCACATATCTAATAACTTGGTAGAGGATAGGTGGGCCACCCTGTATACTCATGTATATTTTCAGTTATTCCGAAGAAGTTATAAGTTCAAGAGTATGAATATCACAGAGGAATGAATGATGTCAGGAAGGGATTAAACACAGCAAAAACGGTTTGCACCAATTCGAGCTATATGAAGGGACGCTCAACAGATCGAGCGGCACACATAGACACAATGTAATGTGAAAATCAAAACAACATTTTCCACTCACGTTGATTTTTAAGCACCTGCCGCAAATGAATCACTAGTCACAGATGAACCACCCTCAACAACAATCGAAACACGTCGGGGTGTATATCGAAACTGCGGGGTATCGATTGCGAAAACTGACGCATGCGTCACGACGCCGGACGCCCCATCGATTTGCACGACGCTGAGACATAGACGTGTCTCGGGAGGTACGCGAAACGCCTCCGAGGCATACACCAATAATTGAAATGATGAACATCTATCTATGCTATAATTCGAATTCAATTTATGTGCTATAATTCAATTTCAATTTCAAAATTCCTGTATTGTTATCATCACTAGAAGGTAATTCTATCTCCAGTCTACAAAAGTTACAAAACAGAGAAAGCGTTTGTTATTAAAATGCCATGAGTGTACTCCTATATTATCAATGATCAATATTCTGAATTGAATGACAGTAAAAGAGAAATTACAATATTTTTCATTGATCTTCATTTTTAAAATACTCGCTGGAAATGCACCACATCATTTCATCGAATTCATTACACATAACCATCAGATTCACAGATGCTACAAGAGGGGAGATGACTTAGTTGTCCCACGAACAAACCTTGTAAGAACCAGAGGGCTCTTGGACTATAACATGCTTCCTAATCACAGATTAACACCCCAAAAGTTGTTCATCATTTTTTTTCTATCAATCTCTTTATCGTTTACTGCTACTTTTTGTACACTTATAATCTATTGTATATTTCGTTTTCAACTTGTATATTATTTATGTATATTTCAATTCTGATTATTGTTTCTGGCTGAATGTGCGTGTATATTATATATTATATATTATATATCATATATTATATATATTTTATATATTATATATTATATATATTGTGCCGTACAAAATATAATATAAAATATAATATAAAAGGTTCATTATGTTGTAGTTAAAATGAAGATAATTTTTTTGGAACGAGGCCTACAAAGGAAGCTTGAGGCTATTCTCAATAATGCTGGTTGTATAGGGAAATATATGATCCTCATTAGTATTTCATGAGGAGAAGGAAAAATAAAAAAACATCAGATATTACCTCAGACCATTTCTATTCCATGTCTATTTCGTAACTTGTCTGGCTGTAACTACTTCCGTGTTTCATGAAATAAATACGAAAATGAATATGAACCATTGCTCCTCCTATTGAATTTCTCCCTCAACTCCTATCAGAATGATTCGAGACTATGAGGAAAAGTGTAGAATTTGTAGGTCGAAAAAAAATATAAAAATAAGAAGAAAAAAAAAACAATTCGTGTACGCCCATGGTTCATACAACTGTAATTTCCAGCCTGTCCAACTCATCTTTAGAATCTTTCCTGAGGACTTATTTTGCCTCTCAATGTAGTTTGTTACCACATTATTGCATAGAATAGAGTGACAACACGGCACGTTTTCGGCACGTGACCAGGGGAGAAATACTTCGTATCGAATTGCAGTAAAAAAGCTATTGTAGAATATATTCAATATTCGTCTGAATTACAGGAGGAAACAGGAAATACTCATTGGCTACTTATTAGTGATGAATATAATTGATATGAGAATTTCACTCTATATAAGAGGACGAAGATACGCTATTTATTAATTTCATCAGATTCGAAAGCAATACTTCAAGTACGCTAATAAAACAATGTCAAGACGAGATCAATTTGATTTTTCTTGAATACGCTGTACATATTATCACTTGTATTTTGTATACTTCATAAGTATGTCTCAAGACATGAAATCATTTTGTGAAGGTTGCAATTGTCATAGAAATATATTATAGAGCGGTAGCCATATTTTTGGCAAGACAGCCTCATTCGTTTGGTAGCCATCTGAAATGAAAATTTATAAATAAATATAGGAATATTTGAGATCTGAATATTTTTGAGAGGAAATATATATATAGTTTAGTTTAGTTTAGTTTATAAATATATTGTTTAGGTTCAGACTAACAAAATGGATGAAACAAAAAATTCTTCTTCAATTTGAAGAAAGATCAATCATCTCCATGGAACTTGCAAATTTTTCGAAATTTTCAAACCTTCACTAACATTTCCTACGCCTTCATATTTCAGTACCTACATCACTTTCATGGAGGCTGGAGATATTAACAATGAATTTCCCAATAACTTTCAACCTTTGTAGGCTTCTTTAGTGCAGTCTGAAATGATATTATCAGAAACTAAACAAAAAATGATCAGAAAATTGTACAGAAACTATAAAGTCTGGTTTATCGAAAACGATTATTCTTCATTTGTTGGTAACGAGGCAGCGCATGCCTGATGCGTCATCACGCCTAGAATTTTTGGCGGTAAATTAACAAATGAAGACGACAGCGCACATGTCGATGCCGACAGAGCCATTGTTAGACCCGAAAGGGTTTGAGATAGGGCACAAAGTAATTCTCTCGTTTGTGTGAATTAGTGAATTAGTACGGAAGCGAAGGAGGATATTATTTATTTTTATTTTCCGCTTAAATTCCGAGTTTCAGCTCGGAATATTATTAAATTCTCGGAATTTCACTTTCTTTCTGACAGCAGCTCATTATTTGTTACTGATGCTTAGTTGTCACTTAATCTTTTTTGGTGTCGAATTCTTGCTATGATTTCAGAAAAATTGAATTGAATTGAAAATTGAATAAGATTTGATTGTCGGAAGAGAACTTATACACCAACATATTTTTATTTCTGTCTTCTGTCAACAATGCTGAATAACAAAACAGTTGTCTAAAATCGTTTTAACTTCGTATGAGCCGGCGACTTTACCATGTTGAGAAAAATCATGCAACATGATGCATAATACCAAATTATAGTTGGGTTCTGCGTGACAAGCAACGCATTATATCTTATCATCCCATTGACTGTTGTGACTGGTTGCTGATGATGCAGATTCGATGCGAAATAAAAAAAAATGGCAAAGGTCATGAATTGGGATTTGCAAAAATTTTAAGACAGTGTGAGAGCAATTTGAGGTAGGGCAATGCTCCCTATGCCCTACCCTTGCTACGGACCTGCGAGGCGCGATGGAAGCTCCTAGTTGGTGGCGACGCCTGCGGAGCGTCGTGACGCAGTTGTGTCTGCGTCGTCAACCAGGAGGCAATGTTGTCCATCCACGTCACTTTGACCGGATCGAACGCTTTCGACTCTGGTAGGGTCAGTGTCTAGGCGAGGTTGTATTGAGCTCACATTCTGGTGTTTCGAGATTTTGGTATTACGTGAAAATGGGACATGTTACGACGTAGAAGGTAAACACTTGGTGGTCGCACGTTTTTGCACCTGCACCGAATTTTAGACAACAAGATCTATTCGAGATCTAGCCGTGAGAAAAACGCGAAATAATTCGATCTGTTTGTCCTGCCATGCATTTTCGAAAATTCACCACATACTTAGATATACGGGGTGGCCCATTCAAGATGACTTAACTTGAATGATTTTTGAACTAATAATCTGATGAAAATATGCCGACTTTTATTTTGAGGCAACATCTTGTGTTTAGTATGCTTGCACTAAGAGGTCCTCCAATCGCAGCATTATTTTTCCTTTTCATAGTAATCTTGTTTCTTGAAATGAAAAAAAAAATGAGGAATAGAATGAATGGTCCCTTTCGATGCACAACAAATTTAAACGAAATTCAACAGAATATGAATGCCATAATGTATGGTGGTTCATTGTCAGAATATTTTCAAAAATGTGTCGCCATTTTTATTTCCTGAAGGAAAGAATCTCAGGGGCGTTTTATGAGAATTTCTGAGAAACCCTATGTACCATTTGAACTTTTTTACCGAAATGACGTCACGTCGCCATGTTTCTTCAAAGTTGTGTTTTTTCTTTCAAAATTCTAAGGAAATCATAAAAAATATCAAGTAAAAAATCTCTCAAAATGAAGATGATGGCAAATGAGCTATTGTGAATCCCTATGTGGCTTTTGATTTTTTTACCAATCTGTCGTCACGCCACCATATTTTTTCGAAATTGTTTTCTTCTTCTAGAAATGTAGTAAATATTATTCTTTTCGAAAATCAGAAAGAGATTTTGAGAATTTTTCAAAAAAGTGCCACCATTTAAAGAAATTAAAAGCAACTACTTGGTATCAATTTGGTGAGAGTAAATAACACAAATGAAAGGAGGGGATCATCTAGCGAGGGGCCCCAGAAATCGTAGATCCGCCACTGTTATGGTGTGACGATGAATACATTCGATTGTTAATCTTGAATTGATGATATAACCCCGTTATCGAAAACAGAAAAATGCAATCAAAAGAAAACGCTGAAAGATATATATACATATTCATATATATTGTGATTCAGAAAGATCATAGTGTCACGATTTCAGCGGTAACCCTGTATGATTCCTGGCTGGGGGCTGGGAGTGGTGCTGTGAAAATACCTCATCACGACATTCAACCTCCGAACAATGTTTTTCTCTTTAACAAAAAATACCGAATATATGAGTGTGGGCCTCTTTGATGGATAAACCTGTACATTGTATTTTTGATTATTCATCGAAACATTCTTCAACTTCGAGCTTCATGATCATTGAATGTAACCAAAAAAATGAGAAACGATTAATAATATCATCAATGAATATTACCATTCCCGTCTCCAAGAGAACCACTCCTTCAATAAAGAACAAAGGCAATGTGATAATAACTGTGTCTCGAATATTTTTGAACATTTATTGATTTGTTCCTTTTCGACATAGTGATAGCGGAAACATTAGTTATTTATGGAAAGTACTCGAAAAAATTTAATCGAATGACAATATACCTATACTAAGGCATGCCCAAATTCTTATCCTATGGAATATATACTGTGACACAATGTTCTAAGAGACATGGAATAATAAACTCATAGCAAAAAATCTGATTTGTATTCCTATTCCGCGTATTTTTCTATCAAGGGCCATGGGATTAGGAAATAGAAGTTGCCTAGTAGAACAGCACCAAACTCAACTCAAACACTCGAGTGAACTTGAAACGCAAAATTGTGCTTTATTTACAGGGTGTTTCACAATATATACGTAAGACTTTCACGTTGAAGCCCATGTATTTTACTGATTGAACAAGATTTATTCAAGCGTTAAATAATAATAATAATAAACAAATGTTGGAAATGTTCGCCGTTAGCACGTAGCAAATTCAAAAAATTCACCATGTTTTTCAACATGAAAGTTGATTTGCGTAGGAGTTGAAGAGAAAAACACCCACTCACCCTTCGAAATCTTCACCAATTATGACATCAAGAATTCCGCACGAAACGTGAGTCATTATAATGATTGAATTTCAACACTCTGTGTTTCGGAAATGGTGAATTTCAGAGGGTAAGCTACTAGGAACTCCATTCATATTTTTGGACGAGCTGTCACATCCTGAAGTCCTCAGCATTAATTATGAAACACTCTGTATCTAGCTTTAACTTTAATCGAAGCAAATTATTCAATACAAGAAAATAATGAAAATAGGAGATTAAACAGATGAAACACACGAAAATAAGAAAAAAAGTTCATGTGGAAATGGGTCCGGAACCGCTTCTTCAGGGAGCTAGGGCCCTTCGAAGATGAACTACTTTTCGTTTTATGGCATCGGTACTACTGCAGCTATCGCAACCAATTTTGGGACATGAAATCTAGTTCGTAGGTTCATCAATTTGAGCCATCCGGATTTTGTCACCTTTAACCAGGGGCGTACAAACCAGGGGGGTATTTGGGAAAATTTGACCCTACTCCTCTTAGGCTTCAATTTCTTACCATTTTCATATCTGATTATGATTTTCCAATGCGTTTCACATAAAAAAGGAACTTTTGTAAAAATCGCTATCTGTCACTGTTTCCTCCGGAAATGGCTAAATCCAATCAATAATAAATTATTGGTCTTAAACCAATTATTACGTTGAAATATGAAAATGAGGTTCAGTACAGATAGTGAGCATTATCAGTTAGTTAAATCTTCTTCTTTAATGAAAATAAATTAGATTAGAGAAATTTATTGCCTTTTCGAAATTGGGGGTATAAAAAGTAAAAGGGAACGTATACAAAATATTTCAAAAAAAAACATTTGAACCTACACAAGCAAAACTAATAATAAATTTGCAATAAATTTCATGTCCCAAAATTCTTTGCGATAGCTGCAGTAGTACCGAAGCTATAAAACGAAAAGTAGTTTTTGGAGGTCATCTTCGAAAGTCCCTAGCTCCCTGAAGAAGCGTTTCCGGACCCATGTTCACATGAACTTTATTTCTTATTTTCGTGTGTTTTATCTACCCTAGAAGTTTGTAACATGATCACCGGAACACCCTGTATTATCTCCCAACATACATGTTACATGTTTTGCATAGTTGGATATTGTGAAATTTTGTTGCCGACTCACTAACAAATTCAAATTCATTCACCATTTGAACGTCGACTTCAAAAACATCCCACCTTGTTCACTGTTGCTATGACCGGAAACACGAAAACAGAATTGATACTGGGGTCATCATCATAATTAATAAACTCTCGGAATTAAATACTTGTACAAGTATTGCAAGTACTCGAATAATATTTGTCGAAATGCTGTTTTTCGAAGGGGTCAAGTGATGCATCTTTTTGAAGGTAATCGAAATCTCTCAAAAACGCTTTCTTGTTTTCGGAATTCAATGCAGTAGTTCTCGAGAAAACACGTTTATAAAAATAATCGGTTAGTGATTGAAAGTAACGCTTTTTTCCCTTTCATCAATATTTCTCATTATGTAGTTGGAGCGATGTTCATCTAAGAGGTGCCTTATGTGTTTTTATTTTAAATCCTGTCCTATCCAACATTACATGAAGAATCATTAATTTTGATGGCAGTTCTCTCAGTGAAATGCATACCATAAATGTCGTCCCCCCTTCAATAGCTCGATCGATTGATCGAAATTTGGTCACCCAGTATATTTTATGATGCTTACTCCAAATATGCTATTGATTGAGTCGTTCCTATACAGCGTCACACCAAAGGGCACCTAGAGTTCTTTATTCCCAGTATATTTTGTTATATTCAAGTAGAGCTCATATTATTACAAATTCAACAATACTGGATTTGAAGGATTTTTTTTTAACGGTTTCAAAGATATGGCAAAAAATAGATCGATTTGAATAAAAATGAGCGATGACCATATCTGATTGAAACAACACGATTAAAATCCAATGAAAAAAGAATAATCTTCGATAATATTCATTGTGACCCTATATATTACATTTCGATCGAATTGTGCACCTGAATTTGTTATTTCCTCATACATTCACAATTGGAGACTCATGAACCTGTTATTTTAAATCGGTCCGAGAATACCAGATGAAAGTGAATAGAGGTAAAATATGGATAGTATTTTTGTCAAGAGGACATGAGGTCATTGAATGAATTCATTTTTGTCAGAACACAAAAATGAATTCTTTGTCGGAACACAAAAATGAATTCTTTGGATGCGGATCCCGAATGTCAAAGTGTAGATTCATCGTGTTCAATAATATCTGATGTTTGTCAGAAATGTCTGTCATGAATTGTTCTCTCTTCTTTTTGTTTCTCAAAATTCATTCAGATTCCGTGTGTGAAGAGATCTACAAATATATATAAATGATTATTTTTACTAGGTGAATATGAGCGTAACCAGTAGAGGTTTCTTACGCACCTCAGTCTTCGTGATTGGTTACCTAGTGTATTTAGTCCTAGGCTCACTAGTGTTTTCTGAAATTGAAGGAACCGAAGAACAAGAAGAAATACAGACCTTGAGGAGCTTGCGTTCGACATTTCTCGAAGAACATCCATGTGTGCCAGGTGAGTAACATGAACAGAGTGAATAACGATAGTATATAAATGGGGGTTGATGATACTTCCACTTGATATCATCCACGAATACCTTTCCAAGACAGCTGCCAACCCTCAATATTTCAATACGAGAAAGTTACCTTCGCAATGAGCAATATTTGTTGCATGTTGTGATGGCCATATTTATTGTCGTTAATTGAGACGATCTTAGGAAGATTTCAGGACCAATTTCACCCACTTCCAATCTCAATTATTGTTCAGCATTATTGAGCCGATGTCGATTAGATGTGAACCCACTTTCGCATGGGTAAGGTTTTTCACGAAGATCAAGAGACAATTCACAATCAGCGTGAGAGCTCCTGTCTAGCTGCTAAAAATTAATTGATGGTCTGGATAGATTGAATCTTGTAGCAATCCCCAGCTTTACCCATATCTAGAAAGGAAGTAGCTTTGTAGTAGTGGTAAAGTTCAGTTTCTATTTCAGTTTCCAATGATGAGGTGTTGATTCTAATAAATTCATTCAGGAGATGAAAACATTAAATGATGCTTGATCTCATACAAGTTTTCTTGATTTGAAGTATCTTGAGTTTGTTGTATTACAGAACTCCTGGCTGAAAAGGGAAATACTACTATACGTGGAGGAGTTTGAACATGATTATCCTCGAGAAAGTTTGTTGTTATTCCGTGATATACAATGAAAATTCCTTATTTGGCCCAAATCGTACGATAGGTATGAAAAGTTCAGAAAAACCGAAAATTGAACAGGTATAGGCAGAAGGAGGATTCAGAAATTTGCGATGTTTTCCGTGAAACCACAGAACTGAAGAAGCTTGTTCACAGATTTTCAGCTCATATAATCGACTTGCGGAATACGTTGAGTTTATCTGGTGATATATTGTAGATATTCGGATTATTCGTGAAAAAAATCGTTCCAGTAGTAGGAAACATACTAATACTCGTCGTACCAAATTTGGCACGAATATTGAGCATTTTGATTCAAACGCACGACTTCCCTAAATCATTCGATAGATAATATTCCATGGATCACGCACTTACAGATGTGAAATGACTGCTGGATGAGGTGATCGTTTTCTGTACATATTTTGATGCACCATATAGCGAAAATGCGTAGAACAAAAATATCAATTTGGGATCGATGATAAAGATGGAAATGCAATATGTAAGGATATAGTCGAATCAGTCTCGTCATGTTCCGCAAGTGATAGAGTATGCTCTGTCAGGCTAGATGATTTCTTGCGGCACATCTTGCGCACATCTTGTGCAGCAAGAGTATAATTTTCCGAGAACACATTTCAATCCAATTTCAAAATATCAGCTTTCAGGTTCAATCTTGCATGAAAACATGAATATAGTGATTTATTCATGCTGGAAGAACTAAAGTTGCGCGAGAATGCGCTTAACAAATGAGGACTAGCAGATTCGGATTCTTTCTTATTCTTTTTATGCTCCAGAGGTAGGATAGTGAATCTTCCTGATGCATATCATTTTGAAGTATTTTCATTTTTAATGATAAACAAAAAAATGCATGTTGGATCGTTTCAAATGTAATGCTTTCTACATGAATTGTGAGCATCAGGAGTGCAGATGAGGATAGATTGTTTATTGGGAATACAATGAATAATACTGAATTCGACTCAACGGTTGTCTATTGTATATAATGCATTTTTCAATCATCCCTCGTTTTGATGAATGTGGTGTTCTTGTATTCGGAGTTTGGAACCTTGAGCTGATGTGACGAATACCACTCTGGGTAAAAACCAACCGAGTCCGTTGCACCCACGGTGGGAGTACCGATAAATAATTAAGAATGTTATTCTGAACAGTCTGAACATGAAAGTTGAACGCAAATTATTCCATCACAAGTGAATTGCATTAAATGAATGATTTTTAGCATGGAACTATAATTGGCAGATGACGGTATCAGGGTCAACGATTCTTCCTCGCAGGGGTCAAAATGCATCTGTATACCGTTTGATTATTCCAATTCGATCATGCGCTACTTTCAACAAATTTATTCTGATGACACAAGGAATCAGACTGAATATGGATATTTGTATACAAGAAATAAATACGTGAAACTCGAAAGGACAAACCTCCAATCAATTCAGATATTGTGTTGTTTAGGTGAGGGAGGTCCAAGCAGCATGAATTTAGCCAAGATCTATAGTTCAGGAGCGGGTATAAATATGAAGACAAATACTTGATTTTCTCTGAGCTTTGTAACAGTCGATGAATCAAGAGTTGGTACATATTTATAAAATCTATAGTAGGGAAAACTATTTTCATTTCAAACCACCTTCGTGATGATGTACTCATACAAATTCATAACGTAACGAGATCATCCTGCGGTTGTTCCTCTTCATGTATTACCGCTAGACGCTAGATTCATGTCAGAGCTTCGTGACGTTTCTATCTAGCCGTGTTCATACGAGAGTAATTGTTGTCTCTGTCAGAAACTGAATATGTATATAATTGATAATACACTGTGTCCAAGATATAAGAATGAACATCAGATTGAGGATATCGGAAACGGTAAGTGATACGGTGTCGATTAAATTAGAGAAAAGTAGCGCATTTATGTGCCTGATAATATGCCATTCACAAAGTTTCAATATCCCGAGTAGTTTCGGAGATATCCTAGAAAAACCGAAATTTGAGAATTTTTTATTTTCTCCTAGCTTCATTTTCAAAGGAAATGTAGAACAAATAGCACTTCGCCATGGACACTTTTTGAGGACTACACGAGAACATAAGCAGAATTTTTCTGCGATGTTTAGTCTATTAGAAAACATCATCAACTTCGTATTTCAATATGGGCCGAAACTAAAGTATACCCTGTATACATTTTTCATTGTGAATACAGCAACGTATCACACAATATGATTTCGGATCCATTTCTTGCGCAAAATGTAATCTAGTGATTACCTAATCTTTTTTCTTCAATTTTAGATAGTAGGCGCTGGAAAAATGTCATATTTTGATACAAGAAGCAAAGTAATGAATCCCATTTATACAAGTATAAATATAAACTTTCCATTTGCCGGAATTTTTGCGTTGTTGACTGCAAAGATGAGTCGCAATATCAAAAGTTCAGTTTATAAATGTAATTGTAATGTAATAAATAACAAGGAGCTAATTTGTATTACAGGAAATAAACAGAAACTTATTACAAGTGTTCAAATAACCACCATTACTTTCTAAGCACAAGTACGTTCGTCTCACACAGACGAATTCAAAACTTGAGTTTACATATTCGGAAAAATATTGTTAAAGGATGCAGTAACCAATCTTAGCAAATCTTCTTCATTTTGATGACTACCAATCCACTATCCTGGAAAGCGACGGTTCAAATAATCACGAACAATTCTTGCGTTATGTGCTGGAGCACCATCTTGTTGAAACCAGCAGCTGTGAGTAACCGCTAAAGGTAAATTATCTAGAGCGTCTTCCAAATCGTTCACTAACAAATTCATGTACAGCTCTTTTGTTAAACTGTTTTGGTAGATAAAAGGCCCAATTACATTCGTACCGAGAATCCCAACCCATACGTTGAAACCAAAACGATGTTGATGTATGGACACTATGTGTACACGCGAATTTTGTTGTGACCAATAATGAACATTTCGCCTATTGAAAATGTCATTGTTGGTGATCATGCTTCCATCAGAGCAAACATCAACTCCTGAATATTTTCTTTGAAAATTGGTGCTTTATTTCTCTGTCGACTTTAGTTTTTGATTCGAACTACTGTCGACCTACCTTTATCATTAAAATGACAACACAAACATCTATTCAGATAAACTATGGGTCAAACACATCAACCCATTTATTGCATATTCTATAGATATTGCTGCTTTCTATTGAAATTGAACAGAAGATGGAACTCTACGGAAACTCCTCTGCACTCGAGAGGATTTCATATGTAGCAAGAAAGAACCTTATACATAACTCGAACAGAAAGCTCTCCATATGTCTTCTAGACTTTATTCAGGCCTGATCTGATCTGATCTGATCTGATCTACGCACTCTGTTAGATCTCCTTTCCAGACTCATTAGGTAATAGTATACTACGCAACAATAGTGGGAACAAGACATACTCTATAGTAGACGTACAGAACGAGAAACGTATCAGCGACCGCGGAAACGTAACGAGTGGTAGAAAACACTTTCCTACAAGTTGTGTATATTAATATTTCATTCATAAAAATACACCAGGACACTTCAGCAATTTTTTTCCGAAGTAAACCACGCGAACCGGGTCAATAATTGTTAATAATAAATGTTAATCTATCCTCTCGCCCATTATTTTGAGAGAAGAGGAATAAATGTAGGTGAATATTATGTAGGATTTGTGTGAGATTACAAGAAATTATTGATTCTAGATCCACTTCAACGAGTCATTTTCGTGAGAAGAAATCGACTTGAAGTTAAATGTCGTAATACGGACCTTCCGCAATCTTCATCAGAGAGTATACAGGGCAACCCCTGAAAGCGTGATAATTTGCAAATACATTTTTCCAAATGGAACACACTATATTTCATTGATTTTCCAAATCTGCGATCTTTTGCGACCACGAAAATATTTGGCCCATCGAAAACGTACCGCAAGGCATTATAGGCTGGGAAAGAACTTTTCGATAAAATCCGAAAACAGGTCAAGTTTGTTCGTCAGGGGGTCACATTTCGACGTAACAAGCATAGTCAAACCGTCAACCCCCTAAGTAGTAGGGGTGTCACCCCAACATTTTTCTCAAATGGGAAGGGGGTCAAGCGATACCTCTTCAGAAGGGACTTGTCATTCCCTATACAATGATGCTCAGATTTTTCAAATCGATCTACCCTTTCGGAAAATATGGAGCGTTGAAACTCCAACCATCATGTGGGACGAAAACTACAAAGATCGGTTCAATTGTACTTCATCGCAATAAGTGCCTTCAAATGAATTCGCTATTTTTTGCCGAGTCGCTGTTTTTGCCGATGCACAGATTTTTTAGGCTCATTTTAGAGAGTAAAAAAATGAATAGGATTCATTTCTTCACGTTTGAATTAGGTCAAGTAGTTGTTAGATACATGTCGTGGTTGAGGTGTTCACGAATTGTTGACTTCAAAATTTATCATTATGGTATATTCAATTGCAGACAGAGTGGAAATCATTGAGCTTTTTTTCAAAAACAATGAATGTGGAAATCGGGTCGCGGAGTTTTCAACCAACGGCATCCTGACAAACATGCCTCTGGAAAAATTATTCGCGAATTGATGAACAAATTTCGCGAAACAGGTCCAGTTCAAAATAAAAAGAGAGAGCTTGAAAATCCAGTACTAAATGAACCTACGGAGATAGCAGTATTGGAACAAGTTGCAGTTGATAGTACGCTAAGTACAAGATAATTTGCCATTGCAACAGGTGTGTCTTGTAGAAGTGTCCAACAGGTATTGCAAAAATACAAATTCAATCCTAACAAAATACGCTTAGTGCACGAGCTGAATGAAGACGATCGTCGCTTGCAATTTTGCGGAATTATGAGTGAGTGTTACACAATGATATATTTCGATTCAATGTGTGTTTTTCGGACGAATGTTCCTTCTTTCTCAATGGTTTAGTGAATCGCCGGTACTGGGCTGACACCAATCCAAGGATTTTCCACGAGACACACGCAACACCCCAGAAGTTGAATGTGTGGGCTGGTATTTTTGGAAATGCCATTGTAGGACCTTTTTTCCTTTCTGGAAATTCAGCAGGCGATATGTACTTGGATTTACTGCAAAATACCTTCGACCCAGCTCTAACAAATATAATTCAGAACGATCCCGCATACGATGAACAGGAACTGATTTACCAACAAGACGAAGCTCTTCCTCATTATTCCGACAATGTGTGCAATTATTTACATGACACATTTCCAGGACGATGGATAGGACGACGGGGCCCAATAGAATGGCCACCTCGGTCACCTGACTTAAGTCCTTTATATTTTTTTTTGTGGGGACACATCAAGAGCGTTGTTTATAAAACACCACCAGACACATTTGAACAGTTGCAACGAAGAATCATTAACGTATGTCGCGAAGTGACACCCCAAATGCTCCAGAATGTACGACAACGGTTTGAAAATAATCTATATCACTGTATGCAGGTTGACGGACAGCAATTCGAACATTTACTTGACTAATGAATGAGTTTTGAAATACAATGGAATCAATTTTTTACCAGATCTCCTAAAGAGGAATCGCTTGAACCACCTTCTCATTTGAAGAAAAATGTTGAGGTGACACCCCTACTTAGAGGGTTGAATGTTTTACTATGCTCGTTACGTCAAAATATGTCCCCCTGACGAACAAACTTGACCTGTTTTCGGATTTTATCAAAAAGTTCTTTCCCAGCCTGTAATGCTTCGCGGTACGTTTTCGATGGGCCACCCTGCAGTCTTCTAATAGACCTGAAGAATTATCTTGGCATGGTGACAACTACAGTTATTCATGAATTCACATTTATGATTTACAGTATCATCAAATAGGTTCTCGAACTGATTGCTATTTTGATGATGTATCTGAAATCTGTTATGCTTTCATAAGTCAACCTATATAACACCTGATGAGGGCTGTGGAAGGGCTAAATCATTGTCTTTTCTTTCAGCAAAAATTATTATAATATAGGGGTGGGCCTTTTCGATCAATAATCCTGTATATACGTATAAAATGGTGGATTATTCGAATGAAGTGCGATTTTATATTATCGCTGAACTGACTGTATGCGATTCTATCAAATATCAAAGTTTTTCCACAGACTCTGTGGGGTAACCTTTAATATCAATAGATTTTCCTTTTAATCATCAAACCAATCCTGATTTTGAGTTAATTTGTATGATTTATGAATCACCTCGATATACCTGCGATTAATAGATCGATGCAAATTCCTACCCTTTCATTTATTTGTTATATCATTTACTGCATTTCTCATTTCAATTTCTATCCTCTCTTTTGCTCTCACAATTTTTGACTGCAAGTAAAAACTACCCCCGTTTTCTTTCTTGTTAATTTCGAACAAATGTAGAAATTGTTTCTCCACCACATCAGGAGTACATTTGTCCACATGGAGAACCATTTTAGCCTCGCTCAAAGTCATTTCTTCCATCTCAAATTGGGCTCGAGTTTTCCTCTGATCGTACCTCATCCTTGCCGCTTCGTTGCTTAGCTCAATTTCTTGACATATACTTTTTTGCAGAGATCTCAAGAATATCTTCATACCATGATACAATATTTTTGGTAGGGTTCCAACCATTTTTCAGCGATTTTGTAGGACATTTTGAGATATCCTACTATAACTATTGATTTTTTTTGTTAGATATCTGATGACATCAAATCAAATTGAGAATCTGACGATTGACGTCAGTGTCATAATGAAATTACGGTATAGGGATCTCGTTGTGTTTGGTGTTGATTCATTTTCTTTGTTTTCGAGATAGATGATGTTTTTATCACGCGAAATTTTCTTAGAATAATGGTCATTTTATACTTTGAAAGATGCCATCATTTGCAGATGAAACGCAGTTTCAGATAAAACTTTTCATTTGTTAGTTCATGAAATTCTAAGCTCGCAATATGTCTTTAGATTCTCCATTTCTAGGACCAATTACATTCACCAATCTATATCCACATAATTGAACAGATCATCTTCATACTTTTGAGGAAAAATTTGAAATCTGGAATTTTTTGAGTTGATCTCAATCCTAAATTCACATGGAACAATGTCATATTGAGATGAATAGTTAGAGGGTCCCGTATATTGCCCCTTTGAGGAATATGTAGAAGGCATCCAAGTATGTACTAGGTTTAGTTATCAATGTCTGTATTGAACACAGTTTTCCACAACACGAATACAGTTTGAGTCTGATAGTGATAGAGAAAACGAAATTGAAATTGGAGAATCCCATTTGTCCTTGACCTTTCATTGATACGGTAAATCATATTGATTACAGTGATGCTGATATCAAGAATTATAATATCAGTAGTAATAATAATATAAGCACATCTTATACATGGTGCAATGCAGGGAGCCGTCCTGGTATAATTACTAAACTCACACAACAAAGTAGCGTGGGTAAAACAGAGAATGGACAAAACTGTGATGCATGGATATAATAGCGAGGAGACAAAATAGTTCAGAGACAAAATAGCACAATGCAATCAGCGTGGAAAAAATAGCGTAGGCTCACAATATCATAGGGAAAGAATTGCGCAATTCATTGTATAACCTGCATAGTTCTGAACAGTCTTGCATCGTGCATTTTGAGCAGCCTAACATCTCATTTCACCAAGCCTTCAGCACGATTCATTCATTTTCACGATTATTCACATGATATATTCTTGTAGATTCATACGCTCGGTTGTTAGACTGAAAAGGGGCATTCATATTTTCGAAAGATACTCTAATTTTGAGAAATTTTTATCAAGTAGTTCATTTGATTCCTATTCAATATATTGGTGTCAAATATATGAGAGCAAAAGACAAAAACCATAAATCCACATCGCGGAGATGTACCACAGCTAGGTTGAAGGGTTGCTAAGTTAAACTAAAAGCAGGTGAATTCAAGGAATAATAAAATAAAGTATCTAGCTCGACCAAAACTCTTGTGATAATTTATCTGTAGAGGTTTCAGTAACATTGCCAAGATATGAAACAAGTAGAAAGAGTGTTGATAGTCAGAAGAAATTGGAAATTTTGAAAACTCAAAAACAGATAATTGGGAACCTTATGTATTGTGATGGGACTGTCATAAAAAAAGGAAGGATGATATATCGGTTCGATATATATCGGTTCTGGGCACGATGAATAACTAGAATTTGTTGTTCGAGTTTCGTTGTTCTAGATTTGAGTCTGCTGACGGAATCCTTAATCTTGAACCCGAGGTATCATTCAGCCAAATATCCACCATTCATTAGAAAATGGCGATACATCAGTCACTTTCGTACTATTCAAAAACAATCGAATGCATCTTTATGAAACACTCCTCCCGAAGAGTTTATGGCCTACTTGAAGCTGGAAAATATATTGATTGATTTCTAAGGGGTGTATATTTCTGCGTTTTCCAAATTATTCGCACGAGTACAGAGTTTTCAATCTCACTCAGGATTTGTGATCACAAATTTAGCATTTTGGATCAAGTGAACTTTATTGGTTTTCTCAAGGAACAAAAGTTTGGTGCAAATTTTGAGCAAGAGTTGAGACCACTATGGTGAGAAAAATGTAGAAAATATCGAACCAAGGTTTGAAATTCAAATGTGGAATCTTTGTGAAAGATCATCAAGGAGTTTGCTATAGGTTACAGTAGATATAAACAAAGCAAGGAAGAATCACTATTTCACCTCATAATCACTCATTCAGAAACCTAGGAAATCTTCTATTGAGTATGATTTATCGTTTGCGCTATTTTTTCGCTGCGATATTTTGTCTCTGTGCAATTGTGCGTCTGCGCTGTTATATCTCTACGCTATCGTGTTGAAACTATAATCATTTGAATTTTGATCGTCGTCATTTCCTGTCATCTTTCATGTTCGAATTCGGTAGTTCCGTAGTAGCTAAACAGTTTCAACCGAATCGGACGAGATGGGGTGTCAAGTTAGGTATTTCGGAACAGTTCAATTTGCTTCCGATTACAAATATACTTCATGCATTGTTTTGTCCCCACTATTTTTTTCTGCGCTATTTCGCTCCAGTTCATTTCAACACAGCCCTGAGTGGCATCAGAGATCTCATATGAGTGAAATCATTCGAATCCTGAGGTCAGTATGATGTTGCAGCATAATACTGTAATTTTTCATCGCGAATGTGAAAAAAACATTTCGAAAAAAAAATTATGATTTGAATTAGGAGTATGGTAAAATATAAACAGGGTGAGTCAAAAATGTGTACCGAGCTTTTTGGGGGTGATAGACCATTGAAAAATAAGTGTAGTTTGATGATTAAACTCATGGCCCAAAATGCACGGTGGACATTTCGAACAGCTACTTTATTTTGTTTTTTTCCTTTTTCTTCCATTCAAAATTATGTATTAATTAAAAGTACCAAAAACATTATCAAACTTTTATTTTTATTCAAACCTTGTTGGGACAGACTTATGCTATGTACTTATTGCTCAGTAATGTGGCACAGGGAGGTGATATTATCGACAAAATTAAAAACAAAATTGTTCATGGCCTGCTGAAATATCGTTATACCGATGAATCTCGCGATGAATAAAATCAATCTGCTGATATCATGTAACTACAAAAACTCAAATATCTCACGAACGGCTCAATTTTTTGTATTTGAATAAGAGTACCTTTTTCATGTTATTTTCTTCGCTCCATCGAATGCTCCTGTTTTTTTCACCGAAAATAATACAGGGAAAAAAGTTTTCTACAAAAAATCATGACTCACCCTCTGAAAACACCCCTTATAACAATATCAGAAATGTGGAAGTGTGACAAAAAAATGTATTTTGACAACATACATTCATGCACAAAATTTCAATCTGGTGGCTTTCATCGTTCAGAAGTTATGCGGAGAAATTATTTTGATTTTATCAACTTTGGAAGGATATATCTCCCTCAATATGCATTTTGGGCCATGAGTTTAATCACTACACTTATTTTTCAATGTTCTATCACCCCCAGAAAGCTCGGTACACATTTTTGACTCACCCTGTATATAGAGTTAGAGACTGCTGGTTGAATCGATTGATTGAATGCTTATCACTTCATAGGTATATTACATCGTTGTGATTCTAAGTTTGTGTGTCATGAAATGGCAGAGATAATCCATTGCCACAAGTATACTGGAACAACCAACATATGGTATTGTATTTCACTATGACTATTCAAAATTCAATTGGAGATTCAGAAGTTTTAAATGTTTCCTGTCAAGTGATGATTTCTGGCGATGACCACAATGATAACATTGTGATCTACGCATGGACATATCACATAAATGGGGTATGGTGAGATTCCATTTCCACTAGTTTTTCAATGACCCTACATACGACAGACCTTTGCATTTGAGAAAATCATATACTTATATTCATTATGATGATAATTGTTAAAAAAAAGTGTGCAGGAAGGAGTTTCACAGACGACGTCAGTCAGGCGGTTTCGATAGCTTGTTTGAAAGCAGCTCTAAAATACAACTTTGAACAGCCGCATCATCACCTCATCTACAAAAAGACCTATTCGAATATATGCAGAAATTTAGTAAGGGCAATGAGAATATAATGTCGTAGATGATTATCGGATATTCGAAATCAGTCCAGTCTATTGTTTATGAATTCCAAACACAATTCACTTGAAGCACACAGATTAGTGAGAACTGTAAAAGTCCATGAATTCAACATACTAACTAATTCCAGACGGTTGAGAAAGTAAACTGATGATATAACAAGCAGACTTCAAAATAAGCACATCATGGAAAAAATTAAAATATAGATATTTTTATTTTTCTCTCACAATCAAAGTGAAAATCAATAGGAGCAAAATCAAAACAATATCGCTGAAGGGTGTTCTACTGAGAGTTGTCGGGAAATGGGAAACTCCAATATACAGAGTTCCACGAAAGTTCAGAATAAAATCATTGAAGTTCAACCAGTAACTTTAAAAAAACACTGAATTGATTGCGAAGTTATGTCGTGCTGGGTAGAAGAATGAAAAGCTTATGGTGTAATTCCATTTTTCACGAGGATTTCAATAATTTCCATGGGAAGGGGTTACAGCTGAGGGGTTGACGAAAAAATGTCATTTCAATGGCAACAAATACGTCCAATATTGAAGCAATTCAAGTGTTTCAGCATTTTGTTCAAGTTACTGGATCCACTGATAATAATTTCATTTCGAAATTTCGTCCTCTGGTAATGACGCTGACTCATAATACTTTGACAGAGATTCAGGTAATTCTGTAATGATTTTGTTAACCCTCTCAAAATAATCCCATCCATCCAAAACATCAAACAATGGTTCACAGTAAAGTGAGTAAGGATTAGGTACCTATGAGTACCAATTCTCATTTATGACTATGATGAACCGATATTTTGAAATTTATTAACTAACTGCTTCTTGGACTTACTGTGTCAGTATATTTCATGGGTACATAGGTATATTTCAAGTCATCCGAAAGGAAATAACTCATAAAATAAGGACAGATTTGAGATTTTCATGAGAGCTATAAGTTTCTTCGGTGTATTTTCGACATTTATCCTCATTTATCATCATGTAAAGATTTCTATAGTACTTATTTGATAATCTCATTCTCGCCGTGTTCATGGTAGACAAAGTGTGCTTGAACTTGAAACTAATGATTAATTCGAAAAATCTGTCCTTGTAACCACCAAGTTTGCACTTGATACTTTTTCCGCCACTGCATCAAATGAGAAGAATTACGCTGTACCGCTCACTTTACCGATTTATGGGCATTCTTTTTTTGACAATTTGGTAAGTCATGAACGATTTTCAAATGTCTATACTCATTGAAACAACATTCATGTCAGAAAATGATTAGCTAGATAGATTGATTATATCAGATGATAATTCAACGAATAATTTTTAGTGATTATGGAATATAAACAATGAATATTTCATCATTCTTGCTCTACTCGCAAAACAACTGGTCTCTTATGAATATTGCGGAGAGGTAAAAATTAGACCTTTGATGTAGTCAGGGAAGAATGTATTCGAATATGTTTAGTGGCATACAAAGTGAAAGTTCTGTAATTTGTTTCCATCACCAAATCAAGAGTACTCTCAGAATTTTTCATAAGACTAATCGGTGTGTATTATTATATAATTCCCAAATGAGAAATTTGAAATCAGGACATGGATGAGAAAATGAAAATATTCATATGCGAATGTGAAGGCTTCGATGATGGTGCTAACATTCTTTCTATGAACTTATGACACAAATTATTGTGTTCTTCGAATCAACAACATATTTATATAATTCAACCGGTAATAATATGGAATGAATTGTGAACAATACTATTAACTGAATAATAATTCACAGAACGACATTCTATTTACGCAATAAGAAATCAATTTCGTTATGAAACGAAGTCAACATCCATTTGAGAATTGAAACATTGAAATTTTGAATTTCGTATTCGAGTTTCGGTACAAGAGCCTGAATCAATACGTTATATAAATTTTCCAATTTTCCAGGGATGCATCATTTTCGAATGGATTATTTTGTAAATAGATCGAGAAACGATGATATACTTTTCTACAATTCCTAACATGAAATCAGACACATGACGACACATTTTTCAAATGGATTTTGATTTGAAATAATGGATGGATGGCTTTTCAAATGAAACACCGTGTATATCATTACATTTCCGAAAACTCAGATGGATTGCCCATTGATTGTACGTACTTCCGAATGACGTCTGAGGTCATTTGAAAAATTTAAGTTTGGATACAAAAACTTCTCGGTTGACATATCGGTTCATGACTATCTAGATCGAAAAATAAAATGTGTGTTCGGACAGATGTAGTCCGAAAACATTCTGAATCTGTAGAAAAGTGTTTTTTAATGGGCGTATTTGATTTTGCAAATTTTATAAATTTATATAGCTACATGACGTGTACCGAGTGTCACCCGGTATATACCGAAAATTTTCATTGATTTTCATGATTTTCATGATTTTCATTGAATTAGCTATGGCATTCCTGATAACTGAAATTATTTGTATCAGATCGACGCAATCGACTGATTATGACCAATTACAATCAGTTTCCATAACATGATATTTTTTACCGCATGTATTATACCACATTTTGTCAATAAACAATTTAACCTTCACCCATTCCGTATTAGGCATTGTCAGGTTCAAATTATTGTGAATCCCTCATGCGCGGACTTGATGCGCATAGCCATTGCTGATAACAGGGTTAATAAAACCGAAGCTAGACTTAGTGGCATCCACACTTCACAGTAGGCATTTCACCACTTCCCACTATCCCGGCAGGATTGGCTCCAAGTGTCGGGTCTAGTGTTCAGTTCGATTCCCAGTTCGTGAGGGAGGATGAAGGAAAGGACTATGTGTTTGTTTTTGTACTCTCTGGTGTGTAATGAAACGTTCGCCCATCCAAGTGTTTACTTATAACAGTGCCTTAACGGGAAACGGAGTCTGCTGAGATGGATCCCAAATATAAACTTTATGAGCCAGTGAATAATTTTCCCTGTATGGACATCGAGGAGCAAACACCGTTGTTGCCGAAGCCTGCGAGAGTTAATGAGGAAAGGCACGTGTTGGGGACGGTCAAGTCGTCGCACTTGTTCGCCCTGTATATGTTCCTATACCTTTTGTTTCTGTGCAGCGGCGCAGCTCTTTTTAGTTACATGGAGGCTCCCGAAGAGAGAGCCCTGAAAGTCAGAGTGGACACCGCCGTGCAGAAGTTTCTTGTGGCCAATCCCACTGTACCAGGTTAGCATACACAGTGATTCAGACGATTTGAACAAGTCGGAAATATTCAGTTTTGAATATGTATTGAGGAAAGTTCATCTTCTTACATATTTTCGGAATCAAGACAGAAAGATTTTTATTTTTATACAGACTTCCATTAAAATTGGGGTGTTGGTTGTTTTAGTGCCTTGAGATATTGATAGAATGTTTGGCAGAGAAATATTTCATTATTTGAACGTACAATTCCTGGCACAATTCGTTTCTCTCCAAAAGTAATTCCCACGTATTTGGATATGACAGAGATGACAGAAGACATAACAGTGATGAACTGATAGATTGACCATTCGAAATTATTGCGAAAGTTCATCATTTATCACGACATGCGTTTTGATTATATTTCTATGTCATAGTCATAGCTTCTAACAGAGATAACAATTACTTTCGTATGAACATGAGTCTATAGCGTCTAGCGGTAATACAGGAACATATTTTGCGGTTCATATCCTGATGCGAGTACACAGTATTGAGTTTCATTTATTCTTGTACTTTTCACGAAAATCTCAAAACACATTCCAAGCCACAGTGAAACAATCAAACACGGATATTGTAGTCTGCATCTTCAATGAAGTGAACTGAGATTCTGGAACAGCTTTTATTACTCATATGCTTAGCTTTGCCCTGCTTTAGTTATTGATGAAAGACGTTATATACACTAGTTTCCAAAAGCCAACGTTTCCAATGGACAAATATAATTTATGACGTGTATCTATCTATTATCGAGATTACAGAAAAGTAGAAACAATATGAATCTAAAGAAGGACAACATTTCTAAAACAACGGACTACTCTTCAATAACCTCTGCATGCTAGGAATTCATTATCCTGAAGATAAGAGAATGGACTGTCGAAATGTCGGCTCCGAAATAAAATCTTTCCATGAGTGAATACCTAAACTCAGAAAAACTTACTGAAAATTCGATGAAGGAGGTCGTTGATATTATTATTGGGGTTATTACCAACAAATTCATGTGTAGCAGATAGGAAACGATACGGGATAAATTGAATATTCATCGTCATTACGACCACTGATGGATGGGTTATAGGAACTAAAGGTACTATAGGCAGTGTTTTCCGAACCCAATTCCCTATTTTTCAAATGAAAATCGTTATAGAAATGGATGCAGAATACAAAATCTATGAATGAAATATCAGTTAGATGTACTGTTCAGCTCGAATTTCTATAAATACACTGATTTTCAGTGATGAATACTATAAGATAACAGTATTTTTCAAACTCAAAATGAGAGCTAGAGATGTATTTTTTGAATCTATTGTTAAATCATCCTAGCACTACCGACTGAACTCGCATGATAGAGTTGGTAATATGCTTTTACCACACTTGTGATCAGAAATTCACTGAAAACGACCAGATAATAGGAGGATGATAATGATTCGAGATGTGTTTTTATCGAGGGTCTTATGGTTTCCATACTATTCAATAACTGCAGTAATATCAGATAAAATGAGGTGAATATGTTTTTTTCTCCGACTATCAAATACTATATGGATTAGATGTAGTTCCCTCATTGATGAATTGAATGTTATCATTCATACACCATGGATCGGAACATATTATTCAATAATTGACAAACAATCGCAAAACTTGTATCAACATGATCAACGGCTGCTGGCATTGTCCTCCAATCTTTGTTTATCAAATCACGTCTCGGGTACCTGATGGATCACCTGTGTGCAAATAAAATTTCTATTCCAATCGAATGAATTCTCGAAATATATAAATTCATATCAGTCGACCCAATTGAAAGGTAAAGAAGATATGCATGAGGTATGTATCAGAAATTTCAGCTAATGAGTCCCCTTTCGCCATAATGATATGACTCAATATTTCAGTACTTATTTGTTCATCACTTCAATAACTGGCCTTCGAGTACCTAATTATTTTATGAACAAGTCGATGTACCCAATTTTGTATTTTGTCATGTTGAAATATGACAATTATTATTATTTGATTCAGAAGTTTTTTCTTATATAGCATACACCGAGGGATACGCATATTGTTTTCGCATTTCTCATATTCATCCGCAGTGAATCATGATTATTTTCTCTGTGCGAGTTAGTTTTTTTCATATTCGAAAGAAATAACAATAATCCAATAATTGATATGATTTGTTATCCATTGGTGATTTTAAACTAAAGATACAACTCGGTCACAAAATCCAAAATATTCAAATAATATTCTAACAAAAATGAAGAAAGCATCATTATTTCGAATTCACCACTGAAGAGCTAATGAAAATGATGTCAAGTTTAATGAACAAAAAGTTCTGACCCTCACATAATAATCACAGATTTTGTGATGACATTCCAGGTATATTCAATGTATAATAATACATGAAAATAATGAAAAATATGGAATGCAGCTGAATTCGAGTATGATTCATATCGACAATAATGTATTTGAGATATTGTTAGTGGAATTCCGAGTTGTAACTCGGCGAATTAGGCGAAAAATAAAAATGAAATATTATTGGCTCTTCGACGCTTCCCTAGAATCTGGTATAAAAATTCTATGGACGCATCGAATAAATTATAGAACTCATGATCGTACATAAATAGATAGGTAGTACATAAGATAAGTAGATAATATAGTTCCTCTCCCAATCATGGAATTGAGGTCCATCGGGATAAGAAAATCATAAACAAGTAAAGTAAGCTTAGATAATGATGTGTTTACGAGTGGCTTCTATTATATCTCAGGACAAGAACCCTCTCGATTCTCTTATCAGCGATAAAGATATCTCAGACTAAGTATAAAGTCATAAGTTATCACAACACACATGAAATATGCCATTTCTTAGAGATATGTTGGCTTCCCACGTTTTGAAATTAGCGGCCAAACAGGAGTTTCAGACTTGTCGACCCGTCGTCGGGATGAATCATCAGTTTCCTTGGATGTTCTGTGAGGTCTTGAAATAGTGAATAGTTGGCCAGTTTCACGATGCATATAATATGTCGATATCAACTGTCTCGATATCTCCAAGTGATTTGATAAGTTGTGACCTTTGTCTATAAATTTTCACAAGTTTTTTTGTCGAATACTTTGGTCAGACCCTCATGATTGTTCACTAAAATGGAAGAAATATGTATTTCTATAACTATTAGGAAGTGAGTATCTGTTCTGAATCTATGATCTGCATATGGAATATCGAACATAACAGTCGAAGTGACAGTTCATTCACGAAGTCATATTCATCCTCTTCAGTCGCCAACCAGACAGGAATGGACTCATATCGCAATTGGTATAGAATAGATAATAATCACCATAGAAACAACGAGTCGTACGTCCTACGACCACAAAAAAAAACACTTCCAGCATTGTTTTGTTATTTAGAGAATAGCCCATTTCACTATGGCAATAGGAAAGTAAAACACACTAGCACAGGAATATTGGAAAAAGGCACGGTTGCAGTAACTGATGAATGAATTATATTTCACCTGGAAAACTTCCGGCTGGTATTATCACATATGGTACTTACATTTCAGATTGATTTTGCATCCTAACCTTTCGAGAAATGAATCAATCCACTACCTTCGTTCCTTCTTCGAGATGCTACTGGTAATGTGACCATCATCTCCTCCCTTTTATGGTTTTTTTCTCTGTGGATATTATGAATCCAATGTATTATTCAAGAACCAACGGTCAAAAAATGACAATGGTGGAGTGAAGCTGGTTACCGAAGAGTTGTGGCTGGAAAATCCGGAATTCCTAGTGCGTACACTTTTACTTTCATGAAATCGACATCGACAACTATCGAAAGGCTCCGGTCTTGTTCTCTCGTTCCTGACTGCTGTATCTTGGATTGCATGGTATAGCTGTCGACGATGAGCGAAACTTCGAATAACTTTCAGATTCGAGTAGGCGTATTTAGTGGAATTCGAATGAAAGACAATGTACATCGGTAAAACTCGGAATAATAATGGTTGAAATATTTATGGTCGTAGGAAAAATAGTGTACATAACTCGTTTAAAGGTGTATTTCAAATATCAACTTGTGCAAAATAAGTCACCTTCCACACTTATTGTATACTATACTATTTACTACTCCCACTTGTATATCGTTCACTATGTGTGCAGTCGATAAGCAGGCAATTCCAGTTGACTGAATATTGAAAATATTGGAAATAGAATAACTCTCGATTTCCTCAACCCATTCCAATTAGGTGTCCACTAAATATAAAATATGTACTAATAATATGAGATTAGATACATCATATATATATATATACCTACCTATGTATTTTTTCATTGTTTCAGATCAGGATTTGGAAGCGTTGATCAAAGAAATCGTGAAAGCAAATAACCGTGGTGTTTCAGCCATCGGCAACGCCACAGGATCACCTAACTGGAGTTTCGGGCAATCTCTATTTTTTGCCAGTACAGTGGTGACAACTATCGGTAAGATATCTAATGACAATTTAAATTTGCATGAAAAATCGGATACCCCACAGTGCACAGTTTGACAGCGGCAAAAGTTAGCTTGAAATCTTCGGATATACAGAAGTATTCGAACCAAGGTGGATATAAGATGGTGAAATAACTCTTCAATTGTTTCTTTCCAAAACATGTAGACCTGTCAAACAACCTTACGTAGGTCGATCCTAGGAAGTCAAATCTGCTTCTACTGATAATGACGGATATCAGACAGCGACGGATAGCTATAGGTTAAATATTTGCAGTTGACTTTCAAATTCGACTCATGATTTCAAGAGTTTCCAAGAAAATCTTCCGAGATCGACAGAGGTGATGTCCTCTAGTGTCGAACTTGGGCAGCCTTAGTCAGGTATCAAAATTCGAATCATTCAAGTATGCAGCAGCCTACAAGTTTTTCTAGTGGCTGGGTATAGGAAGTTCATTCACATCATGGTTCGAACGAAGATTCGTCAAGGGACGAAACCATCAGTGAAGAAAATATCGAAATTTCGACACCAAGTCGAAACATCTTCAAAAATTTTCAAAAATAATCCATCAGTAATTTCAATCGAAGAAGCGACATAGGAAAAAATTGCGAGACCGTAGGTCGAGCAGTTTTTCTCGAAATATCACTAATAGGAAAATTAATTTCGTTACAAAGAGAAATTTATCCGATGAAAAAGAGCTATGCTAGCTATGCCTAAATGCCCCGGCGCTTTTTTCACTTATTCATTTGCTAATCAACTTTCGCGGTGTTGGTTGCCAGAATGAACAGTTCGACATGTTTGTCAACAACTTATTGAATTTATAACAATGATTCGATTCGGTGAGTCTACGAATGCCGAAATTAGTCAAATTGTCAATAACTAATTGTCAATTGTACCTATCATACAGTTGCGTTGCAATCATCAATCTGGCGACAATTATCTACGTTTTTTCATTCATAAAATTGTCCTGCCAAATTACACTCGATGTTTGTATTGATATCAAGTAAATTTGTGTTGTTAGAATTGTGAACTGTTTCTTATAGAAATTTGGCTCGAAAAACTGTCAACGATCCACTCTCGTTAATTTCTAAGTGAAAATATTGATCAAGATACGTATTCGAACAATTCTTATCAAATACTCATTTCCATCATCCTTTACTCTGAGACAAAACTAACTCAGGAGAAAGAGAAGGCATCGATTAGAGAATGAGGATCGCTCAATCTGGTATAATTCCGATGACTACTCATAACATTTATGTAAAAAAATCTAGATATCAGTATGCCAAAAGATCATCAATCTCAAGAACTTTCATTTCGTAACATTCTGGTTTCTGTGGACCTGATGATATAGATTTTCCACATGATTTCCCATCCAACTTTATCGTGTATCCTATAGTACAGATGCTAAAGCTGTTAATGATTTTTCAATGACCTAATGTCATTTCGGTTGCTTTTAGGGTCATTGCTATTGTTGCATTTTGGATACACAAAATGTGGTGGAATAATGAGAATCCCACAGCTAGACCCTAGGGCAAAGCTTTGATATCTGCTTCGATATATTTGGATCATATATTCAATTCCGAACAAAAGTAATTTCAGCAACTATAACCATGACATACAGAAATGGGAAGAACACTAGGAGCTTATTTTGGAATGAAAAATCAGAGATATGATGCTCTCGACATAAGATGGCACTGACATAACAACATCTCATATCACTATCTAAATGTGTCAATATGTTACATAAGTATGCATCTTCAAGGATAGAAATAGAAGTATGATATATAACATATTTAGAGAGGGCTCGATCATTTTTTCAACGATGTAATGAATGAAAGTATCTTTCCATTAGTGACTTGATGACCTCGTTCATTGGTTTGATGATCTAGTCATATCCATCCCACGTTCTTGCATTTTTCCATACCCGCTTTCCTCTCGCAATTACTGATTGGCAAAATAATGTCGGTAGAAGAATAAAAGAGCGTTTACATTCTTCTACCAATGGAAATCTGAACTCCGTTCATAATATCAAGCATACAAATAACATCAATTAGTTTATCTAAAAATTTTTTTTTTGCTCTAATGTAAAAAACTCAAAGGAGGTTGATTGAAGTTCTATATTCCTCGTTTTCACAAATTTCCTTACACTAAACTCAGTATGTATGAATCCAGAATAACAAGCTCTTTCAAAATCTGTAAAAATAGATAGGGTGTCCCATTTAAATTACAGAAGTTGATGGCATTTCCTGTTAAACTGGAAGTATATAATTAACAAAAAAAAGGACATCAGATACATTTCAATTCATTACTCTCACCTGCGAATCTTCATGAATTTCGTTCTTTTCATTTGAAAAATATTTACTTGGTTCCATACTTTATCTCAACCCTGTTTTCTAGGAGTGAGGGATATAACTTATAGAAGAGTTCATTACTTTTTCAGTGCCGTCGAATCATGTCCCTTCTTCTTTTACGAAAATGATCATTTGAGTCTCGAGATCCAGCTTTCTGATGAGGAGTTACAAAATTGAGAACTTAGAAAATGGGACGTTTCCAAGGAATTAGGAACTAAGACATCGTGAACTAGAAAATTAAGTTCTTCATTCGCATTTTGCAGGATATGGTCACGTAACTCCTCTCAGCCGGAGTGGCAAAGCGTTTTGCATTTTATACGCGATGGTGGGAATTCCATTGACGCTGGTGCTCCTTTCTGCCTTGGTAGAAAGATTGCTGGTACCTACCATATGGTTGCTGCAATGGTTGAACTCCAGATTAGGACATCTATATCAGCCTTTTAACATCCGCCTATTCCATCTGATGATAATGGGTGAGTATAATATAGGTCTAGACCCAACCTAGTGAAATCAAATATACTGTGTAATTACACAGTATTTATATACAAGCCGTTTCATTGGGAAATGCTCATACAGTAAGGGTAAATGGAGGACACCGAGGTGCTTCTGAATGACCTATATTTTATGGGTCTATCGTTCTTTATAACCAAGAAACAGGGTGATTCATTAACTTATCATTTGTTTTTATTCATTTATCATTTCGAAATAATGGAAGAGAATAACGAGGATTCTGTTGATTTCATTTATTTTTTTCACATGTCGGAAGCAATACCTAATCCTAGCCATTCATCCGTTTTTTTTGACGATGAACCATTTCCTGCTTCCTGGATAATAGTTATTCATTGTTAAAGCGTTTTAGCATTTTATTCGGGCAAGACTGTTTATCGCTAGAGCGATAAAATGTATCAAAAGCACGCATGCAATATAACATTTCATTCACATTAAGATTCATTTAGAACCAGAATCGCCGAAAACTTCCAGCAGAAAAATGATTTCACATTTCTCAAGAATAATAAAAATTACGTACAAAAATATCGGAAGGTGTTGAGTGGTTAGTGGTCACTATTTATTTTCGATCGTTTTTCACAAAGTTGTGATGGGAATATGAAAAGAACATGAACCGAAATCTGTTTTGATAATAATGTTGATAATAATAATGAATAAGTGAAATATAATTGATTCAAGGTGAAGACTTCGTCAGTCCACTAGTGGTGGAAACTAATTTCAGTATTCTACTAGTGGATGAAACTTCAAATATAATTGCATTGATTTTTGAATCTTCTTATGTTTAATAATTGGATCAATTAATATTCCAGAGGTATGAACATTTCACACTTTTCACTGGAACTCTTCAATTGAGACCAAATCATTCAAACCGTATTTGACATGACCACTCGTGATTTTATCAAATTGTTGGTTGTTTCATATTTTTGCAAAATAAAACAGTTTTCTTAGTATTGCTTTTTTTCTCTTCATTGATTGAACTTCAAGTTCACACATGAAATTTTTATTTTGCAGTGATGGTTTTGGTTGGATTTTTCATTTTCGTACCAGCAGCTGCATTTGCTTTCATCGAACCAGATTGGGACTACTTGGACTCCCTCTACTACTGCTTCATATCCCTCACAACAATTGGCCTTGGCGATTACATACCAGGAGATTCAGCAGAACAATCTTACCGTCCAATTTACAAAATAGCTACTACATGTAAGTTTCTTTATGGTACCCAATACTTTACAGGTTGTTCATCAATACGAAATCAGTGATTGAATTTTGGAAAGGGATCTTCCTTGAAGAGAGTATATAGAGGTCGAAGCATCAGGAGAGACTTCACTAATCTTCACTAGTCTCGCTCAACGTGAGGTTCAACCTCACTCACTGCGGCCATACACTACAAAACACGCTATAGGTACACGCTACGATGTTCTGGAGAGGTCAATGAATTCGTGAGTGTAGTATCACTGAATGTACCAATAGCTCTCTTTTCAATAGGATCTAAGAGCTTCAACGTGTGTTTCGTGTCATCATCATCAGTCATAATGAATCAAAATATTTTATTGGTACTACCACGTCAGCACGCCAATGTTTTCCTATCCGTTTGGATCTAATTCGATCAAAAACAATGCACATTATATGCTGCATTGCTGTCCACTAGACGTGATGCTATCTTCCATACTGGGTGACAATCACTGATGGTACACACCCTCTTCTCCTTTGTTTTCATAGCTACAATTCTGTAATTTGCATCATCAAATATGCTCGCTGGACACTTTTGGACGTATTCGGACATTTTTTTGAGTTCCTGAATTTTCCGGAAATAATATCAATTTTCGATTTTCAAATGAAACACCCTGTATTTTCTTAAATTTTTGGAAACTCCATAATGTGAATGGTTCGCTTTATCGATGGAGGTCTCGAATGACGATATTTGAAATGATGGTAGTGTCAGCGTAATTTTGATTATTTGGAATAATTTTCGGTGGTTCGCAACTCTCTAGATTGAAAAATAAAATATGTGTTCGGTAAGATTAAATATCAATTATTGGGTATCCTCAGATTCACATTAGTGAGGAGCCCTCAAAAATGTAATGATATACAGGGTGTTTGATTTGAAAATCGAAAGTTTATATCGTTCTCGGAGAAACCGAGAGTTGAAGAAACGCTGGATATTTGAAAAAAATAACTATGGGAAGAATATTTCAGGTTGAAAATTTCAGAAATGTAGCTACGAAAACTGAGCAAAAGATGGCGTGCACCATGAATTTGTTCCACCCGGTAGAGTATGACCAGGATAAAATTTTGTCTATGTTATTCGAGAAGGTGGTGAATTCATTTTCTCATCTTTTGTGTGGAATTTTATCTCCTCGATTCTGAAAAATATAATAGCAAATTATTATAATCCTCACTATGAATATATTGAAATGATTATAATACCTTCTATTACATTCTTCAGAGAAGAGGAGAGAAAATTCCACACAAAATCTGGAAAAATGAGGAAGAAATTCCTTTCGGAATTTCTTTCATGTTGCATTAAAGAAAGCTGAGGAATCTATCATCATAATGGTACTTCGTTATGTACATGGATGAAGAGAGTTATGATTCCTATAGAGAAAAAAGTGGTATTACAATTCAGAAAGTTCAAAATTTAGGAAACCTGGTTTCTTTGGAGATTCGGTCGCTCTACTCGATTCCGTCGAGAAACATAAGATCTGAGTGGAGGCCGAAATTCCATCATTCTCGTCAATTTGTATCAGCTAGCTGCATCCTGCTTTCATTCCATCAGGTCTTTTGCTACATACACCTCTCTAGGAATGATCTATAGTACTTTTCCGAATAGTATATTAGGTATAACTAGGGATGTTCGTAATGTTGACCTGAGCGAGTAATGGGTACAATTGGTTGTTCAGTGATCATTCCTCGATGTTACGTCTGATTTTAGTTTTTATCACTTCTGAAGTCTTCTTATTGGTGAGATTGATCACTGTGCGAAATTTCATGATTTTCTCTTCTCTTGGTGGAACTTGGTTGTTTTCGGGCAGTAGTTGTATAAATATCAGAGGAAAAATATCATCGTAATCATTTGTTACATATATACCTATTATAATAAATATTCAAACTATGATTAAACATCAACACGTTTCTTCAATGACTGAAAACACCTGAAGGAATGGAATTCAACGTTTTCTATATGTAGTATGTTTTCCATTCATGATTTCAACAGTCCTAATAGAAACAGCACTAATGACTTAATACAAATCTCCCGTTCACCTTCTAGGTTACCTGTTTCTTGGCATCACCTTCATGATGTTGACATTAGCAGTATTCTACGATATCCCGCAGCTCAACTTGGGTCTGCTCTTTACTACCACAGACGAAGGCAGCTCGGAGAAAGTGAGGTTAGCGAGTTCCGGACATGGCCTCCAATATGGCGTAGGCACCTTCAGTCCCGACATTGACGACAACGGACATAGACAAGTGGTTCGGGTCCGCTCCAGAAGAGGAGATAGTCCCAGCCCTGAAGATCCAGGTCCAAAGGGGATACCTTGAGGGAGATGATGCGTTTTCAATAAGCGCTACGGGATATACTTTGTAAAGATATAGTTTTCAATTTGATTGCTAATATATTTCTCGAAGTATAAACTTCATTATCTGTCAATTCATTGAAATAATTGGTTGAATATGATGAAGTAAATAAAAAAATCTGATCAGATAGCTGTAGTAGAAATTTTCACTCTACATTTCATTTTGATGAAGGAAACAATGAAGTTGAGACATAACTTGGTTCTATATACTCCATGAAGAAAAGATAATTATGTTCCAGGTAATCAGTTTCAGCTGCCTGATTTTCTTAGAAATGTAGGTACATCTTGGGTCAACAAGGTTCTGTGAGTCAATTTTGGGTCAACATTGTTGACATATGAATTCTGAATCGAACAATTGATATCCCATAAGGACCTAGAGACTAAATACGATCAAATGAATAGAAATTCGACAGAGAACAAGAATTTCAAAACAATGAGAATTGCCATATGAAAAATATTTGTAAATCCAAACTCGAAAACTATCCACACAATAGCTGTAAAAAATTAACAAATAATATCAGTAGTCAAATGGTAGATTTCTTCAGTTTTTTCCCATGCTCTTTCTCCATTGAATAATTGATGAACTTCTCATCTGCGCACTTCGTTTTTGGGATATGCCATGTAGATATTCAAAATTTCAAGATTGTATGGGGTTCAAAAAGAGCTTTCAAATAATCACCTATTTCCGAACAGCGAAAAATATCGTAACCTTCTGAGAAATGGAAATATTCCATGACACTCTCGAATCAAAACTTTCATCAGATCTATCCACCATATAATGCACCACCCACTCAACTTTCAGTTCAAAATCTGATATTTTGTTATTCATAGATCTTCGCATGTGAGATAACTGAATTCCTTCATATTTTCCAATTGCCCAATATAACACAAATGATTTAAAAAAAGCATTTAGTTTTTGCAATATGAGGAGAGGAGAGAGTGGTTGTGGAAGCTTTTTCTCGCCGTCAGATTCTTCTGAAGTTGTTGATGGATTTCGATTCGCTCTGCATGAAAACTCACATTTGCACAGTTTTTTTGAAAATTCCTCGCTCATTCAATAAGCATGAACATGTCGGTCGAGAAGTATTTTGAAAGAATGTCCGCACCATATTTGAATTATGAAGATTTCAATTCTGGTGGTTCATGGAAAATATTATTATTGAGAACAACGCCCCTAGCCTAAAGCTTTCGATGTGATATTCTGACTGATGCAGAACTTTAGAAATATCCCGCACGGAATGATATGACTTACCTACCTACCTACCTACCTAATTCCATAACTGACTGAGTTTCATATCTTATGAATATAATCATTTAGATTAGTGATTGAAGATTTCACATGATGAACCAGTGATGCATAATGAGAAAATTATGGAATCGTATAGTTTTTTAGCATCTCTACAGCATTCACCTCTGAATGACCAGTTCTTATAAATGAACCTTCATAAGAATAGCTATTTCTTATGAACACAACAACAGCATTACTTGTTATGAATCTGAAAGGGAAAAAGACTCTTCTGCGTATATATCATTATTTGAATTCCATGCTTCTCTTCTTCAAATCACTGTTTCACCAGGTGTATTCGCTCATAAATATATGAATGGAGTGTTTAGTTATATAGAGTAGGCATATGTATACAAAAATTATTAATGATTGTGGACCAAGACATAGCCTAATGCTGGAAGAAATTGTATTTTACCTCAGAACATAAACTATACATATTCATCATAAAATCCTTGTTTCATTGGGTACCCACTTTCGATAAACCCGAAAACAAGACATTGCATTCCACTGAAATCGGACAATGTCAACAAGAAACGAGTGTGTCATTCGACAAGTCATCTTTCAAAAAACTGTACAGGGTGTTCCACAATTTTCACAACAAGCAATATCTTCTATATTTGAGAATAAAGTGAGATGAGTTGTTATTTTTGTCCGAACCTCTGAAAAGCACTCCTAACTTTTTCTTCCATATGTCACTATCTATTTCATTCCATCGAGATTGAATCTCGACTTCATTCTGAACAGAATCTTGTGTCAAAAACCTATCATTCCCAAACATTTTCTTTCGTGAAATGGATATTTCAAATATACGATTTCGAGGTGAGTTAATTCAACTATTTGTAACATGGGTATTGAAAGTATCTCTATTATAATGAATTTTCGAAATTGCCTCCTGCAGACTACACACATGCTTCGGAAAGTTTGATCAATTACCTACCTTGTACACGCAGCTTGAATCATTGCTGGTGTAATGCTATCACATGTCATACGAATCCGTTCCTTCAGGTCTTCCAAGTTCGCATATTCAGCATCCATGAAGCAAGTAATTGATCAAAATTTCAATAAAAATTATTATATTTCACAAATCTTGTGGAATTTTCAATTCCGGATACTGGGCATGAATAAATCATGCCCATTGAGATTCTATTCCTCGGTTCGCAAATTTCAAGGTATGATGAATCCTAACTCTGTTGTATGAAGAAAATGAATAATTGTAAGGAACATTTGGACATTGGTAATTGAGTTTTACGTTGGAATTTCTTATAAAAAAGAAATATCATCAATAACATTTGTACCACAACAATAAGATGCATGAGAAGTCATCACTATAACGATTGCTGTTCATGAACTGATTATAACGACGGAGCAATATATTGTCGTACTCACGTCTAAACTGATTCTTCGGTTCAGCTGGAATACGTGTCGAGCTCGATGTGCAGGTGGAATTTTCAGCACGATGCGAGAGTGAGCGGATTGGTTGGGATATGTATGGACGAGGACAAGAATTCTTTCTGCATTACCAAAGAATCAGCGACATACCAACATACTATACTTCTTGAGCAGATAATCTGAGGTGTTCAATTTGTTCCTCTTAAAATATACTTCTTCAGAACATCAAAAAAGGTATTCCGAGTATATAACTTTTTTCGACAATCGGCATACGTGTAATCGCAAAGGCAGTTCAGGACTCGCATGAGAATTCTACCTAAATGATGATGAAATATTTCTATGTACCGTCGATTTCATTCTCACCAAATTAACTCACCTGCCAAGCTCTTGTATGCTTTTTTTCTACAGAAAAGAGTATGATATACCATTATATCCAGCAGAGAATCAATTTCGATGAATTTGAATTGACAGTGACATTTGAAAAAAAAAATTAGGTGTGCTTTCTTGACGGTTGAATGAACGAACCAAGATTTCACGGATTCAATCTCAAGGACTATTTGATATCTTTCGAAACTTTCTCAATTCATCTTTCTATCTTTTCATATAACGATGATAATGCTTTTTAAGGAAATTGTGAAACACCCTGTTTATGGAACGTAATCAAATTTGCAGGATAACGTTTCAGATTAGAATTATTAATTATATCTACCGATTTCCTGACACCCAGTTATTTAAGATATTTACATAGGTAATTTACTGGATTCGATGTATTCAGGTGTGATTTGATGGATGAAAATTCAAAAGGGAATTCATGTTAACTTCATCGGTGAAGGGACACACTTTTGGATCGTGAGAGGAAAATAGAGTATAGGAGTGAAGAAGCTCCAATCTCACGAAGTTCATCACATTTTCAGAAATAGTGCAAACTTCATTTATACAGGGTGTGGCAATCAAACTCACTGATTCGAACAGTACACCATTGAAAGAATGAGGGTAATTCATGAGTGGGGATATGCTCATGCGCAGGTGTCAGCTGGGAAGCTTGTCGAAGCTTTCAATCGAATACTGTCTGTAAGTTCTTAGAGGAGGTGGTACATACATTTTTCAGCTTTTCGTGGGATTTTCTCTCCTCGTTTCTGAAAAAATAGAGTAGAAGTTATTAAAAATTATTTCAATATATTTGTAGTAAGGACAGATTCATTCAAAGTGATAAAATATTACTTCTTGGAACAATCAATGGATAAACATAGGGAGTCTCTGGCTGTAGCATTCGATATCTACAAAGCATTAGATCGAATTTGGCCTCCTAGCATAGATTCCGTCATATGGTTTGCCGCCCCAACTGTGTCTTTCACTATCGAGTTTCCTTGCAGATAGATAACTCTATGCATTGGTAGATGAGGTCTCGACTGATACAATGACGATCAAATCTCTGTCTTACCACCAACTTTGTTAACTCTGGTAGAGTTCGATGCAACGAGAACTCAAGCTTGTATGTTCACTAGGGAGGCAGACCACATAACGCCAAATATGATGATGTCGAGTACCACTTTTCCTATGAGTTCTTGGATATCCATGCTTGGTGTCACCACCAACAGCGCTCACTCATGTGACGATAATGTGAGGTCCATTGTCAGAACTGCCTCACAAAAACTTGGATTTCTATTGCGTGCGAAGAGGTACTCCACACCCCAGCAACCGCTCTCGATCTACAAAGCACAAATTTGACCTGAAGAGAGATTCTATTCTATTCGCTTTGTTGGTGATCCAACACTCACCAGATCATTGACCTCTTTGAAACATCGTAGAAAGGTGGGCGATCTTTTCATTTTTCATAAATACTTCCATGGTCGGTGCTCAACGGAAATATCGTCTATTATAAGCTATCACAACCGATTCCTAGTAGACAAACCAAACGAGGTCAGGCTGGTCACCCCTACACTGTCAGGCTCGAAACCTGTCGAACATCGCTATAACAAGCATGATCCATCAATAGAACGGCAAAATTGTGCGATTCTTTTCCTAGTGAAGACTTCCCCGATGCTTACAACCTCTCAATCTTCAAGAAAAATTCCAACACCTTCCTTCTTTCCCAATATAGCTTTTTCTAGAATATCACTGAAATTTCTCTCTCATTGGGAGCTGATTTTTTTTTGTAGTCTATTTACGCAACTATGATGAAAAATGAAGTTATCAGCTTCGTCACTTTGTCTTGTCCTTCTCAGATATCAGAGGTCAAGAGTGAATAACATCACAGACAGATCGAGGTATTATCACATATCTCTGGAACTATCACCATTAATCAAGAAAATAGGTGTGAAGTTTGAATTCCTTGGTCTCTTGGTCATCCTGAACTCTTGAGTAATAGGGAACATAGGTTGTCATCTATAAGTGAAAAACTGATTTCTGATGATAAGTTTATAGAATATGAACAGGTTTTTGGCAAACGGCAAGAGCTAGGAATTGTGGAGGTTCCAGAGGATGAATGAAATGAAGTTACTCATCAATCTACACACCATGCTGTCATCAAACAATTAAGTGCTCAAAATATAGACCAGTCTTCGACGCAGCTGCCAGTTATAAATATATTGAAAATGAGTTGTTCGGGTGAGGTCTCTAATAGAAAACTGGAAAATACTGGTTTTTCTATCGGATACCTACCTCCAACAACTTCTTTTCAGTATGAATATAGAAGGTCATAACATGATATATTCATTAAATAGTTGTTCAGATGAAGGACCCAATATTATCTAGATGATTTCATTGTTTCATAACAATGGTTTGATTTGAGTGATGACAGATATCGAAAACGTATTCCTGCAGATGAAACACAATGTCAAGGATGGAGACTTCCTAAGGATTTTCTTGTGGAAAGATTACAAAACAAGGTAATTGAAAATACGCAAACATCTCAGAGTTGTATTTGGTGTATCATAAGTCCATTTTTGTTAGCAGCGACGAAGACGTTGAATAATTATCCATCATACCAATTACACGAAGAGGTTTTCTATCAGTTATATCATGGCCAAGTTCATGCATTATTTTTTTATTTATTTATTTTCATTTAGGTTTACGCCACCATTACAGCTGATGGCTTGAGCAGTGGAGAAATACAGCAATAAAACAAATTCAGTACAGGTTCCGAATATTTCTCACATCATTCTGAAATATATGCTCGAATATTGAGAAAAACTCATACTTTATCTTTTCTTCCTTTATCAACGGAATAATTCATTCGTGCCTTCGGGAGATTCATAGCCAGCACTAATCAAGTGGTAACGAATATGTATCTGAACCAGAGGATTCTGAAGTCAAGAAAATAAGACAGATATTGAACTATGCTAATATAATTGCATAACTGATTAGTTTTCGAATTTTTCCTCATTCAGTATGAAAAATATAGAATGATTGAGCACCTGTTATCATGCTTTTCTAATATGATCGCATCCATTTGCTACAATATCAGAACTTCACGAATCGATTGACTCAGTGTTTTGGCGAGACGTCACTTGCTCGATAGCATGCAATTTCAAATTCAACATTATGTACAAATATAAGGAAAAAAACACTGAAACGATATCTATACCTTCTTTTGTGTTATCCACCTTCAAAATCAGCAAGTTTGGTTGTCGCATCCTGCAATCAAGTGCATATCTAAGAAGAGAAATATTCGTTTTTAATAGGAAAATGATGATAATGCAGATCATGGTCATTAGCAAATTTGTGAGGTGATTCAAATTAGTGAAGTATATGGTAGCTGTGATCTGCCATACTACTTGTGCGTGATATGGAGTAGAAAATGAGCAAGAACATTATTGAGTTAAACAAGTGTGCATTTCAACATCAACAATCAGTTGCTCAATATATTTATGTTTATATGTATGACAAACAAAATGACTGATGGAAAAAATAGAGATGAAAATATTCCTCACAGTATTCCAATATGAATTCACCAAAATGGATATATGTTCGATAACCCTTCGTTTCCAAAATACACTGTGTTTGAGTTTTATTTCCCCCTACGTTTCCTCAAATACCTTGTGAAATACCTAGTGGAGATGTTATCAAAACAAAAAGTGATTTTGTATCCTCAACACAAAAATAACTGCAAATATATCATATATATACAGGGTGAGTCAAAAATGTGTACCGAGCTTTCTGGAGGTGATAGAACATTGAAAAATAAGTGTAGTTTGATGATTAAACTCATGGCCGAAAATGCATATTAAGGGAGATATATCCTTCCAAAGTTGATAAAATTAAAATAATTTCTCCGCATAACTTCTGAACGATGGAAGCCACCCGATTGAAATTTCGTGCATGAATGTATGTTGTCAAAATACATTTTTTCGTCACACTTCCACATTTCTGATATTGTTATAAAGGGTGTTTTCAGAGGGTGAGTCATGATTTTTTGTAGAAAACTTTTTTCCCTGTATTATTTTCGGTGAAAAAACAGGAGCATTTGATGGAGCGACGAAAATTACATGAAAAAGGTACTCTTGTTCAAATACAAAAAAATTGAGCCGTTCGTGAGATATTTGAGTTTTTGTAGTTACGTGATATCAGCAGATTGATTTTATTCATCGCGAGATTCATCGGTAACAATATGTTAGCAGGCCATGATGAATAAAATTTTGTTCTCAATTTTGACGTTCATGTCATCAACATTCGAGTCAACATTGTTGTAGTCGATTTGTTCGTGTGGTTTTTCTGTGTCATTTATCACTGCGATTATCAACTGAGATTTTAAGAAATATGGCAGGTTATTCGTTCTCTGAACAAACTGATATGCTTCTAATGCTTGGCGAGTGCTTCGGAAATGCAAATGCTGCTGAAATATCGTTATACCGATGAATCTCGCGATGAATAAAATCAATCTGCTGATATCATGTAACTACAAAAACTCAAATATCTCACGAACGGCTCAATTTTTTGTATTTGAATAAGAGTACCTTTTTCATGTAATTTTCTTCCCTCCATCGAATGCTCCTGTTTTTTCACCGAAAATAATACAGGGAAGAAAGTTTTCTACAAAAAATCATGACTCACCTTCTGAAAACACCCTTTATAACAATATCAGAAATGTGGAAGTGTGACGAAAAAATGTATTTTGATAACATACATTCATGCACAAAATTTCAATCGAGTGGCTTTCATCGTTCAGAAGTTATGCGGAGAAATTATTTTAATTTCATCAACTTTGGAAGGATATATCTCCCTTAATATGCATTTTCGGCCATGAATTTAATCATCAAACTACACTCATTTTGCATGGTCTATCACCCCCAGAAAGCTCGGTACACATTTTTGACTCACCCTGTATATATAATAATCAATACATGCAAATATTCTATTATTCAGGAGAAAACTCACTGAAGTTTGTCAAAGTACTTTTGAATCACCCTGTAGTCGCAAATCAATGAAATGAGATTGCTACATTCAATTGGCTGGAGAGATACATTCACAGAAGATCTCTGACATTATGAACTGTCATCATTATGTGGAAACTCGTTTCCAAGATACAGTATGTTGAGGTTTCATTTTTATTATCTTCTTACAAATAATTTCCGAAATACTGACCTCAATCAAACGAAAATTTGTATTGGGAGGGTTTTTGAGGCGTCAAATTTGTACTCGATGTGATTATTGCTCTTACTCTTAGGGGGCGCCACTTCAATTTCTATTTACTCGCTTGAAGATGTCATTACTTTTGGGTACGTCCTTGTATGACATCCCTGATAGAAACAGTTATATATTTTTGTGTCGAGGATGCAAAATCAGTGTCTGATTTAATGAAATTTGCAGTATTTCGAAAGTTATTTGAAAAACGAAAATGAAAATGAAACGTCAACACACTGTATCTTGGAAACGAGTTATTTCCACGTATTTATTTTGGTAAATTCATGTTATGATATTGTGAAGAATATTATAATATGCAAATATTTGAGTGCTAGAAAGCTCGACTCGGAGCGTCGTATTGTGATTGGATTATTTGACAGTACTTACAGATTATGAAATTTTCAGCCAATGTCAACATTCCTGAAGCCATCGTAGGAAATTTGGATCGTATTTCACTCCTTTCAATTTCATTTTCAAATAGTATTTTTCTTGACGTTTAGATGTGAGAATTCATTTCATATAGGTAGATTGAATATCGAATTTGTGAATTTGTCTTATTGCAAATATACACGATAATTCATATGTTTCTTCCTTTGAATAATGGCAATCGTGCGATATTCTAGATAGAGCAAAATTCGTATGTAAGGAAGCAATGCGATAATTCCCAATTCTTTTGAATCTGAAAGTATTCATGTATTATTTTACCATAGTTATAAAACTCGAAGATATTCGATTATTAGGAATTTCCTTCTTCAAGACTGAGGAAATATGCGAATATTATTCCATGAATTTTCATGAATTATCATAATATATACAGGCGAAACAGTTGGATATCAAATAATTCTTGACATAATAATTCCTGCATATCATCATTCTCTAGCCCCAACACTATACCTAGTGTAGTAGTAACTTATCAGTCTATGTCTCTAACAGAAATGTTAATGATAAAAGTGAACCATGTAGATGCAGATCACCAATTCTTCATAGTTCATGAAACACCTTAAGTTTGGATGTCTTGACATTTTCAATTCGAAATATTATGAATAAAAAAATAATTGGTAATTTTGCACTTCACCTTCTATACTTTTTATACCTTCATTATACATTCATATAAAGTCGATAAGACCGTGAATCATCCTGGAAGAAGTTGATTTCATCTTATTTCATCATGTGGACCCACCTTTTTCCATATGGAATGCGCTGTCGAATGAGAATCAGTGACATTTCTACTATCAGAACTAGTTGTTCTGACACAAATTCTCATATGACATTGCTTTCCATTTGAAAAAAAAAATGAATCAACTCTCCTACGAAAGATGCCAAAGAACGTGGATTCAACTCCTTCGAGATTGTTTTTTCTTTGACTCTTGTTTCGTCAATTTGCGAAAAATTCCTTGTAAATATTCATTACATGCTAACTTGAACAAATTCTTGAATGCTATGATTTATATTTTCAAAATGACTCACAGCATGAATTCTTCAAATTCAACAGTCAAGTTCATGGTTATCATTCGAGAAACAAACACAAATTTCATCTACCACGAGCCCATATGAGTAATACAATGAAGTCCCTCTTTCATATAGGGTTTGAGGGAATATAACGATTTACCTGTAATTATCAAGGATTCTAAAACGATTTTAGAGTTGAGAAGTAATCTTAGTATGCATATAAGGAGATGAACTACCAATTTTAGAGGAAACAATATTATTCATCGACTTCTCTTTTATGATCCAAAAAAACGTTATGGTAAAAGAAATTTTTCACACTGTGAACTATATTTCTTTCTTTATATTTTCTCATCAATTTGTCTATTTGCCGAACAATTGATTTTACTTAGTAATGAATTTCAAATGATTTGTAACTGCAAGCTGTTCGTGTATTAGGATTTCTTTTTTTTCAAATAAATTCATTCCTTCATTCATTCATTAATTCATTCATTCAAGAGAGCTGGAGTTGTGCCATCTCTCTCAATGTATAGCCTTCAGATCTGCTCGATCCTGTGATGGAAAATAAGATAGAAATTGGTGTTTATGCTGAGAGCCTCATATCTGTATGTTTTTAACAGTCATATTTTAAAACATATGCCTGTTTTCCTGCATTCACTTTATCTTTTTCAATTTGCTTAACGATGCTTCTTCTTTTCTCAATATTTTGCCTATCGCATCAATCTCAATTTCGATTTGACCCTGTGCGACGAAAACTAGATAGTTCAGTTAATAACTGCAGAATAACTGGACATGGATGTTTCACTTTTTTTGAAAACGATACGATCCAACTGTGCGTATTTCGCCGAATATTTCGCTAAATAAAATAGGTGGAAGAACGCTGTTTGGCACAAATGTGATAGAGTTAGAGGAAACAAGAAACACCATTTCAGTGAAGGGGTGACACACATGAACTTTAAAATAATGTCAAATGACACTACCCCTCATGTGGTACCTTCAATAGTATCCACCTGTGAAAGAGTTTCTTCCACTCAATACAGGGTATTAAAAAGGCAAATTAGAATAAATAGGTGAATTCTATTTTGTTAAACTGATATTCCTTTTAATGAGATTAGATGTTCGAAACGCATTCCATTTAGTTCTATACACAATAGTACAAGCAATTCTCAAATATCATTGATGTTATCAGGATGACATTTCATTTCATTAGATGGTCAACATGAATTCATTCCATTTTATTAACAAAAATCAAGATCATTTCGGAGCATGAAAAATACTCAAAAATAGTTCGTACCTGCATATCCAAAGATAATATTATATTCTGTCTACTACATGCACCCTTGCCCCATCAACTCATGAGGATCATTGAAACGAACATAATCTATCGTTTGGATGCGCAACGAAGAAAGGTGCAATTTTCCCTTGTTACCTGAGTATACCATACCTTGTGCCTGAAAATACCATATATTCTTTCAATTCGACCTGTCCTGACGTACTCTTCACATGTTTGGAGTTCAGCTGAAGCTATCAGATTCTATTCATTCTATCTATTCGCCTAGTCGGTGCTTGAAGGAAATATCGTCCATTATGCCATACCAAGAGAGATTCAAGACCTGTCAAAATTTTCGCGACAAAGTATCATTCATCAATAGAACGGCAAAGCTCCCGACACGATGTTTCTCGTACATTATAGGATTTCCTTCCGCGCTGCCAACAAATAAAAAAAAATCGACGATATTTTTGCAAATATTCTGCAAAGTGTGAACTGCACATTCTCATACTGCGTCACAGTTGCACAGCAGAAGCTATTCAAATGTAAAATACAAAAAAACAACTGTTACCACAACATAGAAAGAAAGCAAAAACCCACCAACACCACTATAAAATATTATTTACTAGCATCCATGCAGTTTCTAGGTGTGGTAAACTGTGCAATGCACAAATATACACGATCGATATGCCTAATCTTATGAACCTATTCGTGATATGAAAGAAGAGTTCATCAGTTGCATAATTTATCAGTACTGGAAATGGAATTCTCATTCCATATTTTGAGAGAGCTGTTCTTCCCTAAACCAGAGATTTATCACTTGTGTTTATTTTCCAACGATTCGTCTCAAAACGTCGTTGCTATAAGTATGTATGTGTTGCTATAAGTAAGTAATATGAATTGCAAGTTTGTCGTTGAGAGAAAAATCAGTACCTAGATAGGAATAACTTGGTTATGCAACACTTTTTCGCTACCAAGGATTGGTTTTGGAATATTGTAATACAATTGTGTCACTTTTCACATCCCCTCTCAATACCTCAGAAACCACGGGAAATGTGATAACAATATAAAGGCATTTTGGATGAGATTCACAAAAGGCAGTCTTTTTATGATTTAATCGACATCGTAACTAGAACAGTTCAGGATATAGCAATACTTCATCAGGCACGTAAAGAATCCACCCTGTATTGATACAAAATAAGTACTACAAGCAAACCTGGTACCAATAACTTCAAACTGAATAGGATTGTTGTGAACAAGTCGAAGTAAAAGAAAAAGGAGGAACAAAAACGAATTTTGCCGTATTCGCAGAATCATCTGGAATACCTCATGGAAAGCGCTTCGGTGAAAAGTGCTTTATCAGGTAAGGTATTATGAATTACTTGTTATAGAAGAATCATGGGAGGTAATTGCTCCCTATACCAGTCCCGTCCATCCGTCCTTGGAAGGCTCACATCAATCGTGGATTGAACGAATTGAAATGTGAGAGATTTATAATAATGCATCAAATGAGGTAGTCCCTGTTGATGGATGTTGATTCTCTTTTTCATTAATCTGTGAGCTATTCTCATTGAACATAATAACAGTACCCTATTTTCCGAAAGAGAGTCTTAATAGAGAGTAGTAGGTTAATGAAAATGCGATGAAGATAAAGTGGTTCGAAAAACGCAACACGCAACTTTTAAATTACAAAGCGGATGTACCATTTCTTGGTTAATCTAAGATGAAAGTGAATATTTCATTTTCAGTGACTGTTCCCATGAAAACAACTAAGATGAACTATGGCAGTACGAATGGTACGAATAATGATCATCGATCATAACTATCTCTGATGACCCATAGCGTTGACTATATTAAGGTATATGTATATATTTTTTTACATTGTCAATGCCCGTAGGCTCTCTCGTGTCTCGTTTTTCTAGAATTCTCTACCTTTGAATGTTTCCTCAGGAAATCTCAATATGCACGATAGCCTCCAGTAGATTATATAGGTACTGGGTATCGCTATGGTATTATGAACTTCTTCAAGCAAGCATTCTTCTTTAAAAAAACAACACATTTATAATATCACTTTGACCAATGATTCGTGTGATTTTCTCAACCAACCTGGCTGTATCTGTGTTCAGTTCTTTCTTTCTATTTTCATTCGTGAAACATTGCATTGGCATTGGCATGATGTCCATTTTCAGAGATATAATTTGTAAGAAAGTCTGTAACTTCCAATGTGTCTGTCTACACTATCTCCTGCAATTTAGTATTTCTCTGCAATCATTTCATGATATCCCATAAATTCTCATGACATAAATATAGCCTCATAATAATATGCTCAGAATAATGAGATTTCAATTCAGAGTTGAATAGTTATGATGGAATGGATAATGATTCATTTTGTCTTGCAAATTGTGAGGAAGATATGTATTTTAATGGCATTAACAAATGAGGCGTTTTCTTCGGTATCAAATTAGTCAGGTGTCATTTCTGGAAAATATATTCTATTTATACTCAAGTCGGAGTTTTCACCTATGATTTCAGTTGAACTGAGCTATCAAACTTGAAACTTGACACATATACAGGGTGATTCACAGTGAATGGCATATCAGAAGTATCTGGAGGGGGAGGAGGATATTTTTTTCGAATTGCTACACGTCAATAAATCCTGTACCAGCTAGTTGTTATTCTGAATGGAACATCCTGTGAACTATTCTATTTTTTGAATTAGCGTCGATTCTACATCAACTTTGTTTGATATATTTATCTATACCTACATGGGCTGTTTCCAAGATGATAATTTGTATCGAAAATTTCTCAGTAAATATCTTATAAGGTGAACTTCGATACCCTGAATCTCCGGAACATTTAATAGAAGCTATGATTTCGATGAACCAAAGAAATGACAAGATTAATGAAACTGATGATGGTATGATCAGTTCGAAACGTTGATTCAGAAGTAAGGATGATAAGATACTCCCCAAAATCAGCGTCCAAATGTTGTACAACTAACAAGTACAAAATCACAGAAGAGAAAATAAATTATTGAAAAATGAATAATGATGAGTAAATGATAAAAAAGCTCAAATCTGTGAAAATGAGACAATATATCAGGAAATGCAATTCCTGTAATACAGCATAATTGCCTTGGGCAAGAAAGAAAACACAATAAGTGATTCTACCATCTTATGTACTTCCTTCTGAGAAGTGATGTGACTTCTATCATTCCTATTCACATATTTACATAATGAGTATAGATAGGAATATATAGTAGATATAGAGTCGTTGGTCTTTAGGCGAATGATTCGTCACATTCCAATAACTCCATACTCCAACTAGGAATATTTTTTTCAAAACAACTTCGATTATTTCATCCAACTGTGGTAATTTTGGTATGATGTGAAAACACCTAATGGTTACACAATTATGATTCTTTTTTCAATACGTTATTTTCTCAATTTATTGTCTGAAACCAATATATAGTAAAATGAGTTTGAAACGATAAGAAAATTGAACGAAATATTGAGAACATGAATCTTTCATTTAGCGAAGAGCAACTGATACGTATTCGTGAACCTATGCGAACACAGTGTCTTATCAATCATATTTTTTTTATGAAGACATTTTTCATATAATATGGAGGAATCAAATGTCTATTCTCACAGAGGAATATAAAGAGTTCAGAGAAGAAAAACACATCCAATATAACATCAAGATACAAGAAAAAATCATAAAATAATTGAAATACCAATAGTAAAAATTCAATGTCAGGAAATCAGTGTCAGGTTCATCTATACTATAATATCAATTTATGAATACATTCCTGATGACCGTTCAATATTGGATAACGTCATTAAAATAAGGACCTCCATCATGCTCATTATTTAGAATGTCTCCACAGGTGATATTTTAGTACGGGTGAAGACAGTAAAGATTATCCGAACTTTCATAAAACGACATATCGTTCTTGGCACGTCAATATTTCGTTATGTCAAATTGAGTAGATTATACGTCAGAATATATTCATGCAATTTCATCTATAATTTCCATAATCAGTAAATATTATTACTGATATGTGATTTAAATGTAGAGGATGACCAACTATTTTGCCGTTGAAACAATGAAAATGTTTATTCACATAGGCAGTTCCATTTTCATTATTGAAAACGATCATTTGTGTCATATCTTTTCAGATGAATAGGAAGAAAAACTATAATATCGATGATAGGGTCAATGAAAATGAGTCCAATTGAGCAGAAGCTTATGAATATATCATGAAATACAGGAAATATGGAGAATTTTTTGGAAGAACTGATGGTGAAATAGAAGGAGAGGATATAAATAGCACCAATCAGAAACACTCCCGACATTTGAAATCTACCTTTGTATCCATCTCAATATTTAGAATCCATCTATTTTGAGTTCCAAATTAGAGAACAGACATTCCGGTAGATATTCAGTTTGATATTATGAATCTCTTTGATTCCCTGTGAATTGGAATTTGTGTACCTACATATATATTGAACTGTACCTATATTATATTGAAATAGTCATACAGAGGAATAAATACGATCTTTTTTTCACATGAATTCTTGCTAGCAATGCATATGGCATATATGTACGTAGAATATGCAATGGGGTGTTTGTTGTTGTTGTACATAAATGAATTAAGATGAAGATACAGATTTTTTTCGAGTAACGTTCCCTTCCTAAAAGCAGTAACATAACTATTAGAGTCTTGATATCCGCTATCTCATTCAGTGGTTTACCATCTCTTGAATCAGTTACTGCCATTCATAGACTGTCTGTAGGTAAGTGGTATTGAAAAATTAATTTCAACTAATTATTAATGTGTTGTACAGCATCAAGGAGTTCTGTTCAACGATTTTTCAAATTCAAATATTGTATATAATTGAATTAAGATATTTTCGAAACATTGTACATCATCTCATTTAACGACATATGTTAATACTGTTGAACTATTGGAGAGTATATGCTATAGTGGGATAATTAGATATGATTCAGATATGTTTTTCACCCGCCCAGCTTCAGTTCAGCATAATGGTTGATGATAATAGAACATTGCTCAGGAAATTAGAATATGTTTATTATTAACGAAATAGGAATTATGCCTTCTTGCCTCATTTCAAGAAAGGAAGGTATGAATTATCAACGACTGGGAGTTGGGAATGCTGAAACTCTCGTTGAACTCAAAATTATAACTACTTTTGCTCCCGCTATTCTACTGGAATGCAACTAATAATTTTTTATATCGATTCCTATTGGGGACTGGACTCTTTCTTATTCCAAATCATAGAACCAGTGGCATTATATCACAATCGTTATGATGCAACGGAATTATTGATATTTAGTGTGAGGTCAAATATGGTCGGTCCAGATATAAGAAAGTTATAGGTATAAATATTTTCGACCATGAGATATTTGTTGTCATCAAACTTTGGCTGTCTTATATCGAACATTTATTGAATGCAGATACACAAATTTTGTAATAGTGGGAATGAAAAACACATCTCTATAGAATAAAGTATAAGATTGATTTATTGAGTGAAAATATAGTCGTTTTATTGCTTCTCTCATTTGAAAATATTTTCACGACGCAAAAATGAAAAGAAAAAAAAATATGCAAGGTTCCTCACGGTAGCCGTTCGTTAGAAGTTTTCGTGATTGAAAATAACTTTAACTTCTTTTGAAATTTCTTCAACTTTCAACAAGAGATTGGAGGAATTCTCAACATTCTCTTTCATTTTGAAATATTTTAGAGGTCATACCACTTCCGGTTGTACCAGGTGTCACCTCCAAGTTTTTCATTCTCAACAGAACACCCGGCATATTATTCCATATTGGACTCTGGAGGAAATTTCATGATTCAATTCTTCTCCTTCCCCTACAAATTTCCCTATACATATTATCGACTGTTTCTTAGATATGTCGACTCTTTCGAAAATTTTGGAAGTTGTAGCCTTATTTTTGAGTAAGGTGGTGGTGACGTAGGGTAGACGAAAGTACAGAAATGATACTTTCAAAATCCACATTGACAATTGATTCATTGCATACAGTGTATCCAAAATTCGACGACCAATTACATCCTTGTCAAACAGGAAATAGTTCATTCTTTCGAATGTGACACCTCGTATTCATTATATGGTCGGATGCAGAATATAATTCTTCATTGATTCGCCATAATTTTTCTTATGGTCTTCTTGTTCATCCATATTTTCAATTTTGATGTGATTTGTAGCAGAAACTGAAATGTGACACCCTGTATTCATTAGATGGTTGTATCTATCCCTATGTGTACATATTTCCGTATGTTTCTTCCGGATTCTGCCAAAAATCACTTCAAAATAGAAAATATGGGTCAACAAGAAAAGAGTTGGAACTAGGCATAGGGAAAATTATAGCGAATCGATGCAGGATCTAGTTCTGCATCCTACCATCAAATGAATACAGCGTGTTTCATTTCAAGAAACGAACTTATTCAACCATGGAAATGATGTACCTTATTGGTCATCAAATTTTGGATACCCTGTGTGCAATAAATCAATTGGTAATGTGTATCATTCTACCTCAGATGCACTTACCTCTAGTGGAAAATGGGTAGAACGCGCAGCAGTTTTGAAAATATGGCTACATCTTTCCACAATTGTCAAAAGAGTCAAGATATCTGACAGTTTTAACTAGGCCCAAGGAAACCTGATGGAACCCATCAACCCAAAATGGGGTAATATACAAAGTTGATGGCGGAATCCGGTGTACGCAGAAGTGGTATGACCTTGAAAATATTTTGGAAGGGAAGAGAATGCTCAATAATCCTGAAATATGAAAATTCAGAAATTTGAGTTTTCTCATTTGCATAGTTAGATAGATAGATAGACGAAAAAACTAATCAATCCGAAAGATTTTCTAAAACATACACAATAATTCTACAAAAGTATCTTGAGATAATTCATGAAGACCATGAAATATCTCTTTCGTGAGTCATAATTCGATCAGTCTTCTGTATGTATTGATACAGAATTACAATTGCCATAAAAATCGGTCAAAAACATCCTGTTTTAATCTGATCTCGTTTCGTCGAGACGAGAGGCTGTCTCTTCCTGTATATTTCACACTAATTAACGCCCTACAAACGCAATCTCAGAACTTGAAATATTAGTATTAGCTATAATCAAAGGTATCAGTCATGAACACATAATGTGATGGAAAAAACATACTATCACATCTGAATTTCCGGAACAACCTCTGTGAATCCTTCGTACCTATCTAATGTTTCAGAATAAGTCAATAGTTGAATTCACATGGAGTGGCCGCAGTCATAGAAATCATAATATACAGGGTGACATAGAAAAAAGTACACCAGATAGTGTCACTCAATAGAGGACACTAAAATAACACGAGTCCGCAAGGCCTTCGGGTAAAAGATACGGAGTGTTGAATTTTATTGTTTTTTTTGGGTTTTTTGAATATCTTCAGCCAGAGACTCAAGAAATGGATAAAATGTGGTATACAGTGGTTTATTATCATGCTAATTCGAATATGATCGTGGTTTTATGATTACAAATAGAGGGTGCTTCACACAGGGTTCCATCCCTATTGAACCGAACGCCTTGCGAACCCGTGTTCATGGGAACTTTTTTTCTTATTTCTTTCTCTCTCCTATGTCATACATATTATGATTTGTATATATATATATGTATATATTATGATTCCTATGACCGCAGTGCCAATACTATTCATGAGATCTATATGATTCCTGGAAATTTCACAGGTTGAGTCAGTAACCTACTTAGTATTTTGAGGATCATCATTGGGAGTCAAAAACCATCGAAGATCGTCAAGGTAGTCCAGAATAATTCACGGAAACCAACCAGCTATTGAATTTAAGAGACAGTAAAGTTTTGTGGATTGATCTCACAACATGCTGTTAGCAAGATTCGCTTTCGTTCTTTATATTGTAACTCGAGGTGTTAGGATAGCCTTGTGATGAATTGGAAAACGTCAAAATAGGGGTGAATACGCCTATCGAATTCTCAACTGAAACGACCTTGGTAATGATGTTCTCATACAAAAACATCATTCGTTCTGACAGCTAACTCAAATGCTTCATTTTCTAATTCTAACTACATGCCTATCCGAAACCCATTCAAATGGTTGTCGTTCTACTTCACGTATCACTGAACAAAGTGATAACGAGTGGTTAATACCCATCAGCGAATTACAACGAATAGTTGAAATTTTTATAGGAATAGTCAAGCCTATGCATAAGTAAGTCTGCTAAAGCTCGTCGTTAAAAAACTCAGTAACATTATAGTAGGGGCGATCCAATTCACAGTTGGCGGTAAATTTGAAATACATATAGATAACAATTCTGCGAAATCTGTATTATTGCAACTAATATTTTTTTCATGGGAATTCAGTACAAACTGAGATTCCCAGTATTTTCTTTGTTTCTTGACAGCCAGTAGTGGCATATTAAGAAAAGAGGAAAGATTTGGATTTTTTCTTGAAAGTTTGGACGTCATGAGCATCAGGAAAGACTTCACTAGAAGAACGATTCTATAACTTTGCCGATCTATTGATGAATGATACTTGGTAGAGTGAAGTTCAGAAGGCCAAGAGCCTGACAAAGGAAATATCTAGTTACCTAGTGCTAGTTTTGGGTGTCATAAGTCTCCTTTGTCTGGGATTTATTTTTGAATAACTGTAGGTGGTATTCCCTTTGGTATCATAGCATTCTTGACCTTGAGGCCAAGCAGAATGTGCGTAATAGTGCTTAACGGAAGACAATTTCTGGCACATGGTTATCGATGGTAGCGATGATGGAAAGGTCTTGTAGATTCAAAGTAGAATTTGCTGCAAATATTTTGGCAAAGGTGTTAGCTCTCTCTTATGATGTAGCCAATATACTATATGATCCTTGGTTAGGAAGAAAGTGAGATTTCTTCTAATTGCCTTGGCAAAGGCTCGAAACGAAAGATAACCATGGCGGCACTCGATCAGCTTTGATCTTATCTTGGTGTTATATGTCTCTTCAGACACGTCTATCGTTTGATTGTATATATTTCAAGCTTTGACATATTCGAGCATGGGTTCCCACGCTTACGACGGTATATTGCTTGCTTCGCAGTTTCCATTCCCAGCATGATTATCACCAAAATCTCTGAAGCACACTGCGTAGAATCTCATGATTCAAAACACATTCTTCTCCGAAAAAAAAAAAAACATGCGAAGGCCATCCAAATATGTCGAACAGTGACTGGGCGTTGGACTTCCTCGCGGAGTGATAAAGGGACAGATTGTGGACTTCATAGGGTTCCAAATTGCTGGAATACATCGTGGGGAATAGGTCAAGCGTCTCACAGGATGTTCATATTTCCCCACGCGATTGCGACATGAAAACAGAGCAAAGTTCAAAAATTCATCTACCAATGAATGAATAAGGAGAATTCATTCTTCTTTCATCTTCGTAGAGCTTCATGTAAGATCTTCGATCATCACATTTTGAAAATAGATCTTCAGTAGTTCATAGTGCTGATTCTCATGGAATATAATTTCATTATCGTTGAATAGTAATGAGTGATGAGTATGTTTATTCGAATTCCTTTACCATTCCGTAAATTTTTATCTATTCCATGTACTCGATTGTTTCCTCAGATCTTTCGATATTTTCATCGCATATAATATCTAGAGAAGCAACAAATGCATAAAAATAAACATAAAAACTATAATAGGCTGTTCTAGTGTAGTATTATTATTCATACTTTCCTGTAGGCTGTGCCATCACACGTTCATCTATGATCAAACCACTCAACATTTTCTAAATAATGCGTATCCTAATTGTGTAATTATTGATCATGAATGGGTATTCATCAGAATCTATACAACCAACTTATCCTCTTATTGCGTATCCATCATAAATTTCCTGACGCTGACGTGAAGAACTTTGCATAATATTTCGAAAAGAAAAATGCATACAGAGAAAATATTCACAATTTCACCATCAATTACGTGATATGCAGGTACATTGTTCCCATAATTATAGTGAATTTCGATAAACCTTCATTGGATAAATTATAATCCTGAACATGACATTCCTTATTATGGAGATATTGAAATACATTTGTAAGGTGCCATCCTTTCTCCAGTTCGAATTTAAAGTGTGTGATTTTACGAAAACATGAATGTGCCATTTTTTTCAGTTTTTATCTCTTCTGACTACGAAGATATCTTCATCTCGCCTTTGTTTCTTGTTGAAATTTTTGAGTTTATGATTCTTGCTTTGTGGTTATAATAGTTATAACTATGGCACAAATTCCTGAAACATAAATCCTGAATTCCGAGTATAGTTAAAATCCAAATTATCGGCCAATGTGGTCAGATGATATCATTTTATTCCAGGAAACAGCTTTCCATTTTTGCCGATGATTTCTTTTTTATGAATCTTTGTATCAATGATCAATTTGATTCACTATAAAGCAAACCATGCGTCGGTTGTTTGGATCTGGGTGGGACTGCCAATGATGAAATCGGAAAGAGGTCTGAAAGCAATTCTTCAAAGTGATGTTCAAATTTACCACTATTGAACAAAGAACTAATCAGCTGCATTGAAAATGAGTGATTTTGAGTCATTTATCTATACCCCTTTGAGCTAGAAATAAGTATAGTGGTGGCAAAAAGTCATTTCATCCCTCATCAAATTCCAACATGGTATTGATGAGTTTTTATTTCATCCTGATTAGGATGATGTAGACATGTGTCAGACACGGGCAACGATAGTGAGACCAGCAGGAATCATCAGAGAACTAGAACATGACACTACCACCAATATATAATATTGGTCCTTGGAAAATGGTTCTTCCTGATATACACATAGAATATGCATCATTCAAGAAAGATAAAACACTCCGTCACCACACAGAGTCGACCTGGAGGGTACCAGCACTGTATATTATCTAATAGAACAAGGTACCAGAGTGACTAACCACTCCCAACAGCTGCAGGGAGAGCTATCACTGATATGTTCCATATGCTCTGAGAAGTCGTAATGATCCAAGAATAACGGATTTCTGTATTGCGCCAATTATCATGTGGGTCTCATCACGACAAGCTGGAATGTTATGGAGTTTCGAGAGCAACGTGTGTAGTGTACCACCAAGATAACCTATTGTCAGGACCACTATTATTATTATTATCGATCGCGTTTCTAAGATTTCGAGAGAATAATCATCAGCATAACTACTTGGCTACAGTGAAGTGATGATAAGTTATGATGATATATGATGTATTATTCAATATTTTCTATAACCGATAAGTGAACCATGCCTACAGTAATGAGTTATTGTTGTGTGTTGTAAACCATTGAGTGTTCTTTTCATTCATTGTCGAGATATTCAGTGGGTATTAAAAATGATTGCAATCATGTTCGAATGATACTCATGAGTGTATACGGACTTTGACATGTTGATTGAATTAATTGCCAATTATTTGCCAAGACATAATTTCATTTGAATGAATAAATACTTATGTTTGGTACATCCCACTATGATATTTTTGCTCTTCAAAGCAGATTACTTTGAAATGTCAAAGAGATGTTTCGAAGAGTAGGTACTCGAGTTTTAAGTATAAAATTATTCAACTGAGTGAGTACCAATCAGATGATGACATAATAAATGAAGATTTTCAAACTTGAGCATTACATCTTTGGTATCACCATGACCGATGGTGAATATATCCAGTGAATACACTGGACAAATAATTTACCATGTTGCAAATACAGTGCGGAATACGTATTGGAGAACGAATTCATTTCCATTGTATACAAAATGTATATGGAACCGACATCGCGTGTTACTATTCTCGATTCTGCTTCAATTCGAAACTGGTATTTGTTTTTTATTCAGAGAAAGATATATATAGAGGAGTTTTTTTCACTACGAATAGAGGAGTGTTCTATGGGAGTGAGCAATAATTTAGTGATAAAGTTTTGACATGAATATTTGATATGATTCAAAATAATAATTCGACATGAATTTTCACTAGTAGTACCACTAGAGGTCAAATTATTTCCGGAAATTTAAATTTCCGGATTTAATTTGAACTCGTGTGGTATTCGGTAAGAAAATTCCCCACCAAATGTTCTTTCAACAACATCAATTTTCGTCTTTATCAAGTTGACAAAACCTGTCATTATAAACGTAAAAAAAATTCTAGTATAATTCGCTGTTGGGTACCCACCATGAGAAAATTCCCGATGAAATTCATCCGTTGCTATGGTGATCTGACAGAAATACACGTTCTGATTGGTTAATAATCACATATGTGGAATTTTTATTGAAATATTCTTCCAACAACACCAGAATTATTTTTTCAATGTCAACAGTATTTTTCAATCCACTTTTACATTACATTACGATTACAAATTTTACGGATTACAAATTATAAATTATGAATGTAGCCACTCAGTGCTGTTGCCTATTTTTCTCGTCCAAGATAATTCATGAATAATTACTGATTCCACCAGAGAATTTATCCTCATCGAACAAATATCCAAGCAAGTGATATTTGAAAAATTTCAGATCGATTAAAGGAGTATGAAGGTGAATTTATAGCATGTAGGTATATAAATTTAACGTTGTATTCCTTTTATTCCACATTTGTGATAATATAAATAACAACAACAGTATACTTGAGGCAAGAGGTTATAGAGGTTACACTGTATCTAGATAATTTCCAAACATATACTTCGAAAGAAATGAAAACTCAATTCCTGTTGGTTGAATAAAATACAATTTCTTGTGTATCAGAAATTATTGAAGCTGCGAAATTTCTTTGTGAAAAATATCAAATTCCTATAATCTCCCCATGAAATGATACTCACCTGGAATTTTCAGTAGCTGTGAAATGAATTGGACTCAACTCAATTTCAATCCTGAAATTTGGGTACTCTTCATGAAATTATTGACGAATCCAGAAAGAAATGGTTTTTTGTCTCAAAAACTTCTGATAACTTTCTCCAGCTACCAAAACGGTAGTCTCTATGTTGTGTCGAAATCTTCCATAATGTTAGGATAGCCTTAGGAAAAGCAGAGGCGAACAATTCAAAAGTATATTCTGACAGTGGACTGAGTTTTGATGAGTATACATCAAATGAGAGACGTGTCGAGTCCCCATTGTGTGGGGATTCCTCGAGAAGTCTTATAACGATGACCATGAATAATCAAAGGATGAATTGAATACAAGAGCCCCCATGAAACATTCGATATAACGCCAGCTGAAACTCCGCTTGACCCCTGTTGGTAATGCATTATTTATATTTAGAACAGAAGATGGCAACATCTCCAGACGATATACGAAAATTTCAAACAAATCTGACCCAACACCAGCACGGTCTGAATAACTCTCGTAGCTACGAAATGGGCTGAACCAGAGAATTTGGCGAGAAAGACATGACGATCAAGTCCGTTGATGAAATTCCGGGATTCGTTTCCATGAATGCAACCTTGCGAGGTGAAAATATCACTTCTAAATGATCACGCAAAATCGATGATTAACCGACACGTCCAGTGGGCCTGGAAATTCCATAATCCGGACAACGTATCTTCTGCAACATTACCATGGAATTGTCAAGGTGAAGCAAATTCAGAGTAGAATTTATTCGACCATGATATGTTTATGAATTCTTGTTGAGTCCCAATGAAAATATCACTTCAAACGAAACGCAATATTTTACATCGAATGAAAGAAGTATGAGAGTGTCGGAATCACGAAATTACAGTGAGTTACAGTTACATTCGAGTTGTAGAATACAGAATACAGATTTGAATGCATTCATATAGAAAAACTGAAGAGAAGAGAAGAGACTACTGTCTGTTGATTAGGCTGTTATTCTAAAGCAGGAGAGAGTAAGGAGTCAAGATTGCGTACGCCATTTTTAAGTTCACACTCGCTGAATTGGTTGATCAAAATCCTGGCAATGGACGAGGGTCGTCTACCAAGAATGTGTTTCCAAAGACAGCTAGAACTCAATACCGTGGATCCAAGATGCAATTGGTTGATTCAAGTTTCTGAAAACCTTCAACATGCTTACTACAACTTGTCATTAACACATGCAAAATTGACAGGTACATACAAACACTAAGAGAGGTCTATGTTCTCATGTTCAACCTTTTTGACATTCTTCCAGGCCCTTACACTTACTCAGCAAACCCAAAACCTACATCACATCATACACATATAGGTGACGATTCAAGTGAATACAACTATTGTACAAGTACTGAATCAAATCGAATTTGTCATTTAGGAGGATTTCAAGGGATTCCATACTATTTGAAAGAATGCTGATTTGCCAGATGTAAGGTAAAATTCAGGATCAGGAGCACCAGCAATTGAATTCAATCAAAATGAGTAGAATGGTCCGTTTGGAAAAATAAATGTTGTGCAATGCCCAGAGAAATTCGAATATTTCACATCATTCTCGATTCAATTTTCGAAATTGCCAAGTCGCATAATGTCTGAATATTGATTTTCATTGAAATAACATTTTTAGTTCCAGAGATAGGTATTCAGGGGTTTCCATACTTTTTCCTAACCCTGAGGCAATTGTCTATATTATCTCATCTTAAGGTTTGGGGCTAGGGTCAATACTTTCTGTAAATCTACGGAATTTCTCGTTCATAGTTTTTTTTTCGAACAATTATTGAAAGGAATCGAATTCGAGTGATATTACTTTTCATGGATGTTCTTGGCGAATCAAGCCTGTTTCAACATTCATTGAGTTTGAAACATCCTTTTCGAAAATCTCTCTTATCGACTTTTGAGAATGTGTCGTATATCCACTTGAATTATAGCTGAAGTAAACCAATACATTTTTTTTTAGGATTGTATCGGTTAATCCAAGATCATGCATTTTCTCAAAACCACAAGAAAATGACATTATATATTTCATCATTTGATAGTACTCACACAAATTAGCTTCCTGGCACAATCCTTCATTCTCTACTTCCTACGCTTTTCAAATAATCAATGAAATATGGGATTTTCATAGTGCCAGAAACTGAACAGATTCAGTGACGTCAATAGCCGCGTCATTCGGCTGCCACTTCCGAACAGACATGAACGGATAGATCAAACAGTCAAAATTATTGCGAGAGGTCCTCATTTATCACGACATACGTTTCATCTATATTTGTATGTCATACTCATAGTTCCTGACAGATATAACAATCACACGGCTGGCTAGCATCGTCACAAAGCATAATACGTGGGGAGGAACGACAACAGCAAAATAATTACGTCACCAGTTTGAATGGTTTTTTGATAGGGTTGTAATTTGAATTCGAAAATAAAGCGTGTGAGGTGATTTTGAAAGAGAATGATGCCGTTACATGATGTTTTTGTATGAGAATGTATTATCATAAATTGAAAATGGAAATTACAGTTTCGTTCGCCTCCCAGGAAGTAATTTTTCTTCTACTATTTCAGTTGCCATCATGCGGATACTCCTTTTACTTTTCCTGCCATCACTGATCTACTCAGAAGGTCAGCTTTTATTGGGAGCACCTCGGATTACAGCGACAGGCCGTACAAGTAACAACCGCCAAACATTTCTCTCCGTTCAGTCACTTCCCCCCGTTTTCTCCAATTCACGAAGAATTCCTAGTCGTTTCAGTCTCAATGAAGCTGTCAATGCCACACCAGGAGACACCAATTTCCGAATTGAAGTCGGTGGCAACGGCTTTTCCTCACAACTGGATTCATCTGCAGGCGAGTCGGGGCAGCCTCCAGTAGTTACAGCATCGGTTTCTTCGTTTGTGCCTGATATTCCATATTTGACAAAATCGTTTGGTAGAGATGTGGAGCAGTTTTTGCTGAGAGAGTGGGGCGATTTCAAGGTAAGGATATTAGAAGGGAGATCCATCGTTGAATGATGAGATCGATTGGAAAAACATGTCATAGACAAGCGGCAATCATCGACCGCGACTGTGGATGGTACGAAGTACAAAACATCCTTGATATGCTCAATATCTACCTATAGTACGCTTACTCGTTATATACGACTGACCGTTCAGAAAAAAATGCGAAAGGGGAGCTGTACAGGAATGGTAATTGGGGGTAACAACGTTAAAAGCGTTATTTCAACATAACCTCTAGATTTATCGATGACACGATGGTTGATTTCAGAATCGGTTCGAGAAGGAAACGGGGAACGTGGCTGGAAAGTCGTGACCCAATGAAAACGAAACAAAGCCGATTTGACATAGTCATCGTTCTCAGAAAAAACAAACGCTCGAACCGGTCGATTTTTGTTTCGAGGGAGAAATATTTTGCACATGTTTTCAACTTTTTAACTTCAAATCCCTAGGAGGGGTGAGCTCTAACTCAAATGGGATATGGGGTTAAGTGATACATCATTTTGAAGGTAATCGAAATCTCTTACCAACGCTTCCTTGTTTTTGGAATTCAATGCAGTAGTTCTCGAGAAAACATGTTTATGAAAATAATCGGTTAGTGATGGAAAACAATGCTTTTTTCCCCTTTCATCACTATTTCTCATTTTGTAGTTAGAACCACGTTCATCTAAGAAGTGTCTCACGTGTTTTTTTCAAATCCTGTCCTATCCAACATTACATAAAGAATGATTTATTTTAATGTCAGTTCCTTGATCTCTCAGTAGAATGCATACCTTGTTTCGTTCTCATTGGGCCACTGTATGTTCTATTCCTCATTGAAAGGATTATTTTTGTGTCTTGAATGAGATGAGAACTCAATGATGATATTGATTATAAAAGTCAAGAATTCGTTTACATTCCAGTCGTACCCACGCCCTTCAAAATTGAATTCAACCATACATGTCTTGAGCTGAACTCATTAGGAAATTCGTACAATGCAATCTTATCACTCTTTTTTGAAGTACAGAACGAAATGAAACAAATTTTTGGGCCGTCCACTACGAAAGATGATATGCAATTGAAAACTGGGAACAAATTCTGAAGGGATATTGGAATAAAAACGAACAATCGAAACTAATGGCTATTAAGGAACGATCACAACAATACTGACAACAATACTTTCAACAATTGAGAAGGCCAGTGATACTATATACATATAACCGTAATTATGCACAAACAAACGTCAAGCAACCGAAAACAAAAGAAATCTCTATTCACAGGGGTGTGCTGCGCCCTCCAGTGATAAGACACTAAAATGAGCAAATGAGCATTCCTGCAGCATAGCAAAATCCACCCCATGGCAAACAACCCCCAAGAAACCAATCCTAACTTTTGTTTCTCAAATCGCACTCCCATGTTTGTTTTGGTTCGACTTACAGCCCGTACAATTTTTTATTTAACGATACATGATAATATGTAGTTGTGAAGATAGTTAATCGAGGAAATAAAGCACCTATTTTTCCAATTTCCTTTCCTGCAAATGAATGGAACTTTCTGCTGGCCTAAAAGCTCTGGGACACCTGTTATAGTAGGAGCGTATTGAATTCCTCTCATTTAGCCATAATTGGTTATTCTCATATATGAAATAGTCAGATTGGTAGATCTCGAATGGTGGAGTTCATTATTCTAGGTTGATGAATGCTGAATCAATCAATCATCATGAATAATTCAATTCGAGCCTACAAGAATTTTGTTATCATGTAGACGTCAAAAATAAGGTCAAAAAGTGGGCGAGAACAGTTGGTGACTCATATTGTTCGTATTTTTTCTGATACAAATCAATGAGATCAACTTGCTTGCAATGTTGGTGTTACCTTGGACAGCGTATCGATCTCAGTTCAAGATATCTCACAGAATTTTCGAAAGTATTGTGATCATGAATTGTATTCATAACAACATGATAATAGAGAATAAGTTTATTCAGAAAAAAATATGGGAAATAGTTCATATTATAGAATGAATATCAGAGGATCAATATCATGCAAAACATGAATGAATGAATGAATATCATATGACATGAATGAATATCAATAATGAATGAACAACAAACTTAGTAAGGCAATGTCAGACCGTGGATGTTATTGAAGTTGATACGTTACTAAAGTTCATTTCATAATACAACTGATTAAGATGTGCTTAACAAATCATGTAATTCTAATCATCATTTTGTGGACACTAAGTACTTTTCTGTTCATGAGATAGGATCTAATATCAATTCGTGAATCTCTTTTCTTGTCTTTACTCAATAAATGTTTTTTTGTTAATGTTTTGAGAGTGAAGATAGGTGAATTCCATAGTTCTGGAGTTAATTCATCATATAATGTATTCGACATATAAATTAATGGACTTCGAAAAATGGTTTTTGATGCATATATAGTGATGAGAGATGCATTGATTTTTTGTCTTGTAGTGCATCGGTGATTTCTGTAAGAGGGACTTGCTGTATTTTTGTGTTGTTGAATAACTGTGTTGTGAAAGAATAACTATCTGATATCCAGACGTTATATTCCCTGAATAATACATCTGACGGATAGCTATTCGATTTTAGAAAAGATTGAATTTCGTTTCGTGGTATTTCCAGCACTAACAGATAATACACGTGATTCGTCCAATATCTAAGACTTCGCGAATACTTTAACTTCTACTTTATTCAGCTTCTTATTGTTCCAATGACTCGATTAACCCAATAGTTCCACTTCAAATGTCCATAAAAAATACTGAGCTAATTCCAGGAATCAAAACTTCAGGAGAATACGAATGAATTTATCCACCAGAATTGAAATGAATCTGAAAACTGAACAATTATATTACGTTATATTTTTTTCGGTCGATTGAATGAATCGAATTTGATGAAGTCACCAAGTTGTTTGTATCATATTGGCTCAATGACATTACGGTGCCCCGTGGTTGTTATTATTTCTTGTTCCTTCAGTCTCACTTCGGTTCATGATCCGATGAATTCTGCCGATTTCTTCGTCCCTTTGGCGATCTCGTTGCAACCCTCTGGACTATTTTCATACCAGGAATAACTGTTCTGTTTCCTGTTCCGAAACCGATTCACTGAAAGAAAAATCATTTATGTTCTAATGTTGTCATTGAATTTTGCTAACAGTTCCTTGAATATTCTTACAGAACACAATTCTACGTTCTGGTTATTTTTGCGAATCATTTATCATCTACACAATACTGAGATCCGTCTTGGGATGTTTTCGTTGAGATTTTAGATTTATGAATGATCGCGCCTAGCAGATACACCTGTAAAATCGCAATAAATTCTACACATATCAAATTCCATTTCCTCCAATATCAGTGATGAAACTTGCATACCTGTATCCTCATCGATGGCGAACCTTATCCCAACAGCATATCTCAAATTGCTTCCACACGTAATGTTGCACTACCGAATATTTATTTTTTCCTATCATCATATATGTTGATTCATTCGGACTCACTAGCAGTTTCCATCCAATCTTCAATTGTCAATAAAACTGTGTTTAGTTTTTCAATGGCAACATCAACACATCTACCAGAAACATATAGAATTGTGTCGTAAGCAAAAAGGTGCATTTTGCAGTGCCCAACTCAATTAGAGAAGTATCATTCACCAACATTACAACAACAATACCTTGAGGTACTCCACTGCTCGCTCATATTTTTGTCGAATACTCTTCAACAATTTCTCATTTGATTTCTATTTTTTGAATATAAAGTGTAAGTTGATTCATCGAAGCCAAAATAATGTTCCAATTCCACTAGCAAAATCTCCAAAGGCACTTCTTGAGTCTAGAAACAACAGTACGGTAACAAGATGATGGTGTGCCATGATAGTACGCATCACCTTCTTTTCGAGTCGATAGGACTACTTCGTCATAGTAACTACGAATTCGCACAGAATAACATCTTGTTACCTGGTTTGAAACAAATGTCAGACAGAGAGGCATTATCAGTCATTGACTTTTATAATTGTAGGTAATGAACGAAATGAGATTATTCTTTGAAAATATCACATCATAAATTGAACATTTACTCTATGATCATAGTGAATGGAAAATAGACAAATTAGTGAACGAATATGTTCCTAAGAACACATTGAAATGTGTGGAAGCAATTTAAGATATGATGTTGGGATAGGGTTTGCCATCGATGAGGATACAAGTATGCAAATTTCAGCACTAATATTGGAGGATTCGAAATTTAATATGCGTAGAATTTATTTTGCTGGGGTATCTGATAGGCACGATCATTCATAATCCTATCTCAACAAAAACAGCCCAAGGCGGATCTCAGCGTTGTGTAGATGATAAATGATTCGCAAAATTAATACGAACGAAGGATTGTGTTCAGTGAGAATACTCAAGAAATTTTCATTCTCACCACACATAGATATCATGTTTGGAAAAGGATATCAAGAAAGATTGATTTTGCATATATCGTGTAGGTAGAGACTTACTTACCTTCATGAGATTGGCAAGTTAGATACAACTCCATTATGAAATTGCTTGAATATTGTGATACAATTTCATACATGTGTAATATTCAAATATTACAAAATCGATGTTTGAGATCTATTCTGAGTTCCAAATACACTAGCATTTTATCGAAGCAAAAGACATTGAATTGGCTTCAAATTCGTTTATTGGTGTTCATATATCAAATTTCAAATAATTTGCTTAATTGAGTGAGAATTTTCGGTTCAGGAAAGATATTTATCATTGAAAATGAGAAAATCAAGTCTAAATATTTCATACCCCATTGATGAAAACCAAACGAAATACTCATATATGATGAAGGTATGACTGAATATAATAACTTACCTAAATTGATTGAAACGTCTGGAAACATTCGCATATTTATTCATCGATTGAAAAGGCAATAATCGAATATTTGGCTCGAAATGTTACAAGAAGAAGATCTAATCTACGCCACGTCTCTTTTGTGAAATATCTACAGTGCTTCCCAAGTCCCTTCCCCCCTTTTATATTTGGAACGATTATACATAAACAGTTACATTTGGAATCTGAATATCAAAGGTTATTAACTTCCCTACTAGTGATGATAGATGACGAAATTGTCAAAGATGACGTCACAAGGCTATTTGATTCAATACAGCTTTGCTTTTCTCAAAAGCGAGTTGCCAAAACTGTCATAAGCACAGACAAAATCATTATTACTCTATAGGTTTTCTCGATACCTTTCAAAAAAGGGGTCGCTTACCGTAGGGTTCCATTCAAAATTATTGGTCACAATGGCCTTGTGACGTCATCTTTGACGATTTCGTCATCTATAATCACTAGTAGGGAAGTTTACTACTATTCAGTTTCCAAATTTCACTTGTTTATGTACAATCGTTCCAAAGAAAAGTGGGGGGGGGAAGAGACTTTTGAGGAGCACTGTATAAATTTATATTTATTCATCATGTCTCCATTCTGATTGGTGATACTTCGAAGAAGATGAGAATTATTATCACCAGTATGAATATCCTTCAGTGATGATGGTGACATACCTACAGCCATCTAGTATTTGAATCATTCTAAATATTCTATCGGCAGATTGATCGACAGATCGTTGAATCTGTTATTCTTTCCTCCATTCATTTACCAACAAGATATGGCTGCCATCGAGAAAAAAGTTGACCGTTGCCTGAACCATGTTCTGAACCATCAAATACAAGACTTCAGAAGAATCAGTAGAGAATAGATGACAATTTTTCTCATCAGTTAGTAGAGGAACATAGACGTGGTATTTGATCGTTAGATGAGAGAGCAAGATCTGACAGCATCACTGGTGATGCAGCCAAAGATTGAATCCCGACATTAATATACACAGTATGTCGATTTCCAAACTTTGGATTGGCTATAGCTCTAGGAGTTGTCATCCAAGATCTCAGAGTTGGAGTAGCTACTCTGATAAGGAGACAACTGTCACTACCAAACTGCTTCCCCGTCATCCTGCTGAAACGTTTCCTTCCCATTTTATTCAACCTCCAGATCTATATCCAACCCGAATACAATCGAAAGTTTCGAAAATGACACATTGTGTGTACTTTAGATACAATCGTGTTTTCAAAATCTGTCGAATTAATTCATCCATCCGCTCAATTTGTTGCAGACGAGATATAACAAAGTGTACTCCAGCGCCATCGAAGAAGACTTCCGCCGGGAGATTTTCTTCGAGAATATCGACAAAATCCAGCGCAATAATCAAGACTATGCCGACAAGAAGCGCAGCTTCGCGCAGCGCATCAACCCGTACGCGGACATGTTGCTGCACGAGTTCACGAGGCAGTTCAACGGTTTCAACATGTCCGAGATGCAGGATCGCTTCACACTACCGCAAGCGACAGCGTTTATTCCCAGCGCCAACGTCGTCTATCCGACAGCAGTCGATTGGAGGGACGTCGGTGCTGTCAGCTCCGTCAAGAGCCAAGGAAAGTGTGCAGCTTGTTGGGCCTTCGCAGCAGTGAGTAGACCAGACTAAAATTTGTAGTGGCTTCCTATCCTATTGAACAGCGACCTCTGCGAATCTATTCATTGAGACCCTCCAACAATGTTAACTGCAGAACTTCCAGTTACTGAAATTGGATCTTTGAAAGGCGTTAACACTGCTTCTTCTATCTGCAGAGGCCTGTCGGCTCACCAACTTCGAAAATTGTTAACTCAGACATTGGCTTAGCAGGACCAGTATTGGTTCAACATCCCAGGATTCATTAGCCACCAATCACAGCTCTTTGCTGGTCTATTTGTGTATCCTTGCTTCGATGAGGCATTCAGCAACTGTCCACAAGGTCTGATTGTATCAATTCCTTTGGTAATTCTTGCTTGACCTAATGAGTGCAGCAATTAGTAACTATATTCATCTCATTCAAGAACACAACCTAGAAGTTGAGGTACATTGCATCATTTAGAGACCCTGGGAACATATAGCATCCAACGTATCTTTCCTAGTCGCAGCCAAGACATTTCCTTTGGAGTTATATTGAAAATTTGTAACTTCACCAACGTGTGGATATTCGTCAACCCAAAAACGAGTGTTGTGCGAATTGAAAACACCGTTCCTAGTGGAATATTCTGTTCAAAAACTCAGGACATCCTCGAGTTCGTTCCAGCAACTCTTTACAGAATCTCATCCTCATTTGATTGTCACGCGGTATCAGTTCTTGTACCTGCAAATGATGATGAGGGTGAAGCTGTTGATCTATGAGAATCCGGGCAACATTCGCTTGTGTTATGCCTATTCGTTTTGCTAATTTCCTAGTACTCATTTTTGGATCCTGTTCCACAGCTCCATTACTATTTTTCTTTCTTAAACATCCTGTTTCACGCAGTCCTTGTACGATCATCAAGATTGTTCTCGAATTTGAAACGGTTCGAGCGGGAAACATCTCTGCATAATGTCTCACAGCTACATTTCTGAAGCACTCGCCAAGCATTAAAAGCATATCAGTGTCTCCAGATAAGTGTTTCTAAGCCGAAACACCACACGAGGAAATCAACTGCAAAACTTTTGATGACATGATCATCAAAATCAAGAACAAAATTGTTCATGGCCTGCTAAATATCGATGAATCTCGCGAATGCTGACATCATGTTTCTTTCACATGTAATTTTCTTCTCTCCATCGAATGTGTCTATTTTGTGTGCCAAAAAAAAAATCAGACTCACCCTCTGAAAACACTCTTTATAACAATATCAGGAATTTGGGAGTATGATAAAGAAATATATTCTAACAACATACATCCATGCAAAAAGATGTTATGCGGAGGAATTATTTTAATTTTATCAACTTCGGACTTATGTAGTGACATTCTCAATGGTAGGTACGTAGTAGCACACAACGGTTTGCACCATTACGATTTCAATAAGTCTTTCCATACTAACTCCCAGTGTAGTTCAGAAGACTCTATTTATGAGAAAATAATTCATATCAAATTTCCTTAGGCTGGAGCTTTGGAAGGTCACCACTTCAGGAAAACAGGACAATTGGTGGAACTCAGCGTCCAAAACCTAATCGATTGCACAGAACCGTACGGAAATTCAGGGTGTTCTGGAGGCTTGATGGACCCGGCTTTTGAATATGTGAAAGAAAACAATGGCATCGATTCTGAATCATCGTACCCTTTCGAAGAACGGACCGCTGAGTGCAGGTTCCGAAGAGAAAACGTGGCTGCAACTTGTACAGGTGAGGAGAAATTCATTGAGACATTATTTCGAGATAGTGAAAAATGCCGAAGCTATTTATATCTATATCTTCATGTTAACCACAGTGCTAGACAACTGTTCAAGTTTATTCTTCGTATACGACGAGTTTTTGAGCAGTTCATTTGTGAGACAATACACAAGTTCTGGAACATGGGAATAATTTTGCATTTCACAGAGTGTCTCCGAATGGTGGGAACCGTGTGAATGAGACTATCATTTCGATAATTTTTTGAATGTATATGATCTACTTATATGTATATATCTACTCTCAGAATTCTCAGTGTTCTTGATTTCTCCATTTCTTTGGAGAAAGGTATGAAAACTGAGAAATAGAACTATTTGTGAATTCTGAGTGAATTGTGAATTCGAGGGTATTTTCACGTATTACGTACTCAGTTATTTTTGTATTTCATCCATGCAACCTCCACCGCCATTGGGATTTTGATCAATACAGAGAATTTCATTCCTCATGAGCTATCATCTCCTGAATGCCCACGTGTATATTTTAGATACAACCACAATATTTATAATGTGGAATATTGAGTTGGAAGTAGTTTTGATATTATTCTTATCAATATCATGTAACAGTGATAAACCATTAGAGTTATCTAGTTAGATTTCTCCAGGACTATTTTGCCACGTGAGTTCCTTATATTTCATGTTACTATTGGGCTAATACTAATACATTGAAGTGTCCAACTGTTTGTTGCTCACTATCTCTTATCATATGTGTTCGGTTGCCCATGTAAGCCAATTGAAATTAGCCAATTATTATAATAACTTTAGCTGAAGACCAGTTATTTTCCTTTCCATTATCGATTCATGACAGTGTTGGATTCTCAATGAATATCATTGCATTTCTAGGTTTCGTGGATATAGGATTGGGAGATGAAAGAGGTATAGAGATGGCCGTGGCCACCATAGGTCCTGTAACGGCCGCCATAGACGCTGGCAGAGAAACATTCCAGTTCTACGGAGACGGAGTATACGACGACCCGGACTGCGGAAAGAAGCCCGAACAAATGAACCACGCCGTGTTGATTGTAGGTTATGGAGAGGAGCCTAATGGTCAGAAGTTCTGGATGGTCAAAAACTCTTACGGCGAAGGATGGGGCTTAGGAGGGTACATCAAGATTGCAAAGGATAATGGAAATCAGTGCGGTATAGCTATAAAGGCTAGCTATCCTTTGGTGTAGCTTGATTCCAAAATTAGCTATGTTATAATAGACATTATAGTCATTAAAAAATGCTTGACCGAAGTGATTATACGATGTCAAATAAAGTAATCGACCTTACTGAATTTTCAAGGTGAATTTGTCTTTGCCACCTACTGCGTGATCACATTGTTTTGTGGACAGTCGTACAAGCATTGCTCCTATATCAAGCATGTTGTTATCTTCTGATGGAGTTGGCATCATAGAGGTGAAGGTACGCGGATACGTGGGTCAGAGAGAATATCTAGTTCGCTGTTTAGTGGTACAGGTTTGCAGGTTTCAAAATCATTCATTGTCCTGAAATCTTACCATTCTACTACATATTTTTCTCTGCATTCCTAGGCGAATCACCTGGTGTAGCATATAATAATCAAACCTACATTTATGTCGACGAGTATTTATGTAGATCATGATTCATAATGATGAAGAAAATCTTCACGTATATTTCGCAAGGTTATCTTAGCAGCCTCTTAGTCCGTATCCTGTTCCTGTTATACAAAGAGGTACAGAAATGCGTCGCAACCAGAATTTATGTTTTTTGGGGAGACACCCTGCATTAATTTCAAGAGAATATCATCACGAAAAAAATTTCGATGTATTGAGAGTAATTTTAGAGGCAGCTACTGATGAGATGTAGAATTTATCACAGTAACAGTAGTTGAGACAGTCTAAATGAGTAGGTAGATATTTTTTTCAACTTGGTCTCATCAAGCAGTTTTTGACCTATTCGATGATATTCATCCGAATCACGTTCGCAATTTCCAAAAACTTTTAAAATATTCACAAGAAATACTGTAAGCAAGTCCCATATGGAAGTCGGTGAAAATTCGCCAATTATCATTTTTTCTGATTTAGTTATTCAATGAACGAATACCTGTGGTGCAATTGAACTGGAACTGAAAATAAGAATCGATATCAATAATAGTCGAAATTTTTACGGGAATTTTTACATTTCCATTCACCGACCGTTGAGGAAGGAAAGAAGCAAAGTGAGGGTACTCAGTGCACTGCTTCTATAATATATCGCGACTATTATATAATAAATATATGTACAGAGTGAATAATGAGAAAATTCCCATAGTCAAATGCTGAATAGTGTGAATGAAGACTAGTCGATGTGACTTTATGGAAAGTATATTGTATATTGGCTTTTCGCCACCTATAACAGAGAAACAGGGTATTGTTTCCATCGTAGACCGCTGAAATTTGGCAGTTGCAGACTATCCAAGATCCAAGTATGATATGTAAGAGAACTCCCAGAACCGGATTGGAAAAAATAATTTTTCATGTTATGTCCAGAAAGTTGACTTCCATTTATTTTTGGATTCATACAGAGCAGGCAAAAGGCCATAGGGATTTCCTTTCAATTTCCACGACTCACTTCGACGATTTCATTGACACAATTTCAAACAAATTATTTTGGATGGATCCATTCCCTTATCATTCTACTGAACTCATGCACACTGATACTCTGCACATTCTAGTAACGAAACGTAGTGTTTCTTTCCTATTCACAGTTTGCTCTATTAATAAGTTAGGTAGAACGTAGGTGACGACTTTTACTAGGAGGTGAATTCGATCAGGTGTTCCTTCCATGAATCTGGAATTTATTTTGCCTTCGAGAACACTTTCTGACAAAGAGTACCTACTAGTATTTGGCTGAAATGTCTTTTGTAATTCTGCAAAATAGGCTAGGAACACCTCTTGATACTATTTGTCCTTTCACTGCTGCGCCAGTACTCAGAATGTGTGTATTGTTTCTCATATGTACAGGGTCGCTGATATGTATGGAAACGGTCGATTATTTCCTAAAGTAAGATAGCTAGCGAAAAATGTTAGGATACAAAAGTTGTAGGGTTTTTCAAAATCCATTAGGCTAATGAAAAATTAAGTATACAGGATGAGTCAAAAAGTCAGGACGAAACAAAGTTGCTTTTTCTCTAATGGGACACCCTGTATATTATTCCACATTTCAATTCTGCTCGAAATTCTGAACAAAATTGATAAAGCGCATCATTTCCTAAATTCAACCGATTTCGAGATATCGAATTTTGAAAATAACTTTTTACTACTCTCAAATTTATTAAAGAAAAAGCACGAAATGATGCATATTTATTATGAAAGTCACAAAAGGTGGAGTATGTGGATATTATGATTACAATTTAATTATAATTTTTTTACAGAAAATAAAAAAGCATAATTGTTCAGGGTTGATTAAAATGCAATTAAAACAATAAAATGTATTTTTTAATGAATGTCCAGGATATTTGAAATTTTATGAAAACAATAGTAAGACAGGAGGAAAAAGAGAGAAAAACAAGTTTTAATAAACAACAAATTTTTCTTTGAAATTCTATTTGATAAGGTGCCCAAAGTGTTTACCATTTACCTCCTGACAGTAATGAACTCGCTGAACAAAATTTTGTAGTGAATCTAAAATCATGTGAGGAGGAATGGTAGAAATTTCATGCCTTATTCTTTCTTGCAACTCTTCGATATTTGGCGGCCTATTTTTGTAGACTACATTTTTTATGTGACCCGATAGAAAAAAGTCAAGTGGGGTCATATCGGGAGACCTAGCTGGCCATTCAATTGCTCCCCTGCGTCCAATACATTTATTAGGAAAAGTTTCATCTAGATATGCGCGTACCATACGTCCAAAATGTGGAGGACCCCTTCTTGTTGAAACCATAATTGTTCTGCCGGCAAATTGGGATTGTTATTATTCGGGAATAATCGTCTAAGCTCTGGAATAATATGCTGTTGTAAAAGTGATAAATATCGTTCAGAGTTCAAATTTCCGTTTATACAATAGGGTCCTATGACGTGTCCACCAATAATGCCACACCAGACATTTACTTTTTGTGGCCGTTGAGTGTGAACTTCCTCCATCCAATGTGGATTTTGGTCTGACCAATACCTACAGTTGTGTCGATTTACGTGCCCGTTTAAACAAAATGTAGATTCGTCAGAAAACAATATGTGGTTGACAAAGTTGACATTTTCGCTTAATTTATCCATAATAACTTCACAGAACTCGATTCTACGATCAAAATCGTCTTCACTCAATTCTTGTACCAAATGAATTTTATATGGATGGAATTTTTGCAGTTTGCAAATTTTTTTAATGGAATATCGACTCATGTTATGATTCAAAGCCCTCTGTTTTGCCGAATTTATTGGATTTTCCACCACATCTAACATGACATTCAAAGCATTTTCTTCATTTGTAACGCTTACTGGTCTTCCACTTTTTGGTCGATCTTTGACATCTCCAGTTTCATGAAAACGCTGCAATGTTTTTGAAACGGTTGATTTAGAAATTGGTTCCCGTTGGATGCAATTCATTGAAAATATTCACTACTTGGTCACAACTTCGTCTTCTATCACCGAATCCTATGATCATTAAAATTTCAATACGCTCAGTATTAGTTAAACGTGCCATTTTTGCGCGAAACTTATTTACACTAAATGTATTTTTGACATGTGTTGTCAAGATCATCACTGTTAGACAAAGGAACGACGCGGCGTTGTTATGGAGCTGGAAACTTTCAAAGGTAACTTGATGGACTATGAACTTAATGGACTAACATTTTTGGATAATTTATTATAAGTTATTTTCAAAATTCGATATCTCGAAATCGGTTGAATTCAGGAAATGATGCGCTGTATCAAATTTGTTCAGAATTTCGAGCAGAATTGAAATGTGGAATAATATACAGGGTGTCCCATTAGAAAAAAGCAACTTTGTTTCGTCCTGACTTTTTGACTCATCCTGTATACTTAATTTTTCATTAGCTCAATGGATTTTGAAAAACCCTACAACTTTTGTATCCTAACATTTTTCGCTAGCTATCTTACTTTAGAAAATAATCGACCGTTTCCATACATATCAGCGACCCTGTATATGTTTGTTGAGATTTAGTGGGCAGTAAATTTGAACTTGCTGAGTTTGCGGCCTCTATGATGGAATCTGGTAACTCAGCATCAGAACTGCTCATTTCGATAGCTTTTGAACATTTTTATGATCGAATAGGAATGTTTCGGTGTTTGTGCTGCCAATCTGAGGAAAAATCTGACATCTTGTCAAGGTTGACAGGTGGACATATTTTTGCTTGACAATATTAAATATAATCGTTCATCATTATACATGATGGTATCAAAAAATAACGTTTCCGCACGCATTTGAGAGCGCAAAGTTGTACTTATCCGCAGAGAAGTGAAACTACTCAAAAATCTTACTGGTATCGAGAATTTTATTCATTTTAGTTGCTATAGACTATTTCAAGCAACATGAGGAGTCGTTTCAACTTCCGATATTTGAATTTCAGCTTGAATTAAATAAAAAAGACAGACAAACTGCCAAAGAAACCACCAGAGAGGTTCTGAAACAATGTAGAAAATGAATAGAAGTTGTTGGAAGATATTTCGAGCATTTACGATGAAACAAAGTTGAAATATATTTCATTATTGGTAGAATTCATTTCTTCTTGTTCAAGTTGGCATACTCTTGTAGTGTTGTGATTGATGACGATTCATAAGACAAAGTGACTCATTTGACCACACGAATGTGGTCTATCCTACTATTGAATATGATATCTGGGTATTGATTAACATATTGATATACATACTACTTCTTAAGGTAGTTGAATAGGGGTGAAAAGTGCACTGCAGATTTTTCCTCAGATTTCAATGACATATTCAGACCGAATTTTGTACAATTTCTGAAATATTCATATACATGCAAAAAACTGCAATGAATGAATCACCTATATTTCATTTTCCATATAATATACAAATGGTATAGAATGGTATAGAAAAATCGCTCAGAACTTCAGCATGAAACGAATTCTCACAGTAGTCGCAAAAAAGAAAATATAGCATTCTGCAATATGAAACATCAAAGTCCGAGGTAATTACAACTTTCTAATTTATTGATCCATGGAAATGTATCACTCTATAATCATTGATGCAGTTTGTTAATTATCACAGGGAATTATTAGCCAGCCATAATTATGTCAAAAGTGAGTCAGCATCATCACAAAATTTGACTCGGTATGTATGGTATTGTTCTGAGAGATTGATTGGTGAGAAGAAAAATCATTTTCCGAAATGTTGATTCTTATCGAAATGAGAACCATAAGTAGTTATCCATGTACTCATCCAAAAATTCATATGATTTGCAATCCTACTTATCCCATCAAGAAATTCCAGATGACTCATTCGATATATTTCCTTTCTCAATTTTATGATTATTGGGAGTTAGAAAAATGAACATGAATATTTCGGAGAATATTTCGGAGAAATATTCATGTTCATTTTATTATGCAACCAATATTTCTCTTGCAGATCCCGTATTCATTCTCCCATATGTTGACTTGGATTCCAAATACATTTTGAAGAATTGTGCATTGATACTGATTAAATGTTGGTAACCAAGCAGGTGAGCTGTCAAAGATCCACTTGTAGCACGCTGTCGAATAAATATACGACTCTATTTTCCTAATTCATTGTGAAATGTTACGAATATAATAAATAATTAGTATAATATAATAATATAATATAATAAATAATTTTGAGGTATGGAGATAGATATCTACTTAACTGGAATATTTTCGAAAATGAAACACCCTGTGAAGATTATCATTCATCATATCCCAACAACTTCAGCTAATATATCCTCATACTGTCACCGTTTTGAATATGAAAATTCGTTTGCATTATTATTTACTGAATATTATCAATATCAAATGAATTGAAATCGAATTTGTGTGATAGAGGTTATAGATACAATGATTCTCTAGCCTCATTCAGAGTGGTTGAGAAATGAATATAATTTCGCCACTTGACAAATTTCAGTTTTTTCCACAACACCATTTTCTGAATTATACTATCGATTATGGATTGATTTGGATGGATTGATTGATTTTCTATAAGGACTTCTATATTTATTATTGTCAATGAAAAAATTTCAACCAGTCAGTGGTCACGTGATTGTCTTCGTATGCAGAAATATTCTTATGCGATATATGGAGGTGGCATGTGCGGAAAAGGATTTTAGCTATTTTGATATTGGATTGTCAAAGATTGCCAAGTTGAGAATGCCATTATCTGTGACGGATAATTCTCATTGCTTCCTATTTTCGTTACATTGGAGATGGCTTCTTTGTAATGTGGGATAAGGCGTGACTTAACGATCACAAGCAGTTCATAAATATTTATCTCAATGAGGTATTGAACGAATAGCTTGCCCTGCTTCGAGCCCTATTCCAAATCCGATTGAGAATCTTTGTGACCAGCTTCGGAGATGCATCTGTAAACGACCTGCTTAGCCTGACAGCATTGTAGAGCTACAATTTGCACCTCAGATATCATTTGATGCAATTTCGCGCGTTTTTACAAAGCTCATTGATTCGATAACACGTAGACAGAATGATGTCATTTTGTTACGAGGACCTAAGATCGATATAAGCCATTTCAAAACTATAATATGTTCGTTGGAATGCTTCGTTCGAGACGATGGCCGTTGTCTTCAAAACATTTTTGAATAGTTGGTTCCAGTTGATTCTCGTTGCTATGGTTGCCACTCGGAACGGAAATAAAATAGATAAGAATATGTTTATTTACTAGGTGACAAACGGAATAAAACTGTCACAGAACAAATTATATGTATAAATATCAAGTAAATAAACAGAAACGCCACGTAGTCCTGGAGGGGACTGTCTATGGAGAGGTTAATGTTTATTTGCATTCGATAATTTGTTCATGTGCTATATGAAAATATGATAATTGAAAAATTTGAGATTTTGAAGATTTAAAAGTGAACTGAGTCTACTAGATAAGTGTATAAATAACAGGAAATGGAATAGGAATGAAAGAAATAAGGGATTTTTTCAATCTACAATCGAGTGAAAGTATGCTCTTCCACGTATTAGAATCCTTTTTTTTTAGTTTTCTCGAAAAAAACCTTCGATTCGATACACCGCATATTTTCCGGAACGTTATTGTATAGTTTTGGCGCATTATTCATTAGAGATCGTTGCCCTAGTGTTTTCTTGACTCGCGGTAGATAAGCGTTCTCATGCTTCGAGTGTCATAAGAGTGATCATTTTATTTAGGTAGGATGACTTATTCGGGGAGATGAACATCAGCACTGACTGATGGATTGAAAAATAAGAAATTTCTTGGATATTTTGACTGAGTGCGTTCGTCCAATTTCCGATACAGCAGAGCACACAGGATACAACACTCATTATTCGCGAATATATTTCATATTATTGGGTTAATATATGGAGGGTGTCCCTGGATTTCCTCTTTTCCTCTCGGGAATGTATAGATGGGGTCAAAATGTCACCAGTACTTTATAAAACTTCTCTCCTAAAATCCTTCGTTACCAAGTTGGGAGCCCAAAAAGTTACAAAATGAAAAATGTTATTTCTTTAAAACCTTTCGAAGTCAATATTCATAATCATCTTCTGGTGATTGACTCAAAAAATGAATTCCTTCGATGAACTTTCATGCAGGAGTCAGTTGTCTTGCTACAAATTCAGGAACGGACTACATCCGATGGTTCACACTTCAGAACCTTGGAACGACAGATGTTTTTTAAAACAAGGTTGCCTGGACAATTTCCTGAATGAACCGATCCGATCAGAGCAATGATTTTTGTCATAAAACTATTATTCGTAAAGATTGATTTTGAATGGAAATATAAATGAAAGGTGAAATGTTCATAAAAATATTCCATAGTGGAATAGCTTGTCAGTTCAGAACATCACGAATCTACAGAACTTGATATTTCATTTGAAAAAAAATATCTCCATTGTTAATGTTATTTTGTTTGTTTACGACTTTATTTCAGCATATTTTGTTTCATCCCTGTTATAAATATTGTTGTATTTCAAATGATGGTGGACGATATATAAGTAGTGATGATATGAAATTAGGTTGGGAAGTACATATTTAAATTTCAATATACTGAATCAACACAAATAATACATGAGTAAACTAAACATCCTACCCATCCTGAAATATTACAGATGAACAATCTCAAATGTAATATGCCTTTCAATTTCGTGAATCATTAACACAAATATCCTCCAAGAGCCAGTAAGAACAAACATAGGCATCAAAAATCCCAATACACAAAGTATAAAAAGCTACAATTCCTTACCAGAGGATATTACAGTCAGCTCAAACATTAATATGCCTAATGAGAAACTAATGAATATTATCACATAAAAAAACAAAAATGTATATATATATATATATTTATTATTTTCCATACCCTTTCCTTTAGATTTTCCTAGAGATTTTCAAATTGAGATATATATATATATATATATATATATATATATATATATATTTGTTAATCAACCAATAGCTGATAATATATATTAGTTTTTGAGACCAGCACATTTGCTGCTTTGGATGATTCAGTCTTCACTGTAATGCAAATTTCTATACAATTTTATATTTGCATCGTAATGCGAAAAAAAACGCATTATATATGAATGATGTAATCGAAAAAAAAAAGATGAAGTCAAGGGACACACTGTATATTCACGAATGACAATTCGTTGGAGCTGATGAATATCGATATTTCGAAATAATATACCTACACCTTTATGGAAACGCTGAAAGATTCTTGCATTTTCAGGACTTTCACTTCAGAAGCAGTATCTACTGGGAAGAAATGGTGTTCACTATTTCAGGAGTACATCCAGAGAAAACCAATAAACGATCACTGATAGTATTAGCGATGATCACTTACTTCATAATCAGCACTACTACAGCCATATACTTCTACGAATTCGATCGTGTAGTCGAATCTAGTATGTTGACAGTCGCAGTGATGAGATTTCTTTTCAAACTAATGATATTTGTCTACCACAAGAGGTATTTTCAAGATATAGTAGAAGCCTTAGAAGACCCAGTATTCTATTCATTCAGCCTGACAGATCTGGAGCATTTTCAGAACGAGTCAAGAAAAACTAGAACTTTGGGGCTCCTTCACTTTCTTTCCGCCATCACATATTTTATATATCTAGCTGTCAGTCCGTTCACTTCGGATAAAGATTTTCAAGTTGTTTTGATTTGGAAGCCATTGGACATGGGCTTCATAACTTTTTTTTGTCATCTCGTCGCATTGTGCTTTGCTATCTGTAATCTTGTCAGCATGGACAATGTTTTCAGAATGATGACCACGTTTGCTTGTTGCCAATTCGATTTCATCATGAATCGTTTGAAGACTTTGGATTTCAAGAGGAAGAATGAATCTGATGTAATTTTGAGAGGGAATATCATTCGACATATACATATATTGAGGTAGGACTTCTGTTGATGAAATGCACAATAGCCATTGATGTAATGAGATAGGATACGCGTTTTTTTTTGTGTAACAATGGTGGGATTTGAAGGGGCGAGAGAAGCAAAATCCTGCATTTTCCTCTGGTGATTGCAATGAAGTCGTGAAATATGGTGTATGTAGGAAGTCTCAATTGACATTTATGAGAACTGGAGATGTCGTGGATGAACAGTCCTATCTTCGAGTCAAATATTCCGATTCCAAAAACCAAAATTGTAAAAGAGTTCATCTTCACAATGGACGACATCGATGGATAAAATTGGGTTAGGATCATGAGGAAATAGATAGAGTTAACAGAATGTCTACGTTACAGATTCATTCCATATATGATAGTGGGAAATTATTATTACTATAAATATTGCGTGTTACCACTTGGAATATACTGTCTATATTCACCAGAAATCTGTAAAAACTAATAAACTACCTCCTCGATCAACCTACAGATATTTGTACTGATTATTTTTACTCTGATCATGTTTATCGAATTGTTTCTCTCGTCCTTTTTTTCAACGTATTCATCTACTCATATTCATCCGAGTTTGATCAAGATGAACTTGGTTTCACCGAATTAGAAAAAAGTACTATCATTTCCAAACTGTGTCAGATTCAAGGCGAAATATCAAGGCAATGAAGTCAAAAACTGGAGAATAGAATCAATTGTTATTTTGACTTCAATAGATCAAAACAAATGTTCTTTGATCCTGCAGAACTGAGTTAAATGTTAATCAACGTTGATTGAATATTGATATATGGATGAGTTGAAGAAAAGGGATGAGAGAAACAATAATACTGGAAGCGGGCGTTATACTTCATATCGCTCTAGGACAATATGAGTGTGTCAATAGTTATCGTATCATCCACGGTATTACACTCAGATAATATGCAAGCGTGAAATTAATATCCATTCTTCTATATATTTCTGTCATATTGTCATACTTTTCATCAATATAAGTATTTTAATTTTGTGACTCATTAAATGATTCACATATTTCTGTTACAGGTTCGTCACTAAAATAAATAACTTTGTCAGTTACACTGCTCTAGTTCAATACCTTATAAGTATCATGTCAATTTGCTTTGCCTTGTTCCAAACAATGAAGGTTAGTATTTTCCGTCGATTTCTCATTCATATACTTCAATCACATCCTGAACTCTGATCATCCCAATGCCTCTGAAATTGAGGAGAACATAAATTCGATATTCTGGACAAGTTGCCATTGTGCATCGAGAAAATCTGCAGCAGGTATTATTCCTCAGAATATTTCAAGCAACCATTTCAGGAATTTCATTTATAAAAAGCTTAAAAATTTCGCATAATCGCAAAGGACTCCGTTCTGTATCGCAGTGAAATGTTAATGTAATGAGGAGTTCTTGATCAATCATAGACACGAAGAAACCTGATTCAAATATATTTATCGTTCCACTGATATTATCGGAAACAGGTCGAATTATATTGGTGAGTTGAACCGAAACAAACATGAAGGTGCCATTTGAAAAACAAAAGTTAGGGCTGGTTTCTCGAGAGTTGTTTGCCAATTGATGTTTCTTGAGAAGATACCAACCAATGCACAATATTTTGTATTCTTGTATGATAGGTATATTGTAGGTTTTCAAATCTGATTTCCGATTCGGATCAAATCATCAGTAGCGATATGAGCAATATGAAAATGAAGCATCTTGTCGAAATCATACACACCCGAGAGAGCCGGAATTTAGGCAATGAATGAAATAATGGAGAAGCATGATCGGGATTCAATCATTGGGTCACTAAAAATACGTTATGGAATAATATTCTGGGTGATTGACATGAGAATGCAGAAATCATCTTGTGGTAGTCTGCCACTGGAGGAAGTGACTGTAAAACTTAAGAATGCGAATGAATATATATAATTTATTCAAAGTGAACCCTAAAAAGAAGCGCCACTGGATAGCGAAACCACATATATCTCAATACACACGATACATGACTTCGCGTTATCCCATTGTTTCCAACTTTGAGACAGATGATACAGGATAGGAAAATAATTTTTGCAGGGCATATACAAATTAAAGAACATCTGACACAAAATAGAGAACTAGGACAAATCCACCCTCGAAATCTAATGATTTCAATCACTTTGTTCAGTATTCTCAATATCATTCTCGTTTATGATGTTGTGTTTGGAAAGGTTACTGTCGAATTGGAGAGCAATAGAGCTTTTATTAGACACATTAGTAACAATGCTATTCACCTCAGTTTCCCTTGTCCTGAGCTATAGAAATGATAATGTGTCAATAATGATTATACTACAGCAGTGGTTACACCTGTTGGAAATTCTATCGATACGTTATGTCAACATAACTGATAAGAATCATGCAATATATTACTCAATATGTCGTTATATATGTCGTTTGATATATGTAATATATATTTTTCAATACTTTCGAAAACAGAACACCAGTCGAAATGAATGAAATCAGGGTTTCTCAACGGAACACAAAAGTTCATTCTGAGATGTCATCAGTATTGCCCGATCCGATGGTGATTATTTCCAATGTTGCCAAGTTTTTGTCGCATATTGAATCCAGCTCCTCATCATCACTAGAACTTTCCGATGTCGAATCTCTATTCTGCCTGTTTTACGATAAGAAGTACGATATTGAATTTCACAGAAGCAAGATACATACCAGAAAGAAACTGACTTATCCAATATGGCAATCGCCAGTTGCTGTGAACGAAAAATCATGATAAGGAGGCAAGATAGGTCGTGAATATCATCAGGTTCGGAATCAGGAGTACAAAGAGAGTCTCTAAAAAAACATTCACAATTTTGAATTTTTCAAGACTGGAATTCTCTCATTTAAAGATTGGTATCGGTATTGGTGGTTGTTGATGATGACAGATGCGCTGCGACTCGATCAGAACTATTGTGCAGCATATTTTTCTCCTCATTCCAAGGTTTTGGTCGTTTATAGCAGATCCCCAAGATTCGATTCCCTTGGGAATTTCACAATTTTAAGTGGGTCCATTCGTGGTATTTCTCGCTGTCAGCTGGTATGATTCCAGTATGTGTTCTATCTATTGTTACTGGACTTTTCCACAGAATCTGAAGGTGCTGTCTTCCTACTCCTACTCCCACTAAGTTCTCATCAACACTCATAGTGTATGTAATTTGAATTTTTACGGTCGTAGGAAAGATAGTGTACCTAACTCGTTGGAAAGCATACTTCGTGCACACTACTCAAACACTTTACATTTCTGCATTCGCCGCTGAGTGGCCCGTGGTGAATAGGTATCTAATATCGTGCTAATGATGTCAATTTTCACACTATTGAACTATGTGAACTTCTATTCCCTTCCATAATATCTTATGATATATAAATTTTCAGAATTCATCCAACGGCATTGGAAATATAGCTTTCCTCTTATGCATGATTATAGAAATATTATCTTACTGCTGGTACGGTGAAGCTATCAAAGATAAGGTAATAAGACATGAATAATCATCTTTCTCATAAACACGCCCTTCATAAGAAATCTGAGGAATGAATTAATTTCCATCTTGGGATGTTATCAATTACCAAATATATAGAGCATGATGATATGTACATATTCCGTCAACATTTTGGAAAATCCAAGAGGAGATTCATTGTAAAAATGGTAATTTGAAATAATTATGGAGTCTTTTCGACGAACCGTTATTTTTTGAGGAAACGTAGAAGTGTCATTGCATAGTAACTTTCATTTTGATGTATAATTCCAAATTGTGACTCGGACTTCAGTAATATTCCGAATTGCAATGAGAAAATCGAGTTGAAATAACTGAGACTATTTACAGATCAATGACAACTGTTTCGCCATAAATAGTTTCTTCAAAGCAGGAGTCATTTAGCTGAATTATTCAAGCGATGTTTATTCATAAAAAGAAAGGGCTTGAAAATACGACATATTTCGGGAGTTTCTGGTTCTATTGTTCATTGAGCTGATGATGAATTTAGGCGTTACTTTATGGACGCACTGTATAGACATGAGCTGTTATTTGCAAAGCCTGATCATCCATAAGCTCTTATTCACCTAATTTCACAAGATAATTCGATACTTCTATATGTGACAGTCAACTTACCATATCATTCAATTCGATCGATTTCATTCGATCTGAATGCAAAGTGTTGCATCCAATGAAGATAGAAATGACACCAAGTCAAATACCAATGTCAAATTGTGCGCTCAGATATCTTATGGAATCGTATTTGCAAATGTATTGGAATGGCAGCTTGTACCCTTTCTTTGATACAAGTGTATATTGTATTTTCCAGAATGAGGATCTCAGCAGAACTTTATATTTGAGCAACTGGGAAGAATCTGGAGAGGAAGTGAGAAGAGTTATTCTCATTATAGGAGAAAGATGCAAAAGACACATACGGCTCGATGTTGGAGGCTTCACTAGTATGTCTCTAGATTCTTTCATAAACGTAGGTTTCCTATAACCAATTTCGATAGTATATCGCTTCATTTTTCATAAATAGTGACAGATTCAAGTGGATATCTCGGAATCAATGAGCAAATCTCATGAAACTATATCAAATCTATGGAATTGTAATGAGAAATTTCGGAATGTATTTCTCGAATATTCTGATTATTCAAATTATTTCCTGAAACTTGGCAATAATGGAGTTGGATGGAAATGGAACGAGTGAATATCATCATGATGATGAACCTACTAGTGAGAAAATTCATTGGGAGATCGATCTTCATTCTTGACAAACTGAATATTTGAGGCATTGTATGGACGTTGTTTCACATCCAGTAAATGGGTTGAGTTGAATCATCAAGTTCAAATTTGGCTTCTTCTAACTGTCGCTCAAATTCTAGGGATCGTAGTTGATTTCCAATATCTTTCTGCTACTAGTCAAGTTTGTCTCATCTTCTTGGTCGTAACTTCCAATTCTAATTGTCTCTTGTAGAATCTTGAACTGTAACGGGAATTCCCATTGATCACATACCTTGAATGACTATCAGCTGCATCATCTCGCTGGACTATACCTTACATAATTGAAATTCTTCAGCAGTGGCCTGATTTCTTCATTGATTTTGTCACCGTATCGGTTTTCTTTCATTTTTCATTACCTTTCGTTCCACCGAATACACACTACGCCAGACATAAATCATGGACAAGCTTCTGTTGATAACTGGTCCTTCTCTTGTACTTTTCTTCAAATTTTGTCGTCACATTTTGTTTTCACGTTGACTTTCAATTCCTATACTTGATTCTTAATTTCATCATCCTCTACCTCACAAATTGTTAAATATAAATACATGTTGGCATTTGAATACAATATGACTACATATCTCTATACAATGTGAGATCAAGCGAAAGATATGTGTTTTCAATGAAAATTCTGGTCAACAATTAGACAGACAGTTCAAACACATTCACTATACACATCAAAAAAATATCCATGGATGATTATAATCATCTCTCAGTTCAAGGAGCATTTTCATCAACTTTCATCAATGTCATGGAAGTTCAAGAAATAATTTCGATTTTTTGTTTTCCTGACAAGAATATCGAGATATAATCTATTATTTGGTATGTTTCAGATAATGAAATCGGCTTACTCCTACTTCACAGTCTTGGCACAAATCTGCAAATGAAGGCTGTCCGTTCGTAGTTCATCAGGGAAACATGAAGTGATGAACACATATTTCTGATGGAATAATTTTTTTCTAGAATACCACACACACACATCACATGTGCAAAAAAACTTATGTTTCATTTTAAGGGTTACTAAATGATTCAGCCACGATGAAACAGTTCAGAACACAATTGTATGTAGTAGTATGCTTCTACAGTCTGAAAGCATCTCTATAAAAATAAGATGAATGGAACCGAAAGGATATAGCATGAATTGTTCAATGTATAGAATTCCCGAATCACTAATATGCAACATTATCTTTCGTATGAATGTCACGTAGAATTTCAAAAGCTTGAAATGTTGAACTTCAGAAGACAAGTGTTTGATATCTGTTTCGTCTAAGAAGTGTTCAATAACATTATCGATTTCTGTGTATGTTTTCTCCTCTTGAATTGTACCCAACATAATGTGCGAAACAGGGAGGCTTGGGGGGGCTGAGCCCTCCCAAATTAGGAATCAGCCCCCCCCAAAGAAAATTTGGGAAATGTAGGCGTTATATTTTCTAACATTTCAAAATTACCTGTAATTATTCTCATCATGACACCTTGGAAAAATTGCACCGGAAAATGATATCATACTGGAAGATCTATATGTCTACTATGAATATTCATGGAAATGAGGATTTTCACACTAGTACAGGAACAAACTTGAATGAAATGAAAAATTTCTGGCTGATCCATTCACATCACCGCATGATTGACAGTATCGTGAATCATATGAGACGAATTAAAAGATGACTAAGAAGCCAAATTACCTAAGATGGGCTTAGTAACCTTCCACCCCAAAACATCAATAATAATCTCGCGAAAAATATCTACCATCAGGAACTAATGAACGAATTTTCAAATACAGGAAGCCAAAAATAATGCTCCCGCAATAAATTAGTCGTTTTGAGGTCGACACTATTTCTGTATTAGTTTGTATGACTGAATATGTATTAGCTGGAATACAAGTTTTTATCCCTATTCAAATGTTAAATATTGAAACATATACTAAATTTATGATTGCAACTTCTGTCCTGAGGCAAGAGCCCTGCAAAATTGGAAGGCTAACTCCGCCACTACAGCGAGAACGATTACTATTGATACCTGGTAGTATAAACACAAATTTTATTTCTAACTCTCCACTATACAGATACATGAAATTCTAAAATGGCTCAGATAGTGATGGCGTCGATATGTTCTCAACTGAGGTGAATGTTTTCAAAAGAAAATTCATGTATTTCATGAATGTATCGATTTAAATCATGAATGCTTGTAGCATAGTCTATTATAACTGGTCATTGAAGAACGCATTGTTTTTTTTTCTCATTCTCTATTACCATGATATGTTGTATGTATCAGTGCATTCCATTAACATCAGCAGTAGCATAGTATACTATAACTGGCGATTGTTATCTTCTTTCTTTCTGTTCACTCAGATCGTAAGATAATTAGATAAATGATGTATTAACTACTTCAAATACTTTGTGATCACATATTAGTATGGTTATAACTCTCTATAATATTATTGTTTTTGGTACTGAGCTTTGCATTGTCTCGTTTTTTAGTCGATATCAATCATTCGCAATTTGTGCGATTGAATCGTCTATTTCGCTGAATAATAATAAATAAATATACCATAACATCACAAACACCTCAAATGAGGCGCCAGATGTCCCGGTATCCAACTTTGACAATTCATGCATAGTAAAGAATTTCAACACCAAATCAACTACACTTGTCACACATTTTGGTGTCATACATTTCGGTGTGAAATCACCGCGTGTGCGAATTGACTCCTCTGCAGTGTTGATCGATCATTTCGAAAAATGAACACATCACTTATATTTTTATTGAATTTTTCGTTGTTCTTCATTTTCTGCCCGATGATAATCAATACATTATGATAGCGGAATGACAAAATATTGATGTTCTTATATCTTTCAAAACGTAACGAATCTACGGAGTCTGCGTATGTGTTGAAACGGAGAAAATAGACCTTTCCTGATTTTCCAGTGGGCAAAAGAAAACCGAGTGTTCCGAAACGATACACGAAAATGAATCATAACATTCTGCGACAGCTTTCGTGTGGATATTTTAGTGAATATGGCATTTTAAGAGCAACATTTCTCATTACGATAATAATATGTTCGAAGCGTCAACCATGGGTCATCAAATAGAAAACTGGAATCAAAATCGTTCGTTATCTATGCATTTAGCTATTTGATAGCCCAGAGTTGACATTGGACACGTAATCAATTCTATTACTGCAATCACTCTAGTCCTCAGTTCCCATTGACGTAGAATTAATTTTTCTCGCTCATCAGCTGATGATGAGGAAGCAGACAGCCTTGCCAAGGAAGGGGAAAACCCATAATTTCCCAGAACCATTTCGTGGACTCTCCAAAAGCCCATCTGAAAAAGGAGTTTTGGCGCTGGGAAATCGATGAAATGAAATCTCACTGGAATAGAGTGCCAGGACAAAGACAAGCGAAAAGGCTAGGGAGCCTATCGTCAAGGAAAGCTGAACACCTACTCGAGTTGGACAAAAAAGACTTGAAACTAATAACGGGACTCCTCACTGGACACTGCCATCTGAGATATCATCCCAAAAAAATGGGCAAATTAGAGCAGCAAAGTGACAGTTGCCGTTCATGCGAAGATTTCGCTGAAACTGCAGAAAACGTACTATGGAATGCACAGCACTTTTCTGCAAGAGATTCAAGTTCCTGGAAGTGGCCTTCTTGGAGCTCTCCGACATCAGGAACTTGTCTCCCAGGAAACTGACAAACTGTGCAAGAAGTCTCGGTATACCTGTCCTCGAATAGACTAAGGGTCATGCACAAAATATCTAATTCGAAGTGCTCCTGAGGCTTCAGAGCCTTTACGACCCCAATACAATCTAGAATCTACTCACCAGCTTAAGCATGCTTCACCATGGAGACTAGTAAATGAATATTCAATAGTCTGTCGCATACTTTATACTATGAACTATGAATGGAAGAAACTCAAAAATGTATCTGAAGTTATACGTTTCATTCATTCATTCTGCTTTTTCACTATTGTGGGAGAAAAATATGGTCTCATTCTGGAACTATGGAGGAAAAGAGAAAATTGGCTGATGCTTCAAACGATACCCTCTGGCGGAGGTCATGAAATTTCTGAAGATAAGCTAGAGCATTCATTCGATGGACGAAAAAAAGTCTTACAAACAAATTGAATTTTGTCAGAATTGGTTCGACCAAACATCAGACTCCAGACAAACTACCAGGGCTATGAACATTTTTCGATGATTTTTATCTTTCCTTCTGCCTAGCTAGATAGATTTCTTGCGTCCAAATTGTTCGAATTTCAAACTGTTGATGCGCCCTCGAGAGGAAATACAAGGAACTCGTGCTATTTGCTATTGATTTCCAGCGCTTTCTTTTGACCAGTTTCATACTCATTATTTTTTACCTGTAGATACAATGGTTTCCGAGATACAACAGGCGTCCAGCAACAATCAACAACACTGGAGTACAATTCTCGAGACCACACCGGTTACTGTTTCACCTATAAGGATAGATCATCTTCGGCCACAGATCACCTTGTACATAGGTGATCCGTGCTACGGCTATCATGCAACATATGTCATTCCTCTCTAGTTGTCATGGCAACCAGTGAGGAACAACTTATAGCGCAATTGGTACAGAAAAGAGAACGATTAGAAGTTGATCTTTACGTCGGAATCTCATGAGTAAGGCGGTCGAATGAAAATTTTTGTCATTCGACTGAAATATAATCAAGAGAGAGAGAGAAAGAGACATGGAACAATAATAAGTGAGGTCGACTAGATGTACCTCTCAGATGATTTCTATCATTTATCTATCATGTCACCTGTAGATACGAGCCGTAGTAGCGCGACACCAACATCACCATACCACTGCGACTCTATGGCAATCTATAAGAACAATATCAGGTACCTACTGACAACTCTTGAATTCGAAGGTCAAGTTATTGCTGTTGTACGACCAGATATCAATTCATTGAGACTGTCATTCAATTTCAATTATACCACATTTGAAAGCCTGGAGTGGACGATGAAGAGCACAACATAAGCATTGACACTGCTGCTCAGGTGCATTCACCTGTCCACAAAGGGTTGTAAGGAAATGTAAAAATAGTGAATAAATTTGAACCTGAAACTTGGAACTTGAAGATGGTATTTGATATTTGGTGTTTTCAATAATACAAATTTGATTATGCCGAAAAGCTGACATGACATACTTTCGATTGATAAATCAAATGGTGAATCACAAGCACATTCTTTCCTAGGTGAATCTCATCTACCACTACCACATAATTATATAATAAGATCTTGATTTTGCTATAGGATGCAGGGTAAGAGGGAAACTTCAAAAAAACACGGTTAATTCTCCCAAAGTATATTTTCCTATTCACTCAGAACTCAATGAACTTGAGCGAACTTGTTTGTCTGTTGAACTTCCACACATTGATAACCGGAAGGTGTGAAGGTGCAAAAATCGTTTCGTTTTGCTCCTGTGATCTTGATATCATCCCAACTCCAATTTTTGCATGATCCTTCTGCACAAAAAATATAAACACCGGTGAGTTCCGATCCTTCCGCAGCCGTTCCAGTTACATTGACAATGTTCAAAGTATCAATCATTACGTTAGATTTTGCCGTTCCCGTACCTCGTCCGTCGCAGTAGTCTTGCTGAACGTTGATACCGTAATTGGTGATCCCTTGAAGGAAAAAGAAAATGTTTCCAAAAGGATACGAAATGACGTTGTTCGGAGGAAAACATTGATGGGAGATATCGGGTTAATAGTGTTTCATCATCATATCGATGATATTCACAAATGCAGCCAGTGTAGTTGATTGAATTTTACCCTTCTTCTTTCCTTCTTTCATCAGTCACTAATTCATTCGAATTCAAGTGCATTGTTTTCTAAAATGTTCTTTGCTATTTTCGTACCTCTTGGGCTTTCAGGAGTTTTATAAATTGTGGTACTTATATGAGATGATGTTTATTATAACGACAATATGAAAATTCTTCTGATAATCATTTCTACTCAACTTGGGTCACATACTCACATACCATTAGCATCTTTTCCTCAAATTGGTGTCAAAATCATCAGCATTATCAACTACTTCATTAGATGAATCATCTCATTCTTTATCGATACTCGGAAGCATAACTGCTATTTTTTTTTCTCGATTTACCTACTATATCTTGATGTTATTGTGATAGATGAGATCAAGATCAACGTCATCATTAAGGCTGAGTTGAGAAAATGATTTCCATTCCTAGAATTGTAATTTCGTGAAATTTGTTTCTTTAGATCCATTGGTATTGAAAAAGAATACATAATGATAATATAGGTGCTATGCTCCAATATGATGAAAAGCCCTCATCTGGTAGCAATTTTTCGAGAATGCGTGAATTGGTTGTAATTTCCTTCAGATTTTTCAAGCATATCGTATACAGTGTGCCCAAGATGAGAATGCCCAGCATGGGGGTTTCAGAAACGATGGGACATAAAAATTCTGCTGAATGAGGAAAAAGTTGAGCATTCGAGGGGCTATTCCAACAGTCTATGGAAATTGTCAGAATTATCTTGACTTTTCCAGTTTAATCTTGAAGCGTGAGTTCATAAAATGTCTTCCTACGACGTTCCGTATTTGTGATTGATGATGTGTTCACAGATTCTGAACACTTTTTTTTCATTCTAGATGCACTCATTTATCATATTGGTTTCAAAACTAGTTTTAGAAATCACATTTTTCACAATCAAAAATATCATGAATTCCACTTGTTTTGAAGAAGAATGAGTCAGGACATCAGAAATATCTGATTTGATTCAATCGATAGACTGATGAGGATGATTATTTGGGAAAAAAATATTACAAGTTCTGAATACTAGGAGGAAAACACGAATATGAATTTCTACTCACACACTATTTTACATGAATTGAATTCTTGGTGTTTCTACAGTTCTTCGAGTTGTAATTCTGAAATGATTTTTCACCGAATTATTAAGTAAAAGTACGGTGTAATAATCTATGTAGTTACTACTACATACTAACACACATACTACTGAGTATGTGTTAGTAAGAAGTCAGCTATTTGTTGTTTCGGAGTCTGTCATGGTCATAACCAATCTTCTCACTATTCTGTATGGATTTTGAATAGAGAAAAAATTCAAGAATCAAGGAAAATATGCTATGCACATTTTGTGCGTCGATTGATTCGAATAATGAGTAAAATAACTTGTGTCTTCACTATCCAGTAATACGTTTTCACTGTCAATCAATATTTGACACTGAAAGACCAGATATCGTTGTGTTGGCTCATATATTGCCTTTTCTATGTGGAACCCTCACTACAATGTTAACGTTGAAAGCCTCGAAAACGTTCAGAATGAATTCCTGAAATATTTGTCCTAAAAATTAATCCCCCTCCCCTACAACCTTTGCTCCTATTCGTGAAGATCACAAAATATTATATTCTGAAAACCGAAGAATCATGAACGATGTATTCTGCATAAAATATTAAATGAAAAAATCGATACTTCTGCCATTCTGTACAGAATAAACGTGAATGTTCCATCAAGATCATTGAGAAACCACAATTTAGTTGATATCCTGTTCAAAAATACTAATTCTGCTAACAATTCACCAATCTGTAGAATGACTGAATTTTGCAATGAATACTTTCATGAATATATATATTCAATACATCGTCCACTATATTCAAACATAGTATCGAACGCTTTCTTTTAAATGTCAATAATTCATGTGAATTGTTAATTCATTTTTGTGAACTGTCAACTTATTTATATGAACTGTAATTTTTTTTCAACAAATAAATAAAACAAGTGGAATTGATGATATATCTGTTGATCATGGTGTATGCAGAATGAAAAGAGCTTGTAGAATCATGTTGATACATAATCAGGGCACTACTTCAAGAAAAAAATGAATTGATGATGCTTTCACGAATACGAAACGTCGGATGAAGAAATTAATGCCACCATGTCGAATGATATCAAAAGGTGCTATGAAGAATTATTTCAGGATTTTACTTTTTCCAATAACATTGTAAAAAAATAGGAAAGTTCAAAGAAATGATATATTATGTAGGTAACTGGCAACTCATCAATGATTTCGAAGATTTTGAAAATAGATAATGAAGGAATTACCTCGCATTTCAATATTTCTATAGGTGACGTTTTTGATGAGTCCAATATAGCCATCTGTATGGGTTTTAACGTGAATCCCGTTCGCAGAGTTGATGAGCAGGCTGTCCTCTATAACGACATTTTCCACCACGTTTTCAGGATAGGAAGTCTTGTTGAAACCCACCGACAAACTGAGGCCGTGCCCTCCCGAGCAATACATATTGCGGACGAGGATATTTGATCCGTATCGAATGGCTATGCAATCATCCTGGTTGATAACAGCGGTGTTCTCGATGATGAGATTCTTAGCTGCTGAAATGTCGAAACCGTCCGTATTGTGACCGGTGAAATTATGCTAGAAGATGAAAGCATCACGAGTTATGGAAGGGTTATTGTAGGAATATCGAAGGCATGGAGGTCGATATGTTGGTGCAAACTTCATCACCAATGAAGGGACAAGAAAAATCACACAGAATCTTGAAAAATACAATCGTCAAACATGAGTTTCTGATCTTCATATTCTGGAGACCACTATACGATGTGGATGGAGAGACACTCGATTGATTCTTCTATAATGAACTGGATCATTTTCTGAAATTCCGAATATTACCTCAAAATTTCGTGTTATAACGTGTGAAATTCTACGTTATATTACAATATTGATCTCGGAATTTTGATAACTAGTCATGAGTGGATGATTTGGAATTCTCAGTCATAACTCGGATGTTAAATTCCGGATTATATCTCGGAATATTGAGGTCTAAACGGAATTTGAGCGATTTGTCAGTTGTTATCTGACCAATGGAATGCCTGGAAATGACTAATTACTTGTTTATCACACGCGACGATGATAGACTAAAGAAATAATCTCATTATTCCGATCCGTTTCCAACGACTAGCAATATCTGTCAGTTTTGACAATTTCAAAATGTCTCCTCAGAATTGCGCGGAAATGTGTGATAATCGTTAGAGAGACGTCGCCAATAATGACATAAATGAACATATCAGTAAATCTATTCAATCAATTCATTATATTCCCTCATCAAATATAATCTCGTGATGTGATTATTAATCGAAAATATAATCTAACCTGAATAATTTCAGCAGCACTTGTTTCACTATCACGGGATATTTAAAAAATGAAAATCTGATAACTTGGTGATTTCAACCAATAGCAATGCGCGATTCTAGACTACTCGGTATTATACTGATACCCCTTGTTTACATTGAACTGTCAAAATTTATTATACCTGCATATAAATTTTTGATTCTCTTGACCTATCTTATATGTAACAATCAAATCACATGTGATGTGTGTTGCATACACACCACATAATACATCCACAATGATTCACATTATCCTCCGATCTACTTGAATTACATTCAAAAATGAATTAAAACTGATTCAGTGCAAATAATCAAGAGAATATTGGAATTCTTTCACGAAATTCCGCCCTAGAAAACACAATCAAATCGGAAAAATCTATATTGAATCAGTTTGAATCGTAAAATTAGAAACTATGAACTAGTCTATGAACATGTCGGAAATCTGGGCAGCAAATATGAGAAAATCTAATGGTGAAGATTACAAAGAAAATACGTTGAAAACTATTTGGAATGTGACAGCCAAGTCAATACAAAAAAAAACTACTTTGAATTCAAACAAGCGAGAGATATGCGAAAGGCAAAAAGGGAGGAGTTACAGAATTGTATACAGAAAAAAGAAAGCAAAGAATAAGAAGGATATATTAGTATGATCGATTCTTGTGATGAAAATACGCCTTCGGGTCTACAAATGAAGTTCTTTCACATTATATCCCACGAATTAGCCTGGAGCGGAGGCGAAGGTGTCAATTGTCTTCTTCATTATTTCAGAAAAGAATTGAATAATGGGGGTGGGGAAACTGGAAGTTCAGAATATAATCCCATAGTAAGTAAAACTTGCGAGGGCGGGAATAAAAAATGACACGAAATGGTTGATACTTAACTCAACCCTGAACGATGCCCTTTACGATTATAAAACAAGTTGATTGTTGAATGTGATAAAAATATAACCACTAATTGATTTTTTCTTCCACTTAATCCCTTTTGGAGGAGCGAAAATTCTACTTGGTGTGAGAATTTACCAGTGGGTAAGAATGCAATGGGCAAATGGTTAAAGAAATCAGCTGACAAATGTGGATTAGATACTAAACGACGAAAAATAACTAATCATTCAACTTTGGTTTCTCATCTAGTGAAAAGAGGGATACAGGAACAAGAAGCTATCAAAATAACTGGTCACGCCACAGCATCTTCGCTAAAGTCATGTATACATACATATATACATACATACATACATACAGAACACCATGAAAATATCATTGGAAAAGTAAGAACGAACATATCCACATTAGTTGCCGATACATCAAATCCCTCAACATCATAAACCAATATAATATCCACATATGAGTTAAAAGAGACAGCTGTTCCTATCGGCCAATTATACAAAAATAGTGATTTTAACAACTGTACCTCCTCAGATGAATAATTTTTCCCTCTTCAAAATGTTGTAACAGTTATTAAAATAAATTTTTCCTTCTTCCAAATTGATGACAGAAATAATCTTCCCAAATACAACTCGTTCCTCAAATTTTATCAGATATTTTTTTCATTTTATTAAATCAAACTTTTGTATCTTAATGAACAAGTTTTCTTGGAGAAAAAAAAATTATCGATGAAATTTGAAGGACTCCTGGTATTAACTTTGATAACATATTCCATGGTTGAGTGTTCTGCTAATTATATGCGTTACTGTGAAAATTCATCAATTTACGAGCCAATAATTTTTCACAATACCGAAATCCTGAGATGTCATAATCTTCTCTCATTGATTGGCGAAAATATCAATGATAAAACTTTCATGAAGTATAAGTCAGGATTTTCAAATTCCGAGATATAACTCCGTTTCAACTCGGAATTTTGTGGTTGAATTCCGTTTTGAATTCTGGAACTCTAGAAAAGGATTCATTCTCATCTGTGTTATATATCTATCTCTTTATGTCTCTTCGCGCCCGTGTTTCTATTCTATATCATTTTAATCATATGTGAATCTCATATTGTTGTCAGTTTTGGACTTTTGTCTCAGTCACATGAAAAATTTTCTCAGTCAATTGTTTCCACATACAGGGTGTCCCAACGAAAACTTCCCACACGGATTTACTGGGAAATGACAAATTATTTTCGGAAACGCTGAAACACGTCGATTTTGATTTCTAGGGGGACACATGTCAGTGATAAATTTAGTCACGCAACTTCATCTCCCTGACAGGGGCGGCTACCCCATTGCGAATCATCATAGGGAACTTGGGTCGAGTGATACATCGAGTGATACATCATCTGAAAGCTCTCTTCATTCTCTATCCAAACGTTCATTATTTTTTCAAAATCGAATGACTGGTACTTGAGATTAGTGTGGTAATAGGTTTAATTTAAATGATCAATATCGTACCTGTTCTTATCGAAATTCAATTTATTAATTGCTGGAAATGAGCCCCTCCTACCTCCATACAATGATAAAGTCTACTTTCGAAACTAGAACGAACCCTATAAAAAATAATCCAACGGGTTGAGGTCCGGTGATCTAGCTGGCCACTCAATTGGTCCTCGTCGCCCTATCCAATGATTGGTTTATCGTTCATCCAAAAACCAGGTATTTTTTGTCTATGAAAAAGTCAACAGCACAAGAACTAAGGAATATGGTTTTCGGGCTTCAGTGCCGTGTTCGGTTCACCTCTGTGGAGGAGGTTCCTTTGGACGTTTCTCTCACAATTGGGGTGAGCATCTTCCGCTTGTATTGTTGTATTCACGAAAAGCGACATCAACTTGATACTTGGTTGAAAGATCTTCGCAATTAATAGTCCCAGCCTGGCTACTTACTTTGTTTTGACTAATTTGTTTTCGTTTTTCGTGGGGTGACTGGGTTCCCTGACCGGATGGGATGTTGCCATTGTCTATCTGTCCACTCATTGAGTCTTAAAATAGTAGATAAATTGAATTTGAATAAGAACAGGTAAGATATTGACTAATTATATTGAACCTGTCAACAACACTAATTTCAATTACCATTCATTCGATTTTGAAAAAATTATACACGTTTGGATAGAGAATGAAGAGAGCTTTCAGATGATGTATCACTCGACCCACGTTCCCTATGATGATTCGCAAGGGGGTGGCCGCCCCCGTCCGGGGAATGAAGTTGCTCGACTAAATCCATTACTAACATATGTTCCCCTAGAAATTAAAATCGACCTGTTTCAGCGTTTCCGAAAATAATTTGTCATTTCCCAGTAAATCCGGGTGGAAAGTTCTCGTTGGGACACCCGGTATATTCGACTACGTAGGATGATCCATTATTTCTTCGAGATCATTTTCATTCATTTCTTGAAATAACTCTGTCGATTCGAAAAACCAATCATGATAGGACTGATCTCGTTACGGATTTTCAATGATCATGAAAATGCACACCTTTGCCTTGATTCAACCAACTTTATATCTTTCAAGAAAACCGATTGGGATAAGGTTGAGCTCGAATAATGGCCCTGTATATGACACTATGGAAACACATCCTAGATATATTAATGGCGATGTCTTCACTTCGAAAATGAACTATTTCCTTTCACATTGCTCAAGAGCAAGAGTCTACATAATGATACATTCATTCATTATTGAAGTATAAATATTTCCATATATGGAAAGGGGCGAAAGGAGTTCATAATCTGATAATAATCTGATAATAATCTGATGATAATCTAGTGAAATGTCAAGAATGTATGACATTATTACACGAGATACTGAAATATTATTGAAATATTGTTGAATTCAACTTACCAGGTCTCCTGCTGAATTATCTATTGTCCAGTTCGAAATGGTGAGTCCATCTGATTTTCCAATATAAACACAGTGATGTGGACAGTTCAGCAACTTTATGTTCTTGAAAACTGATCTACCGAAAACTTCTACTTTCATGAATTGTGGCTTCTTGGGTCCTTTATCTCCCAGTCCATCCCAGTACAAGGGTCCTTGGCCATCGAAAACAGAGCCTACAACAAATATGCGAGGTAACTCAGGATACTTGTTTTGTTGCGAACATTGTATCAGTGGGGGTGTTTCGAAAATGTGTGTATCAAAGTACAGGGTGATTTCCTTCAATGAATATGCTACAAAAGTTCGCCGATAGATCACCTTTGCTCCTGAAATAATTTCGATTAGATATGTATTTTCATATGAAATTTGGTATGCACAAGTCTACGACATCGTGAGCTAGAAAGAAGTGATCATGTCTTCCTGAAATGCAAAGAACGAGAAATGTGATGTTCCATCAAACATCTGGATGAAAATAGTACGGAAACAGGACAATTGTGTTTTTAAAATATCCCTATCGAATTTGTGATGGAGTTTTAATATGATATCTCGTTTTTCTTCATTTGAGATAGTCATTTTCACTTGGGAACTTTGGTGAATTTATGGAACAAATAATGTTATTGAGATATCGTTTGTATTTGTATTCTAGCTGAACATGTTAATCATATCACATACTCTTCTTGTGAATAAATATCAATATATTATCATATGTGCTTTCCAGAAGTCTAAAAATAACAAATTGCACATCAATCGAATCAGAATGAAACTCGCTATTATTCCTGCGAAAAATACTATGGTGCCCAACAAAAAAATATTTGATGATAGTGGCCGAAAGATGAAACGTTGGATGGTGAATCCGAAAGTATGGCCGAGCAGCTAGTAAAATGAGGCAGAAAAAATATATCAAATAATGGTGAAAAAGAATCAGGAAATTATTAGTATTGACAATCAATTGTTAGTTTCCATGTGAAATATTCGGCAGTACTAGCAGAATCGTAAGTTGCGAAATATGATTTTATCATATCATTCAATATTATTTGCGAAACTTTGCTATAATTTGAACGTTATCCTATCTCCTGTAGTTTCCAATTTCCAGTTGGTGATTGTCAAATCACCTTGTATATGGAAGTATGAAACTGTAAGGAATCGAATGATAATATGTAACAGAAATTGAGGGAATTCGAACGAATATTTTGCTTACAGTGATGTTCTCAAAGATGCACACCTACATTCCCACATCACGAACTCAGATGATAACTGAAATTTTTCATTTCAGTTACTACAGACTCAGTGCGAGAATTGTTTGTTCAATTTTGAATTCAATGAAAGTCGTAGGTTCGAGATCGAATTCAGCTAATCAAGATAGCCAATCATGAAATGAATACAGTGATAACATATAACGTATGGTTGAGTGTTTTGCTGCGTCACCGTGGTAATGTTTCGGTTCAGAAGGCGATAAATTCCCAGAATTTAGGAGTACCAATATACTAAAGTACAAAAACTGGCTGAAAAGAATATGTCGGATATAATTATAGGAATATATGATATCGATTATCACTTCGAAAACTCACCTGGTTGTCCTTGTAACGTAATATCATTTCCTTTCACTCTTATCAATGGACCGGACCATGGTGTGTATTCGAAAAGAGTGGTACCTTCGAAAGTCATAGTAGTTCCATTCAGCAAATCGAGCTCCAAAACGATGCCAGCTGGCATTGTTAAATTCGACACTAGAATATCTGTACACTCATTGATAACTGACTCTATTTCTGAGAATCTTCTGATGATACAGTTATGAGTTGGTGCCGAGCCTACTAGAGCTACGAGAGCGCCGAAAATCAGGACAATAGTTGTGCAGTGCATGACGATGAACTGAGCTGTAATGCAGCCTCATATCATCTCTACACTTTCCATCGAAACGTTGATCCGCTTATCTTTTAATCACCCGATAAATCAGTAATCTGAGCAATCTTACATACATGTGAGCAATAAGTTGTGCAATGTCCATTACCTCCATTACTATTGAATACAGAAGGAAATTTCGACTTGAAAAATGATCAACTCACCTGCTGGCCATATTTCGAAATTATTCCCGAATATGTATGGATGTCCTTGGAGTGCAGAACGAACCAAACATATTTTGTTCCTATTGGAACACCCTGCATTTTCACCTGATCGATTTCTTTTCCATTTTTGCCGCTGTAACCATAAATTGGTTATATGTGTCTCACTGAGTGTTTCCAAAGACATGACCGAATTAGGATTCATGAGCTGTTCATCAAAGAGGGCACAAGCGGGAAATCATATATTATTCACAAATAGTCGGTTAACTTATTGATGATAATTACCTTCATTCATCATGAGCTACATAGACTGACGTCAACCACAAATTCGATACAAATATGATGGGAATGAATTCGATAGGCACTCGACGACTGCGATTGAACACTTATTGTTACGAGAATGAATATAGTATCAAGATATATTTCAATGATGAAAAAGCAACGTATGAGTATGTATAATGAATTGATGAATCAGATTCAGCCAGGAGATCAAAATAAGAATATACACGAATATTAAAGAACGCAATGCATATAATTATACATTGACATCCATACACATACCTAGAAAATGGACCATGTGTTCAGAAAGCAAAATAATCATTATTCATACTCCTGAGATTGGTGAGAATGAACTCTCGTTCTTCCTTTTCAAGACTGATATCAGAGCAGGAGCCATTTTCATATTCAGTTTTCAGAAGTGAGTGCCAAGTTATATCTATATCAAATGAAAAAGACGCAATATTATCGTCTCCGTTCAGGAAAAGGCAAGCAGATTCTTCATGGACTTCCTGAAATACATAAAACAAAAAATCCATTGAGACCAATGGTGAGTTCAATAGGATCAATTTAGCACGATTACTTCTAGATATAATCGAACCTTCATCAGAAAATAGTGAAAGTTTCATTAGAAATTCTTCTCATTTATTGAACAAACTGAAAAACATCATCAATTTTGATACAGAGTTTCAATTTCGGGAGTTCATTCACTGATGTTTCTGTATACCAACTTTAGAGAAAAATAATCTAAAAGATGATGAGAACCTCGATGAAAGATCCAAAATAAGTATAGCAAGAATCTCAGAAGTTTTGGTATGACTGAGGGTTCGCCATTATCTCCTTTTCTAAGTGATATGTTAGTGGAAATTCTGAAGGAAGTATTGTGAGAAGATACAATAAACAACCAAAGACTTAACGATGTTATCATTATTTCGCCATATATCCGTATTCAACTAGATGATTTTCTGAATAATGTGAACAATATCGAAACCACAATCGAATTCACTCCAGAAGTCGAATCTGATGATCAGTTATTAATTTCAGATGAAAAATTAGATAACGATTCGATGACAAGTGTATATTGCAAAAATACACATATAGATACCTCAACTTTCAATCAAATCAACATACAAGTATGAAGACAGGAATAATCAAATTAATCCATGACAGAACCAAATCCATATCATCTGATCATACACTTTTAAATACCGAAATAAACCAAAAAAATGTTCTGCAACTCAACACTCAAATATTTCATTGATGAAACAATACACTAAATTGAAAGCAACCAGAATATACAACAACAACAAAGACAAACAACGCTGATAAGGAATATAATCTCCCTATACTATGTACTTTAAAACATTCCCGTAGTATCTACAAGAATTAAACGTGTTGGTGACAAGTTCCGAGTGGGAAAAAAACAGTGTTTATGAATAAAAATACAGTGAGATCGATTTCGACTCATTTGAAACCAAGAAATTAAGTATGCCAGTAATACAGTATACAGGTGAAACTAGCAGTCCTCTATCAGTGAGGGTGGAAGATCATCATGAGAAGAATATGAAGAATAGATATACCGACAAATTAAAATCAACTTAACATATCTTTACTGAAGATGGATAACAAATGGCCGATTGAAGTAATATTGAAATCATAGGGAAAGAAAAGACAACAATCAAAAATGAAGAATCAGAGAATTTCCTTTTGTTTTTCTGAACGGAGACGATAATATTTTTTCTTCTTGTTAATATTGACAGAACTTGTCATACACTTCTCAGAACTGAATATGAAAATGGTGAATTCAAAATCAGTTGATGAATCAATTGATGATCAATTGATGACCTGGTATCTAAAATTCCTCTATCTGATAACTTGGGGATTAAAGGATTTCAGGTTGCAGGAATCTTTCATCTACTGAATCGACATACTTTTAGTGAATTCTACCGATTGGAATGAGAATATTACCCGAGTGGTATTCGAAAAAAAATTCTTGACGAGCACAGCAGTCTTCATCTTCGAATGATGAGTCAGATCAACAGATTTTCACAAAATGCGATCCAGAAGCAGCAGTTGACGAAAACATGACCAAACGATTGGATAATGAGTAGCTTGAAGATATTCATGCAATTCCTGTACACAAATTGAGGAGCAACAATGGAAAGAAGCAGGAACCTGAAATACTAATTTCAACACCACTCGACGAAGTTGTAGAAGAAAAAGAATTGGAAAGATCTGAGTGGAATCTGGCAGTGATCAAGAAGAAGATGAACATGGATTGTCTCACTGAATTCAATAATAAAAAATATCAATATATAAAAACATAAATTTCGAAAGCTGTCTTGATTTCGAGAGGAGAAGATGACATTGTTTGTCCAATGAATGAAATGGTATGAATGAAATTTGGTATGGATGCAGTATATGCAGTAATGCAGTATATCTATCTATCTATGGTCCCATTTTGCATGCACTGTATATGAACGTGCCGAAGACTATGATATAGATGCGTCAAAGGTGATGTGACCATGGAAGAGAATGATGATCGATATCAGACCTTTGAGTGGTCGATATTTCCCACAATGATGGGTGATATCAATCGAAGAAGATATTTTCATTTCGTTTTCGAAATTGGTGAAGAATGATTATTTATGTTATTTTTCCATTTATTTATCGCCACTCCAATGTTGAAGATCAACTTCCCAATGAGTCGGAACTTGTGCGGGTTGAGAATAGCGGGACAGTTTTTTCTTATGGTGAGTTTTTTCTTATGGTGAATCAGTAGTCGCTGACTGGCTTTGAACCACAGATGGGTTTAGGAGCATTTCATTTCACTGATATTTCGAATACTGTCTGCCCCAAAATATCACTGCGCTTTGAGTTCGACCTTCATATACCTCAACGAGAGATTCTCTATTTGTCAGTGACACCTTGCTTTCCAAGATAAAAAATATATCTCAGTGGTGTACGTTTCGGGAACGAATCTGCGCCCGTTTTGAACAGTGTTTTTCCACTGTATCGAAAACGAGAGGCGCAGTTGGATCATGACATGCATTATAGATGTCGAATGTTCTTGACTGTTGAATTGAAAGTCTTGAGTTGAGGGTTTACAAGTTAGTGGTATTGATAGCAACATGACCTGATAGTCAGGTATGGATAGCGTTATCAAGGAAGTTAGACAGCGTTCGTTTCTCAAAACAAAGTTTTACGTTTCATGACTTTTGACTTCTTTCCCAGAACCTCCAGTACGTTTGACCCAGTATTTAGTGGAATCACTCAAAAGTAAGAGATTTTTTCACTGTTATTTGCACGTTCGAACAACGACTAGAGTAGAAGGCAACAAAAAAGAATGAATTTGTTTTGAATGTTGTTATAAAAAGAACAATTGTGGCAACACTAGATCTTGATTGAGAATTCTACCGTAAATTTCACTTGGAGGCTTCTTCTACTGTGTGACTGAATATGACCCAATGGGTTTTTTCATACTCCAACAACACGAAAGGAAAAAATATAATGTTCGAGGAATATCTTATTTGCCAGTGGTGGAATGTCAGTAGAGAAAGAAGATACTGGATTTTTCATTTACTCAAACAGTTCCAGAGAGTTTTGAGAATATAATTCCATTCAGTGAATCATCACAAAATACTCCGAGTTGATGACGAATTGTCTTCACAAAGTAGCATAATAGGGATGAGTAGCAATACTACACATATTAACGTTTCGAGCGATCCTTGCATATCCATCTTCACCCCATTTGGTACCGAATGAAAACTGCACGATCCAATATTCTTGGCCATCTTCACTTGTGTCATAGCCTACTATCAACCCAGCTTGTGCGTTATCGTTGTTGAAAGTTTTTGGACAATCAGGATCATTCAACACCCCACCGGTGTAGCTGGGTAGGTTTTTATTAACTACTGATACTGCAATCGGTCCTTTGGTAGCTGGAATCCAAAAATTCAAATGTTATGATGAAAATCATGTGAGAATAAAACAGTGGAAGGAGTCAGATACTTATTATTTCATTCAAGAATTTCGTGCTCATTGTTCTCGGTCTTGCGAACCTTCTATTATTCATTTTGAACTTCAGGGTTTACTTTCCTTTTGAGAAAAATTTATATAAAGTGTGCGATGCCAAACTGCAACACTCTATCAATTTGAAAACAGTTGACTGAAATACTAATTCAATTGTTCAGCTTCTTTCGGAAATGAGGAGAAATCTGAAATATTCACATATTATAGGCCTACCATTGTATTTGAGCGATTTTTTTTGGAAGAGTTCATTCAATCTCATATAGAGTGAAATAGGTATAGGTAGAAGTTAGATGTCTGTAGGTCAGCCAGAAAACAATAAAACAAAAGTTGGAAAACCATATTAATGATCCAATTTTTTTTCTGAGAGTACTCATAGTGACGATAGATTTGATGGAATACTCTCACATCTCGACAGAATCGACAAATGATCATTTCATAGACGTTTCTTTAGCTGTTGTTTTCAGATTTCACTCTCCGTTGGTGGAACCAAATCCCCATGAGTCGAAACTTGTGGAATATATTTTCAAACACCATGATTGAACTAAAATCCAAAGACAAACACTGCAAAATAAGTTGACATTGCTCGGTGTGAAAAATTCGTTATCGGTATCGGTCTTGAAGAAAACATTTTATGCACATTTGTCACGATTATATCAAAATAACTGGCATCATTGCAATGAAATTTGATATGAAAAATTTTCGGACATATCTTTTCGGAGTTAGATTTCCAATCGATCATTCAATATTTCACCAAATATGTAGATATTCTTGGTAAAACTCGAAAATGTGTACCGATTTCGAAATAATTAGATTTGAAAATAATGAATGGGTGATAACTAAGTACTGTATGGAGTGATGAACAAAAACCTATTAATCGGAAACAAAAAATAATAACATTATTCTTATGCTGATTTCATCAATTGAACAAAGAACCATGTAGGATATTAAAATGAATTTGACTAAAAATATGAAATATTCAATCAGTATATGATACTAATATAAGAATTCACATACAAGAAACAAAATCATGCGATTTGTCAGCCTCCAATACTACTCTCTACTCACCAACAATTCTAGCCATCTCTATCTCAGATCCAGGGATGTACCAATATCCCAATGTATCATTCCCGATCAATTCTCCGGTGATATTTCTGCATTCATTATATCTCCCTTCATAGGCTGGGTAACCCGATGCGAGAGGTAATCCCTTGTCGAAAATGAAGCCAAAATTGCTTCGTATCTCTGAATACTGGCAGCCAAGATTGTATCTGTTGTATCCACAGTCGACCATATTTTGAACGCTCAAGGGTTCATTGATCTTTTGAGTGATATACCTATGAGTTTGTATCAAGGCAACCTGAAAACAAAGTTAACAATGATCAAAACTATATCATATTAGGTTGATAGAATAGAATACAATGGAATGTATTTATTTCTGAAACATAAATCATGTTTTAGAAATTGGTCACGACATACATATACTTATGTATAACAACTATTGATATCTCCAAGAGTTAACCTACTATACAGCGTGGAACAGCCAAATGGAATAAATTCGATAACGAATAAATGAGAGCGTGTTGGGAAAAACGTCAATTCGTGTTTTCAGATGCGCATTTTTAGAAAAAATAAATACTTGTATTGGGTGTGTCATGTACAACCCCCTGTATATTATTAGTTTTTTGGATTCTTCAGAAAATTCTAGACATAATTCATGTACAATGTCCCATACCTATCTTCAACTGTTTCGGAAATATTAAGTGTTTTCAGATGTGTTACAAATATTAACATTGAAAGAAGAAAACTATTTTATTTCATAAATTCGATACATTACACTCAGAACTCATTTCCCATTCAGCTCTCAATATTGAGGAAATGAGCAAAAACCATTAATGCGTTCCTTTCTACTGATATGAAATAAAAAAAATACATTCCCGTATGAAACTCATAGCCTTAGCAATTTGTTGTATGTCTGCATGACAGTAGTGATCAGCGTCAGTGCTATTGTCGTTTGAATTATGTTAACTGTACGTAATAATATCAGAAATATGGTTCATTTGACAGAAATGCACAAAATAACGATTCTACAAATGATTGGTTATGGAGATAACACACGGACATAAATGGAAGTTTCTCGCTTATATCACGAAAAATTTACAACTTTGCCGCCTATATCCCAAAGAACAATTAGCAAAATAGAAGAACAGTTTCGCGAGGTTGGTCATGTGGGACAAATAAAAAAAAGGACCTGCCAATGCAGTGAGTGACGATACGAAATTGGATGTGATGCTTGAGTTTCAAGAAAAACCACATAATTCTGGTCGAAAAGCAGCCTCACTGTTCAACTTTAGCCACACATCAATTCCTTGAATATTAAAGGAAAGTAAAATGCATCCCTATGGAATGATGCTAACTCAGGAGCTAATGGAAGACCATTTCGACAGGTGAACGTATTTTCCTGAACAAATGATGGAAATGTCAGATAATAATATGATCTAATTAGAAGATGTTTTGTTTTCTGATGAGAGCACATTTACACTTATCAGTCATGTTAATCGTAAAAATTGCAGGTATTGGTCTAATGAGAATCCTCACTGTACGAGAGAGGAACATACACAATATCCTGAAAAAGTTAGTGTTTGGACAGGAATTGTTGAAAATCATATCGTAGGTTAATTGATGGCAACTTGAATGGAGATGAATATTCAGAACTTCTCCAAAATAATCTCGTGCCAACTTTGACAAACTTATATCCTGATTCAGCAAACCCACAAGTTCCTGCCAATATACTATGGTTTCAGCAAGATGGAGCACCGCCCCATTACCAAAACAATGTCCGGCAGTACCTGAACCAAAATTTTCCAAATCGGCAAATCGATAGAATGGCCAGCACGATCTCCTGATCTGACGCCATTAGACTTATTTTTGTGGGGATATGTCAAGAGTATTGTATACCAAACTAAACCACTCAACTCAGATTACTTAAAAAGACGAAACATGCTTGCGATTAGATCAGTCACGCCTGAGATGTTGAGTATTATATACCAGATTAGCATGTTGCCAAGACGTTCGCGGCGAACATTTTGAACATCTCCTACATTGAAATCAATGTTTTTTGTTTCTTCCACATTATTTGTGAAATAAAATAATTTTCTTCTCTTAATGTTAATTTTTGTAATACATCTGAAAACACTTAATATTTCCGAAACAGTTGAAGATAGGTATGGGACATTGTACATGAATTATGTCTAGAATTTTCTGAAGAATCCAAAAAAACTAATGATATACAGGGGGTCGTATTTAAAAAAAGGAAGTTGGTATCGGCCACTGTCACATGACACACCCTATATAATTATTTATTTTTTTGATAAATATGCGCATCTGAGAATACAAATCGACGAGTCCAAGCGTTTTTCCCCAAAACACCCTCATTTATTCGTTATCGAATTTATTCCTTTTGGCTGTTCCACACTGTATTTGACAGTGGAGTGTACTCTATCTATAACCTTTCAGGAAGTGAGCTATTGAATATGAGAAAGTGATACTTTTCAATGTTACCTCAAGATCATATCCTATTCTCACAACGTAGTTACTGCAATACTGAACATTATTATAGATTGAAATTATCACCTTCAGAAAGTTCCACAAGACTGTAGTAGGATTTGTCAATCAATACATTCTTCTATCGCTTTTCGAACAGGTTGTCCTCAAACTTTTGTATGTTATTGGTAATTTATTATATAATTTGGCACCAACAAACATTCCACTTCTTTCTGGTATTTGCACTTGAGGAGATAAATTCAGGTTTATTTCTGTGCATGAATACTGGGACTTCTGAGATATGAAGGATAGGTGAGGTTATTAACGTCAATTCTCTAGAATGAGAGCAATAATTGCGGCCAAGCATTAATTGGACTGCATATTTTTGAGTAACGAATAGTTTTTGACAGTTAACAGAAGATCCCCAATAAATCTCACAATGAAGAAGTTTTGATGCAAAATTGGCCTAATGAATGATTTCCAATAGTTTAATTTCAGTATGTTTCAAGGAAAACCTAGAAGAGATGTTCGATGAAGACCAATGGGGCGACAACAGGAAAAGATAGACAGGATAGACATTGAAGGTTTACTGATTACAAACGAAGAAAGTATACTAGGTGGCTCAATGAAAACGGAACAAGGCCGATTTGACAAAATTATCGTTCTCAAAAAAAAACGCTCTAACCAATCGATTTTTATTTCGGCGGGGAAATATTTTGTGCATGTTCTCAACTTTCTCACTTCAAACTCCTCGGAGGGATGAGCTTTAACACTTGAATCTCAAATGGGATAAGAGGTCAAGTGGTATATCATTTTGAAGGTAATCAAAATCTCTCACCAACGCTTCCTTGTTTTTGGAATTCAATGAGTAGTTCTCGAAAAATCACGTTCATGAAAATAATTCTCATTTTATAGTCAGAAAGATGTTCATCTAAGAAATGCCTTATGAGTTTTTTTTTTTAATTCTGTGGAAATATTCCTTCGGATGATTCATGGAAGAATATATAATTAATTGGAGGAACATACAGGTTATATTCGGCTTTAAAAGAGGGACTAGGTACAAAACAAGGTCTGTTCGCTGTACAAGTACTTATTGAAAGATGCAGAGATGTCAATACAACTGTATACCGATGTTTGATAGACTTTAGCAGAGCGTTTGACCTCGTTAATCATGACAAACTCATTGAGGTGTCGGCATCTGAGGGTATAGAGGCTGCTGATCTTCGTATCATATTAAACTTATATTGGAATCAAACTACCAAAGTGGTGGACGCTTACAGAAACAACACAAAGGAGAGTGGAGGCCTTTGAAATGTGCTACTACCGCAGGAGAATTCCTTGGACAAGCCATATTACTAAAATCGAATACCGTCAAAAAAAGAAAATCAAGTTACTCTGGACACATTAGGAGAAGCAACAAATACAGAACACTCCAACTTTCAATTGAAGGTAGAATAGACGGAAAAAAGGGGCCAGACAGAAGAAGGAATTCATGGCTGAAAAACTTGAGGCAATGGACGAATGTGACTTCAGTTGAATTGTTCTGAGCTGCAGTGGATAAAGTTAGATGGGCTAACATGATCGTCAACTTCCTGAGAGGATAAGACATACGAAGAAGGAGGAGATGGGTCGATCTAAGAATTTGTGAACAGAAACAAGTGCTTCGCAGTTTTTTGCTGAGTAACATGCAAGTGCATGTTAATTACAATTCGACCAAGAGATTTTGAATTCGTTACAAATGATTGTCAAAATTTTGAAAATTGCCTCTGCCATTTATTAGCCTAAACTAGATGCATTTTGTTTTTTCGTAATTCACTTTTATAAGACCAATTTCGCACCAAGTCTTCACTTGCATGAGAGTGCCGTGTGATATTCCATTCATTGCTTCATCATTTTTGTACTTGATAATCATGAAATAATCGAATAATGTAGTACTAGCCTGTGGAACATTCGCTGGGAGGTCATTAATATAAAGTGATAATAATAGAGGCCCCAGGACAGATCCCTGTGGTACACCTGGTGATGTAGTTGAAACAAACATTTAAAGATTTGTCTTCGGTTGCTCTAGGTTTTCTGCGCCATGATTTGGATAAATCTTTCACTGCACCAGTTTCGTTAAACTTTTTACTAATTTACTGACAATAGACCTCGTTATGATATTTCTATTAGGATATAAGTCATTGAAGAGTATTCAAATCAAATGAGTTGATTCAATCATAGCCATCTAAATGTATTATTTTAACTTCGGCGAAGATAATGTAAATGTAGCTATAACTCCGAAATCATGGCATTCAGGTATAGGGAACATGACATGAAGAATATTCAGTATTTCTCAAGGAGTTCAAAAAGCAAAAAATATACAGGGTGATCCATTTGAAATAACAAAGTTCATTATTATTCCGGAAAAAGGAGAGACCTGACAACAATGTAAATACCACCATAATATTGGCCGCATCACAAGACCCTTGCACACCAAAATCTATGAAAATCGTGCAATCCGTTTCCGAGATAATTGAGGCGTTCCATACATAAAACTCACTCTGTATAATGTATTATTGTAGGTATGTTTGTAATGATGTGATGAAGTGGGAATAGTGAAGGCACTGATGCGCTTTCGTTACAACCAATCCGCTTTACTCCAGCCAATACAAGAGTTGCGAGTTCTCATAAAGATGGCGCGATTATACTACAGCTCTTTTACGTTTCAACTTCTGAGGTGTCTGGAAAATGTTTCATTCGAATAGTTTCATTATGATTCCACCAAATATATACAACAATTCAATTCTCCTGAATGCGCAGAAGTCTGTATGTTTCATGTTTTTTATTCAAGTTCGGAAGAGCTGATCAGTTTCACTGTTTTCCTAAATTTGGTTGAAACCAATCCATGCCATCTATCAAGTTTTAATTTAGTGCAGTGAACGCAAAGAGGAAGTAAACAACGGGGAGGATTGATTCAGTATTGATCCGTTAAAAGCTGTTTCATGATTTCGGAATCATCAGAATGGCTTTATGACCTTTTACCGAATATCACGATCATCCCTAGAAGAGTTGAGTATAGAGTATCTTGTAAAGAATCCACATTATTTCTCTAGTAGGATTCGAAAATGCAAAAATACATGTAAAATACATGGTGTTCCATAAGAAAGAATGCAACTTGGATATGCCACACTCTTGTAGAACACCCTGTATATTAGTACATATTTTCGAAGCATGAAATTCAGAGCCCTCTGCAGAACTAGTTCAATAAAATTTCGTTGTATATTCCCGTTTTTTCGTCAGATTACTCGTGACTCATCCTGAATAATTCAAATTGTCTTTTTAATAAGGTTTGCAATTTGGAATATTTTTTCATGTCCACTCCATGAAGAATGGAATGGAATGATGTTTCGATTATTAATATCTCATCAGCGTAATGCTGACTATTTTCAATATCTAACCTAACGATGTAAACGAGAAAATTTTGTTCCCAACGTTATTTCCCAAGTATATGTCGTAAGGCCTTGAACAAAGGAATTTTTCGAAGTATGTACGAATCATGGTTTTTTTAAATATTGAGCACTGAAACCGTTACCCTAGGAATAATTTTCTCACCACAGCAAAATAAGAACTGGCATTGCAATTTCCTTGATCAAACACTGCTGGAAATGAAGGGATGATTTCCCTCCAGTCTATTCTTTCTGGTATATCGCTGTTTTCACTGGAAGCATCTACTGAAGACGAGCTTGGAAGATCAGGCGTGAAGGTTTTCCGATACATCTGTTGTATTTTCATATCCGCAAGGCTCTCATGAGGACTTGCTATGCTGATGGTTACCAAAGCCACGAACACAAAATTGAATGTCATCTTGCGATAACTGATAGTTTATTCATACGTTCTGTGACAGGTGGCTATACGCTTCACTCGAAGGAATTATGGACTCGTGTGATTGCTAGTTGTATTCTCAATTGCCAAATGAACAAAATACTTATAAATATCATGATAATAATGAGTGTCGATTAATTTATAGATGGACTGATCGATTGATCAATCCCAATATCGATGATGGAGATATCGATAAATATATCTCTTTTATAGGAGTAAATTCATGATGAGAGCAATATCAATATGTATCTCGAAGTGAATTCAAACATGTTCAAAATATACAATAGTATCAATCGTAAATAGCTTCTTAACGCTCATGATAATCACTCATTTTATCGAAAGAACATTGTTAATGGAAATCGAGTTGATTGAACAAAAATGAGTGAGTACAAAATATTCAAATGATGACTAGAAATTTCAAGTTCGAAATGAATGAATGCTTTATTTATCATCAGATAATCAGTTCACAATGTAAAAATATAAAAAAGTAAAAATAGTATAAAACAACAAATTTCACACTATGTATAAATAAAATAATAATATATCAAATGTATAAATGAAATAATGATATTGAAAATAATCAATTAATATACCCACAGCAAGAGCTAACTTGTATTAATTTACATAATTCAATATTTTCAATATATTCAATATTTCACATAATCCTTCAATTTGGTTTCAAACAATTTAATGGCAGAAGATTCTTTGATTTGACGAGGAAGTAGATTGAATTCAACGATACCTTTAAAAAAAGACAGATTCCATCGAACTAGATTCAGAGGTTGGTTTCACATATTAAATATTTCACATATTAAAATTCATATTGCTTGCCGTTCGTGTTGCTCGATCATGAATATTATTCACAGGAATCAATTGACACTGTAAATAATTGGGCAGTAAATTATTTATCATTTTGAAGATGAAAATTATTGTTTGAAAGTAATGATTTTGTTTTACATCGAACCAGTTTAGGAACTCTAACATCGATTTTATACCCGTATATCTGTTGCAACCAAGAATAATAAGGAAAAGGATGTAATGCGAGGTAATGTAAGGCGAGGTAATGAGGCATTCTGAGCTTGATATTTTCGATTTTGAAGGGAATGCGTCCATACTACCATACCATACCATACCATGTCTATTGAATGTTGAACCATGGTTGTCTCAAGCTTCGTACAGACCTTAACATTTTGCCGACCAACAAACCGGAGTTTGTGCTGTTCCCATAGTTATTTCCACTAGTTTACGATTCCAGAAAGAAAACAGTGTAGCAGCAGCAGCGTGTATATATATATTATTCGTTGAAGAAAAAGTCGAGAGAAACAAGATGAAAGATGGAAAAATAGGAAGAACATGTTTATATATGCACACAGAAGTGCATTCAATACCAATTCGCGTTGGAAATGTTTTGCTTCTGTCCACTCTATTGTGTAGAAACAAATCACTCGAAAGAGACGGGAAAAATCAAAATATTCACTGAGATGGGCTCACCAGCAAAGATCTATTCGCCATTCTATTTCCACCCGTCCAAACCTGCTAAGGCATTCGTAGACGTGTTCTGGTGAAACTTGACCATTCTAAAGCAATTGATACTATTAGCCATGAGTTGCTTCGTGAAATGAAGATATTACGGCTTTGACTACTCATCAGTTTCCTCAATTTGGAAAATCTTGATGAGACGCTTCCAGAGAATATTGGTTAATGAAGTATACTCATCCAAATTGAATATTCTCTCAGGTTTGCCGCGATACTGACTGAAAACTGCTAAGTCTAAGCTCTTGCGGATGATTCACAGCTATATCTCAGCTTTCGCACTGAAAATTGTCATATTGTGTCATTGTGTATTGTGTATTGTATTGTGTATTGTATATTGTTTTGTGTCATAGAGTGAATTATGAAAATGAATTGAATACAAACGATTGTTCATCTGATGAACACAACTATATGAACCGAACTTTGGAAAAATCGATACTCCACTAAGAAAAATGATGAAGTTTTTTTGGAAAACAAAATCAACCTTCGAATTGATATCTCTCCATTAGAAGTCAGTGATTCTGTCAGAAATCGTGGTTTCATTTCAGATACCGACAATCAAAAATCTTATGGGTGAATCTCTCGCGTCCTAGGAACTATTTAGAGTAATCAATATATTTTTAGAGTTTGAACGAGGACAACATCGTGCGAGTCACATTGTGTGCTGAGTCAGTTTAATTACTGTGATTTCCTTTATAGTCCATGCTTGACAGAAGTTGATAGAGATCGAGTTGAAAAAGTTCAGAATAGCTGTTGTAGACTCATTCATGGTATTAGGAAATTTCATCTCACATCACACGAATCTCAAGAATGCAACTGGCTCAATATGAACAAAAGAATCATTTTTCAGATTTTTGTGGGATTTTTTCTTCTCGTTCCTAGAAAATCAAGTAGAAGTTATTGAAGATTATTTCAATATATTTGTACAACCTTCTCGAAGAACAGAATCCAATAGAAGACAGGTACATTTACGAATTTACGAATGAGCTTCCCAATAACCCTATCTCACCAGCTCTGATATCTCACTTCATTTCTCACTCCAAAATATATTCTAATGATATCAGGAACATTCTGACCATACTCCAGCAGATAATGCTTGGTCGTGGTACAATCATCCTCCATCATGTAATCAAAGTAACTATAACATTCATTTCTGTTTTGTTTTCTACTTATGAGCTTTTTTGCATTCCAGACCAATTCATGTCTGTATTGTTTTTTTTTGGGAGGGGGGGGGGGCTTTTAGCCCACTGATGGTAGAGTAGAACAGCTTGAGCCAGAAGTTCATTCATGTTCATTTTAAAGTAATTACATACATTTATTATTATTATTATGAACCAATTCGATACTAGATGAGCTGGAGTACGCCCGTAATCTTCATATCTTATCATTAAAGTCGAGCATCCTATTGAGATTCAATTATAAATAGAAATCGATCATTGGTAATTACTCAGTATATTTTGCTGTTCATTGAGATCATCTGAAAAATGAGGGTAATTTCGGATTTAACTTTAATTTTCCTGCTCCATAATGCTTTTGCTTATTCAGATGAATGGGCGAATTTCAAGGTGAGTTACAATACCATTTTTTTCAGCATTTTCATTGCAGCGGAATGCATAAAGATTATACAATGTGACGTTGAAGAGGGAAATGATAAATTCAAGTCGTTGATCATAGAAGCACTTTCATGTATTGAATCCACTCATTGTTCAGCATTGATTGTGTCCTCAATACTATAACACTACCCCTCTATAATATAAATATATATGTGTATATACATATGGTACAATAAGGAATGAATCGACTTCGATTCATGAGAATAATCATTCTAGAGGCAATAGAAATATCTTTGGAAGAAACCGCGCTCCAATATCTCTAACGGTATGTATGCCATGCGGCTTCGAATACCTTTTCTCCACTCAAAGACCGGTAGAGACAAAACAGTTAAAGATAGATCTCAACTATTATATATCGTTGTGATCAGCAGGTATCGGAAGGTATCTGTTCTGACAATTGATAATTCAGTAAAAATATATGTTGATGAGATGAAGTATCTCGGCATTATACAGGGTGTTACAGAACTATGGGATCAAACTTCTAGGGCTTGATGGAGCGCCGGCTCACTTTGCTATACAAGTACGTTAGGATTTGGCTCAGCGGTTTGGGCACCGTTGGATTGCCAGAGGTGGACCAGTTTCTTGGCATTTCCTAGTTCACCCGATTTAATGTCGCTAATTTTTTTCTCTTGGGCCTACGAAACTCCAGTAGGAACAGAGCAAGACTTAATTGGACGAATTACAGCAGCATTTGGAATCATCCAAAACGAGGATCGATTTCTTCATCAAGTCCGCCGAAATAATGTGCGACGTTTAAATCGGTGTATTCAGGTTGGAGGAAGACATTTTGAACAATTGTTGTGATGATATCATGTACAAAAGAGAAAAATTAAATGCATTAAATTATATTTTAGCAATGCATCGTCTTTCTAAATTTCAACTCGTCTTAGGGCCGTAGTGCCACTTTTCCACTACTCAAATGTTTTCTACTGTTGCACTGACTAACCTCTAGGAGTTTGATCCCATAGTTCTGTAACACCCTGTATTTGATCCACAACTTAATTTCTCTAGACATTGAGTCCTCATGTAAGGAATAAGGCCATAAGATCAGCAATTTCATTGCTGCATGGTGTAGAAGAAATGTATATAACACTATAATTTCTCCACATTTAATTACTGCATGTCCATACTTCTCTCCTATTCATCTGCCCAAATATATCGTTCAACTACTCCAGAATAAAGCAATGCAAATTTCATTATGTTGTAGCAGGTTAATTGTGATGAAGTTGAATATTCTTCAACTGATTGCGAAGTCTGCTTCAGTACTGATTTTTGAAATTGTTAATAACCAAGCTCCTCTGTGCTTGCAAAAATTCACCAACAAGAGGGCATATATAATACAAAATAATTTGAGGAACAATGATCAGCTCTATATACGAAATTTTGGACACGAATGCTTTGCAAAACACCCTTTTCTTCGGAGAAAAGATTCAGAAAAATGTACGTTGAGTAAAATCATAGATTATATTCGAATGTGACATCGTAAATAAAATTCTATTCCATTCTATGTATTGTTCAGTGCCCCAACCTTTCGACTCTCCAAGTTTCCCTTCATCATCATTATATGTGAGGAAGTGCTTATCAAAACAGATACTCAAGTAACACAATCATAAACTATATTTGTTGAAACTTCAAGAAGGTGCCGCATCAAGACGTTATGTTTTGTATCTCTTCTTTTCTGTGTCTAGTTCAATATTGATAATATAATTGTTGTTCAACATCGATCATAGATATTGGGATGTTCCATCGAGGTTCTCATTTGTTTCGAGGATCTTCAACTGAAAATATTGTTGCAGGAACGTTTCGGACGTGATTACAAGACGGCCGAAGAGGAACAAATGCGCTTTTCGATTTTCCAGGAGAGCGTTAAAAAAATCGAAGCCCACAATCAAGAATATTCGAGAGGTCAACAGTCTTATTACATGGGAATAAATCAGTTCACTGATATGCATCCAGAAGAGTTGACTCGTTCGTTCGTTGACTTCGTGACTTATCACAATGATTCGGAAACCTTAGAAATAATGGACATAACGTCTGGAACTGATATCCCAGAATCAATTGATTGGAGAGATAAAGGCGCCGTTTCGCCAGTACAAGATCAAGCCGATTGTAGCTCTTGTTACATCTTCGGAACTGTAAGTCATCTAGAGCATTCACTACCTCAATGAAACGAGATTCGGTCTTTCACGGTCAGTGTTTAGCTTTGTCATGTTGATCTTTGATTATGACGATGGTTATGTTAATTAAAAAATATTATGATATTCGCGAGAAAAACTCATTACATTCCGGGAATCACATCATTAATCCAAATGATAAACACATCTACATGGAATTATCAGTTTTTGCGAGGAAACGATTCTCAATCGGGAAAGTTCTCTCTGATTCCAGCTCATATGTACTAAGTTATGACCGTTAGGATTGCATATAGCTGATTATGCCTCGTGATGCGTTTCTATTTGCTCTTGCATCTACTCAAGACACCGCTCAAATCAGAATAGTTTCTTTTGGAGTTTTCACTCAATTTTCTTGGCTTGATCGCATATTCATATATCTTCCCTAAGACCACTATTGTCTACGAATGGTCGAATACATGTAAAAAGTTTTTCCATATATTTTTGCACCCAACCTGGGAAGAGGAGGAGGGGGTTATTCCTTTCAGATACCTACCTACATGAGAGAGGAATCCCGTATTTGTTGGTATCGCGTTGTTTCTTTTTTAATCTTACGGAAATACATATATATTCTCAACAAATATCAACACCTGTGATTTTCTTGATCTCGGGGACGTTTTGAGAACAAATCTGCTCATGTTTCCAACACAATTTTCATTTGCTCTCTGTAATATTTTCAATGTTCTTCGTTTCCGAAACTAAGCAGTGACGAATAGTTAGAAAGAAATAGTTTTTGGTTACCAGGCTACCAAATTATTTCTTTCATTCTTGGTTTGGTATGGTTGATCTCACTGTATTTTCAGTATTGAACACTTCCTGCATTAATTGATCGTGAATCGCCAAAAATCATTTCTATATGACAACTCTTCACTTTTCAGTGTCGAAAACGACAACATTGAAAATTTTGCAAAAAAAATATAGAAATCGTGAAGGAAACGAAAGCCGATTTGTTCCTGAAACGTTCACCAAGAGAAGTAGAGGTTTTGATCTTCCTAACATTTTACAAAAAATAAGGTGTTACTGACAAATAGGAAATTTCTCATTCAGGCATTTGATAATTGATGTAACATTGAAGTAACATTTTGGGTCGGATGTGATTATCATCATTCATTCTTCAATTGTCAGTAACGAGGAGGGAGAATTCCAAAAATTCTAGAAGAATAAATATAACACCTCCTCAAATCATCTATAAACAGTCTCATTCAACAAGAAAGTTTCTCTCAGCCTCAGTCTTCGGATACAATTATTCCTCATTTCACTATGGTCTAATCGTGGCTATCGTGAGTGACATGGACGTGATTATAATTATCATTCCGCTCATTGTTCCTCTTGCTTTTCTGAACTTCTCTTGTCACTTCGATCGATTGTGATTCCATCAATCTCTGCCGAAACATTAACCCGTCCGCAGCCTATTTAATTTTCATGGTCTATAGGGTACAGTCTTCGAGTATCATTTCTATTCATTGAAGAAAATGTCTTCTTCTCTCGATCGAGAATTTCAGATTTCATATCAGAGGCTGCTGAACAACTGAATCAACTGCTCGATTACAGATAAGCAGCATAGAAAGTCAATATTTTCTACAATCAGGAAAACTGATATCTCTCAGTGCCCAGCAAGTGCTCGATTGTTATTCTCGGAATGGATGTAGAGGTGGCTTTCCTGAAATGGTTTACTTCGGAATTAGAGAGAATGGAATCCTTCTCGCAGATGAGTACCCATCGTATGAAGGACAGAAGAAAGAATGCAGAGCCAACGGCACATTATTCAAGAAAATAGGGTTCAGAACTTTCGCTAAGAACGAGGATGTCATTAAAAATGCAGTCGGTAAGATTCCCCAAATCAATTTATATTTCTACTCAGTAGGTAGGTGAGGTGAACATGCATAGTGATTATCTGATCAAAAAAAATCTCTTTATTTTGATGCCGGAAAATCGGAGCGTGGAGTTTTTGTTGGCCCACCCTTTATACCTATATCACATATTTGGCTGTCCACTGATGTCTCCGTATCTTCATTATCTGTCATGAATGAATTTGTTGATTACGAACAAAAACAATAGCAGAAAGCTCATCCTATTTGCCCATAGTGTTAATGTAAAGTGAGCGGTGGGGTGAGGGTAGAGACCCTCTCATTCCTTGATCTGAAGCCAAGTGGTATAGATTTTACCGGAAATGAATGATATCTGAACGGAGTAGACTCCATCAGAAAATTCCAAATTCAACTGAATTTTGATGAGTAAATCGAATATGTTCGTGAAGGTGAAGGACGGGAAAAGTTAAACATATATTCTAATCGATATTGAAAGCATGCTGAAGTATTGAGAGTCTTGGCCGTATGAATTTTGTAGGATCCTCACGGTTATAGTCAACTGCTAATTTGGTTGTATTGTCGCTCTTTTGAATGTTTAAATGTTGAGCTGTTTGATAACTATTTCAATTCAGGAAATCTGTGGAAACCAAGAGACGTCGATTACTATTCTCACGCTCTCTTCCTAGGGCTATCAGTTGTGTTTTGTCTGGTTTCATGTGCATTTTCCATTTCACAGAATGGAATCAATCGCGAACTGGAGATTGTTTGCAGCTTATTCATAGCTGATGAAATATGATGAATATGAGTGGTTTGGGCTAGTGAATAGGCTATGCAGCATCTGGGACAATACTGCTTGCCCTGGGACTCCAATATTCCCAATGCTGGAAAGAACACCATCGAGTTCAACTTGGAAAGTTCTTCTTCAGCTTCGAAAATGAGCATGATAATAACTGAACGATAGTGTCCAGAAATCCTAACAGAGACATTTTGTATAATAATGTCACACCTTTTTGAATGCCTTCGATATATCAAAGAGGGCAAGTTGTGTTTTCCTACCGTTATTTCTCACTTCTATGGTATTTTTTATGAATCTTAGGAAGTACTTGAAGTTCAGTTGTGTGCTCAGTTCTGGGGTAAAACTGAGTAACATAATATTATCATCGAAGATTTATTAAAGGTTTCACCGAACCGTTCCTCAATTTTTTATGGTCAATACAACAAACTGATAGACTAGCGTTTTATTCATAACTTCTACGTGCTTCTATTTTTGGGGGAAATGAAGAGAGTTTCTCCTACGACCACGAAAGGAGACAGCGCTGTCAGCATTGTTTTGTCATTCAGAAAGTAGCCCATTCCACTATGGCGACAGGAAAATAAAACTCAATAGTGTGAAAATATTCGAAAGAAAGCACGCTCGCAGTGATCCATGAATGTATTGATATTTTCTCTATGACTGTTGGCAATTGAACCGTTTTCATGTAACATTTTTGTTGGGTACCTGGACCCATTACACGAAACAAGCCGCGCCCCGTAGAGCCTTTAAACAACGGGCTATGGCCAATCAGCGACAGCGTAGATTCATTACCTACGAAACAGTTGACACCAGTTGTACGAAATTGGAATGAAATATGATAGGGGGCATGCAGTGGAATGTTTGAATTAGACTCTGAAATGTCATTATTTGACAATACCTACCTGAGTACCTGCAGCTTGATTTAAAACTGACTTTTTGTACAGATATGGATTCATAAAGCGAAAATGAATTCAACTGCACTCTACCAGGAGTTCTACATGCTGCCATCAGTTTGAGTACAATTAGCCTCTTGTCCGAGAAATCTGAGAAAAAAGGTATGGAACGATTCACCCGATATTCATGGATTTCCGGAGAATGTACTGCTAGCCTATTTTGGTGAATTAGCAGCTAAATACAAAGCATCCTCCTTGTGATCACAATCGTCCATTTTGAGAAGCAATTTCAATGACAAATTATGTGAATATTAAGGAATATTCAAAATAACAGGCGAAAATATTCTCTGAATTTCTCATCCGATTGAATGGTGAACACGAAGTCATAGAAAAAGTATAGTATTCCACTTCCGTGTGATGGCTATTACTCATTCGAATGATTACGACGTTCGCCTGTGGCTCACGTCGCAAACTTCATTCTCATGAGTAATAGCCGTCATTACACGCTCGTTGAATAATATATTATTACTTGAGAATTTTCCTGCTGGTATCATCACACATGGAACATTTCAGATTGATTTTTCATCCTTACCTTTAAAAATATGATTCAATCCACTACCTACTTTCTCACTTCAAGATGTGCCTGGTAATGTAACAATCATCTCCTCCCTCTTGAGATTTTTATGATTCTCTGAGGATAGTATGAATCCACTATATTTTTCAAAAACGAAAGGGTACAAATGCTCAGCAGAAAACTTGAGTGAAGTTGGTTACCAAAGATTTGAATCTGGAATATCCGGAATTCATTGGCATACACATCTATTTTAATGAAATCGACATTGACAACTACCGAACGGCTTCGGTCGGGATCTCTCGTCTTTGACTACTCTATTTTGGATTGCATGGTAGCTGTCGACGATGAGCGAAACTCCGATCGACTTGTCCCGCCGCTGAAGTGATGGTATAACGTTGTTGTCAACGTTTCTAACAATTTTTTGAAGGGCTGCTGCTTCCTCTTCGACGTTATCGAGTGTATTCTGCCAAATACCTTCGTGTATAAGAACTTTCTGTGACATGCACTGATTTGACAGAGAGGTTAATATGCAGAATTATTATCACCTATACATAATACATTATTAACATAACATCGATCAGATCTGTCTATGTATCTGGCTATAATAGCTTCCATTTTATTTTTTCGTGCTTGTATTATATCATGTCATTCATAATAATGTATGTCAATTATATGTAATAATACAGGGTGAGTCAAAAATGTGTACCAAGCTTTCTGGGGGTGATAGAACATTGAAAAATAAGTGTAGTTTGATGATTGAACTCATGGCCCATAATGCATATTAAGGGATATATATCATTCCAAAGTTGATAAAATTGAAATAATTTCTCCGCATAACTTCTGAACGATGAAAGCCACCTGATTGAAATTTCGTGCATGAATGTATGTTGTCAAAATACATTTTTTCGTCACACTTCCACATTTCTGATATTGTTATAAAGGGTGTTTTCAGAGGGTGAGTCATGATTTTTTGTATAAAACTTTTTTCCCTGTATTATTTTCGGTAAAAAAACAGGAGCATTCGATGGAGCGAAGAAAATTACATGAAAAAGGTACTCTTATCCAAATACAAAAAATTGAGCCGTTCGTGAGATATTTGAGTTTTTGTAGTTACATGATATCAGCAGATTGATTTTATTCATCGCGAGATTCATCGGTAACAATATTTTAGCAGGCCATGATGAAAAATTTTGTTCTCAATTTTGACGTTCATGTCATCAACATTCGAGTCAACATTGTTGTAGTCCATTTGTTCGTGTGGTTTTTCTGTGTCATTTATCACTGCGATTATCAACTGAGATTTTAAGAAATATGGCAGGTTATTTGTTCTCTGAACAAACTGATATGCTTCTAATGCTTGGCGAGTGCTTCGGAAATGCAAATGCTGCTGAAATATCGTTATACCGATGAATCTCGCGATGAATAAAATCAATCTGCTGATATCATGTAACTACAAAAACTCAAATATCTCACGAACGGCTCAATTTTTTGTATTTGAATAAGAGTACCTTTTTCATGTAATTGTCTTCGCTCCATCGAATGCTCCTGTTTTTTCACCGAAAATAATACAGGGAAAAAAGTTTTCTACAAAAAATCATGACTCACCCTCTGAAAACACCCTTTATAACAATATCAGAAATGTGGAAGTGTGACGAAGAAATGTATTTTGACAACATACATTCATGCACAAAATTTCGATCAGGTGGCTTTCATCGTTCAGAAGTTATGCGGAGAAATTATTTTAATTTTATCAACTTTGGAAGGATATATCTCCCTTAATATGCATTTTGGGCCATGAGTTTAATCATCAAACTACACTTATTTTTCAATGGTCTATCACCCCCAGAAAGCTCGGTACACATTTTTGACTCACCCTGTATAATGTCGATTATTGTGTACTTAAGAATTGAACAGTTCAATCAAATTTCAAATTGCTGTATGGCTGAAGGTGTGATCCTCGAGATCATAATCTAATCTTCAATCAATCAATTTAGTCTGAATTATCTATCACCAGTAAGTGTTTGATGCTAATTGGTTTCGAATGAATGAAGATTGGCGAGCTGAATTCACGTGTATGAAGGTGAAGAAGAAGGTATGAAAGTATATGATATCATTAGTGTGCAAAGTTCCTACTAGGGGAGACGAGGGGAATAATGGACTAACCTCCTAATAGTGGACAAGAGACTGGCATATTTCGAAAACCATTAGGTCAGAATAAGTAGTATCAGCTATGTTTATTGTAGTTGATGTATGAATTCGAAAACCAGGACCAATGAACAGCATATTCCAATAGGGAAATCTCTAATGGATTTTTTTTTATTGTTTTTTGGTGTCCATTATTACCCTCATGAGGGTAAATGTAGACGTACTGAATAGTTTGTTCGTTATTCATGGTGAATTTCTTCTTGTCAATTCTGGACATGTACAAACAGTCTACTATTGAACGCCGTTTGATTCATTTTGATATCTTTTCGACTGAAAAAGTTATGATCGAAATTAGAAATTATAAGTGTAAATTCAACTTTCAATTGGACATAACATCTTTATGATTTTTTTTTCAAATAAGAGAATAACATTCAACAAGAAGGATAAGGATAGACAAAATGCATTGGGAGCTTCTGAAACTGTATTTGTCAGAAAATGAAGTGTAACAAAAAGAACAGTGATTCAAAAAACATTGAAGAAAAATAAGAAACAATTCAATGTTGAATATTTTGGTCTTCACCTTAGTCCATTCTTCTGAAGGTATGTATTCCTCTCACAATATTTGGTGCTGTCAATAATGATTTAATCTGATCAAAATTAACCAGACATATGTCTTCATTTTGGGGAAACACAAAAGAGTTTGTGTTCTCTTTATGATTCCTCAAACAACTCACTTTGAATTGGTTTCGACAGTTTGAGTCTATAACCTTGGCAACGAAGGTCTTTACAGTTTATTTTTTGGTGTTGGGATTGTAGGTGAAATTAACTTCAATGAAATCCCCGATTTCGATGTTAATTTCATCTCGGGTTTCATTCAGGTACTGTAATGTTTCCTCTTCATCATTTGAAACTCCATTTTCCGAAACTTCAATCTCAGACTCCACTTCAAATTCACTCTCCAAAATCATTGTTGGGTTATCATCTTCAGATTCGGATGAAGTTGATAGGACTCTCCTTTTACGTTTCAATTTTTTTCGTGACATTTTCTTCTCGGGGGTTTTCTTACGTGCTTTCTGACCAGAGCTTGTTGGAACATCTGTTGTATTTTTGTTGGTTTCTTGATCATACTTTTCTTTCAGTATCTTGATCGCAGATACAGAGGTGAGGACATCCCCTACTTTCTCAGAAACTCTTTTCCTTTGTTTATTTTCTGGTGCTTTTTTAGCTAGGTTTTCTGTCAATTTTGTTCGGATGAACTCTTCGAATGCTGGAGGTTCAGGATTCAGATGTTCCACTTGTTGATCGGGTACATTTTCGATGTCAATTGAATCTTTGAACCTCTTGAGTCTGATGGGATCATATCCCTCATCAGGAAACTTATCAGACCTCACTGGGAACAACCCAGTTGACTTGAAACCTGATATTAGGTATTCAGATTTGAATGCTCCTTCCCAAACTGTTTTTATCCTTTTAGAAAAATCCTCATTGGGTAAGATCCTGCCAGGGAAAGTTCTATTGAAATCGATCATCTCTTTGTTCCACATAGTTTTTATTGGTTTAAATACACATTTATCCAATGGTTGCATATAATGGGAAACATTTGCAGGCAATTTCAATAAGATCACCCCATTGTCAATTGCACATTTTGATACCTAATAGATAACTCGTGTGTACACTTGCTCCATCAAATATAAGAATCACCTTTTTACCTCCTCTTTCCTCAGGTGACTTCACAAATGGCAGGAAAGATTCTTTGAACCATTTGAAGAATAATCCACCTTCCATCCACCCTTTATGTTGAGCTGTATACATTGTGCCTGGATAATCATCTTCTGGAATCCAACTTTGCCAGACATATTTGCCTCTAAAACTTATAAAAGGGGGTAGCTTTTCCCCCTTTGCATTGCCGCAAGCTAGTACGGTCGTATTTTTTTTTCCAGAACCAGCAATGTTTTTAGAAACTCTCTTTTGTCCTTTGGGTGCAACAAGTAGGACGTCTTTAGGGTCATGACCAAATCCTGTCTCGTCGCAATTGTATACAAGGTGACCATCTGTAGCAAGAATATTTTCCGTTTGATAAATTTGATCTAATGATTCATACCACTTGCTTATCACAAACGGATCTGCTCCTCTCAAACGTTGAGAGCTCATGCTTTCTCCTTTACGAAGAGATATCTCAGGATGCCTTCTCATAAATCCCTCAAACCATTCTCTGCCAGGTCCAGCTTCATTCCAAATATTGCCAGTGTGCTCACAAAACTCTTTAACAAATTTCAAAATTTCCCACTTTGTCAATCCATATCCATATTTCCCAGACTCGAACAAGTATTTGGCGAGTGCCTTCTCGTCTTCTTTCTTCAAAAATGGTTTTCTTCCTGCACCTACTTTTATATCTTGTAAATTCCCAAAGTTCCTATATTTACCTAAAGTTGACTTGGGAACTCCAAATCTTTCAGACACGTCTCTCAACGTATTTCCACGCCGAACTGCTGCTATGGCATTTCTCATTGTCTCAAGTTCGTATCTAACACGCTTGTTCTTTTTCTTATATATTCGGGGCATTTTTCTGAGATATAAAATATTTTCTCTGTTATTCAGCATTGTCCACTATTGCACACATAATTCAAGCACTAATGTCCACTATTCCCAACAACAATCAATTTTCAGAGGGTAATAGTGGAATTAGCCCTATGTGAAACTGGCTTGCGATTTGAATTTTATTATTCGCTAGAAACATAACCTCAATATGTGTTTACAAGATTCTATAATGAGTTTTAGAGTAAATAATATAATTCAGGTTTGAGAAAAATGTATGCAAGAAAGTAGGGCATTTTGAATGTCAACTTCAGGTGTAGACATAATTCAAAACGGATATATTTTGTGAGATATCGCACTTAAGGTTTTATCGCATGTGGCACGAGATTCACAACAGACTAAAGTACTGTCGCCAACCGGACCGATGCATGACGCGGTAAATTTGAATTTTTCACTCGGTTTTTCCACTATTACCCCCTGCTCTTATTCCCTCCACCTCCCCTATCAAGTCATCATTGTTGGTTCCCGCAAATAGATACTCAAAGCTAAAACAATCAATGAACATTGATGACTATTTAATCATATATCAGGAGTTCTAATCTTTCAATTCACAATGTCAAATTAACTTCCTGGTATGTAATTCTATAGTCAAGCATGTTTGATTATGGTAACTTTGGGCATTCACTTGTAAGAAGCAATTATGGTGATTCAGTAGTCGAAAGCGTTTTGCGAAGTAATGATATTACAAAAGAAATCCCACAGAAGAGCTGAAAAATTGATAATAATAAACTTCCGTGGTCCTTGGGAAAACTGAAAATACTCAGCAAATATCTGACATAAATGAATAACTACGATTTGCACAAGAATATGTCATTTCACTTACATTTTTCAGTTCTCACATTAACGCGATTATGAATAGTAGAATGAGGACATCGGCACACAGACTGTTAAAATATCATCAAAACCAATCACATGATATTGACATATATACCACATATCCAGCACTTGCGCCTACGAAAACGGTACACGAAAAAATTCAAGCTGTCGTCTCTCATTGTTACTCTTTGGAATAAACTGCAATTTTTTCCTCAGCCGATTATATGAAGTGATTTTTCTTTTCTAGCCACTTACGGTCCGTTGACGGCCAAAATTGACGCATCTGATTTATACAGTTACGCAGGAGGAGTCTTTTACGACATAATTTGTCAATCATCCAGTACCAATCACGTGGTTCTCATCGTGGGATACGGAACTGAAAATGGACAAGACTATTGGTTGATTAAAAACTCGTGGGGGAGATATTGGGGTGACGCTGGGTACTTCAAGATGGTTAGAAATCGCAATAATCATTGTGGTATTGCGAATTCGGTATCTGTTGCTTACCTGATTCCAGAAAACGAATAGGTAAACATAGGAATGAGTACATGAATGAATCAAAGATGATTTGTTAATGGGAAAGATTAAATGTTCAAAGATGAAATCAGGTGTTTGATTGATGGGCACGCGGCCCGGCATCTTCAGTTCATCTCGACAAATAAGTCCACCCGTCTCTGATGAAACTGCCGGTTGTACGGCATGAATGGAATTATTATTGTTTCTATTCTTACATTAACAAACGGCGCGTGCCTTGAAGATGCAAAAAATCAGCTCCTTAAGAGTCTCTTACGGAAACGCTGGAAGGCCAAGGTGCATATTCTTTTTTTTTAAGTCGACTGATGGCAGACTTTCAGTCGACAAAAATCATATCCAGAAGTTGTTTTTGGTTTAAATTCATTCTAGCCTATTTTAAACACTATTTAAAACTCCTGAGTATTCATCTGTGAGATGATACCAAGATTGTTCTTCTATTGCTAAAACAGCATGTTGATATGCTAGTTATACATACAGGGTTGGGATAAAGCATGGAACTAAGTAAATATCTTTCAAACTAAAAGAACGATGTTTACGAAAATTCGCAGGTGAGTGCAATGGAACATGCATCTGATGTACATTTTTTTTGTCAATAATATACTTCTGGTTCAACCGAAAATGCCATCAACTTCTTCAATTTAAATGTGTTGAAATAGTTGTAGTTTTTCAGATGAAAACTTCGGACAGAATATTTCTGACAACTTCAAAAATATTTTCTTATTCACACTACTGAACAGAATCATTCATTGGAAACACATCAACTTCTTGATACCAAACATTAATAAATACAGAGCGTTTAATATATGTTTGCAATGAATTCAATATTCCAACACTCCCACTAATTTATTGAAACGAAATCTTCTCTAGAACAGAGCCCCAACTTCTTCCTGGAGTAGTGGAATTTCATCTTACATAAGGGCTTGGTGAAAATATCTGCTATCTGCTCGAAGACTCGATATACTGGATATCCATCAAATTTTTGTTATATTTTCCTCTGATGAAATAGAATTTAATGTCAAAATTTACTTTCCCATTGAGATATCGAAAAATTCTCTTCACCATTTTCCAATGATCTACTGTGGGATGTTCAAGATATTGACTATTCTTTGACATAGCAAATGATATATCAGGTCTTGTTCCTATTGAAAGATATATTAAACTTCCAATAGCTTCTCGAAACGGTACTCCCACTGCTTTTTCACCTTCTGTAGATATTGGGTGATACATCTATAGGCGTTGTCATTGATTTTGAATTGTTCATTCCGAATTTTTCGAGAATTTTCTGGATAAAATATGACTGGCTCAGAAATATTGAACCATCTGTATGTCTTGAAATCTGCAAACCAAGATAATAATCGAGACTACCAGATTTGATCCCGAATTCTTGTTGTAGGTAGTTCAAAATATCTTGTATTTGTTCGGATTTTTCAGCAGCAATCAGCCCATCATCCACGTATAGGGCTAATATAACGAAACCATTAGATTGTTTGAAAAATACACAGCAATCAGCGTCGGATACCTTGAATTCATATTTTTTCGAAAAATCTGTGAATCGGTTATTCCATACACGTGGGGCTTGTTTCAGACCATATAAACTTCTATTCAGCTTGCAGACTCGATCCGTTCCATCTTCAAAACCATAAAGTTGCATCATATATATCTCTTCTTGTAGATATCCATATAAGAACGCAGTCTTGATATCAAATTGAGATAAATGCCTTTTTCTTTTAGCTGCTATTGACAATATTGTTCTGACAGAGTCAAATTTGACAACTGGATCATAGTCTACTTCATGCTTTTGTGCATACCCTTTCACGACTAATCTAGCTTTGAACAGATTTCGATTTTTTTCAGGTTTCTTCTTGATTTTATGCACCCATTTATTCGAGATGGCTTTTCTTGATGGTGGTAGGTCTGTGAGAATCCAAGTTTCATTTTTCTCCAATGGAATGAGTTCTTCTTCCATTGCTTGATCCCATTCAACTGAATTTTCTGAAGAAACAGCCTGTTCAAACGTATTTGGTTCATCTTCTGTTAAACGAGCTGCTGCTTGGATCAAACCCACAAAGGTTTGTGATGTTTCACTCAACTGTCGACTTCTCAAATTATACATTCCACTGGATTCTCCTGGACTTCCATTGTAGTTTCTCATCTCTTCCTGAGATTTTTCATTCAGATCTTCTTCTGATATGGTTTCTGGCTTTTCAGACTGTATTGCCCTATTTTGTCCTTCAATGTTAGATGATACAGGGGACAATACTACCAATTGTTCATCTCTTGTATCCCGAAACTCCTGATAGTCTGGATTCTCTATCTCGCTTTTATTTTCGTTGAAGACTACATCTCGACAAATCTCCACCTTATTTTAACCGAACCAGACACGATAACCTTTCACGCTTTCAGGATATCCAACGAAAATACCTTTTCTACTTTTCGGATCCCATTTCTCTCGTTTTCCTTTAGGAATATGTATGTATACTTCTGTTCCGAATACACGCAGAATATTCAAGTCTCCAGATTCTCCACACCATAGTTCATATGGTGTTTTACCAAAAACTGTACTAGTACCTGTTCTGTTCAGAATGTATACATCAGAATTTATCGCCTCAGCCCATAATCTTTTCGTTAATTGACTGGAATGCAGAAGAGTTCTTGCCATTTCAACTACTGTCCTGTTTTCTCTTTCTGCGGAGCCGTTTTGTTTAGGGGTATAAGGTACACTGCGCTGATGGATGATTCTTCAGTAGTGAATTCACTTCATGATTACAGAATTCTCTTCCATTATCTGATCTCAAAACTTTGACTGGATATTCATTGTTTGACATAAATGTCAAAAATTGTTTCATCCTTTCTTTGACTTCATTCTTATGTTTCATGAAGTGAACAGATCTATAGTGGGTGAAATCATCTTTGAAAAGAAGAAAATATTTTTATCCACCAAGAGAATCTTCTTCCATGGGACCACATATATCGGAATGTTGTTTTTCGGAATAGGTGATCTGTTCTGCCTTCCGTACAAACAACCACTGCAAAATTGATTCTTTGGTCTGGAGGTGAATTCGATTCCTTTTTTCTTCAAAATTTGTATCACCTAATTCATATTCTGATGTCCAATACGTTCATGCCATAACTTCAGGATGTCCTCTTGATTTACTTTTGCCAAATACGTTTCTGGCATTAAAACTTCGGAATCCATTTGATATAATTTATCGATTCGCCGACCTACAGCAATCACAAAACCATTTCTCAGGAATTCACATCATCAGATTGAAGAGTCAGGCCTTTTTCTAATGCTGAACTGTCGGAGAACAAGTTCAAGGATATTTCCGGAACATGAAGAAGATTGATAAGCTGCTCTCTTCCAATGGCCTTCTTTTTTGCAGTAATGACATATCCCTGGTTTCTTCTTCACATAATTGATCCTTGTATCATTATCCTGGTTCTTTCCGATGAGAGCATTCTTGTCGTCTGTAACGACTAATTCTTGCATTTGTAATCGGGATTCTTCCGATAACAGTCGAGAAGTCAGATTTTTCATCTCCATCTTCTCCAGTAGACTCCCAAGCCGTATGAAAATGATTCTGTTCTGGCATAGTCATCAAAATCTTCGTTATCATCATTGAATCAGATATATTTTCTCCCATCAAACATAACTTTTGTCGAATATTTTCTAGTTTAGCTAAATGCGTAGACATGCTGTCATCCTCAGATTTCTGGTACTTGTAGAATTCAGCCTGCAGTTGATGAATACTCGCTTCGGGATTGTATTCATGCAGTTGACATAGTTTATCCCACATTTCTTTACTGGTATTACGATTCATCAGGTGTATCAATATCTTGGTGTCGCTACTCGACACTATTACTTTTTGAGCTTCATTATCGCCATTTTTCCATTTCTCGGCTTCTTGTCCTATTTCAAGTGGTTCCTTCTTTTCTCCTGACACAATTTCCCATAATTCGGCTGCCTTGAGATATATACTGATGAGGAACTTCCACGGGCCCCAATTATGATCTTTCAATTTTTCTATTTCTGTTAATTCGACTTCCATAGCTGCAGATATTTTAGAACAGATTTAGGTTGATACTTCAGAACATGTCTGGGCCCATAACCTGTTGAAATAATTGTAAATTTTCAGATAAAAACTTCGGACAGAATATTTTTGGCAACTTCAAAAATATTTTTTTATTTACACTACTGAAACATTAATAAATACAGAGCGTTTAATGTATGTTTTCAATAAATTCAATATTCCAACAAAATGGAACACCCTATATATTTTTACAGATTTTGAAAGAGCTTGTTATCTTGAATTCATACATAATGAGTTGAGTGTGAAAGAAATTGTAAAAACGGAGTTTTTTCATTATTGGGCAGAAAACTATTTAGATAAACTGACTAATGTTGTTTGTATGCATAGTAATGAGTTACAACGTAAAATTCACTAATAGTGCAATTTAGAATGGTTCAATCAAGTGAAGAAGAGTGTATTGAAATTTTAATGATGATCGGTTATGGTGATTGTAAAATTTATTTCCGTCAATCAGAATTCGACACTTGGAGAACAAAAGAGTACTCGTTCTCACAATTTTTTTCACAATCTGTACAAATATATATTCAATTGAAGAAGTTGATAGCATTACCGGTTAAACCGGAAGTATATTATCAACAAAAAAATGTACATCAGATGCATTTTGTTCCATTGCACTCCCTGCAAATTTTCATGAATATCGTACTTTTCGTTCGAAAGATATTTACTTGGTTGCATACTTTATCCCAACTCTGTATGAACACATGCTGTTATTGTATAGTTGAATCTGTCAAAATTGTTTATTCTGCTCACTTTTTATGACTTCATGGCTATAGGATAGGTATGAAAGATACGAATATACACGTATTCATACGAATATAATGATACGTATGGAACTAAATTGAAACGTATTCGTATATCACATTCGATTACTCTTCTTCAGATATCCAATTGTATACATACCACTAGATAGTTCATCACAAGAGCAACAATCTGAAAAATATAATGAATTTAGGATGAAATAGATAATGCACAAGTGAGGTACCGTAAAATGGGACTACTTTGGACCGATTTCGAACTTGTGTGGACTTTTTAGTTGGAACTTCGGCGATGCCATCAATTTTTTTTGTAAGATAACATATTCTCACTACGTTCTCATCTTGACATTCAATGTTTTTGATATATCTATCAATTTTTTATGTTGAAAAGTGCCAGAATGAACGAAGAGGGGTGGCAAAATAAAATTGAAATGAACACCTAATATGGAAATTTCATAAACACCTTCAAGCCGTATAATGGACCACTTCATCCTCTAGTGGAATAATGAAATTACTTCACTCCAGTATTGGGATGATGAAAAATACAATCTCACATCGATCACATTCCACTTATTATTCATCTTTATTAATTTACATTTATATTCATTCTTTACCACAACTATATATATTCATAGTTATATTAATTTTTCAGCTTTTTGTGGGATTTTCTCTCCTCGTTTCTGGAATATATAGCAGAAGTTATTGAAAATTATTTCAATATATTTGTAGTGAGGACAGATTTTGTGATCTGCGCCAAAATGCCCCTCAGCTTGAAATTGAATCTTTAGATACCTAACAGAGAAATTCTCTATTTGTCAGTGACACCGTTTTTTTGAAAAATCTGGTATCTGAAGGTTTAATTTCAACCGCAGTGACATTTTGGGGCAGATCATAAAATTTGTACTCACTACAAATATATTGAAATGATTTTCAATAACTTCTATACATTATTTTTCAGAAACTAGGAGAGAAAATCCCACAAATGGCTGGAAAATGAATGTACCACCTCCGCGAAAAACTTACAGACAGTATTTAACATTCATATTCTCTGACATTTTTTCCCTCTTTGAATATTGCCAGGATAAAATAGATGAGAAATCCGACCATTTCGGAAAATTCTGAAATTTCTCTACGAATATTCACTATTCATTCATTCGGAGGCAAAAAAACAGAATTATAACATATCATGAGCTTTTTCATGACCAACATGACATTTCGGCTCTGGACTGTCATCATCAAATAAGATCCATTTTTTGGAAGCTTTCCGTGTCCCAGAAATGATGACGTTTGAAAGTTGTCTAAAGACATATCGTTATTTCCATATAAACCGAATTCCTATCTCGGAATCAATATATCTTCTAACATTCTATCCAAACTTTAAACGTTTCCATTTTGATGAATATCCAGGGAAACACATTCGTGAAAAACCATATATCATATAGTATACTTGGTAGAAATACATCAATGGTATGTTCTCAATGAATAATTCAATATTGTCAGAATTGATTGGATATCAATGGATATCCAGAGGCGACGTGATTTTATAGAAAATTGTGCTCCCAAGTCACTTTCTGAGATACCTTATAATCATCAATATCAGTGTTCAAAATATCAAATAGAGTTTCGTTCAAGAAATAAAAGTGGCTTGAGGCGTTTTTTGAAATTGTGAATTGAAACTGATTTCAAAGTTGGAATCAGCGAATTGTACAATTCAATTGCGTTGTATGTAAATGATTTCTGATACACGGCCGTTGAATGTCGTGGTATAGCTAAGGAATCAGTTTCTCGTATATTGACTGTATGTAACTGATGACGGAATATATGTATACTTTTCAAGTACAATGGAACTGACGTTTTCAGCAGACGATGAACAAAAATGAGACAATGATATTCCCAAAATAATTCATTATTCAGCCAATTAAGTGCACGGTAAGAGTGGCTGATGTGATCATACTTTCTGAGGACATAAATGAAACGACAGCAGGTGTTTTGTATTCTCTGCAATCTTGTTTTAGTAATTGAATAGGAATACTGAAGTATTGATAACACAATGGTTTCGCACAATTCCTCCATCAAAGTGAAATTCAAAATAGATTTGTTGTTAAATGATAAGTACGACTGAAGAATTCATGTGGCTCTTGAATATGAAATCAACATCTTATATCAGACCGAGATTCTCACCTTCGGTAACTGGTGGTATGAGAACATTGTCAATGTGAAAATTAATGTTGGCCTCAAAGTCTTCATAAACTTGTTTCGAGCAGAATAACAAAAATTTAGATTTTTTAATGTTGAGTTGCAAAACATGTCTCTTACGAAAGATCTTAAAGCGTAATTGTTCAATCTTTCAACTGCGGTAGATGATGGCAGCTCAGAGCCGAAACGTCAGATTGATAAGTTCATAGCTTCACTTTGTATGTAATCACTATCAATGGCAGTTTTCAGCATTTTCCTGTAGGTACATCTCCTGAAGAAGTGATTTATTTCAGGAATTTCCCTGGCATTTTGTGGCGATGATGGTGGATGATTTAGCATAGTCATCCTCAAATATCTACATGTCTAACATTCACATATAAAATAAATATAATGCAGTTCAATCAACTGGCTCGAATGGCACGCAGCATCATATATGGAATGACATCAAATGTTCCAAATGAAATGTATACCAAATGATGTAATGTGTTTTTCTTTTCTGCTTTGTGTGATTATATTTTCCATTAATAGTATAAGACTGAGCTCCCACTACTGAGAACTCACCAAGATCATCTTAACATAACCCACCTTATATATCAATGTAACATCTATCTTGAATAGGCGAGAAGCTGTTATATTTGTTTCTAACGACAATACCTATCTGGTAAGAAAAATGTTTCACCTGAAAATCAACCACCCGATTACTTTTTTCATCATGAACCACGAATTTGCACTCACAAAGTCATCAATTTCACTAGATACATTCTCAATATCATTCAAAATGGAAGCTGTTCCTTTCGCCTGAAATGGAAAATATCTCATCAAAATTCATGGGCTCATAATTTTTTCAGATGTAGGTGATAGATGGAGAATACCTCGTGATCAATAACCAAAATCTCCTACTAGACCTAATGGATTCCACATATTTTTTGACATCGATTCCTCTACCAATCATCATTTTTTTTGAATTGATATTTCAGCATTTTATTATCGTAGTGCTTTCTCGAAATATTGTTAGAGCATGAAAAAAATACGACGTTTCATGATTTGATACTGGCATTATTATTCAATGAAGATTTTTGTTCTTTGTTTCGCAGTTCCTCATTGTAGTTATCAGATCTCAATTGCTATAAAACGCACCCAGTTTCTGATGAAATAGCGTTTGCTATATCTTCACTGGAATACTGAATGTATATGCAGGTTAAACAAGTATTTGGATCAGCATAGTAACCCAAAATTGATCCACAGTCAGCTTTTTCAACAGTCAACATTCAACAAGTAACTTATGGAGGAGGATAATTTCTCGAGAACCATCTCAACACGAACACAGAGAATGATAATACTTCTTAAAACTTGTGTTTTCATGATTATGATCTGCTTGATCTGATGAACAACTTTTCCATTGTTCTGATTGTGCTGCTCTCAAATAGCCTAAAGAGTTACAAGAACTATACATAACAGACAAAGGCTAATAGTTGATCAGTAATAGATATGGATGCCTCAAAATGAAAATTATATCAGGAGAGAGATGCGCTAAAACCAATTGATGATATCCGATATCAGTCTTGAGAATATCTTTCAGTTGCTCGTTCTGAAATCAACTATGAAACGATGAACTTTGCAGGACAACTACCTTTCTTCAGGAAACATATAATCATCGTATTTTTTGTGTTCTACTTTTATGTACACAATAAATGTTGATACACCTAATTTGTTCTGGCATCGTTTTGATCATTCTACAGAAATCACAATATTTGAAGGTTTATTCAATAAATCGATGAATAATTCAAAAAGTGATCAAGAAAATACAGTCGACGTAACGTCTTTGAGTGGATTCTCTCTCATTTTTCAATCAGTTGATAATTTGTTAATCCACCCCCAGTGAATAATATGGTTTCATATCCCGTGAAAACTGCTGTCGAAGTAATATACCTACAACTTTAATTCAAATCTGAGGAGAGTTCCAGAAGCCGTTAGTAGTCTTTATACTATTTCAAGTCCTCATGTTCACTTCATCTATCAGCAAAAATAGGAAATCGTGTCTTTGTCCTCCTACCTTCTCAGTTGTATCCTCATTCCATAATAATAAGATGAGAAAAAATATTTCAGAATTTTAGCAATATAACGTACATCCAGGAATTATATATATAGGGTGATGGTCGCGGTTTTTGCTGAATACCTCTTCAACAAGTCATAACTGACTTGACAGAACTGAACTATTTCGAATAAATACCTTCATCTTTCAGAAATGGAGAATTTTTAGGGGTTATCAGAAAAAGATAATCATGGTTTATGCTGATTACCTCTTCAGACAGCCATGAACTAACGTGACAAAGCAGCAGTATTTTGAAAGAATCTGTCAGTATATTTCCGAAACATATGTACTGGTAGAGAATGGTTTTTATCCAAGTATTCATCCCAATATCTTTCAATAAATATAAGATGAATACCACCAGAGTCAGAAATACTCCAAGAATAGTCAACAAAGCTGGCACTGCAAAGATTGTAACAAGTTCTTCTGTTAGGATATGCAATTCATAATATTTTCGGCGCAGGTACTCCAGAGCTTCAATTAAAATCTCTTCATCAGACCTGAAAAATAATGCAATATGAAGTCTTTCGATGAGACAATAAGTCAACGTAATGAACTTTGGAATGACTGAAAGAAGATAACCAATAATTTCATTTGATGTTCGTGAATTCACTGTTATTGGGAAGGTGACAATGCGAATATGATATCTGGTGCGGGCATTTTTAAACTCACTTCTGGAGTGCATGTAATCAGCTGATGTCTTGGATGAAATTCCAGGAATTCATTGTGACTTATGGATCGAAGAATTGAAACACAGCGAACTCTAAACTCGAAAATTAGGTCTATATATTTTTTTATAGGGAAACATATTCTGTAGAAACTTTAACACAGAACAGGATGAATGATAACGCACTATTTATATTTGAAAATCATTGAATCAATAATACTAGGCATCATTTGCGGTTCGAAGGAGAGTCATAAAGTGAATTTAGTTCATAGAAACTCACAAAACAGAACAGGATAAGCGATGATTCAAAGCCCGAACAGTCTAATGGTGAAAGCAATATGTGATGAAAGACTCAGCAGAATTCAGATGATTAATACAACAGAATTATAAGTTACTCGTAAACGTCAAAATAAACGTCAACAAACCATGAAACCACAAGTCGGCCATTTTGTTTTGAAAACAGCGCCCTCATCGGTTAATCACCTTCCATGATACTATAACGAGTCAGTTATAGTATCATGATCACCTTCCCAATTTCATCTCATTCACGCAAATGTCTGACACAAAAGATAGTATTTGAATGATAGGAAAGATATGTTATTGTTTCTATATGAATTCGATCGCAACTAGTTATCATGAATCCATCATGAAATATTGGAAAAGGTATGTTGCTGTTACGGAAAACTTCAGTTAATTTTAAGGCTGGTTCATGCAACGTTCATTATAATTACATTTTAATTATATTATAATTATATTATCATATGTAATACCACATGTGATAATATTTTGCCGGAAATATTCGGCGATTGTTACGACAGCTTGTTGCCTAGTAATTTCGCGAATGTCATTTTTATCAAAACTACGAGCCGTAGGCGAGTAGTTTTGAATAAATGTCATGAGCGAAATTAAAGCAGCAAGCTGGAGTATGACAATTGACGAATATTTCCAGGTAAAATAGTATCACGAGTTGTATTCGTATGACTATTTCATGATTGAATGAGACAATATAATATATACCAAATAGAATCATTATAATGTATATTCCAACTCAAACTAGGTAGAAGTTAATACAATAAAGAACATGATAATGTTAGTAATGATATACATAATTCAATTACTTGGAAATTAACTACTTATAGTTATTCACAATGTGGAATGTACAATTTTGATAAATAGTTTTATTGTAATCATCTTGCAGATGGTTGTTCTCAGAAGAATCAGTTGGTTTCATGGCTGTATTGATTCCGGTGCCCCTCATATTACTCACTAAACGTGAATGATGTACTGAATCGAGCTGCAAATATGGCTTTATCGATTGGGCATTAGCATGGCCAGTAATCTTAATGTGTTCTTGTTCATGGACTCCATTCTTTGCCAGAGAAGTAACAGTGGAGGATCTATGGGAATGATTGGTAATTTTAATTTTTTTTGTATCAAGGCCAATTTTTTCTGCCGAAATTCGTGTCCACTTCGCTAAAGAATTTATTCCCAAAGGCATATTCTTAAACCACGCTCCATGTTTCCAATTAGGATTGACGGTAAGAAACAGTCTATCAGTTTTTATGGAAACCCCCCTCTTTTCAATCATCTTTCTGACTAGGCGAACAGGGCATTAACTCATATTTTCAGAGTTTGGTATCAACCATTTGCTATCTGTACAATTTTGGACCCCACCTTGTCTTGTTTTCGAGAAAATTGGGTTGTATTCTATTCTTTCAGTAGAATTCCCTTCATTATCAGTTTCCCACTTGAAGTATGTTATCTTACAATTTGCTGCTTCATTTCCTCTCCATGCCAATTCAAACGCACATATATGGAATACCTAAAACAATTTTAGATTAGAAATAGTAAACAACTATGAAGACTTTGTATACATGAACTGGTATCCAATTCGAATAAAATAAATTGACCATGAGAAGATTCAATCTTCAATATTAGGTGACATGTATAACTATAAAAAAAAAAATCTGGCCGACGGGTTTGAACCCACGACCTTCGTATTTAGCAGCCGACGACCTTACCAACTACGCTACTTCGTTGTCTTACCAATTATTCGTTGGCCACTGTTATAATATATTCGGTAATCGAAAGATATTATTTCGGTAAAGAATTTGAATTGATGTATTGTCTGACCGTGCCCAAATACAAAATATCCCCATCATTAGGTATCTCATAGGAACGTACCTTTCTTTGTAATCCATCTGGATTATCTTCATCCCACGCAGAGGCCATATCTTGAATTTCCTTTATTGTCAAAGTTTTGGCACTTTGTATTCTTTTAGTAGGATTGTTTTGTAAAAGTTTCCTTTTAGCGTCTCGCGCATTTCTAGCTTTGAGAAAGTCCATATCGGAAAATGGGTCGAATGAAATGTTGAATTCGTTGTAGTACTTCTCTTGAACTAATTTTGCGGTGGTGTTCCACAAAGCCTTAACACAACTTTCCATGTAATCTTCGCCATTCCTTTTTCTCATATTGAAGGCCAAGTCTTCCAAAATTGTGCTGATTTGTTTGACTGGAGTAGTTGAAACAAACTCATAATTTCTCAACTTACAGAAGTCCATAAACTGGTGCCATATTGATGCGCGTGTATTCTGCGGTGTAAGAATGGTGAGGGTTTCTCTAATCTCTTTGAGAGAATCATACCCGAACCGTTTTTCTTGATTCATCATATAAATAGGTATTTAGGTAGGTATTATTCTTTTTCAATAATCGTCCAACAAGAATATTCTCAATTTGACACAAAATGTCACAGTAACCTGCGAATTATGTCAATATATAAATAAAGTGATTTGACCAACGCAATCTTGACCAGACACGGAGTCAAAAAATTATCGCTGAAAAACGAGGTTGGTTGGTCACGTGTGGGTTAATTCGGCTTCTGTATTGGCAGAGCAAGTCTGATAATTTTTAGTAAACAAAAATATTCGCTGTAATACAGGGAATACCGTGAAAATGGGCGATTCTGATTGGTTCTCGAAAACAAGAGTGGAATAGTCACCAAGAAAAACTTCCCGTTCATGCAACACATTAACAGCGCATCAGTGCATGCTTATTGAGACTCTTCAGATTTTTACCATGTGTTATATTTGAAATTCAACGAATTGTGGAATGCATCTGTATGTGTTTGATAATCAATCTTTGTCTTCACAGCGTATTGGACTTTTGTTATCTTCATTGATTATGTCTTTGCTTGTATTGGTTCGAAAGAAAAGGTCACGAAACCGCAGATTTTGTGTAAGGAGAAGTGACAGGAATTCGATTTCATGCTCTATGTCTAGCAAATGACATCCTGGCGCATTCGAATTAGCTGTTTTCACTACGAATATAATGTAATTATAATGCATAGTTGAAAGTTGGCCAACTTTTAAGTGGACTAATGTAATGAAAATGCACTAATGCATTGCATGAACTCGCCGCATCAGTATTAGCGATTCAACTTTTCTTAATCATAATATAATTAAAATGTAATTATAATGGACGTTGCATGAACCAGCCTTTATCGTTGCGTATCATAGAAAATGTTGGATGTAATAATAATAATCGTTTATTTCACATACATGGTCGAAAAAAATTTTATATATACTCGGAAAATAGGCCTACGCAAAAAAGAGCTGAAAAAAATCTAGTTCAGCCCCTTCAAATCAATATAACAAGTATATCCATCTATGTATGGAATGACATATTACTGAAATTAGGAAGTACAGGAGAGAGATATACGGGTTATTGGTGAGTGACTGCGACAAACTTCAGGAGGTGATTCTGCATGTGAAAATAATGACAGTTTGTCACCAAATTGGCCGCAATTTTGTCCGTTTTTCGAGCTACAGGCTGTTGGACGTTTCTCAGAAGTTGATTCAATTATTATAATGGAAACCGGTTGAGATATTCGAAGAATTTTGGTGGGTTTCAAGAGGTACTCGTTGCGCATGTTTTGACATGCAATTGAGAATTTGATGTCGGACGGGTCATGATCTCAATTTCATTGAAGGAAAAATTACATGCCAAGAAAATAAGCAAAACTACCTCTTGAAACCCACCAAATTATATTTGCATATAAAACTCGACCGGTTTCAGAGCAATGAATGAATTGTCAAATCTTAATAAAAATTTAACACCCCGTATATCGGAAAACGAAGCGTTCGCGGAGAAAGCAAACTGTCACTCCCTGGAGTCTGTCTCGTATAATTGAACAATCTTTCATGGGGAATTCAATTGATTGAAGTAATACAAAGTGATCGCACCAAAAGTAATGCCATCTGTCCCCGCCAATGAAGCTAATAGCTGTCGATTCAGCACATTTTCTCAAGAAACCAGTTGTATTCTTTCGTTTTTGATGTCTTTCAAATTGCAAACCATTCGAATATAGTCCACAGTATTGACTTGCGTTTTTCAATAAATCGCGTTCCGCTTTCGAATTCAAAATTATTGAGAACACAAACGTAACAGCTGAAATGGTCAGAACTCAATTGTCTATTCGAATCGTATTTACTTTATGAAATAGCCAGTCATCAATCTTCGTACTTGGACGATTTACTATTTATTTTCCTATTCAAATTCACAGAGTGAAATGATATTATCAGAGAACAAATGCACACTAAATCTGAATATCATCTGCCTGTTCAAGCCACGCAGGGCTTATTTATAAAATAAGAGTAGCAGCGTCAGCGCTGAGAATTCTAATATGAGAAAAATTTATCATTGCTGACATTGCTTTTCCCATGAATTCAAATACTAAGAAGTCGTCATCAAGTGATCTGATACTTTCATGATTCAGGATATTTTACAATATAACAATAATGACGGTGACGATTACGTATATTTTTGCTGCTGTCAGTCTGATTCACAATTGTCACCTTCATGAATAGATGTTACTGGCACCTTGAAATGTTCTATGCAAGGCCATTTTTTTTAATAATGGTGCATTATGATAACAGCATATTCGCCATGCAGTTATCGATTTTCAGTCACATCGTTACCGAATTCTTTTCGAGTTTCATTTCACACAAGTACTCATTTCATCTGATATCATGATTGATAAAAAGTTAAGTGAAGAGTAAAAGAATAGTTTGTCAGCTCTCGAACCTCGTTCCAAGTGTTAAATTCTTCATTTCAGTTACTTCATGGAGGGATCCTGAGAGTTATAAATTGTTATAGATATTTACATACCTGAGAGATTGACTCATTTCCACCTTAGGTAACTTCCTGACTTTCGATTGCTGTTTCCAAATGCGCACAATGATCCTGAGTTCTCTGTTAATCCATCTGAATCTCTCTCGCATCACTAATATCGTTCCAGAAAATTGTAGAACTACGAAATTGGTAGTGAACATCGGAAGAATGTAAGCGATGACTCCGTTAAAATTTCCCAATGATGCTGTCGTAGTGGGTGAAAAACAAATTACATCCACTATTAAAATAGTCAGAGAGTAAAATGTCAGTATCCACGATGAGACCAGACTGAAAATCTGTATTTTTTTGTGACTGCTATCACAAGGAAGGTTTCTGAACGATTGTTTCATCGTTTTATCGAAATGGTGTATCTGATTCGACCATTCGATTATCTGCGAAATAAATTATCAAGAAATTTCTTTGGGAATATTCATCATATCCATCAGTAACTTCAATGAACAAAACACCAACAAATCAATAGATGACCATATCAAATTCCATTTCTTATTGAAAAATGCTAATTGTTTGAAGATAAAACTCACCTTTCCTGTGTAAATAAATCCGCAAATATTCGTTACAATACTGGTCAATACACTCTCGATTATTTCTAATCTATCTGCTACAACAAACAAAACGTCTCCTTCTACTTCCAAAGTGATGATTTCTGAGAGACTGAGATAGGTGAATATAATCAAGTAAAGTACTGAATATACGTAGCCAGTAATGCTTTTTTCGTAGCGACGATTTCTAACGCAGAAAGGACACATGCCGAATATTTTCGAAAAGCAAAACATTGGAGACAAGGATGTATAGATATTTTCACCCAACATTATTACGTCGGTGACATTTCTAGTGAGAAACTAACTATTTTTGTTAGACCATCAAAGGCAATCGTTCTTGGCACTGATATGACCGCGTGATAAATTCTCGAAGGCACCCAATGTTTCAAGATTTATTCCCTATAATTCTCGGTCATATGTTGAATTCACATCAGGGGAAATAACGAACATTTGTCAGAAAATAGTTTGAGGCATAGGACATTGATTATATAGCAAATAATGATTGACAACCCAACTCTGACCAGGTTCGAAGTGTGTAGGAATATGTTGGCAGTCGATCAGATTTCATTTCATGAACACCCATTTGTCTATATAAGAATGACTCGAAAAATAAAAAGCATTCGTGAAAAATTATCATTGTTAAATATTTTCAGTGTTAATTTCGAATGATTCCTTTGAATGTTTACTCAAATAACCTCGAAAAGGCGCATTCGATGGACTCATTGGCAAGCTGCCAATGAGCTTGATACGACTACTCCCATGAAATATCACATACTTCAGCAATAAATCTAGGAACATTCAGTTCCTAATTTTCTTCCTTCTTGTTGTTCACAAATACAGTGCGTCCATAAAGTAACGCATAAATTCATTTTCGGCCAGATAAACAATAAAATAAAAAATTTCTGGAATAAATCGATTTTTGATTCCCATCTACTATATTTTCAAATCATAATGGCGACCCTCCCTCGTGTGATGACGTCATCCTTTTTTCTAATTTCCGGATTGCCCTTGTTGAGCTAATTCCAAAAATGTATTCACGTGCTTCAAATTGGTACAGGGTAGCAAAAATGCAAAAAAAATATGAAAATTGTTTACGGGAAGTAATACTGTTACTGAATGTATTGAACAAATTGAATGGAATCAATCATGGAATTAATGTGATACACAATATTGTTAACAAAAATTAACAATAAATATGCCAAATATTTTCATTGTTCACGGGCTTGGATTACTAATGAAAGCTGTTAGATACAATTTTAAAAATGATGAAAGGGTGTTTTTGATGGTTTTCTAAAGTACTCGTATAGCAATGCGTAATTTCATATGGGCTTACTACTTTTATCTTTTATTCATTACTTTGTGAGTTATTTGGAATTTTTGCATTCTTGCCCACTCTGTACCAATTTGAATCAATGTATTGAACATTTTTGGACTTATCTCAGCAAGGGCAATCCGGGAATGTTAAGAAAAAATGGTGATGACGTCAACACGCGAAGGTGGTTCACCATGTATATCAGATCATAGTTTGGAAAAAATTGGAATCAAAATCTGGTGAATAAAAAAAAAGGAATTCTAATTGTATTGTTCATCAGGCCAATGATGAATTTATGCGTTACTTCATGGACGCACTGTAATTGTGATGTGACCAAATAGTATGATGCTTTGGAATATCAATTTAATGAATGTAGAAAACTTAGATAAGATATTGAAAATCGAACATTATCTGACATTGATTCATATATTTTCTGATAATGTATGATGAATATATGATGAAAAATGGGTGACTAATAACGTTCTATTCGTGTTTCCAATCAATGTAACATTATGAAATAGATGATCTTGATAATTTGTAGCATTCAAATATTCAGTTGAAGGCACACCACTAAATAGCTCGTTAATAGAGCAACAACCTAGAATGAAAAGAATGGAAGCAAACAAGAAAATGCTAATCTATATCAGCGTACCTTATAAAGCAAAGATTTGTCTATCGTGAACAAATTGCAAGCTGTTATTTCCGTTTTCATCTGTAATATCTGGTAAGAGAAGAGTTGCACCTGAAATGGAGTTACATAATTTCACATAAATCGAAGGTTACGTAAATTGGTTGATGTCTTGAATTTCCTATTCAACAAGAGATGGCATTACCGTTCGCATGAATGCAAGTGACGTGAAATTCTTCAAGCTTGAATTATTAAATCTAAGAAAGTAATCATTTGATACTGCGACAGTTTTTCCCCTAACATATTTGTATCCGACCACTTTGTGATACATATTCGAATAGGATTTTGTGACTTTTAGGAGTGTTCAACCCCTTGGGGAGTTGGAACTAGATTAGTGAGGAATTTTTCAACTGGTCCGGTCACTGAATGTTGCGTATTCTTAAGGATTAAGGGTGTGTGCTGGAGCATCTGTCAAACACTTGCTCACACCTCTCTTCTGGAAAACGGGAACTGTATAATCATCAGTACGCTAAAAACTATAACAATCTTTATATTATGGCCAGAAAGACTCGCCATAGACTATGTTCAGCCGACCGTTTAGCAAATCTAAGCATTTTATTCCGATTACTCATTGAAAGATGGAATTCAATATAAAAAAAGCTGATTGGCATTCTATTAGTACATCGATTTTTGAGAATTTTTCAGAAGAATTGAAGAATATTTCCAAAACTAAACATGCTGTGATTATGAAACAGTGATGTAAATACAAGTAGTTCAAGATGAGAGAAATTGAAATCTGATTATCCATGAAGAATATTCCTGGGTCTTTCATCCTCAAATCAGCCCTTTTCGATATTCTATTCTTCTTCTCTTTCATATGTCGATACTTGAACGTTGTGATCCAACGTCCGATAAATCGAAAAGTAAAGAGAGGGAGTTTTTAAAATGGACTCCGAACCATTTCTGGAGTATCAAAACTACCGAAGCGACGTCAGGGTTCGAATCATGAACTATGATAACTTTTTGAAAAATTATCAGCCGTGACAGAGGGTTTGAACCTCAGACGAATAAAATAATGAACAAATAATAAACCAAAGATATGGTATTATATAATATTCTCTATTAGATCAAGCTTATTTTGATGTGCCATTGACAATTATTTTTATTCGATTCCAGTTGATAGTGTGAAATTATTTACTCGAATCAATTGTTTAGAGGAGTGTATTGGTTCATAAGTGTGATAAAACAAGAGACTCCGTTTTAACTCGTTCTTTGAATATTAAAAATTGGTAAACACTACTAGTTGGTCCAGCCAGTATGTACATAATTCCGCGTTGTGTTTTGTGTATATCACAGATCGATTCCTGTAATACTTTGTCATGATTATATTCCATGGATTGACCGTTGCTGAATAATTGTTGAGAGATATTTTTTATATTATCTTCAATCATTATCTTTTGAATTTCCTTCTTCTACACTTCATCTGGTGGGGACATCCTACTGATAAAATATCAGCATCATCAAGTGAATCACCTTATACAAACAAAATACTATTGGCTCGCGACACATATTTCATGCGATGGGTTTGTGAGGTTGAGATCACTGGCATTTATCGAGAATTTAGGTGAATGAAAACTGACATAGGTTGTCGGAAAAAAAAATAAATATTCCTATCGAATAATATTAATGCGATTCTACTTACCAAATCATTGATATCCTCAGACAAACATTCAATTTGGTGTAATATCATCACAGTTTCCTTCGCCTTCATGAAATGAAAAAAAGTCATTATTAGTTCCGTATATATGATATTTTTCCGCTATTCATCACTTGAGGTTTCAATAGTGATATATTTCATAGCATCCGAGATTTCCATTCTGTCGACCAAGAAACACTGACGAATCTGTGAGAGGGGTGGTAGGGCAAGGGAGACATGCCTCTTATAGTTCTGAATAGCTGATATTGGTTCAACAACCAGTGCTCATCTTCACTTCTTTCGTGCTTGATATTCGAATAATTGTTCGTTGAATAAAAATTTGACCGAAAATAGGTGAAAAACCAGCTGGGTCATTTTTTTAGATAGGCTTCAAACATTGAAACAAACGAGAATAATTCAATAGTGTTCTTACCTCTGTAGACAAAAAGGAACTTGCATATGAAATTGTCGATAATTTCAAGGCATTGATGAATAAAACGAAAACACAAAATAATCTGAACATAATGGTTTGTTTCCAAGTAGTTGTCTCCAGGCCTTCGACCAAGAACATAACATACAACAGCAAACAAAGGAAACATTGCAGGATAGTTAACAGTGATGTGACGGAAAAAATTGCGTTGAGCCTTTCAGTGAGACTGTGTATGTGATAGTGTCTGACCCGAAGTGTTTCCAGAATATCGAGGAATACATATTCATCAGATCTGGAACAAAATGATAAGTTATGAAAGGAACAAAAGATTACTCCAACGAGAACGAATTACTTATCAATAACGAAAAAAACAATTGTATGTTATCAACAACACCATAGATACGCTCCGTATTGATAATCAACACATTACATGTAACACCACTGTGATTGACATGGACAACTCAAGTAAATTATCATCAATAACATATGCCATGCAACATATAAGAGTACTGAAACACAACGTTGACCAGAATACTCTACTGACAGTTCTTTACGCCAATTTCTATTCAAGAATGAAATTTGGCATAGCGACGTGGGGAGGAGGCAGAAAAAAGTGATGAGGATAATTTTTGACTCGAAAGTAGATGGCTCATGCAGAGGAGCTAAAAAGTAATAATATGTTAACGGTACCAGCAGTGTATATATACGAGAACATTAAGTTTCTTGTCACACATGAATGTTACTTCGACAGTTTCAAAACGCAAAACCCACGAACACAACACCAGATCTAAATACGACTATAATTACCCTATTCATAAGAAGAGCATTTTCGAGACAAGTCCACTGTACTATACTATCAAGTTTCGTAACAATCTTCCTCAAGAGTTAAAAAATATACAGAGTACGAGGGGATTGTTAAGCTCGGTGCGGAACTACTTGTGTCTCATGGAGCCTTACTCCATCAGCGATTTTTTTTATTACTCAATTTTAACTTATAATTTCTAGCATTATCTCGCTGAATCATTTTGGTCACAACGACAGCTCTTTATTCCATCTCGCATTTCAAAACACAATTATCACAAACATTTCACGCAAAAGCAAAGCCTTACAAATGAATAACGTCCCTCTATCAATGAACTCACGTCGTCACATCCTTGATCTCTCTCTCTCTCTCTCTCTCTTTCACCCTCGTTTTTTTTTCTTCATTTCAGAAATTGAGACCTGTCTTTGTCGGATATTCTCAAAAATCTCATCATTTTTTCCAGCTCTATGAAAATATTCGAGAACATAGAGGGTGTTATGTCGGGGCCAGTTTTAAGAACAGTACATCACTATCTGCAAATTCGAAATTCATACCTCTCGATTGAGGATGAATATATCATTTGGTTTTCATGAAGAGCTACACCGGATAGTAGAGATAGTAGTTTTTAGGAGGCTTCCAACTGAAGATATTGATAGAAGTCCGAAAAGGGGGATCGCTTGTTCGTCTCTTCCAGCTCCATAAAAAAATGTGACGTGATACAGACGGTCGTTCCATTTGCAATCTCCGGAAAAATTCACAATTTTTAAAACCACTGTCTGCAAATTTGAAATGCATAACATCCGACTAAACATGGAGAGGGCAAACTATATAAATTCGTAACGAAAACTAGCCTTATCAGTAAAATTTCTAGAGGACTTTGAAATTTGACTATGTCCGGAATGAGGGATCGAACACTCATGCTGTTATGATACCGGGTGTCTCACAGCTTTTAGGCCAGCATATATCTCAGTTATTTGCAGAAAAGAAAATTGAAAACAGAATATGTGTCGTAGGAGGTCATAAGCTCGTACATGCAGCACAGCAAAATCCACCTCCTGTCAAACAACCCCCAAGACTTTGGTTTGGTTCAACTTTTTGAGAATATCTCCGTATCTGTATTCAGATTAGAAGGTATCGCCTCCTAGATAAAAGTCTCTCCCATATTCACAGCGTTTGTCAATTCTCGAATGGTGTTATAATTTCCCCTATACGGAGCTTTTTATTGAAATGATACTCAACTAGTACCCTTTCCATATTATTGTCCATCGGCAACACAATTGAAATTCCTATTTCTTCACATTTCAAGTAGTATATATTCCAAGTATATCTGGTTCTATAATAACGATGCTCTAACGAGAAAGTGAGCTGGGTAGGTGTTATACTTCCTAATCAACTACATGGTATTGCATCCCCAATGCGATTCGAACTGATTGATAGATATATCATGAGGAACTATGAAAATAATGTCTCAAGCCAGAGTATTCTTCATCATCCGCTATACTTTTGTTTTAATTTCAAATCGATTGGATGATCTGTTGATCAGTATCATTCTTGAAAACTCACCTTGAGGCATGATGGGAACATTCCACAAACCGTTTCTTTTTTATCATATCAGAACTCTTCTTCCAATTCCGTGTCAAAACACTGAGTTCTTTATTGAGCCATCTGAATCTTTCTCTCATCACCAGTAGAGATCCAGAGAATTGCAATATGACAAACGTTGAAGTAAACAAAGGAACAGTGTAAGTTAGCACTCCGTTTGTATTTCCTATGGATACTGTAGTAGGAAAGAAACCGATGAAATCTATAATGAAGGTGTGTGAGCTGAGGAGGAAGGCGATCCAGGATGATACCATGCTGAAAGTCCTCATTCGTTCATGGCTTCTATGATAACCTACATGAACAAATTGTTCCTCTACCATTTTGTCATGTGTGTGTACGTCATTCGTCCAATGTAATATCTGAAATTCACGAATAGATACTCAAAAAAACTGTCTTCAGATGTATTTTCAATATCAACAATACTCAGAGATATGATGTTGACGAATCGAACGAAACGAACAATCGAGAATTGAATAGTTTGAAAAGTATTTTCATGAACCAAAACCCAGGTCCTCTTCCATACACTCGATTATTCGATTTGCTGACTTGACTATCATTGAATTGTTCCGGTTCGCTGAGTTGCAACGGTTCATAGAACCATGATATCATTTTATGTATCAATTGGTTGACATAAATACGGTCTGACCATAATAAATCCTGGAGAATATCTCGAAAAATACTAAGCCAATTCTCTTGGCTTTTCTATTGAGCTTTTGATGATTCTTGAATGCACGAACCTAGGTTTGGCTATTTGACAACTATCAAAGTGCGATATCGAATTCAACTTCCACTTTTGGCCATTGGCCGTTTTCGCACTTTTTCCCCAACATATACATAAACATCCACTTCAACGCTGGAATCGATCCAGGTCACGATGGGAGTCGATTTAGAAAGAACCAGCATCACCCTCAATACAATGAGATATCGTGAATCACTAGAAATCTTCATCAATAGAGGACCACGAGTTGATGAACAGGTTCAGAAATAGTTTCAACCGACTATAGCGAAGGAAGTTTAGGCCGATAAGATTGCATTGATCACACATACCCTTTGAGAACCTCCACACTGAAACAACTCACACGTTAGCACTATATAGCCTACTAATGGTGCTCCTAAGAAACCAGGTAAATCCCATGAAAAGTTATAGTACTACTACACAAACAGACAATATCTGTTTACAGTTATTGCTTGTTCGAAAACCATTGACTCCACGCAAACGACATGACGCTCTGAAAGCCCCTTCGGCTGAATTCCTTGAGATATTTTATCCAGCTTGATGGATGGAAATCCTCAAGGATGGAACTGACAAAAAGGAAAGAAACCGGGGAGAGGGGCATTCTTAATTATTAAATATGAAATTCTCTCGAAATTCCACTATTGTCATTCTCAAATATAGGTAGGTACTCACTTCATTTCTGTAAAGAACAGCACATAAGTAGCAGATCGTGGTGGTCAGAATACTCTCAATTGTTTGAGCTAGGTCCATTGAAATGAATAGTTTATTACCAATTTTGGATTTGGATCTCATTTCGATTGAGGTATGGTAGACGAATAGAATCGCACAGCATAATGGGTAGAAAATTCCAAAAACGCTTTTTTCGAACCCATTCCTAGTGCTGGTTAAACCAGAAACAGCAAAAATTTTTGAAAAGGTATAAATAGGGGATAAAGAAGTGTAAACATTGTCGCACTTCAACATGGTTCAAGTCGACAGGCTCAAATATATTGTCAATATGAGATTTTACCTAGAATTTTTCACACACTTTGCTATTACGTGTACAATGTAAACAAAACATGGTATTGATTATTGCATTCATAATTCAGAAACGTCTATTCGTATGAAAAAATATTGCCGGGGAATCAATGAATGCCGAAACAGCTAGAATAAGAAAACGTTTGGCTATCAATTCCACATTCTGAAGTAGATTACAGGAAGGGGGGAGGTAGGGGGTCGTGAAAGCTCTGCAGTCTCACAAGTAATCGAATTGTTATGTTAGTCTATTCGAGGCCAGAGATTTCGAAACTTCTTGCTGTTTATGAATTTCTCGAAGCAGAAAAGCGCTGAGTTTTCGCGTAGCACGAACTATCACTCTCTAATTTGCCCAATTTTGAGATAGTATCTCCGAAGGCAATGTTAGCCAACTCGGAGAGATGCATCCCTTCTCTATTGAAGTCCGCTCTTTGTGCAGATTTGGTGATTGTTCATTATCACTGCAAAGGCACTTCGAATTCATACCACTATGCCATAACAGGCATGATGTATGTCGTCTCAGATATGGATTCTGAGGAAATGAGTTTCAGAATCTTCAGATCTGATTGCCTGCTTTCATGTTTACTGTCTGATAGCTGCTTCTTTCATCACACAAAGATGTAATGGCAGAAAGTTCAGCATTACCTCTGAACATGCAGTAGGGCAGGTAAACATATTCCTTGTGATACCCAGATACCCACTATATAAATTGAGCATAGGTGACCTTGGGTTTGGAGTAGATTGTCTATGGTTCCAGAATCCATGTCTGTGACATGTCTAGCGTGACTCTATATATATAAATATATTTCATATCATCCAAAATATATTATAAAGATCAGCTTGTGGATCTGATCTCTGTATAAAGTCACGATGGGTTATTTATTTTGTCATGGAGAAATTGAAGTTTAATTTTTGAATCTCGATAGAATCGATGAATCACAGAGTAACAGCACACAAATCAACTTTTCATACTGAAATAACTCCATTGCCGAATGAGTTGGAGACTATACGGTGACCAAAAAGATCCAAAATTGACTTCAAAAATGATCTTCTCAAGAAATTTTCATTCAATTCATTCCATGGTAGGAAAGTAATGGTGGATGAATTCGATTTGCACTATTTTTGACTATTTTCACCTATTTCAACTATTTGCACTTTCCTATTATTTCTAATCAACACCGTCTATATAACAAACCTCTACGAAATGGCATTCACAAGATAGGTCATTCATTCACTAGTCAATCAATCAGTCAATATATGAAATAGATAGTGTACCTATGTGGAAGATGTGAGTTGATTTGAACTTGCTGTAAGTGACTTTCTTTCACGATCTGTCAGGTGTATCGGATAGTAAAACCAGTATATTTATGAAATGAAACATTTTTTCCTCTGCACAATTAATTACCTATCTCAATACATTCGAATGATATTACAAAACTGGATAAACTGCCATTGTTGCTATGCCGCATTGGTTGTCTGCATTTCTAGACATCAACACGTATCCATCTTGTCCCCAATCGGTTCCCCAAGAATTCTTAACGATCCAGTAGGCAGTACCATTCTGCGAACCATATCCAACAGCAAGAACCCCATGGTTCATTGATGTGTTCCAACAGGTCTGATCATTGAGAACACCTACAAAAAAAATCGTATCAAATGCCATCGAATGACACCAAGAGTCATCATTGTTATTCTGGAAATATTTGGATTGCGGCAAAATCGTATTGAGAATTATTCAACTGAGAAAATCTTTTGCCCCCTATATCCATCGTCCATCGCGTTCTCCCGGTCAGTCAGTATGTATCAGGTCACAATGAAATCTACCGAGAAACCATATATATACATCATATTCCTATAGAAGAATGAAAAAACACATTGGAAAAGAATGAAATTAGAGACATGTAACCACATGCTACTGAAAAATAAGTGCACTATATTCCGATCCATTCCTTCAATTGTTTCTAGTAATTGTATATTATTTGATTGTTATATTTTGGATACGGTTACAATGAAGACACTCCTAATGACCTAGGGTGATATGAGCTACAACGCCCGCTTATAATGACGGCTGATATAGAATGTCGAAATATTGACAACTTTCAGTGTCATACAACTCGATAACGTCAAATCTCGTGCAAATCGATATGATGTCGCTCGACCATCTCGACCACCTGGCCGCCTACTCGAACTCTCTCACCCTAACAGTCTTCGAACAGTATTTGCTAGGTCAGTATGATCTGATGGATTTATTGTGGATATCGGGAGCTATAATGGAAATCAATTATCGCTCAAAAATTAATGTGGATCAATAAAATGAGAGTAGCTGTTTCACTCTTTGGAAAAATTTGTGGAAAGCAGCAAGCCATATGTCCTATATATAACTGAGTGTCCAATTTTTGTTTCCTGCCAATTCCAATATATTCACCTTATAAAGGAATTGTTCCAATTTCTATGCCTCATGAGTGTTATATCATGTATATTGGCTTCAGCTGCGGAGAATATTATTTCGCAAATGACGAAAAATTCATACATTCTGATATTCAAATTTACAAAATTTCTCTACTTATCCACGAAAAAAGCGGTCTTACATCCCGCTGATAGACATTCATATCCTATCCAAAATCAGTCAATGATTTCGCCACATGAAAAACATAATAAAACCTGTAAGTGCTGCGTGAACTGAAAGTATCGAGACCACTGAACCAAATGATGTTTTTTGAAATGATGTTTCCAGATGATGTTTTCAGAATCGCGCTACGGCTATCATTTCATTGATTCATCGCCATAAGTCGTCTCGATACTTCCTACATAGTGAATAATCATGTGCAGGAAACAGCATTAGGTAATACCACACCCCTAATTGTTGAACATCTAAGAGAATCAATCGCTTGATGAAATATTAACTCAAAAGGAAACATTCGCATGCAGAATAGGATCATCATTCAGTACATTATGAGAACTCACCAGACTTGTAAAACTGGAAAGTTTCTGTTGCATCAATAGCGACCGAAACAGGTCCCTTGAGGGCAGTAGCTCTCTTCAAATCCTCCTCGTCGCCTTCCTTGATGGAAACATAGGAGGAAGTCTTGACTACTACTTGCGAGCTATTGTAGCGACACTCGTTGTCGATTGCCTCGTAGGGATAGTTATCTTCTGTCATGAGTCCATGGTCTCCTACATAGTCCAGTGCTAAGGTCATGTACCCGCCTTCACAACCATAGCACTCGTATTCCCCAGTTGCACAGTCCACTAGTTGTTGCTCGCTCAGAGAGAGCAATTTTTCACCACCCGAATGGATGTATTGGTGGCTTTCAACTGCACCAGTCTATGGAGAGAAAACGATACAAACTTGTGAGTGGAAGCAGATAAGTGAAGCTGGAGCAATGAATATCTTCTTATCGCGATCGTGAAGGAATCGAACAATTCCCGCGAAATGTGTGGGTAGTAATTCACGGTGAGAAATCATCTCGTGATAATCATGTTCTCCTTCAACTCCGTGAAGACTGATAGGATGGATTTTTCGCTTCATTGACCATTCTGTATATTATCAGATGATAATCATTGAGTTCTGTCAGATATATAGATCATAAGAACATCGTAAGTTATTTCGAGTGAATTATTAGATTGAGCATTCAAAACCGGTACCGACCTACTGCTATACAGCCTACGTAGATCACTGACTACCGAATTCTTTGATTTTAAAAAATCTTCCTACTAATATGTAACATAATTCATATACGCGAATGACTCGGAAGCAGTTTCATAATATAATTGATTTTATATGCAAGTATATTGACAACATCATCTCCTTTTTGTTCTCGTACAAGTTTTCCACTCCTCTCTAGGATATCTGACAGTGATGAATAACTCACCGTCCAATTCCTACATTCGCGTTGAATTGGAAATTAAAATCATGTTTTGCAGAGTTCCCAAGATGAAATCAGCAGAAAAGACGCTATCTAGTTTTGATCTTGTAAAGCCTCAGTAAAGGCTTCTATCAATTGATAATCGACAATCGAGTAGGCACATTGTTTCCTAGTGGCTGGGAATGCCATTCAATTTATTCACACTATGGGCAGAACTATTGACAATTGAAGAAGTATGGGAATTCTGGCGATGATTCATCGAAGGAAACAGACCAAATTGTCAACAATAAGTAGATTAGAGGACAGCAGAGAAAATTCTCAAACTCAATCAAATGACTGGTATCACCTAGCAATTCGATATCGTTGATTTCTGACAGAACAATAATCAATAGTTTTGCGAATATACATCGATTACTCTCAATATGACGATATGAAATTATATTTGGAAGAAAAAATCATAAGTTTTCAGATGTGAAATGAAGATAGACTTCACTGGAAGTATTATTATAATTCCAAATTTCAGTTCCTTCCTATGATATGCGAGAGTCAAGGTAAGATAATTGATAGCTTCAGTACTGCAAATATGAAATATAGATTTTTGCATACCGTACTGAAACTCCAGCATGATCCGCAGTCTCCTTGGTCCTTGACTGCAGTGACTGCCCCTTTCTGTCTCCAGTCGATCGCTTCGGGAATATCTTTATCTTCAACATCATCAAAATTGGCTTGATGTACTGTCGAAGATGGCTTCCAAACGAAAGGGTTGCTTATCTTGGCCAGAAATTCCTTCGATGTTAAATCTGCGAACTTGTTGATGCCCATTTCGAAGGAGGATTCCCCGTTCTCGTATTGTTGGTTGTGTTGGCTAATGATGAGCACATTAGATTGAAATATAGAATAGCGGTGTTCTTCTTCTTCCTGGTTTTCGTAGGATTTTCCATGTTTCAGCTGAAATCAAAACAACTATACAGAGTGTCCTTGAAAGGTCTTTACAAAAAGCTACCACATATTCTTCAGACCAAAACAATTCGATACAAGCAAACTTACCTCAGTAAAAAGTTGCTTAGTTTGGGCGCTAGACGGCTCTGAAGTTGAAATTTTCAAATCGATTTTGCTTCATAACTTTTGAACGGCTCATGAGATTTTTTTCAAATTTGGTACGTTGGCATAGACTCATCGGGCAATGAAACTCATATCATAATCATAATGAATATCATTCCATGGGCGTAGAACTTGATTTTTTCAGTAAATAAACATCTAAAACTCCTACGCCAATGGAAAAAAATTAGTTTCAATATGAAATCTAAATTATTCAACTCATTCACTACAAAAAAGGTACTCTTGACAAAAGTCGATTCCTCTCATGGTTTCGACAAAATTTTAATTTTAGTGATTTAGAGCATAATTAATAATAAAACGATTAACAGATATTTCATAAAAATTGTTCAAAATGTTCACCATTTTCACGTATACAAAGATTTATACGACGCAAAAAGTTGAGATGTACTTTTTGCATAGGTTATTTCTATTGAAAATAAGTAGCACTGGTTTTTTTTTCTGAAGACTATTATTATCTGCTCGAAAACAGTGATATTCACATTCTTGGTTTCCATAGTTTCATCTGTGTTGATTTGTCGAGTTTTATTGACGTTGATTGTTGATATCGGACTTTTCTGATTTATCATGGCCGTACAATACACCAATGAAGAATACACCGATATGTTATTGGTATTCGGATATTGTCAAGGAAATGGTCGAGAGAGTGTGAGGGTGTATTCGGCAAGGTTTCCAAATCGTCGCGTACCAAGCCACCCAACCTTTGCTGCAGTTGAGAGACGTCTTCGGGAGACCGGTCATTTTGCTCCTAGAACTGGTGATTATGGAAGACAGCGTTATGTAAGGATTCCCGAAGTCGAAGTAGAAATTTTAGACCGTATTGAAGAAAATCCAGAATTGAGTACTAGACGGATAAGTAATGAACTAGAAGTTTCTAGGAATGCCGTTCATGAAGTACTAAGAGAACAATTATTATACCCATACCACAAGACGCCAGTTCAAGATTTATTAATCCATGATTCACAAAGTCGTCTGATGTTTTGTAGGTTCATTAATTTGCAAAGAGAAATGAATCTGAACTTTGGAAAGAATATTTTGTTCACTAATGAAGCCTGTTTCACGAGAAGAGGAATAACTAATTTTCATAATGAACACGTTTATGCAATTGAAAATCCTCATTCCATTAAAATAAACCATTTTCAACACGAATTCAAAATCAACGTTTGGGCTGGAATAATAGGAAATTTTATAATTGGTCCTGTCATACTTCCACAAAGATTAACAGGAGACATGTATTTACAACATCTACGAAATACGTTGCCAAATTTGTTGGAAGATTTACCACTCCAACATCGGGTAGATATGTGGTTTATGCACGATGGAGCTCCACCACATTTTTCGGTGGATGTTAGGAATTTTTTAAACCAACAGTACCCAGACAGATGGATAGGTAGAGGTAATGATGCACCCGTGAATTGGCCACCACGTTCTCCAGACTTAACACCGATGGATTATTTTGTATGGGGTTATCTCAAGTCTACGGTTTACAAGACCCCTGTGAATACTGTAGAACAATTATGGCAACGTATCCAACAGGCGACGAATAATCTTACAGGCGATGAAGAAGTTATGCAAAGAGTACATTTCAACTTTTTGCGTCGTATAAATCTTTGTATACGTGAGAATGGTGAACATTTTGAACAATTTTTATGAAATATCTGTTAATCGTTTTATTATTAATTATGCTCTAAATCACTAAATTTAAAATTTTGTCGAAACCATGAGAGGAATCGACTTTTGTCAAGAGTACCTTTTTTGTAGTGAATGAGTTGAATAATTTAGATTTCATATTGAAACTAATTTTTTTCAATTGGCGTAGGAGTTTTAGATGTTTATTTACTGAAAAAATCAAGTTCTACGCCCATGGAATGATATTCATTATGATTATGATATGAGTTTCATTGTCCGATGAGTCTATGCCAACGTACCAAATTTGAAAAAAATCTCATGAGCCGTTCAAAAGTTATGAAGCAAAATCGATTTGAAAATTTCAACTTCAGAGCCGTCTAGCGCCCAAACTAAGCAACTTTTTACTGAGGTAAGTTTGCTTGTATCGAATTGTTTTGGTCTGAAGAATATGTGGTAGCTTTTTGTAAAGACCTTTTAAGGACACCCTGTATATGAACAAGTTCTTCATCTCATTCTTCATCGTTCCATTTGAAAAATGGGAATATAACTGAACATTCAGATTCTATGAGATGACATGAACTTGCATATTCGAATAAAATATGATGCTTCCCAGGTTTCATCATCATTACAGGCTTTTGGACTGATATAACAGTTCATTCGATTCTAAGAATCATTTACTCAGTAACCTATGATTATTCGAGAGAATGGTTCATACTTGTTTGATGTGACATATGTGTCCTATATCTCAATCATTTTTGTACAATACTGATCGATCGTTCAAGCAGAGTATGAGAATGACGACATTATCTCGAATCAATGTCTCGTTATCGAATTGATAATATATGGATATATCGAATATCAATTTTGCAATTAATGTTTCAGTGAAAAGAAAGGAATAGATGAGCGAGGATAGAGGGTAATTTTCAGAATCCTCACAGCTAACTTCTACTAGACTTCATCCTCCAATTATTCCCAATTACCTCCCTGATTATTATCATCTCATCAGAATCATGAGAATGGTAGATACTCTCATAGATATTCTTCATCGGATTATTACAATGGCCGGTGTATTACAATGGCCGAAAATTCAACTACAAGCGTAGTCAAATCAAAGAGGAGAATATGAGGAATTAATTGAATCAATGGATCTTGAGAATGATTCAATGCACGATAAAATCAGTTCACGATTGATGTAGTACATATTGCGTTGGAAGCTACCAACACCCCTGGAAATAATGGATTCAGACGTTCGAAAGCTCATAATTATTCAATAACTATGGGGTGAAATTTTTTCCAATATTGAGATTGCCAATATTGGATCGGCAATACAAATATTCGTTTGAAGATGAGGATGGTTTCTATGCCCAAGTCAACGATATTCAGTCCATATCTGATATCCGTACATCCTATCATTCGAGTATATAATCATGTATATAATCAGTATTATATCATGTATTATAATCACAGCTCAAATTTGTCTGAATGCAAGGAAAACGACGCTAGATGAATAGAGAGAAATTATGATCGAAAAGTAAAGAGCAACTTGATGAGCTCCAACACTTGAATAATTCATCTGTACATAGGAATCAAGCCATCACCACGGCAATGGCAGGAGGAATAATTGGAATTATCGCGAGTACATAAATAGGAATAGTTGAAAAATGAAATGAATCTGCATCAAGAAATGTTTTTAATTGTGATGTAATGGATTATAGTCCGATTATCACTTTACGGGACGAATGATAGAGGAAGTTAGTTCATTGTTGAAGCCTTGGAATATGAAATCGTGTGAACATGACTGAACATTGGCTGTGAATGAATAAGTGCGCAAAAATAGAGGGGGTAATGTCCTGCAAGGAATGACAATATGTGAATATGAACTTTCTTTCCTGATTTTTTTGATATCATCACCCCCCCTCTAGATATGACCTGATTATAACCTATCAGCCCTAACACCATCACATGTTTTTTCAAGTTTCTGATAAACGTCTTAGTCTCTTGCGGAAGATCCAATGGATGACAGTATCACTGGCAGAAGGCGACATGGAAATACAGAAATACAGAATTATATGGAATGAAAAATTTCGCGAGAGATGTGGCAGTCCCTGGCTCCCCAATATCGCTACCTTCGATAAACGTATGCCAGAAATTGTCCTCCGGCAACGCACAATTAGGCACATTCTGCTTGGCCTCAATACCAAGAATGCCCCTGGAGGTATACCACCTATTGTTCTCATAAAATGTATAAAATGACTAACAGCATTTCTTTGCAGGTTGTTTACCCTTTCAACACTGCAGTCTAACCGATTCCAAAAAAAGGGCAAGAAAACCCACCCCCAGCAACTACAGACCGATTGAACTACTATATGTGATCTCTGCAGTAATGGAAGAAGCAATCAATATCGAGTTCAACCGGTATCTAGTTAGCTCGAGAATCGCCAACTACCGGTCGTTCACTGGTATACCACCATGTATGGCTTTCGTCGCCAAAGATCAACAGGAGATCTGCTTGCCTACGTGACACATGAGTGGCAGGTGTCGATCGAGAAACATAGGAAATCCCTGACTGCAGCGTTGGATATATCCAAAGTGTTCTCGCTCCATATCAATGATTTGTTGAAGGTGACCTCCCTGAGTCCATAGCTTCATGGATGATAGTACACTTCATTCCGCCTTTTCCTCTAGAGCCTTCATATCGTCCAATGAAGCTAAAGGTGCGAGATGGAAACAGGTCGATGCTTCGAATGATGATCTGGCAAGAATACTGAAATGAACTGAAAATCTAATAGAGTTCAATGCAACGAGAACTCAAGCTCGTACCTTCACAAGGAAGACAGATCACACAATGCCCACATATATTCAGATATAAGTAAATCGATTATTTCATTCAGATGTGTTAATGGGAGTACGCATTCATGGTATATTTTGGTCTTACTGTCAATCGATGTTTACTCACTTTGAAGTTATTCCACTCTTCTCTGAGAGATGAAGCTTCAATGGCTATAAAACCGACGGCAAATATAATGAATGACTTCATCTGAAAGAGAAAATCAATGTGGGATCACTTTTAGAAGAAATTATTTATAGTTACTGGTTATCGATAGAAAAGGAACCTGATCAATACTTGAGGAGTAGGAATGTCTCGCTTTGATTTGATTTGATAGAAATATGGAATTGTAAATGTGTGTACCATCAGAAAATTCATTCGATGAATTGAGAACAATTTCAATTAAAAATATGGAATTGTAAACGTGTGCATCATCAGAAAATTCATTCGATAAATTGAGAACAATTCTCCAGAACTCTCTTCGAACTTGTTACCATAATTGTTGGCAACGAATTCTCGAGGATCTGTCGAATCATTTGCAATCGATTCTGACTGTCTCATTTCCCAATTAGAGATTGTATTATTACAATAACCAGCAAATGAACTGGATCACTGGATTAGGCTCATTTACCTTAACATATCAATTGCATTCCATTTTACGGTTGCGGGAATCGAAATAATGAGAACAACGTTGACAATTCACATTACCACCTGTTCCTCTTTGCGAATTGACAGCTTCATTATTCGAAAGGGAGTTACGAGAGCATATCTGCTCTTTATTCAAGAGAGGAGTTATTCTTCAACTTACATTGTTGTGAAGAATAATCATTATGATATTTTCTCTCGAAAGAGAGTACTGATAGCTTAAAGCCACTCTTCAGAGACATATAGTTCTAAATAAATCCAACTGAAAATTTTACTTATACACACACAATTCTTGAATTTTCTCTCACCTTGTTTTTGATCACTTGCAGGAGCAAAACTGGTCTGGTCTGGGCTGATCTCTCATATTTATACATAACCAATTCATCGATAAACATAAATAATAAATAAATAAATATAAAAGATAGTCCAAGAATGTAACTATGATACAATAGATGATTGGTATCTCATGATGTCTAGCTGATCTGAGAGCAGATAATCTATGGAAAGAAAAACAATTTTTCCGTCTGGTCAGAATTGTTGTGATATATGTTATCGATAGCCCCTAGATCAGCAGTCGGCAACCCTGTGATCGCACTAACACTTCATAAGTGCGCCTTTTACGAACTGAGTCTGAAATGAATGGAATCCTGAATTCCAATAATGGTGAAAGACATTTCAGAACACGATGATGATGAATCATCGGAGCTGAGAAGTGATACCCAGAAATGTTAATCAAGATCAGTGATCTGATTTATCCTTGATAAATTTAGCTAAAGATTAAGTAGTTGTTAGCTATGTGTAACGTTTGTAACAAGTAGACCAAGTAGAAGATAATCATGATTAATGACATCATTGGATACCGAGGTAGTAGGCAGTTGATGTAGACATAGTGATTTCAAAAAATGTTGATGATTGAAAAGCCAGTGGAGAACAATCTCATGTAATACAGTCTTTCATCGAAATTAATATCAGTTATATAAAAACAATCAATTGCAATGTGACAATTCGACTTGATACTCTTTTCAGACGATATACGATCAGAAACAATGAAATTGTTTGTTGTTGTCACAATTACATGAGCAGTACCAACTTCAGTTGTCAAATAATTAAGGTCTCTTTCCATTATTTTGTTAAAACTGATCTCAGTTATGGAACACAATGACTTCAATGAGACGATTTGACTAGATATTTTCGTTTGATGATGTCTGGATTAATGACAAACACTGAATGAGTATGAACCCATTTTTTTCTGAGAATGATGAATTATCGGATCTGAGAAATGATACCCAGAAATGTTAATCAAGATCTGTCACCTGATTGTCCTTGATAAGTTTAGCCAAAGATCGAGTAGTTGCTCGAGTAATTGTGAGCTATATGTAGCATATTTGTCACAAGTAGAATAGGTTTACCTATTCAACTCGCATAAAAGTTCAGTTCATAAGAAGGACGATGTGAGGGAAAGCAATCATGAATCATGATGCAATAACCAAACAACCATATGGGTTACCGAGGTAGTAGACGGTTGTTGTAAACAAAGTGATATCAAGAAATGATGATGAGTGAGAAGCCAGTGGACAACAATCTCATGTCCAGTCTTTCACTGAAATCAATGACAGTTATGCAACACAATCAATCGACTCAATTGTGACAACTCGAATTGATACTTCTTTCAGACGATGTATGATTAGAAACAATAAAATTCGGATAGCAAATATAAAATAGTCTGGTGAATGAGAGAGCTTCCAGTATTTTATCGAAACTGATCACAATATGGAATACAATGAATGCAATATAACAATTTGACTCAGATACTTTCATCAGATTATGTATGGACAAGAACAATATCACTAACTATTATTATATTATATGAGAGTAGTGACGTCACAAAATCATACATATAGAATATTTTGCGAACTTTTGGAGGTTATCATTCTTGTTTACCTCAATCATAGATGGTATCCTCCAAATGAGGAAATGATGAAAGAAAATGGGTCAACTCCAGGAATGTTATTCTAAGACATTTGTCAGTTATACGCCACGGATAGGTTGAGCACTCTTGTTACACTGACTAGCAATAGTTTTCTATCTGTCTTCTCGATATATAAATACAGGAACTTGATACATGTACAATATTATCAACACGAGCTCATAATTATGATGAATCTTCATACATGTACATAGCGAAAAGAACACCGGACATATCAAATAGAGCACTATCGTTCGACGAAGAACACGCCAAATATACAGATGTCACAAAATTTTTAGGTCTTCCTATTGATGAAAGATCATTGTCGCTAGACATAGACCATTCGAGTAAAAAACTTAAGCCCATATTATACGCATTTCATTCAAAATTTCATTCCTACTGATTACTTGAATAGTATTTATTCTCATCTTATCCTCTCACATTCTCAATACTTGATATCTTTTTGGGATAGTTCAAATATTCAGCGATCGAGACCACTGATGAGATCACAAAATGAAACAATAAAGTGTTTTCTAGAACCAACTGTGAATTTAAACAAATCTCAAGATTCATTGAATCTGACATCTCTGTATAAACCCTCGATATGCTATGTTACTTATTTTGTCTTTTGAGTTTTGATTTCAATGGAATCAATATATCAAACAGGGTTGGGATAAAGTATGGAACCAAGTAAATATCTTTTGAACGAAAAGAACGATATTTATGAAAATTCGCAGGTAAGTGCAATGGAACGAAATACATCTGATGTACATTTTTTCGTTCCGGCTTAACCAGAAATGCCATCAACTTCTTCGATTCGAATGGGACACCCTATATATTTTCACAGATTTTGAGATAGCTTATTTTTTTGAATTCATTCAAATTGTAAAAACGAGGAATATAGCAGTTCAATCAACCTCCTTTGAGTTTTGTACATCAGAGCAAAAAACAATTTAGATAAAATAATTAATATTATTTGTATCCATAGTAATGAATAAACGCACGATTTACAAATTGAACAATGTAGAATGGTTCAATTAAGTGAAAGAGAGCGTATTGAAATTTTAATGATGATCGGTCATGGTGATTGTGAAATTTATTTCCGACAATTAGAATTTGATAATTGGAGAACAATAGAGTACGCGTTTATTCATTACTATGCATACAAACAACATCAATTAGTTCATCTAAACAGTTTTTCGCTCGAATGCAAAAAACTCAAAGGAGATTGATTGAAGTGCTACATTCCTCGTTCCCACAATTTTTTCACACTGAACTCAATATGTATGAATTAAAAAACAACAAGCTCTCTCAAAATCTGTAAGAATATATAGGGTGTCCCATTCAAATTAAAGAAGCTGATGGCATTTCCGGTTAAACCGGAAATATATTATTGACGAAAAATATACGGGGAGCTTACATAAGTTCATTCCATGTTAGGAAACTTGAGGTGGATAAATGTGATTTGCACTATTTTTGACTTTTTTCACCTATTTTGACTATTTGCACTTTTTTTGTATTTGTATTTGTGTAATATGTCTATTTATGTATCTATATTATGATCAATCATTTTCCCTGAGGTGATAAGAAAACAAATCAATCAATCGATCAATCAACACCGCCCATACACCATATCTCAACGGAATGATATTTACAAGATAGGACTTTTATTTACGAGACATGAAATACGTGTTACTTCTGTGTAAGATGTAGGTTGATTGTGAGCTTGGTGTCAGTGACTTTCTTTTATGGTTTGTCGGATTGATGTATCGAATAGTAAAATCAGTATATTCATAAGGAAAGTACATTGGAATGATATTACAAAATTGGATAAACTGCCATAGTTGCTATGCCGCATTGGTTGTCTGCATTTCTAGACATCAACACGTATCCATCTTGTCCCCAATCAGTTCCCCAAGAATTCTTAACGATCCAGTAGGCAGTGCCATTCTGCGAACCATATCCAACAGCAAGAACCCCATGGTTCATTGAAGTGTTCCAACAGGTCTGATCATTGAGAACACCTACAAAAAAAATCGTATCAAATGCCATGGAATGCGAAAACACATCGGGGAAGCTCTTTCGGGTTCTGCAGAATGAAACTAGAGACATGTCACCACATGCTACTGAAATTTAAGTACTCTATATCACGAAATATCACAGTATCTGGGTTAGTACCAGGTGATAACTAAGGTTGACTTGGAAACAAATCTCCTTACAATCAGTAATTCCCTCAGGAAACTGAACCTGGATCCGCTTCCACCTACGGAGGCAGTTTGGCAGAGCAGATAAGGAGGAGCACAAATTACATCATCTATACGTGCTGCGTGAACTGAAAGTATTGAAATCCCTGAACCAGATGATGTTTTTTGTATTGATGTTTTTTCATTACCGATGAAACCGAACCTATCATAATCGCGCTACGGCTATTATTCAATTGATTCAACGCCTCAAATCATCTTGATACTCCCTACATAGTGAATAATCATGTGCAGGAAACAGCATTAGGTAATACGCCACCCCTAATTGTTGAACATCTAAGAGAATCAATCGCTTGATGAAATATAAACTCAAAAGGAAACATTCGCATGCAGAATAGGATCATCATTCAGTACATTATGAGAACTCACCAGACTTGTAAAACTGGAAAGTTTCTGTTGCATCAATAGCGACCGAAACAGGCCCCTTGAGGGCAGTAGCTTTCTTCAAATCCTCCTCGTCGCCTTCCTTGATGGAAACATAGGAGGAAGTCTTGACTACTATTTGCGAGCTATTGTAGCGACACTCGTTGTCGATTGCCTCGTAGGGATAGTTATCTTCTGTCATGAGTCCATGGTCTCCTACATAGTCCAGTGCTAAGGTCATGTACCCGCCTTCACAACCGTAGCACTCGTATTCCCCAGTTGCACAGTCCACTAGTTGTTGCTCGCTCAGAGAGAGCAATTTTTCACCACCCGAATGGATGTATTGGTGGCTTTCAACTGCACCAGTCTATGGAGAGAAAACGATACAAACTTGTGAGTGGAAGCAGATAAGTGAAGCTGGAGCAATGAATATCTTCTTATCGCGATCGTGAAGGATTCGAACAATTCCCGCGAAATGTGTGGGTAGTAATTCACGGTGAGAAATCATCTCATAACATTCATGTTCTCTATCCAAATGACCATACATTGTACGTTTCATTTATGGTATCACCAAGCGATTCGATATCATTAATTTCTTACAGAATAATAACCAATAGTATCGCGAATATTCAACGATAACTCTCGATATGTGAACCTTTATGTGGATGAATAAATCGTATGTTTTCAGATGTGAAATGAATACTCATTCGTTTCTACTTCCATTGCAGATCTCGCATATATAGTTTATTCGAAGAAAATGAGGATATGACCACACTGGAGTTATTATAATCCCGAAATTCAGTTCCTCCATATGATATGCGAGAGTCAAGATAAGATAATTGATAGCTTCAGTACTGCAAATATGAAATATAGATTTTTGCATACCGTACTGAAACTCCAGCATGATCCGCAGTCTCCTTGGTCCTTGACTGCAGTGACTGCCCCTTTGTGTCTCCAATCGATCGCTTCGGGAATATCTTTATCTTCAACATCATCGAAATTGGCTTGATGTACTGTCGAAGATGGCTTCCAAACGAAAGGGTTGCTTATCTTGGCCAGAAATTCCTCCGCTGTTAAATCTGCAAACTTGTTGATGCCCATTTCGAAGGTGGATTCCCCGTTCTCGTATTGTTGGTTGTGTTGCCTAATGATGAGCACATTAGATTGAAATATAGAATAGCGGTGTTCTTCTTCTTCCTGGTTTTCGTAGGATTTTCCATGTTCCAGCTGAAATCAATACTTTATATGATCAAGTTCTTCATCTCCGTATTTTCCATACTCCATCGTTCCATTCGAAAACTGGGAATATAACTAAACTTCCAGATTTCATGAGATGAGATGAACTTGCATATTCGGATAAAATATGATGCTTTTAAGGTTTCATCAAAATTACAGATTTTACATCATCATCATTACAGATTTCACAGATATTCGAGAGAGTGGTTGATGCTCTTCTTGATGTCCTTCTTGATGTCCTTCATTGCGTTAATTATTGTTGTTCGATACGGATTGTTAATTCCATATTTGTAACTTGGAAAAATGGAGTATGAGAATGACAACATTTTCTCGTACCAATATTCCGTTTTTGAGTTGTACATTGTGCAATGTATGGAGTCACCAAATATCAATTCAATATTCATACATACATATATAAATATATATTTATATATATATGATATCAATAACATGGATAAAGCATAATTTTCAGAATCCTCACAAGTAATTCATATGAGCCTATCAGGAGTTCAAGCGTAGTAAAATAAAAGTGTAGAATATGGGAAATTATTCCAAATAAGTGGGTTTTGGGAATGTCAATAATTAAATTATTTCACAATCAATGTAGTATATGTTGTGTTGGAATATCTCTCTATCTCTGAAAATGATGGAATCAAATGTTCGACAGTTCAAAAACTAATAATTTGAACTATTTGGCTCAGCCCAAGACAGAAGTCACACGCCATTCGAAAAAATATGCGATGATATCCATTCTAATATTCAAATTGCCAATATTGAATTGGCAATACCAAAATTCGCTTGAAGATAGGGATGCTTTCTATGCCCAAGTCAATGATATTCAGTCCTTATCTGATATTTCTACATTTTATCATCTGGCATCTACATATATTATAATAACAGTTTCCATTTACCTGAATACAAGAAAAACGTCACTAGATGAATTAGAAAATTTCATGATTTGTAGTCACTTGAGGAAGTAGAACAGGAGGGTAGTAGGGTAGATCTTTGGAATCCTTGATGAATACCGATAGAAGAGTGAGTTGCGGAAATTGGATAACGTAAACGTATCTGGATTGTTCGAAAGATTTCATGAAATTATACAGCTTCATAGTGATCGAAAAATAAAGAGCAACTTGATGAGCTTCATCATTTGAATGATTCCTATGTACATAGGAATCAGGCTATCACCAGGGCAATGGCAGGTGGAATGGTTCAATACATCGCAAGGAATAAGGATATGTGAAAATGAAAATTTGAATTTGAATTAAGGTATCCTGAATTTTTGACCCCTTTGACCAGACCTGACATCGCATTTTTTGCATATTTCCGATAAAAATTTGTAGTATATTGCGAAGGATATGTTTGTCATTGCCAAAATGAAACATCGTCAAGACGTACTCCTCATTGTAATGTAATGAATAATAGTCCAACTGAGGAAATAATAGAGGAATGAGTTCATTATTCATGCTCTGAAATATAAAACTATGTGAATATGACGAATGGATCGTATGATATTTCAAAATGGATGTAAGTGAATCAGTGCACAAAAATGGAGGCGGTTATATATTGCAAGAAATGGAAATATAGAAATGAACATTTTTGAAGGTATCCTGAATTTCTGGCCACTCTTTATATGACCTGAACAACCTATCAGTCTAAAAAAAACCGTCACATTTTTTTCACGCTTCTGATGAACATCTAAGCCTGTTTCAAAACAAAAGATCCAATCCATGACAGCTAGGCTGGCGAGGAGCGGAATGAAAATATTCGGAAGATATACAGAATTGTGTGAAATGGAAGAAATCACAAGACGAATTGAAGTTCAGATATCTGATACAGATGAGAAATGAAAAATATGGCAGTCGTGCGTGAGATTTTTTAAGAGGTGCTGTCCTTTACCTTGCATTATCTTCGGACTAATGATTGGGAGAAGTGCTGTCAAAGTATAATAATTCCAATTAAATTCGTTTCGTTAATTCGAAAAGTATAATTCCCTACATCAACCTTGTTCCTATGTATATCATTATTCGGTCCCAGTTCGGAGAATGGAGTGATCAGCCTAAGTAATGGACTTAGATTATTCATTTTCATCAATAAACTCCCAAAAATATTCAGAAAGACAAATCAAAGACTTTCAGATGAACAAATCATCAAATTTTCAAATGGGTGAATGAAATTTATCATCGATTGAGAGTTACTCACTTTGAAATTGTTCCATTCTTCTCTGAATAATGAAGCTTCAATGGCTATGAAACCGACAGCAAATACAATGAATGACTTCATCTGCAAAAAATGATCATCAATGATGAGAAATATATCCGATATTCAATATATTCAATTTGAGACACATATCAGTCCCAATTTCGTTTCATAATGAGCATCGCAGTTAATGATGACGAGAAGTATTTCTATCATTCGAACTTTGTATAGTTACGATGAGTTGATGAATACTTTACTGATCACAACTATGAAATTCCATCAGTCAATGGGTCAGTCAAGTCAATACGAAAATCGAGACTCCGAAGCGTGAAATCAAGGAAACAACGCTTGAAAACTATATTGTCACTAGTAATCGGAAGAAAAGGAACTTGAGCAATACTTAAAAAGAAGGAGTGTCTCGCATCAATTTGATGTAACGAACATATGGAATCAAAAAGGTGTGTAACATCAGAAAATAATCTGTTCGATGAAATGGAAATAGTTCTCCAGAACTTTTTTCGAACATGATACCATATTCTTGAGAATCTGTCGATTTTTTTCCTTTCTCTTTCAACTCATTTCCACAGTCTTATGTTATCATTATTGATCATATTATCATAATAGCTGGTAATCAAACATGATCACCATACTAGGCACATTTACCGTAACATGTTGGTTGCATGCCATCTGGATATTATTCAAAGGAAGGTTTGTCGGAGTCAAAATAATAAAAACCCCCCCTTGAGTTTTTACATTACTACATGTACCTCTTCGGAAATTGACCGCTTTTTCATTCAAAAAAAGAAGAAACGAAACCGTATCTGCTTTCTATTCGAGAGAGAATGTATCCTTCTTCAACTCACCTTGTGGTGAGCGATAATTATAATACTTCCTTTTCAAAGGAAGGAATTATATCTTGCAGCCACTTTTCAATGATATACAGGGTAAAACTCAATAATGTCATTTATTTCAGGTGGTGATTCCTTGTCATATTTCATGAGAAAAAGTTCACATAAATGTTTGTTCTAACTTGCTCCGTTTGTGAGTGAGTGAATGTCCAGAGTTCATTGAAAAGTCGGTTTTCCATGAAATACTCAAAACTCTGTTCGCCTATTTTGGAAACATCTTCTACTGCTGAAAAACATAACTAGTCTCATCAAAATCCGAGAGGTATCAATAATAAACTTATTTTATAGTAACACTTTGACATCTGATGAAGCATGTTTAGGACACACGTTCATGTGAACTTTTCTCATTCAAGTTCCACTCTGTATAGTTTTCAATCGTTTCATCTTCAAATTTCACCCCATGATGTGAATCGCACAAATCATTCAATTTTTCTCACCTTGTTTTCAGTCACTTGCAGGAGCGAATCTGGTCTGATCTGGGGTAATCTCTCATATTTATACATAACCGATCCATCGATAAACAATAATAATAAATAAATGGATATGAACAGATAGCCCAAGAACGTAACTGTGATGAAATAGATGATTGGTACCTCATGATGTCTAGCTGATCTGAGGGCAGATAATATATGGAAAAAATTAAACAGTTTTTCGATGAGTCAAAATTTTTATCAAATATTTTCGTACATCCTAGACCAGCAGTCAGCAACCCTGAATTTCCATCATGGTGAAAGACATTCGACGATCAGCAATATTTTTTTGCAGGTAATTGAATTATGAATCAGCGTGTTGAAGACTATTTCAACAAAGCAACAATGTGTTTCCATCAGACTTTCAGTTCTCGGAAAGTGTTACTATTGTACCTTCGAGAGTTCCTCATCTGACATCCGAGAATGATACATCTAGTAGACGGAGCAATATTGAATGAAACTTCTTCAACAGCAGCAAATCCTACCTCCCAAGTTTTCATGAACGACAGCAGCCAGAACTGGATCAAGAAGAATTTGTGTACTTGGTATTGTAATAGTATTGTGCCTATTATACAGTTTATGCAAGATCCATTTCGGAATGAGAATGATAGAAAAAAAAAACTTTCTTGGCATTGATAATACTCCAACCTACGCTTCGGATCCACATTCTTTACAATTGGGCACTTGAAATCAATCACCTATTGTAAAATTCAATCAATATGTATGATTGAGCTCTATGATGTCATAGACAGAGAATGCCTCAGGTAGGTGTGAGAATCGGTCTATGATATTTTCCAGCATTTTGTGGAATTTTCTCTCTTCGTTTTTGAAAAATGAAGTAGAAGTTTTCGAAAATTATTCCAATATATTTGTAGTGGGGACAGATTTTTTGATCTGCCCCAAAATGTCACTGTGCTAGAAATTGAACCTTCAGATACCTGGAAGACAAACTCTCTATTTGTCAGTGAAACCTGGTTTTTGAGAAATTTGGGAATACAAATATACTCAATAAGAATAAAACCTCTACTCAGTGGACGTTTCGGGAAAAAATCTGCTCCTGTTCTCAACACAATTAAAATACTTTTCTTCGCAAAATTTTTTCGATGGCCAGTCGGTTTTGACACTGAAAAGTGACAATTCGGCAGACGGAAGAATTCTGGTTACAAGGTGTTTTCATTTTAATTATATTGAATATGAAATTATATTGAATTTTACATTTTCATATTCAATTTTCTGAAGTGGGTGCCAAGTTCTATGTATATCAACTGAACAAGAAGAAATATTATTGTCTCCGTTCAGGAGAATACAAGCAGACTCTTTGATTTTCCGTTTTTGGTTGTCGTCTTCTTTTCAGACGGTCTATGATAGTTACGAACAGTATCGGTAACCATTTGATGAAGGCATCGGGCCAACCAAGCCTGTGTGTATGTGTTTTCAGAGCATAGTTTTGAGGTAATTGTTTGGGAATGTCGTACTGGAAATTGACATATGACAGGATATATCACAGCTTTGACAAGGGAAATAATTCTTGGCCCATAGTCCACAGGCCTTCATGACCGACTGCCATATATAACGGTTTCTGATAAGTCTAGTTTGATAAATCTGTATACTTTGTAGTAGCTTGTATTCTCGGATTAGACAGCCCATGGAGAAAAACGAATCTCTTCTTCCGAAATTCTTTCCTCACGAATGGTCTAGGAGGTGTCCTAAAGACGTTGCTCGAAAAGCTTTATTCGGTACCTGAATCCGTATTTCCTTGTGAAATCCAAGTAGGTCCCATTTCCTAGTAATTTTGAGACACTTCAACCCGAGTTGTAACAGTTGCAACTCGGGATAAACTATCTGCCACGACATTTTCTCTTCCTAAAATATTTCTGATGTCAGTAGAGATCTGTCCAATCAAATCAAAGTAACGAAACTGTCTCAGAAATGACTTCTCAGGTCTCTATGTGGATGCATCAATCAGCGGTTTGTGATCGGTGAATATTACAAATTCTCGATCCTCCACGTAGTGTTGAAAATATTCCACAGACGAATAAATGAGACGACTTCTCTGTCTAAATCACAATATTTTCGTTGAGTTGGTGGAAACTCCTCTGAAGAATGCTAGTGGCCCCCAACTATTATCTGTCAACTGTTGAAGAACCGCACTCATGAAGGTATTCGATGCATCACTTGATAGTCATAGCATTGCTGAAGCATCTAGATGGGCATCATCCCTTCGACCATAAATCATATGGTCGAAGCATCATCCATTAGATAATGCACTTCAGTGTTTTTGTATGTGAGGAGAAGGCCTCCAGAAGCAAATTCATAGCATGAATGACCATCAAAGCCCTGGAACTCAACCTACAGTCAAAATTGACAATTCCCAATTTCTAGACTCCGATTTCCAATATGAAAATATTTTTTTATTCGGCGGAGGATTTAAAAGTGGAGAACTATTTTCACATACTTTTCTGTCACTAGTCACTAACATGCCGCTAGGCATAGATAATAGTGCGCAGTACAAAAATCTCGTCTTCACATTTTCAATTATTTCTGGAGGAATAACTCGTGAACATACCCGCTATATCAACAATTGAGATATAAATCCTTATTCTCAACGTACATAATTGAATTTTTGAACATTTCAAGATTCACCTAGTTTTGCATCTGATTTATCATAATATTATCAGAAATGTTGATCACCTGATTTTATGTAGAGAATGAAATGATTGGTATAGTTCGAAGCGAGAACAGGAAAGTGATAATAAGATAGAATTTTGGAAAGGAGATTTCTCAATACATGAACGATTTGTTGATTCCAACTCTATACTCACATCATCAACAAATCAAGATACATAATATCAGCATGATCAAGGTGTGGAGATAGTTCGGATATGAATGAATCGTCAATTAATCAAGATACTTATCAACGAAGATCAAGATATAAAAATATTTTCGAATATGGATGCATCGTCAACAAATCAAGATACACATCGACAATTATCAAGATATGAAACCAGACATATTTCGATGTGTGAGGTTTCCCAGGTAACATCTTCCATCCCCTTATCTGCAGAACTGATATAGAAACAAGAAATTGTCAAATCAAAAAGTTATGCACTTTAATTATTCACATTTTTCGATAGAGGTCAAACCAGTTGACTGGTGTATTCAATACTTCGTTTCGATTTAATTCACAATCTCTTTCGGAAAGTAGTCAAACTTCAAAACAAACATGGCTGATCGAATTCCAAAGTGCAATTTTCGTTTGAATTCATGAAAACTTTCAGGTACTCTTCAGTCAAAAGACTGAGGATTTCGGACAGTGATGATGTCTTGGATTAGAGAACTAGTAATTTTACCGAAATTCACAAATAGAACACACACGAGTCGGTTGTTATGTATTACGAACTTGTAGACAGTGATGTCTTGTTTTTAAAACTGCTGATTTTCCGAGATTTGTATTTTTTCATTACTCCTCCTCAGTCGCATTTGTGCATTTGAGTCACATGTAGTAGCTACTACGATAAAACATCGAAATGAGAAAACAACATACACAACTGAAAATGGCCAACATATAGAGCATTTAATTGGAGAATTGAAGGACAACTCAGATTGATAAATCTGTTGTGTTTGTTCTCCTAGTTAGTGTTTGGGTTTTGGGAATAAGCTTTTGTTGTTCAGTTCAGGTGACTTGAGATGGAGATCATTATACAAGGAGATATTTCTAAAACTTCTCACCCTCAATTTCTCGCTTCCATTCAATAATATGAAAAATCAAAAAGACAGTTCAATTTTATTCTCAAGAAAGACACTCAAAATATATATTCTCAGAAAAGTGTTTCAACCAAAGCTAACTGTTTATAGTCATCTAGTCTAAAGGATCCTGCGCTCAGATCATGATTTTCATAATTTCATTATGTAATTTCTCCGTCTGAAGTCCTGAATGATGAATCACTCGACCCCCCTTTCCAGACGCCATTTTGGAAGGTAAATATTTTTCATCAGTGTCAAACTGTAGTTCCTGAATTACCATTGAAGCAGAATGATTCCGTGCCGTTCAAAAGTGAGCCAGGAAAAGGTGAATCCATGAAAAGATTTAATGTAAACAGAATGATCGAGATCGATAAAAAAAAGCTCATTATGTATGTCTGGAGAAATGATGAATGAATACTCATCAAATTTGGCACACGGTCTCCCTATGTCAACCCTCGTCTTCATCATGAGTCGAAAATAGGAATACATAGGCGCCGATTCAAGGGTAACATCCCGATTAATTTGTAGTCGAATTATTTTATGTACATGCACAATAATAGAGGATGGATTCTAATACTTCTCATCGATATTTGAGACAACATAGAGGATAAACTCAACTGAATAAATTCACCACTCTTTCATATTTCGTATTTCCTCAGATTACGTTAATAGACATCTTTCTGTGATAAGGTTCCCTCTCCACTCCCCACCCCCGTCCTCATGCGAAGATATTGAATAAATGATCAATATTCAATCGATAATATTTTATTTGAATTAATACCTTGTTATTAGTACTCAGTACCTTGCTGAAAGTGGATACAGCTATTTTATTTTTATTTTTTATTTTTTCAGCGGCCTGTGTCGTATCTATGAGGTATCACCTCCTGAATAATTCAAATCAATGGTTAAGTCGTTGTTTTTACCGAAAGATCACCTCCTGTATAATTCAAATCAATGGTTAAGTCGTGAAACAGCACAAGCTGAATTTCACCATTTCATAGAATTCCTTGATTTTTCTTTGTTTTCTGCAATATGTATACATCGATGTGTCCTTCACCATAGCTATGTTTTTAGCCTCGGTGTGTTTGACACGCAAAGGTTAATCGTGAATCGTTAGAAAAATTCCACTACCATATATTTGGCAAAAAACCTTCGAATTACATTTTGAGAAAATTGTTGAACAAATATCTCGCTGGATTACAGAGTATGTTGTTGCAACTGCAGTAGAATGATCAATTCAATTCACAAATCTGGCAGATATCTTTCATTGCAATGATGAATTCGATGAATAAATTTATTCAAAATTTATATCAATTCAGAAATCAATGCCACTGACAAGGAAATTGAAGAAATTCAGAAAAAAATCTTGATGACGAACTGAACAAAACAAAATATCGAGAATTTCAAGAGATATCATCATTTGAAAAGTTGAAAGATTGATTCAGCAATCATAATAACAACTGCTGAAGTGGAGTGTTCATTGGTACCATCTGAAATGAAAGAAGAAATTTTGAACAGATTTCGTTATAGTCATCTTGGAGTGGATATATGCATGAACCCTTAACTCATCATGACATTCTATTAATTTCTCGCAATAAAATAGGATGGTGTATTTTAGAAATGTATGATGAACAATGTATTTCATCAGTTACAATTATACATACAGTAAGAATATGATTGATTAGGTTCTCATTACTGAGGAGGACTTCAATTCACTTCTAGTAACTTCTGATCGAGCAATTTTATTTTGGGAGTTTGATCATGTAGTTTGTCTCCTAGATATTTTCAACAAAATGCAAAACACATTGGATAATTAATGGGTTCATCAAAGTGCTGGTTCAACAGGAATTCGATGGAGAAACAATTATTGAAGAGGACGTTCTGGCAGACACTGTGTAGCCTGACATGAAATTCGAGTAACTCAGGTTTAGAGTAGAGCAGTAGTCTTAGCACTCGCAAGAGATTGCAGTATCTGGCATAGGCATAACAAATGAATTTTTGGGAAGCAGAGAAGGTGAAGTACAATCTGGTCACGGCCCCTTTTGTCACCACCTTCACCACGAACATCATTCATTCCAACCACCTGTTCAACCGGAAGTCACCCCAGAAATTTTTGCTAAATATCACCTGTACATCCTCCTCGAAATTCTGAAATCAATCGGTCGAATCGAATATCACAAATTGGTATTTGTTTCTCAATAGGCTGTTGAATTGCATTGAAATACATCAAGTAGGCTGTGACACGGGTTCGATGATAATATCACGTTGCCTATGAGGCGATAGTTTTTTGATACTATTTTCAAAAGATGCATATCTGAAATAAATTCACTGATCTCTCATGAGATAGTTGAGGTTGGCTTGGAAATCGATGGCACTGATGACTTTCAGGGTGGGCAGATTTCTTGAGAGTTCAATTCAACTCTGTTATTTCAAATGAAATATTCTGTATTTTGTTTCATTCTCAGATTCTGTCCGTGAGTTCCACTCAAACTGATCCATCTGCAACCAGCGAAAGCGCTAGTTCGAATTACTCACTATCATCTCATCCACGGAATAATTCACGGGTTTTGCAAAGACGTACTCATATATAACAAAGTAAAATATACTTCTCAATAATTTCGGGATACTTCATAGCATTGATATTCACGATAAGTAACAAAAATTACGCCCCTCCAGGTAGAACACAAAAAGACCAAATTGATAAAAATATTTCAGTTATAATCTTCAGTTATTCAACCATCTAGTCATTTTTAACAATCGAGCAACGGTTATCTATATATTGTATATACGATATTTTCTTGGATTTTGGTTTTTTGAAAGATAAATATTCAAATGCAATAGGTTTATTATTCAGTACATGAGAACTTACCAGACTTATGAGATTGAAAATACGTTGTTGCATCTATACCGACATAAATATGCTCCTTGAGGGCAGTAGCTTTCTTCAAATCTTCGCCTCGTCGCCTTCCTTTATGGAAACATAGGAGGAAATTTTGACTCTTTCTTGCGAGCTATTATAACAACACTTGTTGTCGATCGCCTCTGTCATGAGTCCATTTTCTCGTATATAGTCAAGAGCTCCATTCATGTATCCACCTTGACAACCGTTGTAGTCGAAATCGTCAGTTGCACAGTCGACCAGTTGTTGCATGCTCAGAGAGATCAAGTTTTTCTCACCATGATGGATGAATTGGTGGCTTTCAGTCGATATAGGAAATGCAACACAAAAGTGTGAGCGAAAGCAAATGAATATTCAAAATATATAAGCATCTCCTGTGATATGAGCACCTGCTAGAATAGTGTGGATGAATTGTACAAATCTCCTTCCTTTCGTTCCGGTAGGACCACGTCGTAACGGGCAACGAATCCGAATAAAAAAATGGCACTCCAACAAAAGGAAACATTGAGAGTATAGTTTGCGTTTTGACGTATACATTCCTACTTTCCTAACTTTTTTGGTAAGTGAAAATAATGAAATATCTTCAATTTGTGATCACAATAATAGGATCATCCACTCTAGGTCGACAAAGAGATTGAAATTCTTAGCAATGGCTTCATTGGGAGTTCCGTCCGTTATGGACACAAATAGAATATTGAACATTACTACGAGCGAATTCTACGAGGAGGAACATGGAATCTCATCTGAGAAACTATATCAGGTACATTCATGGTATCATTGACAATATCATATTGGAACAAAGTCAAGCTGATTTCTCACTACATTATTTCAAATTCAATTCTTGTTATATTGTGTCGTGTACTTCTATCTTAGAACCTGGTCACGTATAGCATTCTTTTGAATTTGAATATCAAAGAAATTCTCTCTGGATCTTTTCAGTTCCTTTCAAAACTGTCCGTTACTCAACATAGATTCTGGGAGCATATTCCAGTTCTCATTGCCTCATTGAAAAACCTAAAATACGATTAGCAGATTTGAGTATATTTCTCATATAACCTGCAAAAGACAAGTTATTATTGTAAGTGACACCTATGTATCTCACCTCTGAGCATTTCTCAAGTATATATTTATCTCATGTGATAAGAATTGACAAGTTCTTCTACACGTTTCATTGTCAGTGTGAAGCACTTAGAAAAGTTGAAATATAATATACCAGTAAGACTTCATTGTATAACACCATTTGTGTCCTTCCGTAATTCATAATATTCATTATATACAGGGTGTCCCATAAACATACCGACAAACTCTAGGGGATGGTAGAGGACATTGAAATAAACATTTTTGCTCGATAAACATGAGTCCGGAATTTCTTCGTTTTCGAGATACAGAGTGTGAAAAATAGTATCGGTCTTAAAATTGTATCTGTGGAATTTTATTGTAAAAACAATGTTTGTTCCCAACATCAAACGTAGTTAAATCAAAAAATGTAAACAAAAGTCAGTGGTGTTCTACTAAACTGAGAGTTAATTTAGTTATTTTTATTTTATTTCAAACATTTTATTGCTTTAGCACCCTTTATTTGTCGGTATGTTTTGGATACTCTTTCCAAGATATCAAAAATTAGGAATATTTTCCAATTAAATACAAAACAAAAAATGATTTAAAGTCATTAGTAATGATTAATGATTCGTAAAAAAAAAGTTATTGGAAGTTTTATTAGTTTTTCAATATTTCAATAAGCGCATTGGTAAAATGTAAGGTAAAATTTTTAAGCATTTAATTTTTTTTTCATAGATGTAAGAGATATGGTTTTTATTCTTTTTCTTCAAAACGAAGCTAGATACGGAAAAATTTCAAGGGACAAAAAAGTTGCATTTTCAGGTGTTCATTTAAAACAAATCATCATAATTACAAAAAAACTACTGGACGACATTTTTTTTTGTGCAAAAACTATCCGACATAGCCCGTGGGCACGCCCCTGAAATTATTGGGCAAATTCTAATAGCTCCAAAAGATACCTTATAAATGTATCAATAATCTGTGAAAATTTTATCGAATTCGACTAAATCGTTTTTATAATATTGATAAAAAATCGATTTTTAAAAAAAAACACCGTGTATCTCGAAAACGAAGAGTTTGCGGACTTATATTTATCGAGCAAAATGTTCATTTTGATGTCCTCTACCATCCCTTAGAGTTTGTTGGTATGTTTATGAGACACCCTGTATATAATTCTCAATATCAGCCAAGGTTCAATGACTGATTGCTTCAGAATTTGAGGGGTCGATGGAAAGGAAAGAGGACACATATTTTGCTGGCTCTTGGTAGAACGCAGCGACTAGATCGAGAAGCGATTTTGTTTATTTTATCGCGGTATTATTTTGGAAGAAAGCGGGGTGGAACCAGGTGAAGAACACACCAGAGATGTAATTGACTTTGGTTGGCAAACATCAACGACTCATGAGAGTTAGGTATGATGCAATCTGAAATGAACGATGAATGAAATGTACATTCTTTGCAGTTCTCTGTTGAAGCGCTGAAGTGCCAACAGAAACGATCTATTTGGAATCTATAATTCTGACATAGTATCAAGAAATTCGCGAAAGCAAGTCTGAATACTGATATACATAAGAGTTTCTAAGAAACAGAAGTATGGCTATGTATACAAGTATGTATTTAACTAAAATCCAGAAAATATCGCTAGGCAGATAATATGATCAAAATACTGAAAATATGATGAAATAGGTATATTCAAGCAATTTCCTTGTGTTGAATCATTGCTGTGTCTTATGTCGTTGAAAAATTAATTTTGTAATAAAATTTTAAAAATATCGAGTGTATTTCGAGGTCAATCCTTTGACATGAAATTTCCAGACATAGATATCACGTATGTAAATTGACCTGTATTAGGCGACTCCAGAAATTTTCATCATTCGGATACAGTGGGTAATTGTTTTGCGAATAATCACCTTATTAGGATCACTTTGTGAAGATATTTTTCAATTCTCACTCTCACGGTGAAATTTTTATTAATGTATTCATTATTTCCTTTTATGTATACCCTGGAATAATATGTCATCATAGTCACAATAAAATTCAACTGAATGAATGAAATAATCACATGATATAAGAAAACTCCTACTGAAAATGATCGTGAATCAGGTTTCAATATATTTCACAATTATCCATCGAAGAATCTGAATATATTGTAGAACTCTGGGGACTTCAAAAATGAATGCATAAACACCAATCAGAAAACATAGATCAACAATAATCAAGAAATAAGGATAGGCCGATTGAAATACATTGTCAACAAATAGAGATAATTATCAACAGCGATAAAGATATGGATACAGAAATATTTGGACTCATAATTAGGATCAAGGAGTGAATCCAATGTGTATATAAACAGAATATTGAGGAATCATCGAATCATCCATTGAGTTCCGTAGAAAGAGGAGCATCAGCTGCATATATCCTTGAAGAGGTGAATATATATCCCAATGAAATTTCATTCATGAATTCATGTATATACTTATGTGAATATATTATCTGGCGAGATGTCACTCCAGAAGCAAGAAAAAATACAGTGAACATGTACACTTGTGCAGAAAATCATTTTATCGAAACAAGGAATTTTGATCAATTCGGACATATTTATTAACACCAGAAGGAAACAATAATGAGCTTCATATCAAGTAGCCCGGTATAGATCGCGAATAGTGACGTACTTCTGCATGATAGCAGTGTTTTATTCAAGGAAGTGAAAAACTTTCTAATTGAAGAATAGTGGCGTAATTCACCACAATTACATTTATAGTCAAATACATAGTCGAATTTTTGTAGATTAGCTTATCAAGTTTGACTTCATTCTATTACTATCGTAGTTATTGTCTTCTGTAAGGCTTCTGTCCGACTTCTGAGGACAAAAATGTAAGACCAGAAAACCTTCGACATCTCAATATGTTCAGTTATTATTCTCACGGTAAAATTGAACTTACAATTTCAGATGGAGAGCTTAACATTCTTGTTGGTGATCATTGCGATGACGACTGCAATTCCTACCTCAGATCGAGATCAATGGGCTGAATTCAAGGTAATTATTTATTCTATCTTTAATTGGGTCTGACCTGCAACTGTACTCATTCAATCGTTCTCAATCTGAGCGATAACCTATATCAGTAAAAACCACATCAATCCTAGTCCAGAACAAGGATATATGCGTTACAAGGAAATTTTCCACTAGAGCTAATTGAACATGGATTTTTAGAACTAATCTTGGTTATATTTCTACTCGAATCAAAGAATACTGCACACAATAATTCCCCTTCAATTCCAGTCTAGTCATTTTAAAACTTACCAGAGCTCCGTAGAAGAAGCATACCGTTATTCCGTATTCGAGTCTAACCTCAGAAAAATCAGAGATCATAACGACAAATATGATAGAGGCCAATCGTCGTACACATTTGGCATCAACGTCTTTGCGGATCTAACAGAAGACGAGTTCATGTCGAGGATGATGCAGTCGAAGAGATCAAAACCCAACTTCACCACGAAATTACAGCATATAGAATTCGATGGAGATTTGCCGGCGAGAGTGAATTGGACAGAAGAAGGTGCCGTGACACCTGTGAAGGATCAAGGCGATTGTGGTTCCTGCTGGTCGTTCAGTACGGTAAGATCTCAGCTACGGAAAGAATACTCTGCATCCGTCATCATCCACAAAACTATCAATACCAATCCGTCCTATCAGTATACAGTCGTGGTACCCACTATGAACTGGGTCTACTTTTGCTTACTATTCGTGAGACAAAAAAGATGATTTTGGATTCATTTATAAGAAATTTCTCTATGAATATTGGCGTCCTCGCCTTGGAACTCAGCAATCACACTTCAAATCTTCAATCTCAACTTCTTGTCTGTCTTGATCTATGCTCTCTGTACTTAGTCGATATAAGTGTCTTTCGTGAAAAGATGAGTGAACAATCGGATCAATATTCCTTCAATACACAATGAGTCTAGTATAGGTTATGTTCACTTTATTTTCCACATGTATTGTATTATTTGATTAGATTGTGCCTGCTGATATACTATATGCATTATCACCTGACAAAAATATTTTGCTTTCATTTCTTTTCCTCAACATGTACATATATTTTACTTATGTATATCGGATATCGATGAACGAATAAATCAATTTCATATCGGATGACTAGACAGCTCTGTATAAATGATATCGATATGAATAATGTTTTTTCTTGCATTTTCCATTATGGGTGACCGCATTTCTTTTTTTTTTTTCTTGATTATTGAATATAGATGTTCTGTGGATATAAATATTTGTTGAATCACAATTGAATTCCGAGGACTAGATTGGAAACTCAGAAAACAGTAAGATCCACATAACTATGTGTCATTTCCATTTCAATCATTCCAGCAATTGATGAATGAAAATTTTCGAGAGTATCAAAGAAGCTTTATTTTCTTGATTTATGGACGTTGTATATCTGTTCATTCGATATCGAATTACATCTCGCCGAAAGAGCAACATCACAAAGAAAGGTGTGATGACTCGGTTCCAACTATAGAGAGAAAAAATAAAATTTCAATGAAAAAAGCCAGTGAAGAGGCATAAATTTAACATTCACCCGTCGAACTCAGCTAGCTTCAATCTAGTTTGAATGTTCAGGTATTTTCTCTATTAACTCCTGAAAATGTTACGAGGTCATACTAGGAGATATATTCTACGATATAATCTGAGTATAATAATTTTTCCAATGACGGCCTTATTGAAATGTTCTGTGCCAATGACATATTCATCAAATGATATTCAGGAAAATGAAATTAAGAATTCAAATTTGAATTTGGAGAATTGTCAAAATTCAGTTGATCGTTGTGGACTCTGGAATTCCCGTTTCAGGAATTCCTATGTAGGCGAGAATGAACTCATTCTAGGCATTCTACATTTCGACTGCTCACTGTATATTCATACAAAATTCTCTTCATTCCACAGACTGGCTGCTTGGAAAGTCAGTATTTCTTGAAAACGCAAAAACTGATCTCATTGAGCGAACAGCAACTCGTTGATTGCGTGAGCACGTGCTTCGGTTGCGATGGCGGATACTTGGACAAAGCTTTGGAGTACGTGGAGGCCAATGGTCTGATATCTGAAGACTCCTATTCCTACGAGGGCATCGACAACGAATGTCGCTACAATAGTTCGGAAGTAGCCGTCAGAATCAAATCTTTCGGGGCCCTCCCTAGCGGAAACGAAACTGCTCTTCAAATAGCTTTGGTGAAATATGGACCCATATCAATAGCCATTGATGCGACGATTGAATTGCAATTTTACAGCTCAGGTAATGATATGCCCATCATAATAACTCCCCATTACCATCTCATGCAACGATAGATTGGAAATATTCAGTAAAGTTTTTTTCTGCTAATAGTGCTCCTAGATACTTTCGTACAACTTCAACGATTGAATTGACATTAAATTTACACCAGGTATCAAAACAGATTTCTTTGAATTTCAGGAGTACTAAACGATGATTCTTGTGGAAACTCCGTCTTGGAACTGGATCATGCCGTCTTAGCAACTGGATACGGTGTACTCGAAGGAAAGGAATACTGGATAGTAAAAAACTCTTGGGGCGAAAGTTGGGGTCAGAACGGATATCTGTTGATGTCTAGGAATGCCAACAACCAATGCGGAATCGCTACTGAGCCAGTGTACCCAATATTGTGATTCATTCCAAAACGCATTTCTTGTCTATCGATTCCTTTATTTAGGAATTTAGGAAGCTATCAGTTTTTGTAATCGTTTGTCCCGAGTAGACCGTTTCATGACAGTATGATTCCATCAGAATTTTCTGAAATAAAGTAGGAGTCCAAACCTCTATCCGTTGATGTTTTGATTATATACTTGATGAATCATACCCTTGCACTCATTTCTATATACAGCACTTCGATTGTCACATGGGCAAGAGAAATGAATAATACTCGAATTCAAATGGAGCTAGGTAGAATTTCTCGGCCGCTGCTCATTTTTTTTTTATCTGGAGGTGCTATATATTATTTGCTATTGACGAAATCTGTTCATGCAATGATGCAATTTTTCCTCTCCTACGAAAAAACAACTCCTCTAACTCCTGAACATTTATAAATTCTTCTCAAAAACCCGACATGTGTGGCACTGTGAATTTCTTGCGGAAAGAAAGTAAGAGATGCATCACAAACTCTTTCCTGAAAATCTGCTTCCGTTGCGAATGGGGAAGCATAAACAATATCTTTCATACGACACCGAACAAAATAATCTAATGCAGTGATATTGTGAATTCCGTAAAATTTTGTAGGATTTCCAGATCATACAAAATTTCCGGTAATCCTCATAAGCTCACCATTGGAACTTCAGTAATCTTGAGACTGTCTTCACGAAATATGTGAGGATCACAGGAGTTTTTGAATTTTTCAATGAAAAAATGTAGCTCAAAATTCTGAGCACTCTGTGGGATATTTTTAGAGAAAATTCAGAGACTTGAGTAGTTATGCAACTTATTTTCGTGGATCCTGAAAACATTAGGTCTGACTAGTGGTTTTCGAAAATTATTTTTTTTTGTAAGGTGCCGCATCTGGCAAGGACTTTGGGAAATCTAGTATAACTCTTGAAAATCATGTACAATATATACATATGAAGTTCAATCCGAAATCATACTGAACTTAAGTGTAGATTTAGAAATTCAATGAAAATGGTACCTCCCAGCACTTCCCATTCAAAATAACGAATTCTAGGTTAATTCTCGGTATCGCCGGAAATTGCAAAAAACTGAAAATTTCTCAGCCGAATAGACATTGGAAAACCCCCGTATACAAAATTCCAGAAAACCAGTTCCAGTAGTTTCTTATTCATAAATGGACTCGAAACGTCGTGAAATACCTTGTATATAAAGGTACGTGAGCCACATCATATGGAATATATGTCTGAATAAATTCGATGGGAACAAGAGGGATATCTACTAAAATGAATAGCTAATCCCAAAGAGGAAACAATGAAGAAGGGGTATAATAACGGGTACTATGACAATAAAAAAAAACAAAGGTGAAAAGTTCTACTGAGAATAATGATAAAATACATGTAAACAAATAGTCCAATAACGTAAAACTATGATAAAATAGATGATTGTTATCTCATTATGTCTAGCTGATCTAAGAGCAGATAATTTATGGAAAGGAAAACAATTTATTTGTCTGGTCAACAAAAATTCTCTGCTGGAAATTCTAATACGAAATAGCCAATTTGAGACAAAGCAACAACGTATTTTCACCAGGCGCTTCTAGGAATGTTTCTATTGCACCTTGAGATTTTCTCGTCTGAGGAAACACCCTCTTGTAGACGGAGGAATAGTAGCAATATACAGCGAATGATTTTGCTTTCTGAGATTCCATGAACTAGAGTGAACTTGCTGCAATCAAAGCGACACTCTTGTTAGCCAGTACTTCATCAAGAACCATTCAATTCATTGCTATTGGTATAGTATCGAGGCTGTAATATAGTTCATACTAGATCAATTCCGGAATGAGGATGTTCCAGAGGCAATTTTTTTTTGCATTGACAATAGTGAAGGACACATAAAGTGCTTCATACTACATGTTTTCCACAATCACGCACTTGAAATCAGAACAATTATGTAAGAATAGGTTATGAACCAGATTTTGCTCCCAGTAATGAATGCATGATATATGGCACTGGCTATTTTGACTGTAGCTTTGAGTACATACATCTACCCTCTCTGTTTCATTTGGAGGTCATATACCTCAGCCTTTTTGATGGAATAATTATATTCTAATATTTGAATAAAAAAATTATCACCATGAGAACCATTTATATCATATTCCACACTAAGATCATGCAGTGATAAAGTGCAAGCATTGATTTTATGGTCAATGGTAGGTACTGATCATTCAAACTCGATGATTCGTACCCATTTGAAAAATGAGAAGGATGAGAACCGATATATCAACAGAACTGCTAATAGCACTAATCAGATTTTGTCTAGAGAGTGGAAAGAGGGTTTTCCAACAGCATTGAAGTATTTTAACATGGAGTTGGCGTTTCATGAAATTGAATCGCGAAATTCATAGGTAACGATATTTTAGTAGGCCATGAATGATTAATTTTGTACTTGATTTTGACGATAAATAAGCAATAAGTACATAACAATAAGTCTGTCCCAACAAGGTCTCGATGATAATAAAAGTTTGAAAACGTTTTGAGTAGTTTTGATCAATAATTTTGAATGCAAAGAGAGTGAGAAAACAAATTAAATTAGCTGTTCGAAATGTCCACCGTTTTCGGTTATACATCAGATTCTGATGCGTTTACGAAAATTATTCATTATACCGTTCATAGTTTGGTGATCATTTTTCAACAACGTGAATTCATTTACAATTTTTTGCCTCAGCTCCTTAACAATTCGAATTCCAGATGCATGAACCCTAGATTTCATGTAACCTCAGATCAAGAAATCTAGTGGATTAAGGGCAGGTGAATGAGCGGGCCATGAAATAGAAGCGTCTTTGCCTCGTCCTCCTCTTAGGAAAATTCTCAATGCATAAAGCAGAGTGATGTCTTCTGATATCGTACCCAACTCATATTCCATCAAGTTGAGGTACATTGCACCATTTAGAGACCCTGGGAACATATAGTATCCAACGAATTTGTTTCCTAAAGTCGCAGCCTAGACGTTTACTCTGAAATTATATTGAAAATGCAGTGGCCAAGCATTAAAATCAAATCTCAGTTGAAAATCGCAGTAGAATCACATGAGGAAATTAATTTCAACAATGTTGATGACATGAACGTCAAAATGAGGAACTGAATTGTTCATGGCCTGCTAAAATATTGTTACTGATGAATCTTGCGATGAAACTCGAATATCTCGAAAACGGCTCAATTTTTTGTATTTGGATAAGAGTACCTTTTTCTTGTAATTTTCTTCTCTCCATCGAATGTTCCTATTTTTTCACCAAAACGAATACAATACAATACAAAATCATGACTCACCTTCTTAACACCCTTCATAACAATATCTGAAATGTAGGAGGGTAATGAAAAAATTCATTTCAACAATATACATTTATGCAGAAAATTTCAATCTGGTGGCTTTCACCGTTTAGAAGTTATGCTGAGAAATTATTTTAATTTTATCAACTTCGGAAGGAAATATCTCCCTTAATATGCATTTTGGGCACTAATTTCATCGATCAAACTATACTTATTTTTCAATGTACTATCACCTCCAGAAAACTCGATACGCATTTTTGACTTTTGAAATGTCACCTATTGTGATGATGTACCCTGGTACAATTTGGTTTTTGTAATCGGTATATTGACACGAAAATAGTAATGTTGATCCACAACATCTTCAGTTCTCAAAGAGGTCAATGTAGATTTCCTACTCGCACTATACCGGGTGTCCCAGTATACCTGTTCCAATGGATTATCTCAGCTATTTCGATAGATGAAAATTTGAAAATTTCATGATCCCCAATTCGTTCAAGGAACCTTCAATTGAGAAAAACAAAAATTGAAAGTCACTTCTGGTTTGACCGGAAGTGACTCTGACTTTTTTATTTTCAACAGCACCCTGTATATTTTTTGCAATTTTTGCTTTCTACTCAAAATTACCTTTACAACGATGTATCACACTTTCTATTCTACATTTGATTTGATGGAGAAAACGTCAATTGAAATTTCAAATTGAAAGAAATACGGTAGGCTACGATATTTTGTGTAATCTTGATTTTGACTTCAATAGTAATCAATAATTCGTGAACAATTTTGCATTCGAGATGATGAAGAGAACGTCAAATTTCAAATTATTAGAATTGTAGTAGAACTGAAAGAATTAATAATTCTTAAATGAAAACCTTAGTGTGCCATGAAAACATTTGGATACATTTGTTTGTAACTTTGACAGTTAATAATTCTCAATAGTTGTGTGTGTGTCAGAGAAACTAACATTCAAATATGAATAACCGTGAAAATGATGATAACTTCACTAATCAAGAGAAATTGGATATGATACTGATTTATGGAAAATGCGATAATAATCGTCGGGCTGCCTTATGTGCATACAGAGAGAAATTTATTTCACACGCTTGGCTTCGAATTTGGGAACAAGTGGATCATTTCATAGAAAGCGTACTGTCTTCAAAAGAAAAAATGCTACGGACGATGAGCATACCGTTGCAGTTTCAGGAAGAGTGGTTGTTGATCCCCATATCTCTATTAGAAACATAGAACAGGAGAGCGGTATTTCTCATTCATCAATTCAGCGCATTCTCGAAATTGCCAAATTCAAACCATTTAAAATTCATCTGCATCAAGGATTACTACCCACAGATCACGAGAGGAGACTTGCGTTTCTTGCTTGGTTAGCTACGGTACGTGAAGATGGTAGATTCAGCTCGGTATTGTGGTTAGATGAGAGTCGTTTCCATAATAGTGCAACTGTAAATCGACATAATTGTCATTATTGGTCGCAATATTGGTGCGGCATGATTGATGGATTCATTTTAGGACCAAAATAATACGATAGTACGTTAACTGGTCCAATGTACCTAGAATTCCTTCGGGATGAACTTCCTCATTTTCTTGAAAACATTCCTTCACATATGCGTAGAAACATTCATTTTTAACAGGATGGTGCACCCCCACAATGCTATAGCGGTAAGGAATCATTTAAATGAAACATTTGGAGATAGATGGATCGGCACACACGGACTGATAAGATGGCCTGCAAGATCTCCAGATTCAACACCGCTGGATTTCTTCCTTTGGGGGTATTTGAAAGATCGTGTGTACCAGACACCTCCTATTGATTTAGAAGATCTAAAAAACAAAATAAGGAATGAATGTAGAGCCCTTAATGCTGAGGTGTTGAGAAGTGTTACTTCGCGTGAACTACTCCACCGAGCTGAAAGATGTGTAGAAGCCGTTGGTCAACATTTGGAACATATGCTTTAGTGATTATATTCTTGAGCCCCCTTTCTTTGTAATTTTCAAGATTAAACAAAATATCGTAGCCTACTGCAATTCTTTCAATTTGAAATTTCAATTGACGTTTTCTCCATCAAATCAAATGTAGAACACAAAGTGTGATACATCGTTGAAAAGGTAATTTTGAGTAGAAAGCAGAAATTGTAAAAAAATATACAGGGTGCTATTTGAAATAAAAAAGTCAAAGTCACTTCCGGTCAAACCGGAAGTGACTTTCAATTTTTATTCTTCTCAGTTGAAGGTTCCTTGGATGAATTGGAGATGGAATTTTCAAATTTTTATCTCTCAAAATAGCTGAGATAATCCATTGGAACAGGTATACTGGGACACCCGGTATATCACGACTCTCACTGCAAGCTTGGAAGAAAAATGAGCGTTTAGAAAAATATCATTATGTAAAAACTATAGCTACAAACGGTTACCCTCGCTGTCAGAAATGAGTAATTTACTCCTCTGATGCTTGATATCCATCAGACTGCCTCTTCAGAGATGCCAATAAATTGGTGTGTTGTTTTATGTCGAAATACATTTTCACGAAAATTCATTCTGCAACATTGAGTATGGAAGCTTTCAGACATTCATGTCCTTCCTAATATGCCAGGATATATGTTCAACTCATTGTGTAAAAAAGTCCGTTCCAGAATTGCGAGAGCGCCTTCGAGTACCTAACCAATATTGTGGGAATGATGTAATTCAATTATTATGATAAATTGAATTGTTTCAATCGATGGAAAGATATGGTAAAAACATGCAAATATTCAACACCAAATGTTTTCAATAGGATTTCAATTGTAATTATGTGTAATACTTGTAAATTTTTGAATTTCCTTCGATCACCCAATCACAACTCTATTGAATACCCTAACTTATGATGAGACAGATCGTAATTTTCTTCCTGGATTCATACTACTCGTTGCTATTGCTAAACACTCTAGATACGAAATTCATAACATTTCCGGAAACGTTGCTCTGAAATTAACTGAGAGAAAAATATTTTCTGATTTGATGAAGAGGACTTCACCCTTTCCGAAAAAAACATGAATCTCGAAAAGTAAAGGAAATATATCAAAAATTGCGGATCCATTTCGGGGTAAAAAGTCAAGCATATCAAAAATATCATTTCAAAAAAGTTCCAATTTTTTTAATAGTTCCAGATGTTTGTTGATCACCCTATATAACCAAATATCACCATGTTTTTTTTATTCATCATTCTGGTAGTCCTATAGCTGATCGGTTTTTCTCTGAAATGGAAAAAAATACCCAAATACGTAAAATTGTTACGAGAACATCCAATGTAGAATTTAGTGCAAGAATGTTCTCGTTGCAGTACATTTCGACAGCTGTTGAAACTGGCCCTGGACGCCCGGCAGAGTTCTTGTCATCATGTGTTTTCTCCTCTCAAACCATACTTGCAAAATATTTCTGGAGCCAGAACGTATTTTCCTGAAACTCAGAGAACATCTCAAGACAGACCAGAACACTGGAAATGTGATGAATTCCTTGAATTTCGCACTACTATGAATCTATCATCATGATGGGAAATCATTGCTGTTACTTATGTCGTTGAGAAATAAATTCTGTAATGATATCATGAACATATCGATTGTATTTCGAGGTCAATTTTCAGATATAGATATCAGGTATCTAAATTGATCCGTATTAGGCGGCAATTTTAGAAATTTTCATCCGGATGCATTGGGCAATCGTTCAGCGAGTAATCACCTTTTTAGAGTTTTGGTAATACTTTGTAGAGAAATCTTTCAATTCTCACTCTCACGGTGAAATCTTCATTCATGTATTCGTTATTTCTTTTCATATATCCTGGAATATGATGAGATCATATTGAAAATCGAAAAAATTAGATGATGAAAAAAGTAATCACATGATATAATGGAAATCTTGCTGAAAATTATTGTGAATCAGGTTAAAATGTTCATTATGCATTGGATTATTCATTGGAAGATCTGAATATATTGTGGAATTCTGAAAATACATTTCTTCTAACTTCATGATTTTTTGAAAATAAGTACATGGACAAATATCAAAAAAAAAGAACAACAATAAACAAGATATAAAGTCGATGAGAATATATTGTCAACAAAACAAGATGATTATCAACAATGATCAAGATATGAAACTAGACATATTTTCGAAAATCAGGATCAGGAAGGAGTAAATCCAATATGTATATATATAAACACAATATTTAGAAATCATCCAGTGAGGTCAGTGGAGAGAGTGTCATTGTGAGATACTGGAGCATCTGCTGCACATATACTAGAAGAGGTGAATACATATCTAAATGGAATTACATTCATCATAATATTAAAGATATATCAAGTGAATATATGTTCTGGTGAGTTGATTACACTCCACAAGCAAGTAAAAATACCAATTTCATCTACAAGTTTCGTGGAGAAAATCAGTTCCTAGTTTATCTTGCATTAAAAAAAGGAAATCTTTTGATTTCTTCATATTTTGCTCGCTATTTTTGTTCCAAAATTTTGATCGTATATTTTAGATGAACAACATAAAGATTACTGCACATATAGTGATATGGTTATTCATAGCCGTTTCCTGGCAGACATTCTGATGTAATAATAATTATTTAGCACCCAGAATCCATGCTTTGTTACCACACGGCTTGGAATATCGAATTTTTGAAATTAGAATTTCCAAAGATAGACTTATATTCACTGATATTGGAGCAATGTCAGCGACTCACTACAATCGAGCAGTGTCAATGAAATTATTCAATTCGGTCGGTCGCTAGCCTCACTAGACGTCCAAGATGATACTGAGCTGTTAACAGAGACTTTCGTCAGAAAGTCAACCCAACAAATTTTATTTCGCCTAGATTTCTGTCCACATAAAAGGGATCAGGACGTGGACAGTTCAGGATCAATGGTTGTCGATCGGGCTAGTTTTCGAACAAAAAAAATATAATAAATTCTGCCCAATCAGGCATTCATGAATCCTATTTGAGATGACGAAAATGTAAGACCAAAAAACATTCGACATCTCAATATGATCAATTATTATTCTCACGCTTTGGCAAACTGAAAAATTCTGCGATGGGTGAAATTGAACTTACAATTTCAGATGGAGAGCTTAACATTCTTGTTGGTGATCATTGCGATGACGACTGCAATTCCTACCTCAGATCGAGATCAATGGGCTGAATTCAAGGTAATTATTATTTCTGTCTGTCCTGAGCGATAACTAATATCAGTTGAAACCACCTCAATCCTGCACCAGAACAAAAAACTATTCGAAACAATGAAAACCGCCTCCAATAATTCTCCTTCAATTCCAGTCTAGTCATTCTAAAACTTACAAGAGCTCGGTAGAAGAAGCATACCGTTATTCCGTATTCAAGTCTAACCTCAGAAAAATCAGAGATCATAACGACAAATATGATAGAGGCCAATCGTCGTACACACTTGGCATCAACGTCTTTGCGGATCTAACAGAAGACGAGTTCATGTCGAGGATGATGCAGTCGAAGAGATCAAAACCCAACTTCAACAAGCAATTACAGCATATAGAATTCGACGGAGATTTGCCGGCGAGAGTGAATTGGACAGAAGAAGGTGCCGTGACACCTGTGAAGGATCAAGGCGATTGTGGTTCCTGCTGGTCGTTCAGTACGGTAAGATCTCAGCTCCGGAAAGAATACTCTGCATCCGTCCCCATCCCCAAAACTATCAATACCAATCAGTCTTATCAGTATACAGTCGTGGTAGCCACTATGAACTGGGCCTCCTTCGCTTTCTGTTCGTGAGATGATTCTATATTCATTGGCAGAAATTTTCCCATAGATCTTCACTAGATTTTTCATCATCTCATCGCTTCATCAACTTATTTTCTGACATTCGATTCATGCTCCATGTACTTAGTCGAAAAACGGTTCTTTTTGTGGAGAGATGAGTGAGCAATCGGATGAATCTTCCTTCAATACACAACGAGTCTAGTATAGGTCAGATTTACATCATTTTCCACTTGTATTGTTCACCTTATAATACACTCATAATCTCCTAGGGCATTTTCCACTTGTATTGTTCACCTTATAATACACTCATAATCTCCTAGGGCATTATGAGCTATAACACTCTCTCATTATGCCCGTTGTCTGTCAAATTACGCCTGACTTGTACCTCTACTCGTTTGATCGTTTCCAACCTGAGGTATAAACCAATATCAGAAGATATTTTCGACTCGTATTGTATTATTTGATTGTTATACCTTATGATACACTCCTAATTCCTTAGGGCATTGAGAGCTATAACACTCTCTCATTATGTCCGCTGATATACCATGAATTTCTATCGTTGCTGGAAATATCACCTGATGTCTCCAGCAACTAATAATATTTTTCCTCTCATTCATTTTCTCCAACTTATATGAATATTTTATACTTATCACATCTGATAGACAGTTCTCTATACATGGTATCAATATGAATAATTGTTATTATTTTTTCCATTTCGATCATTCCTGCAATTAATGAAAGTAGAGGTTTGAGGGTATCGAGAAGGTTTTATGTTCTGTATTTGTGAACGTTCGTGATCTGTTCATTCGATGTCGATCCTATCTCCTCTAGAGAGCTACATCACAAAGAAAGTTGAGATGACTTGATTCCAACTATACAGGGTGTCTCTAAAAGGTACCACAAGTTCCTGTCACGTAAATATGACGATCTAACTCAACTTACCTCAGTCCAAAAGTGACAATTTGAGGAATTGTCAAAATTTAGTTGATCATTGTGGATCGTGTGAAATTCCCGTTCTAGGAATTCCTATGTAGGCGAGAATAAACTCATTCTAGGCATTCTACATTTCGACTGCTCACTGTATATTCATACAAAATTCTCTTCATTCCACAGACTGGCTGCTTGGAAAGTCAGTATTTCTTGAAAACGCAAAAACTGATCTCATTGAGCGAACAGCAACTCGTTGATTGCGTGAGCACGTGCTTCGGTTGCGATGGCGGATACTTGGACAAAGCTTTGGAGTACGTGGAGGCCAATGGTCTGATATCTGAAGACTCCTATTCCTACGAGGGCATCGACAACGAATGTCGCTACAATAGTTCGGAAGTAGCCGTCAGAATCAAATCTTTCGGGGCCCTCCCTAGCGGAAACGAAACTGCTCTTCAAATAGCTTTGGTGAAATATGGACCCATATCAATAGCCATTGATGCCACGATTGAATTGCAATTTTACAGCTCAGGTAATGATATGCCCGTCCTAATAACTCCTCATTACCATCTCATGCAACGATGGATTGGAAAGATTCAGTAAAGTTTTTTTCTGCTAATATTGCTTCTAGATACTTTCGTACAACTTCAACGATTGAATTGACATTAAATTTACACCAGGTATCAAACCAGATTTCTTTGAATTTCAGGGGTACTGAACGATGATTCCTGTGGAAACTCCGTCTTGGAACTGGATCATGCCGTCTTAGCAACTGGATACGGTGTACTCGAAGGAAAGGAATACTGGATAGTAAAAAACTCTTGGGGCAAAAGTTGGGGTCAGAACGGATATCTGTTGATGTCTAGGAATGCCAACAACCAATGTGGAATCGCTACTGAGCCAGTGTACCCAATATTGTGATTCATTCCAATACGCATTTCTTGTCTATCGATTCTTATATTTAGAAATGATATAAATAATAAATGAGCTATCAGTTTTTGGAATCGTTTGTCGCCAGTAGACAGTTTCATGCCAGTGTGATCCCGTCAGCATTTTGTGAAATAAAGTTGGGGTCCAAACCTATATATACTGATGTTTAGGAATGCTATTACCAATGCATAGTAGCTTCTGAGTCGTACCAAGTACTGGGTGGTGAGACGGAATGAATTCCAATAGTAGGCACCACCATGAGTTCCGGTTTTGAGTATTCATTGTATTCAATTGAGGGTTCGATATGATCGATCACAAGATAATCAGACAATCAATATTACAGAAGGAGTAAAAATGTAACCAAGCTGTGGGCTTACTAGCTCAGAACATTCAATAAGTTTCTGAACAGAAATACAACATGGAAATGAACTCAGAGTGTTCCTAAGACATTATTCATCAGCAACTTGACCAATAAAATTCAACGATACTAACAAGTCAAGAATACTCAGTTTGGGATGAAATAACAATGATAATATTCGGTATGTAATCATAAATCATCAATTATTATTATCAAGCGACTTCTGTCAAAGATCACTCGAAAAAACCATTATCAATCATATACTTGACGGATCTTATACTTGATGAATCATACTCTTGAATTTTTTGGCCGCCGCTCAATTTTTTTCCTCATTTGGAAAGGCTATATATTATTTGCTGTGGACGAAATCTATGTAGAATCTCCACTAACGTAGGTTATGCTTGAGAGATAGGGCTCAGATGAACAATAATTAAACGGATTGGCTTATCGACACTAGAATCTTACTTTATCCTGAATTACGATTCTGCAATAATAATAATTCCAAAATTTTCCATAACTGATCGATTCTCAATGACCTCTATCATTATTTCGTCCAATATCAAGAGTTACTATTACATGAACTCGCTGGGAAAATTGCGGCTCTCCCAAATGATAGCAACGTAGTAGTGCATTATGGTGATTCCAAACCTCATTTATCACTACGTTGGCTCAGAGTAGCAAGCAATCGTCAATGTTCGATAGTAACATAATCGCGTTTCCATTTCAAAAAAGATGAGTCATTCATTAAATTAGATGTGGAGAAACTATCAGAAGCAATTATCATAAAAGAACGTGATCCGTTGAATCTCGAGGGTTACTGTTTTATAAACTTTCTATTCGATAGTAACAAAGTCACGACGTCATTCAAAACAAGATGAGCAATTCAATCAATCAATAGTAGAGAACTTATCGAAGCAATCATCAATGAATGAAATTGAATCAAGGTTGAATGTTTCGTGGTCTTATTTCGTAATTGCTATCAATAACTTTTGGCGATCATGCAATATTGGTAGATTTTGGTTTTAGAAAAGAATTTCCTTGATATTTCATCTTTACTGATGGAATGACCCTGTATGTATAGTTGGAGAGGCCGGATGTATTCATACTTCAAATTCATTGGACAAATCGAATAGAAACATATTCTGGATGCTTTCTTCAGCATCCCACGAAATCATTGGTCTTTTTCGAATTCAAAGTTATTTCCTTCATCATCAATGACAAAAATGAAATCAATGACTCGCTGCTGGCATATCCTCAACTAATAGAATCATTCAGGAGAGATCTTGCTATCAAACATTCCACATATTTTATTGCAATTACAGAGATGCGTATACTTGCAGAATCAGAACATCTTCTAGTGAGTGATTAGAAGAAAATGAATGGCAAGACGATGGAGATCATTGAGAACTAAATGATAATATCACAGTTCCCGATTCATCCATTGTATCCACAACATATTCATTGACTCATATTCACGATTTCACTTCTTACTGTCCAAATTGAAATATTCACTTCATGTGTAACTTGTATAACTTGTATTGTTCTGAAAAATTTATTCAGTTTCTGGGAGGGTGAAGCTTTCAATGAAATATCGGCTATCGTCGATAGTGACTTGATATCTAATGCCAATCTGTTCACTCCTAAGTTAAAACGTACTGTTCTCAGATAAACTAACTGCACTCTTGTCATCACACGAAATATAGTGAAGGTTTTCAAATTTTCGATTCTAATCAGCAAGTTAGTAATAACCGTTTTTGATCGAGAGATCATTCAAGAAGGAGCATGAAAAGTAGATTTCCACAGGGAACACTGCTTGTTTCAACATTCTGGAGCGTCCTGTATGATGATCTGCGGCAGCTGGAACAACCTGACGGAGTGAATCTGATAGGCTTTGTTGACGATATAGCTATTGGTGGTGGTCACGAAAGGAGAAGGAACTCTGATGAATGAGCAAATATTGCAGTTCAACGATGGTCAAACTGGTTCAAGAGTGAAGGACTTCAACCTGTAATACAGGAAATGGAGGCTGTCATCCTGTTTACTTTGATGCCCAGGGTGAAAATGTGATGCCATCAAAAGTGGTCAAGTATTTAGGTGTATGATTGGATACGAAGCTGACGGTTGCTGATCATGTTACCAAAGTGGCGCAATAGGTGGAAAAGACGATAGCAGTTCTCGCCAGCCTCGTGACGAATATTAGAGGACCTAGGACTTCTTAAAGGAGACTTCAATTGAATGTAGTCCAATCCCGAATGCTCTTGCTCTTGGTTGGCATACTGACGCATCAACTAACACGACCTATATGCTTAATATGAGCTCCATACCCGTTTCAGATTCTCTAATGTGGCTCACGATCGATAACCACAATTAGACAAAGTTCATCTGCTGCCCTCATCTATCACCAAACGAACCGACTCCTGGTGACCTCCTTTGAATTCCTTTCTCTGAAACTCGATTTCATCCAACAGAATCACCCAGCAGCTGAAATAATCATCATGGGGTATTTCAATGTCCACAACTCCACCTGGCTCAAATTCTCGAACAAAAAAGATGACGCAGGACGTCTGGCTGAGGCTTTCGCTATCACCTATGGTCTTGACCAACTGATAAATGAACCCACTCGGATCCCTGATATCAGCAATTATTATGCCAATACGCTCGACCTGTTCCTCACTAACAATCCGGAACCGTATGAAGTGAAAGTCCGTGCACCACTAGGAAACTCAGACCACACACTCATCTCCACGATATGTCCTTACATCACTCCGCGAACCAGTCCAACACCACCACGCACTGTCTGGCATTACTATTCAGCCAACTGGGATGGTATCGCATGTTTTTTCCTTGGAGGAAAATGTGTTTTGAATCGCAATGTGTTGACGAGATTTCTGAAATCATCATGCTAGTAATGAAAACTTACATACCACATAGCACCAAATCACGAACCACTGGTGAACCATGGTTCAATATAACCTGTTCTAGGGTCGTTGCTCTGAAGCAAGCAGCATACCGTCGTTGGTGCAGAAACCCATGCCCGCAAACTAGAGCTGAATATGTTGAAGCTAGAAATACATGCAATCGAACGATCGATGAGTCTAAAGAGGCATACAATAGGAAGATAAGATCAAAGCTCATAGAGTGCCCAAATGGTTCTCGTTCATTTTGGACCGTTGCCGAGGCAATCGGGAGGAATTTCACTTCTAGCTCATTTCCTCCCCTCACAAAGGATAAAAATACATTGGCTACAACACCCCAAGAATAAGCCAACACCTTTGCCAGAATGTTCGCAGACAATTCTACCTTGGATCCACGAGGCCAGAAACTTCCCAAAATTACTACCATCGATAACCGTATGCCAGAAATTGTCTTAGTGCAACGCACAATCAGACATATTTTGCTTAGCCTCAACGTCAAGAAGGCTATGCGGCCTGACGGAATACCGCCTATTGTTTTCAAGAAATGTGCCCCAGAACTAACACCAGTTCTTCGCAGGTTGTTCACTCTTTCGTACAAACTTGGATTATTTCCTCCCAAGTGGAAGAAAGCTAGGGTCCAACCGATTAAAAAAAAAGGGCAAGAAAACCCTTCCTATATAATAACTATAGACCGATTGCACTAATATCTGTGATCTCTGAAGTAATGGAAAAAGCAATCAACATCGAGCTAATCCGATATCTAGAGATCTCGAGAATCGTGAACAACCGGCAATATGGGTTTCGTCATCAAAGGTCAACTGGAAACCTGCTTGCCTATGTGACACGTTCGTGGCAGGAGTCAATCGAGAAACATGGGGAGTCTCTGGCTGTAGCCTTGGATATCTCCAAAGCATTTGACCGAGTTTGGCACCAAGGCCTCTTAGCAAAACTTCCGTCATATGATCTTCCGCCCCAACTGTGTCTTCAACTATCGAGTTTCCTTGCAGATAAATCACTCTACGTGGTGGTAGACGGGGTTTCGCCTGATACAATGACGTTTAATGCTGGTGTTCCACAAGGCTCTGTCTTGGTACCAACTTTATTCTTGCTCCACATCAATGATTTGTTGGATGTTGGTTGTGTGTGTAGAGTAGGGGTGTGCAAAAATATCGATATATTGTGACGGATCTTTATCTCAGGGTACAGTTGGGGGTTCTGGCTGTCTCGGATTCAGTGCCCAAGAAATGAAACCACAGAGATTTGAAGTGATGCGGACTAGACTCATTTATTTTCGCAATAAATCTGAAATTTGAGTTGTATCAGTACCTCGGCATAGGTTTCACACTCATACATGAAGGTATTTAATGGAAGTTTGAAAGACACACTAACAATTTAAAATAGTTACTGGCAATCCTTACACATGGCAAACAGCTATTCCTTTTTAGTGATAGAATTACTTATACAATATTTCACCTACCTGAAATTTGACCAGGCGACAACACGAAGAATTTTGGTGTTGCACAGACCCAAAAGGTTCAAAAACCATCAGTTATTGCGAAAAATGTTATTTTGCGGTGCGGGACATGTGACGAGTCTCAAAAGCAAAATGGTCGCACCTCGATCTGGAATCTCGAAAAAGCTTGCTAAAATCTAGCAAAGACTAGTTTTTATACACGCCAGATTGATAGGTGGTTCAAATCATGCCGCAAAAAACCTGGGTAGGGACCAAGGAATTATGGGCCTGCTGCATATGCAACCAACCATGTTTAATTCTGTAGTAATGGTTGCCTGAACAAACGAAAGAAACATCGTTTTATTTAATCATTTGGCCGTGCCAAGCGTACCGTGGACCTGCCAGTAAGAAACTGTGAAGTAAATAGGGAGTGACCATTAATACGAAATATTTACATACAGACATTGACAAGCACCTTTAGACACAGATATTTAAACTTGAAATTCCCCGAGTGCATGTCGTGCTACAATATCGATACATATCGATATATATCGATATATCGAATGACGATATCATGAGAAAATAATATCGATCTGTATCGATACATATCGATACATCGATGTATCGAATAACGATATCATGAGAAAATAATATCAATATATCGATATATCGATATGTATCGATATATATATAGATATATCTATATATGGATGTTTTCTACCTATGATTTGATGATCGAAAATTGCCTATCAAAATGCAAGAATCATAGACAATGAACTGAATGAACTGAATCTCAAAAAACGTTATCTCACTGGAAAGGATCATGATGCAATTGGTCGTCTTATTTTGGTTACCATGTATGCGATTACTGAATTGGTAATGTGGACTTCGAAAGTATCATTCATGTTCTTTCGTCTACTCCAGGAGCGCTTACCACCAGTTGAAAATTCATTAGATGAGCTGTTGAATACACAATGGATTTTTTTTTCTGTATCACTGGAACGCCATAGTTGTATAAAATGTGGATATTTTCTCCGCCCTAAATTTTGCGGTGTTCGATTTCCTCCCTGAGTTGTTTGAGATCGTCCCGTTGTCTGACAGTCAAATCACCCTCTAAGGTCACTGACTTCAATTGACGATGAACACTTTATATTTCGGAGCAACTTAGCAACATAATTACTGTTTGGGAACATCACTTTCACTGGGCGTGGTTCATTCTAAACTGATTCACCCAGTCGTAGAACAGTAATGTTTTCAATATAATTGTTTTTGAGGACTTTCTGTACCATCTCAGTTACGAATGGTTTCAGATCAGCTACCTCTTGAGGTATGCAATAGATTATAACATTGTTTTGCGGACGTTCCATTTCGCTCAGTTCAATGAGCATCTCTGATAAGTTTAGGGAATTCCCATGAACCTTCATTGTATTTTTATTGATGTGAATGTTGTTGTTTGATAACACAAATCTACATTCACGATTGTAACTCTACAATATATGATGTATTTCGTACTCTAATACGCAGATTGAATTGAAATTCATAATTTGATATTGCATCTACTAGTGATTCCATAATATTATTCCCATTTTCCAATTATCAAGTTCAGATTGAGAACGAGATTTTATTAACCTAACTACCACACTCCTTGTGTAGAGCCCCTATATCGTCCAACGAGGCCAGAGGTGCAAGACGAAGACAGGTCGATGCTTTAAATGAGGATCTGACAAGAATTCCGAAATGGGGGTCTGAAAATCTAGTACAGTTCAATACAACAAAAATTCAAGCTTGTATGTTCACCAAGAACGCAGATCACAAAATGCCCGATTTGATGATGTCGAGTACCACTGTTCCTGTGAGGTCGTCAATATCCATGCTGGGTGTCACCACCAACAGTGCTCTCTCATGGGACGATGATGTGAGGTCCATTGCGAAAACTGCTTCACAAAAACTTGGTTTTCTTTCCGTGCGAAGAGGTACTTCACATCCCAGCAACTGCTTATGATCTACAAAGCACAAATTCGACCTGTCCTGGAGTACTGTTCACATGTTTGGAGCTCAGCCCCCAAACATACGCTTGAGCATCAATTCAGAAGAGAGCTATTCGCCTAGTCGATGATACAACACTCACCAAATCATTGACCTCTCTAGAACGTCGTGGAAAGGTCGGCGATCTTTGCCTTTTTTATAGATACTTCCACGGTCGGTGCTCAACGGAAATATTATCTATTATGCCACCACGTGCGGTCCCTAGTAGACAAACCAGACGAGCTCAGGCTGCTCACCCATGCACTGTCAGGCTCAAGACTTGACAGCTACCTCCCTGGAGTAATGCGTAATGCGAAAGTGGAGAGCCTAGGAGAGGTTTCAGTCGGTGAAAATCCGGCACTCCCGGCAATCGGGGTACTAGGCAATAGTTAATATCTTACGGAAAACAGAGAAAAAAAGATGAATGGGTTATAATGGATAATAGGATGATAATATATGATATCACACAGGCTAGAGAGATTGATATGAAAATATGCCAAACGGGATTGTTACGATTCACAGTAGCTTTACAACCCCTTGTATATTAAGGTACGCGAGCAACATTATATAAAATATATGTCTGGATAAGTTTGATAACTACTGACCAAGTGGGGACATAACAGAGACATTTACTGAAATGAATAGCTAAATTCAAAGAGGAAATAGCGCGGGATGAAATTACATAACAAAGAAATCAAAGATGGAAAGTTCTACTAAGAATATATTCTTCGAACCAATTCATCTATAATCATGAATAATATGAAAATAAATGTAAACAGATAGCTCAAGAACGCATGACTATGATAAAATCGTATCGATTGATATCTCATAATGTCTAGCTGATCTGAAAGCAGATAAGCACGGGAAAAAAGCAATGTTTTCGTCTGGTCAGAATTTTTGTGATATTTATTTATTAATTCATTTATTTATCATACACTACTCGAAAGTAACCATCTACAAAGTGGGAGTTATCACAAGAACAAGAGAATATACAGGATGGATATACACTACTGAAATTGACGATATGATTCAGTCATGACGCAATTCTGTTCAGGCAGATGTTTAATATAGTTTTCACATTCGTATTGAATGAATCAAGCTGGTCACTGAATTTGTTGCATGTACTAGACATTCTATATATTGTTGAATTCAGTAACACATCAGTTCGGGGGGTTGGCAGATAGAAGAAGTCTGTTCTGCGGAAAGTCAACTGAGGAATGAATATGCTGAAATTTTCTACGGTTCTTAGAATCAAATTATACATCAATTCTATAAGTTTCCTTCTCCTCACCTCCGGTTGTTTCTCTACAATCGCACAAAAAAAGTATCATTTGTCGCTTTCGAATCCCAACACAAAATTGATGTTTTCCGAGCAATGTGCCCTGAGACAGCCTTCGCCCTCGTGAGTCGAGATATTGAAAACAGTCGCATTGGTTCTTCGTTCTTCTATACCTATTGTTTAAGAACTAGTTCTTGCATGATGGAGAAAAGTGACAGTGGCCTAAGTTGAAAAGCAGCCTGAGCTAAACATCGCCCTTTCATCAAAGTAAACTCGCTCTCCTTCATATACCTTAGTAACAATGCGGAACTATAAATAAAGACCATTCATCATCATTAACTATCAAACACATCTCTCGATATAGCAAAAAGTGCAAGTTTCCTAAGTATACGCATTCGATTCATTATATTTACCCAAAAATATTTAGTACTCTGTCGTAATTCAATATGAATTTGCTTATGATCTCGACAAAATTCAATACATTGATGTCTTCAATTGTAATGATGAATATTCTTTTTTCACGAAATTTCATATCGCAACACACAAGTATCGTGACGAGAGCATGAAAGCTTTCAGCGAATAAATATTTGTTTCAAAATTACTATGCGCTTTCGACTATTAGGCCATCATCAGTGCGATAACTGCAAGTAAGTTATATTTGTCGAAATGAAATCATATGGTACAAACATGATCAACATGATGTGATCAACATATAAATTTTCTGATAGGATTTTAATTGTAATGATGTGTAATTGTACATTTATGAAATCCAAATCAGCCGATCACAACCCGATTGAACATGTATGGTCTCGTTTGAAGCTACAGGTACGATAGAGAACGATGTCAGTCAACAAACAATCGGAGAGGAATGGGAGCTCATTTCATTATTTCCATCTCGAGGCATCAGCGAGTTTTTGGGTGTCGATCTGTATATTCCACATCGAACAACATTTTGACTATGCTAAGTATAGTATCATTGTTATACCATCATAATATTGATACTGTTCAGAACTATAGGCACACATTAAATCTGGACCTCCCTCAAAGGAAAGAATTTCGTTATTGATGTTTCGCAGACAAGTTTTCCAAAAACTTGAGTGAATATCCGCTGATAAAAATAGACTAGTACTTAGACTCGGGTTGACAAACATTATCTTCTACCTATATTAATCGCCCATTTTTTCCTATTGTATGCTTTTATATACTCATGTAATTTGGTGATCAATAAAATACTACTACTACTATACTACTACTAAATATGCATCTTATCATAAATGCATCTTATCATAAAATTTCCGAACCATTCAAGTTCCTTCGATTATCAGTTCCATCGACCTTGGTGTATCACCCTATAAATTAATGTTCAGGCTTTTTGTGAATAGAAGCTTGTCCGATATTCAAGAACTGATGATGAGAGGGGGTATAATTTTCTCTATTTCATCCAATTCTTTCGCAAAACACTCTGTACTCATCTGACAAATTATTTTCGAGTGTGTTCCTCAAGTACTTATTTCGTGAAATATCGCTCAGAAATCACCTGAAATGAAAAAATTTGTTGTTCTGACGAAACTTCACCATTTTTGAGAGAAAAAGTGGAAGAAATATAAAAAAAATGGCGAAACCATTTCGAGGTAAAAGTCAAGCATTACAAAGATATCATTTGAGCAAATACGTGAAATGGTTACGAAATTATTCAATGCAGAATTCAGTGCAAGAATATTCTTCTTGCACCTCATTTGAATAACATGAAAGTGGCATAAGTTCATAATGAGAATGTTGCGTAATATTGCGGGAGCCAGCCGGCCCTGGACCCTCGGCAAAGTTGTTTTCCACGTGTTTTTTTTTCTCTCAAACCATCCTCATCATCAAACTATAATATGAATGAGCCAGAGGTCATAACAAGAAAGTTGCGAAATATTTTTGGAGCCAGACCTGGCCTGGCCAGATTTATTATTTTGATCATGAGTTTTGTTCTCTCGATTTTATTTTCTCAATAAAAAAGACCTACTTATCCAAATTCAATTAATTACCATTACATTGGCACAGGAAAAGCCTTCCACTGAAAAAACTGTATAAACTTATTCGTTTCTAAAACTAAAAACCTCAAATTTCCAGATCGATGAATCCACAATACAAAATCAAACCTTCTGGACTTCTTATGGGCAAATTCTGTTATAAAATTGCCATTAGGGCCCACCCGGTCAGCCTCTCTTGCACACAAGAATTCTGTAGGTAGGTTATTAGGCCGGAGTGTGAAAAATGATCTTTCCGGGGTGCACGTGGTTACTGGTAAGGTCGACAAGATGTTCAACAACAATGGCGCAAGAAGGCCGGTCCGAAAGGCTTTTGCTCTGCCACAACAATTTCCATAGTTGAAATTCGCCTTTGTCTAGTTCCACCAGGTCCTCGTTCATCACTAGAATGATGATTCCTCATTATTATACTTCAACATGGAAATGGCATAGTTCATGATGAGAAAGTTGCGGAAAATGATTGCTGTGCAGGCCAGAAAAACCCGAAGAAAGTAATATTTTATCATATCAAACTTTTCTTTCCCGACTTTCCGTCTGAAATTCGAATGAGGTGTGTTGGTAAACTTTATTGCCAAAGTAACCATAGGCTACATATCATGCTGCTGGCTCTCGGTCGAACGAAGCGACTGGATTTCGCAAGTAACTTTGTAAGAGAGCAAGGTGGAACCGGGTAAATAAAGGAAACATTCATAATTATTTATACCAGAAATGTATTTGAATTTAACTTTGGTTGGAAAACATTAACGACTCATAAGAGTGAAGTACGATTCAATGTGAAATGGCAGACACATATTCCTAGCTCAGGGCCGGTTTATCAATCACAAATTATCTGTGAGATAATGCCTAACTGACAGTTATAATGAGAAGGTGAGTTTATCAATGACAGGATAACTCTCATCTGGCAGTTAAACTACCCGATAACTATCTAGAAATTTCAACTGGTGGATAAGTAGATAACTAGAGGATAGCTCACGAAGATATCACAGAACGTGACACAAAAACGTCAGACGACAGACGATACAATTGTGGAAGTGTTGTTCATAGATAAACTTAAATGAAGTGTGTTTTGAATGTTTTGATGTAGTTTTTCAAAATTTCTAATATTAGTAGTATTATAGTGTAGTAATCCTTATTCCCGATTCTACAATATGGACAATAAGAAACAATCAATTCCAATATTGATAATACAGTATCTTTCTGCATTCTGAATCTTGCATGAAAATCATTTCTCTCTTATTATCAACTTATTACTATTATCAACTCTTTCCCTTACGATATAAGGCCTCCGTTCGTGTTGAAGAACTTCCACATTATCCAAGTCTTCATCACTGTCGAATATGTAATCCTCCACAAAATTCATCAAAAGTATATTGATCTGGAACTCGATAAACCGGCCCAGAACCAAACAAAACAACAGCAATACATATTTTCAAAGGTTATAAACGTTATAAAACATTGTCATTTTAAACAGACTTTCTATTGGTGGGTGGAAACAATCAACCAATCAAGTCTATTATATTCATTTATCACTATTGCCAACATACCTCACCTGTCAGTTAACAAACTATTGGATAAAAAGTATTGGAAAAACCAAACAAACTATATCTGCAGGTTACTCATATCTCACGGGTACATAACTAGCAGATAAATCTGAAATTTGATAAACCGGCCCTCGTCGCATAGAAAACTAGAAAGAATTCGAATGTAGATTTGTTCTACAAATTGTCTATCAAAGCGCTGAAGTGCCAACAAAAATGATCTTTCCAAACTTTGTGATTCTGTTATGGTATCAGAAAATTCTAAAAAGCAAGTCTGAATCCTGACACATTAAAAAATTTTGAGAAGAAGAGGTACAACGATGTATACAAGTGATACAAGTAAAAGTATAATCCTTGAATTCAGAGAACATCTCAAAGCAGATTACATGATCAAAACACTGAAAATGTGGTCAAATAAGGATATTCAAACAATTTCCTTGAATTCCGCACTAGTATACATCCATCATCCTGGTGGAAAGTCAATACTTAGTCTTATGAAGTTGAAAAATCAATTCTGTGATATAATTATTGAATATATAGTCATATGACTTCACAAAGTTCAGATATCATGCACAAGCTGTGACTACCACAGCTTCGGTGATTATCTTTGTTTATTAATGAAGTGATAGCTTCATATTCCTAAATTTTTGCAAATCATTGTAAAAAAATGAATAGACATTATCATTATAGATATCACGAATGTGAATTGATCAGTATTAGACGAAAACTTCATTCCGATATATTGGGCAATTGTTTAGCGAATAATCACCTTTTCAGTCCAAGTTCCAAGTCATACTTTCAAGATGAAATTTTTATTTATGTATTTGTAGCTCCGTTTCATGTATCTTGGAATGATATGTAATGATACTGATAATACATTTCAATTGAATGAATGAAACAATCACCTATGATTGTGAATCAGGTTCAAATATTTATTATGCATTTCACAACTATTCATTGAAGGGTCTGAATATATTGTGTAGAATTCTGAGAACAACATATTTTCTACTCAAACGATTGGTCGAAAATGAATGCATAGACAAAAATCGAAAAACACAGATCAACAATAATCAACAAGAATGCATTGTCAACAAATCGAGATGATATCAACAATGATCAAGATATGGAACCAGACATATTCCGACGTGCCATCAGGGTAAAAGAGGGAATCTAATGTGTATATAAACAGAATATTTAGGAATCATCCAGTGAGTTCAGTGGGGAAGGTGTCATTGTGAGCTACTGGAGCATCAGCTGCAAATATACTAGAAAAGGTGAATACATATCTTAATGAAATTATATTCATCATAATATTAAAGATATATCGGGTGTTGTAGTGAGTAGATTCCACTCAACAAGTAAGAAATAATACCAATTTCATCTACAACTTTCATGGAGAAAATCAGTTCTAAGTTTACCTTGCATAGAAAGAAGGACATCCTACGATAAATTTAAAAAAAAATTAGATCAACCCGGAAAGGAATGAAAATGAGCTTAATACCAAGCAGCCTGGTGTGTATCACAAATATTGAATTGATCTCGGTAATCAGACGAATAGGAGCGTAGGTATATGGGGATGATATATTCAGGAAAATGAATAACTTTCTAATGGAAGGAAAGTGGCGTAACTTATCACAAATACATTTATAGTCGAATCTTTGTAGATAAGCATATCGCGGTGGAATTTATTCCGATTTTTTATCTCAGGTCTTCTCTTCTATTGGGTCTGAGTTTGCAGGATAGTGAAAGGAACTTGCCGTGCCTTCTCATGTCGAGAATCCGAAGGAATGCTCCTTCATATAGACTCAAGCATTGACAATGAAGTTATTCAATTCGTGATACTGAGCGGTCAACGAAGACTCTCGTCAGGAAGTGAACTCGAGAAATTGTATTTCGTCCAGATTTCTGTCAAAATAGACGGGACGTGGAAGGTTCAGGAAAAATTATTTGATCGGGCTAGTAATCGAAAAAATATATATTTAATAGAGTTTGGCCATCTGGGGATTCATGAATCATATTTGAGATGACGGACATTTTTAGAGTAGAAATAATATTTATTGTACCTACCTTACTGTTGTTATCGACATAAGACATTATCACATCATCAGATCGATGAGAATACACGACCAAAAAGAAAACTTCGAAGTCTCAATATGCTCAGTTATAGGGTTGACTACAAGTTCCATGATGATTAAAATTGAACTTACAATTTCAGATGGAGAGCTTAACAATCTTGTTGGTGATCATTGCGATGACAACTGCAACTCCTACCTCAGATCGAGATCAATGGGCTGAATTCAAGGTAATTATCATTTCTGTCTATCCTGAGCGATAACTAATATCAGTCGAAACCACCTCAATCCTGGACCAGAACAAAAAACTATTTGTTACAAGGAAATTCTCCACTTGATCTGATTGAGCATGTTTGTATTCTGAGAACTAATCTTGGTTATCTCTCTACTCGAATCAATGAATACCGCCTACAATAATTCTCCTTCAATTCCAGTCTAGTCATTCTAAAACTTACAAGAGCTCGGTAGAAGAAGCATACCGTTATTCAGTATTCGAGTCTAACCTCAGAAAAATCAGAGATCATAACGACAAATATGATAGAGGCCAATCGTCGTACACACTTGGCATCAACGTCTTTGCGGATCTAACAGAAGACGAGTTCATGTCGAGGATGATGCAATCGAAGAAATCAAAACCAAACTTCAACAAGCAATTACAGCACATAGAATTCGACGGAGATTTGCCGGCGAGAGTGAATTGGACAGAAGAAGGTGCCGTGACACCTGTGAAGGATCAAGGCGATTGTGGTTCCTGCTGGTCGTTCAGTACGGTAAGATCTCAGCTACGGAAAGAATACTCTGCATCCGTCATCATCCACAAAACTATCAATACCAATCAGTCTTATCAGTATACAGTCGTGGTAGCCACTATGAACTGGGTGTCCTTCTGCTTACTCTTCGTGAGATAAAAAAGATGATTTTGGATTCATTGGAAAAATTTTTATCATAAATATTCGTGTTCTCGACTTGGAACTCATCAATGTTATTTTCTACCATTATACCATCTCATTGCTCCCTCAACTCCTTGTTTGACATTCGTTTTGTGATCTCTTCGTTCATGAATGTACTTAGTCGGAAAACATGTCTTTTTCTGAAAAGATAAGTCAGCAATCGGATCAAACTGCCTCCAAACTTCCTCCAATAGTATAGGTTATGTTTACTATATTGTCCACTTGTATTGTATTATTTGATCAGGCACCCTTTCATTATGCCTGCTGATATACTGTGCATTTCTATTGTAATCAGCAGATATTAATAAACGAATGCATATCAGATGCCTAGAGAGCTCTCATAAGTAATACATGGTATTAATACGAATAATATTTCTTCTACGGGTGACCTTACTCCTTTCGAATACAAAAGTACAAAAGGTTTCCACGACTATATAGGAAACTCAGAATTCAGAATACAGCGAGATTATATCCATTTCAATCGTTCCTACAAATAATGAAAGAACAGGTTTCAGGGTTTCAAAAAGGTTTTATTTTCTGTATTTCTGGAAGTTCTTTATCTATTTATTGAAAGTTCAATCATACGCTTCAACCTAGTTTGGATGTTCAGATGTTTCTCCCATTAACTTCTCCTGGGAATGTTTCCTGGGAATGCTGGGAGTGATATTCTATGGTATACGATGTGATCGAAGTATCATAATTCTTTCAATGATGGCCTAGTTGAAATTTTTCATACACAAACTTCCTAAACGGAACTCATCGATGACATTCAATAGGAGAGCCAATGACATGTTCGTCAAATGATATTCAGGATAAAGAATCAAGAATCTCAATTAGAATTTGAAGCATTGTAAAAATTCAGTTGGTCTTTGTGATTTTTCAAATCCCGTATCAGAAATCCATATGTAGGTGAGAAGAAACTCATTCTGGACATCCTACATGAATAATCTTGACTGCTCTTTGGATATTCATACAAAATTCTCTTCATTCCACAGACTGGCTGCTTGGAGAGTCAGTATTTCTTGAAAACGCAAAAACTGATCTCATTGAGCGAACAGCAACTCGTTGATTGCGTGAGTACGTGCTTCGGTTGCGATGGCGGATACTTGGACAAAGCTTTGGAGTACGTGGAGGCCAATGGTCTGTTATCTGAAGACTCCTATTCCTACGAGGGCATCGACAACGAATGTCGCTACAATAGTTCAGAAGTAGCCGTCAGAATCAAATCTTTCGGGGCCCTCCCTAGCGGAAACGAAACTGCTCTTCAAATAGCTTTGGTGAAATATGGACCCATATCAATAGCCATTGATGCGACGATTGAATTGCAATTTTACAGCTCAGGTAATGATATGCCCGTCATAATAACTCCTCACTACCATCTCATGCAACGATGGATTGGAAAGATTCAGTTAACTCTTTTCTGAATATCGATGATTTTGTTTTTTATACAGTGATATTGCTTCTAGATACTTCTGTACAACTTCAACGATTGAATTGATATTGAATTTACACTTGATCAAACCAGATTTCTCTAAATTTCAGGAGTACTAAACGATGATTCTTGTGGAAACTCCGTCTTGGAATTGGATCATGCCGTTTTGGCAACTGGATACGGTGTACTCGAAGGAAAGGAATACTGGATAGTGAAAAACTCTTGGGGCGAAAGTTGGGGTCAGAACGGATATCTGTTGATGTCTAGGAATGCCAACAACCAATGCGGAATCGCTACTGAGCCAGTGTACCCAATATTGTGATTCATTCCAGAACGCATTTATTTTCTATTGATTGCTATTTTTAGGAATAAAATGATTATTCCATCCACGTTTTCTAAGAATGGAATCAAATGTTTTCATGGTCTTTCCTTCATCATAGTAAATACGTTAATAATTCTCATAATTGTTTGTCGATAGTCGACAGTTTCGTCTAATTGTAATCCCGTCAGAATTTCGTGAAATAAAGTTGTAGTCGAAACCAATTTATGATAATGTTTAGGAAAGCCAACAACCAATGCAGAGTAGCTTCTGAGCCAGTACCGACTCATAGAATAATTATACTCTTTGACCGAGTACTTGCTAGTAAATTTTAATAGTAGGTACCACTATTGAAATTTGTTCCGGTTTTGAGTTTTCATTGTATTTGATCAAGGCTTCAATATAATCGATTACAGAACAATCAATGAGATTCTGAACACTAAAAATTTCAAGATGGAAATAAACTCAAAGAGTTCTCAGGACATTAATCATCAGCATCTAGACCACAACAAGCAGAATCTCCTGCTAAAGTTATGATCTCCCACTATGGTTGAGAGATAGAGCACTGTTTCGTGCAGTACGATTTTGCAATAACATCGATTCAAAGATTTTTCATAACAGATCGATTCTCAATGTCCTCTATCATCATTTTGAATCATTCATTCAAGCAGATGTGAAGAATCTATCTAGAAGCTATTATCATAGAAGAAAGTTTTTCGTTCAATCTCATGGCTAACTGTTTATGTTATGTGTATGAACTTGCTGTCCTGTCTTCAAACCGATAGTTACGAAATCAAGACGCCTATAAAAAAAAAGATGAGCAATTCAACCAATTAGGAGTGGAAAACCCATTGGAGCAATTATCATTAAATGGAGTGATCTCGTAGTCGTATTCATTCATTCATTGATGCGAAAATGACGTTAACATCCACCTTGACAATAAAAAACTCCTCCTTACTGTATCTTCTAGAAGCCTAGGTCTCGTAATTGACCAATCTCTCAGATTTTCGTCCCACGTGTCTCTAATTTTGAAACGGGGATACTGCAACTTGAATAAAATTTATTCAAACAGAGAATTCTTAAACACACAATCAAAGAAAATTATGTGTGATGTTCTGGTATTATCCCATGCTAATTATGCAGTTACCGTATACGGTCCTAGCTTACTTCAGTCAGACAAAAGAAGATTACAGACTCTGCAGAGCTCATGTTTGAGACTCATAACAGGGACCAGGAGACGACTATCTGTTTCTCACCATATGAGCAACTTGAATTGGCTGAGTATGGAGTCCCGACGTATATTTCATGCATGCATTCTCTTTCATAAAGTCATCACCACAAGAATACCTAGCTATCTTCATGATGAGATAAGCTTCAAAACGAACATTCGCAACTTGAATTTGAGATTTAAAACGCGACTCTCTACTCCAATCCATAATACCACTTCATATCATGGCTCATTTACATATAACATTACCCGGCTATACAATCGACTTCCTCATACCATGAAAACTCTTTCGCTTCCAAGAAACTGTTATCTGACTTACTTGGAAACAAGTTGCCTCAACTCCTAAACTGAGTTCCTCTTAACTCAAGCTCTGTTTTCTGTATGTACTAGTTAGGATAGACACATCCATTTTTTTTTTCAGAATTTTTGCACAAATTCATTTCTCACTGGTTGAATGGAAGAGCAGGGTCTGATTGCGTCATTAACGTGACAATATCAGAACTTGAATTCTGCATTTTGATATAGGTATGTAAGATGTCTCTTTTTTTACTTTTTTCCTCTGAAAAATTATGTAAATCGTTGAATCCTGTCAATAAAATCTATTATTATTATTATTGATCAATTTGAATATGAACAGACTCTGGATGCTTATGCCCCCCCTTTTTCTGTCTGTATATAAATGTTAGCATGAGCGGTGGCCTATAAACAGGGATGGAACTCACTCAAAGTGATCCCCGATGATAAACTGTCATCAGTTCTTTCGCAAAATTCCGCAGTAATACCTACATATTTTGGTGATTTTTCTGAAAGAAAAAGGGAAATAATTTCCCCGGTCTTTTATGTAGATGCAAATCTGTACAGGTGTGTTTCAAGTCATCCTGATTAACAACATATCATTATTTGTCGTGGAAAAAAACACTAATAGTACATTCTTGAATTCAACTTATGCTTTCACACTACGAAACTAAAATCACCCTCTTGTTGGATAAGCATTCCAAATACCGACCCAATAAAAAATCGAATGATAACGATGTTACAAGGGTGGTGAGTCCTTCAGGTGGAAAAACTGTGTACAGAAAAATGTGGTACGTGAGTATAGAATTCATTCCAACACCTTCCTTCCCTTCCAAAATTCCTCCGCTGGCAAAACCGACACATTCTTCAGCAGCACAGAATAGACATCTTCATCTGACGTCAATATGTGAGTGAATCGCTCAACACCGGTTGACAACCTTGAACGTGAACGCCATCTATTGAATGTTTCCTGAAGTGGTCTTCAGTAGCTCAGAATAGAGACCTGTTTCCGAAGTGGCAATTCCCATACAAAAATACCTCAGTAAAACAAAAAAAAAAATCAAACCGGTAGTTTTCACACACGTCGATTCATTTTATTATATTACATCATTGTAATATTCCTTCTACCATGTGGACGAAATATTGTGAAACTATGTTGGCGGAAATCTAGTCGATTTCAGGATAAACAGCCCCATTGGCAATCCCGCACTGGTTGTGGGCATTCCTGATCATCCTCATATAACCCTTCTCTCCCCAGCTGGTACTCCAGGAGTTCTTGATTAGCCAGTAGTCCTTGTTACGGTGTCTGCCGTAGCCTACAAGTAGCACCGCGTGGTTGGCGTCTGTGGAAGAGCAGGATTTCTTATCGAAAATGCCGCCTCCGTAGAGGTGGAAATAGGTGGCGTCCAGTGAAACAGAAATTGGGCCAACGGTCGCTGAAATATATGATCATTATTCGAGGGAACTGTTTGCTCATTATTTTGAATAACACCCTATGTATTGTTTTGAATCTACCTACGTCGATTTGGTACAGATTTGCTAAATTTGAGTCACGATGTAGGGTACAGTAGTGAAAATATTCATTCTGCCAAAACTAACTCACAGCCAACTTTGTTAACAGCATCTTATTCATCATAGCAGAAAATCATTCCTATACCATAATGACAATCTCGAAACAACAAATATCAGTACAGAAATTTGCAAAAATGGCGCCATCTTCTGGGCATTCCAGAACTCTCATTCCATCATAGCGGACAATGCCATTAGGGTTTTGGCGGAACAAAACATCATCAGTGATTTCACCATTGTTCCCTACATCGTTGTTTGAGGCATATGGAAATTTCAAACTCCAGTATGTGTCAAGGTGGATAAAGGATGGGGAAACAACGCTTCAATTTTCCAAAACATGTTGGCCTGTCAAACACGATGCACCGCTTGAGTATTGATGGTGGTACGATCGTTGATCATGTAAAGTCAAATCCGCCTCTACTGATAATGATGGATATCTGACAGTGATGAAAATCGAACGTTTCAATTTTTGCATTTTGCAAATCGTGCTTTACAGGAGTTTCCAAGATAACCATCAAGATCAGCAGAAATGACGCCATCTTACGATCTTGGAAAGCCTTAGTATAGTCTAGTATAGTCTAGTCTATTCACACTATCGTATGTGTATAGAGATTATAGGAGGATCAGATTAGAGGTATGTATCAAATCATCTTATAATGATCAAACTCCTGTATATGTATGAAGTCTGAGAGTATATTTCTAAATGTTTCATATTCGACTTCAGTTTGTGAATCATGTGTTCAGGATTCGACTCAAGTATGTGTCAACAGTCAAAAAGCTCTGTTCTATTATTGAAGAGTGCCGTCAGTGAGTGTCGGAAACGAAACAAATGTGATCCAGGACTCGAAATCTAGGGCAAAATGGAACATACCTGCCCATGCACCGTTATATTTACTTCATCTTCCACTTGCTCATCATTCCTTTATAACACCTTGGATACGGCTACTATAAACACACCCATAATGCTTTAGGGAGTTATGAACTATAACGCTCGCTCATTACGCACTATGAATTTTCTGTATATACTATACTCTGTATATTCTGTATATGCACCCATATTCATAAAGATCCAATTTGGTTTTACTGAATTAAAAAAAGGTATTTCTTGACGACTGTGATAGAATGAGGTCAAAAATTAACGACTTTCAAAATCATAAACATCTGAATGAAGTTACATTTCATGCAAAACGGTCAAATCATGCGTCAGCTCACTCAACTGAAGAAAAGAATCGAAATTTCAGTGAAATCTAATAGTTATCTTGGCACTGAGTGCGTTAACGGGATGACAACGCCTGGAAGGTTACGGATCCAGCCAAAGGACCTCTGGCCTGTAGGATGTTATTACCTGAATTGATATTTTGAATTCAATCTATCTGTTTTTTTGAATATCTAAAACCTAGTTGAAACTTGATCAACGTTGTATGAATATGTAATATCCTCAGATAACGATAGAAATACATAGTATTTCAGCGGGCGTTATAGCTCATAACGCCCTGGGGTATCGTATGAGTGTGTGTTATAGTAACCGTATCCAAGGCATTACAATCAAATGATATGCTCAAGACGGGGTCCTCTGGCTGGATCATTCACCCTCCTGGCGTTATCATCCCTATAACGCAGTAGTTGCCTCAATATCTATTCTGTTGTACCCAATTCAATTGATATTGAACCATATGCAATACATGGAAACAAAATTATTACATCGATGATCTAATGAGCTTCTTTGTGACAAAAAAAATATCTTTTCTTTGTGTCAGAACTTTTGGTATGGGGTGAAAACTTCGTAGAAAAATTGGAATGAAATACATTCAGATACTTCACCTAGAAGAAATCAAATTTCCAACGTTTTTTTTTATCACATCAGACAGTATATCATAGTTTACAATATAAGGTATCAGGTATGATATGAGTACGACAATTTATCAATTATTCGAATTGGGCAGTCCATTCTGTGGGCAATTCGGGATACTCAATATAATCTGATGTGAGTTTGTCACCAAATTTCACGCTTCTGTGTGTAAACCACTCAGAATGGTAAACTCCTTCCATTTCTGGCATTCCATCATTATTTTCAAGAGGGCTTCCTGGATGAAATTCACCCTTCGATTTTTTGATAGACGAGGAATCATCTATCTATCTCTTATTTACTGCAATACCTACCTCACAAATGCCCCGAAAATGATCGCTTGTCATCATGCTCACTCATATTTCTCTCTACATTCTCATATATTGAGAACGAAATACTCACCAACTGATTTTCTTAAATTTTCTTCTGTCCTCCCTACCCATTTGTATGCTTTAAGTTTTATCCTACTTTTGGATCCGACAGCACGACATTTCACCATTTTAGCTTCGTAAGGATAGTCTTGTTCAGATTCTATGCCATGATCTTTGATATAATCGAAAGCGAAGTTCATGAGACCCCCAACTTGACAATCTCCATTACCATAACTTGAGGAACAATCCAAAAGTTGTTGTTCGCTGAGCGGCAGCAGTACTTTATTTTTTATGGCGTTTTGTCCTTCCAGAGCTCCAGTCTACGATTTGAAAACAAAGAGGAAGGTGAAACTCATGGTCTCACTCTACCATCATGATAACTCCAGAGGATCAATTCATCATCAGCAATATCCAAGAAGACATCATCTTGAGTGGCGGAAGTTATTTTGAGAAGAATAAATAAATGTTTTTGTATTTTTTTTCGCATAATATTACATTGGGAAACGTTCAGGCTATATGTAGTTCTGAGTGGATCAGCCGGTATTCTACGTTTATGTGTGATTGTCCAATAAGTGAATGGGGGTGTACACTGTACACACCTATCGAATTTCCAACTGACGCCGCCTTTGTAATGATGTTCTCATACAAAAACATCATGTAACGCCATCATTCGTTCTCAAAGTTAACTCACAAGCTTTCTTTGCGAATTCAAATTACTATCCTAAAACCCATTCAAACTGGAGACGTAATTATCATGCTGCTGTCGTCCTCTTGGTGTATTACCGCTAGACGCTAGATTCATGTCAAAGCTTCGTGACGTTTCGAACCAGCCGTGTTCATAGTAAAGTAATTGTTATCTCTGTCAGAAACTATGAGTTTGACATACAAATATAGTCCAAACGTATGTCGTGATAAATGATGAACTTTCGCAATATTTTTGAATGGTTCATCCATCAATTCATCTCTGTTTGAGAGTGGCAGCCGAATAGAACGGCTATTGACCTCACTAAATCTATTCGTTTCCTGCTATGTACTAGGAAGCTAGTTTGAGTCAGTTCTATCAATTGATGAAATAATTTTTTTCTGCTCAACATGCCCATTATCATGATCGTATGCCGGTATGTCGGAACTGTTCTGGCAACAAGTTTTTTTTGGCTGTTCTTTGGATACGTCAGTCTACGGAAATTATTGCAATTTCTTTCATTTCCCATATCATATATACGCATCTAAGATACAGGCTGTAACATAAGTACGTTAAAATATTCAAGTGACGTATTTCTGAGACAAATTTAGGAAGAAAAGTCTATATGAACTTGTGTCCGGAAATGCTTCATTTCGGAGATACAGGGTGTTGAAATTTAATTTTTTTGTTTGCTTTTCAAACATAAATTATGCAAAAAATAAGTTATTTGCACGAAAATTGGTACCCGGGGTCTTTTTCACGTGGGAAACCATAATTTCGTATTAATTTTCATGTAACATCTACAGGGCGCTCCGTACGCTATGAATATTTAAATTTTAAATTGTCCTCAAATCTTTTACAGTAAACTTTTGGTACTTTTTATGAATTAACCTCATTCCCACACCTTTTCCAAGCAAAAAAAGGTACACTTCGTCGATACGTCACTTGAATATTTCAACGTACTTATGTTATACCCTGTGAATCCTGTATAAAGCGATATATTTTGTTCACGGAAAATTATTGAAGTTGGTTAACCGATGCAGAAGCCAAATTGACTAATACGTGATCAACCAACCGTGTTCCTCAGCGAATATTTTTTCAACATTGAAAGAACATATCTGCCAAGTCCGACATCTTGTAGTTTGGTAACATTTTCCTGGATTTCTAGAAGTTCAAAATCATTTGCAAAACTGCATAAAATATTCATCAAGAATCAAGTAAAGCTTTTCAGGATCTTCCTTCTGGTGAGATAAGTGAAATTCTCAAATATAACACCACCAAATACAATTATTCAGAATACGTGCATTAGTTTATGTGTTAAGTTGCTTCAACTTTCAAAGTTCCTTTCAATTGAGTAAACGTGTTACACATTGCAATGACTCTCAATGGTTTTTCTATCATATAGAATAAAACTAATTTGAATAATCATAATGGATTTTATCAGGACTCATCGTACTCACAGCGCTGAAAGCCCAGCATGATCCACATTGCTTCTGGTTTTTCACTTCCGAAACTACTCCTTTGTCTTTCCAGTCTAAAGAATCTGGAATGTTGCTTGAATTTCGAACTACTTTTGACCCACTCATCAATCTTGTAAAATTTGGCATTCCTTGTGAGTTCAGAATGAGCTCTCGACGAAATTCTTCTTCTGTCAAATCTGCATGAGGGGTGATTTTCAAAAAGTATGATTCTTCTTCTCTTTCATATCTCTCATTGTGTTTTTCTATTTTGAGCAGATTTGCTTTGAAATTGGTGAATCGTATTTTCTCTTCCAGAAGGCTTTTATATGTTCTGCCATGATTTTCCTATAACGATTTGATATTTTTGAGAAAAATGTAACGGTGCCTGAATTTTCAAATCATATTCCATTTCACATACCTTGAAGACCAGCCACAAATCTTCAGCTACGAGAGCTTCGACGACGAATATAACTGAAATATACATGACTGCTATTGGAGCGTTCATTCTGGTTATTGAGTACCTAGTTATATACCTGGAAATGAAGATTGAAGATTGAATATTCCCCTCTAAATATCTATATCTAGCTGAACCAACATTTTCGATACTCAATATACTGCCTTCTGAGAAAAAACGAATAGAATTATCTTTTGATAGAAGTATCGATTAATAGGTGTATCATTACCACTGAAATAATATATGGAACGCATTCATTATATATAAACATGAACTATCCAACCAGCCAAGTGTTATCTTTAAATTTTCAGTCTTGACTCTTCACTTTTGTACATTTCATTTCATTGAAGCTGTTTCAGCATTTATTAAGTGTTCAATATAGTATTGTGAGTAAATCAGAAATAAGATATCATAGATACGATGTCAATAAACAGGTCAATTCACATATAACCAGGCGCGCATCAAAGGAGGTGGTAATGGGTGTGAATATCCCCCTCTCAAAAAAAAAACGAGAAAAGATAGAATTGAGTGATTGAAAAATCCTATCTAGATCTCATTCAACGAGGATATCTTGTAAAGTGGACTATTTGAAAACTGCATGTAACGTACAATAATGATAATAAATAAATTTTATTTCGGGAAATTTCACAATATATAGATGTATTTAACAGAACATATGGGGCAACATCAACAGAAACAATCGATTTCATATTACTGAGATATATTGTAATACAGATGATCATTTATTGAGTATGGCTCAATTTCCAGAAGTATTTTTGAATAGAGACAGTTTTTCTATATTTCCTATATTAGCTGATAATTTGTAATAGAGTTTTATGCAGTTGTAGAGAGCACTCTTTTCAGTAGATGCAAATTTCAGTTGAGAATAGTTGTAGAAAGTATTCATTGTTCTATACATTCTTGTATGTATATTCCTTAGAAGATTAAAATGTCTCCTAGAAGAATCACCAATTTTCAGTCTCCCAAAGAGTCCTTAGAGACCTTTTTTGAACTGTAACAACTGTGTTTGCGCCATTACATAATAGCGTTACATACATGATGATGACGATGCATCTATATTTTTTTTACTTCAAGTTCAATTTTGATGAGTATAGAAGTAACTAAATGTAGTAAATTTCTAGAGTCATGGTTTCAGGCAATCATAGAAAATGTTTCTATATCTTCTATAACTTTGTACACTTGAACTTTTTTTGATACTAATGAACGATTCTTCTTACGATCACATAGCTTTGATATGAACAACTGGTATATTTGATTTTTCAGAAGCATTTCCATTCTTGCATCTAGAGTGCGTTGGACTCTCTTCGATCAATCTGATCGACATGAGGGATGTAATATATTTTTTTTCCAATTATTGATTCCGAAACCCCTGACAAGTTTGATTCTCATACCCTCGAAACGCTGAAAACCATGGCTTGTCAAAAAATACGTTCACACCCAGTAAACTTATAGCTATTCTAACTCGAGTCTGTATGCATCTGATATCGAAAAAAACGATGATAGATAGAGATAAAGTAGCGTTATTTTCTGTTTTCGTTTGAACTTATCCGTTTTTCGAAAACTTCTGTACAGTTCATACCATTTTGGTTGACACTGCCAGGTTTCTCGGTTGTTATTGAAGATGATTTTGCATAACTGTTTCCGTTTAAAAGATACAGGGTGATTTTGAAAATCATTACTTTTTGGTCCCTTTCTATATCTACGAAGACATTAGAAAGCTAAAAACTACTATGTTCAATTGATAATTTTGCGCAGAATCCAGTGACGCACTTAATTTTTTTTTTAGGTATAGGTCGGAGATATGATACAAACTTATATTTTTTTCAATGGAACACACTGTATGTCATTATCCTATTGGATTCCTAATTTTCTCCCTTCAAAATGATGTATAATACTTTCTAAATTTGATCTCAGGAATGGTGGAAAACACTTAATCATTGCATTTTGATGGAATTTTGCTAGTAGGCCATCTATTTTCCATATAAGAGAGATTCCAACTGAGGAATTTTCATTTTTGACTTTTTCCAAGAAAGTAAGCAAAAAAGAAGAATGCGAAAACTAATTCAATAACACAAAACAAATTAGGTACCTTTTTTTTGTTTCTGCTTAGTAAATTATTAATGTTCGCCTTCTTTTTCTTCGCTTACTCTCTTATAAAAAAATCACAGATGGAAATTCCTTAATTGGGATTTGTTTTATATGGAAAATCCGTGGCCTACTAGAAAAAATTCATGATAATGCAATGATTTACTGATTCTCCAGCATTTTTGAGAATAAATACAGGTTGCCCCCTCCGTGGAGCTGTGGGACCTTGTAGTGGTGGAGGGGCTCAGTAGCTACGATGATCCTGAGAGCGATGCCAGCGGGAGTTTCATACTCCTGGTAGGGCCACCCATGCCGGTAAGGTCGAAGAGGAGTAGTGAGGACAGCTCAACAGGAGTAAACCTGACAAAATCCGGAACTTAAGGTGTAATACGTACCGTGCTGAGAGGTGAATGGCCACACGTAGCTGGTCGCGTACGGTGAAATCAGGATACCTGGCGCCCTCCGGTTTTACATAGCCTCACTGCAATAAGGGAGCACTGTTGCAGTGAACATTACGTCTTCCCGTCTCGTGGGATTTGAATGGCTGCGGAATCATCAAATAATTCCAAAAAGATTCCTACCTCTATAAACAAGGATGTGGATGGTAGACCCACACAAACGACTACTACACAAAATACGAATCAAGAGACGACGGTACCAACACCTCGGTTCTTGATCGTTAAAAGAAGTGAAGGAGACTTCTCCAAAGTCAGCCCATTTTTTATATCAAGAGGAATTTATGGACTGATAGGAGATATATCTAGCCTTAAAAAATCGAGAGATGGATTAATAATAGATACAAAATCAGCGGCCCAGTCTAGACGACTTATGGAAATCAAGCGACTATGTGATATGCCAGTTGAGGTAGAAGTGCACAAAACCCTCAATCATAGCAAGGGAGTTGTGTTCTGTCATGACTTACTGAATTGTTCCATTGAAGAGATTAGTCAAGAACTGAGATCACAGGGTGTAATTAATGTTAGACGTATAACCTCTCGTAAGAATGGCGAAATACACGAGACACCAAACCACATACTCACATTCAACTGTCCAAATCTCCCAAAACGAATCAAAGTAGCATTTTACTCCCTCCCGGTTCGTTTGTACATACCACCACCATTAAGATGTTTCAGATGCCAAGAGTTTGGACACACATCTATGAGATGTGAGAAAAACCAAATTTGTGTATGCGGAAAGGCACTACATGAAGGTTCGCCATGTGAGAAACCTCTGGAATGTATCAACTGCAAAGGTAACCACAACGCCAGAAGCAGAGACTGCCCCATCTATAAACAAGAAGTTTCTATTCGAGAAATCAAAGCCAAAGAAAATTTGACATACGCAGAAGCAAAAAAGAGAGCAATTATACCAACACCAACACCTGGAGTATCATTTGCTCGGGCTGTTACTAGTAATAACAATCCACTGAATATAGCCGACCTAGTGAAAGAACTACTTCCTGGCTTGTGCTCAATAATTAAAGACGCTGTAGCCAAAGAAATTTCAACGGTTACATTTACCAAACCAAGAGCCCTCAACCAAAAGGAAGGGGAATCAAATAGTACTCACGGAAAACGAAAGAACCTAGACCGAACCCCAAGCCCAATTCCCTCATCCGATACTGAATCGAATACATCCTTATCTTCTCAACAAAAGAAGAAGAAAGGTTGGCCAAAAGGGAAACTCAGGAAAGCTGCAAATGAAACTGCACAATTATGACAACTGTGATATTTTACCGTTCTATACACCTATATATATTTATATTTCTATTTTTTTTCTGTTTCGTACCCGTCCTATATACTTATCTTATTTTTATTCATAAACAAAATGTCAAAAGTAGAAAACATATTACAATGGAATTGTAATGGAATTAGACACCACTACTGCGATCTTAAACAAATACTTGCTGCGAGAAATCCATTCTGTATCTGCATACAAGAATCCCATTTAACCCCGCAAGAAATCCATGACAAGGCCGGAAAGCATGCTGAAAAAAGGGTCTGCCAAACCATTTTAGTGAAACGCCCGTCTTAAGAGGATATAACAATTTCAGGAAGGATGTTGTACAAGATAATAGGAGAGCGAGAGGAGGTGTCATAACTTTTATCAAAGACAATATCCCAGCTACCCCTATTGCATTACAAACAAACCTACAAGCCGTGGCGATCCGGATAGAATACCCCATCTCATTAACGGTTTGCAATATTTATCTACCAGACTTCTCTTGGAATCGAAACGAAATACAAACCCTAATTAGACAATTACCGACCCCGTTCATACTCCTGGGTGATTTCAACTCGCACAACCCTATTTGGGGATCAAGCAAACTTGACCTCAGGGGAAGAATAATAGAAGGAATAATTGACGAATCCAACTTGATAATCCTCAAAAGTTGCCGTTCCGTTCTCCAAAGGGCACAGAAATAAAATTTCTGTGCCATGGTGGAATGCAGAAGTAGCAACCGCCATATCAGAAAAAAAGAGAGCTTTCAATAAATTCAAACGGGACCCGACACCAGAGAATTTGATCTGCTTCAAAAAATTTCGAGCAAAAGCCCGAAAATTGATCCTGTGCAGCAAAAAGGAAACCTGGACTAACTACGTATGTTCACTAAATACTGATTCCCCTATCTCAGAAATATGGAACATAATCCGAGCGATAAAGGGACGGCACTTCTCTATACCCTCACTCGCTCTGATGATCCATGGACGTATAGTAACAGACGAACACGAAATAGCAGAAGCGTTCGCAAATCAGTTTGAAGAAACTAGTAGCTCAGATAACTATAGCTTACAGTTTCTCCAGATGAAACGAAATCAAGAAACCCTATTAGACTTCAACGAACTAGCAACATCGGTATACAACAAGCCATTTACTATGGAAGAATTTCAAGAGGTTCTGAACGATATCCAAAAATCCTCTCCAGGTACTGACAACATACCATACGAATTTATCCAAAATCTTCCACTGCCTATCAAAGAAATCATACTCAAAATCTACAACCAAATATGGTCTGAGAGAAAATACCCAAATAAATGGCGTGAAGCTATCATAATTCCAATCCCAAAACCAGGAAAAGATATAAAACTCACATCTAACTATCGCCCAATCTCCCTCACATGCTGTATGAGTAAATACCTGGAGAAAATGGTGAGTAAACGTCTAATATATGGTTCCTGAAAACAAATAAATTGATATCCCCCTACCAAGCAGGTTTCAGAAGCTACAGGTCAACAATCGACCAGCTGACGCTTCTGGAAGAGGCAATCCAATTAAGTTTTGCAAAACGACAACACCTGGTTGCAGTATTCTTTTATATAGAAAAAGCGTATGACACAACATGGCGATATAACATCTTAAAAACTTCACACGACTGGGGAATAAGAGGGAACTTACCAAAATTCATCGAGGATTTTCTCACCGACAGGAAATTCTATGTGCGAAATGGAAATATTGAATCAAGTCAGAAAACGTTAGAGAATGGAGTACCCCAAGGATCCACCTTGAGCGTGATCCTCTTCGCTATCGCAATCAATAACATCATAACAAATATCGATCCATCAGTCGGGAAAAGCTTATACGTAGATGATATGGAGATCTTTTATTCGTCTCAATCAATGGAGGAGATAGAGGAAACTCTCCAAGGTGCAATCAACCACCTGGAAGACAAAGCAAAAAATATTGGTTTTCGACTTTCTACAACGAAGACCAAATGCATCCACTTCTGCCGTTTACGAAATGACCACGAACATCCTAAACTGAATCTACGAAACGAAGAAATAGAATGTAAAGAATCAATTCGATTCCTAGGGTTAATTCTTGACCAGAAACTAAAATGGAAATCTCATATCGACGACCTAGCAGTAAGATGCAAGAAAGCTCTAAACCCATTACGAGCAGTTTGTAAAATAAAATGGGGATGCGACAGAGATACCGCACTTCGCTTATATAAAACCATTATTCTATCGAAAATAGACTATGGATGCACCATATATGGAGCAGCCCGGCCATCTTATCTCAGAGTTCTCGATTCAGTGCACTGCACAGGATTACGTCTTGCTCTAAGCGCCTACCGTACTAGTCCCCTCAAATCACTATGCTGCGAGGCAGGTATTCTACCTCTAGAGCACAGGAGACAACAATGCCTAGCAAACTATGGCACGAGAATCTGGTCCCAACCGGAACACATTAACTTCCCAATTATATTCAACGAGGAAACTTAATCCATATTTGAAAGACGTCCCACTATAACACGACCATCAAGTGTACGACTCAGAAAAATAATGAACTCTTTGGATATATCACTGCCATCAGTATATCCACACGGCTACTGCGAAATACCATCCTGGGATCTCGAACCACCTGAAATAAATCTTGAATGTCTAATTAATAATAAGAATGAAACCGAACATAGAACCATAATCAAAGATTTCAAAAGGATAATCGAGCGATACCCGAGCAGCCATATAATCTACACTGATGGATCAAAAACCGAAAACGGAACTGGAAGCGCTTTCGCTTGCCCAACCATATCTCACTCATGGATACTACCGAAGCAAGCGAGTGTTTATACTGCGGAACTATACGCCATCTGGCAAGCAATGCTCTATATTGAATCATGTCATCAAAATACGTTCCTCATCTGCTCAGACTCACTAAGCTCCATTCAAGCGGTACAAAAACATTCCACAAAAGAACCTCTTGTTCAACGATTCCTCTCACAGCCCAATCACCTTCACACACAGGGGAATAAAGTCGTACTGATGTGGATTCCTAGCCATGCTGGTATAAAAGGAAACGAAAATGCAGATGCTGCCGCAAGGCTGGCAACCGACGATGGCATTGATGAAAATATTCCTGTTTCTCCCAAAGATTGTAAAAATTACTTGAAGAAGGAAATAATAAATAAATGGAGGAATGAGTGGATAAACAACGAATCAAAATTGAAACATGTCAAAACAGACACTGCATACATAAGATATCCGCATGAACTCACGAGAAATGACCAAGTCATCATAACCAGGCTCAGAATAGGTCACACTAAAATTACCTCTAGTTATATGCTAATAAGGGAAAGACAACCCAAATGTGAGACCTGCCGAACCGCACTGACAATCGAACATATAATACTACATTGTCAGCAGCATGAAAATGCTCGTAGAGACCACAAGCTTCCTAATAATATGAGAGCCTGCTTAAGCAATGAGAGAATGAAAGATGTAATAGAATTCTTGAAAACAATAGGTTTATATAACGAAATCTAGAGAGGAAATTGAATCAAAGGCTAATGACCCAGCTGTCGATGCCATATAAAAAAAATACAGGTTGTTTCGTTAAAAAATATAAGTTTGTGTCGTATCTCCCGAAAAAAAAATGAGTACGCCACTGGATTCTGCGAAAAAGTCTCTATTAGACATAGTTCTAATCTCGACAGTATTTCTAATGACTGCGTAGATATAGAAAGGGTCCAAAAAGTAATAATTTCCAAAATCACCCAAAATTCGAACAGAAACAGTTATGCAAAATGTGATTGAACCATCTTGAGTTTAATGAAAGAGTATAACAGGAACGTGAAAACCGGAAGGCTCCATCTTCAATAACAACCGAGAAACCTGGCAGTGTGAACCAAATTGGGATGCACTGTACATTCCTTCATTACATCTTCAAGTAAAGATTCATGTTTCATGGTGGCAAATCATTTCCGTTGATACATTGGAGTATTTCGGAAATATTAGTATATCGGTACAGAATAGAGATATTTCCACAATATTCTCAAGAGTGTCACGACCTCCTTAGTGATGGGAAGTTTTATAGTACGCCTGATATTGGAAGAACCACAACGCATTTGAATAGAGGAACTATCAAAGAATCGCTCTGTTGCTCTGTCGCTCTGATTGATATATGACGCCAATCACGGATAATAGAAAAACCGCTTGTCCCATCGTGGCTCTAGCTAATCAGTTGTATATATTTAGGAAGGGCAATCCAAAGAAGCAGTTACAGGAGGCGATACTACTAGTACCATCCACAATGTTGGCGAAATACAACCATTCAAGAGACTGCAAAAAGATAACGCATTGCGTCAGCTTGTAAATTTGTTTCACTTAGGTACCTTATGCGATAGCGGGTGAAGCGTTCATATCTTCTCAACACCTAGAAAACACTTGCAACAGTCTTGACGCATTGTTTTGTATTTGAAAATCTAATAAGAAGTTTGTTCTCGAAGAGCATCCACACCTCCTTCCACCAACATGTTATTCCAGTTCATCTTCAGTTACGATTTGAATATTGAATGGAATCCAGTTCGTTACCTATTCGTTTTCTTCCGAACGTTCAGGAGTGGTTATATGCTGCCTCCAAGTGAATGGGATGGAAAGATGCGAAAAAAGACATTGCCTTGATTGCATACCTAAAAACGATTTGGATATGAGCACTGCAACAGTGGAGAAACGTTTCATTCATCTTTGTTGCATCAAATCATGAAGTGATATTGATAACCATATTTCGTGCACTTACTCTGTCAGCAGAATCAAGTGTTTCGAGGGCAAATTTCTACCTTCCAATTCAATTAGGTGTCCATAGTGGTTGAATGGGTTACTTGGTTTCCAAGAATTCGTCTTCCACTGCAGCAACCAATCATGACGGTGATCAGTTGTTCGATGCGATCGGATCGCATAATGTTACTTACGCCACAGTATAGAGAATTTATTTATTGAACTGTGCTTACGCATTCCCTATATTTCCAATATGCAATATGTTGAAACATTGATCGATCCTCGTAGAATGCAGTTTCAATTTGATTTGAAACTACCCGAATGTTCCCAATCAACGGAGTTGTTACGAGACAAGCTTAAAAAGTCATTGGAAGCGCTCGATGAATGTCCAGAATGAAATTTCCCGACTGTCACACTCTGCTGAGGCTACTAGCTACATTGTCGGTATCAACGTCTACTACATAACAAACATTCTCTAATTTGAAACCAATAAAAATTATACACAAAACACGATTGAAAGGGTGAGCTTGTTGATTGATGACGTATCTTCTGATTATCTCAATTTCATTATGGGTTTGGAACCTCACGTTATTTGTCTTATTTCATTATTATTGAGACCGCTTGAGTGGTTTGGCTACTCTAGGAGTTCGTCGTTTTATATATAACTGACGAAATCCTAAATACCGAAAACTCTATTTTTTCTCTATCAGTGCGAGATTTTTTTCAATAATTTTCCATTTTTGTACAGCACTTGAAAGATAATTTTCATGATGGAAAATGAAACCATCTAGCAGATTTTCAGTGTGAAAATACATTCAATATTTCCATTATGAAAACTGAAGTTAATGATTATTCCTCGAAATTGACCCATGCTGCGACGAAGACAGGAAATCTGATATTCACAGATTGTGTAGGTATTAAATTTCGACAGTACTGACTCATCTCGTTGGGAGTACACTTGTTGGAAAATAAATAAATATGTATCTAAATATCAATCTATCTTGTTCTTACTCATTAGTATACCAATTTCTATAAAATTATAAATATAACTAATAGCATAGGTACAATAAGTATACTAGAGTATAAGTCATAAAACATACATGTCAGGTGAGTATCCCACTTCATGCTGGTCAGGTGAAATATGACAATATGTTAAAATTTTGTTCATTGAAAAATTTGATTCCAGGGCTGCTGTTACAATTTTTCTTTGCCTAAATGATGACTATAAAATTCTGCAAATGACTTCCAATAACAATATTTATATGTCACTTTTCAAAATGGTGGAGAAAATGTGCACTTCCTTTCTCATCACTCCCAATCACAGTGCTGTCAGAAGACTCTTCTATAACGCAACCCTGTCACAATATATAAATTTGATAACCCTAGATTATACTAGAAAATCAGATTTCCTAATTATTACTTCAGCTGAGTTTTGAGGAGATTGTCTTTGTAGAATCTCAACTCCTTCACACTTTCTTTTATATCCTGTAGGGCTCTATGGCTGTACTCCTTCTTTGGTATGAAATTATAAATTTTCGGATTCCACCTTCTACATATTTCTTTGATCGTTGAAACATCTATGATCCTGTATGAAATACAAGAGATGATTAATTTTTAAAACGATCAAGTTGCTAGTTTGTTTCATGCTTACATACCTGTAATGAAGGAAATCATGCAATTTCGGCATATGCTTCAACAAAAACAGCCTATCCATATAAACACTATTTCCAGCCAGAGGACATTGTTTCTCAGTAACATGTTCACACAAGAAATTGAACAGAGAAGATTCAGCTGATTTCACGTCGATGCTACTCTTCAAACAAGCTTCTGTCAGCCCTGTCTGCGAAAAGATACACAGAACATTCAATAAGAACCACTGTTCATTAAAAACTATAGAGAAGTGAATGATTGAACTTCTCAACAGCGATCTCGGTATTTTTGCACTTATCATGCGATGGGTTATTTTCCGATTTTTTTTTCTTGGCACTTACGTATTTCGACCTCAGGAACCTGAATTTCACAATAAAAACGTGCGCAAACTTATATTTTTCGAGATATTCCAGGAAAAAGTATGAAAATTACCTTTCTTGTTTCGTCCTATTTTGGGTAGACACCATAGCCATTCGAAGTTTTATTTCTCAAATAAGATACTCTTCATATCTTCCTCGTACGTTCTAGAAGCTAAAAAGAAGGAGAAACATCCTCTAAGAAGTTTAATCCAACGTCTTTAGCATCTTTGATAAATCCTTTTGTCATATGGACGGCGCTGTCGAAGGTGCATCTGTGATATTTTGTCTCACAGAACTAGTTCTGACGTAGATTCTCATTTGACAGCGCCGTCCGTATGAAAAATGCTGGATCCACCTTTCTCCAAGATGCTGAAGAACGTTGATTCAACTAATTCGAGGATGTTTTCCCTTCTTTTTGACTTCTTGAATGTTCAAGGAAGGTATAAAAAGTATCCTGTGTGAGAAAAGAAACTCCATACCTACCCAAAACGAGCCGAAGAAAGAAGAATATCTCTAAAAATATAAGTTTGCGCACGTTTTTATTGTGAAATTCAGGTTCCTGAGGTCGAAATACGTAAGTACAAAGAAAACAAATCGGAAAAAGCATGATGAGTGCAAAATTACCGTAATCTCATATGATATTCTATTATGAATTTACTACACCTACTTTCCCATGCTGTTTTTTACACCAGTCATTCATCCTGTCCAGTATACTCTCAGGTTGATTTATTATAATGTGAGGCCCTTCAGCAACCAAGTTCAGATTGGAATCAGTTACAAGGCATGCTATTTCCATTATTTTGTCTTCATCAATATTCAAACCAGTCATCTGAAAAACATTTCAAACTACATGAGAATGTCATAATGTTAGAAAAAATGATACCAACATCAAAAGTTGGCTTGGACTTTCATCAAATTGCTTCATGAATTTCATTCTTCAACTATGTACAGGGGTATTCGCGAATTTAACAGCTGTTATTTGGGAAGTGGCAAGAGATATTTGAGATTTCAAAAAATGAACCTGAATGATATGTCAGTTCCCTCATAGAGTATGTTTTTCTTTCACATTCCTCAAACAGTGTCCCCAAAGTCCCCAATCACGTACGATTTTTCACATAAGCTACTTAATACCAAGTCAACCTTTTTCAACCAAATTCAAATGAATTGCTGAGAGCTTAGTTGAAATAAAATTGAATGTCTCAATTAGAGGTCCTCATCTTTATTCAATAAGAAATGTATGTCTGTATAGGAATTACTAATACTCAATACTGTCTCCAACTTCATGTTCAAAAGAAAAAACAATACCTACACCGTGCTAGAAATTCTTTTTCGAAGAGAACACCCAATTTTTCATCATTCTCTCTGAATCTAGTACAGTCCAAACTGCTCATTTGCAGACATGTTTATATGAACAAAAATGCTTGTTTCGATTCTGATTCCTCCATTCCATTTTGAAAAAACAATGATGAACAGGGTATCTCAGTTTGAAAAAATTAATTTATGGTTTGTCACAATTTCAGAGGTCACCCTGAGCTTGCTTTTTTGAATATGAAAAACTGGAAAAAATTGAACAACTGATGAAAAACAGTAACAATAATGAACATTGGAATACATTATCAAAAATTATGTAGATGACTTTTACCAATTAAAAAAAAACTACTGTTGAAAATCAAAATATTATAACAGAATATTGAAAAAAATATTGTTTCATCATCTCTAACTTCAGTATTCAATACAAAAATTGTTCGATTTGTTCATTGTGGTCGTCCAGTAACCAAAAATGCAAATGATTCTTAAATTGAACAAATTATTAATATTATCATGATTTTGGCAAGTTTTCGGAACATTTGAAGAGTTTTCAACTCTAGAGTTATGAAACAATTTTTTTCTCTCTATCATTAATGAAGCAAGTCTCTTTCTTTAGTTACAAAAAACTGTGTCCTTGGAGATTCTGATATACTTGAAATCTTGCTCAGAATAAAACATTTTATAACTACTATATTATCATATAGTATCCTCAATTACAATTGCAGGCTAATTCATCATCTTATAGCATGTATCGTTCAAAAATTGAAATAAAGAAAAGTGGCTTCTGTTCAAGGTTCTGTTAGCTTAACTTCCTAAATGGAACATTTATTAGAAAGATGGCTATATGTCATTACTCAAGGCTATTCCAAGGCTCTAATTATTTTCCTAGCTTTACCGTTAGGCTAGCAAAACCATATCATTGATATGAAGATATACCATGATTGAAGGCTTCAGCCTACTACCAATTTTTCTCATTGGTTTTCACCTTTGACCATAAAGCATGTGTAATGGTCGAAGGTTTTTACTATAAACTTGCATGTTAATAGCTACTGTGCTATAATTCTATATACCTCCATATCGATCCATACTATTCTATCCAGTCCATTATCCAGAAATCCTGTTGAATTAGTAGAATAGGCATTCATAACTGAAATTTATTGAATTGATAATACAGTGAAAATACATAATGATAACCTACTTACTGGCACTTTTCTTATCAAGATTCTTACACAAAAACTTAGATGGGCAAATTATCCTCTTGAATATTGAACCCAGCATTGTTTGATAGAACCATTTCAGTTAATTCAGCAAATCTTTTTCAGTTGATGAAACCATGTTTTAGGTTTCAGAAAAACTTGAAAACAGAAACATAACCTAGGACCTAGGACTAGGAATCTTCTTTTTTTTAATTTGGTACGTAGCTTCATACCACGGTTTATTCATTCTTTTTTGTTTCTTCAAACCTTGGCTCCATAGCTTCCTTATCCTTAGGCAGGACATAGGACATAGCACATATAACTCATATAAGGTTTGATCGGTGTGTCTGCATGACATCAGATACTTTCGAAAGCTTTTGAATCAACTGTAGGGGCCCATGAACTGTCAGTGTGACATATAAGCCATATCTTCGAGAAGCTTCAGCTTCAAGACGTTGGGGTATTGTTGCAATTTGACCCACTCTACTGTTAAAATCGCTTGCACATGTTGCAATTCAACCCACTCTACAGTTAAAATCGCCTGCACAGACAAACAAATATATGTCTCTTAGATTTCATCGAGCGAGATTTGTAGTAAATCTAGCAATATATTTATATTCAAACTGGGTTTGGAGAAGCGAAAGCATAGAATGACAGAGTAATTTGCTATCCAAGTATTTACTAAATACGAACCTGGAATTTCTAATATTCAATACTCACAAAGTGAAAATGCACTGCTGGATGATTATTTTCTGTGTGAAAGCACTGAAGAATTGATACGTTATTGGCTAAGTAATTTATAGGACATTATTCGTGATGCCCAGACATTTAACAAATGCCCAATATCAGGAGTATGAGAGAGACCTACTGAAATAGCTAAATTGATGGGGCTTCATGAATAATGTCCTTCATCTATGGACAGACTAATGAAAAGACGTGTTTTAACCAGTACCTAATTTTATAACATAACATAACCAATGAATAGGCGAGCCTCTCAACCCCTACTTAGGGGGTTGAAAGTTTTACTATGCTTGTTACGTCAAAATGTGTCCCCCTGACAAACAAACTTGACCTGTTTTCGGATTTTATCGAAAAATTCTTTGCCAGCCTGTAATGCCTTGCGGTACGTTCCCGATGGGCCACCCTCTGTATATTGCCTTAGTATGTTTTTGTTCTCCCCCCCCCCTCACCCCGCTCTGGTCCAACTTTTACTTTTTGGGACAAAATGTAACATCCAATCATATTATTCCATAAAGAAAATTACCAGGTTCATTTACAATTTTTTTCAGCACAATGGAACTTAAACAAAAACTCGCTTAAAACAGTAATCGAGACGGAAAAATAAAATTATCAATAGCAATCTGGTGAAAAAAAATGACAAAAAAAAACAAATCATAGGTTGATAATGTAGTGGATGAAAATGAAACACTCTGATGAATGATAACAGGACTACAAATTCATTATGAATTGGAATTATAGAACAAAAGTAGTTTACATGCATGGAATATTTTTTAACGAGATCAAAAATATGTTTTTTTGCTTTCTATTGAAAGTGAAGCGTCTTTTTATAGCTTATCATTATAGAATGCCTCTGGAAGTTCTTGACTTAGATGATTTGTATTCAAAATAAAATTAAAATTCAGTTATAAGATCGTTCACATGATACCTGTGGAATTTTAGGTGTAAATAAAATACATTCGAATTGAAAGAAAGGAATTGATCGAAAGAGATTTGTTTTTGTACGCATACATAATTTTTTGACATATTTTTTTCGAAGATTCTATGAATTTGTCGACCATTCAGTATACTTGTGAAATATCAGTATGACCGTCGAGAAAGCGTTTTGCTTGAGTATGTACCTATATATATATATATATATATATATATATATAATTTTTGTATTCATTGAAAATTTCCACAGAAGAGAGGGGTAAACTCTTTGAAATTTCCATTAAACCTACCGTTCGCAAAGAGCGCTCATCGGGCGATTGACCGATCGCTCGGCCCCCTAGTCCACCTCTGCATAGACCACAGATTACTTTTTATAGATCAATATAGAGCATACATATATACATATACATTCGCACGTGGTCGATGTGCACGTGTTGAAGATTGTAGACTTGAGCGTGTTTGCAGCGTGGTTTGCAGTTAAGAATTGATGGTGTGGATATTGGAAGTCGTAGTTTGAAAACTAATCTATTGGTGTAAGTCATGTCACGATGAATGTATATTTTTCTAAATGCATTCTCACATTATGAGGTAATCGAATGTGATTAGGTATTGTTATATATCATTTTTTGTTTTCCAAGAAACCCAAATTCATATTATTATGTCCAAAATAAGCAAGAAAGGAAGGAATCCTGGAGCAGTAGACAATTGGCTAGATACCCTGGGATTGTATAGAAAAAATGTAGCATATGATGAAACATGCTTATTCAGAGCAGTTAGTGAACAGGTGGTTTTCCATGTTCTGGAACAAATCTGAAGTTGAGTTATATACTTTCATTCCAGCTATTTGACTGTCAAGTTTACCATGAAAGAGTTCGCAGAGATTGTATATTATATGCAAGAGAAAACTATGAACAATTTGCACACTTAGAATCCTCTGAAACATTGTGGAATGAACGTCTGAATAAACTAGAAAAACACATGGTGGTGTGTGGGGATATAGAACTCAACATTATCAGCAGAAAGTACAAGTGAGTAAGGAATTGAATCATTTAATCCATCCAAAAAAAATAGACTTATTTGTAGTAAAGGTAGCTTACTTTTTCACATGCTCTGCTCCATAACATAATGATTAATCATCAAATCATATCATGCCTAATGATAGATTATGATATTGTTACACTTTGGTTTCATTCAGCCTTCACTCAGCAGTTTATAGTTATGAAAAACTACTGATATATTTTCATAAAGCATTCAGCTTACAACAAATCTGACAATTTGTCACCTAACTGCTTATTATTTTGTAGTGACCTGGCTTGAAAGTTTTTTCATGACTATTGAAATTCAGGCAAACCACAGTGTCCAGTGTTATAATGTGGGTATGAGATTCAAAATTGGCAGGTTTCTTTGATCAGATTGCATTTCTAGTCTGACCATTGACAGTACATTACTGATGATGTGTTGACACAACACATAATATTTACTTGATGAGGATTCATAAAACATTCATTTCCATTACATTAAAATTACAGTTTCATTATAAAAGAGATAAAATCATGCAAACTTGTTAGTGTAATGTGAATGTATTGATTTATTTTCAACACAGTTATTCTAGGGTTTTATTTTTCATAACTATAATGTACCTAATATATAATGTAATGATAATGACTGTTTTATGAACCCACCTTTACTTATTATTTGTTATTTTTAACAAATTCACCTTGAAATTCACAAAGTCTTCTCTTGAACTCTGAAATGTCAATGGCAAACTATTATATCAGCAGAGGTATTAGGAGAAGTTTATGTCTCTAGTCTCTCCAGATAACACCATCAAACCATGTGTAAATGGATTTTTAGTAAACAAACCCTGTTAAGTTTGAGTCTGATATCCATATTACTCTGTAAACTATGTCTGAAGAATACATTGTCACCTTTACCATAATAACAACAAAATAATGTCTCAGATAATTTATTTAATTTTATAAATACACTTTAACTCACTTGACATTCAACCAACTTCACATACATCTATTGTAGAAGTTTTAGATAAATAAGAAAGTTCAAAAAAATATTTCATTCAATTTAATCACTTGAAAGTAGAACTCACTTGTGGTAGACAATATTCCTTGTGGAGGGCTCTAAATATTCCCAAATATATTTTTTTTTCAATTCAATATTCATTGAGATTTACAGAAACATTATAGGTTGGTTGGTTTCTTGAGCAAAAATTCACCTTCTACAACCACAACACCACAAAATAGGTTATTGTGAAATATGTCCCCTTTATATTGGAAATATGGTCATCCATTAATAGTAATTGGGTAAATCTAGCAAATGATTTCAATGCCTACTTTATCAATTCCGTGCCGGTTATTGATGACCAAGGTTTCAAACAAAACAACGGCATCATGTTAAACTCGATATTTCTATACCCGATTAGTGAAGAGTAAATACTTCAGACAAGCCTCAAACTCATAAATAAATTAAGCAGCGGTATAGACAACATAGGTACCATCTAAAATTTTAAATTGATGTGTCATATACCTTCTACCAGTCTTGTTCCACTTGTTCAATTCCTGTTTTGAAGCAGTTTCATTCCCAGATCAAATGAAGCTAGCAATAATGATACCCCTGTACAAAAAAGGAGACCAAAATGAATTTTCAAATTGAAGACAAATAAGTTTGCTATCAGCCTTTGCTGAGTTATTTGAAGTGATCATCTCAATGAGAATTTTGAGTTTTATCAAAGCTCATAAAATATTTAATGAATATCAACATGGATTTCTCAAAGGCAGAAGCACAGAAACAGCTTTTTGATTTTGTTGATCAAGTGTATGACTTAATCTCTTGTGCTTGTGGTGTTTCACTTGATCTCTGTAAAGCTTTTGACTGTGTTGATCACTCCTTTTTACTGCAAAAACTATATAACTATGGATTTAGAGGAAAGGCTCACGATCTCCTGAAATCATATTCAAGCAATAGAAAACAAAAAGTAAGCATAAGACCTCATCAAAAAAATCAAGTAGTTCTATCGGATTTCACTGAAATTGAAAGAGGGGTTCCACAAGGGAGTGTATTAGGTCCGCTACTCTTCATAATTTATATAAATGATTTTTCTGAACTATTTAATCACTCAAACACTAAAATTGTCAGTTATGCGGACAATTCAAATCTCATACTAACAGTTGATAACTACATTCATTTGGAAAACACAATACAAAAAAATATTTCTCCAGTATCTACATATCTAAATGAAAATAAATTACTTCTAAACACTGCGAAAACGGACTGCATTATTTTCAAAACAAGTAGCAATAATATTGCCATTTCAGGGTCTATTGCATCCAAGTAATGGAGAAGAATTATACTTTTCTACTGATAGTTAGGCATCTATATAGATGACAAATTTAATTTTGAAAAGCAACATTGACAATCTGGCAAAAAAACTAGCATCTAAATGTTTTGCAATAAAAGTTTTGAAAAGAAACTCAAATTTTTATGCCCTAAAAACGGCATACTATGGGACAGTCTACCCTTTATTGAAGTATGGAATTTCTACATGGGGTAGAAGTTCTCAATTACAACGTATTTTCATCATGCAAAAAAGAATCGTGAAAACCATGTCAAATATGAAATACAAAGACTCCTTTCTTGGGATTTTCAAGCGTCACAAAATGCTCACTGTATATGCCATCTATATTTATGTATGTGTTCTTTTTGTAAATAACAATAAATCAAAATTTGAAAGTGACTCATACAAACATGGGTACCCCACAAGGCAAAATACAGAGAAAGGACCACATTATGACCACATTATGCATGTATAAAATTTTATAATCATATACCCTCGATGATCCGAGAAGAGAGCACCAACAAAAAACTTTTGAGAAATACGTTTTTGATCTCTTGTGAGACATTGAACCGTACTCATCAAATGAGTTCTATGAAAAATAACTTTTATCCTATCATATAGTTTTAATTTTTTTTCCCTTCTTATCTATATTCTATAGTATATTTATGGTATTGCGATCATGCATTTTACTCGTTTTACTGTGATATTTTATTAAATATTCAATTCTAGTGCAAGTTGAGTCAGTTCAGAATTTTGTGCTTTTGAAGGCAACTTCTATATGTATCTGCAAATTATTTTGTGTATATATATCTGTATCTATGTGTTCAGAATTTTGTACTTCTGAAGGAAACTTCTAAATATATCTGCAAATTATCATGTGTATATATATCTGTATCTATGTGTATTTGTATTTATTGACTTGAGTTTCTCAACTGTTCAAATTGAAGCTTCAATAAAGATCCATCCATCCATTAATTTAACTTTCGACACACACCTTAAATTTCAGTAGACACTGATTTTATGATATTCAGTTAATACTGCTTAGTTATTTGACATCAATCATGAATGGAAATGCAATTCAAAACATGAGAATTAAAAAAAATCTGAAAGAAAAATTCATGAAGGTGTAATCAGCTCAAAGAATTTTTCAATCCATCGCCACTATAACTCCATATTTAAGAATTCAAGAGGTAAATTGAGGATTTAATTTAAAACGAAAATGTTACATGGCTCTGTATAGCTTTATAGTTGTATAGTAAGTGATATAGATTCTTGTTCATATTTATGTTATTTTTCTGTGTGTATGGATGCAATATGTGTTTCACAAGTATAATGCATCTGTACCTACTTTTTATCTACAGGGTAACTCACGGTCGATGGTACATTAGACGTTTATGGAGAACCCAACGCAGGGTTGCCTTTTTTTACAATACTCTTTTGTTAATGAATCCTATCTCTATCGGTTTTCAAGATAAAAAATAATTTGTGTTAAATATGATCCAAAACATATCCCTAATTGAACTTATGTAAATCAGGGCTATCGAATCATAAAGAGTTGATATTTTAGTGGTGGTTTGGACAGGCTTGATGTATTCAATTTACACCGAGAAGTCGCCTCCATATCATACAGGGCGTGCTGAAATTATTATTATAACCGTTGTTCATACAAGTGGTCAAAAGTTCATTTTTTCAAATGGTACCCACTGTAGTACAAGATGACATAGCATGTCCCTATACCTAAATCATCAAGTCGTCTTAATAAAGCTGCTTTTCGTAAAAAATATAATTTTATGAAAAAGTTAATTTTAGATAGCCATAGAAATATCAAACTCATGACAGTTTGGTGACATTAATGAGTAATTCAGTAATTGTTATTGACAGTGTTTCAAAAAATCTCTCAGAATGAACGCGAAGAATGAAACGAAGTTCTTATGAAGTTATTTATTATACACGGACAATGTGATCAAATCATTGCCAGAACTTGCAGAAAATTCAACCAAATGTATATATAATGAATTTATGTATGTATATAATGAATTGACACCAATGAACAAGAGGTAGTTTATAAGGTTACAATATAATTTCATAAACTATGGCCCAAAGTCTCCAACAACTCTATCAAAAATCAGCTTATCTAGCATATCTAGGTGAAAAGCTAAATTCACTGTGAAAGTACAGAAAATAACAGAATTAGGAGGAACGAAAGTAACAAAAGTATAAACAAAATATCACATTTTCACAATAAATGCTCGAAATATTGTCCATTACATTCTGAACATTTTAAAATATGCTTTTGTACGCGACTCGTGGTTGCCTTTTGAATTTCATGAGGATCCAAATCTTCAATACACCGCACTATTCGCCGTCGCAGTTCTTCTTTGGAAGGCACTGGAGTACTGTACACCCTTTCTTTTAAAACACCCCATGAAAAAAGTCAAGCGGCGTGAGATCAGATGATCTCGGAGGCCAGTCCCACGGACCTAAATGGCCAAACCAACGATCCTCAAACATTTCGTAAAGTTTCCTGGAAACTTCCTGAGTTGAATGAGCTGGCGCCCCGTCCAGTTGGAACCACGAATTCCTATATTCCTCTAAAGGCAAATTTTCAAGGAAATCTGTCACAGTCGTCCTCAATATTTGAATATATCTCTCAGCATTCAGTGTGCCATCGTAAATGAGAAAGCTGATTTTATTATTTTTTAAAATACAGAAAACATTTAGGTCAAATTTAACTTGAAAACCCATTTCTTTTGTTATTTGAGGATTATGATCATTCCAAAAATGCTTATTTCTTCTATTGAAAATCCCATCCCTCGTGAATTTTGATTCGTCGATCCAAATTGTTTTCGACAAAAATTCCGGATCCTCCTGGGTATGCATTAAAAGGGCTTTGCAAAAATGCACTCTCCGCTCGAAGCCTTCTGCATTGAGAGCTTGAACTTTACTGAATTTATACGGATGCATTTTGTGATTCCATAAAATTCTTTGTACTGAAGCATGTGATACACCGAAATCTTTTTCTGCACTAAGAATGGATGCTTCTGGATATGCATGAAAATATGCCAATACGTCAACAATATTGTCTTCATTCGAAATAACAGGTTTTGGTAATGTTGAAGGCGCTTTTAACTTTGAGCCATATTTGATGAAATTATTTTGTAATCTCACAAACTTCCTCCTGTTCATTGGTGTCAATTCAGGATACATTTGGTTGAATTTTCTGCAAGTTCTGGCAATGATTTGATCACATTGTCCGTGTATGATAAATAACTTCAAAAGAACTTCGTTTGAATAATCGATATTCACGTTCATTCTGGGAGATTTTTTGAAACACTGTCAATAACAATTACTGAATTACTCATCAATGTCACCGAACTGTCATGAGTTTGATATTTCCATGGCTATCTAAAATTAACTTTTTCATAAAATTATATTTTTCACAAAAAGCGGCTTTATTGAGAAAACTTGATGATTTAGGTATAGGGACATGCTATGTCATCTTGTAGCATTTTAATTCGTCTCTCAATTTATTGAGTAAAAAACAGTGGGTATCATTTGAAAAAATCAACTTTTGATCACTTGTATGAACAACGGATATAATAATAATTTCAGCACGCCCTGTATGATATGGAAGCGACTTCTCGGTGTAAATTGAATACATCAAGCCTGTCCAAACCACCACTAAAATATCAACTCTTTATGATTCGAGAACCCTGATTTACATAAGTTCAATTAGGGATATTTTTTGGGTCATATTTAACACAAATTATTTTTCATCTTGGAAACCGATAGAGATAGGTATAGGGATTTATTAACAGAGTATTGTGATAAAAAGGCAATTCTAAAAATTTGTTGAAATACGGGGTGTTCCATTCAAAAAAATGAAGTTGCTAGGATTTTTTGATAGAAACGGCAACGTCGCAATTTCGAAAATATTTTAGATCGATAGAACAGGTGATAAAATGTAAGATGCGAAATTTTCAAAAAAATCCTGCGTTGCGTTCTCCATAAACGTCTAACGTACCATCGACCGTGAGTTACCCTGTATAATACTGTGTGAATTAGTATATGTGCTAAATAAAGATGATAATATTAAATCTCCAGAATATCATAGTGAACCCCTTAAGAAAATCTCCTACAAGCTAGTTTTTCATTAAGCTATGAATTTTTTATAGGCGCGATGTGGTGTTATTTGATGCTTCCAAGCAACAGATAATGGATTTCACAAAGAGGAACCTTCCAAATGTTTTCCTACTTTGTCTGATGGACAGAGATCATTTTGACGTGGTCTATAAAGTCGAACATATTGCTGCAGCAGGGTTTTGCCAATGTATGTATTCAAGAGATTTCAAGCCATTCCATACCCTACTCGGTTACTTCATTCTTTTTTCTGATTCGTGATAGAACAATTTGGAAATGAGAAATAAGATTAAAAAATTGTCAATTAAGTTTCCATGCTCTTATCATCAACAAAACTATTATATTATATAATTTCTATCCATAACTATCTATCCATAACAATCCATGAAAATGGTATCTGCATTCAATTAGATGAACAACAAATTAAAATATTTGTAAAGTTGAAGTTCCATATGTTTCTGGATTACATTTTTGAAAAATCTGTATTACATGTTGGCGAAGTCTCAATTAGAGGTGATGAAGAAGATATGTAAAGAGTGAATTTTTGTTCTCTTCATTGTATGAATCTTTGAACACTGAAAAGTTTTTATGGCACATTTGTTATTTGTATTCATGTTTTGGATAGTATTTTTTTTTGAAACCTTAATTCCAAATTATATATGCAATGCAACTTTTGATATGATTTGACCTGGTGATATTGATTTCTTTTTGTTATGTTTTATATTTGTGAAACCATCAACTTTTTTTTCAGTTTTATGGCACTTTTGTTCTTTGAATTCATGTTTCAGTAAATATTTTTTTTTTGTAAAACCTAAATTCCAAATTATATGTGCAATGCAACTTTTGATATGATTTAACGTAATGATATTGATTTATGTTTATATTTGTGAAACCATCAACGGTCCTGATTGTGTTTGCAGATTCTGAAAGTTGTTTCATTCTGGATACACCCATACCAATAGTGTTTCAAATATTTTTCAACCTAGTTTTAGACATCGTAATTTTTTTTTCAATACTATAATTCGAAAAAAATTACCAATTCCACTCTTTGTTTCTGAAGAAGAATGAGTCAGCACAACAATTTATGATTTTTCAGTATCATTTGTAAGGTAATACTGAATAATGAAGGAAGAAAAATTGTTCTATTCATTATTTGAATTAATCAACGCACAAATTGTAGAATGTCAACTTATCATATTTTCCTCTTGCCGATAAAAAGAATCCAAACAGAATATTGAGACGACTAATTTAATAAGTCATAATTAGTCTACATCAGGGGTGCTCAACTTTCAATGCCTGCGATCTACCATAAAATATTCAGGTGACAAGCGATCGACTTGATGTTCCTAAAAAAATAACAAATACATTTGCAAGAATATGATGTATGTCACTTACATATAAGAATGAGGCACAAAGTTTATAGCTATTCTTATTTAATAAAACAATGGGTGCTGCCACGTCATCGCGCGTGCGTGGTGTTTCCCCGTTCTCGTGGTGTTGCCACGCCTCGCGATCGACTAGGAAAGTTTTCGCCATCGACCGTTTGAGCACCCCTGGTCTACATGGTAAAAAATTATTCCATCAATCGAAAAAAAAATAGATATTGTTGATGTGCTGATTCATTTTCCTTCAGAATAATTGGAATTGATGATATCTCATCTTGGCCACACTGTTTAGAAATCTCATGAGCTAGCTATTTCAAAGTTATAAAGCAAAAACGATTCGAAAATTTGAACTTTGGAGCCTTGCAGCGCCCAAACAACTTCGTATTCAGGTTAGTTTGCTTAAGTCGAACTGTTTTGGTCTGAGGAATATGAAGTTATTCGTAAAGACCTCTCAAGGACATCTTGTATAATGTAAAGTGCTACTAAAAACATAAAAATTCTCACGCTCACATCTGTCAGTTTTCACTTATAGGAAGGAGATAAGAGCATTGACAGTCTAAATGTAAAATCTTTGTACAGGCGTCGATGTACAGAACTGGCATTATCATCCCGAGGTGAAGGAAAACTATTTCTCTATTTCGGTACTCTGACAGCTTTATTAATGCATGATTTTTTTCTTTAGGAATGAGCTCCGTAAAAACACGATTTTTGTTTTGTCGTTTTCATCAGCTCCTATTAAGAGTAATCATAGTAGTCACTTTGCCACCGATGAAGATAATCCGGTAATGATTTATCTTGATTATTTATAATTTACAAATTGATGCAACAGAGATATCAAATTTTGAACTCAAACTTAACATCCGCTGCTAATGAAACTCAAAACTCCATCACTGTAATTTCATTGATAGAAGCCAAAACTGAGTAAATAGAATGAAATTCTCGTTACAGAAAGCCATTTGGAAATTCTGAATTTCAGACTCGTAATCGAATATGTTGCTTTCTGATACTTACTTACTTCTTATTTTGATATACTATCCTCAGGTTGCAGTTATCATTCACAATGTTGTGTTCTACTATGCTAGTAGTGGAAAACAATTTTTTATGAGTTGTGATCAACGAATAATGGAAATATTATATTTTTTATGTATACTCAATTGAAACTGTGATAGCAGAATAACTATGAAAAATTCAACTCAATCATGCTCAACATATCTATTTCCAGCAATAATATACAAAATTTTGTATGAAGATGTATTCAAAATTACGGATGTGGATGAAATAGTAAACAGCATGTTGTATGACAAAAATATCCTTCCTCAATGTGAGATGCAAGTAGAGAGAAATAAAGCTTCGCCCGAGAATAATGAGTCTGAATCAGCATTAGAGCGAGTATTTCCATTTGATTCTGATGGTAAAGCCTCTACTAATATCGCCCCTTTTCCATTCAAAGTAGCCAAGGCTCTGGATCCCAATATTTACAGAAATATAGAGTATGATTCTTGGGGTGAAATGAGAAGGGGTGAGTTCTTCCAAACAATATTACGTAGCGATATTCACAATGTATTAGTCAGTTGAGATTTGTTGAGGATGAATTGAATAGAACTGTATGTTCACACATCTTGTATTTCAGAGATGCGATTGGGAGAGTGGTACTATGGTGATGACAAATTAATACTAGGAACAAAATGTATATTCAATGATATTGATACTAATGAAAAGTATGATTGTTATATTCAAGAAATATTGAAGGGGCAAAACAAATGTGTTGTGTTTCTCACAAAAGTAGCACAGAAAAAAACAGTGGACTATTCCAGTTTGTCACCAGAGGATGATGCCAAACCATGGCCTCTACCTTATCGGTATGTAATCATACTGAAATATATTCTTCTACTGGAAGGTAATTGAGGGTCATAAAAACAATGATGTAGAGGGAACACTGGTGCAGATACTCTGTCTATTTGCCTATCTAATTTCTTCAACGAAATCTCTAACCTGCAGCTGACTAAAACTAAATTACTCGTATGTGAGTTGTTAGGTGGCGACACTAAAATGACAAAAAATCAGTATTATTGATAATTGCAGTGTTATTAAAACGTTGATTCAGAAGTAGTAATTCAGGTTACTTCTCAGTTAATGATCATACTACATTATTACAATCTCAAAACATCAACTATGTGTACAGAAATCTGCAAAAATGTCACCATCTTCTGGGGAGTTTCTTAACTATTATGCCATTATAGCGGAAAATGCCGTCAGATTTTTTGGCGAAACAAAACACCATCAGTGACTGCACCAGTCTTCTGTACATCGTTATATAAAGTCATGAGAAAAAAAAGGGATAACCGAATGAACTGAAATATTATTTTCTTATGTCTTAACAGTCGGTTAAGACATAAGAAGACTATGAGCCGGTTACATACAACATTATCAACAACTATCTGGTTATGCATCCATGAGGTACTCGATTTGAAACAGTTAATGGTATTGATTACTAATAATTTGAATAAAAATTATAGTTATATGTCATCCAAATAAAATCAACTATTGCAGGACCTTTCTTGATGTCTTGTGATTCGCAGTTACACTTAATAGATATTGGGTGCATGATGCGCCTGTATTTTTTGTATTTGATATCATTGATATTATTTCATATCGTGCCTCTACGTCGATAACATTGGATTAAAAGAAATCAAAAGTAAGATGTTAGTTGTGAATTTGTGATAGATGTGAAGTCAGAGGAACTAAATAAAAACAATCAGAAACTCAATATCAGCACCTTTGATTGATTAGGATGAGATTTCTAGAACTTCATCAGAATTCTGAATGAAATGCAAACATAAACAACTATAGTCCAAACGGCATTATATTACCGCTCGTATTTCGTTCGTGATTTCGTTACTTCCCGGACGTTTGTGATTCTGATCGTTTTCTATTCAGTGTCTGTGGAACTAAGACAACTATGGAAGTCTACTTTTTGCACTCTTCCAATGCAGTTGGAAATGATTTGATCACATTACTGGATGTCTACCAGCGGCTTCTAGAATCAGAATTAGAGAGAAATCTTCATACAAACATAGGTCGGCAAAGGGCCCCTGATGGCGAAAGTGAAAAAAGTTTCAGCGGTATTCAAGGAGTTTTTATATATTTTTATTTTAATAGTTGGTAATGCACTAAAATCAGAAACAATCGAATATTAAAAATCCTGGTTGTTCCAAAAATACTGTGCAATACTTTAACAGCGGCTTCTGCTAGTTTTATCCCAATGGTTGTTCAAACAAAAATTTGTTCATATTCCCAATACACCTATCTCATACCGTAACAAAATTTTCAAATTGATTTTAGTCAAAAATTATGGATTTTATCGATGTTCAACAAGAGTACCATTTGTATGTATAAAACTCCAAATTTTCATATTCTGTAGTCAAATTGCAAAAAAAACTGACAACATTGTCAATATTTTGACCAAGACACCGATGTATTTCATTTCAAGGAAATGAAAGAATCTTTGATCTTTAAAAACAAGATGGCAGTGTCTAGTGAAAACGTTAACATCTAGTGTATAGATGTTTTTATTGACCACAGAAGTATAGATGTAGTTCAATATTTATATGATTAGAGAAATATACAAGGTGATTCAACTGATGAAAATATAAAAGAGAAACTATAACTTTACCCTATTTGAGAAATATAGGCACCTTTGTATCATGTCAGTGAAAATTATGAAAACAATTACGCCCTGGAGCAGGCTGATCTTCATTTCATGTCTGTCGCCAATGTCAACGTTATAATGTGATTAACGAATTTTGTTAATGGGAATAAGGGTAATATTTCGAACAATTAATTTGTACAGGGTGAACATGCATACATTTTTTTTTCAATACAGAATCAAATTATTGAATGATATTTTACATCTGTCGGTATGATTCGAAGACATACCAGCCCCATACTACATATTCAGTTTTTATAGGCATATTGATTCAGATTTGACTGGTTGCAAATATACAATATGTTTTATTCTGTTCTAACAGCAGAAAGTTTTTGGTTTATAACTATTTTTATAATGGTCTTCAGTCTGGCACTATATAACCATTATCCTATTCTGTACTGTAGTTTCATGAAGAACTGTGTGATAAGTAGTCCAAACACAAATACTCCTTCATCAGAAAAGTCAGCACTGAAAACAAAACGGAGATATAAGGATAAAAAACGAACAAAAAGCGAAAGTAGTATCATTTCTACCAATGTTCAAATCAAGTCAGAAGTTGAAAACGTCGATGACTATGTTGGTGTACCACTGGTAAGTTATATTTCTTCGTGCTTCATTAGTAGAATGATCAAGCGGATTTATAAAGATATCATTTTTTTCTGTATTAGTACGTTCATTGAGGAAACTGGAAGGACGAATACTTTCGTTACATGAATTCGCTATATTATAATGTTTATTGTGCTTGAGGGTACGGCTGTTAATTTTAATTTTTTTTTATCTATGGGCAACACGAAAGGGAAACCTATAATGTTCGAGGAACATCGTGTTAGTCAGCGGTGGAATTTTGGGAGAGAAGGAAGGTGTTGGAATTTTTCTTGAAAGTTTGAAGGTTGTAAGCACCAGGAAAGACTTCACTAGGCAAAGAATTCCACAACTTTGCCGTTCTATTGATGAATGATATTGAATACATTAATGATTTCTCGGTCTTCTGAATTCCGCACAAGATCCAACTTCTAAAAAGTTGTATTCCAACTTAGCGATTGAAGAAAAAAATATATTTCATGTGTATATGTATACGATTCTTCAGCATATGCAGAACTTGCCGAACTCTCCATCCCACCGCCACCAAGAAGCCTCCATAGAAACACAAACAGACTCGGCTCATCAATCGACTCAAGAATCTTGCCAGCCCGAAGCGGAATCCGCAGCCAACCCGCTGCGGTACCAACAGAACTATGACGCCGCCCAATGGCAGCCATATCTTCCTCCAACGCCAGATCAATTTGTTTGGCCCCAAAGTCCCATGGTGCACCAACATATGTTCAGTTTCAAACCGTTGATCGCATCAGCACCTGTTACTCCCAATGTCGTTTCCTATCATGGTGAGTGTAGGAAAATATTTGTTTCAATTTTTAAGAAAACTTTCATTGAGTTCAGGTCGTCTTGATAAAAAAAACACGAAACAGTATTGGAAATCGTCAGGAACGACAGGGTTGGCCGGTTTGTACCATATTATATAGGTAAAAAGTTGAATTATTCAATGAATTAAAAAATATCAAAGCTGATCTCGATATTCGAAGTTTATTATGTATGAGTATCATGCCACTATATTTTTTTCAAATACATCAGTTGTGTTTAATATGGCAATCGTGGCTTCAAGAGGCGCAAGGCCGAGCGAACATGCACCGAAAATGACGAACTAATTCAGGACCTACGACATCTGGTATCCCATCGTCAAAATGCCACGTTAAATTGGAACGCTCACGTAGCTCATTACTTATGGCCGGAAGAATTAAGGCCGGTGCTTCTCGTCAGCTTCCCCGCTCCAAGTTGAATAATAAAAGTGTTGTCATTCTACTTTCGTATCATAAATTCAATATTTTCAACGACTTTATTCATATATTTTTGTGGTTTCCTGGTCATTCGAAATGTACCAACATCAACTGAAAACTGAGGGTGATTGAACTGGTGGGTGATCAGGTGATTTTATTTTTCATGTGGATGTTTAGATAAACGAGTAAACAGTCGTTCGTCGAAAATAGTTTGTTTAGTAGTAAAATAGCCATGGCGAGCGTACGGGAGATAGTTAGTAACAACGGTGATCTGGTTAGCCATTTATTATTAATGATAATAATGATATTTCATACATTTACCGGGTTGGCCTACGGTGAGAAGATTTCCATTAAGTAATTGCAGATTCCTAGACCATCGATGGTTAACCTCGCGCAAAGAAAAGTGAGACAGTGAGACTACCAAGAAAATATTTCGTGGGTATGGCATACTCTTCGCGGGAATTAAAAGTCCGTATAACTCAACAGATTATGACAATCAGAAAGGAATTTATCACGCTCTAGCTAAACATGAAATTTCTGATAAACATACACATTCGGCGTTATATACAAATTATTTATCATTCATCCGCATTCCTAACTTGCACTAGAAACAAAAAAAATTAGTTCACTAACATATATCCTGGCCGACCTGGAAGTACGGAAGTTGTTGGAGTCATTGATTTTGTTTAGAATTGTTCAAAGCCCTCACGACTACCATATTCATTTACTTACTTTTACAGATTTCTATACAGTTTCCTCTTGTTTCAAAATCGTGATTGCATAGTGTGATCAGTGATTGAAAAGTAGCCTACATATGATGTATCTACTTATCAATCAATGGTTTAGTACAACTATCAATACTTCTACCAACTTTGTTGTGATTTCAATTCCAAATGTTCTAACTACTGATGTGTCAATGTCATATTAGTAGGAGGAGGAAGGAGGCGCTATGAGGACCGTTCTCTTCAACATACAATGACATCACTAAGTAGGTAATGTAGGTACCCATACATGGAGACCTCGACGATCACACATTGAACATTCCGCCTGTTGTGTCGTTAGTTACTTGCGCGATTGATGGTATGTCGTGAATCGCTTTTGTTACTATGATCGTTCTAATTTCTGCTTGCAACTTTATGTCTTTTTGTATGGGTATCTTTTGTGACATGACACTGATCTGACAGTGAGGTCAGTTGGTCATACTACCATCAGCTATACATATTATATTCTTATATATATATATATATATATATATATATATATATATATATGAAATCTTGTTTCCTTTGGATATGCAAACAAGATTTCTTCTTAACTTAGACAGTCATCAAATACTCCATTCTATACAGGGTGTCAAAGTTTCAGATTTTTTTTATGTTTTTTGAATTTTCTCCTACAATTTTCGGAATAGTTGATAATATTTGAGGCTATTGACCGTTTCTGAATACCTACAGGGTGATAGACTTTCAGGAGTCGTACCCAATTTAACCCTGTAGAACTTTTTTGCGTGCCGTCTCTGCTTTCAATGGGCTTAGATTCAGATTGCCCTTTCAATTTTAAAACGTTTTACCCTTATGTAAATTTTTCGAGAATTGTATGGATCTCGACATAAATGCCAAAAATAAATTAGTTGTAATACACTTCATTTGGCATTTATTAGTTATTGAAGTTTAGGGATACGAACAAAATAAAAAAATTACAATAAATTTCGATAAAATATCTTACAGTAAATGCTCAAAGTATGAACCGTTTTGTCCCAGACACATTTCAAACCGGCGCTGAATTGAACGTCTCACGTTATTTAAATGCTGAACTGTTATTTCATGACAGGAATTTCTTATTCGATGGATAAGTTCTTCTCTTGTTTGAACCAGGGTTCGATAAACTTCCTCTTTTAAAAATCCTCAAACAAAAAAGTCTAAAGGGGTCAGGTCTGGTGATCGTGGAGGCCACCCAACCGGCCCCATCCGACCAATCCATCTGTTTGGGTAATTATTATCTAGCCAGTTCCTCACATTTCTTCTAAAATGAGCTGGACAACCATCAAGTTGAAACCAAATCTCAAATCTAGTGGTATTTCTTCATCTTAAGAAAAAAGTCTTCTCCAAGCTGTTAAAGTCCTGCTACAAAAAACTGAAACACCCTATCTATCTATCTATAATAGTTTCTTTATTGTATTATTATGTCATTGATAATAATTTGTAAGCCAATAGTAAGTCGTGTACCTACCTATTCAAGATCTAATGAGGTAATTTCAATAAATTGCTTGGTGGCGTAGCGTGTCCGCGCTCGACATTTTTGACATTGCCGCGAAAACGTCGCAGGATCGAATTCATTCAATTTTCACCACTGAAAATGATCTGAAATGCTCTGAAATGATCAAAAAAAACTTCATTTTTTTTTTCATTGAATTAGTTTTATCAGAATTATCTGTTGAATGATTAAATGAAATGAATGATAATTGTTTTATGCTGATTGGTGCTGTTTGATGCTGAACCAATAATCACATGAATGGTGTTCATCAAACATTCACACTTACTGACTTAATTCCAGTTTCCCTTATTTTTTACTACAATAAGATGTCAATACACCCACCTACATACACACCCACCTTCAAAGGATATACAGTAAGTCAAAATGTCTGCTCCATATGTAGGTACATAAAAATTGTATTCGTGATTTGTCAGAAAAATTTAATCCTCATGAAAGATGGTGCATTGCGGACATATTTTCGCCGCTGCGCGACTACGTGTGTAACTCTCTCTCCACTTCGTGCATAATATGCAATTTACAACTCTTGTTACGTAATATACTAATAACTTATTCCTTTAGAGTACATAAATTTGAAAATACAAAATCAAAATATATAGCTTAGGTATACACACAATTACTTAATGAAACACTAATGTAGCCAAAAAATATTACTTCAGTCGAAATTTCAAAATTGGTCCTTTATTTATCCTTTATATTGTTTGGTAGGTTATTATACATAATTATTCCCTCATTAGAAATTAAATTAAAGGTGCTATTTTTCCAACACGCCTGGCTTTAGTCTCATAGTTATGAATTTCAGTGTTGTAAGTTGACTTATTCTGTAGATATACTGGTGCCTGACCAATTTTGATTTTGTAGATGAGAATGAGTGTGTAATATCTAAGGAGTTTCACTACCGGCAACCAATTCAGTATTTCCAGCACCATGTTCATAGGAGTAAACCTCGAACATTGAAAAATTATGCGCATTCTGCAATCTAGTTGTTTCATTCTAATTTAACATATATGATCCATGGAACAATAGTTGAAGTGTGGTAATATGATTGTATCATATATTTCGAGCCTTGTCCACTGGCTGAGGTATTCTCAAATGATTGATTTTATATGCTACTGTTTGAATTATCTGGTAAGCATGTTCTTTGAAATGTAATGGACTATCAATTGTTATGCCGAGGTACCCAAATTTATCAACTCTCTCTGAATGAATGTTTCCTATCCTTATATCTATAAACTAGTTGAACCTATTTTGTCCATATGTGGTATTAATATGGCTGCACGCCTTGCCCAGACTATTAAAAATTCCTGCCCAATCCAAGTGGTGAGAAAATAATCCTGCTACGTCCATACAAATATGTATGAAAAGAAACAAGCGATGGGATACCTTGTATTTCCAATGAAGCCATTCTATTTTTTTTTTCAGATACAAATTATCCCTTTTACTATAACTACCACGTGGAGCCATATCAAACCTACCCGCAATGGTCTTCGCCTCCGCCGTTTGAACTTCAACCGCCCCCTCCTCCCAAAAACGAGGTCGAAAAAGCAGATTCGTCGAAAACTCAACAAGCCGCTGAGCAGATGAACCCTGAGCCGACCATCCAGCAGTGTTCCAGGAACGAAGTCAACGACGCTCATGGGGGTGTGCACGAGAGGCCTCCCCCACTTAATTTCACTTCTCAGAGTCCCAGTGTGGAAGTTTATCCCCAGATGATGTTACCTCCAGGTAAGAGAATATTATTGCAACAATGTTGAAATTGGTCATGTTCTGGTTTCGGAGTTTGGAACTAAAAACCAACCATTTTGACGTAAAGTTCAAGACTTATTTCCGTTAGAATTGAATTCAGATTATATCGATTATTTTTTTATATAGCAAAATAGTTACTGATAAAACCTAGCATTAGCATTTGCCGAACTATTAGCTGCATGGAATATCTTGAATTATCTAATGTAGGGATCAATTGAAAAAATAATCTCTAAGAATTCATTTCAAAGGCTCTCTATTACCACTGAACATTTTTTGGAATCATTCTGTGAAATGTGTACGACATCATCTTTCAATGATTCATTCATTTTTCAATGAGTACAAGAAGCCAAAAAAATAAATCTAGATAGATTTCAGTTCATCAGTGCGCATCATATTGAACAATATGTATTTGTACAAATTTCTACTTCGGTAACACAAATTGTATGAAAGATGGCAATCTAGAATAAGTGTGTTTGTAGTGAACAATATTTATGCGGAAATTTTTCATCTCTCAATAAATGCATAACTGAAGGTTATTCAATAGTACTCCTGACACTCCTCGCTCTGGTCGTGTGCCAAAACAGCGTCATTCAAAACTTATATGTACTGAAAATGACAACATAGAGAGAATTTAGTTCCATGATCTTTGATATAATACCTACCTAAAATCCTCAAAAAGATATCTATGTTTGATCTGGATAATACCCAATTTGAACAAATTTCAAAATTTTTTAACCAGTTTTCCAAATTTAAATTCATATTCCTCCATAAGGTTCATGAAAATATGTTACATGAGTATTTGATCCAACTATTATCTGAATTTCATTTTGAATACTGTCTGTAGGTTAATCGAGGAGGTGGTATATTCATGTTCACAAACCTTAGGGATTTTCTCTCCTTGTTTCTAAAATTCCAATATATTAATAGTAAGGACAAATTTATGATCTGCCCCAAAATGTCACTGCACTTTTTTCAAAAAAAGGTGTCACTTGGGTATCTGAAGGTTGAATCTCAAGCACAGTGATATTATGGGGCAGATCATAAATCTGACCTCACTACAAATATACTGAAATTATTATATTATTTTCTTTAGAAACGACGAGAGCGTATCCTAAAAATGTGTGAAAATTACTTTCATTTCGTTACGAATTGCACGGAATATACAACTCTATGATTCATGTGTATGGTCTATTGATCATACTTTATTTTCTATTTCATAATTGTAGGAACTCCGGTATTGTACACCACCACGCCACACGAAATGTCTGAAATGGTAATGCCGACCACCCCCATTATGTATACCGCCCCGCACATGGAAATTCCGTACATGTCGTCTAGTCCCTTCATCTATCCACCGACACCTCCGACGACCTGGTACCCTGCTGGAGTTACCCCACAAGGTTTCTTTTTTCCTCCGAGGCACATCTAAGACGTAGAATGAGTTTTTCGTTCATCCCTTGTTGATATTGAAGGATCATTGTTGATAGTGGTATGAGAAATCCATAATGTTATTAGTTATCAATATATACAAAGTATACTATTTTTAACAATTAGCAATTCAAATTAAATCTCATATCAGTCCAGGATGCAATCATTGAAAATTTTATAATATATCAATTCTCCAATGATTTGGTGTTGGCTTCTGAAATTTTAAATTAGACACCAATTATTGATGTTGATATGGATTATGCACCATTGCATCATCCAGAGTGCTCGTGCTCTCTACCGTGGGGATCTCAGTTATCATAAGATCTACTTGGTCAGTTGAATTGAGCGAAGTGGCGCATTTTCATGCTGAACAATTATCTGAAAGAATATCTGATGTGTCATTTTCAGTTTTTAAATTATTGGAAAATAAACGGACGTGTGTAATTTTCGTTCTCATTTTTTCAGGCAAAAACCAAAAGACTTGGGCTTCCTTGATGCACTTTTTCACAAGGAATCTAAATCTTTCATCTTATTTTCCAAGGCGTTCGGTCTTGATGCCAGTTACAATACTCAAATTTGTTTTTTTTTTTTATGGGCGCCATATTCGATTATTGCATTTTTGAAGTGTTGTTCTCCTGATTACAATGATATATCACACAATATAATTCCTGCTGATCATAACAGCGTGAGTGCTTGAACGGCATATATTTTTTTAACAAACTTAATTTTGACAGTTTTTGACATCAGTCTTACCTACTCAATAACTGAAATTTTGAGTTAGAATCGACATTTCAAGCTAGAAGTTTGTTTTTCACAATACAGTTATAACAGATGTTTGTATAACCGTCCACTTATTGTGGATACATTTGTAATCAGGAAAAAAGACTTAGAAAATGCAAACATATAATATGACGCCCATAAGAAACTCCAAAGCTGAATGTTGTCACTCTGGCATCAAAATCGAAAATACGATCACAAATTCAGATGAATTGTAAAACAAGTGCCTCAAGAATGTCCCAGTCAAAAACGTCTAGTTCTTCTGGTTTTCAATTGAAAATATATAAAAAAAAATTTTACAAACTTCTTTTATTTTCAATGAATATACATGAGCTTAAAATGACTCATTTTGAAATTGACTCGTCTCGTTGACAAATTATCTTTTAGATAATTGTTTGTTCGGACCTGATTTGACCGACCTTGTATCTCTTTATATTCATTATAGAAGATTCTAATACACTAGATTACTTGTGCAATTCAATAATTTCGTTCCATTTTTGCAAGTGCAATAAAAAAGAACGCCATGGAACTTGTTTGTGAGCCAAACAATTACGTTTCAGTATACATATATGATTGGGGCAGGCAATCAAGTGATTGTATTTGTTAATCTGCTTCACTATAAGAAATTGAAGTTAGAATTTCTAATTCCACAACCAATGCTTCCTTAGTTAGTAGTTTTTAGAAAGTTTTCAATAGCTTGACTTGAGGAACCACATTGTTTATGGCAGTGATATTTTACTAATGTATTTAAGAGTTATATATTTTTTTGTTGTTATTTTTTGTAGTTCGTAGTATTGTTGTATTACAGAGTTGTAACTAATTTTTTGTTCATGGAAGAAGACTGTTATGGTTCAAATGAACCACTGTGCCTTATCTTGAAAGGTGATGAGTGCCCATGTCTTGAACAGGTTTTTAGGTTTTGGTTGCTTCTCAAATTTTGATGGTGTTTTCAATTGGAAAAAGTGATCATATATGACCAAATCGTTGAAATGCTTGCGAACCGGAAGGCATGGGTGCTATAATTCTTTATCGATATATACGTTCTCATTATATGGCTGTGAATTTAGTGCCTAGCTAAATAACTCAAGAGACTTGAAGATTCCCATAGATTACTCATACATATAAGTTTTTTGCAATATACGGTGCATTCGTGCAGTTATAAATTTCGGGAAATTCAAGGGGTACTTTCTAACAACGCTGAAACCCGTCAAATTTTATTTTTGATTGCGAATTTTTTCTATCATCAGAAATATACAGGGTGGTATTTGAGTAAAAGCAAAGCGGATTTTTTTCCATGGAGTTTTTCATTAGGAGTTCAACGATGCCAGGTTTGATAGGGTTGCATCGAAAGGCTACAGAGATATTGAGGATTTTATTATTATATTACATATATGACCAATTTGTGACAGATCAAGATGATTCGCCAGAATGTTTTTCTCCGTCACACTGAAAAGAATACTCAGTATCTCCGTAGTCTTTCCAAGAAACTATTTATAATTGAACTCCGTAATTTCTTATCCGAATATGGAATAGAATACAAAGAGGGTTTTGATCAAAAAAACCTGAACATTGCTTTTACTCCTGAACAATAAATTTCTGAAATGCCTTATGAAATGAGTCACGAAAAATACAATTTGATGGATTTGAACGTTTTTCCTAAAAATTACTTCTTGATTCTTATCGAATGAAACTTGTGATTTTGAACTGTATTATTAATATTAATATTTTTTTCGAAAAGTATAGTTTTTGTTGGTTCTTTCTTATAACTATTAAGAAAAATCTCGTCGACTTGGTCTCGTTCTATTTTGACTGAAGAGTATCAGTTAACAGTGAAGTATTATGTTGTTTTCAAAGAATATCATTTTCATTTTGTTATTTGGAGTTCATATAAGTTTTGCTAATAAAAAATTACTGTTATTAAGAAATATGTATTACTTCTTTCTTTAGCTATAGCAATCAATTACTCCTAGTACCTCCTAAATATTACAATCAAGAATGACTATCACTTCTGGTGTTCCAAGCCGTCCTGTATATTGACAGGACGGTTTGTTTTGTAGCATGCAGTAAACCATTTGAGGTCTACCAAAAATTATGGTAAAAAAGTCGGTAAGAACAGTTCGTGATTCACACCGATTCCGAATGATTTTAAGGCTCAGGTCAGGCCTACGTACCAAATAACGTTCACTAACATAGTCTTGTGTTCAATCCTTCAACAAACCACTAATATATGTTTTCATAAGAGTGTGATATGAGTACCCTTTATTTTTCTTATAGAATCCGAAAATGATACAATATATAGGTAGCAATTTAGAAAGTTAATGATGGGTCTCGACCAGAAAAATAAGACTAATAAAACTAAGACTAGGACAGAAAAATTAGACAACGGCGGCGAACGAAACATCGTATCAATTTTTTTCAATGGGCATATCGATTACCTCAACATTATTGCAGTACCATATATACAGGGGTGAATCTGATTATATATGTACGTATGTGGGTACCTACCAATAATAGTTGATATCATGTAAACTTCATATTATTGAAAAACGGAGCATACAAGTCTTTCGTGACATTTCATGAACTGCTGAATATGGTAATATTTTCTCCAAATTTCAGTAAAAACTTTAAATTCAATGAAAACGGCACCTCTATCGAAGATATAAGAAAATTGTGAATACAAAAGTTGTAGGAAATATTATGCTGTACAAAAATTTTAAGAGCTATTTCAAAACATTGAATAACGATAAATGCCAAAATAATTTCTGTAGCACCAATTGTATACAACAGTCTAAAATTCTGACCATCGTAGAAATGTGAAAGTACATGTTTTTTCCAAATATAACCAGGAGTTCACTTCCGTTTATACCAGAAGAGAAATTATCTTTTGTTTTTCAAATGAGATGGCCACTATTACATTGAATTTTCACTTTTGAAATTCAAAATTCTATTGAAAATGACTGAGATATGGTCGATTGTTCAACCAAACTCGGAAATAAAACACATTACTCAATCATTGCAATATTTGCACTGCTCTAACAGCTTTTAGGAGAGCTTTTGAGATGACATCCAATTGAAAACGCTCGACATCAAGTTCTTGATTTCAAACTTTCCAATTTTCATCGAAATTATGAAATCGTAAGTTGATGTTCTATTTGAAAACAAAATGAAAGTCGAAAACAATTTTTCGTTTTTAAAATTTTCAACATTGAATAATATCAAATTTAGAACTCTACAATGAGGTGAATCCAATGTTACCTGAAGCCTCTTCTAACAACTGTTGGATCAATTTGTAGAGGATGTATGGAATGATTTGAATTGAAGTGGTAAACTTTTGGTCTTAATTTAGAAGAAAAACGTGTTTTTTATATTCAAAAATATCAAATTTCAAGGACATACCCATACCCCCTGATATATTGCAATGTCCAAATGGTTCTTATTGTGGCCATCATGGCAACGAATGCAATTGAAACCCTTTCAATCTCAAACTCCAGAAAAAACTAGAATCAGACTCAACAGCGGATAAAATGCCTCGAATCCTCTGAACTCTGTAAGTTTTCATATTATATTGACGTATTCTTTTATTTTGGCAGCTTTCTTGATTTTACTGAATTTTCTTTCAGTAGTTGGATGGAAAAGAAAGTTTTGATTTCATAACCTCACAGGTGATAAGATCAGAACTTGGATCTCTGTTTGGATAGGTATTAATCATTTAATTTTATTTTATCCAAAATCTGTACAATTATCGGTTCTAGAGATACCGCCGGCGTTCTTCCTTAGTTACACCCGGTACATACTCTCGTCATACAAGGGCAAATCAAAAATCTCGGTACGTTAATGAACATTTTAATGAAAAAGAATTAAAAATAAAAAGTCAATGGTTAGAAAACACTGTGGCAAAGCTGGTGAGAAAATGATAAGTCGCACTATATGAATAACGAAGGAATTCGAACGAGATAACTTAAAATAACACTACACATCATCATCGTCAGCCTGAGGCCCTCTCGGCTTCGGCCCTCCTGCTCGCTTGGCCATGATGATCTGATCGACTCGCAGAATGGTAGCGGCCGCGCCCACGGCATACTTCAAGCCCCAATACTTGCAAAAGTACAAGTCCAGGATGTTCTTCTCCAACGCGTCGCACACCGCGTTCTCCTCTTCGATGTCCACGCCGACGTTCTTCTCGCCGTTCTTGTGCGCCTCCAGGAGCTTCTTCAACACGGCCGAGGATCTGTGGCCGCTGTTGTCGGCCAGCGCCTTGGGGAAGGTCTCGAGGGCGGCAGCGAACTTGCGCACCGCGTACTGCTCCAGCCCGGGCAGGGTGTCAGCATATTTCGCCAGCTGGACGGAGAGCTCCGCCTCCGTCGCACCAGCGCCCGGCACGAACCGGCCGTCGCGGGCGATCGACTAAAAAATATCCGAACCGTTTTGATTGATTGATTGATTGTCTTCATTACCCAAGAAACATCACTGTTTATAATAGGGCATATACAGGCTGATTCACGGTGGATGGCATATTAGACGTTTCTGGTGAACCAAACAACGGATCACTTTGAAAATTCAGTGGAGACCATATTCGGACATTCTCTACCCAACTAAAATATTTTTGACAATGTGGTGTTGCCACTTCTATTAGGAAATAGAACACTCTGTATATTATATCATTTTTAGAATCCCCAACAATTTCCCAACAACTTTCCCTGATATTCCCCATACTCATCTGTTACTGTTTCCAACATAAAAATTAATTTCAGTTTTTTTCTTTGGAAATCATGACATCTAAAAATGCCGATATCTCTGAGATGAGGAACACTACGATATCGAAATTTGATTCGAAGTTAGGTGATACTTGGGTGCTTCCCATACTCCAGCATAATCTTTGTTGTTACTTCAATACAGGGTTCTTAAAAAATACAGTTATTTCGTATGTTGGACTTTCCTGCTATCATAGTGAAATATTAAAACAATGTTGAAAGTGTTGTTTTCATAGGTCTCAAGCAAATATTTGCGAGAGTTATTTTACTATTTGCGTTGAAAATGGGAGCAGAGACACGTCCATAGAGGTGAGAGTTACTGATATTCACATATACAGAGTGTCCGGGAAGATGTGGAAAATTTCTCAGATTCAGAAAGAACCTGAAAAAATAAATTGATCCTTCTTATGTAGACATGGGCCCTAAAGTACACCACTTTGAATCGGTTTCTGAAATAGAAACATATTTAGTTTTTTTTTAGTTCATCAGAAGTGGACTAACATTCATCTTCAATGCACAAATTTTCAATACTCTTTATGATATAAGCATGACAAAAATAAATTCGTATAGCTTCAACCTGCAAATAAAAAAGATACTCTTGTTCATTGTCGATAACTCACCGTTTTATTAACAAGAACCATGATTTTTTTTTTCTTTCGAAAATAGATTATTTTATTAAACGAAAGTAGCTTTTTTTAATTCAAGGTTCAAGCTAATCAAATTCAATTATGTAGCCCATTATGATGCAGGGTGTTATTCATCAATAAGGGGTGAAGAGGACCTGTGGAAAGAAATTATAGGAACATGATCATATTTTTCCAGGTTCTATCTTAATCCGAGAGATTTGTAACATTCTTCTGGACACCCTGTAGATTTATTTGATTAATTTAAAAAATTCAGAAACTTGGAAACTTAGGCATCGGTATGATATAAATATATGAGAGGCAAATTTCAGCATCTACACAAATCATCAATGATATACAGGGTGTTTCACCTGCAATAATCAACTTTCATTCACTTAGTGCTTTTTTTTCAATGATCGGTTGAAAGTCCCAGTTAGCCGTCTTTGGGTTACGCATAACTATCAGTTAAAGTTCCAGCAAACAATTTATGTTCACCTCCAAATATTTCACTGTGGCTAGTAAACTTTCAGCTCTCAATATTTTTGGGAGTGTTGGCAGTACTGATGTTTCAGGCAAATGTTCTGATTGGTCGAACATAGTCTGTGAGGTATTTTCTATAAATGTAACATGAACAGTTCTTTTGGATACAGTTTTGGTTATAATTCTTCATCATCATCACTGAAAATATTGAATACTTCCATCTTCTTTAGCAATACCTACACAATGAACATTTCTAATTCCAACACTGTTTCCATTGCTCCTGAATTGAATTTAGCTGCTAAACCTTGAATGCCTTGATCCAGAACTTCAAAATAAATTGTTCTATAATATCCTCTGGAGATCTCGATATCATATTTATTATCATATAAATCAAATTTTGTTATTATTTTCTAGAGATGCAGTGAATATTTCAGTCAAGAATAGTACTTTTTTTATAGATTCATTGATGGACATATCTATGTCTTGAAGACTGCCGTTAACGATCTGAACTCTTTCGGATATAACTATCAACATATTCATAATGAATATGGAATCAAAACTCTGCAGCTTTGACAAGAAACCAGTCGCTCTGTCTCCTGCATCATAGTTTTCATCACTCATCTTTTCCATAAACTTAAAAATAAATCTCAGGGGGGAGGGGGTGGGCATGAGCCCCGCTGCCCTCGTGAAATCGGCGTCTATGCAGCTAATGAATTATGAAAACATAAAAAAAAAGTGAGGTTATCTTCTTCTCAGTTTTTGGTTATATTCAATGGCCGACTCAAATGTTGATATGTAGCTGACAGTTGTTGACCTATTGGCACTTTCGAGTGGAAGTCACCGATAGAATAGCTGTGGATTGGCGTGAGCTGACAGAAGGAAAAACAGTTTAGCCATTAGTTATCAAGTAGCTAACAGCTAATTCACCTTAACCGAGTAATGAAAAACCGGCCCTCATTCAAGCCAACACAATAACCATATTTTTGAACCACCCAGTATTGAAGTATCTCAGATCAGACTGAAGTTTTGGAAGCCCAAAAAGTATCACCTCACTCCAATCCAAATTTTATTTTGTTATCATAGTATTTCTGAACTCAAAGATATCAGCATTTTTAGAAGTCATGGTTTTCAAAAAAAATTCCATTGATTTTTATTTTAAAAACGGTTGCAGAGAGATATATGAAAAGATCAAGAGCAGTTGATAGGAAATTGATGGTTATTGAAAAAATATTGCATATATTATAATTTCAATTAATTGAATTGATTTAATCAATCAGGTAAACAATGTCCAGACTTGCTCTTTCTGAAGTGATTTGTTTTCTGACTCACCCAAAGATATGATATTACATATTCTCTACTAGATCAAGCTCAGAGGGAAAGGAATTGAAACAACAATAAGTGAGACAGAAATCAATAATCACCTGACTGTTGGCAAAATATTTTGATATGCCATGTCATTGTATTGAGGAATACAACATTTTCAGTTTCTCACATTTATATGGTGTTATGTGTAAGATTATTTATTGATCCATATAGTATGTTAAAACAGAGAGAGTTTCACTTGTTTGAATATAAAAAATAGGTAAATAATCCTAGTTGGTTCAGCTGATTCAGCCCATCAAGTCAAGGAAGGATTTCAAAACTTTGTCCAAATTGGTGTTGTCCTGTTCAGCCTATGGCTGTACAAATAGATTCAAGATAAAACAGAATATTATCATTTCATAGGTGAGATCATTGAGTGGCTAGAGAAAGGTGAAGGAATCCAACTATTAAAAAAAGCAAACAAGAGAGAGGCAACCAGCAGTGATCAGCTGACTATTGGCAAAATTGCACCTTTCTTTGTTGCACATCCAGACAAATCATTAGCTCTTTCTTTTTCCTATGTTTGTTTCAATACTTCTCGTGAGTCGATAGGGCAAGGGTGCATCTAGTAGAGAATATATAATATCTTTGGACTCACTAGAAAAGTCTGATGTGCTATCCTGTCAGCCTGTATACACCTAATAGTTCACTCATTGTCTTAGGTGAATAATATTCTATTTTCTCATACATCATCGATTTTTCCTCACCTTGAAAGTATTAACACCATCATCAATAGCTCTCTCTATATCGTCCATATAGTTATCAGTGGCTCCTCTGATCACAATTGTTGAAATCCTAGATTCTGTGCCTGTCAGTCTAAATGCCACAATAGGGGTATCTCCTAATTCTTCCACACAAACTATATCAGCATAACCAATTTCTTGTGGAGTTGGTGCCGTAAGTCTTGGCAAAACAGTACCACTAACCTGCAAAAAAATATCTTTAATTTCCCATACTAATTATCAAAAACAGAAACAAAAAGAAAATACAAACAAATGTTAATAAATATCAAATAAATGTCAAATTGTTTCATACTAGGATTTGATATTTGAATGAAGTTGATCTAGTGATCAAAAGTTTCTCTTACTGTTTTACTGAGTCTTCTCAAATCAAATTTTGAATTCAACCTAACAGCCATTATGCCATATTTGTTCAAATAATGCATAGCCATATCTCCAAACTTGGAACCTGCTACAATAACTTTGACACCAGTATTAGCAATAGCTTTTATCTGTACTTCTAGAAGATCCTCTTCTCCTCTACTAAAGTTCATCAATTCATCAGCAGTTTTTATCAAAACAGTACCTGAAAAAAATTATAATGTTCATGAAATGGACTACTGAAGTTCAATATTGACCAGGATTTTTCAAATACCTTTAGTTTCAGTTTGCAGTATATCTACAGCACAGCTGTATAGAGCAATCTTGGCTTTTTCAATTTTTGTAACTTCTCCTTCAACTTGTCTCTTGAATACCATTCCTTGAACTACTTGGCTGCTGTTCAAGCCAGAACCCAGAACCTTGCAAACCCTTACATTATCTACATTGAAAGTGGTCTGTTCAGGGATGATGGAAACGCAAGCTTTGGCTACCAAATCTGCCAGAAAATCTTCATTTCCGTACTGTTTGGATTGAATGGAGGTCTTTATTCCTTGGACTACTTCTGGAATGTTACGGTAGTCTTTGATCTCTTTGCATACCAGGGTAGGGAGAATTTCCAGACATTTATCCAGTGCAGTTTCAAACCCTTCAGCTACTTCAATTGGTGTTACACCCAATCGTATCAGCTCTTCAGAACATTCTGTAATGGAAAACATTGTAACAATGAATTAATCCCACTAGATATATTTTGAAAGATTTTCAGAGATATACAGCTGCTATTATTGCTACATAGCCTTGTCAGATAGTCCCAAATATGGGATGCTCAGAACAGAACTAGATCAAGTCCACAAATGAGAGACGTTAAGGTTGAAGATTTTTCTTAAATATGCAAGTGGACTGATCTTGTATCTTAGAATTCCATTCACTCTACCAATTAGTTGAAAATATAAGTTTATTTTTGCATTGAATATGACTGATGCATAGATGGAGCATGAGTGTCCTTCAGAATCGCCCATTCTGGATTCGTCAATTCCGTAGTGACGTCGACTATGAAGCTCTCTCCTTATTGGTTTATAACAATCCATCTCCATTCGAGGAGCGATGTTGCCAAGTCGTTCATTATGAACAATTTGGAACATTTCAAATTACATTCCATCATTTTCATTCTCCACTGTGGAAATTAATTCAGAAGAAAGACCCCATAGAGTTTTATTCATTCACATAGATCCAGTTGTATTCAAAGCATATATCATGAGTATTGTCAGTGGCTGATGAAAAAGAACACTACTTCTTACACAAAAATATCTGATTCAACGGGAATGTACAAGGAATCATTCAAGTATTTTCTATTGCAAAATGAAGGTTATAGATACCTAGAGTAATTAACTTGATTCAATGAGAGAATTAATATATCAGTAAGAATACAATGAGCAGATTAGTGAGATGTCTCACATTGTTTTCCTAATAATAACACAATAATATTCTATCATACAGAAAGGGATGACCACTAAATAGATTGGTAAATTAGAGAAGAATTTTCCACTCTGCAACAGTGGAACGTATGCACATATAGCCATTATCCAAGGCCAATACAGTGTTGTATACAACAATATGCATTTTATTGTGGAATAAAACTTATGTCTAATACAAATTCATGACAAGTATGAATTCAGTGGTTATTGCAAAACAATAACACATTTTGATTTTTGAAAACCCAAACATACTAATATTTCCAATGGATAAGCAACAATTTATGAAAAATATCTGACAGTTTCTGCAATTAACAGAATCATTCTTATATATAGAATCATTCTTATCAAACATATATACTCAAATTTATTTGTGCTCTTGATGATTTGGCCCTGAATTGGAAAATTTCAAAGAAATATCATCCTAAATTATCTTGAATATTGAACAACAAATCCAATAATACAGCTAGATGCCATGCTACATTCAAACATATAGTTGATAACCCATTGGCCATGTAGAATTGTAGATGATAGATTCATCACTTCATTAATATATGTAGAAAATTATGTCATTGTAGTATTATTACCACCTGAATAAAGCTATCTATCTATCTATCATAATGTTGATAGAGTAGGAAGTATCAAAACTGCTTTGTTATACAATAAATTTCAGGCATCAATAATAGTCAAATATAAATTTGATCTCAATTATTTCAATATTTACCCTAAAAATCATTCAAAGTCTGCAGCTTCATTGATCAGTCAAGAATTATAAAATGTTTGTATGAAAAAAATTCATGGTAATGGGAGTTATGGTGACTTCATAATTCAAATTGATCAACTTATTTTAATAGAATCATTCTGAATGTGTACCTCTGTGGTAAGATACCATTTGTACCAGTACCTGAAACTACACATAATTCAAATGATTTTGATTATAATTATGACAATTTTGTTTATGACTGTTACCATTTTGATTTATCAAATACCATAAAATTAGTCTTTCATGTTAAAACATAAATCAATTGAATTTCCTTACCAAGGAGTGCTCCTGCCATTATAATCACAAAATTTGTCCCATCTCCTACTTCAGAATCCTGCATTTGACTTCCCATTATCATGAGTTTTGCAGCTGGATGCTCCACATCTAGCTCTCTGATAATAGTGGCTGCATCACTAGTTACAAATTGCTTCTCTATATGGTTGATGACCATTTTGTTCATGCCATTGGGGCCATACGCAGATCTGACAGATTGTGCAAATTCTTTGCATGCTATTATGTTCCTGATAACTGCTTCTTCTATACCAGAATAATGCTAGAATATGTGGTGATTTTAGATTTAAAATGTTGCAACCGGTGTGGGTTTAATATTATTCATGACTTTCAATCACATGTTATTAGAATAGGATCAATTATACACATGCTCACCCTAGCACCTTCTTTCATCATTTGAGAAAAGCCTGGGGCTTTTGGGACGTGTAGAGCCATAATTTATAAATTTCAGAATGATTATGTTTGAATATAAAATTTAAAGATCCTCACAATTTTCAGAGAATTTCACCAAGAAACAGACCAACATGAGTCACAAGAAGCTTAGCAAAAGAATGAAAATAAGTCGACATTGACATTTTCATTGACAAGGAACATGTGAAGGTGACTTGACATAGTTGTCAAACGCAGTTTGATTGGACCGACGTTGCCAAGCCATTGCCAAGTGCGCAGATCGAGAAATCAAGAGTTAAGACATAGAATAATTGCTTACAGTATATATATATATATACTCTTTGAGATACCAAGACCACAGATCACCTGTAGATCATTTATGTATTAATGCTGTAGATAGGTAATCTGTGCCAAGACTTCCAAAGAGTCTGTCTGCCACTAAACTAACCCCTCACTGACTTCTGAAGTTTTCTGTTACATGGGAACACAGGGGTCTCATTTCGTTGAGAAATCTCGATTTTTCACACCCTATATCTCTGTAATTATTTCCGGTAGACCCCAAGTGTGGTGTATCGATGAAATCAGCTCTTCAGTGAGAATTTAAAAATGGAATAAAAAACATAGTGTTCCATTCGAAATAAGAAAGTTGGTATTGGCCACTGTCACATGACACACTCTATATTATTTATTTTTCTTCAAAAAAATGCGCATCTGAAAATACAAATTGAAGTGTCCAAGCGTTTTTGCCAGCACACCCTCATTTATTTGTTGTCGAATTTATTCCATTTGGCTGTTCCACATCACTGTATGAGAAGACTGACACGATGAAACAGAACCACATATTTTACCATTATCGTGTAACTAATATATTTTATTTGGATGAATAAAAATGTATTGTTCGAAATTTGAAATATTCACATTAGAATAACTCAGCTGAAAATTTGTTTTATGTTTTATACAACTGATTATACAATTATCAATAAGATCTTTCTGTGTCGCCACCTAACGGATCACAGGTTTGTTCGCGTTCATTAAAATAATGGATCCGAAACCGTCACAAGCATGCGCAGTTTCACAGAAGTGTTCGCGTTTTCTCAGGACTGTTTCGTATTCCACAGGTCATGTGTTTTCGTTCTAGTGGATTTAGTTCGTGATGGTTCGGGACAGTTTGAAATCCCTTCAAATGAGTACGAGCCTATAAGCAAGAACTGTTTCTGACGTCTGTGTACTATTTCGAATGCGCATGCGAACGTTATTCCTCTTGATTCGTGTGTTGATCGATTTGTTAACCTCAAACCTCAATTTGTCATTTTGTAAATTATTATTGAGTCTTGAAACACTATAGTAATGATAATATTTCTCGATATTCATTGCTTCAATTGGTGACCGAACTACCGAACATCAGATGGAATCATTTTTCATAGGCTAAGAATTATAATAATGAATAAAAATGATGAAAAGATGATTGTAAAATATCGTCTGGGATTTCAGAAGAGAGACAAAGTTTCGAACATAACCTAAGTGAGCTTGAATCTACTAAGAAGAAGATCAGATCATAATCAAAGAAGACATGAAAGGCGTTTTCGTTCTCGTGTTTTCCGGACTGTCATAGAACTATCTTGGATTGAATTTGACACGCATCTGTTTTTGCGCAATCCTAGGACTGTCTAGGACTGTTTCGAAAATGTTGAACACGAACAAACCTCACATATGCGAGGGATTTTCCGCTATAATGAATGAAATGCAATCAAGGTGACTGTACCAAAGCATAAGGATTGATGACAATAATTGCTTAGAGCAGCTTATTATTAAATATTAGTCGATAGTTGCTTTCCCATGATTTCACTAGTCAATTCAGTAACTAATTCAAAATTAAATACTGTCTGTAAGTTTTTCGAGGAGGTGGTACATTCATTTTTCAACTGTTAATGGGACTTTCCTCATTTCTAAAAAATAGAGTAGAAGTTATTAAAAATTATTGCAATATATTTGTAGTAAGGACAGATTTAGGATCTGTCCCAAAATGTCACTGCGCTTGAAATTAAACCTTTAGATACCTAAAAGAGAAATTCTCTATTGGTCAGTGACACCTTGTTTTTGAAAAAATTTGGAAATACAAATATATTTAATAAGAATAAAACCTCTACATATCTTGGTGGACGTTTCGGGAACGAATCTGCTCCCGTTCTCAACACAATTGAAATATTTTTCTCTTCGTAAAATTTTTTCAATGTTTTCGATTTTGACACTGAAAAGTGACAATTTGGCAGACGGAGGAATTCTTGTTACAAGGTGTTTTCATTAATTGATATCGAATTTTCCATTTTCATATTCAAGTTTCAGAAGTGGATGCCAAGTTCTATCTATATCAACTGAACAAGAAGCAATATTATTGTCTCCGTTCAGGAGAATGCAAGCAGACTCTTTGATTTTCCGTTTTTGGTTGTTGTCTTCTTTTCCTATGATCTTAATATTACCCCAATCGGCCATATGTTGTCCATTTTCAGTAAGGATATGCTCAGCTAATTTTGATTTGTCAGTATTATATCTTCTCTTTATTCTTATGCTCTTTCATCCTTACTGATAGAGGCCTGCTGGTTTCACCGGTATAATATTTTCACAATTGTACAATTTACAGTATACCATGTGTTTGTGGAAAATATTATACCGGTGAAACCAGAAATTTTCTATCAGTAAGGATGAAAGAGCATAAGAACGATATAAAGAGAAGATATACTGACAAATCAAAATTAGCTCAGCATATCCTTACTGGAAATGGACAACATATGGCCGATTGGGGTAATATTAAGATCATAGGAAAAGAAGACAACAACCGAAAACGGAAAATCAAAGAGCCTGCTTGCATTCTCCTGAACGGAGACAATAATATTGCTTCTTGTTCAGTTGATATAGATAGAACTTGGCATCCACTTCTGAAACTTGAATATGAAAATGGAAAATTCGATTTCAATTAATGAAAACACCTTGTAGTGACATTTTGGGACAGATCCTAAATCTGTCCTTACTACAAATATATTGCAATAATTTTTTATAACTTCTACTCTATTTTTTAGAAACGAGGAGAGAAAGTCCCATTAAAAGCTGAAAAATAATTCAAAATTGCTTGGTATAAGAGTACAAACTATTGTTCTTATTGCACCACAGTGGCCAACTGTTGATGAAAGATACATTTCATTTTTACCACTGGATATGCTCCGAAATTAATTGAAAATTCTTCTTGTTCAGTTTAATATAAATTATTTGATTATGGATTATTTCCGGAAAATATATTTTTCACAATATTGGTTTCTGAGAGTATGGAGGGGTAAGTTTTTTTACTATAAATACTGAATATTTTGTTACAAAATAAGGGTTAAAACACTGATTTCATATATAATTTATTGAAGCACCATAATTCATGCAAAATTAATCAGTCGTACATTAGACATATCCAAAGATGTAATAGTAATACAAAATAAGTACAAATGATTACAGTAGCGTTTGAGGAAAAAATATGCCCTGTTTCATGTCACATCATAGTTCAAAAGGGAAAACTAGAGATTCCTTTTGCATCGATAGTCATCTTATAATATAAATAGAATATCAAATATATAAAAGTATAAAATAATACAAAACTTGACACTGAACTGAGCCCCAGTTATGACAAGATGATGTTTTAAGCACTCTTCTCTTGGTCGATGATTTCCTTAGTAGGCAGAGGGTTTTTTTCCTGAGTCTCGGCATGTTTAAGTTTGGAATTGTCGAAATTCTCGATACCTGAGATCAATTTTCTTTGACCTTTCTCCTGTTCGATCACTGTAAACAAAGAATATTTGAAAGAATTAAATGAAAATAATACGAAGTGAGCAGAGACAAAAGACTCAGAGCAAAATGTAACATAAAAGGTTTGGCGATCAACCCTCGAAACAGTTCTTCTGTTCAATACGAACTGATGGTGAAACGCCCCATATGAATGAAACATCATTTACGATAATTCACTATCATCAATAGTGTGTTGACATGATCTGATTAGAGAATTATTGATGATATGTTTTAGTAGTATTCAACACAACACAAGAAAACATAATTATAATGGAAATCATGTGTGAACACACTTGCAGATAAATAATCAGGAATGTATTTGAAAATGTTTTCTAGGCGTAAGTTGGTGATATTGATTGGTATGTTGATTTATTTCGCTTTTCAGATGATGATAGATGACAATAGATAATTACACATTTGACCAATTCATTCATAGCATAACGAGTTGTAACTCGGAATTTAGTAATATTCCGAGTTGCAACTCGGAATTCAAGCGGAAAATAAAAGTAAAATAATATCCTCCTACGCTTCCGTAGGTCTGAGTTATCTATTACGAATAATTGTCAAATGCTGTTTGGTTTTGTATGGATACCCATTGATATAACATGAATGGTGCATACCAAACATTCCCAATTTGTGACTTATTCCCAGTTTTCCATATTGTTTTATACTGTATAAACCGGATGTCCGAGAGCTTTCAGGCCAGCAGATATTTCAGTTATTTGCAGAAGATAAAATTGAGAGAAAATACATGTCGTGGGAGACCATAAGCTTGTTCATGCAGCATAGCAAAATCCACACCGTGGCAAACAGCCCCCGAAAAACCATCCCTATTTTGCCAGCTCTTCTCATTACATTAAGATACAAAGAGAGTGATAAACGAGGATAATTATTGAATATTAAAGAAAGTGATTGATTGATAGGGTGAATTTGTTCTTGTTACCGATTGCTCAGATATTTCCGGAAAAAAAGACGATAGAGTAGATCTAGATCCTTCCATGACTCAAAATTTGAACTTCGATGTTGTCCTTCTCAACACTTTCGCTGGACACAAGTAACTTAGCTATTCCATCCATTGAACATTTCATGATCTACCCGAATCTGGAAGTTTGGAAGCACAAAAAGGAATTTCAATAATCGAAATTTGGATTGAAAAAAATGATGCACAAAAATAAAAATAACAGCATTTGTGCCTACGTACTTTACATACTGATTTATACTGAGAGAGGGCCGTTAAATTTACCTCGGGGATCATCGGTTCGGGGAACGGGGGATTACGACACTCGACGTCACCATAATTATTTTTCATTGTATTGTGTAATTTTTCCCTTGTTTTTTCATTTCCTTATGTGTCGATACAATACAATATTCAACCTTTCAAACTTCATATCCATGCGTAACAAGAATTCACAAGAATTCAGTTATCTTCTGTGGTTTGGCCACAATTAAATAATGTGCTAAAAGTTTATTTTCTCCATTTACCCTACTCCACTTTGAGGAAACATGTACTGGTACATTATAATCAGATACGGTTTTTTTTGGGAATAATAAAACAAATGAATTTTTTATAGTGGGCTAATAAAGTTTAGCCCATGTACGAAATTTCACTGTCTATCATGGAAGAGTCGATTTATTTCGATGATTTTTGCTGATAGACGTACCTTGTTGATCTGGTAATACAACTTTTTCCGTGGTTTCAGCATGCTTCATTGTAGTTTTGTCGAAATGTTCGACTCCATTTAGCAATGTTTGGTGGGTTTTTTCTTGCTGTACGACTGTCAAGCAAAGCAAAAAACATGCAATTATAAAACAATATAAAAAATGCAGGCAAATTAGATGAATAAACATGCAGAAAAGCCACTATAGTCATTGACGATAGTAAATTGTGTCGTAGACTATGTACAGGGTGTCCCATTTATACTTCAAAACAATTCATGTGCGGGTATCACGCGATGAAATAATGTAGATTCGTGGTTTACGTTTTTACTCTCGAAAATTTGTTGACTAAGATTCAAATTCACCATATCTTCTCCTTGCCTACTTCTTGATTGTAACAAAGTTCTGATCAGTGGCGTAAATAGTAAATAAATCAAAAAAAACATGTTACGCTATTGACTTTTTCAAAATACATATTCCAGTTATGTATATATTGATGATAGCTGCTAATGCGTATTTCTACGTGTTCCAACGGCCACTGTTGTGTGTTTCATTTTTATTCTCAAAATTCAAACATTTTTGTCTGTTTTCAGACTTTGATCTTGGAATTCAGATCTTTCTTGTTGTATTCAAATATATTTCTTTCAATTGAAGTCGATCGTTTTTATGAATCCAGATTTTTTTCATGAATTGATACTTTTTCAAATTCAAAGAAACAAAATAACTTTTGCAAAAAAAATGATCTGATTTACAAGTGTTTTTCGTAGAGAAAAGACCATAGGGCATAAAACCTTTGATTTTATGCCTGTTTTGATTCCTCCTTATTCAAATTGGCATTTCATGAGATAAATAAAACACACATGACAGTCAAATATATCTAGAATGTGAAAGACTAGATATCCAAAATAATAGTATCAAGGTTTATATCATTTGGTTTTCTACAGCTAGATACAAAACTGTTCTGTCTCTGTTTGTTTAAAAAATGTATGTCTTCAATTTCATTTCCTTACCTAATGTGAAACAAAGAGTTCAATGTGTTACCGTTTATTAGTATCATAAAGGAAATCATGTCTCCCATAATTTCATTCAGACATACAATCATACTGACAGCTTTAAAATTAATTCGGATTTCTGTATGATCATTTTATGTTTTATGAAGAGAATGATCATATCTCACTCATATGATTTACAGCATTCTCATAGGACTCATGCTGCAAACTACATATTCATTCTGTGTCCTTCAAAGAATGCATTGATTTATAATAATGCTTGGCAAAAAATTACCCTATTTCAAAACATGGGCTTATTGAAAAAAAAACATTCATGCTTTGTTGAATAATATTTATATAATCCATTATTTATATGTATCCACTTCATCTAACAGTTCAACTAATTTGGGTACTATGAAATTCTGCAGATATTTAATTATACTTTAATTTTACTTATGAAATTGCGAACAACTAACTTATGACTAACGAATAAATTAGCATCATCACTAAAGACATTCCAAATCTTCAAACTCAAAACATGCATAATGTATATCAACAGATGACTGAACTCATTCCTGAATACGTTTCAGTCCATTAAATATATTTTTCTTGGAAGAATTATTATTAGTGCTTGAGAAGTTAACGACCTGAGATAATTTAAAATATTTTACTAAATTATGCACACTATAAAAAGCAAGCGTCAGCTCGATTATATTATTAAAGTCATGCTCCAATCATGATGGGATAATGATGTGCTTCTAGTATGTTAAACATTTTATTAGAGACCAGACACTATCTCGATATAGAATTTACATTACTTTATGTAATGTTATTATCATATGAAACACATACTTTCCTGTTTCCTGGTTATTGCAACGCAGAATATTGAATAATTTCTGACAAAAAGTAAAATTTCATGCTCAGACTGGGCTCACGATATCGATGCGAGATAGAAGTTGCATTGATTTTCGTACTTTTGGGGCGTGTATCAATAGTCGTTAGAATTTCTCGAAAAATCTTAGATTATGGTCAGTTTCAGATTGATGCTGTTTTGTCAAATCTTCCGAAAAACAATTACCTACCCTTTTACTTAGTATGATATCACAACTTTCAAATTCCTCAAACATCTACATTCATGCTTCATATGGTGATTTGATTTGGTAAAAAAATTGTGGCAAACTAGCCTCGGTAGACATTTCGAAGACATATTTTGGGATCTATCATATTTTTTCCAGAATACCAAATTTCTTGAGATATAATGCTACATGATCCGAGACTGATAATCCAAAGACTTTTTAACAGAATCATTTCGGTGGAACTTTAGTCATGTCCATAATGTCGTCTTGAAAATCACACTTACGGTAAGATCTCAAAAAAATCTAACAACGTCAAACTTTCAACTTTATATATCAAACTGTTTCCGATACGTTCAACAAAAACTCCTTTTGTGTACATACAACACATTAAGATCGATTCGAAATTCATCTGTGATAGGTACCTATTTCTCGTATTTTAGTTATTCAATTCTCAGTTGTAAATAATTTCAAAATAAAACAACCAAACCTATAACTAGAGGAACCAAAAAGCATTCGGAAACAATTTGTACTTTCGGAGATCTGATGGGAATTCAACTTCCTACGTGATTATCCATTGAAAGACATACTCGCGCAGGCGAATTAGATCTTTTCGCTAGGAATATAATGTAATTATAATGAAAAGTTGAAAGTTTGCCAACTTTTTAGTGGACTAATGTAATGAAAATACACTAATGTATTGCATTGACTTACCCTATACTATATTTACTTTCGTTAATCATGATATAATTAATATGTAATTATAATGAACGTTGCATGAATCAGCCTTCATAGTTTAAGAGATCCCACGATCGAATCTGAGACACATTGTCTGAGCATGCATTAAACACATAAACTGATGTATGGTCTGAGTGTAACTTTTTTCTTCTCCTCATCATTCTAATGAATGGATATCCATTTATGCAATGAAAATCAACAGAATGATAATTCTTAATGGCGTTTTTCATTTCTATTTCAGAATCCAGGCAGCTACTGCCGATTCTCGAATCTTGCTTTCTTGTCAATTGAACTATGTAGGAAATTCCCAGCAAAAAGGCAACAAAATATCATAGGATGTGGTTTTTGCATTGTGTTTTGCCGCAAAAGCCATTTAATTTCTGCAAATATACGAAAATTGTAGGTGATCTTATTATCATAACAAACGAATATTTGAAGCGATGATGAAAAATGCTTTATTGAAAACATTCATGTTGTTGGATGGAAATTTCATTTTATTGCAAAAATAACTTTTTGTGTACTGTTGGAAAGAATTATTACATCTTATGAAAAACAAAGCCATCACTAGTACTTAGTTCAGGTCCATACCATTGGTAGACCTTATATTCCAATCTCAAAAAACACAACAAAAAAAATTGAGAGCAATTCAACTTTTCTTTACCTTTTATCTATAATCATTATCATCTATCATTATCATCATTATTTACCTTCTTTATCTGGAAGTGGATTTTTCTCCTGGGTTAAGGTGTGTTTCAGTTTGCTGGTATCGAAACGCTCAATTCCCTCAATAAGCGCCTTTTCAGATTTTTCGGCAGCTACATCTAGAATGAGAGAAAATCATAAAATTGCAGTCAGAACTCTCTATTCACTTCTGTATACAGACAGCTGAAACAGTTCAAATTACAAAACAAAATTTAGAGAATACATTCCAACCATCTGGCATGTATGCTGTGGTGTTGATGTCGTTGGTGGTGGGATAAACTCATAATATGATATTTTAATTGAGTGGTTAAATATTGAATAATAATAGTGTTACTTCCGAATATTTTTAGATCATGCCTTAGAATTGAAAAAATATTGTTAATAGCATTTTAAACCCAGCATAGTCGAAAGAGTTCATTTATTTATAAAATATATAGGCAACTACGATTAAACGTAATAGCCTGATCGATAAGATACATCCTCCGTGTCCTCTCTAGACTAGCATATCATTGTTGTGAGTCAACTGAATTTATTATACATTTCAATATTATTGTTCTGAAGTGAGCAACGAGCGTATTACATTCTTGTTCTTGTCTACAGCTATTTCTTCAAATAATGATACTGAATGAACACATGAAGATTCCAATCAATAAAAAGGTACAGCGATATTCTTGGATTCTGTAGACAAAAACATGAATGAAAAAGTGTTTTTCGCTAATATTTGGCGACTTATAAACCATATATCAATAATATAACAATAATCTGGATGTTGTTGCTGATTTTAGAGCGGATAACAAAGATTAGCGAGGGCATAATTATTTCACAACTATCATACTGAGAAAAAGTGTTGAGAAAAAATATGGGAAAAATTCTCGAGGGATTCGGAAAAAGAGCAGCTTTGAAATTATAACGGAAAGATAAAAAAATTAACTTCGAACCTGAGAATATGAATTTGATGAATCCCTTAATTCTAGATAGGACAATGCCAGACCCAAGACCAATGACAATGATAACAAAATATGTATCATCATTTATTGGCTGAAAAAATCAGATCGATGACCATTTGATGTAAAAGATATGAAGAATTGAAGGATGGAAATGTTTGCTCATTATAAAAAGGAAAAAAACATACTCTTTTCTGAATGTTCTAACAACCCATATGACATTTTTTTATATATATCTCTTCTCTTACGGTTCGGGAAATCCCAATGATAAGCTTTGTTAGAATTCATCTGTACCTATTTGTCTGAGATGTTTACATCGAATTCATACCATACTTTTTCTCAAATAATATTCGATATACAGGGTGGTGTCTATTTCGATGATATTTCATAGTTCATTCAGCTGCAGCATGCAGCATCTCCGTTACAGACAAGAATCAAAATGTCACCCTGTATATGGAGAGTGTTAGAAGGCGAAAAAGCCAAATCCTTGATAGTGGAAGTGAATAAGCTCATATTATCGTCTCGATGTTGGCTTTTCTTTACCTTGCGCGTTCGGTAAAACTATCTTCTCTTTGGTATCTGTCCGTTTGAGGGTGGAGGGTTGGAATTTTTCCACTCCGTCCATGAGGGCGTTGTGAGTACGCTCCTGCGCTACGTCTATATAGTGCGACAACATGCAAAAAGGTGAGAATAGTGACAGGAGATAGAACAATGAGAAGTAACAACGGGTGACAGAAGACAGAAACCGATAGATAAATTACAACAGGTGACAGAATAGATGATAGTGGTTCAATCAACAATAGCTAAAAAAATAATGAAATTGAATTGTGTAAAGATATATGTTGTGTGAAGAAAGTTGTGTGGCGGTGGATACTTCCATAGCTGCAACATTTTCCTATCCTCCTTTATGGTTTGTCTCATGTAACTTCAATCTCACACTATAATATTTTTTGCAAGTCCACTTTTGGTTTTCGTTAACCGACCTTGTATCTAGTACCGTTCAAAATTTAGTCAAGTGGGTACCATTAGTTCCACTCGAAGAGTGAAATGCCTTGTACTTGGCCAAGTCGCCATTGACAGTTGCTCAATATCATTGATTTTTTATTGATATGGATAATTATTTAGTTCTCAATCGTGGGATAGCAGACTGCGTTCAATTTCAAACACCCACGAATATAGTAATGTAGGACACCTGATTTTCTTACACCATATTATTAATGTTAATCAGGACATATTTTCAATAACACAATAGCTGATTCGAAATATTAATGTTTTCCAATCATATTGTTTTGTATTATTGCATCGTTTCTGTTTGCAAGAATGAAGTGAATTGAGTATCAGTATTTTATTTTATCATAATATTAAAGCTATAATTATTCGAATTCTTCTGGATGATTTCTGTTTCCTTAGTCGACATCTCAGAGACAGTATACATGAATATTCAAGGAACCATCGAACAAACGTATTTTTTTTCGTCGTATTTTTTATGTCTTCCTCGCTGCTGCGATTCGAAAAATCCAATTATCAATATCTTCAAAATTAGTTGGGATGAATTGAGATTGAGAGATCCTGAATCATTCATGCTGCAAATATCAAATCGGCGTATAGTAGGACTCTCAAGTAAAAATAATATGACAATATACAATACTATAAAATCCAATCCATAAATTATTCGACTGTGGCAATTTCACGAATTCAACTTTGAATCTAAATTGACCTGCCCCTAGTCTGATTACTGTGATTATATGTGCATGAGTGTGAACAACAATATTGCTTCACTATTGCCATTTGAGAAAATGCATCCAAACCCCATATGTTAAGTGACAAATACCTATGCAAAAAATAGAAACACTAATTTAAACAGATTTTTGTTGTATCGTTTTTCTCGCTTCATTAATTCTCATTACAAAATAGTATTTATGTACTCTACAGAAGACATTCGAGAGACGACCGTTGTACCAGCAACATCAACTCTAGAGCTCCAGACGACCCTCGGCTAATCCTTCGGAATTCCCAGAATTCCAAGATTATCCGATAATCGTTCCTTCTTAAGGAACACCAGCGACTCGTTCCTTCTAAGGAACAACCACCGTTTCTTCTCAGAAACAAACAATCCTTTTTTAATCTGTACTAATCCAAATTTATTTCAGTGAAGAAGAGGAAAGGGACACCCTACACCCCAGAGAGCGCGAAACTCGCAACCGCCAAAATTCCTGGACTCTTACCATGCGTGGTAATTTCCAGGAATGAAAGTTGTGTTGAAACTGGAGAAAGCCAAAAGCATGGCGCCAACGATGTCCACCAAGATGGCCAGAAGCAGAAATGAAGAGAAAGCGCTGAAGAAGGCCCGACTAGCAGCTGAGCACGAAAAGTACAAGGTACTGATGGAGTCCCAGCTGCAAGAAATGAGAACGATCATCCTCCAGCAGGCTGATAACATCGACAGGCTTGAGAAGCAAGTCAAGGCGCTATCAGGAGAGCTCGCCGCGTCCAAAGTGGGCACCGCAGCCATACCCGCCTGTAAGAGCACGGCAGACAGTCCGACCAGCCCCGACATAGCGGACAGGGGGTTTGGTTTCCGGCCCGAGAAACCACCGAAGAAGAGTGGTGCGAGTCTCGAAGAGCCCGAGTTGATGGAAGCCATCAGCCAGTCTCTGAAGAGAACCAGGGAGACTGAAGAGGAAACCGCCTCAGATGACTTTAGCGCACGCGCTAAGAAAGTCATCCCCGCACCCTTGACCGAGGAAAACGCCGCACCAGAGAAAACGGCCAAGCACCTGATCCCCCCAATAATACTGTCCAGTCCCTCAGAATGGACAGTAGTGCAGAAGAAACTTGCCAGAAATGGCATCAAGATCCCAACTGGGAAATTGACGAAAGACGGCGTCAAAATCCAGCCACAGAACGCAGACGAGTACCGGTCTGCCACCAGGCTATTGGATGCTGAAAAGCACCAATACCACACTTACACCATGCCATGCGATAAGCTACTGCAGGTAGTCATGCGTGGCATCGATGAAAGTGTGGAGACGGAAGATATTCTCAGCGATCTGGTTGGGAAAAACCTCAAAGTCCATGCGGTTCACCGCATGAAGACCATCAGAGGAAAGAAAGTGCTCCCCATGGTTGTCGTGCAATGCGACAATTCCGAGAACAGGATTTGGAAAACCACTGACTGCTGCGGATACGCGGTAAGAGTGGAGGAGCAACGAAGCAACGAGACTCAAGTGCGGCAATGCCACAGATGCCAGCGCTTCGGACACGGGCAGTCAAACTGCCGACGTGACCCGAGGTGCGTCAAATGTGGTGAGCCGCACGAGACATCTGCGTGCAAGAAATTGCGCACAGAAGACGCCAAGTGCACCAACTGTGAGGGGAAGCATCCGGCAAGCTATAGGGGATGCCCGAAATGGCCGCAACCCCAGACAACAACCACGCCAAGACACCAAACACGCACTGGACAGACGACATCAACGCAAAACAACACCACCCGCACTGGTAGGAACACCAGACCAGCGGCCGCAACAGCAACAGCGGGGATTTCCTACGCTGCAGCCACCCAAGGTCGCAGAAGCCAGAGACCAGCTACTACCGCGACCGCGGCGCCAACGACGCCGCAATCAGGGATTCCACCAGAATTCCTGGAATACATGCGTCAATGCATGCAGCAGGCGATGGCCCAAGCGATGACGGTAGCGATGCAGCAGGCAGCTACCATGTTCAGACCAGTGCAGGTTACCAATGGCAGGACAACGTAATGTAGATAAGCTAACCATCGGCTCCTGGAACATAAGTGGTGCCGCTAAAAGACATCAGGAACTCCTGGATTTCCTCACCAGGAACTCCATAGATGTCATGGCACTACAAGAAACTTTACTCAAGCCACAACACAACTTCAGAATGCCTGGTTACCTCATCTACAGAAACGATAGAGTTGGTATGAGAGGAGGCGGGGTACTCCTCATGATCAAATCAACTCTTGACCACCATGTTCTGCCAACACCACCATTGGAATATCTGGAGGCCTCCCTGGTGTCTGTGAAAACAGCCACAAAGGGAGAGCTCCAAATAGTCTCAGCATATCTCAGCCCCACACTAAACTATTTTTCTCCCGCAGATCTAGACGCTGTTATACCGAGAAGAAAACAAACCATCGCGATAGGAGACTGGAACTGCGTTTCAACCAACTGGCGATGCCTTTATACCAATCAGAGAGGACGCGCACTGACAAATTATCTCGATACGAGAGAAAATGTCAGGATGCTTGCACCTCTCGATATGACCAGATACGACGGTCGAACTCGACCAAGCATCGTAGACCTAGCACTCCTACGAGGGATCACGATTCCAGTCGAAATCGAAGTACACCATGATGGGACATCGGACCATAACCCTATCCTACTTCAAGTAGGAGAAGGCGAGGTACCCGATGATGACATTAGGAGGAACGATACCGACTGGACAAAATTCCAAAGAATATTCTATGATAGAATGGGCCCCATGCCCGTAATCACAACGAATAACGAACTGGAAGAAGCAGTGAAAACCTTCGAACAGGACGTCCACAATGCTATTGAAAGCAGCACAACAGTCACCAGAATCCCGCGATGGGATTTTCAACACGACCTTCCACCCGAGCTGAGAGCACTGCTTCAAGCAAAAAGGAGAGCGAGAAAACGCGCTATCAGAACAAGGCACCCTGACCACAACCGAATAGCCAATCAACTGGCTGAGGAAGTGCGACAGGAACTGCAAGTTCTGAAAGACAATAGATGGGCCAGAAAACTCGAACAGTTGAATCCAGAAGACGGAAGCATGTGGCAGATGCAGAAACTTCTGAGAAATCGACCAAAACCGATACCACCATTACGGAACCCAGACGGAAACCTCCTATATTCAGATGAGGAAAAAGCGAACGCTTTTGGAAACTCACTGGAACGACAATTTGTTGAAAATGAAGCCGCCCCAGAGAACGTCGACCACGCAAACCTAGTCAGACTAGCTGTACTAGGAATCAGACAAGCTGACGATAGAGAAGAAATCCTCAGGCCTACCTCGCCTGAGGAAATCCGACAAATCATAAGAAACTTGAAGAACAAAAAAGCTCCTGGGATCGACAACATTTCCAACAAAGCCTTGAAGCACCTCCCACGCAAAGGAATAGCAGCTCTAGCTAACATCACCAACGCCATCCTCAGACTGAGACACTTCCCAGACGCCTGGAAAGAAGCCGCAGTCATCCTATTCCCAAAACCTAACAAGGACGGATCCCTGCCCCAAAACTACAGACCGATCAGCCTACTTTCCGCGCCAAGCAAAGTAGCAGAGAGAATCATCCAAGCCAGGCTAGAAGAGATCACTAACGAACTAGGCATCATTCCAAACGAACAGTTCGGTTTCAGGAAAGAGCACTCGACCGAAATGCAAGTCCTAAGGCTTGTTGAATATGCAACTGAAGGGTTGAATAGGAAACAGGCCACGGGAGTTGTATTTCTGGACGTTGCAAAAGCCTTCGACCGAGTCTGGCACGATGGATTGATAGCCAAACTGTTCCAACTTGATTACCCGATTCCAATGGTCAAACTGATAGATTCCTATATCAGATCGAGAACCTTCAGAGCCAAAGCAGGAACGGCCATATCAGAAATCCGCCAAATGAGAGCAGGAGTCCCCCAAGGTGCCGTGCTGAGTCCACAACTGTACTCCATCTACACTTCCGATATCCCAAGCAACAATAGACAGTGCACCCTGTCATTGTACGCTGATGATACCGCAATTGCAGCCCGTTCCACCAGCCCGCAGCTTGTCACTCGCTACTTGCAAAGGAGCATTGACGAACTGATGTCCTGGTGCAACAAATGGAAGATACAAATAAATCCAGAGAAAACCCAAGCGATACTAATCCGCCGCATACACAAACAACCAAGAGACCACGTCAGAATTAACAACCAAGATATTCAATGGACGGACTCAGCAAAGTACCTTGGTGTCACCATCGATAGCTACCTCACATTCAAACACCACATAGACCAACGCCTCCACCAAGCAAACTCAGCCCTAGCCAGCCTATATCCCATCATAGGACGACAAAGTCAGATGAGAATCGACTTGAAACTCCTACTCCTAAAAACAGTGCTCCTACCGATATTGACGTACGCGTCAATAGCATGGGGGCACTGCGCCAACACCCACCTCGCCAAAGTCCAGATATTTGAAAATAAATGTCTCCGGATGATGGTGAATGCCCCATGGTTCGTCCGAAATAACATAATTTTCAGAGATCTCAAGCACACTCCAGTCCGAGAACGAATCATCCAACACGCCGAGAAGATGTTTGAAAAAATATCGACTCACGACAACCATCTAATCAGGGACGCCGTAGACTACGACCCCAGATTAGCGGAACGCCACAAACGTCCAAGGCACCAGTTGCCAGACAGGTAAGCCAAACTACACAAACACACACACACAAGCCAACACATCGCCCAAAAAGAATAGCGAACATGTCGCTCGAAGACATGTTTGCCAATTCTCTCAAAATTTCAAATCAAAGGAATAGTAACTATTTCAAATAATGCAAATCTTTATGATTCCTAAGTTTTTCCGATTACGCGTCAAGTCCGAAGCCATTTTATCCCCTACACAGTCAGTCTCTCGACATAAGTCCAAACAGGATTGTCTTGCAAAAATCCTTTCATCCCCCTTAAACGACAACCAGGAAGGCACTAGCCCATAGTATCTTTCTTATTTTTTTTGAGGACCGTTGCGCTGCAACGGGGGTGGTGGAAGCGGTTACGGCTGCTCCTAGTCATCTTCAATGATTAGTGGTGTCCTGTACCGGGGTCTCAAAACAACGGAGACTCTACAGAAGAAGGAGTCAGGCGAAGGAGAAGGTGTCAAACTACCCCTCTATAAAATAAGAAAAATATGTCTGATACTATAAAATTCCCCGTTGTTATCTGAAGTGTTATCGGGCCAAAAAAATTGTAACTAATTTCAATTTTTAATGCCTTTTTCAAACCGATTTTGCTTCATATATCTTTCTTGAGATGTGTATTTGAAAAAAAAAACAAGCAGAAAAAAACAAATTTCGTCAATTTTCGGCAGTCACAAACCTTTGTTGCGAAAAATCTATTATTTCTCGACCAACATGTGTCTTCAACATGTTGTCAACATGGTTCATGGTTTATTTCTATAATTATACTTTATCTGAGATATATTCATTCATAATATCTATTTTCCAAATATTACTTTATGACCACCAAATTATGCCTAAATAATTGGCAACCGCGCGATGGCGGGCGGTAGCACAGTAATCGATGGTGATCCTGTAAATTGCTGTTTTAAGTGTAAAATAACGTTCGTAGATGTTAAAAGTATCTTTCAGTGCACAACGTGTAACAAATACTATCATGGAAAATGCGGAAACGTGGATATGAGAGGTTCTCGTATAAAAAAATCGTCCTGGAAATGTGAAAATTGTGAGACGCTGAGTGAGGTTAAATTAACAGCAGAGGTAAACAAATCTGAGCGCACAAGGAAACGTAGCCGTACCGATGATGTTTTTGATGTCGACGTTGCCACAGCTAGTGAAATTTCTGGGATGATAAATTTCTTAGTAAAGAAAATGAAGGAGCTAAGCGATAAAGTGGATTTACTGTTGACGGAGAATGGTAACCTTAAGGCTGAAATTGCTAGTTTAAAAGATATTAAGAAGCAACAAATAAATGTGATTAACCCTAAGGGTACTGATGCATTGCCGGCGATGTCGTCGTCTTATGCTAAGGCCCTTACCAACGACAACAAAGTACTGGTTGTTAAACAGAAGTGCCAAGAAAAAGATGCTCTGAAAGTCAAGGAGGATATAAGAAAAAAGATAAATCCCACAGATATTGGTGCTGGATTAACTCTAGGAAAACCCACTAAAAATGGTGGAATCCTCCTTAAATGTGGTAATGAAAAGGATTTGTGTAATATTCAGGAACAGATTCAAAAGAAGATGGGGGATGATTATACTGTTGATATTCCTAAAACTTTAGAGCATAGGATTAAGGTAGTGGGTATAAGTGAGTCAGAATTCAACTTAACTGATAATGAAATCTTATTAAAAATCGAGAGTCAAAATAATTTATGTGGTACTCCTGATAGAAAAATAAAAATACTAAGGAAAACTAAAGTTGTAAACAACAAGTTTACTTTAATACTTGAAGTAGATGCCAGTACATATAGTATTTTTATAGAAAGGGAGAGAATAAACATAGGATGGAATCGTTGTGTAATTTTTAATGAGTATGGCATAAGAAGGTGTTTTAGATGTTGTCAGTATGGCCATAGGATCAAGGACTGCGAGCAAAATAAAGTATGTGGTAAATGTAGTGGGAATCACGATGCGAAGGAGTGTGATGTGAACTGTGTAAAATGTGCAAATTGTGTCATGTCGAATAAGAAATATGGCCTCACTTTGGATGTCAACCATGTTACCTGGGACTTAAACAAATGTGAATCCTACAAAAGAATAGAGGAAATCCAGCGATGTAAGTACATCAAATAGCAATTAGACATTACTGCTGTTGATAAGTGTAGCATTGTGTATTTTAATTGTCAGGGTTTTCTAAATAATAAAGATCACATTGTGTTATTAGCTAATGATTGGAAACCTAAAATAATATTTCTGAGTGAGACACATGTATTACCTGATATCGAATTGTGTGAATTATATGTTGAGGGGTACAAATTAGAGCAATGCACTACCAACAACAACAGAACAGGAGGGGTTATGGCCTTAATACGTTGTGATATTAAATATAAGATTTCAACTACTAAATGTGTTGAAAACTATGTATGGCTGCTATCCCTTGAAATGTCCCTGTCCAGTTCGGCGTATTTGTGCTCTGTTTTATACCATCCGCCTCAGAAAGAAGATGCTAAATTCATAGATTTTTTAAATAATTATTTTGATCAAATTAGTGAATTTATTGGTATAAATATTATAATGGGCGATTTTAATTTTGATTTACTGAAAAATTCTTTTTATAGCAATAAAATATCAAATGTTATTTACACAAATGGATTTTATCAAATTGTCGAAACTCCTACTAGAATAGTCCCCAGTAGCCAAACATTAATAGACTATATCGTGACTAATAATAAGAATCTTCAGTATTAAGTTCACCATACACCTAAAATAAGTGACCATTCAATTCTTTCAATTACACTTCCTCAAGAAAAAACACAAAACAAGAAAATAATAACATTCCAGAGGTCCTTCAAAAATTATGATTCCAATAAACTTCAACTAGAATTATATAATTCTGCTTGGGACAATAATGTTTCTGATGTAAATGTTTTAGCCACTTCCTTCATTGGAGATATTGAAAATATAATTAATCGTATGTGTCCCAGGGTAAAAATAGTTCAAAATCAAAAATATTTAGACAAAAAATGGATTAATGCTGAAATAAGAGAAATGATGCAGGAAAGGGATCTATTATATAAAAGGGCTATTATGAATGGAAGTGAAAATACTTGGCAAGAATACAAAACGAAAAGAAATACCATTGTCAACAAATTGAGAACAGAGAAAGAGAAATATTATGCAGAAACAATAGACTTAAATAAAAGCAACCCAAAAGAACTGTGGAAAAACCTTAAAACTCTCTTACCTGGTAAAAAACAATTATTGCCAGATGAAATTAGGTTTGAAACGGAAATAATCAAACAGGAGGCGGACATAGCCGATAGATTTAATAAATATTTTATTTACAGCATTGATAACATAATTGGGAATATACCACGTCCTCAAAATGTTATGCCCTTTTATGATGGAACCCGAGATGGAACCACAGTGCATAATGAAGCTCTTAGTAATTTCGAAAAATTAACAATGAGTAAAATGAAAGAAATAACAAAAAATCTTAAAAATGTTGGTGGGGGTGAGAGTGGCTTTTCGAAACAGGTTCTGTGTGATGTTGTGTATGTGGTTGGTAATCGACTTTTAGAAGTTATTAACACTTCCCTTAGCAGTGGTATTTTTCCAGAACCCTGGAAATTAACAACTATCATTCCTGTCCCTAAAGTAAACAACACTAAACTATATAATGAATTTCGTCCAATAAATACGGTGCCCATATACGAGAAAATTTTGGAAATCGCTGTGAAAGAACAGTTGATGAATTTCTGTGATAAAAATAAAATAATTATTCCTAACCAATCAGGGTTTAGAGAAAATCATTCTTGCGAGTCTGTTGTTGTTGGTATTTGTGATGATTTTCTCAGGGCCATCGACTGTGATAACTATGTTTTAGCTGTGTTTTTAGATTTTAAGAGAGCTTTCGAAACAGTAGACAGGGATATTTTATTAAGCAAATTAGAGATTCTAGGAATCAGGCATACTGTCTTAAAGTGGTTTGAGTCTTATCTGTCTGAAAGATTACAACGTGTGTCTTATAAAAATTATATGTCCGATTTTTTAGATGTTAAATATGGTGTACCACAAGGAACCGTTTTAGGGCCACTCTTATTTTTGCTTTATATAAATGATTTGGTTGGAGTAACATTAAAGTGCAAGATTATTCTTTTTGCTGACGATACAATGCTCTGTATCGTAGGTAAAAACTTACAAGAAATATTAAAAGATTTAAATGATGATTTAGAGAGAATATTCAATTGGCTGTGTGTTAACAAACTAAGTCTTAATGCTGATAAATCTAAATTTTGCGTATTTAGGAAAAAATCAAAACTTAGTCAAGCCGAAATCCAAAATATGCAAATTACGGTAAATGGGGAAAATATTGTTTATAGTAACGAAATTAAATACTTAGGCATTATATTGGATTGTAATTTAAACTTTCAGGCTCATGTTGATTATGTAATGAGGAAATTTGCAAAAAAAGTGGGTTTTATAACTCGAATAGGTAAAAATTTATCCTTGCACACAAAATTACAACTTTACAATATTATAGCTCTCCCACATTTACAATTTTGTTCGACCCTATTATTTAATTTACCACAGTATAAAATAAATCAAATGGATAAAATACAAAACAGAGCAATGAGACAGATTTTAAAATGTAACTGGTATACGCCAATTAAATATATGCTGAGTGTCCTAAATATGTTGTCTGTGAATCAAAGGGTTATGTTTAATGTGTATTTGTTTATTTTTAAGCTTAAACATAATTTGTTACCCAACTATCTATGTGACAGATTAAAGGTCTTCAGCGATATACATAGTTATCACACCAGAAATAGAGGCGATTTTATTTTGCCTGAACGTTGCAATTCAACTCAAATGCTAAAATCGGTTTTGTACAAGGGTCTATCCGAATTCAACAAGTTACCTGTAACAATAAAAAACTGTGATAACCTAAGCCATTTCAAACGGCTCCTGAGAAAATTTGTTTTAGATAAGTGTTAGTGGTTGTATTTTATTTACTTTAATTTCACACATTTTTAGCCGTATTTTCTTGTTCATATTGTAATAAGGCAAATTGTTCTTATATGTAGCTATTATGCTAAATAAATGCTTTACTACTACTACTACTACTACTACTACTAATAATATTACAATATTTCTATTCATAAATACCAGTCATCACCAGCTCTCGGTCACTAGTGATCGAGAACGTGTTTTAGCTAGTTGGTTCTCGACCGCATCATATTTTCCAACTCATTGGAACCGCAGCACACAGTAGAAATCAATGGGGGTTTCCTAATATAAGACTTCATTATTCCTTTGGCAACTACTCAAAATTTTGACTATCAAAGTAAAAGCAACGAAAGTTTTGCGATCCTGCAAAAACTTCTTGAAATATTTAGGTTTCCTTTTCCTCATGTCACTAGGTATAAATGTGATTTGAGTTGATTTTTTAAATCCAAAAATATCCAGGAATAAGTATAATATCAATGACTGAAGTAATACTGAATAATTGGGTTTCTATCTTCCTACTTTTAAAAATGAAATTTATTTTGTTTCAATAATTTTGTTTGTATTCTTTTCTCTCCTTGAAAACCAGTCTGATTGGTGGTGGTCAACATCCAACATGAAAATGGTCGAGAACTCTGCGGGACGGTGAAGAACCCAGATACTGTAATATTTTTACATTTTTTTTTTATTGAGATGCAATATAACACTACAAATTATTTCGAACTAGCAGCCATGGAATCGGTAAACACATGGTTCAAGAACATTCAATAAGCTTTTGTATATCCCAATCAGTTTCAAAGTTGATTATTTCGTTAACTTGTCGAGAATCCTATCTGATGGACTGCATATATACACTGACTGTATATATTTCATTACCACTTAGTTCGAATACCGAATAGGTACTCAGTATATCCTGACCTATGGTCGTTTCTAAATGTTTCATCACTTTAGATTGTAACAGTGTTTATGCGATCTTTACCATAGTTGATCTCAAAAACGATGCTTTTACATATTCCGACCGACTAGACTAGAACCATAAAAGGAATGACTAATGAATAATTCTGTAATGGCACACTTCGATCTATCATTATAAGTGTTACAATGTTAAAAGATGCATGATATAATCATATCTCTCACTCGAAATCGTTGTTTATTATGAAAGGGTGTGGCCAAAATCCATAGATGAGATTAAAAAAGGATATTTGAGTACACAAAACGTTCTGCTATATACAAAAAAAAAACACTAATAGTAATTATCATATTTTCATATTCAGAAATCATATGTCAAGATGTTATGAAACTGAAAGTTCGTAATGAAATGAATAGTGCCCTAAAATGAAAAGTAGAATGCAAGTTTGAATTATAATATCATTGATACTGACAATTGATATTTCAACTAAATGTGAAGATATGAAGATTTTACATGTAGTTTGACAATAGTTGCAAATTATCCAGAGAAACCTCATCATTGTTGAGGATTATACAGGGTGTCCTTGAAAGGTCTTTACAAAAAGCTACCACATATTCTTCAGACCAAAACAATTCGATACAAGCAAACTTACCTCAGTAAAAAGTTGCTTAGTTTGGGCGCTAGACGGCTCTGAAGTTGAAATTTTCAAATCGATTTTGCTTCAACTTTTGAACGGCTCATGAGATTTTTTTCAAATTTGGTACGTTGGCATAGACTCATCGGGCAATGAAACTCATATCATAATCATAATGAATATCATTCCATGGGCGTAGAACTGGATTTTTTCAGTAAATAAACATCTTAAACTCCTACGCCAATGGAAAAAAATTAGTTTCAATATGAAATCTAAATTATTCAACTCATTCACTACAAAAAAGGTACTCTTGACAAGAGTCGATTCCTCTCATGGTTTCGACAAAATTTTAATTTTAGTGATTTAGAGCATAATTAATAATAAAACGATTAACAGATATTTCATAAAAATTGTTCAAAATGTTCACCATTTTCACGTATACAAAGATTTATACGACGCAAAAAGTTGAGATGTACTTTTTGCATAGGTTATTTCTATTGAAAATAAGTAGCACTGTTTTTTTTTTCTGAAGACTATTATTATCTGCTCGAAAACAGTGATATTCACATTCTTGGTTTCCATAGTTTCATCTGTGTTGATTTGTCGAGTTTTATTGACGTTGATTGTTGATATCGGACTTTTCTGATTCATCATGGCCGTACAATACACCAATGAAGAATACACCGATATGTTATTGGTATTCGGATATTGTCAAGGAAATGGTCGAGAGAGTGTGAGGGTGTATTCGGCAAGGTTTCCAAATCGTCGCGTACCAAGCCACCCAACCTTTGCTGCAGTTGGGAGACGTCTTCGGGAGACCGGTCATTTTGCTCCTAGAACTGGTGATTATGGAAGACAGCGTTATCTAAGGATTCCCGAAGTCGAAGTAGAAATTTTAGACCGTATTGAAGAAAATCCAGAATTGAGTACTAGACGGATAAGTAATGAACTAGAAGTTTCTAGGAATGCCGTTCATGAAGTACTAAGAGAACAATTATTATACCCATACCACAAGACGCCAGTTCAAGATTTATTAATCCATGATTCACAAAGTCGTCTGATGTTTTGTAGGTTCATTAATTTGCAAAGAGAAATGAATCTGAACTTTGGAAAGAATATTTTGTTCACTGATGAAGCCTGTTTCACGAGAAGAGGAATAACTAATTTTCATAATGAACACGTTTATGCAATTGAAAATCCTCATTCCATTAAAATAAACCATTTTCAACACGAATTCAAAATCAACGTTTGGGCTGGAATAATAGGAAATTTTATAATTGGTCCTGTCATACTTCCACAAAGATTAACAGGAGACATGTATTTACAACATCTACGAAATACGTTGCCAAATTTGTTGGAAGATTTACCACTCCAACATCGGGTAGATATGTGGTTTATGCACGATGGAGCTCCACCACATTTTTCGGTGGATGTTAGGAATTTTTTAAACCAACAGTACCCAGACAGATGGATAGGTAGAGGTAATGATGCACCCGTGAATTGGCCACCACGTTCTCCAGACTTAACACCGATGGATTATTTTGTATGGGGTTATCTCAAGTCTACGGTTTACAAGACCCCTGTGAATACTGTAGAACAATTATGGCAACGTATCCAACAGGCGACGAATAATCTTACAGGCGATGAAGAAGTTATGCAAAGAGTACATTTCAACTTTTTGCGTCGTATAAATCTTTGTATACGTGAAAATGGTGAACATTTTGAACAATTTTTATGAAATATCTGTTAATCGTTTTATTATTAATTATGCTCTAAATCACTAAAATTAAAATTTTGTCTAAACCATGAGAGGAATCGACTTTTGTCAAGAGTACCTTTTTTGTAGTGAATGAGTTGAATAATTTAGATTTCATATTGAAACAAATTTTTTTCCATTGGCGTAGGAGTTTTAGATGTTTATTTACTGAAAAAATCAAGTTCTACGCCCATGGAATGATATTCATTATGATTATGATATGAGTTTCATTGCCCGATGAGTCTATGCCAACGTACCAAATTTGAAAAAAAACTCATGAGCCGTTCAAAAGTTATGAAGCAAAATCGATTTGAAAATTTCAACTTCAGAGCCGTCTAGCGCCCAAACTAAGCAACTTTTTACTGAGGTAAGTTTGCTTGTATCGAATTGTTTTGGTCTGAAGAATATGTGGTAGCTTTTTGTAAAGACCTTTTAAGGACACCCTGTATAGTTCTATAAACCGATTCAATGCAAAAATGTGCTGTGAAACTTTTCGATGAACTCTCGATTCGGATGAATCTTGCCAAGACAGATATTCTTGTCTACTTCCATCAGTTTGAGTCAAGTACAGTGTCAATCACAATATTAGGCCTACATCAGCTACTTACAGAAATACAGTTTGTTCAATACAAAAATAGTGGTCATACACTTGAGATTTTCAAATGAAATTTCGATGGAAAAAAAATTATCTACATTTAGTAGTTATAATTATAGAAAAGAGCATATATGATGAATTACCAAATATATATTAGGCTAGTTCTCAGGAAGTAATCTGTCTGTAATTTGACGAACAAGAATACCAACCAGACTAAACACACTTGAACTATATATACGTTTTTTTTTTCGAATAGTGTCATTATCCATTCATGAATGCATAGATATTCGTTGTACCCGTTCTCGAATCTCCAAAGGAATTCCCACATTCCTTCATGTTCTTGCTTTTGAATTCGGGACAAAGAAGAGATCTTCTGCCAAATATTAAAAATAGCCTCTACTAAATCAACTTGTAGTCTGCCGACCGAAAATAGCTCACCTTCTGCTGAGGGTAACACCATTTTCTCGACGGTGTCTGCGTTTTTCAAATTGCTCGACTTGAACCCTTCCAGTTCGTTCTTGAAGTCGCCGGTTACTTTAGGGAGATCCTTGAGGGCTGGAGGGGCAGGGGCGGCTGGTACTGTGCAAGACATCTAAAAAAAGAACATGGGTTGGATCTCGCAGTCGAATTTTCAGTTCAACGCTTATTAGAATAGTCCAAAAATTCAACAGACGCACTTTGTGCGTGTAGAAGTTGAGCATCTTGAGAATATCGAAAATCTTGGAAATATTGATAGTATATCAAAACGTAGTTACAGAAGGCAACATATTCTAGAACGCGTCTGAAGTTCGGATATTTCCGAACGGACGAGTACTTGAACGAATGTTTTATACTATTTTCTCCGTTTCGGCTGTATTATACGGTTTTTTAAATACTGAATACGTATTTTCATCAGTATTTTCGTACGTATTTCAGTATTTCACGTATTTTCATTCAGTAATTATTCAAGGAAATTTTGTCCCAATAATCGAGTGACAGAAATGATTCCTTTATGAAAGTTGACGAAAATTTTACACAATAGCGGAAAGCATAGTAAATTTGAAAGATGCTTTAAATTGTTGTAAAATAAACCTTCGTATCGATGACTTTATATGTCAGATGAATTTCAACGGACAGGTCTAAACTCTACATAATATTATTGGAATTTCGACTAATGTAGGAGATATTTCTACCATTTCTGAAATTTCTTTCGAAATCTGGAGCAGCTGTACCTACTATTAATGAGCAATAGCGGATTTTACAGATGAATATTGTGTAATTATTTCTAGCTATCTAATAGTTTGGGAACTTTCAATGAACGATGCCTGCTTCGTTGTTAGTCTCAACTCTAAAAACGATAACTATATAACTACCGCCTACGTTGTATCCCTATTTTTTCAATAGCACTTGTTTCCCATATTTCAATATTAAATATTTCTATATTTGATAATTTAAATTATTTTGCAGAGTAAATAGGAATCATTTTTTAGGATATTATTCCTCTTCCTGCTTCGTTCAAAATTGATCTCGGGTAGCGAGAGTCACAGAGTCACATGTTCGCACTGTCGATTATCTAATATTCATTATATTTAAGGGTACCAATCTTTGAAAAACTCAAAACAAAAACACCTAAAGATCGTATGAGACTATTAAAGTGCCGAAACAGAGAAAAGAAGTCTATTAAATTAAGAAGTTGAAATGATACAATTAGGAATGAGTTTCTTAGAGGTTCTCGATTTTTGTTTCTGCGATTATTATCAACGATATGAAAAATTTAGAAGCACCTCTGTGGAGACTTTTATGCTCCACAAATTGTGGAAGTTACTTTTCATTCAAGAGAGCGTGATACATCCTGTACCCGCATGCAATTTTGTCTCTAAATCTAAAGTGGTTGGTGACAAGTAAGTGGTGAGTAAGCTTGTTCAAAGTTATCCATCAATTTGCACCATTTTTTTGCTCAAAACTGAGAATAGAAACTGATTCTTCTTTGATTAAAGAAAGGCTGAACAAATATCAAAACTATTCTGTTGGCATTGAGAGAGAGTATTCTTGAATGAAGCCTGCGAGAGAAGCAAATAATTATTTGTTTGATGCCATTTCACCATTCAGAATCCCATTGATGCTATAAAGGTTCATGGTATGCGTGATAATCTACATAAATTATTTAGAATGTAGTGAAATTTTGACAAATTTTCGATTCAAGCATTGTCTGAATTACCTTCGGGAACATTTATATTAGATTTCTTGAATACTTGAAGAAATCATTATCATTTTTTTTTTTTTCGTTTGAAATCTTCTACTCTACATCGGCTTGGAAGAAAGGACACTAGGTGCCTAACACCCTTCATTATTATACTCCTTCGTACCTGATTATTCGGAAAGATGTAAAAATAAACGTGAAATCGATGATTAATTACAGGTATGATGATTATAGATTTGGATCTCCAATAAAACTTTTCAAACATATTTTCAGAATACCACCGCCGTGGACAATGTAGAGAGCAGTGAAAACATGTTTGAAAGGTCAGACGCACAGTATTCTTAATTTGTGTTATAGTTTGCAATTTTATTGCAAATATCGAATATAATGCATACTAGGACGTTACACGAAGTTCGCAATACTTTTGTGTTTTCTTGTGAATCCATGAAAATGTACAGTTTTTTATATTTTCCCGCCATTTTCAGCATTAATCCATGGACCGACAAAATTTGCCAATTTTCGAAATTATGAAAGGTCCACTTTGCTGTAAAAAATGGCCTATTGCTGATATCGTGCGAATAGTAATAGTTTGTTTTCAAGGTAGCATTCGGAGACTAACTATTCGATTAAATCAATTTTCGACCATACAAAATATTAATGAAATATGGTACCTATAAGATTTCGATTACCATAAAGCGGTTTGGTAACGGGGTGTTCATCAGACCGGAAGACGCAGTTACTTCCCCTCGAACAGGAAAACTCAAATTACTCACAGGCAGACAGACTGGTGAATAAATGTGCTAATGAATAGGAGTTAATAGTCCAAAATAATTATATCAATCTCAACTACGAGAGTATAATTATCGTTTAGGATGCCATTAACGTGAAATACTGAAACAGACTGAAATTAATATATGAATGAATGAATAGATGGAAAAAAATAAAATAGATTTCAAATTTCTGAATGAATGGTAAATTAGCAAATATCTTTTTCTTTTCCAAACAGATTTGTCTTCGAAAGAAATTGTTCCATGTGAACTGAATCAGAAAGTGAATCTGAACTTCTATTCTTATTCTCTTTTATGACATCCATGAACTAAACGTGGCAGATTTTCAAGTGCCTAATAACTTTCTCATATCTGCTCAAATTGGATAAACGATACACATGCGAGAATAACAGTTGTTGAGGTCAAACGAGAGTCAAATTTATGGCGAAACACTGACATATAAGGAGGAACAACATCGATGACTCATATATTAAAAGCGTTCTGAATATTTCGTCTCTACGGGTCTGGGTCCGAAAACAAAATAAAAAATGAAGAGTGGAAATTAGGTGTGCATGTGTTCAATCCACTGGTTGCTCACATCACGACACTTCCAAGTCTGCTGTTCCAAAATATGCGTCGCCATGACTTTTTTCAACTTTACGGAACGAAAACCTACTACCTTCGAGGAACGTCATGTGAAACAGCGGTGGAATATTGAGAGAGGAGAAAGGTATTGGAATCATTCTTCAAAGTTAGCAGAATCCACCCCCGAGACATCACCCCTAACTTTTGTTTTTCGAATTGCACCCCCATGTTTGTTTTGGATCAACTTACATCCCGTTTCATTCTTTATTTAACGATACATCACAACATATAGTTGTGAAGATAGTTGAGTAAGTGAAGATAGTGAAGTAGTGTACTTTGCTAAAAAGATGTCTGTACTTTAGGACAAACAGATAACACTTGGCAACACCGTGTCGGATATTTTGAAACAGAAAAAAATAGTGTGTACAATGAAATTTGGGCCACTTTGTTGTGTTCAATTTGTATCAATATTTTTTTATCTTGCTATCTAAGGTTTATAGCAATCTTTCATAAACAAACTTTCTGTAAACAATGAGTCATCACTGAACAACGCATCAATACTGAATATTTTTCCTTGTCATAAATCATCAATTACTATTATGGGAGCAATGAAATAGGTAGAATGATAATTTCATAAACACATATATACCTATCTAATCGTCTCATAAATTCGCAATACGTAGAAGATTCGAATTGTTTGGTTATGCGAAAAAGCCAGCAGTGAATTTTTCCAATGAGGAGTTCAATTGAGTTCAGTAAAATTAAAAGTACGCATTTCTCAAGGTTAGATTGTAAACCAAAGGCTTGATTACTACTGATTACTTGACTACTATTACCTAAATTATTTATTTTCAGAAGTGTCATCAGAAATAAAATATCCGTAAATATGCTAGGTTGGAGTCGAGGGGGGCATAACTCTCGAAATAAGGTGTACAGGTGAGCTGACGATTTCTGAAAACATCGGATTTTTTTTCGAAGAAAGATCAGTGTGATTTATGTGAGGGCTTCCAGAATGCCACTGGAGAGGAAAAGACACGCCTAGAAAATGCGTACGTAGATCACCAAGAAGAAAAGAAACTGAGGAGGGCTGAAAAAGATGCAGACAAAAAAAGTCAAAAGAAGGATCAAACATGATTTTTACGATCTATGCCCTACAGGCAGTTTTACCAGTTCCAATGGGTCAATCCTCTGCTTTCTTTTATGAATGAAGGCTTAATTGCTTCAATTTCAAACTGAGTCTTTTCGTGTTGATAATACTGTGATCTCATTCCTTCTTTTCATAGCTTACCGACATAAGCAACGACAATACAGTATGCTTTTTCTGGCACGAGGGCCTGGGACATAGAGGTGCTGTTGAAATAGGTTCGTGTGTCCTTATGTTCATCGAAGAAATTGCCATTAGTAGACCTGGAGCCGATATAGTATTCTATTCAGATAACTGTTGTGGCCAACAAAAAAACCGGTAGTTATTTTAATTTGCTTTCGAACTAATATAATTTTGATATGTTATTTTGCCCCACTAATTCCCCATTAATTCGGTCACTCACAAGTACCTTATACGAGGCCACACACAAAACGAAGAAGATACTATTCATAGCATCATTGAAAAATCAGTGAAGTGAGCCGGGAAAGCGGGACCCATTCATGCTCTAGACCAACTAGTAGCACTGATAAGGAATTCGAAAAAAGGCAATCCTTTACATGTCAAAGAATTAGGTTTTCAACATTTTGTTGATCTGAAACAGTTGAGTAATGACATGAGCTTCAACATCCAGAAAAACAGTAGTGGTGAACAAATCAAGGTTTCAGAAATAAAAATGATACGTTTCGTGAAAGACAGTGATGTATATTTCTACAAAACAAGATTGATAGATTACTCATCAAAACTCTTGGATTGTTTTTTTTTTGATGAAATGTTTTTGGAATAATGTTTCTTGAATTTATGGACATAATGATTCAGTCTGCGATACTATGAATCAGGAATATTTCAACTATAAATTGATGGAGAAATACGTCACAAATACTATTTGGAAATAGATTATAGAGGAACAACGACGTAACAGGTAGGAGGGTGCAAAAAAGGGGGTGTATATCTGCAAATTTTCAAAAATAATGGCTAATTCTTCTCAATCTAGCTTCATTGGAATGAAAAAATAGCATTTCATAATTCTTCAACTAACATCAGTGCACAAAAAAAATATTAAAATATCAATTCAAGTACTATTTCCATTATGATCAGTACAATTCCAAGTACTTCAATAAAATTAAATATCAATTTTTTATTACAAGAACTAAATTTTATTTTCATTACTCAAATATCTGTTCAGTACTTGAATACTCAATTTTTTTTTAATCACAAGTGACCAGTACTAGTTTCAAGTGTTTTGAGTACTTTATCACTCCATAAGAGTAATAAGCACCTCGAAGTACCAGATATTTAAAAATGGTGCTCAGAATCTGGGAAGTTGTTTCTCCCTCAATTGTAATTAAGTGGGAGCAAAACGAAGATGACGAGACTAATCTCAATTTCGAATGAATGTTTTTTTTCTTTACCAAAAAATGCATTGAACGAATGACTTGAAAGGTAATTGGATGAAAATATTCTGGACCCTTTTGAGAATAGAATCCGACATATCGAACCTACTTATTTTTCATTCATCAAACGGATAATATGTACTCTTAGTCATCATCGGCTTGACAGACATTTTTATTATGCAGTCTCCATGGCTTTGATAGCTCGGTTGAAAGACAAAATTTTTCAGTCTCCATCTCTGAATTCAAATTGAGCAATTAAAATTCCGATGGAATGCGAGACGGTCGTAAAATTCTTACTAAACCATGCATCGTCTTTCAGAATAAATGTGAATATTGTGTTCGTACTGTGTAATGTCAGTTTAATTCTAGTATTCTGTATACTTTGGTAATGTGTACCTATACTGTGTTAGCCAGCCCTCTTTGTTATTTTGATCGTACTGAACTATCTTTTTGATACAAATGTTTATTTTGCTGATTTGTTGTAAGATAAACGAAACAACGAAAGATATTGTGATATATTTTTTAATTAATTACGGTTATTTTCTTCGCTGACGTTGACAATTCGTTGAAAACTAAGAAATAATCTCAGAGGAAAACATATTGACTATAACTCAAACATGGATATGTCTAAAATCATTAAAATTGAAGTTTTTTTTCAAATTATAGATAAGGAAATAAATGTGCTTCAGAATGAGAATGATGACACAACAGCAGAATTCTAATTTCTTGTCCAATAAAACACTCGAATAGTATGTACATTTATTCTTGTTACTCTCAATGAACTCTGGAATAGTATATTACATAACTAGTGTGGAAAGTGACATATTTCGCACTGGTAGATATTTAGCGGTGAGTGCGGGAATGTAGCGAGTAAATAAGATACACTTTCCAACGAGTAATTTACACTATTTTTCAAAGTTTCGCTTATCGTCGACACCTACCACACAAGCAAAAATACACCAGTGAGGAACGAGAGAACATGAAAATAAATGTGTGCGCCTATGAATTGTTATGAATTAGCTGGCAATCTCATCGCCATCTCTACTCAAGCGCTGCGGCCTTAGTAAGGTTGTTTGACAGGTCTACATGTTTTGGAAAGAAACGATCGAAGAGTTGGTTCACCATCCTATATCCACGTAGGTACCAGCAGTGAAATTCCAAAGTAAAATATCCATACATTCATCAATAACTGCAAGCGAGCGTTTATCAAATTTTTCCAAACTGGTGAGTTTTACTTTCGATTTTCCTGTTGCCATAAGGAAACGGCCTACTTTCTAAATAAAAAAACGGTATTGAAAGCGCCGTTTTCATAGGTGGTCGCAGGAAAACATATATACACTATATATACACTAAAAAAGTTGCCAGTGGGAATATATCAGGAATGAAAACATTATATCACGAAATTCCCAAACCATTCGGAACCCCAATATGTCCAAATTAGTAAATGAGCTTAGCGCAATACTCTTACCCCCTCCAAAGTATACAAATTTCTCAAACTCTCCTCCCTATCAACGTTCAACCCAATACCTCCATTTCAAAAGTTCAAATGTGTTTAGAGATTTTCAATGATGTTATGTAACACATTGGGCATTTCTTGATATCCATGATGAAATTATCATCAATACATTATGAAAACATCTTATGGAACCGTTATAATGAGTCAGAACTACATGGAAGAAAATGTATCCTTATTTTTTCCATGTCTAATTAGTACATAACTCTGATTCTGATATTATGTGGATGAATTCGACATGAAGTTCAACGACTCAACTGAAGGATTATCGCTATCAGCCATGTGAAAAAATGTCTAATTAGTTTAGAAACTATAATATATGGGTTCATGTCTGAAGATCATTAGATTTTTCGATTGTTTTATTCATATATGTATCATCATATTTTATTCAGACAGTTGGGTTTTGTAGAAGTCATGTCATATAGTGAATTTTTTTATGCCAGAAAAAAATATTTTGGAAGTGGTTCGAAAGCAGTTACAATTCTTCGCACAGCATTGAAGTTTTTTATGAGACCAAAACAAATTGTGATGATTACATCCTCCACAATTACTAAGATATTTCATAGTAGGAGTAGGTGGTCAACATACCGGCTGTCCACCTTGTGGGAAAAATATCTTTTGGTCCGAATGAACTCTTGAGGAATAGAGAAAAATATTTCCAAGAAACAGATATTTCACAGTAGGAGTAGGTGGTCAACATACCGGATGTCCACCTTGTGGGAAAAATATCTTTTGGTCCGAATGAACTCTTGAAAAATAGAGAAAATCTTTTCCACGAAATATATTGAAAAATACCACCCAGAACTTTGATTTATCACTTGTATATTTTACAACTTTAGATAATTTCTACACGGATTCGAAAAATCTTCTGACGACGCCGCTGATCAAGTGGGGCGAGCAAGTTACTGTATGTGGAAAAATAAAAAGTAGGTTAATCTGTCAAAGCCATATATGCGGAATTGGTATTAAAAACCGCCGAATGACCATCGTATGAGTATGAAACTATCGTAATGCATCCAATGCAAGAAGAAAGTTTTTCGATACGAACAACTGCTGGTTTTGGGTGCGCTTTCCAAGCTATATAGCGATTCATGCCGATGAACTTGAAGTAATGCGAACTCGATAAGAACAATGCCGGGCCTTATACAATGATCATAATTATCAAGCACTGATATCGCCGAGTCGGAATATTTCAATTCAGTCTAAAGAGTGGGACAAAATTTTATCGAAATGAACGAAAGTCTACGATAACGTGGTGGTTTATAGACTACAAGAAATGACTCGCCTAATTATATTTGAAAAAATGTAATTAGTGAATTTGCTAAGCATCACGCTATATTATACTAACATAAAAAAACAGTTTTAAAAATTCTTCAAAAAAGATACAAATAGTATTCGCGATCAATGGAACCTTCTCACCCAAGAGAGCTCAGAGTTAGGTGATGAATGGGATAATAGAAAACAGAGTTAGTGGCGTACTCCAGAAGCACCTATACAGTTTTCAATAAATGCGGTACTCAAAATATGAAACAACCTGTATGTCAATCGAAATGTTATGATTTGCTTGCCATACACTATAATCGTCTCAGTTCACCAACAAATTTTCAGATCGATATCTATCGAGAATATTGAACTATTAAGAAAAATCCAAAATAACTATTCAATACCAACAATTTAGTTCAGAGATCTTATTTTGATCTCAGTGATCTATGGTATCATTTAGAACATTTTGGGGCATATCCTCGATGAGGGAGGCTGACCCCCTTGCTTGTGAATTATCATAGAGAACAAGAGTAGATTGACAAATCTATCTCAAGATCTTCTGATTTTGCACGATTTTTTTTTGGGTAATCGTGTCAATAGTGCGAGATTTGTATCAGAGTGAGTGAAATAATCAACATAGTATATGTTACTTATTATTGGAATCGATTTCTCAAATTTTATTCAATATATTTTCAGTACCCTAGTTCCTTGATAAATCAGTCATTTCCTATAATTCGCGCGAGGTATGTCCACACGTGTCCCCCTCGAAATTAAACTCGATGTGTTTGAATAGTTTGAGAATTATCGAGTAGATCCAAGTGGAAAGTTTCCGTTGAACGAATTATATTGAAACTCAATTATTAACATATGAAACCCCAGACTGAATTGAGTGATAACATTATCACAACTTTTATTCCGCATCCGGCTTGAGACACCATTGTCTTTTAGGTATCAAATCACCTATCCTACTCATTCCTCTTCAATATAAAAATAAATTCTACATAAATAAGTGAAGCATAATATATTCTAACATCGACAAAATAGTTAAAGGCCTAGATGAACCAAAAAGTGAATATCACCGAAATATACTTTGATCAAAATTATTCTTACGTTAGTTTACTTCATATATTCATTGTTTTGCGTTATACACGGTGACTCAAGAACGCGTGGCGTATCAAAGTTATACTTTCCTTATAGAACACCCTATATTTTATGACATTTTCAGATTCTCTCTGGAAAGCTGAATACATCGATCTATCACACTTGGGTCTAGCGGGACTGATTACAGATCGAGATTTTTCAACTCTATGATTTTTTTTTTGTCGAAATTATTATTGGTCGAAACGGCTTTCATGTCCCTATGTTAACTTTCGATTCACTATCTACTGACATTTGAATGAAACACATACAGGATGGTGTATTTGTTTCAATAGTAATGTCAGTAGACATTAAATCAAAAGTTGAGATAGAGACATGTATAAAAACTCGTTTCATGAGCTCATAGTGCAAGAACGATGCAAAGAATGCAATTTCTAAAAAATATTAATAGAACTACATTTGGTTCAGTTTGATTTGGCAAATCCAACCCTAAGATGGGTAGGTTTATCTATATGAGATTGAAATATTCGAAATTTTTAGTTTTGATGAATATATATATTAGAATCTCTTCGCTAGACCCCGAGTGTGATGGAACGATGAAGGAGAATCTGAAAATATCATAAAATACAGAGTAAGAAAAAGTATAACTCTGATACGCCACGCGTTTTCGAGTCATCCTGTATGACGCAAAATAATTCAGAAATGTGCCTTGACCACCTCTGAAATTTTTGTTCATCTATCTCAAATAGCGAGGCCGTCATCTCACTTTCCCACACTATTGGTCCACCCTGTATATAGACGGTATCGTGAAAAAAGCAAAGCGATGGATAAATATTTGAAAAGTGTGCAAAAGCTTCATATAAGCTTGGTATATTTTATACCCCAGAACAATGAAAAATTATATCTAGCTGAACTTGGCTGGAAGCACTGATCGTCCGTCTGAATATAAAGTACTTGAAATGCAAACAAAATGTTTTGTCTTGAAGGTATATTAATGAACATGGAGGCACCTGCTCATATCCGGTTTAACTTGAGACTTGGTTGATGAGACGACAACGAAGAATACAAAGTGATGTGCATTTACAATAATAATCCTTCACCCACAAAATGATTCAAGATATTTTCTATATCACATACAATTTCATTCGATATCACAAATTATTTTATAGTTTTCGACCTAGACTCAAGAGAGAGTGAATTCATAATTCCTCAATTTCAAAACAAGATACGTTACTCTAACATTATTATAAAGAATCTTGAATATACTACTTGGTAAACAACAGGGATCTAGTGAGCAAGATATGATTTGCTCATATGGCAGACGTTGTTAATGGCGAAAATATCGATTTAACTAATGCTGGTTGGTGGTCCACTAATCAGTTGTTTTGTCAGACCTCTTGTCAGACTGAAAAAGCCAAGAACAATTGAAATCTAGCCCTTGGCGTGGGGTTCTAATATTCAATAATAGATGACGGGACTATCGAGAAATCATTCAGAATCTGTTCCAAAAGCAGGCAACATCCCAATCGAAATCTGTGTCAACCCGTAACAGTTTGAATTTGGGTGCAAATTACTGTAGGGACATATCATACGATTTTCTTCAAAATCATACATAGATTTCAAACATTTACAATAAATACGTTTGTTTACAAGTGCCTACGCCCCTGCCGATATTTCATATCGACTATTTATGTTGACTTATATGACGTTCCAAATTCTCAGTTTCATTCAAATGGTAACATCGAAAACTTCTAATAAACCCTGTATGCGCCACTGCGCTGCGCTTTGTCAATTGACAGCAGAAAATGTGTACCCCCGAAAAAAAAGAAGGTGTGCTAGGTAGCATGTGATCATGTCTGTCTCTGCAGCAGATGCTGACGTCCCCTGACCCAATGCATTTCAATAATTTCAATAAAAATTTATGTGCAGTACACACATTGATTAGTTACCGATGAGCACATTTCATGATATAAATAAGTAATAGGTATGCAGAATAACGATAAAGTACTATCAGTATTAATTTGACATATAATGCCGTTATGTACCTTTGGTACAATTCCATAAATTGAAAAAAATCAGCAGCTCCCCCAACTCCAATATTCGTTTTCGGGAAGTCATAATGAACCAAACGTTTATCTAGAAACATGACCAAACGACTTCATTTTAAGTTTCCAACACGTTTATAAATGAGGCAGTTTAGAAAATATAGTATATTTTATAAACTGTGATAGTTGTCAACACTACGATTTGCACAAAAAAAAACACAAAGAAAACCAGCGTTTATCGATAAACATTGCTGCAGAATAGTCTGAAATGAGTGCCTGAGCGAAAATGTATAGTATTTTCTAAACTGTGCTAATATATAATTCCATAAATATCAACATAATGTTTTCAATTTCACAAAATTCAAAATTTACAAAAAAATCGCAACGAGGACTTCATCGGTTTATCCAAATAGTTACCTATCTATTACCCAAACTCTGAATCAACCAAATCATGTTTCTGAAAATGTAAATTTGTTGTTCTGAGGTTTTTATTGATGTTGAGTATAAATCCTACCAAATGAAATCATCAATGAATCATCGCTTCCCTAACCGAATTTGGGACGTACCTACCTAGTGCTCTGGACCTTTCCTAAATAAATTGCAACAAATTCTCTCCTACCATTCATTGTACCTATAAACTGCTAGAGTATTGATGGAAAACAATTGCAGATACAATATTACAAATATTTGTTCAAAAAGATGCCCGAGAACGAGAAGGAACCTTTTTTAATTCCACGTATAAAAACCTGACATGTCAACCCCACCCAGAAATGCAAAAACCAACAACAACGCCTGGAATTCCTGATTTTACGATGAAGAATGAATTAGAACTATGAAAATGTTCACATTTCTTACCTTTGATATGTTGACGACGGAAATTTTTATTATAAAAATGAACTATTTGTAAAATAACTGTACAGAACTTTACCGGTTTTATCACAGCTGAGTCAACTTAGTCGACACTACAACGATTGGAGCGCAAATGAATGAAAATCAACAGAAAAGGAAAATATCCACTGACAGGACAAGACCGACAAGAACAGAAGCGCATTCGTATACCCACTTTGCGGTGTTGCCGCAACTATTGAACATTAACATGAAATACTACTATATTATTTTCTATATATTTTCCTTATTCTATAGTTTATTGAGTATAATTCACCAAATTCTATTTTGATATGGAGATTCGACATTGGATTGGATTTGAATGGAATTTTGGAAATGAGTAGTTGAATTGAGTTTACCAGCGTGGGGACAAGTGAATAATTTTCAAAATCCAAATAATATCGATGATATCGATAAATCGATAATATCGATACATTATGGTTATTGATGATCGATATTTCAAAACTGTTATGGCCCACCCCTAGTACTGACACAGTTCAATGAATTAGTATTACGTATACTTTGGTACTGATGAGTCCTAAATTTGTTCACCTTGATCACTGCTGATGGTTATTTGAAAAAATGTTGATCTGACAGAAAATACATAGAGAATCAATTGAAAAACTGAATGATATAAAAAATGCGCCATTCTTATACATCGCGCTCCATCTTTCTTATTTTGGTTAATTTCGGTCGAAGACATGACAACATCGCACCAGTACAATTGATTCGAAGAAAGGACGCCCGAAGCGCATCTTTTGTTGGAGTTCACAACCTTATGCACTCTGTACGTACAGATTAATTTCGCACGATACGAATCTATCTCATAGGCTCTTATCGAATTATATTGGTTCTCCACTCCACTATTGAGTGGGGAAATTTGATTAGGATCACGGCTGCGAGGTGACTCATTTTGTTAGAGAATTACTCAAATAAGAACAGAAATTTTGGTGTACCAGCCATTGATTCCATCCACCCTTTGCTTGTTTCTCTGAATATCAAAAGACATTATAGGCATATTAATGCTTGACGAATTTGAGCATTGAACTGTGGCGGTCGATTAGAGATTAGGTAGGTACCTACCAATACCTAATTATTAGGTAGGAATATGTCGCTGATTCATCCATGTATTCCTTATTATTAATCCATATTTCAAAAACATATACAGGGCATCCCATATCCAAAAAATTGACCAACGGACTGGAGAAACAAGAGTTACATAGTCATTAATTTTTTGTAGAACTGTCAAAAAACTTGCATCTCTATTGATGCGTAAATATTTACTTTTCACTGCCAAAATAATTCACAAAATAAACATAAAAAATATTACTTTTTGAAGGATTTATCAATCAATTATTGATTGATTATTCATCATAAAATGCTTTCATACATAATAATAATAATTATTGGAATAATAATTAATTGATAGTAAAGTTTGAACAATTACTTCCAACATAAATAACCGAAGATGTTCCCATGTTGCCGCTGATCAGAAACGTTGATGCCAAAATAATTCACAAAATAAACATAAAAAAAATATTACTTTTTGAAGGATTTATCAATCAATTAATTATTGATTATTCATCATGAAATGCTTTCATACATAATAATAATAATTATTGGAATAATAATTAATTGATAGTGAAGTTTGAACAATTACTTCCAACATAAATAACCGAAGATGTTCCCATGTTGCCGCTGATCAGAAACGTTGATGCCAAAATAATTCACAAAATAAACATAAAAAAATATTACTTTTTGAAGGATTTATCAATCAATTAATTATTGATTATTCATCATGAAATGCTTTCATACATAATAATAATAATTATTGGAATAATAATTAATTGATAGTGAAGTTTGAACAATTACTTCCAACATAAATAACCGAAGATGTTCCCATGTTGCCGCTGATCAGAAACGTTGATGCCAAAATAATTCACAAAATAAACATAAAAAAATATTACTTTTTGAAGGATTTATCAATCAATTAATTATTGATTATTCATCATGAAATGCTTTCATACATAATAATAATAATTATTGGAATAATAATTAATTGATAGTGAAGTTTGAACAATTACTTCCAACATAAATAACCGAAGATGTTCCCATGTTGCTGCTGATCAGAAACGTTAGATATTTCTTGAAGAATTAATTCCACAATGTTATCTGATATTTTAATTTGTTTGGAAGAAGATGGACAATTCTAGGGAAGCGTAGAAGGGCCAATATTATTTCATTTTTATTTTTTGCTTGAATTCCTTAATTAAAAATAAAAATAAGTTTTCCGTAGCAATTGTTTCAAGAAACATTTTGCTACGAACACCTTAATATGATAACTGTCAGTTTGAGAAATGGAAATGTTTGATACATTTTCAACAATGAAACTCAATTTTTTCTGAACTATGTTTCTCACTAACAATATTTTTTTCTATGAGTACATGTGTCTCTCTTATTTTAGAACAATTCGAAAAATAGACTCACCTCGTATAACTTGATAATAATTCATTTCCGCATTACCGAAAGATCCACCTCAAAGGGAAAATGGGAGAAAATTGAATATTGTTGAAAAGTTTCAGCTGCCCCTGTCCTCCAGAAGCGGTTTGGAGGTCACAATGAGAAATGTTTAGCTCGTGTTCATCCCATAAAAGTTTCGGGTTCTAGAAGAAATATATAAATTACACACAGCTCACTTATACCCTAATATTCTCACACAAAATTGAATACTCTCATAAAGATACTTCGATGAAATCTGAGAAATTTTTTTGGAAAAAAAATACTAAATGGGGCCACTGCAATTAACCATTTCCTGCACTATTTATGATGTTTTTTGAAATACAATTCATCATTTTGAAATCGAATGAAGGTTTCTGAAATCAAATTTGATAATCCTGAAAGTGGTTTCTGAAATCAAACTGACTTTCTTTGAAATTGAACTTATACTTATGGAATTGATGCTTTCCGAAATTCAACTCACTATTTTGAAATACAATTGATACTTTCCAAAATCTAAGTGAATATTCTGAAATTCAATTGACACTTCCTGAAATTCAAAAGGAAAAAGTATAGTTACTAAGAAAATTATTTTTTTTTTCAAATTCAACACCTCTTTATCTATAATTGAAGCATATTCGTATAATAAGTTAGTTGTGTCTATTTTTGGTACAGGAATCAGCTGTCCTTCCATACCCCGTTTGAACTAGCAAGTGATATAATATGTTCAAGCTCTTTGATGTACAGGGTGGACAAAATTTAGAGTTTCACGGGTTATCTCCATAACAATAGGAAAAGACCTATATCGATGTCACCGGCTCGATTATTGTTCTTCATTATAGGAGGAACATTAAAAAAAACAATCATATAGCATATGATAGATAGAATATTTTGGCATCATTGAATTTTTTGTACAGTGTGGCATTATCAGAAAGTCAGTTTTTTTCATGGCATATGGTATATTATTTCGGCGCAGGTACATAGAGTCAAGCCTTCAAACTTCCAATATACAGAGTGATCCTTGATATGCGAATATTCATAAGAATTCATCTACACAGATCAATGAAAATTTTTCGTTACGAAAATAGGGATATTGAAGTTTGAGGTGAAAAGTAAAATTAATTTTATTATTTCCGACAGCGCTGAACAACAGGAAATTACTTGTCAGATGTACCTACTACTATATACTAGTATAATGCAAGTGACATATTCCAGGCCAATACGCTATGAATTCTTTAACAATTTCATTGATTTCCTCAGACAATTTCTTACTTTTCTTTCGACAACACGAAAGGAAATCCTATAATGTTCGGAGAACATCGTAGAAGGAATTTATTGGAATTTTTCTTGAAAGTTTGGAGGTCGTAAGCATCAGGAAAGACTTCACTAGGTGAAGAACCCTGTTCTATTGGTGAATGATAAATGGTAGATCAATGTTCGGCAGGTCTCGCGCCTGACAATGTAGAAGTGACAAGTTTGAGCTTGTGAATGATAATAGACGAGATTTCAGAGAGAACAATGAATTCGTGAGTGTATAATCGACTAGGCGAATAGCTCTCTCTTAGAATCTAAAAGCTTCAGGGTATATCTGGGAGCTGAACTCCAAAATTGTGAACAGTACTCCAGAACAGGTCGAATTTGAGCTTTGTAGATCGTGACCAAAGCTGGGATGTGAAGTATCTTTTCGCACGGAACAGGAAGCCGAGTTTTTGTCAAGCAGTTCCCGCAAGAGAGCACTGTTGGTGGTGATACCGAGCATGGAGATTCAAGGGAACGGTGGTACCTGACTTCATCATATTGGGCTTTGTATGATTTGCCTTCCTGGTGTTGATACAAGCTTGAGTTCATGTTGCATTGAACTTTATTGGATTTCCAGATCTCCATTTCTAAATTTTCCCCAGGTCATCAATTAAAGTTCCAATTTCATTTGAAATTTAATTTTTGGTTCTCGATTTCATACATAGAAAACTTCTACTCGACTGTATAAGATATCATCATCAATCTCCCCATATTCAGATTCATCTGAAAACACTCCAAAACTGAAACAAATCCTTAATATCGAATTGGACTTTTCGTAATTCCAACATGAGATTGAATTTATTGATTCCTACCTCTTCAATCTAATAAGTTAGCTACTGTATCTTCATGAAGTTTGTTGTGAGAAATCCATGATTCCAGAGATCATAATACCTCTAGTTGAGAGAGAACGGACAATTTAATGACTTAGTTTCTTATTCCTAGTGAAGTGAAGACTTCCAAATAGTTGGATTATAGTAGCTCCACATACACGGTGGATTGAGGTGACAACTCGATTGTTTCGTATTTCTGCAAAAAAATACAGTCTACTGATTCTCCTTTTCCAGTGACCATGGTTTCATATTCTTAGTGTCAGTGCACGTAGTTGTTTCACAAGTGAAGACTTCCAAATGGTTGAATTATAGCAGCTCCACATAGACGGTGGATTGAGGTGACAGCTCGATTGTTTTGTATTTCTGCAAGAAAATACAGTCTACTGATTCTCCTTTTCCAGTGACCACAGTTCAAGATGATGGCAGAATCAAACAATTAAGAGTGATAGGCCACATGTGAGAAGTGAGCATACAACTGGCTGCGCAAAGTTTCGGAAATCTTTTTTTATTAATTGGGAATGTGATGAATCCTCATCGTATCTCCCTTGTTTCAGATACCTACTGTCAGTGCACCTAGTGGTTCAAAGAGTACAACTTTTCCAAATGGTTGAATTTATGTGGTGAACAAATTATCGGTGAGGTGAGTAACATCCGACAGCTCGGTGGTTTTGTAGTTCTAAAAGGTTTTTTGTTCACTTCTTCCAGTTACCATGGTTCAAGATGATGAGAGAATGAAACGATTAAGAGTGATAGATCACATTGTGAGAGGTGAGCATATAATCATCGGTGGGTTATATTCAATTGATCGGATATTTTGTACTTCTGAAATGTTTTATCAATGCTCCATTCTACTGATTATTTTCGTCCAGGGACCATGTTTCAAGATGATGGCAGAATCAAACAATTAAGACTGATCGGTCACATTGTGAGATGTGAGCATATTACTAATTGTGTACAATTTTGGAAATCTTATTCCGCAATTGGAAAATTTGATGAATTACAGCAGCACCATATATCGGTTGGTTTGTTTTTTGTTCCAGCCTACCAATTTTTCTTCTCATCCAGTGTCCATTGTTCAAGATGGTGGCAGAATGAATCGATTAGATAATCACGCTCACATGTGAGTTCAGCAGTTTATGAAATCTTAGCTTGTACGCGTAGTGTTTGCCTGTGTAGACTTTTCCAAATGGTTGATAGGTTTTATTAGCTGAGAGAAGAATAATTGGTGAGTTGAGTTACATCCTTGTTCCAGTCTACCAATTCTCCTATTGACACTAGTTGTCAACACTTTTATCCGATAATAATCGTTTTTTCTTTCAATAGCTCAATATAAGTAGTGGAAAAATTATCAGTGAGGTGAGTGATATAGGATAGCCAGGTAGTTTTGTATTTCTCATTCCCATTTCCACAATTTCGGAATCTTGTTCCGAAAATCCAGAATTCAATGAAATTTCATGTTTTTTCAGGTTTTTCTGTTTGTTTTAGATAAGTACTGCAAATTTTTGGATTGAAGAAGTTCTGTTGAATTATCGGTATGTGCGCTACTACGGACTAGAATAGTTGACTAGATCGATTGTTTTGCATTTCTGAAATAATTTTATTTTTCATCGCTTACATTGTAAGAGGTGGGTATATTATTTTAGGTATGCAAGATTTTGAAAATCTTGCTCCGAAAATGCGGTCCAATGAAATTTCACCGTGTGAAGACTTTTCCAAACGTTGGTGAAGAGGTAGCTAAGGTGAGTTGTAGCTTGTCATAGATTATTGTTGGGCTTCCGCACCCTCACTATCACTGCGACCTAGAAGATCTAATGTGAATACCCTAATCTGTTCTTTTCATTCGAGTCCTAGACTTCTAGAAATCTAAGATTTTCCTGGCGGCTGTTTTTACCACTTCTGCAAGCGCCAGGTTTCAGTTTCAGCTATACCCATCTTTTTGAGTTGATACCTCAAAGGGCAATGTGCTGTGAGAAAGCTTGGCATGATCTTTAGCTCAGGTTAGCTAAGGTTGAGCAGCTGTTGTTCGATTAGGTTGTTATAAACTTTTTCGCTTGTCTGTTTTGATCTCAGCTGTTAAGTGGCATGTGATTCCACAAAACGGTTTGGGAATAAAGGATGCTGTCGTTCTATTCCTTCATGCCGTGGCAACCACATAATTTTGATTCAGTTCGAACGGAGGCAGAGTTGCCTTATCAGAAGCCTAACGAAAAATCGGAGAGAAAACGAATGAATTCTGACTACTTCAGGAAATGCGGCAATAGGCAAATGCGATGAATTGCTCTCTTCCCAGGTGATTCTTGAAGCGAACACCCTCGATGAGGGCTTTAAGAGCCGCTTGGCTGTCCGAACCATAGACTTATTATCCTGAGGATTATCCTCAGGATAATAAGTCTATGGTCCGAACATATATAAATCCTTGCACCACTCAGGCCTCTGTTCAGGCATTTTTGAGCGCAGTGATTTGTGGCGTGGGACAAGCTGTAGCTGGGACCATAGACACCGATACCTACCCCTTCTTCCATCTTCGAACCATTAGTGCAACGAACAAAAGACTCTCTGACGGGACGTGACCCACCAGAGCCGAACGTTTGGCTGCTTTCTATGGCCACTTCAAAGTTCCACACAAAGTTAAGCTTTGCCGACATTCGGTCAGATGGAATGTTCACTGAGCCCATTTTTATTTCATGCAGGATGGTCATATGACCAGTGGTATTACCAGACCTAGTTTATTCTATATGCACTTACTGCTGCATTCTTTTTGACAGGAGCATGCAAGGGAAGCAGATCTAGCATTGCTTCCAGAGCTGCAGTGCGTGAGAATCCAATGTACGCTAGTCTTTGGACTTTTTGCAGCTTCTTCGGCGCTATTTTTTCTGTTAGTTTGGTCCACCACACCAGGGAGGCATAAGTGACCATGGGTACAACTACCGTAATATTTGAAAATCAGATCAATTTACGGTTTAGATCCCAGGTTTGACCAAACATCTTCCGGCAAATGTAGAAAGGGCAAATTGCCCTATTGATGATTTTGGTCAAGTGTTTATTTTGGGGTTTGGCTTTTTTATCTAGGATCACACCTAGTTATTTGACTTCGTCCGAGAAGTTGATCGTTATTCCGTCCATCGTGGGAGCTTCTAGGATAGCTTCCTTCTTTTGGTGGAAGGAACAATGACTGTTCTGCTGGGTCCAATTCTCCTGCAAGCACGCCAGTCTTTCAGGCTGTTGAGTGCAATTTACATCAGGCTTGATACTAAATGCCTAAACCCTTCCGTGTTGTGGCAAGTTTTAATGAGTCGTAGGATGTGTTGTTGAATGCTCCTTCAATGACGATAGAAGCACAGGAGACTATGTAGGGCCGTTTCTGTAGATTTTTTTTATTTTTTTGGCAATCGGACATTGTCCATACAGCCACAAGTAGATTGCCTAGTAGATTTGCCTGTTTGATATGCAAATTGATTATTGCAAACGTGTAATTAGACAAAATTTTGCTTCGGATGTGTTGGTCCGGTGGTTTTTCCATAGTTTTCTCGAGAAACGAGGTTAGGTTTGTAGGTCTGTAGGATTTGGACGTCTCCCTACCTCCCTACATTAACCTCCCTCCACTTTTGTGGAATGTGTCGCAACTAGTAGCTGGCCAGACACAGAACACAGAAAGTATCTCATCGATACCCTCTGTTGTAAGGTGTACGGTAGGATACTGATAAGGCGAGTTATATCCGATAGCATCATCTCAGTTGTTTTGATAATTCTGGTCGCAGATTAATGATTGCTCATCATATTGTAGCAGGTGAGCTTATCATAAGTCGTGCACAGTTATACAAATCTTGTTTCGCAAATGCGAAGTTGAATTTTAATCCCTTTCTTCTTTGTTTCAGATATCCGTTCACATAGTGGCTTCTGGAGTTCTCCATATTATTGGAGTGTAAAGTAGATCCCTACAGGCGGTTAATTTCGAACGCCTTGTATATGATTACATTTCTCAAATTTACAGTATTAAGTTAGCATTCGGAGACTGTCTCCGAATAGAACTTTAACTTTGAGAAATGATATCCATTCTTGTTCAGCATTCCATATACCGGGAATTGGAATTCAAGATAATATACACGGTGATTTATTAGTATTTGGAAATAATTCAACAGTAGAATGCTGACTTCACATTATGAAGATTTAATCCAAAACACCTAAATAAGATGTAGCTGCTTACTGAGTTAAAGGATGACTTTACCGTTATGAGGAAAGAGTAATTGTGCTAAAATTTCTGTCATACGCCTCTTGTAGTAGCAAGAAACGTTTGTTCAACATAATTTAGTAGTGTGTACAGTGTCTACACTTTCTGACAAATATGAATAAATGAATACGATTTTAAATTTTTAAGCAAACACCCTGTAACTCAGTAATCAGTTACATTTTATTGAGGTGTTTTGGGTTGAATCTTCCTGATTTGAAGTCAGCATTCTGCTACTGTTGAATTATTTCCAATTAGTAATGGATCACCCTGTATAAGGTGTTCCATTGAAAAAATATGACTTTGATATGATGTGACCTCAAGAAACACCGGTTATATTACCGAATAATTTTTAAATGTGAAAATTGAATATAACTTTTATATGATTTATTTTTCGTATCCCTTGAGGCAACAGAGGTATTAAACTCAGAAGTTGATCATCCTGTAGATAGGATTTCAATAAATGTCAAACTTTAATAAGTTTTTAACCAATACGATTTATCTTCAGTTTATCTATCTCTACCGGCTGACCAAAACATACAACAGCTTCATCATTACTGCATTTCGAATTTTCCATTTCACCTACTTCAGCTCATCACATATGATTCGGCAGTTCTATCACAGCTGAATTTCAAATACTCCATGTAATTTTGTGACGAAATTCAATTGAATTCTTCAATCAATATTACAAGTATGAATATTTTTGTTGAAATTTTGTAGAAACAAAGTTCTCTTTTGATGAGGCCTGGGGTCGAGTCAATTTGATCTCGGCGATGAAACTTGTGATGAGAAACTGTGCTGTAATAGGCATAAGCTGCATTGTCGATGTAAGTTATAAATGTTTCAAAATATCGTGATGAAACAAAGTTCTTTTTTTTCTGATGACGCCTAAGAAAGCCTCTATCAAATCACGTTGACAAAAAGTGTGATGAAACACTGTTCTATATCAATAGAGGTTATATTTTATACACAAGTTGCATATGTTTTGGACTTCGTGATGGAACAAGGTTATTTCAATAATCTATCTTGTGATAGAGCTCAGACATGTATAGTCAACTGGGATTCATTCAACCTGGAGTACCTACTTACCTGCATACTTACTTGTATACAAAAACACAGTCCCGAACTAGCCGGTGTCTAACGAGCAACAGCCGATGATTTAAACACTCGCGCGCGAATTATTGGAGTTCAACACATGCGGGTCATGTGAAATCAAAACTTGTATTAGTGACGCCAGCTGTCTGTGGTTATCGGAAACTAGAAGAGATAGGGGAAAATGATGGTGTAATAAACTCAGGACCGTATTTGAAATTATGAAGTTAATGATGGCGAATCTTGGAATGGACAAATATCGATGATGATATATGAAGCGCACTGAAAGTTTTAATTTCAACAGTTTTGTTATAACTTCAATATTATGAAAATTACTCGAAACCAAAACACGGAATTCTAACAGTCATTTTGTGAGACACTGAATCACGCAACTTTTCCCAATTTAATCAAATCTGTATCTATCGTAATTTCCGATATTCGCATTCTGGTCCTCCTCATCTTGAACACAATGTAAGTCTTTTAGAACAATTACTCCAAGGATTTTTTCCCACATGGTAAAGAGCATTGCCTCAGCTTGCCTCACACGTTAAAGATTGGAAACCAACATTTTCGCTCGTAAGTCATTCAGTTCGGCTATGGCTTGCCTCTTCCGCGTACGATCTCAAGACGACTCTTCATATAGGGATTTTTTTTTTTTATCTGTGGATGCAGCAAAATCCTAAGATTTACCTAGTGAATGATAGTAAAATTCGGAACCTCACGACACCAAAACTGAATCATTCTGTAAGAATTCAGCGTTCGTGTTTTCATTGGACATTGAATTAATTACTTAAAGTAGTTAGCAGTAAACATAAAACGTTACGAATATTTATATTCATCTATTTCAGAAATTTCAAAATTGAAAGTAACAACACCGTTTCATATTTGTATATGAATGATGAATTCATTTGCATTTGCTGCTTTGTTTTCAATACGTTTCCAAATTGTGTTCAAACTTGACAGGAGTGTTGGATTCAAGAAATGGACAATTTTTCAACATTTTATGATCTCCTATCACTTGAGATTCCAAATGAAACACCCTGTTTGTATAGTTTCGCTTTTTTTGGATCCTTTTTGAAATTATGAGTACGATCGCATAGTTTTGAGACAAAAAAATTGGTACATCTGATTTTTCAGAAACTATTTTATTTCTGCTGAACTATTGAAGAGTTTTCCAACACACCTACCGAGTTTGAATCTCATACACATTTTGGCCCATCCAGATTATCATAGAATAAGCTTGTACTTGCATAGGAAAAACCGCATTTCAAATTTACGCCAGTGGTTTCATCACAAAATTCAAAAGAGGAACTATTATGTCATGACCTTATGAATATGGTAAGTAAGTATACACTATTCAGTGCAGAAGTTATGTGTTCATCAAAATGACTTTCTTTGAAAAGTTGTCAATTCCATCATATATGCTAAGAAGAATGAGAAGAATTTTCACAATTCAGAAATTTCTAGCAATAACGTCATCATGACCCTTTGGGGACTTTTTTGGTAACTTCGTACTAACTGCTGATGAAAATTCCATAGAATCTATAGTAGTCCATAAGAATTTGTATAATATCAATAGAACAAAGAACTGAATCGAAATTAGTCATTTTCATTATCATGGAATGTATTTACGAGACTTGATCTATAATTTGCCGTTCAATGTGATAGTTTTTACTCCTCTTACTTTTATTATAAAACATGTCAGCAATGCAATCATAACTTATGATCACACACTAGCATTTTTCTGATGAAAATTCGGAAATATCAAATTTTAAATTAGTTTTCTTCTTTTCAGTGACCACAAATTGATAATGGTGTTCTAGACCTATGTAGCCTAGTACTCTTGATAAGACGCCAGTACTAATGTGACATTTCATCTCCTTTTTGTTTAAAACAAAAATACCAGAGGGAGATAGTTTATGAAGAAATATACAGGGTGTCCTATTTAAATATCAAAAGTTGGGGTTGCATTGTTGAAAATAAAATTCTGTCGAATTTTTTCATCAGAAAATGACAATTCGGTCCACTTACTACCCATCAAATTTCAAAATCCGACGTCAAATATTTCAGCTCAAAAGTTTCAGCACTGGCCGTTTTTGTGCAATCCTCTGTGAATATTTTTCTCCATTTCTGGTGGCGGGTGTTTAATTATGGGATATACATATTTATCTAGTGAATTCCCTCAAACAGAAATTTGACTATGGGCTCATTCTAGAAACTAAAATGTTTGAACGCCCATGGACCAATGAACTGAACTTGAATAAAAGCTAGAAAAAAATTAGGAAATGATTTTATTCAGTATTAACAAATCAACAAGAATCGAAAAATTGCATTGCACAAGTAATATATTTCGAAATTGTGAAGAATGCATTAGATGATGAAAATACAAAACATTTATCAAACCGATAATTACTACTGGAATTTATTTTTTATGACATTCAACATAAGAAAATATCCAGTGTACGAAGCAAGAAGACATATCAAAAATCATTTCCCTAACAATATGTTAGGAATTTGATAAATTCATCAATGCATTTAGATGATTATTCAATTTGGATTGAATTATATTGAATAGATATTTAGAGTAACCAAGTTTGAAGAATCAACAATGATAACTGTTGACAACTATTTGATACTACTACTTTGATACAAGGTGTTTACTGAGTACGTACAATGAATTCAACAAATGATATTCGAGTGACTAAGTTCCTATAAACATACGTCCTGTCATGCTTCGTTTTGAAGATACAAGGTGTTGAACTTTTTAAGAAGAAAAATATTATTCGTCAATATTCTGATTATCCTTCACCCAATTGTTTGTTGATTGTTGACAAAAAATATACGCCACTGATTTTTTTTTGTGATTTTTACGTATTTTCTCGAATTAAGGATCTAAAAATACAACTTTTTTGTTTCGTTTACTCTTTTCGTGAATTGTATATTGAGCAATTGTAAATGCAATGGGGTGGATTTCATTTTTTTTAAACTAAGCAAGACACGAGAAATTCAGAGAAAAAGATTGTATTTTTAGATGCCTAATCCGAGAAAAAAGATGAAAAATTAGAAAAATGTCAGTGGCGTATATTTTTTTGGGAAAAATATCCGTTAAGGTGCCGCTCGGGACGCCACTGGAGTTGATGAAGTTAATCAAATTGAACAGAATTTCTTCGACACGGCAAATATTTCCAAATTACAACAAAATTGAGACAAGGGTATTTTTCAAAAATTTAATACCTTGTATTTGAAGACGAAGCAAGTTAGGACACGAATATAGGATTGTTTTCATCCAAATCACTCAAAAAATCGGCTCGTCAATTTATTGTACATATTCAATTTACACACTGTATGTTCCTTAAAAATTTCAATTTCATCTCGAATCGTTAATACAATTGTGCATACTTTTGAAAACCCATATTTTGAATATGTGAAAAATATATATATATATATATTTTTTTGTTATAAGAAAGCTTCCTTTCACCAACATCTATCTGACAGTAAGGGGGCATTATAACATTTCAAAAATTCAAGAGTTTTTTGGATATTGAAACAAATGAAAACATATGATCTAATTTAATATCTTTGGTTCAGTATTATCCATTCAAGGATTTATATGAATTCAACAATTGTATTACTGAATACATAAATGTCTGTAAAACTTTTATAACTAAGGTTATGCTGCCTCAAATCTCAAATGAATTAGGACGTCAAATTTTTATCGTTCAAAAGAACTAGCAAAAATCTTTGAAATTTGTAGCTGAACATATCATTTATTATAGTGAATTGTACAATTCACATCTAGTTAAATGAGAAGAGATTTAATTGAATTTTGAATAATCGAATTTACACTATCTGTGAACCCTTAAATTTCTGAAGTGCAAACAGCCATTGAAAATAATTCATTGACACAATGGCGCAATCCTACTAATATATAATCTTATTTACATTGATTGACACATTGATTCAAATCAAGTTAGACATGAAGATGATAAAAAGTGCAATTAGTATATTTTCAGAGATCTACAATTTTCGTTAACATTGTTACAGGGATGAATTAATACATATTTGAGTCAATTAGAGGTGTGCAAATGCATGAAAATACAATAATTGAAGACCTAAACGTTGATGACGGAAAGGGAGTGGATTGCATCTTCACATTCAATTGAGAAAATCGAAATTCAATGAACTGTTTCTCGAAATCATCGACGATATCCTCAATCTACATAGAACAAGCTTTCAAAGTTCCAAGTAAACAAAAAAGAGGAAATATCAGTCGCAGAGATAATTGCTATAACTATGTTTAAAATAAATAAATTTCTTCTGTACACCTAGTTAGACGTCGAAAGAAAATTATAAATATATTAAAATATCTTTTGGGGTACATATAGGCTCCTAAAAACAAAACACATGTTCAAACATTACAGATAATAATAGGTTGTGAGCGCTTTTTACAATTTTTAATAAGGTTATTATGTTTGTTGATGAATGAGTACATGTTTGGCTGAAACTGGAGAAAATAATTTAAAATAGAGGAAAGCTGGAATTCTTTACATATCGTCGGCTATTGCATCTTCAAGTTGATGTTTTGTATTATTTGTAGGCGCTCTTGAAGGCACGTAGCCCTTTTCATAACCTGTTTCTTCATCATTGTTTTGTTGACGGAATCCATAGTGGATACAAGGCTGATTAATGAAATTATGACAATAGGAGTCATAAGATAAAACTCATTTCTGATGGAAGTTTGATACTTTCTCAATAAATTTTGGATTCATGATATTGTGAATAAGATATTTTCTTCTTCAAAAAAAAAAACATGTGGTCTTTTGAATTTGGAAATATATAATAACTGAATACTGATATCTGATAGGAAGACAAGAACATGAACCAAATATGTTCATGGTCTTACTCTTCACAATTTTAGTTCCACAAATTCAGAATATTCATTTTCTCTTCTCGAATTTGTAAATTGTACTTGAACTGGACTTAAAACTGGAGTTCAAATATGGATATTTAAGAAAAATCAGAATACAAAAGGGGGTAAAGGAGTGGAAAGAGTAATAACTTAGACAATTCGAGCTGATCATTGCGTCCTTCATGAAGATTCAAGTTTTCTCTTCTGAATTATGAATTAGTTCTTCACCTTTTCATTTAAATTTGACGCCTCCTTAGGCTCAACAGTTCTGATTCCCTATACAGATGCGGTTAATTTTCGAGTCTCTTGTGTTTTTTTCAGCTTACCAACAACCAAGCTTATTTCCGAATGATTGAAACAGGGGTTTCATTTTCAAGCGCATAGGTGTACCAGGCCTCAATTCGCTATGAAGTAAAAATTCTAACTACCTTATTTACCGATCGGTTGCAGATGGGACACCTCTTGATGGTGTGCAAAGTGCGTTTGGCGCACCTGTAGCAACAGCACTGGTGCGCCATGTTGCTATGCAAAAATATGCTGTCCTTGGGTGCGCTGTTGCAGAAAATACATAACTCCGAGCTGTCAGCACTCGATTTTTCGGTGGTGGTCGAACTGAACGAACTGGCACTGACCTCTGAGCCCAGATCGGATGTTTGGCTCAGAGCCAGCGTTTTCGGACGCTGTGGCTTCGATTTTTTGACGACTTCGAAGTCCGATAGACTACTCTCGGAGGCATCCCTCTTGCGTTTCGAGGTCGGTTTAGGTTCGGGTTCTGTCGACTTTGACGATTCTAAGCCGTCTACTTCAATTGATGAGACCGCTTTTGCCGATGTTCCTTCGAAATCATTTTGACAATAACAAATTTGAACGAACAATATGAGTGATACTATTATTGAAAGGAATGAATAAAGTTTTCACTTGTTACCATGAAATCTATACAGTGATGGGCGAAAGTGTGGAACCAAGTATCTCGATAACCGTTTATAGGATTTTTTTGAATTTTGTACAGGATGATATCAAAATATGGAAAATTCGAAAATGATATCGCCAATGTTTCCACGTTTTGAGTTCTTCCGAAATTCTTGTCAACTTCATCATTTTAAATGACACACCCTGTAAATTTCTATGAAATTTGAAAAATAATCTTCTAGGGATTCAGAAATATCACGAAAACTGAAACAAATGAAGTAACCAAATAATCAAAATTAACTAAAACTGATTATTCTCCTCGTTCGAAATTCTCATCACCGATATTTGACAAATTCCATTTGAAAACATAGAATACGATATTTTCAAATTCAAGGAAAAAATAGGTACTTGCATATGAAACAATAGTAACCAAAGTGGTAACCAAAATTAAATCAATACGAAATAGTGAAATATAACAGGGTAAGGCTTGTGGTAATTTTATCGAATGTTCAAACTGAGCCCGTTCACATCTTGACCGTAGGCTAGTCCGTTAGTAAATTCGCTAGTGACATTGGCAATTACTGGTTGAATTCTTTGTATTCTTTGTATTTCTTCGGATATTCTTCTAGCTAGTTCCAGCACACTATTTGGTCGTTTGAAATAAATTTCGGACTCCAAATAACCCCATAGAAAATAGTCCTGTGGAGTTAAATCAGGGGAATGCGCAGATCATTCAATCGTATTTCTCTTTCTAATCCATCTATTATGAAATGTACTGTCCAAGTTATCTTGTAAAATGCGAACAATTTTTTCAGGTATCTCTGTTATTATTGAAAATAAAGAAAACGAATATATCAATGAATTCGCTAAGAGATTATCTTCCAAATTTCATGAAATTATACATTGGCGATAACATTTTCGAATATTTTGGAATCATCCTGTAATAAAATTCAAAAAATCCAACAAACGGTTCACTTGGTTCCACGCTTTCACACGTTCACTGTATATGAAATCTTATATGTGCAGCGGGGAGCACAACTCCTTGGGACCAGAGTGGACAGAGAAGTAAAACGAGAACTGAAATGAGTACTCTAATATAATCGATTACCTACTGATTGAAATCGTTTTGGTAGTGAAAGAGTGATGAGCTACGAGTAATATTCATGGTAATTATATGGGTCTTCCACTCTAAATAGTCTAAATTGAGAATCACGAAAGATATTATTGACATTCAAATCAGCCTTCTGCGTTTCCGATTTAAGTTGGCAACGATGGTCGATGCCAGATCGAATTTTAGACAATATTGATATGAACCATGGTTTAGATAGACTGGTGTTCCAACTCCCCATCTACAGCAACTAGAATGATTTTAAGATTTCTGCCTACTTGATTATGTCGAATTCTAATATCTTACTAAGGCTTCTTAAGATCGAAACAAGACGGCGTCACCCCTGCTGATCTCGATGGTTATCTTGGAAACTCTGGAAAACACGATTTGAATTCGAAATTCAACATGAATACAAAAATTGAACCGTAACTATCCATCGCTAACAAATATCCGTCATTATCAGTAAAAGCGAAATTGACTTTACATGATCGATGATCGAATCGCCATCTATATTCAAGCTGTGCGGCCTTAGTAAGGTTGTTTGACAGGTCTTCATGTTTAAGAAAGAAACAATTGAAGAGTTGGTTCACCATCCTCCACCTTGATGTGAACAGGTGATCGATGCTAATTATTTATTTTTCGAACTTTCAAGAAAACCTGTCCGAATTTATTGATGAATTATTCAGAATTTTAATTAGGAAGCTGAAAGCATTAATGATTGCATCATCGATACAATATTTCGAAAATGAATGCGATAATGAAGGTTCATTACTTCCGAGAGAAGTAATTGAATTGTGATATTTTTAGTCCTTGTCGATTATGATAATTGCTTGAAATGGTTCCATGATGATATATCAATTGTCAATATGTCATGATTAATCTCAGGATTATTTTTTCCGTAGAGAATAGCTGCTGCATCAGGTGTCAGTTGAGCTGTTTTAATTTCAGAAGAAAGAATAACAACAAAATCCGCTCACGATGATGACTTTGTGATTCATAAGGAACCGATAATGAAACAAACCAATATCAAGACATTTATGTTTATCTACAATTAAAATGAGAAATTGTAGCCAAGAAATGTAAAAGAACAGTGGGTATTTTCATTTCAAACTACTGGTTGTTAGGTAATACACCTGTTTTCAGTTCAGTTCAAGTTCAGCAAATACGATACACGGCGAGGACTGATTGAACTACCTCATATTGTGTTTAGAAGCTCCACGTAGGTTGGTCCGATTGTCCGATAGAATTTGCTGTCGTTGTCCTCGCCTGGCGACCATCCTCTTGAAGACCATTATAGCTGAATCTGCAGTGAGCCTATGGGCTAGGTGTGTTGCTCTTGTTGTCAAACATGTGAAAATAGCACCTCAACGTTTAACTTTACCATTTCCAACTGTTTCTAGAAATAGGCATAAATCATCGATACCAGTGAAGGTGGAACGTCTCACGTTTGGTGTCAATCTCGATTCCGGTTATTGTCCCATGGTTTCGATATCTCCAACCGGCATGCTTCGTTAAATACCAGTTCCACTTCTTGATGTGAGTATTTTTCGTGAATATCTTTGAGAAATAGGAACGTGAACCTATTTTTGTTCGGCAAAATCGCTGGTCGCCTGACTGACTCATTGATTGAGCTGGCTCGATCAGACTCGTATCTTTTTCGAATGTCATCATTTTTGTCAGTTCTTTGGAATTCGTCGACTACTTCACCAGTTCAAACGCACCTTTTTTCGTCGTATCGTTAACTTTGGAAATTATTCTGAAGCTTCTAAACTGAGCAAAGGAACAAGTAGCGACAAAAGTCATCACCTGTATTTGATAGACATTGGGTGTTTTGTTGGGATTTTCTCTCCATAGAAGCATTGAGCATGGTGGTCTTCACGTCTGATTTTTACTTGATGAAATATTTCTCGCACGTCACTAGTGAAAAAAATTTCAGTAAGACTGATACAAAGGGCTCTAATAGTCGAGTCCAGGAAAAAGATTGTTAATGAGGCTTGTACTACATGATTTGGATGCTGCATCAAAGACTAGGCGTATCTTTTCAGGTTTATTGGGGTTGAAGACTCCGAAGTGCGGTAAATGTTCTTGGGCGTTATTGTTCTACTTCTTCAATCGGTAATTTTCGTATATACCCTCTTTTAACGTATTTCTGAATATTTTCATAGTATTTTTGCCTAAAATGTTAGTATGTTGTCATTTGATTTTCAACATGCTGCAGTCGTAATAATGCAGCTCCTTTATGGTTTGGTAGGGAAATATCATCTTATTTCTATAAGATTCCGATTTCATATCTATTGTCACTGATAAGTTTTGCCGTTTTATCCATTATCAAGGCAGTTTCGGAATTTTTGTCTTTCTTGGATTTAATGGATTCTGCAACTCCAAAGACGACAACGGTGAAGGAGTTTTCAACTAGTCGATGAAGATAATAGCCTGACTCGCCATTTTCACAGATATGAAGTAAGTAAATATGTTCCTGTGAATCTGATTCGATTCTTCCATGGAGTAACCAACCAGTGACGTTTTCGTCGCCATTGGAATATTCTTGGGACTATGGGCTATATTTCTGACAACAGTGAGATTAATTCTGTCTTGTCCAATGAGAATCATTGGTGGCTTCCAGTCATTTCAACAAATTCCTTGTGAGGGTACTGATAAGTTTTTCACTGAATGAAAATTCTTCATTGCATGAATGTTGGTTCCATCATATTTTCCAGAAATGTCTGTCAGACATTTTGAATCTTCATGGTTGGAGACAATGTCGTTCGTCCTAAGTACACCAAGACTATGTCTGGTTTCTCTGATTTGAAGTCCAGCTATTGAGGCATCAACACTGTTGAAGCCTCATCGCAAATAGCTACTCTCTGAATCATACAACCATTAGAACCATACGAATAAACGTTCACCATTCTCAACAGTATATTATTTGAGCCATGACCAGTCGTGAGAAGATTCTCATTTCTGTTAGTATTTGGAATTTCGGTCTCTTGTCTTCTGTCTGATGGCGATATCTGGATTTCATCTTTGGGCAGTCATTTATGATGTGGTCTTCTGCATTTATTCATTCCACAGGATTTTTTCAGTAGACACTTTCAGGTCTGATGATTGTTTTTCAGACAAGAAAAACATGATTTAGTCTTGGTCTCATGTTTCCATCTTGAAATTTGGAACTCCTACAATCCAAGATTTTGTGTCCTGTTTTTTGGCAGTATTGGCAGAATTCTTCATCTTTAGAAGAGCTTAGTACAAATTTTCGATTTATCATTTGTCTTGACAGAAAAAGTGAACTGGTAGGATTTCTTGAAGGTTTGACAAAAGAGACTGCATCTGCTATTATAGATAACCATTCTGAAAAATTCTCTAAGTTTCTGAATCCTTAATTACATATATTTTCTTTTCCCAGCGAAGTTTCAAGGTATTTGGTAGTTTTTGAACAATGTCTCTCAAGAGTTGTTGATTCTCTAAATGTGCCTCCAAATGTGTCCTGTAAATCAAAGACTTAATGGTAGAGACGAGACCGTTTACGTGATTAGATATATTGATCAGTCCTTCCATGTCATATTCTCGAACAACAAGCGAATTTTTTGTTTTTTTAAAGGGTGTCTATGTCCGAATCGCAAATCCAGACATGTGATTTTATCATGGATTCTTCATTTGAATATTCACGAAGTGATGAAATTCTTCTCAAGTGATATAAATGTTGGCCATTCTTCAGGTCTACCATCGGGAAACAGAAAATCTTTTTTCTATAGTATTTGTAGAAGCAACTCTATTCAGAACATCAGAGTTGAGCAGTATCTGATTTCTTCTACTTGCTGATTTCGATCAATAGAGTTTAACCATCTTTGGACATTTGACTTCACGGAAGAAGATGAGGGAAGGTTGACTGAATAGTTTTGCTCAATATCGATTGTACGATTTGATCTGTTACTTCCCATTTTTTTCTCTGCATTTTCCAATAGTTCTGCTTCATCACCCTGATGTTCCATCTCCAATATCATCAGTTGTTTCTCCAGCATTTCATTTTCTGTGGCATGTTTTGCTTCCTCATGTTTAAGTTCTGAACGAATTCTCTGAAGTTCCAAGATGTATTTCAAAAAAAATGTTTTCCTCCATCAGAACAGCAAGAAAATTTATAACGAATTTAATGAGTTTAGAAGAAGAAGTACAAGCAAATTTAATATAAAATGAATATAAAGGCCAACTTCTAAACACTCACATCTACTTCAGTGGATCTTGTAGAGCCAGAATCCATAATCCCTAATAAGCAATTTCAACTCAAAGCGATGGATTAAAGAATTGGCCAACTGTAAGGAACTGTTTGAAATGTCATTCATTGAAATGTAATTCAAGTTGATTAATCCTAATAGTTGACAAAAACCTACCAAGGAGGATACAAGTTCAATGAGACGCTTTGTTGGCTCTAGAGAAAGAGTACGATGTCTTACAAATCGCGAATATACATTTTTACGCGATTTTAATCGGTTATGTATCAATTGAAAAAAATAACAATATAATAAGAAGGAATATTGGCGACACAAGGCAACACTGACGATATTATAGAAATTTCAGTTTCAGTAAGAAAAGTATCACAAATGGTTATTGAAGATGTGTCACTCATTGTGCGTAATTGCATTGTTTTTTTTTCGAAGCTGTTGAGCAAATAAAATCAGTATATTAACATATAATAGCTGAAGTAGTTTAGTGATAGTTGTATGGTTATAGTAGTAGTAGGTAAGGATATATATATTGCGTATCGAATTAGATACGCAATTGGGTGTCATAATGACTTCATTACAGGCTCAATACAGAAAAAGGTACATTTTCCTACATCAGGAGATAGAGTAGTGATATATTTTCTTCACAGAAGGGAAACATTTCAAACTATTCACATATCACAATGTTTTTTGTTTGACATATTTAGAATTTTTCTTCCACTTCCAGTTATTTCGAAAATTTCCCGATTTTAAAATGGAATACCCTGTATATCATTACATTTTTGAATTCTACATAATTTTGTGAATCCAGGGATACCAAAAAGTTGATATTTCATCTGTCTGAACACACAATTTATAGTTCAATCTAGATGGTCACGAACCACTAAATGAAACCAAATGATAGAAATGATGGTACATTATTTCTATTATTATATATCTATATTTCTATAATATATATATATATATATATATATATATACACATATATACATATATATATATATACAGGGTGTCCTTAAAAGGTCTTTACAAAAAGCTACCACATATTCTTCAGACCAAAACAATTCGATACAAGCAAACTTACCTCAGTAAAAAGTTGCTTAGTTTGGGCGCTAGACGGCTCTGAAGTTGGAATTTTCAAATCGATTTTGATTCATAACTTTTGAACGGCTCATGAGATTTTTTTCAAATTTGGTACGTTGGCATAGACTCATCGGGCAATGAAACTCATATCATAATCATAATGAATATCATTCCATGGGCGTAGAACTTGATTTTTTCAGTAAATAAACATCTAAAACTCCTACGCCAATGGAAAAAAATTAGTTTCAATATGAAATCTAAATTATTCAACTCATTCACTACAAAAAAGGTACTCTTGACAAAAGTCGATTCCTCTCATGGTTTCGACAAAATTTTAATTTTAGTGATTTAGAGCATAATTAATAATAAAACGATTAACAGATATTTCATAAAAATTGTTCAAAATGTTCACCATTTTCACGTATACAAAGATTTATACGACGCAAAAAGTTGAGATGTACTCTTTGCATAGGTTATTTCTATTGAAAATAAGTAGCACTGGTTTTTTTTTCTGAAGACTATTATTATCTGCTCGAAAACAGTGATATTCACATTCTTGGTTTCCATAGTTTCATCTGTGTTGATTTGTCGAGTTTTATTGACGTTGATTGTTGATATCGGACTTTTCTGATTTATCATGGCAATACACACAATACACCAATGAAGAATACACCGATATGTTATTGGTATTCGGATATTGTCAAGGAAATGGTCGAGAGAGTGTGAGGGTGTATTCGGCAAGGTTTCCAAATCGTCGCGTACCAAGCCACCCAACCTTTGCTGCAGTTGAGAGACGTCTTCGGGAGACCGGTCATTTTGCTCCTAGAACTGGTGATTATGGAAGACAGCGTTATGTAAGGATTCCCGAAGTCGAAGTAGAAATTTTAGACCGTATTGAAGAAAATCCAGAATTGAGTACTAGACGGATAAGTAATGAACTAGAAGTTTCTAGGAATGCCGTTCATGAAGTACTAAGAGAACAATTATTATACCCATACCACAAGACGCCAGTTCAAGATTTATTAATCCATGATTCACAAAGTCGTCTGATGTTTTGTAGGTTCATTAATTTGCAAAGAGAAATGAATCTGAACTTTGGAAAGAATATTTTGTTCACTGATGAAGCCTGTTTCAGGAGAAGAGGAATAACTAATTTTCATAATGAACACGTTTATGCAATTGAAAATCCTCATTCCATTAAAATAAACCATTTTCAACACGAATTCAAAATCAACGTTTGGGCTGGAATAATAGGAAATTTTATAATTGGTCCTGTCATACTTCCACAAAGATTAACAGGAGACATGTATTTACAACATCTACGAAATACGTTGCCAAATTTGTTGGAAGATTTACCACTCCAACATCGGGTAGATATGTGGTTTATGCACGATGGAGCTCCACCACATTTTTCGGTGGATGTTAGGAATTTTTTAAACCAACAGTACCCAGACAGATGGATAGGTAGAGGTAATGATGCACCCGTGAATTGGCCACCACGTTCTCCAGACTTAACACCGATGGATTATTTTGTATGGGGTTATCTCAAGTCTACGGTTTACAAGACCCCTGTGAATACTGTAGAACAATTATGGCAACGTATCCAACAGGCGACGAATAATCTTACAGGCGATGAAGAAGTTATGCAAAGAGTACATTTCAACTTTTTGCGTCGTATAAATCTTTGTATACGTGAAAATGGTGAACATTTTGAACAATTTTTATGAAATATCTGTTAATCGTTTTATTATTAATTATGCTCTAAATCACTAAAATTAAAATTTTGTCGAAACCATGAGAGGAATCGACCTTTGTCAAGAGTACCTTTTTTGTAGTGAATGAGTTGAATAATTTAGATTTCATATTGAAACTAATTTTTTTCCATTGGCGTAGGAGTTTTAGATGTTTATTTACTGAAAAAATCAAGTTCTACGCCCATGGAATGATATTCATTATGATTATGATATGAGTTTCATTGCCCGATGAGTCTATGCCAACGTACCAAATTTGAAAAAAATCTCATGAGCCGTTCAAAAGTTATGAAGCAAAATCGATTTGAAAATTTCAACTTCAGAGCCGTCTAGCGCCCAAACTAAGCAACTTTTTACTGAGGTAAGTTTGCTTGTATCGAATTGTTTTGGTCTGAAGAATATGTGGTAGCTTTTTGTAAAGACCTTTTAAGGACACCCTGTATATATATATATATATATATATATATATCTATTATTTTTACTCGAATCTTAATTTTCTCAAATGGAACATTGATGGTACTCTGGTGTCATTGGAGAGTATCATCGATGTGGAAAGTACCATCGATGTGCAATCCATCCATGCCTATGAAGTTTTCAAAAATGTGTGAATAAATAGGGTATTCCATTTGAAAATCGAAAGGTAAAGTCATTTCAGGAAATTAAAAAAAAAACATCTGAATTATCAAAAAGGGCCCTCTAGTGGGCATATTTGATATTCCAAATTTTAGGAATGAAACTACAAAAACGAAGTTGGGCGTGTACCATGATTATGTGACCTGGTATATCATCGAAGTTTGTACTTTAAAAAATAATCCACTTCCATCTAGTTACATTTTGCTACATCATTATGCTGATGTTAGGTTCTATCTCTGGAAACTTTTTTTGTTTTCTTGGATTCTGACTGTCTTTTCGGCTTGTCACCAAATCAGATTGTATACACAGTGTCCAAGGTAAAGATGAAAACAGCATGAAGATCTCAGAAACAGATACAGATACAAATACAATACAGATACAAATTAGTTGAATGTAAAAAAAGTTGCGCATTCAAATTTATTTATAGATTTTCAGTTAAGTAAATAGAAAAAAAAATAATTTTTCAAAAATCTATTATATAACACTTCTTCATAGTAACTTTATGATTCAAAGTGGTGATAATAATTTATTTCTCCGACTCGTATTCGCGGAACCCCAGATCACCATGCCGTGCATCCTTATCTTGGACAAATCTTCAATTATCATTATTTATCACACCTAGTCACCTTATTCCTCATTTTTGCAGGCAATGGGAATCGAACCCACGACAGATAGCGAAACTATAAATTGGTGGCTATGCGTTCCTGGCCACCTTGGCGACCCCGAAAACTATCGAATGGTAAATAAACAACTTTGTTGTCTACCAACACGTCCTTGTCTAGAATATATTTCTGCCCTTTCATCCAATTTTTATTGACTCTCCACACCAATCTGGAGAATTAAATATTATCATCATTTGTTGTTTCTGTCAACTCATCTATTCTCGGTTATGTCAACATGATACATAATACATAATTTTCACTCATTTAGTCTGTTCTATGATCGAAGGTTCATCTGTTTTTATGCCTCATTACCAAGTATTAATTCTATTCATGGTTGGTATGTATATATGTATGAGACACTGTAAGCTGAGGAAGCTCAATACGATAGGGCTAGCCGATGAGCCCACATGTAGGGCGTGAGATATGGAGGAAAAAAACCCCATATCTATAATCTGCCATTGCAAAGCACTGGCAGCAAAAAGGTTTAGGAGGTTCGGAGTCCCCTTTTTGGACATAAACGAGCTCCAAGCTATCTTCCCCATGGACATCCTGGACTACGCAAAAGAAACAGGACTACTTGGGGGAGAGTGAATGCTTGACAGGGGGCACAATAGGCCTTAGGTCGCAGTGCAGGAAAAAAAAGTAAATATGTATATATTTCTGATATTCCAAGTGACCTAGCTTCTTGAATATCCGCATCTGAGAAAAAATTGTCATCTGCAGTGGGTTTCCCATTCAACTATGGAGGTGAATAATCAATATTTTTATCTTACCCGGTCTGAGATGATCATCTGGGACGATGATCTGGTCTAGATCCAGGGGCGGACACTCCTGACTTGAACCGATCCCAGAATCTTGACTCAAACCGCTGAGGCAAGATCGCAGAGTGTCTAATTTGACAGGCGGATCGGGCAGCGACTTCTTATTCGTTGTTTTCCTCGTCTTTTTGTTGCCTTTCGGTCGAGGGGGGAAAAATTTTTTGCGGTCCTGAGCGAGAGAAAGAAAATATTTGTTACCAGACAATAATAACAAGGCATATTTTCTTTATTGCTTGGATCGCATGAAATGTTCGTCAAATGAAATGTGCAAATTTCTGAGACATCCAATTTCAATTGATAATGTTTGTATTCAATGGAATACTGGGTGACAGAGAAGACAAGTAGCAGCTTATAGTCTATAGACAAACATTTGAAATTCACATAAAGTAAATGATTAATGTTAGTGCTTTCTTTGAACCTAACGAAATCGTTCTCAATCACCTGTTTGTTAAATTCCTCCAGCATGTCTTATTTGCCTTGAAATTCTCTATTCAACCATGTATCACAAATTAGTATTCATTCATTGATTGGCTGTTGAATTGATTTTTGTTGAAATACATCAACATGGCTGTTACCCGAATTTGAAAATAGTTCGATGTTTGATAAGTTTTGAAATTCAGAGATCATCAGTTACCCGATATTATTTGAAATCCTGATTAATCCCAGCAAATTGTGGATATGTTCTTTTGGTGACATTCGAAGAACAAAAGTTGAGGCTACTTCTGGTCAAACTAGTGGTTGGAACAAATTGTCGTTAGGTCCAAAGAAATCGCTTTAATTGTTCTGCCACTACTTGAATTTATCATCAGAAATATTATATTACAATCCAAAAAATCAATCTGGGGCTTGAAGAATTGACAAATTGACAATAATTGGAATAATTAGGGTATGTGGAAAAATAGAAGAGCCAATCAATATTTTTTTTCTTGGTGAAAATTCCTTAGCAAAAGAAACTGACGACTATTAAATGATCATTATTTACTGAAGCATTGTTTATCAATTATAATACAATGTACTTGTAAATAAAATGTGCTTGTAAAATCAAACATGATGTTATTCAGGAAATAAATGAAGGTTAGTTTTCAATTGCATTTGGCGATTCAGTGCCGGATCAAGAGCAATAATTTTCTTTGTTAATCAAGCTATATGAATTTTCTGAATCATGACACCGAATATATATTTTTAATATCGTCCCATGTCAAATCAGTCTAATTTTTCATAGAGAGGAGAATTACCATGCGCATGTATACTGAATATGTACGTGTTAATAGTTCCTCTGCATTCTTTTGAAATTTGAAAGAGGAATTATCAACACATTCTATGAATATTATCATTGATTGAGATAAAATTCGGTATTCAACGCTTGTTCAGATATATTTTATATAATATATTGATTATCCTCATTTTCTATGCTCTATATTTTTATTCAAGGGCTCAAAATCACTAATGAAGTCAGACTCATTCAATAGACTGAAAACATAATGAAATATTTGATGAAAGATCGAAAGGTGTTTAACAATATATTCTGACAAAGAATACTCATCAGTTGAAATATATTCGAGAATTCAGTGATGTGCAAATGTGTCAGAATTGATTATTGAGATAAGGCTAATGAGATTTGGGGATCTGTAAAACAAATTCAACAATTATATTGGCAATAAAAATGAATTTTACTATAATATTCAAATAAATTTCATTTCGATCTTCGATCCTTCGATTTCATTTCCATTCATAATATCGACCGATATTGCGAATAGGATATAATCATTATGTAGATCAACATATAAAGGGTGATTTTCCTAAGAATGCAGAAAAAAGTGTATTAGTAAGTCGTTTAGAGCAGTGTGTTGACTGTAAAGACTCATTTAATTTTATTTTACACTGTTCCACAGAAAATTTCCAATTACAGAACAGGACATATAATTCTGACAATAGAAAAAGCTTCATACTACTACACAATTTCCACAATAAGTTCCACTTTCCAGCTCCAGTTTTTTCCACTATCAACCTGTGAAATCACCATTATTCAAGAATTTCCTCTAATGAGAAGTAACAATTGTTTGACCTAGGTAAATAATGATAAAGACATTTTACCGATGCCTACGCAACCAAGGAAACATTCATTATTAACCAAAACGTAAAATGAATATAAGATAAGAGTGCAAAGTTCACTACAGCCCAAAGCTATTTCTGCAATTATGAAAAATGTTATTATAATTATAAATAATTATCAATTCTGAAAATGTCACAAATCATACCTGAGTTGAGCTATTTCTGTCATGTGGTGATTAGAGATAGAGAGCATACCTATGTTTGAAGACTGATACGATTTATTACATACATCATTTCGACGGTAGCGGTAGCATTTGCGATGTTCTTGAAGTTTGGATTCTACAAATCATTTTAATGAACACTGTATTTTTTATATATACTTGCGATAATTATCAGTTATCGATATTGTGATATCGATCCTTCATCTGTAGTCCATGTTTATATTTTAGTAATATACCAAGTTGAAGTAGTTATATTGTTGATTACACATTAGTTACACTCAGTTTGGTGGTGAGATCACACTTAATGAAAATCTGTATTTTAAGGGTAATCACTCTGTATATGAGTTGATCAGTCAAGTAGGGAAGCATTTGAGTAAACTGTGAAATCCGATCCGAATTGGTCCTGATCCAAATACAAATGTTCTGGCCATTATGTCAAATATATTCATTTGACAATAATGAAAGAACATGTGATCTTTTTATGATGAAAGTTATTTTTTTGAAAACTGATTCAAATTTCAAATTCAAGTAACACTACTAGTGGGAATTTTTTTGGGACCTTTGTGATACCCCAATCAAAGATAATATTTTTCACCTGTCCCTCTTAGCATTCTCTCACACTCATAATATTATAATTTGGAAAAACGAACCTTATGACATGAAATGCATAGGGTGAAACATTTGTAAGTCTTGCGCATCTTGCATTGCCTGCAGCTCTGCTAAACCATAAAACAAAATAATTGAATACTCGTTCTAAGGATGCTATGGTCCAAATCGAACGATGATGCCTCAACCTCAAATATTAATGTTCATGTTAACACTGCAATAATCCAACTCGCATCCACAAGATTATGAGGTAAGATCGTTCTCAGAATTGGCTAAAAGTGACTAAAATAAAGGGAAAAAGGAAAGAAAAAAATTCCAATCTTCCTTCTTGTGGTCTGGTATAAGATGTTCCATAAATGTTAAGAAGAGTTACTCAAGAAGCAATTTTTCGAAAATCAAAGGAGGTGAAGTGGGAAGATCAACTTTACATTGAATATTTCATCCGATGATATTCACCCAATCGGAATATCCAGTTTAGCTAAGATACCTTTTATGATTTTTATAATACATGATTATACATAAATCAAGTCCACCAAACCAATTCCATATCATTACATCTAAGGTGCTCAATATAATTTCTACGTTACTAATTATAATTGTTCGAAAATGCGAATATTTACTAGTATTAATAAATTTTGTCTATTGTTCAAATTCACTAAAAAAATAATCGCTTCAAATATAATTCATTATGCAAGAAAATCAAGGGTATAAATTTCAAGCTTCCTGCAAAATCATTACAATAGAATAAATAGTCCTCTGATTTCGTGGTCGGATTATTTACACACTTTTTGTAAACGGCAATTATAACCCGAATATTGTCTACAGTAATATTCATGTGATTTACGAAATGAATGGACGCTAGTATTAAATGTGGAAGATTGTGAATTTCAAAATATAATATGTATATGAACAACGAATTCAGAACGTAGCAGTAAGATCAATGATAATTTAACTTGATATGATGAATATTATCATGTAGAATCCATTTGAATTTCCACCCCTTTTTTGTTGCAATTAGCTATTATTGAATCGTACGTCACTGTTATTTTTTATAATATTTACATGCTGAAAATAAATAATAGCAAAACAGTTCAATTTAATCCCCGATGTGATTAAAGCTATCCTGTGTCAATACAAAATGGTACTACTTATCTAGAATGTTGATGAATCTGAGATTAGAATGTTCAAAAAATAAATCATTTCAACATATAATTTCATGCATGTTGGCTTTTCAAGTGGACCCAGTATACACCCACATTTTTCTGGTGCCCTAGGGAGCCAGCAGATTGTTTATTCATTAAAATTCTTCAATTGTTTCTATGTATAGTTTCAAATAGATTCCATTTAGACTTGGTGAATAGACATTGGGGAAAAAAATTTTGGTGGTGTCAGAAATTCATTTAAGCTTCTGTCCTGGGCTCATTCATTTCATTTAATTCCATCTATAATCCTAATTTTCTAGAAAATATTGCTTCTTGGAATTATTTGCAATATTTATGAAACAACATAATACCTGGAAGAATAGTTTGATTCATAACCTGCATGGTTATATGTGTGTAACTAGTATTTAGTTTTTGCATATATATCTGTAGATATGAGAAAATCAACTGTTAATACTCAACACAGTCACTTTTACTCAGGAAATATTACTGATATAACAAATACAGCTAGCAACATTAATTCATCTGTATTGATTCAAATGTATGCAAAAATATTATAAAAAAAGTCTTACCATGATCAGGAACATTCATATGTCCAGAGAAATAGTATTAAAACATGATTGTTACCGGAACACTGACTTGTACAATCTTCAAACTAAGTACAATTTCAACACAACAAATGAAAAACTGCATCCCTTTGAATTTTTCATGACAAGTTTTCATAGTCAATGCACACACAACACAAAAAATGTTCCAACACAAATAATATTCATAATTCAGAATTAACACAGGAGATTTGCATTATTTTAAACAACAGATTATCGAGAAACAGGTTCAAGATTCCTCTTCAATATGTTGCTGATAAATTGACTGACAGGAACAATGAAAATATAAGCAACTTGCTCTCTGAATGTTATAAAACAATGTGATCATGGATGATGTATTCAATTTGATACCTTGGAAATGATTCAAAAATTACTTTTGTCAATATGCAGATTACAAAAACATGAATTTTACTTCTTATGGGCCAATTTTCTTCACAATGCTTAAATCATTGGGTTTACCATATTCAAGTTTGAATTGCATTAGCAGGTGCCTCCAATGAGGTTTATCATTACAAATTAAACAATACTGTGTTAGTAGTACTGTAGTAGTGAATATAGTAATGTCAAATGAACTGAGATTTGGTCAGTGCTGAATGTATCAGAAATCTGCACCATTTGATACTAAATATTCCTCAAAGTTTCTGGATCTCAATTATTTATGTAGGATTCAGAATCAGTATTGACTCAACATATAGATTTTATCTATTCTAAGAATAAGCTTGATATCACAAAGGACATATAACAGAATGAAACCATTATGATTCACCCCTGTTCATATGGTAATTAGTATTTATAACATGGGGGATTACTCACAGATGAAATATTTCTTTGTGTTCAAATCAGACAAGTTTCAACAAGTTTTATGTCTCAATTCACCAATGTGGTTTTGAATTAAGAAGATTACTTTTTGTCTCATGTTCACACAGAATAGTTTGAGTTACCAACTCATCATGTGAACTCCAATAAAATAATTGATATAGAAAATAATTATTCAACACGGGTTATTCATCCCTTCACTGTTTTTCCCAACAGAATTAACACAGAAAGTCTACAAGAGATGAAAAAAATTGTGGAGGAAAATGCTCCAATTATTTTGTAGTTGTTGTCTATTTCAATTTGAATGTACATATTTCAGGTTCTTCTAAATAATGAAAAATGAGCCTGAACCTGAGTCCTAGTCATCTGAGTATTAAGAAACATCTAGTACCATGTGTTTGAACAAGATTTTTGAGTTCAAAACTAGAGCATCATTTTTGTTTTTGATCACAGCAGCAGCAAAATGAACTGAGATATATTTCAAAATCTACAGTGTCCTGTCAGTCATGTGTGATGCAAATCTATGCAGTTGTCAAAACCAATAGATACCTGGAAGCATTTTTCACAATATCTGTAGAGAGGATTGTCATTCTCTGACTTGCACTGAACACATCTGCTGAAGCCTGATCTGGTAACGATAGAATCATCCAAAGAGCTATTGTCTGACTCCTCACAATCAGTTATCCATGTTTCCAATGAAGAATCGCAAATGGCCTCAACTGCTGCTGCCAGAAACATATGGTCCTGCAAGCAATTAAAATTAAAATTTTGGTCTTGATGAACAGGATAATTGAACATTTTTGAATTGGCGCTAGTTACTAATCATTGATATATGTATGATGTATCTATATATAGATGCAACAGATAGCTAAGTATAACATTTGGAATATGAAATATGTGAGAATTATTAATTTTATTTTTATAGGGTCAGAATGAATTAATATACTCTTGAATAGAGTTTACATTGAAAATATGATACATCAACACACATATCAAATTTAGTTTGAATTTGAGTTTTGATTTGTCTACACTGCATTAATTAGAATATGGTTCCTAAGTATCATTCAATATGAAAAGTACTCACCTCTGATCCACTTGAAGAATGATCTTGACTACCATTATCACTTCCAGACAAACTAGCAACTTCATACTCGAAGAGCTCATATTCATCAGGATCACTGATATCAGCTTTTGTATCAGTATCTGTATCTGTTGTATCCCTACATACGTCTAAAAATAATCGATTTAATAGCTGCCACTCACTGTGAAGTAGGTATGTAGCCTACCAGTTTCCCTATCTTGTAAACTGTAGACGCTCTCAGTGTCTTCTTCAGAAGCTTTTGAACTTTCACTTTCTAGTCGGTAGTAGTAGTTTCGAGGCCTTTTTCTGTCCATTTGGGATAGTTGCTCCTCATCACGGTGTCTTTTCCTCCAAGATGCTGGAAACAAAATAAATGGATAAAAAGACCTGCGACATAACCTCAAACTAGTGATTTCAATGGTGAAAAGAAACATCTGTTTTATCAATTTTTCATGTTATTACTACGGTTGTTCTTCACGAGTGAAATGAACTTTGGTTATATGTTCGACGAGCTAGATGCATTTGTGAATACTAACCAGTATTATTTGCTTCCACAGTAGCCGACATTTTGACTAGAATTCCGTATGTATTGGTAATGTGGACTAATGTTTATTACAAACCCGCACAAACTTGTGTTTTGTTCTTCCACGAAAATGCAACGTTCCGGAAACTCCCATCAATTCAATGCGCATGCGCCCCATACTCTTCGAAATGACATCATGGCCACAGAGTAGACAACAAGCGACAAGCGACAACGTTTAGACAAGAGACAAGAGTTTATACAGAGTGTTATGTGGAAGAAGTATGGAAACTTATACAGGGTGGTGCTAAATTCATTATACATACGGATTGAGTTCATCGGTGTATTCTCAGTATTCTTCAAGCCAAAACAAAAAGAATCATGCTCACGGATCGAAACGAGGTCGCATATCGGCTACTCGCCTTATAACTATAAGGACTATGTCCGATGGGACCATAATGTATTAACTACAATATTGACCAAACGCAATGAGCAATGTTAGAAAAGTGATGGTTCATTATATACGTCTTTCCTTGTCTAATTGGCAACAATGATCGAGGGCGCATGCGCAAAATTCAAATTTCATTCAAAATTCATTTTGGCGCATGCGTATAAATTCATCCTTGCCAATTGCACTCTTTTATTTTGACATCAGATAGGCTGTCCTTATTATCAATATTCGTAGATAATAGATATATGGATGGGACATAGTTCGTTGTATAAACGTCGTCGTGTCTCTCACGGAATATATAGTGGGCGTGGATTAATCATGTGTAGTAGTTGTAGTAGCACACAGTATGTAGTAGTTCTTAGGCCTTAGTGAGTACCTGCTACCTTCTCGTTTCCTCGTCTACACCTCAGTAGGATGGCAGTAGGCGAACCTTACACTGTGTACGAAACGTGCTCTATGTAGTTAAAGGCAAGTGTCCCAAATACGAGTGTTTCCTTCGCTCATTTGAATGTTCGAGATGTCCGTTACTTGTTATGTTATGGAAGGTTGCTGAAGGTGAAGAGAAGCCAAGAATGCGAATATCTATTAGCAATAACGGCTGGTGAACTGAAAAGATGGATAAAAAACACTAAGGAGCTGATTATGCAGGACCACACTGCATGAGGTTTTTTGGAAACACTAGCTATATGTGACTAAACCATAGAATACATATACTCTTTGACCAAACTATGTCTCAGAAGAGACGTATGGGAAAACAACAAACAACCTACTGGTGGAACGACGAGATTTCACGAAATCGTAGAAAATGTTTTGCCGTAAGAGACGCCAATACACGAGTAACGCGAGAAGAAATGACAAGATGGAGGCCAACTTCTATGGGAGGAACGTACAAAATGAGTGGAAAAATATCAAAAAAATTGTATTGAAACTTCACTTTCAAACGGAACCACTGGAAACTTATCGGTGATGTGAGAATTGACTGCGATATTTTGGGCGATGGATACAAAAATGTGATGAGAAGCCTCATAGGATTCCTACCGAGATCTTCCTTGGCCATGCTTACCATGGAAGGACTAGTAGACCATTTATTTCCATTACACCCGCCAGTAACTTTTACCTGTGATAATACTGTGATATTTAGAAATGTCAGCTCAGATGAATTAGGTGTTGTATGTTCTGAACTGAATCATAATAAGGTTCCTGGACCTGGAAATATTCCTACAGAGATTATCAAAGAATAAACAAAAAACAGGTCAGATTTTGCTGTAATAACGCAGGACATCAAAAACGCATTCGATAGTGCTAGGTGGCAATAAAATAGATAAAAATAGATGAAATCTTAATGAGCGTAATAGCGTCCTATCGGTCCGATCGAGAGGTCGTTGTGGATGCAGAAAACCTGATTAAAACTAGTTGAATATCTAGCGGAGTTCCACAGGGGTCAATTTTGAGCCGAACCTTGTGGAATATTGGACACTGATACGATTTACTGATGATTTAGCAATGGTGGTGGTTGCCAAAGTAGAAGATATACTCATCAACACAGCGTCATCAATTAAGTAGAGAAGACAGTAAAGGCTCTTTCAGGGCTAATGCCAAATATTGGGTATTCTCGATCATCTAAAAGACTCGCAGGTCCTGTACGTAGCTCCTGTACATAGTGATTGATAGATAATCGAAAATCAGTGACAAAACTCATGAGTGTACAGAGGAAAATGATGATCAGAATAGGCTCAGCCTACAGGACGGTCTCAGCAGAGGAAGTAAGAGTTCTATTGGGTGTTCCGCCGGTAGAACTTTTGATCCAAGAAAAACAGGAGAGATATAGCGAGCAAAATAGAATAACAGTAGGAAATTTGGTGGATGGACATAATTGCCTGACACCGATAATACAGACCTGGACAAACAGATCATGCGGTAAGGTGGATTATTTCTTGTCGCAAACCATCATGAGGCATGGATAGTTCAGGAAATACGCATGACGCCGAGCATACCCTCTTTATGTGCTCTTGACGAGATAGAATTCGGCAAGAACAACGGGAATCACGTTCGGTGCAGAAAACATTGATGAAGAATCTAATAACCAGTGAGAAAACATGAAAAGTGCCTATATGGTGGTACTTATATGGTGACGAAAGAGAGGAAGAAGACAGGCACCAAATGAGAGACGAATACTCTAGACAACCTTTCTCACCGAAGTGATAAGTGCAAGCAGTGAGTGGGGTGTAGTAGTAGAGGAACTGTTTGAGTCGGTAGAAATCTGGCACTACATCTGATGCAAGATTTTTACTTTCCTTCAGAAGGAAGGAAGATAGATAGATAGATAGATGAACAAATAGATGAAGAACTTGAAACGATCTATAGTTGAATTCATCGATTGAATTTATTGAGAACTTATCTTGTAGAGTTGAAGATTGAGTAATTGCATTTTTGAATTACATCATTTCGACAAATATTACTTCAGTACCTACTCACGGTACTCATGAAAATATTACTCGAGTTCGAAATTTCATTTTTTAAAACATTGTGATTTCTTCAACGCACTTTTGTAATAAACGTCATTACATTGTAACATAGATATATATTTTTCCACGTATCCATGCACGTTTTCCAATCATTACATCAATCTTGCTCTCTCCTTTCAGAAATACTGATGTATCACTACACGATCAACTAAAGCTACATAATTATTATTTTTGCCCAATCCCAACAACCGCATCCAAACAAGCACATCTCCTGATGTAATGATGACCCACGTATATATGCTGCATTCAATTTTATGGTCATAGCCATAACATAACAACAGTGACGTTTTCGAAGTCGAAGTTCAAACGTGATTCTGAGGAGTGCAGGAAACTGGTCTATAGTATTTTCTGAACTGTCTTTCAATCAGAGACGTTCAAATAGGGTTGACGTCTTCGACTAAAGTATTGTACACTTGAAATTGAGATCACTCAGCACTCAAACTGTTCGATAATTTCTGTTGTGCGATTTCGTCGATATTGAAAATTGTGTAGTAGACAGAACATATTAACTGCATTGTACATGATACACCATAGCACAGATAGTACAGAACTCACATAGCATATATCTGATAATGACAAGAGTCATCTCTCGAAATTCGGATATCTATGGTTCCTCTAGGTTCCCTGTCTTCTTGATTTTTGACATATTGAGTTTCGTCAGATGTCAAAAATAGACGATAATATAGCTAGCCATATTTTTCCAGTTTTTTGAGTATTTTTGAATTTATGAAAAACTGATGAGAATTATCTTTGGTTTAATATGCCGTTAGCAAATTTGGGCGAGCCATGGAATCAGCATACCGAAACAGAGGTCAGCAGATTGGTTTAACTGTTGAAGAATTTTTATATTAATGTATTTATTGAAACCTGTTGTTCTTTACACTACCTATTTATCGAAGCACGTTTACCTACTTTTGAATCCATATTATTTTTTCGATTCTTACAGCATTTGGAGTATCCAGGTCGCTAAGAATAGTGTCTGTACGTAAAAGAGTTTTTTCAGTAACGTTTTTGTTGTGGCACTAAAAGCAATTCTGCATGAACGACTAATGAAATAACTGCTCAATTTCAAATAGATGGTATGATCATGTCGTGCCCTAATCTAATTTGTGTACATTCTCAGAGTGGGTATGAATTTAAGAGACATGGAAGTTAACTGGGTATTCATTTGTTAGGTAGCCACTGATTTTATCACCATGATTCTTGGTGGTATGACAAAAATATGTACCTTTTTCATTTGTTCTATGAAAACTTTCAAATCAGCTATCCATTTATCAGTAAGTTGCTTTTGGAAATATAAAATATATTTCAATGATTAGGTCAGGTATTGAAAGCAATATTATAATAATATTCAATAAGTTTATAATATTTGGTGGAAGTTAAATAGGGATGATTGGCAAGCTGAATACACTTGCATGAAGTAATTAAGGAAGCAGGTTGTATTCCATGTATCATTTTTATCATACAAAATGTTGGAAAAAACCTACTTTCAGTGTTGAAAGTTGGATAGTTATATCTTCTGCTAGATAAATGCGCCAAAAGTGCCAAAAGAGGTGACTTATTAGTATTCCAACTTTCACAATTGCTACTGTAGTGTATTATAAGAGTAAATTGTATCATAATAATGTTCTATGGTTGGAGATCCAATTTCTTGAGTCCAGGCCTACTACTGATTGGTTGTACTATTTTGCTCCATGAGCTCAAAGCCAATCTTCAAATATCTATGAATTAGCATGACCAATTTTGTTTTCATATTTGAGGTTATATTGTAGTCAGGTACCAAATTATCAATAACTTCAATCATGAAGGTATATAAATATAGTGCTTCTTTGTTGCTAATTTGTTCCCATTTCAAAAATATTGTTTCATTTGCTATGGCAGGAAAAATCAAGGTAATGCCATCTTGACAATAGAGCTAGCAAGATAACTTTGTTACTCGATCGATAACTCAAGGCATGTATTATATCAAAATGAATTGCTATTTTTTGATAACTTGTTCCCCTTTTAGAATTTTTGTTGCTCTTGCAACAGATGATAGCTAGGAAGGTTAACTTATTTATTGATTGTAGTTGGAAGTATAAGTATGATAGATAGAGATAATTCATTTGCATAAAATCACAAGGATTTCAGACTCATCACAAATATATTATGAAATCAAAATTACAATTACAACTAGCCAAATCAAAAATCAATTTAGATATCCAAATCGCATCTTCATGTGGGCATGTGGAGGAGAAACTCCTCAACTGCATAGAACAAATGCATCATCAATATATCATGAATTTCTTTCTTGAATATAGTATGAAGTTGAACCTTTAGAGATATGAATATGTATATGAATAGCAGGCACTTCATGATATAGCAAGTAGTGGCAAAATTGTTATTTTATCAATAAGAGGGTTACTGTGAGATCAATAGCTACTGAAATTCATGATACATATTACTTTCTTTTGTGCTGCAAATACTTTTCCTTTGTGCTACAGTTTTCCATGACTATTAGTGTGTAAGAAAATAAACTAAACAAAGAGAAGTAGACTATCCTTAAATGTTGAATGTCTAAGTGATATCTTAATTGTCTCATTTGTCTTAATTGTATACCAAAATATAGTGCAATTGTGTTATGAATTCCTTCCCCTTTCATGATTTCTGTTGCTCTTGCCATCACCGAGAAAAATCGAGATGATGCTAGCTTGACGATAAGACAGCAATAAGGCAACAATATCATTATGATTTGATTGATGATTCAAATAATGAATTATGACAGTAGCTACCAAGGCAACAAAACTTCGCTATTCGACCGTTAATTTGATTTATGAAAATACCAGAATGTACTGCTAGTTTTTGGCTAATTTGTTCCCCTTTTAGAATCCATGATGTCCCTCGATTTTATATTTTGTAACAAGAGCAACAAAAATTCTATACGGGAAAAAATGGCAATAAAGTTTAGTGTTTACTTATCAGGACTTGCTAGGACCAGAAATAGGAAGAAAGGTTTATATAAACATAGTTCGGCAGATAGAAATGTTGTTATCGTATTGGGAATTTAAACTAATTTTTGTTTGGAATAAATCTGAAAGTAAAGTATTGCACACTATTTCTGTGATTGTTTCTATGATTTTAGTGCATGTCACAAAAATATGCTTATAATAGTCATTTTCGAAATTTCTTCACATTCAGGAAATATACATACATTGTCTGTGTAAAGTCTGTTCCCCCTGCTAATTTTTGATCCACCTGGTTGGTAATATCGGAACAAAATTTGGAGGGCTTAAATGGGAGATGAAGACCTACTTTTTCATTAGATTATTATCTCGTAGCCAAGATGTCACTTTTTCATTTTTTTTTAAATAATTAATAGCTCTGGTTCCGGCTTAGCTAAAATACCCCCTAACTAAATTTGAATGCAATATCTCATATTGAGGGTCACGTTATTTAATGGCAAATTTTAATGTGTTGCTTCATTGATTGATCATTTCATGACTCCTTATATTTCAATACAGGGTGAATCGAAAAAGCAAAACTCACAAAATTTGATATTGATTAACTTGCATCCTACATCCTTATATTCTGGAAAGTAAACGTAATTTTCTTGCCTGAATTTTAATCCTTCAGCAAATAATAGTTGACCTCGAAAATGATAATATGACTCCCAATTCCATTTTTTTTTATTTTGGGCCTCTAAGACAAAGGATTTCGTTCCAGCATTTGAATAAGTTGAGATCGTACGCTAGTAGATACCCTAATCAAGGTCTCTTAGCCCTGTACATCAATTTATATGGAACATTTGTTCGTCGTTATTGAATACTTTTCGTGTTTTGCACGATTTGATCCATACGTGTATCATTCTCTAACCACGAATCAATAATAGTTAGGAGCAATCTCAATATAACTTCGATATTTTATGGTCTAATTGAGAAATTAATAATTTTTTTTTAGTCACAATCTGGTGATCCTGATGAGCAGGCTGGCGTTGAAGAAGCAGGTCCTGCAGAAGGTGAACACGAAATTGAATTAGGAGAGGTAAGAATTGAATATCAATGAATACTCCAACAAAAGTGGTTAAGATATATCACGTGTTTTTCTTCTACACTTATTTCTAGGAAAACACATCAAAAATGATATACAGGGAGGATATCGTTAATCCCGATACCCCCGAAAATGTCACTCGGTTTTTCAAAATCGATTACTCTAGTTTATTCCATCTTCAGCTAGGGTTCATCATTAGGAATTCAACGATATCGGTTTTGATGCTGTTATTTCCCTAGATTGGCTGAATAATTGGATATCTTCAAGGCTAATGCCTATATTATATATTATAGAATTTCCAAGATAATTATAGAGATTAGCAGAGATGACGCCATCTAGTCATCTAGGCAGAAGTCTACAACTTCTTCTAGTGGCTGGGGATAGGGAGTTGGAACACCAGTTTATATTTACATCATGGTGTCAAGTGACACTAATTGCGCGGTTGTCAAGTGTATTTAAACATGCGAATGATATAGTTCGTGTGAGTTTGCGAAGTGTGGTCTATCTGTATCGCGAAGCGCACGCAGTGCGTTGGAATGCCACATTTACAAAGCATTGCTGGATACGCTCGGATTCGTCGTACTTTATAGATTAGATTAGATTTGTCAGGAGCCCAACCATGATCCTGGTTGTTTTCCTATTCTGGCTCAGTAGATACTCCGTGAATTTTGGCGATTGTTCTTTAATGAACTCTTTAGCCTGTCTCATTCCTTGTTCGACCAGTCACAAGATTTCTTTTCCATCCAAGTAATGTTTCTTGTTTTTCGTAGCGCTTTCAATGCATCACAGAAAGGTTCTGTGCCAGTGAGGACACATCTGCTGCTTCTCGGGCTATCCGATCATTACCCGATTGTAGTGGGCTTTCTTCAATTGTTTCTACTGGCCTATTAAACTAGAATATTTCGCGATGGCTCAGGTTGACCCAACCTCTCTTGTCGCACTCATGAAGCATATGCAAATCTAAATAGGTTATTACTTCGTAGTTTTGAGACATTATACCATCATACCCGGTATCATCGAATTCCTTACACTCTAAAATAAAAAAATGGATCAAAAAATAGAGTGATCAATTTAGAAAAATGAGGTGTGAAGGTTGATGTTACACCACGGATAACTATGACGAAATGTGTCCCCCTGTATATCATTTTCACGTGTTTTCTTGGTTTTGATGATTGTTGCTCAGCAAAAATTGATTGACCTTGTATACATATTGTATCTTCCAAAATAGCTGTATGCTGTAATAGCTTTGAAACATATTCATCAGTTCAGCAATACTAGGATACCCAGAGTATTATTTATCCGACCATGATATGCTGGGTGCCAAAACATATTCGGATGTATTCTGGATAGAACATCCTGTATATTCTATCGGAAGAACGTCTGAGAGTCTTGCTTCTGCTTGATATTTGACAAAAAACTGATATTGTAAATATCTAATATAAATGTTCTTGATGATAATACTATTACTACTGTACAAGAGGTGAATGCATAATTCACCCAACCTTTCGATTCATATAATTACTCCTGTGTTGTTTCATTGATTAATTTCGTAGGTTATCAGAGATGGACATGAGAGAGCAGATCCTTCTCAGTTTGAATTACTCAAAGTCCTTGGAGAGGGCTCATTTGGTAAAGTTTTTCTCGCTCGTAAAGTTGTAGGAACTGATTCTGGTATTCTCTATGCCATGAAGGTAAGTGTGACCGTGATAATTGATCTATAGCATGCATATCTAACTCAAAGTATTTTGTTTTGTGCAATGACTGTGATTATTGATCTATCGAATTTCTATTGCACACATATATAACTCAAAGTATTTCTTGTACAAGATTGAATTACTTGCTGCTTGAAATGATCATAAATTAACCTTGAGTAAGTCACCCTATAATGTCAGTAGTATTGATTTGTGTGACTATTTTAACATAACTTTTCAAACTTTTGTTTTGATATTTTGATCAGGTGTTGAAAAAAGCAACGCTCAGAGTTCGGGATCGTCACAGAACTAAGATGGAGAGAAATATATTGGTTGATGTTGAACATCCTTTCATCGTCAAGCTACATTATGCCTTCCAGACTGAAGGAAAACTCTATTTGATATTAGATTTTCTCAGAGGAGGAGACCTTTTCTCCAGATTGAGTAAAGAGGTAAAACTAAGAAATCATTGTATTCATTTCCGGAAGATGAGAACACAGAAACAAATGTGACTTCTGCTTATCCAGGATTCTAAACCAACTTCTCTGTAGGTTATGTTCACTGAAGAAGATGTAAAATTTTATCTGGCGGAGTTGGCTCTGGCACTGAACCACTTGCACATTCTAGGAATTATCTACAGAGATTTGAAGCCTGAGAATGTGTTGTTAGATGCCGATGGACATATAGCTTTGACTGATTTTGGATTATCAAAGTTGCCACTCGAAGAAGGAAAAACTTACAGCTTCTGTGGAACAGTAAGTACATGAAATGATAAATGAATGAAACCTTCTAATATTTTGTATGGGAAATTCCCATACAATTTTGGCCACCTCGGAAACAGCTCTCTATTCTGTGCTGACCACAGTGAAATATCACTTCGGATTAATTTCAATAGATGACGTTCGTGGCCAGGATTGCCAACTGGTCTAATAAATAAAAATTAATATTTGTTCGTGTTCTATGCGCTGCCATATCGTTCATCCGATTGCGATCAAACTTGGTCAACTTATTTCTTGCACTTGCGCGAAGGTTATGGGCATAAACAATATAAGTATTTCAAATTTCAATCGCTGCCAGGTAGGTACCCTAGGTACATAATGTACTATTATATACCTATTACTCATACTAATGCTCTTTTCCATATGTAAACGGCTGTTCAATGAGTCTGTAGTATACAGGGTTGGACGAATTTTTTCAGTTTTATTAAGGCATTTTTGACAGAGTTGACAAATTTGACAATTTGCATCTACATTTGATTCAGTTTCCTCGAAAGTTACCAAGGTTCTGTTCATTTGAATCAAATCGTCATCAAATTTAGTGCAGTTTTCATGAGTATTTCATAGTTCTCAATACTTCAAATAGTGTAAATATCCTTGTTTGAATTCACTATATGTATCTAGTATACAGTATGTTTGAAAAGCTCCCTGTGTGGTGTGAATAATACAGGGGGTTCCTATTGAAGAAACAGTGCTTTCTTGTGGCAAATTGTACCAGGAACATTTGTTCAATAGCTTGCAATGAGGCCCATTCGAAAATTATTATTTGAATAAGAAAACAGGTATAAAAGAAAATGGGAACAGTACATACATCAAAATATTTGACACTAATAACCAGTTACTTCTTCGACCCAATCATTTATGTTATTTTATCGACAGTAAAATCTCTTAGAAAACATAAATTCATCATTGGTTTGATAACCTTGAAGTGATAAATTCACATTGTTCATGTTTTTTGATCTTTATTGTTGACGCATTTCGAAACTAGTTTCTCTTATCCTTTCTACTTTCATATGGGCTCAATCAAGGTTCTTCCTATGATTGTTCTGTAATAAAGTAATGATGCTGCATTGCAAAATTCGTCTGGTCATGTGACCATCACTTCCTCCGTATATTAACTGAGAAGTGATTTCATTCATCGTGGATATTATATTCTAAAGTTGTCTATGCATTGTGTTGGGAAGTTAAAAGTCTTCTATTGCTGAAGCAGAATAGGTCTTTCTGGTCTGAACATCAGTGTTCCCGATATAACAATTTGCACTTCAAATTAGGTTCACATGTACAGGAAAAGTCAATCATATAGTTCTTCTCCTCTCTGTGTAACTTCGGAATGTTTGAGATCGGTTTGAATGAAATGCTTCCGTCGTTCCGTTCGCAGGTGGAGTACATGGCTCCCGAGGTCGTCAACAGGAAAGGTCACACATTCGCTGCCGATTGGTGGTCGTTCGGCGTGCTCATGTTCGAAATGCTGACGGGCGCGTTGCCTTTCCAAGGCGTCAACCGTCGGGACACCATGACGCAAATACTCAAGGCCAAGCTGACCATGCCGAGCGATCTCAGCGCGGAAGCTCAAAGCCTGCTGCGCGTGCTCTTCAAGCGCAATCCCGCCAATAGGTTGGGGGCAGGTAATAGATTACTTTGGATCATAAATAAATTACTCTTCATAGATGTCCAACATACTTGTTATTCCTATGTTCCGTTTACATTAGCGCCTTTTGGTGTTTGGTGGCTGAACCACCGGTCGAATGGCATGAGATTCGAATGTTCTCAATATAAATTCCAATCTACAGACTGTTTTAAAGTGAAAGTTTCATTGCGTCGCATCAAATTTTTTCGCCAATCTATCGCATGTCGCGTTTCAAGAACGGAATAGTTCTGATATTCGTATCCGTATAGCAGAAAATCGATAGGGTATGCCGTAACAACCCTGATTCAACCAAATGAAAAATTTTAAATCACATTTTAAGACGTAATCGGGAAATAGGTATAAGGAGATCAGAAGTATTAGGAGAGCAAAAATGCATTGAGGTATGCTGTATCAATCTTGATGCAGATCATATGAGCAGACAAAAATTCAAATTCCAATTTCAAGACGGAATCAGGAATCGGGAATTGAGATTCATGTGGATATTTAGTAAAATATTTAAATATTTGGATGTATACCAATTCACAACTTGGCCTTTTTCTGAATAATTTTACTTGTGGGATTAATTCATATTTCTTGAGGTAGTAAATTGAGTATTTTGGGAGCAATATTAGTAAGAAACCTTTGATTACCATTTTTATAATATATATTGAAACAGTATTCACCTTTGGCTTTTTTCATAAGAATGTGCCGGTGTATTCTTCTGATAATGGTTTTTGTGAATGAAGACACAGCAAGTATGGAAGTAAAAACGCGATTTTAATACCCTAATTCCAATAATTTACCTACGAATCATAAAATCACTCGCATCGTGGTTTTATAAAACCATAAAATGTTTTTATTTTCCTAAATTTTGTTTGAAATAAAAGTTGAATAATTGGAAAATACACGTATATTTACGTATATTAAAGAAATATTATTTTCTCAATTCTATGATGTTTTGAAGAAAATGCTTACAATCATCGGATTACAAGTATTTCACTACTGACAACCTGATCAGGAGAAAAAATCAGATAATTGTAACGAGATCGAAAAATATTCGAACAAAATGGCTATTTTCAATTTTCTCGAATAATTGCTTGAAACTCTGTATATGAGTATGAAATTGAATTCTAAGCAACTTTTTCGAATAAATTTTTTCGATATCTTGCCATCTTACCTCACTTTTTGCCAGCTCATAGTCATTTATTTCAATTTACCGCCATACCAGTGATCATGTGACATGTGTCAAAATCGATTTTTAGATTGTCGGACATGCATAATAGATCCTCGAGAAAAAAATTTCAATACTCCAATAATAAACTTTTTGCCCATATGTTACGGACTTTATGGACGACACTGTATATATTTTTCTCTTCCTCTTCATTTCTCTTCATTTTCTTCGTTTTTTTTCAACTTACAAATAGACCTATATGTATGATATTTGTTAATATGCACACACAGATGTTCATTTTAATGACAAAGTTAATTTAACTCTTCAATCTCAATAAATTTCAATATTCAAAATTCCAATGATTTTCATCATGTGAAAAAAATTCCACTGTCATAGGGTACCCCAGCAGAAGGAAATTTCCGAAGAAATACATAGGTATCCATGGAAACTTTGAGAAAATGCTCCAATTTGTTGCATGAAATTTTCATTGAAATGAAATGACAAATCACAAGTTCTGTTAATTGTAGGTCCCGGTGGTATCGACGACCTCAAAAATCACGAATTCTTCGCCACCATCGACTTTGACGCCTTGGTGGCCAAGCGGATTCGGCCCCCTTTTCAGCCCACGGTCAGCGGCCCCGAAGATGCCTATTTCGATTCGGAGTTCACCAGCAAGACGCCGCGCGATTCTCCAGGCGTGCCTGCGAGTGCCAACGCCCACGAGTTGTTCAGGGGGTGAGAAATATGAAAATTATAATTGGAAGATGCTCATGAACCTTCCTGACTAGATATTCTTCTCAATGTATTGGAATTCAACTTTCAAAGCTGACGATTGAAGTGGAGATGAACGGAGATAAGAAGTACTGCGACACAATTAATTCGTCAGTATTAAAGCAACAACTAATATAGCAGACCTGCAGAATGTATGAAAACATCTCGGAAACGATAAACAATAACTTTCACCCCCATTGCATGGATACCTTTGAAGCGTGTAATGAGCTCTCTCAGTAATATAGAGCAATAATCTACAGAGACGCAGTAATTCAAACCGGTTATTTTTTTATTGGAATCATTGTAATTTTTATATTCCTAGTAATATCATCTGTGTTCTAAGAATAATCACATCTTTTGTAGGGTGGGCTCAGCTGTTCTTGATTATTCAATATCGTTTTGCCGTCGAATTGACTCAGTTCATGAGAATGAGTTCATTTTTTGAGAACATAACGGTAGTATTACTTAGTTCGACTTTAGTTTTGGTTGTTTTATTGTTCGTGTTGCTATTCCACTTAGTAGTAGCAGTTTCAATGTTTATTGTAATGCTATTTCACTTGGTAGTATCTAGTTCAAGAATGATGTTAGCCCCGACTTACTTCTCGGAGAAACGTACTTTTGCTTGATGAGTCAGAATTTATACATTTATATATTAACTTGTGTATCAGAAATGTAGAGAGCGCGAATGCCAAAAATGAACTCAATCAACATACAATGTACAAAAAATTGACCATATGAAAAACTGCCATTCATCTATTCAAATCACTCAGAATTCTTGAAAATTTTTATTCATAGATTTAGAGAAACCACAATTCTAATGGGATCCAAGCAGTATGCCCTTTTGATTGAAAAATGAAGTTGAAGAAACTGATCGATCTTCACTCACACACAGTCTATGTCAAGATTAACATGATTTATGAAATACTTTAAAGTACAGTGCTTTTCATTGCATTCTTTGGTTGCCATCTTGTGAACATTTTCATATAACAGACTGAATGATTGTTACTCTAACTGATCTAATTGAACTCTAAGGTTTATTCTGAACGGAACAATCTGTATATGATAACTAAGGTATATTTTTATATAAAAAATCGACGTTGCTTTATGCATGAAGTTTTACAAGAGTAGCCGGTCTCATACATTGATGTGTACATTTATTGAAATAAGTAACTCAGGAGATAATAGTGATTTTAAGACGGGCGTTTCACTAAAATGGTTTGGCAGACCCTTTTTTCAGCATGCTTTCCGGCCTTGTCATGGATTCAAACCCAAAAGTAATTGAATAATTGTAAAGAGGAAGGATCAAATTAGGGAATGAGTATTTTTTGGAGTCAAAACTCTTCCATTTAAAAAAGTTATGGGTCATTGAAAAATGTAAACATTGTAAAATTTGTGTCTCAGATTCAAATGAAATTACCTCATTCTATGGAACGAAAATTGAGGAATGCTTCACCAAAATATCAGCATCTGAAATGCCTTCCTTCGAACTAAAAGCATGTTTGAATCTGAAATTTGACACAAGGACGCTATTTATGGTTTATTATGTTAGATTCTGGAGGAATTTCGTTCAAAGATGAAGTAGAAAACATTAATTTGCGAGTTCGGGCCGGTTCGTACCGGTTCGTACCCTACCTAATAGACGGCGGTACACACGTACCTCGCAATCCAATGCTACCAACTGTGATTTCGTGAGATGTTGTTTCCGTAAACAACCAGCAGATGGCATTCACGTCGACCCGCGTTTTCAATGATACGAAAGGTTACAAGTTACACGAATGTGTTCGATTCTTGAATCATATTTATATATCACTCATTATGTATAATTCTCTTCTAATTTGTTATGGAGCAAGAATTGGTATAAAATATCGTAAGTTTCATCACCTCTATGAAACTCCTCGTGGAAGTAGAAATATTGATGCCGTGTTGCCAAATACTCGAAATTTTCGCAAGTTCGAGGATATCCGATGGAAATTAAATAATATTTGCGTCAAAACAAATTGCTATATAAATTTTTTCACTTCTACTGGACTTCGACAATGTCTGTCTGTCCTGTCGTCCACACAGTTCTTTCCTATCACTTTGCATTTCCTTGTCTTTAGGAAAGCTATAAAACTTTGTACCAGACACAAAGCCCTTGCACTTATTGTCAACATTACAACCATACACTGGGCAGCTCATCTTCAATCAAATTTAAACTTCAAAGTTGATTATTTCGAAGAGATATTTTCTTGATTTGCAACAGTAAACACACGCAAAATATAGCCCAATAACACCAATATGGCGAAATTTCTCACAAGCTGACGTCACACTAGCCACGCCCACGTGCGTGGTAACTATGAGTCAGAATATAGTGATGATCCTTGTACATACTATCGGGGTAAAATATTTGATGCTGGGGTTCAGCAATAGAGCAACAATTGTCAATAAGATGGAAGTCAATAATTATTTACAACTACTGTTTTGCAGTGAATTATTTTATACCCTTGGCAACACTGGTTGGTACAGAGTTTGCAGATCGTTTTTGCTGGTCTCTGGCTCACTTGAGTCGTTACCTACCCCGCTCCTCTCATACCTCTCGGGTGCATTCGGGTACAGGTCGGTGCCCAGAGTCAACGCTCAAGTGGCGTATTTTTTGCCGTAGGTAAATGACTCAGTCATCGTGCGAACTGCTTTGCCTTTTGCCTTCACAATTAGCATGGTCGTGGCATAGCAGTATAAACAAGGTCTAGCATCAGCATTGGGAAAGTCGAGACTTATAATCAGATCAAAAAAATATATGAGAAATATATTTTTAAAATTTTGGCTACGCAAATGGGAGCCTTGATATTTCGAATGGAACACCCTATATATTATTAGATTTTCGGATTCTGAAGAAGATTCTGAGCATATTTGCTGTAGCATGTCCTATAGCTATCTTTCACTGTTTTTGACCTAAGAATCAATACTGTCAGAATGTTGCAATTTTCACAGCTGCTTCCTCGAGTGCTTCTTGAAACATAGTCATCTTATTAGGTTTGGCGCATATTGAATTATTATTATACGGGGTATGAAAAAAGGTGCGTCAAACTCGGGCACGAATAAGATCGAAAAAGTCGATTCTTTTCAAATGTTATATCGATATAAACCAGGATAAAATTGTCATTGTTAGGTTAAACATCATTTGTGTCTGATAAATTTGAGTCATGTGGCCCACTACAATCAAATTTGAACAAATTTTATTTTCCTTCCGAAATATCTCATAAAATATCTTCATCAATTTTCTGCATGCCCTTGGTATTATCATGTTAAACTGACCATGAATGGAGAATGGTTTCTAAATCTTTCCTCTCGTATATAAATATGCCATTCCCATTACTCGAACTTCACCTTTTCAATCCTATAATTCAAAAACTGTTGAAGATAGGCGAAGGAAAATATTATATCATTCGGAAGGTAATGTATGATAGAAATTATTGGAGTTTATTTGTACCCGAGTTTGACGCACCTTTTTTCACACCCTGTATAATATTGATTCAATATGCACGAGAATTCATTAGATACCTGCTCAGATACTTGTGTGTTGGGAAGCCGCTGTAGAAATTTCAGCTTTCTGTCGTAACTGGCAAGAAAAATGTCGCAGTTTTCGCCGTGGAAAATCAACAATCAATTCAAATGTCTCAGAATTCGAGAATCTAATGATATATAGGGTGTTCCATTTGGAATTCAAAAGTTGCTCTTAGTAACACTAGATCTGGCAACATTGCACATGTGAAAATATTTTCAAGAGCTAGATTTTGACATCCCATTTCCGTACCCAAAATTTCAAAAATATATTCTGCTCCGTTCTCTAGATACTTCTAATAGGCCATCGAGAAGATATTCAGTACGAGCCGTGTAGCGACAAGTGCGAAAATGTAACGAGTGCTTGAAATACACTTTCTCACGAGTTCCAACGACCAAGAATATTTCAATTATGAGCATTATGAGTGTTTATGAGACATGTTTCTAGTCAGTTTCGCTCATTGTCGACGGCTATCCAAAATATAGCAGTCTGGAACGAGAATACCCAAGCGGTGACCCGTTAGAGTGACCGATCTGATGAAAATACCTATGTCAATTTCATGATAATAAATCTGTGCGCAGATAAATTAATTCAAGTTCATCGTATCGAAATGACTCAGCTGTGTTATGTCTAGGGATTGTCAAATTCATCGATAATTCTCGATGATGTCGATAAAAATTCACACTAACAAAATTATCGATATTATCGTTGTTATCGATATTATTGGTATCATCGATATGAAACGATAAAGTCGATAAACTTGATCTTCTTGAATTGTAGTGGATTCATATTTTGAGAGATCGGGATGCGGAATGAATCTAGATATATGATAAGTGGGGGCATAGGAACCATGTATATGTGATCATATCATCAGTTAAATTCTCAATTGAAATATCATTACATTCATCATCGCATCGATCATTGATGCGAATGTGCGTTTGTGAAAAATTTTCATACTAGTGCGTTTTACTTTACATTTTCTTGTTGCCATAGTTCAAAATGACATAACAAAAACATTACTTTTTTTGTTTATCGATAGAATGTTCATTTTGCTTACCGCGCATATTATATTATATTATTTTTTATTCGCTTGTTATTTATGTATACACTTGTTAGTTACCCATTGTGTTTTTTCTCATTTAGGTGAACAAATTATCAATAATATCATTATCATTATTATTATCACCTCCCTACCTACAGCGACTTTGTCACCAGAACACGTGTTCGCGGCTTGGTTCTGAACAAAGCATCTGTCAAACACCCGACGAAGAGAGATCAAATACCTGTTATAATATTGTACTATTCAAAAATACTACATTTCAAACTCTTCAAATGCGTGACACAAATTTGGTGTTTACTGTGGTAGGTACACAAAGGTGATCGTTGCAACCATGTTTATATACTATCATCCTGGAAGCAGATATCGATATCGATGAAGTAATTCAGAATGGGTTCAGAGCCAATACAAAATAAATATGCGAATAAAGATATTCAATTCTTTTGTTCCGTCGAATTCGATCAGAGCCGTCGCGATATATTATATACATATAGTTCGACAGGCCAGTAGAAACGATTGAAAAACATACCTACACTTCAATCTGTTCGGTTCTGCAATGCCTATACAGGGTGTGTCATCAATGCTGCACGAAAATTCAAGATCGATTCGTTTCAGAAATGTTTCAAGTGGATTTTTGTTAGGTATACCTAGTTATCCGATAAGTTATCCGATTTTTGTAAGTATACCTAGTTATCCGATTAGTTTGCTGATCGATCGGCTGTAGCTAAATAGATTTCTCGAGTATCACAGATTTTCTTCCAACAGCTATGATGCATAAGTTTGGTTTTCATTCTGACTTTTTTTCATATTTTGAACCAACAAATCTGACCTCGAAGTTTCGTGCAACAATAATAAAACACCATGTATAAACAGCGGCCGGTCGGGGTGCCAGTTTCCAGTTCTTCATCTTGTTACAACAAATGAAAGCTTGTTTAATTTTTGTTATTTTGTTCATTCATTTAACTTGCATGATATGATTACATACAGACAGACACTGGGACAGGTGGAACAAAAAAAAATCTCCGGCCCCAAAAACCTCCATACTAAGCAATTTAGTTTAGAATTAGACCAAAATCAAAAAAATATCTGCCATTTTGGAGCCGCCATGTTGAAGTTTTGAATTTTGACATAAAATCACAATCTCCGACCTCGAAAACCCCACAACGAAAATTCCTAATCGAATCTGACCAAAATCACAAAACTGTTTCGCCCTCGGTTCCGCCATTTTGAAGTCATGTTGAATTTTTGATTTTTGACAAATAATCATAATGTCTGACCCTAAAAACCCCCAAATGAAAATTTTGAAAAGAATCTGACTAGATATAATCACAAAACTGTTCCGCTATTTTGGAGCAGTGATGTTGAATTCTTAATTTTGACATAAAATTATAATCTCCTCCGAATACCCCATATACCGAATAGACTGGGATCATTATGAAAAAAAAATGGTCATTTCGGGGCCGCCATGTTGAATTTCGGGATTTTGACAAATAATCATAATATCGATATGACCCCGAAAATCTCAAAATACAAATCTTTAATAGAATCAGACCAAAATAAGTGTTCCGCCATTTTGGAGCCGCCATGTTGAATTTTCTATTTTTGACAAAAACTTCTAATTTCCGACTCCAAAGACCACCAGACATCGATTTTGAGTAAAATCTGACGATAACCACAAAACTCGTCCGCAATTTTTTTCATTTCATAATGCCTTGTAAAAATTATGTCCACCTGCCAAATTCCTAATCATTCGGACGATTAGAATTGGGTCAAATTCAACTTGCAAGATTTGATGAAACTAAATGAGAGCTTGTATTTTTATTTCGATATTAGGGATTCCTGATCTTCGTATTTTTCTTCTTATACTTACGAAATTGACGTTTCGTAAGTATGTCAACCAATCACCTGTCTGGATTGTATACGAAACGTCAAATTCGAAAACATACGAGGTGGAATACGAGAGATATGGAATACCCCTCATATTCTTATTGATGAAAATTCAGTGCGAAATACCCGCGTTCTGCCAAAGCCATCAAGATTTATCTCTGAGAAAGATAAATATCGTCAAAGTAGTCGGCTCGGTTCTACCACGCTGCGCGACCCGCGACATAAATAAATACTCACATTGTCTGGATCGAGACTCCAGACCTATAAAAACAACATACATATAATTATCTTGCTCGGACAGTAACAGCAACCAAATAATATAAAACTTCTACTTCGATGCGATGCTAGGTATACCGACACCTATTGAGAACATGCCCGAACTGACCAAAAAGGAGGAAACTACAATAAGGCACCAGCCTTAGGAAAATAATCATATTTTATTACGATCGGGCATCGCATCGCCATCTAGACAGAGTTCCAGAAGTAGGCAGTGAATCCCCGCTCTTAACATGAAAATTGATAGGTACAGATGACACTTAATTGTGTGTTTTTGTTGCTACGATTGTTACATAGATTAGCTACTTTGTATATCTGCCTATCCAATTTCTTCAACCAAAACGCTGACATACAGCCAACTTAAAACCAGCATTTTATTCAATATAGCGGAAAATTACTCATATGTTAGTTGTTAGATAGAGGCACAAAAATGACAACAAAATCAGTATTATCGATAATTGCACAATCAGTGTTATAAAAACGTTGATTCAGAAGTAGCAATATTGGTTACTTCTCAAATGATGATGAAACTACATAATTACAATCCCAAGAGATCAACTATGTATACAGAAATCTGCAAAAATGTCGCAATCTTCTGGACAGTTCCATAACTATTATGCCATTATAGCAGAAAATGCCATACAGTCCATGGACTGTAGATCTAATGAGCCTTTAGATCTTTCACTCGCTCAGCTCTTATAATTAGTTGATTATAATGCTGTAATCAAAAGCTATTCATGAGACCACGATATGGTTACATATTTATTGTCATCAATGTCAACTGCTGTATTCCGAATTCATTATCTGTTGACATCAAGTTGCCAAGTGAGTGATTTTTCTCCCAGAAGCATACCAATATTTTCTTACCTTTTGAAATATTTTATTTTCTCTTTCTATCTTTTACAGGCATCTAAATCAATTGGATCTCTTCCCGTTTGGGAATTATAATCAAAAATATGTCGACAATGCAAAGGAGCTCAATGTAGCATGTTACGCGTAGAATGAGTATTTTATGAAGTTGGCCATGACGAATATCAGTAGGTCTTGAATCATTGCAATAATTTTCATTTATTTACCTGCAAATCATATTTCATGAAATGAAAAATGATCTTTCTGAAGGTGTCTCTGGGAGAAAAATATCATGTATAGTCGCTACGCCTAGCATCAAAAGCTTGAAATTTTAATTTCAACCAGAAAATTCTAGTGGTGTCATTTGATATTCCATTTTCTCTCGGTGATTATGAGACATTGAGTTTGAGTGACCTGTACCTGTACACCATTTAATGTTCAGTTGATGTTTTTTCAGATTCAGTTTTGTAGCCCCTTGCCTTTTAGAAAACGGCACCTTGCCAAAGAAAATGGAAACCCCAATGAATTCAGTGAGAACTTGCGACCGTAACTTTTTCGACGATTACAATTTGATGGACACCATCGGCGGCGGCAGTTACAGCATATGTAGGTTAGCCAAGCATAAAACTACTGGACAACAATATGCTGTGAAGGTACACAAAATTTGTATTTCTAGATTTTCAATGACGAAATTTGAAACTTGGCCATTTGACTGCATCGGTGGACAGATAGAGATTATATCCCATATTTTTTATTGATTTCACATAATCAGATTCACGGCACATTGTATTGGTTAATACAGTTCATGAATTTTCAATATCTCAGGTCGTGATTTCGAAAATGTATTACTTCCATATATTATCATCATTCAGTTAACATAAATCAGAATTGATATATCTATTGAATAACTGTATGGCCCGTGAGGAGAGCTTGAAGTTGAAACAAATGATTATCGCACACGTCATTTCATTGATTACATAATTTATCCACTTTAGTTTATATACAAATCATACGAAGTTTACAATTCTAAAGTTTTTCTGACATACATAAAATTTTTGTCTTCAAATTGAATTTTTATATTCATAAGTTCTCAAAGTAACAAATGTTAGTTGAGAATAGCAACAGCCTTTCGTACATGAATGATTAAAATGAGATAATAATCATTTATAGTATTATAATCATTTATAGTGCACCCTTGTGATTGAATTTTTTTAACTACTAGCTCTAGAACACATTATTTATGTTATCATCGACCTGAGAAATCGTATTTCTCTCCCAGTGGTTAGAAATAAAATTTTCTCTCCTACTAGTTAATAAATACAACAAATGACAATGTACATACTTCATGAATTCGATTCACGTTCATAATATCATCCCTCTGGCAGCTATGAGCAACATTATACTTACTGTCTGTAAGTTCTTCGAGGAGGTGGTACATTCATTTTCCAGCTTTTTATGGGATTTTCTCTCCTCGTTTCTAAAAAATAGAGAAGAAAGTAGAAATCTGTCCTAACTACAAATATATTGAAATAATTTTTAATAACTTCCACTCTATTTTTTAGAAACGAGGAGAGAAAATCCCATAAAAAGCTGAAAAATGAACATTATACTAAATTACTCACTGATTAACATTCATTCCATCATTCAACTATACATTATACAAATATGAAATAGGATTCAGAAAGGAAACTTGTTGACAAAAAAATATTCCCCACTGACTTTTTCTGTAATTTCAACTTTTTCGCCTCTTGAGGTGTTTTTGTATCTTGCTATTTTCGAGGTAAAAATAAACTTCATTTCCATGTCCATGGGCCATAAAAAACCATAAAAAAACACGAAATCACCTCAAGAGATCGAAAAGTTGTTGTCTAATACGAAAAAATAGCAACATTATTGGTTAAGGCTTTGTACTCCACTGGCCTTCATAATTTCTTCCAGATGATTGATTTTTCTTAGGCTTTCGAATTCAATATATTTGTAGTAGTCATAATCTGCTCCAGGATATCAATACGTTCGAAATTCAACTTTTATAGATAAATAAAATAGTATATTATATACCTAGGGTGAAAAGTGAGCTATATCATAGCATTTTCACCCAAGTTTTATGTAATATCTTTTCCACTACTAACACTGAAATATCAGCATGATGTTTTATTAATTCCGATTTTCATTTTCACTGAAGGAGAAATGCCATTCAGCATATCACCATATTACCATACATGGTTCATCTATATTACTGAAACATGAACATAGACTAGTGATGCGTTCGAACACGTATAAGGGATCGCAATCAGAATATCGATACCTCAGATCAACAAAAGACCTTTTGTCTTTTGTTGATCTGAGATCGATACTGATAAATATCGTATGTATATTTATACATATATATATAAATATATATTATAAAAATATATATATATCATATATATTATATATATATATATAAATACACGTAAAAATGTACGTATAACCAATCGTATCAGTCTTCGAACATACGTATTCTCTCAGTTGATGCCCATCTCTTATAAGCATATGACAGTGACAGCTTAGCTCACGTATGATTCGTGACACTTTTAGAATTAATAGTTATTCATTATTCAAAACATTTTTAATAATTGCACAAATCGTTTTGAGCTGTAGTGAGTTTCGCAGTCTTAGCAATATTTCTTTTATGTTTCGGTTGATAATTAATGTTTCATTGGTTGCATAGGCATCGGTATCTACGTGTGTATACTACATATTTATCATCGACGCTATTGACAGTTCATTTTTTACCTAGGTCAAAAAAGTGTTACTCATCATTAGAGATATATAACCTCCAAGCTGGTGCTGTATACCATGAAAGAGCACGGTTTATGTTGATTTACCTGCATATTAATCGCAACTTAAAGTTGGTAAAATAGTTTGAAGAAATTTGCACAGATGGCGACACTGGAAACACGTGGTTTTAGGGGATCTAATTCTTCACTATTCCCGTCAGTTCCTAAAATATATTTTAAAATTTGAATTGAAGATATTTTTTAGAAGTGTATCAGTTTGATTGAATCTTTTACCGCAGCTGAATTGTCAATGACAAGAAAGGTGAATAAAAACAGTAAATTATGAGAAAAGGTGATGCTACAATGTTGTTGTCTTTAGAATTTAATGTCAATGCCACTGATATCCACAGGGCCTGATGAAATAATAGCACGCTGTATGCGAGAAAAATCTATAAAAAATTACTCAATGATATTCTCGAAAACACAATGAACAATTTAATTAAAATGAAGTCAAAATCGAATGAACGATCCTAATTGTGATGAATTGATGATGCGTTAATTTCTTTCGCCAGTGTATTTTTTGTAACCAGTGGACAACACAGTCAATGTTAATGGGAATGCCTGTTAACGAATAGTTTGTGAATGAATGAGCAGATACTGTTCTTCTTCCAGGTGGTGTACAAATCTTTTTTCGACTGTAGAGAAGAAGTGGAAATTTTGCAGAGATATAGCAAGCATCCTGGAATAGTTACATTGAAGGGTGTTTACGAAGATGAGACAAAAGTGTATATGGTGCAACAATTCCTCAGAGGCGGAGATTTACTAGATTATATGATGATTAAGGTAAAAAACTCTACAGTTCTTCATGTCAATTTTTATTCGAATAGTCGAAAAAAATTTTTCTTCAAGGTTTGCTTATCAGAACAAGAAGCAGCGGCAGTAATGAAAACGTTGGCTTCTACTGTGGCCTATCTGCATGAAAACGGCGTTGTACATAGGGATTTGAAGCCAGAAAATATTTTATTTGCCTCAGAAGACTTGTCTTTAGAAAGCGTAACAATCTGTGATATGGGATTTGCTAAACAGGTAATGAAACAAAAGTGAAAGTGAAATCTATGTGGAGTCGAAGAGAATATTTGTATTCACGTTGAATTATTCAGAATTATTCCAATAATTTAAGAATCATTGAATCAATATCTAAGAGCGTTTTTTGACAAAATCGTTAACCTTTTATCGGACCTCCCATAACATTTCTGAAACGCAGCTGTTGACTAATAAAGGTGGCGATTAATTATACTCAAAATATCTCCGATATCTCGCTTTTTTTCACAAAGAAAAACACGTTTATTTGTAATGAATCGCATTGTTGGAATGCCAAAATGATTTTGAGAAGATAAAGATTTTGACCAGCTGTCATTTCGTTATCAATGAAAATAATAGGATAAAATTATGAGTTTATGAAGAACTCGATGAGACTTTTAAAAAGAGGTATGACGACACGAGCCCTATCCCCTATGCTAATTTTGAGGGTTGGTCACCTCCCAGCTACAAGGTTGACAAAATTTTGATTTTAAATCATACAAATCAGGGTGGAAAGTTTTTGAAAAAATGAAGTTAGTAGAAAAGCATTTTGCTCTAGGAGATTCATGACTATCTTGATTGAAGATTAAAATATGTGTTCGGACACATAACATATCAACTCTTCGGTATCACTGGAATCACCCAACTAAGAAGTTTAAAAAAAATGTAATAATATATAAGGTGATCCATTCGAAAATCGAAAGTTGATGATATTTTCGAAAAAATATTGGAAAAAATTTTCTGATTATGTTGCCCTTTTCTGAACATATTTGATGCCGAATTTCAGAAATATAGCTATAAAATCGAAATAGAAAAGATCTCGAACTATGAGTCTGTGTCACCCGGTATAGCTCAGATATTCTGTTAATATAGTAAGAAAACTAGTGTGCATGATCGTAACTTGTCATAATATTGCGATCGACGTAAAGGGTGGAACTTATCTTGGAAACTGTTGATATTAAAATCTATAGAACTTCTTTCGAGTTGGCCAACCACCAGATTGATGCAATCAAAGTAATCATTTGATATCCTTCATAATCATTGAATTGTATCAGGTTTCTCCTTATGTATTCACTCATTTGCCATATTGATGATGTTCATTGTTCGACTTTAATTTCTTCACGAAATTTGTGATACAGAGAGTTTCATCTTGTATAGAGTATACAGTGTGGAACAGCCAAATGGAATAAATTCTATAACGAATGAATGAGGGCGTGTTGGGAAAAACGCTAGGACACGTCGAATGGTATTTTTAGATGCGCATTTTTTTCAAAAAAAAAATAATTATATAGGGTGTGTCATTTGACAGTGGCCGATACCAACTTTCTTATTTTAAATACAACCCCCTGTATATTATTAGTTTGTTGGATTCTTCAGATGTTTTCAGATGTATTACAAAAATTAACATTGAAAAAAGGAAATTATTTTATTTCACAAATAATGTGAAAAAAAAACAGCCTACCCTGTATATATCAATTATTAGGTCAAAATTGACGATGGTAAACGCACTCACACAATATTCTTCTGCCCATTGGTCAAATCAGTAAATCTAAACATTCCAGTGAGGTCCAAAATATATACTCCCCTTAGGGAAAGTCCTGCTCTACCACCTAACCTGTGAAGAATTTCAAATAGGTAAATCATTAAAAAAAAATCACTCACAAAACCAGTACGCCCCAAATTACAATGAATAAATGATATGTACTTGTTTATAAATATATAATGAATAAAAATAAAAATGAAAAATAACGATATATATTCTTACATAAACACAATGAGCATAAAAAATGAATTATTGGAGAGAAACTGAGCATGGATCATATTGAGAATTATATTGAGAACGAGAATGATGGGAGTAGGAAAGAGAGGACAAGAGAATGAGTATCACACGGGATATCACCGGAAAATGCTACACCGCATGATAAAATGCCTCAATCGTAAAGAGGATTATGTAGGAAAATAGAAAATCCAGACTTGCCAACGATGTATGAATCATCACAAATAAACAAATAAAATCGTGTTTTTTTGTGAAATAAAACAACCCACGTATTTTCGAATTCTGCTTTCGATTGCAACCCAAACCATTGGAGATCAATAAAAAATATACAACAATTTTATTTGACATTTCGCATTTTGATGAACTGTAATAATTTATTTTTTTACGGTCTTCCCTGGTTATGAATACCATGATCTGGGGTTTTGTCCTAATGATGTTCGGAATTTTTGTCAGTTACCTGGAGAGATAGAATAGAATAGAATAGAATTGAAAGTTTATTCGTCACTGTGGTACAATTGTACATATGGTTTGTCAACTTGAAGTTATAAGCTTATAAACAAGAATTTAAGACTAAAAAATGAATTAAAAATGAAATATCTGCAGATGAAAACTATTACATAATAGTAGTACATCTAAATACACAATAAATAACAAACAAATTATTATTCATATAAATACATACAGGTAAAATAATGAAATAATAAAATAGGCCACTTTAAAACTCCTGAATTCATATGTCATACATATATTCAGGATCTATATCAGACATTTGACTTTCAATGTTCAATTTAGAGTATCGTCCAAGAATTTATTTACACTATGGTAGCATTTTTTTTATTAGCAATTCTTTCACTCTTCTATCGAATATATTATCAGAAGTGCATTTCTTGATGGATATAGGCAGTTTATTGTAAAAATTGATCACATTATATAACGGAGAGTTCTCATATTTCGCAAATTTGTGTTTTGGAGTCCGTAATAGGTTCATGAAAATTAGTTCTGGCGAATCTAATACATTTCAAAATATATACTGAGTGAGCTGTCAGTGAATTTTTACGTATGAATACTGATTTGCAACTATCCAGGCGATTCATATTGAAAATCAGTATAATGATTCGTTTTTGTTCAACAAAGACTCTGGAAAATTCGCTGGTAGAACCCCATGCTATTATATTGAGAGATATTTGGGAATATGCCATAGCAAAGTAAATATTCAGTAGACCCGATATATCAGATTTCATTTCTTTTATCGCAAAGAATACTTCGTTCAATTTATTACAGACACTATTTATCTGCTTTTTCCAGTCCAGTCTTTGATCTAACTGAGTTCCTAGAAATGTTACCCCACCACTCAGTTTGATATCATCCATAATTTGTAGATCAGCTGGAATATTATTCTTTCTATTATAAAAGTTAACTATAACTGTTTTGGAAGATTTCAAAATCAATCTGTTCCTTTGACACCATGAACTGAAATCATCAATAATGTTATCCACTCTTGTGATCAATTCATCAATATCACTACTCGTAACCGTAATGGTGGTGTCATCTGTAAACATTGTTATATGACAGTTCGCAACATACTCTGTCAATTCATTAGTATACAGTAGAAAAAGTAATGGCCCAAGTACTGAACCTTGTGGCACTCCAAGCCTAACGTCTTTGATACCTGATTCAATTCCATTGCATTTCACAATCATGGGACGCCCATTCAGATACGACTCCAACCAAATCAGTATATTATTGGGGAAACCCAAACCTGATATTTTGGCTAGCAAGATTTCAGAAGAGACAGTATCGAATGCTTTCGACAAGTCAAAGAATAATGACATTACGAATTTGTTAGAATCAATTTCTCTGTGAATATGGTTGATTAGATAGTTGGTTGCAGTTTCAATTGATTTATTTTTTCTGAAATCATGTTGTCTTTTACAAAATATTTGATTTTTCTCCAAATGATTCACTATCCTAATCGAAACAATTTTCTCATAGAGCTTAGACATAGAACAGAGTAGAGAGATTTGTCTATAATTATCAACATCACAGCGGTTTCCTTTCTTAAACAGCGGTATCACTAGCGCTCTTCTGAATTCAGTTGGGAAATACCTTCGATCATTGAACAGACTAGATAAGTAATCCACAGCCCTGGCAATACAGTTTGTTTGGAAGCAACATCTATAGTATCTATCTTTGTCTAAACAAGGATAGCAGGAGCTGATTCTCCCAGCACCAGTGCCGTGTTGTCAGAGGGGGTCGAATTTATTATTAATTCATGATGAAAACAAATTGAAAATCCGTAACAATTTCAGTGGTACTTTTCAGCATTTCTTGATGGGAAAATGAACATCCTTATACTTCCTTCACATTGTTACGAAAAATTCGAATACATACAATCCTTTGGTGATTTTTGTAACTTGCTTTTAATCAATAAACTTATTATGACCACGTCACAAGAAAAGTTCAATTCTCAACGCCATATGAAACAATATACTTACTATTCAGTATACAGTTGTCTACTTATACTTTATCATAAATAACGTTCAATTTCAATAATGATCATTTATATCTTTGGCGATCAGTGACAGTGCATGTAAGTATATTCACGATTTCAAAGTTCAGTACCTACTAGTGGAAATAATTTTCAAAAAAGTGAAATACTCGGTTTCAAGGCAAATAGATATGATTGCATATTTGAATGTAATTTTCAAATCTGAAGATGAAACTTCTTTATATCATTTCACGATATCGTCAAAAATGAAGGTTTCATCTTGAGTAGAATTCATATATTTTGACGCAAAAAATTGATGTCTGATTATTTCATTTCATGTAGAGAATCGATAATGAATATGTGTTGACAAGTATTATGACGAAATGTTATATCAACAATAAAATCATGAATCATGTGAAGATGTAGCAAATAGCAGTGTTTCTTATTTAAAACAGGACTGAAATGAAAAACAACCATGGATAATCACACAAATAATTATTGATTTTCGAATAGGATTGTTTTTGTTCTAACTTCCGTTGAATCTTTCAATTTATTTGCCTCATGATGGAGTCTAACAGTGAAATATTTCTCCAAATTAGTTTGACTAGTTCCAAAAACAGTCAACGGTAAATTTCTCATTGTTGTGTGTAAAAGAAGTAAAGCAATATCCTTATACATATTTTATATCAAAAATATTTATTGAGTTAATCATTATTCTCAGTGACTTTTCAGCAGCTTCGCATATTTTGACTACAAATAAGGAAGCATTTATCAGTGCTACATATTTTACCACAAGACACTGTCGCAGCTGACCTATGGGTATAATCAATATAATCTAATCAATTCAATTTAAATTCATTTTCATCTATTCCATTTGGGAAATGCTTCATAATCTCGAATGATACGACAATGGTAACTCACCTATGAAATGACGTGTTTTGATCACCGGTTCAAATTGTCTTTAACACACCTCACAACGTCTCACCATTATATCAAATCACCAAAACAGGAAATAAACTGAGTTTCTGAGGAATTCTGAGTACACAAAACTGAACACAAGTTGAATAATATCGAGAAATCAAAACGTAAATAATGACAGATACCAAACAAAGCAATAATCGCCATTGACTGTCAATATCAAATTGCGGTGTTGCAACGTTGAGCGAAAAGTATTCATGATACCCATGCTCGTCCTCGAGCCCCCAAGAAAGTAAAATTGCTAAGTCTCAGAATAATGTAGCAATCTTCTATTAATCAGAACTGATTCATAATCGTCATGACCCAAATTTATCATTATATTTGTGCATTGAACTACATGAATTCATAAAGGACTTAAAATATTATGGACTATTTATCACTTTTTGATGATTGGATATGACAACACTGGCGACGATTGGGTACTAATATTATGATAATTCTAGGAATTCATGTTAGCATCAGAATATTTCTTTCGTGATCCTTCTAGTGGGTTTGTTGTTCGGAAGGAAATACTCTTGCAGGAAGGACTGATTGAATAAGTACGTGAGAGGTACGATTCTCACATCAATGATTAGTTTTATTGTAACTACTGACAACCCATCCAGTCCAGCCGATGTTTTATTTTTCAACAAAGTCAACGTATTCAACACTTCATTTTCATTTATCGGATCAGACTGAAAAGGAAACATGATATTGCTACTACTAAGCCTACTTACAGAACAAGGTAGGGAAATATTCTGGCCAAAATGATCATTCATGATAAATTCATCATTTTTTGAGAAATCGTGAGCAAATATTTCACTTATTTGGTGCATATCTCTTATTACCTCTGAATCATGATTGAGTACAATGTTTCTATCATGCTTTTTATTTCTACCCAATTCATTATTTATGATATTCCAGGTTACCTTGGATTTATTGTTTGCATTATTGATTTTTGCATTGAAATAATCGATTTTAGTTTGATTAATGTTACGTTTATGTTTTCTCAACCTATCCTTGTAATGTTCATACTCTCAGCATCTATTTCTGGATGTTTTGTCAACTCATGTCAACCTTCTTGTATAATATCATTTGATATCCAGCGTTTATAATTCTGATTCACAGTAATATTTCGCTTAGGACATGCTACATCAAAACACCAGGAAACTGAATCTAGAAAAAACCAAAAACTTTCGTTTATTTTAAGACTAGTCAATTCCTTAAACCAACTGATAGAATTAAGTCTTGCTCTGAATTCGGAAATATTTCCTGGGCTTAGTTGACGCTTAGGTATCACTATTTTGTTTGATGCTTTTTTACAATCCCTAGTATATATGAAAAGTCAGAATATGTGAAAGGTGATCAGCAATATTTGGCTGTTCCAATTTACATTCATAAATTTCAACTGGGAGATTTGTTGTCATATAATCAATGCATGTTCGACTTGTATGTCCATTGACATTCGTAAATATTCTGGTGGGTCCCAGATAGTTCATTTTTAGTTGGAAAGACTCGAAGAAATCGATGTGTAATTTAGTTTTGAGGTCATTAGCAACCATATAGTTGATGAAGTCTCCACACAGAATAATATAGTCTGATCTGTTCTCTGCAAATCCTAGGGCCTGCGACAAGCAGTTGGTTACTATTTGTGTATCAGCTTTCGGTGTACTATAGGCAATCACAATGCTCACTTTGAAATTATTTATTCTTAGTAAAATTGCAGAAATCTCTATTTGGCACTCTATAGATAATTTCTTGATATGTTCAATTTCAATGAACTCTAAATTATTCTTCGCCAGAATTAGCACACCTCCATGAATCATGATCAAAATGAGTAATTCCATGATTGTCATTTCCAGTTATCCAATGTTCTGAGATACATAACAGATCTAGGTTATTATATTATTATATATTACACATCTAGGTTATTATATGACGAAAGACGCATTTTTTATTACAATCACTGAAGTTGGTGTGTGGGTGTGAGAGACTAACAAATGCAATTCCATCCGTTTCTCAAATAATTCAGCAGCCATATCTTCTTGATTGTGAGCTGGACTCTTCTCATTGAATTTTGGCTTCGTGGGTTTTACCAGTTCCAATCGTGAAAGATGTGACCATTAAATACATCATACAGAAGTAGAAAACATATATTGAGATTATCAACGAACAGGTGAAAGGTAGCTCTTATTCTGAAATAACCTCCTTTTCAAAGTTATGTCCATAACACATCTCTGAACAGTTCAAACGACGAAGCGTCTCTTTCGATGACCTAGATCATGATCAGGATCAGCAAGCAATTTCCTGAGTGAATTTGAAAACAAAAACAACCACAGTTTACAGCGCTATGGCCGTTTGCACTTACGTGAATACATACTTTCGACTTCAGCCCAAGATTCCGGAGATGCTCTCCCTTCGAGCTTCTCCTTTTTCGGTCTATTTTGCCAAGAACGCCAGCTCAGCCGAGATACCCTATCGGTTGATTCGGGCGCGAAATTTGTAATTTTCGTTTTCATTTTTTCAAACGAAAACCTGAAGAACTTGACGGTTTTAATTTAGGTGATCTCAAGGCACGTTCTTACAAGGAATCTTGATGAGTCATCGTATTTTACCAGGTGTTCTTGATGACAGAATCAAAACAATTTTTTTCCAGATAATTGTTCAGTATGAAAATGCGCAACTTTATCCTAATGTAACCCAAAATGTAGTGGACCCCGGAAAACGGGCACACTGTGTACATATAGCATCGCACTGTTTCGTCTAAAATATTATATCTCTATACGGAGAACAAGCATCATATAAAAACTCTGAGAATTATCAGCCGTCAATCAGCAAATATTGCTCATCATCAGTGTGTTTTCACTCCGAATGAGAAAAAAAATATGGAACACCATAAGATTGTTGAATTTTGTACCATTCCAATGGACTTCGGTAACACAATACATATTCATCATGGTCTTATTTTATAAACTGAAATTACTCATCTGCGAACTTTTAGTTGCGTGCTGAAAACGGCCTGTTGATGACTCCTTGTTACACGGCCAATTTTGTCGCGCCCGAGGTTTTAAAGCGACAAGGATACGACGCTGCCTGCGACATTTGGTCTTTGGGTGTCATTCTCTACATCATGCTATCTGGTAAGAGTCCTTTCAGCCACAGGCCTAACGATAGTCCGCAGAAAATCCTACAGCGGATAAGCTCCGGCAAGCTGGATTTGCAGGTGAGTTTGTCTTTTCTATTTTCTATGTGGTTCTCGGTAGGTTAATTTTCCGGTAGTTATAAAGGGTATTTTATAAAAAGGTGGCCTCATTGCTGGCATACGTTAAACACTGCCAAATTTGTAGGGTTTGCTGAGTGAGAAAATTTCGTTCGTATCTTGGATACGGATGCTGTAAGAAAATGTTTTCAATGGGCAAACCCATTTTAATTTTCCAGTGTTCTACGTATCCTAACAAGAGGGCCACCTTTTCTTTGAACAATCTGTACATTCTATATCTACCGCGTATCAGGTTTACTTTCGTCTTTGTAGTCGAAGAAGTCGGTTCATTTGGTGACAATTCGACATTCAAATCTCGAAGGTACTATTTTGCAGGAAGTGACAGCAATAGAATTCTGAGAATGCATTCGAAGCCAATTCAACTAATGGCTTTTTACGATGGAATTTGTGTATGATCTCGATGATTGCATATTATTGAGTATATATGCATCATTCTTTATGATGCACAAAAAACTAAGAGTACCAATCTCTCACCCTCTCTGTTTCTCGTGTCTAAATGATTGTCAATAGAGTCGATTGTGTTTGGAAATATATTTTATCTTTTCGAATTGATCATAATATTCATTAGAAAGTTCAATACACACGATCATTGTGACATGCTCTCACTTACTGTTATCGCCATAGATCTTTTTCATTCTAGAGCAGCAGTTGGTCGAATATATCAAACGAAGCGAAAATGCTGGTGATCGAGATGCTGCACATAGTCCCCCAGAGGCGGCCGACTGCCGCCCAATTGGTGAAGCACCCTTGGGTTGTTTCTCGGTCGTCTGAGTACCGTTCTCAACCACTAGAAAAAAGCACCAACAGAGGGCCAAAACAAGAGCTACCTTTGGGCAAAGAGCACCTGAAAGAGACTGTGGCGGCCACTTTCAGGGCCATCGCTACTTCCCCTCAGGTGAGGAAATGTAGAAATAATCGGAGGCAAATAATGCATTGAAAAACTTTACAAACAAAGAAATCTCTAATGTTCATGAAACTCTCAACAGTGAGTTTCTTCGAGTGAACTAGCACAATAAGCGCTCATTGACAGTTTTCTGGGTTCCAATGATGATAGCACTCTGAAAATTTCTGGAAAGCCATAGTCGATGATTTGCTGATTAATGGTATTTCATATATGTTGAGAATAGGTTTTCCGTAAACCTAAAATTAACGTATACACAATACATGAAAAATATTGTTGGCGGACAATTTTTCATATAATAAAAGTTTGAAAATTCCGTATCGTGCGAAATATGTTATTTTCCACCCTAGTTCTGTAAAATACTATTTCAGATTTTCAGATTGCAAAAATAATCTTTCACGTACTTCGAGGTTGTTCAAAAGATCGAGTTAACAAATTAAATGTCTTCGATATCGTGTTGGATTTCGAGTATCTAGCAACGGTGATTAACTTTTGCAAATCAATTGACTATGGAAAGATTTCAATCGAATACCGTGCCACATGAATGATTTTGTTATTTTATATCCATTCAAGGCTCAGTCGAAAATATATATTACGCACTATTTGAATTTTTATATTTCACATCGTCAGACTGTTTTACTGGTTCACGCTTCAATTTGTTCTGTTTATATGTTAAAATATTTCATTACCTAGCAGATTCGTTCCCGAAACGTCCACCAAGATAAGTAGAGGTTTTATTATTATTAAATATATTTGTATTTCCAAATTTTTTCAAAAACATGGTATCACTGACCAAAAGAAAATTTCTCTTTTAGGTATCTAAAGGTTTAATTTCAAGCGCAGTGACATTTTGGGACAGATCCTAAATCTGTCCTTGCTACAAATATATTGCAATAATTTTTAATAACTTCTACTCTATTTTTTAGAAACGAGGAGAGAAAATCCCATCAAAAGCTGAAAAATGAATGTACCACCTCCTCGAAGAACTTACAGACAGTATGTCATTAGTCATTTTTAATTTTGCTGATATTTGTTCTGTGATGTGTGAAAATATTCTCAGGCACATATTTCCATTTTTATCTTCTCATATATATTCTCTGAACATATTTTCATTGTCGATTATTTTTTTATACTATTTTTCATACTACTTTACGTTCTTGGACCTGTATTTGTATTAGGATTCCTATTTTTAAATGAAGAATTAATTAATTGACAGTTTTGAAGGAAGGTGTGGTCGCCAGAGAAGGTTTTGTTCTATTCTGCCGTTCTACTAGTAGTGTCTAGTGTGTACAGTGTGAGTTTTTTCAATTTGTTGAACGCATTCGAAAATTACGACCATCGAGTGACTGAACCGATATCTGCCCCAAATTGTCACTCAAATTTTCTACTTAGTGGATGAACGAATCTGCTCCCGCTTTAGGTTTGTCCTGTTTCGACCGTATCTGTGATATTTCCCCATACATCATCAATCATAATATAAGAATAATCAATCCACTTGTTAGAATTTATGCAAGTCAGATTCTACAGAATAGCAGAAAGAAAACTCATTGTGAATTGAATTGAAACGAGGAAATGACAAAAATTATATTGTTCTCAGTAACTCTTATAATAATTGAAATATATTTCAAACTATGGTAATATTGTTGTCTCTGACATGATTCCAATCTGTTGAATGTAAAAAAAATTGGCATTTGTGTAGCTGATCATCATTTAAGATTCCTTCACAGTGTTGCTAGATCAAGGGTGCTTTTCTTAATGACGAAAAAAATCTTATATAATTCAATGAAATTCCTGAAATTAATCCAAACAAAAATGTTTTTTTTTTTCAAAACGTGTTTGAGGTAGAAACCGACTATCAGAAACAACATTGTCTGTCGTGTTTTTCAGATAGCTCATTTGGGTCCTGTAGCGATGTCCGAACTAGCCAGGCGGAGATTCAGAGATAAGGCGCTAAACAGATTGCAGAACGAGGGAAGAAAAGATTACTGAGTTTTTCCTATTTGTTTGCGTGGCTAAAGTCTCTGTGTGGCAGAATATTCCTTGTATTTTAATCTCGACCGGTTTCAGAATCGCTCTCTATAACTATTTAAATATAGACCTGGAAGCGCGTTGAATGAAACGTGAAGTGTTTCCAGCGGTCATGTAGGTTACTTATGCTCGAGTTCCTTTAAGGAACTCTTTCTCCTACAGTTCCTTGAAATGGAGTGGATGCATGCTTCAATTGTACAAGAGAGTAATTTCATCAAATTCAATGCACGAAAACTTTATTATTATTAGAATAAATTGGTAATATAAATCCACGTCCTTGGTGGATTTTTTCATATTTCTATGTGGAGTGAACTAAAATATGAAAAATAGAATTCTCATTAATTATGTTATTGGTTTCCTCAAAAGTGATATAACATTTTTTGAAACACCTATTCCTTTGTACATTTTGTATTGAATGCCTGATTCCGATTTAACTTCCTCCAGTGTTGATAGTTTGATAAATCTCGATTTCTTTGTGAAAGCTTCGTACTTTTTCATAATTGAAGAATGTATCTTGTCTTAAAAATATACCAAGAAAACACATACTAGCTCTTCGATAGAAAACATAAACATTCTCTATATCAATGTAGAATTATGTACAGGGTGGTCAATATTTCGAATGATAACACCTTTCTCTGTACATGTTGAATCTGATAGCTACTATATCCTCATATATTCCTCAGTTTATATGTCATCTATGTGTTCCCATTTTCAGCATTAAAATAGATTTCTAATGCCATGAATATTGATATAAAAGGTATCATAATAATAATGAGTTCAGTAAACGCAGTTTTCCAACAAGTATAGAATAATGGCCACCCTGTTGACAATCGAAGTGAATCTTACAAAATGTAGATGAAGATGTCCTACTCTTCCTAGAAGAAATGTTTTTTAAGGTTGCATACAATTGTGGTTTCTCCGCGGCGTTCTCTAAATCTCCTTCAAGACAAGTTTTTCAAATGATACAAGAAATCTAAATATCACTTTTCAGGGGACCTGAAGTACAGTATAACTACCAATAGAAATCCTCACGAACGAACCTAATTCAATTAAAGTTGAAACAGTGTCTGTAAGAATTGAGGTCCGCATATGAAGTTAGAGCATCAGGTAAACTCAAAATTGGAGCATCTGCAATCCCACTTCACATCAAGTAATAACAATCATTCTAGAAACCTGAAACCAGCGTTCTGAGCGAAAATAAATAGTTTATTTTTTTGTATATTTCGAGAAACCATTCCCATTATGGGGATAGGTTGTCATCACATAAAGTAAGTGTTATATTATTGAGTAATTCTGATTATTAGTGTTCAGGTGTCGTGGTGGATGAAGGAGATGACATCAAATGATGTATAATTGTGTAGTTATATTTCAAAATGAAATTCAATTCCATTCCAATTATTGATTTATTCTTTCGTAACTGTTGGTTCAGTGCAGATTATATATTCAACTACACTGAACTGTAACTATTCATTAATAATTGAGCAAAAAAATATAGACATGTCATTCGATCAGTTTAGTCAGTGACCATTTTCATGTCAGTATGTAAACTCTCTTTTCGATTACTAACTTCAGAATGCATGTACTAAACCTACGCAACTAAACTCCGGTATCCATGATACGTTTTTCTCTACTACTAGCAAATAATAAAGAGAACATAGATTTCAGAATGATTTGAATCGTCACTATCAGACAGAGAGTGCTGCATACTCTTCTTATCCCAGAATGTATCTAAGTTTTTCGGTTGATAGACCCTATTCTGTTTTTCCATTTAAAAATAAAGTAGATAACGTGGACCGCCGATATTTGAAAATAATTGCATAAAATGTTGAGCACCTATTCTCAAGGCGAGGTTTTTCAAAGGTTTTCGTATCCTCCGATTATTATTCTGAATTTCCGCTGGAATAATAGAGGCAACATTGATGAAGTCATCGTCAACGAATTTTCATCAAAATATCTTAGATTGTTCACAGGCAGCAGATTTTATTCATAATAATTTATCTGATGTAAACACGCCTGGCGTTTATTGATAAAATATTTGGTCAAACAATCCCTACCTCTTCATACAGTTCATTCTTTCGTTCGTGGAAAATATCATAGACAGCTTATCCTGTAATAACAAACTCATTCGGTGGTAGTCATGATGGCAGTTACACCACAATCGTTCATCTACAGAGTTGCGGCGTTGTAACTGAATAGACATATTTTGTATTGTAGTTTCATATTTTCCTCTTTTGCTATCCATAGTGTGAATAGTAACAGTAACAGTGATAGTAATAGTAGTAGGGAAAATGTGATAGTAGTAGAATAAGTCATTTTTAAACTCGAGAATTCGATCGATTGCATTTAACGTTTTAAAAATTAATAGAAGTTTGAGGGCACTTGGTATTCAAATTCAACTCATCCCTCATGCATTTCCTTCGCGCATCATGATATCATGTATTTCAAATATTTATTTCGATAACTGTTATGTACAAAGCGGGCAAAACAAGTGTTTAAGTTTTATGAATATTTTTCACAAATGTGTAGACAAATTGTTCTCCAAAAATCACTCCATTGAAGTTTTTTATATTCTACCCAACGTTTATAGCGTTCATGTACCACGATTATCGTTGTTTTTATTCCTATGAAAATCTATTTTTTTCCTTATTTCTTGAATTTATATATTTTTTAACATATATTGTGTCCAGGATAATAACCCCATTATAAAGATTTCAGCAGGAAGATCTCTTGATCCCTTTCCGTGTCTGAAAATATTGACAACTCCTAGAAGTGGTTGGAAAATAATATATAAGAAAAAAACAATATATATCAACATTTAATTTTTTTTGAGAAACTGAAAGACCTGAGGTTATTCTAGAAATTCTAGAAAACACTGTGATACTTCGTACGTTTAACTTCTGATTTTAATGGCAAAGTGATTCATTATCGTGAGTTATTTTCGGGAATAAATCGATAAAAAATGCATTATTTTTATGTTGCGACATGGCAGATGAGTTTGAAAACTTATTAATACAAGTTATTTCTCTTAGTGCAATCGCTCTTTTCTGACATTTATTTTAACGAATATTAATTGAGGGTATTTCACAAAGCAATTCAACAATAAATAGTATTGAAATAATTCTCGAAAAGTTCAAAATAGTATCAAATTGAAAAATATCAAAATAGTTTCATTCTAAATATGTTCTCTCGGGAATTACCCAAAAAATAAAAATACACTGAAGTAACGTAACATTTGAGAAACTAATGAAAATAAAACAACACTCAAACTTCATTACACTTCCAAAAAAAAAATTGAGAAAATTTAGATTGTTCAACGATTCTCTACATTTGGTTTTGAGTAATTTCGACTTTTTGGTAAAAAAACTGAATTTTTCACAAGTGTTTCAACAATCAATCCCACTTACTGCATCACTTGGTTAACACACAAATTTTCCAATGACTTTACTCATTATTGATATCAACAGAAAAAAGTACAATTATCCATAAGTCACTTGGACCACTTAGCGTTTGTGTCAATATTCTTATCCTGGACCTGTATATTTTACGTTTTCTCTTTTATATTTCACCTAGTACCTACCTATATTGTTTCAATAGTATATTAGTTCTCGATCATGAGTTTTCATCATGATGAAGAAGTTGTTGAAAATGAGTCAATTGCGATGTGTTGCCATATTACATAGTAAGTATAGTATAATTATTTTCCATCAGTCACTAATAACAATAAAAGTTATTACGAATGTTCTGAATTCGTCTGATTTTCATTCATATTCATATTGGAAGGTAGACTGAGAGATATTATATGTAAGAATATTTTCAAGAATGCTCTGAATCAGACAAATCTCAGGACTTTGTGAAATTGTGCATATCAGTGGTGGTTCGAGGACACTTCATAAAATATTCGTCAATCAAAATGATGATCTTAGGAATAATGAATTCGCCTAACCAAATCTTTGGTATTGACATCGGGTTGAGAAAAAATCCAAAAAAATTCACCAAAACTCACCAAAATTGATAATGTCGATTTCATTTTCGATAATCAGATATCAACATCTCAATATGGTGAGGGAAATATAAAAAAATATCGGCAATGCCTTGAAAACCAACCAAAAAATATAAAATATATTATTTTGATTGATGCCAATTTCACTATGAATGTTATGTCACCCTTGAAAGTGGTTGTTATCGTTTTAGAATTGTTAATCACTCAAATCTACCTAGTATTTTCATATTTTACCCTTTACAAATTACTCTTCTTAGCTTATACATTTTCATTCATATAAGATATGATGATTGTATTCTTCTATACTTGTACTCAATGTTGACAATAAATTTATATATTTGATTCAATACATTTCCATAAAGGGCGTTTTCAAATTGTGAAAATGAAAATTAATATTTTTCTCTGAATAGGTCTCTAAATATTTAACTGAAATACTGAGGTATATCGTATATCGGCCAGGAGCAAGGAGCAACGATTTTCTTACACAATAAAATGAAATATACGTGTATGAGAAATCATGTCATTTATTCAGGGATTCTTTCTTCGAATACTTGTATTCTATGTCGAAGTTTATACATTCATGGAGTCACCATTTTCGAGATAGAAATCTTGTGTCTATTGCTTGAGGAGAATATGTTGGTGAAGAATATTGTTCATTAAAATTCTGATGTCTGCGACTTCGTCTAACACACTGTATATTTGTTCAATAATCTTGATCTAAATCATATTCTACATCCACCCATGTGTTTGTATTTGTGATTGGTAATCTATGTGATATAAATTACTGAAATGGGTACTCAAATTTCTGTAATTGTATTGGCTACTTCAAATAAATGAGTTGAACACATTCGGTGCCTGAAATATTCTTGAAAACTATTTTAAGCAAATTTTTCTGTCGCACTGACTCAATACAACATTGAACTATATTTTGACGGTACATATTGTCAGGCTCGACAGGAATCTTTGCGAAAGTTAGTTCTGTCAGAATAATTATGTGCATAATTGGATGGAGAATACGGAAAACCACAAAATAATTGAAAGTTAGTGACAGGTAAATGAATAAAATGCATAATTTCCCATATGCGGTCGATAATTTTGTCTATCCCAAAATATACAAATATTGCTCCTGTGTTAGATATACAAACACTTAGATAAACAAAATCTTCATTAAGATTATTTCAGGTTCTAGACGTCATGTGATATGAAAGATTACGTATAGCCCATTTATTTTTCTAAATGCTGCATGAGTGTAACAGATGAACTTCTCCAAGCGGGTCGTCTCTGCATTACAAAAATGGGAAAATAATTTAGCTAATCTCCGTAGTTTTTGTACCAAAAATCAGAAGTTGATACTATGAATTGAAATCAACCCGTTCTGGGACTTTTGCTCAACTTCATACAGGCTGTTTCGAATTTGATTACATGCATGGGGATCTTAGAAACTTCAATGAAGTTCAGTATATTCAAGGAGATATACTGGAAAAAGCAAAAAAGTACGATACTATTTTCATCATTTATTGGCCTTATTCGGAGGAAAAATATAATTCAACATTATTATTGGCACTTTTCATGGCCTACAGAATGACCATCAAATTGATGATTGATGATGATCTCATCCGAAGATGGTCTCATAGTGTTATCATATTAGCATATACAAAAAAATGAAACCTTAGATAATTATTAAGTGTCCCCCAAGTGAAATGCAGCCCCTCAAATGTGAGTCTCGGAGGATTGTTTCGAATTATCATCTTGATCAACATATAAAATTTGTACATTCGCTAGCAATTCGTTGCCTGATCAAATCAAATGAAAATCACCCCAAAATATAATTCTGGAGAGAGGCAAGAATGGGAACACTTAAAGAAAAAATACTATGGTTTTCGTATTTGTTTTACTCCCTATATGCACCCAAATTTTCACCCTTTATGGCATGTTTTGATCTTTTGAAAAACACAAGTTGATATATCTGATCAACTTTTACTTGTGTGCAGTTTCATTTATTATACCGATTTCTTAGAGACGGTTCATCGAAAATGTTCGTGATTCATTCCTCTTGTCTATGCTTTAGCTGTATGTCTGTGCTATGAATTTGAACTATTTATGATATTTATTTATTATTGTATCCAGTGAATGAATAAATAATTTTGTTCCAATCTTTCTGTATAAATTTCTAGTAAATAATCCAATCCAGATGGGGCGGGGTCGAGGCGGGGTCACACAAACTCAGACTAATATCCTTAGGTTCTTGACAATAATAAGTTGGTTATCATTTGTTCGCAAACAGTACATTTTTAACAATATGCGACCGACCTCGATCTATATATCTGTCTAGAAAACGGATAGCTATATAATTTTGAAATTTTGGGTACGGTTATGGGGTGCCCAGAACTAGCGTTCGAAAATATTTTTACAGGCGCACTGTTGCCACATTTAGTGTTACTATAAGCAACTTCCAAATTTCAAATGGAACACCCCATATCTCATGGGATTTTCTATTCTACAAAAGATTCTAGACATATATGCTATGGCATATTCTATAGCTATCTCTCACTGTTTTTGACATATGAGTTCATGTATACAGGGTGTGAAAAAAGGTGCGTCGAACACATGTACAAAAAAAAACTTGTTGACGAAAAGAAAGTTGGTTTTCCCAAATATATTTTCTGTATATACCTTGTATTTTCTATTATCCATGAATTGAAAATTTGATCACGTTCCAAATAATATAATATGTTCCTATGCCTATCTTCAAAAGGTTTTGAATTGTAAGATATTTCCGGTGAAAAGTGAAATATGTTTAATTTCAATTGAATCTGGCCATGACTGAGATTTTTAAGATGAGTGAAAAGGTGAAGTTTGAGTATCGAGGATGGCATATTCATTCAAGACCAATTCATCAGCCACATGTTTCACATATTATATCACTATCAATCAGAGGGCAAAATTGTCATTATTATGTCAATAATCATTCGTATCTGACAGATCGAAACGTCCTACATCAACTTTCAGGTTTCTCTCATTGATTTTCTCCATGTCGTTGATATTATTTTGTTGGACTGATTATACAGGATAGATTAAAAATGTGTCCTTTTGTATGTCCATCCTCGACACTCAAATTTCACCTTTTTCGATACTCTGCCAGATTTGAGTCATGGCCCGCTACGATCAAATTTGAACAAATTTCATTTTTCACCTAAAATATCTTGTAATACAGAAACCATTGAAGATAGGCATAGTAATATCTTATATCATTCGGAAGATAATCAAGTTAGCAATTAATAGATGATAGAAAATTCAGGGTGTGCAATTTGAAAAAAATCGACTTTTTTGAGTTTATTTGTACCGGAATTTGACGCACCTCTTTTCACACCCTGATATGGTATCAATTCAATATGCGTCAAAATTTATCAGAAACATTTATTTAGGGAGCCGCTGTAGAAATTGCAGCTTTCTAATATATATGTCTCAATTTAAATTGACGCTGTTTTTCCCGTCCACAAACAAAAATTTATTCATATGTCAAAAACAGTGAGAGCTATAAGATATGCAATAGCATCTATGCTCAGAATCTTCCGATATCCTCTGTGATACTCTTTCATTTCAGTAAAAAAATCTATGAATAGTAAGAATCATCATTTTCCGAAAATTTCGGAAAAATCGGTACCCATAGGATTTTTCTGATATGATAGAATATACGCAGTTATCCTGTGTTTGCCAGTGATAATTCACCTCCCAATTGCCAGTTTCGAATTTGAATATTTTAAAGAAACGCATCAAATAAATTCGAACTTAGAGGGATATCGTGTGCAACACGTACAAAAAGCATTTGTTACACGCATGGTTGCAGCTGCTTGGCTTCTCGAGTTATAATTTTGTCGTGCAACAAAAAACAATTATTTGAACATAAAACAATAACTATCATATGATAATTTTTTTCCATGAATCCATTATTTCATCTGAATATATTATGATTGCATTGGGAACAAAGAGGTATTTAGTCATTGAAATCACTGGATTTTCTTTTGCTTATTTCTTGATATATTTTTCGTTAGCTTCCTTCTTTTATTCCCACAATCGTCTTCATTTTCATTTCAATTCACTGAAAAAAAATTTGCCTTCCAGAACAATAGTTGACCGAAACGTGCTGCAGATTTATCAATGTTGCATTTCAAATGTTCCATGTTTTACCACAGACAGTTTTAGGGTTTTCCAAAATCTATCACACTATCTATCTTATCTATCTATCACAGGTTGAATTTAGAAAATGATGTGCTAATATCAATTCTCTTCAGAATTTTTAGCAGAATCGAAATATGGAATAATATACAGGGTGTCCCGTTAGAGAAAAATCAACTTTGTTTCGTCATGACTTTTCGACTGATCCTGTATAATTATTTTTGGTTCAGTGTGATAGATTTTGCAAAACCCTAAAACTTTCGTATCTTAACATTTTTCGTTAGCTATCTTACTTCAAGAGATAATCGACCGTTTCCATACATATCAGCGACCCTTTATAGGTAGCATAGATGATTGTCCGCCTCGAATGGAATCACAGATTTACCTCAAAATTATCAAGTTTTATCAATGATCCATTTCATTTCACAAACTCACGACCTATTTCACCATGCATTTCAAAGATAGATTACACTTCATCAGTTTCCCACTACCTTAAACACTCTGTTTACCTTTTGTTAACAAGTATGCATTTTTTTGAAACTTCGTTGAGATCAAATCCTCTCCTCTCCTTTGATGAAGTCTGGGGATGAATCAATTTGATCTCAATAATAGAACTTGCCATAAGACACTGTTCTGTAACATGCATGAGTTGCATTTTAGATCCAACTTGTATATGCTTCAAAACGTCGTGACCATTCCTTGTTTGACCATTTTGTGATGACGCCCAGGATGCCTCCATTCAATCACGTTGATAAAACACTGTTCTTTAGCCGAACGAGTTGTATTTTAGATGCAAATTGCATATGTTTCAAGGTTTTGTTTAAATAGCCATACATTAGGCTGGTCACTCGTGTATCAGATTAGAGTAACGCCCTGATTAGATCCATATATTTCCCTAATTGATTGGAAGGAATGCAAATTGTTGTCTCAGAATTTTTTATTCGATCATTTATGTTGGACAGATATTCAGGGTGGACCGTCATGAATGGTCCACCCGGTATTTCAAAGAGGTATTCTCGAAGGTCCCATCTTCATCAGATACGCATCTCTGGTCTCTCGTTGAAACAATTAAGGTAGAGTAACAAAGTGCTGGTGCATTTAGGCAACTATAGCAAACTCTTGGGGCCGTGATTTACGCAGACTAATCTATTATTTATCAAAAGCTAGAGTGTCGCGATAAACGCAAAACACGCCTAATTTCCGCTTGAATTATTCAACCCTTCGGCCCAGAGGATCTCGCCTAGGCGCCTGTAAGGGGAGGAATAGTTTTATTTCGCAGATTATGCCGCGGCACTATTTCTTGGCAGGTAAGAAGCTTAAAGTTCGAAGTTTGCGAACTTCTAGGCACTCTGATTTGTGGGAACGCTGGAAGTGCGAGTGAATATAAGTCAGTTTTATGTTAAAATTTTGGTTGCCGCACTCTGATGATCTTATATAACTAGCCCACCAAACCTAGCCTAATGATTGTGGGTCCACATTTTCACCCCCTTCATGGAGATTTATTATTGGATGACGGTGTAAATAGATCTTCACAATATGAATCATATGAGTGGAATTTATATATGTAACAGTTTCTACACATTATATACTTGATTCTGACATTTACAATTCAATTTTATTTTCGAAATTCGGTCAGCTATTATAATTTTTCCTGTAGATTTCATAATTGAACAGAACAGTTGAATATCTCAAACAAAAACTATGGACATCTTGTCAAATATGATGTTCGTGATTTCAAATATGAAAGTCTGTGGAAAGAACTTGATGGAATAAAATTGATATTTCCCTTTATACAGAGTATTTGCGAAGAAATATGTTTATGTTTTTTGATGAGGCATTTTTTGTGACATGTAGAAAATATATAGGATGATACGTATTAGACAGAAAGTAAATTCGACAGATTTCTTGAATGGAAATCCTTGTATTTCATTGCATATTCGTATAGAAATTTTCACGAGTTCAACGATATCAGGTTTGATAGGGTTATGAAGAAAGGATACGGAGATATTGATGATTTTGTTGAACATATGTTCAATGAGTCTCCATAATATTTAACACTGTCACAATCATGGGACATATTTCTAACCAACTGCGCTTAGTGAATAATTTCAAAATTAAATTCACCTTGAACGGTTGTCTCATCTGATTTACTCTAACGAGATATGCATAATTTGTGTTCACCACACTGCCGAAACTATTGTCCATATTTTGTTATGAAAGTGTTATGAAACCCCGTTGTGAACCTCTCGAGTCTTTGAAATCTTTACTTTCCTGCCTAGATGCACTCTCATCAAAAAATGATGATATAATTATATCAAGTTTTGTATGGAAAGGAATATTTTGAGGATCAGGTCTTTTATCCATTAGGAGTAGACTTCTATCATTATTATTACATACTTTTCGAATATTCTTATACATATATTTATAATATACTGTCTGTGAGTTTTTCGAGGTGGTACATTCATTGTTCAGCTTCTTGTGGGATGAAGTAGAAGTTATGAAAAAATTATTTCAATATATTTTTAGTAAGGACAGATTTGTATTCTGCCCCGAAATGTCTCTGCGCTTGAAATCAAACCTTTAGATACATAAAAGAGAAATTCTCTATTTGTCAGTGACACCTTGTTTTCGAAAAAATTTAGGAATACGGGAATATTTGTAATAAAAACAAAACTTCTACTTAGTGGACGTTTCGTGAACAAATCTGCTACCGTTCTAATTACAACACTTTTCTTCGCAAGATTTTTCAATGTAGGTTGGTTTTGACACTGAAAAGTGACAATTTGGCAGACGGAGGAATTCTGTTTACAAGGTGTTTTTTTATTAATTGATATTGAATTTTCCATATTCATATTCAGTTTTCATAGGTAGGTGCCAAGTTCTATCTATATCAACTGAACAAGAAGCAATATTATTGTCTCCGTTCAGGAGAATGCAAGCAGACTCTTTGATTTTCCGTTTTTAGTTGTTGTCTTCGGCCATATGTTGTCCATTTTCAGTGAGGATATGTACAGCTAATTTTGATTTGTCAGTATATTTTTTCTTTATATTGTCCTTGAGCTCTTTTCATCCTTACTGATAGAGGCCTGCTAATTCCACCGGTATAATATTTTCCATAAACACAAGGTATACGGTGGATACAATTTTTTGATGATTGTTCTTCATTTTTCGGTTTTGTATGAGTTAAAATCGATCTCAATGTGTTTTCTGTCTTGAACACTGTTCTCACTCGAAACTTGTCACCAACACGTTTAATTTTCTCAGATATTCCGAGAATGTATGGGATTACATTAGTTATCAGTATTGGTTGTCTTTGTGGTTGTTGTATATTCTGTCTGTTCTCAATTTGGTGTATTGTTTCATCAATGAAATGTTTCGGATAAGTGATGGTTTATTTCGGTATTGGAAATTTGGTCTTCCGATGACATGAAGTGATTTGATTATTCATTTTTTCTTCAAAATCTTCCATGAATATATCACTTATAGGAGATAATGGTGAACCCATGGCCATACCAAAATATTGTTGATAAAAATCATTATCTAATTGAAAGTAAGTTGTTTTGTGACTAGTTCCAAGAATTCTAAAATGCCTTCTACACTCAGTTTAGTTCATTCATTGAGTTTTTCATCATCTTCCAGTTTCTTTTTCACTATTTGTAAAGGTTTTTCCTACAGGAACATTAGTAAATAAACCCACTACATCGAAACTCACTAATATCGTCTGTATCAAGATGGATGTTATTTAGAAATACTCATTTTTTGGAGAAACTAAAATTGTCACTTTTTAGTGTCAAAACCAACATTGAGAAATCTTGGAAAGAAAAGTGTTGTAATTGTGTTGAGAACGGGAGCAGATTCGTTCAAGCGCAGTAACATTTTGGGGCAGATCACAAAATCTGTCCTTACTACAAATGTATTGAAATATTTTTTTCAAAACTTCTACTTCATTTCTTAGAAACGAGGAGAGGAAATCTCACAAGAAGCTGAAAAATATTTATATATCTTTTTTGAAATTCATTAAGCTCTCTTAGGAATATTTCGAGGCTCAGATCTTTCATATTGATAGTGTTTAGATTTCAATTATTTTTTTTTATTCATATTCTTTTTATGTTTATCAACTCCCGCTCTGAAACCGTGTTTTCAGAAGCAATATAGTTATGATTGTTAATATTATTATTATTATCATTAATGAAATATATCTTTTAAGGTTTACTCCTGGATGCTAGTGCGAAGTTGAAGAAAATAATGGTTTTATCTGACTCTTAACGTTGCAATTGTTGATATCAATGGTTTCAAATGACTTTTCGTATTCAAATATAGAGAACTAATTTTCCTGAACGCGAATAGGTTTCATGGAAAAAAGGGAAACAACATATATTCCGTAGTAGCATTTGAATATGATCCGACTTTTTGCCCATTCGTAATGAATTTTTCAGAATTGCTGCCATTATATGATGATTACATCCTTTTTTCTAACATATCTTCCTGTGCAAAGACTTTCATGGTGAAACATGTCTTGAACTTTCTTATATCATTTTATTTCATTTTGATTGCTGCATAAACGTTTCAGGAAATTTCACTTTCAATTGAAAGCAGCAATCTACCTTGGAGAGATAATGTTAATTGTGAAATATCGCATCTGTCAGGTTTAGCTTTTACGAACTATTCCTGTGAAGGAAATATGAACTTTCTAGTCCGAATATATAGGCCAAAAAACTGGATTTTCATAGAAACGGGTGCCTGAAAAAAATCTTACAATATCAATTCATCTCAATGAAATAATGAATAACATATTTCTTGAGAGCTGATCTATTTCAGTTGCTTTGTTTGCCTATTGAAAACGATTTTTATGTTTTACATTTTGAATTATCATGCATTTCATTCGTTCTTTGTATTTCATTTTTCATATGAAGTGTTCACAGTATTTGTTTTCTCGATCTTCAAATTCTTACAAAAATATTTCAATATAATCACCCGATATTTCCCATTCGCTGTTTTCCTTATCTGTGAAAACAGACCTGATGTGCCACGGACTGTATCACAAATAGACTGATCTAATAAAAAGTCTCACATATACGCTCTTATCCATATTTTTTCAGTATTCGCGAAGCGTACATAACGCAATATCAGATGTCGTTTTTCTTTGAAGTATTCCCTATATGCCCCAGAGAGGGATGCGCTCTGCATACGATGACAAATCGAATAAGGAAACAGTTTATGTTCCATATTTCCTTGTTCCAAGCAGAATTGGTAAATCCAATTCGGTCCGAATGTCATTAATAAAAAATCAGAGTGGCTCTATTAAAAACATCATACAAAAAATTATTGTTGCACTGGATATTTGGGTACATACCTACGTGTTTCATGTCTTGTTCTCGATTCACTCAGAAATCAAATGAAACAATAAATAATTATGAAGGTTATTTAACGATGAGCTGAGTCGATATACAGAGTATTTCACGACAAAAATTAAACCCGGTACTAGTTCCAGTAGTTTTATACATACTATTGCACAATTACAAGAAATTGCATAATTCACATTTTCAGAATTTTGTTGTTTCCTTTTATCTTCACCCCCAAAATTCAACTCTTCCAGGGATTCTCAAAAATCCATGAATTCATCCATATTCCCCCAGAAAAATTTTTATTTCATAAAATAATGCCTCCCATGATGGTAGAAGAAAAAATACAGTATAGTCCATATTGCATTCAAACAACTTCATCTTTGTGCGTTATTCACATATCATGTAAACTTATAACATAATATCTATCAGTTTCTCTTGAGCGAAAATCATTCACACAAAATGTAAACTTTCAAAAGTAATGGCGTTCCATATGAGAAACAAAAGTTACCCACATTATATTGGAAACAGTAAACTTGACAATATTGCAACACCATCTAATTTTAATGATAATTATCCGAAACACTGCAACAAAATAATACATACACAGATGGACTGGAATGTCTCCACTCGCGGGATTAAACGACTCCAGTCCCGTGTTGTATAATAGGTACTATTGGGCCGTCGCTTTTCAGCTTCCCTGGCCTTGTATTCTATTTTGAATATGTTTAAGAACAACATTTCCACTCATAAAGATAGTCTGAAGATCTTCGAAATATGTTTATTATGTATTAATGACTATCCCACTACGAAATTTTGCATCCCGATATTCTTGGCATGATTGAACTCTTGATGAATTTTCTGTACATAACCATGTCGAGCAGCATTACGATATTTCGGCACCTCATATTCGCCCCCTATCCTTTGTAGATTAATCCGCGAAACCATCAAGTCGACTAATAGAATGGAAATTGAAAATCGAGCGCGGGAATCTATGTTGTGTTTTATGGGTAATACGGGGTAATAAGACGCCTCTAAAATCTAATCCCCCTTTCCGGATCTCATTGTGCTTCTCTGCCTCATAAAATGGATTCGCCAATTACCGGTCGAATTTCAGTTTCGGCAAATTAGATCACGTGTTTCGGGCTCGTCGATTGTGACAGATTATTGATGAGTGGAGGGAGCAAAGTTAGGTATTCATGAACAAATACGCGACATAGATATAGCAAACTGAGCGGCTGAGCTTCATAGATTGACTCTAGCAAGGAAGGCACACCTATCTACATCAATTTTATTTGAAATTGTACTACTGTGCAGATCTCATACGGGGAATTTTCGATTTTCTGAGTGACATGCATTTTCAATATTACCTGGATAGTTAGTATACACTTTATTTCTAAAATACCACATAATCATATTGTGAATTTTTCTCACAAACATTTTTGTAATTTTTGAGGTCAATAAATATCTTATCTTATCTGAGGAAGAACTACAAAGGTAGAATAAATAGTAATAGAAGGAGGTAGAATCCTCTTTGGAAATCTATACATTTCATTATATCCAGTCGGTGTGTCGAGAGACATATTTGATATTTTTCGTTTTATTACTTAGAAAAATGGTTATTTCTTGAAAGAATTTGACGATACATCAAATTCCATTAGAATGTCAGCCAGAAATGATTTTCAAGAAAAAAAATCAAAAACTACGTCGAACATTATTGTAAATCATCAAACCTATAGGATTGACAAGGTTCAGAAAAAAAATGAGGATTGGTTCCAAGATTTTGAAATATCTCTCGTACCCTTTTTGCTAACTCAATTCGAAATGAACCAATTTTTGGTTTCGTCATTATATTCGTAGAAAGGTCGGCGATCTCTGCCTTTTTTATAGGTACTTTCACGGTCGGTGCTCAACGGAAATATCATCTATTATGCCACCACGCGCGATTCCTAGTAGACAAACCAGACGAGCTCAAGCTGGTCACCCCTACACTGTCAGGCTCGAGACCTGTCGAACATCGCTATACCAAGCATCATTCATCAATAGAACGGCAAAGTTGTGGAATTCTTTGCCTAGTGAAGTCTTTCCTGATGCTTACAACCTCCAAACATTCAAGAAAAATTCCAACACCTTCCTTCTTTCCCAAAATTCCACCGCTGGCTAACACGATGTTCCTCGAACATCATAGGTTTCCCTTTCGTGTTGTCCACAGATAAAAAAAAAAAAATTCCAGGATATTGAATTTCGAATCCCTTCCGAAAAAATTCAATAATCAGTGAATTTCCTATAATAACAAACTGTTCAATGAAAACAATAGCTGGGAGTTGGTTTGGCAAGTCTCTCAGCCAAGGACCAATGACATTGATTTCTGAAATATATACTTGACTTGACCATTCTGAAAATCGAATGACGGTTCCTGAAATCGAATCAATCATTCTGTAATCAAGTGATGCTCTCACTTTTCTGTAATTAAACTAATACTTTCTGAAATTCAACTAACTAATTCTTAAATGGCCAATTTCAGTGACTATTCCGAAATACAACTGACGCCTTCTGAAATACAATCGGAAGAGGTGCATATCTTTGGCAACAGTTTTCAACTCCATTGCATTGTGATTATATTTAGGTTCCTAAAGTATTCAGAAAGAAAAATTGTGGAGCCTCCTTTCTATCTTTCCATGTGAACTCATCATAATTTCAATCGTAGGAGTAAGTGAAATATTCAAGACTGAAACGGAAGCGTATTTCCGAACTCCTGTGAAGTACAGGAACGTCTCATAACATTCAATTATTAGTAAATTATTGAATATTCAATTCTCACTCTAGACACATAAGCGCTAGCGAGTTTCATCAGAAATATATCACTACTTAGCGGACCATATTTCGGAACATTATAATAATAATAATAATAATAGGTCTTTATTTTCGAGAAGTACAGAGTAGGTACACTAGAAAAACGCCGAAGATCAGATGGTGTCTGTTATTATTCTTAAGCGCAATGACAGGAAAATTAATAGGTAGAAAAGTAGAGGATAACAACAATCTTTATATGATAAATATTCCCAATTTCAATTATACAATCTAAATAATGTGCCTCCGGCACTCTTAAATCAATAGTCCTATGAAGCGAGTTAGAAGAAGTACACAGACGAACGAACATGTACATGTATCTAATGCATCAATTTGTTCTGTGAGTAGATGTTTCTTCATGTGTTTCTTGAATGCATTAATGTTTAATTTTTTCATATCCATTTGAATGGCATTGTAGATAAGTGATATCTGGTAAGAGAAAGACCGTCTGAAAGTTTCTGTTCTATGATATGGTGGGGTTATTATTCCCTTGTAACGTAAGTTTATATTGTGGACATCTTCTCGGAAAGAGATTTTATGCCATAAGTAAGGAGTTTTGGTCGCTATTATTTTATGAAAGAGACAAGTGGCATGAAGTTGTTGTCTACGTTGCATATTGAGCCATCCTAGATCACTCAGAATATGCGAGATATGGTGACCTCTCCTGACCCCAGATATTAATCTCAGGCAGGAGTTCTGGGTTACTTGTATACGTCTCCTGTCCTCGTAATCCAGGCACGGACCATAAACAGTGTCGCAGTAATTGAACCTGGAAAGCACCAGAGTATCACAGAGTACAGACTTAACCTTTCGATTCAAGTATCTCCTGTTACTATAGATAAGTTTCAAGTTCATGAATGCCAAGCCACGAATTTTCATTATGTGTGATTTGAACCTCATATCATCATCGAAGGTTAAGCCTAGATTCATTACGCTTTTGACAGGTGTGATTACTTTGTTTTCAACATTTATCTGGATATTGTTCTCAAGTAGATTCCTGTGTTGACGTGACCCGAACAATATAACTGACGTTTTATCTGCATTGATTTTGAGCGCATGGTTTCTAGAAGTTGCTATGAGAGTCGATAAATCCTCATTGATTTTTTCTATAGCAAGATCTGTTTCATTAGGTGAGAACGAGAGATGTGTGTTAACAGTATTCAACAGATTGAATTTAGACATATATTCATATACACGTGTCCTTACTTACTTCGTTTTCAAGACAAAAGGTGATGAACTTTTTTGAAGAATTGTTTTTTCGTAAACATCTGAAATATCCTTCACCCAATTTTGTTGTAATTTGGATTTATTTATCGTGTTGTGAGACTAATAATTTAGCTCAAACTTTATTGAATGTATCAAGTCCAATGGCGTCTGGAGCAGTACTTTTTTTTCCAAGACACTCCTTGATTATTTCCTTTGTTTACCAATGTTTCTTGCGTAGACCAGGGACAATTAAGTGGATTTTTTTAATCGAAAACCCCTGAGTGCTACAGGCGCTCCAGGTTCTTGGCAAAATCACATTGCATTCATCTCACAAGAAGTCATTACGGGATAAATAAATTACCTCAGTACACCATATTCGAGGATAATTATATATTCGGTGGAAAATTTTTTACACTATTATTGAATAGAATAGAATAGAATAGAACAGGGCTTTATTTTCAAGAATAACAATCACAGTGACATTACATTTAAAACAAAAATAACATACATTATCACAGTAACCAGAATTAAAGAAAATAGTGTCATATAAAGTTGATTGAATCAATCTTGAGACTTGAAGACAAGTATTTGTATCAGTTAAAATATTAAAATGAATAAATATTAAGTTCAAAATGAATAAAGTTTAAAATGAATAAAGTTGTCCATTCGTAAAAATATCTATTCTCCCAAATATTCTTTAGTAGAGTATGGTTCTAGATTCACTATGATATTGATTATAAGCCTCTTGAAGACTTTTATGTTCACTTCTTGTTTTACTGTTTCTGGTAATTTATTAAAAAACCTAATACACGCATACTCTGGAGACTTTTCTGTTATTGACAGTCTGTGGATTGGGATATTATAGTCGGTGTTATGGTTTCTTGTGTTTAGTCTATGTTTTATCTTGTGCGACTCAAATTTATTGCGATTTTTAAACAGAAACATTAAGCACTCATATATATAGGTCCCGGCCATGGTCATTATATTAAATTTTTTGAATTTACCTCTACAGGATTCTTTGTAATTTAGACATAGCAAAATCCTGATGGCTTTTTTTTGTATTTTAAAAATACTTTCTGTTCGGCTACTTCCTCCCCAGAAGATGATGCCAAAACGCATCACCGAGTGGAAGTTGGCAAAGCAAATGGTTCGCTTTGCACCCTCATCCAAATATGTCGATGTTACTCTAAATGCATAACAGATAGATGACAATTTGGTGCTGGTTTCCCTAATATGTTTTTCGAAATCTAAGTTTTGGTCAATGTGTACGCCAAGAAATTTTGTGTGTTCCGCCAGTGTTATTATCTGCTTTTGTACTTGAAGTATCTCAGGTATGTTATTGTTTTTCATTTTAGTCCTAAAGCAAATATAATTTGTTTTATCTTCGTTAAGTATGAGTTTGTTCATGGTAAACCATTTCTGTGCTTTTTCTAGTGTTTCATTTGAGATTTCTAAAAGATTATTTAATGACCAACCCACCGTTAAAATGTTTGTGTCATCTGCAAAATTCACTAAGTTGATATTTTCATTATTCACAATATCTAAGGCTAAATCATTTATGTAAAATATGAATAACAAAGGGCCCATGACACTACCTTGAGGGATACCTACCACTGTCGTAATTTCCTCTGAGTAATATTTAATTCCCTGGCTATTTATAACTACTTTTTGTTTACGTTGTGTCAGGTAAGACTTTATCCATTCATGAGCGGTACCTCTGATACCATATCTCTCCAGCTTTATCAACAGAATTTCATGATCTAGACTGTCAAAAGCTTTTGACAGGTCTAGAAAGATACCCATTGATATATTTTTATTCTCGTATGCAGTAATAATTTTTTCTATGAATTCATATATGATATATGATATATGATATTGTGATATTCGACGAGAATTGATTAAGTATTATGTGGGTAATTCAGGAATAACTGATGATGTTATATGAATTTTATTATTGTTGAATATTTGTTCTATACAATATTATGTAGGCATTATGAAGACGAATGAAAGAAGAAAAGGAGTTGAAAAAATTCAGAAGTTGTTTTCGTAACAGAACATGAGTCATTCGTTATCTCAGTTTTCAGTTTGAGTGAAGAGTTTACTACTTCACCCAGTTTCAAGATATTTGTGATGATATTAAATGTCGACGTTTCCCATTTCTGGAAGTTCTTTGAAAAATTTTCATTTTGATATCATAAGCAGAGTGTTTATTGTGGAAAACAGTTTTGAATTAGGTGGAACGATCAGCTGCTTTTGAAATCGGATCTAAACATTTTCATCATTCATCATAGACTGATGGTGAAGAATTACTCGAAGATGTACTGAAACGCATGGCATTCCTTTTCAATAGATCTATAACGGTAAAAACTGATGCGAACCAATGAAATAAACAAATGACTAGTCGTAGTCTGTATTCAGCTGGAGCCTGGGAGATCTTTCGAGCCTAATGCTAATACTAACGTTTTAATACGATGTTTTCAATAATTCATAACGAACACCAGTGCATCAGAGCAACTGCATTGGGGTTCGGAAGCACGCAACCCGGAAATATAGATAGTTGAATTTTGATGGAAAAGAATGTGAAATATTTGGGATATTCAAAAATAATTTTACATATACAGTATTCTATTGGAATATTGGAGTTTTCGCTCTTTGAAGATATTCCAAGCGCTCCAATGGTGGTCGATTGTGTCTTTCATGGTCAACAGTTAGATTCCGTTTTAGATCCTCTAGTTTTAGAAATGCTGTGTGTATTCCTCCATGTTATGATCATGAAAAGTCCTCATTGAATTTTGATTAAATGACACTATAATATTTCAACTCAATATATATTTTCTAAAGACAGTAACATAAACAATGTAAAGGATGTTAAGCAAAACTAAAATACACAACGTATAAAATCAAATTCGCTCTGTAGACAAGAAAATAAAGTAATACAAAATAGGTGGTTTTTTCAAACTTGGGTTATATATCATATATACTGAACTGAGAAACAGGAATGTAATTGTAAACATAATTATGTAATTTTCAATTGGCATATTCGAAGAATTTGCCAATTTGCAATTTATCCTAACTTATGGGAATTTCCAAAAATTATTAAATAATGGTTATCAGAAATGATCCTTTCGCAAATCCAACGATTCGCATCAACTCTTGACAACTTTGATTCTGAATAAAATGTTGTTCCTGATGAAACCTTCGAGCTGTTCTAGAGTCGCAACGAGAAACATACCAGGTGAATTGAGTGTGTCTATTTTGGTGCCAAGAGGGGCTACATTCCCCATCAGGAAAAACCTAAAATCAATTATAACTTTTTTGTCCTGCTCTCACACTATTTGCCTGTATAATGCAGAATGTACTTTGATTCTTCAAAAGGAACATCCTATATATTCTTTGACAGATCGATTCAGTCCTCTTTTTACGTCCAAAATATATATAACCTGCAAATGTGGAGGAAAAATTGAGAGGTATAAAATTTATTAAATAATAGTAGGCTTTGTAATTGAATAATCAATATTGAACATTCAAACTATCAACATATTGAAACAGCATATAAAACATTTCAAAAGTTCCGCCATTTTATTAAAGATCCTTAAAGCGATATTTTGCTTAATACACAACACATATCCATTTTCCATCCAGATAGAATCAATAATTAATAGCTAGAAGAAAAGTTCGAAAGGTTTTGTAGAGAGTCTTCATCATCTGTTACGATGAGATTTCAATGATTTGTAATAGATATTTTCATAAGCATTGCTGAAAGTGATACTTTTTTCACTGATAGCATATAATCACAGAAATTTTATGTAAAACAAAAAAAATATTCAATATTTTTCCGCCAAAATCGTTTTTTGTTATGTATATTTACTATTAAAAATTACAATTTTTTTGCCAACGCTAAACAAAACCTTATATTTTTTAGGGATATACTCATTTATTTTTCATAGCTTTTACGAGTGCATAAGCAAAACAAATGATTAATTATTAGTTTTTATTCATATTGTTTGATGGCATGCACACAAATATGTTCTTTCTCTTGGGAATGAAGCAAGACACGGAAATAATTCTTGGAATAAAAAATGATATTCTTAGTGAAATTGTTCTTTCTAGATGAATAACAGTGGCTTGACATATTTCTTATTAGCATCAGCGAAGTTTCTACCTAAAATTGGAACGATTAAAAGAATTTTAAAACATTACAACACTTAATTTTTCATTGCAAATTAAACTGCTGAATGTCGGGAATCTGTTCTTTACGCCATTAATTTTTCAAAAGTATGATACTATATACGTATTTCGAAATCTACGGGTATTTGGAAAAAAGTTTATGAGGACCATTTTCTTATTTTTTTGCTTGCAACGAATCGACCCTTATTTTTGGAAAATATAAATGAAACCTATTCATAATATTTTTTCACTTATTATTGAATAACGGCAAGGACTCTGCGATGAAACTTCAGATATTGCATACCTTTTATTTTCTCCAGACAAATCGACAACGTCTATTTCAAATTTATATTTTTTGCTATAGCTTTGTGGTCCCACCAGTTGTACTATCCAGTGAAACTTCTCCTGCTGGTACATGAAGAATATCTTGAAAATTTTTTTGAAGGACGTGATAAGTTTCACTTCTTCGCATATTTCATCTCTAACAAATGGCACTCGTATTTTGGAAAGTTTCTGAATGTTTTCATCATGATTGTTTGAGACATGTTCGAGTACCTTGAAAAACACACATTTTTGAGATCCTCGGATGATACAGAGATCCAAGTTTTCCTACGTTTCAGTAGTACTATATTTTTCATACGACATCGAGAATGATATTCAGTCGAATGATATTCATCACTCAGCTGGTATTATTCTGGTAATATCGGAAATCACCAATGGCATGAAACATCAAGCGAACTAAAATCGAATAGAACAGTAACCATATGATTAATTCAAGGAACTGAGTTACCATGGTGACGATTCAAATATTTGGAATCAATCATGCAAATATGCGTTTTCATCAGTACCTTCAATGTCATCTGGCAAATTATCCATAGTACATCTACATGAGAAGGTGATTCGCCTGTTTTTATTTTGCATACAAACACCAAGAATTTGAGTATTAGAGATCATTCAGTAGTTAGAGTGTGGTTAGAGCAAGATAACTATATCACTAGATAACTTCTGAATTCTCTTTTTTGTATTTTTCACAATCTAGATGAAAGAACTATGGAACAGCAGTGGTGATGTGGCAGAATGATAGCATTGAAATTATAGTTTACCACTCATTGCTTACCTTGGAGCTACTTTCCTTCCATTCGCAATTAGTGATATCTTTCAAGGGACACTCGTAGGGGCCGTACTCGCATCCATCCTCGTGTAACCTTATTTCTGTACCTTTAGAAATGAAATCGCACCCTGTCTTGTGGAACTTGCATGGATAGACCATCAGCTGCGACAATCTCTCCATAGAGAAATTCTGCGTGTTATGGAAGGGCTGCTTGCACAAAGGGCAGTCGCCGCCAGATTCACTCACGCGCGCCTTGCATATCCCACAGATGCTATGGCCCTTAATGCACTGGTAAATGGGCGGCAGCATATATTCGAAGCATATAGGACATTCCAATTCTGACAGCATTTCCCACTGGACGTCTGGGTTTCTTTTATTATCCATTTCGGAACACTGCGAACACATGAAGAAATTGCTTTGAGACCGAATTTAATATCTATCAAAACATGTTTGGGATTTTCAAGTTCTGACATTTATCAAACCAAATACACATGATGAAATAGACAAGAACGAGACAGAACCAGAATCCAATCTCCCTTAGTTGCTACGAGCATTCTCCCGTAATCTCGAAACTTTCGATACCCTGAGAGTATCAAGATTTGCCAGTGCAGCAGCGACGAGTTTATTATACCGATTTCAAAATTATTGAAACTGTTATACTTTTCGTGTTCCTTTCTTGTGTTTTGTATCTTCATTTTGTGTTGCTGATATAGATGCCATTATAAGAATTACTAATACGTTATTTTCACGCATTATTTTCAAATTATTCAAAATGCGCCTCTGGAATTCTCGTTGCGGATTGGGTTGAAAGTCACTCAGCGCTTGCACATGATATGTACATTTTTTTTTCGAAATTCGTATTTATCTACAGCAATTTCCATGAAAATAATGATTCTCTTGCTTTTTCAGCTTTTTTCAAAATATCCTCCATCGTATGTGCAGTAAAAAACACGTTTTTAATGCAAACACAGCTTGAACAAAGTTCTATTTATAAACAAGTAGCATAGCAACAACAAAACTCCTATGATCAACGGTACCTGATTCTAATAGCGGAAGGTCCATTCATTCAGTTTAAAATGAACAAAATTTCATTGATATCGGTCAGAAATGAAATTATCTATATACCACGGGAATTAATGATCCTTCATAACCTCACGTAATTACTCTCGGTAATCAAGGCCTTATAATTCCCTTGTTACATAAATAACTATTATATCCATTCATGAAATTATTTTTATTGTCACTAATCTCCTTGGTTGCCGAAGCCACGAAGGGCTTGTGCGAGTGAAGGAGCCGAGGAATCTACAGTTTATTCAAGTGGAATCCAAACCAATTTGGAATTTGGGATAGTTCTATGTAGAACTTCATGAAATACATTGTACAGCGCATAAATAAACCCAAATCCAACGGCCAGCCAGGAATAGAACCCACGACCTAATGATTACTATGATGTCGCTCGACCACCTGGCCGCCTGAAATGAAATCCAGAATCGACCCATGAACAAATTGGTAATTCATTGTGCTCAATATGATGATTACTTTCGATAGTTTCCCTTGGATATGGAGTTTGAGCCTTTTGAGATAATTTTTATATTGTTGATGTCGATTCTGTTGTTTTATACCTCATAACGAGCTTTTAGACTTGCTTTTATTTCACTCCGATCACCCCTGAAAGTACTAATGTAGCAAAAAATATTCTCACCTCGAGCATATTATTTTCTTCAGTATCTTTTTTTTTTCTTTTGATGATCTCCACATTCACAGTAATCACTGCTGGGTCATGTAAGCGCATCTTTAAAAGTTCCATAGTCAGTTTGGTAGTCTCATTGCAGTTTGTTTCTTTTTCTGGAGTCCTGTGAAAATAAGAATTTTTCTATATATAGGATGATTGAAAATCGAGCTTCATCATTGGCATCTGGCGAAAGCTGAGAGATAGTAGTAGTAGTAGTAGTAGTAGTAGTAGTAATCTTTATTTCAAAATTGTGTTCATACATGAGGTCACATAATTCACACAAAGGAAATAGCGTTAAAGAAAAACATAGCCACTATATTATGCAATATAACATGTCCTCTCACTTAACTATACTTATCACTTAACTAGCTATATCTTAACATAAGTTTACAATTTCTTCATCACTCGCTGTTAGAAACTCATTTATTCTATATGGTTCTAGTGTTATCAATAAGTTCTTAACCCTTATTTTGAAGGTTCTTAGGCAAGTAATTGTCTTTATGTTGTTCGGTAATTTGTTAAAAAATCTGATACACATATAATATGGGCCTTTTTCAGTGAGTGTCATTCGATGTACAGGATAGTTTAGATTAGATGTTCTTGTATTATAACCATGGAATCTTTGCAGCTCAAAATCTTCCCTGTTTTTGAAAAAGAAAACCAGTGATTCATAGATGTATAGCGCATAAACTGTCAATATTTTTTTCTGATTTAAAGACACCCCTGCAACTTTGTCGGAAAGTAATTTTTTTTATTGATCTGATAAGTCGTTTTTGTGTTATGAACACTTTTTGTGTTTCACTGCTTCTACCCCAAAAATATATACCATACCTTAGCAATGATTGGAAATTTGCATAATACATGGTCATCTGTGTTTTCTCATTCATATACTTACCTACAACTCTAATCCCATAGCAGACCGAGTTCACCTTCTTCAGTAACGTATGCCCATGATCAGACCAGTCTAAAAACTCATCAATTTTCACCCCCAAAAACTTGGTATTATTTACTATGTTGTGTACTTCATTGTTAAGTTTCAACTTTGATGGTTTTTCACTTCTATTAAGTTTTGTTCGAAAAAGTATAATGTTTGTTTTTTCTTTGTTCAAAATGAGTTTATTTTCATTAAACCAATTGCTAGCTTTATCAAGAATATCACTGCCATTTCCAGTTATCTCACTTTCGTTAGCCCCCCCAACTAACAGATTTGTATCATCTGCATAACATATTACATTTTCGTACTTCGGCTCTGCTATAGAACATAGGTCATTGACATAAATTACAAACAAGATCGGTCCTGCAATACTACCCTGTGCTATTCCAATATTGCTATCCATGAGATTGGAAAAGTATTTTTTCCCATCTTTCAATATGCCGACTTTTTGTTTCCTTTCTGCTAAATATGACCGAAATAGTTTTAGAGTTTGCACTCTGACCCCATACAATTCTAATTTCTTAATAAGTAAATCTCTGTCAATACAATCATAGGCCTTTGATAGATCTAAGCAAATGCCCAGTGCCATTTCATTTCTCTCCAGATGTCCCAAGATTGCATTAGTAAACTGAAAAATTGCCGTCTCGGTGGATTTTCCCTCTATGTACCCATGTTGATGTTTATTAAGTAGCTTATATTTTTTAAAGAAGTCAAGTAGCCTTTTACACATTGCCAGTTCAAATAATTTTGAGAATCCAGTCAAAAGACTGATGGGCCTATAATTGTCGATCATTTCTGGGTCACCTTTTTTATATAGAGGTTTTACCAATGCAATCTTCAGACGTTCCGGAAATATTCCCTGTTTGAAAGAGTTGTTCACCAAGAAACACAGTACCTGACTAATATAAGGTACTATTACTTTTACTATACTCATCGGAATCTCGTCAATACCACAACTATGCTTATTTTTCATATTCTTGGCAAACTCACATATTTCCTTTCGGGATACTGTAGAAAGAAACATTGATTTGTTATTTCTCTCGATATTACAATTAAATGGTCTTGATTCTAATTTATCCAATAGCTCAGGTACAATGGACAACATATATTGATTATATTGATTCGCAATTTCACTTGGATCACCAGGGATAGGAGTATCATTGTTCTTATTTTGTTTGCCCAATATTTCATTACATATTGTCCACATGCACTTAGTCTTGTTATCTGAGCGTGTTAACCTCGACTCATATGAATCAGATCTGGCTGCTGCCGAAAGGTTATCATATTCTTTTTTGGCATTTTTGTATTCTGCCTTGAATCTGGTATTATTTCTTGTTAAATTCAATAGTATGTCCAATCTAGTTTTACACGCTCTAACTTCATCACTGTCTTTGTAGAAAAATTTTGGTTTTCTTTTTTCATGATCATTTACTAGTTTTAATGGAAAATTGTAATAAAAGAGAGACAGGAAAAATAACTCATGCCTCATTCGAATAATAATTGCAACTTATTCTAGCCCCCAAACTAGGATGCCCTATACTGAGGGAGGCCAGTTTGACTCAATCAGGTAATAATTAATGCATAACAATGCATGATTCATGAGATAAATAATTGAAAAGCATGAAAAACTGATCAGGTATCTGATTTACAGCATTCTACAGCAGATAAGAACATTTTAAACGAACATGATAACAAGTCGTCACCAACAGCTTACAAGCAATATGTTCAATTCATCAGATGCAACACTAGTGAATATTCAATTGAATTCAAACAATCCTGACGATGTATTGTATATTTTATGAATGAATATAATAACATTTTGTCTATACATCATATGCATATTCATCTATAAAAAAGCCATTAAAATTTCCTCTTCTCTGGAATTTCTATTGGCAAATCGGCAAACTCTCCTATCGATACACCAAAGTCTATGTTTTCGGAAAATTTCCTTTTCGATTATCAAAGTTTCCAACATTTTATCACCAAATACCAGATTTAGGAATTTCAAGATTCATGAACACCATAAAAGTTATGATCGATCATAAATCTCGTTTTTTTCAAACTTTTCAATGACAAAGACTATCATTCTGAGAGCAATCTGAGAAGATTTATGATAATTATTTCTAATAAAACCAAGGGTTCGAAGTTGATAAGAATGTGGATATTCATTCAGTGAATTGGCTCCACTAAATTCAAAAGTAACTAATGTTGAAAAACATGATACCTATTACTTTTGTAGCTATGTGCCGCCAATGGCATAGGAATCATCGCATATGGTGTCGTTCATTCATTCGGTGTAGGATCAAATCGCACTACATTCTTCTTTGAGACATTTGAGGCCGATCAGATAATGTTATTTTTGCAGAACCCAACACAATAATTGCGGATGGAGTCTAAGACATTTTTAGGTCTTGTAGCGAGTCATGTAGATTTGCTCAACGATACCAAACTTTTCATGTAACCCTACTAAAAGCAATCAATATCCAAATGAAATCATTGGGGTGTTCGGTCGACAATTATTACATTGGCGTTTGCATTGTTTGACTGCAAACCGAGAGCGATTGATAAGGGTTCTGGTGGGCCGAAAAAGTGCACTAGTTTGCCTGTCGTCAGTGTCGTCACCATTCGATATCCGAAGTAAAAAAGGATCGAAATGGATCGATTCCAAAATTCAAAATTTTGAATTCAAAATTTGAAAAATAACAGTTTGGCAGAGCTGAAAAAGCAATATATTCTAATATTTATCAATGTTCTACCAATTATAAGTATATCAAATGCAGGGTGATTTCCGCGACTCTACTAGTGAACGTTCAGACAATGGAGCTACTACCAATTCACAAAAAAATAAAATCTTGCAGAAGTTGAATGCGTGTTTTACTTTCCTGCGTCAGACTACGAATTGCCAATTAAAGCTGAATACTGAAGCATGAAAAAAAAAATAAATCGGACGAAATAGAAATGAAAATTTAAACCTGCGTTCTGCATATAAATGTATTTTCTTTATTCTCAATTGTTACATGGCAACTAATCAAAATTTCAGAGATATAGAAACTGATCACTTCTATTTTTTAAATACTGTCTGTGAGGTATTCGAGGAGGTGGTATATTCATTTTTTCTAGATTTTTTTTGGATTTTCCTATCTCATTTCTATAAAATAAGAATAGAAAGTGATTATCTCAACGTATTTGTAGTCAAAACATATTTATGATCTTCCCAAAGGAGGTTTTTCGGTATTCGGTCGATGACCCGGACAGTTAGAATTCATACTTGAAAAACTGACTGTCATTGTGGATTTCTGATATTTGCATTATTGCAATACATGAACAAAAATCCCACAGAGTGTGTTTGCGAATAAGTTCCCCCAAAATAATTCTGGGTGCGGTACAGTGGCTGTGTGGCTCTGGTTCTAATTATTTCCTTTTCCATTGACTTCCCGGTTGAGAATCCTTTAATAAGAACCCGTATTTTTAGTTGATGGTTGAGTTTGGGTGTTTGTCGTATAGAGCATAAGATATACCACGTCGAATGATCCCCACTTCACAAGGAATATTTCTTGAACCGACGAGGCGATCACACCTATGGTTTTCTTTTTAGGGGTTACCTGGAGAAAGTCACTGGTAATACTTCGATTTTTTTTCACGCTGAGTGAGATTAATATATAGTTATAATATACAGGGTGTCCCAACGAAAACTTTTCACACGGATTTACTGGGAAATGACAAATTATTTTCGGAAACGCTGAAACACGTCGATTTTGATTTCTAGGGGAACACATGTCAGTGATGAATTTAGTCACGCAACTTCATCCCCTGACAGGGGCGGCTACCCCATTGCGAATCATCATAGGGAACTTGGGTCGAGTGATACATCATCTGCACTACTATCTGTGATCTCTAAAGTAATGGAAAAAGCAATCAACATCGAGCTCATCCGATATCTAGAGAGCTCAAGATTCGTGAACGACTGGCAATATGGCTTTCGTCACCAGAGGTCAACTGGAGATCTGCTTGCCTATGTGACACACAAGTGGCAGGTGTCAATAGAAAAACATGGGGAGTCTCTGGCTGTAGCCTTGGATATCTCCAAAGCATTTGACCGAGTTTGGCACCAAGGCCTCCTAGCGAAACTTCCGTCATATGGTTTGCCGCCCCAACTGTGTCTTTTACCATCGAGTTTTCTTGCAGATAGATCACTCTACGTGGTGGTAGACGGGGTCTCGTCTGATACAATGACGATCAATGCTGCTGTTCCACAAGGCTCTGTCTTGGCACCAACTTTGTTTTTGCTCCACATCAATGATTTGTTGAATGTGACCTCCAGCCGAGTTCATAGCTTTGCGGATGATAGTACACTTCATTCCGCCTTTGCCTCTAGAGCCCCTATATCATCCAACGAGGCCAGAGGTGCAAGGCGAAGACAGGTTGATGCTTTAAATGAGGATATGACAAGAATTCTGAAATTGGGAACTGAGAATCTAGTACAGTTCAATGCAACTAAAACTCAAGCTTGTATGTTCACCAAGAAGGCTGATCACACAATGCCCAATTTGATGATGTCGGGTACCACTGTTCCTACGAGGTTGTCAATATCCATGCTGGGTGTCACCACCAACAGTGCTCTCTCATGGGACGATCATGTGAGGTCCATTGCGAAAACTGTTTCACAAAAACTCGGTTTTCTTTTCCGTGCGAAGAGATACTTCACATCCCAGCAACTGCTTATGATCTACAAAGCACAAATTCGACATGTCCTGGAGTACTGTTCACATGTTTGGAGCTCAGCCCCCAAACATACGCTGAAGCTCTTAGATTCAATTCAGAAGAGAGCTATTCGCCTAGTCGATGACACAACACTCACCAAATCATTGACCTCTCTAGATCATCGTAGAAAGGTCGGCGATCTTTGCCTTTTTTATAGGTACTTTCACGGTCGGTGCTCAACGGAAATATCATCTATTATGCCACCACGCGCGATTCCTAGTAGACAAACCAGACGAGCTCAAGCTGGTCACCCCTACACTGTCAGGCTCGAGACCTGTCGAACATCGCTATACCAAGCATCATTCATCAATAGAACGGCAAAGTTGTGGAATTCTTTGCCTAGTGAAGTCTTTCCTGATGCTTACAACCTCCAAACATTCAAGAAAAATTCCAACACCTTCCTTCTTCCCCAAAATTCCACCGCTGGCTAACACAATGTTCCTCGAACATCATAGGTTTCCCTTTCGTGTTGTCCAAAGATAAAAAAAAAAAAAAAGAATGTCTGTTAGTCTCCTTTTCTCTCCATTTCATCAATTTGAATGACATGTATTTCAATTTATTATGTAATTCATCAAATTGAATGATGAAAAGATGATGAATCCATTGAAACACAGAATACAGAAATACTCTTACATCCTTGGAAAATACATTTTAGGCAGTGTTATTTGAATTGTTTTCTACTACACTGGATGTAAGTAAATACCTTGGCAAATACAAATAACTGACAGTAGTTCTAACGGGTGTGAAAACAGCAACGGTTTTACAGCAACGGTTTTTTTTTTCTTTTTTTTTTCGTTTATGGTATTTCCTGGTGATTTTCTTATGTGAGTGCACCATTCCGCAGTTGTTGAAGAGGCTCTTAACAAAAAAATAATTAATGAAACAAAAACCACCCCTCAACAACCCTCCAAAGTAGAAAAATCTTGAAACAGTGAAACAGTTGAAAATACCCGTTGCTCGGGGTTTTCCGACGGAAATGAACTAACTCACATCCGCTCTATAGGGTGAAATAATTTGTGAACCAAAAACAACCCCTCAACAACCCTTCGAAGTAAGGAAATTCTTGAAACAGTTAATATACCCGTTGCTCGAAATTTTTCGACGGAAATGAACTAAGTCACATCTGCTGAATACGCTCTATAGAGTGAAATAATTTGTGAATCAAAAACTACCCCTCAACAACCCTCCAAAGTAGAGACATCTTGAAACAGTTAAAAATACCCGTTGCTCGGGTTTTTCCGGCGGAAATGAACTAACTCATATCCTTTGAATACGCTCTATAGGGTGAAATAATTTGTGAACCAAGAACCAAAAACAACCCCTCAACAACCCTTCGAAGTAAGGAAATTCTTGAAACAGTTAATATACCCGTTGCTCAAAATTTTTCGACGGAAATGAACTAACTCACATCTGCTGAATACGCTCTATAGGGTGAAATAATTTGTGAATCAAAAACTACCCCTCAACAACCCTTCGAAGTAAACAGTTAATATACCCGTTGCTCGAGTTTTTTCGACGGAAATGAACTAACTCACATCTGCTGAATACGCTCTATAGGGTGAAATAATTTGTGAATCAAAAACTACCCCTCAACAACCCTCCGAAGTAGAAAAATATTGTTACAATTGAAATACCCGTTGCTCGAAATTTTGAGACGGAAATGAACTAACTCACATCCGTTGAATACGCTCTATAGAGTGAAATAATTTGTGAACCAAAAACAACTCCTCAACAACCTTTCGAAGTAAGGAAATTCTTGAAACAGTTAATATACCCGTTGCTCAAAATTTTTCGACGGAAATGAACTAACTCACATCTGCTGAATACGCTCTATAGGGTGAAATAATTTGTGAATCAAAAACTACCCCTCAACAACCCTTCGAAGTAAACAGTTAATATACCCGTTGCTCGAGTTTTTTCGACGGAAATGAACTAACTCACATCTGCTGAATACGCTCTATAGGATGAAATAATTTGTGAATCAAAAACTACCCCTCAACAACCCTCCGAAGTAGAAAAATATTGTTACAATTGAAATACCCGTTGCTCGAAATTTTGAGACGGAAATGAACTAACTCACATCCGCTGAATACGCTCTATAGAGTGAAATAATTTGTGAACCAAAAACAACCCCTCAACAACCCTCCAAAGTAGAGACATCTTGAAACAGTTAAAAATACCCGTTGCTCGGGTTTTTCCGACGGCAATGAACTAACTTACATCCGCTGAATACGCTCTGTAGGGTGAAATAATTTGTGAATCAAAAACTACCCCTCAACAACCCTTCGAAGTAAGAAAATTCTTGAAACAGTTTATATACCCGTTGCTCCAGTTTTTTCGACGGAAATGAACTAACTCACATCTGCTGAATACGCTCTATAGGGTGAAATAATTTGTGAATCAAAAACTACCCCTCAACAACCCTCCGAAGTAGAAAAATATTGTTACAATTGAAATACCCGTTGCTCGAAATTTTGAGACGGAAATGAACTAACTCACATCCGTTGAATACGCTCTATAGAGTGAAATAATTTGTGAACCAAAAACAACTCCTCAACAACCTTTCGAAGTAAGGAAATTCTTGAAACAGTTAATATACCCGTTGCTCAAAATTTTTCGACGGAAATGAACTAACTCACATCTGCTGAATACGCTCTATAGGGTGAAATAATTTGTGAATCAAAAACTACCCCTCAACAACCCTTCGAAGTAAACAGTTAATATACCCGTTGCTCGAGTTTTTTCGACGGAAATGAACTAACTCACATCTGCTGAATACGCTCTATAGGATGAAATAATTTGTGAATCAAAAACTACCCCTCAACAACCCTCCGAAGTAGAAAAATATTGTTACAATTGAAATACCCGTTGCTCGAAATTTTGAGACGGAAATGAACTAACTCACATCCGCTGAATACGCTCTATAGAGTGAAATAATTTGTGAACCAAAAACAACCCCTCAACAACCCTCCAAAGTAGAGACATCTTGAAACAGTTAAAAATACCCGTTGCTCGGGTTTTTCCGACGGCAATGAACTAACTTACATCCGCTGAATACGCTCTGTAGGGTGAAATAATTTGTGAATCAAAAACTACCCCTCAACAACCCTTCGAAGTAAGAAAATTCTTGAAACAGTTTATATACCCGTTGCTCCAGTTTTTTCGACGGAAATGAACTAACTCACATCTGCTGAATACGCTCTATAGGGTGACATAATTTGTGAATCAAAATCTACCCCTCAACAACCCTCCAAAGTAGAGACATCTTGAAACAGTTAAAAATACCCGTTGCTCGGGTTTTTCCGACGGCAATGAACTAACTTACATCCGCTGAATACGCTCTGTAGGGTGAAATAATTTGTGAATCAAAAACTACCCCTCAACAACCCTTCGAAGTAAGAAAATTCTTGAAACAGTTAATATACCCGTTGCTCGAGTTTTTTCGACGGAAATGAACTAACTCACATCTGCTGAATACGCTCTATAGGATGAAATAATTTGTGAATCAAAAACTACCCCTCAACAACCCTCCGAAGTAGAAAAATATTGTTACAATTGAAATACCCGTTGCTCGAAATTTTGAGACGGAAATGAACTGACTCACATCTGCTGAATACGCTCTATAGGGTGAAATAATTCGTGAATCAAAAACTACCCCTCAACAACCCTCCAAAGTAGAGACATCTTGAAACAGTTAAAAATACCCGTTGCTCGGGTTTTTCCGACGGCAATGAACTAACTTACATCCGCTGAATACGCTCTGTAGGGTGAAATAATTTGTGAATCAAAAACTACCCCTCAACAACCCTTCGAAGTAAGAAAATTCTTGAAACAGTTTATATACCCGTTGCTCCAGTTTTTTCGACGGAAATGAACTAACTCACATCTGCTGAATACGCTCTATAGGGTGACATAATTTGTGAATCAAAATCTACCCCTCAACAACCCTTCGAAGTAAGAAAATTCTTGAAATATTTAATATTCCCGTTGCTCGAGTTTTTTCGACGGGAATGAACTAACTCACATCTGCTGTATAAGCTCTATAGGGTGAAATGATTTGTGAATCAAAATCTACCCCTCAACAACCCTTCGAAGTAAGAAAATTCTTGAAACAGTTAATATACCCGTTGCTCGAGTTTTTCCGACGGAAATGATTTAACTCACATCTGCTGGATACGCTCTATAGGGTGCAATAATTTGTGAATCAAAAACTACCCCTCAACAACCCTTCGAAGTGAGAAAATTCTTGAAACAGTTAATATACCGGATGTGAGTTAGTTCATTTCCCCACGGAAAAACCCGAGCAACGGGTATTTCAATTGAAACAATATTTTTCTACTTCGGAGGGTTGTTGAGGGGTAGTTTTTGATTCACAAATTATTTCACCCTATAGAGCGTATTCAGCAGATGTAAGTCAGTTCATTGCCGTGGGAAAAACCCGAGCAACGGGTATTTTTAACTGTTTTAAGATGTCTCTACTTTGGAGGGTTGTTGAGGGGTAGTTTTTGATTCACAAATTATTTCACCCTATAGAGCGTATCCAGCAGATGTGAGTTAGTTCATTTCCGTCGAAAAAACTCGAGGAACGGGTATATTGACTGTTTCAAGAATTTCCTTACTTCGATGGGTTGTTGAGGGGTTGTTTTCGGTTCACAAATTATTTCACTCTATAGAGCGTATTCAGCGGATGTGAGTTAGTTCATTTCCGTCGGGAAAACCCGAGCAACGAGTATTTCAAATGTGACAATATCTTTCTACTTCGGAGGGTTGTTGAGGGGTAGTTTTTGATTCACAAATCATTTCACCCTATAGAGTGTATTCAGCAGATGTGAGTTAGTTCATTTCCGTCGAAAAAACTCGAGCAACGGGTATATTAACTGTTTTAAGAATTTTCTTACTTTGAAGGGTTGTTGAGGGGTAGATTTTGATTCACAAATTATTTCACCCTATAGAGCTTATACAGCAGATGTGAGTCAGTTCATTTCCGTCGCAAATACTCGAGCAACGGGAATATTAAATGTTTCAAGAATTTTCTTACTTCGAAGGGTTGTTGAGGGGTAGATTTTGATTCACAAATTATGTCACCCTATAGAGCGTATTCAGCAGATGTGAGTTAGTTCATTCCCGTCGAAAAAACTCGAGCAACGAGAATATGAACTGTTTCAAGAATTTTCATACTTCGAAGGGTTGTTGAGGGGTAGTTTTTGATTCACAAATTATTTCACCCTATAGAGCGTATTCAGCGGATGTAAGTCAGTTCATTCCCGTCGGAAAAACCCGAGCAACGGGTATTTTTAACTGTTTCAAGATGTCTCTACTTTGGAGGGTTGTTGAGGGGTAGTTTTTGATTCACAAATTATTTCACCCTATAGAGCGTATTCAGCAGATGTAAGTTAGTTCATTGCTGTCGGAAAAACCCGAACAACGGGTATTTTCAACTGTTTCAAGATGTCTCTACTTTGGAGGGTTGTTGAGGGGTAGTTTTTGATTCACAAATTATTTCACCCTATAGAGCGTATTCAGCAGATGTGAGTTAGTTCATTTCCGTCGAAAAATTTTGAGTAACGGGTATATTAACTGTTTCAAGAATTTCCTTACTTCGAAGGGTTGTTGAGGGGTTGTTTTTGGTTCACAAATCATTTCACCCTATAGAGCGTATTCAGCGGATGTGAGTTAGTTCATTTCCGTCGGAAAACCCTGAGCAACGGGTATTTTCAGCTGTTTCACTGTTTCAAGATTTTTCTACTTTGGAGGGTTGTTGAGGGGTGGTTTTTGTTTCATTAATTATTTTATTGTTAAGAGCCTCTTCAACAACTGCGGAATGGTGCACTCACATAAGAAAATCACCAGGAAATACCATAAACGAAAAAAAAAGAAAAAAAAACCGTTGCTGTAAAACCGTTGCTGTTTTCACACCCGTGTAGTTCTAATGATTCATTTTACCTGTAACAGTAGTCTTTGTTACTACTGAGGCATCTCAAAAAATACATGTAGGAATCAGATTTTTCATTAGACTTCAAGTGGTTCACTGAGCAAAAGAATAACCCTCTACGTGCATCTATCTCCTTCTTGACAATGAATAATTCATCAAAATGACTGAGAACCATGTTTTCTTCTATGGTGCTGGTGAAACTCAGTTCAAAATTAGGGGTTGTCAATAACAAATGTAGGTGTTTCTCCTGAAAATAACACAAAATTGTTCAATCAATATAAAACACATTATATTGTAGTGAATACTCAAAATATTGATAACTTCAACTATGAATATCAACAATATTTCAATTCAACAATATTATCATAGCTCAGACTTGGTAATATCTTTCAAAAAGCAGATTACACTTAAAAATAATGTATTTGATTCATAATACATTCATTACAACTACATTAGCATTACATTTCATTATGGAAGATGAAATGATAATGAACATTTCATGAAACCACCTTGAGAGGAGAGTAAGAGGGATGAGGAATTAATTACTTGAAAATGTGCTTTAAGATTCCTGCCTGAAAATCCCAAGGCTCCTTTCCAATCACACTTTGAGTAACTCTTGCTGGGGCATTCATAAATCCTGCGAATACAGCAGCTCTCATGCTGCTCAATAAGTGGGGGGGTCATGCTCTCTTTACATTCATCATGCATACAGGGAAATGTAAGAAATTGCGCTATGTTTTCAAATGCCTCATCTCGCACATATTTGTCCAGATTTGGGATTAGACACCTGCCACATATGCCCCCTGAACCATCAGTTTTTGTAAAGATGGGAAAAACTGAGAGATAGTTTTTACATGTGAGGCATACCATCTTCTCCATAATATCTGCTGGAATGAAGAGTTTTGACATCTTTGGGTTCGTGATACTGGAAATAATGAAATCGAAAGAAATTGTAAAATTCATCTATACACGGAGGATCGCTGAATTGCATTATGATAATCTGAATTTTCCAAAATGGACAGGCAGGTAGACTGGCGCAAAATAAATTCCTGGGAATCACTGACCTAAAATCACCGTAGAGAAGTAACCAAAATACACAACGCTAACTCGCACGATACAAAATCAAAAAATTTGTTCAGAGTCAAGAGTTTCAGATTTATGGGAATCCCAGCCGTTCGTCTATATTTTACGTGAAATCAAGCGTTGATTAGGGAGATGTTCTCAAGGCATAAAATAGCCACCCTCACAATAATTCATACCGTATGCTAATTGCGAACAAATATAATATAATGTAAAAATTATAATTTTTGAATATAAAAAAAAACATAAACAAAAAATGATTCAAGAAGCCTAAGAAAACAAGAAATCAAAGTACATCTATTCTGTGTCGAAATTCAGTGTATATGTCAATTGTCATTGGGTTAATATTCTATAGATTTTAGGTTCTGTGGAAGAGAGTGCTTTTAACAAAAGAAAAGAAGAAGATTAATGATCACTCAGATCATTAGCATGATACTATTTATAGTATCATGGATCATTAGTGTATTGGCGATTTCAACTACCAAAGAGGGCGCTACGAGACGTAAACAAATATGGCGGATAGTGAGTAATCTCTCTGTTCGGCGTGGTTATTGTGTGTATGTTTTAGTTGTTTTCGAACATGATACTATAACGAGGAAAGATGTGATCACTCGAGGTTCTAGTTTTGAACCGCTTTGCGCATGACGTCACTACGTGACAAATACGATTGGCGGCAATCGGAATAACAAGGGTTTTCATATATTTGATCAGACGAATTATCGAATAACAATGTTTTTGGAGTTTGAATGTTATTCGAATTATAATTCCAATCATCGAAATATATGAAATAGTGAAAATGAACATTGGAAATCAAAACACTGACACTGTTGTAACACCATAATCAGTGCAATTATTTTCAAGTATTTAGATAATTCACAAAATAATCATCAAACCATGAAGGTTAATACATTTGTACGAATAGACATAACACATCTAATGAGGTATAATCATGTATGTATTAACTACAATATTGACCAAACGCCATAAGAGCAATGTTAGAAAAGTGATGCTCCATTATATACGTCTTTCCTTGTCTAATTGGCAACGATGATCGAGGGGGCATGCGCAAAATTCAAATTTTGAAACCATGTGTATTGTGTAATGTCAATCTCTTCAGTTTACAGAACGATGTACAGAACACTGGTGGAGCTATTCTGCCTATTTGCCTATCAAATTTCTTCAACCAGAACTCTAACGTACAGCTAACTTGATAACAGCATTTTATTCAATATAGCGGAAAATCACTCATATGTTAGTTGTTAGATGGCGGTACAAAAATGACAACAAAATCAGTATTATTGATAATTGCACAATATGTGTTATAGAAATGTTGATTCAGAAGTAGTAATTCAGGTTACTTCTCAATTTTAGATGGAAATACATAATTATAATCTCAAAACGTCAACTATTTGTACAGAAATCTGTAAAAATGTCACTATCTTCTGGGGAGTTTTATAACTATTAGGCCATTATAGCGGAAAATGCCGTTAGCGTTTTTGACGAAACAAAACACCATCAGTGACTGCACCAGTGTTTTGTACATCGTTGTTTACAGGTTACATGGCAACGCTGGTTACATGTGTCAGATAGGCATGTGTCGATTTCGCTTTCTCTCTCTCTTGGCGGTTCGGGACACGACAGCACGACGCAGGATAGTGATCTTTGTCTCTCGAATGTTTGAGTTGATTTGAATGCAATTTTTAATGTTTTTATGCTATTAAACATGTTTGCTTAGAAAGTGGACTCATTTGCTCGCCGCAAGAGCCACATTGGCACAGTATATTATCCCTAGACGAGACAGTAAGTTCACTTCCACAGAAATTTGGCAAGCGTCCCCACTTCTGCATTGAAACTCGCGGTCGATGCGCAGTAGCTCAGTCGAGCCAGACGAATGTACAGAGAGGCTCAGCACCATGTTTACATTGTGTCCCAAAAATATCGTGAGTCGTGAATCGTGATCTTAAGAAATGAAACATTGATTCATGCATGAATCCTAAGAAAGTCCTAATCGCTCCAAATCAAATAGATATTCTGTGTTTGTAATCACAAATTGATCATATATAATCAAATAATAATAAAGATACTGAACTTGAAAATTTAATATGGAAATAAGCATTCAACATGAATTTACCTGTTTTTCAAAACCCAATAATCCATTTGGGGTTTTCGTCATGGTTATACCTAGTTACCTAGTTCCAATGATCATATCATAATTTGATATCATAATTTTAGAGACATGTTTGGTGACTTGAAAATGCCTCCTGATGAATTTCTGAATTATCTTGTCTCTCTAGAAACTGAATTCGTGTCAAATTTTGATGAGTGTATTGGTGGAAAGGAAAGCTTCTCACACCCATGTGAAGATTTTCCAAAAGAATATTTACTTTCATTGTTCATACCATATATGTATTAACTACAATATTGACCAAACGCCATAAGAGCAATGTTAGGAAAGTGATGCTTCATTATATACGTCTTTCCTTGTCTAATTGGCAACGATGATCGGGGGCGCATGCGCAAAATCCAAACTCTTCATGTATAATGTGTCAATCTCTTCAGTTTACAGGTTAGGTTTGTACTGCCAATCTATTTTCTCCTTAGATCGTCCTCATCTAAGATTTTCTGTGTAAATAATCATGTTATTTGGAAAATATATATTTGAATATGTATATATTGATGGTAGACAACATAACATATACTAACCTTTGATATAGAGGTACGTTTTTTTTCAGATTGAATACAATAGAGCAATCAATATTTAAAAAATGGTAGAAATCTCGGTAGAAATATAAGATGTCCTCAGTATTGAGTGTGATGAATTTCTTTCTTGGAGTCGTAGAGAAAACAAATTTGTACGTTTTTTGCGGACATTTTGTGAACAGTTACAAACTTAAACTACGAATACTTCCAAAAACAACAACTTTGAACTAACGTCTAATCACAAACACTGAATAATCCAGAACCGGAAAAAACAATAACGCTAATAACGAGTAATAAAAATATTCAATTCTTAAACATAGACAAGACGACAGTTCATAGAATCTGGTAGTTTGAATAATTGCGGTGCACAAAGAGTATTAGGTATAAGACACGACGCACGATCATTCCCAATTTGAGTAGCAACGACAGGCGTAAGAGTGAAACAACACTAAGAGAGTCTGTCATCTTTCACTTTCATTTCATTTTCAGATAGGCTGTCCTTATTATCAATATTCGTAGTTAATACATATATGGTTCATACGTGTTAGGATATATTATACTATAAAATTTGCAGACAGGGAATTGAAACCAATTTCAACTAACAAAATGAAGCCAAAATTGGTTATTCTCAAAAATATGTAGAATTTGTTTCAGTTTATATTGTTTTGTTCCATCTATAACATTATATGTTCTTTCTTGTTAGTCATAATAAAGTTTTCATAGAACTGTGGTGTTTCATTTACCTCATAATGATAATGAATTTATAAATCATGTTCGTTAAAAGACCATAGCAACTGTTCGCACTTTTCAATATTTTTTCATGATTGTTTTCTCGTGGGAGATAAAATAAAAAACATCCTCGTATGTTTGTGGACTAAGATTGCGCCTCGTATATTACGCTTCAGTTGACGTTCGGCCACAGAACAACAAGTTCTGTCGACGCGCAGTCGTTGCGCAGTTCGACCACACTGTTACCAGCTTGAACAGCGAAGTTCTCCTAGAGGTAGCCGATATCTTGCGGAATCCTACTAGAGGTACTGCCTACGAAGAGCTAAAAACCAGACTCCTGACCAGATATGGCACTAGCTTTGACGAAAAAAATCCATCGACTAATGGAAATGACTTTGGGGGACCTCAAACCATCTCAGCTTCTCCACCGGATGCAAGCCTTGAGCACGAGCAGCATAGACACACAGGTACTGAAGAACCTATGGCTCGACCGCCTACCGCCCAAAGCTAGAGGAGTTATATCAATTCTAGACGGGGACCTAGAGAAAGTAGCTCAAAAAGCTGACGAGTATGTACGAAGTGCCAACTTACCAGTCATGTCCATTGACAAGAACCCTACTTTAGACCAAGCAGTAGCCAAGCTTAGTGCTCAGGTAAATGCCTTATCTAAGCAAGCAGATCTTAACGCCAGGGCTCGAAAGTCTCAAGACGACCAGCTTACCTCCTGATGGATACTGCTATTACCATCGACGATTTGGACCTCAAGCCAAGAAGTGCAGACCACCATGTGCTTTTCCAAAAAACAACCAGGGGGCGCTGTAGTGGCGACATCTGTCGCTCCCCACAAACCACGTCGCCTGTTTATTACTGATGAAGCACTTCAACTCCAGTTCCTAATTGAGACCTGAGCCGATCTAAGTGTGCTGCCACGTAAGATCTGTACCGCTACACAACCCAGTACCATATGCCTGTACTCTGCTAACGGTTCTAGCATAAAAACGTATGGGCAGAAGCAACTGGTATTGAACCTCGGATTCGGCTAACCAGTCACATGGACCTTCGTGGTTGCAGACGTCACCACCGCCATTCTAGGCGCTGACTTTCTAACTTACCATGGTCTCACTGTAGACATGCGGAACAAGCGCCTTGTAAACCCAGCCGCCCCTTGCAGCATCACGTGTGTGTCTCGACGAGTCAGGACCCTGGAAGTTGGACTATCTTTGGCACATCCATACGATCGCCCAACCAGCACGCCAGACGATCCTGTGCAGCATTTCATTGACACCCAAGGCTCACCAAGATTCTCGAAGCCACGCAGGCTCCCACCAGACCGCCTACAAGCTGCACGAGCTGAATTTAATGAACTGATGCGATCAGGTATTGTTCAACCATCGAAATCGCCGTAGGCCAGCCCGCTCCACTTGGTCCAAAAATCCAACGGCCAGTGGCGCGCTTGCGGAGATTTCCGCCGTTTAAATAACATCACCAAGCCCGACCGGTATCCAGTGCCGCACATACAAGATTTCGCAAACCAGTTACATGGCAAGAAATTTTTCTCCTCCATTGACCTTGTACGTGCTTTCTACCAAATCCCAGTCCGTCCGAAAGACGTACAGAAAACGGCTGTTATCACGCCATTTGGACTATACGAATTTCTGCGAATGCCCTTCGGGTTGCGAAATGCCGCTCAGACTTTGCAGCGGTACCTGGACCACCTCTTTCGAGGATGCCCCTTCGTATATATATACATTGACGACATCTTGGTAGCCTCCGAAACGGAAGCAGAACATGAACAGCACCTGGCAACAGTCCTTCGGATCTTGGAGGCAAATGGGCTCCAAATCAACCGAGATAAGTCTAAATTTCGGAACCACGAAGCCAAGTTCCTGGGCGTCACAGTGTCTCCAACTGGTGTCCGGCCTTTGCCAGCTAAAGTCAGCGCCATCCGTGAGTTTCCACATCCTACCACATACCGACAATTACGTCGTTTCATGCCGCTAGCCGAGCTCTTGTCACAACAAAAGAAGAAGCAACAGAATCTCGAGTTACCCCCATCAGCCATTGGTGCATTCACCAGAGTTGAGGAACTTCTAGCCACCTCTGCCGAGTTGGTTTTCCCTGCACCGCATGCCCAGCTGAGCATGTCAGTCGACGCCTCCGATGCTGCAATTGGTGGAGTGCTGCAACAGCCCATCGACGAGCACCTACAGCCTATTGCTTTATTTTCACGGAAGCTAACCGCGACGCAAATAAACTACAGTACCTACGACCGTGAGCTGTTGGCTATATTCTGTGGCATCCACCACTTCCGCCATTTTTTGGAAGGTAGGCAGTTCACCATCTATACCGACCACACGCCTCTGATATACGCCTTCCAACAACGGCACGATCGCCAGTCTCCATGACAAATTCGCCAGCTGGAATTCATTGGCCAGTTCTCGACTGACATTCGACACCTACAGGGTGCAGCGAACGTCGTCGCCGATTGCCTCTCGCGACCGGAAGTAGACGTCCTTACAGCACCCATCTCCATTGACTTTAACCGGCTGGCTGAAGCCCAAGCTACAGATGAGAGACTGCAGCAGATTCTAGACGATCCTGCCAGCTCCTTACGCCTCCAACGTATTGTCTTACCAGATAGCGAACGGCCCCTCTATTGTGCCATCCAAGATGGGCGGGTGCGTGTGTATGTGCCGACAACTTTTCAAAGAGATGTTTTCTTAAAGTTTCACACCCAGTCTCACCCAGGACACGCTGCTACACTACGAATGCTCGCCGAGCGCTTTGTGTGGCACAACATGAACCGTCAGGTCAAGGAGTGGGCACGAGAGTGCATCCAATGTCAACGTGAAAAGGTTGGACGTCACACTAACACGCCTGTGACAGATGACCGATTCGCTCACATACATATTGACATTGTAGGACCACTCCCACCTAGTCACGACTTCCGATACATGCTCACTATCATCGACCGATTTACGAGGTGGCCCGAAGCTATACCCATCCCGGAGATAACTGCCGAGATAGTGGTACAGAAACTCCTCGAAGAATGGATATCTCGTTATGGTGTGCCGGTGACCATAACTACGGACCGGGGAAGACAATTTGAGAGTCAATTGTACCGTCAGCTCAATACAACGCTAGGAGTGCAGCACATGAAGACGACTGCTTATCATCCACAGTCAAATGGGTGTATTGAGCGCTTTAACCGAACTGTCGGAGCCGCCCTCATCGCCGCTGACGTGGTATCTTGGGTTGAAGCCCTTCCCCTGGTTGAGCCTACGCAATACCTTCAATCAAGACATTTTGTGCACCGCCTCCGAGTTAGTGTACGGCACACCAGTTCGCCTTCCCGGACAGCTACTCGTCCCCAGTGCAACCGCACCTGACGAACACCGATTTGTCCAACGGCTCCGAGAAACCATGGGCGCGTTACGGCCGGTACCAACGAGCAACCATTCGGCCCGCACCGCCTATGTCCACCCAGACCTACAGACGACAACACATGTGTTCATTCGTACGGACAAAGTGAAGCCTCCGCTAACACCTTCGTATAGCGGCCCGTATCGAGTACTGGAACGACATGACAAGTTCCTGACCGTGGATGTCCTCAACGAGTGTCTATGGACCAACTCAAACCAGCGTATATCCCAGCGTCGCATCGGCAGTTGGAGGAACATTCATACGCCAACCGTCTGCTGATCAACACATACCAACAGAACCGCTCGCAACCAGTGGGTTACTCTCTAGGGGGGAGCCCTGTGGCGGATTCATGGAGCAGATCCACTCTTGGCCACAGACATGCGTCTAAGGTTGTCTATACTCCAAGAAGCATGGCAACGCTAGTTACATGTGTCAGATAGGCGTTGTCAGAAGAGACGTCGACGTCAACTGTCGATTTCGCTCTCTCTTGGCGGTTCGGGACACGACAGCACGACGCAGGATAGTGATCTTTGTCTCTCGAATGTTTGAGTTGTTTTGAATGCAATTTTTAATGTTTTTGTGCTATTAAACATGTTTGCTCAAAAAGTGGACTAATTTGCTCGCCGCAAGAGCCACACTACTTATCTATTTTCTCCTTAGATAATAATAATAATAATGATTCGTCTTTATTCATCCAAAGAAGAAAGATACATATAGATGACAACGTAATTAATATATACATGGATGAAAAGGTTTAGTGTCAGCTGATGCTGTTTTACAACTTAACCATCATCTAAGATTTTCTCTGTAAATAATCATGTTATTTGGAAAATATATATTTGAATATGTATATAGGTATATTGATGGTAGACAACATAACATATACTTAGCTCTGATATAGAGTGATCCGGTTATACAAGTACGTTTTTTCAGATTGAATAGAATGGAGCAATCGATATTTAAATTGTATTGAAATGATGTCAATGAACATTCATCATATCCGTGTGATAAATTTCTTACCGATGATATGAATTGGAGCTCTTGGAGTCGCAGAGATAACAAATATGTACGTTTTTTGCAGACATTTTGTGATAAGTTACAAACTTAAACTACGAATACCACAAACAACAAAAACTATAAACTAATGTCTAAACACAAACATTGAATAATCCAGAACCGAAAAAGAACAATTACTAACAATAACGCTAATTACGAGTAATAAAAATATTCAATTTTTAAACATTGACGAGACGACAAGTCAAGGAATTTGGTTGTTTGAATAATTGCGCCACACAAAAAGTATTGGGTATAAGACACGACGCACAATCATTCCCAATTTGAATAGCAACGGCAGACGTAAGAGTGAAACAACACTAAGAGTCTGTCATCTTCCACTTTCATTTTGGCGCATGCGTATGAATAAATCCTTGCCAATTGCACTCTTTTATTTTGACATCAGATAGGCTGTCCTTATTATCAATATTCGTAGTTAATACATATATGGTACATACTGTGTTATGGGACCACAGTTCCAAATATGACAGATCTACTAAATATTAACATATATCATTATCAATCTATACATACATACGCTGGTTTTTTCATCACCTCCACACTGCCACTGATAAATATATTTCGTATATTACCTATACATCAAATTTTTGAAGGAATTCAAACTTGAAACACAAATAAGAAAACCAAAGACTCTTCTGTGACAAAACCAAAGCGTAATTATATATATATATATATATATGAATTTATTCTATGGTTTCGACACACAATACCCTATCCACGGGTATAGTGTTGTTTCACCAAAGAATATCATAAGATATTCTGTGGTTTGGGGTTCATACCATATATGTATTGACTACGAATATTGATAATAAGGACAGCCTATCTGATGTCAAAATAAAAGAGTGCAATTGGCAAGGATTTATTTATGCGCATGCGCCAAAATGAAAGTTTAAGTTGACAGACTCTCTTAGTGTTGTTTCACTCTCACGCCTGTCGTTGCTACTCAAATTGGGAATGATCGTGCGTCGTGTCTTATACCTAATACTTTTTGTGTAGCGCAATTATTCAAACAACCAGATTCTTTGAACTGTCGCCTTGTCTATGTTTAAGAATTGAATATTTTTATTACTCGTAATTAGCGTTATTGTTAGTAATTGTTATTTATTTTTCGTTTTTTTTCTGGATTATTCAGCGTTTGTGTTTAGACGTTAGTTTATAGTTGTTGTTCTGGTATTCATAGTTTAAGTTTGTAACTTTTCACAAAATGTCCGCAAAAAACGTACAAATTTGTTTTCTCTACGACTCCAAGAGCTCCAATTCATATCATCGGTAAGGAATATATCACACTCAATACCGAGGATATCTTATATTCCTACCGAGATTTCTACCATTTTTTGAATATCGATTGCTCCATTCAATTCAATCTGAAAAAAAACGTACCTGTATAACCAGCTCACTCTATATCAAAGGTTAGTATATGTTATGTTGTCTACCATCAATATATACATATTCAAATATATATTTCCCAAATATAATGATTATTCACAGAGAAAATTTTAGATGAGGATGATCTAAGGAGAAAATAGATAAGTCATACAAACATAACCTGTAAACTGAGGAGATTGACACATTACACATGAAGTTTCAAAATTTGAATTTTGCGCATGCGCCTTTGATCATCGTTGCCAATTAGACAAGGAAAGACGTATATAATGAAGCATCACTTTTCTAACATTGCTCTTATGGCGTATGGTCAATATTGTAGTTAATACATATATGGTTCATACATTAAGAATCGTCAGGCAGTTGTTAATTGTTCTCTATTTACACACAGAAGAGGGGTTAGAGCCATTTCACACAACGCGTTTTTCTCTGCATTCTAATGTGCAAGATTGTAACCAAAATTGTTTGGATTTTGATCATAAGATATGAATTCCACATTGGAAATGTATGAACTTTTGTTGAATACTTGGATTTTGAGCATGAAAATCATAGAAATCACAAATGCGTGGTGTAAAACTGCTCTAACTCAAATTGTTCTCTTGACAGTAGCTGGCATCGTTGTTATGTCAAAGAGGCTTCTGTGGTTATGTATCGCAGCTTCAACTACCCGCACGCATCTTACAGCGCACCTCCAGTTTGTTGTTTGCTTATGATTGTCAATGTGTCAGTGAAATCTCATTATGGGATGAGAAAATATGAGTATAAAAAATGAGTCTGGAAATATGAGTATAAAAATAATTTTTTAATTCTCACAAAAAGCCTTATAACTCATTCTTATAACTCTACTACTGATATTGTATTATATTCTGATTTCGAATGAGAAGAGAGGTAAGTAATGTTGAGGACCTTTTTTTGTGCTTGTAATTCAGAAAAGGGGAATCACTCAGAAGATAGACCACATATTTTGAGAACAAAATTTGCAAATTTCAGAATATTTGACTAATGAAATGTAATGTGTCTTTTATTGGAATCGGTTTGGAAGTTTGTTTTTCAATTATTGATAGATTTGTATTTTTCAGATTAGTGCCAGAATGACCTTCGTTCAGACTGAGTCCTTATCCAAACTATTATGCTCCAAATGCAACAAATATCTATCACATTTTCCGGTCTACAGTTATCCTGGTGGATCCAATTGTGGGCGGTGCCAGCCCCTCGAAAGTGCTTTACACAATGACATCTATGAACATATTGCTGAGAAGCAACAATTTCCTTGCAGCTACAACTCTAATGGGTGTTTAGAAAATTTATATCCCAAGAATGTTCCCAAGCATGAAAAATATTGCAGTTACCAAAAAGTGGATTGCCCTATCATTACTTCCACTCCTATTTGCCCTTGGAAGGGGTTTATGAAAGATTTACTTCAGCATTTTGAAGAAAAACATCCAACTTTTCTTTTGAATGAAGGGCATTTCGAAGTCGACTTTGTAAATAATTACAAGGAAAATTATCTGCTGTCTTATGGTGAAAGTTTATATATTTTGTGTCGCTCTAATGATTCTAAAACTGGCACTTCCAACTGCACTGTGACTTATATTGGAACTGATTGTGTGGTTGATGAATATTCCTATAGAATAGTGCTCAAAAGTGGCCGTGGTACCGAAAATCATGAAATTTCTAATAAATTAGGAGAAGTTACAGAGATCAATAATAATATCATTAGTAGCATTTTGAATGATCCTATTTCAATAATTGCAAGAATTGAGGTATTCAAAGAGGATACTGAAACCAAAGTAGCTGTAGATGAAGTTGATGACACTATTCAGTGGGATTTCTTAAGGGAACTGGAGTGTTTGGTATGTATTCAGTGATATCTATTTTATTTATAATGGATATGGAAAGTTGAAAAAATATGTTTCATGTTCAAGGTTTTCGTGTATATTCTTATACCCTACCTACTCAAAAAAACCTAATAGGGTTTTTCTTGAAATTATCAAAAAATAATGATATAGTATAATGGGGTTTATATTTTTTTCTTGAATTTTTTGTTGAAAGTTCAGAATTATTTTGGCAAATGTCATATTATGACATGTCAGTGTTTTCCATTGAACACTCTGTATATTATCTCATATCTAACAAGGGCTATTTTTCACAATTTATAATAGTATATTACTCAATAAGAGCATATTACGCACGAAGTGGAGAGAGTTAGATAGATAGCCGCGCAGCGGCGAGTGAGTAATTTCAAGAGCGCGTGATTGCATTACAACTCAGGTTATGTGCTATATTTTTTCAAAATAGTTAGCATTGAATAGTTTGAGTGTCACCACAATAAGGTTTCCATGCAAAATTAGGTTTCATTCTAGTAGATTCTGCATAATCATAAAAAAATTGGTAAAATATTTTTTTTCAAGCATCTATATTGACTACGGATGCCGTAACGGATATATTTTACTGAGAAAATCCAATTTAATTTCTACGTATCCTAGCAACGGGACCACCTTTTTATGAAACACCCTGTAGTGACAAATTGTTCTACATCCGTTCTCATCCAAAAAGAAATTCAATGTTTGACTCTTTTGTCAAGAAAATTACAGAATTTAATATTAAATTACACAATTTAATATTCTTTTGACTTCTGGCAAGAAATTGATACTGCTATGAGTGCTCATTATATTTATTTACTTTCGGGGCGGGACGGAACGATATATGTTGGTATTGTAATGATTTGATTAATCATAGGTGATTTAAGATTTGTGAATCTGATGATTTTTCAGGTCTGTATGGAGTACATGGTGCCTCCTATTTTCCAATGTATAACGGGACATAGCATGTGCAAGACCTGCAAAGATAAAGTTAAAGAGTGTCCTGCATGCAAAGAGCAGATTGGCAACACTCAAAACTTTGCTCTAGCCCAGCTTGCCAGCTTCATAGACTACCCTTGCAAGTACGATCGGTGTAAGTTCAAGGCTAAACCGGCAGAGATAAAAAAACATGAGGCTTGTTGTACTTTCAGTACCGTTGCGTGCCCTCTCAAGGACTATTTAGGTTGTGACATTCAGATGACTAATTTTGAGATATATGAACATATCTACTCGACTCATTACGAGAGTATATTGGAGAATGATACGGTTTGTGAGCCATTCGACGAGGACAAATCGGTAGAGGAATGCTATATAGTACATCACAATGAGAAATTATTCAAGCTCAATTATGTCTTTGACCTTCAAAAATTAATGTGGGAAATGCAGTTCATTGGTCTTGCTGAAGAAAGTTCTCAATACTCTTTTGATATAGATATTATTGATAATTCAGGGGTAGGCAATAGAGCTTATCACAAAGCTGCCTGTGCACCTCTAGATTCAGAAGGTTCGGAGGGTATATGTTGGCTGTACGATAATGTTGAACATCTCATAACTACTGAACTGCGGTACAGAGTACATGTAACCAAGTATAAGGAGTGAAACTTTTTTATATGTTGATTTTATTTACTGAACATTCTTTTTGTACCTCTGTTCACGATGGTGAAGTTTGATATTCACACGGGCTGGAGTAAATTTCAAGATAGGTGTATATCCATACAAAAATGCAATAAGAATGTGAAATAGTTTTAATTAATTATATTATATAATATGCATCCCAATGCATTTGCTTATGTGAACAAATTGTGTATATTGAAAAATTATGGAATGGTTCGTATAGAAAATATAGCTGGCCAAAATCAATTTTTGAATATGTCCAGCATGGGCGCTTGTGGTTATCGCATGATTGATCGCTCTTACTTTTACGGCTTTCGCACCGTGCTTGATTTCCCTATTACCTGGTTTTGTTCCATTTTCGATATTTCTGCAAAAAGCATTCAAATGGCCTTGCTTCTTACATAAAAAGCATGTCATATTGAACGATGATTTTTGTCTTTGGCGATAGGTCACCATTTTCAATGAAGCACCACCATTACTAGTTGAAAGCCGGCGATACTCTTCACAGATGATATTATTTACGACGCCAATATTGATTTCGCATCTCGTTGCAAGAGCCAAAAGCAATCAAACCATAGGCTCGGTGGCATTGAGTTCAACAGCAATGATTGCCACTGACCAACAATAACACATTCGTGTTATTCTAATTCCGTATTGCTGATATCTTAGAAATCCTTCATGGTGTCAGATCCTGGTCCCATGAGCTGATTGAATCTCATTAGAATACAAATGATGATTTCAGTTGACATCCAGCAATAAAAACTTGGGAAGCTAGAGAACAAATGATATGTTTGTAACATATGAATAACATTTTTCTGACATATATATTTGTGTAATATCAAAAAAAAATGATACTGGCCGAATCTAAAGAACTGGCAACAAACAGTACAAAGCCTGAGAATTTCATTGATAATGAAAGTTCTTGTGTCCATTCAAAAAGTTGGATGTCATATGGAGCAATTTCTTGAGGCTCCGCAAATGGTGTATCGCAAGGATGTTATAGAATTTCAAAGAAGTCATTAAAAAAGTGCAAAAAGTTGGAGAAATGGACTGCATGTAAGGACTGTTTTCAAACCGAAGATGTAGTCTTTGTGTATATTTTTCAACGATTCGACTCGTAGAATATATTATTGAGTTTTCTCTAAGTATGGAATAAAAATGTCAAGTTGCTATTTGAAAAAATACGTAATCGGGTAGGAACAAATCTGTTGTGTCTGTCTGTCTGTCTGACATAGAATTGCATAGGTACTGATATATTATTGTCTATCATGCCACCTCGAGCGATTCCATGTAGACAAACAAGAAGAGTTCAGGCTGGTAATCCATATATTGTCATACTCGAAGAATGCCGAACTTCTCATTACCAAGCATCATTCATCAATAGAACGAAAAGTCATAGAATTCTTAGCCTAGTGGAATCTTTTCTGATTCTTACGACCTCCAAACTTTCAAGGAAACATCCAATAACTGATCCATCACTGACTAAAACGATGTTCCTGATGTTCCAAGTTTCAGGAATATTGAAACGAAATTTCAGGTGAAATGTGGCAACACCGTATTTTTAAGGAATTTCACAAACGGCAACTTCATGATTCAACCGACCTCATAACTAGAGTCGTTTCGGCGAGAGCAATAGGGTGATTATATAAAAACAACCCTGTGAAAGTACAGCACCTGATTTCTACTAAATTGAAAAGGACGAGAAAATCTCGGAAGCAAATTATCAACAAGAAATGGTCGAAGTAAAATGAAAAGAAGGAACAGAAACAAATTATGTTGTATTCGCAGAATTATCTGGAATACGTCATGAAGAGAGCTTCGGTGAAGTGCTTCATCACGAGTGTGGGTATCATAAATTACTTAGAAAATCATTGAGGGGGGATTTGCCCACTGTAACCTCTTCCCCCCTTCGTATTGCCCTTGTTCTGAATCTCCAACGCTTGAAGGAGAAGTCATGCAACTAATTATTTCGCGAACTTTGGTATTACATTTTTGTTTCTCTCTACCTTATCTTGAGAGTCGATAATCAAGAATAATTAGAAATTTCCATTTTCATTTATCGTGTTGTCTCTGACGGCATTTTTATGACTGCGCTGCATTTTCAGTGGGGATGCAACATGGAAAACTGGGTCAGTCGTCGAGCCCCAGTTACATTTGCGATCAAACTGCATCCTCTCCTTCCCGACCGGTTGACATTTCACCACCATGATTTGGAAATAACTGTCCTTTTAATTTGCTTGTTTCCATGTTACCTAATTCTAAGAATTGGACAGAAATGAATAAACTGTTATCCAGTGAGTTCCGTGGTTGAGAAAAGTTATTGCTTGTGACTTGATGTGTGGAAATATGAAGAAATTTGTTCGGTCAAGTAAGCTCGGGGTAAGTTCGGTAGGTGATTATATTCTTTTGAACTTTCTTGATTTCCATATAGGAAAAAAATGTTGCATAATTTTTTATCGAACACCTCAGATTGAGGCAAATAAACAAATACTACCTCTACCAAGAGCATATATATGTGGCATTGAAATAGTTCATTACTTTTGTTTAGGTATTATAGTTTCAAGAATGGATTCTGAAAAAAAAACATTGTACTATTTTAATGAAATACCTATGATACCAAGTAGATAATATAAGTTATTCGGTTGAGTGAACAAAAATTCTCAGTAGTTTTCTTCGAAGATCACATGTTTGATATTTTTTCAAATAGGTGATTTATTATCATATTCTCAACAAAAATGTTAACATGACTCTGCTGAATTTAAAAATGAAAAAAATATTCAGACATCATTATTTGAGATCAGTATATTGCATGTGATAGTGTAATTGTGTAATAATGTGTATCTTGGAAATAACCTATATGTTGTCAAACATTTCTAACTACCATTATCTATTTTCCTCTTTTTGATACATCAATAAGCATTCTTTCTTCGCATCAATAAAAATGTCATATACCTATTCGATTGATCGTCAGAAAAATAGTGTAAGTGCAATTCAACCCTACAACCATGCTCAACATTGAAGATATTCAGAAGCAATGAAACAAAGAGGCAATTGCCACAAAGAGGATGAGAATGTAGAATTCCAAGAATTCCAACACCTTCCTTCTCTCTCAAAATTCCACCACTGGCTAACACGATGTTCCTCTAACATTATAGGTTTTCATTTTTCCCTTTTTTGTGTTCCTAGAAACAAGGAGAGAAAATCCCACAAAAAGCTGAAAAATGAATGTACCACTTCCTCGAAAAACTTACAGACAGTATTATAGGTTTTCGATTCGTGTTGTCAACAGATAAAAAAAAAATTGACACATTTCTGTACACATTTCTTACATAAAATAGAAATGTACCTTTCCTATAATTTTTCTGCTCCTCTCCTCGATATTGCAACTAATGAAATATTTTGTCAAGTACTTTCTGAATGAAGTCAAATATTAGAATTACTCAACGTTGTGAAGTTATAGACTCTTGAAACATGGGAAAAAATCAGTTAGTGGCGTACAATAGTAATTTACGTAACAAGTCCGGAAAATAGGGTTTTTTTGGACGAATAGACGAAATTCTAGGACGAGCCGTGGGCGAGTCCTGGAAGTCTGCGAGTCTAAAAAAAAACTATTTTCGGGCGTGTTGCATACAATATTTTTCGGCAACCGTGTAGAATAACAATTCAATGAGACGATACATTTCTATATTTCTTTATTGTACATTTTAATTCTCATTTGATTTGAACAGAAGAGAACAGAAAATACTATTAGATACATTAAAATTCTTATTTATATTAATATTCATATTGAAATATGAGCAATTGCTAATAATTGAAGGGATTCAATTCGTTTGAAAAACTTGGTATCTTCAAATTCCTTTTGTTGAAGCCCGAACAAGAAGGCAAAGTTTGCGTTTCACATTCATTGTTTTCTTCTGATGTTTTTTGAATGGTCTTGGCAATTTTAATTCTGTTTGTGAGTGAATTATATATATATATATATATATATATTATTCAGCCACATTTCCTCAAAGAAAAAGCGTCCGGGAAGTCGGAAGGTTGCCGGAAAAATATATTTTCCGAAACAAATTTCGTGTCGTGCCGTATGAATACTCGAATAGAATAGTGATATCGCTGATTTGCATACAATGTTTTAGGATGATACCATGAACATTCAAGAAAATCTTTGAAACATTGAAACTTCAACGCTCTATATGTCTTGATCATAGTCACTGGACAGACAGGTATGTATCATTTTGAAGTGTTATAGAAGTGAAAGTAAAAATTGAATCATCTTATATCGAATATACTCATCATTGTTAAAAGCTGCCAAGTGGGCTGCATCTCCCCCATATGTGGGGGTGTATATGTTGATAAATAGTTATGTAGGTAGATTGTTCAATTGTCTCTGACAGAGTTGTAAACTTAGTCGATCCTGATGCTCATCTCGTTGGGTGTTTTTTCCCATTTTCATGAAATCATTGTTCGGAGAAAATTCTTGAGACAATCCTGGAAAAGCTCACATATCTTCCGATAGCATTCCTGAAAAATCAAAACAGATATTTTATTCACACATTCATTTGTGAATATTGGTCTCGAGAGTTGAATATCGCATCGCATTCACACCGGAAATGAACTAAAGTCTTATATATTTATATATTTCTGGTTTCTGGAGATAGAGAAGTGTATAATTTTCGGCAGGAATTTACTTGGATACCTATTTTCTTTGATTTCTGGGATCTCACTTAGATTTTTTCATATTGAAGAGAAAACAATGAGAAATAGTTGAAACTTTCGATATTCGGGAAGTTCCACTATGCATTTTTTTCAGTTCGATAAATGCCCACTTTCTTTAGATTGAACATAATGTAGGTTCATATCATTGCAGCCTTTCATTTCAAAATATAGATATAGGGTAGGTATTTATTTTGCGTGCTTGAGTATGGGGGTCTAATTACTTTCCCAAATATTGGGCGAGAAGCTGAATTTTGGAATTTATGTATTCAGTATCTCTGAAATCAATGCAGATATCCAAATTTGCTGAAAACTGTATCACTCTTCAACGTAACTTAATGGAAAAAAACAACTGAGCGTTGTGTGTTGTTACTATTACTATTTTTTACTTACATTTTTGAAATATAGGTGTGTGCTTAGATCGATGGAATATATTGTGGAGACACATCTCAACATAAGATAGGTAGGATAATGCTTCGGCTCGATCTCTCATGAGTTACGAGAAATCACTGACGGGATTTCTTATATTCCACCGTTTATATTGATGAACGATAATAAATTATTGTTCAACCACATCATGCATTTCAATTGTCAAGTTAAACATGAATCTGTATGACTTATAATAGGGAATTCAAATTTGAGTCATCACACGACATTGAATCAGTGTAGTCCTAGATGTGCCTAGTTGTATACCTAGTCATCTAAGTCAAGCAGAGCCCGATCGAGGGCTTGGTGAAGGTGGCATTCGCCTCGGGCCACAATTGTGCAACTTTCCGTTGAAAAAAATAGATTTTATTCTTATATTTTGTTTCATTTCATTTCTTTTTATTTTAAATTCATTTTGTGACTCGAACTAACATACACATAGTTAGTCAGTAATAATTAATACCGTTAAACAGCTGGAAAATGTCGAAAAAAAAAATGAAAATGTTATCTCAGTATTACAGCTGATTGCAGTATACAAGTGTCTGATAATTTGTACGGCTACATACAGTGTGTAAAAGCCAAATGGAATAAATTCATTATTTCGGTTACTATACATATTTATAAAAAATCTTGAAATACGTCAAATTTTAATTTCACATTGACATTCGAGTCCAAATGCGATCCCTACCTTCATCTCCGTCAGACTGACAGATGCAACCCCCAATTTTTTCATATATATCATTTCATTTCATATTTTTCAAGTATAGGCTTGCGATATATCGTTCGAAAGTTCTCTTCATTTTCTTTTCAAAAATTTCAGCATTTCCATGTTTATTGCAACAATTATGATAGAATAAAATGAAATTATGTGGTACCGAAATTTGCTACAATACCATCGAAAACTAAAATGTAATGCGAAACGTAATGAAATTCAAAACATCAGAAAGTACTATGAATGTCGATAGAGTAGATGTTGAGTGAGGAGGTAGGTGAGAGTGATGAAATAGTTCCACTGATAGTGAGTAGTGATGAGTAGTTCCACATGATTCCACACATATATAGTCAATCTTATGATTATACTTTTCTTCGTTATTCTAGGAAAAATCAATAATCCTAGTTGAAACAGTTTCATATTTATGTGCCCTATTCCTCATTTCCATCTACGAGTACGATATTGAATGATTTGACAAATATAATTTAACCTTCCGAAATTGTTTTTGATAATCAGCTAGTAGAGAAATTTATGTCTTTCTCCCATATTCAATCACCAATAAATTTTCTGAGAACAGAAGTGTGTGGCTGTGTGTGGACTCTTGTCTATACAGGCTGATTCACGGTGTATGGCACATTAGACGTTTCTGGTGAACCAGTCAACGGATCACTTTCAAAATTTGGTGGAGACCATATCGGTACATTCTCTACCCAACTAATGAGGTGTTGCCACTTCTATTAGAAAGCAGTTGCATCTTCGATTTTCAAATGGAACACCTGTTTATAATATCATTATCAGAATCTCCAACAAATTCTCAAAAATTTTTCTTGATATCTACCCATACCTATCTGTTACCGTTTTCGAAATGAAAATTAATTTCAATCATTTTGTTTGGAAATCGTGACCTCTGAAAATGCTGATATCTCTGAATTGAGAAACACTATGATATCAAAATTCGATTTGGAATTAGGTGATACTCGAGGGCTTACCATACTTCAGCCTTATCTTTATTCCTTCAATACAAAGTGGTGAAGAATTACAGTTATTTCGTTTGTTTGAAAAAGTGACTGTAAGTTGATTATTTCAAATGGAGCACCCTGTATATTATTGAAAATTTAGAAAGCTTCTGACATTTGCTTTTCGTCTATGCATATCATACATATGCCGTATTAGCATTTATTTGTGAAAATGTTCCTTGAACTGGTATCCCCATTGCGTATTTGGTCCATGATCACTATTTGACAGTAGCGTTGTGACGTTCTCCTAATAATGTCAACATTTTCGTCACTTATTCACTTACTAAATATGCATTAAAGACATCAATCTAGTTGTTTTCTGAACTTACGGGTTGAGTCAAGTTGCTTGATGCTTTTAAAGTTGATTCGGATACATTTATTCATTGAACTTTCTACATGACCTGCTGATAATTTTATCACACTGTTCAAAAATGATAAACAGATCCATGGGAACTACGTTCGAATAGTTTTGTTCTATCGTTTTTGAAGGTACTTGCGAATTCTGAAGTGACGGCATAAAAAAAATCGCTAGAATGACAGTTTCAAATCGAAAGCGCGCATGTGTAGTGCTTCATAGTGTCAATGTCAGTGTCAATGGGATATCCTTTGGATAATATTTGGACGTTTTCCGAAAATCCAAAATATCCTGAATGAATATCCACTGGACATCCATCGGATGTCAATGGATTGTATGGATCGTTATAAACTAATGTACCTAATGAAATCACCATTGGCCGAGTACGAGGAAAGAAATAAATACACAAATGAATCATCATAACTATTGTTATCGCATCGTGGTACGCCGCTGACAATCAGGTGTGGGATGGTTGAGCGCCAAGTGGGATCGAATCGGGGTGAGAGGGTGTATCGGAGCCAAATGAACGTTATTTACTCATACACGTCGTCACGTCAGAAGTTTCATTACTTGTCAGGGGCACGAGGCATGTCGAGGCCCACTGGGACGCGATTGGTATTATGTATTCCATTTTCTGAGTCGTATTATAGTTGCCGATTCCGTCTTGCTCGGCCCCGAAAATTGACAGATGAATTAGTTTCCGGTCGCGTTTGATGGATTTTCTCCAGTATTCCAACAAAGATGTTTGTATGTATGCGAGTGACAACTGACAAATGTTGAATGAGTTTCTTGGATCGGTTGGATTGATGAGACTTAATGAGAATGAGAACATATGCAAGATGCGTGGTTCTCTAATTCTCACTACAATTCACTCTTGGTGTGGAGTGAGGAGTAACTCTTTTCAATTCACGTAAATGGAAAGAAAAAAGAATCTTAAAAAATACCGTCGAACACATTTACCAGAATATAGTCCTTCATCAATCTTTACGAAAGCATTCAGAAGTTAATAGCGAAGGTAATGAAAGAAAAATTATCACAGAAATCGTGTCCTCATTCGCACCACATTCAGTTGATATTTTTTGAAACACCAATCTGCCATTCTGTACATTCATTCATTCATTCATTCTGTACACACCATGCACCGGGTAGTGAATTATGGATTGTTCCCATTGGAACTGTCATTGATATTTACAGAAAAAAATGTGGATCATTGTAATATACAGGGTGAATCAAAAAGCAATTGATTTCTAAATTTGCCATCAAATAACCAACACCCTCCATGAGATATTGTTCCACAATTTCAAATATCAGTTTGGTGTAGCAGTTTGCTGGTTTCAATTCATTGAGGAATACAAATATTCTCCAAATGTAGCTTCATTGATGTACAGTTTCGATATAAAATGTTCATTATTTTCGTGTCATTTTGGCCACTAGACTTCTCACGTGCTGTTAGTGATGAAGATGATGATAGTATGATGGATAATGAGGAGGGCGGAGGAAAAATAATTTCAAAATCACTTCATCATCCTGTATTATCCAAATCAAATCGATTTGGGCAAATTTCAAAGCAAATTTCACTCATTTGAGAACAGTCTTTGATCATCGTCGATAGTTCATATCGCGTCTTTCAGAGGGAGTTGTTGATCCAAGATTCAATGTTTATCCTATTTTTCTCAAGAATACGTGATTCGATCTCGATTCCTCTTCGAGTAAGTTTGTGAATCTCATTTTTTGACGAAATCATTTTTTCAAGATCATGTAGAACCTGCATTGATGATTATTAAATCAATATAATATGATCAGGTCCATAGAGAGTTGCTCTAATGATAGTTGATCCACGTGGACACCAACGTTTGGCAGAGAAAATTTCTAGAATTGATTTCTAGATGTCGACTTCGTCTCGAGCTGTAAACGGCAATCTTTGTGCTACCCTGTGTTACACAAATAACTATTTCCTCTTCCTTTAGATAATTTCGTCATCTCAATGTAAAGTGTTTGTCAACTCATAGTTGTTTTCTATAAAAACTATTGATCAAAATGGCAAATTGATAGTGATATTGACTTAGATTTGACACCTCCGAAAATAATAGAAGCAGCGAATTTATTACCGGAAACGTCGATCAACGCGCTTATAACCTTTTTTTGGAATGGAAGGTAGATCAAAAGTCAAAATCGTTTTCCGAGAACGTTTTAATGGCTTATTTTGGCGACTTAGCCAAAAAATTTGAAAGTTCCACTTTGTGGACACACTTTTCAATGCTTAGAACGGCTCTTGGAATCTATAATGATGTAGATATTGCCAACTATTTGAAACTGAAAGCATTCCTCAAGCGACAGTCTAACGGCTACAAACCCAAAAAGTTGTAGATAGCAAGTGACATTGATAATTTCATTGAATCTGATAGAAGCTCATTAGCGGCGAATTCGGTGTAAAGAAATATCATCAGTTTATATCTTTCAAAGTTTTTGCAATGTATGCCTGTATTAAACGTGAACGATATGTTGTCATAGGAAAAGTATAGTATGCAACTCGCAACGAAATGGCTATTTTGCACTCGTATTATACTATTATTTACTTATTCATTCAGCTATATTGGTACAACTATTTTACAGCCGAACCCTATTACAGAATCGAAAATGACAAGAACTATAGAGAACGATAATGACAAAAAAAGATAATGGAAAGGAAGAAGAGAATGGAAACAACAATAAAATAAAAACTGAAAAATCATGCACACGGATTCAAACAGTAATGAGAGACAAATATATCTAGATAAAATCTTGATATGAATACGCTTGCAATAAAAAATATCTGGTTTATATTGAATTAAGAATTAAGTGCGTTCCAATTCAAGAAACTAATTAGAGTTTCTGATGATGAAACCCTAAATTTAGCGATATAATAGTGCCCTCTTCAGGAAAACTAGTGACTCCTACATTATCCAGGTGAAACGATTTGATTTAATTTTTTAACATTGCATTGAACCAGTCTTATTTCATTATGGCTGTTCATCTGCGTTTCCTAGGAAACCATTGTTATACTCATAGACTTATTATCCTGATAATAAGTCTATGGTTATACTAGATTTGTTACGGTGGTCCTTGCGGAGACTCATTCAATTAGTTTGGATTGGGTTGTAATTTAGAATTTTGAATGGCAGAGGAACGTATAAAGTCTGTATACCGCATTGTCGTTTTGTCTAACACTTTCGGATTTATTTTACGGTTTAGCCAGAGAACAGATGTGACCCCGGGCGTAAGCACATTCGCTTCCCGTTATAGTGTCACCTAAATCAGGATTTATCCCTCACTAAAATCCTTATCTAATGTCGCGCGAGGGTCTATAAAAATTGCCAAGGCAATGCAAAGGCTATTAAGTACAAACAAGAAAGTACTCAGTGGAAAGACCTTTTCCCAAATTTGGTTCATGCAAGCTTTGATTCTTCACATTTAGAAATAAGTCATATGTTTATTCTTGATTCTTACTGTATGAAGGAGACAAAATGGTAGGTATGATATCTAATCTCATTACTTTATATTATTATCACAAACTTCATTTGCCACATAACAATAAAAGCAGGTATAATGAATGCTACTTTTCGAGTGAGATATAGTTGCGACTTTTATCGTCTCAGTATACTTATAATAATAATAATAATAATAATAATAATAATGATAATAATAATAAAAATCGTCTTTATTTGGGCGAAATTTAGCCATAGGCTATTCTTACATTTAACCCATATTTGAATAACTAACTTAACCTAACTAACAAAACTAACCTAATGCACAGACGAGAAACTAAATTTTTATAAAGATTGTGTTGAACACTCAGTGAGAACCATGAAAATTGAAAAGGGGTTCAAATCAAGAATTCAACAACTCATGCTTCAATTTGTATTTGAATTTCGTAGCAGGTAAACATTTATGGTCAGCATTCATTTGATTATACAAAATAACTGCATGTATGTGAAAGATCTCTTGAATAACGAAGTAGAGTACTGAGGCATGGTCAACAAATTTTTCTTCCTAATATTTCGCGCATGAACATCGGTTCGGGCTATCAATTTATCTCTCAAGTAAAGAGGAGTGGAAGAGAGGAGAAGGCGATGAACAGAGACAACGTATCGGAATTTGACAAGAGATTCAATATCTAGCCATTTCAGTTGTTTTAATTTGTCTGATACCGAATCATATTTTCGTAAGCCATAAATAAAACGACAACATGTGTTTTGGATGATCTGGATACGATGTTTGGTGGTTTTATCCAAGCATGGATAGTAAACCAAGTCACAATATCCAATTATCGATACTACCAAACTCTCGCATAGTGTCTTTTTAATGGAGGAATTCAAGATATGTTTATTCGAGTATAGTAGTTTGAGAGTAGAATATGCCCTCTGTACAATTTTCTTCACGTGATCGTTAAATCTTGGCTTTTCATCAAATATCACTCCCAGATTTCTCAATGACTGCACTAAGTTCACAGTTTTTCCATCAATCTGAGTATTTAAGTAACGTTAAGTTTAAGTTAAGTTAAGTTACTATTCATCTCGATATCTATCGGCACAGAAAATAATTGCATTACACTTTTCAGGATTGAGTTTCAAGTTATGTTCATTAGAAAATGATGAGAGATTATCAAGGTCACTGTTCAGGTCTGCAAAATGATCATAAGCAGCAGAAGGATCAAAGTGGTATCATATATTGCTATCATCAGCATATGCTTGTATACTAGAGTTGTTTACTGAATTGAACATATCTGCCGTATAAATGATGAATAGAAGTTGTCCCAAAATCGACCCTTGAGGTACCCCAGACGAAACACTTTTACTTTCTGACACAAAGTTTCCAATTTTAACTTTCTGAGTTCTATCCGACGAATAAGACTCGAAAAAACTCACTGATGTATCATCAAACCCATAGTAACGCAATTTAGCACAAATTCAGCGCAATTTACCACAATTGTTGGTTCTTACAAGTTTCATAATCAAGGTGTTTCACCAACAAGTTTCTTCAAATTTGTGGATTGTAGAATAATTAACTTTACAAGCAATAACCTCGTATATTCGCCCGCTTCTTCTGGATGATTGGCGTTGGTTTACTAATATGACATCGGGAGTATAATTTCGAGAGGAACACTATCTCAAACAACACCCACACGTGTTGCCTCTACAAGGGTTGATTTCACCTGACCTTACGAGGCAAATCGAAATTGATATTTAATGAGGTTGTAACGCAAGGTATAGGATGTGCTTTCAATTTCGCTCATTTCTTGTGGGATCATCACTTATGAACGTCCCAGTATATTTTTCTTAGTATTTGGGACAAAAGTTCACTCACTTCTACCCTGAAGTTTATCGCACTTATTCACTAACACCCTGTAAAAAGGTTGATATAACTGCGATACCATACTCACGAACTCTCTAGAACATCGCAGAAAGGTGGGCGATCTCTCTCTCTCTTCTATAGATATTGGTCGCTGCTCAAAAATCTTGTATATCATGTCACCTCGAGCGATTCCATGTAGACAAACTGACGAGTTCAGTCTGGTGATCTTTACATCGTCACGCTGAAAACATGCGAAATTTCTCATCACCAAGCATATCATTCAGTAATAGAACGGCAAAGTTATGGAATACTTTGCCTTCATTTCATGTTGTTGAAATGAATAAAAAAGAAATAACGCAGAAAAAAATCAGGTGACATCCATCGCTCTGGCCGGGACCCTATGGCCATTCACCCTCCTGGCGTTATCATCTCTATAAGGCATTTGATGAAGATTCGACTAATAATTTGGGTTCCAATATTGGACTACGAGCATTGGAACGCATGGAAATGCGTAGTGTATCACGAGCAAAACTAAGTGTGGATTTATGCAGCCACAATTAACAATTACATTTAACAATTATCAAGTAACATTTATCAATTAACAATTAGCATGTAACAAGTAGCGAAAACATTACTGTTTATGCAGATCAAAGTAACGAGTAGAAATAAATGATACGTATAGACGCACAAGTCAGTCCCAAGCCTTCGAATTCCTTATTTCCATTAACGTAAATCACAGGAAATTACAAACGAGATCGACACAGCATAGCATCATCCAGATATGTTTTATAAAATGATTTTCTACCCAAAATAATCCAACCTATGAAAAATAAGGTTAGATTCATCTTCTTCAGACTAGGTCTGACCAATCACAAGGTTTCTCTACCAGTCTCAGAACCAAGTGGCGGTCATCTGCGTACTAGTTGCGTACTAGAAAAAAACCTGGTTCAATTGAAGTAAAAAGTTGAAAGTTGGCCATCTTCTTAATTGTTACTTGTTAACTGATAATTGTTATATGTCTGCATAAACACAGCTATTGAAAACAAGAAGTTTAACTTATAACAATCATCAATTCTTAATTGATAAATGTTACTTGATAATTGTTGAATGTGGCTGCATAAATCCACACTCCATCCACACACTGAAAATGTTGCAGAGTTCGCGGTAGGATGAAGCTAGGGCCACTCTGAATTCTAATATTACCTGCTCAGAGAAGAAATAGTTCGATGCTCACGAGCTGGATCTGAAGAAAAATTAACTCAGGAACGCCTCTGATAGATGTGTGAGTTTTCATCGCAGCACCGCAAAACTGAAACGTCAAAGTGCAGACTCATCGTATGTTAATGTTTGGTGAGCTGTATTCTGCGAAAATCCCTGAATATTCATCCTTGTGACAATTAAAATATTTTAATGAGGCGACACCGCGGCTGGCAATGCAACACAACTTGATTTTGTCTCGTGCAAAAGTTCATAACCGAAGTGCGTGTTATTGTATAATTATTCAAATTTCCTTCTCATTCGATTTCGCTATGGATATTGTAACTCTTCCGCATCTAATTATTACTTATTCGGGATGTTTCTTTTTCTTCGCCAATCTGCTTTTCAGTTCATTCGTATTGTTCGTTTTCCTGAATGTTATCTTGACTGACTATCAATGGAAGGAAATGATTTCGAAAGTTGTCATCAGTAAAAAAATCATTTCATTGGATACACGATCTGAAATATTATATGTGGTGTTGTAGCAGGTCCCCATGTTTGAATGACTACACTTGCCAACTACACAACCAAAACACACACAATTCACAGTTCTGCGAATTGTTCATTTTACGAATGATATATCGAATTCGGTAATCTCTCTTTGAGACATGGAGTGTACTCACTGTGATAATCTTCGAGATATTTCCAGTGAATAAAAATGCTGACTTATGAGGGTATGTTAGAATGATCTCAGAATATTTTTTTGTAGACAATAACTGCTGCAATAAGCGTCAGTAGAGCTTCTATAGCGAGTATATCTCTAAAATCCATCTGCTGATCTTGTGGATCTTAAATCCTAATGAACCGTAGAACGATATAAACCAATTTTCACCAATCATTATCCATAAAATGTATAAGGACAGTATAAGTATTCGCATTGCAATCTAGTGGTTATTAGGTGACGAATCAATCAATTCCATGGGAAACTGAATGATAAACTTGCTGAACGTTCACTCTTCTATGATTGATAACATTAGATTCAAGTTGAGCTATCTCATATTGCTCTTAAGAATATCAAATTTCTTCAATGATATATTCAACTTGGAAATTAAGGTTGAATAAATTTTTTTAAAGAGACCTCGATTTTTCACGATGGTACGGTTGGGAGTTCATGAGAATACTACAGTGCCGAAAATGGAATTATTTTCAATGAGGAATTGTTATATATGTGTATACTCATGGTAAGAATGATTTTCATTATATATCAAGTATATCAATTTGGACATCGCGTAGGTATCTACTTCTTGAAATTTCAGAGAATTCCTGTATCATAAGCGAAATATAATGTAATGTATAAGGTAGGTAAATTTCTTGAAGCAAACTCGATGAGTTCTATTACAGGTACCTATGTAAAGAGATATATGAAATGTGCTAAATGAGAATCATCCACCTACAAATTTGCTCGCCCCCATCATTTCATCGCCCGTTCATTTAGGAACCGTCTTCAAATGAAAACATCATTATATCTGATACATCCTTATTAGGAGTGTTGGATTATCATTCATTTCCTTCCAACTGAGTAGGCAAAACCGCACCTTTGACGTAATACCCCTATAATAATACAAGTAGGTACATACTCTGGCACTTCCCGGGACATACCTCATTTGGTATGAGGTCCCCTCTGTCCCACTGTGACCTGGTACATACAAGGGACGCCCCTGGGACATATATATTTTCTCGGGCAGACTTTATATGAAATAACCCTGGGCAGCCTCCATTTATCAGGTTTCAATGAATATGTTTTTAATAAAATGATGAATCATTTTTCAGAAGACATGAATAGATTTGTAAATATTCAAATTTCACTGAAAATTCTTTTGCTGTTCAGGATTCTCAAATGGATATGAGGAATATCTGGGACATGGATGAAACATTCCGTACGAGACATATCTTCTAGATGTCCTATTGTCGTCCTTGTATCGAAAGGCATGGAAGGGACTTACTTAGGACATATATGTATTGTTATATAGGGGATACAGATACAGAGTACTCATGACATTGTACCTTAGTATATATATATATATATATTTCTTTTTTTTCCCTCGTTATAGCTAATGATGATTTTGTTACACGTTATATGTTTCTATGAATCATCCTATAAAAGGATGAACCACTAAGGTTCATCTGTTTGGATGATCTTAAAATAAATAAATAAATATAATTCTCAATTTACAGTGATATGTGAAACGTAGGAACGTGCAGTATGGGTTCCGTATTTCAAACGAATTTATTTCATTGTATCGACAATTCATAGGAACCGTATTCCAAAGGAGGAACGTGAATCATCGGATGGTAATTTATAGGAACGCAAAACGTCGAAATGGTGAAACCGAAGGAACCTATTCTGTAGGAACCGTATTTGTAGGAACCGTATTTCAAAGGAACCGTATTTTGTAGGAATCTGATCTATAATTCATAGGATCCGAAACGAAGCAGAAGAGCAAAACTCATCGATGAGTAGAAAATACAAATCAGAGAATAAATAATTGCCCTCTTTGAATATCAATCAGTGAAATCAAATGATAATCAAATGCGGAGCTGATTGATATTTTTGTGTATTCTGGGATATTCGGGAAGATGTTGACTAGAATACATGAAAATAAATCCATATTGAAACTAACAACTCAACATTTCTCTCATTTGAACATGTTCTCCTCGACAATAATACTTCATGACTACATTGATCTCATGTGATTTCACGAAATATTTCCAGGCTCAAAACAATAACAAGAAAAGTATTCATCAGTGTAGATCTTGGATTTATTTTCAAAGACGAGCGCCATCTCATAGCGTTCATAGGAATATGACAGCACAACAGAATATTGTTCCAATGAAATATGCTCCCTACAGAATACGGTTCCCACAACCAGAGACATGGGGTGTATAATCTCTGCCACAATATATAATTTCTACAGATTACGGTTCCTACAGAATACGGTTCCTACAAGATACGGTTCCTATATAGGATACAGTTCCTTCGAAATACGGTTACGATGGATTACCATTCCTATGGTTTACGTATCCGATAAAATACGGTCCCATGTTTTTCGTTCCTACATATCACCATTATTCATGTTCGGTGATATCACTGTCCGAAGAAAAAAATGCTTCATTTTTACTTTATAGTCTGACGGATCGCCGATCCTACAAATTACGGATCTTACAGAATACCATCCCGATGAAATATATTTCGATGAAATACGGTTCATATGAATTACGTTCCTACGAAATACATGTACCCGTAGCGGGGACCTCAGTCAATCCATCATTAGGTTCAGTTCGTTTCGACAGGAAAGTTTTGGTTTTGATCACAAACTTTGGAATTTCTACCGTCAAACTCTTGAAATCGCTTCAAAACTCACAATGTCATTGAAGGATGACATAAGAGTCTGAAGGACAATTGAATCCATCTATCTGTAAATTCACAGACGGGCTACTTCGAGAACAGAGCATGACGGAACTAAAACTGCATCAACAAATTTGTGGAGGTGCTGAACTACAAGAAAAAATTAAAAAGTTCTAGAGTGATAAAAATAGGAGACTTGCTGTAGTCAGACGATTCCAAGGAAAATCATACTCATTATTTGTAATACGTAAATGCTGTTATTGTGTTATATTATGTTTGTTCTATTAATTTTGTTTGTTTTTCTTTTGAATAAATTTCCTCCCCACAATGGATTTGTATCATCGAATGATACAATCTGGATGGATTATTTGTCATCATTCCGCCTGTTCACATCGTAATAATACTGTGAATGTCATTCTCAGAACTTCAGTTGATTTTTGTGGTTTCCTGTATTTCGTAGGATAGTTCATTTTCGCTTTTTTTTTTTCGTTCTCTTACGTTCATATTTCCTGCAACACTGGAGTTTAGGGTGGATCATACAGTCTCACTGGAAATTAAATAGCTGTCGGAAATCCGATAAAACCTTCGTACACCGGCAGATCGTAAAGGCGTCACTCGTTAAATTGTCACTCGTTAATTAAGTTGCTTGTGTCGCAAATGACGTGATGTATGCAAATCAGACGCGTCATTTACCCCTATATTTCGGTACCGTTGATTCTCTCCTCTTCGCATTCATATTGTGTAGGAAGGTATATATAGGAAGGTTTGTATGTATGTATATTATAGTTGCAGGTTCTAGAGTTAGATAATTAATCCCAACACGATTTTCCCATTTCTATATAGATATTACTAGCATAACTCGCTCGAAGAAAGAGATAAAAAAACATTATGTTTGCGGAGCAACAAATACCTATGTGATATTTTTTTTCGTTTATTTTTGATATTTCATAAATATATTATTATTAAATTATTATTATTACAACATGTGTATTTTTCATAAATTGAACTTTATATTATTTGATACTCCATGAATGTATTACTCTTACGATATGTATACATTTCATATATTCAACAATTCCACCCGAAAATTGTATATTGATTGTGTCCCGTAATTGGGCATATTGCCTGTTTGGACAATAAAAGTCTTTTTTTATCTCCTCTTACCAAAAATCGAAGTAGTTACTTACCTACTGGGTACTTGGTTTTGCAAGGGCTGACATCACGTCAACTCATGGGCATCTGGTACCTGAAGGAATTTTCTATATTGTTCTTGAAATTCTTATTTATATCATACCTAATAGTATTCATCTATGTCTATTTGTTCTCCACATACCCGCAATGGAATAGAATATTTTATGAACAGCTGCTTTCTAAATTATTAATGAAGTGATTGTGTCACTGAGATCTTCTAATATCCACATTTCATTCAGTGAGAACTATGTCTCAATGAATCTTTTCCATGTATTGTGATTGACACATAATCGATGATTTTTCAAAGTGGAGGGCCCTGTGAAAGTACTGAAGAGTCAAATATTTCAAATAAGACGCACTTGCTTGACATATTTTTGTCCCGCAAGTATATGTTAACTTTATTCCTGATGCGATCAATTGTTTCTATTCACAGACAGATGCGACGGACTAACACCGGAATAATCGCTCGAATAATTTCGAAAGTGCACTTGATTGTACCGAGGTGGAGGAGAGTAAATTGATTTATTAACAAATGAATGATGCTAATAACCAACTCGATTGAAAAAAAGTTTGAATTGAGAATCGGGATTGAAACCCACTTCTTCCACTTTAAAAATATGGAATTCGAATTAAAATCCACGTGTTTCTGGGTTTCTGAAAAGAAGTGGACGTTTGCTTGCCGTTTGACTCGTTCGCAGGTAACAACTTGGTATGTTTTCATTGCTACTGAATGTGTCAGCTATACCACCAATACAGTACTCACATCTCTCCCCACTGAGAACTCGTGATGAACTTGTAGAGAAACAGGATCAGTCAAATTGGAGGAAAGTTGGTTAAATTGTTGAACATTAATGTATGAGTATGTGATGTTTCATAAGAAAAAATTCTCTCCAATTATGACGAAAAAATTGGAAAACATATTTCCACTCATTCAATTATGTCATTATTTCATGAACAGTTGATAAGGTGAATTTTGGTATGAAACCCTTATAATTTACAAGACATATATTTTCTTCATCTCTTGACAATACGAAAAGATATCCTATGATGTTCGGAGAGTATGTAATGTGTAAGCCGGCGGTGGAATTTTGGGAGACAAGGATTTGGTATTGATTTTTTTATTCGAAAGTTTGGAGGTCGTAAGAATCAGGAAATATTTCGATAAGTAAAGAATTTCATAAATTTGCCGTTCTATTGATGAACTGTGATTGGTGAGAAGTACCCCGTGTTCTGAGTCTGAAAATATATGGACCACCAGACTTAGTTTGTCTAACAAAATATTACATTCTATACAGTGTGAACTATTTTCCAGATACAATACCAATCTTCAGTATTTTCTATGGTGCCCATATTGGATTTTAGTGCTATTGAAATAATTATCATTCGAGATAACGAAAATATTGAACAAAACAAAGAATTATCAATATAGGCAGGTACTTATGTGATGAAAATCATGTAATATTCACATTATGATGAGTGATACAGAATTTTCAACTATTTTCTTGCGCTTTCTTCAATGGCACTAAAATCAAATCTTCCTGTATTTCAGGAGACAAGTTGGATACTGTATATCATAGACCAATGTCACTGACAACTTGCATCTCCAAAATATTTGAGAAAATGCAGTTCTCTGGAATGCAAAATGACAAAATTCCTAAGCAAATTATTATTATAATGGATCATTATCAGCTGATCAGTTCGGATTTCGTGAAAAAGCAACCACCAATAATGCTATATCAAACGTCTCATTGGAAATGACCTTCGCAGCTCCATAGGAAAGAATATGAAAAAAAAAATTGAGGATTGGTTTGATTACAACTTACTTACGATAAATGTAGAGAAGATAAAGTACCTTCCATACAGCTCATATAAAAAAAATTCCCAGGTTTTGATAGTATAACAATACATTGTATTGAGTTCCAAGTTAAGTCTTCTGAACACATGAAGAATTTGGAAATAATTATAGAACGACATCTGAAATGAGACCTCCGAGTAGATGAAAAAATATTCCATTATCAAATATGGGATAGTTTCATGAGGAGCGTTTCAAGAAAACGGTCATAAAACCATTGATAATAGTTATTCAGCAATTGATTTTCAAAATTATATGAAAATTCAGCAAGGAATTGATGAGAAAACTGTTTTCATACCATGATTTATATACATACGTTTTTTTATTTCACTGAATGAACACCGCCCATATTCAGTTCTGTCTAAACAGACTTTTTTTGGATCAAGAATTTATTCTGATTTGAACCTGTATACCTGAATCATCCTGGATCCTGTTTACAATGATTAATGTTGAATAAATACTATTATTATTATGATATTATTATCTGGAGAATGTTCCAACTTGTATCATAGATATGGCTATATTAGTTATAATCGATAGATGAAAACTCAGTTAATTTTCAGCTTCAAAATCTGAAAATTTTTTATAACTTGGTCAATCTTGTATCTCTATTAGTTCACGAGTGAGGTAAAACACGGTCTGTATACTTCTGAAATAATTTTCCTATTTCGCGTCTCTAATGAAGTCTTTATGACCACCCAAATGCGTATCGTATCGAAATATCCTCAATTTAATTTTCATGTCATTGGTATTTCTGTAAGACCTCATCAGATTATTTTATGTTTATACATTGATATCACTTGTTCAACCCAAATAACAACACAAATAACATAATTCAATTTCATACTCACAATGAGTGATATTTTTTTTCAAATCCTCATTTATTTATCATAACTATTATCACCCGATTTCATGATTTTGGAAAAGAAATGAATTTTCAGCAGTAAATGGTGGCAATATATATATATATATATATATATATATATACAAGTATCACAAATATGATTCCTATCATTCGAATGATCCACACAGCAGACTGATTACCCATTTGCCATGCCACTGCAGTGATCTGAGTATACGTGAACGAGAAATGAGTGTGTTTGCCAGAGTTATGGCGACGTTGCCAGCATTGCCGCTCGAACGTCTATTTGACTTACGAATTTCATGCATCCATAGAGGGCGCTCGGCTCAGTTCATTTCTTAATGGAATCATCGCTATGTTTGTTTTTCCACGGTAAAGTGAGTGTTATGGGCCTACCAGCGTATTACGCTGGCATCGGTCGAGATATTCCATGTTCTACCGAACTTCCTTGCTCAAGTGTTCTGTACACAGGAGGGGTTTCAAGTCGAGGAATTTGATTAGCCTCCTTTTCGTTATTGATATAATTAATTTGTGAATGAGCTCGTTCGAGAGGAATGCTTGATTTTATTTCTGATAGTTTCGAAATGCTCTCGGATTCTCCATTTTCCACCAAAAAATGGCCATGGGGGTATAATGCATAACACTCACGGGCGAAAATTTCTAGAATTATTCGTATTATGACTATTGACATCTTTATGATTGCCCCACCTTATCTATTGTTATCAGAGTTTCAATGAGATGGTTGAAGATGATGAACAAAAACTCCACCCATGGTGAATTCGAGATCTAGAGATTGGAAGTTGATACTCAATTATATACACAGCTATAAGAGGTTTGGACCCCTTATCGTGTCTCAATTGTGATTGTCATACACGTTTGTATCATTCGTGGGCAAAATTTCCATTACAAAGTGGTAATATTACCATACCAAGCTAAGCCGAGTATCCGAGTCCATAAATGGAGTCATATTCAGTTTGTTTGAATGGTTTTGCCTCAAATGAGAGAGAAAAAATGAGTGTAGACAATGGAGTATCATTCGATAGAATTCAAAGAATGAATTGTATTCGAAGAAATAATTCGTGAGACAAACTTGGAAACAAATTCACTTTATTTTATTGAATTTGAGGAAGGAATCAACTTACTGGAAATTATAAGATTCTGGAAGCAATTGCATATATTTGTTATTGAACCCGTGGATTATGTATGTAATGCAGTGATTCATGAAATAATATTTTCCTACGATCGTGCGCAAAGTAGTACTTTTCCCCACTCATTTTGGTGCGCAAAGCACTGAGTGCGTAAAAGTGAAACTACTCAAAAATCTCATTGATAGTGAAAATTTATATGCATGATAGTATGTGATGTGGGAATCTGTCGCTGTTCTCTTTCTCATTTTGAATGTAATTCACATTTTTTTATGTATTTACTGTATTGACTGAAAAACGAACTTGATTCTTGAGGTAGTCCCTATCCAAGAGGACCAAGGATTTCAATCTGAACGATAAACTATCGGTGCCTGATGGCTGACGAATTGTCTACCTGTATAACAATATGGATATGAATTTTATTTTGAATCAGAATGGTACAGTAATAATACAGACAAATCGGCACTTTCGCAACCCGCTATAGGGGTGAAACGCAATAACTCAGTTTCATTATCTGATTTCACACTGATGATGATTCAGTAGTATGATGAAGTTGTGTTATTTATCACTATTCATTACTGGCTCCCGAGCTGATATTATTGTCTCGTGATCAATAATGCATGTGAAATAGAATGACAACAAGAAACAATGAAAATGTAGATCTCCTGCCGTAATAGACAAATCAGTACCCGCCCCTCATAATAATCAATTGAGTCCTGATCCCAATTAATCTCGATCGATCCCCCGTAGATCCCAATTCAATATACTACACGAGTATTATCTACCTATTGTCTCGCGCCGGATCCAGACTGAACCCTTCTCGAATCATCAACCTGCCGATTCGATTCACGTCGTAATCATCCGAAAATAAATCAAAACTCTCCAATATCGCCCGACAATGAAAGGGATTCCTTCGGGAAAGGGAATTCCAGTGATTGGTCTCATGAAAATGTACAGGTAGGCCCTTTCTTCAGTTTTCAGATTTTTTCCCGAAAATATAGAAGTGAGGGTGATAGTTCCTTGCTGACACGAAGTGAAAGGCTGTACTTTCCAGAATTTCAGGAGTTTGCGATTCAAATTTGTCTATATTATCGAAGTTAACAATATATACAATACAATTCAGTAATTGATCCCACTGTTTTTAGTTAGTTTTGTAAAAACTGATTGTTATTTTTTCAAGTCGACTTTCATCTAGCACTCTGAAGTGTTCTGAACTAGCTTCAACTGCTTGATATCATTGTTATGAGAACTATCACTAGTAGATTCCACGAAGTTGACTTTCAACTATACTGAATGAAATTATCACCAATGGCTTTGAGGAAAAAATAATATATATTTTATCCGTTTCTACGGTTGAGTTGATACTCTTTTCTATCAAGGAAAAGTGAATATTTCATCTTGATTTTACCGATAATAAAAATAAATTCGTCAATAGTGGAGTCAGTCAATAGACCATCTTCATAGCTATGCTGAAGTAAACACAGGCGTGTGTGTGGAGAGTGACATATCATTTTGCACGAGTAGAGTTTTGTACTCTATTTTTCCTACGATCATGAATATTTGAATCATTATTATTCCAAGTTTCATACAGTGTCCATTGTCAATCATTGAAATTTGACGAAATACGCCGACTCGAATTCGAAGTTTATTCGAGATTTCGCTCATTGTTAATAGATTCGATGGTTTGATAGACAAAACCTATGCCGATTTCATGAAAATTAATGTGTGCGCGTATGAATTATTACGGATTCAACAACCTCATATATTTTAGCTATCATCTTCTTTAACCAACTTCAACTGAGTAACGTCAGCGGTGCTGACGATAATGTTTCCTGAATATTTTTCCACCCTTTTTGACAAGAATGTAGTGGATTCCCACAGGGATCGAAATCAGGAAAGGAAGGAGATGATGATCATATTACCAGACGCAACTCGAAGAAGGAGAGAAGGTAGTGGATTCAATTATTTTTCCAAAGGTTAGGATGTTTATCTATAATATGAGTATGCGATGATACCAGCAGAAAAATTTCCAGGTGAAATATCAATACATTCATAAAACACCACAAGCGTGCGTTTTTTTCGAATATTTTCGCAAAAAGTATCTATTTCTGAAACATATAACATGTTGTAGAAATTGGTCACGACCTATATATATATATATATATATATATATAATATATATATATATATATATATATATATATATATAATATAATATAATATATAATATATATATATTTTATTTATATATATATATATATATATTAATAAACAAATTAGAGCTATTATTTATGTGAAGAAGTAAGTTCAAGTATCTATGAGCATTTGACATCTATGAGAACTAAGCTATTGAATATAATAAAGTGATACTTTTCATTGTTATCTAGAGAATACATCTTATTTTGACCCAGTAGTCACTACAATATTATATACATTATTATTGATCAAAAATTATCATCTTCCAAAGATTCCTCAAGACTGTATTAATAGGATTTTTCGATCAATACATTCTTCAATCGTTTTTTGAATAGGTTAATACTCAAACTTTTTTATGTTACTGGTAATTTATTATATAATTTGGTTCCAACAAACATTGCACTCCTTTTATAAAGAGCTGTGTTGTTTTGAGGAAGTAAAATGGTGTTGTTATTTTGTCTGGTGTTTGCACTTGAGAAGGTAAATTCAGATTTATTTCTGTGCACAAATAGTAGAACTTGGTGAGGTTAAAATTCTCAATGCTTTGAAATGAGGGCGACAGGATTCTCTCATTTTGAGGCCAAGCATTATTCGAACTGCATACTTTTGAATGACGAATAATTTTTGACAGTTAACCGAAGATCCCCTATACATCACACTTTATCGAAGTTTCGATGCGAAATTGGCCTCATAAACGATTTTTAATACTTTAATTTCAATATTTTTTAGTCTAAGGATTCGTAAAATAAGATATAAGAGAATAAATGAGAGAATTTCCAATGGATGATTCATTTATTTGTCATAAACTCATAGCGTAAGCAAACGCATAACATCACCTCTGAATCCACCTTCATTCTCGGACCCTCACTGGCCATCTGGCTGCAAACTTCGCAAGGGGAAGAAAAAGTGCAACTTCCCACTATAGTTGAAAGCATAGCAATCATTTTCAATATTGATACGAATAGTTTTTAAAAACACCCTGTGAGTTGTATCAGCGATGTCAAATTGAAGAGGGCATTCTTTTCGTAACTGAGACAAGATCTTGAAATTTGCTGGCGATGTTTGATTGCAAATCTAAACGGCGATCAATGATAGTGCAAGAATTGATCATGAAAGATACCTACATCTACAAAAAATACCTACTGGAGGGATCCTAGGTGATTGAGTTATTAAATATAATAGCGGTACTCCACTCCACTGGAGGATAATTAAAACCCTTGTCGATTGAAGCAGACTGCTGGTTTATTTATCACGACAGCAAGACATCCTCCGATTATGAGCCAGATGATTTATTGAACCTCTTTTCACGACGGTTTCAAATAACCATCTCAAACTGTCATTTTTCGCTGATTCACAAGTTGTGAATCGTCTATTTGGGTTCGATTCTTGATTACTTTTTTCATAAACTTATTTCAGGGTTTTTGCAATCCGCCTTTGAATATCCTCCAAGTATTTATATAAAAAATGGTCTGGTGTATAGATCATGATGCTGATTCATCTTAGTGAGCTGCTTGTTTATGAAATACAGGGTGCTGAATAACTATGGGATCGAACTTTTAGGGGTCATTCAGTGCAACAGTAGAAAACATTTGGGTCGTGGGTCTCATGTCCGGAAAAGTGTCACTATGGCACTACGGCCCCAAGACGCGCTAGAATTTAGAAATACTATGAATTGCCTAAATAGGATTCCATCCATTTGATCTTTGGCTCTTGTACATATCATCACAACAAATGTTCAAATCGATGTCAATGTAAATTGAGCAGTTTCTTGGCCTCCTAGGTCACCCGATTCAATCAAATCAACAATTACTTTATTGCCTGAAGAATGATAATTCCTATTGACTAAGTGAACACAGAATAGTGGGAAAAAAATCAATAACAATTGAATATATGCCTATTTCTCATACATACCCAGGTTACATATTCAAAAATATATTGAATTAACCATGTCATTCATAACATAAAATTTGTAGAGCAGGTTACTACACGTCAAATCATTCTTATGCGTGAAAGTCTATAAATACTGTCTATGAAAAAAATGAAGAACAATCACCAAAAAATTGTATTTACAGTATACCATGTGTTTGTGGAAAATATTTTACCAGTGAAACTAGGAGGCCTCTATCAGTAAGGATTAAAGAGCATAAGAACAATGTAAAGAAAAAATATACTGATTATACTGATTATATATATCGACTTGTTGTTTGAATATTGAAAATTTGTCATGCTGCTCATGCTGTGGCTATCATTTCATAGGTAAGTGGTTGAATATTGTTGAACAAACTTCAAATATACCCTAGTTGGCGCCTAGAGAAAGGCGGAGGAATCCAACCAATGAAGACAGCAAACGAGAGAGAGGCAACCAGCAGTGATCAGCTGATTGTTGGCAAAATTGTACTTCTCTTTGTTGCACATTCAGACGAATCGAAATAGTTTTTATCAAGGTATGCCCATTCTAAGATACAGGGTGTCAAAAGTAGGAAAAAAATTAAAATTGATTTTTTTTCTCCAACTCCTGGAGGAATGATTTTGAAACTTACACTAATCAAGGTTTATCAACGCGATATTTTGAATTGATGATTTTCAATTACCATGAGACAGTGGCGTAGTTATGGTGGTTTGTGGCCATACTTTCATTCATGTTCTTTAGACAAGTCAATGGACAAATTAGTGTTCGATATCAATACATATACAAAGTGTAACATGGGTACATTGTAACATGAGTACATGAGTACAAGTGACGTATTTCTGAGACAATTTTGAGGAGAAAAGTCTATATGAACCTGTGTCCGGAAATGCTTCGTTTCGGGGATACAGGGCGTTGAAATTTAATTTTTTTGTTCTTTTTTTGAAGATAACTTTTGCAAAACATGAGTTATTTGCACTAAATTTGGTACACTGACGTGTGAAATCATAATTTCGTATTGCCCTAACATTTTTGACAGTGAACTTTTGGTACTTTTTATGAATGAACCTCATCCTAACATCTTTCGCAAGTAAAAAAGGTACACTCCCTCAACAACGTTGGAGGTGATCGTTTTCGAGATATTTACAATTTTCTTTATCGATTCATGTTACTTAGCTCCTAGGGCGCAGATTGAAGTTGCTGAGAACATTACATAAACTGAGTAGGTCTCGTCAGAATAAACTACTTTTCCGTGGAATGTTTATCGAAAAATTATTTGTTTTCGAGATACAGATATGGTCAAAATTTTCCAAAACATGATTGGTTATCGTCATAAGTTATTTGCAACTGCTTTTATTTTCATCAAAATTTATACTCAGTATACTCGGACACACTTCTTCTAAACCGAGCATTATCAAACTGCTCAATCAATTCAAATTAAAAAAAAATGTCGGGTCAATCATTCAATTCATTCAAATTTCGGAGTTTATGAAAGAACAATTCGGAAAAATACTATGTTATCTATTAGGCAAATAAAAATATAAGAATCGAACGAAACAACTATCACAATAAATGACAAAGTGACGACCACCAACAGTATTTCAAGCTTCTGCTCTCCTCATCTAAGAATTCCGCACCCGTTGAAAAAGGCCGGGAGTGTTTCTTATCGTTTCGCAGCAAGCTATGACGCGATCCCTTAAAATTTCCTCGTTTTCAATGGGGCTAGCATGAACTAGTGATTTTAGGTGTCCCCATAAGAAAAAATCGACGGGATTTAGGTCCGGTGACCTCGAGGGCCAATGCTGAGTGCCTCCTTTTCCTATCTATCGTTGGGGATATGTTACGTCTATGAAATTTCTTGCTATCAGACTAAAATGAGCAGGGGCTCTATTGTGCATAAACCAAGAGTGGTATCGGAGACCAATGGGAACATCTTCCGTGAGCTAGGGAAGCTCGTTTTCCAAAAATTTTGATGAGCATCTCCGTTCAAACGTAAGAGAAGAAAATATCCCCAATTATGGCTACCCATACATTAGAAGAGAATCTGCCTTGGAAATGAGTTTGCGTTATCGCATGTGGATTATCCTCCGCCCAGATGTGGTTGTTATGGAAGTTCATGATACCATTCTTCGAAAAGGAAGAGGATTATCGATGAAATTTGGGGATGTTGTTCGACTAATCTTTGAAGCCATTGAGTAAATTCGATACGTGGTTGAAAATCACGTAGCCTAAGTTCCTGGAAAAGCTGAATATGATAAGGATATAAATGCTATCCCTTTAAGATTCTGTGAACGGTCATGTGACTCACATTCAATGTCAGACTAATTTTTCTTGTACCTGTCTCTGGATGTTCATCAAATTCTTCGAGAACCGCCTCCTCTAATTCCACAGTTCTTGTAGTCCGTGGCTGTCCTACTGCAGAATTTCTTTCAAAGCTTCCAGATTCGGAAAGTCGCCGAAAAAGATTCGTAAATGTCTCTGCACAGGGAGTGACGCGTTGGGGATATCTTTCCTGATAGATGCGTCTGGCCTCGGCCTCGGTTGAATTTCCATCAGCCAAGCCGTATACAGAAACCATATCGGCCATTTCAGCATTCAAAAAGTCGGGCATGATACCAAAAATTCACTTGAACTTCGAACTGTGAATTTGTGAATCGATAGTTGAAAATGTGACAGCAAATTTCTATTTTTATAAACAAACGTTCATAGCCTACTCGATTCAATTGACATTTGAAAGCGGAGAGTGACAAAAATTATTGAAATCAAATTTGGCTATACTGATTAAGCAGTTTGATGATGCTCAGTTCAGAAAAAGTCTATCCGGGTATACTGAGTATATAGTTTGATGGAAATAAAAGCAGTTGCAAATAACTTATGATGAAAACCAACCATGTTTTGGAAAATTTCAACCATCTGTATCTCGAAAACGATTAATTTTTCGATAAACATTTCATAGGAAGTTGGTTCATTTTGACGAGACCTACCACGATCTAAACGATCATCTCCCGCGTTGTTGAGGAAGTGTACCTTTTTTACTTGAAAAAGTTGTGGGAATACCAAAAGTTCACTGTCAAAAACGTTAGGGCAATTTGAAATAAATAATGACAGCGTACGCAGCGCCCTGTAGATGAAACAAGAAAATTAATACGAAATTATGATTTCCCACGTCAAAAAGACCCCGGGTACCAAATTTGCGAATAACTTATGTCTTGCAAAAGTTATGTTTGAAAAGCGAACAAAATTCAACACCCTGTTCCTCCGAAACGAAGCATTTCCGGACACAAGTTTATGTAAACTTTCCTTCTTAAAATTATCTCAGGAATACGTCACTTGAATATTTTAACGTACTAATGCTACACTCTGTGTATAAATATTATCATATCTTTGACTAGCACCTTCGTGCGACATCCAAACTTTGAAAAAATCCAATACCCTCCTTTCTCAACATCCCACCGTTAGCTCACACGATGCTACTTGAACATTATAGATGTTCTTCTTGTATTGTCAAAAACAATTCTATTCCTTCTGCATACCAATGAGTGTATTCAATGTAGATGACGATCAATATCTTTCAGTGGAGGTGAGAATCAACTCATAGTGTTATGAACATAATAAGTCCAATTTCAACCATGATTTTTCTTTGTCATGAGACAGAATACACTCAAGGTGGATATAGGATGGTGGAATAACTCTTCCAAAACATGTAGTCCTGTCAAACAACCTTTACTATGGCCGCATCGCTTGAGTATAGATGGCGATACTATCATGTCGATCCTCTGATGTCAAATCCGCTTTAACTGATAATGACGGATATCTGACATCAACGGATAGCTACCGGTTCAATATTTGCATTCGATTTGAATTCAACAGTCGAATAATGTTCTCAAGAGTTTCCAAGAAAATCTTCGAGATCCACAGAGGTGGTGTCATCTAGTGTCGAACTTGGGCAGCCTTAGTCAGGTATCAAAATTGGATTTAATCAAGTAGTTGAAAGTCTATAACTTTTTCTAGTGGCTGGGTATAGGGAGTTGGAACACCAGTCTATATTTACACCACGGATACACTTGAAAATCGAAGAGGATCAGAGGATGTCTAAGGTAATTATGTCATTGGGTTATTATTATGTCAATTAGATTCTTTCATCTTCTTTGAAAAGCAATATTGAATGACACATACTTCACAGAGGACATGAAAATTAGGATATTTTGTCTTCACAGACAGTAATTATGACTACATACATTGCATGCAGTAACCCTCTGGTCTGGAGGCGGAAACGTAATAATCCTTCGGGGCCATAAAATTAGCATCTATCGCTCTTGCAAAGTGGCCGGCCACAAGTCTCGGTAATTTTAGCAAACTTTCTCGAAGATGGATCCGTCGAAGACGATGCAATTTTCTCTGATGTGTTTGTCTGTGCCCGAAGTTAATCAAGTAATGTAGATGTAGGTGAGGCGGAAGGGTGAACCATACAGGGTGAAATGGACGAGAGCGGAAGTGAGTACCTAATAATGAACATGTTATCGTTTTGATCGACTGAAGATTGCTAGGTAATCACTTTCCATTACTTTGGATTCGATCCCAGAATATTCGTATATGTTGCTGATACTGGTCAACTTGCCACTTCCATAGTTCATTACTCATTAGTAATGATTTCAATTTTGTTCAACGAGTAGGATTGTCAACTTTCGAGTATCCATATAACATCCATTTTGTGTCTCCCGAAAGATTTTTTGGGCTATTGAATTTCATTTTCGGTTCATTTATCAATATTTGCTATCAATCAATGAAAAATTCTATCACTATGAGAACAACACATGTTCATTGATTTCATGAAAGAATTTAATGATGAACAACGACGAAACGAAAATCGGAGTATATTTCATGTTATACATTACATTCTTCACACAGTATTCACCCTCTGGAAAGTCTTAGTGACCTCAGCATATTTATGTGGTCGATAGTAAAGATGATGTATGGGACTTTTATCATTTTTTAGTTCATTTGTGATTTCTTCAATGCATTTATGTATTTTCCAATTCAAAAGTACTTTCACACATCATTTCATAATAAAAGATTATCCTTTCAAATTGAGGACGGTTGGAAACCCTATAACCAAGAGATGAATACCAGTTTTTATGTAATATATTTCATGGGGCATCGTATACGACATGGTATTCATGTGGAGAACCATACAATATTTCAGAATTCTTCTCAACTGGCTGGATAGAGAATTTATTCATGTACAACTTCAAATTATTTCGAGATATACAAGGTGTTCCATGAAAAAGGTACATATCGAAGTTTTATTTTTTTAAATGGACCACCCTATATTTTTTGTCTTCTTCGGATTCCTCAGCACAAATGTTGGTGGGTTTCTTCGATGTTCCCTATACCTATCATTTTTCGTTTTCGAAATATTTGAAGAATTGGTGATTCAAAGAAAGGATTAATAGGTAAAAAGTTAACTGATGTCTGCTGTTATGAATAAAATCAACAATTTCTAGAAATGTATTGGGTTCAGCTATAGGGAACCATGATACAGGTCGGAAGGAAATCCAATTCTACGTCAGAATATGTAACTAACTACAGGGTGTGCCATTTGGAATAACAAAGTTTTTCAACTTCATAAATTGTAAGTTTCCAACCATAATTTCGTGATCCATCTGTATGAATTTTGACATTGAAGCTATTAGGGAGAATAAGATTATGCACAGAGCCAAATAAGAATCATCTTCATGTACCATACAATTCAGCAATTCTTCAAATATTTCGAAAACGAAAAATGATAGGTATAGGGAACATTGAAGAAACTCACCTCCATTTGTGCTGCGGAATCCAAAAAAGACAAGGAATATAGGGTGTCCATTTGAAATAATGGTTTTCCAAATAGAGACCGTGTCGTATACGATGCCCCACCCTATATATATACAGGGTGTCCTTAAAAGGTCTTTACAAAAAGCTACCACATATTCTTCAGACCAAAACAATTCGATACAAGCAAACTTACCTCAGTAAAAAGTTGCTTAGTTTGGGAGCTAGACGGCTCTGAAGTTGAAATTTTCAAATCGATTTTGCTTCATAACTTTTGAACGGCTCATGAGATTTTTTTCAAATTTGGTACGTTGGCATAGACTCATCGGCCAATGAAACTCATATCATAATCATAATGAATATCATTCCATGGGCGTAGAACTTGATTTTTTCAGTAAATAAACATCTAAAACTCCTACGCCAATGGAAAAAAATTAGTTTCAATATGAAATCTAAATTATTCAACTCATTCACTACAAAAAAGGTACTCTTGACAAAAGTCGATTCCTCTCATGGTTTCGACAAAATTTTAATTTTAGTGATTTAGAGCATAATTAATAATAAAACGATTAACAGATATTTCATAAAAATTGTTCAAAATGTTCACCATTTTCACGTATACAAAGATTTATACGACGCAAAAAGTTGAGATGTACTTTTTGCATAGGTTATTTCTATTGAAAATAAGTAGCACTGGTTTTTTTTCTGAAGACTATTATTATCTGCTCGAAAACAGTGATATTCACATTCTTGGTTTCCATAGTTTCATCTGTGTTGATTTGTCGAGTTTTATTGACGTTGATTGTTGATATCGGACTTTTCTGATTTATCATGGCCGTACAATACACCAATGAAGAATACAAGAATATGTTATTGGTATTCGGATATTGTCAAGGAAATGGTCGAGAGAGTGTGAGGGTGTATTCGGCAAGGTTTCCAAATCGTCGCGTACCAAGCCACCCAACCTTTGCTGCAGTTGAGAGACGTCTTCGGGAGACCGGTCATTTTGCTCCTAGAACTGGTGATTATGGAAGACAGCGTTATGTAAGGATTCCCGAAGTCGAAGTAGAAATTTTAGACCGTATTGAAGAAAATCCAGAATTGAGTACTAGACGGATAAGTAATGAACTAGAAGTTTCTAGGAATGCCGTTCATGAAGTACTAAGAGAACAATTATTATACCCATACCACAAGACGCCAGTTCAAGATTTATTAATCCATGATTCACAAAGTCGTCTGATGTTTTGTAGGTTCATTAATTTGCAAAGAGAAATGAATCTGAACTTTGGAAAGAATATTTTGTTCACTGATGAAGCCTGTTTCACGAGAAGAGGAATAACTAATTTTCATAATGAACACGTTTATGCAATTGAAAATCCTCATTCCATTAAAATAAACCATATTCAACACGAATTCAAAATCAACGTTTGGGCTGGAATAATAGGAAATTTTATAATTGGTCCTGTCATACTTCCACAAAGATTAACAGGAGACATGTATTTACAACATCTACGAAATACGTTGCCAAATTTGTTGGAAGATTTACCACTCCAACATCGGGTAGATATGTGGTTTATGCACGATGGAGCTCCACCACATTTTTCGGTGGATGTTAGGAATTTTTTAAACCAACAGTACCCAGACAGATGGATAGGTAGAGGTAATGATGCACCCGTGAATTGGCCACCACGTTCTCCAGACTTAACACCGATGGATTATTTTGTATGGGGTTATCTCAAGTCTACGGTTTACAAGACCCCTGTGAATACTGTAGAACAATTATGGCAACGTGTCGAACAGGCGACGAATAATCTTACAGGCGATGAAGAAGTTATGCAAAGAGTACATTTCAACTTTTTGCGTCGTATAAATCTTTGTATACGTGAAAATGGTGAACATTTTGAACAATTTTCATGAAGTATCTGTCAATCGTTTTATTATTAATTATGCTCTAAATCACTAAAATTTTGTCGAAACCATGAGAGGAATCGACTTTTGTCAAGAGTACCTTTTTTGTAGTGAATGAGTTGAATAATTCAGATTTCATATTGAAACTAATTTTTTTCCATTGGCGTAGGAGTTTTAGATGTTTATTTACTGAAAAAATCAAGTTCTACGCCCATGGAATGATATTCATTATGATTATGATATGAGTTTCATTGCCCGATGAGTCTATGCCAACGTACCAAATTTGAAAAAAATCTCATGAGCCGTTCAAAAGTTATGAAGCAAAATCGATTTGAAAATTTCAACTTCAGAGCCGTCTAGCGCCCAAACTAAGCAACTTTTTACTGAGCAAACTTACCTCAGTAAAAAGTTGCTTAGTTTGGGCGCTAGACGGCTCTGAAGTTGAAATTTTCAAATCGATTTTGCTTCATAACTTTTGAACGGCTCATGAGATTTTTTTCAAATTTGGTACGTTGGCATAGACTCATCGGGCAATGAAACTCATATCATAATCATAATGAATATCATTCCATGGGCGTAGAACTTGATTTTTTCAGTAAATAAACATCTAAAACTCCTACGCCAATGGAAAAAAATTAGTTTCAATATGAAATCTAAATTATTCAACTCATTCACTACAAAAAAGGTACTCTTGACAAAAGTCGATTCCTCTCATGGTTTCGACAAAATTTTAATTTTAGTGATTTAGAGCATAATTAATAATAAAACGATTAACAGATATTTCATAAAAATTGTTCAAAATGTTCACCATTTTCACGTATACAAAGATTTATACGACGCAAAAAGTTGAAATGTACTCTTTGCATAACTTCTTCATCGCCTGTAAGATTATTCGTCGACTGTTGGATACGTTGCCATAATTGTTCTACAGTATTCACAGGGGTCTTGTAAACCGTAGACTTGAGATAACCCCATACAAAATAATCCATCGGTGTTAAGTCTGGAGAACGTGGTGGCCAATTCACGGGTGCATCATTACCTCTACCTATCCATCTGTCTGAGTACTGTTGGTTTAAAAAATTCCTAACATCCACCGAAAAATGTGGTGGAGCTCCATCGTGCATAAACCACATATCTACCCGATGTTGGAGTGGTAAATCTTCCAACAAATTTGGCAACGTATTTCGTAGATGTTGTAAATACATGTCTCCTGTTAATCTTTGTGGAAGTATGACAGGACCAATTATAAAATTTCCTATTATTCCAGCCCAAACGTTGATTTTGAATTCGTGTTGAATATGGTTTATTTTAATGGAATGAGGATTTTCAATTGCATAAACGTGTTCATTATGAAAATTAGTTATTCCTCTTCTCGTGAAACAGGCTTCATCAGTGAACAAAATATTCTTTCCAAAGTTCAGATTCATTTCTCTTTGCAAATTAATGAACCTACAAAACATCAGACGACTTTGTGAATCATGGATTAATAAATCTTGAACTGGCGTCTTGTGGTATGGGTATAATAATTGTTCTCTTAGTACTTCATGAACGGCATTCCTAGAAACTTCTAGTTCATTACTTATCCGTCTAGTACTCAATTCTGGATTTTCTTCAATACGGTCTAAAATTTCTACTTCGACTTCGGGAATCCTTACATAACGCTGTCTTCCATAATCACCAGTTCTAGGAGCAAAATGACCGGTCTCCCGAAGACGTCTCTCAACTGCAGCAAAGGTTGGGTGGCTTGGTACGCGACGATTTGGAAACCTTGCCGAATACACCCTCACACTCTCTCGACCATTTCCTTGACAATATCCGAATACCAATAACATATCGGTGTATTCTTCATTGGTGTATTGTACGGCCATGATAAATCAGAAAAGTCCGATATCAACAATCAACGTCAATAAAACTCGACAAATCAACACAGATGAAACTATGGAAACCAAGAATGTAAATATCACTGTTTTCGAGCAGATAATAATAGTCTTCAGAAAAAAAACCAGTGCTACTTATTTTCAATAGAAATAACCTATGCAAAAAGTACATCTCAACTTTTTGCGTCGTATAAATCTTTGTATACGTGAAAATGGTGAACATTTTGAACAATTTTTATGAAATATCTGTTAATCGTTTTATTATTAATTATGCTCTAAATCACTAAAATTAAAATTTTGTCGAAACCATGAGAGGAATCGACTTTTGTCAAGAGTACCTTTTTTGTAGTGAATGAGTTGAATAATTTAGATTTCATATTGAAACTAATTTTTTTCCATTGGCGTAGGAGTTTTAGATGTTTATTTACTGAAAAAATCAAGTTCTACGCCCATGGAATGATATTCATTATGATTATGATATGAGTTTCATTGCCCGATGAGTCTATGCCAACGTACCAAATTTGAAAAAAATCTCATGAGCCGTTCAAAAGTTATGAAGCAAAATCGATTTGAAAATTTCAACTTCAGAGCCGTCTAGCGCCCAAACTAAGCAACTTTTTACTGAGGTAAGTTTGCTTGTATCGAATTGTTTTGGTCTGAAGAATATGTGGTAGCTTTTTGTAAAGACCTTTTAAGGACACCCTGTATATTGATAACGCATGAATTCATTGTTGATTATTAGCGAAATCGATTCTTGATATGAATCTAAAATTTTTTCGAATCCTTATCTAATATACAGAGTAAACCACCTTCGTATGGTGACGTCATCATAATTTCTTCCAAATGGATCCAACCCTTCATTTCCAATTTCGGATTGCCCTTGCTGAGCTGATTCCAAAAATGTATAAAACGTTGCTTCAAATTGGTACATGGTGGGCACAAATGCAAAAAAATATAGAAATTGTTTACGGAAAGTTATAAAATAATGTCATAAACCAACTGAATGGAATTACGTAGTTATGCAATCAATCTTCGTTCATTACTTAGCTAATAACTTGAAATTTTTGCATTTCCGCCCACCCTGTACTGATTTGAAGGAACGTATTATGCATTTTTGGAATCAACTCATCAAGGACAATCCGGAAATTGGAAAAAAATGGGGTTCCATTTGGAAGAACTGGTGATGACGTCATTACCCGAAAGTGTCACACCCTGTATATTAGATTATGAGCCTCGGGTATTTCTAATTTATGCGTTACTTCATAGACGCACTGTATATGCAATCCATAAACATATATGTACAGTATTTTCCCTATTCTCCTCGGCTCGAGGAATTCTATGAAGAGGTGGCTGCCAGTTATCAACTCTCATTCTCACATATATTTTCGGAATATTTCATATTCATATTGCAGTTTTGGATCACCGTGTATATCTGAAAATTTCCACAGAACTGAAGAAAGAATCAGCAAGTCGAAGACGGTCGATCAACTTGATTGCAATAGTGATATTACAATCTGTGTCACCTTGTAGGTAGGTAAGTGGGGTTGTTAGCCGGCAGTTATGTAGATTCGCCCACATCTGTATTCAGAGGCCACTGGCTCGATTAACACCCGGTGGTGATATTAGAGGCGATTTGGTAGCGTTAATTAGTTCAAGAGGGTATACAAGCTGAATGATATATAGAAAGAACAAGACATTGACTTGAAATACTGGTGGAATTCTCCCAGGATATCCTTAGAAGAGGGATGAACCATTGAATTTGCAGTCCTCGATGAATTCTATAATTCTTTGCTAGATTGAACTTTCTCATCTTGGCGAGTGTGACGAAAAGATCGAAAGCTCTGAAGTTGAAAAATCACACCCTTCCGGCGTTAGTCGCCACCATAAAAAATGCATTTTATATCATATTGCTGGCTGACTTTATGATACTCATTGATGAAGAACAAAGAGATATTGCAGTTTTACTAACAGCTTGTTTTGCTATCGCAAATATTCTTTTCTCCTCTGAAATCCCACTGGAAAAACGAGGAAGTGATGAAATTGTTTCATATCTTTCAATTAAGTATTGAATGGAACTCTTCCATATCTTTTTATTTATTATTGAATCTCCTGAAAATTTTTTTCATGATTTTTTCATGCTTTTTTCCATAGAACTAATATGTATGATCTATTGATTTGTATCATTCAGCAACCGGTTGAATACTAGGTAACAAAAGGATTTTACATTGGCTTTAGGTGTTTGTCCCTCATCGAACCAATGTTTGGAATATGGAATGTGATCAGCATTGCCATTGAAGATTTGTTTTTTCTCCATTATGAATATATTCTCAATATTGGTTATGTGAGGTTAGATTAGCTATCGTCTATTTGATTTTTTTTTCTAAGTGTTACAAGCGGAATGATCGGATATGAGGTTTCTGTGTTGATGAAGTTATTGTAGGACTGATATGAGTATAGTAACCTTCATAGCTGTCATGTCTGCCATTCAGTACAAGCAAACATGAATGCAATAAACTTTCAGTTTTTGTGGGATTTCCTCTCGTTTCTGAATAATAATGAGAATAGAAATAATAATAATTATATGATAATAATATTAATATTTTTGTGGTGAGGACAGATAAATGATCTACTCCAAAATGACACTGCACTTGGAATTTAACCTTCGAACACCTGAAGGAGAAATTCTCTATTTGTCAGTGTCATCTTGTTTTGACAAACGGCTCATTTGCGGAAATATGTTCATATGAACAAAAATGCTTGTTTTGATATCCCCTTTCACCCCTTGAAGGTTGTCGATAGCACATAAGAAAGAGCTGTTCTGTGGTAGCATATTTACGTGGCGTCACTTTGTTCGTAAATCGTTAGAGACCAGCTGGCAACCTTGGCCACAATTGAGTAATCAGAAGTGGTCTGCTCCAGCACAGAATAAAAGACTGTTTCTGTAGTAAAAAATTTTGGAAAAAATTTTGCCAAACTATCGCACGGTAATTGATTTTCATGTTTTCAGATAATTTTAGTACGAACTAAAATACGCAGCCATAGTTTATCTGATGAAGAGATTCTTGAAATTCTCAAAGGCAGAGCTTTTTGTGCTTTAAGGAGGAACTCGCATTTGTTCTTCTTTAGTGACAGATTTCATCATGAGTAAACGTCACGATGTCTGTAGAGAGATCCCATCCTAGCTCGATAGTGGTGTTTTTTGGAGGAATACAAATGAATACACGGATATGCTTTATATCTTTCTGCAGTTCAAATACCCTGATGATATCAGAACTTGGACTGACTCAAACTCTATCAAGATAGACCAAGGCAAATCATTTACTTGAGATGGAGTTTGTATGCTTTCGCAGTCCATTTCCATATATGTCTGCTCTGATAGAGTACAATATGAGTTGAAATATTCTTGAAGATGATCTTGAATGGAGCATTTCAAATTATAAGTGAATGTCACTAATCTCGGATACTACAGATCGAAGAATAATTCCATATATTTTTTGTGTGTAGGAGATGAAGACTGGAAGTCAGCGTAGACTTTAGACACAACTATCTACCAATTCGTTGCCTCAAGACTATGTGACGGTATTGATAATCCCAAAGAGTGAAGATATTCAGGATGTTCCATGAGTTCCCAAGTTGTTGTTGTTTCTGCTAACAATGGAATTCATGAGAGAAAATTTTCCAATTCTCGAATCCCTGCCAAGTTTTGTCAAGAACTCTGGAAATCATGGCTTGTCTACAGAATACGTTGACACCTGGCAAAGGAAGAAGGAGGAATTTTGTATCGAGCAAAATCTCTTCATATTTCAGAACCACTGTCGAGACTTCGTATGAAATTGACTTGAAATGAAATGCACATAATTGGAGATGTAGGAGATTCTCTATCTCGTGGAGCGTTAGCAGCGAAGGCAATCCTGTCGTAAGACATGCAAATTAATTTCCAGGGTGTAAGCACAGTCGACTAATGTGTTTACAAACTCACTAAAGGATCTCAGTGTTTGGCAGCAGCACAAACATGTGATTTCGGGACCCCATTTCCAGTCAGCACAAACTAATAGATCTATTCAAGACGCGTGGATTTCGAAATTCAAATCGAGGGTGTGGCTGTCAGAATTTTGACGGGTGTACCTATCTATCATTCTGCGTTCAGATAGATGAGGATCAAAGCGCACGGATGATCAATGATTATTTCCTATACCGCAACAGGAAAGTAACTGCATCCGGTGAAGAAATGTGTGGAGATATACCGACTGAAATGATTCATGTACATTCATAACGCATTTTCATGGTTTCACTGATGCTCATGACCAATCGAATCAAAATTATGCGATAATTTTGAACGTGCAATTATCACTGGATTTTATATTCCAGAGGAATCTAATTATCTAGGAATCTAGTTATAGATATTCTGATGATTCATGGAATGGATGTTAGGTATTCTACACAGAGAAAAATCATAGTTACTCTGACAAAAGTTCTAAGCACAATTAGATTTCAACAACAATACCAATATTCTGGTTATAATAACGATTGAAAAAATTTAGGATAACAAGATTGGTTGTGCCTATCCTAACCAGATATTTTTTGAGTGTAGAACCACTTCAACTTTGATCACCTAGTTGAGTTCCATGTAGATAGGGATTGAGACTGCTGAGACATTACATTCCCAATTTTTTCGCATTTTGGTATCGATTTCTTCATGAAAATGCTTTTCCAATTACAAGTATGGATTCATGGAGGGAACGTTTTTATGACGTGTGAATTTAGTTTTCATCCAAACCTGCTTTCGCCAAATGACTCACAGTTGTCGCTCTGCATAGGTGATTTATGTTTTTTTTTGTCGAAGCCTATTTGTTTCGATGCAATATCGATCCATTTCGGAGTTTCATTCCTTCTAAGTGACGGTATATTCAAAAATCATACACCAGTCTCCTAGTCTTCAGGAAGAGACGATTCGTTCGTATTTTTCTTCCCTTCTCCGAAAATAACTCCTCATATATTCTAGAATAAACACTAAAACCTCTTTAAAATTGCCTAACTAGACAAATTCATTAGCAGTATTTCTAATTAACCTTCTGAGACGAGTGAGTTATGATTTCCTCCTCAGTGAGTTTTTTGGGAATATTGGATTGTATGTAATACTTGTTGCTGGTTAAGCAATTCGTTAAGCAATTTACAGCTTCACCTCCATGCTAGGTCCAAAGGCTAGTTCGAACGATATATAGTGAAAAAAACTTGGAGTGCCTCTCGGTATTCTCATCTTATGATTTCAATGTTTTCGGACATTTTTCAAAAGTGAATGCCATCGAAATAGATCATATCCAACAGCAACTTCCTGCGAAGAGCATGTCTATAGCTTCTATTGCAGATAAATAGATTCTCGCTTCTCAATGTTGATTTTTTCATTCGATTATGTTTCTAACGTCTTTAGGATTTGCACATGTCTAATGGAAATCTTTCATACATACAAACAGTTAAAGTTAATTAAGTACTTGAATAATATGAATATACACAGACATATACACGGAGGCAAGTATATATACATTAACAAACACGACAATATCTATAAATTAAATAAAATTAAATCGAATCACGTTCTTCATGAATATATTTCAGCAATTCTATCCTGAATTTTTGAAATAAGAAGGGTTTCAGTGTAAAGGGCAAAAAATTGGACAAAGCCTTTATGAAATATGGTGCTCATTGAACTTCTGTAGTTTTTTCGACTTATATGAAGATTGTTGCTGTTTCGAGTTATATAATTATGAATGTCATCATTGAAGGTAATTGTAGTTTGCAGATATGTTGGGGTCATTGAATTCAGCATTTCATAAATAAAAATCATAGAACAGTATTACAATCTTTGAGATACTGAAAGCCAATGTATAGTGGATAACATTGTGTAAATTGGAGTAGATTTACTACATTTCAAAATTATTCTCATTCCTCGGTTCTGTAATCTTTGCAATTGCTGCACTTGATTTAAGTTGGAGGAGAATAAAATGGAAGCACAGTATTCAGAGTGTGGTTGAACTAGGGTTTTATAGACTGTGATTTTCGTATCGGTGGACAAGTTGTTGGCAATTCTAGTGAAGAAATATAGTTTTTTTGATATTTTCTTTTCTATATATTCAAAATGATCATCAAATGTTAAGCAATTTCCTCATCAAATATAATGCGTGCAATGGATACTATAGATACATTTATGACAAATCGTCTCTCATGCCAGTAAAAACTATTGGTTCATTTCCATTGCACTTCTTATATTACCAACTACTGAAAATATGAAGAGAATACTATCAACAGACGCAACAATGATGATATCAGTGCCATCAGATAAATTGACCCCATTTCGATGAAAAATATATACAGTTTCCCTCATAGAGCCGAATCACCGTCATAGCTCTCCGGAATTTACCATTTCAATAGAAAAATCGGCAGGCATCTCCATAATCTCTCAGTAGATAGATACATTACTCTTGCGCGACTGAATTAGAAAAGGGCCCCTGTTGGCGAAAGGGAACGCCCTCACACAGGGAATAATAAGTGCGTATTGAGTGAGATTTCTCCGGGAAATAGAATGGAGCTTGATTGAATCGGAGAATGGAAAACGACGACTTTCCGCATGTTAGCTCGTCCGGATTCGGAAAGCTACAGGCATAGACGATTCGCGTGCATGACCCGAATTCCGAGAGATTACGAGTTACTGAGGAATTCGTCGAGGAGTTATTGAAAATGACAAGGCGGGGAACTTGGATCCTGAAAACTCATTCTACATACAATGTCCGTCATAAGTTACGTGAAAAATGTTCGTCATTGGAACATGAATTATTCGAGGTGATCGATAGTGCATTTCAGAAAACACAAAAAATGTACGCATGGAACCTCTGAAGAGTCAAACAGTTGGTTTAGATGTACAGAGTCTCAGGTGATGGTCTGCGAAAATGTTTTGTTCAATTAGAATTTCAAACATACATCATGTATTATATTTTATATATTCAATTTGTATTGTTTCTATTTTCCGACGTCTCTATGAATATTGATTTCTTCTATTTGTGAATAGCTGGACTGTAAAAGAACAATTATATTTTATTCATAATTTATTGACATCCATTTGAATATCTCTTATTGGAGAGGAGGCACAGGGGGTATTTGGATATTTATTGAAAAAATTTCAATCAATCAAAATTCACATGCAATAGGTAGCAACAAAAATGTCGCCAGGTTCTGTCATTCCAGACTGCCTCTTGAGCATGTTAAAGTGACATCAATTCACATTTTTTAGGAATGGAGTCACTCTTGGAGAAACAAGATACGCGGCTACATGCACGTGTAGTGATGTAACTCTCTCCACTTCGTGCGCAATATACAATTATATTATATCATATTATATTTTATTATATTATATATATTATATAAATATCATAATATATACTGCGTTGAGCAATTTCCTATTAAAAAATGTGAATGTACACTAAAACTAAAAATTAGCCATAGTCAAAAGGAAATGGTTTCATTTTTGTTGTTTACCTATTTGAATTCAAGATTTCGTGAATTTGTATTCCTTTGAAACTTCTCAAATAATTTCAAATAATTTGAAAATTTATCAAAAAAACATAAATCCATCAGAATTCACATTCAATAGTTGAACAACACAAATGGTTCCAGGTCCTGTCATTCCTGATTGCCTCTTGAATGGCTAACTATGTTTGAGTGCACATTAACTTACATTTCTCAGAATATTCGAACGCTCTTGAATCAGTATTTTTCAATATAAATTTAGAATTTTTGATAATGGATGATTATTGAATATGAATTCATTAACGAAATACAAATTTCGCAGATATTTTGTTCTCTACGTAACAACTTTCATCAAATTTTTCGATAGAATTACTTTTTAGGTAGGGGATATGATACATGAAACTGAATCAGGATCATGAGAGAAATTAAAAGAATAAATAACAGAGAGTTCTCTTGAAAATAACAAAGATGATGTAAGTTTTGGGAAAACCCGAAGCTTTCGTATGAAGAAGATACCTCAGTTGGATCCTCTGTTTCCTTTACAGTCTCTACAAATTTCCAAAATCATGCTTCTTATAGTTGTCTATATATAGATCTTAACTCATGAATATATACCCTATATATAATTTATAGTTATTTTTCATACCAGTGATCACTTGACCTTTATCTAAGTTGATTTTCAGATAGTTGAACGAGCACATATCAATCAATACTTCTAATATGTATGTATGTATTGTCAGATTTTTATTATCACCCACTTGGGCCAATCAAAAAAATCTGACGGTTTTCTAATGAAAGACCTCCGCTAAGCTTTTAAACAGTGGAGACGGGGTGGGAAAATAGGCGAGATCTACATACACCGAACAAGTTTAATAGTGAACCTACAGTGATACAAAAATGGAGAAGAAGAGTGAGAAGAAGATCGGAAAGAAGAGTGAGCAGAAGATCGAGAAGAAGAGTGAGAAGAAGATCGAGAAAAAGAGTGAGAAGAAGATCGAGAAGAAGAGTGAGAAGAAGATCGGAAAGAAGAGTGAGAAGAAGAGTAAGAGGCTTATCAGCCGGTACTGACTGAGAGAAGACGAAAGAAGATAAAGAAAAGTTGACACAAATACCGATAACCTAGAAATGATGATCTTACAGGATTTCAAAATACACAATACCGTACAACACTGCCTGATCAAACACCATATGTATAACAACTATCAACTACCTTCAGTATGCATACCACCGGTTCACAGACGTTTGAGGTCTGACAATCTCAGGAGCAGAAAAGCGAGGGAAAGATCCCAAAAAAAGGCCTGAAAGGATAAGTCTTTCAGAGAAAATTCTAGGATAACAGGTAGGTTGAGAGTTCTTAGCGAGAGTGAACAAAATCACATACCTTTGGTGGAGAGTGGCCTTTTAGAGAGTTCGTCTTTTGACAAACAAGATTTCAGATGAAACTATATGCAATTCAATATAATATATCCAACTGAAATTGAGTATGGAATATCTGTCCTAAGATAAATCCCATTAATAACTTGATTTGAAATACATATACTCTCGATTAAATATGCAAAATTTGCGAAGCTCTTCACGTGTTCTGGTCTGAACCAAAAAAAGAATTGAGACTTTCTTTTTTCTGAATTACAGGTTTGCTGAAGGAGGTGAATTTTGAATGTTTTGATGTGTCAAGTCACTGGACATTCACATGAAATCTGACATGACAGGGTTGACAAGGTAAATAAAGGAAAATTCACGAATTTTTGTGGGAAATATTTTTGGAAACCACATTTCAATTTCAAAGACCAACTCTAGGAAAGGTATGGAAGTTACATTCCACAGAATACAGTTCAGTGTACATGGGTGCATGTGGGGTTAAGTGTACAATTGTTTGTCTACCTTTTGTTGATTGTGTCTCATTTCATCTCAGTATTGAAAGCCTGGAAAATGGCATAGAGGAAAAGAATGGGAACAGTACAAGAGAAGGGAGAGATATACCTGCTGAAGATTTTCAAGCATTACGAAGGGTATACATGACCAAGCTGATGAGAGATGTAATGGCTCCACCTATAGTGATACAATAACTCCTATCTGAAGCAAGAAGATTGAATATTCGACTCCTAATGAGTGGCAGAAGGGGTTTGTTCTATATTTCATTCAGATCTTATGGATAACTTCTTCTTATTCTGTTTCAGGGTGATCAGGGAGCCATGAGCATCTCGAATGTTCAGTTTATGTGAGGTGAAGTACAATGAGCATATCGAAGGGTCATTAGAGATCCGAATGGATTCCGAGGGGCTGTCAGACCGTAACAGTATGTATGCCAAGAGGCATAAGAAATCATAAGGAACTGTTTTAATTATTATTATAATTATTATTGAAAATGATATAATAATTGATATTATAATTAACACTAAGATCAATACTTAATTCACTCATATCAGAAAGCATGAAGATTGTCATGAAAAATGTTGGCAATGAACGAAGGGAAATGAAAACAAGTTGAGAAAAAACCTACTGAGATGATGACACTTGATGAAAAACCGATACAATGGAATGAATATCTTTCCACTCATGGAACAATACGAATCTGAAAGCAATATAACTGGTGGTTGAAATATAAACCAGCTAGCACACGGTTTGTTGAAAAATAAGCGAAATATCTTGAAGTTGCGTCCACAGGTCCGAAATTTGTCTCTGAGATTCCTGTCTTCTCACATCTGAAAAATGCAATTCTAAAATCTAGTCGGGAATATTGAGATCCTGTCCGACCGGGTTCAATGCAGTGTTCAGGTCTGCCGGCACCTCATTGGTCGCTGCGCAAAACTTGAACTGACCTACATGGCAGATGGCCGCCAGGAGTGGGATGATGGTTTTGACGATTTCGCACACCTTGTCCACCGCAGAGGATATTTTGGACGCATGCGCCCCCATGGCGTTGCCTACTGTGCTGGCAACCTGGCCGAATTTGAGCAACTGACGGCGCTGAAAAGAAAATATTGAAGCATTGAATTGACCACAGTTGAGAATAATGGACAGCAATGGATGAGGATCTATCTACCGATGAAGCAATTACAGGGTTGATGGTTACAGGGTTGTGAAATCATTCATAACGTATAATGGCTCCGCAGTTGACAGAAATGCCATTTCACAAATTTCATCATCACTTTTTCATGGATATGGAATGGATAATCAGTCAACTTCTGTAAAGTTCTATTATTATATTCGAAAACTTACAGGGTAAACTCACACTATAAACTCCATCACGTTATTTCTTTGATATCATGAGACAAAATACAATAGGACATGCTTATTATGGTCATGTTCATTGACATCATCAGCCAATATATTATCAATATATAAGAAAAATATTGAGATATTAGTACAAAAATGGAATGTGAGAAAATATATTCACCATTACTGATGGAGTATCGAAAAAATTCACACACGAAAGTTTCCATAGCTAATGTTAATGATAATAATGAACATTGCATTTAATCGCAAAACAGTATGTTGAGAATAGATAAAATTTCATGAAGACCATTGTGAGGAAATATAGAGGAAATATAGAGATGGGTCCTTATTGGAAGAGATGGAGGAAAAGAACGTGAAAAATAAAAGAATCAAAAAGTTTGTAGCTGGCAAATTGTGATGATCAATCTATTATCATGTTCATTTGAGGCGTTTTTACTTCTGCCACAGAAGTGTGAAACTTCTAAATTTGTATCGAAGGTATGATACTGAAGAAGGATATGTAATTAATTGCATTCTTCTTGGAGTTGATGGTTCTGGCATGTTCAGAAATCTTGTGGTGAAGCTAGAATGCAAGCTTACCTGTGAGTCGATTCTCACCTCCACTGAAAGATATGGATCATCTACACTAGATAAATGTAATATGCAAAAATTGAACAAACCATGAATCCGGGATCATCTTCTTCTACTGCACCAGCCGTGGTAGCATCCTTCGATTTCGGATCTGACGCAGGCCAATGAGTTACTATTGTATCACTGTGGAAATTATCTTGCACAGACCTTGATTCCGTGCAAAGTAAAATGCAAGAAAAACTCAAGATAAGCAGTATTGAAACGCAAAAATTCCTAACGTACATATTTGAATGATAAAGACGAATGGTAATCGTATTATGAGATTATTGTTTCAGATGGAATGACTTAATCATAAGGAACAAGGAAGTGGTTATCTTTGTTTGAATATTATGAAGTTATGCGGCTTGTATTTCCTATTGATAATAATATGTACGTAATAAACCTGTTGTGACAAACCTCACGAAGTAATTCAACTGAGACTCCTCTGAAGAAAATCTACCATGGAAGTAAATGAAAGTTTAGTTACACTTGTGGATCAATGCCGTGAAGGTGATCATTTTCGGCCGAGGCTGAGAAATATTCTGGTTAAGCTCAAATAGATCATTTGGTCAAAGTATACAGAGATTTGGTCGAGGTATAATGAAAAAATTCGAAGACTCAATCCAATGTTATCAGCAATGAAAAAGGTATTGTTATGGAATTTTGATAAATTGTGTTGTTTGAATATGAATTCGCATTTCAGTAGGCATATTGAAAAACAAAAAACATTATTTTCAGAAATCCCTTTCAAGCAGAAGGAAAGTTTCGACTAATTGTGTTATAGACAAGACAGAGAACTGAAACATAAACTCATCATCATTATTATCAATACGATTATCATGATGTGATCATTTTTGATGTAGTTTCCTAATTCTATCTATGAGAGCAAGTACTCATGGAAATCCCAGATATATCGCTTGATATACTTGATATACGCTGTGACTACTTTCAATTATTTTTGATTGCTATTAGTGTCCTCCGATTGAGGACAATAAACATATTTTCAGAAACAACATCACAAAATGATGCTGAATTACAAGTGATATACTAGATATATCCCATTGCAAGAAAAATATGACGAAAATATTTTCAAGGTTTTTGTTTTTTTTTTCACATAAATATTGATTCGACTTTTTTTTAACTGAAGACCTGGGTCTCATGTTCAGTTCTTTCATGGTGTTATGTTTGAAAATAAATGAATAAATGTTAAGTATGCAAATTATAATTATTTTCAATGAAATTTTGCCTTACCTCCAACAATACTCCGCTGGAACATTTCTATTGTATTTTTTCTTCCAACATGAAATATTATGGTGCAGTTGAGACTTTCAGTTTATACTCGATACCTACTCCGATAATTCATTTATTTGTGAGATGAAAGAAAATATCTAATAATCCAATATCTAATATCTAATATAACTGTTCCAGTTTCCTTAGATCAGATATTTTTCGTCGAGTTGAAAAAGTATGAGTTTCTGATCATTATCTGATATTGATTCGCATAGATTTCTGATGTATCTAATGTTATACAGGGTGAAACCGAAAGTTGGATTTCACTCTGGTGCTCTGAACACTCAAGGACAACTTAAACAATATACAATCAGATGTGATTCTGAAGCCCCGTTTTGTCCTAACACCTTTTCCTTTTATCCGTCACAATATATCCGTCACGTTATATCTTTCTTCCTACGTGAAAATACGAATTTTCGAAGAGAAATATGCAACTTACAACAATAGCAAACAATTAAAATATGACATTTCAATCGATCGACATTATAATTCTGGGTAAACAACATAAAAAAATCAAAAAACCCTATTATCATATATTGTGCTTGTGAGGTGTGGTAAGGATTGAAGGCAACTATTGTGGATTACGATTCGAGGTATTTCTCACTCTTCCAGAGCGGAATAATCTCCCTAACATGTCCCTTACATATCCCAACCATTTCCTATCCGGTTTAGATCGAGCCTACGTGGAGGCCATTCGACCAGTTTGTTATTGTTGAAATTTGCGAAAATTGCAAAATTGCGAAATCAGGAGATTTATTCATAGAGTGTTCAGAATATCAGACTTCAGTTTTTCCTTGTATAACATGAAATTCCTGAAATTTCTTCGTACGAACGGTTTGACACGGGATATCCTGGTTTGTAGGTATTCTGCCATTGTATTGGTAGATCTTGTATTGCCCTGCAGCTGAATAATTCTTCCATATCAGATGTATATCATCTAGACATACACAGGATGTATATGAACTATCGAAATCTCACTGATTTAATTCCCTGAAAAAAATTAGAAGAATTCCTTCCTTTGTGAAGTACATGCCCTAGAATTTCAGACAGGAGATTATTTCGGATTCTATGCTATGGATCAGATGGTCTGAAGATATTCTATAAAATGCATTTTGTATGCATCGAGTATGTATTCTGTGATGCATCGAGTAGAGGTTCAAACTAGGGGGATATAGGGTGAAAATCACTATGACTATGATATTGAGTATATATAACCGTATTTTTTTCCATCTATTGGCAACACGAGAGAAATCCTATAATGTCGGGAGAACATCGTGTTAGCTAGCGATGAAATGTTGGGAGAGTAGGAAGGTAGTGGAAGGAGGTTTGGAGTAATTCCATATCTTCGCCGTTCTACTGTTGAAAGATTCTTGGTAGAGGGAAGATTGTTATTTCTGAGCTCGTCCAGTTTGTATACTACGATAGACGAGATTTCTGTTGAGCAGCGACCGTATAAATATCCATATAAAAGAGATCGCCCACCTTTCTACGATGTACTATAGAGACCGATGATTTCATGAGTGTAGCATCACGGACTAGGCGAAGATCACTCTTTTGACTAGAATCTAAGAGCTTCAGCGTATGCTAGTCACACCACCAATAAATGTGGATTCCGCTCCTTCCGAGCTTCAGTGTATGTTCAGGAGATGAATTCCAAACATGTGAACATGAGAGAGTGTTGCTGGTGGTTATACCGAGCATAGATATTGATGACTTCATTGGAACAGTGATACCTGACATCATCATATTGGACAATGTTCATCCTTCCTGGTGCAGCTTGAGTTTTTTAAACTTGGGTACTTTTTTTCGTCGATTATGAAACCAATTCATTGTGAAATGATTGATAACCGACTTGTGAAACTCGTGAGAGTCGTGAAACCGAAGCAGCAGTTTCAACTCCTCTTGTGGATTTGTTGAATCTGCAGCTTGGTTCTACTCGATATATGGTCGATAACCTGATCGATGATAATCATATCAGTTGTTATATTCCAGTTCATATTCTTAGCGATTACAATATGGTCATAGTAATATTGTTGAGGTAACTGTTTAATTTTGGTTATGCCTATACTCACTATACTAACCAGCTGATTTTTAAAGAGATTTCAGAAGTTTTTGATTTTTATAGATTTTTCATCTTCCGGTTGGATTTCTAATGGTATAATGTTTGATATAATAGTTTTGCTAATGGATGAAGGATCACGCCTCGGCTGTCTTGATCCTCTGAGAGTCCAGTGGTTTCTTATTGATCTCTAATGATTTTAGAAACGTTGGACCTTGGTCTCCAACGTTGAATTATGGTTATCGACTTTTTTCAGACGATAATTCTTATTTGGCATACAATGTTTATTCGAAATATTCCCAGTTATCCCAAATTTCTCAATATTCATTGAATAAGGCACTCATCATTTATCATATTGGCGACAAGGTCTTGAAAACTACTTCACATTGAGTCTGTTATTGTTTTTCAATGTTGATAGATAGAAATATAACCATGTTCTCTTTTTGTTTTATTGCAGAATATGGAAACGAATATTATGATCGAAAAAAAAAAAATGAAGCGTTCGGTAGATCGAAAGAGTCGAACTATTCATATCGCTTCCAAAGTCGCTAGATTGGACACAAATCAATGTTTAGAAAGGATGTGAATATGACCAAATTTCAATGATCAATACATTGTGTTGAATTTCAAGAAACAACTCGGAATTATTTGATTATTTATTGAAATTCTGATTGATAACTCGGAAGCTTTTATAGAGAAAAATGAAAACAAATGATTGAGGCCCTTCTATGCAGAGTAGCTCTTTGTATTCCGACAAAATTTGGTACATAACCTGACCAAGGAAAAATATCGATTTCTTCAGAACGTAAGTTTACGAAATATTGCCATTGCAGCAGAAGACTGTTGAAGTATTCTGTCAATGAATCGGATCTCTGTTACCATAACCCTATGGCTCAAGACCACCCTTCCAGAGACAACTCCGTTTTTTTTTTAAATAGAACAACGTGATTATTATCACTTCTTCGGAAAGTTGTGACATTTCTCTTCACAATATTGCCTACTTTTCCTGTACCTATCCCGCATAGTTTGTGACTGAAGATCATCTTTGGTATGAAATCGACTTCTAGAAAATGATTATTGGATAGTGATTTGTATAGTAGGCTTCATTCAGACAGCAAACTGACATACTGTTTCTTGTTCCATGTTCGGTGGATGTCAAATTGCTTTGGCAGCAAGTGATCTTTCGAATTTACTTTTGAAGAATTTATTCATCATTTATGTTCAATGTGACAAGAAGAGTTCGATGAAACGCATCCAAACCAACTTCGAATAAATCCGATAAAATTTATTAGACTGAGCAGGAAGTGAAAATTGGGATCATCGCTATATTATCGAAAATAAAAACTTGGATCTGTGACAGGTAATGAAGACAACGCAATGAATGAGTTAGAATACTTACATGGAAATCCTCATATTTCGACTCTTAGCGTAATTCATGATTTTGGTATACGACTTGAAAATTTATACTGAATCGAGTTGATGAAGAATCAGGATGCATTTCATTGAACTCATGTTCTGAATGTTCTACTGATATTCTGATGCTCTTGTTGCATGAATCAACGTGGGATGAACTCATTTTGACGTCATTTGAGTAATTATTTTCTTCATTTTGGTGCTTCAATAGCCCAATTCATTCATTTAATTCACTTTTCAACAGATAGAAGATCCAATCACAGAATGGGAGTCTACAGTATGGATTATTTAACATAATAATATCATACAATAATAAACAGTAAATACAGTGAAAGAACAGAACAAACTTATAGAGTCAATACTGCAGCAAAGAATGTCAATGGTTTCAATAAACTTTCCATATGTGGACAACATCTCATAACCAGACAAAGCGGAATATGGAAAGTTCTGTTCCTTTGGAATATGATTCTAGGAATATGAAATGCATATCCATAATGCAGCGGCAATCAAAAGTGTCATGAATGAGATAGAGAAGGAATATGACACGTTATCTATTTCGATGAGATACAAGTGAATCAGAGTGGTTGCCATCAAGTTTAAAAGATAGATGCATCAAGAAATATCATTGAAATTCTTAAAGAACAAAGTTGAGCGAAACATCATTCTTGAAAGATGAATACATTATTGTTGGTATTTCTTGAATATTTAACTACCTAACATACCTTATTTTTCGCAGTTCTGGAATAGCTGATAATTGATGAATTGAATTGGATTCAGTTGATATTCATCGACGTTGTGTGAGGATTCGGAAATCAATGTCCTACCATACAATAAAACTCATATATATTCACAATATTTGATGATATAGGTATTATTTAGATTGAAAATTCCCATAACTCAGGACCATCACAGATATTTCGAAAAGGATCAATCAGAATCTGTATCTGTACTTCTGCAATTCATTATATGATCTGTCTGCCAAATTGACGGCGTTATTGGGAATATTCTTGTCTCCATTTTCCCCGGAATCTTCACTACCCTCCACAGAATCTACGTCATCCTTCCAGGAATCTTCATCATCCTCCCAGGAATCAGCATCCCAAGAGTCTTCTCCCTCCTCTTCATTCAGATCTCCCTGTTCTGTTCTAACATTGAAGCTATCGCTTCCTACGTCCATTGAGGTTCCATTGTTGTTATCGGGGGAAGATTCTCCTATGTCATATTCAGAGGGGGGGATATAGGGGGGGACTTCTGTGACAGGCCGTTGGTAATTTCGGTTCGAATTCTCTTGCTCGGTTACACTGGTGATGTTGTCAATTCCATTCGAGTTTGAGGGTTCGATTTGTGGGACCTGATGGAAAATTGAATAATATTGTCAAATCAGAAAGATTTTTGGGGATTCAACGAATTCAAATTCGAATCTGAATTGCTTTGTTAACCACCAAAATATTTATTAGTATGAATTCGTTATGAGAAAACTACAATATTCAAACCAATCAATAAGGTCTCAAATGGCTCTCCAATTAATGCGTCAAAATAGGTTGTGATTATTAAAGATCTTTCCAGAATTCCGATCCTGTGATGATATATGTGATAAGATATCTGTGTACACTTTCATCTTATACCTGTGAAACACAAGATATAAACACTAAAGAATGTGGTTTTGTAAAATGGATTCATTCGTCTTCAAAAACTTGAAATTCTGGCCTAATTGCATCTATGCACCAGAAATGAAATATATCAAGAGAGCCGAAATAGGGCCCTTCTCGAACATTTGTGTTTGCGTCTCCCAACAATTGTTGATTTGTGAATTTTTGTATTTTGAATCAGGAGTCCCTACCGACTGTGCCAAAGAGATTTCAGAGATCATTCACTGACATTCAAGTCGTCGAAATGAAAAGACCTATGATTTTGATGACTATTATCGAACACCTCGTCGATAAGATGGATGAAAATATGATTGCTTGATTACTCGATCTTATTCCTTTAGATTTATACCTATTGAAGACTGTTCACAGGAAAAGTTTGCTAATCATCTGTACATTGTTTCCTCAATTTTTACTTGTACGAACGAGAATGACGATATCGTAATCAGGATGACATATTATAACACGTGAACCTATATCAGAACAACTCAGATTCGACTACAAAGTAGTCGAATGTAGAAGTAGACTGCAGTGGAACAAATTATATATTAGTATGGCATCAGGAAAAGTGCTCGCGAAATTTCACTGCTTCAACAAATTCATATCCTGTATCTCCAATCATTACTGAAATTATGCCCATCGAATTGGGGTGAACGATTCCTCTCTGATCATTTTCTAAGCTCCTAATCTATTTTGATACCAGTGTGTGATCATGTGGAGAAATTACTGGCTGATCTAGAGAGTTTTTCAGGTGGGGAGGCATAAGTGTATGAAAATTTGCAACCAATGTTATAAAATCCATAGGAATGAATTGAGATATATATTTTCTTGGGAGGCGTGCAAGATACTGAAATATCACTATTTGTCAGATGAATTATTTGCGTTTTTTCATGAACAGTCCAAATATCTTGGTATACAACCAGCTATTTTAGTTGAATTTTTTGATATTTGAGAATACTTGAATTAAAATAATGATTCTCGAGAATGTATTCGAGAATTCTTCGGCACTAGATAGTTTCATTCAAACAAGTAATTATAATTTTATAAACTGTTTATCGGTTCTCCAAAATGCGCAAAAATCAAACTCGTTAATAATATCAGTGTTGCACTCTCCATTTTCTATTATTGATTCGATTTCAGTTGTTACTTTTTCTATTTCAATGGAAAATATCTCACTGATTGAATCTCACTGATTGAAGAACAAATATAAAATAACCCTTAAGTTCAAAAATAGGTGGGATGTGATCATTTTTCAGTTATGTGCGATTTCCATCAACAAAAACAACATTTCTCTACCTACTTCTTTGTGTCTTATTCTCATCACCAAGATGCCTTCTACTTGAATGGTTCATCTATGCTTCTACTAAGAACCCAGTCCCCAAAAACAATTATCTTCCCTCTATTATGTTATCTGTTCTGTCGCACTTCGATTTATCCACTTGTTTTTCTTGCATGAATTCGAAGTGCATAGAATAATATTTCTGTTTCATGATAGTATTAGATGCTGAACGACTCCTATGGAATGAAATTCAAAAACGAGTAGATATGGGATGTTTGAGTGTTCGAGAAAACATCCAATACAACGAATAGTTTGGTTTGTATGAGGTATAACGTATAACAAATAATAGGTTTGTTGATTTATCTAGGTTCTTGTTTGGGATCAATATCATGTATTCAGAACTCTACAGATCTCCTCAGATCCGCAAAGGGGAAAATTTATACATAATATGTTCCGATACTGATATCAATCGAAACATTTTCAGTTCTTTTTGGGATTTCCTCTCTTCCTTTCTGAAAATGTGAAAACAAATTATAATGATTAATTCAATAAATATATAGTCAGGTCGGATTTATGAACTGCCTCAAAATATCACTGCGCTTGAAATTTAACCTTCGTATAACTGAAAGAGAAATTCAATCATGTTTTTTCAAAAAATTGGAAGACAAATATATTTTCAACAAACATCAATGGAAAATGCTTTTCTTAGCAATGGTTTCGCTTCTTTTTTCGACACTAGTGTCAAAAGAAGGAGAAGATAGAAATAAAAAACGATTGTGAAAGAAAACTATTATTCAGTGAGGTGAGAGGAATTTTTTATATTCGTCGAAAATATATTGTCACTGACAAATAGAGAATTGCTCCTTGAGGTATCTATGAAAGTTAAATTCGAAGCGCAGTGACATTATGGGGCAGATCATAAGTCTGTCCTTAACACAAATATATTGAAAAAATTATAATTTCTATTGAAATTTTCAGAAACGAGGAGAGAAAATCACAGAAAAACCGAAAAAAATCAATATACTACTTCCTCGATTAACAACCATAGAGATTATTCAACGATCAATGACTGTTTCAAGAACAACGAATGAACAAAAAACTCATATAATCGGGTAGGGAAATGAACTATTGGAATATAAACTCGAAACCTGCTGGGATGTGGAGAATTTATCGATACCACATGGACATTTCTTCACTCACCTGAGGAACGCTTGGCTTGTATGGACGAAATGCAGGAAACCATGGCGCCTGTGGAAATCTACGAGATTGTGGAGTCCCTGGATTCTGAGGGAATCCCGGTGAATGTGGTGGGCTGGGAAATCTTGAGACTTGTGGAAATCTTGACACTTGTGGATAGCTCGGGAATCGTGGGACTTGTTGAAAATTTTTGTTGGGGAAAGTGGGAGAGAAATAAGTTGGATACTGCTGTTGGGGATAGAAGTGTCTAAACGATTGTTGAGGATTGAATGGACTTATCTGAGGAGAAGGGGGTTGATAGGGATTGGAGGGCTGGATCTCGTTCAATACCCCACATGCACCTTTTGCCACTGGAATGACTTTGTCTTTGAAACTTGTTATCTTGTTACGCTGAAAAGATAAGTTTTTCACTATTGGTTTCTTCCATCCATTGATACGTTTCGGAGAATCTTATAAAACTTTTCTCATGAACCACTCCTCAAAAACTGCTGAACCATAAAAGGAAACTTTATAATCTTTAATAGGTATAATAGGAATGTGTATGTGCATATCAATGTGTTTTTGTGTGTGAACATGTGTATATTCACGTGAATATGTGTTGATTAGATTGTTTCAATCTATAGTGTATTATGATGACTTGTCATATTGCCTGCAAACGTTAACCTTTCGACATTTTTCAGAATTTCCCTGTATTTTTTACAATTGCTGAAACGAATCAATGAATTATTATCATTATTATCATCATATACGACAGTTGGAGCTCTTGTGTATCATTCTGTATATTTTGATATTCTCAGAATCTTCAAGGTATAGTGCGAGTCACAACTGTTCTCACCAAATTTTTGAACACAGCCATAGTTCTCAGATGCTAATAAAAAAAAATTATTTGGACCTTGAATGGTTCACCGCGAGCTTGTAAAAAACAATGTTTATTCAAACTGGAACACCCTGTATTCTTTACGTCACAGAGAATAAGAGAAGGCGAAGAGAACATTCCAAACATAGCAAATACTTGATGTATGGAGTGAATTTCAACAAGGATATTCAAACTACAAGAATTGAGTTGCAACTCGAAAGATTACTGAATTCTGAGCTGCAACTCGGAATTTTACTGGATTCCGAGTTGTAGCTCGGAAAATTACTGAATTCCGAGTTGCAACTCGGAATATTACTAAATCCTGAGTCGAAACTCGAGATGTTACTCGGAATTTTACTAAATTACGAGTTGTAATTCAGAATTCAATTGTTCCGAGTTGTAACTCGGACTTCGAGCGAAAAATAAGATGAAATCATATTGACCCTTCTACGCTTCTGTACTCATGGAAACAATACAAATTTTGAGATCCAAAACTGATTACTCGGACCGTTAAATGAACAGAAGCTTTCAAAGTTATCTTATAAAGTTATACTTCTCGTGCAACCTTTTGTGGCTGTAGCTCGTAGGGGATACATTTTAGATTTTCTCATGAAATTCTCATTAGAATCATCTTTCACGGTATCCCGATACACTTTGTCAATAGTTATCTCAAGACCACCATATTTATATTTGACAGTCGATCATAAATTCAGCTTGTTTCGATAGGAAGACCACAAATCCTCAATTTTTGTGGATTTCCGTCAATGAACTAGTTCAATTTCACTCTGTATATCAAGATTATAGTGTTTTGAGAGTAGTAGAAGACACATTGCGAAGACCCAAAGAGATGAAAATTCACCATGATATGTTGAGCATTTAATGAAATTCGTTCATGTTGTGTTTAATATTTTGGGTTGGCGTTATCACGATCTTCTTTCATCTTTTGACAATGAAGGAGAACCTGAAATATTTGTAGAAAATCGTATGAGCCTGCGGTGGAATGTTGGGAGTGTAGGAAGACTCTTCCAATTTTTTTTTAAGTTTGAAAGTGATCATCAGGAAGTTCGTCCATTTGGAATCCCTCGTAGTGGATCAATAGAGGAGCACCGACTATGGAAATATCTAGGAAAAAGAGGGAAATCACTCCCTCTCCTACAATTTTCTGGAGAAGCCAATGAATTCGTGAGTGTAGTTTCGCCGAAAAGCCGATCTGAACTCAAAACATGTGTCCAGTACTTACTCCAGGATAGGTCGATATTGCTATTTTTTGATAATGAGGTTGTGAATTACCTCTTTGCACTGAAGAGAAACCCATATTTTTGTGAAGCAGTTCTCGCAATGGACTTCACATGTGATAGATGGAATGTGTAATGGTGGACTTATGCAGCAACTTCAAGTGATAAGTTTCAAGTCATAAGTTTCAAGTAATAAGCTTCAAGTCTTAATGAGAAAAATAACATTTATGCAGGAATTATTAAGGATTGTCATGTCATAGGGATGACTATTCTCATTGGACGATTTTGAGTGACAGCTAATATTGTATGAAAATTGCACAAATCATAGAATTCGAGATTTTACACGCATGCGCAAATACAAACAGTTTTTAGTTTCAGTCGTGAGAGATAAAAGTTGGGCCACTTTCTTGTGACTCAAATCCTACGACTTGAAACTTAAAACTATCGAGAAGTGTGTAAATGCGAACAATTAAAACCAATGATTGAACTTCTTATGACTCAAACTTACGATTTAAAACTTATCACTTGAAATTGTTGATGCATAAATCCACCATAAGTCTCCCTGTCAGCGATTTTCTCTCAATGTATCTGCAGATCCATATATCCTCGATGAAAATAAATATTAACTTTCAAATTAAGGCTGAAAATCACTTGATGTCATGAAGAAGGTAAACGAGGACTGGAAAGATCATTCAAAATATATTAAAATGAAGAACATTTCATAGAGAAGAAAATTATAGTTGTCTCTGTAGATCCGAGTTGAATATTCATCATGAGAATATTTCACTTCGGAAACTTGCCTTCAGTTCAATTTTCGGCACAAGTAGTGATGATATCTCCTATTTGTTTTCTTGGGATGTTTTTCCGGCCACTATATTTTGATCTTGTCAATAATTGTTACGACAATCCCGAGAATGATATTTTTCGAAGAAAAAAGAAGTGGCGTCAGAATACCATAGTGAAGTATAACAATCGATGATTAATTCCAGAAAATGATTATATGACAGAATATTATATACTGAAATATTTTCTTGGTCAGAAACATGGTCCACTTCAGTATTGTTTGACTGAATCTGATGATTTTTCGAAAAAAAAAACACTATGATACACGACACGACAACAAAAGGAACTGATTTGTCCTCATTACTTTGAAAAAATGTTAAAAGTTTCATGAACCCTTTGGGAATTCGTTAGTTTTCTGATTTGAAACCCAACAGTTTTGTCCGAAAGTATCTGCCGGATTCATACTCACGATATCATTCCAATCTATAGCTGGAGCACATTCGCAGTAAACTATCAGGAAACATAGTGCCAAAATCAATCTGCGCCCAACCATCTTCACAGATTGTTCTAGAAACTGAGCTATTGTCGCTACAAAATTCTACTTTATATTGATATCATCTGATTCATCAAGTGAGTCTTGTACGCAGGAAACTCGTGGTTGCGAGAAAATAGAAGATGGTCGTTTGGTTTCCATGGAGAAAAACCCAAAGTATTATCATCATTGTGTTACAGATTGTTTCTTTCGATTTCCTTCATTGGGTTACCTCTGATGAGATAAAAACTGATAAGTAATCTAATGATGACCACGTTCGTGCATTTGTCTGGTTTGGAATATGTCTTTAAATTGAATATCATGGTTGAGGTGCATATTTCATTTATGTTCAACATGAAATATTGTGCAACTATATCAATAAAAATTATTATTCGTTCTCCGTGGAAATGGGAATATCAAGATGAATGGTCCAAGATCAGGTTGATCTCCCTCGTTGGGTGGAACCAAAGATATATTATATATTCTCTACTAGTTCGACCTTAGAAAAAGAATTGAAATGACCATGAGAAAGAGACGCAGCGATCAAAAATCATCTGACTGCTGGAAAAACAATTTGCTGCGTCATGCTATTGTATTGAGGAATACGATATTGTCAGTTATTTTTCATTCGAATCGAGTCAATAGTGTACGTTTATTGACCAAAACTCTTGTTTAGCGAAGTTTATTGATCCATAAGTGTGTTGAAACTAAGGATCTCAGTTTTACTTTTTGTTTGAATATTAAAAATTGGTAAATGATCCTAGTTGGTTCAGACCATCAAGTCAAGGAAGGATTTTAAAACTTTGTTCGAGATAATGTTGTCCTGTTAAGCCTATGATTGTACTTATAGATTCCAAAAAGATAACAGACCCTAGTTCGCGCCTAGAGAATTGGGGAGGAATCCAACCAATGAGAACAGCAAACGAGAGAGAAGCAAACAGCAGTGATCAGAAGACTGTTGGCAAAATTGTACCTTTCTTTGTTGCGCATCCAGACGAATCGATAGATCTCTCATTTTCTTTTCTTTTTTTTTGTTGTTTCTTCAATGCACCTCTAAAGTCGACGAGGCTAAGGTGCATCTAGTAGACAATACATAATATCATATCTTTGGGTGGAGAGCAGTTGAAACTTGAGCAGAATTAGGAAGGCATACATACACAACATCCATGCCTACGCTGGGATCATAATCCAGGTTGCGAAGAAAGCGATTCACGATTTGAATACGAACAGAGTGCCTTAACACTTATATATTCAGGGTGATTGATTGAAACGGTTCATTAGACGTTCCTGGCGAACCAGCCAAGGGATCGTTTCGAAAGTTTGGGTGTTCGCATAAACGAACCCGCTCTATCCCTCTAAAATAATTTCAATGATGCGGTGTTGCCACTTCTGCCAAAAAGAAGTAGCAATTTCAATATTTCAAATGGCACACCCTATATATGATAATATTTTCAGAATCATCAAGAGTTTCCTGACGGCGATATTGAGTGGATAATTATTTCGTAATTGTTTTCTTAGAAAACATGACTCTCCAAAAAAAAAAAGGTTTTTTCAGCTGCGACTTACTGAGACCATGAAATTTGTTATGGAGTCGAGGAATACCTGAAGGTGCATTGTCTTATAGTGCGATCTCATTCGATTTCATACTGGGTGATACAAAGATCCATTCGATTTATTCACTTGAAATGTATCGATGTATTTTCTTTTTTCTTGAACATAAAGAACAATCAGTGGAAATAGTAAGTAGAGAGGAAAATAACTGTAGTATACCTGTTCAAGTGGAAAGAAAATCAGAGTGTTCAGAGTTCAGAGGAGGAAAATTGAAAAAAAAACATATGTTTGGTACGACCTGCATTTCTAGAACACTGAATATTTCGTAATGTTTTTGAAATATTGTCTGCACGAGGGTCTTTGTCGTATTTAAAAATTCTCTTCTGGATACAGTGTATATCTATATATATCTATCTCTCTTGATCATTTCAGTTACCTGATGTAGTGGACCAATGGAAGCGAATGAAGACGCTTCTGAATGACTTATCAGAAGAATACTGTTCATGAATTTCAATCTGGTCATTCGAAATCTCGGTACCTACGTTGAATGAAAAACTCACTTCCTTCTGGTCAGTTTTATTTCAAGTTGGTAGATATTCGAAAATGAATTGGGCCACGCCTATAATATCTTTCAACATGGGACTCAAAAATGGTTTTTCTTCTGACAACCATAGCTTCTTTGCCAACTCACTTTTCTGCAAATCAATCGGAATTCTCATGAAAAACTGTTTCTCAGCAATCAGAAACTTGTAAGGTTTGTCCCATCTTGTAGTCCATTTCGGTTTGGGTTGGCTGTATATGGTCCATATTCCTAGGAAGATCGCTATCGCTATCGGAATAAGCGTCCACTTCATAAATGTTGCGCCACCACTTCACAGTAATTTTGAGTTTTTGTTGACATATCTGATGGTTGTCACCATAATGGGTGATAGTTTTCGATAATACTGATTTATGCCCAGTCTATACCGTATTTGCATGGATGAACGAAGACTGTTTTAATGTATACCAACATGCCCAACAAGTAAACGAACAGCAACATGAGGAAGATTGATATCATTATTCCGGAAATCACTGGACATTTTGAGAAAATAAATTTTCCGCTGTCATGTTGAGCCGTCAACTTCCCAATATACATACATGGTGTCCCTTTACGATAACTGGTGGAGGAAAGTGATCCATAATGAAAGTGCAAGGAATTTGCCCTCTGAATATCATAATTGTGGAATAATATCCCAATGATGTCAACAAAATACTACTACTTTGGCACTACACTCGGCTATTTTGGTAATACTTCCTTCCCTTTATCATTGATTTTGTCGAAAAATGCTAATTATTAGTCATACCGGGTGTTAATTAATTGAGTTAATTCGTATATCTGCGGCCCAGGACAAACCAAGTCCAACAACCCATTCATATTTGCAATAGTTTGCCCAAGATGGTTGAACTACTAATTGGTGAAATGAAGATTTTTTCCTGCATAAATTTAATGTTTGATCGATTATAATATTACGTATAGACGATGATGAATATTTCAAAATGATCGTTTGAAGTAGATTAGAACGATTGATTATTACAGATCTTTTTGACTGTAATAGAGTACGGATTTAATAACAATTAGTTATAATCCTTTATTGAAGTATTCAATTCTTGTCATTCATGGGAGCAAAAACACACAGTTGGAAAATAGGTGTATCTTTGCATGGGTGAGGAAAAGTAATATGACTGATGTGGCTCTTCACATACATTTCTGTTGAAGGATAGAAACCTTCGATCATTGAACAGACTAGATAAGTAATCCACACCCCTGGCAATACAGTTTGTTTGGAAGCAACATCTATAGTATCTTTCTTTGTCTAAACAAGGATAGCAGAACCTGATTCTCCCAGCACCAGTGCCGTGTTGTCGAATTTATTATTAATTCATGATGAAACCAAATTGAAAATCCATAACAATTTCAGTAGTACTTTTCAGCATTTCTTGGTGGGAAAATGAACAATGACAAGACACTGTCGCAGCTGACCTATGGGTATAATCAATATAATCTAATCAATTCAATTTGAATTCATTTTTATCCATTCCATTTGGGAGAATGCTTCAAAATCTCGAATGATACGACAATGGTAACTCACCTATGGAATGACGTGTTTTGATCGCCGGTTCAAATTGTCTTTAACACACCTCACAACGTCCCACCATTATACCAAATCACCGAAACAGGAAATAAACTGAGTTTCTGAGGAATTCTGATTACACAAAACTGAACACAAGTTGAATAATATCGATAAATCAAAACGTAAATAATGACAGATACCAAACAAAGCAATAATCGCCGTCGACTGTCAATGTCAAATTGCGGTGTTGCAACGTTGAGCAAAAAGTATTCACGATACCCATGCTGGTCCTCGAGCCCCCAAGAAAGAAAAATTGCTAAGTCTCAGAATAATGTAGCAATCTTCTATCAATCAGAACTGATTCATAATCGTCATGACCCAAATTTATTATTATATTTGTGCATTGAACTACATGAATTCATAAAGGACTTTAAATATTATGGACTATTTATCACTTTTTGATGATTGGATATGACAACACTGGCGACGATTGGGTACTAATATTATGATAATTCTGGGAATTCATGTTAGCATCAGAATATTTGTTTTGTGATCCTTCTAGTGGGTTTGTTGTTCGGAGATAGAAACAATGTTTCCCAATATCAATGACGTCTATTCATATGCGGTGAAAATAACAATCGTTCCAAATATAATTGCAGTGTCTATAAAGTCTTACACTTGTGAAAACATACAATATTTGATCTGAACAGATTAATCTCTACGCAATAATAGCTCATATAGATATGTATCCGATGTAGGAAAAGGGGAAGTCCTTATTTTCGTTTGAAAAGGACAATCGGCTATAGATAACAGCTATAAAATAGGTTGCACATCAGGAGCAGACATAAGAACAGAATCAAGTAGTAGTTGATCGATTTGTAGGTATACAGAACGGAAATGAAATTTTCGCTTGTTTTTGTCTTCGCCGTCATCGTTTTGTTTGCTCTCAGTGGGCAAGTGGAGAGCAAAAGTTTTTGGAAAAAATTAGTGAGTACTTCATTCATTAATATGTACAGAGAGTATGAACTGTGAAGAACGTCTTTGTATGGAGTGATCTGTAGAAATGGTAGACTATGTGTCATTCCAACTGTGATGATATTTGCCAAAATTCACACTTTTGGGTATATTTTGATGTTTCGACATGAAAGTAATTGGAGCAATTGATGGAATCAGTGGGTAATAGTGACAAGAATTCTTACATTCTTATAATTTCTTACACTCAGATCGTATTGTACCGAACAAATCATCAAATGAGTCAAAAACGATTATCAATATGACTTCAACTCCACTCCAAGTTGATTCGTTTATCCCAATTTCATTAACAAGTGCAAAAAGTGGATGACGGATTGATAATAACATTCACGATTGGTTCTTATATCTCCTTTGATTATGTACCTCTATCCAAAGAATATGGAGACAGAATCCATTAACTGAATTATACCAAATAATATCATGAATCCATTTTAGTGTGAGTGAAAACAGTGATCAAAACACCCTGGAAGTGACATATCTTCTCGATCGTTTGTTGCTCAATGCAGATCGAAGGATATTTTTAACCATACACGATGAAAATATTTTCCCATTCAAAAGTTTTTTTGTTGATGTTTTGCAGGAGAAAGTTGGCCAAAATATACGGAAAGCTGCAGAGAAAACACTACCAACCGTTATTGGGTATGCTGGTGTCATAAAAGGAGCTGGGAAATAACATTTCAGATACGTTCTCCGAGGATTGTTTTTGAACATTTGAATAGTATAGGATTCATTAGAAGTATGCATATAAATTTGTTGAATATTCCATGAAAAATTGTCTATATTCCTAGGCGATATTCTGAAATGAAATAAATATTTGGTATCACCACTCACTTCTAGTAAAACCCAAAAAAATGAGGCTGATAAAGATGTTTAGAATTTATCTAACAAATGCAACGCAGATCTTTCGGCCAAGCATACTTTTTTTTCTGAACAAAAATAAATCAATAATTGTTATGTTTGCGCCCAGTGTGTTGTTGGGTTGTTCAGTTTTGGGCTATATGGCGTTGACATTGAAATTTTTCCGTCATATTTTTGTGGTGGCTCATGATTTGGTACGTTGACAGTGCTTCGTGGGACGATATAAAACTCATATCAGAGTCATGATCAGTCAATTCATTTCTCAATTGAAACATTTCGAATATAGTGTCAAGAAAATGATGTACTCAAATAATTTCAGATTGTTCAGATATTATTCAGATATGATGACAATTTTTTTCCAAATGTATTTAATTTTTCAATTTTGGCTCATTCAGAATATATTTTGAGTAATCTATTATTGGAAGTACGAACGACGTTTTCAAAGGAATGAACATTATTTGAGTAGAGAGTAGAGAGTAGAGTAGAGTAGAGTTTTCATTGGGTGGCCCAATAAAAACGAAACAAGGCAGATTTGACATAGTTATCGTTCTCAGAAAAAACGAACGCTTGAACTGGTCGATTTTCATTTCAAGGGGGAAATATTTTGCGCATGTTTTCCACTTTTTCACTACAAACATCTCGAAGGGGTGAGCTTCAACCCTTGAATCTCAAATGGTATGAGTAGTCAAGTGATTAATCATTTTGAAGGTGATCTGAATCTCTCTCTTACCAACACTTCATTGTTTTTGGAATTCAATGCAGTAGTTCTCGATAAAACACTTCTATGAAAATGATGGAGAGTAACGCTTTCTTCCCTTTCATCACTATTTCTCATTTTGTAGTTAGAACGATATTCATCTAAGGAGTGCCTTATGTGTTTTTTTTTTATCCTGTCCTATCCAACATCACATAAAGAATCATTTATTTCAATGTCAGTTCCTTGATCTTTCAGTGAAATGCATACCTTGTTTCGTTCTCATTGGGCCACCCTGTATGTCTCTTGCTGTAGACGTAGGGAAGCAGCTAACTGATTGAAAGTTGATTTGAATAAAATTGGTGTAACATGTGATAATATTGAAAGTTGTGACTTAATTGTGACCTTATAGGCAGGAAAGTAAGTGAAAGAAAGGCAGCAGAGGATTTCAAAGAATATTCTATGAAAGCAGGTAGGTTCATAGTTCATAGCAAAAGCACATACCTTTGGTGGAGAGTGGCCTTACAGAGAGTTCATCCTTGAACACAAACAAGATTTCAGATGAAATTATTATGTGATTCAAAATAGATGGTGTCATCTCTGCTAATCTCGATGTTTATCTTGGAAACTCTGAGAAATGTGATTTGAATTCGAATTCAACACGAATGCAAGATTTGAACCAATAGCCATCCATTACTGTCAGACATCCGCCATCATCAGTTGGAGCGAATTTTACTTCACAAGATCGACGATCGTTTTGCCATCCCTACTCAAGCGTTGCGGCCTTAGTGAGCTTGTTTGACAGGTCTACATGTTTTGGAAAGGAACAATTTAAGAGCTGGTTCACCATCCTATATCTACCATGATCAGTAGCTTTGTTTGGCATTGAGGAATGGAGATATTCAGCGAAAAAATTGATCTTACGATAGTACTCAACAAAACTAGTGCCATGGAATGAACCGTTTTCCTCTGAATACTTTCCTATGTTCCTTGAATTCAGTGACGTCAATCTCAGAGCCATTCGCATCACCAATTTCGTAGGACGAATTTTTCTCGAGAAGTTTGGCAGCAATGCTTGAAGATTATCGTTATTGGTATCTCAAACTATTGGGATGCGCCAGTAATTTAATTGCGTTTTAGGTTAGTGCTTTCATCTGAGTACGAACATTAAGCATGTGAGTCAATCGTCAGAACGAATCATGTCGTTATATGGTATTCTTACATGAGAACATCATTACAAAAGTGGTTTCAATGGGAAATTTGATAGGTGCGTACACATTCATTGTTCCACACTAGGAAATGAAATATAGTTCCATCTCTTTTTATATTTTCCGGAAGCAAAGCGCTCCTTATTTCTTTAGTAGCCAGATTTCGCCGATATGCTGAGACTGTTAAGCCGTTCGTCCCCCATCCTAAATCATGTTTAGGAGTTGTTCCCGTTATCTGGAGCTAATACCGCGGAACATCCTTCTTGAGGACGTTATTGGCTTCTGTCTCTAATGGACCTGTTCGGAATTTATGTATGCACAGTAATAGGATTAGGCGTATCAGACGTAGACAGAAAATATACGTAAGAAAAATGAGGTCAAGCAAACTCATTTCGATACTGGTTGACTTTCGATCACTTTCTTCTTACCTATATGAAGAATACCACTCGCCTCAACCTATACAGGACGTCCCTCAATTTCTCAGCAGCCATTCAGTTCTTCCAAATCTTGGTTCCAAGTTACTTTGTATCACAGTATTCTAGAGTAAGTATCAATGAGGCAGCCCGCAAGTTTCACTGAATTCCCATTCACATCAGGGAATTTCAAAAGTCCTTACGGAAGAATAGAATAACCAATATTCATTTGTAATCTATATGATTTCGATTAACTTCGGTAACTCGAGATTGCACGAAATTGTCAGTCAAAACTACAGTTACTACATTCGCAATTGTAACTGTGATTGAAATTATAGAAGAAAATTGAAATGAAGAAAGGAAGACTCTCCAACGCTTCTTTCGTGAAATCGTCATCAAGTTTTTTAGTTTTTGAGATACAAAGCAAAATTTTGAATTTTGATTTTTCACGGACTGAGGCCTCTCATGGGGCTTGAGAAGTTAGAAATTCGTCGATAGTGATGACTCCTCATGGAACTCTCAAAGTTGCATACAAAATCATTAGCAAAAGGAAATGAGTCTTATCATAGGTATTCAAATCAAACCAAATCAATTTATTCGTCACAAAAAATACATAAATATTCAATCAACAAAGATCAAAGACAGATGCATCTTTATCGGACTAGTAAGGAAAAAATGAGAAGTAAATATATGCATTTTAGATAATTGACATACAGTTAATATACAAGTGATTTGAAAGTTTGAATTGGAATTTGTAAGTTAAAATTCAAGAACTAATATTAAGAACGAAAAACATTTTGGAAGTTGAAAAACAAAAATAAATTTTTAAAATTGAGAAACTCTTCTATACTATAAAATATTTGGTCTGTCAGAAAAAGTTTGAGTTTAATGCTAAATGACATGTTAGACGTATTACAGGTATATTGTTCAAGCTCACAGATACATTTGAATTTATCCTATAGTTTAACTCCTAATCGATGATACAGCACTCACCAAATCATTGACCTCTCTAGATCATCGTAGAAAGGTTGGCGATCTTTGCCTTTTTTATAGATACTTTCACGGTCAGTGCTCAACGGAAATATCATCTATTATGCCACCACGTGCGATTCCTAGTAAACAAACCAGACGAGCTCAGGCTGGTCACCCCTACTCTGTGAGGCTCGAGACCTGTCGAACATCGCTATACGAAGCATCATTCATCAATAGAATGGCAAAGTTGTGGAATTATTTGCCTAGTGAAGTCTTTCCTGATGCTTACAACCTCCAAACTTTCAAGAAAAATTCCAACACCTTCCTTCTCTCCCAAGATTCCACCGCTGGCTAACACGATGTTCATCGAACATTTTAGGTTTCCCTTTCGTGTTGTCCACAGAGAAAAAAAAATATAGTCTGGCGAGTTCTGGCAGATTTGTGGCAGATGTGTGGTGTCGTTCATTCGTGTGTCATGCGAGTGCAAGTCCTCATTTTTCTTGAACCTGTTTTCATTTTATTTCATGTAGGTTATTATTTGAAATATGTATAAGCTGGGCAAGGTTTGTATGTTTGTATGTTTGTATGTTCATTGATATTTGAAATTCATTGTTACGAAGTTTTCACCATCGTTGTTCAATTTGTGCATCGGAATTATGGAAATAAAGAATAGAAACTGAGAAAGAATAACGTCGTAGTATTTGGGCTAGACGACATTATAGTTGGAGATCCGGTACATCTACCTAACAACACCATTCATAAGTTGAATCAGCTCCTCGATTTGAGTCTAACTACACAGGACATCAATAACATATTCACTATTGGTAACCAAAGAACCCGTAAACCGGTGATTGTCTTGTCCAGTTTGTATCCTTCTTGAAGAAATATGGAGTTCTATCGAACTGTGAGAAATTAAAGGAACAGGCATAAGCATTTCCGAAGAGCTGACATCAGAAGAAAGAAGAAGAAACAAAATCCTAAGACAGCACTTGAATGATGCTCGTTCTAAGAATCTGAGAATATAAATGCTTACATTAGAGCAAATAAGCTCTACATCAATCAAAAAGCCTATATACTGCAGAACAACTAGCGGATAGTGACAAAGAAGAGGAACTCGAAGAGGACTGACTCAGCCATCAACATTCAAGAAAACATTTTACCAACTAGGAAGAGAGACGAGCAAAATGGCAGTGGCGAAGAAATCCTACAACCATTAAAGAAGGCTAGGACTCTTTCAGCGCTATCTATGCCAAGAATCTGAATAAGATCAATTGAAAAAGGAAAAGACAAGTCAACATCGAAATCAACGGAATCTACCACAAATAAATCAACCTGATCTACCCACTCCAACAGGTATACACAACTAAGGAAATCTTATTCATCTTCAGGTGCTGTGTCGAAATAATTTCAAAATGATGGCATACTCATATATAAACGTAACAGCATTGGGTATTCTCATGGAATTATCGATTTTGACACTATCAAAACAATCTCATTGCTATATACAGGGTGGCCATCGAAAACGTACCGCAAGGCATTACAGGCTGGGAAAGAACTTTTCGATTGAATCCGAAAGCAGGTCAAGTTTGCTTGTCAGGGGGACATATTTTGACGTAACAAGCATAGTGAAACCTTGGGGAGTCACCCCAACATTTTTTTCACAGGGGAAGGGGGGTCGAGCGAAGGGGCTAGTCATTCCCTACACAGTGCTGCTTACATTTTCGAAATCGATCCACTCGTTCAGAAAATATGGAGCGTTGAAACTCCAACGATAATGTGTGATGAAAAATGCAAGAATTGATTCAATTCAAAACTATGAAATTTCCATAATTCAACATAGGTACGTTGAAGATGTGATTATAAATGTAGATTGAAGAAAAACATCAAACTGTCATCAAACATTTCCGTATTGAATAAAAATTGAGAAATTCCAATTATCATTCGAAAAAATATAATTTCCTTGGTGAAATGTCAATTTTCATAGGTATTCGGAAAGAAGACAATATGGCTTTTGTTACCAGAGGTTATCTGGAGACCTGCTTGACTATGTGACAAATAAGTGGCAGGTGTCAATCGAGAAACATGTCTCTGGCTGTAGCCTTGGATATTTACGAAGCATTCGACCGAGTTTGGTAATAAGGCCTCCTAGCGAAACGTCATATGGTTTGCCGCCCCAACTGTGTCTTCTACTATCGAGTTTCCTTGCAGATAGATTACTCTACGTGGTGGTAGACGGGGTCTCGTCTGATACAATGACGATCAATGCTGGTGTTCCACAAGGCTCCACATCAATGGTTTGTTGGATGTGACCTCCAGCCCAGTTCATAGCTTTGCGGATGATGGTACACTGCATCCCGCCTCTTCCTCTAGATCCCCTACATCATCCAACGAGGCCAGAGATGCAAGAAGAAGATGCTTCAAATGAGGATCTGAGAAGAATTCTGAAGGAGGATCTGAAAATCTAGTACAGTTCAATGCAGCTAAAACTCAAGCTTGTATGTTCACCAAGAAAGCAGATCACACAATGTCCAATTTGATGATGTCGGGTACCACTGTTCCTATGAGGTCGTCAATATTCATGCTGGGTGTCACCACCAACAGCGCTCTCTCATGGGACGATCATGTGAGGTCCATTGGGAAAACTACTTCACATCAAAAACTTGGTTTTCTATTCCGTGCGAAGAGGTACTCCACATCTTGGATTCAATTCAGAAGAGAGCTATTCGCTTAGTCGATGATACAACACTCACAAAATCATTGACCTCTCTACAACATCGTTGAAAGGGCGGAGAGCTCCGCCTTCTTCATAGATACTTTCACGGTCGGTTCTCAACGGAAATATCATCTTTTATGCCACCACGTGCGATTCCTAGTAGACAAACCAGACGAGCTCAGGCCGATCACTCCTACACTGTCAGGCTCGAGACCTGTCGAACATCGCTATACCAAGCATTATTCATCGATAGAACGGCAAAGTTGTGCCTAGTGAAGTCTTTCCCGATGATTACAACCTCCAAACTTCCAAGTAAAATTCCAACACCTTCCTTCTCTCCACCGCTGGCTAACACGATATTCCTCGAACGTTATAGGATTCCCTTTCGTGTTGTCAACAGATGGAAAAAAGGCGGCCTCATGTCGATTTTCTTTTCTGTACATAGCAAAGCCCTAGTCAAACCGACCCATTCTCCAATAACTTTCCACCTCACACTTCAAGACTTCCATCATTATATGACTCTGAAACTTTTCAACCCTGGAAAATTGGACATACGATATTTCCCATTATAAAGTGCATGAGCGCTTCACATTCAGATTCTCTAAATGAAGCTATCGCAAGCTGCATACCTATCTCAAAGGCAGCGGTGCTGAACATACCCAATTTCGTTCGGAAACGAAAAGAGACTGCACGATAACGTCACTTCGCCAAATATGGCGCCCTCCTTTGTACTGCAGTATCTGCAGCAATAATATTGCAGGTCTGTAACTCTTCAATATTCGACGCGCTATTCGGTGTCAGCCTCCCGGCGCATTCGCCGGAAACGATGATTTGGAGAGAACATTGATGGGAGGCGAGAGTGTGTTTAATCCTTGAATGCAATAAGAACTGCATATCGAGGAACGGCACATATACCGGATGTTCCTGGCGGAACTCTAACTCATTTAGCTTTATTATTTTCATGAAATTTGAGATGAAATGTTTGATATACGAAATACATGATACACAGGGTGGAACAATAATGTGGCGTAGCGAGATGCTACTCTGCTATTTGATATGGAAGAAAAAAAAGTTGACTGGAGTTTCAGGTTCACGAGATGGTTATTTTCTATTCATTTTTCAGTATACAGTGTGACCTAACAAAGCTTGCCACATCCAAATTATGTTTTCTGAACTAGAACACCCGGTATACAATTTATTAATGATAGTTATGATGATATTTATTCACCAAATATGAAAAGAGAATTACAAGTATACGATGCGAACAAAGTGTATGAATTCATGAACTCATTTGAGTCATTCAAGAACTGAATACAACATTTTATTCAAATACGAGGAATAAAGACATCACGACAATAAATAGCAATAGAAATATAGGTTGTTTTCAGAAAATCAGTTAGCAAGACGGGAATCAATGATATATAACTTATGAATGATTGTCACTGGAGTACAATCAGTGAGTAGATGGATCATCGGTCTATTATGTATTATGGAATATAATTTAATCAGCGTCGAGGATCCATATTTTTTCATTTCTTTTCAGTATTTTGGAACTGCTTGCGTGGCTATCGGTAGTTATCAACATATTCTATCACGTGAAACGTCCCTCCTCTCCCTAAAACGTACAGAGTGGTCAATTTTTCCAAATGACACACCTGTATCATTTCACACTATTCAATAGATATTTCAACAGGCTCCTAATCAATATGAATTCCATAACTTTGCCGTGCCATGAATGAATGATAATGTTTCGTGACTCATGACAAATGTGTCATGTCGAATCATCTGTCAATATTGTCATGTAAGGTCAGACTCCGCTCCTAATTCACTTATTCTATGCATTTTTTTTTAAAAATTCAATGCCGAATAATCTAGGCCCACTATGGATTTCTGGATTATATGAATATCATAATATTTTGTGTTTTCTTTGTCATATTCATAATACCATTTGATAGCACGGTTCTCTTGAAGACCTGACGAATGAATTACCTCACTGAATATCATGAATTTTCCATTGAATATTCGTTTTGGTAAAATTTTCATCCACAAAATAGAAAATTTTTTTGTTCGAAAATATCGTTTCTACCGGATGATTCTGTTTCGTACCGAATGTGAATCTAATATGATTCAGCGAATGGATTCGCATCTATCATATTCAGGACGCACTAGATGAGCCCTCGATAAATCTCAGGATGATCTATTTCATTTGTCGTATGTGCCGCGAACCGGCAAAGTTGCCTATAATTATTTCCCAGGGCAGACCGCTGTTCATATCCTAGTGACGCGCGGTGGGGCATACAAGGGGAGGTTGGGGTATATTTCCGACCGACTGACTCTTCTCTAAAGGCCGAATCGTCCTCTTCGGATCCACATTGCGATTTAATTACGACCCACGCATGATAGTCATACGGAAATTCGTAATGATTTATTCGGACGTTGAGATAATTAAGAGCGGCAAATATTGTAAGCGAAAGCTGGTACAGCGACTATTGCAAGTCGTAGTAATCTGTTTCTCTTCATTCATCGAACACTGAATGGAAGGAAAAATTCCCAGAAAAGTGGGCTTGGCTGGCTGGCTGCTGCTGCTTGCTGGCTGCTTTGCACATTGCGGTAAGTGCATCGAACGTTTATGATCTACAGACTTCATGAGTATGATATATTTTCTCAACTGAGATTTTCTCTTAACGTAAAATCCAACGTTCCATAAGCTGGAGCTTGAGCGGGTAGAGAAGAGCAGGATGAGTTTTTATAGTGGACTCCGCCAACCACTCCTGGGGGACCGTGTATCGACACTACCAGATCGATGTCAGGGTTGAAATCGCTGAACTATTTAAACAGAGAGTAATATTCGAGATTTATAAAAAACGATAATCTTGCTATATATCATCATCATATATATATCATTATATATATTATATATATATTATATGATATATATATATATATATATATATGTATATATATAAATAAAACACTCATATAATATATATGTTTCATTATCAAATTCAATATACAGGGTGAGTCAAAAATGTGTACCGAGCTTTCTGGGGGTGATAGAACATTGAAAAATAAGTGTAGTTTGATGAATAAACTCATGGCCCAAAATGCATATTAAGGGAGATATATCCTTCCAAAGTTGATATAATAATTTCTCCGCATAACTTCTGAACGATGAAAGCCACCTGATTGAAATTTCGTGCATGAATGTATGTTGTCAAAATACATTTTTTCGTCACACTTCCACATTTCTGATATTGTTATAAAGGGTGTTTTCAGAGGGTGAGTCATGATTTTTTGTAGAAAACTTTTTTCCCTGTATTATTCTCGGTGAAAAAATAGGAGCATTCGATGGAGCGAAGAAAATTACACGAAAAAGGTACTCTTATTCAGATACAAAAAATTGAGCCGTTCGTGAGATATTTGAGTTTTTGTAGTTACATGATATCGGCAGATTGATTTTATTCATCGCGAGATTCATCGGTATAACGTTATTTCAGCAGCATTTGCATTTCCGAAGCACTCGCCAAGCATATCAGTTTGTTCAGAGAACGAATAACCTGCCATATTTCTTAAAATCTCAGTTGATAATCGCAGTAATAAATGACACAGAAAAACCACACGAACAAATCGACTACAACAATGTTGACTCGAATGTTGATGAAAAGAACGTCAAAATTGAGAACAAAATTATTCATCATGGCCTGCTAAAATATTGTTACCGATGAATCTCGCGATGAATAAAATCAATCTGCTGATATCATGTAACTACAAAAACTCAAATATCTCACGAACGGCTCAATTTTTTGTATTTGAATAGGAGTACCTTTTTCATGTAATTTTCTTCGCTCCATCGAATGCTCCTGCTTTTTTCACCGAAAATATTACAGGGAAAAAAGTTTTCTACAAAAAATCATGACTCACCTTCTGAAAACACCCTTTATAACAATATCAGAAATGTGGAACTGTGACGAAAAAAAGGTATTTTGACAACATACATTCATGCACAAAATTTCAATCGGGTGGCTTTCATCGTTCAGAAGTTATGCGGAGAAATTATTTTAATTTTATCAACTTTGGAAGGATATATCTCCCTTAATATGCATTTTGGGCCATGAGTTTAATCATCGAACTACACTTATTTTTCAATGGTCTATCACCCCCAGAAAGCTCGGTACACATTTTTGACTCACCCTGTATATGGTTGCATATCATTATAATATAATTATCTTCACTATGGATTTGCTATAATTGAATATATTCATTTATGCATCCACATTGCTGAAAGGATTCAATTTCAAATTCTAGTAGGTCGTATACAAAAGAGGCAATGTGTTTGACTCACCACAAATGAAAAATTAATTTTTCATGTGATGTAGATAACACAAATGACCCCTAGTGTGACAGATCGATGGAATTAGAATCTGGAAATGTCATGAAATACAGGGTGTTTCATGAGTAAAAGTATAACTCCGATAAGCTACGCGTTTTTGAGTCATCCTGTATAATGCAAAATAATTCAGAAATGTGTGCTGTTTATGAGCACAAGCCATCTCTGAAATTTTTGTCCTTCTCTCACTGTATGTATTCTTTATCATCTCTACTGTCGCTCTCTACGAAAGATGATTTGATATACTCCTCTAGATTTCATGTCAAGGCAGCTTTTGAAGAGCTACATATTGCTTTTTGCTCTGTCCTTTTCTAGTTTTGTTAGAAAAATCGATCTTTCATCTGATATCATCAAATCTAGAAGCAATTATCAAGTTATCTGATGTAGAAGGAAATCGCTTTATTAGGGTTTATTCAAGTATATTAAGGTATTGTTGTAATCAAATTTGATCATTAGTCTTGTGAAAATGCAATCGTAAGGTTCAGAATATCTGGAAATTCCGAAACTCTTCGTCGTTGTATTATTTATGATGATCGTACAAAAATGCTTCTTGAGTAGATATATCCGTTTCCAATTTACGCCATATATAAAAAAGTAATCACCCCATCACAGAATCCGTCGTTGTAAAGTTTCCGATTAGCATTGTAACATGAATTTAAATTATAAAGCAGCAGCAAAAGCGGAATTGTGTTTATCCTGAATGGGTTTTTTCGTGTCTTTCTCTCGAAAGTAACTATCGTTCGAAGGCAATCTCGCTACCTCCCGAACATATTTATATGCTCCTTAGCATCCTATAATCGGCAATTTTCAATGCTCGCCTTCGCTACTACATAACTTCTCCAAATCCCGCGCTATTGGCGACATCTAGACGTCGTTACTTTGCATAAAATCCGCTTGTTTAAATCTATATACTTATGGCTCCTTCCAATTTTCTCGATGATCCCAAGGAGATTGTTAGAAAAGAGAAAGCTCAAAATACCAGGAGGGGGTTCTTCAGTAGGTTTTTCTCCCTTGGTCTTTTTAAGGCGATAATTCAAATTTATAACTGTATTTATGCCCATTTCATTTTCGTTCCTAAAAATGATGACACCATGACAACTTGTCATCATACACCAAGTCAAAATCTGTTTCTTCTCATATATCGTACACTGGATGAGAAAGAAAATCGATAGAAAAGTAAACATTGGAACTTGATTTATCCACTTCTATCATTGAATTGTCACTGCGTGAGTAATGTCAATAATTCGAAGTGACTAATGCGCCGACAGTTCGGTGAAGTAGCCTGCCGGCTAGAGCACTGAACTGAATGTCCGGTGATTCAACAGGCGGCCTGATATTATACGGTGTACTAATGTACCGAAAGTTTATTATAGGGTTATAATCGTAAAGGAAACGAGGATAACACAAAAGGCAACTTGATTTCTACTACTCATTTGCCTACCTCACAATGACATTTTATTCTTCTACACAATCCATGCATGATGTTTTTCCTATCCTATGCTCAAAGTTTATGTGAGGCGAATGATGTTGTTACAATATTTACATTTCTAAATAGGTACACATAATATATCAACAAAATTAGAAACAATCCTTGTTAAAAATGAGAAAACAGTTCTCATGGAAACCGTTGTATCCAAGAATTTCTCAAAAAAACACTAGCGTGCATCAATTATACATATACAGCCGTGTTCCGTTCGGTGCACTAGCGCGTATTCTAAATAACCGAACGCTCGGTGCACTGGTCAAATAATCAGATCACTCATTTGCAATTTGAATTTACCATAACGATTTACCATGAGAATTTCTTTTCATTCCGAAAAAACGATGATTCCTGTCAAGCTCATGGAAATAATGTAAGTACAACAGGCGGAGTCTTCATAGCAGAGAGAAGAATATAATTCAAAATTCACCGTGCAACGAACTCAGAAGCAGTAGGAATAGTTTCAAATTAGGTCAAAGACACAAGATCTAATGCGGATCAGACCGGTTTATTCACACTTTGTTTATTGCGACTGTCAAATCAGGAATATTCAAGAACACACATGCGAATGGTAACCGAAAAATCGATAGTGTTTTTCCTTCTGGATTCTTGCATTTTTCGTTCACCTCGGATTGAAAATGTATAGAAAATATTGCCCACAGACGTTGGATATAGAAAATATAAGTAGCCTGCTAGCGAAAATCCCTAATGGTGCATGGATTCAGTGTTTTTTCAGCAGTTCTGAGAATCCAATCTGGAGAGTATTGAACATCATTTTGGAGGGAAAAGAGAACCAACTCAATGAGATAAAATATAGGGTGTTCTATTGAAGGAAAAGAAGAAAACTGGGATAGGAACGTGGAAACCGAAAGGCTCTATCTTCAATAATGACCGAGAAACCTCACAGTCTCAGTCGAAATGGGATGCACTTTATAAATTTACTTTATGAAATTATCTGCAGAGAGACGCTTACATCAAAGAAATTAAATATTTCGACCTTTGCGAATGCATTGAGTCAAGTCGTCACAAGATATTACTGAAGAACCACATTTCATCGGTTCCTCAAAGCAGGTGAACACATTGCGCTTCTCATTCGAAGGCCTGCACGAAATCGTCAACCGGGTGTTCGAGAAGCCGAAGCCATTATAGCCCGGGAGCCATCCACACTAGTTTTCGGAATATTTGTTCGACAATCATTCAATTTCTTCCACAATAACGCTTCATCGACAATAAATCAACTCTTTTCGGCGCACCAGCGGGACGACGATTATCAACAGATTTTATATTATGTAAAAACAAACGAGTGACTGTCGAATATGCTCAAAGCTGAAAGATCACTTATTATTTTTTTAAAAATCGGTTAGAAAAGAAATCACTTCCTGCCACCTGTACCACAGTTGATGAAATAAATATTCATGTATACTTTGCCTGTATTGCAGAGAAAAGTACTTTCGCCATCGACATGCTTTTTATACCATTAGTTCATCAATTGTGGCAGTGAAAAACCATCTGAACTGATCGAGAATCCTTCACATTCTTGATATGTTCTAATGGTGCTGCAAAACTTCACTCAAACTACCACATAATGTACAGATTTTCTTAAGAGAGTACGAATAGCAAGTGAGGAAATCAGTATTGTTCTATTGAGTCACTGCCACATTTCGCTAAGAGAACGTGCATGAATTAGTCTATGAAATCACCTGCTTCATTGTGTATGTTAAATGAGGATGACTGTAGACCGAAGACCATCGAGTTTCTATTTCTTTCGTTTCACTCATCTGATCTTTCAATTTTCCCTAATTTTGATTTATCTTTGCGTTACTATACCAGTGCCCGAGGAAAATGGATTAGTGTCCGGAAGGAAGTCGAAGTATAAGCGGATTAGCGAACTGATGGCAGAGCTAGGGCCTGAGAAGAAATAATCGGGGTAGAGCGTCGCTGCCACTAACACTAATTAGACGTGTGGTTTATAGCGGGGGCAGCACTTGACACGCTTTTCGCCGCTTTCTCGATTGAAGATCAGACCCCAATACCGCTACTTTGTGTCAGGGATTTTTTTCTGATGCTTAATTGACGAAAAATAGTCCTGATCTAATCAAGCATTGATATAAATGATTGATGCGAAGTGACAGTAAAGTGAGTGAAGTGAAAAACATGTCTAATTCATTAAACTACTTTATTGGTCCCCTTACGATCATCTGGTAACAAGGGTGGTATCATCCGATCTTAGATACCTATGCTTCAGTATTCAAGTTTGATTTTGAAATAAAATATGTATGACATACAAGAACATGCATTGCAACAGTTGGCACTGAAATTTTTTTTCATTGTCTGATACTGTGAGTACATCGCTCTGTGAAGATTGTCTATGGTGAAAAATATTTTGGAAACGATTGTATCTCAGACCAGAAACATGTGTGATGATTGATCCTATGATACTGAACAATATATAAATATCTATGACAACAACAGTGCATATGGTGTCCATATGCTCCCAGTTCTACTCAATATTTTTTTTTCGACAGAAATAACTTTATTTCAATGCTTTATTTTCAAAACGAAAATTCACAGTGACATTTATTTATACTTCAAGGAAAAAAAACGCCTCGATTCATAAATAACCTCAGATACTGTCTGTAACCTCAGATGAAGAATTTCACACAATATCACACAATAGAAGCAAATGAGCTGCAACTACTTCAGTGAAAGCCATTTTTTGTTCTCCATCAAATATCCGTACAATTTCCTGATGACAATGGTGTAATCAATATTTTGATATTGATAATATGAATATATGATATGATGAAGGATATTAGGTGTTCGTTCACTAGTTTGTATCGATGCTACATATTAGGACAGGTTATCAGTTTTGAGTGAAGAAAGGCTAATTGTGCTGAAAAATGTTGCTTAGGCACAATTTCAGATTGATATGTGTTCAATGCACCTTCTTGGGGAAATTGCATTGAACACTTCCGTACAAGAAATGTGGGAAAGTTTTCCCGCATCTCATCAACGCACTAACATTTCATCATTTTTTCCCTCAAATATTTTCATTTTATATTGGCTGAAACTTGCTCCATTGTGTTTTGTCTTGATAATAAAGAAATAGTATGGTAGAGTTTACACTGTCAATGAATACCTTTTGTGAGTTGTACCCAGATACACTGAGAGGTTTGGAAGCTGCCGTGATCCATGGATATGAAGAAGATTCGATAAGAACGAAATTTTCAATGTTGGAGATTTGGTTCAACAAAAGGATGCCTCAAGAATTATGGATTGTCAAAACTGGATGCAATTTTCAATAGTGAAGAAGTGCGTAGAATATGGGAACTTGATGATCACATTGAAGTGATGACTGTTTCGTGATAGGTTGATCATGTCGATAGTGTGTGATGATTATTTTCATCCATTACAGTACTTCCAACATCAACCTGACTGCATTGAAATACAAAAGCGCGTTGATGAAATGAATATTATGAAATCAATAGAAGCTTGCACTGAACTGAACGTATTATTTCAGATTCGAAAAATTGCGCATATTTTGATGGTTTGTTCATTCCATGAACGCGAACGAACCTTTTAGATTCTTGTGCAGTTCGTATTATTGTGACATTATCAACAACAATAATCCAATGATCCATGCACTCCAATAATTGCGAGTTATGAAAACTGTGTGGCCCAATTATGGCAGATGCATTTTTTTATTTTTCCTAACTGAAGCTCAACGGTTATAACAAAAATGTATTGAGGCAAATAAGCATTTCCATAACATCGAAAATCATTGTAGCTACAAAATAGTGTAGCTGTTTTCTACAGTAGTATTTCCTCTGTTCCAGTGTTCCACGTAGTTGATCAGATTGTTCTCTAAAGCCTAAGTGAGTTTTCGTTATGTTTCATCTCGTGTTCGATGTCAATGAGAGCAGCATATCGAATGAATAGAATGATTAGGTGAAATGCTAGACATTGTCTTGGGAAACGTCTTATTATAATCCTAGAAGAGCGTGAGTGACAGCTCATAGTACTCCAATGCCTAGAAGAGCCAGCTGATTGGAAACATCAGCAAATCCAATCGAAGAATTGATAGCCATGAATCGGATTCAAAATAACCTCAATTCGGGTAATGTCAAGTGCGAACAGCTACTGTAGACGTCGAGCTGAAATTCTTCATATCACGACACTTCTGGAAACCTCGTCAGCGTCACTAATTCCAGACAGCGATGATACGATTATGCCAACATTTTTCAGAATCACTCGACTCCTAATATGAAGAATAAACTGCATGTGCGTCTCATATTCCCTTCCAATATTTCAAGATACGGCGAATAAAGAGGCAGGCGATATCATAATATCCCGGGAACGCTTCAAAAACAGCTTGATTTGATTTTTGTCGCGCCATAGGAGAGCAGATATGCTTATTCAGTATATCCTATTTTGCTTCTTATATGGCCAATAACTTATTCCCTCAGGATCACTGAGATTCCGAACGGAATTCATTTACGGAGTTTGATGCAACAACACAAAGACTACTCAATAAAGCACACTCGTTCGCTGTATGCTATTGAATCATCGAACATTACTGCTCGAAAAATAATAAACCCGTCATCCAATGATGGTGTTCATTGAAAGATGATTAGAAATTTATTCTTGATAAATTTCGAGTCTCGTACATGAGATATCTGTTTATTATGCAATTGAAGACTTCCCAAGTTCTCGAAATTGCACCCAACTCGAATAAAACATCTTGAATTGCATCAGATGTAAAAATGAATCTTATGAGTCCAGTCGTGTGGCTCATTCTCAAGGTAGAGAGTTCATCCCTACGTGACTAGTTTGTGGAACTTCCTTTTCTGGGACCGATGGCTGATATTTCACGATCAAAACTATTTGTCCAATGTAGATTGCTCCATTGTATTGGCATCTATGAATTTGAAATGAGAATCGAATGAAATTGATGTGAGGCTAGGCAGACTCTTCTGCACCTGAAATAACTTTTTTTTGGATGAAAGTACATAGAGGGGTTCTTGAACGACGTTGTGGGTTACACTTTCTCTACCATTTCTGGACTCAGTTAGTGAAGTATTGTTATTTTTGCACTGGAGTCTACGAATCTTTCATCTCAAGAAGCATTCGAATCAATAGATGAAATTTATGAAAGGCATTTACTTTAATGATCTCTCATGAAAATTTCAATATTCTCTTTTTCAAGATCGCTTACGATGATCTCAGATGAATAACGAACTCACAATGGATTATTTTGATTTTTCATTTTTCATGTAATTGTTGTTCTAATTAGGATGTGATTTTAATATATTTTGAGAGGAGTATTCGCCGATATTGGAATCGAAATATAGAATAATGATCCCAAATAGGCATGAAATATTCATCATTGATGGAAAAAGTAACCTACATTCATCGGTACCTGTGTAGATTACAACAAATTACAATCACAGATCACTCCTTGCAATACGATTGATCAATTAGATGACTTGAAGACTGCAGAAAATGTTCAGACACCACACATCAATCAGTGTTGACAATTTTTTTCGGCAACCGTCCGGAAAGTACCCTCTTCCCGGATGATTATTCTCAGAGAAAGTATATTAATTCTTTGACCTAGTGATGGTGGAAACATCACAAATTTGAAGAGACACGGTGGCTGGGAGGTCTATCAATGCTGCTGGAGGATATACAGACAATTCACCTACGTGTTTTTGCGAAACGTTTTCATTCACAAATACAATAATTCATCATATGGTAAAATAATCAAAGTGGATGGGAAGTTTCAACTTCATGTTCTGACTCCGACAACAGGTATTCGAATATCAATAATAATATAAATGAGGAAAAGAATATTCCTAGTCTTCTGTTCGAGTACTAGTGTTGATATCAACACAAATGATGATTTGAATAGTCCAATATTATTGTATACTGAAAATAAAAATAATGGATCTGGATGATTTAATCACTATTGACGATATGAAAGTTCACGCAACACGTCCGGAAAATCTTTTTTTTGTAATAATCTGTGAGAATTTTCTTAACAAGTTTACGTCTCTCATATCTTCATGTTTCCATATCAATAAAGCGAGATCTCAGTTACATTTTTTTGAGATTATATAGCGTGTTCTATCAGTGTGAGCATCTGATATTTGTTTCATGGCCTCATGATATTCATTCATTCCATTTAGTATCATATTTCGGAGTTTCAGATTACGCTTCATACCTTTTGTATCATTTTTCATCCTCTAGAATCTATTCGAATATACGTAATGACCCTGTACAATACTATGGGCTGTAATATCATTCATTTGATAACGTTGTAGCCCGAAAAGAAGACAAAAATGAAACAAAAAAGGAACAAAAGAAGAAAAAATCGCAAAAAATTTAAAGGGATTCGAAGCATGCGTTCAATATGTTGAACGAGTTCAACTACACACTGTTGAAATTCATTCATTATCATTCACCATCGAAAGAGTCGAAAGAGTCCAACAGATATCGATTGAAATACAAGAATAATTCCAAGAGACACCACCGTGCTAACCCCGTTACAATTAAATAAAATGGCAACGATTTTATTTTCGGGAGCCAACTACGGCCTTTTTCGTAGTGGTCGTGATGTACGTGCAGGACCCCCTTCTTCGCCAATTTAAAAACCCTTTCGATATCGCCCCGACTCACCCTTGACCAACTCTCAACACTGGTTCTCTGCTAATCGAGAGCGCGGATCTCTATGAGAATTTAGATGCGAAAGGAATTGCACGCCTTTCCGCTTCATTAATTCGACCCTCTTTTTCGATTGAAAACTTGATGAAGGATAGGCTAATGTTTTTACCACTCCTGCTCGCATTCATCAGCCTCACAAGTTCATATGGTGGTACATGAAGTTTCGTCGATCTGATCCGATCTGAAAATCAGTTTGTTTAGGTAAATGACCAATATCGCAATCAGTCTAGAAAAATTACCACTTCCATGTTATGATCAAAGAAATTACTATGTACTTTCTGGTCTTTCTTGAAATAGTGTGTCACTGACTGACCAGGTATCTGAAGGTTGAATTCAAAACACGCCAACATTTTGGAGCAGATCATGAATCTTTTCATATATTATTCTACTATAAATATATTGAGATGATTATTATAATTTCTATTCTCATATTTCTGAAATGAGGAGAGGAAACTCCACGAAATCTACTTCAAGAAATCAATCATTGTAGAATGAGAGAAGTTGAAAAAATACTGGAGTAAAAGGTCCAGGTCAATGAAAACTAAAATTTATCGATTGAAAGCATCTTTGTCACGTCTTCACCTATTGATTTGTGCTTGTCTGATTATTTGTTAATTTGAAATAATTTATAAACGCGCGTAATTGCTGTGGTTTCTGATATCGCGACAATATCGATCGCCCCTCGTATCGATGAATTGAAAACTCCCACCGATACTTCGAAGAAGGAGGCTGGTGGATTCCCGAGCAGATTCAAGAACGATATGCTAATTCGGTTCGTGATTTTGATTGTTTTGGTTCACGCTGGCTAGCCAACTCTCAACCCCATTAATCGCCACACCAACAAGCAAGGTAGGAAACCACAGTCTCGATTTACTCACTCTTTCATGATAGATGATATTTTCCTGATTCGCATTTAATAATAACAAGCTGCAAAACCCACTATACTGACAGTCCACTGAATTTGCAACAATCTTGTTCTACAAAATTGTTTGCTCGGTTAACGCAAAGTCTTGCTAAGCGTACCCAGGAGTGACAACAATTTTTTTTATTGCTCAATTTGGCAACTTGTGAATCAACATTTGACGGTTTGACTTCTCTTCACAAGCTCTACAAGCTGTTGAAATGACTCAAGTTTGAGAATACTATGTTTGATCGCTGAATGTACATTCCTCTAACAAATATATTGATATAGCAACACGTTATTGAATACAATATAGAATATTTATGATTTCTGATATATGATGATAACACTGATGATCCATTCGTCAGACTGGATATGAATTATGAAGAAGGTGTACCTTATTCTCAATCTACCGCAAGATAATATCTCTAAAGTCGAAGACATGGAATAACTTGGAACATGTTTCAAAAGAACGATACTCTACCATCAACATAGTTCACCGATGTATCTAAGGAAAGAACATCTATTTGTTCAACATGGTGCAAAGTTACATCCATACATTATAGAGAATCGCAAAATTTCACATCATCATCAAAGGATGAGAAGATCGTTTTAGGTACATGCAATTTTCCAATCGGGGTTGAGGGTGATGACCTGTTACGCTGCAAAAGCAGCCAACGCAGCGCTCTCCTTGACGCATACATTATTATTGTTATGTTAGCAAGTAATATAATAACATTGTACAACTAATTGGAACAGAAGAAAATATAAGTAGTATCGATTCTGACTTGTGAAAACGTCGAACAAATAGATGAAGTTCTTAACCTAGGAGATGTTTCATTCCAATCAACTAAAACAAACCTAGATAAACTATAAGTTCATTACATGGCGATCCTGCCAGGATTACTATACTCAGTAACAGCTGGTAGAGACTGAGAAACCTAAGATGAAGATTGCATAACCGTCCAAAATGGGGAAAACTCAGTCGACAGAAGAAACAGTTATCATATCCCAAGCAGGGAACAGTGGTGATGTGTCAGCTGATGGAAAAACTGGTGCTTTCTCGGTAGCTGGAATACTAGGCATAGTAGCCTTCATCAGCATTATCTTGGCAGTTTGTATATACCTGAAACGCAAATGCAAAAAGTCATTGGAGAAGAAGAAGTGAAACAAGTGAATGGATATTTATTCTTGAAAAGCTGTGTTACCATCTGTATTGCTCAGGCACTCCGCCTTGAGGTTCAACTACAACTACAGCAATCGTTGAATTGACATCGAAGACAGAGGAAGAATCATGATTCCGTACTTGGTATAACTAGCTATTAAGGTTTTTATTGTTATTGTATTTCCCTTTTCGCAGATATTTTTGTTCCCATCCGCTTAGCTAACAAATGAGCACAGTGGACTTATTTAGATATTTATTTGAGGAAATCAAAGTATTCAATAGGAATTTAGTGAAAGATAATCAAGAGAGACGTGTAGATATAAAGGTAATAAATCATAAACTTGAAGAATTAGATAGGATAGAAAATGAGTTCAGAAATTTGAAAAAGGGATTTAATAAAGCGAAATATGATCAAGATTCAATTCAAAAAGTAGAGTCGTACGTGGAAGCATCCAGAAAACTATTGACTGAAACTCGAAAAACATTAGTGTCTATATGGGCGAAAAATTCGATCTTAGAACAGCTTCAAGCTTATTAACAGTAATCAACGATAGTGAAGAATCAGTAAAACAATTGATCGATGCTATCGGATTATACGATAGTCTTTTAGATAACGATGGAAAATAATTGCTAACCAAATATGTTCTCAAAACTAGATTATCCCAAATCGCAAAAATGAGGTTAGATTCAACATATCCGTCAAATGCTGATTTAATTAAAGACATCAAAATGCATTTATTGACTAAACATTCAGCAACAAGCTTATCAATTGAATTACATAACGCAAAACAAAAAGATAAATCTGTGAATGAATTTGGAAAATCAATTGAACAACTACTAGTCAATTTGACTTTAGCACAGTCCGAAGGTAACGACGAAGCAATGCAAGCTCTCAAAGGTACAAATGAAAAAATTGCTCTCAATGCTTTCGCAAATGGACTACGAAATCACGACTTACGTACTGTTATAAAAGCGAGAAATTATAGCAAGTTAAAAGACGCGATAAGCGGCGCTACTGATGAGGAAAATTCAAGAGGTGTCACATCTTCGTCGCAGGTTTTTCACATGCGTGGAAGATCAAGATTCAGTCACCAGAACAATACGAGTCGAGGTCTCCAGCAAAATTGGCGCGGAAGATCAAGGGGTGCTTCTAGAAATTTCAGTAACTCTAACATAATTAATTTTAGGAACGGTAATAATTTCAGAGGACAAAACCGTGACCAGTTTCGTGGAAATTTTAGGGGGCGATTAAATAGTAATAATCATCGGACTTTTAATTCATCTCAAAGAGGATTTTTCATGGATAATGCCCATCAGGGATCCGAAATAAATGATACTTCGAAACAGGCCGATCAGTTTTTTCGTGCCTTTTAGTGAGAGTGTAGATGATTGCTAGGTGTTGTGTATGAATAGTTTGAATTATGTATGTATGAAAAATGGAATGAATGACTTAACATTTTTATTAGATAGTGGTGCTTCTGTGAGTGTACTATTTGCATCAAGTGTGAATGAAAATCAATATGTTGACACTACAAATAGAATGAAAATTAACGGTATAGCTGGATCTGTGTCTACGCTAGGCTCAGCAAATATCAAGTTGAAATTAGATAACGGTGGGGTACGTCATGAATTCCATGTGGTGAATGACTTTGGATATGATATGAATGGCGTTATTGGATCAGATTTCTTTGCTAAATACTCTGCAATATCAAACTATGAGACATTTACATTTTCGATTGTCATAAATGGCGAGAAGTTTTCAATGCCACTTCATTCCAAATATGATGATTATACTACGATTCCTCCAAGGTGTGAAATTATTAAATATTTTCTAGCTCAAAATTCAGATGATTGTATTGTTATTCCAGAAGAAATTGCTGAGGGAGTTTATACTGCGGGAATTATCGCTAAACCTTGTGATTACAGGATACCAGTGAAAATTTTAAATGTTACTGAAAGGGAAGTCAGGTTTAAAAATTTCAAACCAAAGACAGAAAGTATATCAAAATTCGATGTTCATACTTTCGGAAATACACAATTCACAGTAGAGCGTATAGATACTTTACTAGAGTCTATAAATGTCAAAGGTCTCAGTAATGAAGAAAAAACTTCTATTCATAAAATTTGTGCAAAATATGCAGATGTGTTTTGTTAGAGAATGACCCACTAACGGTAACGAATGTTTGTAAACAGACAATACATTTGAAGAGCGACGCGACTCCGGTATATGTTAAACCATACCGCTTGCCACAGTCACAAGAAGCTGAAATAAATAAACAAATTGGAAAAATGCTATCTGACGGGATTATCGAGTCAACAAGGTCCGAATGGTCAGCACCATTATTGGTGGTACCAAAGAAATCTCATATTAAAGGTATTAGGAAATGGAGGGTAGTTATCGACTATCGCATCTTAAACAAGCGTATTGAAGACGATAAATTTCCATTGCCCTAGGCCCTTCACAAGTTTACAAGGGGTCAGTATCAAATGACGAGACTACCCATGGGGTTGAAACTTAGCCCTAGTGCTTTCTCGCGAGCGATGACTATAGCTATGTCAGGGTTAAATTATGAAAAATGTTTCATTTATTTGGATGATTTAATAGTTTTCGGTAATAATTTAACCGGCCACAATCAAAATTTACTCAAAATTCTGCAGCGGTTGAGACAAGTTAATTTAAAGTTGAATCCTTATAAATGCGAATTCTTGAAAAAACAGATATTATACCTGGGACATGTGATCTCATCCGAAGGAATATCCCCAGATTTCGAAAAAATACGTGTCATGCAAAAATATCCGGTTCCAAAAGATTCAAGCGAAACTAAACGATTCGTAGCATTCGCAAATTATTATAGAAAATTTATAAAAAAATTCGCTGAAATAGCAGTCCCTCTGAACAAATTATCAAAAAAGGGCGTGGTCTTCAAATGGAATGAAGAATGTAAGGAAGCATTCGAGACATTAAAACAGGCTTTAATACAGCCACCGATTCTCGCATATCCTGATTTTTCAGAAAATAATGAATTTATTTTGAGAACAGATGCATCTGATTATGCTGTTGGTTCAGTTTTATCGAATTCGGATGACAAACCTGTCGCATTTGCCAGCAGAACTCTAAATAAAGCAGAAATCAATTATTGTGTTATAGAAAAAGAATTGCTAGCTATATGCTGGAGTGTAAAAAAATTTCGTCCGTATTTATATGGTAAAAGGTTCACTATTTTGACAGATCACAAACCATTACTTTATCTTTTCGGTATGACTAACCCGTCAAGTAGACTAACTAAATTTAGATTAGCGCTGGAAGAATATGATTTTACTATGAATTATGTCAAAGGAAAAGATAATGTGACAGCCGACAGTTTATCCCGTATAAGAATTGACTCTGATGAATTGAAAGAAATGGCGAAAAATTCAAGCCAGGTGGTAAACGTCATGACGAGGGCACAAAATAGAAAACTGAACAACAATCCGCAGGAAAATTTCAATGTTCCTTCTGATGACAGGCTTGATCACCCTGGAATCGTGGAATTATTGAAACCACCTAAAGAATTTGTACAGTTACAGGCCTTATCAAATAGTGAATTTGAAAATAAAAATCATTATGAGTGTATTGAAATAGGGAACATATTATATGAGGAGAAGGCAAATAATATTTATTTGAATCAGGACAAATCTCGATCAACGACAGCATTCCGTGCATCGTTGAGAGACCTGAAGAAAATTTGCCAGGAACATGGAATTCCACAAAGATTAATAATTAAAAATAATCGATGCGCATCGTTATTAAAGGAAATTATGAAAGTTCCCAATGAAATAAAAAAGACTGGTATAAAAATAAATGTTGTCAGAGCTCAGCAACAAATAACTAGAGAAGAAACTCAACAATTGATTATGAACGATTACCACATGTTACCCACAGGAGGACATCAATCGTATGTATAATAATATTAGGAAACTTTACTTTTGGTCTGGACTTCGGAAGGATATCGAAAGTTTTGTAAAACGTTGCGATAATTGTCAAAGATATAAGCATTCTATACCGCATAAACAACCCATGAAAGTAACCACAACTGCTAGCTCAGCGTTTCAGAAAGTTTTTCTTGACTTGGTGGGCCCCTTAGAACAAGACAAGGAAAATAACAGATACATTCTGACATTGCAATGTGAGTTAACAAGATTTGTAGAAGGATATCCGTTGGAAAATAAGGAATCAGTTACTGTTGCAAAGTCCTTTGTGGAAAATTTCATTCTGCGATATGGTATTCCCGAACAAGTATTGACCGACAAGGGTACCGAATTTCTAGCGTCTACATTCAAAGAATCTTGCAAACTGCTGAAAATCGATCAACTGAATTCGACCGCATATCATCACGATACCATGGGAGCTCTGGAGAAAACGCATAAGAATTTAGGTGCATATTTACGCATACATGCTTCAAAACACCCAGACGCCTGGAGCTCATGGGTTTCATATTGGTGCTTTGCATATAATAACACGGTCCATACTGAAACTCGGTATACTCCATACGAGCTTGTCTTCGGAAAAACAGGTCGATTACCTTCGAATATTGCTTCTCAAATTGACCCTGTATACAATTTCAATGATTATCCAATTGAGTTGAAATTTCGTTTACAAACAACTTGGGATGATGCAAGAAATAATTTAAGTATATCCAAAATTAAACGAAAAAACTTATTAGATACAAAAATGAACCCTGTTAATCTCAAATTAGGAGATAAGGTATAAGTTAGGAACACGTCTACTCAAAAATATGACCCAATCTTCAAAGGTCCATTCATTGTAATAGAAGATAGAGAACAAAATGTTGCAATTAGAATAGATGACAAATTGGTTGAAATTCATAAAAATAGGGTAAAATAATTTCATGAATAAAAAAAAAAAATGTAATATGTATATATAAATTTTTTTTTCGTCAACGGGGGAGGTGTGATGGTATAACAAATGTGTATCCAATTCGAAACAATAACATCCTTCAATATTTCAAACATCAAAACTGGAACACTGCAAAAGCAGCCAACGCAGCTCTCTCCTTGACGCATACATTATTATTGTTATGTTAGCAAGTAATATAATAACATTGTACAACTAATTAGAACAGAAGAAAATATAAGTAGTATCGATTCTGACTTAACCCTGGAGATGTTTTATTCCAATCAACTATAACGAACCTAGATAAACTATAAGTTTATTACATTTATTAATAAAAAGAGATTGATTCGCTTGCAGGACAGATATAATCGATTATTCTCGATTATAATTCAATTAATCATCATGTTTAGAGAATTCACTCCATGAGTCTTTCCTTCCGCATTTTCAATGATTCATCCAACAGAGATTGCAATAGGAGTGGAAGGCTTCAAAGAAAACATGTTGATCCTACATAAGTTGTCTCACATTGGCATACTCAAAGACCTGAAGTATTCAATAAATAATATAAATAACCAAACACACATTCAGTCTGGGTAGCAACCTTTCTCCAAGAAGCCAGTGTTTTTTTCTAATTCATCATTTTCTTTGCTCATGGGTCTGTCCTATTCAAAGAGGCGCGATGGATTTTTCAAAATACCTTCAGCAAATTCGCAAACTGGGAAGCTATTACACATCCCCATCAGGCAGTTCTGCTCGGAAACATTAGACATAGCAGAGCCTTTAGGTAGAATATCAGAGGTTGCATAATGAGGTCAGTATTCAGTGAGTATTTATTTCTAGGATTTGTTGACAGAACTTCACTTTCGTGCTTACCTGGAGCGATACAGGATTGAAACAATATGACATGATGATATCATTTATTCACCGAAGAAAGAAATACAAATACACGAAAGATATACGAATACAAACGATGATGAATGTTTGAGTATACCAATTCAATCTACATAGGTTGCATCGTTCAGAGAGAACTATGGGAAAGCAACAAGGATTGAAGTAGATTTAACTTCACCGTTCTGAAAGATGAACTATGATTATGAAGGTTCAAACTTTCACTTCAAGAAATTCAAAATGGCGCCTAGGCCAACTATAATTGGAGCAAACTAAAGTTCAGAAGGTAACAAGGGGGGTCGATTTACGGACACAGTGAATAAAAACTCATTCTCGTCTTTCGGAAATAATGTATAATGATCTGCAAAGATAATGAAAGAATTCATTCAATTTCGTGTATTCTGCACCCACAAAATCATCTAATGGTGATTCGCAGTGAACATTATTCATTGTGCATGACATTGAGAAGAACATAAAAAAGGTGAAGAATTATGTCACTCACCAAATTCATCCTTCAAACTGAGAAGAAAATTGATGAATCTCAAATACCTGATCCATCAGAGCTCAGAATTTATTTACGTTTCGGTAAGTGATAAATGATTCATTTTCTGTGCTTTTCAATAGCACTGATATAGAATATGTTAGAAAAACAGTTGATAACTGTATCTTGGAAACAGTTCATCATGTTCGAAATTTAAAATCTTGAAAATATTCCTTGTGCATTATTCAGGATGGTGAACCATATTCCACCATATTATCTGTTCATCAAATCGAGCTATGAGTGAAAGAAGAACTCGTTTTCAATTTTGTCGTCATATTTCGATAGAAATTTTCCTTAACAAATTCAGTTGGATATTGATCGTCCAAACCAAGTTTTTCTTCTCTGATTCGACCAAAACTGTGACACTACTGGCTTACGAGATCCCAATGGTGAGAATGGTAAAAATAATCGTTCTATAAACAAAACACACTTGCTCGAATTCATGCTGCACATGGAATCATTCCAGATAATCCTCAACTGATTCTATGTTGGTTTACCACCTATCAGAAAAACCATGAAATAACCCCGTATGAATAGTTGGCGGTGCACGAATCTGAGAGGTAGTAGTCACCAAAGCCCCTCCAGACTTCTTCAGGGTCTTGATCTCACGACATCAGCATTGTATCTCACATCCCTAATCGATTATTTAGCAATAACGAGTGTTTGAGGGGTTGATATTAAACGAGGAACATGCTGCCCTATCCGCCGTCTAACTTATTAACGGAGTTATCAGATGCGCCACCGGATATAGTTGGATTGAGTTTGAGTTGGATTGCCAAGGAGGGCTAATAACGTGTAGAGTGAAGAAGTGAAATGAAAAAAGAACTCGATATGATTTCAATACACTATGCACATCTGTTCATTGATTGATCAATTCGGAACAAGTCAGGGCTTCAGAGCCTTCATTGTGCTTATAGCTATACCGTGAGCTCAGCTGAAAACGTTTGCCGATTTTTTTCTCGCAGAAGCTTCTCAGACTGCCGTATTACTTGGTTTTCACCGTATTATATCACTAGTTTGGTGTAGTGTGTGTGTGTGGTATCCAAATGATCACCGATCACCAATCTATGCATGGACCTACGTCATTTAACGTCACGTGCTTGGTAGGTACTTGTAGAGTTTCTGCTTGATTTGTTTCATGGTCATTCATGAAAGATGATATAAATTCGAGAACAGCTTCGAAAATATTTTCATGAAGTTTTCCTGGGATCATTTCGTTACTGAAAAATCCAAGAGTGCTTTTTTATACAACGAATTCTATTCAATTCTTGCTTGACTACCCATTATTCATGCCCCATCAAATTGATAAACTACTTGAGAAACATCAGGTTAATAAAAACATCAACGTCATCAAATGAAGTGATTGTCGACGAGAGAACCAACAAACGAAGCCCGAAAACAATATTCCGGCAATTTCGGCTCTTAATAGGTTTTCCAGGAAGTATCAGGCGCGAAAATAAGGCTTACTCAGCAATTTGCCCACAGTGCGAGAGGTACTTTTAACTTTCAACTGGGGTTCACATTTGGAACTTCTGATTGAATGAGTTGATTGAAATCATATACTTATTATAATAAGTCTATGATTGAAATTATAATGAATATTGTGAAGTGATCATCCATAAATCTAGAATAAGTTTGATAAGGACTCGAACATGTTTGGTTTCCTATTATCATTGTAGATTATAGAAGTCACCGGCTTCTTTACCGTCGTGACAGTAACGGACCGTCAGGGACGGCAGGGTTGGCAGGGTTGTACCAGATTATTTGGGTGAAAGGTGAATAATTTGATGGAATCAAAAATTTTCAAAACTGTTTCCAATATTCCATGTTCATTATGTATTTGCATCATCCATTATTTTTTTAAATAAATCAAATATGAATGGAATGACAATACCAGTTCATGACACGTTAGGTTGGAACGCTCGAGTAGCTCATTACCTATAGCTGGTCGGCCAGTCGACATTGAGTTACATATAACCCCTGCCAAAGCATGTCAAGACGCTGCCACTGGAGTCTATGCGTCGGATCATCTTCAATGATTAGCACCGGTAGAAGCTTGCTAAGGATTCTCCCCGTTATTCATCTTGTATTTTTCACTAGTTTGCATTCCGTTCACCTTTTATTTTTCAATCCAGAATTTATCTTTGCAACTCTGAATTATTTTCGTGAATTATCAGTTTATTAGATTTTATTATTTCAATAATAATATTTCATCCTAGACCTAGTCTTTTCCTGTAATACTTACCAACTTACCAGCTCATGCTGAATAAAACCACGAGAAGACACAGCAGCGATAGCGACATGCCATGTACCTATGAGACACCTTTAGGATGTGTCTATGATATGTACAGGGTGTTTCTTGATATTGGACCTCCCTCAACTTTTTTGTTTCGAGGATACTGAGATATGGTGAATATAAAAGGTGGATGAAATGACTTGAATTTTGATTTGAGATATTTTTTGGTATACAGTGTCTCCAATTTTTCAGAAAAGTAACTTGACTTTTGTTTTTTCAAATGAGACACTGATTTTTTGACAGATCGATAGAACTGTTTCATTTTCAATTCCATTGATACTAACAACTTGCAGGCTTGGATCAAAAATGAATGAGCTGTTTTATTGAAGTTCAACAAAATACTCGATATCACATGATGTAAGTTCAACTTAGTGGGTTCTGAAAATATATCAATCATATATTGACATATCCATGATCTGTGTCCATGGAGATATCAATATATAAATGACATTTCTGCAAAGCCCTATAACATTTTATGTGATACGTGTATTTTGGTCAACTATAATCGTAAACAAAAATTGATCTCCAAAAAAAGATCAATAGAAAATGGAAGACCCTGTGTACCAATAAATATTTGAAATCAAAATTCCAGTCGTCATTTCATACAACTTTTATATTCACCAATTTACCAAACATCAAAAACGAAAAAGTAAAATGATGTGAAAAAAGGATGTATTGTCGATACATATACTCCAATTACAAACAAAAATATATTTTCAACATAAAAGATTCACTCAGAAAAACACAATGAATAAACACAACTGCATTCTTGCATTGAAAAATATAAAAAAAAATCCAGGATCTTCTTCCATCTCAGTGATTGGATTTTTGTTCCCAATCTTCTGCTCTGAATGCCTGAACCAATCGAAACAGGCAAAGGTGATGTTTTCTTCAGTATCTTCGTGCTCTGTTTCATTAAAATATCTGAAAATCAATGATAAATTGAAAGAAATTGGTAGTCATTTTTTTGCTCCCTAGTGCCTGAATAGAGCAATTCATACGAAATTGGAACGATAAAAAAAGAAGGGGTGTTGTATGAGACATAACGACGAAACAGATCAGAAGGAAACTTGTGATTTTTTGAAAAATACATCTCTTACTACATCTTTTCATCAGTAATCGTTACTTTCGGTGTTTTTTACCTCACTGAAAGCGAACACGTAGGTTTAGTGTTAACCTCTGATCGATGATTTACACAGTTCCAGGCAAAATTCTATTCAATATCTTTCAAATTTTTTTTCGACAAAATTTTACTTTCTTTTCTTCTTGATTTTTTATTAAATTCAATAGCCCATAAGCGTGTGGACTCTTCAAAATCAAAAGGTTCATAAGAGACATTTTTCAAAATGTAATCAGATCCTTCTGAGCCGTCTGTTTTTCATGAAATAGGATTACTACTACAAACAATATCAATACTTATTTCCTGAAATACATTTTCCACTGTTGAAGACTCTCCAGACAAGGAGTCTGCAAGAAATTCAGATTCAGATTCATATTTGGTGGGTAGTGAGAAATTATCTTCATTAGTATCGTTATGCAGAATATCGTGAGCTCGTACCACGCCATACGTCTCACCATGCACATATGTTGTTTGGCCTGGGCATGCCCACATTTTGGATTTACAGACTGACTAACAATCAATCAGAACGACTCTGGACAAGGCGGTGAATTTGAATCGCCGATCGCATAGAAGGTAACGGCAGAAGATGGAATACAGAGTGTGTTACGGACACACCTTGAATTATTGCATAACTGAATTATTTCTAACAGTAAATAACGATTGACAGAACACGTACATCGTTCAGTCAATGTATCCGCCTCTACTTTTCACTGCGAATTGATTTTTTCAAAATAAAAAATAATGCAATGAACTAGTTGAGGTAAAATACCTAAGCACCGAACATGTGAGGATGCAGTAATAGTTTTGGCACTGAATGAGTTTTTTGTTAAGCTTTTGACAACACGAAAGAAAATCCTATAATGTTTGGGGAACATCGTGTTATAATAATAATAATAATAATAATAATAATATCTTTATTTCTCAAATTAAAAAGTACAGTTGTTGCAATACTGCAATACAAAAATGTAAAGTCGGACAAAACTAACAAGTAAATAAGTAGATATAAAATTAATTGAATAATTTCTCATCATAGCAATATAGAAGGTAAGTCAACTGTATTATGAATATGAATGAGCTTTTCTTAGTCTATAATTTACAGTTGTTCGATAAATTCCTGAAAAGTGTAACAGTTCATTTGAAGCAGCAGTTTCTTTAGCCTATATTTGAACACCTGAGAGCTGGGAGAATCCTTGATATCTTCTGGAAGAATATTGTAGAATTTACAGCCATTAAAATCTACACTTTTTTCATACCGTGCTGTTCTATGAGCATTTGACAACAAAAGACCCTTAGAGCGAGTATTGTGGTCGTGTTGATTTGGTTGATAGTCGGATTTATGTCTAAATACATATTATATATGTGCTGGCCACTGTTGGAATTTTCAGTTCTTTGAATGCATTTCTACAAGACTCCCTGTATCCTAGTTGAGCAATTATTCTTATCACATATTTCTGTATTAGGAATACCCTTTGCACAGCTGCAGCAGTGCCCCAGTTCAGAATCCCATAACGAATGTGGGAATGAAAATTGGCGTGATACAGAGTTACAGAGTTACAGAGTTACAGAGAGATAGAGAGTTAGCCAGCGGTGGAATTTTAGGAGCGAAGGAAAAGGTATTGTAATTTTTCTCAAAAGTTGGAAGATCGTGAGAGTCAGGAGAGACTTCACTAGGCAAATAATCTAATGACTTTGCCGTTCTATTGATGAATGATGCTGAATATGAAGACGGACAATATATGACTTATATATACCTTGAAAATACCTACCTAAATACCTTGAAAGTTCCTTATCATTCACAAGAAATAAAAATTCGAAATAAAAGATATATATCTTAATGAGGAATTGCAGTTGCATTGATTGATTTCAATATCGGAGGGGTGCTGCAGTTTAACATTGTAGAGATGTTACGACATAACAACGCAGAGATATCCCAGGATAGATTTCGATATCTCAGGAATGTCGAAGTATGATATGCAAGGGATGTTACAATTTGACATCATAGGGATGTCTTGATCTAGCTATTGTTGATTTAGACATGTAAGGGATGTCGCAGTATGATATCGTAGTAATGTTAACAAAATGAGATCACAAGGACATCTGAATCTCGTTTCTCTAGATTTTGATATCCCTGAGATGTTGATATTTTGCCTGTGTTGACTGGGATAGAAGACATGTAACAAATTTCATATAGACGTCTACAATATTATCTCAGTTATTATTGAATAATTGATTTTTTTTTCAAAATTTCATCCGCTTGTATCTCAAAAGTTGAAACTTCTAGGACATACGTTCATAGAGTTTTTTTCTTGGAATTAGTAAAAGAATCACCCCCTTGAATATAAGCACGCTTTAAGGAACACCCTGTATATTGAATAGGTATTGTAATGCAGTAAAACATTAGAAAACATATTATATAGAAGGCTCTGGTGATGAAAATGTAGGACTTTCGCGGTTTTGCGTCGAAAAACAGGAATTCTTGCATGACTGTATTCTCAGAAACTTTAGCTAATATTTTCGTCAACCATTATTTGTAGACCTTGGCGTCCATATCCTCATGATAGTTGTCGTATAACCACACCAAAACAACATCGAATAGCTTTCATTTTGCAATGAATAAATTCAATCCGATTACTCTGAAATGTTGCAGGCACTACATTATGTGAACTAGCGAAAACTCAAAAGATTCAAGTTGAGTTATGGAGAGTCAGTACCTACTACACATCACATTTTATTTTTGGTTATTGTAATATTTATTCTGCCGTGAATGATACAAAATTAGAATCGATATTTTGCAGTTGTCAGGTTGCACAATTTCTGAACAATGTTTGGCGAACATATTGTCAAGTCCTCGGTAGTATAGTGGTCAGTATCCCCGCCTGTCACGCGGGAGACCGGGGTTCGATTCCCCGCCGTGGAGAGCTATTTTTGTTATGGTAGAATAATTATTTCATATTGCAGTCGGGAAATACCTACGTTTTTCACTATCATCCTCAAACATATAATCACCGAACATATATGTTATATGTTCGGTGATATAATATTGTCTCTCCTCCGCATGCCTTCAACTGATGTATTTCTTAGTCGAGGTTTTTTGTTTAGTTTGATGGACACTACTCACCGCCCAGACACTTTTTTATCGAATGGATATTCAGGCTTCACCACATACGCCCACATCAGCTCTTACACAAAACTCACTTATCTACAAGAGCAGAGAAATATTCAATAATCTTCCCATCACTATGAAAGTAATACAAAATTGCATTCAATTCAGAAAAGACGTAAAAAATCTCTTCACCTAAAATTTAAATCCGTCGAGTGTTCGGATAGATACATATATCTGCATTCATTTATTGAATTCTATTGTTTTTCATTTTGATATCGAACCATGCTCTGTGAATGATAATAGCATTTCTCCAGACTGTTCAAGCAAAGTATAAATCAGCCTGAAAATATATACATCCTTCTGAAGAAGGAACCAAACTCCGTTTGCGAGAAGGCTCTCTTTTGGCCAAAACACAAGCATATCTACGATAACTACTGGGCCGAAAGAAGGAATTCTTTAGGTTGTGAGGATTAGTGTTGAGAGGATTATGAGAATATGAAACAAGGGGAAGATTGAGGAGGAAATGAAAGATTCTGAATCATCTGAATAATGGGCAGAACGTGATGACAGTTTAGTGGATGTTGATCCATTTGAAACTACTGGAACATTCTGGAGACTATTTGCTGATGATGTTTATTAGTTGGTTCCAGCTCTTCCAGATTTGTGATCTGCCCCAAAATAAGTAACCATGTAATATATCACTGAGCTTTGTATATACTGATTAGAATCCGAATTGATATATATATATATATATATCTTTAGGTACTTTTGTAACACAAAACCCCAACATCAAATGAACCAAAACTTGCAGAGGAAACATTAAAAGATTGTGAGTCCCTTTTGTTTGTCTAAGCCAAGAGGTGACTCGTGATCTGTTTCGGCATGAAAAAAAAACGTTTCGGTTAATACGAATGTATAGCCTGAGGGCCCAGATGCATTGTGTTATTCCTTTTCATCGTTCCCGTAAGGACCAGAGACGCCTACTGGTATATTCTTTTGCCCACGTGACGTATACTTCCTTCCGATTTGTTTCGCATTATGAAAAATCTTTTCAATTTTCGTTTGAAAGGCCATTGTTCGGAAACGTCGGAATGCGGAGTGAGGGGGAATCTGCGTCTTCCAGAGAGATTATTAATTCATTTCTCTCTTTCTATTTTCGAGCCGCACAGTAAGAAGTGGAAGTTGATGAAGAATATACGGTGAGTCAGCTGAAGACATAAAAGATACTGAATTCCAGAAAATCGTTGACAACGTAAACATGGAGAGAAGACGGAACGAAAGTTTTCAATATTCTACTATCAAATGAGAATGTCAGTGATAAGACGTGATCTCATGTTGATACAACCTATATAACCTCAAATCCATAGGACGCGTTGAAGACTTCAAATCTGAAATGGGTATACTATAATTTATCTTGGATTATCTTGGACAATGACATTCATACATGTTCATATAATATCCGAGAAAAATAGTATTGAGGTTGATAGATAACGCAATGTTCAAAGAGATTTTTCCGGTTGCTATACCTTGACATCAATATTCATGAATCCAAAAACATTAATTCTATTGTACAATTCCCTAGTAAGGAGCCATCTTGAATTTGCCTCAATAGTCAGGAACCCTTATTACTATAAATACGTTCAACGAATAGAAAAAGTTCAGATAAGATTTATGCATATAGTGTTTTTTAGATTCAAAAGGCTTGAAATAAGAAAATCGTCTACATCACTACAATCTCTCGAAACTTTCTTCTCGAAGGATAGTTATGCACTCTTCCTCTTCAAAATTTTTAACAACCAAATCGATAGTAATTATATAACTAACAAGCTGTCATTCAATGCTCCTACTCATATTACTCGTGCGCCTAATTTATTTTACTTACCGTCTCATACAACTAACTATGCCATAAATTCACCTCTCTATATGATTCCAAATTCATATAATTTATACTTCAGTCACATTGACCTATTCAATAGCACCATCCACAAAATCAGAAAAGAAGCTACCAATGTTTTTGTTCTGTATTGATCGAAATTGAAATATGTATTTTTCTCTTCTCCCCAGCTTGAAGTTTCCTTTTTTATATTAGCATTATTACTATATGCATTATTGAAGTTACTCTCATTACTGTTCCATTGAGAGTATCAAACCTAGGATTATTTTCTTTTTTCTTTTACAATTTTTTGTTTGGTTATCTGGATCACTAATATCAGGTGAACACTCTATATTATGTAAAATGTGTAACCCTATAATTGGAGTTTCAATACTCTGTTGGGTAACCTATGTATTAAATAAATAAATAAATAAATAAATAAATGAATAAATAAAAATAATTATAATAAAATAAATGAATAGAAAGTTGTTTCGAACTCCAACTGAATGAGAATATCATGCAGATAATATCTTGAAAATATGGTTCATACACAGTAGAAAATCGACGGGATATTTGACACCAAAATAACACCCGGCGGTGTCTATATCCATACACACCATTTTTGTGTCGATTTAACAACGTAGGTGCAGTGTTCAATTGACACTGTAATGGTGAATATATTTCACACCGGTAGTTGTTGATATTTGTCTACGATGGTGTCAATTTGACTTCCGAGAGGTGTAAAAAAAACTCTTTCATGGGTGTATACAGAACACCTATTCTATTCTATTCTATTCTGCTATTTCTTCACCATTTAATGTTCAATTTCACTACACAGGGTATCAATTCTTGACACTAAAAAGAGTATACAACCATTAAAAATGGATCTCTCACCATGAAATATGGAATTATTTTACTCCAGATATTTTACACCGATAATTATCAAAAGATTTCTACACCAAATTGAGTGTTGAAATATCTAAGTGGTTAATTTCGCACCGATAATCGGTCGAATTCAATGGGTACTTTCATTCCACATGATATGAAAAACAACATTTGTTGTTTGTTCTTTCGTGGAAATTTTGTAGTTTTCGAAAATAACTCATAGGGACCTGTCAATGATAATACATGTAGAATAACCTTCAGAGTTATAAACAAATTATCTCTATCCTGATACAAGAATCAGAAAACACAACTTCTGTAAAAATTATTGGAGTTTTTTTGACAGTTATATTCGGAATGAATTCTGGTGAAAAATATATGAAATAAACTGTATAAAAATGTGTTCTTTTTTTTTATATATCATTTTATGTTTCAGAATAATTTTGAGGTATCTGTATCCAGTTGCAGTATAGTGAGAAAAAAAACATGGAGATTATAAATAAGTATTTATTCTCCAATGATAAACAACGAAAAACATTCCATCTGACCGATGATAAAAAAATATACAAATTCAAATGGAACCTGTCATTATGCCTCCTTTCAAAAACAAACATACAGGTACAACATAGGAACTAAAAACATAAATAACACTTCTTACAACAGTAGAAAATGCTATCTGAACAGAACATGAATAAAATATTACGTTTTACATCGGAAAGATGTACAAAAATGACAGTTGAGCTTTTTCAATAACATCGAATTATAACATTATACTTATCACACTGCACTATTGAATTGATTCAAGGTAAAACACACTAACCTGTCACCAGAGATATTGGCGATTTACCGACGACCGAAAATTCGAATATAAATGGGAATCTTATTGGTAATTCGACAGGCTTGTACAGATGTACAGGTCTAGATAGATAAGGACGCGTACGACCTCCGACTTCAAAGGGACTGTTGGAGGGACTGGATTCACTGTTAACCGGAACCACGAGAGACGCGTCTTAGTTTTTATTCGCTCTCTACGGTGTTGTCTCAACCACTTGCGGATTCAATGTTGAACACTAGCGGTGTCCAATATTGTAAATGTCTTTGGGCAGGTGTTGAATCATATAAAACGGAGTTTTTCAGACTGACCACTGTCAATGGTGTAACAGTTAACACCATCCGGTGACAAATGTTTGTACTACTCTAAGGTGTAAAAATTAACACCGTCAAATTTTATACTGTGTAGGAGAAATCCTATGAACTATGAGTTCAATGCAATATCGAATCACCGATTTCAACTGACAACTCTGATTCAGAATCACATCTAGCGACCTTACTACTATCACTCTCATGATAAGTGAGTATGAAATGAATATCGGTAATGGTATGACATTGAAAAAGACCATATAATGATTGTTTCTACCAGGGATAAATTTTCGAGAATGTGTCGACAATAGAGAAGAGTGCTGTAACATCTGAATGGGTAATGGCCCTTATGTGTGAGTTCGATCCTTTACCTCATCTATATCTATTTGAATAACATGCAAACTTAATAAGATGGAATGATTTTGACAGTGACATTGATGAATTCCAGATAAGGATAGGGTGATATTATAATATTCATACATCGTTCTGTCATAATTTTATCAAAACTCAACTCTAAAGTTATCAATGTCACCACTTGTTCGAAATCGTATACGTTATGATTGGATTTTCCAATAGTCGTAAAATAATACACTTCTAATTTTCACATACTTGATTCATCGGTATTATTAAAATCCTAGCAATTCCATTGAGTTGAAGATCAAATCGCTATAACTTTTGCATTCCTGATTTTAAGGTGCTTATGAGTTGACATCATATGAAATGTTATATCATTGAATATAACAATCAATATCGATGGCCGTGAAGTATATATATAGTATATAATATAATATATAGTGTTCCATTTGAGAAAAACAAGATATTGTACATTTCATGAAAGTGGAAACATACCGTATAATAAAAAATATAGGTTTGGTGTAGCAATCTGTTATGGAATACCCTGTATGAACTCATAGAATTTCAAAATATATCTACGAGAGGTATCAATCGAATAGTGAAAATTGCATTTCGATATATCAACTCAATGAAGACCGCGGCAATATTTGGACAACCTGTATACAGATAGGTATGAGGAAATATTTTGAAGAGTTATGAGATGATTGATGAAGATTCTGAGAATGACAATATACACATGTTCTTGTTGAACCACCCTGTATTGATTTAACTGAGATTGGGCTTGCGTGTTGGGAGCCCATAGTATTTTCGAAGAAAAAAAAATTTTTGGACGATTACATATAGGAGAATGAATGTATACAATCAATTGTCTCGTTACTATCGATCCGAACATAGTCTTCTATGGCTGTTCTCTAGTGGTGAACAGGATAATTTCCTATAGAAAATTAGCTTATTCTTATATCAGGATATCAGAGAATTCTGAATATTTTTCAACATATTTGAAACAAGATTCATCCTGTTTCTTCATATCTCCCGAGTAGTCCAATCAGATTTTCCGATCACAAAAGAAATTCGGAATGAGAAGGTGCAAAAATTGCCTAACGAATGCTTTTTTTGTTGATACAGGATGCATTTGCATCTCTAACTGAAGCTCAAACATTCTGACGATGAAAAATTTATGAGATATTCCAGTACGCTTCATTTCACATACGTTCCAACTTTTGTGTTTTTCTTTTGAAATTATGCCAAGTTTTAATCTACTTACGACATCGTTTGATATTCAAGAGGATATATCTTTTTTCTTCGGCTACCCCGGCACAGACAAGGAGGCATTCAGGAATAAAGCTCTCTCAAATTTCATTTACCTATTCTGGCACTTTTGTGAAAACTCTAGCTTTGTCGTTCGCCATATGAGGAGACGGTTTCATCTGATATTGAAATGATGGGGGATTTCCAGTGGCAAACGAGAACTTTGCTGCTTTATACTCCGACTGGACAGAAAAGTATTCGATAGAGAAAAAATATTCATGAAGATCTTAAGTTCTCCCCTAATCACGTGAGATAATTCGATACAATTCGATGATAATGATGATTCTCATGAGAAAATCATCAAATATGCCCGAAGAACTTTCCATTCAGTTGTAGGGAGACCAAATAGCATTATAATTGTTCATTGCCAATAATAAGTTACCAAGATGCCGAACAATCTCTCTCCTATCACTGATTCAGTAATAACGTCGGATTTAGGGAAATAAAAAGATCTTCCATTACTTATATTTCCTATCGAGAGATAAATAATGAATAGTTCTACCAAGTTGAGGATATCATTTTTCTGAAACCATTTTCCAATCTCGAATGATTCTACTTTCGAGCATGTCAAATAATGGATGATTCAGGTATTTTTGTTATAATTGTAAAAGTATATTGATCAATTCATCAAACTTTTCACGTTCGAGGAAAGTTCTCTCCTATTTTCCACTTTTGCTTTGTTTCGTGAAAAACAACTGAATCTTTCACAAATCTGGAATAATTGGACTTTCGAGAATGTCATCCAATGAATAATCCAGACATTTTGTTTCAATCATGTAAGGAAGGAAGGAAGATTTTGTTTTGTCTGTACCAAGGTGGAAATCACTACTTTTCCTCAATATTTTCAAAAGTACCATTTCACGTATGAAGACAGTCAAAATCTAGTCTCAATTTTCCAGACTAACTGTGATATCAACACTTCGTGATGATATGGAATGAACAACAATTCCCGATATCACTTTTGTACTGCTGCAACACATCGTATATCTACGCAATGAGGGGCCGCAATCTGACTCATCTGCTACTGATTCTATGCTAATTATTAAAGGCTTATATCAGAAATATACATTTGAGTACCCTCAAAAACGAGATATTCGAATTAATTGGCGAGCATCCAGCATCCAGAGCATACTTATTACATAATTAAAGTGGAAATCGCGAACCGCCTCCGGAAGTTAGCACACTTCTCGACTGGAGATTAGCCTCTCCTCAACAATATCTCAAGACAGATATATAGGGCTATAATTACGGAATTGAAAGGGGAGAGTGCGAGGCCACAGATGGAAGTTATTCGAAATTTTTCAAAAATAAACAAAATGATGAAATTATTCTCGCTCGTATTGCTGAAACGGTGACTATACAGACAATTGACAGAAGAATCAGTACCAAGAACGATTCCTATTGATATTGGTCGAGAAGCACTCCGTTTTCAAGATGCAGGGCATTCCAGTTGAGAACGATGAATGATTGTCTTGCAGTTACTAGAGAAAATGAAAGCAGAGGTCAAGATAATCTGTTGGTATGACTCAGTATCTGATGATTCCAGTGGTGCAGATATCAGGATATTTATTTATTCATTACCCTCCTAGCATCCCTTTTTATGACCAAATAGATGTTGATAACAAATTCTTCTCGGAATTTTCAAATCACATGGCTTCTGATGGAGACGAGATATCGGACGATCCTAATGATCGTGTTGTACTAAAAAAAGTATGCAAAACAGTTATCTTCGTGAACTGCTATGCTAGCTACCACATAAGTTCTGCAAAAGTAACAAGTAACATCAAAATGATCGGCGCAAATGAAGCCATGTGTTGTAACAGAAAAATGAATGATAACCTCCAGAAATCCCAGGAAAGAAGTGAAAAAATCCGATATCTAGAACACATTGTACAAGAAGTGCGAGTTAGGAATACTGCTCCTGAACTTGTTAATAATTCACTATTGGATCAAATGAAATTGCTGGAAGCTTCTCAGCATGAAGTCAAACCAAATTTCAGTGCAGCGTTAAGAAGTTCATCTACCATCGCCACTAACCAACAGATGGACGCACCTTGCAGTTACAGTGTAGTCACAGTGTACATGTCAAATTCACCTCACAAACTATTCAAAATGCTCGCCATTGAAATTCATGCAATAATGAAGTTATTCTTTGACACTCTACAGTTATCCGTTCTTGTAGAACTTGAAGAGAACTCGGCTGTGTTTCATGAACGGTAGAGTTCAAATTGAAATCTTGCAGGATTCCCAATACCTCTACGGCCATCCAATGTCCTCTGAAATTTTCATTAGAAATTTGTGATTTCATCATAGCCAGAATGTTCATGGCATAAATGTTCAACAGCTCGTACTATGAATTTGACGTGTACATCTGATTGTTAAACTCTGATTTCCTGGTATTTTCATGAAGAAAATAGTAGACTATTTCCAAGATTTTGACAAGCTCAGGCAAAATTATAGTCATGAAGAACTCGATGAGACCTTTGAAAAGAGACAAGGCGTGACCCTTTTCCCCTTTGCAAATTTTCAGGGTTGTTCACACCCCAGCTACAGGGTTAACGCTACGGGTGTGAGAAAAGCTGAAAATTAGTCAACGTGTTCGACCATTTCCCGAAATTCTGTTTTCAAATCCTACAAATTAGGGTGGGAAGTTTCCATTGGGCCATCTTCTGAGCAGTTTTAGTTCATGTCTCTAATCTAACTGAACTGCCAGAGTAGTTCCTCGGTCGAATGTTTATTGGTTTTCAGTATGCTTTTGATGATCTACGTCAGTCACAGTTCTACTTTTTCAGCTGTGGATGATTGGCGTTTCCATGGCCAACTTCATTGACTGAAAGATTTGCGAACGGACGTTAAACATATGAGATTCAATTGGTCTGTTGAAATTCAATCCCAATTAATCATAGTGATTGCAAACAGAGTACAGATTCGATAGCATTCGAAGTCAATATTTGTTTTGTTCGCTGCACCACTCATAAAATAATGGAATTGGTATATAGAAAGTAGGGAATCTCGATTACTCTACATTGGCCGTTGCTAACGCATCAACTCCACATCCACAGTGTACTATTCGTTCCAACATCTTTGAACAAACAGCCTGGAAGTTATAACGATCATTCGGATTATTCGATGTATTATTTCATCCAACGTTCCCAACCAGAGATAGCAGGAATTGCTTCAACTTCATCGGGAATAGATGAATCTCAGATATATGAGGACTATGATTCTAATATCTCAAATCACCACACATAGGTTTTCTGAATCAACTAATGAAGCAGATTCTTATTGGAAATGATCAGTTGAGAAAATTAAAATGATAGTATATGAAAGTACTTCTACTTTTTACTTTTATATGACTTATAATCATATCGTGAAATCTGTTGGGCAGACAACTTTTTTAGAGTGAAGAAATAATAATGACTATTCAACTCATGTGTGAGAAATCGCATATGCCGCAGTGCAATTGTCAGTTTGACAGCGACAAAAGTTAGCTGCAACTCTTCCAGCGACAAATGCACTAGTGGTTTTTCTACTTATCTATTCATATGCTGGTGTTGATGACCAGATTAGTTTGATATGTTTGTCAGCAATTCATTGATTTCTAAGCACTTACAAATGAGTCGATACAGTGAGTCTACGAACAAATTGATGATATGAATGTCACCCATATGTGCTAAACTTTTTTTCACACTCACTCTTTATGTGGTCGTAGAAAAATTATAGTACACATGTCCAGTTGTAATGCAATTGAGCAATTGAGCAATTTCAAGGACGTATTATGGGATGGAAAAAATACCTCTGATACGTCTCAATTTTAGATGATCTTTTTTTTACCTAATTCACAGTGCCTGTAGCTGAGGGGGTGCATTTCACGACACATGTTCATCTGAAGAAGTGTTCTTATTTTGACTCAAACAATTTTTCTTTGAAATATTCACGTCGAATTTTGAATCACCCTGAGTATATCAGGGTTACTGCATGGTTTCAAATATCCATATTTATCCTCATGACTGACGAAATTCATTCTTTATCAACAGTAGCTAACGATTGTTCGACCATTATCAATGTTGATGGTGAAGGATATTTCTTTTCGACTTTAAGTATTACGAGAATCCTTCGAGTTGATACTTGGGTTTTGCTTGGTATTCCCGAGGGCTATCTGAAATTAAAAACAGAATGTCACCATATATCATTGTGGAAATAGAACTGGTCTTTGGAATGATTCATTTTAGGATCGACTACCTTCTTTTGATCAAATTCAACACGGAATTCGGATGATTTATTGACTTGAAATTGAATAATCAATGGAGATATTCAATAGTTCATGCTCCTGGAGATTATCTGAATTATCAATAATCATTGAATATCTCCAATTTGGTTTCATCATACATTTCCATCAATTCATAGGAATATTTCTCATTCTTCGAATTTCTTCAGAGATGTAACTTGATCCATCATCAGATAATGATATTTCTAGATGATTAATAGATCCATTCATTCATCCCAGGTGATTGCTTACAATTTTGCTTTTCGTGAGTGTTAGGTCTGATAATTTCTCATATATTTTCTATGCGCACCACCCTGGCCACATGTTTGTTCAGAAGGAGAATGATTACTATATTGTCAAATCAAGACAGACTCGTTTCACATATTTCTTTTCGAAATTGAACTCATCATCATCATATATCAACTACTCTCATTTCATTCACAGATCGGAATTCTTCAGAATAAGCGAATATTGGAAAGAACACAACTAGAATTGACGATATCAGAAAGAGTCTACTACATCACCTCCAATTCATTCTTCGGATTTTTCATGAGAAAAAAGAGCAGTGCAATATAATGGAAACATCGTATAGCGGTTGTCTGCATTTAGACGAGTTTTTACACGATATTAAGGAAAGCAAAGCGAGGATTAGTAGACGATGTAACTTTTAATTAAAGTTCAAAAATAACAACGGTTGGAATTGGCTGCGATATGAATATAAAATGGTCGGCATGCTGCTTGCATTGGCGTTACATGTAGCTACGGTTCAGCTCTGGTACATCTACGGTGTGGTACCAAAAATTTTCAAAATCAATGACAATTCACACTTTTTTATTCGTTTCATAGTTCATGTAATTGCCGTTCATGACTTTCGGCAACTTCTCAACAAGATGAGATTGACTTCATTTCGAGAAAGCCAGAGGAGTGCTGTAAAGTTTGGCCAGCCATGTCCAAACATTTCAATTTCAAATCCAAGACAGAAATAATATTTTTCCGACTGCCTATTGCATGTAGAATATTTCAAGAAATTCAGGAATGATTAACATGAGATAATGATTATAGCTTCACTTCAGATAAACTTGAAGTTTAGATCTGATCGTCTTCTGCTGATATGACAATCGCGAGTTTCAATAATTATCCAAACAGAAAACGTAGTGAGTACTTAGAGAAAAACAAACTGTGCCAGGAACACAACGAATACTACAGGGTTCAGCAAATGACTATCAAAATCAGAGGCGCATCTCCTAGGCTATAATAAAAACCAAGAGCAGAAGTTACCTCAGAGGCCATCATCAGAACCACTCAATCTGATTGAAGAAGCTGATGTGCTTCAAACATACGGAGCCTCCACGATAGATCTGGAAAGGTCGCAGTGGACTAGGCTGAAGGCAAGCTCTATCTGATTTCAATCTTATTTAATCTTATCAATTTTTTGCGTTGACTATCTGTCTACAGCTGTTTGACTGTCTTCCACTAATCAGTACATCTTCTCGCCTTTCTCAAAATCAAATCAAATCACTCTCGCATTCGTACCTAAAGGTGATCAAATCGAATGATTAGGATAAACATGCAGTAGCATATTGTAGTGCTTTATTCGATTTCGTGATCCACAACGAATACATCGAATGGATAGATGAAAAACCATCCACTATGTGGTATTCATAACAGTCTTTCTGCGGCTTCCTGCGATACTGATGTCATGTTGAGTTCAGGATATGATTAGAGCAACTACGGAAATCGCCTCTCCTTGAATGAATCAGCCAGTTATGAAGCATATAAAGGTATTTCCAATGGGAGAATTGAAATAATCAATAGATTGCCACATCGTTCAGTTCCATGGAAAACTAGTGAATGCAGAACTGAAATTTCCCGAAACGTCTGGAAATTGTCACATCTGGTCAGCTGGAAACGAAAAAGTAGCAAAAATAATTTTCAAGACCCGTCCAAGAAATTATGTCTTCTTGTTATGGCTGTCCCTAGGCACTACAACAACGTTCATTTTCAAGAAAAACTAGTGCATGCAAAACTAAAATCTTCCGAAACGTCTGGAAACTGTTCACATCTGGTCCGCTGGAAACAAAAATGTGGAAAAAATAATTTCCACGACCCGTCCAGGTAATTATGTCTTCTCGTTGGGTCTGTCTATAGGCAATATGCATGATTCTCGTGGAAGTGAAATTGGCTTTGTGCTCACTGCTTCGAGCATCTAGCATTCATCTGAAATCTGGACAGTTCAAATCTTTCTATTCACTTAGAAAACTTTTTCATCATCGGAATCGAATATTTCTTCCAAACAATTTTCAATGAGAAAGTAACTCGTATATGTAGGTACCTGGAAAGTGCTAAGTGCTTGGTGCTCGCTTGGTCAGATCTTTTCGTCAGTCGTCGGCACAGCTCTGAACTATTTCCAGACAGGAAGTACACCGTCTTAGGAGTAGTTTGGAGTATCTGAACGTCGGAGTGACGAAACAGGACTGGCATTTCACATATAACTCTATGAAGGGCGATCTACCTGAGGATATCAGTGGTTGTCCCCATGAAATGAACTGTGAACCGAATGATAATAAGAAGATCATGAAAGGAAGAAAAAGAAATATCCTTTAATTACTCTGCTGATACATTCCAAACGGTGTCACTTTCTAGCGCTTTGTGCCTGAAATGGCATATATAATATTTCATTGCCGTAAAGCTTCGACATGATAGGGATGATTGAGTAGCAATATCGCGTTTTCCGTTGAAAGTTGCCTTTCATGAGATATGTACCAGGTCATGAGATGTGTCCCAGGTCGTGCGATATTGTATATAAAATGAGCAGAGTCCACCTACTCGAGTGTGTTAATTTGAGTTGAAAGTGTGTGTCTTCATCATCATTCATGAAAAAAAAAGTCCTGAACCATTCAAAACATGCGCAGTTTTACAACAGAACGAGAGTTCAGTGGATCTGTGCACGCTTCTTTGAGCAAGAGTTGATGAAGACACGGTTATACCTAATGACAAAACGAGAGGAACAACGAGAGAATCAGCGATGGAATGTTGAACGAGGAAAAGGAAGGTACTCTCCATGTAAGTTTCCATGGAGGTCATAAGCATCAGAAAATATACTGATTCCACAACCTTGCCATTCCATTTATGAATGATACTCAGAAGAGCGGAGTTCGTTAGGTCTCGATCTTGACAGTATTCTCGTCTAGTTGTCAATCTGGACTCGCTCGTGGTGACTCGATGGACGCGATTCTCGTGGAGCAGCAACCATGGAAATATTTCTAAAAGAGGCAAAGCACAAAGATCATCTGCCTCATTTATCAATGTTTTCGTGAGTATAGTTTTCTGTTCTGAATTGAATCTAAGAGCTTCAGCGTTTGTTTCTGAGCTGAACTCCAAACATGTGAATAGTACTCCAGGACGAGTCGAACTAGCTTCAATCTGTCTCCTTCCTTCACGTTCTCAGCAAAGAGAGGTAGATCTTTCAGTACCTTTTCAATTTTGGATGAAATTTGTACTGCGGAGACCAACTTCTACGGTATGGTAAATATATTGTGCTTACAGCATGTGCAATAGATTGAGTTTTTGTCTGCAGCTGTTGAATTTATGATACCTTGGTCTCAGAAATGTTTTCTTGAATTGATTGAAATCGTGTGCCTTTCACAAATCTTTTTCAGATATTGTGGATGGTTATCACGGTTGTCAAATAGAGGTTCTGCATTTCAGGATTAGATAAGAGACTGCTCAATTGAGAACTATGTATATGTAGGTATTGCTAAATCTGGCTCTTGATGGATATGTAGCAAGAATATTTTCAAAATTGATTCAGTATCAGGAAAAGTTGATATTGAAGATTTATTATTCATGTTGTACATATGCCGAATTCATACGAAATATCTTCTTTCTTGATGAAACGAAGGAAATATAAGCTCTTCCAGGAAATTACTCCCTGTTAATGCGTCAACCCTGTATGAATTCTTCACCATACCTATGCAACTTTGCATTTCTTCCACTGGAAGTTCATCGTATGAAAAATAGTCCTTATGTTTCTGTTACATTATTCACAACTGAATTCAAGGAATGTACAGCAGAAGGTACCTAAGTAGGATGCAGTCGGCCTCTGATTCTTGATTTTCGCATTTCTAGATTTTTTATTTTCACCTAATAGAACCGGGGCTCTAATACAGACCTCAGTTATGTTATCCTCAAGACCAGCCCTAGGCTGACTATGTGACTATGTGACTATGTGACTGTGGTGAAGGAAAAAACCTACTGGTCGGAAAGCACAAATATTTGATTATACTACATTTATATACTATATATTCTATATATATATTATATTATATACAAATATTTATTTATTTTATTCGTTTCTTAACTTGTTATTATCATCTTCTATATTTATTTTGAATCATTGACATACCATATGTACAAACTGTACCACAGTGGCAAATAAAGATTATTATTATTATTGTTATTATTATTTGATCATCTCTTACTATGTCTCTGTAGCCTACCACAATTCCTAGGTGTATTTCTACGCGTGTATTGGGTCATGATGATGAGAGTATGGAGGAATGTTGCCAGCTTCCCAATAATTCCAGTTGAAGCTAAATTTCACGTTAATAATAATAATAACAACAGCGATAACACGCCTCTGTTGTATGGGCACTGCATCGAAACCACCTATTCGTTTTTTGTACATTCCACCGGAGTGTTCGGAATGCCATGGAACAAATGAATTAACAAAATAATTGAGTTTCCGACCGAATACGCGGCTGGCGCTATGATGAAAATTTCATGAATCTGCTCGGAAACAAACTTTCTAAAACTCTCCTGGTCGAAGTTATAATTTCATCACTGTCTGTGTTACATCGAAATTACGGGGGTAATTTACCTTCTAGAAGTCAAATTAGATGAACTGCCTTTCGCGATCTGACGGCATACAGTTGATACTGATTGCTAGGTTGTTCAAAAAGATCTGCATACCAGGATTATTGTGAAGTTGATTTCTCCATGATTTTTTTCATCGCAAGTATTGCTGTTCTCCATATGAAGTATAACTGTTACAACTACAACGATTATTTACGATATCATGAATATCGATGGTAATGTGTTCTTCCTCTCGCTTCATAGTTTTCTTCTTGACAGGAGCCACAAAATTTCGATACAATTGTGAATATAGACATCTAATCGTTAAATATTCGTACGAATCTTGATATTTTGAAGAAGCTTTGTGTGAAGAAAACTTCAAATCAATTTGATAGTTGTGACAGTGACAGTCAAGGTGAACTTGTTTTCCACCTTTTTTTGCCTACAATTCTGCAATAATTTCCAGATTCTGAAGTGATGGAGTTAATGAATCATGATGAGAATAATGATGTGAGGAGTTATCGAATTGATATTGAACAAAAGTTTGCAATCTACTGCTACTAAAATATTATTGTGCAGCTCGAATTGGATGTACTTGAATATTCATTGAATCGTGAAAATTTGAAGTTTTCATCACATGAAATAACTGAGATATTCCATTAGATCAGGTGTACTGGTACACCTGGTATAGGCCCATCTAGACATAGCAGGTCAGAAGCGGAATAAGATAATCAACGGCGGTTTTCAAGACTGATAAGCGGGTTATTCTGACTTGATTTGAGGTCGACAAAGGAGAATCCGAGCATCTCCCTTGCTGCTGTTGCTGCAGAACAAACAATTATCAATTATTCTCTATGGTCAGCGGGAGTCCGAGTGAATTATATGGCGCATCCTAGGTCGTCCCTCAAAGTAAACGTTGTGCTAAATTACGATTGCTTTCGCACAATGGGCGGACTAATTGATTTTTTGCTCACGGAACACACGGATATGGACGGACATTCGATTCTCTTCCATCTCGGGGTACTTTGTAATTTGCGAGAACGCTGAACGTGTTTGCTTTCCGAAATTAATATTATGCTCCGATAGATTTTCCCAACGGATGGAATATAAAAGTGAGTTGGATTGTATTCTTGTTATGATTGGAAGCATCAAATAGGAAGTCTAATTCAACATGTGGTAAGAATTGAAAAGGAACCTGAATTTCCTCAGTGTTGGAGATATTTATAGAGAATCATACATGAAATGAGCTTCTCTTCATTTTCACGAAAAAGTTGATACTGTCATTTGAAAACTTGCTAAACGATGGTTATGGTGAGTTAGATCAGTACAGCATGAGGAAATGGAAGTCGAAAAAAGTTATATGATATTTCATTGTAATTATCCAGACCAGTTTCAGGCGGTATGCTAATAGTTCATACTTTCCACAATGATATCCTTTATTAGAAAAAAAAATATGAAAGGAAATATAGATATAGTGGAACCCAGTTGTATGGATACGTCTACTATTTACATAATTAGCATCAATATTCCATTGAAATTATTGGAATCGATGATATGGATTATCAATTGATAATGATTGACTGATTCATTGATTGGTTGTTATTGATTATTATTGGTTAATATTAACATAAGGTTCGTGTGTGCATGAGAAAAAAAAATCAGTATTTCATTAAAATTCATTTTGATGATGAAATTCAGGTGACCACTGCGATTTTATCCTAATTATATCGTTCACAAACCATGTATCAGATTCATGACACTAGGCGAAGCAAGGTCGGTATTATCATAAATTAGCTGGAGGTGATACGCCGATCTACTCAAGATAAACCAATTCTGAACCAGAATGTGGAATATCCAATGAACGATTTTTATGACCACATATTATAATTGTGCTTGCTAGGCACTTATTCAATCCATTTGAGAGGAAAATCTAATCGTACACCTAATTCTATTTCGTGAAAGTCGATTGGTCGGCAGCATTCATTTATTTCGTTCGTTCGTGAATAGAATGAAATAGAAGTATACCGGGTTTAGGGAGACCGGGGACAGAAGTAACATTTTGTTTTCGGACCCTTGTAGTGATTACGGGTTTCTATCTTTTGTTGGCTTCAAATTTTCCAACATTGGAAGTATGTTTATTTCAATCATTCAATTTGTTCACGGTCGTGAACTGTTACAACTGTCCTGGACCCGGGTTCAATGTTAATTTCAAATCCATGAAATTTGTGAGAGAATCTTCAAATGAATCCATTTTTATATCATTCGTTATTTTTATGTTTAATAACAACAGATATCTCAAGATTCTCAAATCCAAGGCAAACCGTGATACTAAAAAGAAAATAGGTTCTGCATATGGAACTATAGTAGCAACACATGATAATCGAAATTGAATCAATATATAGCAATTTCTCTCTTTTATTCCTCCAGCTTGTTCTAACGAATTGATTGATTCCTTTGAATTAACCTCGGACTCCAAATAACCCCATAGAAAATAGTCCAGTGAGGTTGGTTCGGGGGATCGAGCAGTCCATTCAATCGTACCTCTCCTTCTAATCCAGCTATTATGAAATTTCCTGTTTGCAGCCTCGATCCAAGCGATCTCGAAAAATGCGTTTTTTTTCGAATATCTCTGTTGTTATTCACCTGCAAGTTCTATGAGAAATATAGAAGGTGTGTCATATAAAATAATAAAGTTGACAAGAATTTCGGAAAACCTTCAAACGTGCCAATATTGGCGATGATATTTTCGAATCCGCAATACTTTGAAATCATCGTGCAAAAAAATGCAGAAAAATCCAACGGACGGTTACCAAGATATTCACTTGGTTCCACACTTTTGCCCATCAGTCTATACTAACACAACAGTCATTAATTTTTCTAGATTTTTGGGATCTTCTCGTTTCTGGAAGATGAAAATAGAAATGATAATAATCATGTCAATATATTCGTGACGAGGACAAATTCATGACCTGCCCCAAAATGTCACCGCGCTTTGATCATACTCAAAATTAAGGGTAAAATATAATTATTGGTGAAGATCAGGAATGGAGGTGATATTCTTCGAAATATTGTCTTATGAGTTGAATTGTATTGTATACGTCGTGATATACTTACAAAATCGAAAGTTGAATGTGATAGATATATCACAATATATATTTTGCTGGAGGTTTTTTGGGTAGAATCATTCCATATCCATTTTCACCGTCGAAATACTAGTCTCCCGATAACCAACGTGACTTGCATACATCCACATAATTTCTTTCCTAATCGTGATTCTGAAAATGACTGGTTGAAGATGAGGAAGCGGAAAGTGGCTATGAAAAATAAATATAACTCCCCTTTCTCGATTGGATTACGAGCGTGTGTGCTTGCATCTAGAATATCCGAAATCTCGGGAGGATTATAGGCCGGTATATGGCTGGAAAAACGGGCTGATAATGTCGGGAGTATCGATATTGACAATATTTCGCTCGAGCAGATGGAAATGTCATACAACGTAGAGCGAGAAGAGTGTAGTGTTTGTATTCAATTTGCTGGTTATGAGGATTTCGATCTTGTAATACTGAAGGAAATGTGCCACTTTGAAGTTATGGCTCAGTCCACAATAGAGAAGATGAACTGAGGAGGGTGAGAATCGTTACGAGATATGTTATATAGTGGATGAAATTTTCATGATCACAGTGGCGTATAGAAGAAGGGCTATATTGCATCACATGATGACATTACTTACAATTGTACTGGGTTCTGATGGGGTGTATGTCGAATGATATTCAGAACCACTGAAAGAGAAATTATTCGATTCAATGTAAGTATCGAGTAGATAGATCTATTTTTCCCCACAATCATTTAACACAATCAGAATATTCGTTGAATTTTCTTAAAGAACGTGAAGAAATTGAGTAGTTAATTATAAAAACGCCACTTTATACCCCTATTGATTTCCTGGAAACCTGTGCTGAGGAGTTATGTGAATAACTGACATATTCGATGAATACAACGATGTCAACAAAGAGACTCTCCAGACAAACTGAACAAAATCAGAAGCTACATCAAAAAATGGATACAAAAGTGATAGCAATACCTAGAGGCCCATCGCACTTTCATCGGACTTTCATCGAAGTAAGATATCCGAAAAAAAATATACATAGTCGGCTCATCACATTCAGCGAGTACATATAAGTTACTGAGTGAGACACAAAATGGTTACAGAAATGAATAAAACGATTAATACTAATTCATACTAATTATTAGGCATTATCAGCCCTATGGAGAGCTTTCGACAATGTGGAACAAAAAACTTCAATAACCAAAATCAATATCCTCACAGGTGTACCACATGGCTCAGTGATAGGGCCATTGTTATATATTTTATACGCTAATTATCTGTCAGAAGTAGCAGCACGTATACAGTATGCAGATGACTGTTCACTCATACTGAGTTAGGAGACTTAGCAAATACTACGAGATGATCATATTGATCATTTCCCGACACTGAATATGTTAGAATATTGTTTTACTGACAATATTCACAAGCTGAATAACGATAGAACTTCTTTCCGAAATAATTGTGATATGAAACTCGAAAACACTGATGGTGCATCGCTTACTATAGAAAATGTCTCGAAAATTTCTTTTTCTGTTGTTACACTAGTCCTGGCTGGACTGAAAAAATTAAATTGACAATCTTGCCATGAACATAACATATAGAAATATATTCATAGATTCAGTAATGCTGGCATATAATGGGTACCTACCCTAGATTCGTATAAGGTATGCCAGATATAATATTTTGGGCTATTTTTCATCAGAATAGATGTCTGATGAGCATTTTCAATATTGCTCGAATTGTGAATCAATCTTTATAGAAAGCGAAGGAAATACTTGACATGGGTTTTTATGTACAGAGGTGCAGTGTTCATTCATGAAAATATGCTACTCGTCAATGCGCAAATCATGCATTACAAGGGAGAATACTGATTTGCTGACTATAAAGACTAGCTCCTTATATAAATCAAGGAAAATTATCATCTTCTTGATATAGTTCAGGAACAATTTTGATTCGATTGAATAATATCGATGATCTCAAGTTAACCTCGTAAGTCAGAAATTTTATATTCTTCATCGCTTCTATAAACGTTAGTCATATGAATGAACAAATTAAATTTTTGGAAAGCCACATTCCTAGTAGTTTTCCTGGTGATATATGATACCTGTGTCAATGTTTGATTTTTTGTCTATTAACTATCGTGTAACATCAAAAAATATTGCAAATTTCAATCTTTATTCGACGTAGATATTTTCTTATCATATAGTTATAACAACACATCCGTGTGTTGAGAATTATTTAGTGTGCGTTGTTGTTGAATGGTCCGAACAGGATATCTTATGGATATTCAGAAGGTGTCCAAAAGAACGATGATGAAAACATCATTCAATGTATCATCCCTTCACCAGTAATATACCTCATTACATATGGAATTGAACTTCTATTGTTTCGATTCACATATTTCTCACTTATATAAATTTTGGATATCCCACGGATATCTAAGAGTAGTCGAACGATATTACGACATGAATTGGACATGATTTGGATGTCCATAGGTTTTATGGGCAATTTCAATTTTCACAGAAAAAAACGAAAAATATCTGTGTCAATCATCACACAGCATTAGGTCCCCGAAAAAACGTTGAATTTATGCCGATGACAAGGGACGCATCTCGTAGAATTATTTTATTTCCATCAGGTAAGCTAATTTCTTGGTCAAGTTCATTATCAAGTGAATTATTTACAAATTCTATTATACAGGGTGTCCTTAAAAGGTCTTTACAAAAAGCTACCACATATTCTTCAGACCAAAACAATTCGATACAAGCAAACTTACCTCAGTAAAAAGTTGCTTAGTTTGGGCGCTAGACGGCTCTGAAGTTGAAATTTTCAAATCGATTTTGCTTCATAACTTTTGAACGGCTCATGAGATTTTTTTCAAATTTGGTACGTTGGCATAGACTCATCGGGCAATGAAACTCATATCATAATCATAATGAATATCATTCCATGGGCGTAGAACTTGATTTTTTCAGTGAATAAACATCTAAAACTCCTACGCCAATGGAAATAAATTAGTTTCAATATGAAATCTAAATTATTCAACTCATTCACTACAAAAAAGGTACTCTTGACAAAAGTCGATTCCTCTCATGGTTTCGACAAAATTTTAATTTTAGTGATTTAGAGCATAATTAATAATAAAACGATTAACAGATATTTCATAAAAATTGTTCAAAATGTTCACCATTTTCACGTATACAAAGATTTATACGACGCAAAAAGTTGAGATGTACTTTTTGCATAGGTTATTTCTATTGAAAATAAGTAGCACTGGTTTTTTTTTCTGAAGACTATTATTATCTGCTCGAAAACAGTGATATTCACATTCTTGGTTTCCATAGTTCCATCTGTGTTGATTCGTCGAGTTTTATTGACGTTGATTGTTGATATCGGACTTTTCTGATTTATCATGGCCGTACAATACACCAATGAAGAATACACCGATGTGTTATTGGTATTCGGATATTGTCAATGAAATGGTCGAGAGAGTGTGAGGGTGTATTCGGCAAGGTTTCCAAATCGTCGCGTACCAAGCCACCCAACCTTTGCTGCAGTTGAGAGACGTCTTCGGGAGACCGGTCATTTTGCTCCTAGAACTGGTGATTATGGAAGACACCGTTATGTAAGGATTCCCGAAGTCGAAGTAGAAATTTTAGACCGTATTGAAGAAAATCCAGAATTGAGTACTAGACGGATAAGTAATGAACTAGAAGTTTCTAGGAATGCCGTTCATGAAGTACTAAGAGAACAATTATTATACCCATACCACAAGACGCCAGTTCAAGATTTATTAATCCATGATTCACAAAGTCGTCTGATGTTTTGTAGGTTCATTAATTTGCAAAGAGAAATGAATCTGAACTTTGGAAAGAATATTTTGTTCACTGATGAAGCCTGTTTCACGAGAAGAGGAATAACTAATTTTCATAATGAACACGTTTATGCAATTGAAAATCCTCATTCCATTAAAATAAACCATTTTCAACACGAATTCAAAATCAACGTTTGGGCTGGAATAATAGGAAATTTTATAATTGGTCCTGTCATACTTCCACAAAGATTAACAGGAGACATGTATTTACAACATCTACGAAATACGTTGCCAAATTTGTTGGAAGATTTACCACTCCAACATCGGGTAGATATGTGGTTTATGCACGATGGAGCTCCACCACATTTTTCGGTGGATGTTAGGAATTTTTTAAACCAACAGTACCCAGACAGATGGATAGGTAGAGGTAATGATGCACCCGTGAATTGGCCACCACGTTCTCCAGACTTAACACCGATGGATTATTTTGTATGGGGTTATCTCAAGTCTACGGTTTACAAGACCCCTGTGAATACTGTAGAACAATTATGGCAACGTATCCAACAGGCGACGAATAATCTTACAGGCGATGAAGAAGTTATGCAAAGAGTACATTTCAACTTTTTGCGTCGTATAAATCTTTGTATACGTGAAAATGGTGAACATTTTGAACAATTTTTATGAAATATCTGTTAATCGTTTTATTATTAATTATGCTCTAAATCACTAAAATTAAAATTTTGTCGAAACCATGAGAGGAATCGACTTTTGTCAAGAGTACCTTTTTTGTAGTGAATGAGTTGAATAATTTAGATTTCATATTGAAACTAATTTTTTTCCATTGGCGTAGGAGTTTTAGATGTTTATTTACTGAAAAAATCAAGTTCTACGCCCATGGAATGATATTCATTATGATTATGATATGAGTTTCATTGCCCGATGAGTCTATGCCAACGTACCAAATTTGAAAAAAATCTCATGAGCCGTTCAAAAGTTATGAAGCAAAATCGATTTGAAAATTTCAACTTCAGAGCCGTCTAGCGCCCAAACTAAGCAACTTTTTACTGAGGTAAGTTTGCTTGTATCGAATTGTTTTGGTCTGAAGAATATGTGGTAGCTTTTTGTAAAGACCTTTTAAGGACACCCTGTATAACTCATGATTCTCATGGTCTCTTCTAATTTAGCAATATCATCAAAACAAACCATTTGTTCGCATATTCTTGCCGAATAATACTGTAACCATGGATAATAAAGAAAATATCGGTGGGATTCAAAGGAATCCGCAATGATCTTCATCATCTTGATGTTACTCATTCGAACCGTACCGTACCTACCTATACAGTGTGGAACAACCAAATGGAATACATTCGACAACAAATAAATAAAGGTGTGTATATCTCTGTAATCATTTCCGCTAGACCTCAAGTGTGGTGTATGGATGGAATCAGCTCTTCAGTGAGAATTTAAAGATGTAATGAAGTACAGGGTGTTCCATTCGAAATAGAAAGTTGGTATTGGCCACTGTCACATGACACACTCTTTATAATTTGAAATTTTTGAAAAAACTCCTATTCAAAAATACAAATCGACGTGTCCAAGCGTTTCTCCCAACACACCCTCATTTATTTGTTGTCGAATTTATTCCATTTGGCTGTTCCACGTGTATAGATAACACGTCCTTAGTTCATACGTTCATAGTTTGATTCCTTCCAAAAGTTATTGTACGTTTCACTTCTCCAAAAGTGTAGTAGGTACTTGAAGGTGAACTGTTCAGGTCTGTTTCATCATTTATCTTCATGATATACAGGGTTGGGATAAAGTATGGAACCAAGTAAATATATTTCAAACAATAAGAACGATATTCATAAAAATTTGCAGGTAAGTGCAATGGAACGAAATGCATCCGATTCACATGTTTCCGTTAATAATATACTTCCGGTTGACCGGAAATGCCATCAACTTCTTCAAACACCCTATATATTTTTACAGATTCAGAAGGAGCTTGTTATTTCGAATTCATACATACTAAGTTCAGTGTAGAAAATTTTGTATAAATGAGGAATATAGCACTTTTATCAACCTCCTTCGAGATTTTTGCATTGGAGCAAAAAACTATTCATATAAACCTATTGATGTTGTTTGTATGCATAGTGATAAATACACGAACAATTTACGAATTGTACAATTGAGAATGGTTCAATTAAGTGAAAATGAGTGTATTGAAATTCCAATGATGATCGGTAATGGTGATTGTGAAATTTATTTCCGTCAATTAGAATTTGACACTTGGAGAACAAAAGGGTACTTGTTAATTCATTACTATGCATACAAACGAAATCAATCAGTTGATCTAGATAATTTTCTGCTCTGATGCAAAAAACTCGAAGGAGGTTGATTAAAGTGACATCTTCCGGGATGATTTAAAAATATAAATATGATAGAGGATATTCATATAAAAATTAAAATAGAAGTTTTAACGATTTTTTCTACACTAAACTCAGTATGTATGAATTCAAAATAACAAGCTGTTTCAGAATCTGTAAAACTATATGATGGCATTTCTGGTTAAACCAGAAGTATATTATTACCAAAAAAATGTACATCAGATGCATTTTGTTACATTGCACTAACCTGCAAATTTTCATAAATATCGTTTTCATCAACCCTGTATATTGATACATAATCTCTTGTTTATGAGTGCAAACTACTAATTTGTCATGAAGACATGCGGAAGAGATATATGGAAACTTCCAGATATATCTTCCCCCAATAGAACGCGGTGCATCTATCCAGGTCAAACAGGGGTTGCAAGCACTATCCGGGGGAGCGCCCATATATATATTTAGGGGAGAGATTGGTCAAGGACGTGTGTAACTGCGTATTCGAAAGATGCGTCCTGATCTAATCTGAGAAATATACTTTGTAATCCTCTCGAGACTTTCAAAGTGTACGTTCGCCGATATATGATCAAAAGATTTCAATGTTTGCCGAAATAAATCAAACAAAACCATCAGAAAGTCCTTTAGTCGCGAGGATGTTCGAGAGATATTTTCATGTGGCCGAAAATATTATATAGATTGGGAGGAAACGGATGACTCTTCAGAGAGTTTACTTTTTTGGTCTTTCATGATATTCGTTTCTTGCTTCTTGAGGATATTGGAAGCAATCCTCATATGAATTAGCTGAAAATTCATAAGGTTATGACGAACTACACAGTATATATTCTGATGATATACCTACAGGGTGTAACTTGAATGATGTCATTGATTCAGGGGGCTGATTCCATGTCATATTTCGCCTCTACCAAGTAACGAGGTTCCGAAGTGTCACTATGAAATAGTTTTTTTCATCAATGACTCAAAAGTTTTGAGGCCGATTTTGTTGACACTACGTGTGTTTGTTATCAATAACAAGAGGCTCCTTTCCGTGGAATTAGTTTACGGATTGAAATTCCAGTGTCTTCACAAAGGGTTACCGCAATGAATTTATGGTAAAAATCATGTCAGCCCCTACGACACCACTGGAACAAGGGTAAAAATCTCGATTATTAACATCGAGTGAACAATTTCAACATTATCCAGGAAACAAAATTATATTTCAAGGCACCAGCCAAGAGATATAACTCACTGAACGAAATAACATAACTTGAACAGAAATATTGTCACAATCAGACTTTGTGATGTTATTTGATGATATGCTTATTATTACCGATACGTTGCAGCAATAGTCCTTTCTGCCTCTGATAGATATCCCAATGTGATGTTCAATGTTGAAAATGACATGAATGTAACATAAATTATATCATTTTGATGTTACTCCATAACACATTCTCAACATTGCTCGAAAAATGTATCCAATGTTCTAACAACCTCTCTACAAATATGTTATTTTACAAGGAAAATTCAAATTGAGCAGGGTTGTTCATATTGGGGGTATGATATTGCATCAGTCTATATAAGAATGAGAAACAAAAATATCAACAGAAACAAAACATCAAACATGTACTTCTTCTCCTATAGGTAGACTATGTTTTCAAAAAAACTTTTACTTCAAGAAAATTCCACTTATTGCTCTGAGAAGTGTCTTTCTGAAAGGAGTTTCATATCTTGACACCAAGAGAACGCCTTTGGAACCTCTGTAGTGAATTGAATAGTAATCCTTCTTCTTCAACTTCTGCCTGATGGCAAATCGTATTCACTTCAAGACAGTAGCTCTAAGTTTTCATCAGTGGTTGATGGATAGTTTTCTCAGAACCTAGAAATATAGTCTTTGGAGAGTGAAATCCGTGATACCCTCCATGTTATAGCATGAAAATGATTGAATGAAAAACAAATCACTGGATGATCCAATATTAAATGTTACCAAAAAATAAGAACATATTCAGAATCAGGTATCATATAGAAACTTATTGTAATCTTGTTACTTCTGAAATATTAGAAATATGATATCATCCGTAAATATAATTCATATCAATTATATTTTTGTGTGTTAGTAGTCAAGTCATAATTCGAAGAGCATGCTCATTATTATCAACCTCTCAGAATCTCAACATTCTCAACATCTCACCCTTCGTCGCGCCTTTTCCTCATTTTCCACTATTACCTTCCTATTTCAATATTTGTCCATTGTGTGATAGAAAACTACATCACGATAAACTAAAACCAGACTTTTTCTATATACCTCTCCAATCAAATCGACATCAGAAATACCACAAATAAAACAATAACACTATGGTGACCGTTTCCCAGTCCCCCGAATTTGTATTTAATGTTTTCCACTACAATATATTTCAATCATCCTCATACAAGATGAATATTTACTTAAAAAATCACATAAAAAAAAGTCTAAATACGTATTAGATAATTTGAAACTTCTCAAACATGTAACGAACGATCGAGAACTGAATAGTTTGAAAAGTATTTTCATTCATCTTAGTTCACAACTAACTACTGAACCAAGAGCCAGGTCCTATTCCATACACTAGATTTTCCGACTTGACTATCATCCGATTGTTATGGTTCAATGGACCATGATAAGATTCCAAATAGGCGGACATGAATACGGACAATCACCCTTGATAATAAGTAATTTCTGGAGAATATCGCTAATCATTTCCACTTTTCAGGTCAACTGGGAATGGAAACTCAGTCGAAATACGTATTCAGACTTTTCTAAATATTGTTGAAGATTTTTGGGTACATATTTATTCTATATTCGAGTATTTAACCACAGTCTCCGAATTGTAACTTCATCAATTATCCTAATTCTATGAGACTGAAACATGAACCACCTGTCACTACCATGCAAGACTTTTCTTGGATTCTGATGAGAATTGAGTAGTAGTAGCAGCAGCATATGTGATATATCATTGGAAACCAGTCAATACAATGAACATGGATTGAATAGATAGATATTAAACTACCTTTTGGGCTCGCTCATATTCTTCTGTTCATTATCAGAGGTTGATCGGATGGAAACGGGAAGCAGTTTGATAGTGTGCACGAATCAAATCTGAAGCAAATCTGATCATCTGGAGAATATAGGTTCATGAGCCCTATATATTGATAAGCTGTATATTCAAGAGATTTGATTTGATTTCGATGCTTCTTGATTCAGAAATATCCAAGAATATCTCTGGAGAAATTATTTCCTGTTCAGCCCAGTGATGCCCATCCCGTATATTATCTTCCCTACCTCCAATTACAGACTTTTCCTCTTCCTCATATATACCAGATCAACTTCAGTCACGCGGAATTTCCGGAATTTTCTTTATATCCCGCCAGCTTTCCGAGTGATTTCACGCGGCGCGAGGCCGCCTTATTAATTTCCTCCGAAATCCCCGTTTCCCATTTTCTTATTTACAAATAATTAGAGAGGTCGTAAATAATATTCATCCACCGCCCATAATATCAGAAGCGACCGCAATGAACATCAAACGGACGAGAAACATATATAAAGGAAATCCACTCTTCTCACAAGAACAAAGCACAAGAAGCGTTTTTGATTACATTTTCGCACGATGAGGCGATTTGACATGTTCCTGCGTTCCTAGCATGTTTTCAAAATATGTATGAAATAGTTCTTATCTTATTATTGAAAATATCACCGATTCGTAAATATTACGCAAATTCATACGATTCATACTATATCATTCACACAGGTGAGCATTTTTCAAAATCTAGTATGTACACGAAGGTCCAAGGACCAGGACCTATGATCTTTATATTACTGCAATCGGCCTTATGTTGTCCATCTCCAGTAAGGATATGTTCAGCTAATTCTGATTTGTCTGTATCATTTCTTTATATTGTTCTATATATTGTTTATGTATATTATGTTCTGCTATCCACTGAGGAAGAGTCAACTTCGATAGTTCTTTCTAGATGTTTCAACTTCTCCTGTAGTACTTGAACTGTTTTGGATTTGTTTTAGTCATATTCTGGTCGTATATTTTTTCTTGATCATCAATTTTTTTTTCTCAGCATTCATGTCAGTTCTTTGTGATCTCGTAGTAGTTGTACACAAAAATATATAAATTCAACAGTACGATATCAAAAGAACTTGCAGTGGCTCAATCTTGATGAATCCTAACATTATTGGCATAGTGAATTTTTCCAATCTATCTTTGTCCTTAGTACATTTTTTCATCAGCCGATCGACCATTTGGATTCCAATTCCAAAATCCCTTCCTCAATCCACTCACAACAGTAATATATAGATGTCAGTTACAAGAGGTGCACACAAAGAGCCAGTATCAAAAGAAATCAATCTTTCTCCTCCGTATGCTTCCACAACTCCCAGAACTCCAAATGGAGTTACGTATTCAAATTAGCAGAGTCGTATAAGAAATACCCAACCAGTGGCATAGCAAATCACTAATCCCAAGTCGATACGGACCCAGATGAGTGAGATATTTCTCAAGCTTTGGTTCACTATTGAGATGAAGATGAAGCAATGACGATTAACATCATATCATTCGAATTACTACTACGAACTTGACGAAACTAGAAAATTGTCGACAACTGAAAGAACATGTCAACAACAGATCTAGAGGCAGTGCTTAGTCTATTGATTGCGAATCGAACAATCCACTCAAGTTGAACAGTGCATTCATCGTCTGATCATTCTCCAGTCGATGGAGAAGACTCGACAACTCAATCTAAATTGATTCCATTCAATCAGAGGAACTCACATTCGTTAACAATTTTTTTCTGATCGAGTGCATCCAGTAGTATTCTGGTTTGTCCGTTATTGTCGCTGGACAATTCCAGTTGATAAATGAGTTTGTGAAAATTTGGAGTCATATCCTTTTCTGATGTGCTCTGAGACATCCGAACCATGAAAGACTCTTTTGTTGTAGAGTTCACTCATCAGTGATTTGTTCGAATGAAATATTTGATATCGACCCCGATGTCAGATAACAAAAAAGTTGTAGTTATTTCCTGTGTCTTTGTCGAATTCAATCTGTGATATAAGAATGATCCTTCTACTTTCCTCACATTTACATTAGAACGATTATACGTACAATGTTTTTTTCTTTCTTCATGGAACTATTTTATATTCCATCGTTAATTCTCCAATTTCAAGGTTTTTGAAGGTGGTAAGTTTTTTTCTGTTGAATAAGTTCATGTCAGATTATTTCATGGATAATTCAGTAATATGCCATGTATTATGATTCTTGAAGAAGGAATATACAGAATTCGGTCGAGTATGTACCGAATAGAATATGGTATCAAATTCAGAGTGACGATTTTTCTCATACTCTAGCCAGTTGTCACTGAGGAATACTTCGTTCGCGTATGCGCTATAAAAGGTAACTGATATTCATTGCTCCAAATTGATGACAATGGAATATGGAAAATGGTTATCGAGATATCATCGAAAACTACAAACAATTGAAATCAAACTATTTCTACTGATGTATATAACATAACACATTCGAAAATACTCGATTCAATAATTTTAGTAATGTACTATGAAGGTAACTACAGGATGTTGTTGAAATCTTCGAATAATATCTATTATACATACTGTTAGTTGTATGATAGAGGATTGATTCCTACAACCCTAACGGTACGACACTGCACCATCTATATGAATGGGAAGGTAGTTTTTTTTTCAGAAACATGAGGAATGTTTGTGATCGATATCAGCATATTGATAAATGATAAGTTCAGCTGGAAACTCGTTGTAGCTTCACAAAGGATCACTTAAAGATATACATCAATGACAGTGTAGCAGAGAAGTCGGGTGATTTATTTTGTTCGGAAGTTTATGGATATAGATGTTGAGTTTTTGAATTTCCTCGCGAAGGTGCCTAATGGATTTGTATGAAAGAAAGATGTAGAAATATATGGCATATTCCCAATGATTCCGACTGAAGTCTATTGGCCTCAAAAACATTACATAACTAGTGTGGAATGTGAGATATTTCGCACGAGTAGATATTCAGCACGAGTGCATGGAATTCAATCAGTGATCATGACTTTCTTCAGATCATTTGGTGTCATCATTTAAAATTGGTTATGAATGGCATGTATGAATAGTATACAGTAATGGGCTTGAAACTGATCCTTTCGGACCACGTCTCGATGAAGTGCCTACACTCGATGTTTTCTGTTTTCTCCTGATATATCATTCTTTATGACCTTCCTTCGAAATAATTCCAAAATGAAGTTATTGTCAAGCTACCTAGTTCCGAAAAAATGTGGATAGCGAAAAAATCCAATGATTAATCCTATCGGAAGCTTCACTGGAATCCAGCAGAAATTGGATCGAGGGAAGTTGTTAGAAAATTGAAGGAGATTCCAAAAATGATGGATACATAGTGTTCTATTTGAAATATCGAAGTTGAATATCAAAATACTCTAGTCAGGCAGGGAATTTCCGTTGTCTGGTCAACTAGAACTCATCCACCGTGAAGCAACCCGTATATAGATCTCGTTCATCAAAGAAAATATACCTTGTGTACTCATATTGAGGCGATCCCAATATCCAGTACTCAATGAGATTACACATCAGGTATACATTCGTAGCACGACAACAGTAATGCTTATAGAATTCCGCTTAATCGAATGATTTCTAGTTGGGAATCATGGAGCAGAAAGAAGCGAAGATACGGGCACAGACAGGACATAATAATTCTCCTGTCGAAAATTAATATCGCATCGGTGACAAATCCTGGAGCACGATAAAACCGACGATGCGGAGCTAACTATTGTACGAGGACTATACAAGGACCTTTCCTGCAATCAGGACCGTACTAGATAGGAATCTGCCGCACACTCTGCAATCCCTATATATCTAAACAGCGACTATTTTCATTGATCATTATTATCAGAAGATAATTTTCCAAAAAATTTCATTCTCAGGGTTGTTTGAATTTGAATTTTGATTACAATCATGGTTTTTGCAAGTGTGACCATTCTCTAATCATTTTCACTCACTCCTCATTCTATTCGCTTTCATACATATGATTGTGTGTACGAGGGTCCGAATCAATCCTTGACACGGTCCCTCTGACATCTCTTCACCATTTTTGGTCCCCCGGATGATCCCCTTAAAGTTGTTCTGGCTCAGCAGCCCAAACGGCTCAATTGCGAAATATGTTTGAGAGAAAAAAAATGTTTATTTTGATGTGCCCTACCACTCCTTGAAGTTTATCAGTATCTTTTCGGGACACACTGTATACCTGGACTTGGCCGAGGTTATGGTAGGTCTCTTGACCCAATAGAGTGACTCACTGACGAAGGACTAATAAAGAAGAACAAATCAGAAGAAAATCATTTTTTGAACTGTGTTGAAAAAGGGAGCAGATTCTTTCCCGAAACGTCCACAATTGAGATAAGGAGAAATATCGATAAGTATTCGTTGAATATAATATTTCCTCCGAAATTGTTCGAAAAACAAGGTGTCACTGATGAACAGAAAATTTCAAGCGCAGTGAAATATTGGGGCAAATTATGAATCTGTCCTAACCACAAAAATATTGAAATAATCATTTTATTTTCTATTTTAATTTTTTGCAATGAGGAGTGAAAATGAATATACCACCTCCCCGATCAACTGATAGACAGGTAATAAACATATCTTTGAATATCTTGTCTTCATGTATGGGTGAACCTACTGTACTTTTCGCGATTGTTATTTATAGGTAATCAATAACTTTCATTCCTCAACTTCATGGTTCTAACGTATAGCTAACCTATTCATTAACAAAATGTCAAAAACTGGTGACTGATACTAGACTGAATAGAAACTAAATTACGATTTATTTGAAATCTTTTCAGGTTGACCTGACTCCGGACCTGGCACTTGCTCCTTCGAACTCCTTGTATCTTCCATATCTCAAATGATTGGCTAATTAATTTTCCCAAATTAACCACTGTGACCGCCACAAAGTCTCCGGGATCAGATAAACGACTGCACAGCATCATGCCATCAATTTTTTTTTCTTCCACTCGGATCCACTCTCGACCGCACCTACTAACCGTAAATCGACTCGCTCTGATGTCAAACTAGGCGGGAATTTTGATTCGGAAAGAAAAATATTCGCCATCGACGAAGTTTATCGGTCGTGGAACGTAAAATAGTCGAAATGATCGTAAAAATTGTAATTTTATTGCTATCCGAATGGGTCGAGCGCAAGACGAATGGCGATTTGAACGCCATCATAAGGATCTCATCCCATAGTCAAACCAAACTAACAATGCCATGAACGCAATGAACCTATGAACGCAAGAATCTTCTGAGGTACCTTTACCTCAGTTGAAAATTATGTTGGAAATATGTACAGACTAGTAGAGAGTCTGAGACTAGAGGAATACAGATTACAGTGTAGAGTATCATAAAGACTACAAGGATGCTTTTATTTCCATTTCTCTGGATCATAAGCTATTGTCTGCCTTATTAGATGACTTATCAACGAAAAATTTGAAACGACCGTCAGTTCAGAAGACATGTTTTATCCTCGCATTGTAATGAGTTATATAATTTGTATTGACTTGTATAATTGGGTTCAAAGTTTGCATATGACTTGAGAGAAACTTATCCCCCGGTATATCAACTCGACCAATTCGATCAATTCAAAAATGCAACGACGGGTTTCTGCGCACCTAGTTCTGACACAAAATAGTCATTCTCTTGACTACGACACGGTAGAATATTTATTTTTCACTTGTCCATCACTGCTCCATAACACCTTGGCAACGGTTGCTATTAACAGACCCATAACGCCCTATAGGGCCCTATAGGGCGTTATGGAGGGCATTATGAATCTTAGCGCCTGTAGTTCAATAAATTAATCAAAAAAAGTGCTATTCATTACTGTACATGAGAGAAAAGACTAATCATTTTCTCTCACATAGAAATTACAATTTCGAAATGTTCCTGAAAAATTAGTACCAAGTTTGAAGTTCTGTTAGTTGACCGATGATGAACACCTCAATGTGCATCCGGTTTCGTTCTGAACGATAACATTTCCTTTTTCGGAAACGGAATTGTAGCAATTTTGTTCTTCGAGATACTTTCTCCAATATAGCTCTCTGTTATCGTACTACTCTTCCATTTTCCATGTAATTCTAGTGTTTCAAAGGAAGTACCACCTTGAACAAGAAGCGTTGACGACGTTCGGCGTAGACAATGTCTGGTGTAACCTTTCGAGTTTTCCAAATCAAGATATCTCGCCATGATAGAAGTATGGGATTTTCACAATCAGTTAACCCAATGCATTTCTTATTTCTGTTGAAGTTAAGTTAAAAAAAAAACCTACGTTGTTGACATCCTTCCGGACGTAGTGCAATGTACTTTTCAACTAAGTTCAAGGCTCCTATTTCGCTTTCTTCAACAATGGTGAAACTGTGAGGTGCAGGTCTTATTTTCTGGTACCTTGATCATTAAAACGGCTCCTCTGTCTTCAATGTCAAGGATTGTCATCGTGGCCATTTCATCACTTCCTAAGCCTCCGAATACCTGTCCAGAAAAGTATCATCTGGAGCTTTTCTTATCAAAAGTAATACTTGTCCACCTTCCAAAACTTTCGATTTTTTAGGAATATCGTTCTGATTCAACTTTCAGAAAGGCCAGCTGTTGACTGAATGCTGATATATTGATGTTTTCTCCAACAATCAAAATGTTGATTTCAACTGTGAGTATTTGGTCCATAGACTTTTTGCACTATATTTCTCGGACTGAAATAATGTGAAATGAATGAAAGAAATATTAATATCTTTCATGAGAAAAACTGACCAGTTCCTGTACGCACCACGAGCGTTACTAGATCCTAAAGCCCATCGGGCAGCATTCCTCCCTCGGGCGAAGGCCCTCGGGTGAATATTACCCTACGAGCCTTAGGATGTATACAGCGTGGACCAGCCAAATGGAATGAATTCGACAACAAATAAATGAGGGTGTGTTGGGAAAAACACTTGGACACGTCGATTCGTATTTCTGAATACGCATTTTTTAGAGAATTAAATCATATAGAGTGTGTCATGTGACAGTGGCCAATACCAACTTTCTTATTTCAAATGTAACACCCTGTATTTCATTCCATCTTTAAATTTTCACTGAAGAGCTGATTTCATCGATACACGAAACTCGGGGTCTAGCGGAAATGATTACAGAGATATAGGGTTAGAAAAATCGAAATTTTTCAACTTTTTTTCGTGTCGGAACCGTTCATTGGTCAAAACGGCTCACATGTCCCTGTCTCAACTTTTGATTCACTACCTACTGTCATTTGATTGAAACAAATATAAGTTGGTGCAGAATTCAGAAAATTGATCATTCTGTATCTGTCCCAAAGAAATGTCAGTAGATAGTATATTAAAAATTGAGATAGAGACATGTAAGTCGTTTCGACCGATGATGCATAGTTTCGACACAAAAAAATCATTACGTTTGTGTTAAGACTTTATGATCCTGTATAGCGATCATTGAAGTGTGATTTTGAAATATGATGTTACCATATGAACGTTTTGTTTTGAAATCACACTTCAATGATCGCTATACAGGATCATAAAGTCTTAACATTTGATTGGTATTTGAGTTGAGTTCCAAGCTCTCAAGCTGTTTTTGAGAAAAAGTTCAAATTCTTCTAGAGTTGGAAGTTCGTCTTTGTATTTGAATATTTCCCATCCTCTTAAAGTTGTAGAATCTAATTTGCTTGAAAGTATATGAATCAATAATGTATCCCAATGTGCAGTAGGTTGACCCAAAGAATCGAGAGCGCTTAGATTTTTGTCAAAGTATTAATCAACTTACGAATTTTCGAAGATGATTCTGAATGTATGCACTCGATATCGAATAATGCAGTGATATGATTATGTATGAGTAATATCTTGTTTGCATATCTTCCTTGCAATAATTTCCATGCTATTGAATAATTTAATGAAGTAGTTTCTGATGAGCTTATCACACCATAGGGCTCACCTTTCAATGACGACTTCAAATAATGGAACTTTTGAATGTTATCCAGATTTATATTTGAATGTATAAGAGATTCAAACATATCGAAAAATTCTAACCATGTTTCATAATTACCATCGAACGTGGGCAAATTGATGATAGGCAATTTGATACCAATCGAATTTGAGCTGACATCAGGATTGTCTGAACTGACTACTGTTGATGTATTGACTGTCGATGGCGATTGAGAAATTAAATGCTTTGCAACTGAAACTACCTTGAAATAATCATTTTCTGAATTGATTCGCATATTTGGATCATCAGAATCTCTTTGAGCTGCATTTTCTATATTGAATTCTACTTCATCAAAATTAGGATAGATTGCATCTTGAATAAAAGCTGAACCTTCTTGCATTTCCTGCGCTGAATGTGTATTTATATCGAATGCGTCAACGTAACTAATGAATCTTTGCAGTTGCCCAATAAGCTTATCCTTCTTTGCATATAGAGTTTTTTGATTAGGAGACATATTATAAAAATTACCTACTGCTATTCTGCTTTTGAAACGTGCAATGGGTTATGTAATGAAAATAAATGAATGACTGGAAATAACTATCGCGGCTCACTTTTTGATACCTGAACACCAATTTCCTGCTCGGATTGCCTAATAACGTTTACATGGATGAATTGTACTTCTGAAGACTTGTAGTTCAACGTAAGAATACTGCGAGGAATCAGGATTCGGGATACTAGCGTTGTGGACCAGAGTTTGACGTTCGAAGGGCTTGCAGGATCAATGCTCCAAGGTACACTGTTTGAAGCGCACGAAGGACCAATGTTTCAATCTGTAGAGGAAGGTATTTCCTTCCCTTCTTGATGAGAAATCGTTGTATCCAAATCTTTTCGAAGTGGAAACATCATAATTCAAAATCACACTTCAATGATCGCTATACAGGATCATAAGGTCTTAACAGTTTGAAACAAGAGAGTTGGAAGTGGCCACTGTCACATGACACACTCTATATAATTGAATTTTTGTGGGAAAAATGCGTATTCAGAAATACAAATCGACGTGTCCAAGCGTTTTTCCCAACACACCCTCATTTATTTGTTGTCGAATTCATTCCATTTGGCTGTTCCACACTGTATATCTTTATCTATGTATAACGCACTTGGTAAATTAATAACTATCGAGAAAGGTTATGAACTGCCTCGTTCTGAAGGTATCAGACTCTTCAGTGTCAATTCCTAATCTCTTTATTGTATTAGTGTATCTAGTGTATACCCAATCACCAAATCAGTAGTCGGATTGGCAGTGATGGTCGTCTCCAAAAAACGAGGCTGCTCGTTAGAAATCGTAAGAAATCGTTCGAAATTTTACACATATTTTGCATTGGCGATTTTGTCATAGCGTTAGTTCTCGAGGTGGAAAGATAAAAACATTTTTCGTTGCGATCATTTTGCCGTGGTATTACAAAGTTGGTTTGTGGAAGCATTTCAGGACAATCGATGAGATTATTGACAAGTTTATACATGAAAAGGCAAGAATAGTAAAGTCTACGATCTTCCAGAGACGAAAAAGCAAATCTAGATTGAAGTATTTCATCATTAGTTCCTTTTATCGGATAAGTCCCATCCAGTCTGACTGCAATGAATACTCGTAGTACAGATTCAAGTTGCTATTATGTGGTGACCATACTAATGACCCATATTCCAGGCTTGATCTAACATACGCAACATATAGAGTTGTATAACATTCTTTTTTCTTGAAATCCTTGCATGTCCTGAGATGAGCACTAGCGTCCTTCTCGCGGAGCAGGTGATTTTATTAATATGCTGTGAGGAACTGAATTTCTGATCGAAAATGATGCCTAAGTCTTCCATTTGTTCTTCTCGTTTCAATACTGTACTGTTAATCGAGTAATTATGATGATTGATGTTTAGTTTTTGAGTGAATATTGAATACTTACATTCCTGAACATTCAAATGCAATCTATTTCTGGAACAGTGAGAATAGAAGAGGTGCCAAGTTGCTACCTTGAGGAGCTCCACTAGTTGCTGCAAATTCAAATGATTCATGGCCTTCATATTCCACGAACAGCTAGCGATGTGATTTGGAAAATGGCAAGAGTTTGTTATCAAATCCGAATTGAATCAATTCGACCAGGAGCACTGTATGGTCAAGGCTTTCGAAACATCTGTATATATATATAAACAATCAAGTTGACGTTGGTTATCCATAGCCTTACTGACAGTTTGTGAAAAACAAATCAAATTTGTGACGGTTGATCGTTTGGTGAAGCAACCATGCTGTACATTGCAAATTGGATTTTTCACTCGAGGGAAAATTCTATTATATTTCTATAGATATTTCGAATGCCTTCGCAAAGTTTGAAAGGAGTGAGATGGGTTCCATAATTTGACCCATTATTTATTGATCCTGTCTCGAGAATAGGGTATATTTTTAATTTTTTCCATGATTCTGAAAAGGTGTCGGATTTCAAAGATGAGTTGAACAAGGTTTGGAGAGGTTTTGTAAAAGCGTGAGCAGTCTTTCAAAAGAAAGCTAGGAATGTTGTCAAAACCGCAAGGTCATTTTGGTATCAACTTCTTGAGTGCTATTAAAATTTCATTTGCCTCTAGGTGATCAATAGATATTTGATTGTTGTTGTTAGAGTTCGTTTCTTTGCTCTAGTAGGTTGTTGCTCTGGTAGGATGTATAAACATCTCGTCAACTGATTGTTCAGTGCAATTGATTTGAGTGAGCTAGGATATAAAAAAAAATAAAAGACATCTCCAGCGCTGCAGCGTTGTCGCTAATTTCTAAAAGTAGCGACAACTTCCGATCCGAGGGTATACACAGAAGAAAAAATTGCTTCTTTCTAATACTTTCCCCCGGTTTTCCGTAAGGAATGTCTCTATCCCAGGGTCGACCGTAAATCACTCTGTATAAGGTTACTGCCAAACTACTGTAGTCTAGAAGATTGTAGATATCATAATCGAGCGGCATTTTGGAAATGCCGGAATTGATATAATCTATAAAGTGTGATTCCACTATACTGGAAGGTTCTTATTTGCCTCTCTCGAAGCTTTCACTTCTTATTAGTGATATTTGAACATCACAGGAAAATAACTATCAAAGTTGTGAATTTCGAGATTTTCTACCATTTAGGTATTTTTTTCTTGTAGTTGCAACGTTTATAGGCTCTGAAAATCGATCTTGGTACAGTTCTGAAATGAAAATAATTTGCATATTGCAAATACCTATATTATTGATATTGCATATACATTCAGGTGAGTACAGTTAATGTTCAAACTACTTCAATTCGAAATACTTTCAGCGAATACAAAATTGACTCCGAGAATGGAAGTTTCATCGAGCGAAACTTCATCTATACCCCGTTAGGTACCTTCCATCCATTCGGTACAGAGATGATCACACATTTGTAGTATTCAGTTCCCAGCATGAAGAGGCAAAGAAATTTTGATTTGATGTCGGGTCCAACCGTCCTAAACACTGAATTTTGTATGAAAATTTGCCGCATTCCGCCTACAAGACCCGTTGTTTATGATGGTCGTGAAAATGGAGACACCGCTTATATTTTCTTCTAACGATCCTATTTGTTCAAAACACCCAACACTCGCAACATTATTGTGGGCTGTTTCGAATGAATAATACACTCAAAGGGTTCTGGTGGAATATCACAGAGTGACTCTTGATACCGATTTATACAGTGAATGAATTACTAGTTTGGAATTATTCATTATTAGGTCCGTTTCATTTCATTCCTAATTTCATATATATCACTGTAGTATTTAGATGCTACCTCTTCAGACTGGAACTGTAGAAAAAATATTTGTCCATAATAAGTTTTATCTCAAGACTATAACTGGATATGCAATTCTTCGTGAATTTATGGAAAAATATGGTTGATAAGCAGATATATCAATCAGTTTCTGCGTATGCTTACTACAAAGGTTAGGTTAGGTCAGTTTGGATTTGTCAGGTTAGCGAAAATATTCCCTGAGTGATATTTTATTGTTTTGAAATAGATAATATAGTGCATTCATGATATCCACAGGGATGGAAATCAGGAAAGGAAAGAGATGATGATATCATAACCTTACCCATCTCGAAGAAGGAAGGAAGGTAGTGTAAGCAATCATTTTCCGAAAGGTTGGGATGCAAATCCAATCTGAACTATATGTACCATATGTGGTGATACCAGCAATGAAATTTCTAGAAAAATTATCATAACTTTCATCGATCACTGCCAGCTTGAGTTTTTCAAATATTTCCATGCTAGTGCATTTCATTTTCGATTTTCCTGTTGCCAGAGTACATTGGAATACTTTTTGAACAACAAAACAATGTTGCGAGCTGAATATAACCATTCAATGGGTGAGTCATTATTTCCAGATCTTATCTCCTTTCATGGAAGATGGCAGTTCATATCGGATTGACATATGCTGGAAATGTTCTCTGAGAGAATATGCTGAACGACAATGGAAGAGTATTCGCCATATTTTGCAGTAAGAAATATAAATCGACCTGGTGAAACCCGTTGCGTCTCTGATACGACTTCAAGAATTTCAAATTATAGTTGTCTATATTGTCACGTTCATACATTATAACGGGTCATAAATTAAATTTCCCATGAAACTATAAGAAGAAGAAGAAAAGAAGAGTCAAATATTCCTGGAATCGACAACCGTACCATGCAAATTATGAATCGCCAGCATCTTGTCCGACTACAGACATACTACTGATGGTTTCTGAACAGCGACTGAATTGATTGATATGCATCACTGTGGAGGATCTGTAGTGGAAAATTGGCAAGTAATTCTGGAAAATCCATCGAAACGGTATTTTGCGAAATAAATCATCCTGAATGTGAATTCTCATCCTACTGAACGGGTTCTCAGTATAAGTTTGAATTCATGAAAAAAATATGCTCATTTCTGACACTCAATTGAAAAGAAACCTGGAAGTTTGTTGATTTCTCACCCTTTTTCTATGACAAGAAAGACTTTTGATGCGAAGAAGGTTGTAGCTGAAGAATCGAAGGAAAATAGTCTCAGGAGTAGTCAAAGTTCTGGTGTGAGAAATTCGAAAATTCAAAACATTTCACCCCAGGTCCTGAGCAATCACTCATGCAAATGCGTGAGTATAATTGCTCATTTCGTTTCAGTCAAGAGGAAAGTATTCATAAATTGAACGTGTCCTCCTGATTAGGATCATGTGAATCCCGATAATGGAATGACCATGAGAAGTCAGAGCATATAGTCTTGGAAGATCCAAGCGAAGGAAAGAAATGATGGAATTCGGAGAGCTACAAGCTGGACAGATCCAGGATGGTCTTGAAATGGCTGAACATAACTGGAATATTACGAGGAAATGAGTCGTTTCAGAATAGAATCCTGCAAATGATGCAGCCAAGTAGATAGAATTCGATTTAATTATGAAAGGAATATTCCCACGAGATCCCTTTCTCCTGAAATAACCAGAAGATCTCTGTAACAGAATGAACTAGCACTCAATTTTCTCTAGAATGGAGAATTCATCTTTTTTCTGTCTGAAGGAGTTCTCACTCATTAACAGATATCTGCATAGAGAAAAATAGGTTTTTCACATTTACCTCTGAAGATCTCTCAGGCGAAAGGGCTTCATGAGGACTTCAGCTGTTTGACTGATAACAATAGAAAAGTCAAACATTCGAATGCTGAATGAAGAACCGAAACAGAGCCAGTATCCATCATGGGTAACTGCGTTAGAGAAACATGATGAACGGAAAGACACATCTTGTCATGATTACAATTGGTGCAATTTTCACTTTCCCAACCCCATACCATGCCTTACGATTTTCATGAGTAGATCATTCAATTCTTCATTCAATTATCGGATAGGGAATATCATGAGTTCAATGATATTGAATGAGATGTTATCGTTTCCGATTCACTACATAATGTTAGTAAACCCCTGATGAGAGCTGCAACTAAGAGATGTTTCGTCAAGGCTTTACATGGCTCGCCCCTAGGCATTTCGAAAATTTGTTGAAAGCAGCTGTACGGATTATGTACGCATTGAACTTTGAAGAACCTTGAATATAGATGGTGCAACAAGAAGATATCATATAATGTTCGAGGAAGATCGTGTTCGAAAGTGGTGGAATTTTCGGAATGTAGGGAGGTATTGGTATTTTTCTTGATAGTTTGTAGGTGGTTAGCCTCTGGAAATACTTCACTGGGAGGAGAATTCCATAACTTCGCCCTTCTAATTGCTGTTCTATGAATGATGCTTGGTGATGAGAAGTTCGGCATGATTCAAACTTGACAATGCATGGAATATCAGCCTGAACTCTACTTCAGTCTAATTTGTCTACCTAGAATCGCACGTGGGAGCATAATAGCCAAGATTTCCGTTGGGCACCCGACCGTAGAAATGTCTATAAAAGAGAGAGATAGACCACCTGCCATATTCTAGAGGGGTCAATGAATTCGTGAGTGATCAACATTTCAATGTCTCAATGATCTTCCAAAAGATGCAATAACCAAGGCATGCCAATTGAATTCATTTCCTCACAATTCGACTCATTGAAATATTCAATTGGAGGAACGTCGATATGATTCGAGATAGTTCACTCATAGTGTTTCAATGCATCGTTCTTCCAATTTCCTCAACGCTATTAACGTTCCTATCGCCATTTCTGATAGTAGTGAAAAAGATATATAGAGTAGTAATATGTAGAGTAGAGGTATATAGAGTAACTGAAGGAGAGCCATTTCATTCAAACTTGATACATACTTATGAGAATGCGATTGGGATATCAACGGAGTGAATGAGAATTTTCAGTCAGATTTTCTGATATTGAACCAGTATTCTTTTCAACCTGATTTTGTTCCGAAACTGAGAGTAGAGGAATGAAAACTCGTATGGGCTATCGAGGGTGTTACGTAGGTAGTAGTGTGAAACCATGCAACTTTAATGGAACCAAACCGATTTCGTATAGCTCGGCTTTTAAAGTGGATTACTATTGATGAGGAATGGGATTATTCTGGAGTTGTTAGCGCTTTTTTCTCCCGTCAACTCCATTAACACTTCCAGTCCTATTCTCTCAATCAATATTTCATCATCACTGGTAATCTTTTCTGTACTGTCATGTAATGAGGATATCGTTCCTTCCTCTTCTATTGCAAGACATAATCAGGGTGGCATGTGCACAATTGTTTTTTCTCAATTTGCAGTTTGCAAGAAATTTCTGGAAAGTTCCACTTCTTCATGAAAAAATGTAGGTTTTTGTAGGTACTTACTTGAGAAACCTCGGCAAGTTTCATTCGAATCACTCATTACTATTGAATTTCATAGTCGCCTGTATTATTAGCAAAGCAACTCTCAGAAGCTGTCGAACAGCTTGTGCGAGATGAGGAGACGAAGGTATACATTATTCTTGTCGAATATTAAAATTATCGATGATTGATTGATGCTCTCTGTATCATACTGAGTCTGGATGATGCTCGACATATTGTCACGAATGTCACTTTCAGATTATTGATAGTTACGATATCTGATGACTCGAACACATTTTGAAGACTAGAGCTGAATATGTTGGAGCTAGGAATATATTCAATCGAACGATGGATGCGTCTGAAGCGAAATAATGATAGTACATTGGATACAACACCATAAACAAACAAAATCAACTCCGTTTATATCCTTCTGACTGTAGATAGAGTCAGGTAGATTCCAAAGGAGGGCAAGAAAACCCGATCGATTGCACTACTATTTGTGATCTATGAAATAATGGAAAAAGCAATCAACTTGGGGCTGATCCGGTATCAAGAGAGCTCAAAAAATCGTGAAACTTTGTCACCAGAGGTCAACAGGAGACCTGTTTATCTATGTTACACATAAGTGACAGGTGACTGTAGCATTAGATATCGCCAAAGCATTGACCGAGTGGCACCGAAGTCTCCTAGTGAAACTTCCAATCCGGTTTGCCGCACCAACTATATCCCATACTCTCGAGTTTCCTAGCAGATACATAACGCTTTGTGGTGGTAGAAGAAGTATCATCTGATAAAACGACTATCAATCGTGTTCCTCAAGGCACTCACTTCGCTTTTTTTGGAGGTAACCCTACCTTGCCTGTATATATCTTTATTAGAGCTAGATATCAAAAAAATATGGAATATTTTACGAAACAATATGATTCATAATTATGATACCCGTCAAAGAAATGATCTTCGTGTGCAATTCTCACGCCTAGGTGTAAAACAGAACTCACATTATCATCAAGCGGCAATCTGTTACAACCCAGTGCTCAGTATTCTTGGAAATATCATCAATTTCAATGAATTCAAAATGTCTAGAGCTCTTTACTCAATTGGAGGATTTTTGGAATGTCAGTGACGTACTAATATTCAAACTGTGAATGAATTCAAACATATATTTCTATTTCAAAATATTTCATTCCCTATAGGACTTTGTGTGAAGTTGGACTGTAATTGATTTGATTTTCCATAATGTTGAACTTTCAGAGTTGTGAATGTATTTTATAATTCGTGGATTTCTTCACCTCACTTCTGAATATTTTATCTTCTGCAGGACTTCTGTTAAAGTCTGATACCCGTTTGACTGGTCTGATGAGTTTTTGTACTACCTCGTGTAAAAACTTCAATGATGAATAAATCATGTATCTATCTATCTAACCTTCAGCCCAGTTCATAGCTCCTCAGATGATATTAAACTTCATTTCGCCTTCTCCTCTGTAGCTCTTAAATCATCCAGTGAGGTCAGATGTGCAGGTGGAGACAGGTGGATGCTTTAAACTTCAAATGATAATCTGGCAAGAATTCTGGAATGGGGATCAGGAGTTCAATACGGGAGCTCAATACAACAAAAACTTAAGTTTGTATATCCACCAGCAGGGAGGCAGATCACACAATGCCCAATTTGATGATGTCGGGTACCACTGTTCCTATAAGGTCGTCAATATCCATGTTGGGTGTCCCACCAACAGTGCTCTCTCCTGGGACGATCATGGGAGGTCCATTGCAAAAACTGCCTCACAAAAACTTGTCTTCCTAATTCATTGCCAGAAGGTATTTCACTTCCCAGTAATTGCAAATCCGTCCTATCCTGGAATATTCTTCACATGTTTGGAGCTTAGATACCACGCTGGAGCTTTTAGAATAGAGTAATTCGCTTAGTAGATGATACAACTCTCATCAAATCATCGACCTGTCCCGAATATCGTAGCAAGGTAGGTGATCTCTCCTTTTTTTCAAAGATATTTCCATGGTCGGTGCTCGACTTGAAGTTCGTCTATAGTGCCACCACGAGCGTAGTTACCACTACAGTGACAGGGTCAAGACCTGGCGATCTTCGCTATACCAAACATCATTCATGAGTAGGACGGCAAAGTTGTGGAATAAAAGAGGATAGTTTGTGGTGAGAATTTGATAAACACACTATAACAAAGAAAATAGATATGATATGTTCAGAATAACGTTAGAGAAATATGCCTCACATAACAATATTTTGAACATTTTACGAAAAATTGAATTCGATTTCTGTTCAATCACGGTGGTGATATTCATCATCAATTATTTCTCGTCGGTACGCAACTGAGTTCCTTGACTGATACTTCTTGTATATATATGGAGCTGGAAGGGAAGTATCGTCAATGTGGTGATTTCCTTCGAGTATCATCATGACATTGATAAATATCAAAATAGTTCCTGTGGTTTACTATGATTCCATCACATGTACTCGAAGAACAATGCCTCTGATTTTTCTTGGCTGGTTTCCATATAATTTGCTCCAAACAAACAACACAATAGATAGTCAATTTGTCTTCTAACAATCAGCTACGCATACAAACACCCACGACACACATGATATAGCGCGCCTGTCCCAAATCGAATTTCTACAAACAAAACAAAGCGCCGTCGTCAGAAGATATGGAATCACAATAGACACTGTGTCTTAATTACAAATGGCGTGTCGTCTCCATTCGCATCCTCAAATTCGTTTACATCTACTCGAATTCTGAGCCGTTGTCGATATTGACGGTTGCCGCTGGTTTATGGATTCATAATGGGACAGGAGCAAACGGGTAGAGGGGGTGCAACAGGCGGTATCACTAAGGGACTGAGCTGTAGCTGTTTTTTTAGGGTCCATGATTATAATCTGCCCTCTGGAACTCTGCACATGTCATCTACAGAACTACAACTTTGAGTTGGAATCAATAATGATTATCCATCTATATAATTTCACAAATGTAGTTCACTTCAAATTAATCATGCCAAAGATCTTTACATGTTAAAATCATCCATCTATAGAGTATAACCAATCTCTTCCGAGATGATGAATATAATAGTGAGGGGCCACGCACTTTCGTTCTCTTCAGTTGATACTCGTTATTTATTATTACCTCCAATGAAATTTCATTGTTTTGAGTTCTTCCTACGGAGCCAAAGTAACTCATTTTATATATTTGAGTCTCTAACCAAGCATAATAATGCATTCGGATGGTAAATATTTGTGCATTTTCCTGCAAAATTTGTATCAGCATGTATATTCTTCACCTAAATGACTACTTTGCTAGTGTTGTCCTAGGCAATACTCTTTTCTGTTACAGTGAAAATTCGATATCACAATGAATATCTCTACTGTTGTAGTTACCTACTTGCGCATAAACCTCTTCCTAAGGAAGATATACTAACTCTCCTACAATGGCCATGTTACTTCGCACGGACTTTGAGTAACATATCTACCAGCAACAAATAAACAGTGACAGTAAAGTGCACCCTTCTGCGGAAGAAAATATTTTGCCTGTCCCCTATGAAGCCAAATCAATTGGCTGTAGCAGATAAAAAAATAGCTATGACGATCAAAAGATTTCCTTAGTGTGGGAATGCTTTACTGTGATCAGTCAATGATAATTTCACGTTGATTTGAGCTTTGACTATTTGGATCATTTGATTTGGAATTCGTTCTCAATTTGGTGCTCCATGTGGACCTATTCAAATGATAGATATAGTATAATTGAGGACTTCACAATGTTGTCTGTTTCATAGACTTGGAATTCTCATACATCCAATGAGGTAGCTGTAACGATTTCAAATGAGTTCTGATATGAAAACATTATGAATCATGATTGAGTTCATCATTCGAATGATTATCACATTGGAATGAAATAAAATGGAGTACTCGAATGTCCGATATTCGTTAAAACTACTTCATCTATCCACTCGCCTAATCTAAGTTGAACGGCAACTGTGATGAATGGTCGTACTATGTATGAATATATGGATATTTTAGCATGCGCCTAAAATCCGATTCGAAATTGATTTACCCAATTCTGTTGGTTTCCAATGAATAGGCCTCGAAACTATCGTGAGATTGTTAGATTAGCTCTTCCCGCTTTCCTCTCAATTCAGCATCCGTGTAACCAGACTGTCACGACCACATCGAAAATACCTCGTTAGGGGGGACCAAAATTGCAATTCTAGTCCTTCTCAAATTTTGCCAACTTCAAAGGGCCGAATGTAAATTTCGATTACGGCCTAATAATGATTTGGCAATTGTTTGCTTGACCGGATACCCAAGAAGGGACAGATGTCGTCCCTTTCTTGACCCTTGCGGTGCGTCTTGAAACTTCAGGACGACATATACATATACTATATACCTAGTATATTTCTGTCGGACAATAGAAAGTGTCTGTTTGGTAATTCACAAAGGATTATGGGAATGCCAAATATTGACGTTCCATCAGTTATTCCTCTAGAAGGGCGATAACGATGAAGGAAAGCATTAACCTTTCCTTCGATTATTAAATATAAATTAGTTGGGTATCGTGAAACTGCAATGACTACAATAGATTGCTCCTCAGGTATATCGTCACCAGTTACCAGTTGAAGAGATCGGAAAAATGAATACCCAATCACGATATATGCCTATTTCAATTGCATTGACAACTATTTGAGAAGAATCGATCATTTATTATTCCGTACGTTTCCATATAGATATGTTCATTATGGTTTGAGGATTTACACATACATGAAACATAACCTAGGTAGTACAAGTGGTTGTTGCATTAAATCAAGAATTTGTTCATCAAGAATACAGAAAAAGAGGGAAAACAGAAGGAGTTCACTTGGCACTTAACATGGACTGTGATCTTGCTTGGCATTTGACATAAGGTATGAAAGTTGGAAAAACATCTAACTATGATGTTACAAACAGAAATGAAATGGAAATCTTCACTATGAAGATTCTGACAGCTTTCGACCTTACTGAAATCGAAGCATAGTGGGTGGAGTTGAACTCCCCCTACTCCCCTGTGGAGTTGGTAACAAGCAAATAAATATAATTTTCGAAGTGATGGAAGAAAGTGTCAAAACACTGATAGGGAAGTAAACTCCCAGTAAAATACTCTGTGTTGTGGTTCTTGTTCCACTAATCCAATCCAAGGTGAATGAAGAGTTGGATGTTTGAAGATCAGAGATGAAGTGGAAGCTGGAGTTTATTCAATGGAAAAACTAGTTGTGGTACAACCAGTGGAAGAGCCAATACCTATAGTGAGTCCCATGGTTTTCGTTAGAGAATATAACGAATAGAATTGGTCTCGAACCAAAAACCTGATCTGACTGAACAGAAGCAAATAACAAGAATCAACTCTCTGATAACTTCTGAAAGAACAACAATAGGAGTGCATGGTTCTGAATTCTTCACACTTTCCTCGATTTCACACATTCAATTCTGCCACACCATGAAAAAGATACTGCTGTACAGTGCATCCTATTTTGTCTGAGACAGCCAGGTTTCTCTGTTGTTACTGAAGATGGAGTCTTGTGGTTTTCACACACAGGTACTACTTTTTTCGAACTCAAGATGATCGTACGGAGTTATAAGGAATCCTGATGAGCTAAGAACTACAATCAATACAGAATTCTACGTAGAATCTAGTGGCGTACTGAAATTTTCATTGCAGGGCATGGCGGTTTTGGATATACGGTATGACCTTATAGTTTCATCAATGAAACACCCTGTATTTCATCACCTCGTTGGATTCGTTATTCTTTTCCTTCCGGAATGATGTATTAAACTTCATAAGAGCTATTGCTATCCCACTGTTCAATGTGATTGTTACTGTGAATAGTGGGTTCTGATTTTTCCAATCTGGATCTGAACTGGATATTTGACTCTGAGAAATGGGAATTCCAAAGCTAATATGGTGTTTTCAACATTCTCAGAAATACGGTTGTCAATTCACGGATGTCCACAAGTGCAGAAGAAGAATAATAGGCCACATCATAGCTCTGATGAATATAAAAATTTCGTACAAAACTGAAATATAAAGAACAGAGCATTGCTTATTAAACCCAGTCGAATGGTCTCTTAGAAGAAGGATTTCAATAGCTGTAACTTCATGAAGAAATCTGATGAGGATAGCAGTGAGGTTTATGCAACTATTTCGAATCGTAGAAATACATCAAAGAATTGGAGAAAATTAAAATCACCTGCACAAAGACTTCGACCAAATCTCAAGAAACGAGTGAGACTTCGCGGAATACACGAGGAATGTATTCTTAAAAAAAACGGAAGTTGTTCTATGGCACATGCCAGATGTCAACATCTACGTCAATTCAGATATATTCGGCGGTAAAACCTGTTGTTATGAATAGATACCATGTCTTGTTTCAAAAAGGTATCTTGATTGAAATAATTGAATAATAAATCGATGCAACATATGCAAATTTTTCACTTTCATCATCCACATTCATGAAAAATCTTGAAGTTGCATACGAAATACTGATAATGAATATCTGTAAGGATCAGAACTGAAGCACTAAAATTCATAGCAGCTAATACATATACATGATCACCTCTAGATCATTGTTCTAAAATTTTTGAGTTCAGGTTGGTATTTATTTATTCTTACCGATGCGATTGATTGATACTTTTTTCGCATGAGTTCGTTCCACATATCATATACGAAGCGACAGAAGAAAAATATTTGAACTTCAATTCATTTTCATCTTCAATCCATATCTTGGACGGAATAACACATTCCACATGCAACTTGAGAACCCATATTTTTCTCGTGATTCATCAATTTAAATTGAAGATGCAAAATCTATCAAGTATATTCCTCTACCCTCAGCTGCCCTCATATTTATATCCATATTTACTCGTCCAGTTGACATTGGACATCAGCGAGATAAATTGCATCCCTAGCATACTCCTTCGCTGGCAACCCTTTCAATATCGTTATTGACCCTCTCTATAATGAAATTATGTAAACATCATGATAGAATAAACATATAACGGCGGATGTTACACGAGCACCCAGATTTTCCGCACCCCAGTGAATCCCACCCTAGTTTGGACTACTCGCTATCTATCCAGCTATGATGTATTATAACATCTTGTGGATCTTAAAACCATCTTGGAAAACCATTATTGTACTATGTAGTGAGTCGGGAGGAACGAACCGAACTCTTGGAGCATACTCTGCACATAGAAATAATTCATAAAAACTCAAATGTTTTTTCTGAAATAAAATTTTTGAAAAGTTACAATGTCATGGTGTACTTCAAAAATGAGTTCGTTTCAAATTCAGTCTACATGGATTTTCTTCTCGTTCTTAACAATGAAAACTTAATATATTTCTAGCGAGCACAGATCCCGAAATGTCTGCGTTTGAAATTCAACTCAGTGACACCTCATCTTTCAGAATTTTGTGACGAGACAAATACCAGGTGACACAGTCTCATGATGCACTCCTTTTTCTCCTTCCTCTTCGTAGTTACATTTCTGAAATTTGGAATATCAAATATGCCTACTAGAGGGTAACTTTTTGACGTTTCCAGATCGACTGGAAAACCTTTCTAGTGTACCTTTTCGCAACCTATTCCTAACCACATTACTTTTGTTCATCGAGATATCGCTAGTGTATCATCATTCCGAAGATGACTGATTGAATGGAACAATATATTATATGTGGTCAGACAGATAAAATATCGAAACTATTTGGAATCACTGGATTCACAGAATAATGGAGGTTTTGAAAATTCAATGATATACAGGTTGTTTCATTTGAAAATCGGAAGTCGATATCATTTCAGGAAAAACCGGAAGTGGAGTAGAATTCTAAATATTCCAAAACGTGCTAGTTATCATATTTGATGTTCCGAATTCTTAAAATATCGAAATAAAGAGAACCAAAGAGAAAATGTAGGGAATATACCATGATTCTGTGTCACCCGGTATATATATATAATTGAATATCAATTTCTACTGATCTTTGTTTATGTTTCGCGAAAAAATCTGCTTCTGTTTTCAACATATAATTAGTAAATTTCCTTTCTGAAATATTCTGTTCGTATTGATGATAAGCAGGAAATGTGGGTTACCAGGTGTTTCTTCATAGATTGATTTTGAATTCACCATTTCCATACCCATATTTGAGAAGTTGATGCCAAGTTCTATCTTCATCAACAGAATTTCCTTTCTATTCTAACGTTTAGAATATACTCACCGAATTTGAGGTGTTCTTACCCTGTATGATACAAGGATTAGAGATCTGAAAGAATGAGATCTAGACTTGATCAGGTTCTCATGGTACTGTTATTTCCTTTATAAAATGAAATGACCATCTTATGTAGGTCGATAAATATTTTCTATGATGCACAAAGCGTCAACTTCATTTAATGATATTCATGATAACTCCGAAATAATTTAATTATCTTCTCTAGACAGAGAGAGTTTTTTTTCTCAATCTGTTGACAACACGAAAGGAAAATCTATAATGTTCGAGGAACATCGTGTAAGCCAGCGGTAGAATTTTGAGAGAAGGTATTGTAATTTTCAGATCCTCATTTCAGAATTCTGACCTGTCTCCGTTAAATTGATGACAGTCGTGTCAGTAGTAGTTAGTTGTCTTATTTGTGGACGTGATTATGCGGGTAACAAAGTGATGCTTCTTCTGAGTCGGTCTCCATCAATATAATATGTTTGTGCCAGAAGTCAGCAGGCTATACATGTAGTGAGAATCTAGTTCCTTCATCGACTTCGTTATCGGAAATTTTCTATTTCCGATCTCCAGAGGGAAAGTTCCTCAGAAATTTCCTTCGAAATGCAGAATTAACTATGTTCTATTTTTGTGTCATATTGGATAACTCAACAATGTAAAGCGTCTTCAAAAAGTCAGAAATGGCTTATAGCCCATCCCAATTTTTGAATGAACCTATATTCATTCATCGGATTGTCGAAATATCAAGACGATTCAATATACCGGGTGTAACAGGATCATGGTACACCCCCATTTGTTCAATTGGATTTAGAGATTGAAATTTGAAATCACTTTCACAGTTGATGAATGTCAGATTCCAACATAAATGTAATTTTTGCCGCTTCCGGTGTACTAACTTCAGATTTCCACCTCATTTTGATTTTTCTTCTTGTGCAATGACTATTCCGCTTCTCTGCTTTTGACCAGAGTGATGTTAATTCATCACCAAATTGAGTTGATCAGAATGTTTTTCGATGGAGAAACACATTTTTCCTCATAGAAAAAGGAGGTTCATTGGTATATAGTACCAATATGGCTTCATGAGAAAAAAAAAATGTGTTTTGTCACAGAAACCAGAATCATGAAATTCTACGTTTTTGACAGGATTTAAATGTATTGTGAATGTGAATCAAAACCAATATTGATGTTCGGAATGTCACTTAAATGGTATCATTGGATTCAGAAAGCTACACAGAATTCAAGAATTCAGTAACATAGAGGAAAAGAAAATAATCTTGATTTGAAATAGGAGGCCCTGGTGGTGGGTGTACCATGATCCTGTTATACCCGGTATGTCACATGTTCGTCTAGACTTCAGACAGTTATGTCACTGACTCATTGAGAATATTGAAAATCATAACAAAATGCATGTTCTACAGAACTTATGATTCCAGAAATCTTGAATCTAGAATTCATTGAGAAATTTGTCACAACTCTTCACGAAATGATTTGAATTTCCGAAATGATATTTTTTTCAATCTTGTTTTCATGAATGATATCCTCAATATGAGAAGAAACTGTTTTGCTCATTCAAGAGCTCATTCATGCTCATCTATCGAATTCCATCTTAAAAAAATAGTAAAATACACGGTCTGAGATCTATACAACGAAGACGATATTTTCCTTTTTTCGGATTATTCGAATGGCGAAGTATGTTTTTCATTCTTTCCTGTTCCAATAATATGATCACTTATATATTTTATGTGATTTTCTTCGGGCTGATTGGATCCAACGCATCGGATGGTCGCTGTACATTCGGTCAGGACAAGAGATTGCTTTCAGATAATCCAAGTTGATGAATTAATTATATTTGAGCATGCTCTGCAATTTGCATGATGGCGATTCCGAGTCGAACACATTTTGCTAGTGGGCGATCAGATGGATTGCAGTATTGCATTAAGTATAGTTCGGATCATTGATACCTGATAGGAAATACAGATTTTTTTGATCTATCCAAACTCGGAGTATTTACAACACTCCAATTTATTGAACTCCGAGATGATTGTGAATCTTCAGAATATTAGGCATCCTTCAACAAATGCTACAATTCACATTATGATCCGTCTAATCACATTGTCAGGCTACGATATAGTGATGGCTGTTGAGAGAATGTTGAGGGATCCCTCAATACTTTCCATCATTTTTGTCACTCAGGTGCGTTCCTCAGACGGATTTCCAATGTATTTGCTCCAGAAAAAACCTTTGCCAGGATCCAACTGGAATTCATGTTTGAAGAGAACAACATTAATGAAGGATCCAACTGAAATTCACGTTTGAAAATTACAACATTTCTGATGATCGTTCCTCTGTAAACTTTGATGAAGTTACATCAACGAAGACGAACAACTGAGTTCATCAGTCATGATGAAAGCGGAAAGAATGGGGTCGGAACGAATCTGACCTATGTGAGGGAAGGCTTCGCTGACCAGTCATGAAACTAGTGATCAGTAACAGAACAAGCAAGAAGTACTGTTGAAATTTTAAAATTCTATCATTTCAATAATATCTTCTAATGTTCAAACTGTGACCAGATTCGAATTTGAATTTCTGTGTATCATGCTAGTTTGTTTCCTTTATTTCACACTTGTAAACATCCTCAATTGAGATGTCGATACTTTTCACATGTCAATTGTATACTTTCCCATGCATTTCCCTGAAGATGTGGATGAACATTTCCAAAAGCTTGGAAAAACTTGAAGAGAGTACTCCTTATGACTATTCACTAGTTTCATCTATATATTGAAGGTATATTGTATGAGGCTTCACCGGAATAGTAGTTCTCCATAGGTTCCAATCATGTTTGTGTAGAAGTTCATTACTTTATATTGGTTGTGTAATTAGGTAGTGATAATGGTTTGAATCAATCGAAAAAGGGTTGAATTTTTTTTTTCAATCTGTCCGTTACCTATAATCCTTGTTGATATTTTAGTGAGCATATATCTTCTATCCATCAGAATGAACAGGAAAATACATTGATAGTATTTTCATCACCCAGAATGGATATTGGTGCATATTGTATTTCTTTCTTGGACTGACATATATTCATTTCGTTGTCATTTCTCCCATTCAACCAACTCTGTATCTCTTGTACTTTCCTAGCACCCATACCCATCCATATCTTGGACACAGTATATATACCACGTGGCCTTCCATTTCGGCTGTACGAAGATCAGACGACATTTCTGGTTCAACCAGATGAGTAAGTCACTTTCTTATCAAGGAACAAGTAATTATGGAAATCCTAATGAGAAATAGAAAACGTACAGTGTGCTATCCGAAATGAGTAACTTCAGGAAATATTTCTAGTTGAACCGGTCTGGATTAATGTTAAGCTACAATTCAAGGTCGTTTCAAATAGGTATATTGAATCGTGAGTAATTTGAAATAATTGATTGGCCGAGTAATTTCAGAGGAACCTGTACAGTGGGATATCTCTCCCTGTTGCATATATAACGCTAGGTATAAGATAACATTCCTAATTATACTTATGTGAGTTTAGAACAGAATTGAAACGATTTGATACTCTAATTAGGAGATTGTATTCATATCAATTCATCAAGATGTGCAGATATCCTTAGTTTTGATAGGCATCCTCTCAATATTTCATCGATGGTAAATAGTCCTCTTTTGCTTCAAGCCCTTCAGTCTATACCAGTAAGTAAGTTTTACATAGAATCAAAAGACAAATTGTATCAAGATTTCATTTTGGTAGTCAGACACCTACGTTCAATTTCTCATAATTCATTTATATTCATTTTGTTGAATTTTTTTCGAAACATCATGCCCATGATTTGATTTCCAATGATTTATGATGGGGTGTCTAATCGATTTCGATTTGGATGTTCCATTTTGTGCCATCTCTCGCACAAACCAACAGCTGGTACAGTACGTCCACGAGTCACATGACATGTATTAATGTTTGTTCGGAGAACGCATTTTTGGGTCGTTAATAAAACGGTCAAATCAAAAACTCATGACTTCACTAAACGGAGATAGAGTCATTCATCCATTTCGATATCAACTCCGAAAAAATGTCAATCGTCCAGTGGAGCTATTTCACAACTTAGTCGGTGAAAAGGAGGCAAACAAGCCGCAACCTTTGCCTCTCATATTTTGTTTTTAAAAAAATGGCGGATAGCATCGAAAATGAGGAAAGCATATTTAGGAACTGTAGCTTCGCATAGCCGAGATCTATTTCTCGATCTGAGAGTATTGTTACATCAATTCGATCATGCATATATCACTCGTATCGAATAGATGTGAAATGTTGCATGAAATCTTCCAGTGATCAAGTTATACCAGTTAGTTACGTGGGATTATTCCGTCCAAGTGATCAGCTGATTTTCATATCGTTCTTCATCTATTCACAGAAGTTCCAACTTCTGAACAACCTCGAAATGTAATGTGTCCTCGAAACTTTTGAAATGGCCTCATATTTCAGAAACGTTCAGAGGAAGAATCACATCAAATTTCCTTCACAATGGTTCTCGATGATGCCCGATTCAATAGTATTTCAGTTATCGAGGGTAATTTCATTTTTTCAATGGAATTCCTCATTTACCATCATTGCGATTCTTTCAGCTCTCCCTCATTATACTCATATAGTCATATAGTCATATCATGAGTATAATATAGTCATCATAACATGAATTGTGATGATATTTTGAAAATTACATTGTTATACGAGGGATATCTTTCTGAGAATATTTGTGGAAAGGAGAAAATTCCCAGATATAATTCGATCTCGAGTGGTATTCGGTAAGAAAACTTCATGACAAAATGTTTAGGAATGAGCCTATACCGGGTGTCCCAGAGCTTTCAGGCCAGCAGATATTTCAGTTATTCGCAGAAAAAAAAAATTGAAGAAAAAATACGTGTCGTAGGAGACCATGAGCTCGTTTATCCGTCATAGCAAAATCCACCTTTTGGTAAACAACCCCAGAGAAACCACTCTCAACTTTTGTTTTTCGAATTGCACCCCCATGTTTGTTTTGGTTCAACTCACTGCGCGTTTCATTTCTCATTCAATGATACATCATAACATGCAGAATTATGGCAATGGAATGTATAATAATAAGCTCATATGTATTTTCAATGATACATTATACTACAGAAACTGTTCAAAATGTTGGCCGCCACTTGCCAAACATGCATCAAGACGTCGAATCAGCGCGTGAGTACAGAAAGCTCTAACCACTAACGAATTCAATTTTCTCGATTAACTATCTTCACATCCACATATTATGAATACATATCGTTGAATGAAGAATGAAGTGGACTATAAGTTGAACAGAAACAATCATGGTTGCTCGGAGGTTAATTGCCAGGAGGAGCTTATGGTCTCCTACGACATTTTTTTTTCCAATTTTGCAAATCACTGAAATATCTGTTGTCCTAAAAGCTCTGTGACCCCCATAAGTATATATATAGCCATATGGGTATTTGGAAATAAATCATCATCACAAGTTTCTGAAGCAGTTAGTGCACAATTGAGTAGATTCACCTCATTCTCTCCCATTTATTGCTTCGAAATGCTTGGTAACAGAAACGTTTCATAGCATAGAAGGAATATGCGATTGGCAAAGATGTCATCATTTCTCGGAAGCTCAATTGAATTGTTAGGAAAGTTTGATATGTACCTAGCGAAGTTGTTTGATCCTTTAATTATTGCACTTGGGACCAAAAAGTGTGTTATTTTGTTAGTGGAGTGTCAACCTGGTACTACTTTTCGATTCTCAGTTATTTTTGCATACAGCTGTTCGATTTTTTTTGGAGGGCCCATCTCTTGGAAGTCTTGAGAAGGGGAGTCTTGTCGACAAACCTATAAAATATTATTTTGACCGAGCTCCTTGGTCAGATATTGGCAAATTGCTGATAGATGAAATTTTATTGTGTCCCTATAAATATAAAGTCACGTATATACCGTTTTTATTGCCCAATCGGGTCATAAAAGCAACAACTCCATACTTCGGGCCGATCCGAGATTTACGAGAGCTCGTTAAATTTTAATTTTGACACTATCATAATTACCTCAGGCAGCAGACGCCTCACAAGGGTATTTCTCCATTCAATCATTCATTGCGGGCGATATCGTTAGATTTTAGAGCTTTAGTTTCGCTCTTGCATTTTCTAGTGGAAAAATGATTGAGATCGTGAACATTTCAGTAGAACGATGTTCATTGTTGTTGTCATCGTAACGTTGCATTCCGAACGATATTTCGTATATTCCATCGAAATATTAGTCGAAGAAATTGAAATAGCTGTTAGATTCGTGTGATTGTAAATGATAGTTTCCTCAATCGATAATATTAACAATATCACTCGGTGGGTATCAGTTCTCGAAGTATTGTCATTGTGACGTAAAATAAAGGAGATTGATTGAGACAACTGTCATTTACTATTACACAAATCTAACATAGCTTCAATTCACTGTAGTGAATCTCAGATCCGATATTAGGTTTTTTGTATGACCACTAGTGTGAGATGTTGTCCATACTCATAGGGCAGTGTTCCACAATCTGGGGGGTGAGGGGGGGAGGGGGAAGGGAGCGCGTGGATGGGGAGGGGGAGAGCGTGTCTGCACATTGAAAATGGGAAAAAAAAGATGATTGCTAATGAAGAAAATAATTGACAGGAAGAAAATCAAAATGAAATTCATTCCGACATCATAGAAAAAAAAGTAAGTACAGTACACGTATAAACTGATATACTATTCGAATATTCAATCATTGTACAGTTTCCAGCATCATGATATTATTCTGTTATAGTGTGACTCTGTATTATGATTGTATGGATATGCCCATAGTTGCAGCGGGCTTCGTTTTTTTGTTCAATCATTCACGCTCAAATACAGTCCACATCAAACATTCAAGAGATTAGTGAAAACTATCACAAAATCTTACAATCATTATGATATGATCGTATCAGTAGGTACTATCAAATGTCAAATAAGACTAACAAACTCATCAAAACTCAATTGGAAGTAGCTTGTAGCTTCAAAAATGATTTTTGATTCCTTTGGGTCTTGCACAGCGAAGTATTTCAAAAGAAGGTATTATAATACGAATAGCCATTCTCAGTTCTGTCTATATCCAGTCGAGACCTATATTTGAGAGGAATTCATTAATGAATTCTCTCTCTTGATTTCGCCGCTGGCAGTAGAGTCGATGAAGAATTTTTTCTGCTATTACCATTACAGACCTTCGAGATCAGTTTGAAATGGATATCTAACCCACTCGTAACTTGCAGCCAATTTGTCGTCAGCAAGAAAATATTTTTCAAAATTCTGTCATTATGGCTGTTGTTACGAACATAACATTCACATATTGTTCTCCTTCCTTGCATGTATTGATAGACTCATTAGCGAAAATTTCTAGATTTGTTTCACATTTCTGCCCCATAGCTCCAACTGTCTGTATTGAATATTAACGAAACCATATAATATAGCCCAAACAGAGAATATACTATAAAACAAGCACTCGTCCGTTTGGAAATTCTGTTTTCTGTTTGAAATTGTTTTCTGTAACTTACGTTCTTCTCGACGGTGCTATTCCTAAGCATGATATGAATTTATCCTCGGCCTAATGGTTTGAAAGATCAATCGTCTCAAAAGTATATGTTCCATGCCAACATGAAAGTAGATCTACTACTACTAAGTAGATCAGTACCCATGACCTAGAGAATAATTATTCGAGATCGATAAATCACATCTGAATGTGCAGAATACTCGATTAGGATCACGATTACGAATGATCTCACTCACTAAAATCGCCATGCTGCTTAGACTCACTCTGTGCCACATAACTCTCCCTCGATCGTTCAGCCTCAATCTCCATATCCTCATCGTCGTAAAGTAAATGAAAATGTGCGGATTTTCGAATTTAACGATCGTTTCGCTCGCGAATAGGTAGCCAAAATGAATTTTAATCAAGTCTAAGGGTCTAGGCGCCAGGCTCCGACACATTTTGCGAACCAAACTACCCGCAATAACTGATAACGCCTCTTTAATGAGGACTAGGGCCATTAAGGGAGTGTCGAAGATATATTTTCGCTTTGAAAGGAACATAATGGGAATGTGTCCATATTTTTTTGGCTATTTCTCTGTCTGGGTTTTGGGAGAGGTGGGCACTTTTCTTTCGCATAGTCCCTTCCTGAATCCATGACCTGATTTTGCAACATGCATGTTTTCAATATCATCCGAACATCAAATTTTCAATAATGAAATGAACCATATCAAAATGTTCTTCAACAAAACTCTCATCCAAAATTTCATCGATAAAACAACAAACCAAATTGAAAACAAACAGAATTCACAACAGCAACAAAGACAACCAACACTGATAACAGAATATAACTAATAACCTATCAAGATTTTGAGAAATTTATACTGTCGAAAGGTATGAACATTTCAATAACTCTAAATCATATTCCAAAATTAGATTTGATGTCAGCTATTGGAGAATCTGCACGAAGACTTCCTGAATAATTTTTTCTAATGAATATAGAATCAGGAATAATTTAATTATCAAGAAAAAAAAAACAAACATTGAAAACCACATACTAAGAATCTTAAACATGATGACAAAAACTGAATAATTTATGAACGATGGCAATCACACCATATTGAGTAGAGATCCTACAGCAAACATAAAAAGATAAGAAACACAATGAAAAAACACGAACATCAACTGACACTTACACAAAGAGATTTTGGGGCAGATCACAAATCTGTCCTTGCTATAAATATATTGAAATAATTATTATACCTCCTATTTTTATTTCTAGATATGAGGAGAGAAGATCTCAGAAAATCTCGAAAAATTGACTGTGATTTTGTCTCAATACTTTTTTATATAATTATTGGACGTTATTTTTTTTTTATCTGTGGACAACACGAAAGGGAAACCTATGATGTTCGAGGAACATCGTGTTAGCCAGCGGTGGAATTTTGGGAGAGTAGGAAGGTGTTGGAATTTTTCTTGAGAGTTTGGAGGTTGTAAGCATCAGGAAAGACTTCACTAGGCAAAGAATTCCATGACTTTGCCGTTCTATTGAGGAATGATGCTTGGTATAGCGATGTTCGACAGGTCTCGAACCTGACAGTGTAGGAGTGACCAGCTTGAGCTCGTCTGGTTTGTCTACTAGGAATCGCGCGTGATGGCATAATAGATGATATCTCCGTTGAGAACCGACCATGAAAGTACCTATAAAAAAGGTAGATCGCCGACCTTTCTACGATGATCTAGAGAGGTCAATGATTTGGTGAGTGTTGTATCATCGACTAGGCGGATAGCTCTCTTCTGAATTGAATCTAAGAGCTTTAGCGTATGTTTGGGGGTTGAGCTCCAAACATGTGATCAGTACTCCAGGACAGGTCGAATTTGTTCTTTGTAGATCATAAGCAGCTGCTGGGATGTGAAGTATCTCTTCGCACGGAATAGAAAACCAAGTTTTTGTGAAGCAGTCTTCGCAATGGACCTCACATGATCGTCCCATGAGAGAGCACTGTTGGTGGTGACACCCAGCATGGATATTGACGACTTCATAGGAACACTGGTACCCGACATCATCAAATTGGGCATTGTGTGATCAGCCTTCTTGGTGAACATACAAGCTTGAGTTTCAGTTGCATTGAACTGTACTAGATTCTCAGATCCCCATTTCAGAATTCTTGTCAGATCCTCATTTAAAGCATCAACTTGTCTTCGGAGGAAAAGGCGAAATGAAGCGTACTATCATCCGCAAAACTATGAACTGGGCTGGAGGTCACATAGCTATCTTGATAAGTTCAGGATATTTATAATCCCAAAGTATAAGAACGATATTTAACAATGTATATTCAGGGTGGCCCAATAAGAACGAAACAAAGTATGCATTTTACTGAGAGATCAAGGAACTGACATTGAAATGGATGATTCTTTATGTAATGTTGGATAGGACAGGATTTGAAAAAACACATGTGGCACTTCTCAGATGATCATCGTTCTAAGGCGAAATAGTGATGAGTGGGAAAAAAGCTTCACTTTCCATAACTAGCAGATTATTTTCATAAACGTGTTTTCTCGAGAACTACTGCATTGAATTTCAAAAACAAGGAAGCGTTGGTAAGAGATTTCGATTACCTTCAAAATGATGTATCACTCTACCCCTCATCCCATTTGAGATCCAAGGGTTGGAGCTCACCCGAGGGGTTTGTTGTGAGAAAGTGGAAACATGCACAAAATATTTTCCACTCGGAATAAAAATCGCCGTCCGAGCGTTTTTCTTTCTAAGAACGATAACTTTGTCAAATCGGCCTTGTTTCGTTCTCATTGGGCCACCCAGTATACTCTACCTATACGAATGTTGACATGAATGAGTAGTTGGTCGATACAACCAGTATAGGATGATCTGTATTGAGGGAAGTACTTATATTTCATAATGATCAGTTTCTAGTACCAGTATCCTAGAGTACTAGTTTGACGACGCATGATTTTCTCGTTGAATGAATCATAACATTGAATTGGTATAATTACATTCATATCATCACTTGAATTTCGGATAGTTTAACTTATGATGACTGTCTCATCGTATTATTGCTGTGAAAATAAAAAGTTTGGCGCCTTATATAGGATAATTTCGATCACATTCATATTTTTCTCCATCCATCAAATTGCGTATCGTTGGACAACTCTCAATATGATTTACTAAATAACACTAGTATCATCAACGGTTCTTTTTCCTACCTGAAATCAAGTTGACATACCCCAAATACATCAAATGAGTCACAATAATTCAATATTCAATCGATTGAGTTCACAATGCAACTAAAATATATCTCGAAGTTTTGGGCATGCACCTCACCGTTGCTATATACCTCAGGGTAAACCTGCCCTTATCCGACGATTCTATATGTATGCATATATGTATACTTCGGATTTCCTCCGGATTCGTTTCATTGTGAAATCGGACCCTCATTATTGAAATGGAAACTCCATTCAAGTGGAGGATGCATTGTCAATAACGGACAATGCTTATACGAATGAGAATGAACATCAGGAACGGAATTGATGTAGACGTATTCTAACTCGCTTGGAAAATCGACGAAAAAATCACGCATACAGCTTGCCTATTAAAACTATTTATTCGAATATGTCCATTAGGAACAGTTTCATTCAATTCGAAGGTCATACTGAATTTCAGATGGAAGCAAAGGCACAGTTGAACAAAAAGACTGTTTTGAAGACTCTTCAGGTGGATATACTTTCACAAATAATGACGTGTTAGGGTTGGAGGAATATTCCAAGGTTAGAGGATGGACTCATTAGAGGGTTATTCCAACATTTTTCCGAATTTTCCAAAATAATTCACAGTTTTTCAGTTGAATAAGAAAAAAGGATTTCTCGAGAATACTTCTTGTATTCTCTGACTGTTATTTTCATAGATATGATATAATTCTCCATAGAAACTTTCGGTTTGATCCAACGTGGTGATATTTTTTTCTTCCTTCAACGTTCCCCATTCATGAAACCATCAACAACTTCTCTTCAAATACGGACCTGATTATTCTTCTACAGATTCTGAAATATTTCTTCATTCTGGATACACCGATGTATCGAATATAATGGTTTGAATGTGTTTCGATCCATTTTCATATAATCAATTTTGTTGCCGAAACTCTGAATCAAAGGTATCAACAATCCCACTTGTTCCGAAGGAAAATGGGTCAGCGCAACAATTTCTGATCTCACAGTGTCATTTATTGCTTGACTTGAAAGATAATACTGAATAGTGGAGGAACAATGATGATTCTCCTTTTTATTCGAATCAATGAACGCAACGCTTCGAATCATACGTCGCTGTATTGATATCTTTGAATTTTTTCTTCACTTCCATTCACTTTCTCGAATTGAACAACAAACAATTGGTGAATTCTTCAGCTTTTTGTGCTATTTCTTCTCCTCGTTTCTAAGAAATGGAGTAGAAGTTATTGAAATCTATTCCAATATATTGCATCATTTCATCGTTTATAATAGTTTTGGAAAAAATATTGAAGAACTGTCTTCAAGAGCGACCCTTCAAGATTCTCTGGCAATCTTAGGGGCCATTTGCTGACTGATGTTTGCATGGAGTTTTCTTCCTGTTCATCTCCTAAAAGCCGTTGGTGAAGTATTGCACACTATTTTTGGAACCTGTATACATACTTGAAATAATGAATTTTGAAGTGAAATCTGCATGAGGACACCTAATTTGATATCAGTGATATCCATTACATTATATTCATTATATATTCAACAGAAGAACTTCAACACCAATCATCTGCTCGCAGAGAATGGAATTAAACCATAGAGCATTGAACTCGTACGGAAGCGTATAGAGAGGACCAATATTTTTTTTCATTTTTATTCGAGAGAAGGAGAGAAGATAGAATATTACTAAATTCTGGGTGGCAACTCGGAATATAACAGAATTCCGAGTTACAAGCCTACTCTCAAATGTACCAGCGTTTGTTATCCTCTCTGATTTTAGAGACTTTAAAGATACTCTAAACAAAGTTCCATTCTAAGAGAGATGAATAATTCCTAAGTAGAGAATATGGAGTTCATTTTTGGTTGGCGATTGAAGTTTATGGTTATGAATATTCATTCACTCGAAATCTTAACCAATATCGTTTTGAATTTTTTCAGACAATACTACAATACAATAAAATCCAACTCGCATACACAATTCAGTCTTTCGTTTGAAAATTTTGAAAAAATATTCTCACAAGTTGATTTGAGGACCTTAGGAAGTTAACATTGGAAACACTTCCTCAACTTTTCATTCAACTTTCCTGTCATCCATGTGACAACTTCCCTCTTCACCACTACATCGATGTGTATTGCAGAGTTCGTATTCATTTCACATCAAAATTTGCCAATCGAAATATGAAAAGAGGGAGAGTATCACGTAGAGTTTGTACGAAACTCACAATATAACAGCAATTGTATTTTTTTTGCAAGTACTCAATTTTCAACAATATTCAACGAACAGTTCAGTTTTTTGTTTCAATTCAGTTTTGTTCTCGATTCACCTGTAGCTTGAAGTTCGACAGTGTTTCTTTGCTATCGATCGCAAATAGCGTTTCTGATCTCGAAATATCAAAGTATCAACAATATTCAATCAGATTTTTGGTACATCACCGGTATCGCGAGAAATGATTTTCCGTAATCCCGTATCTACAGCGAATTCGAATTGAAGGAAGTAGTCCATTCTCGAAGTGTAGTTAATAGATTAGAGTACGAAAACTCAAAGTCATCTCCACAATATTTAATGATGTGGTTGGCTCAATTGTAACTGGTGAGACATGTTTCGGACATATATATGTCCATCTTCAGTCTTAACAATCGGCGTAAAGCTACAAGAAATTAAGTAAGGTGAAGAAATAATTTTTGCTTAAGGCGTGGTTATAATCCTATAGGTTATGTTTAACTTACATGGTTAGAGATGAAAGTCAACGCATTAAAGTAAAAATGTTGAAAATATATAATAGAATGGGATTCAAACTCATCTATTAGAGAGCCCCATTAGGGGGTTTGAATATGAAGGCACTCTTCAGTAAGAAGGTTTGGAACATATTGAAAGTTGAGTGATACAATATGATATCAACCATCATTTTGTACGGGTACGAGTACCAACTGTACAAGATAAATTCAAAACTGGAATAGTAGATAAGGCCCTCTTTTGAGATTATATTCTGTACGGTACAAGGGTTAACGAGAAAACTGTATAAAAGTTGTCAACTGCCATCTATATTATTATCTTTGGCTGTAACAGAGAATAGTCTATGGGTGTAATGAATGACTATATGAAACAAGGTTATCTGAGCTATAATGTTGAGATGGCAAGGTTCGTAGTATAGTTAGATATTGGATTAATGTGGTATGCACAATAATTGAAGAAGGAATTTTGAGGAATTGAAAAATGATAGGGAGTCAAAATGAGTTTGTTCGTTCAACGAGATAGAATTCGAATCTATTTGGGATTTATTAATTTCGAAAATTTCTGAAATATCAAGTTTATTACTTTTATTACAAATTCGCCGCAAGAACACGTACCTACAGGCGGCACGCTTTGGAACTGAGAATCTCGAACGCCCGACAGGGAGTCGTCGTCCAACTGTCATTCATTCATCAGACTGTGATATAGCCTATAGGTACAAAGTAAGAAAGTGAGAATTGATGATATACAAATGTGCAGTCCAGAACATTCAATGTTATGAGGCGCTCTGTAGTGTACAGGGATGCGGAAATACGCCACCAGTCTTCCACTCCATGCACCCCTCAATGAACTCACTGGCAATTGTTCGGGAAATACATTTCGAGAACCTTCCATGGTCCAATCTCTGACGATGGAATCGAAGGAGAGATGTTTGTTAACTGAAGCACTCGCGAAAGACAATCCCTCGTTTCGGAAAGTGCGGACTGGACTTGAGAACTCCCCAAAATCCATCAGCGGACTCTATACGTCGGTCAATTACCGACCGTCTCATCATCGGCTCGAGCCATTGTCCCGCCGATTTCGAGCACCTTGTAACCATAACAACCACGGTGCTATTTCCCGAAACCGAGTGATGCGGAAATTTTCCGCACTGACACCGTTTCCAGTGAGATATTCTTTCATTCCCTATTAATATTTATTGTTTCACTCAATCAAATGTTTCCCGATGAGGATTGGAATTGGAATAGAATTCATCTCATTCGGGATCCAAATCTTCATCAAGATTACATGTAATCACTGAGCTATGCAGAATCATCATTGTTCGAAGGGAATTTCAGTGATTCAAAATCATCTCTGAAACATAAGACGATAGAGTGGATCTGTTGATCATCGTGGTGCTCGAATAGATAGCAATCGATCATAATAATAATGATAATAATAATAATAATAATAATAATAATAAAGCATTTATTGCCCAACAGAAACCATTTACAAGGCAATTTAATGATATAGTTGATAAATTATAAAATAGTATTAATATCAGTGTAACGACATACAATAGAATTGACTAGTGACGATACCAAGGATAAGTAACATAAAACATAAATAATACATACGTGCTTGAAATCCTAAATCAACTTATAAATATGCACGAGTTTCATTACATAATTCAGACTTACTGCAGTTAGAAATATCACATATATCTGCTTATTAGCATTACAACACATCACATTAATCGGAGCTTTAGACATAATATTTGTTTGAGCTCTTTTGCACTTAAAAGTGGTATTTGCTCTAGATTCTAATCTTGACACATGAAAGTCAATTTGAGATAATGATAGTGGTGAGAGTTTGTACAAAAATATTATGGCCGCTTGCTGTCTGCGTTTTTCTAAAGATATGAAATCAAATCTACGAAGTAAATTCATATGTATCCTCTCGAGGGATAAAATCCATCAACCTTAAATTATAGAAACTTCAAATATTTTTTTTTGTAATTTTTCGACTGTAGTTGAATATTGTATATAAATAGGATTCCATATTAATGATCCATATTCAAGTTTAGATCTCACCAGACTGGAGTAAAGAGATGAGAGTGCAGACATATCATAAAAGTTTTTACAATTTCTGAAAATAAAACCATATATACGATATGCTGATTTAGTAATCTCATTCATATGAGAGTTGAATGTGAGCTGACTGTCGAAATATACCCCTAAATCCCTAATATTATCAACATGTTCTAGAATTGTAGTATCAATTGAATATGGGTAATTAACAGTAATGGATTTTCTGGTGAAGGTTAGTACTTTACATTTTGAGATATTGAGGAAAAGAAGAAGAATTAAACAATCGTCTATATTAGAAATGGAAGCATATAATTTCAGATCATCTGCAAACATTAATTCATTTCGATCAAGTTACACACATAGATCGTTTATAAATATTAAAAATAGCAGTGGCCCCAGGTTGGAGCCATGACGAACTCCACTGGTTGCTATATAGTTGTGAGAGGAAAATCCATTGAAGGAGACATACTGCACTCTGTTATTCAAGAATGATTTCAAGAGGTTCAAAAAAATATTATTGAATCCTAAGCAAGCAATTTTCCTCAAGAGTATTTTATGATTTATTTTGACAAAGGCCTTGGAGAAATCTGTATACACCGCATCAACCTGCCCTCTTTGGTCTAATGTTTGATCATGCTCGTGTTGATGTGAGAATGGAAATTCAAATTCCTTTTTTCTATATTTCACTTCTGGAATTATGAGATCCAAATCCATATCGAAGAGGCTCCCATCGTGATACGCAGATTTTATTTTGTGAATATCGGTATTGCTGAACTCTTAGCTATCCCTGGTATGTCAACTTTCGGCTTCTCAATATCTCTTCTAGTAATAACATAATTCAAGGCAGAAAGCACAACGAGTGATGTCTTCTTCATAACTATTTTGGATACTTTTCGAACTACGTTAAGGAACTTCATTCAACTGAACTTGACAGTTTGAACTCGTAGTCATTCGAAGTTCGTCAATACACCTTGTTATTATTCTCAGTAACAAATCGTCATTCTTCAGTGAAAATCCTTGCGGAATAGAAACAGGAGTTGCTGTTGGGAGTGGAACTTGCATACTGAAGGAATGAGATGAGATGAGAATTGAATCATCTTCAGTTGAATCTATATGCAGGTGCAGTCTTTTCCTTTTTAGGTGGTTGAAATAATCGGCTAGGAAACGAGAAAACCAACAAAAAACTTTTACGGCAAGTCGAATATTGATTCCCTGAGAAATCATCACTGATACTAGAAACACTACTGATACTAGATATGATAAATATTACCCATATATGCTGTATGTTACTCCTTTCTTCCGAAGAAGAATTTATTGGTCAGTTTTTCCACCATGAAGGATTTTAGCATCAGATAGTCATATGCAACAGAAAAGGTACAGGCATATTGAAGTGTTGTTATTTCCCTTTCAGCTAAGTGCGAAGGTATAGTGTTCTCCTATTCCACGATAGTGAAGGTAACTCCCAACATGATAGTTGTTGCACTATGATTGATCTAAAGTGGTACATGATAATTATATAGATGATCGTAGTAAAAATAACACTTGAGGAGTTTTCGTTATATTGCCTCGAAAGGAAAGAAAATCATCTCGTAGTTGATGAAACCATACAAAAAAGAAGCACCAAATAATACAGGGTTGGGATGAAGAGAACGATAAAGAACGATATTCATGAAAATATGCAGGTAAGTGCAATGAATCAAAATGCATCTGATGTACTTTTTTTGTTGATTAGTTTATCTGAATAGTTTTTGGCTCTAATTCGGAACACTCAAAGTAGGTTGATTGAAGTGCTATATTCCTCGCTTTCACATTTTTTTTCACACAAAACTAAGTATATATGAATTCAAAATAACAAGCTTTTCAAAATCTGCAAAGATATATAGGGTGTCCCATTCAAATCGAAGAAGTTGATGACATTTCTGGTTGAACAGGAAGTATAATATCAACAAAAAAATCTACATCAAATGCATCTCTTTCCATTGTACCTACTTGCGAATTTTCATAAATATCGTTCTCTTTGTTTGGAATATATTTACTTTACACAGTAGAAACTGGGTAGTTAAAATTAACTCAGATCGATCCACTAACCATATTTAGTTAAAGTAACAAAAGTACTTTTTAGTCGAAGTATTCTTGCTGATATGTGCAATAACCTATGTACCGAATAACAAAATTCAGTAGTGAAAAATGACAATTTATTATCTCAGCTACACAAATAATTTTGCCAAAAAGACAAAAATAGTTGTTTTTCTTACAATTATCACTAGTCATATCGATATAATCGTATAAATATACCAACTTGATATTTTTATAATTGCGTTTCTTCTTGTCGATATTTTTTATCATTTTATTGAATCTCAGAACTTTTTTGCAGATTCAACCAATAATTTCAACATTTTTCAACAAAACAATATTGCAAAATTATCAAAATGATTTTGCATTTTCAACAAATGAATTCAGATGGAAGCACAACCTTCCATGGAAATTCCACAAAGCAAATTGGTTCATCAGTACTAAATATACTTGTGGATTTCAATTTTGCTTTGTTGCTTCAATAATTTTGTATTGCTCATTCATGGAATAGTTTGGTATATGAACTATGAATATATATCAAAAAATACAACCACTCATGTGAATTCAACAATGCACTTCGCTCTCATTGAAAAACATAATTGGTTATTGAGTACTTTTATTTGATACTTGAAGAAAAATATATCGTCAATGTAAGAAACAGTTTTGTATGGAAACTAATATATTCATGTGTGGAGTAAAACCAACAATGTTATTTCAACAAAACAGTTTGGTTTATTAACTGGAATGATTAGAAATATAACATTTGTTTTGTTACTCAAGCAACTGTATATTGTTCATTTGAGAATTAGCTTGGTATAATAACAAATATATTCATGAATGAAGTACAACCAATAATGCCAATTCAACACAAAATAATGCCTTATGAGCTAATAAAAAGGTGTTGTGAACTACAGTAGTTTGGTATTTCTGATTTGACAATTAGAGATTGTCCATTCAATAAATGATTCAGTATGAAAAATATATTTTTAACCTAGAACGGTTTCAGTACACCTATCATCAGCCAACTCTTTTATTATATGGCTGAGGATGAAACTATTTATTCGGTTTCTGATTGTATATATTTTTGATCATTTGCATAATTTCATTAAAATATCATATACCTTCTATTGTTCAATACAAAAGGCATAATCTTTCGCTAGGACAGGTGGTAAATGAAAATATTCTATTATTTTGATAATTTCATTTGGATAAGATTCTGAAGTTTCAAATTTGGACAGACCTCTGAAGGAAAAATGAAATAGATGATTAAAAAAAAACAATTTTTGGCAGCTGGAATAATGGAAAATGGAAAATACTGATTGAATTAAACTCTCCATGAATTAGGACAAATATATGAAAATGCATATTCTGATAACTTTCAGCTAAACTGAATTGGTATTACAGAAACAAAATTAATCTATAAAAATGACAGAATTACACATTGAGTATAAAATGTATTTTAAATAATAGATCAAATGCAACCAGCAGGTTCAAAGGGTCGACAGGTGGAATACTACTCACTATTATGTTATCATCAGATATGATGTAGTAAGCATCGATGGATATCCCACTACAATAAAAAGGTTATAATTATAAATGGTAATTACGTGAATTCAAATTCACAAAAATTAAAATCAGAGCGAGCAGAAAAAGAAAGAAAATTCAAAAATGCTCACTTTGAAGAAAGTCAGTAAATACTCCTCTGTCGTCAATCCAGTTTCCCTATTTGAGATATCGACCTCTGGCTGTGGGAGGCAGCATATGGAGTAACCCAAACAAGGACCTTATAGATTCACACCATACTGGAATTTTAGAGTGATTCAATATAAATGTAACTTTCAATAGTATGTACCTCACCATCACCATCATCGGAAATTATGTCTTGACTGGGCTTTTTTTATGGTGACAGTATAGATGTCCAGAATTTTATCCACACACTTTTCATACCTTGGCTTCACAATATCTTTGGCATTCGGTGCGATGAGTGAATACTCGTATGTGACCTATAATAAAAGAAATATTTTTCCTTTTTAAATAAATCATCTAGGTGTGAATATTTCAATTACAGTTTGGAACTATTTGTTAACGGAAGATTGATTGACCCAATTTTTTTTTTATGTACTCACCACACCAGGGGTACCTTAGAATCTTGGATAAGTTAGACTTTTGTAATATTTGAAAATTTCTCTACCTTCTCTGGTGCTCAAGATGGAGTTCCCGAAAACCTATAAAAATGTGTAATGACCACCTCATACTTTTTCTCCCCATTGGTTTATCAGAAAATATAATACTCCTGCACTGATGGAAATTACATTAGGATCATTAATGTACAGTGCACGTTTCAATGGTCCTCCTTCCTGACAGGGTTTGCTGTAGGAATATGTGACAGAAACCATTTTGGATAGAATCACAGATACTACTATTCCAAACCATAGAGGTTGAAAAAAAAATGAAGAACAAATCCTTCAAAAGATATGAATCGAAGCAATCTTATTGACTTCCTGAAGATGAATTCATCGGAGTTATCATAAATATAAAAACTATCGTCAATAAAAGTATTGAATGATTGAAAAACAAAAAAAGGTAGGCAATGAAATATGTTGAAAGAACTCAATTAACTCACTGTTCACTGCCACCTTTATCAGAACTCTTCTGTCAGAAAATTTTATGAAAGCCTCCAAGAAATCCGGTCTTCAAATTGCTGGGAACGTTTTCCTAACTGAAAACATGTAGGTGTTAGGTATGGGGAAATATTTCAAGGTAGGTAATTCTCTGCATGTGATTCGTAAATTTGATCTCAATAGTTGTCAAGTGAGTGTCTATAATTGGTATATTAGCAAAATACCCTAGGTAATTCAAAACGATCTTGTGAAACTGACAACAGAAGTTTTCAAATGAGCGTAAATAATTGATATATCAGCAAAAGAACATATACTGTGAAATGATCTTGTAAAAGTGACTACGAAAATTGAAAAATGAGCATAATTGAGTTATTATTGGTATTAAAACAAAATACTCGGATAATCTGAAAAGATTCTGTGAACGCGAAGACAGAAGATGTCAAAAGAGCAGAAATAATTGATTTGTCAGCAGAATACCCGAGTTATCCGAAACAATATTTCAAAAGTAACAGAAAGATATTGAGAATTCACATCTGCTCCATTGAGGATGAGTACTTTGAGTAGGTATTCGAAACAGTAATATCATACACACCTATGATATATCCTATTATATGCTCTATAATAATTAGATTTGAACCGTAGGTCAATTTCACGTCGAATAAGTATTACAGTAATGGATGGAATCATGAACTAGAAAAATGCATTTTCTACCATCTAGGTACTTACTTGCTGCTGAAATTTTTTCATATGGTGAAGGTAGTCACAGTGAACACCACTCTCGTACTCCTTCATATTCCATTCGAAAATGATGGGTTGATAAGGATGTATTTATAAGGCTCAGGTCTTCCAAATCCATCTTGGATCAAATTCTATTTGACCTCCATATGTATCCGTTTCGGGACTAGACGAACAACGCATAAACATTCACAGCACAAAAAACGTTTCATTTATAGCATATATTTTTTATCAACCGCCTTCTCAGCAGTAACCTATAAACTTGTGCGAACATAATGAACAAATCACAAATCTCTCCAAAACGCAAGGTGTCGGAAATCGGGGATTCATCGTAATAATTCGGAAAAGGAAGGGCTGTTATTGGTTGAAGAACAACAAGACAAGAATTGTTGATTCACCTAACGAATTCCGGAACTTAGATGAAAAACTTGTTAAAAACCATATATGAGGGTGTGGATTTATCTTGTTTTATGGGGATTTCACTGAAACTTATTGACAAATAGAGTTTGTCGAATTATTTGAACTGCAAAACACCGTTGCTAAGAACGAAAATTGAGTTGTTATCAATGACTAATTTTATGCGATTCAATTATTGTTTTATGCCAATTCACCAGAAGTTATTGACAAATTGAGAATTTACAAAACAATGCAGTTTTAGCAAAATTACTAGTAACAATGGCATTGTCACTACACTTTTTTATAGAAAAAGAAATTTGTGTTGTAATCATTGTAATCAGTAATAAGTAAAACGAAGTTGATGATTGACAAAACTCTTGTCAAGAAGGGGAATCAAGTTGTTATCAATAAGGAGTATGTACACCTATATAACTACGTTTTGTATGATTTCATTTCGCAGTATTTGGCAATTTCACTACAGGAGTTATTGGCGAAATAATTCAGTCTTGTCAAAACATGAAAAGTTACGATGGCATTTTTCACTACAATTCTATCATATAGATTGATACTCGAGTTATTATCATTTCCAATTACGTTTCAGATGATTCAATTGTTGTTTTGTCAATTCACCAAGAGTTATTGACAAAACAATTCAGTCTTGTCAAATTGACTGGTAACGATAGAATTTTCACTACAATTAATTTGTGGAAATGTATAAATGTGTTGTTATAAGTAACAAATAGGCTCTTTGGGGATTCTGCCGAAACTCATTGACAAATCAATCAAATTTTGTCTATGAGTGAGTTAATAATTGGAAATAAAATTCGATATGTAAGCCAATATCATTTGTTATTGATGACAGTACGTTTTGGGCCATTAAATTTTGGGTTTCACCAATTTTGCTGAAAGTTATTGAAAATTAAATTCTGTTTCGACACATTGACATATAACGATGGCATTTTCCAAAAATATTTTTGTAAGAATTTATAATGGGCTTTTGATCATTTATAATGGGATTGTGATCAGTAACAGATGATGAAAGATAATTTTAACCTTGTGTGATAGGCATTTTTCTATAGAACTTCTTAAGGTATCAATTGGAATTGCTCAACATAGTGGTTGAATGAAGAAACTCCTTTGTTGAGATTCATTTCATTTTTTGGCGATTCCACTATATAGAAGTTATTGACGAAACAATTCAATTCTGTTAATTTGAACAATCACAATGGTATTTTCACTACAATTCTCTCCTATAGATTGAAAATTGCGCTTTCAACAATATCAAGTACGTTTTCGATGATTTGATTGTTGTTTTTGTCAATGTTACAAAAAGTTATCGACATAACAACTCGTTATTTTGGAATCCACTACTGAAATTTGTTATTTTTCACTATACAATTTGTCACTGGCGTCTTTGACTACTTCTTGTAGTTGAATGAACAAAATTTATAATCAACAAATTCCTCCGACGAATAATTTGCTAATGCTAATGGAACTTTTGCGATTATTGACAATTTTTTTGCTATTTTCAACTGAACTGACATTAACAAATGCATTTTTTTTACTATGGGATCAAACGGTTAGGCATCGAATGAAGACCTATGATAAATTTCGGAAATAATAGTTGCGGACTTGAAGAACAGAGTTGGACAATATAGTGTCCGATCTACAATCTGGATATCAAACAAAAAAAAGCAATTGGAATACAACCAGTGAGAATTCAAGAAGACTATTCCAATCTTTCAATATGGTTTTTCGAACAGAAAGACCTATTCACTGGAAATTATTTAAAACTGAACATCATTTATAACAACAGTCACACACAAAGATATATCTACCTCATTCCATTATGAACCTGAATTCTTCAATTTGCTTCCAGCATGAACAAACGAATTATCAATATTGATTCATTCAAGAAGTCCATGAAACACATCATTGAAACAGATCCACCTTTGTAGGTATTGGTAGTTCTGTTATATGAATGAAGAAATTGTTTCAATCATCGAAATTAATTGTGTTATTGGGAGTTCGTACAGCTTGAGAGATATGATAATGAAAAGCTGAAAAATGAATGTACCACCTCCTCGAAGAACTTACAGACAGTATGATGATCAAGTTTTTCAAATTGGGAATACTATCATTCTTTCTTGGGAGCCATCATAACCTTTCGTATTTATTTCATAAAATATGTCGATGTTCCACTCTGACAACCTGGAGGCTAGCTGACATCCCAGAGATCCCAGGAATAGAACTCAAAATTCTACCAAATTCGCATGTGATAGGGAATTGCATGAAAACATGAACAAGTAATAGAAATGGAGAGGTATATCCTTCTCGAATGAGTGCCAAAAATATTGTTCAGGTACCTTTTGACCTGCCGAGAAGTATGATTTGATCAATAATTCAATGAGATGATGAAGGATGGTGAAGAAGAACTGGAATGGTATTCTTTCAGAGGATAAGCCATTGAAAACCCCTGATATGACAATGAAAGGATATCGGTATTTTCCTCTCGGTCTCCCAATGGATCACAAGTCGAATTTGTTAGCAGGTTTTGGTATACATACATGTGTATCTAAGTAGGAATGGAAAATTCATAAGAACGTAGATTCTCCTTCTCGGAATTATTCCAGAATGGAAAATGGTATAATAAGATGCAATCGATAAAATCAAAGAGCATTGAAATCATCGACAACTTATAGCATCAATTGTTTTTCTCTGCTTTGTGTAATGTATCATCGATATAGTATATATTTCATATATTCACATAGTGCATATAATACTTTGTCACATTATATAACTCTACTCATGTTCCACCCTCCATACCTAATGATGTCCATTTGTCCACTCGCCACCCTAGTACAGGTACCAGCTACAAAAATCAACTTCAAAAAGTCCGGCAGCCGCTTGTTGAACAATGAAAGCGTTCACTTGTTTTCCTCTCGGCCGTTGCTCCCCATCAAAGTCATGGCAACCTTTGATTCAATTTGCTTTGAACGTATACCACACACATATATCTATATATATATATATTTATATATTCATTCAAAATGTTCGTTGCCGTCCGTTTCGCCGCTATTTAATTCAGTTATAAGTAATTTCAATTGATCGAGAAAGCCATATCTGTTCTCTACCTTCCCTATTCTTCTGAAATGGATGAGGAAAGTTTCGACCGAAAAGGGTTGGCATGGCTACAGAGCTTTTTGATTATGCAAACTATGCTAATGAAAATATGTTCTATGCGCCTGTCTCGGAAATCTTGTTTCCGGAGTGCATTCAGGCTAGAGAGTACTTCCTCACAGGACTAGTTTGGTATTGTTCCACAGATATAGTTGAGGGAAAGTGTATGAAAGAATACACATGATTTGTTCGTTGGTTCACTGGAATTTAATAGATTTCGTTATCGTACAAGCCATATTGATGATGATATACATCACAGTTCTCACTTCTTTGAGCTCGATGGCGTCACACCTCCAACAAATTCCCAACTGAATCCAGCTTGTAGTGATGCTTCTATACAGTGTGGAACAGCCGAATGGAATAAATCCGATAACGGATAAATGAGAGCGTGTTGGGAAAAACGCTTCGACACTTCGATTTGTATTTTCAGATGCGCATTTTCCAAAAAAAATAATTATATAGGGTGTGTCATGTGACAGTGGCCGATACCAACTTTCTTATTTCGAATACAGCTCCCTGTATATCATTAGTTCTTTAGATTCTTCAGAGAATTCTAGACATAATTCATGTTCAATTTTTCATACTCATCTTCAACTGTTTCGGGAATATTAAGTGTCTTCAGATGTATTACAAAAATAAACATTAAAAAAAGGAAATCATTTTATTCCACAATTATTGTGAAGAAAACAGAGAAACATCAATTTCAATGTGAGAGATGTTCAAAATGTTTGCCGCGAACGTCTTGGCAACATGCTAATCTGGTATAGAAATGTCTTCTAACGTTTCTCAACATTGAACATCTCTCACATTGAAATCATTGTTTCTTTGTTTTCTTCACAATATTTGTGGAATAAAATAATCTCCTCTTCTTAATGTTAATTTCTTAATACATCTGAAAACACTCAATATTTCCGAAACAGTTGAAGATAGGATTGGAACATTGTACATTAATCATGTCTAGAATGATCTGCTGGAGAATTCAAAAAACTAATAATATATAGGGGGTTGTATTCAAGATGAGAAAGTTGGTATCGGCCACTGTCACATGACACACCCTATTTAATCATTTTTTTTTGAAAAATATGCGCATCTAAAAATACAAATCGAAGTGTCCAAGCGTTTTTCCCAACACGCTCTCATTTATTCGTCATCGAGTTTATTCCATTTGGCTGCTGAACTATTCAGATGAAAAATTTGCACGAGTTTTCAATTGACACAAAATATCAACCCCAATATCACAATTAGAAATCCACGATTCCTCAGTATGATTCAGTTTCTATTAGGCAGTACTTTTGTTAGATAATTCAGAATCCAAGAACTAGATAAGTATATTATTGTGTCTAACAAAGTATCAGACATTTTTGTTCATATTCTGACAACCTGTAATGAAAGGAAATCCTTGAGTGTTGGGAAAGAAGGGACGTATTGGAAACCTTCTTGGAAGTTTGGAGGTTGGAAATACGAGGAAAAACTTAACCAGACAGAAAATTCCCCAACTTCATCGTTCTATTGAATGATGATGCTTCGTAGAGCCCACTTCGACAGGTCTTGAGCGTCCGGATACAGGGGGGGCTACCGGCCAGAACTCATCTAGCTTGTGTACTTGGAATCACTCGTGAATGATAGACTACATTTCCGTGATTTTTGATCAAAGAATATTTATGAACGAGAGAAAGATCGCCAATTTTTTGCATGATGTCGTGAAGATGTCGATGAATTCGTCGATGATTCAATAAATAAAACCATTCTCAATCAGATTCCAATTAATCTTCTGAATGGCATCCGAGCACTTCAGCCTATGTTTGGTAGCTGAACTCCGAACATGTGAACAGCAATTCAGGACAAGTCAGATTCGCGCATTGCAGATCGTGAGGAGTTGCTGGGGTGTGAAGCACTTCTTTGCACTGAAAATGAAGCGAAGTCTCGTGAAGGATCCCACATGGTCGTCTCAAGACACTGTTGGTGATGATATCGAGCATGGGCATTGGGGATTCCATTGGAATCATCATATTGGGCATTGTGTGATCTGCCTTACTGTTGAAGGTGGAAGCTTGATTTTCAGGTGCCGCGAACTCTGCTCGATTTCTCAGATCATCATTTCAAAGTTATTGTTAGATCTTCATTTATGGTGAACACCTGTTTCTGTCTTGCACCTCCTGCCTCATCAGATGATATAGGGTTTCGAGAAGAAAATTCGGTGTGAAGTGTACTATCTTCCGGAATAATGGATATGGGCAGGAGGTTGTATCCAACGACTGATGCTATGTGGAGCAGAAACAAAGAGACTCCATCTATTCTCACATCCTCCTGTGAGGAAACTTGATAGTTATCGATATAGTCGAGGTGGCGAACCATGTTACCATAGGTTTGGGCTTGATGGTGCCGAGCACGTTATATGCTGTGGAGATGTCTAGCTACAGCCAGAGACTTCCCAAATTTCATCAGACTACAACATGAAAATCGCGAATTTCAATAATTAATTTCGAAAAAAGGTGCAGTACCTAGAGAGAAACATATCACACTCCTAAAACTGACTAGTTATGTTGTCATGATGTTGTTGACCCAACAATGTTTTATTGTTTCAATAACCAGGATATCGTTATGGTTACCATAGAAAATTATTGAAGTAACGAGAGAATCTAGTCGTGCCTATATCAACTGAAACTTTTGTTAGGAGAACTAAAATTTTTCTCTGTCCAGAAACCTAGTTTGGTGGGTCTGAGTTCTTCTGCGTGGCATTAGAAATCGTGAGACTTGAAGAAAGTCACCATTGTGATTCATCATAATTCTAGTGAGAGAACACATTCGATTGATTAATTCATTGAAAAAATTTTCATTTACATCATTTTGTTCTGAATTAATCATTATCATTATCATTTTCATCATCATTATTATTATCATCAGTAATACAATTCTTTATAAATGATCCGAACTGTACAGGTGATGATCTAGCGAAATTGACTTCTTCGAATCGAAAAGTGAAGTGTGAAGTGACATCTCCACATTCGCAAGCTAGTATGCTCGTACTTTGGGCAAGCCTGTATGAGTTCTTTACTGAATGTCTCACTGCATAGTTACTCCAGTCGAAGAATTTCAATATTAGTGTCATACGTTGTGATATTTCCAATTGCATCATGCAAACGGAATCTGAATACTTTTGGTATCGCTATTATTACTGATTGAGTTCCAGAAATTCAACTGCTGCTTTTCATTCTCGGATATTCCTGAAAGTATCCTCGATGAAGTATTCTTCTGTTTGTATGTTATCGAAACTGTAGATGTTTCCATCCATCTTTTTTGAAAAAAACTCCACATCATCTGACACGAAATTCATTGGCATTGATATTCGATGCAGAGAGGCCCTTTAGCCGCGTAACATTATTTCGAAATTGCGAACTCCTGTTAGCATAACGAACTCACCTTATTCATATCTCTTCTATGCGGAATATAATACGCCATGTCCCTAATACCCCTAATAGAGGATAATATGAGAACAGCCATGAGCTTACAAGCTGCTTATTGGACGGAGTTTGGTCTTCACAGGACGACCCAATGAACGAAAAATAAATTTTGTTCGTTCTTGACGTGTGACGCAATTCGACGTTTCGATGAAACCAATCATTATCCAATCATATCATACGATAGAGAGTGTATCAGAATGAATGAAAAACATTCTGGAAATACAAAAAAGAGAATGCTATACGTTTCAAAGAATGAAGATTCAAGTAGTGATACTTACTGGCCCAATTTACAATTTGTCCACGATCACAAGATTCAATATACACTAATAGCACCCTGTATTTCGAATGAATGATTTTTCATCAGACTTGGATTGCGTTGTGGAGTCTTTGATGGATTGATCTTGAATTGACCTTATATGACAACCAACTATTATCACAATGGGTTGTCGATTCCTCGCAGAATGATAATGAATGAGATTTTTTTCTTGAAGTATTTTGAGATAACCAGCCCGAGCCCGTTTGAAGAATATCTCAGTTTCGTCAATATTCGTATTGCATTTGATGTTCTTGGTTTGAATACAAAATTGACCCGAAGAGAAAATACACCCGTTAGTATTAAAGCGGTTGAGTAATTCTCTACTATCAATTTGATTTCGTTACACTCATAACAACTATACTATCAACTTCATGAAACATATTTTTTCCTGAACTCTATTCGTGAATTGTGGATTTCAACACTTTCTAGCAAAAATACGACTTTGTATTCAGAATTCATCGATAAATTATTTCTGGAATTTTTCCATTCCAAACTTGAGACCATAGTGTTGATCATGTATTATAGTCAGAATTTCAAAGAGAAAGTACAGGAGATTCTCAGGAGAGTAACTTTGAAACCCTTGAAGTCTACCTTTCAGAAAAAAAACAGGAAAATTCAAATATCTCAGGAACTATTATCTTCTGCATGATGCATATCAGGGTTGAATTCACTCCTTACCACCTCCGCTATCACATCTCCAGAGGAATGTTCCAAGTTACTAGTAATTATGTATATTTCATAAACAATGTATAGAACACTGGTGGAGCTATTCTGCCCATTTGCCTATCTAATTCCTTCAACCAGAACTCTAACGTGCAGCTAACTTGATGACATAATTTCATTTGTTATAGCGGAGAATCACTCGAGTGTCAGTTGTTAGATGGCGACACAAAAATGAAAACTAAATCAGTATTATTGATAATTGCACAATCAGTGTTATTAAAATTTTTACTCAGAAGTAGCAATTCAGGTTACTTTTCAATCTTAGATCGAACTTCATAATAACAATCTGAAAACGTCAACTATTTGCGAAGAAATCTGTAAAAATGTCACTATCTTCTGGGGAGTTGGATAACTATCAGGCCATTATAGCGGAAAATGGCGTTAGCGTTTTTGACGAAACAAAACACCATCAGTGACTGCACCAGTGATTTGTACATCATCATTTCATTGATATACTTGGTGATCACGAATATATGGTACACACCGTGATTCCAATATCTCTGAAGATATTTTGAGATTTCAGTAGGTATATCGAGGTATTTCTATGATTTTGGCATTTCAGTATATTCCATAAGATACGTAGAGCATATCTGACCAGAAGTTTGAAAAACTCAGATATTTTGAATTTAGTCTTGTGAATTTAATTCTACCATCCCATTCTTGATCAAACTACCTCTTTTGGGAAGTATCGAACGAGTTGACATTCATATTCAGAATGGTGACGACATCGAAGATTTCTTGGGAAATCTATTGAGTATTCTCTTTATATCGCAAGGAACAAAATACCATATCTAGAATGAGATAGAATAGAGAAATATACCTAAGGTCGTAGTCAGAATTTCAAAGTTGTTGAAAAATAATGTTGATAATGTTAATGAATGAATACAATTCAGTTGTGATGAAATTGATGAAGTCGAATATGCTGTCAAATATTCCAGTTGCGTTACGAAACATGCTCAAATCTCGAAGGTATTGAAATGGGTGGCGTTTACCCCATATAATGCATAAATATGCTCAATTCTTCGTGCAATTTTGATGTGAACAAGGAGAATGAGATATCAGATAATCATATAGTCGATTCTTCTTGCTTGTTCAGTCGTTTTGTATCAGATCAAATCATTTCTCCATAGAAAATTATTGAAAATGCATTGAATTGACCCACAATTTCTCCACCTACGAAGGCATGAGGAATATAAATTGAAATTGTTCGAGTGACAGTGAAATTTTTTAGAAATTGAATTTGAACTCCTCTTATCGCATCAGTAGTCATCTGTGACAGCAGCCGTTATTTCAAGGATAGAAAGCACTTCATGGAGAAAAGTGATGTCTTTCTCGATCATAAAAACTATTGGATATCACATGCCATCATGCCTAGATGGTCAATTCCATGTTTTACGTGATGTCATATAAACGTTCGGGATTTCCAACGATATTCTTTCAATTTCGTACACGGGGAAAGGGTTTATTTTGAATATATATCTACACCGCCAGACAGTTTTTAGAGCTGGACGGTTACTGATTTATGTACCTCCAATGTAACGGACTGGATATTCCGGAATGAAGAGCATCTAGACAATTTATATCCTCTCAATCGTTGAACCCTATGAGGGATAGCTATTCGCTTCCAATCAATGCTTTCAATTTCCCCACAGACATTTCGATATTGAAACGATTTCGTTTACATATTGTCTTCATCTCTCGATGCTCGCATTTGTGGTTAGTTATACATACAAGAATGCACACAGAAGTATGACAATACGTGCAACTACCGTGATTTCCATTGCGTTCTTGAACTTCCAAAAAATTTTCCAAAAAACGAGGTGTCACTGAAAACTAGAGAATTTCTCTATGAGGTATCTGAATGTTCAATTTCAAGCGCAGTGACATTTTGGGGCAGATCACAAATCTGTCCTTACTATAAAAATATAATGGAATGATTTTTAATAACTTCTACCTTGTTTCTTAGAAACGGGCAGAGGAGATCACACAGAAAAGCTGAAAAATGAATGTACCACAGACAGTATTCAACATATTTCTGGTTGAAAATAAATTCTGAGATTACATTGGAATGGATGTTTCACGGAATCGTCACGTTTTTGTTTTTCCCTTGTTTTTTTCAGTCGAACTTAATCAATGGATGCATTGATTTCAACGACAAATATGCATATAAAATAGGACAGGATTATAAATGTTGTGTTTCGTTTGTACAGTCAGTTGGATAGTTTAATATAGTCAGCTGAACCTAATGGAAATATCTCTTGTTGTCCCCTCGTCAGCACTATGCATACTGAGATGGACTTCTTCATTATCGTGGGTGTTCCGGTGATCATGTTACAAACTTCTAGGGTAGATGAAACACACGAAAATAAGAAAAAATGTTCATGTGAACATGGGTCCGGAAACGCTTCTTCAGGAAGCTAGGGCCCTCCGAATATGACCTTCAAAAACTACTTTTCGTTTCATAGCTTCGGTACTACTGCAGCTATCGCAACCAATTTTGGGACATGAAATCTAGTTCCTGAGTTCATCAATTTGAGCATTCCGGATTTTGTTACCTTTGACCAGGGGCGTATAAACCAGGAGGGTATTTGGGTAAATTTGACCCTACTCCTCTTAGGCTTCAATTTCTTGCCATTTTTATATCTGATTATGATTCTCCAATGCCTTTCACATAAAAAAGGTACTCTTGTAAAAATCGCTATCTGTCATCGTTTCCTCCGAAAATGGCTAAATCCAATCAATGATAAATTATTGGTCTTAAACCTGTTTGTGTTACTTGTTTATTTTGTACTTTTGAAACTTCAAAACTTCAAGTTTTTCATTGGTGCTCGTGAATGATTTATTGCAAATTCAATATTAGTTTTGCTTGTGTAGGTTTAATTGTTTTCTTTTAAATATTTTGTATACGTTCCCTTTTACTTTTGATACCCCCAATTTCGAAAAGGCAATAAATTTCTCTAATCTGATTTATTTTCATTTAAGAAGAAGTTTTGACTAACTAATAATGCTCACTATCTGTACTGAACCTCATTTTCATATTTCAACGTAATAATTGGTTTAAGACCAATGATTTATTATTGATTGGATTTAGCCATTTTCGGAGGAAACGGTGACAGATAGCGATTTTCACAAGAGTACCTTTTTTATGTGAAAGGCATTGGAGAATCATAATCAGATATAAAAATGGTAAGAAATTGAAGCCTAAGAGGAGTAGGGTCAAATTTGCCCAAATACCCCCCTGGTTTCTACGCCCCTGGTTGAAGGTGACAAAATCCGGAAGGCTCAAATTGATGAACCTACGAACTAGATTTCATGTCCCAAAATTGGTTGCGATAGCTGCAGTAGTACCGACGCTATGAAACGAAAAGTAGTTTTTGAAGGTCATCTTCGGAGGGCCCTAACTCCCTGAAGAAGCGTTTCCGGACCCATGTTCACATGAACTTTTTTTCTTATTTTCGTGTGTTTTATCTACCCTAGAAGTTTGTAACATGATCACTGGAACACCCTGTATAATACAATTGTTATACGAACCCTGCTATACGCTAGTGAGAACTGGACAGTACAAAAGAAACACGAGAGTGAAATAAATGCAATGGAGATGAGATACATGAGGAAAATAAATGAAAAAACTAAGCCAGACAGAATTAGGAAAGGAACAATAAGAGAAACTTCAAAGCAGGATTCATCAACCAACAAAATAACGAAGATACAATTGAATTGATATGGAAACATGAAGCAAGAAACATAAAAAAGAAGGATAAGAAGAGGAGACCACGGAAGAAATAGATGAAATAAATAACAGAGGCAGGAAGAAAGAGACAGAAGTCGTTTAGAGATATGAAGATACTGACAGAAAATAGGAAATCATGGAAACGACACACCAGATAATCAGCCCAGATCCGACGCCCAAGAGGGTGAGAGGAAAGGGAGAGAGAAAGAAAGAGTATTCACATCGAATTCAAGATAATGAAAAAACAACGGCAGCAGACGATGAAAGAAGGTCTGAAACGGAGCTATTGTGATGATCATGCCAATATCTTGTCAAATCACGGAAATGTACACTCACAAACTCAGTTGGGGTTCCTCACACCCAACCTCATCAACGATGGATTTGTTCGATTTTCTTCATACAGTTCTGTGGTCATCAGCTGAATCGAAGCATATCATCAGGAGATCATCATCATCATCTTCACGAGAACCACCAACATGTGTTTCTGCAACGTCATCAAACGATCCCACATCAATCGATCAGCGAATTCATGTTCGCCTAATGAATATATGAATACGCTGATTCCCTCAATTCCTCCAGTCACTCGAAGACATCAAAGGATATTATGCTGAATTTCCTGTGGAGGATTCCTGCACGGCCATTGTTGAGCTATTAATATTAGCGTCGGCATAATACCGCAATAATTGTTATTGGCGGAACGTGTGTGTGGGTGGGTGGTGGAATGGAATTTAATTTCGGATCAAAGGGCCATCCTATTCTAGATCGAAATGAAGCCGCCATATAGTTAGAATGTGCTTAGCGAAACGCTGCGGTGTAATTGATACTTGTTAGTGATGCAGACGAGGATATAATATAGTGACAGATGGAGGTATTCATTTAGTCCACCTTTATTTGGATTTTCATCGAGTGTGAATACAAATCTTCATTTCGAGACTGATAAATACTCACCCAGCGATGAGACACAATCATTTTCAGTGTAGAAAACAGTGATGCTGCCTAGACAAGCGAAAAGTCTATCACGAGAAACGAGAGATATGTCAGAGATCAGAGAAAAATAGGTGAAATGAAGACAATGAAGAATTATATACCTTTTTCGAGAGTATGTTTTCAGTGACCTTGCGTTCAATTTTTTCCGTACCTGTTCTCCCAATGAAAAGAATAATCAAAATCCTGAGTGAATTTCCCATTATTCATGGTAACTATATAACATGATTTCTTTTAAATGATTTAATCTGATCAAGGTTCCGTTTCATCTGTTAGTCTTGATCCATCACATATTTCGAATCATATAATATGAATTGATGAAGATTAATGTCGGAATACTCTAGCAAGCTTATAAACTGGCTCATATGGCTAAGTGATCTTTTCTATACAGAGATCTACTCCGTGAGGAAATCCGTGATACCTTTTTCACAACCAAGAAAGCATGGTTTGAAGTTGTGACTTGAATTACATATACGACGAGATTCTACAGAAGTTCCATATTGTTTTTTCAGATTTTCAGACCCTTGGTGACAGTTGTACAGGAAATTTTGTATGTTACATTTGTTTTTTGTTTGTGATTTCATTTTGTTCATGGGGTTGCTACACTAACTAGCACGGGCTCCGCAATATTCCCCAAACTCAGAGTGAAATACCACACTCATTGATAACCATTCGATAGATGTTGAACACAGTGAGTATCCGATAAGTATTGACATTTATATCCTACTTGAGTCTCTACAACGGATTCAATTCTTGCTGAGTTTGACCTTCGAGTATCAATGTTTCAGTGTGTGTTTGACCCAGATTATGGAGATTTTTGCCAGAACACCTATCGCATACGCAAATCATGGTGAAGTTGCCCGAATATCTAACTTTCAATATTCCAATATGCCATTCAACTGAACTGAAGAACAAGTCTCACCAGCCACTGCTGTGATTTGGTGGCAACAACTTACATATCATTGATCGATCAATACCGACCTAATTAGCTGCCTGTGAGAAATCATTTCATCATCGCAAACTAATATCAATTATCGTAATTAAATGTGGAACGATAAGTGTCTAATGATTCCTTCTCATAGCTCAGCCTTCCTGAAATAGAGCTTGATGATAATACAGACACAATCTCGAAGTCGACTATAAGTTTGTGCAAAATCACGGTGAGTTTCAACAGAAGAGGCATTTCGGTGAAGCGGTCAACCATCTTCAGTTATATTAACACATATGGTGTCTTTACTATGGATACTCAAAGCTAGGGAAAGAAATGACTACTCAAATATATATTTCTCACTAGAATTACATAAAATGAAGACTCCATTGCAATGAATGAGTGTATCATCAAAAAACTGATTGACCAACAAAAGTTGGTGAACCAAATGCAGAAGCCGAATTGAATAATACATGACCATTCAATTTGGTCCTCATTGAATATTTTTGACATTGAACAAACGTATGCGACATGAAATCAGCAAAACTTTGTATAACTGTGTCTCCTTTTCATGAGACTAAGAAACGGTGAGGAGAACATTGTTCTCATTTATATATAGGGTATCGGCGATCTCTGATTCCTTCATTATTTTTCCCTTCAAATATTGATAATATTATTTCTGGCAATTTCGTCCTAGTTGCTGGTGAAGTATATAGATGATATATCATCCATGAAATAGTCATGAGAAATAGATTTCCTGATACAATTTATTTTCTCTTCGAATATTCGCGAATTGATGTACTTCATCTAACTGTTTTGATAAATCTTCCTATCACCCTCATCGATCACCAAACAACGATTCCAATCGCTGGGATCACGATTGAAATCATGTGTATCAAATATGCTCCTCTAGTAACTGGATTCGTTTTCACTGAAGAAAGAAAATACTGACCATCATCAACACTGAAATACCACAAGAATCCCAAAATATGGTTGGAACGAATTCAAATTCTACAAAATATATCAGGTATATTGAATATGATACTATCTTAACGAATTCAGGCCATAGTTTCACTACTAAGATTTCGGTTTCTCTTCTGGGTGTTCCAAATAAAATGCATTCCAGTCCTCGGTATTTTCACATTCCCATCTCTTGTCTTCCACCCCTTCTATGAATCTGCCACACCAGGTTCCTGTGTGAGGAAAAATATAAATCATATTATTGTATATCTGATGAGGAAGATACAGTGGTATAAGAAAGGTGAGCTGTGGGATCGAGTTCAAGTGAATTTTTGAAATGAATGTGTAATTTTTGTGACATCGAGAAAGAATTCGGTGGGGAAATAAGTGAAGTACCGATTGAAACTTATATATTCATTTTGAATGTATTCTGGATTTGGTTGCTTCATATTCGGAATCTTGACTGAACATTTCATATATGAATTACTTTCATTATTCAACACGAAGTCACTGATTCCAATTTCGATTTTGAATGTGCATTTTTCGTTTCAATATCGAATGTAGGTTTCAAATATGTATTTTGTTTCCATCATGTTCATGTTTTGCATGGATTCTATGAGAAAATGAATTATAGTCATTACTGATGAATCAGTTACCACTAGAAAAAAAATGACGATGGGGAAAATCTAGGTCTAGGTTATATTGTGCCGCAATTATTTTCGATTTTCCGGAAACGTGTAGTCACCACATGAACAGTCAGGTTGATCTTCCCAATAAGTTCTTGTGGTAATGAATCAGTCCTAGTTGAGAAGACCACCCAGTTCCTTTGGATTCGAGAGAATATGTTCAGTTCAGTTGAACGATGCACTGTTTTACTGCATTTTTAGTGCATGCTTAGGATTAATAGGGTTTTCTAGCCCATTATTTAGTATTCGAGAATACTAATCTGATCTGAGCGATTTAAACAACCAGTTTTTCTCGTTCTGATCATCAATGTCACTGAATATTCGAATAGTTCAACCATTCATAATTTTTCATTCATCATCAGTATTATTATTATAGCATTATATTAATCATTAGAAACTAATCGGTATGAGTGAAATCATCGAAAGAACTCACAAAAGAGCAATCTCCCAATCAAAGATATAAATTTTATTCTCCATTCAAAAATGCGTAGCAAGGCGCTGATTTCCATCACATCATTTTCCCTACGCCTTTGGCTATTAGTAGATACTCTTCCAAATATATATTTTTTGTTTTCTTTCTATGTACATTTATTGTGTATCTCATGGGAAATAAATACCTATCTATCTATCTATCTATCTATCTATCTATCTATCTATCTATCTATCTATCTATCTATCTATCTATCTATCTATCTATCTATCTATCTATCTATCTATCTATCTATCTATCTATCTATCTATCTATCTATCTATCTATCTATCTATCTATCTATCTATCTATCTATCTATCTATCTATCTATCTATCTATCTATCTATCTATCTATCTATCTATCTATCTATCTATCTATCTATCTATCTATCTATCTATCTATCTATCTATCTATCTATCTATCTATCTATCTATCTATCTATCTATCTATCTATCTATCTATCTATCTATCTATCTATCTATCTATCTATCTATCTATCTATCTATCTATCTATCTATCTATCTATCTATCTATCTATCTATCTATCTATCTATCTATCTATCTATCTATCTATCTATCTATCTATCTATCTATCTATCTATCTATCTATCTATCTATCTATCTATCTATCTATCTATCTATCTATCTATCTATCTATCTATCTATCTATCTATCTATCTATCTATCTACCTATCTATCTATCTATCATTACAAAATAAAATTCCATGGTAGCATTTCGGATCATGAAATGTTTCACTGGTGATTATAATATATGTGCATGTCCGATAACATGAACATGAATTTTTCATTTTACTGATTGCAAATTGAAAGAAAAATATCATGAATTGGCGATGAATGGGGTTAGTTGAAATGCTATCAGGAAAGTTCTTCAGAAGTCATCAGGAGACACAAATATAATCACAACCTATTACACCCATTTCTACACCTAGTTTCAAGAATCCATTCGAGAAAATTGATTATCCTTCCTTATGTATCTTTTCCTGTGTCCATACAGATTTCTTCATTTTTCTGAATAGTCAGTGATGAAGTCCGTTTCCTCACAGTAATTCCATTTCTCATTTAATCATTTCAACAAAATATACAAATATACAGAAAATTTATAACTATAAGTTGGCCATGAATACTATCACAATAACAAAATCATGAGGATAGTTATACAGTTCATCTATATAATAGTCAAATACGAAAATCAAGGTTGGCAATATTTGAATGAGTTAATATTGTGTGCACCTAGGTGTAGAACACCTGTGTTTGCATGAAATCATATTTGATTTATATCAAGCTCAGGTTCCTAATCTGTAGAATATAATAAAATTATTATGAGATTGTGCTGTATTTTTTTCTGTTAATATTGAAGTAGGTATTATAGTTTACATAGAGAGATAAGGAATGAATATATATGAGAGAAATAGCTGTAGGTAACGTCAAATGAGAAATTAATTGATTTGAATTATTTTCAGGATTCAGTATTTGAAAGAATGAATAAATATGGTTTATGAAGTATCTGCTGTAGAAAAAGATTTAATGTTTCCAATATTTATCAATTCTGTTGGCAGTAGATTGAATATCCTGAGAGCATGAGAGAAGAAGAAAATCGTTGGCTAATATCTCTTATAACAAAAGGCGTAGATACATTGTTTCTCGATGAATTTCTAGTTGGATACGGATGAGATATGTAGTTTTGGGATTCGTCTTCTTTGCATGTGAATACAGTTTGTGAGGAAGTATAGAGATCTCACATTCAGGGTGTCTTCATCATATAGTAAAGCAGCTCCCTTTTTTTGAGAAGGAATTAGTAATGATAGAGTTTCATCCATCAGTTCACACCAGATAAAACTGATATTGAAACTAACCTGAAGAATCCTGAACTACACTAGTGGCTTCACTACTGCACTGGCAGTCCGGTTTGAAGACCAAGTTGCACTGGAGAATGGACTTCAGAACTACTCCGTGACACAAGACCTCTCCATTGTCTTCGAGTTGTGGAGCGAAACCCTCTTGGCATTTACAGTCTTCTAATTCGTCTGCCCTCAGGATAGTAATCGCGAAAACTCCAATGAGGAACACAGTCTTCATCCTTGAAAAACAATGGATAGGATGATGAATGATCATCTTCGTTTTTCATCTTTTTGTGGGATTTTCTCTACTCGTTAATACAAAATGAAGTAGAAGTAATATACAAACTTACAGAGAGTATTTGATCAACTTCGTGTCAGGAAGTTATGAACCTAAGAAAATGGTGATGAAACGGCCTGGAAAAAGTGAATGGAAATAAAATTGACGCATTTAGTAAAAATACCGAAATGTAAATAACTCACGATAGAGCGACGCCCAGCAAACATCGAGAAATATATACTGATAATAAACTCAAACCACAATTGACTTTTTTTTACCTCTCGACAGTACCAAAGGAAACGGAACATCGTGTAAGCTAGCAGTGAAATTTTGGAAGATAAGGAACCTATTGGGAATTTCCTCGGAAGTTTGGAGGTCGTGAGCATTTGGAAAGACTTAACCAGTCGACTAGTTCCACACCTTTGCCGATCCATTGATGAATGGGCCCTAATGTAGACACGAGCCTGAGCTCCTCGAGTCTGTCTACCTGGAATCACACCGACCATGAAAATATCTATAGCACAGAAGAGATTGCTCACCTTCCTACGATATTCTATAGATGTCAATAAATTACTGTTACATTACTGTTACTGTTGTTTTACCAACTCATTGAATAGCTCTCTGATCAAGAGCTGCAGCATTTGTTCTTGAGAGCTGAACCTCGAACATGTGAATAGTACTCCAGAATAATTTGTCGAATTTGTACCATGTAGATCGGGAGGAACTGCTGAGGTGTGAATAACTCTTTGCACGGAGCATGAAGCCAATGAGTTTTTCTGAAGAAGTTCACGCAGTGAACCACCGCACCAATAGCCTCATTGGATGATATGGAGCATCTAGAAGATGAGGTGGTATAGAGTACTCTCACTCTCATGCGCGAAGGTATGGACTGGGCAACTCGATAGTGAAACTTGATAGTAAACCACAAAGCTGGGAAACCATATGGCAGAAGTTTCGCTAGAAGGCATACGTGTCAAACTCGGTCAAATGCTTTGGAGATATCCAATGTTACAGTCAGAGACTCCTCATATTTCTCGACTGACACCTGCCATATGTGTTTCACTTTAGCGAGCAGGTCTCCTGTTAATTTCTCCAGACGAAACCAATTTTGTCGGTATCACACAATTCTCGATCTCTCTAGATGACTAACAAGTTCTATTTAATATTCTACTGATAATCCATGAACAAGTGATTCTTGTATTCCCTCATTCATTGTGACTCAGAAATCTGAAGCATTTCATGTTAATATTCAACGTTGAATATCTCGGGGTACCAAAACGTCAGATGGAAAAGGGAAGGCTCAGAGCTCTCTCATATGTTCAACGTACACTAAAACAATTTCTCATTGATAAGGATCTGCGTAGCATGTACTTTCTGTTAGTTCAGTTCACTTCTTGTTGAGGTATGCGAGTTAAGAATGGGTTATGGGGTCTATTAGATCTTTGCAACAGCTTATGACACTAAGGGAGCGGTTCCTGGATATAATCTATGATACAGATATCTATTTTCCCTCAGGACAAATTTTTCAATATCATGATTTCGTGAGCATGAGATATCTTCATTTCAATCAATCATTAATACTTATATTCCAACATGAGGATGTATTTGAAATATACCGACATGGATATGAGACTCGTCTAAAATGAAATGATGCTCTTGCTTCATCTTGCTCCAGAACAGATATGAACACAGAGTGTATTCCATTTCTACAAAAGTTCAGTGATCAGTGATCCTAAATAGAACGTTGCTGTAGAAAATTCAATGATCAGTTCCATATTTGTTATATATTTTTCTATTTCCATTGTTGATATCATTGATTGATTGCGAGGACTAACAAAAACGTATTTTCTAATTGTCTTCTCCTCTTTCTTTTTGTTTATGAATATTCTTTTTGTATATTTCACTGATGGCTATCAGTTCACTTCCATATCGATTCCATATTTGAATTCATGATATCCAAAACTCGAATGTACATCATCGAGCATATGATATCACGAATTTTCAGAAAATGAGAGTCATGGATATTGATGATCCGCAGTCAAATTTTTCAAAAACTCGAGAGAAATTTTGACCTATTCGACCACTCGTTGGAAATGAAAAATGTATATTTGAGATATTATTGAAAAGAGTTTTTCTTACGCTTGTGTTATTTCATATACTCGTACCTAAATATTGTCCATGTAATTTAATGATCGATGAACTACTACTACAACTACTACCCATGATTACAGATAGTTTTTTCAGGTAGAATGTTTGAAGTGTTCATCACCGGAAAAAGTTTGGAATAATCAGAAAAGAGGCATGAAATCTTTAGGACTGATAATGAGATTTCGTATCGGTGAGTAAGTTCAGATTATGGAGGATGTGATATCAATCCAGTTCTCCAAATTGAAACTTTGCTCTCCGATAGCCTTCTCATGTATCATTTCCTGAAAAGTGATATCATTGAATGATATATCTGAATATGAGGTTTCACAATGCTTCGGGCTGTGCCTTCATTTCTTATTAGTGAATGATCATTGAAATATGCGATACCAATTTGGGATCATTTCAAACAAGAACAAATGCTGAGAACTAAAACGTTTCTACAATCAGTCAAATTCAATTCAAAATTCAAAATTCGAATTCAAAAATCATTTCTAGAGATTACCTAGTTTTTTAAACCAGAATATAAATTATGAAAAGGAACCAGCTGATTGGAAAAACGCCAGATGTGAAGAATAAAGGGTTTCTTCCTAATTTTCATCATAATTTCGCATGAAGACCTGATGTTTCGGACTCACCTGTTCAGATATTGTTATCACGTTTCAGCACAAACCTACAACTGAAGAAGAATCCGCGACTACCGAGTACCGTTCCACAATAACCTCAACTGGTTTAGTAGGTACTGCTCGTCTAATGTATGGTCAATAATCTCTGAACGACTCTTTATGTGACACTTCGATTGATATCTTCGTCAATTCGACTTGGTGCTCCCGAAAAAATAACGGGAAAGAGTATGTGCGAAAAATCAAGATGATCAACAAGAATGATTCAGGACAAACATGTTCTGATTGACTATAATTTATACTCAGTTGAATGGACGAATTTATGTACCGAAGGATGTCTTTTAGATTGTAGTCCACCACAATATTATTTGTGCATATGTTGAAGTTGTTCGAAATTCATTTCGAACAGCAAAAGTGTTGTTTTTATAAATGTACATACGAAATTAGAGCTATGTCTGCACTATGTACGATTGATACGAGTGAAATTCACTTTTAAGATCCTGAATTTATCAGAACTTAGTAGTGAAATTGGAAGTACATTAAATTGATTCTCCTGGCATAGAACCCTATATGATTCCATTTTCTCAATTGAGAGTCACTTCTTCGGATACATAAACTTCGGTGCATTCCGAAATGTTGAAGTCATTCGATTTACCATCCATTTCTGCATATTTTCATACAGTGAGTGGAGTTGAGGAGATATAAGTCATTCAATGGAGAATACAAAATCATTCAAGAAATAAGGAATGCAAATTTTCCCCTCTTAGTGCTGGGAAATCTCATTTCTCTCTTGATGACCTCATATTTCCCATTCCCTGGCAGATATCTGATAATAAACAATGGAATCAATTCAACATTCAGGAGAATATATATCCGGAGGACAGTAACACACATTTCTCATTATATATATACAAAATAAAACGTTTCACAAGGAGACTTCTTGGAATTTCTGGTCCGGATACTCCTCGAAGAAGGCTTCCCACTGCTCCATATTCTCGCAATTCCACCTCCTGACCTCTCTGCCGCCGCCGTATTGGGTGCACCAGGTTCCCGTGTGATCCGTCAAAACGCCAGTGGCCTCCGTGCAGGTACACCTCGGCCTCCTGGGGGGCATGTTGCAGGGCAGGACGATTCGCAGGATGTTACCGAAACACCTGTATTCTCCCTTATCTCCATATGGTCTGACGGAGAACTCTTCCCGGCATTTACAGAAAGCAGCGTCAGAGACCGGACCGATCGGGGTTTGATGGGCAGAAGATAGTGCCAGTAATGGCAATGCATAGAGTAGGAAGTTCATCCTGAAATGATCGTTGATAAACGTTAGTAGATATGCGAGGAGATTCGCTGCTAGCGACGATTCAGTTGGGGGAGAAATGTATTCTATTTTTTCAGGCGCACGATTTTTTGCATTGCTGCCAATTGAAGAATCGTTTGTCATATTTTTCAAACCTTCCGTCAGCTCGAATGCGTCAGTATGGAAAATTTGGTTGAATTTTGCCAAGCCGTGACGTTGCTGGCCCGTTACAACCAAGTGACTAATCCCGGGTATAGGAACTTGTTCAAATTAATTCATATGTAGATGACTGTCAAGGTAAGACGTTGGAATTCTTTTTGGACTATTACATCACTTCACATGATTTCAGTTCATATAAAATGGAATTGGCAGTTGAATTGCGGAACACATTCTAGGAAACAACAAATTTCCCAGAAAAATTTTTGAATAATTCAGTTTTAAGTTGCATAATTGCCAATTATATGATTGGAGCAATGCGGTGAAAAAAAATATCATTATATCCCAAATAATTTCATTCTGGATACACTTTTATGAATCTTGATATCATCGAATGCATCATAAAAATTGTATGATTTGTCATCTACAATATACGGATGAAAAAATATTTCCATTGGTGGAGTTATCTATGATCTGATTCGATATCTGAATTCAGAAATAATCTTGTCAAGAGTGAATGTTATTGTGTGATGTGTATCTTTCCTTTCATTGACTTTTCTTAAAAAAATCTTGTTGATCGTGAAAAACCATCTATTCATTTTATGTAGATCACATAGAGAATAACTTTTTAGAATCCTCTGGAATCTCACAATCAGATGTTTTTGTCTCAGAAATCAGGAGTATGGCCATTGGGCATTGAAGTCTGATGAGTTTTCATCACACTGTTCGAATAATTTATGTTCATCATTCAATCATTTGACTATTTCAAATTTGAACTTGGAACATGCGGAAATTGACGCATTCAGTAGCAGAATATGAATTCGGAAACAAAAAACCAATAGAATAAACAATCACTACTCATTAGAAAAGTCTATTTTCTTCACTATTCATTCTCTCGTATTGATTCGAGAAGTTTTACAGTTCAATACGATCTGAAATCCTAGTGGAAAAATCAATTCTGAAATTTCTGTTCATGTAATGAGTATCACTACAGATGTTCGAGGAAAGAGACTGAAAAATGTAATTGCAGCCCACTTCCTCAAATTGTTATATTCTCTCGTGTATTGAACGTGTTTTTCTTCAATGAAATATGTTATATATATATATAGTTATTGAATAATTGTTCAATGAACGTACGAGTGGTGATGTGGACTGTTCTATATAGGTATGTGATCCATTTGGTTCAGTGGATTCTAATAATTCACCTCATTTTGCCATCGAATGTTACTACATTCTCTCCTGACAGAAGTCAGAAGGAGTGAAAAATGAATTCACAATGTTTCAAGACATTCCATTCGATATCCTCTCAGATAGAACAATTCACTGAAATTGAATTGAAGAATATTGGATTTCAACAATACAATAATAGTCATATATATCATTCACGAGTTGGAAATTTGGTGATTATGATTGTATTCAACTATTACTCACCTATTTGGATGCTCTCAGTGTGTTGTGCTATTGTGAATGTATGAACCAAACCAAATCATCCCTAACCTTATAACTACATATATTTTTTGGGAGGGAAACACAAACACTGAATGTTCAACGTTCCGGTTTATTAAATATCAAATTATTGGAAGTGGGACTGCACTAATTGGAACTGGAACATCATCAATAAATATCTATTTAAAACTCGTCAGGAAAGTGGAATTGTATTGTCATCGAGAGGTTATCGCAAGAGTGTTATCAATATTAGATTTATATTGAGCATTCTTGAAATTACTGTTTCATATCACAAGGTGAGCACTCTAACTATATGAATAATTTTCCATCCTCATATGTAAGGGTGAGTGGATTCATCACCTCTTTTTGATGACTCATTCTGGTATTCAGCCGATTTATTGGTCAAGATTCGCCAATTTTTTTTCAATTTTATACGTCTTACATGGTGATTTCTGAAGATATCCATTCTCTGGTGTACCAATGCAGACCTAGAAGATCATCTTCCAGGCAAAGAAGATTCTCTCTGATTTCACCTCTTGGGACCCCACCCACTCTCTTGAGATCTCCTCTGTTGAGTGACATCACATCCCCTGTGAGCTCTCCGAAGTCTCTGATTTCATCCTCTCGAGACCCCAACCACTCTCTTGAGATCTTTTCTGTTGAGTGACATCCCATTCCCTGTGAGCTCTTCGAAAGTCTCCTATTGCCTCATTCTCGGTATGCCCTAACATGTTCTGAGCGACTGCTCCTGCATCTGGTACTCCAAGTTATTTTGATAGTTTTCTCATTCTTACCAGTCTTTCCAAAGCAATCCTAGTTCAAACTCGGTTGTCCTAGCGTATGGTGGCAAGTGGTCTTTGATGTTTCGTGTCGCAATTGCAATACTCCAATCTGAAAAGAGAATGAAAATCATTCGTGTCTGACTAGAGGAATGGAGATACTTCCTTTTGTCTCTAACATATACCCTTGTTACGCACCTGCCTCAAAGCCTAGATCAATATGTGTAACTTCAGGAAAAAACCGTCGACGGAATGCTTTCATTCTTCATCCATAGGAATGGTTATTTTGAACTTTGTTCCATTTGAGGACATGCAGGGTATTATCTGCTGTCTTTTCCTATCTCGCCTTTTATGCCACTGTCCCAGTAGCTTCCACCTCTGTAAGTATCTCGCATACCTTAATTTTTCAGGATAACAGGTGGTAGTTCTAGGAATTCCCCAACAGACGTTCCAAGGGTAGTTTGATAATGTCAAGAAAAAACCATGTGCTGTATAGCAGTACACCTATAACAAAATTCCAGTAAATCGCGCACCATACCAGCGAAACCAGATTGTTATTGAGAATCCTCTGACTGTCCTCTCTCTTGATACGAATATCCAGCATCATTCTATTCACGATGGGGAAAAGGAATTGAGGCAATGCAAGAGAAGTTCCACTTCTAGAATATAGATCGCCCCCTTTATAACATTTCAACTGAACTAAAACTGAATGTGCAACGAACTGGTCAATAATTCAACCTTTCATTATATTCTCTCTCTTATCGTAACAATTCGGTCATTTTAACGAGCGCTGCTTGATAACCGAACTTTGTCAATAAGATTCCAATCTATTCATGTTACGATTTCCTTGTTCATCCCTTGACCACCCATTGTATCGAGAAATGAAGCCCCAGGTTCACCTCCGTCTTCCCTAATTGGAACAGCTCGCTCCCTTCTGTAGCTCTCACGAATCCCTGGTAATTTGACAAGATCAAATCTGTCCATCGAAATCATCCATACTTTGAACAAGGTTTCGTAATGAGGACAAGGCATCGAATTGATTCAACATGATCAGGGCATACCAGAAAATACCTATCAAATGATCCGAGAAACTGAATCACCGTTATAATGTTTCTAGTTCCCATTGTCATACATGAGGAAATAGTACGAGATGGTAAAAGTATTGAGATGAGCTATATTTTGCCGCAATAATCTCTTTGACTATGACGAGCAGAGCGTGTGTTATGTACGACTCTTTCTATTTCCATACTCAGAATGATAGAATAGTACTTGACATACTCAAGAGCAATACTGTAATCACAGGCAGAACTGATGGAGTGATTGAAAATTTCGAAACGGCGATGGTGATCTCCTCAGTGAAAATAATTACATATTCCAAAATGGATTCTGTTATTTCCGGATGTGATGTTGAACAAGTGATATAAGTGTATTGACAGATAATAGTATGAGAGCATATATCTGACTATTGTTAGATAGTCCAGCGATATCAATGTCGGTGTAGGTAAAGGGGTTTTTTTGCTAAAAATGTTTTGATGGAAGAGACACACAGATCGAAGGAATTCTCTATTTATCATGTTCAATCAGCCATTTTGTAATTTTCTGGATTTTCGATCCATTGAGATTGAGACCATGATTGAATATTGATGATACGATCGACCCACAACATGATAGAATATTACGTAACAAAAGGTGTAAATCGCATATCACGCACGAAGTGGAGAGAGTTACACACGTTGCCGCGTAGCGGCGATTGTGTAACTCCACGAGTGCGTAATTGCATCACAACTCGAGTTGTGTACTATACTTTTTCTATGATCAGAATAAAACAATTTGCGCTGCATGGGTAACTTTTTTATCATCACTATTCGTCAGAAAATTCCATTATTGATGGAAGTTGTTGACTTGTAGAAAATCCACACTGATATCATCAAATTTCGAAATTTTGAAAAGGAATACAAGGAATTAGAAATGGAATTCTGATCAATCGTTAAGTACCATTGTTTTTTGGTTATTTATACAAAAACAATCATCATCAAAGAATAAATATTCATTTCATTCATTCATCAATTCATTTCATTCATCAAAACTGAATAAATTCAGGAAAAAAAATCGTGCTGCGCAATTTATGTTATACATATATACACCTCATCAGGTTTTCAGTAGGGAGACGACTCACTATCGGCTCACATATTATTATTCACCTAATAATACATTTAGGTAAAATACAGGATGAAAACTATAATTCGAACTATTATAGCTAGGTACATGCTCAGTATTTATCAATATTAGGGTAGGAATGTAATATGTATAGCTGATAGTGGTTCAACCAATTGACCTCACTGTCAGATCAGTGTCATGTTGAAATTTATCCATATACAAAGACAGTTCACTAAGATATAGACATAACAAGAAACCTTGGAAATTAGAAGAAATCAGAACGATCCTAATATCATGAGTGATTCACGACATACCAGTTGCGCAAATATCGATACAAGAGGAGGAACCCACAATGTGTCTTCTTCGAGATCTCCATGTATGAGTAGCAATAGGTGAAATGAATCAACATATCTTTGGAAACCGTGCTTTTGCTCATATTGCATGACACTTTGGGCGAACTGTGTGTAAGGAGATGCGATTGTTTTTCATACGTAATCATCAATTCGGCACTAGTGGTCGAAGGGAACAATAGTTTTATTCTATTGATAGATGGTGCCTACCAACATATGAAGTTTTCGAAGATAGATAATATATGCTTGTTGAATCAACTCACTTATGTGTTTCTTGAACCTCAGATCAGAGTCAATAATGATACCAAGATTTTTTGTTTGTTCAACGTTCGCAAGAATCATCAATATTCATTCTGTTACCATACTGAGACGAAATATTCTCCATCTGATGAGTCATCACATTTAATTTGATAGCATTCATTTGCAGACAATGATATGTTACTTCTTGTATGGAATGTGCTCATTAATAATATTACTAGCCATTTCCACATCACTGGCATCAGAACTGTCATGGATTTATGTATCACTGGTAACAGTGAACGGACGATTGTTCTGGTGATTTCGAAATTATGGTAATATATTCAGAGAAAAAACACAGATATTCCAAAATGGTACAGACTCAGATGATACGAGGTGTCAAATGCACCACTTTAGTCCAGAAAAATTGAAACGTTCTACAAATCTTTCGGTCTCTGATTGTAATGATGGTATCCACAACCTGAAAGACAGTAGCATATATTATGCATTTCTGAAACTAGACTGGGTTTTAGGTAGTAAAGAGTATTGATCGAATTGTTCTTTCAATTGGGCCCCTTTGTTCCACTATTCAATAAATATAATTAAATACTTGGATTTGATAGTCTGGTAGGCCAATTCATCGTTTTCTAGTATTGTTGACGTTTTCATTATTTCTTCGCTACGATAACGTTGTCAGTCATGAATATGCATATGTGAATGTCAACTTCGCCAATCGATGATTGGGAGAAGGGGTCCAGTTCCTTAGCCTGCAAGGTTCAACACGACAGTTCAAGGCGACAGAAAATCAAAAAAAATGTATATATATATATATATAAATCAAAATGATTTATTTGATGATCAATTAATGTGAGTTTCGCATATGAAAGTCTATGAGGACTTTAAACTCAGAATTGTCCAAGGACTATACTCTTGAACTATGGGTATTGTGTCACGTAACATCTATAACTATCATGTTCAGATGGAGATGGTTCCTTGGTAGAAACATCGAGTTATGTCACTTCAGAGGTTGCCAGAGTTACGTTTTATAGGTTGTTAATGCTTCTCAATAATTTTAATTGATTCCTCTCGTGAATTTACCCAGAATTGGGAGTTTCATCGGACGACTAGGTAGGGAATGAAATGAAAGGAGCACGCATATTTCAATCACGAAAAACATCCATCCCCCTTGTTCCACCCCCGTGAACCTCCTTTGCGAACGTCGAGCAAAGTAGAAAACTTTTATGTAGCAGTTTGTTTGCTATTGACCCGCGCAAAAAAGTAAAAGAATGCCGTATTTTCGGATCTCATCAATAAGTAATGAATGGGAGTTCGACCGCAGACTATGCAGGATCAACTTCCAAACTCTTTTCCTATTTTCCCTGGATGGACCCTGATACCGTGTCGGTGTCCTTTTATTTATGGAAAAAAGAACTTTCGCTGAGCTTGAATCGTATTCCAATGTAGATGAGGTCCACTCTAGATGTGACAAAGTGAAGTCTATATTTTCTCTTGACTGGATCTGGAATATGGAATGCACGATATCGTGTTGAAAACGTAGGTGAAGAAGTTCAGTTCATTCACATATCAGAAAAACGATATTCCTAAGAACTGTTTTTGAATACAAGTCATGAACTGAAGAAGCTAATCAAACTTACACATACACAGACATTATAAGTTCTTGAATTAATTGCATAGCACATAATATGGCATGTGACGTTTGCTTACTGAACGAATTGGTCCACAATAACACAACTTCCAGGCCTTGTTATGAAACATAGTGTTATTTCATTCCATCGTAGTTCACATTGATGAAGCACCTCTTACATCTCACTCAGGTGAGCTAGGTACGATATTGAGGAAGATATGGAAGTCACGTGGTCGAGGAATTTTGTGTAGCTAATTTGGCTGAGAGAAATTGATAGAAAATATTATCATCTTCGAGAGATATTCGTTGAGGGGCGTTAGTATTATGAAACAACGAAAAAGTTGTATATAATCTGTATCTGCTGGCCCATCACGAGCAATTTTTGCTTTTCAGAAACTCGCTACGCTCCTTCTTCCACAAGCGAGCTGCCATTGCACAAAGCTGAACCGTGAGACAGGTCGGTGCATAACGGCAAGTTCTTCAGATGAGAAATAATTCTCCATTTCGAATGCAAATAGACAACTCAGGTATTATCATAACGGCAACTAATTACAAATGATAGGTATTCTCATGATGTTTTCGCAGCTCGTGGTCATCTCATGGATAAACCAAGCAGAAAACTTCTTTTTTCATCTGCGTATAATGTTATTTTTTTTTGCTCTGCATCTCAAACGACTTATTTGCGAAAATATGTTTTTATAAACAAAAATACCTGTTCTGATCTCCCCTTGAAGTTTGTCGATATCTTCTCAGGACACCCTGTATGTGCCTATGTATATACCCATTAATATACATATGATATATGGATATAGTATATACAGGCTGTTATAAATTCAAGTTACGTATAACTGCGATTTCATTATCATTCTTAACTGACATGACAAATATTTCCCATGTTGCTGAATATCTATCAGATTTCTTGCAGCTTCAGGCTGGAGTGCTACACCCTTTAATGCAGCTACAGGGCAGAAGTGTCGTCTGAGGCTACATTCCGTATCATTTTGATGGAGACGATACCTTTTGTCGGCAGGGATCACCCCAAGCTGATGATAATAGATCTTAACCCAGCCACGTCTGAACCTGAAGGTATGTGTGAAACAAGTGGTGTGTTGCCTCATCCTTGGTGGTGGTAGTCTAGCTAGTTGGAACTGGGGTTGCCACCCACTTAGGGAAGATACCTTAGTGTGTCTAGGGAATCAGTCTCCAAGTTTCCCTCATATAAAGTGTCATCAAAAATCTCTCATCTGCTTCGGAAAATTGAGAAGGATTGGCTTCTATATTTCTGAAGATAGCAGCTTCATCACGTTGGGCATTTGTTTGTATTATATTTTTGTGTATGTTGTATGTTGAATATATGTTTGTATCAGAAAATTTTGCATAGTCTCTTCTTTCCTCATACATAAGGAACTGAGGATGAGTCGTATATTGTATAGTGATCATCGATGGAGCTGCTGGATATAACGTTGGCAAGGTTGGTGAGGTGAGGGTAATGTTTATAGTGAAATCTGAACTTCTTCCAGGAGTTTTCGCCTTCTTCTAGTTCAAACAGTTATACGTTCGCAATTCAATTCAGACTGGAAATGGTGTGAGTTGACTTGCGAAAACTCGAACATACACTCTTCATGATGACATATGTATGTTTGACTCTACACTAACTTCTACAGCCAACTTATCATTCAAAGAGATACAGTACCTGCCAAACTCCACCACTCAATGAAAGATGTCATTGGAGCTCTTATCCAGACAAAACTCAGAAAGTTCTGAAAAACACTGCATTCATACGGTGCATATGAGTACATACAGAGTTGGGATGAAGTATGGAACCAAGTAAATATCTTTCAAACGAGAAGAACTATATTTATGGAAATTTGCAATGAAAGTGCAATGGAACGGAATGCATCTGATGTACATCATTTTGTAGATAATATACTTCCGGTTTAACCGGAAATGCCATCAACTTCTTCAACTTGAAAAAATAGGGTATGTCCAAAAATTGCAAAAAGTGGAAAATTATCGCGGTTTTCTTGGACAACAACAGCTCAGCCAATAGAATTTTTTTTGGTTTCCTTCAGCACAATAGGGTAACAACGAAACAACAAGAATAAGAGGCTTCTTCACATTTCATTCACAGGTAAAATATTAAATACATCACGAGTGAAATATTAATAAAACTGGAATTACTTCACACATTCTACATTATTCCTCGTTACTTTTTCTTATTTGCGATATTTTTTTCAAGTTCAGTTGAGAGTAGATATGTTTCGTATCATTGATGAATTTTGTATAAGGTGATCATGGGGACTACTAGTATACGTGATATATCATGTTAATATCGATTTGCGTTTTGATTCGTGTATCGAGTGGAGAAAGACTACTTTCGAGCATATTTGGTGTGAACTAATTCTTTTTACAAGCCATAATTTCCATAGTTTTGAAAGAATGAGATTCACACTTGGCAAGGTTGATATATCCAGACTCATTGAAGTGGGTTCAGCACATCTAGATGCATGAATAAAATGCTGCTGGAACCAAATGTACCATTCTTCATATCAGAATCATGTGATCCTGATATTATACAGAGTGGTACATCAGGAAATTCCATAAACACTCCTTGGAAGTTTGTTTCTTCATATCCTCGGATAACCTGAAAAAAAGTGGCTTGTCTGAAGGATACGTTGATACTTGATATATTTTCCAGTACTAGTAGTTGCCACTAAGGCAATGATATATTTTTTTCAAAGACGCATTCTTTGAGCGACATGCAGCGTTTCAAAGTTCAGCTGCAATAACTCTTTTTTTACGTCAGAATTCGGTACAAGTCCTTATGAAACGGATACTCGTTTCTTGCGTGAGTAACTTTTGTTGTCGAAATTGTCTAGTGGCGTAGGTACAGATCATCATTTTCCTTTTTTCTGCACCACTGGATATTTTCTGGAAATATCATTCTTCTTCCAGTTCAATCTAGAAAAAGTCAATGTTTTGAAATTTTCCGGTGGGGCTTTGGTGACCAGATAATTGAATTCGAGAAGAATCAGAGAACAGGCAATGGCAGAATTTGGATAGGTAGCTGGTGGTATAGAGATATTGGGAAGCTTTTGTGTGGAAGTACCTAGACAAAGCTGTCTCCTATCATTCATATAGAGGCAGGTTCATTCTTTGGGTTTGTGTAGAATCGAAGGTATACTCAGCACAAGTGACATAAGATTCTATTCATTTTCACATCATGACTATGATGTAGATTACTGGAAACCAATTCCAGGAATGCGAAAGATTTAGCTACAAGGATTTTGATATGTTCAGAGGAACGAATCTTGGTATCTCTAATAAATCCAAGATTCCTCACGGATTCCCTGACTGATAATGGAGAAATTGTAATTTGAAAGATACCATGCTATTCTTCCTCAATCTTCCTAGCGAAATGTACTATACCTTCCAATTTACAGAGTTATATTTCAAGACGATTCAGTGACTTCATTAAATTCATCATTCATAAGTTGCGAATTGGAATTTACAGTACAGAAGTTGACATTTAGGTAGGAATCATTTTGCAAAAGCCTGGACAATGGTATCTTCTATGATACTTGAAACGTCAACTGTCAACTGTTTTTTTGCAAGAGTAGAGAGAATTTGAACGAATCTTTCATGAGCCTCAGAGCTGATTCCATTCTGAAAGGATTTAATAATGAGAATAATAACAATAATGAAAGACCTGAACCTCAAAATATTCTAAACAGAGCTTGATGAAATCCAGAAAAAAAAGAAAGATATACATATGTGAATATTCAAAGATATATAATAAAAATAGAAGTCTACTCATTGTGGATGAAAGATCTAAGCCTCAAAATATTCCATTACAAAGCTAGATATAATTTTGGCACCATTTGAAATCACCATCGATTACAATAGACACTTCGGAGTAGTCTTCGGCCATATCGTTCAATATGAGTTGAAACATCTCCAAAATGAGAACGATGTCGAGTAAAGGGTCGAAGTATATATTACACACAATAAAATTGTATTTTCCGCTGGAAAGGAAGCAGACAATCCACCAAGGGCTTTCGTTCGATAACTTCAGACGAAACCAATCTTTATAAAAAAAATACACAAACCCCCACTAGGTCTACAGATCGATTTTTCCTCAACGGCAGCGGAACATACAACATTGGAGTGATCCGCAAAACTAAGTAGTACAGGCATTTCATCAGTGGACCAGGTTTCACTCAAACAAAGAACATCAAAACAGTCCGTTTCACAATCAAAGTTGTCTAAGTTTCGAATTCCATGGCAATTCCAAAAAACCATCCGCAGTTTTTTGGGTAACCAGTGAACTTTATATTGATTTTCGCACTATTATTAACAGGAGAGGATTCAGCTGGGCGTGCCCTTTCGTTCGATGCATTGACAATGCGTGGAAATCCATTAGCAAATTTCAGCGAAACATTTTGGGACATTTAGGAACATTCAGGGACGTGTTTCAGCTCTTGAGTTTCTTCTACAATTAGCATTGAGGGATTCATTCAGTCAGAGAACCCGACGAGAGAATTTTGGTGAATTGATCCGAGTTTTGAGCTCTTCAAATAAATCCAAAACTCCAGAGTGGGCACAAGTTTCATGCAAAAATAAACAACGTCCTATAAAATTGATAATAGCCGAAGTCCTCGAGAGTTGAACTGGAGTTGCTGAGGCGTGTGAGTTTTGATGAAATACGCGAGTGTATGGGATGCACTAGGCTGTACGGTGGATCCTTGAACGTGCACGCTACATTTGCCTTCAAGAGGGGCCAAGGTGGAGTTCAACGAAGCTACTCCTCGTGCACGCATGTTTAATTCCGTTGTGATATCAAGCATCGACTCCTTATTCATTCTCATACAGTCGTGAAATTCTCTTGAGAGAGGTTTCTCCATATTGGAGACAGGAAATATTATTTATTCGATAGAACAACCAGGACGTCTCTCCATCGATATTGTGTTGAATAGTCAGAAGTCTTCCCATGAGATGAATAACCGAAATTATATCCCAGCTTTTGATCACATCTGCAATGTCTCACTTTCAAACGAGTACCCATTCAAGATAAATATAATTAGGATCAATAAACAATATAATGAGATTGATCAATCAACTGAATGATCAAATATTTAAAATTTCCCACATGAACTTCTGATTGCATTCCATTGTTTCCGTTACGTGGCTACCAAATGATGATAATCAACTGACCACTATCATTTCATATCATTCAGTGATGATTCTATCGCCCAAAGCAACAAAACATGAGGTCAACACATCCCATTCTACACTTCAACTTCCGATGAAAAATGCTGTGTTCATTTTGATCGATTTTCCTGTGTTGTCGATTTTTTTGTGATGGATCTGATATGTTACATCATATCTTCGTGGTGAGACGTATCGAAATATGTCAGTTAATATTCTTTACTCACATAATTGCTTGACTCATAATCTACTTCAAAAAATCCAAGGACTTTTGCTACAGAGAGTTAACGGAACAGATCGAGTATTTTCAGGTGCTTTGATGTACTGAATCAAATCCCAATATCACTAGTGCAGTATCGGAAGTTCATAATTGTTCAGAAGATATTGAACATTTAACAGTTTTTCAGAATTCTCATTGACTTGAACACAACCCTGTGTTGCTTAGGAAGTACATATGTCTCTTATCGTCTGGTATCTTCACTCATCTGTCGATGAAGCGACATTTCCCATTTTCTTTTCAGGGCCCTATGACGAATGGAATCAAAAACGATGAACATTTCTTCAAGTTCAGCAAGTGTATTAAAATGAAAAACTCTGGTTTCGTGAGATAAACAGCGAACTCCAATGGGGAGTCGGCTGAATAAATTTATTAAACATATCAAAAAGTAATTTGAATCGAATTCGCTTTGATGTTAGCTCTAGTGGCAGCATAGCGACTCATTCTTTACTTTCTGACCTTTGAGATTCTTTTAATAACGGAAAAGGAAGATTCCTAGTCGCCCAAGTCAGTGTTCCATGCTCTGAAAGATAATCATAGCATTCTGCTTCTCATTGATGACTCAACGTAGTATATAAAGCTGAGTTGATGATTGTTGGACTTTTCCGACAATCCGGCTGGAATTGACTCCTTCTTCTGATAATTTCGTATTTATTCAATTATCCTGCAACAATTCACCACATCAATAACACACATTGAGGAACGTTATACAATATCATACACAGATCAGAACTTATATTATAATAATGACCAATCTCTGATACTCATTCATCATTATCACTGATAACTCTCGATTTCCTTCCAAGTCCTCCCAATTGGACATGAACATAGACATGTTCATTCATCCTCTTGATGATTTTGATGACATTGGACAGGTCAGATTTTTTTTCTCTCTATTGTTCGCAAACGACTCGTGTGAAGAAATATACATAAAAGCACAAAAGTGTTTAGCACATAGATGAAATTTTGATATTGAAGACCTATGAGTGTACATTGTACAGTGTGTCTTGATTTTGATTCTCTCGTAAGATGTTTCACTTGTCGTTGGATAGAGAAATTTGCATTTCTTTCATAACTTTTTTTATCAAACAAACGAAGCTGCAGACAGAAGTTCCACATCCCGATTTCAGACACTCTTCATATTTTTTCACATGAGAAACTCTCGAGGTCTTGAAAACGAATGTATGATAATCAGGATGATTCAATGAAGCAGAAAAAAATATTCCTAAACTTCATTGCAACAGTTACAGTAGCTGAAATATTGGCCACCTGCATACTTAGGCGACTATTTGTATTGCTGTTCCTGAAACGAAGTCATATATGTTCGTCAGCACAATTCTCTTTTGGGTATTTGGTTACATCTCCAATCGGTGATGGATCTGAAACGTATAGTTTAGTAGTTCATACAAATACAGTAGGTAGATGGACTATTATTCTCATGGATATTTTCTGGAGAATCAATTGTCAATTTCTGTATTGCTCTTTCTCTTTCAACTTTATCACAACAAAGTGCTGAACTTTCCAAGGAGTGGTGAATATTATTCATGAGACGATTTCTATGAAAGTTAATCATATTTGAAGTGAATAATGCTGGTCATAGTTATTGATGTGGAAAAGTATTTGAAAAAGATATGGAAATTATAGGAGTATTTTGAGAGTCATTGAGAATGATAATCTGGAATTATTCCGGACAATTCACATCTCCATTCAATGATTCGTATATGAAACAAACATCTGACATCAGTCTATTCCTATAGGCACTCCATGATAAGCAATAATAATTTGAAGACGAAATATCCTGAGAATTTATTTCATACCCTCTCGAAGACGATATAATGAACTCGATGAATGATTTAGTGAGAATCATCAACTTAGTAATTAGTGGAAATAATTATTCACTCGATCTTCTTCAACGCGATATCAGATATATCACTTTCCAGATGATTTTTCCTGTCTGTATGACGAATGGTGATTTTTTTCAACGGTTCAATTCATCAGTCCAGGGTTCAAGGTTCTCTTCGAGAAATGTGAACATCAAACTCAAATAATCCCATCCTATTCCACAAGATGCGTTATTCAGGTATAGGATTGAAATGGAATTTTGAAATTGTTGTTTTGGACGAATTTCTTGTTTGAAATGAATATTAGCCACACTCTGAACTCTAGGTTGGACTGGTAGTAGCAGAAATGAATGAAATGAATGAAATATCTAAGTTGATATCAATGATTTCAAAAAATACCCCTAAGAAGAAAGGCTATTAGCTCACGTTACAACCAGAATGGTAACAAAAATTGAATTCACTGTGATATCAGAGCCAATTTCCTCATGTCTCATGATAAATTTTTTCCAGTTACTCATAATCGAAATTTCATATTGAAAATAACGAATACTCATTCACCTGTTTATCATGTTTTTTTTTCCTCTTAGCTTCCATGCACAGTATGTAACGATGGTTAAAGATGCAAAATAAGACACACTTGGCAAATATTGGGGAAACGAAATTGAGCCAAAACTTTGGATGGATACATCAAAGGTATGAATTAGTTCGTTTACCTTCCTGATAAATATCAAAGTATCAGCTTCATTTGCTTCACGGTGAAGCTCTCTATCTCAAATATTTGTCCTCAAAATTAGCCGGCCTAAAACTACCACGCGTTTCATTTATTATTCAGCGTAACGCCTCCTGATTCGGTTAAAGTTTGAACCTTGCTCTGTTGCGTGTCAACATTCCATACGTTATATGTTTCAGGAAGATTTCATCAGGCAAAATGTTTCATCAGGCATATAGAATAAGCCTCCACAAAGCCTACGCTTCCTGTCATAGTTATTATCATTGGGGATAATCCTCAGTATATTTGTCTTGGGGAGAATGATGTAGAAATTTGGTAATGTTGTTTTGATGAATAGTTTATATTTCAAAAATGAGGGCTGAGAGTTCATACAGAAATAACGAAATGAGGGTGGATGTATATCCTTCATATGAGAGAGGTATTGATATGATCTTCAGAGATTTCAGGTGATGATTGTATCAGAAATTTTCGAACTCATCACTGTATAGACCAGTGCCGTCGCGAATCATTCCATCATTCAGGAGCTATATCGAGTCATTTTCCAACTTTTTGTGGGATTTTATCTTCTTGTTTCTAGAAAATAGAGTAAAAGTTTGGAAATACAAATATATTTATTGAGAATGAAACCTCTACTTATCTTGGTGGACGTTTCGGAAACGAATCTGCTCTCGTTCTCAACACAATCAATTATTATTATTATCAATATTATCATTACTATTATCATTATTATTATCATTATTATCATTATTATCATTATTATTATTATTATTGAAATTTCTCAATAACAAGGTGTCACTGACAAATAGAGAATTTCTCTTTTAGGTATCTAAAGGTTTTATTTCAAGCGCAGTGACATTTTGGGGCAGATCACAAAATCTGTTTTTACTACAAATATATTGAAATAATTTTGAAAACCTCACAAAAAGCTGGAAAATGAATGTACTACCTACTCGAAAAACTTACAGACAGTATTGAGACAGTATGGAGGATAAATATATACAGGGAGTAAGTGAATAAGTGCGACAACTTCAGTAATGAGCTTGCTATATTATTCGCTGGCAAATGCTCTGTTTTCCGAGATTCTGAGTATTGAAGTTTATTTTTATAAATCCACTATTCATTCATTTATTGCTCTGAAACTGGTCGAGTTATGCAAATAAAATTTGGTTGGTTTCAATAGGTATTGTGATTTTCTTTTATATAGAATTGAGAATTTCATGTTCATCATTTGCGCGCATACGGGTAATGATCTCATTTTCTTTAGAAAAAAAAAATAGTACGTCATTCAGATATCTCAAACTGGAAATAAAGTTCTCAATTCCTCGTTCACTTTGTGGCAGGAAATGTCTCGTGCCTTTTTTTCGTATAGGGTGCCGTTTGAATGAAGAAATAAAACATCTCGATGCGTATTCATCATATCTTTTATACGATATCAAGAAATAATGACATTGAACCATATCAATAACATAAAATAACACCTAATTGATGAATAAGCGCAAAGCTACAACAAATATTCGAAATGACCTCCCTCAGACGTGATAAAGATGGAACTCTTCGCCTCATTGATTGTCGTATTTGCGCAAATATTCCTGGTGTATCACTCAGGCCTTCAACATTTTTGACTAGAGAAAAAAGAACTACTGCTTTAAGAGAACCCAAATGCAAGAATCTAGAGAATTCAAATCCGGCGATCGAAAAGGCCAGATGCAGATATAAGAGATGTTTGATTTTTTGACATAAAAAGGCACCTCACAAGGAAACAGGCAAGATAGAATTGGTCGTCAGAAAATTGAACGAGCAATTCAAAATTGATTTTTACTTCTGAGTTTAGTATCTCAGCGGCGTACCATTCCTTCTCTGGAAAAAATTGAGATCATTACCCGTATGATGTTTCATTAGATTACTCCAAGTTTTCTTTATATGAGTTGTCGAGTTTTATGAGAGCGATGAATCCGAATCATTGTGCGATTGCCTGATGATAGCATCTTCGGAAGAATATCTGATGATCAATTACAGTTAATATTATTCCTATGAACTTCTTGAACTATCAGCTACTGTATGAGTCAAGCATTATCAACATGAAAAAGTTTCGATTATATGCGTAGAAGACAAGCATGATCGTTCCTGTCAGTAACAGGATAACATGAGTTGAACAACTGGTACCCTGCTTCCCATTGGACCACCTTATTGATAGTATTACTCTATGGTAAACACAGTTCTATATCTTTCGTTCCTGGTCCCATCAGTTGTCGCGATTCTAGCAAATGTACACACTAACCACTCAACCTATTGATTGCTTCGAATTCGCAACACACAAAGTACAATCAAATGCCAGCCAGTTTCGGATCATCTAAAAAGGCGAACGCATAAAGTCGACTGAAATAAATACATTTCGGTGGGATTTTGGTTTCTCATCTGCATAAACGACCTTCATTTTCAATAAACGTCCGTATAGGAAGAGAGCCCTCGTAAAGATTATTGCTGTTTTCAGGGTTTGCATACATACATTTTTAATACTCGGCCATTTCCAAAATGATTGGACCATAAAAGAGCAAATATGACTGGGGGTGTTTTCACTTTTTATGAGACGAGAGCTCATCAACGGGAGAGACAAAAGTTCGATGGGATATCGGAACGACCAGGTTAGAGTTCTGGAAGTGAGAAAGAATAACTGGGATGTCAGTGGATGATTGATAATGATCAAGGAAATCGTCAAGGAAAAATTCATAACCGATAATAATTAGTGTGAAAAATTAACCTATGTGATGTTTCACTAGCAGCTTCTATTATTAAAACACTTCCTAGAGCTACATACTGATTGGTCTAGAGGTGACATTTCCATACCGCTCTCATTTTTCAGCGATTGGATTCAAGCGCATTCAGTTCTACTCGACTATCATAACTTCATTGTTTTCAGTTCCTGGTGATGTTTCTCAGTTCCTTTGGATACATTCCATTTGTGTTTTGAAATAGTCCTGTTATGTTATCCCAGCTGACAAGATTACCCAATGAACATTTCAGTTCATATAACAGTTACCGTGAAAGTTACATCACCTACCTTAAATGACTTCAATAAGTCTATTTTTGTTACCGAACTATTTTCGTTGCCTCAACAAAATCTCTGGAGAGCGTTGTGGCCCGTGGATATGGTGTTCATGAATATTAGCTGTTCTCTTATACAGCAGATACTGTCATTTCCTGATTTTCATGAAGATTATTGACGTTACTATTAGATAACACAGGATAGGTATATTAGTCACATAAATGAGGTCCATAAATGAGTTTTCATGAATTCGTTGGAGATATATTAGTTGTAACAGGGACCTATAAATTCAGTTTCAACATGAGGTTATGATGAACAGGGGTATGAATGATCAGAGTTGAAGTAATGAGTCTCAAACCATGTTACTGAATGATGGGCTCACCAATCTCGGTTACGTTCCAACAGAAATCACTCACTTCCATATATTTATTATTTCGATAAATATTTGTATGAGTTGCGGAAACTATTCACCTTTGTGCTCACCCTGTATATTGGCTGTGTAACGCCTTCCTCATTTTTGGAACCAGCGCCTGTGGTGAACCAACATAATTTTCATATTCCCATACTTCAAACCGTTTTCGATGTTTCCTGCTAATGAATTTATCCATTCATGGAGTATAAATCTAAATACGCGTGGAATTCAGCTTCCTCTCTTCGAATGCACTCGTACGTTCATCTTCCTCATTGGAAGCATGCCTCTTCCGCCTGGCCTGTTGAGCAGAAAGATCACTCATTATAACAAACTGACCCTTCAGAGCCCGTTTTTCCACCATCGAATCAAAACCGCCCCGCGAAAGTCAAGAGAGCAAAAATTCCCTGCCGAGGTAAAAGCGTTTAGCTAATAGCCACGATGCATCAGCGGACAGGCAGTATATTCGCAATTATAAATATAAAAGGGTAGAAAGCTCTAGGGCAATCTCCATCAGCAATAATATCACCTCACGTGAACATACGCCGCGCCAAAGTCGGCTCGAAATGCACCAACATAAAGACCATAATAGCTAGTCATTCCGCTATATATTGTCATTTTATTGGGAACATCTCCAACTGGCAAGGGGTTCACACGTTTGTATAGTACACGTGTCAAATGAAATACAAAGCATTCCTTCACTTTTCATACATGAGTTCATGATGGGGTGCCCATGGATTCAATATGGATTGCTAAATGAAGATTCTTGTGCAGTGAGAACAAAGAGTTTTTGGTATATATTTTATGACTGAAACTAGGTCACGTGAGCCAGGCCCCTCGATTGATTCTTTCTTATATGGGCCTATCAATAATTTTGCTATTGAAAGATAATTTTTACAATTTCTAGAATGATTTTCTATGGTATGAAAATCAGTTTGCAGATAACGTTCATGAAGTGAATAATCAAATCAGCTGTGGAGGTTTCACGTCAGGAACAATATGATGTTCTGTTATCATTATCAATAATCCGAAGACATTGATAATTGTTCGAATAAATTCCACAACAGATTTCGGAAGCTTGTTACTTGGAAACAGACTGATGTCGTGAATGTCTATTGCTCATAAGCAATAAGCTCGAGAAGGTTGTTAAGAAAATCTTGAGCATTTATCAATGTTCGAGGATTATTTGGATAGATTTTTTTTGCTGATCATGGAAATAAATGTAGAGCAGAAAAAAATCATTTCGATATGGAATCAACAAAAGAACAATAAGCAAACATGGATGAATATTTGAGTACGGTTTCATTGAGTAGGCCCCGTAATTTTCATGAGCTCTTGCTCTTGTTTACCACTTTCAGCCAATCAACTGACCGCGTTCGATCTATTGCAGTGATAAGTATTTTTTTCTTGGTTTTCAAGCCAATTACATCGGCAGATGTTCTTGTCCAATTTTGATTCATATTTTATCCGTGGGGCATATTATCATACGATTTGTTCTTAGAAATGATCTATTCGTTTTATTATTTGGGTCCCTCTTTGATATCAGTGTTGTGTATATTCTAATAGGACATACGTTGCTGTCGTCATCTTCTTCTCAAAATTCGCTGTCAGTACATAATCTTGAACCACCTTGGCAAGTCTTGCTGGATACAGGGTTATATTTCACTCAATGTGTTACACACCCATCGTTATTTGTTTCGATACGGAAAAAGTTAGTCAAACAAGCAGCAATTTCCCCCACCTCGCCAAGCTAAGCTTATGGCGGCTATGTGATAGAACTTCCATTGCAGCCACAAATTCATCAGTTTTGTTATTTCTACTTCTACTGATCTTTGCTTCCTTTCACAGGAATCTGATTGTAGGTTTCGACGTATAGAATCGCGAGCATCTCGCACTTGTTGAAATACAACACTTTCGAATGGATCCATAATTACTTCCATTTCTTCTATAATCTCTTTTTTTATTCATTTGTAGAAGCTCACTTGTTAGGTTCCATATGGTTGATGACTATATATAGCTTGTTTGAACTTTGAACTTTTTCTCCTCATGTTCATAGCCGAATTCTTCAAAATTCACCCTCTAACATTTCCATGTCCATGAATACTTTCCATACAAATTTTTCATTGTGAAACAGTATTGTTTTGGTGCACTTGATTCGATAATATCATAATCGGATCATTTGTGGGAGCTTCCATGTTCTGAAGATATGCTGTTCATTCTTATTTATAGTATCATGTCATCTTTCATGGTGTATTCAGTCATTCGATATCAAAATCTCGACTTTCACTGGATTTTGGTTTGGGCAAGATGATTCTCTTTGATTTTTTGAGGTTTTCATCCATACAAAGAATCTCTTGCTGAATATTCACAGTGACATAGTACGATGATTGGCGATTTCTTGCCTCGTTGTGAAACCTTACAACGTACAATGTTGCTTTCACCTTCTCAGGATACTGCCAGCAAGCAAATTTCCTGTTATCTCTCTATGACCTGATTCATGGTATATTGTCATTCCTTTCTATCTGTCATTGTCTATCATTGTCGAGTTGCTATAATTCAAGTTCTCATTAATTTCTGATCATTTTCTCCCGTTCGAATCAGAGGAAATAAATGATGGAAAACGAGTCTTCCAATCTACCTAGGTCCTTATTCTACTCGACTTCATTATAAGTGAATCAATGTTCGTCATTCACCCAGAAAAATCGTTCGACAATAAAAGTTTATCTCTCTGAAAAGTACGGCAATTACAACAAAAGAACAGGAGTTATGAAAATAATAACCTCCAATTAGTGGGCCTTGGAGTACAGGGCGTAATCCTATTAAAAAACAAACCGCAGCCTAAAACTTTTATAATTATTTCAGCTTTGCATTATTAGGGCAATTAGAATACTTCACCTCATTCGCATAAGTCGAAATTACCAGGAATTTTGTAGGGCGCTGTTGGGGTGGGTATACGGCTGGATTAAATCGTCCAGAAATATAGGTTTTCTTATGCAAGGGTAGACGTGAATCGCTTGGAAACATCTATCTAGCAAGGTGAAAGTTGAGTACTGTCTGTAGGTTGACCGAGGAAGTGATATAACTTTTTCCAATTCTCAAGTAAGTAGCTTTCAAGCAATGAATAATCATTGATGAACGGTTAATCCTCAAATCTTCGAATAGGCGAAATATAATCAGTGAATATTATTGGTATCTAACTGTCTGTAAGTTCTTGGAGGAGGTGGTACATTCATTTTTCCAGCTTTCATGTGGAATTTTCTATCATCGTTTATGAGAAAGAGAGTAGAAGTTATTGAAGATTATCTCAATATATTTGTAGTAAGGACAGATTCTGTGATCTGCCCCAAAATGTCACTGCGCTTGATCTATTCAACAGTGATGATTCCATAGTATCTCGTCACCCTTTTATGTACATATATAACGCTTTAAATACTTCAAAGGAACCAAGCACATTTGCTGTTGTTGAAGCTACTCACACTCTGATAGTTTTCATTTGATAGTTGAGTCCACATCAAATGGAATCTCATATTTGATCGACTCAGATGTGAATTCTTATGTTTGCAACAAAAGAGAAGTAGAAACCTTGATCCATGATATTATTGAACGGTCGATTCACACTGTGATGAAACAAAATATCTTCTCTCTCCAAAATTTGGGAGCACTCATCGATGCATTAGAAAATCAATCTGTATGGCCAGAGAACATTCTCAGGTGACGTTCCTTTTTACTGAGTACATAATATGTTCATTATAATATCGTTATTGTGATCCAACTATCGGAAAACTCTTTTCGATTCATCTCTTCTCCTTCATATTACTTTTTTAATTTTTCTCTGCTGATATTTTCCACCCACATACACTTTTCGCTCTGAACTGGTCTTCGGAAACAACAAAATCATCATTATTATTATTATTACACTTTTTTAGGGTTCCTTTCCTTCATGAAAATGAGAATAGAAATTATAATTATTATTTTTTCAATATTCATATATATATATATATATATATATATATTCATACATATATATTTATAATCATTTCGTTTTTTTATTTTTCGAAGGAGAGAAAATCACGAGAAAATATGGAGAAATGAAAGTTCAGTTTTCAGTACCTCAATACTTTGCTTGAATTTATGTTGTGATAAATCAGAGAATTGTTTGAGTCAAAATGATTTTGAGAGAAAAAAAATTCAATTTCATATGTATGGAAACGGTCGATTATTTCCTGAAGTAAGATAGTTAGCGAAAAATGATAGGATACAAAAGTTGTAGGGTTTTTCAAAATCCATCAAGCTTATGAAAAATTAAGTATACAGGATGAGTCAAAGAGTCAGGACGAAACAAAGTTGCTTTTTCTCTAATGGGACACCCTGTATATTATTCCACATTTCAATTCTGCTCGAAATTCTGAACGAAATTGATGAAGCGCATCATTTCCTAAATTCAACCGATTTCGAGATATCGAATTTTGAAAATAACTTTTTACTACTTTCAAATTCATTAAAGAAAAAGCACGAAATGATGCATATTTATTATGGAAGTCACAAAAGGTGGAGTATGTATGTAATTTTTTTACAGAAAAGAAAAAAAGCATAATTGTTCAGGGTTGATTAAAATGCAATTGAAACAATAAAATGTATTTTTTAATGAATGTCCAGGATATTTAAGATTTTATGAAAACGATAGTTAAGACAGGAGGAAAAGGGAGAAAACAAGTTTTAATAAACAACAAATTTTTCTTTGAAATTCTATTTAATAAGGTGCTCAACGTGTTCACCATTTACCTCCTGACAGTAATGAACTCGCTGAACAAAATTTTGTATTAGTTGAACGTGCCATTTTTGCGCGAAAGTTATTTACACTAAATGTATTTTTGACATGTGTTGTCAAGATCATCACTGTTAGACAAAAGAACGACGCGGCGTTGTTATGGAGCTGGAAACTTCCAAAGGTAACTTGATGGACTATGAACTTGATGGACTAACATTTTTGGATAATTTATTATATGTTATTTTCAAAATTCGATATCTCGAAATCGGTTGAATTTAGGAAATGATGCGTTTCATCAATTTTGTTCATAATTTCGAGCAGAATTGAAATGTGGAATAATATACAGGGTGTCCCATTAGAGAAAAAGCAACTTTGTTTCGTCCTGACTTTTTGACTCATCCTGTATACTTGATTTTTCATTAGCTTAATGGATTTTGAAAAACCCTACAACTTTTGTATCCTAACATTTTTCGCTAACTATCTTACTTCAGGAAATAATCGACCGTTTCCATACATATCAGCGACCCTGTATAATCTTTTGTATATGTATATGTGTTCCAAGTCAAATTGGCTTCCACTCCCATATTTTTCAAGGAATGTTTGCTTCCATTCTTGCAGTCTCTGAAAATATTCAAAACGTACTCTCAACTGTTATTTTGAGTATTCCATATACGTTATTCAGATATTTTATGCGGGCGTAAAATGAACGTAAAGCAGTAAACTATAAACTATAATGCGCTCTGTGCTGGCTTTCATTGCACATATTAAGCGTTGTAATACTCCAATATTTTTACAACCCATAAAATGAAGAGCTGATGGAATGGGAAGACGTGATGGAAATCCTGCCCGTTTCTAGAGACAGATATACACCGTCTCCCAGTTGAAATGTCCCTTTTTCCCCTAGGTTTCTCACTCACTGATTTGAGTTTCGACCCCTATCCAATGAACATAATAACATAGCTCAAACGGCAATGTTATGCCACATTGTGACTTTGTGATGATTTCTGAAGATATCCTTGATATTACCGATACGTTGTGGCAATAGTCCTTGAATATTACAATGATGAATATCACATGAATTACATAATTCCAATGTCACTTCATGACATCATATTCAACATCACTCGTAACATCTACCCATCTACCCGTAAACTTCCTGAAACCAGACAGTAAATCCAATATGGTATTGGATCTATTCAAGCAATTTGATATGCACCAAAAAGTTCATACAGCTACTAGAAAAGCGGGAAAATCCAAAACCAGCCCAGATAATATATTTACAAACATTGAGCACTCATATGGAGAAGTCCTCAGTGCTCCACTATCGGACCATGACCCTCAAATATTTAAATATGTAATACAAAATTCAAAGAGAGATCAACTGCCTTTCAATAATAAATTAATTTTTTCGAGTGATAATCAAAATAAATTCAAATCTTTCCTTGAAGAGGAATCATGGAGTGACATGTACAATCAAATATCTTCCGAAAAAAAAGCACTTTCATTCCATGAGACATTCATGAACCACTTTGGACATTATTTTCCTACAATTAAAACAAAACCTCTACAAAAGACAAACCAGATCAGCTACTGGAAAACACCTGAAATTGAAATGCTCAAACAAAATGTTCAATTTACATACGAACTGCTTAAAAAAAATCCAAGTAACTTCAATAAAGTGCAATATGACTTGATAAAAAAAAATATAACCAAGCTTTGACAGAAGCAAAAAGAACATATTACTCAACACAAATTTCATTGTCCGACAACAAGAATGAAACAGTTTGGAAAATCATAAATACTGAAAGAGGTAAAGTCAACCCAAGAGCTCAACCTGAAATTGACGTAGATATTCTCAACGAATACTTCACCAACCATGCAGATAACATCGTTAAGGATATTCCTGCACATGGAAATCTTCCAATTCATCATAAGATCAATAAATCCACGAATTCATTTTTTATGCGATCCTTCAGCGAAGAGGAAATTCGTTCAATTGTTAATAGTCTGAAGACCAAAACAACCCAAGACATATATGGCATCAGTACCAAATTGCTGAAAGAGTGTTCATCATATATTATCAAATCTTTGACTCACGTCGTCAATACTTGTCTCTCTGACGGAATATTTCCTTCCGTGTTCAAGCCGGCCAAAGTTCTTGCCATTCACAAAAAAGATGATGAGGAAATGCCAGAATACTATAGACAAATACACATTCTACCTACAATATCTAAAGTAATAGAAAAAGCAATCCTCATACAGTTCAGTAATGTTATGGAAAAATTAAATTTATTTGATGTTCATCAATATGGATTTAGAAGTGGAAAAAACACAATAGATGCTGTTAATAGGTTAGCTAATAATATTCTTGACGCTTTTGAAAACAAAAAAATGTGTCATCTTCACTGATCTATCAAAGGCTTTTGATTGTGTATGTCAAGAAAAACTCCTGGAGAAGTTAGAATGGTATGGATTACGAGGTGTATCTAGAAACATTATTGAATCATACCTCAATGATAGAACACAGAGGGTTTATAATAATAACAACATAAGCCATGAACGCCTAATCAAGAGAGGGGTACCACAAGGATCCATACTGGGCCCTTTACTGTTTCTAATTTATGTAAATGATCTGCCTTCACATATGTCAATCAAACGTAATTTAATGACGATCTTATATGCCGATGACACGTCCTTTTCTCTACAAGTTGAACAAAGTGCAGATATTGATGAAATTTCGGCACATATTACTGCCCATGCCAAAGCGTGGTTCAATGACAATGAACTATTTTTGAATGCTGCTAAAACAGAGATATGTTCATTTTCAAACCACAATACTGGTTCCAACACGAAATCAGTTAAATTTCTAGGAATACATCTTGATCCACTCCTTTCTTGGAACACGCATATTAGTCACTTGTGTGGAAGGTTGGCAAGATCTGTGTACGCCATTCGGCGCATAGCATCAACTGTTGGTCAAGAAGCAGCCCTAACATCATACTATGCGATGTTCCACTCGGTAATGAGCTATGGATTACTGAGTTGGGGAAAGGCCAGTTTCACAAATTTACAAAGAGTTTTCATATTACAAAAAGCTGCTGTACGTAGCATTGCAAGGGTTAACTATGATGAACATTGCAAACCACTCTTCCAAAATTTCGGCATTATGACACTGTTTGCTCAAATCATCTATGAAAATTTGATACACGAAAAATATACATACTTTTACGACACACTCTAATGTTCACACCTTCCACACCCGCAACAGACATAACATCGTGCCTAGTAGGAAGAGATTGGAAAAAAGTAAATCTATAGGTATCCCCCTTTTCAATTTGCTCTCTCGTGAAACGAGGGAACTACCACTAAATTCTTTCAAAAATAAAATCAGGAAAAATCTTATCAACATGGTTCCCTACAAGATAAACGAGTTTAGTGGATCACTAAGTGTTTCGCTCGCTGACAACTAGTGGTATTTTAACTCATATTCGTTGTTATGTTCTATATACACATGTATGTCTTATTTTTTTTTTTATTATTATAGTGACTGATTTATGTAACATTCTATTCTGTTTTGTGACGTTTTCTTTGTTATATATGGCAATGTGTAATATACTTTTATACTTTGTATATTTTAAACAAAGAAATAAATTATCTATCTATCTATCAATGTAGCAAGGTAGGTAGAATACTCGAGGGTAATATTGAAAGAAAGGAAGGCATACCAAATGACAATGTATCATCCTGTATGAAATAAAAAATTCTGAGTTGAGGATTGCTTATAATACTCACAGGTACGGTACATGTTTACAGGATAGGAGGATTCTTATAAATTGACCTCAAGAAAGTGCCCTTCAAATCTCTGTACTCAAGTGGTCAGTAATCCTTCTTCAACAGCCTCTGCCTGGTGAATTCCATCCACTCCAAGACAGTATTTTCGAACTCCTCATCAGTGTTCGGCATTCAGTTATTCGAGGTAACCCACTTGAAAGTGCGAAGATTCATCAATGGTTAGTCCCTGTATCATCATGTTTTGAATAGAATATGAACAGAATATAAAAAATGCATACCTTTCTTGTAGTTTGGAGCTGCATCAGATATCGAAGTCAGTGAGTAGTCTATTCGAAAATATTGATTTTTATTTTGTTTTTGCAGAACACAGCACAAAGCTGTGAAAATCGGAGGAAATTACCAACGTTGCCCCATAGGAAACAGTCGGTGATTTCAACCAACTCTCAACCGTTCAGCTGTGAAATTGTATAAAACTAGTCTAGGGCATGTATAACATGTAATTTCAGCCTACCAACTCGAAACAACTTTAGACCAAACCAAACTTTAGACCTCTGGAAACCGCCAACAGGCGATGAAGAGAATCACAAAGTTCAATTGATCACCTGTGAAGATTTTCAGATGCCATGATTTGCATAATCATCGTTCAATGCCTGGAGAACGAGGAGTTCAGGTCACAACTCGTTTATCTCATTTGGGTACCTGGTAAACCTTATTGTATCCGTAAATGATGAAGAATCTAGTGGTTATGACTCTTTGTTTTCTTGGGGAAAATTTATTCAGGAAATCAAGGAAATTTTCCAGGAAAATTGGGGAAACGTTTCATGGACATATCGAGTTATCTACTCCTATCTTTGTTTGTCTTGGAAATCAGGTAGCATAAGCTTTGGTAACTGATTACTGATTCCATCATACTCATCAGGTCGGAAAAACAATCCACCGTGTGGTGATTCGTTGAAATCTTAGGATCATTCTGGTTGGAATCAGAACGATTTCAGAAGGGTATAACGTTAACAAAAGGTATACACAACATCATTATATCGAACAGGAAAAAGCAATTTTCGTTTGTGAACCCTTTCATATCAAAGAGGCGAATAATCTGACACTTTCATATATCCATTCTTGTAACGTGTGCGCTTTCCCCCGAATGGGTTGCCAGTGACGTTCCATCATTATATAGAGGTTGCCGATAGCACGCAAAAAATTTCTTCAGGGTAAATTACTGAATTTCAAGAATGGAAGCAGAACGACGAGAATCCCGTGTTGATCTCTCACCGGTATTGAATGATCCATTATGAATTTACATTTTCATATTAGGAACTCACTTCACTGCCCTGATAAGTCCGGCTTATGAATGATTCTGGGGCGATAATCCTTCGGTGATTCAGGAAAAAATTATACATATGAACATACGTCCACAATTACTTCATTTCTGAGATGGAGGATGTTGAAATTCGACAAAAAGATCAGTCTTTCCTAAATATACCCGAAACCCTTGTTTTTTTTTAATTTTGGTATACTTAAGCAAAGTACGCATGAAATTACATTTCTTCAATTCTTCTGTTGACTTCAACAACCTATAAATGATAAATGAAGCAGAATTGTGGATGAATATTGTAATGAAGAATTTGTCTCGAAATCATCCAAAGATTATCGTTCTTCAAGAGCAGCAATCAAATATGAAAAACCCTTTAGTTTCCATCATTGAAGACTAGAATCAAAACGAAAGAATAACTTGGAAGTGAATGAATACGAGTCATCCAATCTGCGTATTGTTAGACAATTAGAGTTGAATTATCGAGCTCTTCAGGATAGGGACAGAATTGAATTTGTCCTGTTATCATTCATCTCATAGCATACATAGAACACTGCAAAAAAGTTGATTCTGCTCACTTAATTCGTATTCAAGATACGAGGTATTGAGAAATAAAAATGGTTCGAACATTTGTACGATTGCCTAGGCAATCTAAAATCTTCTGGCAAGTTTGTCATGCAATTTTGTTTGAATATTTTCTGGAAGATGACATCTCATCAATTTCTTTTTATATCTGATTCTCATTGCTTAGCAAACGGTTCGTGTCAAAAAGTTTTGACCGTACCTTTTTTGGGGTCAGATTCTGTAGTCCAAATTTTATGCGAGAGAATTAACATTCAATTTCACATCAGAGAGGTACTTTTGTTGAAACTCGATACTGTGTGCAGTTTTCTGAATTCTTCGATATGAAAATGATGAAGTATAATAACTGTTTAAAGTGAGTATGATAAAAAAAAAGAACAAGAACAATGACATGATCCTAATCCTTCAGGTATCAATCAAACAAAGAATCAGAAGAAGAGAATAAATACCAATTTTACTGAATACATGAAATATTTCATCAGTTACGGTGAGTGTTCGAAACATTCTCTGATAAAAAGTTGAGGTTTTATTTTTATGCATGCGATTTCAATCTTTATCTGATCTTGAAACTTGATCATAACATTGATGTTATCGTTTGAGTCTTCTAATATATAAGTTATTGTTTTCTACAACAGCAACATTATTTACTTCATGAGTTTCACCAAGAATACCTTTTTGTGGTAGAATTGAATGATATTCAAGTTCACATTCACATTTGGACTAGAAAATCTAACCTTAACGAAATTCTTGTTCATAACTACTTGGTACGAACAGTGTATCTAGCGCCCTCTATGAGAGTCAGATATAAAAAAATATCCATGCGATGGGTCGGCTCCCAAAATAACATAACAATGTTGCCAGTAGTTCCAACATTATCGTGAAAAATGTTTTTCTCTCATAACCCTGTATCTTGAATACAGATTCCGTTACGAATTTTTCTCACTAATCAAATCCAACTCATTTTTCAGTGTTCTAGGTATCTCAGCAACGGGGTCACCTTTATTCCGAAATACCACATATAAGAGAAACTCCAATTTGCCAACCTGCTTCCATTTCACCAATACTAAACAAAAATGTACACCAAAACAAGATCTTGTTCACAGCTCACCACATCCATTCTGAAACATAGTCGAATAATTTTGGTCGCATTCAGTGCTCACAGAATACAGAACACTGTGTATGAAATATATCCACCCTAACACACCGCAGATGGCCAGTGACGGTCCCAACTTATAAGGGCTTATTAAAGTGTGCGTGTTCATTGAGTTCTCCGAGGAATAATGCAATCTAAATTCTGAATGCGAAATCGTCTAATATTAGGTAGGTTGGTATGTGAGGACGTTTTAATTAAAAATGATGTATTGATTCTGGTTTTTGAATCAAGATAACACGCGATTCACATTCTCTGGGTCGAGAAAGGAGTAGAACAAATGGGTGTGCTAAGACTGCATTCATTCGTTTCACTATTTTGATAGATAAAACGAACTGTGAGGTCAAAAAAAAAAAGAATGCCAAGAGTTCCAAATGAACCAAGTGAATCTGGCAATCTGCCTCCCGCCTATATTCAACTCGGTATGAAATGATTATTGATTCTATTGGGCATTCATGCTATGATACTCTCAGTGTGAAGAAATCCAATAAGTGGTTTTCAGAATGGTGGCTTTTCATTTACTCTCAAGTTTATCTAGAGTCGAGAAAAATGTTAAAATCGGATATGGCGATCCTGAGGTCGATACCACTGTTCAGTGATCGATGTTTGGGAGCCAATATGTCATACTTTCGCATCACTTCCGGTTTCATCGGAAATGACCCCAACTCCGGAACACTCTGCCTGTATCCACTTCTTTGTGAATTCTATTCGCATGTTCTATCCTTCAGATGATTTTGATCACTAAAGACAAGATGATAACCGAGATGAGAAATTGGTACATTTGTTTATTTTGTTCATGAACATTTTTTTTTCTGCATCTAGAGTGCGTTAGAGTTTCTCCGATCATGAATGATTGATTATTGGAAAATTCGTCAATTCTGTAATTCAACACCTTGCCAAGTTTGAATTTCATCCCATCAGAACTCCGGTAACCGCGGTTTTCCTAAAGAATATTTCGACACCTGGTTCATACCCACAACCACCTGGAGGTTTGAAGAGTATTTCTTCAACTGACGACACTATGAAAATTTGGCCAAAAGTGCATTTAGTCATTTGATGTTTTGGATCATTATTTGTTGACATATAATATCTATCCCTTTCACCCCCAGCGCACCTTCTCCTGGAATCCTCCATTAATATCAACTCACGTATTTTCGCAACATTTGAAATTCTTTCATCATTCTGGATGAATTGAATCTATTTCATTCTATTCCCAAAATTGAGGTTCCTAAGCTCACGAGTGTATGTAGTCTAATTTAGTATGACAATGAAAGTAGTAACCAACCAATTACTTGATGAATTGTTCGTCGCACCAAGAGTCAGACACACTGACGAGCTTGGGCTGATGACTCTTACATTTCCAGTCAAAACAGCTGTCAACCTTTCCTCTGGAAAGTTGTCGAAATATCAGTTTAGTGGAGTCTTTGCTCATGCTCACGATCCCCAAACTTCCAATGAAAACTATTCCAATACCGCCCACCTCTCCCAATATTTCACCTCTGGCTCACACGATGTCCCACGAACAACATACATTTTCGTTCAGTGTTGTGAAATCATGTAGAGAAAAAAATCACTATACTGGAAATATTGGCTGTAGTGCCATTATGCGTTGAGAACTTTTCCGTTCCTCCACATCAGTTACTCTGATTAGCCCAATTCAAGAACCCTCTTGTTCAGAGTTGGTGAGTTTCATCAAATAGAATCCTCACGGTGCCCAGCGGTCTCCAATACAATACGGAAATCACGATTAAAGAGTATAGTTTCCACTCGTGATACCTGGCCATTGTTGGACTTAAAATTGCCGGACCAGTGCTCTTGATGCAAGGGGGATCCCATCAAGGAGCTTAGTTTATTGTACTCGAACCAGTTCCTGTTCTTCTTCCGAGAGACTGGGGGAAATCGCCGAATAGGTAAACTGAACTGGGTCCGCGTATATGATGGGATACATGAATAATAGCACGGGTGAGTCAATGTAATGTAATGTATGCAGCAGATCAAAACTGGAATTTTGCGATGGCAACATAGATCGCTGAACATGATTGGCAACATAACATAACTTTGATCAGTTAACAAAAATCATCGCAGCCTGGATTCGCTTTCGAGTATGGACCCATAATATTATACAAATACTACTGATTTCATGCCAAATACCATGAGATTTTTATCGATATCATCCTGGAAATCATGGAAGTTCTAATACTATGATTTATAGAGACTTCGAATTGCACTATTCTGGATTTTTTTCTGGTAACTTCCATGTAGCTCTGCAAGACGGTCCACCCAACATTTTAGTTTTGTTCAGCTAAGTCATTGGAATCCGATAAGATAATGATGAGACTGGTACTCCATGATAATTCAGTCGAAAAATCTGCTTCGCTGCTGAGTGGGAAATATATTTCTCCTTCGTCCACAATTATTGTATCTCTCCTTTTGTGATGAATTCAATAATAATTGGACTGAAAAGGCAGTTGTTCGTTCTGAGCGATTGATTCCTACGGATATGGAATTTATATTCAGAGTTTCTAAAGCCATGATTTCTTTCGGAAATTTTCTGTAATCGAAATGGATAGTAATAGAAACCTAGAAGAACTCAGATTTGATGCAACCAGTATTGGATTGATTTATTTATCTATTCTTAGTCTCGGATTACATGAATGGATCAAGTATCGATTGTTTCAGTTGATAAGTTCACTTCATAATGAAGTAAGTGAGTGAGAAACATAGATCTAGGACAAATTTGATACCACAAGCATTTCCAAAACGTCTCTGAATAGCTAGATGGTAGGGATATCCCGAGTTTTCCAGAAAAATCCACACATCTCATACTGGAGTGTCCAGAACATGTTTCTTTATCGGCGACAGTAGGGTTGACCTAATATTATTCATTGATTTCTCTATGGATTAGTGTATGAGTTAGCAACGAGACTTGATATACCTTTTATTGATTCCTGGAATTGCATACCCCTACGACCAACAATGAGTACTGAAGATAGGATTAATGAGCTACTCTTCGAGCAAATCAACTAGTAACATGGTAAATGTGGGCAGGAAAAATCTCGAAGAAGGAAGAGGAAGAATACTCATATATAAATAATTGTAACAATTCAGTAATGTTAACGATGATTGAAATAATATGAACCTTTCAATCACTTCGCTACCTAGGCAGGAGGGATGATTTGGTTATCGATATTATTATAAAAATCTGTATTTTGCTAACAATCGGAAAGGAAATATGAGCGAAATTACCCAGAGAGACACACGGTATCTAAACATATAACAGAATCGAGAACTTCATTTGTTTGAATAATGCAGGATCATTTTTATGTATGGAAACGGTCTCATATCTCAAAATTCATACAGTGCAGTAATTTGTGTTGCCCGATTCGACGGTGACCTTCGCAATACTGTTGAGTTGACCATTTTCATAATGAGGTGGGTATCTAACGTTTCCCGAACGGAACCCCGTATCATAATTTTCATCGTATTACAGTACAGTGCCTTACAGTACTACAACCTCAGAACGTCAAATCTCTATTCTCCTTCGTTCACATGATTTGGCAATACACATTTTTTTGTGAATCCTGCTCGGAAATGTTCATCAACTTTATATTCCATCAGGTCACCTTTGAATGTTTTTAGCTGCATAATTACGCAGCATCGTTCTTTCGTCTTATACATTACTGATCGCGACAACGCATCTCGAAAATACATTATGTGTGAAAAAGTTTCGTGCAAGCGATATGATATCAGTTCCATACATGAGAGTGACCTTGTTTGAGTCTGCCAGCAGCTGGGATAGTCCTGGCCAATATTCCGTGATGCAGATGAAACTTCGAGTAAACCATCTGGTCTAATTAGTACAGAGGAAACTGATCAAGATTTTCTATGCCTCGTCCACGATGTGTAATTGGGCGGATAAAATCTTTCCATTTCCTAACGAAGGGTAACTGGCTTTGTGTTGATGGAGAACAGGGAGATGGTCATGTGACAATGCCTTTGCCTCGCGTGGGGAAATCATGCCCTCAGGGCACATAATGCGGTCCATTGTAGGTATCTTTATTATTCAATATCAGGTAATGTGGGGCAATGAGATTTATGAGATGATTAAATTTGGATCCATGTGAGTAATTGAATTGGTCGTTCTCAATGATCAATCATGGTTACATTTGGATGGAAGGATGATACATGTATCGCACTATACACTGCTATACTGAGTATCCTTCCTCAGTACCCATGGCATACGGTGTACTGATACAATGAGTTTCATTGAATTTTTGAGAATTGTAATCCATTTCATCACTCGGTATATAGTTCATCAGTTCATTAGGGACATGGGACATCGACATCGCAAATTATGAAATTATCATAATATAGCTGAATACGTATGATTTATTTCGGTTTCACGAATGAGTTTTGCATTGAGTAATTTGTTTGAATGATAGATCATCAGTATTTGATATGATTGAACCAAATGGTTTTTTTCTGGTCCCGACACAACTTCATAAGCGAGATTATCACATGACGATCCTATACAATATAAGAAAATAGGTGGATATATAAACATCTTGATACGAAGCAGTGGGAAACAGTAAATCCACAGAACAAGAGCTACAGGCGAAGGCAGTTGCGAATTCCAATTTCATTCAGCAAGAACAAGAATACAATATGTTACCAAAAATGTCAAAATAATACATTTTTTTCCATTAATGGCCGTTGCAAACGGAAGTTTCTTGTCTATTTCAACCTCAATCGTCGTAGTTTGAAGAAGATATTTTAATTCCAGGTATGAATTATAGGTATGAATAAAATACTGAATCGATGGGAAGGAAAATGGTTAATGGTAAGGATGGTATACTAGCTCATTAGTTGTTCATGAAGACCTGTGAATTCTGATATTTGCTGAGAGAACTGATGGTGCTTCACTAGGAATCTGAAGGAGTACAGTACGGAATGAGATGAGAGCATTGAGCACACGGAACAGAAAATGGTGAAATCAGAAAAACTGTGGTTAGAATTCAACACAATAAGCAGAACATTCAAATGAAGAACTTGTGAAAGGAATATTATTGAAGAAGCGAAATTGTATGTGAAAGAAACAGGAGGGTATTTCAGCGATTGCTCTCGAATTTCAGAAGAAACAATGCAGATCAACTCTCAACCAATTATTGAAACATAAGCGGAATAATCATGAAGGGTTTTCATATTGGAATGATAAGAAGTGGTGGCAGAAATCATCCAACAGATGATTGAATCTACAATTTCATAATTTCCATGGCAACAGTTGCCTCAGCTGATGAGTAAGAAGAGATAATTCTACGTTGAGTTAACGGGAGGCTCTATGCAACCGACCTTCTTAACTGAAGATTACGTCTCTGTACAACATTTCTGGATATTTGTTTGTATTTTGCATCATATGCTCCAAATGATATGTTTTCCAAGAATCATTGACTCATCATATAGTCTATAGATATAACATGTATGTATAATACATAAACTATCCGGAATAAATCATCTAACTTATGATAAGAACCGCAATATGAGTTTTTGAGACCATCATGGTCATACAGACAGACAGATGCGACGGGAGGGTTTGTTTAAAGATATGTATGATAGTCTGTGGATGTACGGAGATAATTCAGGAAGAATATCGTTGTAGGAAGCAATGCAGTACGGCCAGCAATAATGTGCGCAAGCATTTAGAATTCATGAGTACTTTGAGTTATTTCTAACTATATTTTTTTGTCACGATTGGCCGCCCTTTATATCTGGCCGCCCTAGGCCCGACCCTGATGAGCCAACGGCAATTCTGCTACTGATCATATTCATTTATGATTTCCCTCAACTCTGGTTTGTATCACTGAATCAGAAAATTCGTTAACCCTATAATTAGTTTTTCCAATAACACTGGTGAATACAATGTGAGCACCAACTGTTCTCGCCCATTTTTGACCTAATTTCTCTGATTCTCATGGAAATAGTTTATTAGGCAATGAGCACAACATGACCATTCTGTTGCTAGTTGCATACTATACTTTTTCTATGACAACATATCGTTCACGTTCAATACATGCAAACATTGCGGAAACTTTGAAAGAAACAAACTGATGATATTTCATCACTCCGAATTCGCCGCTAATGGGCTCAATATCGGATTCAATGAAATTATCGATGTCATTTGCTGTAAGGATCTACGACTTTTTGGGTTTGTAGACTGCCGCTTAAGGAATGCTTTCGGTTGCAAATACTTGGCAATATCTATATCATTATAGATACTAAGAGTCGTTCTCAGCTTCGAGAAGTGTGAGTGTTCTCGGTAAACAATTTTGTCTTCTGATCTACCTTCCATTCCAAAAAAGGTTATTATTCACATTCAATACATGCATACATGCAAAAACTTTGAAAGAAATAAACTGATGATCTTTCATTACTCCGAATTCGCCGATGATTGGCTTTTTATCCGAATTGAAATATAAATTGAAGAAATATGCGAATATTTTCTTTATTGCTATTTCTAATGAGTACACAGACATTAGAAGCCCACTTTTCATGAAAAACATCTATGAAACTATTCGTTACCTACTGAAACTTTGACAGAAACGATCTGCTGACATTTCATCAGTTCGTCGCTGGACGTCATAATTCGACAAGCCGTAGTCGTCTTGATTTTAGAGTGAGCCTAGACCTATCACGAAATATTTCATTTTGCATTTGTTCCTTAGCAACTTGCCTAGCAACCGTTGCAAAAATGAAATTCTATACAAAATGTGCTAGTTCATGATTGAAGTTACGATTATAAAATGAACATTTATTGGGGTTTTCGTAGAAAAAAGTATCCTTAAAATTATCGTTTCATCCTTGATTATCCATTACATGATGATGCTTGGAATTTTCCATTGACACACACTTTAGCTTCATTCAGTATCGATATTATATTCTTCACAATGAAAGTCCTTTTTATGAGAATCGCGAACCAACAAATGGCGCTAGTTTCAAATATCGAGGACGAACAAGACAAAAAGAGTTCCGTACGTGTTCAGTACAGTGAAACTCACCTTTGGTAACAGGAAACACATTTCATCGAAATGATCAACTTCGTAAACACGACCTCTCTCTTTCCCACATAATTCGATACCCATTCCGATTATGAACCGTTACCGTTGAGAAAGATGAAATCTTTCGAGAAGTATCGTTCAGAAATATTATTCCAAAGTAGAGTTCATATATGTGTAGTAAAACTGTGATCCTACTTGAGTACGAGTTCCATATCAGTTCCCCTCATGCATTTTCGGAACAGCACAAAAGAGAGATTAGTTTGGGAGCTGTCACATATTTTTATGCCAGTGATTCAGTTCTGAATTCGTTATATTTTATAGGGTCCTTAAAATGTTTTGTTTTGAAGTTCGAAAACACGAACTTGTGATGGTAGAAGCTATAATAGCATACCTACAGAATATAATACTATAACCGTCATGCGAGCCGGTATGGAATTACCCAAATAAAATGCATTATGAGGCACATGAAGGGAGTGGAGTCATTCCTTTGTCTGGATGGATCTCATACCAAGGGGGTTGTTCTATAATTGACAGATTTTCGGCGCATATGATTTTTGTACGATAAGCGTTTTTGTCATGGATTATATTTTCACTGTTCATTCGAATATGCTCGACCCACCTATCTGGTTTCAACTGTCATGTAGTATCAAACGTGATGTTGCTCGCGTCCAATTAAATATCTTTCGAGTTGAGCGATGATATGTTGAAGGGAGAATCTTTTTTTGAAAAACTTTTTTTTTGGACGCGTTCGAAGAACAATGCCAAGAAATTTAATTGGTTTGAACCACATAGAAGCAGTGATCAACTGATGGAAACAAGAGTAGAACATATTTAGATGCAAAATTCAGGGTAACCTTTGATTTGTGTGAGTTTTTTCTTAGATATATACTAATTGAAGCGTCCGGAGATGACTTTTTCAGTTACAGTCTGGAGCACAGTCTGGAATTTCTACATATCGTTTGCAATTCCTCTGGGAAGTTTCGGATTCAAGACTTTTGTAAATCACGAAATGATTACTGTCCGTGAAAACCATGGAATAGTTGATTCATCTCATCAGTATTTGAACCAATTCATTAGGTAGAACCGGAAAATTATGAAATATATAGTGTGACCCTGGAGCAAATACATTCAATATGCTGTGAACGAGTTCACAAAAAATCTGAATGATTCGAAAATTTCTTATTTCTAATGATCATGTCTGATATCGCATCTGATAAACGATACGTTATCTCTGAATTAGAAATTATATTAAATACTAATGCACGAGACCACAGTACTATTGAATATTGAAGTTACATTATACATCTTTCAACATTCACGTCTACTTCATACTTGAGTTTCATATTCAATTGATGTTGAGTGAGTGAAGAATATGACAATCATTTCGAGATACAAATCTGAAACATTTTGATAATATATACATTTATATATATATATATATATATATATATATATAATTTATTTCATTTCAATTGAGTATGAATGCTATATTTCTCACTGCGCTTTGAAATTTTCTAGTTCTTCCAGCATTATCTTTATCAGTTTCCCCTATACCTAATCGTTTTCGAAATATTCGGACTTGGAGAAAAAATATTGCTTTGCACTATATTGCAATACTTGTCCAAATTGTACAAAATTTGATTTCAATCTTTGAAACTTCCATCTATTGAAGGGTGGCAAGTGAGGATATCTTTCGTTGAATAAAAGGCAAGTTATCTTCACTACTTCATGAAATTCTCCATAAACACAGAATAAATTGATTGAATAGATTATTGATTAAGAGCGGGGATTCACTGCCTACTTCTGAAACTCTGTCTAGATGGCGATGCGATGCCCGATCGTAATAAAATATGATTATTTTCCTAAGGCTGGTGCCTTATTGTAGTTTCCTCCTTTTTGGTCAGTTCTGGCATGTTCTCAATAGGTGTCGGTATACTAGCGTCGCATCGAAGTAGATGTTTTATATCATTTGGTTGCTGTTACTGTCCGCGCAAGATAATTATATGTATGTTGTTTTTATAGGTCTGGAGTCTCGAGCCAGACAATGTGAGTATTTATTTATGTCGCGGGTCGCGCAGCGTGGTAGAACCGAGCCGACTACTTTGACGATATTTATCTTTCTCAGAGATAAATCTTGATGGCTTTGGCAGAACGCGGGTATTTCGCACTGAATTTTCATTTATAAGAATAAGAGGGGTATTCCCGATCTCTCGTATTCCACCTCGTATGTTCACGAATTTGACGTTTCGTATACAATCCAGACAGGTGATTGGTTGACATACTTACGAAACGTCAATTTCGTAAGTATAAGAAGAAAAATACGAAGATCAGGAATCCCTAATATCGAAATAAAAATACAAGCTCTCATTTAGTTTCATCAAATCTTGCAAGTTGAATTTGACCCACTTCTAATCGTCCGAATGATTAGGAATTTGGCAGGTGGACATAATTTTTACAAGGCATTATGAAATGAAAAAAATTGCGGACGAGTTTTGTGGTTATCGTCAGATTTTACTCAAAATCGATGTCTGGTGGTCTTTGGAGTCGGAAATTAGAAGTTTTTGTCAAAAATAGAAAATTCAACATGGCGGCTCCAAAATGGCGGAACACTTATTTTGGTCTGATTCTATTAAAGATTTGTATTTTGAGATTTTCGGGGTCATATCGATATTATGATTATTTGTCAAAATCCCGAAATTCAACATGGCGGCCCCGAAATGACCATTTTTTTTCATAATGATCCCAGTCTATTCGGTATCTGGGGTATTCGGAGGAGATTATAATTTTTTGTCAAAATTAAGAATTCAACATGACTGCTCCAAAATATCGGAACAGTTTTGTGATTATATCGTAAGATTCTTTTCGAAATTTTCATTTGGGGGTTTTTAGGGTCGGACATTATGATTATTTGTCAAAAATCAAAATTCAACATGACTTCAAAATGGCGGAACCGAGGGCGAAACAGTTTTGTGATTTTGGTCAGATTAGATTAGGAATTTTCGTTGTGGGGTTTTCGAGGTCGGAGATTGTGATTTTATGTCAAAATTCAAAACTTCAACATGGCGGCTCCAAAATGGCAGATATTTTTTTGATTTTGGTATAATTCTAAACTAAATTGCTTAGTATGGAGGTTTTTGGGGCCGGAGATTTTTTTTTGTTCCACCTGTCCCAGTGTCTGTCTGTCTGTAATCATATCATGCAAGTTGAATGAATGAACAAAATAACAAAAATTAAACAAGCTTTCATTTGTTGTAACAAGATGAAGAACTGGAAACTGGCACCCCGACCGGCCGCTGTTTATACATGGTGTTTTATTATTGTTGCACGAAACTTCGAGGTCAGATTTGTTGGGTCAAAATATGAGAAAAGTCAGAATGAAAACCAAACTTATGCATAGCTGTTGGAAGAAAATCTGTGATACTCGAGGAAGCTATTTAGCAACAGCCGATCGATCAGCAAACTAATCGGATAACTAGGTATACTTACAAAAATCGGATAACTTATCGGATAACTAGGTATACCTAACAAAAATCCACTTGAAACATTTCTGAAACGAATCGATCTTGAATTTTCGTGCAGCATTGATGACACACCCTGTATAGGCATTGCAGAACCGAACAGATTGAAGTGTAGGTATGTTTTTCAATCGTTTCTACTGGCCTGTCGAACTATATGTATATAATATATCGCGACGGCTCTGATCGAATTCGACGGAACAAAAGAATTGAATATCTTTATTCGCATATTTATTTTGTATTGGCTCTAAACCCATTCTGAATTACTTCATCGATATCGATATCTGCTTCCAGGATGATAGTATATAAACATGGTTGCAACGATCACCTTTGTGTATACCTACCACAGTAAACACCAAATTTGTGTCAGGCATTTGAAGAGTTTGAAATATAGTATTTTTGAATAGTACAATATTATAACAGGTATTTGATCTCGAACACGTGTTCTTGTGACAAAGTCGCTGTAGGTAGGGAGGTGATAATAATAATGATAATGATATCATTGATAATTTATTCACCTATATGAGAAAAAACACAATGGGTAACTAACAAGTAACAAATAACAAATGTAACTAACAAATAAATAACAAGCGAATAAAAAATAATATAAAATAATATGCGCGGTAAGCAAAATGAACATTCTATCGATAAACAAAAAAAGTAATGTTTTTGTTATGTCATTTCGAACTATGGCAACAAGAAAATGTAAAGTAAAACGCACTAGTATGAAAATTTTTCACAAACGCACATTCGCATCAATGATCGATGCGATGATGAATGTACTGATATTTCAATTGAGAATTTAACTGATGATATGATCACATATAAATGGTGCCTATGCCCCCACTTATATATCTAGGTTCATTCCGCATTCCGATCTCTCAAAATATGAATCCACTACAATTCAAGAAGATCAAGTTTATCGACTTTATCGTTTCATATCGATGATACCAATAATATCGATAACAACGACATCATCGAGAATTATCGATGAATTTGACAATCCCTAGACATAACACAGTTGAGTCATTTCGATACGATGAACTTGAATTAATTTTTCTGCGCACAGATTTATTATCATGAAATTGACATAGGTATTTTCATCAGATCGGTCACTCTAACGGGTCACCGCTTGGGTATTCTCGTTCCAGACTGCTATATTCTGGATAGCCGTCGACAATGAGCGAAACTGACTAGAAACATGTCTCATAAACACTCATAATGCTCATAATTGAAATATTCTTGGTCGTTGGAACTCAATGGAAAGTGTATTTCAAGCACTCGTTACATTTCCGCACTTGTCGCTACACGGCTCGTACTGAATATCTTCTCGATGGCGTATTAGAAGTATCTAGAGAACGGAGCAGAATATATTTTTGAAATTTTGGGTACGGAAATGGGATGTCAAAATCTAGCTCTTGAAAATATTTTCACATGTGCAATGTTGCCAGATCTAGTGTTACTAAGAGCAACTTTTGAATTTCAAATGGAACACCCTATATATCATTAGATTCTCGAATTCTGAGACATTTGAATTGATTGTTGATTTTCCACGGCGAAAACTGCGACATTTTTCTTGCCAGTTACGACAGAAAGCTGAAATTTCCACAGCGGCTTCCCAACACACAGGTATCTGAGCAGGTATCTTATGAATTCTCGTGCATATTGAATTAATATTATACAGGGTGTGAAAAAAGGTGCGTCAAACTCGGGTACAAATAAACTCCAAAAATTCGATTTTTTCAATAATTTCTATCATCCATTACCTTCCGAATGATATAATATGTCCCTTCGCCTATCTTCAACAGTTTTTGAATTATAGGATTGAAATGGTGAAGTTCAAGTAATGGGAATGGCATATTTATATACAAGAGGAAAGATTTAGAAACCATTCTCCATTCATGGTCAGTTTAACATGATAATACCAAGGGCATGCGGAAAATTGATGAGGATATTTTATGAGATATTTCGGAAGAAAAATAAAATTTGTTCAAATTTGATTGTAGTGGGCCACATGACTCAAATTTATCAAACACAAATGATGATTAACCTAACAATGACAATTTTATCCTGGTTTATATCGATATAACGTTTGAAAAGAATCGACTTTTTCGATCTTATTCGTGCCCGAGTTTGACGCACCTTTTTTCATACCCCGTATTATAATAATTCAATATGCGCCAAACCTAATAAGATGACTATGTTTCAAGAAGCACTCGAGGAAGCAGCAGTGAAAATTGCAACATTCTGACAGTATTGATTCTTAGGTCAAAAACAGTGAAAGATATAGCTATAGGACATCCTACAGCAAATATGCTCAGAATCTTCTTCAGAATCCGAAAATCTAATAATATATAGGGTGTTCCATTCGAAATATCAAGGCTCCCATTTGCGTAGCCAAAATTTTAAAAATATATTTCTCATATATTTTTTTGATCTGATTATAAGTCTCGCCTTCCCCAATGCTAATGCTAGACCTTGTTTATACTGCTATGCCACGACCATGCTAATTGTGAAGGCAAAAGGCAAAGCAGTTCGTACGATGACTGAGTCATTTACCTACGGCAAAAAATACGCCACTTGAGCGTTGACTCTGGGCAGTTATTGTATCATGACTCTGGGCACCGACCTGTACCCGAATTCACCCGAGAAGTATGAGAGGAGCGGGGTAGGTAACGACTCAAGTGAGCCAGAGACCAGTAAAAACGATCTGCAAACTCTGTACCAACCAGTGTTGCCAAGGGTATAAAATATTTCACAGCAAAACAGTAGTTGTAAATAATTATTGACTTCCATCTTATTGACAATTGTTGCTCTATTGCTGAACCCCAGCATCAAATATTTCACCACGATAGTTTGTTCAAGGATCATCACTATATTCTGACTCATAGTTACCACGCACGTGGGCGTGGCTAGTGTGACGTCAGCTTGTGAGAAATTTCACCATATTGGTGTTATTGGGCTATATTTTGCGTGTGTTTACTGTTGCAAATCAAGAAAATATCTCTTCGAAATAATAAACTTTGAAGTTTAAATTTGATTGAAGATGAGCTGCCCAGTGTATGGTTGTAATGTTGACAATAAGTGCAAGGGCTTTGTGTCTGGTACAAAGTTTTATAGCTTTCCTAAAGACAAGGAAATGCAAAGTGATAGGAAAGAACTGTGTGGACGACAGGACAGACAGACATTGTCGAAGTCCAGTAGAAGTGAAAAAATTGATATAGCAATTTTTTTTGACGCAAATATTATTTAATTTTCAATGGATATCCTCGAACTTGCGAAAATTCCGAGTATTTACGATATTTTATACCAATACTTGCTCCATAACAAATTAGAAAAGAATTATACATAATGAGTAATATATAAATATGATTCAAGAATCGAACACATTCGTGTAACTTGTAACCTTTCGTATCATTGAAAACGCGGGTCGACGTGAATGCCATCTGCTGGTTGTTTACGTGTGTACGTGTGTACCGCCGTCTATTAGGTAGGGTACGAACCAGTACGAACCGGTCCGAACTCGCAAATTAATGTTTTCTACTTCATCTTTGAACGAAATTCCTTCAGAATCTAACATAATAAACCATAAATAGCGTCCTTGTGTCAAATTTCAGATTCAAACATGCTTTTAGTTCGAAGGAAGGCATTTCAGATGCTGATATTTTGGTGAAGCATTCCTCAATTTTGGTTCCATAGAATGAGGTAATTTCATTTGATTCTGAGACACAAATTTTACAATGTTTACATTTTTCAATGACCCATAACTTTTTTAAATGGAAGAGTTTTGACTCCAAAAAATACTCATTCCCTAATTTGAACCTTCCTCTTTACACTAATTCAATTACTTTTGGGTTTGAATCCATGACAAGGCCGGAAAGCATGCTGAAAAAAGGGTCTGCCAAACCATTTTGGTGAAACGCCCGTCTTAAATAGATTCGAATGCATTGGATTTGGAATTTTGCAGTTCCTTCCAAAACTACACAACAAGTAGATGTTAGTTGAATGAAATAACATTTGTCACTTCCATCATCAAAATCAAATAACTTCACTCCAAAAATATCAGTGAATTTTCATCAATATCGAAAAAGCCATAATATCTTGAAGAATATCATACAAAGGAAGAGGAAATATTGATACAGATCGATGTGGAATTCCATCTTCTTCCATTTAGTGAAGTGGAAAATTACCCATTCCATTTGAAGGAAGAGTTATGGCTATTTGAACTTTCTCGCATCTTCACCCAATCTTGGAAGATTTCCAATCGTTTTCCCGCAATTATGGATAAACCACGAGGAAGATTCATTTTTCTCCTTGCTGTTGCTGAAAAACAATTTCGATACATACAAAATGACTGAGTTATTGATTATCAACTAGACAACTAGGAAGGCCTGTATAAAGATCCGGCAAAAACGTGAGGCATCACTCATTCACTCATTTTAACTAAAATCATATGATGTTTCCTTGTGTTTTTGACGTATTTTAATGAATCGAGGAATATTCAGAATATATTCTCAGGAAAGGAAGAATAACTATTTTGATGATGGAAGCATTCAGATCAGAATGAATCAAATATTAACTCCATTCATGAATTGGATTCTCACACATAATTGCACGAGAGGTTTGCATTGAATCGGGTGAATTTAGGTCGTTCAATGAGAAATTGCTGCCTAGTAAGTAGATGAGAAAAACTGTCAACTAATGAAAACACAATATTGAAGGTGGACCGTCTTTAGATTGAATGTTTCTCGAGTCAAATTGCTAGAGGAAACAGCTCACAATTTGAACGACACAACTTCTGATATCTATACAAACATCGAGTTCAATTCGGCAGGACAATTCAATGAGCCTCTCACAGTTATTACCAATTTGAGTAATTTTGGCGAATGTAGATTCATCGTATGAACTCATTGTTAGTGCTTATGAATATGAATGAATAGTGCATTTGTAGATGAAGAAGAACAAAAAGAAGAAATATTTATTAAGTAGGTTTCCCTAATATACAAAAACTCTAATATATATAAATAACAATGAGTTTGAAAATAAAAATAATGTATCACAATGTATGGATTCATTCTATATGAATGATCTGTTAATTAGGGTTATTAATCAGAAGTACCAAGAAAAATATCATCACAATTGAATATAAGAACAGTTTTAATACGATACATAGTAAAAAAAATTGTATAACAATGTAATGATTGATCCTATAAGATTGAACAGTAACCTGGATAATGAGAATAACATTACAAATAAAAATAGTACTAATCTACTTCAATTATATGTAGCAGCAATTTGTGTTTGAAGTTTTTACAGGATCCACTAGATTTAACATTATGTGGTAAGTTATTGTACTCTACCATACCTTTATAAAACAATTAATTTATCGTATTTGATAATGTAAAAATTACGGGTGAAGTGATTGTGAATCTTGTGTTTGAAATCAACATAATCACGAAAGTATGAAGGTGCTTCATTATGTATTATTTCATAAATGAATGTCATTGTTAGGCAGTAGAGTGGTTTTCGAGACTGATAGCCAATGCAATGTATTCAACATTATTGAAATGGGGGTATAGCGATTATCACTCAAATTAATCCTGCTGTGCCATTCCATTCAGATCGAATTGATATAGTAAAGTTGCACAGTAGTCAAAATGAGGTAGTAAAATTGACCGGTAAACAGTGATTCTTGCATCCATAGATAAATGCTTCGCAATTCTTGAAAAAAAGTAAATTTTTTCCGAAATTCTTTAGTAATATATTTAAAGTCTGTGGTAATATATATAAGTGTCGCTGTCAGAGTTACAGAAAACTTCAAACTGACAATTGCACTGTGGCATAGGAAACTGTAACTGTCACCATGAGAATGAATGATTATTATCATTACATATAAGTAAGGGCTGAGGACAGAGAATTATGTAAGGATAAAAAATAAAGAGATCAACAAGGTAATACGATGCATGCAAAAAAAAAGATGTTCAATATATGCATATAAACAATTAGCAAATAAGCAAATGTTTATTTTGTTTTCGAAACTATTCACTGAGTCAGAATTTACGAGATCGTTGGGTGAGTTATTCCATGTTTCGAAATTACGATTCAGCAGAAAATATTGTATCTGCCTTGTGGCAAATTTTCCCTTTTTCAATTCGAGAGTGTGACCACGTAACCGCGAATCATCGTCGAAAACAAAAAGTTCTTTCTGATTAGCATAATTCTGCGATTCTGCTTCGTTACTTTCAAACCGATGACCTTTTCAACATGCCTTTTTGACTAGTCGTTTTGTAATTGAATAGTGAACTCAAAACTGGGAAGAATATATCGGGAGTGCCTTTTTTTTTCATCATTATTTTTTCATGAACTCATCAAGTACCTAACGCGATATCAACTCCTTACGTCCTCTTCTGAACACATGTATAGGAAGATGAATTCTCAATCAATGATGGCACATGATCGAAATGACAATGAGACAAAATACGATATCAGTCGGAAGAACGAAAATTATCTCATCCAAGTATATCTTTGATTCTTAAGGTATTGGTATCCATTTGGAGAAGTTCTAAATGTTTCTCGAACTTTCTTCGAGAATTTTATCCACATGAACAGTCAAAGATGGAAAGCTTTCAATTTTCTTTGTACCTCTTACTCACCAGTGTGTATATACAGGAATCCTTTTTACTGAGATTTTGTCACCACTGTCGTTTTAGCTGGATTCCTCTAATCGTTTCTTGCTTTTCAATTAAGAACACTTACACAGGACCCTAACGAGTCACTAGTCCGAAACTTAGGTAATGGGATTGCTGCTGCTGCTGCACCCGAGAGTGGGTGTCAAAGACACGTCCCGCAATTAGTAAGTAGGCCGTGGAAGACGTCAGCGACACTCGAAACAAGTTTAGTTACGCACTCGGCGTTCGTCTCAGGACGACAGCAGGAATTCCCAACAGTGGTGTCGGGATATCCAATCGCGTATCTTGTCAAAATTCATCAGTTCTGATATTCACATACTAATAGCATGAATTTTCGTGAAAGCATGATATTCAGTATTCAGCTCATATCTACAATGTGTACGAATTCAATCCACAACACCCTTCAATTGTGAAACGCGTTGACTGATTTTCGGAAACAAAAAGTCTCAGATATGGTACTCAACGAGCTTCCTCCGAAAATGGGAACCAATCTGATCGAATATTCACACTTTGAATGCCTACTATATTTGAAGGGACATTTTTCGTGAAAATCAATAGCCTATTCGATTGTAGCTCAACTGAAATACCCCTAAACTTTTAACGCAATATCTTATATAGTGTGTGTTCGTTATGCAATGACAAATTCGAGAATTTTTGCACTTTCGATTCACCCTGTATCAGAATTCAAGGATATATGAATGTATGGAATGAATCATCATTAATCATCAACTCTTGCACCGAACATAAGGACATGTTCGGTAGCTCCAGTCGTCAAATATTGAGAAGGATATGAATCTAGTCATATCGGAATCATTTTTGGTCATCCAATTTTTGCATCCCAATATTTATTGTTGGAATAAAACTGAAGTCGATGAGAATAAAAGCAAGAGAGAAAATGCCCATCAGATGTTCGGTCCTTGGATTCCGTTTTTCGGATTTCCTGAGCCAAATCGTAATTATCAGCAGATATCGAGTTAACGAGGAAGAATCTGGATTCGGTAGTTCACGAGATAAGTTTTCTCGAGGAGTTTCCTTCTGTTGGGCTGTCGGCGTGGAGTATTCATTAGTCTCTATTAATTTGACGCGGGATGAATTGAACTGTCAAGTCGCACGAGATTGGGAGAAAAATAGAGGCGGTTTTAATGGTAACGGCGGTTACTAATTTGATCGAGAAATATTCGTATGCTCGAGGAGAATTGATGAGAACCAAGATACTTCAGATTGTGCTTACGTTCCCATCTTCCTGAGAGAATTCGTCGACGGCGTTGTTGTCTGCCGAAAATTAAAGATTTTGTATTACGTTTACCAACGATCAACTTCAGCTGCTGGAAGTTACAAATTGGCTCATCAGTATTAAAACATTATAATAGTCATGAAAACTCCATTCCTAATGAGTAATACAATTGAAGTAACTACATTCAGTAGTTGATGAAGAATGTATCATATCTTTAGTAACACTGTTCCTGAAGAGAAATCACAACATATTTGTCAAAGGACCTGAATGAGTTGAAAACATATCATCTCGTCTCATAAATAGTTTTTATATACCTAGAAGTGAGATTTTATATAGCAAGCACTCTTATATATTGGATATTATGATGTGCGAGCTATATGATAGCATTTTCACCCAAGGATTGAATGATATTTCTCCACTACAAACACTGAAACATCAGCATGTTTTATTATTTCCAATTTTCATTTCCACTAACGGAGAAATGGCAGTACCTGTACATTTTACTGAAACATGAACATAGATTAGAGATGCGTTCGGACACGTAGGTATAAGAGATCGAAATCAGAATATCGATTAGGTACTGATAAATGTCGCTAGTATGTGTCACAAATACAGTACTCATTGAAATAATTTCTAATATCGAAACCTCATGAACATCGCAGATGTGTGTGTCCCAGAGCTTTCAGGCCAGCAGATATTTTAGTTATTTGCAGACAAGAAAATTCAAAGAAAATATGTGCTGAAGGAGACCATCATGAGCTCGTTCATGCAGCTCAGCAAAATCCACCCTCTGGCAATTAACCATCGAGAAAATACCCCAAACTTTTGTTTTTGACCCAGAAATTCTCTGGGTCAAATCTTCAATATTCATTGGTTGAGTTTTGGAGACGACTTGTTTCAAATAACCCCATAGGAAGAAGTCCAGTGGCGTGAGATCTGGAGAACGTGCAGGCCATCGAACAGGTCCATTATATCCAAAATACATACTAACGAATTCAATTTTTCACCTTCACAACTACCTATTATGATTTATCGTTGAATGGATAATGCAATGGACTGTGAGTTGAACCAACACAAACATGGAAGTGCAATTTGGAAAACAAGAGTTATAAGTGGTTTCTCGGGGGTTGTTTGCCAGGTGGTGGATTTCACTATGCTGCATGAACGAGCGCTTATGATCTCCTATGACACGTATTTTTTACAATTTTATTTTCTGCGGATAACTGAAGAATCGGTTGCTCTAGAAGCTCTGGGACACTCGGTATTTCTTGTACGTTTCGGTTAATACAGAATGTTTCATTGGTTAAGTGTATGTGTGTATACTACATACCATTGATGTTATTGACAGTTCATTATTTACCTAGGTCAAGAAAGTGTTCCTTGAATAATGATGATGGTAAGTAGTAGAAAAAATAAAATTATGCAATGGTGATGAACATAGGTTTGAGCTAGAGCGTAGGAGCTGTGTCGCAAAATAATGATTCCATTCTGATCAGGAATTCATTCGATACAGATGAGTCCATATAGAATTAGTTCTATGAAGTAATCATTATGCAAAAAAAAATTTTCTGTTCGAGTATTGTGTTTGAGTTTGAGTATGTATTATGTATGTAATGAAGCACTATGAAATCAAAAATCTAGGCCCTGACTTCCTCATCAGATGGCAATCATTTCATCTTGTAGAAATGGATCAACCTTCATGATAACTTATTCGTATCCGTACTCTCATGCAGACATATCGTAGTGGACAGTCACATAAAAATCTGATGAGACATGAAAGAGATTGATTCCGTTGAACGGTGGGGAAATCAACGGAGTTGTAACTTCTTGACTACCATTTTTCTGCCAATCAAATTCCCATGTTTCATCAAATGGGGAAGTACGAAACAAAAGAAATGAGGGATATCGTGGACAAATAATATCAACAATAACATCCCTCCTTTCTACTTCCATCACGTCACCGCTGTTGTCATGTTTGATCTACCGTATATGAATACCACAATTTTCCGGGAGAAATCTCAACGCCGTATTAATAACCGGAAAAGAATGCATCAAGAAATAGCTTTCCGTAGATATATTATTATATATCCAACCCCACAATGACAGAAACAATAAAAGAGGTCACGAGTTAGTGATATGACCTCGGATATGACATTTATAACAATGGAACGTCTGACAAGTGCCTCTTCCAAACCCAGGACCGTACTGATGAAATGAAATTTCGACTTCATGAACTCTTGAGATGTTGAAAATAATTTCTAAGGACAAACTTCTCACAATAGTTGTAGGTTCCCGACAGGCCTGTATTCGAATTATTTTCTAATATAAAGTGTGATCCAACAAAGAGAAACATGTCAAACTCACTGTATTATACTCACATCCTGTGTTTTGTTCCAAAAAAATAGATGAAACCGTTTCACCCCAAATGCGAACATCTATTCAAAAGAGTCCACTACTTATAATTTCAGGAACTCGCATGGATAGATCAATCGGTAGTAACTCCCAAATTCTATTTCATCGAACCTCCATCCTCTCCACGAAATGTACAGGTCTGTCAGAATAACATTACTATTTCGTCGAATTTCAGTAGCCTTCTCACTGGTATGAGTTTGATATATTTGAACGTTATAGCTGATATATTTAACATTATAGCTGATATACATAATAACAGGCAATCAGATCAGATCAGGAGAAGACCCAAAAGAAAGAATCGAAAAATTCAAATGGTGTCCTACAGATAACAATTGAATAACCATATGAAACACAAATACAAACTAATTGTAGGTACAACTTCAATGTCTCAATTGTACAGAATCAATTGATTCTGTGATCGTAGAGAATTAATCGCGATATACAGCTAAAGGTATGTACTGAAACCAAGGGCGTATTCCTGGAAAAATTTCTAGAAGAGGAGTTCATCCGAACATGTGTCTTGAGATATCGGGTTTCTGAGATACAGGGTATTAAAACGCCCTTCCAATTATGCCAGCTTCTGGATCCGTTCCTGTCGGTTTGTTTCCTATTGGACGATCCCATCAGGGCGTGCCGTGGACGGAAACAATGACGATCTTAACGATGATTGTCGGTCGTCTAGAGGCTGTTGTAGAGCCCTCCTGAGAGTGACTGACGAACATCGATGACTTGAGGAGGAGAGACGAGCATACGCGTTAATGACCGTTTTTGCGGAGAGCCTGATCGAATCTGTCAAAATCGCGCAATCATATAATGCGATTTAGTTTTCGACCAAACGTCCTGATTATCGTCGTTATTTCTGAAAGCTTTCATCCGAGTCCCGTTAGTTCCACTTCAATTAACTTTTTCGTTATCTGCTCTGATGAAATAATGGTGTGATGAAAACAATAGATGATCAGATTCGAAGAATGTCATATGATAAACACTAATATAATGGTGATTATTTTATTTTATTTTTCATTTTTAGAATTGTCAAATCTCGGAAATTTTTGTTTCCGTTTCGACTCCATCACTGGTTTTAGCACTTGCATTCAGGTCTATCCTGAAATTCCAAGAAAATAACTGATTCAAAATCAATTTTTTTACAAATTTCCAAACACCAGCACCATTTTTATGAATGGAGAAAGACTTCACGCGAGGTTTCTGGAAGTCATAAGAAAAATTATTCCTGAGTTATAACATCCACTCTATTACACTCTCCTAAAATGGAACGGAAACACAGATTCTAAAAATCTGTTGATTACTGATGTCAATCAATTCGAAGATACATAGATAGAATCCCTGAGTGTCCATAATGCGTTCCTTTCCTAACCCCATAATTGATTATTCCTTCTATAATGCGAAAACATCCCACAACTGGAAGGATATATTCTTCCAGCTGACAGATTCAACATACTATAGAAGTTATCTGGCCACCGTGAAGGATAACATTGAATATTACCTCAAGCAATTTCATTGTTTTCGTAACATCTACTACCAATTTAATTGGTCGTTCGTTCCTGCATTTTATGGGATATAGTGAAAGCACTAGACGAATAAAAATCAGCACTTTCATTGCGGACATGAAAAATAAAAGAAGTTCAGTAGTCATCTCCGGGAGCGATCGTAACATACCTAACAAATTGGACATTTAGTACATAGTGATTTGCTGTGCTGTTACAATGTGAGATTTTTATCTCCTGATTCATAAAAAGGACCCCGAAAATTAGCTGCAGTCTTCGGGAATAATAGATATTTGTGAAGATTTCTTCAATCATACTCAATAGTTATTGAAGTAAAATTGATTGTCAATCGGTTCGAAGAGTTCTCGATTTTCTAATTTCGAGTCATCCAATTAATGTCTCTATCTCTAAATTCGATCAAGGACGATAGATCACACAATAATACCTGATATAGAGATAAGATATTGAGATAAAGCATGGACCCGAGTAAATATCTTTTGAACGAAACTAAAAATATTTATGAGAATTTGCATGAGAGTGCAATAAAACAAAATGCATCTGATGCAGAATGCATTCTCTTGTTAATAATATACTTCTGGCTTAGCCGAAAATGCCATCAACTTCTCCAATTCGAATGGGACATCCTATATATTTCTACAGATTCTGAGAGAGCTTGTTATTTTGAATTCAAACATATTGCGTTTAGTGTAAAAACATTGAAGAACGAGGAATATAGCACTTCTATCAACCTCTTTTGAGTTTTTGCATCAGAGCAAAACACTATTCAGATGAACTGATTGATGTTGTTCGTACGCATAGTAATAAATGAATGAGAACTATTTTGTTGTCGAAGTGTCAAATTCTGATTGACGGAAATAAATTTTACAATCACCATAACCGATCATCATCAGCAGAATCTCAATACGATCTTTTTCACTTATAATTGAACCATTCTGAGTTGTACACTTTGTAAATTGTACGTTCATCTATTACTATGCATACGAACATCATTAATTAGCTTATTCAAATAGTTTTTTGCTCTAATGCAAAAAACTCAAAGTAGGTTGATCGAAGTGCTATATTCCTCTTTTCCACAAATTTTGTTACACTGAATTAATTCGAATAACATTAAAAATAACAAGATCTTTCAAAATCTGTAGAAATATATAGGGTGTCCCATTCAAATTGAAGAAGTTGATGGAATTCAGGTCAAACCAGAAGTATATTATTCACAAAGAAAATCTACATCAGATACATTTCGATCCATTGCACTCACCTGCAAATTTCAATGAATATCGTTCTTTTCGTTCAAAAGATATTTACTTGGTTCCATACTTCCTTCCAACCCTGTTTAACCATCAACAGCGCTCTCCCATGGGTTGAATAAAAGCCATTGAGAGAACGGCCTCAAAAAAAACAACTCTTTTCCGGTACTTGTACACAAATCTATAAAGGGCAAATTCTACTTTACCTGTGTTTGGAATTCAACTCTTCAACATACGCTGAAGCTCTCATATTCTTTCCAGAAGCTATTCGCCTAGTCGGTGATACTACACTCGCGACTTCATTGATCTCTCTAGAACATTTCGGAAAGGTGGACGATCTTTCTTTTCACATGGAAATTCCCGAAATCACGTCCATTATTCCACCTCGAACGATTCCAGGCTCGCCACCTGTCGAACTTCGCTCTGCCAAGCATCCATCAACATCATCATATAATCAAGAAGGATTCCAATATTCTCCTCATCTTCCAACATTCCACAATCGGCTACCACAATGTTCTAGTTTTTCCTTTCGCGCTACCAGGAGAAATAACTATTTGTGTATTCAGAGCGTGTAGATATGCCGATCGACAAAGAGAGCGGCAATCACACTCCGTTCTCGAAATACACACAAGATTTTTTTCCACAAATGCACATCATTCAACAATAATATAAACATATTCTTGTATTTCAATTCGTTACACACTAATCCATATTTCCAAAGAGAGGTAATGGAAAATGACTGTTGAAAAAGAAAAAAAGCCACGCTCGATGGCGAACTGAACACGGATTGCAACCCAAAAACATATGCAATTGAAACAAAATATGGAGTTACTCTTCTTCTGATGACTGAGTATGAAGTATAATCGGAAGTTATCTTTTCTTGCAGATATTCTTCATCGGGAGCATCTTGTGGAAATTCGTGAACATCTTCCTGCAGTGAATGTTTCAGATTTCTGCGCTTCATATCTAACAGACTGTACCTCGAGGAATGTGATAATTTCAGGATACCTACTTATTGATTTCGATATTATTTTTGACATCCAAACATGTACATATCCTCGAATATATAGACCAAAATACCCCATTAACACGTTTTCCTAATACTCAGTCACCTTCTTGCAGTGGCACCATTTTATGAATTCTTCATATAGTAATTCATATTTCTTCCTTGATTTCTCCGGTAGGGGATTCAAAATTCACAACTTCTTCACTTCCTGCTATTTCAGGAGATTCACCGTCACTATTTCTCATCATTCAAGAATGGGCATCTCAAAAATGGGCAGCCGAGATGCGAGCGTTTCTCAATATTTCCGCTCAGGAGCGCAAATGCTGTCACAGAATGACATTGCTCGGAAAACTTTGTGATGGGATCTGAAATCGTCAAGAGCTACTTTGTTAAGTGGTTGTGAAAAAATAGTTATTTGTTTTACTCGGCAGAAAAGTACAAGTTTTGCTGCAGCGGCTGGTGTTTCATAGCCAAGGCGTAGCCGAGGCTAGGGAACCAGCCAAGGCATTGAATTTTGTTTTCTGCCTTGGGGAACATATAATTTTTCCTCCAAATTCATTCCAAATTCATGCAAAATCCAAATAATTGAATTCATACAAAATTCAAATGATCAAAATATTTTAAAGAAGGGCGTTTGTGAGTTGTTTCTGTTTACTTTAATGTCATTGTGAATTCGAAAAATTTGTCAAGTGACTGTTCGAAATGGATTCACTGGAAAATGAGGATTAGTTATTGTCATTAACACATCCTGAGATTAGAGGCCTGGCGCGAGATATGGAATTGACTCTATTACCGGATAAGTCAAGAACTATACAGGGTGACCCAATGAAAACAAAACAAGGTATGCATTTTACTGAGAGATCAAGTAACTGATATTAAAATGAATGATCATTCATGTAATGTTGTAAAGGACGGTATTTGAAGGAAAAACACATAAGGCACTCCTCAGTTCTAACTACAAAATGAGAAATAGTGATGAAAGGATCAACGTTACTTTCAATCACTAGCCGATTATTTTCATGAACGTGAACTACTGCAATGAATTCCAAGAACAAGAAAGCGTTGGTAAGAGATTTCGATTACCTTCAAAATGATGTATCACTTGACCCCTCATCCCATTTGAGATTCAACGGTTGGAGCTCACGCCTCCGAGGGGTTTGAAGTTAAAAAGTTAAAAACAAGCCCGAAATATCTCTTCCCCGAAATAAAAATCGACCGGTTCGAACGTTTTTTTTTTCTGGGAACGATAGCTATGTCGAATCGGCCTTGTTTCGGTTTCATTGGGCCACTCAGTATATGAACTCACATACAGCAGATTCATGGATTATAGACAAACTTTTCCGCCTGGGCAGAGAAAGTCCACTTTTTATGACTGAGACAGTGAAAATACACTTTCTATATCTGTCAAGTGTCATTACAAAGTCAGTTTCAATGTCATTTGGAGTGAAAAATTATATTTGTTCCTGATAGTTCCATCAGAATATCCACCATAGCAAATACACGATAGTGATATCTTATGATATCATTTGGGGTACTTCCACATTGAATTTGCATAGAATAATCACACACTCAGAAAATTTTATATCTAGGAGCTATATTTATACCAATGATTACCCACCTATTCGGAATGCTCGCATCACCAAAGTTTATATCTCCACATCATTCCGCCAAGATTCCCGCCATCTTGATATATACTCGTGAAAATGAAAAATGCTCGCTCGACCAAGAGCTCTTCACCTGAAATGAGGGATATTTTGCGGCTCTTCATGCAGAATGGAGACATCCATTCAACGCTGACATCACTTCTTATCCCGAAGTCTGTGCAGTGCGAGAAACTTTGACAGCGACTCATCACGAGGTCTTGAAAGTTAAATAGGAAATTTATACAAGAGTGATATCTCCGTGACACGGGAACAGAAGGATTCCGCACAAAAGACTGAATTATTTTACATGTATTAGGACGGAAATTCGGGAATTCATCGAATTGTTTGTCTGTTTGAAGGGAATTAGGGAATGAGTTGTTCGCAAGGTTTATAATAGAAATTCATGTGGGTTATCACATGACACATTATATTATTTGCGAGATTACAAGTTGCTTGGTTCCAGTATCTTGTGGAATTTGCTGAGTATTGGAAAATATCGAGCCATAACTGAAATCACATAAAGACGTCTTGAAGGCCCCTAGAAACTATCTCAGAATTCTATCATTCTGCGTTCGAATGATACGAAACTTCATACAATCGCAATATGTGGTACTATTTTCGAGTGAAACATTTTTTTTCATGAAACCTGTTGATGAAACCTCCGTGTATGGAAAGATCTGCGTTGACAAATATTTTGATGAATCCTTTATTCAGTCAAAAAAAAGAATCTGTTGAATACATAGATAGATCGAAGAGCACTCCAAACATTCGATAATCGGAAGTCGCAATACATATAAAATAGCACAACATAATATTAGCTGAATGGAAATAAAAATAACAACATACATATCAAAGGATATCACATGCACATTTCTCTTCAAGAACATTGATTGATGCAGAACCTTCTATATGAATGAGATGATTGATAAATTCACTATTACCCTTCACGAATACGAAGTTATATGTAGAGTTTTTCGATCAATTGGGCGGGGGGTAAGTGGGGAGCGGTGGGAGAATGTCACAGAACAACTTCTGCGAGAGAGAGAAGGGTTTCACATGAAACGTTTGACATCGCATCGAATTGAATGCGTTCTCACTAACCAAGATGAATATGATATACTTGGACTGGACTAACTAGAAATAGAACTCACTTGGGAGATTTGAATGCCAGGCAGGTATAGGTTTTCGGTATAGAATTGAATCATGAGTAAAAGTGAGTTAGAAAAGAAATTATTCACCTAAGAATGGCATATCTTCGATAGACTGCACTTGTTTGGAAAAAAAACTTGGATTACTCAAGAGTATTTTTTTTTCAGGTCTATAGGTCATACATGAAGTTGAATGAGAATCATAAGAAAAATCATGGATATCATGAGAACATAACAAAGATTATGTCAATTACGGGAAAACGGAAAGCTTCACAATTACGATAATATTTCATTCGATATGAATATCCAATCATGCTTTTCCTCATTCATGGATCGCGTTAACTCATGAAGATATAACCTGAATAGTGAACCTATTATGAGTATAAGAGCATGTTAGCAACTCTCAAACATTCTTTCAAATGTATCACTCTCTTTCCTTTTCTCGTTTCTTCCTCCTTCTCTCTCTTGGGATTCTGCTACTAGTATCGGTTCAATGTTGAATCTGCTCTCTATGATATCAAGGAATACCTGAGGAAATACAATGGCATTCTGATGTGCTGTCTCCAAAAAAGTTACCATTATGGTCTAGAGATTTCGGAATACACAGATCTATCATGTCTTCGGATTTCAGAAGCTAATGCCTTAGGAAAAAAACTTGTATTTCAGATGAATCTGACTTCATCAATGAGGAATATACTTATGTATCTACCTTCGCTCCTTATCTTGCTCTCTACCCAATAATAAATAATAATGATTCCAGTGATCCCTGAAGAATCGTATTTCTCTAGTTTGCAATCGATGAGCTGTGCCAATTTGTACTTCCAGTGATCGCACAGATCACACAGTGACAATCACCTCTATTTGTTTCATTCTTTCACTCCGAAATCAATGCGCATGTAGGTGGAAACTTCCGTTATTTCTTGTATTCGACGGAAGTAAAGGATGCAAAATAGTCGCATTCAAACATTTAGAAAATATAATATAATCTTTAAGTCATTGGACCACCATCGCCAGTATGTTACAGATTCTTATTGCATTCAGAATATTTGTCGGTGTGATGGAATTATGCTTGTCATTTTTTGTCGATGTCAATATTTACCTTGTTCTATTTGATTTTTGAATGATTTGTTCAAATTGAATTAGTTTATTCGGAAAGATGCAATTCTCGAAATGAGGACATGAATAACATATCACAGAACTTCTGAATCTCACTTCACCACAGTGGATGGATTGAGATATTCTGTATTATATGGGCAACATATAATAGGAAATTCATCAAGATGTGGATAGTTACACAATACAATATGTCACATAAACAACTATGTCTTTCAACACGCTATGGAAGATTCCTTCCCTTCAATGTCGCACGTAATGATAAGTCTGTTTATGATTTTAGATCAAAGTCACCAGAGAGAATCATCATATCACGCATGAGCCTTCACACACATGAGATTCAAATTTCCAGTTCATTCCAGAAGCGAAGGCATCGCGTATTATCATATTTCTATACTTTATTTTACGCCCATATCATAAAACTCTCTCCGCGAGATATTCGGAAGTACATTTTTACACCCCAAACATTCACGGGTCTTTGATTTTATTGGAATTCATCCATCGGAGCTATCGAGAGTTGCTTTGAAATGTAGAAAGAGGGGTGAGTTTACGGAAAACTCCTTTTTTAACCGCTGATGCGCGAATCAGAGGAGAAATGAAATTTAAACCGGAAGCGGAAATTACAATTCACCCATGGATGGGATGCCAAGTCAACCTTGACTCGTGTTCATTACATCTCTCAGACATCCTGAATCAGCGGTAATGATGACTTGACATGTGACTCCTCAATCCGTATATTAGCTTCTCATACTGAATCAGCATGAATGTGGATTATTTCAGTCTCTTCGAATAATTAACAGTAGAATAAATGAATTATACATTTGCAACTACATCGATACCTGTTATGGAACTTTGATTTCAAAATGTTCAACCCTTTGTTAACGTGCTGGAAAATATCAACTTCGTTAGTGTGATAGGCCGCAGGGTATTTTTTATATGGAATTCTTGATCAGTTGATTCTAATTTCAACCTGAATGTTACTGATTCTTTCATGGTTCTGGAACAACCTTCTTTCGAAACAAATTACATCGTACATCAGTACGATCATATGTTTGAGAGTGAATATTTTCGAGTTTTGTAATAATTCTTCAGGAGTGATATACGTTTTTGAAATGATCAAAAATGAATTTTGACTTGCAAGTATATCGTTAGATATTCCACTAGGTCGAACTGAACTCATCGTATGTGATATAACAAATGTTTTCTATGATTATCGGAGTATATATTTTTCAGATTTCGAGACGCGAATCATGTTGCTTGGAAGCCACATCATGTTACTGTGGTTACTTGGAGCAACATTATCTGATTCGAAAAAGACATGGAATTTTCGATAATCATCATCAACACGAGTTGAATTTGATCAGATTATTTCATGAATAATCATTCATTCTGAAGTTGACTTTTCAATTACCAATGTGTTTTACTCCACACCGTAATACAGCCTACTGAATTCAAAATTCGCTAGTCGATAGTATCAGTAGTTCACCGCAAGATGACTAGTTATGCGAATTGTATGCAACCAACAATACCTCACAAAATGCACAGTTTCCATGATGTTATGTATGCTCAGATATGTTATAGTGTTCCTATACATATATATGCTTCGCATGATCATTCAGATTATGTGGAAAATTGTAAAGTTGAATTATGAAGTGTGTTATTATGATGGTAGTGACAGGAATTTGGTGTAGTGTCATTCTTGAAATGGGAAATAATATGAAAGTTCGCATTCATTGCCAGTCATTTTTCAATAAAACTTCATAATGTTTCTATCAGCCAATCAGGAGCCGAAATACAAAATCGGAAACATGGTGTTTTCGATTATCAACACAGCTATTGCCAACTTCCGAGTATACATTTATCTCTTCTACCATTTATCGCCAGGTTCATCGCGGAATAAATGGAACTAAAGAATATCCATCGGGAAGACATCGTTCTCAAACAATGTATGAAATGAATATGATATAATTATTCTATCAACACCATCTTGTGTCCATTCATTCCATTCCCGGACAGTGCACAGGGTGTGCAAATTGCTTCTCCTGAACTGATTTTTACATGAAGTATTTCTCTCATGCGACCAAAATGATTTTCCGTATCCGAGATTCTGAAAATCAAAAAATAAAATGAAATAACTCCTAAATCACTGAATTGTGGCACCAACACTTCTGTCCCAACTCGTACAACCTAAAGAGCGCGACTGTATTCATTCTTCAAGTAGCTGCAGGATTTTTTTCCTGGATACAGTGATTACGATACTGAAATTCTCCAATCGATTCATCTAATTCAAATCACCTAGTACCCTGAATGGAAAATAGGATTATTCAATTTCCTGATGTATTTGATGCGCTAGTATTCAGCGGTGATAGATTTTGTCAGATCGGTAGTCAGTTTGGCGATTTTAATACACTTCTGAAAAAATTTAACTCCTATGCAGACATCACTTCCAAATATTCCATGAGCCTACGAATGCTTTCAAGCAACAAACGAGCGATTTCTCGATTTTTATCTCGAACCTGTGTGTTCAATTACCTTCTTGCCATTCGTTTCGCAGTAAATGAATCCTGTTGAATCCTGCGACTGCGAAAATCTGCTGAAGCTCGTCTTTATTTTAAAAATAATATCCGCAGAGATTATCTTCGTTTTTATCCTCGACAAATATTCTCGTGAATATTCATTGGCGTACCCATTGAATTGAATCCATCTCTGCAGAATTCGACTGAAAAAGTCTGAACATTCATACTCATCGATGCATTCAGAGTGTTAGAGAATAAGTTGTCGAACTCATTCACTAACACCCTGTATTTGTATTCTGAGATAACAGTTGTTTTGATGCAGGTCATCAATGCTAATGCGTGGTCAACAGTTTGAAATATACCCGCTCTCACAAGCTTCATCATAGTGGTGAATCATACAATCTCAGTGTCGCCCGTTTCAATGTCTTTACTTTCCGACTGAGTGTTATTACTTAGCACCGTGTGAGGCGCTATTCTTGACCGTCGGCATCTTTCAAGGTCGGGCGCATCTCACGATTTTGCGAATGATTCTTGATTTTGTTATTCTCGAACATATTCTCGTCGAAATACATATATAGTGAATATTTCATGGGTAAAGTTTGTGTTGTTGTGAATTCGATAATGTATTGAAATCCGTTTTTCACAATACAACATGATTTTGATTACTGTTCAATATGTTAACTTTGTAAATCTTTCGGAGTGAAATCATTAGAGAATTCCCTTGATGTTAGTTTTGCTTTTGTTTTCATGTATTCTCACGGTTAATGTTTTTGTTCAATCGATGCATTTGTGTCTCTGATGTGTTTATGTGTACTGTTTATTTCAGAATTTATTTCAACCCATCATCAACATGTCCAATCATTACTATTTTCAACAGTTTGATTTTGTGCCAAGATCACAAACATCATGTGTGAATGAATAAACTTATGAGCTTTCGAAGTCGGGAGAACAGCATTTTCAGAAAGATGTCAACAATAGCGCCTCTGGTGTTGTGTTTTTGCTCCCGTTGTTTGTCAGATCAGTTTCACTCATGTCAACTTTGTTCTCACCTTAGTACCATTTCTCATCCATCACCTATCTCAGTCCTCGTCAGCCCTAAGTTGGGCTAAGTTATGTGGATGTTCCCAGCAAAATACCCATTAATTCACATTAAAATATATTAATCATTCTTCTCTCGTGATGGAATTCTTGTTTATTATCAGAGAAATACTCAGAAAGAACGCAAAATTCAATATAAATATTACTGTAGATTTCCCAAATTGATTAACATCACTGAAGTCAATTTTCACACTGTTCCTGTGGTGTTAATTTCACACAAAAATGGTGTGATGAAGACATCGCGTAGTATTGAATTGATGTTTGAGTTTTCTACTGTGAGTTTCAATTTTTTATCAACCAGGAAATAATTTTCTGTCTGAATAGCCAAGGCAGCATTGCAATTTCTATAATAATGATCATTTCGTAAAAAGACCTTGCTCTAAGAAATCGTGAAAGCTTGTATCGAACCATCGTATGAGGGATATGAAATAGGGAGAAATTATAGTACAAATTCCCAATAATACTTCAAAATACCAAAACCAGACGAAGAAAAGCATAAATAAATATCATAATAAGTTTGAGTCATAATGCAATATAAAAGATAAAATGATTAACCGCATCTATCGAATGAGTTGAGTAAGTGAAAACTAATTTGCCACAAATGTATAGAAGAGTTCCAGGCAAAATATGGATCAACTTCAAGAATATATGATAATTAAAAATATGAAATTCATGACAACAACAACAAGACATAGAGACTCCATATCCATTTTTACTAATGCAACCCGATGTGGAGTGTGCATGTTGAGGACGATTCGGATCATATTATTATATTGTTAAACTATTTCGAAACATTAGATGGCAATTATCATGATTCCGAACTGACTAATGGAAATCCCCACTCCCTTCTATTTTGCTAACGCTCCCAGCTCTCAATGACAAGAGAATAAATATTGGTATCGTGGGATTCATGAAGGAAACATATTCTATGAAGAATATGAAGGAAATGATATTATAATAACTCTGACGCGCCTAACCAACACCAAGTCTATCAATTCTACTCATATATAGCTCCGTCCCTGTATTTTTCTTCAACTTCATGTCTGAAACTCTTTTCTGCTGTCTAGTGTTTGGTGTCTAACAATAATTAGAAGGAGAAACCTTGTGATCCCACGACGATTTCTTCGTGCAAATTTCCCGTCTTCGTCATGAAGTTTTCTGATATCCCGAATGGAAAAAAAACGTATAAAAGTGCATGGTTGTATTTATATACCATGTCTGGATGCCATATGCAAATATATTACTGCCTACCGTTTTAAATACACTGTCCATTTGATAATTCATCTTTATGAAGTAGACGTGGATATCACCGTCTGCTGATTTTCGACAGTTGTGTATGATGGATGAAGATATACACAAATTCAAACTGTGCACTCGGATCCGAAAGCTGAAAACTTCAACGATACGCCCTTGATGTAATATTTCACATCGAAGATTTTAGCATGAACAAGAACTTATATACTGGTAGACAGTTCGGATCTAAATTATTAACTCTGACATTTCTTATAACATCTGGATACGAGCTGGCAGGATGAGTGGAATGAAATGCGGCCGTATTACTTCTACCATCAAAAATCGGATTTAATGTTTCGCTGTAGGACGACAGAATTTATTAACTTGCTCAGCTTTTATATGAGGAGATGGAATGGATTAGGAAGATCAAGATATGAGGAATGAAAAGACTATTCTCAATATCGCAATCATCGAGAGTCTCCGCAATTTGTTTCATGGACTGGAGCCTGATATTGAATAAATTGAAGTTTTCAGAGTTCTTATACTTTTTGAAGATGTTTCATCCATCACGGAACATCTACATCACTTTGAGTCATCCAATTCCAATTGAAAGACAACTATCGATGAACATATGCCATTGCGTGGACACATCTTCCTGTTCAAACTGAATCAATAACGATTGAAAGAAGTTGGAAATATTTCTTGAACACTGAGAGAATTTCCATGGAACTTGGTACTGGGTACAATTTCAGGTCATATTATTGATATTCAGATGCTGATGAAACATATTATCAGGAAGACTAATCATCCATATGTAACAGAAAATCTCTGAATAAGAAGTGATTTTCATGCAGTAGATAGGTCTCCGATCATTGAACATTTGGTTTGTTGTTCGGAGAGATAGGTCATTCCATATCTTCTGCAAATCGGCATCTACCAGAAAAAGTTGATATTATGAGGTTCTCCAGTTCAAATCTGCCAAAACAGAAGAATAATTAACATCAGGTAACTACCTCAGTTTTCGATATTCGTTCACTCATTTTCTCATGCAGATATCACAGAAGCACTCAATAATCATGATCATATACTATAGAAACACGTTTCGAAATAATATAAAACGTGAAAATACTAGATATTCCTGCGAGAATCTCAGAGACTACTAATGTGCTTCACCTAAGAGAAGGCAAGTCATGAATTATATGAAGAATGACCCTTCCACTGTATAGAAGTTCACATAGCAGTTTTCAGTTTCGATCAATATAATCACCTATCTTCATTCGCATGATATCATCACTGGAAGCAGTGGAGAACAGCCGTTTAGTTCGTACGCGTATAGTACAGGCTGATTCACTAGAACATTTTCGATAATGCCGTATATTCTGCTACTACAGTATTTCAAATGGTACACCTTGTATTCAATATCAGTTCCAAAATCCTCATCGATTTCCTGATGACTCCAATTGATATTTTCCTATACCAATCTGTAACCGATTTCGAAATGAAAAGTTATTTTCTCTGGAAATCGTTATTTTCAAAAATACTGATATCGTTGAGGTCATGATTCACTGACAAATAAAGGTTTAATTCCAAGCGCAGTGACATTTTGAGGCAGATCATAAATCCCTTACTACACATATATTGAGATGATGATCATGATTTCTATTTTCATTTTCCAGAAAACAGAGGAGGAAATCCCAAAAATCTGGAACATGTTTGAATTCTACGTTCACAATCTCCACTGAGATGTTGGTCTATCAAGTCCCTAATGTTTTCAATTGTATATCATTTTGTAATAGTCCTTGATGATGAAGGATAAATTTTCGAAAGCATGTTTTTTTTTTCAAACAGTACTGTATACATATTTCCATTCATTTTCACTCAGCAAGAAAAATCCAACAGATTCTACATATGGAATCGAGTGAGCTGACCAGAAAAGGATGAGATATAAGATTGAGAAAGAATTCTGGACTGAAATTTTTTTTATGAAGAAATTCCCTTTTTTTCATACAAAATACAAAGAATACAGATATACAAAGATAATCAATTGAATGTACGATATTTTTATCTAACCTCATCCGAAGATGAGAAGAAAAACATATTGGTCAATATCATTCAACATTCCTTTGTCGTTCAACAATTTTCATGTCCTAAAGAATGACCATCAAATTGATGATCTGCAGGTCACCCTATAGATTGCCATCATCAAGGTGATACTTTCGAATACGTACCTGTATTTTCCATTACATTTTTCGGAATCTTTCAGTCTACCGAATACGTTGACTAGGAGCATTTGCAGAAATGCAATGTCAAATGCAGGTGTGTATTTGAAAAAAATCAACTTGATAATGGCAGGCCCAATTTGGAATGTTTTCATGTAGATTTCGAAAAGTGCCAATGACATTGACGAATCATTTATTTTCTTTTTGTTTCGTAATGAAGTCAGTGCGGACTAAGAACTGAACCGCAGTTTTTCTTATTTCCCCGATATATCCTATAATCGTCGAAAGTTTGCAGATTTCTTGACGGCATTTCTTCGAGCTCCTAAATAAGCAACTTTGCCTCCGTTTGAACTTTGCTATATTTTTCAAGGTACTCGAGATCCCCTTGCATACAATCGAATTTGGAACAGCTAGGTAGATACATTCCTGAGGTACTGTGCTGATAAATTAGGCTCGTATCCATTCATAAAATAATCAATTCAATAATACATTTGATAATACATTCTCTATATAGGTCACCATCTACCAATGTCATAGATTTCTTAGATAATCTTAAATCTCACCTAAATAATGATAATGATAATAATTATGATTACAAACTGATAAACATTGATATTTTGAACTATTCTGATCATTCAAGCGAGTACTTGGATATTTTGAGTGAATATGGATACCTTTCTGCAATAAATACTCATACCAGAGTACAGGGAAACTCGAAATCATGCATCGACCACATATTCGTGAATGCCAAGTCTGAAGATACCAGCTCCATTATTCCACTTGTGCTGCGTACTGACATTACAGACCACTATTCAATTCTAATGCGAATAGTTTTTGGGAATCGGAAACAAAATAAACGGAATAAAAGTAGATATATTACACGAATCAATAATCAGCAATTCAAAGAAAAAATTTCCCAAGTTTGCAGGGATGAAGTATATTCAATGCCTGATATCGAATCCACAACAAATAAATTCCTAACTATCGTACAATCTTGCAAGAACGAATGTACCAAACTAATCAAGATAAATAGTAATCAGAAGGAACGGAAGCTATGGATAACTAAGTCCCTGGTAAAATCTGTGAATAAAAAAAATTCTATGTATGCTGAACTATTGAAAAATCCCGACAATGAACAACTACGACATGAGTACAAGAAATACAAAAACACATTGAGTAAAATACTTCAAAATAAGAAAAAAGAATATTTCAAATCACGTATTAATGAAAATAAAAGTAATTCGAAGAAATTATGGAGTAATATAAATGAAATGTTTGGCAGTGAGGATGTGATTGATATTCATAGATTAAAAGATAACGGAAATTGTATAATCAACGATGATAAACAAATTGCAAACATTTTCAACGAAACTTAGATTAATATGGGTAAAGAGTTAGCAGACAAAATCACAATAAATGGTACCAGAACAATAAGGGCAAAAATAACAAATAATTCAATATTCATCAGTCCAACATCGGAAAATGAAGTTTTTGAAGTCATACACCAATTGAAAAACGGAAAATCACCAGGAATTGACAACATACGAGCAGAAACACTCAAAGACATTGCACAACATATAATAGGACCACTTACTTATATCTTCAACAAAAGTATTAATGAAGGCCATTTTCCTGATCAATTCAAAACTTCTGTTGTGACACCCATCTATAAAAAGGGGACACAAAAGAAGCAAAAAATTACAGGCCCATCTCGCTCATTTCAAATTTTGGAAAAATAGTCGAAAGAATTATAAAAAAACAGACTCTCCAACTACTTGAATAAGTATGGACTCCTATCCGATATGCAGTTCGGCTTTAGAGAAGGCAAATCAACTCAAGATGCCATACTGGAACTGACCAACTATATTTATGGAGCTTTAGATGGAAGCAAACCCTGCCTAGCTGTGTTCATAGACCTTGCGAAAGCTTTTGACACCGTAAGCCACAAAATACTACTCTCAACACTCCAAAATATTGGAATACGCGATAAATGCTTCGAACTGTTCAAAAGCTACCTCGGAAATCGCCAGCAGTGTGTCAAAGTAAACGATACTATCAGTGACTTCAGAACAATTGATTGTGGGGTGCCTCAAGGCACCGTGCTAGGACCACTTCTCTTTTCGATTTACGTGAACGACCTATTTTTGATCCAAACTGAGGGAAAAATAATCAGCTTTGTGGATGACACTGCCATCTTTCATGAAGGAGAATCCTGGGACGCTCTAAAAATTGATGTTGAAAGGGATCTCTCATCAATCGAAGACTTTTTTAACTACGAGTTATTAACCATTAACTTCGAGAAAACTTTCTTCCTTCCGTTCACAATTTACGAAAACACACTACAGACTTTTCAATATCTCTCATCAAACAACAATATAAAAATATCGCCAGTAAAAAATATAAAATATCTGGGAATTATGCTAGATACACATATGCGATGGGATCACCACATCAACTTCATTCTGAAAAAATTACGTTTTGTTTTATATAAATTCCGGCAACTTAACGATATTCTTGAGCTCAAACAAAAAAAAACTATTTATCACAGCCTCGTTGAAAGTCACTTGACGTACGGTCTATTGGGATGGGGAGGAGCATCTGAAAATCATCTTCGGCCACTCGAGGTTATACAAAGACGTTTTCTCAAAATAATGCTATCTAAAAATAAAAGATATCCAAGTGATCGCTTGTATGCTGAATCAGATGTGTTGGACCTGAGACAACTATATTACAGAAACAGTAATATCAGACAGCACAAAAACAAAAATGAGCTTGTGAAGCTCACCCACTCCTATAATACAAGGAAACACGTTACGTTCAGATGTCCCTGGAGGTACAAATCTATTGGACAGAAAAGCTACCATTATTGAGGCCCTAAATTATATAATACGTTACCACCGACCGTTCAGGAAAGTCGATCAATTTTTATATTCAAGAAATACCTGAAATGTCATATGAAGAATATAACCTCGGATTTTATTCACAAATTGTTTAATGCTTATTGACGAATCTCTTGCTTTCAATTCGAGTTATATGCTTCCTATTTCTTTTTATACTGTATCCACTGCCAATTTTCATGAAAACTTTATAGCTACAAATTTTATTTTTAATTCCTAATTTACTTTTCATAATGCCTGCATCGATAATATATAAGAATCTAGTCAGAGGTGAACTAAAATCCTAATGCGTTTTGGATTATGATTATCTGATGTCTATAGTTTTAATTTACGATTGTATGTCATGTATAGTTTTAACAATATATTTCAAATTGTACTGTTGGAAATATTTATAAAATTTATGTCGTTAATTCATATTCCGCTAGATTGAGAAATATTTCATATTTGTTCATATGTACTCCTATTATATATATATTGTGCATTAATTTTAGTATATTTGCTGGTTCACATATGTGACCATCTCACAAACAAGTGAAAACTTCTGTGAGATATTTCTGTGTTTATATTGCTGAAAGCTGTTGGAAATGTTTTATTTTATTTTGTGAAGAACTTTTTGCAATTGAACACTATTCTATTCTATTCTATTCTAATATCAATCGATAATCAGTAATATTGGATTGGCAATATCGATACCTCACAAGTTTTCGAGTGTATAGCTTCTGCTACTCAATTCTAGAGAAACAAGAAAATTCGAGATATTCAAGATATCTCAAGAATTCAGTAACCAGCCGTTAGATCTTTCTGTTTCTTTTTCTCACAGGGTGAATTGAGAATGTGGTGGTTCCAGATATTACATCACCAATGTTGCCACGTTTTCAGTTCTTCCGAAATTATTATCAACTTTCTTATTTCAAATATAACACCTTATATATTTTTGAATCATAGAGAATTTCCCAACGATGGTATACAATGGTATACTATTTGATAGTTTTATTCACAATATCTACATCAGTAGAATCCCACAGACTATTCCTGGATTATTGAAGCTGATTAAACGAGAAACCTGATAAGAAATTTCATGTGTTCATTATTAGGATGGATTCATATCCCACCTTCCGCTCACCGCGGACAGCTCAAATTTGACAATTCTGACTGAATGTCAATTATTTTTCTCGACTGAATACATCATATTGTGAAACAATAAATCATTGTCGACAATAACAATAATGTTACTCTCGGAAAGATATCGAGATATTGATGGTGATTGGAGTCGGAGACAGAAGAAGAACTCACAAAGAAGTTACAGATCTCTTCAGTACGAGTCTCCCAGATCGAGATCCGATATCAAGTCGTGCAGTTTCCAAAATTTTGAAACGATTCGAGCATACTGGGAATGTGAAGAATATTAGAGAAACAGGACGTCCAAAAACACCAACAACGCATGAAAAAGGATTGAATGTTGTAGTATCATCCATGGATCAACCCCATACTTCTACAACCTAATTGAGCTCGACCATGGAATGAGTCAAATGTCAGTGATGAGATTTTTGAAAAAGGAGAACATGAAGCCGTATAAGGTGCATTTCATCCACGAACTGATTGACGGCGATGCTGAAAGGAGAAATACATTCTGTGAAACGTTAATGGCTATCTGGATCGATCAATAGGCAAAACAACTGTCGATACTGGGCTTTCGAAAATCCTCATTGGGCTCAAGAAAGACATACTCAATTCTCTAGGAAATTAAATATTTGGGCTTGTATTATTGACAAAAGAATCATCGGACCATTCTTCATTGAAGGAACGTTGAATACCGACAAATACCTCACATTATTACAGAATGAGATTTTCCCTAGTGAAGTACGTCAGAATATTTGGTTCCAACAAGACGGAGCATTTTGCATGTAATGTAAGACAATATCATGATGCCGTATTCAGAAACCGTTGGATAGGACGACGTGGAACCATCGAATGGCCAGCGCGTTCTCCCGATCTCACACCATTAGATTTCTTCCTATGGGGACATGTCAGAATTATTTTATTCAAAGAAAGAGCAGACAATCTCGAGGATTTGGAAATTGTTATCCGAAGAGTGATTGGAGGATATACCACGAGAACACATCAGAAACAATGTAGATGCAGTGTATAATCGTCTAGCTCAGGAGGTCAACGGACAACAATTTGAACATCTCCTCAAATGAGAAGTCTCTTCTTGTTCTTGCTATGTTTTGATTATTATTGAAGGGTACTTTTTTCAGGTACGTTTCTTCAGATATCTTTGTGAACATTGTGAACTATCAAATAGTATACCAATGAACTCATTGAAAAATGCTCTATCAAACTATGTAAACATATACAGGATGTTCTATTCGAAATAAGGTTGATGATAATTCCGGAAAAACTAAAAACGTGGGGCAACATTGGCGATGTAATTTTTCAAACCGCCACATTTTCAATTCACCCTGTATACATTTGATTAGCTCTGTATATCTAGTAGGTGAGGTAATATCATTTTTTTATAGTAATCTGATCCTTCTTCAGGATCATCCACGAATATTGTGTAGAAACTGAAGACTGTGATTTTTATACATTTTTTGCAAACGCTTCATATAACGAATGTATCTGCCGTTAATGGATGAATGAATCAATACAATTCGATGGGATAGGTTAGATACAGTGACTGAAATATCAATGCTCAGAATATTCGCATAATTATCTGAACTGAGAGAATCGTATTGATTTGTAATCAGATATTCGGAAATCAGAGAAAGAAAGATGAATCACTCAGAAGAGTTTGATTGATTTCATGTTGAAGTAATACTGAATATAGAAAAGCCCAGTTCTCTCCACGAGCCGTCGAATACTCCAATTAATGAGCAGACTTCCTATTCATCAGCAAGAAAATTCTCAACTCAAACGAGCACTCTACGTGAATGTCGCCTGGATCAGTGAACGAACAAAGAAGATATGAACTGGGGCCCTAATTCTATTTTGTCATCCAATATACGCTGTAACTCAAAAACGTTCGACCCTCGCTTCTCCGATTCCTCATGCTTACGTACACACATGAATCCGGCCGACACCTAATTCATAATTTTTCATAAGCCTAATGAAAGCTTTTAATTTTACAAAAGCCTCGGACGCCTCCACTCTGAATAATAGCGAGTTAATTCTCGACCGATTGCTGGTTCGTCCACTACGATACACGAACTGCATGCAGCATGTGTGTTTTGATTTATCCCCTCGCGAAAATTACGTTCCGGAAACGTATGAATATTACGAGTGATGACAGGGCCTAATGTTTTTTCCAATCATCGCAGGAAGCCGGAAAGAAGAAAAGTATCTATGATTATACAGCATGTTGAAGAGATAAATGGGAAAGAGCCATTACTCATATTGATGTGTATTTGAAACAACATAGTAACGTATTCTCTACCACATCAGCCGCAACTGCATCGCCCTTCTTGCTGTTGTAATGAATGAATGATATGGATTCCAAAAATCCGACTTTCTTCAAGTCACGAAAATACTGTGTGATGCAGAAATATACAATTCAGACGTTTGGAAGATTCGATGAGATTATATCCACTCGTGGCGTCGCTTGTACTCAATAATGTCAATAATGTCAATAATGTACCAATTGAAGCATTTTAAATAATGGAGGATATTCGTGATTTCGAAAAATATTCAGCAAATCAGAGTTCAGAGAGCATATTCGGACATCTACCACCTCACTAAGATTTTTTCGACAATGCGGTAACAACTTCAGTATTCAAAATGGAACACATTGTATATGATATAGTTCTCAAAATCTTTGTCAATTCTCAAAGAACATTTTCCGATATTTCACCTGTTACCTTCCTGTTACCGTTCTTGAAATGCATGAAATGAATATATATATCAATTTATTATGAATGAAAATTGATTTTCTTGATCATGACCATGATTTCTTAGTGTTATCTCTGGTGAGGATGAATTGGTGCTCTGAAGGAAATTATCTGATCATCTTTGTGAATCCATCATACCAGATTTAAATTTGAGTACAAAAGTAATCCAATAAAATAAAACCGGAAATGTTTCATTTCATTCAATACTGACACTTTTGTCGTACATCTCATGTTGGCTATATGAGTTATACAAGTTTGTATTCAACAAGTTGTACAGGTTTCCATTCAACAAACATTGTTTAAATGCACTTCTATAATAGGTCTTGATGAGATCCTCGTCAATTTCATCAACAGATCGAAATGTCAACTTCATGGGCCTAATATCGTTGTTTTGAAATGATTGACTACGTATTTCCAAACAATAATGAAATGTTGCGTATAGGCAGCTGGCAGATTTTAATTATCAGTCGGATCAGAAGTAATATAACAATACGTAGGTATGACTAATGAAAATACTCGGACTTTCATCAAAGAGAATCTAGCCATCGAACATTTCTATTGAACAACTTCTTGGAGCGGACAGCATACTTTTGGATTGTTGCCAAGATATCCGCACTGTGATCGTATCAGAAAATTCAGCCTGTTCAACGTAAGAGGGCTGTCGAAATCTTCGCACATCGCATATATCGATGGACATTCTTGTAGATTCACACAAAGACCGACCTTGTCGTCTGGGGTCCCACAAACGTCTGGAAAGAGCAGAGAAATCAGTTGGAATGAATCCTGGAAATGAAATAATATCACGTATTTGTTAATATATCAACAACGTAGAGACTGGTGATGTCACACAGGGTGTTTTGTTTCGCTAAAACGATGATGGAATTTTCTCCTACAATGGCATCACTGTTAGATCACTGTTAGAAGAAGAATCCATTTTTATAGAATACAATCAGTAGTTCGTCTTTTGACAGTGTAATTATGTTGTTTCATCAACTGAGAAGGATCGTGGAATTCCTTCGTCTAAATCAATGTTTCAATACATTTGATTGTACAATTATCATTGATAATGAGTCGCCATCTAACGGTTCTCATAAAGAGTGCTCTCACTGATTTTCCTTCTTGATGAGGAAAATGCTGTTATCGAAAGGTGACTGTTTACGTGAGGTTTTTGCCAGAATGAATTGGACAGAGTAGTTCCACCATTGTTCCCTACATAGTTGATGCCGCACTATACCTTGTTCACTTCTAGTTGATAATCATGTCATCGCGTCGATAAAAAGAAGAAATGCAGGAAATTTTTTTTATTCACGAATTTATGGCTTGAAACAGTCCGTTCTTCTTTCACGAATTATATGGTTGAACATGAATGTTTCATTGACAGTTACCAGTTTGTTTTATGGTCGAAGGTTACCACTCTCTACTGCATTAATTCAACTTTCAAGTATGAATTCGTATATACCTACCTGAAAGTGGAGAATGAAAAAGGTGTTCAATCGCCTTATTTTATTTCGTGGGGTTAGGATAGCAGAAATCTGTTTGTATTGAGAACAATTCAATTCAAAACGAATGTTGTTGCATTTTAATATCCTCAATAGAATCCATGAGGTAACCCACCTAAACTCATTACGCTTTAACAGAAATATACATGAATACAGAGAAATTCTTCGACTGATGATAAGTAATACAAGTATTCAAAGTAAAGAGTTATGAATGGAATTATTGATGATATAATTGATATTGATAATCTTTCGATTATCTTTTCCAGTTTTTGATGACAAATTCCATTTTCCTTCTTCACGATTATATCCACTATCGTCAAAATCATTTCCACCTACATTTTCAGAACTCAACTCAGTTGAAGCCGTGATAAACTACTAGAGTGTAATTTGCTTATGGTTCCAGCGAATATTTGCAGTTATCAATCATTCTACAAATGAAAGAAAAGGTGCGGAACAGCAGATCCGTTGTATTATCGCATAGGCACATATAATCGACAAGCGCTATGATGAATTCAGGGGGTTGCTTTGGTTGAGCCCTCCTATAAATATAGTACCACAGCATAAGGATTACCTGGTAGTATAGTCAAACATTCTTGAGAGTGAACGAGAAAACTCGATCATTCTCTAATACGAATATTAAATGATTACTTCCGACTGTTGTCGACATTTCGGTGAGTTTTCGAATTCACGGACATATTGTACTTCCACCTTCCGTCTTCTCTCGTTACTTCATCTGTAGTTCATCATTTCAGCAAACATAATAAATGAGTGATAATAACAATAATGGAAATGATATTGAAGAAAATTGCTGAATGAAAATTAAATGGTTCTGGAAATTGAACACTTATGGAACATTTTCTACAGTTGCAGATTTCAACATATTCGTAGGATTCATCAGAAAGTATTGGGACGGAAATCACAATATGGTATTTTACCTTCAACAACCAACGCCTCGCAGATCATCAAAGCACAAAATATGAAAACTGTGGACAGAATCATGTCTACTAGGCTTGCGGTATGGACTGAAGAATTATAAATTGGCAGAGGAAAAAAAATATTCAGTGTGTTCCACTTCAAGCTAGCTCACCTTGGCCTCGAGAGGTCGTTGCATCCAGCAATAAATATCGATGTTTGAGATGCGATCACCACTTAAATCAATCACCGAAAAGAACATGACATCGGTATCACATTCAGAAATTCACTCACGTACCCTACAATGGATACAAATTCGAAAGGATACGTTGAGTGAAAAATTCATACATCAATTCAAACATGTGTCACTATTATGTGTCCCTTGCTTCGTTTTCGAGATACAACTCACTCAAACAAAAGTTTCGTGTATATTTTGATAATTATCTTGAATTGATAGCTCAATCTTGAATTCGAAGAATCAATTGATGATTTGAAAACAACCGTCAAGTTGTTAATTAAATGCTACAATCGGTTTCCAAAGTAACCCTCCTTTCACAATGTTTCTTATATGGTGCAGGGATATGCAATTCAGTGGATTTTTTCTCGAGCACTGAGCAAGACGCATAAATTATCCACAAGACGAAAGAGTTGTATCATTAGATGTTCAATCCGAAAATGAAAATGATTAGGAATAGGTCAGTGGCTTACATTTTCGCAAAATTGGAAATACAAATATATTTAATAAGAATAAAACCTCTACTCATCTTGGTGGACGTTTCGGGAACGAATCTGCTCCCGTTCTCAACACAATTGAAATATTTTTCTCTGTTTTCGAAAACATTGAGAAAATCAAACATTGTAAAATCAATTCAGCATATGTTCACGAAAGCCACTGTAGAAATCGCAGTTTGCTGTCCATACTGGTCAGAAAAATATCGCAAATTTGTAATAACGCTGTTTGTGCCATCCAAAATCAAAAATCAATCCATCTGTCGAAGATAGTGGGATATTGTTATGGGATATGCTCTTTGGAATTTCAGAGTTGCTCTCAGTAAAACTGAATCTGGCAAAAGTGCACATGTGAAAAAATTTCCAAACGCTAGATCTCAGCATCCCATAACCATTTCGAATTTTTCTATTCTATATCTAGATACTTCTAATACGCCATCGAGTTTGGCATACCCTGTAGAGTAGTATAGTGATTGCATGATGATGCAGATATGACTGCTTCTTCTCATGAGGTAATTGTGAGGAACAAAATCAATGTGGATTGATAGAAATTTGGATCTTCCAGCATATCATGCTAGATATAACATTTGGAAGTGAATTATCCATATTCAAATTGGATTCTGTAACATACTCGTATCATGAACTCGAGCTAACCTCCTTAATTGACTTACAATCAATATTGCATGACAACTCGAAAAAATCTGACACGTCACCCGAATGTGATTTCACGTCGCATCATGTTTCAAAAAGTCTACCGATAAATCAGTCACCTCTTCCGATGGCTGCCGAGTCAACGTCGAGCATTTTCCCTAACGAAAACAGCGATTCTTCGGAATGGTACAGCAGCGACGAAAAACACAAAGCACCCATAACAAAAGGCAACAAAGAAATTGCGAAGAACGAAAACATCAATAAATCTGCTAAGAAGAAGAAAAAGAGAATTGTGACCGTTTGTCTAACGCATTGCAGGTATGATGTCATCAGAAGGGTAGCTTCGAAATTTTCTTACAAGGAAGTAACAGAGGGTGAGAACTGGAACATGTACTGGACGGATCTATCCATTACTGTGGATAGATGCAAAGAAATGAAGCGATTTCAGAAGATCAATCATTTTCCAGGTATTCTTCACTCCGGTGAATTCTTTCCGAACATATATTCACGATGATAAATAAATATTTTGTTGTCTAGGGATGTTAGAGATATGTAGGAAGGACCTCCTGGCTCGCAATCTCAACAGGATGCTTCGACTCTTCCCGAGAGACTACAATTTCTTTCCAAAAACCTGGTGTTTCCCAGCCGACTTGGGTGATGCTATAACTTATAGCCGGACTCGCAAAAACAAAACTTTCATTTTGAAACCTGAAGCTGGTAGCCAAGGACGAGGCATAATCATCACCAAATCTTTGAAAGAAATAAGACCATGCGATAGAGGTATCTGTCAAGTTTATATAACCAAACCCCTATTGATCGACGGTTACAAATTCGACCTGAGAGTCTACACTCTGATCACTTGTTGCGACCCGATGAGAGTATATATTTATAATGAGGGGTTGGTGAGGTTCGCTACCAGCAGATACAAGGAACCCAATGGGATAAATATAACGAATGTCTTCATGCACCTGACCAACTACGCTGTGAATAAACACAGCAGGACCTACAATATGGACGCGGAAGGAGGTAGCAAAAGGAAATTGACCTGGCTAAATAGCTACCTCAAGAGCTTGAAACACGACGTCGAAGCAATCTGGTATAGAATCGACGACGTTATCATAAAGACCATCATAAGCGCATACCCAGTACTCAAACATAGTTACGCAGCCTGTTTTCCTAACCATGATATCATTCCAGCCTGCTGCGAGCTACTCGGCATCGACATCCTGCTAGATAAGAGGCTCAATCCTCAAATACTTGAGGTCAATCACTCGCCTAGCTTCCACACGGACACAGACCTAGACTGTGAAGTGAAAGAGGCTTTACTCAGCGATATGTTCGCTATGATGAACTTGGAGAGCTGCGATAAACGAAAGATCATGCGAGAGGATAGAAAGAGAGTGAGAGAGAGGCTTCTCAATGGGGTCAACAGTAAGGACTTTCCCTCGAACAACGACATGAAAAACTTCACAGAATACTTCAGGCAGGAGATAACTAATAGAGGAGGATTCAGGCTGGTTTATCCTTGCCATAGTACAGAGCACAATTACTCTAAGTATTTCGAGCAAGGACAAAACTCGTTGTACTGTGACACGGCATCCAGTAGAGCCAGAGAGGCAGCGCAGAATGCACTGCGGGACGAGATGCAACTGAAGGCCAAGCTAGAAGCTTCTAAAAGGATAACCACGAAGCCCAAGCCTGTGATGACAGAGCCTCCTAGCTCGAGATCGGTTTCTAGATCTTCTTCTGTGCCACAAAGTGTCAGAGGAGACTTCAACAACTCTTTCGATCCCCAAATGATCGTTGAGCATGAAGAGAAGGAAAGACTACAAAGGCTCGCTCAGAGAGACTACTTGGTGAGGAGTCAAGGACTCCTGGAACTTGTTTACTTTTCGATGAAGAAGAACAACATCTTGAGACCACAGGATCAGAGGAAGTATGCTATATTCGAGAAGATTCGCCACGCCAGTGATGTGGTGAACAAATCGACGACGAGCGGTCCTGAGATAACGGATCTTCTGGATGGTATTGCTCAGAAAGGAGCTGGGGAACAGGTGGCAGGGAAAGAGGATATGTTTACATGGAATAAATATCATAAACATTCTGCTAAAGTGTGATTGGTTGTTATTTGGATTGTTGTTCTTGGTTCTGAATAAATTTTCAAGCATGGGTATGATCCAACCGTCTCTTCATTGTATATGTACCAGAAAATTCATCATACACAGACATCCACTTGCAGTCATTATCGCAGAAAAATCTTTGGACATGGAAGGTGTACGGTTCTTCATATATTATTTTTCAGATACATTTGAAGAAAAATATATATTCGATTCTTCGAATGGGATGCGCTGAATGATAGTTATTATAAAAGGTTTCTTTATCCTGACATCAAATTTCCAATATTTCAGATATCGAAAGATGAAATTAAAGATTTCTTGCCAAACGGCTGAACCAAATGTGAACAGTCTGTATATTTTTGGAATCAGGATGAAATGACCTTTCATCACTGTCCACGTTATACGGGCTCCTAATGTTCGTTCTGAGAAAGTCATTTATTCGAGTTTTTCAACTGTGAATAGCCATCATTCTTCGGATATACCTAACAATACCTTACGATACTCATGTTCTACCAACTGTGATAACGGCTGCAGGGGTTTCGATAATTCACCCTGTACAAGTCCTAGCAACAATGCAATATCAGAAGAAGATACCGTATTCTCATTGAAATATACCAAGTCAAAATCTATCTCTTTTCACTTATCATTCACTGAATGACAAAGAAAATTCCTAGTTAAGTGGACTCGATTCATGAACTTCGATGATTGAATTGTCACCGTGAATGATGTCAACGAATCGAACTGGCTAACAAATATATTGAAATGATCAGGATGACTGTATCAGATCGAGAGAAGTCCCCTCGGAATCCCTCATCACCTTTTTTTCTAGTTCATCAACCTTCTTCGCGAGCATTTTAATTTCGTTTTTACAGTCATCTTCTAGCTGTACTGCACTCTCTTTGACTTCATCTAGATTCGTTTTTCGAGCTGGACGAATTTTTCTTACAGTACTTTGAGTATACGAGCTGATACTTTCAGCCAGAGTTTCAATGAATGATTCATCTGGGCACATTTGCGTCAGCCACTCCTTAACGAATTACGTTACACGTGTCGAAAGCTCTAAAGTTTTCGTGAATTGAACTTTACTTTACACTTCTCACTAGAACTAGGTTGGCACATGTTGGACTTACCCCCAACTTCAACTAATTTCTTCAATTCTAATAAATTACTGCGATGAGTATGAATGTGGTAGGTGAGTGAACGTCAATAGTTGTAAACCCGTAGGCCTAGAGAGAATTCGATATATTTTTGTCATCAAGTGAAAGTGAATTTAATATGAATAATGGATTTCAGATATCCATATTTCCACCCAACCATGATTTCTATATCAAATATCTTGAGAAAGTTTGAAATTTCATCGCAACAGCTACATCCAGACATAATTTCCCAATTATCCAAATGAATGCTCACGGAACAGAACCTATTTTCCAAAATGAGACAGCCCCTAATATAATTCAACAAATCTGGAATATGAAATTTTGGATATTCGTGTTTGTAACAACCCTATGACTGCAATATCAAATATTGATAACTGCATAACCTTCGATAGCTCAGTTGGTAGAGCGGTGGACTGTAGTGGTAACCTAGGTTCAGTAATCCATAGGTCGCTGGTTCAAATCCGGCTCGAAGGACAACTTTTTTTAATTATCACCAAGTGACGTCATCAAGCCGTTTATCTCATTTAATTGGTAGCTGTTCATTTCATGGTCAGTTGATAATACATATTCTCATCTTCCATTGACCCCTTGATCAGTGAGATAGAAGCAATAGTTCAATTCTCATGAACATTTTTGAAATTTCATCGCAACAGCTACATCCAGACATAATTTCCCAATTATCCAAATGAACGCTCACGGAACAGAACCTATATTTCGAAATGAGACAGCCCCTACTATAATTCAACGAATCTGAAATATTAAATTTTGGATATTCGTGTTTGTGACTACCCTATGACTGCAACATCAAATATTGATAACTGTATAACCTTCGATAGCTCAGTTGGTAGAGCGGTGGACTGTAGTGGTAAACCTGAATTCAGTAATCCATAGGTCGTTGGTTCAAATCCGGCTCGAAGGACAACCTTTTTTAATTTTTCACCAAGGGACGTTATTCAGCAATTCATCTTCTGACCGGATTTGATATATTCAAGAAGTTATAATGGACTTCCCTAGACCAGTGAGATAGTACCAATGATTTCATTCGCATGAGAATTTCTGAGATTTTATTACAACAGCTTGTATTAATTTTGAAAATTTCATTACAACAGCGTGAATTCACAGTCAAACCTCTACTGTCAGTGGCTGTTCGTGGAAATTTGAGGCGGGGTGGCACAAATTATGAGACAGGACAGGTCAGTGCGAAATAATAGCGAAGTTATCCTCAAACATACATCAACAAGAATAACGCATTCGATCATAACTGGATTATTAAATTTCATCATCGGAGTGACAGGAATACGTTCAGGATTACTCTATTGCTCGTTTCCTTCGAAGTGAATGGTTGTATTGGGGTGAGATTTTCCTGAAATCGATAGGTTTCAAGTTGATGAGGCCAAATATATTGAACCTCATTATCACTAAGTAAGGGCATGAACAAAGTATGTATTCAGCTGTTTCGTCTTTCACGCAGCAGAACAGACAGTCCGTTTCCTGGTTCTGACCTATATTTCCTAGGTGGTGCCTTAGACGACAATGCCCCATAAATAGTCCCGTCAGAATGCGTAGGTCGTTCCTACGCCATTCCAGGATTTGCTTGGTTGTTTTTCCTGGGGGTTTGGGTGGAAACGCCTTCAAGTGTGTCATACCTGCTAGATCAGACCAGTGCGTGGAACGGTGATTTTGGCAGATCTCAAGGTGACAAACCAGACGAGCTGAGACTGGTCACTGTCAGGCTCGAGACTTGTTGAACATCGCTATACCAAGCATCATTCATCAATAGAACGGCAAAGTTGTGGAATTCTTTGCCTAGTGAAGTCTTTCCTGAATCTTACAACCTCCAAACTTTCAAGAAAAATTCCAACACCTTCCGTCTCTCCCAGAATTTCACCGCTGGCTAGCACGATGTTCCTCGAACATTGAAGGTTGCTCTTCCGTGTTGTGAACCGATAAAAAAAGATTCGGCCTCCTTCGCGGCGAGGATATCGGCTTGCTTGTTCCCCTTCACCCCTTGGTGCCTAGGCACCCACAACAGAGTTTGCGCCTAGGCACTCTAAGGATTCGGTACAGCTCCATACAAAATTAGGATTCGGCTGAAAAATGTGTGAAGCAATGCCATGTCCTTTAGACATTCATGAATGTATTCATATTAATGATCTGTCAATAAACATTATTATTATTATTATTATTATCATTATTATCTCGTTGGAGCTCAGTACGTTGAGAACAGCCTGGCTATCTGAGATGATGATTATGTTCTTTCTCACTAGAGATCCATTTCTCGGCTCTCTTGTACACAATTCGGAAGCGAGAACTTCATCTTGGAAAATTGTAGCATAGCTACCCAGACTGCTTGATATTTCAGTCTTCGGTTCCTGCTGAGAACACTCATCTGGAGTTTTTCGAAAAAGTTGCCTTTTCTGAAGGTCATTCAAGATGACTTCATGACGTTGACACATTTTGCGGCGTTCCAAGAGGAGGTGAAGAAGCCATAAATTCAATTCTGAAAATTTTTTCTGAAACTATTCGTAATGATCATTGAGTTTCCAATACAGAGATGCTAAATCAATCAGTAATTATGAAATAATTTATCGCTCACCTCTTTGCAACATTTAAATTTACCAATGTATTCCTATCACTTGATTTTCAATGTATGCCAGGATTTTTTTCCAATTTTTTGAGAGAGCTCTCGATCCGTTGATTACTGATCAGTTCTTCAAAACATTAGCTTCTTTAGGTTCATGAGCTTCATTTGAAACGGATGGACAGAAAACAGCTCAATGCCATTGGTGAAAAATATATTAATTTTCCTACTTGATTGAATGCCCAAACTGCCTTCCTTTGAAAGCCTTGTTACTTCACTCTGATGTCCTTCCATTCATTTACGATATATTTTTCACTCACAGAGGCACAAAAATTGCAGTGATTTCAGTTGAGACGTTGAAAAATATTCACTACCAAGTGATACCTACTTTGTTTTTCAAAGATACGAAGTAGAAGTTGCTAGTCCGTATTGAGAAAAATAAATGGATAAAATCAACTACACTGACGAATTTCACACAGGAATCGCTCGAAACATAATTCCATACAGTCGATGATGAATCACGTGAATTTGTGATAATACAATTGAATATTCCGTTTGATTAATGAAAGACCTGGAAGGTCATTTTCTTCGAAGGAAACACATTGATTTATTGTTAAATATGCAGCAATTTTCCGAGATCTCATCCATGTGAACGATTCAAATTGACTCAATGTCCTGTAGACATATAATTTGTTCAGAATCTCTCGAAAGAATCCAATAATAAAAAAAAATCAATTTTCAGTGTTCTTAAATAACATTCGCAATATCCATGTTATTCATTAGGAAGATACAAAATGAATATAAACTATTTGCAATCTTGATCGGAAGAATCTGATCTATAGTTAAATCACTACATTTTCTCAATGTGTTCATTCAATATGAATACTGCATGATTTCAGTTCATTCTGTAATGTGTCGATGAAGTTAGTGTGAATGGTTCAGATTTTTTCATTTATTTCTGCTCCAGTGGTGATTCAGGAGTGAAATGATGTCTGGGCGTCTATACATCCAGAACAAAATGGCGGTTGATAATGTTAGATACTTCATAGCATTCAATACTTTCGATTAGATGGCTATTGACAAGTTCTAGTGACCTATCCCTTTATTTTTGGTATCTAATTGAGTTCTACATCCGCCATAATGAGATGGAAGTCATCTTGAAGAAAAATTGAATCAGTGACTATCATGACATTTTGATGTTTTCAAGATGCCAAAAAGAAATTAGAGATCTCAGTAGAGCTTGTTAATAGCAATTAGTCGATGAGATTTTGCTATTGAATAATATTCAAAATTATCAACTGCCATTGTGTTTTGGATGAATATTCTCTTCTGTGATTCTAGTATCGTATAGAGAATTACAAGAAGTTTCAAATGAGTTTCCACTCGAAGTACAATTGGACCAAAAAAAATATAAAAAGTCAGAACCGTTCATAGTCACCCTGGATGGGAATTTTTTTACGGACACAGTGTATATCGTATCTTACAGGAACAAATAATCATTATTGATACTGGTAAATAAAAGCACGTACTTTGTCACTTTCCATTCGTTCAGGATGCTTTATCCATCTAAAATTGATCGAGGTGACTCAACTCAATCATTCATCATCTTTCTACTTCACATCTGATCATGAAAGCTTGCATCAGCAATCATATAACAACAGTATCAAACGTGTCTTGTATGATCCAATCTAGAGAAACTTCATACAGAATGGAGTAATAGACGACAGTCTATATTGAGAAAATTCCTCTTGGGTATGCAATCTGCAGAATGAAAAAAAAGGACACTCTTGTCTCTTCTGTTGAAGCTCCATAGTCTATATTGACTCATCATCAGAAACCCTACTATCAAGATCCGAATATAATACACTTCATATTATAATCAATTGACCGCATTCAAGTAATATGAATCGCTTCGTGATGATTTCGAGATATTTCCATCTATTTTCGATTAGATTGACTATCTTCGAGTTGATCCCACTTTTTATATACATTTCCATCGTCCGATTCTCTTTAACGCTTATGAAATCGATCGGTAATGACCCCTATTAACGATCTATCAATGTATGATTGTGGTATGGGCAACCAAACAGACATCTTGATGTGCCATTTTGAAGTTTATATATTACTATATATTATGTATATCATATATCATTATGTATACAATTATGTATATTATATATCTCCTAGAAGTAGACAATCTCTAGGATGTGTCAATGTTATAACTCACTCCATTCTTGCATTGATCTGTTCTCTTGTAAATTTTCGAAATATAGTCAACAAATATGGAACATATCTCTTCAATTGATTATCTACTTTTATCGATTATGTATTGGTATTCAGTTGTATTCGTATTGTACATATTATACTCTTACTTTGATACTATTTCGATGTAAACTTTTATGTTTTTAGTGGATACTGTTGTGGACTGCGGTCTGTCCGTATCCTGAAGCTGGTAATGATAATATAGATAATGATGAAAATAATAATGATGAATAAATATTATATATCATTATTATGTTGAATCTGTATTTGAATGGAAAAAGAAGGATATCAATCAGGATTTCAGATGTTCGAACAACTTATATGACGGTTCGGTGATTCTCGTTGATCTGGTCTCCAACATATATATTTATACAGGGTGTCCCAACGAAAACTTTCCACACGGTTTTACTGGGAAATGACAAATTATTTTCGGAAATGCTGAAACACGTTGATTTTGATTTCTTGGGGGACACATGTCAGTGATGAATTTAGTCACGCAACTTCATCCCCCTGACTACGGCTACCCCATTGCGAATCATCATAGGGAACATGGGTCGAGTGATACATCATCTAAAAGCTCTCTACATTCTCTATCCCAGTTTATCATTTTTTCAAAATCGAATGACTGGTACTGGTACTTCTGGAGTTATGCTGCCGCACTCGTTTACAATTCGACCACGTAGATCCTCTAGTGACTCTGGCGGAGTGGCAAAAAGATGCCCCCATAAAGAATAATCCAACGGGTTGAGGTCCGGTGATCTAGCTGGCCAATCAATTGGTCCTCGTCGCCCTATCCAATGATTGGTGTATCGTTTATCCATAAAAAACAGGTATTTTTTGTCTATGAAAAAGTCAACACAAAAACTAAGAAATATGGTTTCCGAGCTTCAGTGCCGTGACCGGTTCACCTCTGTGGAGGAGGTTCCTTTGGACGTTCCGCCCACAATTGGGGTGAGCATATTCTGCTTGTATTGTTGTATTCGCGAATATCGACATCAACCTGAAACTTGGTTGAAAGATCTTCGCAATTAATAGTCCCAGCCTAGCTACTTACTTTGTTTTGACTAATTTGTTTTCGTTTTTCGTGGGGGACTGGGTTCCCTGACCGGATGGGATGTTGCCATTGTCTTTCTGTCCACTCATTGAGTCTCAAAATAGTTAATGAATTGAATTTGAATAAGAACAGGTAAGATATTGACTAATTACATTGAACCTGTCGATAACGCTAATTTCAATTACCATTCATTCGATTTCGAAAAAATTATACACGTTTGTGTCCACATGTGTCCCTCTAGAAATCAAAATCGACCTGTTTCAGCGTTTCCGAAAATAATTTGTCATTTTCCAGTAAATCCGGGTGGAAAGTTATCGTTGGGACACCCTGTAGATTCGACGAATGCTAAGTCACGATGCCTGACAAGTTGACTGTTATTATCAATCAGATTAGGTATTTATTACAATTGGACAACCCCGATGAATACCAGAAGTGAGTTCCTCTTTTTCATTGCAAATGAGGTCGACTGAGAAAACATCGTTATAGTCATCGTCATCGCACTACATCAATAATCGTCCTCATTAACATACTATATTAATTATAATAAAGTTATTATAGACTCGAAGGCTTCAACAGGAACATGAGTGCACTTCTTTCTTTCTATGACTACATACCCGAAGTAAATAGGTTTCCTTTTGATTTGCCATAGACAAAGGTATACAGTGACTCAAGTCCAATCAGTCTTTATTTCAACCAACGTCGGTCTAGGAACTATGAATGCCAATGACTGCCACCACTTCTTTCACTGCTGAACGTTTCTGAATATCCAGTCGATATAGTGGGGCACGAATGTGTTCACAGAGGGTGCATTCCCGCAACCTCCTGACTCGGCGAACCCATACGACACGATGCCCATCTGGTAGGTTATAATCTCGGAGTTTCGGGTGCGCGTGACCATCATCGGCCCCCCTGAGTCTCCCTTGCAAGTGTCAATTCCATTTCCTACTCCTGCGCACAGTTGCCCGCTGCCCAAGGCGGTGTTGCCGTACCGGTTGCAAGCGGACTTGTCCACAAGGGGCAATCGAGCTTTCAGCAAAACTGGACTCGTGGTTCGGTCTGAAAACAGTAAGGTATAAACTACCAACTTTTGGAATTTTCACTAATGATTTATAGTGTGTGTATAACTTTGAGCATCACCGCTCCAATATTTTCTCATGACCAATCGCAAGAATACAATGGGAAAATTTAGAAATGAGATAATACAAGAATAATAGAGTGAAATGAACACTGACAGTTGAAATAATAACAACATCGAAACGATTAGAAAATTCAACGGAACTATTCACTTGATAGATCAGGGATGCAAATCTGTTGAACGAGGCGGCCGTCGAAAAGGCTCATTATATTGGTAAACACACAAATTCCAAATGAATACATATACGTCGGAAATTATCTAGTTATTGAAGTAGTCCGAATTGTACTATGGTATGGATAGCTCTCGGTGATCATCTGACCATGAATTAAATTTCACTGTCTCAATACCTCAGTATTGAAATATATACTGATCATCTTAAAAACAGTCAGAGTTGAATATAGGGAAATATTGAGTAGATATATCAGAAATTTGATGGGGATTCTTAAAATGATATCACATACAGGGTGTTCCATTTGGAATATCACTACTAGTTGCTACTGCTTTCTAGTTAGAGCGAGCGGCAACACTGCATTGTCGAAAATATGTTGAATGATTAGAGCACCATCTTCAATATATTTCCATGAACTTCATATGAGTGATGCTCGATATACTGAGCTTGTCGTGACATAAACTGTATGGAACTGATCAAGAGACGAACGATCATATTGAGGCACCTAGTAGGAAGGTGGTTGGGAAATCTCTAGTGTAGACAACACTAGTGAATAACATTCACAAGATGCATTTGAAACCCTGAGAAATACTCCAGGGGCGTACAAAAATGGACGGGCAGCTTATTTCTGGGCCCCAGTGTAGTTTACAACAATCATGGTCTGAAACACAGGGGCGTTTTTCATTCAATATGAAGAATATCGGCACCCATCACCCATCACCCAAAAACCATAATCTGAAGACAACCTCATGAAATTGATAATAATGGAAAATCTCTGTATGGTTAATAATCTTACTTGTAGCGGACGTTGTTCCCCATCCAGCAACTGTCAGTAACTCGTTGTCTCTCATTCTCAATTTTCCCACGGGAAGGCAAATCGGCTTGATATAATCTGCAAATAAGAGTCGTCAGATATTATTATGAAGCATCATTGTAACTCTATCAGTAATATGAATATTGACAATAAATTATGGAATTACAGGGTTATTCACGAGTGAGTCAAATAATTTGAAATCATGATTCTGAAAGGAGTGACAATAATGCTTCATGATGACGTAATCGAATTTCAGACAGTGACTCTTCGTCGAGCAAAACTAACTTTCTGTTAAGAAAACCAGATTCTTCATTGACGTGAATAACATTTTGCGCAATCTCTACTGCTCCATCTACGCATTACATGAATCTCAATACTTGTCAATGTAACTCGTCTTCATGATTCGCCGAATTCCAGGAAATTGTTCTTCCAACTCTTCACCATTCAGGCTATCTTACGATTCGAGGTGATCAAAACAGCTCCAAAGATCATGACGTTCATTTCATAAACATCGAGTTGCTCGACTCCTGTCGATTCCTCGTCATAGAAAACGTTGTGCGCACCTATCTTCCTTTTCAATCACCAACTGATGGAACATCTCATTCACTATGATATCTGGTGAATGCTATTTGTGCTCATTATACCAAGGATGGCACTGAGTCTGGTGAAAAATGTATTTCTCTGATGGATTGCTGATTGCTGCCAGAAAATTCACTTTCTGCAGAATCTTTGAGGCGAAACATATTTCCTCTAAACCTCCATTGTATTTTTTCGCTTGGCTAAGCTGAATGTTTGCATTGGTAGCAATTCATCCATAATATTGCATCTCTCCATAGTTGTGACCATATTGTTCATTGCATTTGAAACATTTATATCGTAATCCAGCCGACCTTCCAGAAAAATTATTTTCCATTCCGATCTATCAGAGTTAGACATACTCACCATCTCTTCAGAACATTTCTAGGTGATTTCAACAATTCTTGCACATTTTTTTCCAGGGCCCGGTCCAAACTTATCTAATTGTCTTCATCGTTGGAATCATGAGACTCAGTAGTCAGCTTATATTTATTTAATTCTTGAATTTGCAAGAGGAGTGGGTCAAGTCTCTGATTCTCTGCCTGATCAAAAGTTATCTGTTACTGAGGAGTTATGGATACCTACATTGTTCTGCAATATCGAGTGGAACATTTTTCGATGTTCGATGATTCGAGCTTCATTCCAATATTTCGGCGGTACGAACACATAATGTCTAATGTCATCTGATTCCTCATATAATAAGAATCACCATGCAGACTATGCTAGACTCTGCTAGATTTCACTTCTACAAGTTGTCTCTGAAGATCCATTTCGATTTTGTAGAAAACCTTGTTGTTCATCGATTGCTCTCATTCTCTATCTAGATCCTCTTTAGTTTCCTCTGCTTCACCGTCATCTTGCGCTCCAAATTGAGTTCATGAGCAGCAGACTCTCTTTAAGTGATCGAACTCCTTTGAGAGTCTGTATCAGTAGCATTGTCTTCGTGATGGGCACTCACAATGTCAGATCCGACCATAGTAGGAGCATTTCCAAGTTAGTATTGCGAGGATGGTATCCTAGGATCAAACTTTGAAGGTTTCAGAAAACTCCTCCAAAGGGCTGGTTGTCTACCAAAGTTGAAAGCTGGAAGGAACAATGTGGAATACACAAACACAAGAACGAACTTTCTTGGATGTTGATTTATTTTTGATCAAACATCAAGCAGTTCGGAAAAAATTATCATCCTAAGATATTATTGACAGCTACCTACAAAATGTTAATTGGATAGGAACTGTGTACTCTCGTAATCAATATCTCAATTCATCGATTTCATCAATGAGTACCTACCTGTAAACTTCACATCATTTTTCAATCTTATTATGGCGATATCTCCAATTCCGTTGACGTGGTCGAATCTTCCATGTTGTAGAACAAACTCTATTTCAAAATAGATCGGTGGATCAGTACACTTGGTCCCATAAGGTGTATAAATGCAATCGGTGACATTTCTTGTATCAAATTCACCCAATAACACTCTAAACCTACGAAAAAGAACAAAAATAGTATAAATATGATAGCTTTGTGAGAGAAATTTGATGTTTTCATTTCGAAGAGGAAATACTATGTCTCTGAAATGACATTGCTTTCATTTTATCGGAGACAAATGGAGGTAGTTTCTGTGAAATTTGATTTTACTCAAAATCACCTCCATAGTCGAATCGAGATCATTACTGATACGGTACTGAGAAAATTTACTCACAATCGCAAATTCCTTGATCTCAAAACTCCATTGTCGACGCAATGTGCAGCCGTCAGAACGTATCGCTTGTTGATTAGCGTCCCACTACATCCAAACCGTCTCCCAGTATGAATGTTGCTGTTATATTCTAACAAAGCCATCCAAGGGTACTCACCAGGATCCACCGAAGTACCACCGATGATTCTATCACTATTTGTTGTCGGTCTACCACAAAGAATCGATGAGTTCTTGAACGAAACGCTTTCGTAAATGTCAATGACTGCAGAATCATCACTAACTTCCTCCAAGTCTGGAACTGGTGAATCTGTTGAGATCTCTGCTTTCCATGTCTCCTCATCAGTATCTGTGATATCGGGGGTTGTAGTTGGCGAGGTTGTAGCAATGATTGGATTCCGATTCTCTTCCACAGATCTGGTACTAGTACTCGACCAGATTTCATCTCGATCAGATATGGTTCTGGTTTCATAAGTGGGCCAATTCGCTTCCCAATGGGGTTGATTCTTACTTCCTGAAGTGAATAATATGGTTTTTTTATCTGTTGGTAAACATATTTGTGATTCGAACGGCGATCGACATTTTGACTGATATGGTGAGGATCTAAGGAAAAGGGACCAACAAAAATTTGTCCAGATAAGCAATATACGACTGTACAGAACAAATAGACATTCTGCTAGGAAATCTGGGATTTCAGTTTATAGAAATGATAAGAATACAAAACTGAAGCCCACTTAGGAAAGATTCTTGAAGAAATTCAAACAAAAAATTGACGTATTGCGGTATGGCATAAGAGAAAGTGCTTGGAAAATTTCAGAACCATCGACTTCCGCTTCCAAAACACAGATTGTTCCGCACCAAAATGGATGGAAATATCACCAAGCAATCAGTGAAATGAAAAAATTCACCTTTGAAATCGAATGAAGTCACGTTCTTCAACATATTACAATTATACTCATTCATTTTACGCATATTCCCAAATGGTACATGCTGATCAAAGAAACAAGAAGTGAGGTCTGCTTCGTGATAAGTTGATGATTATCAATAGTGTCACTTTACAAACTTCCAGGATGGAAGAATGAAATTTCGCGAAACGAATGAGGATAGTTGAGTCTTCTACCTCCCACAACGCATGTACCTATCAGAATTTAGGAATATTTCACCTACCACAATTTTCATTGGGTATGGATCCATTTGTAGAGTCACATGAGGTTTGGTGAACGCAAATCTATGACATCGTGACTAAGAGCTACAAAGCTTGCAACATTTTGAATCATATTCGATGTGAATTAGGCGTATACAGTAACACGAATAAATACGTAAACCTGATCACGTATCGGCTGTTGCCGATTTTTCCTGTGATGAGCGTGTATTTTTTTTTTTCAATTTCACTTTGCTCATACTCCATTTGGTGGGTACAACTCACTGAATATTTCCATTCTTAGGTGAATCACCCCGCATGAAGGCAGTCACATTATTGGAATTCAAATACAATAACGAATACAATAGTTCGATATTGATAATTGTATTCTTCAATTTCATCGTATTCAGAGTTCGACATTATTTTTATTTCTTGTTGAGCCAAACAAACACAACAGATCCGTATAGCCACGTTATCAGACTGAAACAACAGAAGATTTATTTGTTAATCGGCATTATTACCAAAATAATATTCTGGCATTCTCAGCCAGATATTGAGGAGGAATATGATAGTACTTCACAAATTCGATTGGAAGTTGTGAATGAGAATAACCGATAAAATTTTATGTGAAGATATATAGTTGGTACAGATGTATAGGTAGAATCTAATATGTGATCAAGTTTATCCAATTTGGATTCCAGAAGTTCTGTTCGATGGACTTAAAAATTTCAGGCCTTGTTATGAATGATCGAAAGCATAGGCGAATCCATCGATTGTCCGATTTCGTATTAGGAAAATGGGAGAGAGCCGCCTTGGTGGAATTGAATCGCATAACTTCCAATCGGATCAGAAGGTCGAAAGTATTTGTAACATTTGAACAAATATTGAAAGAAATGATCTCGATATCTCTGAAAATTTGATTTCTTGAATTCACCTACTGAACGTACATGCAAAAGGAATTTGAAGGACGAATAATTGAAACGAATATGAATGCCTCAGAAATCCTTAGGGAACATCACAAGCCCACATTGAACCTTTCATCATTATGGATACCACTGACAACTTAGGAAACTAGAAAGTGTTCTGAGGTAAGTGTTAGGGAGTAATTTTGAAAATTATCCATAATTTTTATACTATATAATTCTCTCTACCTTGCAAATATTCTTCATCGATTCTATTCGACATCTTCAGAGGTTCCTGATTCATGCAACAAACATAAAATGCACCTTCCAAATATTCATTGCACCTATATTCACCCAGATCATTTATGGAAGCTGATTTCTTCAGGAGGCTCTGACACTGAACCAAATCTGTACAAGTACCTGAGAGAACAAGAAACAGATGATGTAAAGCTTACTCCAAATTGTATGATTCCTAATTTTCATGATATGATTTTTCTCTTGTAGGGAATATAGCCGTGTTTTTTGTAATACTCAATGAGAAAGATTCCTGAGGTTCTGGAAACTGATTCGTACTTTTTCTCAACAAATATACTCGAACTAGGATTGAAATGGATTGGAGGAATGGATAATTGAAGATATACATTATTTACGTTCATAGGACAAAATACGAAACAATCATTTAACGGACAGTTTGATATACACTCACGAAGGATGTATATGAGAAACAGAAGTATATCGTAACATACGCTTTCGGTATCAACAAATATATCATCATTTCAACTCCTATAGAATCATGAAACACTCAGATAATGAGTGATAATTTGAATATTCGCCACCACAGATCAAAATTTATGAATGAACACAAACTGAGGAGAATTGATTTCTCCGCGAATTCTCGAAATGTCACGAGGAGAGCACATGCCAGTTCTTCTATTCATCAATGTGGATCAGAAAACTATATTCTCATGCTGCATTGTGCAATATCCGGATTATTCACTTTATCGAGTACATTGACTAGAGAATTGGATGGAATTCATTTTGTTCGTATGAAGACGAATCGATAAATTTTCCATAGGCTATCCTACCTAACCCTCACCTCAAGGATACCCATAGGTGGTTGATGATATTTTCCCTCATCTCTCAGTGCTACACCACCACATCGACAGAGGTGCTATGAAATGAATACCACTAATGTTTCAATGTTTGGTCGATGCTTGTTCCGCCCAATACTCAGTTTTCTCTTTCCACAGCCAAAACTACCTTTTTCAGTTTCATGGAAAATCTAGATGATGAATCCTCCTAGAGTTGAATACTACGGAAGTGAAATAACACTCGGATTACTGGGCGAGAGGCATTTGAGGAGATTCATATATGAATTCAAAAATAGACCTATGTAACAAACGGGATATCAACATGAATGATGCCTATATCATCAAGGAACTGAAAAAAAAACAGATATCCTGGCATTACCTGAGACACAAGTCAAATTATCAACTGATACGACCTATATGTTCTGCCCTGTCAGCTCCACTCCCGTTACAGATTCAGAGGAGATATATGTTTCTCCTCTAGAAATGAACCCCCATTCCATCGTGAGAAGGAACTACTGCCAATATTAGTTCTTTGTATTGAGCTTCAACATCGATCACCATAAATAGACGTCCCTATTGTCCCTACTGCCTCCATCTATTACTGAATAAACAAACCCTTGTTGACCTATTTGTATTCCTTCTTCTGGAATTCAACTCTATCTCAGAAAACCATCCAGCAGCTGAAAACATCATCATAAGGGGTTCCAATGTTCACAACTCCACCTGGCACAAATTCTCAAAGAAAAATGTGAGGTAGATGAGAAGGTTAGTCTGAAACCTCCACAACTCATAAATGAACCCATTCGGATCACTGATATCAACAATCAATATTTGACTCATTTCTCACTAAAGAAACGGAACCATATGAACTGAAAGTCCGTGCACCACTAGCACCGAACATATATACATGGTTGGGATGGAGTATGGGACCAAGTAAATATCTTCTGAACGAAAAGAATGATATTTATGAAAATTTTTCAAGTGAGTGCGATGAAACAAATTGCATCTGATGTACATTTTTTTGTTGATAATATACTTCCGGTTCAACTAGAAATGCCATCAACTTCTCCGATTTGAATGGGACACCCTATATATTTTCACGGATTTTGAAAGTGCTTGTTATTCAAAATTTATACGAGTTTAGTGTGAATAAATTTGTGGAAACGAGGAATATAGGCACTTTAATCAACATCCTTTGAGTTTTTTGCATTAGAGCAGAAAACTATCTGGATGAACTAATGTTGTTTGTATGCATAGTTATTAAAAAACGAGTACTGTTCAGTACGTCTTCTTATCTCCAAGTATCAAATTCTGATTGATGAAAATGAATTTCACAATTCAGAATGGTTCAATCAAGTGAAAAAGATCGTATTGAAATTTCAATGATGATCGGTTATGGTGATCGTGTTAGAACTCATGAAGAAGTGTGTCATATTTTCAATGATTTGCATCCGGAGAAAAATCCTATCACGATCAACAGTAACCAAAACATTACAACGTTCTGATACAACTGGGATGGAAAAGAATTTGCTGCAGCGAACGAAACTGTTAAAAAAAATATTGCAATCGATTTAGAAGAATCACCTCAAACTTCCACAACAAATTTGGCACTGAACCATTGTATCAGTCGACGTTCTGTGGGAAAGAAATTGGCTAATGGACATCTGAAATGTCGACGAAAAGTTCTGCTTCTAACATAGTTTTTTTTCGATAAGGCAACTTTCTGTTCGAATGGAGCAGTTATTCGTCATAACTCAAGGTATTGGTCGAATGAGAATAATCATTGGATTCATGAAGCACATACCCAGCTTCCACAGAAGTTGAATGTTTGGATGGGAATTGTCGAAAATAGGCTTAGAGGCCCATTCTCTATCGATGGAAACTTGGTGACAGGTATTTGGATCTACTAAATGACGAAATTATTCCTGCACTTCAACAGAATAGGCAATCATCACAAAATGTTTGGTTTCAACAAGATGGAGCAGGTCCCCACTATGATAAACGGGTAAGGGACTTTCTGGATGCGAATTTTCCAAATCGATAGATCGGACGTAGAGTATCCATAGAGTGGCCTGCTCGTTCTCCGGATCTCAGCCCGTTAAATTTTATTTCTTTGGAGTTATCTAAAATCACCTGTCCACGTTAGACGACCAACAAACCCACAGGAATTGAGAGAAATAAATATTGTCGAATGTAAATTAATACGTGGAGAAGTCTTGGAAAGAGTGTCTCAAGGATTTGTCAATAGGATGGCATATTGTCAGCAAGCATATTGGCGAGCATATTGAACATTTGAAGTAATTTTGTTTCTCATTATTCTGAAATAATGTGAGAACAGTGAATACCTCGTTTTCACATTTTTTTCAAACTAAACTTAGTAAGCATGAATTCAAAATAACAAGCTCTTTCAAAATCTGTACAAATATAATAGGGTGTTCCATTTAAATAGAACGAATTGATGGCATTTCTGGTTGAACCGGAAGTATATTATATACAAAAAAATGTACATCAAATGCATTTTGTTCAATTGCACTTACCTGCTGATTTTCATAAATATCATTTTTCTCGTTCAGAAGATATTTACTTGGTTCCATACTTCATCCCAACCCTGTATAATAACTCTCACACTTGATTGAATCTTTTTTTCGTTATCTCTTGACAACACGAAAGAGAAACCTGTTGAGTTCGAGGAAGATCGTGTTAGCCAGCGGTGGAATTTTGGGAGAGAAGATAAGTGTTGGGATTTTTCTTGAAAGTTTGGAGGTTGTGAGCATCCGGACAGACTATGCAAAGAATTCCACATCTTTGCCGTTCTATTGATGAATGATGCGTGATATAGCGATGTTCGACAGGTCTCGAGCCTGACAGTGGAGGATTGACCAGCCTGAGCTCGTCTGGTTTGTGTACATCAGATGCATTTTGTTCCATTGCACTCACCTGCAAATTTCCATGAATATCGTTCTTTTTGTTTGAAAGATATTTACTTGGTTCCATACTTCATCCCAACCCATATTCGGTGCCAATAGGGAACACAAGTTTGTTGAATAACGACTTCAGATCTCAATTTTTGGAGCTGGTAGGGCTCCAAAAAGTGGGATCGAAGTTGTTCGTTGATTGTGGTGTTACTCCACCACATATATGACAGAAACTATTCGTTTTCATCGCAGAGGACATCACTTATACACGAAAGCACTTCTACGATGCTTCAACTAGTCGCTAGATTCTTGCACTCTGCTCTTTCATCTAATCCTGACCCTCTTTTTACAGGACAGCTGCTTATATACCCGTTCCGTACATCGGGAGTTCTTCACAACCTTCGGGTACAGAGAGTACCGGAAGCAATGACATAAAATCTGTCAATGAGGGTCATTCACTAAGTAGCTGACCCTTTGACTCAGAAGGTATCAATGGTGGAGTTTGGAATTACAATGGGTTCAATGGGTATCATCATTATTTCAAGCCCAAGGAGGTTGAGACTCTAACTAATCGAGAACTAAACTTGGAGATAACGTACACTGGCAACATCGCATCTGGTATGCAATGACAACTTGTGTATTGCATATCCTCACATCTGTAATCAATCAGAACATGTTGTTGATGTTGTCTAGATTTTGCTACTTGATATGAAAATCCACAGGTTAGTGTGGGGGGGTTACAGAGGTATAAATAATCGAAATAGCAGGTTAGTTCGACGGGAAGGATTCTCATGCAGAACAGTTATTATTGATATTATTCGTTCTGATACTACAGCTGTCTCATTAGGATAATGTTTCTTCTCCTAGAATATTGCCCAAAATACTCAATGATCACTTCCAGATGAAAATATACAGATGAACGCTGAGCAAGTTTTGAACTGAGATCCATTGGTCATGGATCCGGATACATTTCATCATTTGCTGAATATCGGAAACGCGAATTCATACTCATATGCACCATCATCTTCATATTTATGAATATATACCATTTGGGGCTGCGCCTGACCTCATAAGCGGAAAAGTTGATGATTCATTTCCACTTCTTCTAGCTTCAAATTACTATATCTTCAAAAGTGAAGACCAGCTGCCAGTCAACTCATGACAGATTTGGAACTCAAATAATGAATTCGTCGGAAATAATAGCTGGCGCATCAAGCATCAGGTAGAAGGTATGAAGTTCACTAGTTTCAATATCTCCTACATTTGAGATTGATAACGATGATTAATTAGCTTTCAACCGATCATTTTTTAGATTTCTGAGACGACTGGTTGTATCCACATCTCATTTCTGAGGGCTGGGTACAGCTCAGCTGCCCATCTACTTAAGATTCTTTCGAATTGTCTGGTGATTCTTTCATATGATATGATCATTTGCATAGCATGATGATATAAGAAATTACGTTCCCAATGTATATCTCCCAAGAATATCGTGTTCTTTCTTCGGCGAATGTGTGGATATAAGGTGATAATATGTGCATATTACAATGTGAGTATATATGATACAGACCTGATATGAATGGGAGGAGAAAGTTGCGATAAGAATTTCCTTTGGGAGTTTTTTTGCTCATTGTTGTAGTATATATAATCAAAACTATTCTTTTTTTATGAGTATTGGATTCCATCATATAGAATTCAGAGTGGCCTTCGTAATCTGAATCTGCTGATTGATTGAACTTTAGTGTACACAACGTGTGTGTGAAAATAGTGTTCACAACTCTGGAAGTGCATTTCTTGCACTCGATACGTTTCCGCACTCACCGCTACGTATCTCCTGCTAAACGTCTACTCGACGTGCCAAACATGTCACTTGCTGCAGTAAAGTTATATCAGTTTTTATCACTCCACCATTATTGCCATCAAGGAATGCAATTGATTATCAGAAAACTTTCTTTTCCTTCGAAGAAAATCATATCGAGAATCTTAATATGTTATTTTGTTTGACAATCGATTGCCAAACTATTTCCACTTTTATCGAAATGGTCATCTCTCGCGTAATTATTTTGGAACAGTGTGAACTATATAAAACAATTATTTTTCCCTATACAGATAATTGTTCGGAGAATAATCTCGTGACATTTTCTGATATGAACTTCAATTTATGAGTCACCCACTGTTGAAGAATATATTGTTATCAAGCGAGACTTTCGAAAATAATGAATTGAAAACTGACGCAGTAAGGTTCGAATGTTTTATTGTGGTGTACCGAGTTCACCTTGTTGATCGCATCTTCTTTTGCAGAATGTTGAAACAAGTTCAATATCTTGTTGTTTTGTTCTATCGCAAGGAACATCGGAGAATTCGTGAATATATATGCATACAGCCAACTAAATACATGTAGCGGATGAGCGAAAGTTGTTAATATGACAGGAAATTGTTTTTTTCGATTTTAATCATTCCACCTGTGATGTATTTCACAGTTTGTTGATTGTTGTCTTGGAATCTGAATAATAATTGATGCATCCGTTGAAAATATAGATGCCTTTTTCCATCGTTTTGTTCTAAAACAGATATTGTCGAAAAAATAAAAGTATCAGAGCCACTGGTTATGAGAATGGAATGAATTACTATAGATCCCAAATAACGAAACATAGTGTTTACTCTATAGATACCAATCAACGCAACAGCATGTGTGGAACTATGTACCTATTTAATACCGGGTGTCCCAGAGCTTTTAGGCCAGCAGATATTTCAGATATTTGCATTTGGAAAAAGATACCTGTCGTGGGAGACCATGAGCTCATTCATCCAGCAAATTCCACCCCCTGGCAAACAACCCCCAAGAAACCACCCCTAACTTTCGTTTTTCGAATTGCACCCCCATGTTTGTTTCGGTTCTAGAGCCGGTTTCATTTCTCATTGAAATCCTCTCCAGAAGATGCCGACATTTTAGCAGAGTTCTGTGCACTGTGTTGACATTTTGAGATTGTTATTGCGTTGTTCGATCATTGATTGAGAAGTAATATGAACTACTACTTCTGAATCGACGTTCTTATAACATTGATTATGCAGTTATCAATGATACTGATTTTGTTGTAATTTTCGTGTCGCCATCCAACAACATCTGAGTAATTTTCTGCTATAACGAATAAAATGCTGTTATCAAATTGACTATACGTTAGAGTTCTGGCAGGAGCAATTAGATAGGCAAATAGGGAGGGAAGCTGCACCATTGGTCCCTATACATCGTTGAGCAGATATTTCCTCAAACTTTGTCATGCTCATCGTCGATTATCATTTCAGCAAATATTGCGGAAAAAAAAACATAAGGTCTGATCGATACAGACTTTATGCTTCTAGAAATCTCGAAGACTATTCGTCTTACCATTCTGACCATCAGGTGTCACACATGAATTCAAATTTGGGCACCAAACTAGGGGTCCAAGTTCTTTGGAAGAGCCACAATGTGAGTTTCTGAAGAATTCGATAGTTTCCAGTGCATATTTTTGCGTGGAAACCAACTTCATTGCAATTGGACATTTGTGAAGAGGAATGCATTCGATGTCGATGGTGCCGAGTAACACATCTGAAAGAATAATATCATCAAATTATCTCTCCGAAGTGGATAAATTTTGTTCACTTGGTAAGTGTTCTGGCACACTAGTGTATTTCAAAACCTACACAGAATATTGTCCCACAGTTTGAACAATATTGGTACAATATAATGCAGAATTTCACAATAACTTTTCGATTGGAAATTTTTACATTTCGTAAATGAGATAGGACTATTCCTATGGGCAGAGATGAAGCGAAACGAAAAACGCGGATTGAGACGTTAGAAATGAGATGATGAATAAATTCAATTAATTTCTTGAATCAGATATGTAATTGAACTATCATATCTGATCAAAGATATCATAATATATCTGTCGAATGAATGGATAATCACTAATTAGAAATCAATCATTGAGAACGAAACAAATCTTGCTGTGAGAGAAATAGATATAGATTACTATCGAGAAATCACAGCTGACTTGGATGAGATAACATAGAAGGACTTTTGTCACAAAATGTCCATGTTTTCATGCAATCAAATGAATTTTCAATACTAGGAAAATAACAAGACCTTGTCGGAAAGGTTATCATCGAGTTGATGAATTTGTATACTCTGATGAAACAAATTTTGATGATGCAATCTTTATTCTCGTAGATTTTCAATATAGGTAGCTCTGCTTGTTTTCGGAATTGAAGAATATATATAGGACGAATGATTTCCGATATACAGGCACCAGCCGATCTTATTGTACACCTGGTATATATACAGGTAAGATATCCCACCACTATGATATATATGATTCAGCTATACAGCTCGGAAATCATTTCGTCCAATGACTTTTTATTCCAATAATTGTAGATGCAGTTCAGTAATAGAGTAGCACATAAAAGCTTTTATACCGAATCAGATGGTTCACCAATTTCCTCAGCTCCTAAAAGGTACCAATATGTTTTCTTTGAATAATGTCTCATTGCTATCATGCATATTGTACGAAGTTTGTATCATTTTATCATCCCTTCATCCAGTAATTGAATAAGATTTGATGCAAATTATATTTTGAATGTTAATAATTGATCATCCGTCTCCAGAAGGTTATAGTGTCTTTCGAATTACTAGGACGATAGTAATGTCGAGTAGATATAGAAATCTTTGAAAAAATCGCAATAGCGTTCGTCCAACTAAGCATCAACACCTCATAACGTCATTACACTGGAACTGACTAAAACACCCCAACTCCACGAAATATATAATTGCATACCTACCTGAAAACTGCGAAGCTGGATTATTGACGGAATAGTGGAGTATAACGACGTTTTCTATCTGAAAATTCTGAGGGGTATGTCAAAGCAAGGAGAATTATCGCAGTGATACAAATTTTCGAGAAATTTTCATTAGGTAGATACCTTTTCTGAGGAATTTCGGGTAGACAATTTCCAATAATTATGATATTTATCATCTTCAACGGTATGCAATATCTATACAATACAATGAAAAATGATGGATAAACTATTGAATATACTATTTCACGTGAGTGGGGAATATGGCGGAGCAGGTGTTTGCGATTGCACCAACCCCACGAGAAAAATAGAATCAGATGAAAAGGTTTATGATCTAACAACCAGTAAAAATCGGCTCATGTGAGAATTATTGAACTTACGAAACAGTTTATTCATTGAGAATTTATTCGTGCAGTTCATACAAAAATAGTTTTTGCATACGTCAATAATAATACATAGTGGTAGTATAAATTGAAATCGTTATAACAAACAAAAAAAAATACAGTGTACAGTGAATGTACAGTCAAATACAACAAATACAATAAATACAACGAATACAGACGTAATATCAAAGATATATAGTCATATACAGGGTGTCCTTAAAAGGTCTTTACAAAAAGCTACCACATATTCTTCAGACCAAAACAATTCGATACAAGCAAACTTACCTCAGTAAAAGTTGCTTAGTTTGGGCGCTAGACGGCTCTGAAGTTGAAATTTTCAAATCGATTTTGCTTCATAACTTTTGAACGGCTCATGAGATTTTTTTCAAATTTGGTACGTTGGCATAGACTCATCGGGCAATGAAACTCATATCATAATCATAATGAATATCATTCCATGGGCGTAGAACTTGATTTTTTCAGTAAATAAACATCTAAAACTCCTACGCCAATGGAAAAAAATTAGTTTCAATATGAGATCTAAATTATTCAACTCATTCACTACAAAAAAGGTACTCTTGACAAAAGTCGATTCCTCTCATGGTTTCGACAAAATTTTAATTTTAGTGATTTAGAGCATAATTAATAATAAAACGATTAACAGATATTTCATAAAAATTGTTCAAAATGTTCACCATTTTCACGTATACAAAGATTTATACGACGCAAAAAGTTGAGATGTACTTTTTGCATAGGTTATTTCTATTGAAAATAAGTAGCACTGGTTTTTTTTTCTGAAGACTATTATTATCTGCTCGAAAACAGTGATATTCACATTCTTGGTTTCCATAGTTTCATCTGTGTTGATTTGTCGAGTTTTATTGACGTTGATTGTTGATATCGGACTTTTCTGATTTATCATGGCCGTACAATACACCAATGAAGAATACACCGATATGTTATTGGTATTCGGATATTGTCAAGGAAATGGTCGAGAGAGTGTGAGGGTGTATTCGGCAAGGTTTCCAAATCGTCGCGTACCAAGCCACCCAACCTTTGCTGCAGTTGAGAGACGTTTTCGGGACACCGGTCATTTTGCTCCTAGAACTGGTGATTATGGAAGACAGCGTTATGTAAGGATTCCCGAAGTCGAAGTAGAAATTTTAGACCGTATTGAAGAAAATCCAGAATTGAGTACTAGACGGATAAGTAATGAACTAGAAGGTTCTAGGAATGCCGTTCATGAAGTACTAAGAGAACAATTATTATACCCATACCACAAGACGCCAGTTCAAGATTTATTAATCCATTAATTTGCAAAGAGAAATGAATCTGAACTTTGGAAAGAATATTTTGTTCACTGATGAAGCCTGTTTCACGAGAAGAGGAATAACTAATTTTCATAATGAACACGTTTATGCAATTGAAAATCCTCATTCCATTAAAATAAACCATTTTCAACACGAATTCAAAATCAACGTTTGGGCTGGAATAATAGGAATGTTTATAATTGGTCCTGTCATACTTCCACAAAGATTAACAGGAGACATGTATCTACAACATCTACGAAATACGTTGCCAAATTTGTTGGAAGATTTACCACTCCAACATCGGGTAGATATGTGGTTTATGCACGATGGAGCTCCACCACATTTTTCGGTGGATGTTAGGAATTTTTTAAACCAACAGTACCCAGACAGATGGATAGGTAGAGGTAATGATGCACCCGTGAATTGGCCACCACGTTCTCCAGACTTAACACCGATGGATTATTTTGTATGGGGTTTTCTCAAGTCTACGGTTTACAAGACCCCTGTGAATACTGTAGAACAATTATGGCAACGTATCCAACAGGCGACGAATAATCTTACAGGCGATGAAGAAGTTATGCAAAGAGTATATTTCAACTTTTTGCGTCGTATAATTCTTTGTATACGTGAAAATGGTGAACATTTTGAACAATTTTTATGAAATATCTGTTGATCGTTTTATTATTAATTATGCTCTAAATCACTAAAATCAAAATTTTGTCGAAATCATGAGAGGAATCGACTTTTGTCAAGAGTACCTTTTTTGTAGTGAATGAGTTGAATAATTTAGATTTCATATTGAAACTAATTTTTTTCCATTGGCGTAGGAGTTTTAGATGTTTATTTACTGAAAAAATCAAGTTCTACGCCCATGGAATGATATTCATTATGATTATGATATGAGTTTCATTGCCCGATGAGTCTATGCCAACGTACCAAATTTGAAAAAAATCTCATGAACCGTTCAAAAGTTATGAAGCAAAATCGATTTGAAAATTTCAACTTCATAGCCGTCTAGCGCCCAAACTAAGCAACTTTTTACTGAGGTAAGTTTGCTTGTATCGAATTGTTTTGGTCTGAAGAATATGTGGTAGCTTTTTGTAAAGACCTTTTGAGGACACCCTGTATAGTTCAGTTTAATACGGGCAAGCCCAATTACAAAAAAGGTTACAAGATATACATTATGTGAGTAATACAAAAACAGACACAACATAAATGACATTGATAATATTGAAGACATCGAAGAGTTCCAGGAAAAGTGAAAGTACAAGTACAGTCAGTGTGAAAGTTAGAAGATGAAGTGACAAGATGGTCACTTACACAGTTGATTTTTAAACTTACGAAGAGGCGTTGAGAAGATGTCAATATCGAGGTGATTAGCCGCTCTGAGAGATCTTGAGATATAGCTGAAATAAGCTATGTTGGTACGATGGTAGGGAATATGAAGAGTAAATATCTTTCTAGTAAGACGAGTGGGGACTACTGAACTGATTTGAGGAAGTAGATCAGGACAGTCATCGTCATTGTATAGAGTCAATAGATCTCGCTGATTACGTCTATTGTCTCAATTGAGGCATAATCACTAAAGAAGTTAGATTTGAAATAAACATATCTAAGAAAGCTTTCTTGAACACATATAGCAGTACAATATATATATATATATATATATATATATATATATATATATATATATGAATAAATCTGTTTTCAGGCAGGCAAGAAGTTAGTTGAAGGGTCGAAATAATCAAAATATTCTTTGAATGTGTAGAGGGCATTTTTTCAAAGAATGTTCTTGATTTCTACTCCAAAAGTACTCATACTCATGTCTGGAGACTGAAACTCATCAGGTAACACAATGAAAAATTTCAAAAATTTGGCATAGTCTATGATGATCAGAAACAAAAGCTAGTGTGTCGGACTCAAAACCAAGATCTCTGGATTGACAGCTAGTAAGTAGCCCAAGCTACCAACTTACTGGTGATTTCAATTGTGCGACATTATTTTTCTCAATCCACATCAAGTTGGTAATAGATAGAGACTGAACCTGGAGGAAACTGTCAATCAGTTACCTACCTCAAATAATGACAAACAGAAAAAAAATTTCAATGGAAGAGGTTCACTCATTAGCATTATTATATTTTCCAAAACAAGTGTTTGAAGTGATTCTGACTAGCGATTTTTGAACGTAAAATTGGAAATATCTCATTTTTCAGCTTTTTGTGGGATTTTCTTTCCTCGTTCCTGAAGAATAAAGTAGAAGGGATGAAATTATTTCAATTTTTTTGTAGTAGGGACAGATTTTGAGATCTGCCCCAAAATGTCACTACGATGAGAGAGAATCCCACAAAAAGCTGGAAAATGAATGTACCACCTTCTCGATAAACTCACAGACAGTATTGAAAATATCTATCTGTGAATCATTAATGAAGATTATGACTATAATGAAATGACTTTCACTTACTATTCATCTGAACAAGCATAAGACTCATTAGCACTAGGTACACTTTCACAGAATTCATTTTTCCGGAAAGAAAATCCCCACATCGCCAATAACTATAATAAGTGTATCATTATTGTCGACTTGACCGCTCGTTTCTATTTATACTTCCAGACTGGACACGCAAGTCGAATGAATGTATAGCGGGTGTATATACAACTTATCGGGATTTTATTATTTCATATGTGAATTACCGACGAAATGGTTGAAGATTGTGAATCATTTCTTCGAGTCCCTGTATCTGATTCATTTCGTCAATGATCAGTGGCGTGTCTATAGTCAGGCAATAGGTGAGATTGGCAACATTAAAACCGTCGAATTTTCATGATAGTTATTTTTGTATTGAGTGCGTTCCATGACTGTTTTTTTTTTCAATGAAAGTTTCTTCAGTGAAAACCCGAATTTCCCACACGAAATACAAACAACATTGTTTGTACAACTGCGAATGGGACTCTGCTTCCGTAGCAGCATCATTCATGGAAGATAGTTTGAATAAAAGAATTGAGATTCTTAACAAAATATTGAATTGTCCATCTTCCTCGTAACAAATCGAAATATCCGATGGAATTGTGGAATCAACTCATCAAAGAATTCATTTTCGAGCTTTTTTGTGGGATTTTCTCTCCTCGTTTCTGAAAAATAAAGTAGAAGTTATTGGAAATTATTTCAACATACTTTCAATAATGACAGATTTGTAATCTGATAATTTTCGATAACATCCGATCCATTTCTTAGAGACGATGAAAGAAAATCCCACAAAAAAGCTGAAAAAGGAATGTACCACCTCCTCGAATAACTTACACTTACACCAACGTATTCATCAAAAAATATCTAACGTTTCTGATCTGCAGCAGCATGGAACATCTCCGGAAATTAATGTTGTAATTGTTCAAACTTCAATATTAAACTATCATTCCAATAAATCAAATCGTTTCGTGATATATATTCGATCAATATTCGACTGGAAAGAGTTGATATTCACTCGTGAATAGGGGTGAAGAAATATCGAATTCCTTCGGCAGTTGGGAACAAGGATGCAGAGCCAGAGCAGTACTGAGTGTGCCAAATTTGAAAAAAAAATCATATACTAGATGAAGAGTGATAAAAAAATATTAATTCCATGTAATCAACTCTGGAGGCCTATCACTTCCTTAGTAGTGAGTTTCCAATTAAATCTTGTAGGAACTCTGAGCAATATTTTTCCAAATAGTATCATTTTTTGCGCACAATTTCCGGACATCTTGTATATTCTAGGAAGCTTCATATATATACGAGCAGGAACATGCAATGGTTTAGGATTGTAGGGCTCTCGGTTGCCTTCAAACTGCAATTGAGTTATTAGATAGATAGATAGATAGATAGATTTTTATTTCCCAAAGATACATTTTAATACAACTGAAGGTAGCAGGTATACCGATACAGAAAGCTCATATCTAGAAGTTTTTCATAGTTAACCTTCATTAGTGTATCTTTATCGCAGAGAGCTCAGGGAAAATGGTAAGCCAATTTGCTGACAATGTTAATTATACATTTGAATAAAATAATTGAACGAATTAGATATTTGGTGAAACTGTGCCTCACCAGTTCAATCCATATACACACACTGTTTATTTGACTTTAGTGCACTTTTTTCATTGTTTTCGTTCAATTCGCCCTTCGAGTGAATCGTGCCACACATGGATTAATTTCCTTTGTAGTTATCTGCGTTTATTCATCACTATGATCGCCATGCAAAGTATATTTTATTATATCGGATTAAATTATATCGTCTGACTAGGGATCGACCACAAGATGAGAAAGGATTGGCCTTCAGCAAAAATAATATAAATATACCCAGAAAGAGATGATATATCCGGAATAGCCACAATTGAATCTGAACATATAGTGACATAATCTGTCCCTTCCAGAGACTTTCTTATCTTTCGGAACTTAGTTCTTGAGAACCAGAAAAATTGAAAGAAATTAATCACGAACTCAATGGTAATCATGAAGAAAACAAAGCACGAAGAATTGAAGATCGACAATAAAAAGAGCAGACAGGACGGATAATGACAAAGAACGAGAAAGAAATGTTGAGAACCGAGAGTGGTGTTGTGGTAATAACAGCTGATCGACACGTGGAGAAACCCCAAAATTTTCAACATTTTGATCGAGTTACAATTTTTCATTCATTTATTCACATTTGAGAGATTGTTATGTTGAGCAAGGTACGCTTCAATCACTCAATCAATTCAATAACTTTGCATATTTCATATCATGTTAGATCACCTTGGTACAGAAATGTTTCTTTCTTCTCTGCAACTAATGAATACTGCATCTATTACATACAGGGTATTCCAACGAAAACTGTCCACAGGATCACACTTTATAACGACACACAGCGGAACAATTCAGAAATCCTGAGATTTTCAAGAAATTTTCATTTCTCAGATCCCTAAGAGAAGTACGTTCTAATTTTTGTTCGACAATGATATTTTTTTCCACTTCCTCATAACCCCAATTGAACTTTGCCAACTCATTTCTACCCTAAACTCGACCTTGCGTATGCGTAAAATTTGCAAGAATTCGTTAAAACTACGAAATTTCCAAGCGTTATAGAAATTGTTATCTGACCTTTTATTACGGATCATTATTAAAAACTGAATATACTGTCTGAATAATAATACAATCAAAGGGAGAGAAAATAACATCTCCTAATGCTACAGTAACTGTATGATTCATTTGAAGTTCAACCCTTCATTTTCAAAATTGCATCTTGTATCCATTTTCGACTGGTCGCGCTTCTGGAGTAGTAGTATTTTCGAAATCCACATTACCCATTGATTCATCGCATACACTATATCCAAAATTCGAAAATCAATCACATCATTTCCATGGTTGTGACACCCTGTCTTTATTGAATGGTCGGATGAAAAATTCAATTCTCCATCCATTGTTTTTACAAATAAACAATTCAATCACTGAATCAGTGAGTAATTCACCGCTTGTTAGTGATCATATTTTATAATATCGAATCTGAAAAATTTGTTCTTATTATAGAATTGAGATGAGAAGAAAAAACAATACTCAATTCGAAATATTGCAATAAATGTAGTAACATTTTCCATTTCTAAGTTGATTGCCATCAAAGCTTATCTACCTAGTTGGGATCATTTCAATTGGCAGTCCTGAAAAAACATTCTTCCTGTTCTAAATTCCATTTTTATTTTCTTTTCCATAGAAGTTTTGGTATGTCCGATGTTATTCATTGATTGGAGTATATTTTGAAATGCCTTCTTTTGTCCAATTGCTTTGGCACAGCGATGAGCTCTCAGATGGTTTTCTTTGTTTCTTGTGTTGTGGTAGTGAGTGACTTGCTCTAGCTGAATATTTCCCTCTTTGATATTGTTGAATATGCCCAAGCAAAACAGCTGTCGAGTGTCAAAAAAGAGGCTCCTTTATACACACTGTCGGTTGAGTATATTTTTCCTTCATTCAATTCGATTTTCAGTAACCATTTTTCATTATGCGAAGATTTGGCAGATAGCATTATCCACTCCTCCTCAACCTATCATTCCTTGTAACAATTTTTCTGTACTTCCCATATTTTCAATTATGATGTGATTCTCGTCAGGAACAGACACATCCTTTGTCTCTCGAAAAAAGAAAACATAGATAGGTATGGGAAAAATTTTAACGATGCAGAATCGAATTCTGCGATGATAACCAAATCAAAATGGAAAATACGGATCAACGAGAAATGAATAATGGAAGAATCTGTATCCGATCATTGAAAAAATACAGGATGTCACCTTCGGAAGAAAGATCTTTCTCAACCGTTTCGTCAAATTGTTCATCAAATTTTGGATACTCTTTGTGTGATAAATCGATTGGTAATGTTGATTTCAAAAGTATTATTCCAGTGCGTGCGTCTACCCTAGGAGCGCTCACCAACAATCGAAAAAGGGTGAAAGGAGCAGTGTTGAAAATGAAGCTACATCTTTCAAAATTCTGGAAACTATCAAAATATCCAAGAAACACTCGGAGACAGTGACACGAAAAGGCATTTTCCAAATTCTAATCCAAATTGATATAACTATTATATGTATTCATGTTTATAAACTATTGAAAACGATTCATTTCGTAACTGCAAACTGTCCTCGTTCGTGAAAAACTTTTCTAGCGAATGAACATAATGAATTATAAAACAGACTCTCGAGTTTTGGTCCCGTAAGTGGACGGTGGCGTCTAGCAACGAGGGTGTCCCATTTGGAATATCTCCAATTCTGTATTTTCCTAAAGAATTCCTGAATTTGTTTTTTAATATTCAATGAATTTTTATTTATCTTGTTCATTTTGAATAAGTCGTTAGATCTTGTTTGAACCATCAGAAATTCCAACTATCATATTCGTGACAATAGGTCAGGAATCCTTAAATGGAATATATGGTATAACCGGAAGTGATATGACATCGGAAGTATCTCATGAGGAATAATAATGAGAAAGGATGTTGAATTACCCTGCTATCCAAGAATTCAGACTCCCAAGGTATATATAACCTCGAGAACTTCTAAGGAACGGCTACCGTGAGAAGTGAGAAACCCTGCGTATAAAATACTCCTTCTTCTTTCATGAGGGGAGGAGAGGTTGTTTCTTCCGTTGGTATCCATACTATTCCATTACTTTATCCGATCCCATCAAAATCTACTCAATGTCACGTGTAGAAATTCTTTGCACTTCTCGAGAGCTATTTCGCACTGCTGGGCAATTGAACATACATACATCAGAACCATGATGCACTGCTGATGGCATCATTGATTTACAACTAATTGATTCATTCCCTCATGATTTCATCGGATATACAATTAAATTCTCCTGAATGCACAAAAGTCTTTTCATGTTCCAATTTTGTTTCATTTCAAGGTTGGTCAAACTGCAGTGAATTTAGTCGATTGATTCCGCTTTCTTCAAAAAATCTGGTGAATTCTACATCATCTAGGTGAAACGATTTGGTTCAATTGTCAATGACATTGCGTCGATTATGATTACAACATAACCACAGATTAGCCCAATTGGGCGAAGATTAGTCAACCATTTTTCACCATCGAGCTCAGTTGATGATCTCCCTCTGTTCTTCCTCTCCTCCACGAATAGTTCAAATTTTGGTTCATGTATGATATCGGTTCATTCATTCTGTCAAATCAGCTCCATTGAACTGAATGAACTGAAATCTTTCTATGAGGTTAGAGTTCCGAAATTTGAAAGATGCATCAACCAGTTAGAAGCATATTTGGAATTTTGAAAGTAGTATATTCTTCTCATTCTACACACAAGGATAATCAAACACTGTTGGAGCTCCAAACTGCTTCAAGATGATTCATTTACTAGTATAGGAATGCTATTAGGAACTCAGAACCGTAGCAGTACTTGGTAGTATCGATCTAATATTGCTGCTAGGTCACTAAACAAACATCAAAGTCATTCCTGAACTGTCAACTGCTGAGGTGTACGTCCATTTCTCATGGTACCTCTACCTGGAATCCATTGGTGCTTTCTAAAAGCTTCTCGGAATGAGAAGGTTTTGTAGCTAGTCTCAGACCAGTCTCGCATGCTGGAGAATAGATGTCTGTCTGATTATGGTAGTAGATGTAGATTGGTCCATATATCTTTTAGGAATATTTTTCCTCACACATACTTTAGAATCCTGTAACTTGACATGAAGTGATGAAGCATGACATCCCTAGGAAGGTGAAATAATCATCGATTGCTTATCCCTTTGTAAAGAGACCATGAGGAACAAAAATTCCAATTTCAAATAATGTAATGAATCATTGTCATCCTGAAGAGTGCAAGAAATCAAGGTCTCCCTAGAAACAATACCTAATTTTGTAAAATTCAAGGAACAATGACTGAGTGCAAGACTTGAATTCAATTTTTGATGGAACTGTGTATCCACTGGAGGTATTTCTCTACTCTGGTGTATATTGCAGGCCAGCCTTCTCTACCACAGAAGAGGGGCCCAATAGAGACGATGCCTTCCACATACCATTGTGTGGCATCTATGGTTGTCAGCATCAGTGGTCCACCACTGTCACCTGAAAAACGTCCACGAATGAGAGTAGGTTGAACGACTGATTTTCAATTCACTTCATGGATTTGGAATATCATACGTAGAACAGGTTATTGGGAATATGGGAACCCGTGAATACCTCCAAAACGACACATATATAATTTCAATTCGAAATATTTTCAGAGATCCAGAAATCAGGATTTCCTGAAAAATAGAAACCTCTTAATATGTCGAAAATGATTGAGTATGTTATTGATCCCACTGAAATTCAGTATTCCAGGGTTCTGGTAGATTAAGAAATAGGAATACATACATACATATATAAAAAAACATCTATTTGTGCTACGCACTGGAAATTTCGAAGATCTGGCAACAACACGAATGTCATTTTTGGATTCGCTGGATCGGACAGCCGACTTATAGACTGATTTGTTAACGTTCATTTCGACGTTTATATTTCGATTCTCATTATACTGTTTTATCAATTTGCTGAATTCTGATGAGCCTTTCATTTGAAGTTCTGTCGTTCCCTATCTAGTGTTAGTGTTCCATTTCAGTCTTCGTTCCATCGTTGGACTCATCTTTCAAAGGACTGTTCGTGGTGCGTTGAATCTTTAATGAATGCGTTAATAAATGGAATAATTCTTGTATTTTTATGACTTTCTACAAAATATATTCACGTTGTGACTCTTCTTCTCCACATTTATCATGTTCTGTATGTTAGTTTCTACAGAATATGCTCTAAAATATGTATGAATATATTGACTCACCTACTTTGTGAGAAGGAAATTGGTCCTAAGTGGAATGAAATGAACGAACATGACTAGTTCTAGTGATTTTTCTTGTGATACCTCAATTTCTCGATCCAAGCATTCATTGAGATTTTCCACATTTTGCTACTGCAGCAATCGAATATACGTGCTACATGAAAACGCTGTTTTCTGTAGCCAAGGGCGCCAAATTCGAATTGAATTGGTTTGTTTGAATCAGCTGATTACATGCACTCCACTCCATTCATGAAAGTAACGAAAACGCTGGTTATCAGATGTTGGGAAATATTTGGACTGCAATCTCGTTATTCTGGGATTCGACTGAATGAACAACCGACTGCAGTTCTAATGCAGAAGTAATTTTGTCTCTACGAAATTGCTATCTTGATGAATTGATAGTTAGGGACTCACGCGATCTCATCAAATGATGATTGGCCTACCCTATACGGTAGATTCGTCTCATAATGTACATTTAATCACCTCTGCAGGAATCTTTGCCTTCTTCGCCACCCGCGCAGATTTGCGTCTCCATGAGCTTGATTCCGCTCTCTCGGAACACCTCGGAACATTGCTGTGGATCCACAATCGGCACTTGCAACTTCAGTTTGATAGGACTTCTCGGTGTGTATTCATTCGGAGCTCCCCATCCTGCCACGACAACCTTCTCGCCAACGTTAGCTGCTTCGTTTGGCTCAGGCAAGCAAATGGGACGAATAAAATCTGCACAGAAGTAATGTTTCATATGAATTTCGTTAAAGAATCATTTGATCACCTTCAGCATTCAATCTATTCCACAAATCCAATGAATAATTTGGACTTCCGTTTCACATTCACACATCGCATTGAAGGTTGGATGAATTTGAATGAATATTTAGAGTGGAGGTAAGGTATAGAGAGGACGGTAACAACCATCAGTCTCACTACGAAGACAAAGAACATATTCATCGTGATTACAGAAAATATATCTGAGGAGAATCTATGACCGCAGTGATAAAATGAGGTTCCAAATGAGGCAGTGAGTCTTCGTTTGGAAATCATCAAGATTCGCTGTCATACCATAGCGGAATTTTGAAGTACACAATATAAAATTCCAACCATAAAATGACGTATGAATGTAATAAGAGTTCATGATTTTTGTTCTTCTTTTCTTGATGATGATAAAATAGAAATAACAACAGGGAACGTTGAGATTTCAATCAACAGATGAAGGCACTAACAAGGAACTATTCAGAAGATAGATGAAATGATACAGAATTGCAAAAAGTTACAATCATGTCTATAGGTGGATTCATGCGAGCAAAAATCGAGAATGGAATGGATTCGAAATTAAAACTAAGAATATGAAATCATGAGATGTAAGGTGTCCATGCAAGAAATTGAACGATCAAAATTGAAATTGAAACTAATAAAGATGGCCAACATTAAACTAAGGAATTATGTTTCTCCATAAGTCTATTTATATTCTTGTGGCAGCGCTCGAGAATAATAGTACAACTGAAGGAAGATATTCTACTCCTTCAGCTTTTTATTTTTCTTGGAGGAAAAGAAGTTATTCATCTCCTCAGTTGTCGGCCTGTTCCACTCAGAGAATTGGCCAAATAGAAGGTTATGTGTAGTTCATCAATTTCGTTATTTGATGTTGCATGAACACTAGACTCTCACGTACCGACACTAAGTAGAAGAAATGAGATTATTCAAATCATGGAATCATCTCAATTCAGTTGTGATTTTATATGAATCCCCCTTTTGCATATGAAGAAATGAAAATCACATCAAATAAATAGAAATCACATCGAAAGGAAATAAATGGTTTCAGAAGTGGAGTGAAGCATTAACTTACTTGCTAGTACTGATCCCATATGAGATAAGGTAGGTATTAGAGCATTGTGTTTCCGACGCAATTGGGAGAGAGAGAAATATACAGGGTGTCCTCAAAAGGTCTTTACAAAAAGCTACCACATATTCTTCAGACCAAAACAATTCGATACAAGCAAACTTACCTCAGTAAAAAGTTGCTTAGTTTGGGCGCTAGACGGCTCTGAAGTTGAAATTTTCAAATCGATTTTGCTTCATAACTTTTGAACGGCTCATGAGATTTTCTTCAAATTTGGTACGTTGGCATAGACTCATCGGGCAATGAAACTCATATCATAATCATAATGAATATCATTCCATGGGCGTAGAACTTGATTTTTTCAGTAAATAAACATCTAAAACTCCTACGCCAATGGAAAAAAATTAGTTTCAATATGAGATCTAAATTATTCAACTCATTCACTACAAAAAAGGTACTCTTGACAAAAGTCGATTCCTCTCATGGTTTCGACAAAATTTTAATTTTAGTGATTTAGAGCATAATTAATAATAAAACGATCAACAGATATTTCATAAAAATTGTTCAAAATGTTCACCATTTTCACGTATACAAAGATTTATACGACGCAAAAAGTTGAGATGTACTTTTTGCATAGGTTATTTCTATTGAAAATAAGTAGCACTGGTTTTTTTTACTGAAGACTATTATTATCTGCTCGAAAACAGTGATATTCACATTCTTGGTTTCCATAGTTTCATCTGTGTTGATTTGTCGAGTTTTATTGACGTTGATTGTTGATATCGGACTTTTCTGATTTATCATGGCCGTACAATACACCAATGAAGAATACACCGATATGTTATTGGTATTCGGATATTGTCAAGGAAATGGTCGAGAGAGTGTGAGGGTGTATTCGGCAAGGTTTCCAAATCGTCGCGTACCAAGCCACCCAACCTTTGCTGCAGTTGAGAGACGTCTTCGGGAGACCGGTCATTTTGCTCCTAGAACTGGTGATTATGGAAGACAGCGTTATGTAAGGATTCCCGAAGTCGAAGTAGAAATTTTAGACCGTATTGAAGAAAATCCAGAATTGAGTACTAGACGGATAAGTAATGAACTAGAAGTTTCTAGGAATGCCGTTCATGAAGTACTAAGAAAACAATTATTATACCCATACCACAAGACGCCAGTTCAAGATTTATTAATCCATGATTCACAAAGTCGTCTGATGTTTTGTAGGTTCATTAATTTGCAAAGAGAAATGAATCTGAACTTTGGAAAGAATATTTTGTTCACTGATGAAGCCTGTTTCACGAGAAGAGGAATAACTAATTTTCATAATGAACACGTTTATGCAATTGAAAATCCTCATTCCATTAAAATAAACCATTTTCAACACGAATTCAAAATCAACGTTTGGGCTGGAATAATAGGAAATTTTATAATTGGTCCTGTCATACTTCCACAAAGATTAACAGGAGACATGTATTTACAACATCTACGAAATACGTTGCCAAATTTGTTGGAAGATTTACCACTCCAACATCGGGTAGATATGTGGTTTATGCACGATGGAGCTCCACCACATTTTTCGGTGGATGTTAGGAATTTTTTAAACCAACAGTACCCAGACAGATGGATAGGTAGAGGTAATGATGAACCCGTGAATTGGCCACCACGTTCTCCAGACTTAACACCGATGGATTATTTTGTATGGGGTTTTCTCAAGTCTACGGTTTACAAGACCCCTGTGAATACTGTAGAACAATTATGGCAACGTATCCAACAGGCGACGAATAATCTTACAGGCGATGAAGAAGTTATGCAAAGAGTACATTTCAACTTTTTGCGTCGTATAAATCTTTGTATACGTGAAAATGGTGAACATTTTGAACAATTTTTATGAAATATCTGTTAATCGTTTTATTATTAATTATGCTCTAAATCACTAAAATTAAAATTTTGTCGAAACCATGAGAGGAATCGACTTTTGTCAAGAGTACCTTTTTTGTAGTGAATGAGTTGAATAATTTAGATTTCATATTGAAACTAATTTTTTTTCCATTGGCGTAGGAGTCTTAGATGTTTATTTACTGAAAAAATCAAGTTCTACGCCCATGGAATGATATTCATTATGATCATGATATGAGTTTCATTGCCCGATGAGTCTATGCCAACGTACCAAATTTGAAAAAAATCTCATGAGCCGTTCAAAAGTTATGAAGCAAAATCGATTTGAAAATTTCAACTTCAGAGCCGTCTAGCGCCCAAACTAAGCAACTTTTTACTGAGGTAAGTTTGCTTGTATCGAATTGTTTTGGTCTGAAGAATATGTGGTAGCTTTTTGTAAAGACCTTTTAAGGACACCCTGTAGAATCACAGAAAATGTGTTCAAACTTCAGAAAAAGAACGAATGGTGCGGACGCCACGAGAAAGTTCCACAATATGAGATGAATTTCCGAAAGTTTTGACGATACTGATTTCTAGCAACTCTCTAGGTTTTCTGAACATCCGATGACGGAATTGAACCAAATATTTCGAAATGAGATTGAGGCCATGACCAGAATGAACATTAGTACTCAATTTTAGATCGTGATCCATATTCTTTTCCTTCTCAATGGATATGCTGTCGAATTCTCTGCATTCTACAATATCTCCATGACCACTTCCCAACTCTATTCTTAGCATTGTGCAATAATACAGTCCCTTCTAATTCTGTAATCTTCGGTCTGAGAGGATTCCATATTTCTTAACTATGCAATGAGAGCAAAATGCATATATAATATACAAAGGCGCCATTGGAATGAACGAGAGAGTCTTTCGCGGAACTGCTTGTTATCCTCCAACCCCTTTGTTCGTTCTCTCCAGCGTCTGCTTCGCAGCCAATAACATCCGTATCCTTTCAAGGTAGTGAGGATGTAGAAATTCGTCACACCTCAGCCGTGAATGGCCTATGGCCCCTCACGTTATATATCTTTTGAGCATCTCGTGTGACCCTTCCTAATGGAAGGGTCTCATGATTTGAACAACATCATACACTGCACAATCAATCGCAGGGAAGTCCCAGTGAAGTGTTACCCACATCCTGCCTTGCGTGTCCCGCATATTCTGGGGTGTGAAGCCTGCGAGCTGTCGGTGTTGCTGATGCCACAGAACTTGCCTCCGTCTCATGTTTCTCTCACTCGCAGGCTCGGTGCTGGCGAAGCCTTTCAGAAGGTCGACCTCAAATCATCGATCCACTCAAAGCGTCCATTTTCATCGCGGTCGGTAAGACTGTCCGCGCTTCCTGTCATGCCATACCATTTTACTGTCGACTCGAATCCAGAGGATGGCGATCGGGAGGCCTCTGTTCTCTTGTATAGGAATCAGGAAGTTTTCCTGATGAGCATACAGATGACATTGAAGGGTGAAATAGGCTCTTTCCTCTTCACCTAGGTACGGTTGTGCTGCCTATCCGATTTTGCAACCTCAGCTTGGCAAAATAGTTTCAATACTCACCAGAGAAGACTCTCCTACCTATGTTTCTCTAATCATTGAATGAGAATCAATGTTCATGAATCCATCGTCCTAACATTCATTGGTTTCATGATCATTATGATTTTTACCACTATCCCTGAACCTTATGGAATGATCGCTAGAACGTTCTTTCCGAGATTATTCTGATAAATATGAAAATCAAGTTAATAGAACGGTGAACATGAGCGAAACATGAGTAAGATGAGTAGGAGTGTATTTCCTCCGAATCATATATCTTTCTGATATTCTCTTCATAGTTTCAGAATCGAGTGGAAATAAACTCTCGTCATATGGAATCACTACTACATGGTGTTTCTTCAACTCACTCGAATATCTCACTGCTCTGCTCAGCCTTACTAGAGCGATATCATTATATATATTCGCGGTGTTCTCTTCGTAATCTTCGTGAACGACTACACTTTCTACTGCTATATCCACAGGAGGTTCATTACAAAATATCGGCCCCTTACAATCGATTTTGGTATCGGTATCGTATTCTCCCAGTCTTACATTGATTCTGAAAATGAAAATAAACTTTATTTGATTTTTTTTTTCTGGGTTGATTTCTTCGAAAATTTGATTGCTTGAAATGAGACCAATATTGAAATATTATTTCACTAAATACCATCTGTATACTTCTACTGTCCATTTCCTTATCATCATGTGTATCATCATTGTTCATGTAATTGTGATTGGAAATAATAAATGGAATGAAATCAACGTGACGTGGCATGTCGGAATGAAATCGGTGGAAATAATGAATTTGTCTAATTTTTTATCAGTTCTGGAAACGTGGGGATTCTGAAAGATGAATAGTGGACGTCCTGAACAAGAATTGAAACGGTATCATTATCTCCGTTCAGGAGAATTTAAACAGACGCTTTGATTTTCTGTTTTTAGGTTGTTGTCTTCTTTTCCTTTGATCTTAATATTACTCCAATCGGCCATATGTTGTCCATTTTCAGTGAGGATATGTTAAGGTAATTTTGATTTGTCAGTATATCTCAACTTTATATTCTCCTCATGCTCTTTCATCCTTACTAATAGAGGCCTGCTAGTTCCACCGGTATAATATTTTACACAAACACATTTTAATTGTGTTGAGAACGGGAGCAGATTCGTTCCCGAAACGTCCACCAAGAGAAGTAGACGTTTCATTCTTATTGAATATATTTGTGAACAAGGTGTAACTGGCAAATAAAGAATTCCTCTTTTAGGTATCTCAAGGTTCAATTTCGAGCGCAGTGACATTTTGGAGCAGATCGCAAAATCTGTCCTCACTACAAATATATTAAAATAATTTCCAATAACTTCTACTTCATTTTTTGAAAACGATGAGAGGAAATCCCACAAGAAGCTGAAAAATGAATGTACCACCTCTTAAAGAAAACTCACAGACAGTATTTAGTTTTGTCAATCACAGCGTCGTGAGGCGGAGCCCCGTCTTGCTGGATATAAATTTTTCTACAACCGTGCTTGATTCACGCTATACCCGCACTCAATGAAGTTTGGGAAGTTTCGCAAAATAACAGAATATGGGAGTTCAAGCTTATTGTGAGTTGTTGCAGTATTGAGTAACTTTGTTAAAAATCATCCATCAAATCGCACTATTTATTGTGGACATGTAGAAACATAAATGAGAATTTATTCTTATGAAAAACCCCTTATAGACTCAGATTGATCTGGATAACAATTGTTGTCATGCCGATGACAACAATCGTCAGAGTGACAATGGAATATTCATCTGATGAAGAACGTTCATAAGGAATTGTGCAATCAGCTATACACGCAAATTTGGAGTTATTGCCAGCGAAGTATAAAGAAAGATATGAGAAGGATATACGTGTTGGATTGAATGATGCAATAATAAAAAAGTGAAAACACCGAATGGAGTATCGATTTGAAATTGCAGTATTCAAAAATTTGGATATTACATTATGATTGATTGCATTCATTGAAAGACAGAATGACTTCACTCAAGAAGACATTACAAAATTTGTGACACAAACACTTGATGACATATACCTCATGATCGGGTTGGATCAGCTGGTGCTTTCAGACGAGAAGATCTGACTCAACTCGCCATTGACGAAATAGACAACAAAGAGAACCTGACAGTTGTTAATATCAAGGGTTTCAAAAATCATTCCTCTAGATCCGTCGTGATATCTGAAGAAGCAAATGATGGTTATTTTTTCAACGTAAACAGAAAGTATGTACATTACTCTCATTAATTGTTCCCAGTTGCATGAATGAAGGATTGAAAAACAAAATAATTTATTTCCCATGCTTGTAGAGAAAATGTTCCTTACTCATGCGGCAAGAGTCTCTCCTGCACTCGACTGCTTCACGTCTATGTTCTAAGGGAATATAGAATTTTCTACATGGAAAATGTCACAGCAATTTCTTGAAAGAATTCATTCAATTCTTTCTCTCGCTTGCAACAGTTTTTTTTGGGAAGATGTCAAAATATCATAGATCCATCAGAACTTATTGTCGTAATAGGCGAACAAGAAAAAGGCGTCAGGTCCTGTCATTATTCATTTCTTCTCGAATATGGCTAACTATGATTCAGTGTACATCGATTATTTGAACGCTTATATTTCGATGAATGAAACAAATATATTTTTGGAATCAGAAAAACAGTATTCTTCCCGATGTGAGAGAATAAATTCTATTGAGAAAAATTCACAACATGTCATAATATGATATTTGCCGAAATAATTTCGAATTATTGTCAGAAAAAACAGAGCCAGAAGAAATGTGTAACTTTTTTATCCATTATTTTTGATGATTTTCGTAGTATCCCGTGTAGGTGAGGTGCGAAAATATACAGGTGAACACTATTGACATATCATTATGCATGCATTTTCCATATACAGGCTTTATTTGAAGTCAGTAATGGATCACATGATTCAGTCTGTTACCCATAATGATTCTTCAGCGACATATAAACTACAAAAAGGAAGTGTGTTGAAAATAATAATTTGTTCATCTGATGAGAAATGAGCAAGTTATAGAATGAGGCAATTGAACAGAGCTTGCTGTGCATTTGAAGATTCACAGGGTGAGTAGGGAGTGAATGTTAATATTTCGAGTAGGCATTTGTGGGCCCAAAATGAACACAAGAGTTCCTATAAAAATTGGTCCTATTGGGTATCCAGGTAGGCTATGGGTTTCGAAGTTCTGAAAAATGCAACCATGCATTTCAAGTGTTTCTGTAGAAACTCAATTTGAATATCGCTGTATTTCGGTAACGGCCAGAAATAGGAACCAAGTATATAGGAACTTTCATGTTTGTTCTGTATACCTATTTAGTCCACTCACAATTTTCCCAAGTTACTTTCGATCCCTGTGACACAGTGTGCGGCCGTCAAAACGTATCTGCGACTGATGAGGGAACCCGCACATCCCCATTTCTTGGTACCGGAAGCATTGCGATATTGTAATAACGCCATCCATGGGAATTCATCTAGACTGGTTCGGGTTCCTTGGTAGATTCTGTCGGTTTCCTGTCGATGAACACATTCGGAATCTGGTGATTGTATTTCACATATGAATTTGAATCATCTGTGTGGTGCTTCCGCCTCTTCAACACCGGAATCTTAGAAAACATACTGGAGAAACAAACGACGAGGCACGCGACACAACAAAAGGTGTTAGCACATATTGAAGAGATGAGTGGAAGGAAAATATCAACTTTCGAAATTCTGAATTCCATGTATGCGGAAAAGTGGCGTTGGAACAGATTTATGAACTCTTCGAAATTTGATCGCTTGATGTTTACCGGTGCTATTCATTTCGATGGCAGGAAGGATAGAACTCTATCATTCACTCCATCGAAAAACAACTGTCGAAGATTGCACTAGTTACGAAAGCGGGTTGGAAATATTTCAGCCATTTTGTAGTTTTCTGAGGTACAGCTGAAAACATGACTAAAAATATGCTTCAATTTCTCCAAAAACCAATGGACTTGTCTGATCAAGTCGCTATAGGATGTGATGGAAGAGCTCGTGAAATTCTGATGCATTGGCAAGCAGTAGATGTAGCAATGCCTCCAATCACACGAAAATTTTCTACAGAAGATCTGAGGAAGATCGAGTCAGTAGGGACAATGTTATCAGATAGTGAGATTGTAGTAGGCTAGGTAGTAGGCTCACTCTTGGTGTGTCTGAGTAGCAGGAACAATGCTGTCAAAGTATCATAAGCCACCAAGGCAAATTGTTTGCATATATGTTCCTGAACATTTCTGCACAAGATATCCACAAACATCCACATACATTATTATACAGCTGGTATCCTCCGCAAAAAGATAATAAATAAATGAATAATGAGTACTCGTAATTGACTGATACAAGAGAGAAAGAGTACGACTTCGCTCTCTACAATGAGGCCAGAAAATATAGGTATATTTTGGATATAGGTAGGCGGAAAACTAGTTTATCAAACAGTCATGGTTTATATTCCTCGTTAATATTTCGATGTGTCTTTCACTATTCAGATTATTCCAGAGCTGTGAAAATGCCGAAATAATTATTTGGCACCCTTGATTTGGATCTCATATCACAAGTTGTGTTTTTTCCTTCCTGAGATATAACAATTTTTTCGGTTGGAAATATTTCCATTTCTTTCAAGACATTGAAATGATCATTCGTTCCGAAAGGAGGCTTATTGGATTCCTTACAATCGTCAAACCGAGGTGGGCTCAGAATCCTACTCACGCACTCATTGTTATGCACACCACTAGTCCACTCTGCCCTCATTTGGCTCACCTGTTATACATCTCGCATACAGCCTTTGCGCAGAAGTTCTATTTTCGGTCGGCTGCGCATGAAATTCGAGGTGGGGGTCTCGACACGAATATGGCGGTGATTGACTCTACTTGTGTTTACTCCTGTACGATGTCATTACTGTGACCAATAATTACCAATTACCATTACCAATTCTATTTCTCCCATATCTACCTGAAATCCGCAAACAGCTCTAGTTGGTAGTGCACGATTCCGTGTGAACTTCTCGAAGTAGTTGTCTGCGCTGCCACAGCAAACCAAAGGAATTTCATCGTAGCCGCATTGTGATTCCATGAGGAACTTGACCTGCAGGGATTCCTTCGTTCTGACGGCGCCTAGCAGTCGTTTGCAATCGTAGATTGACGTGCATCGGGCCCATTCACCGTTGGGGGTTCTACATGTGGAACCGCGTCTTGATAAGAACACTAGAATAAAAGAAAAGAATGGATAATGATTCATACTGTGGGATACAAACAGGTTTTCCCCTCAACATGTGAACAGTTTTTCAATGGAAAAACGCAGGTATAGTTGTAGAAATGAGCCGAAGAATGAAAATTATCGATTTTTTGGTCACCATCCACATGTGTATTCTTGAATATTTCCGATCATGACTTCAATAAACATGCTTTCATTTTTCCAAATTTATAAAACGATTTCTCGTGATGAAGCCTCAAAGCCTGATGAACGATGAGAATCACCTTAGTTTTCGTTAAATGCTCTCTGGAAGAGAAAATCCCACAGAAAAGCTTAAAAAGCTTGGTTTTTGTGTCTAACCATTTCAGAACTACTCCTGCAGACTGCGAGACTTTGTTGTGCGGTGGATTTTTGATTCGATTCATCTCTCTGATATGAAGACTACGATTGTGGTACTTATATTATCTCCATCAACAATATAGTTCTTCAATAGAATTTGTACATCCATCGGAACTCATCGGTTACAAAAAAGTTAATCAGAGCTATTTTCTAATTTGTTTTCGAGATATACCCCCGTATGCATATTAGGTGTACCCACAATTCAACAAGCTCATTTATACTTATTTCTTGAAGTTACAGAATGAAATGATACTTCGAACAATTAATTTATGAATAGATAGTAGAAGTCATTATGAGAAATTTAGTGATTCTATTTCGCGAACTTCATACTGTTTAGGTTTTTCCATTCATATGAACATTGAACCAGAAAATTTTGGTTATACCTAGACTTGTCCTCTCCAGATGAAATTTCAATTCAGAAAATACATTATCTATGAATTGCTTAGAAGAGTGAAATATCATTCTATGGTAGGTGGATGTGAGATGAAAGTTGCCTTCTGTATTATTCTCTCATTCTCAAGATTATTACCCTATAATAAATATACTGAAATGTATAATAGCAGCCCTCATGTTCAATCACCGAACGTTCAGTTTATTGCTCTAGCCGGCAGGATAAATCACCAAACTGCGCACTAGTCACTCCGTATTGTTGACATTATTCAGTGACCATTCACTCATCGTGGATGAATCAAGTTCCGATTTTCACTTTCCTAGGGACTTTCCCTCTCATCCAGTTCCAGTGTACGTTAAATGAAAATAGATGGATTTTTGGCTCGGTTTATTTTCTCGACTATACATGCATGAACAAGGAAAAACGAATGTAGAATACATATCCTGACTCACTAGTTCAACATCATCATGATGAATACTTCTTTGGCGTTGAATTATTTTCGAGAACAAAAATCCTCCAATGCTGTAGTAAATGAGCTTCAATGGGGATGAATCTGAAATTTCCACATTTCCATTTTTCATATTTGAAAAACTATATTGGTAGTAGGAGTTTTTCCTTCAGAAGAAATCAAGAGCCTATTTGATTCAGGCGTATAGCTGGAATACCTCAAACTGAATTTGAACTCATTATCTCATATGAGTGTCAGTAATTCAGTTGCAAATGCTGGAATTTTCACTCTTTCGATCCATCCTGTATTGAAATCTAAGGAGTTGTACCGTCATTGGAACATAGAATGCTCAGATTCGAAGTTTACCGGTGTAACTTCTCACAGGAAGATCTGTAGGTCAGCCAGAAAACAGAAACAGAAATAAAGTTGAGAAAATTATTATCATGATCCAAATTGTTTCCTGACAATATGAACAGAAGACACTGATTCAGAGAAATATTTTCAGCAAATACATAAAGTCATCTCAAATTCGATCGCGAATGCATTCCGAGTCGACCAAATAGGAATTCAATCACATCAAACATCATATATTTGTACTATGTATTCGAAATATCTCCTCGAATCGATCACTTTTGTTGATATTCCAAAGGAGAAATATGGATCTGTAGAATTCACAACGATGAAACTTATTAAATCATTATTCGATCATTCATTGAATGATCTTCGATGGAGCAAGAATTTCAAAATTGGATATCTTACAACATAAATGATATATTGGGTTCAAATTTCATATAGGGGTACTCTCGCTGTGCCCGAAACGAAAAGGCCGAGAATTCTTTACCACACAGAATTGCCTACTATAGTCATTTCGAAATATCGGCAGGTTTCAAATCAAGAGGGTGTTACGGTTTGAGATCACACATACATTAAAATCAATACCAATATTTTCATCAATGAGTTTGCCTTCGCAGACTGAAGACGACTGATAGAATTACAAGTGGTATTTTGAATACTGTCTGTTGGTCAATCCAGGAGAAGGCTCATTAATTTTTATGGATTTTTACGGATTTTTCTTCGTTTATGAAAATGAAAATATAAATTATAATGATCATTTTGATATATATGTGGAGAGGACTGATTTATTGTATAGATACCTGATTATTATGTCTCTGCCAGTGATATTGGAAGACGAATATATTCTTAACAAATATCAAAATTGCTACTCACCTCAGTGGTGGACGTTCCGGGAACGTTCCGTTTCCAACACAACGGATTTCTTTGCTTTGTAATCGTTTGGCTTCGCCTCTCAATACCAAACAGTGACAAATTGTCGAACAGAAATAATTTTTTCATAACTAGATGTTTCTGTATCAAAAGATTCAAATTTACAATCACGTGAATGATAATGAATGCCTGATTGCTAATGTTATACCCCTGCCTCAAATCAAGAGACCTTCTGAATAAAATCATCTCCTCCGATTTATTAGTATTCTCCCGACATTATCCAAGGTTTTTGAGAAAATCATGGATACACAAATCCGCACGAATTTAGATCGTATCAAAATCCTACCTGGTGAACAATCTGGCTGCAAAACAGGTTTCAGCTGTGAGACTGTTCTGGCCAATATAACTGATGACATTTATGAAAGTATTGATGAAAGTAAGGAAACCATTTTAATTTCTCTGGATTGCAAAAGCCTCTGATTTGATCAATAACAAACTATTTTAATTGAAATTACGTTTTCTCGGATTCAGCGAGCCTGCCTGTATATCATTGGAGTCATATTCGACGAACAGAAGTCAAAGAGTAATCTCAGATAATAAAGTATCTGAAGCCTCTAACGTACTGAGCGGTGTACCTCAGGGAAGGATATTAGTCCCGCTTATATCCACATTGTTGATTCCAACACCTCCTGAATGTATAAAATATTGTAATCATCACATGTATGCTGATGATACCCAATTAAACCTAACTCTTGATCCGAAAAATTATATATCATCTAACAATTTGAATAACGTGGATCTGGATTCTTCATTTTATACTCCCAAGACACACCTACACAAAATTAATCCGCGAAAATCGTGTGCTTTTTCATTTTGTAATAGTGCGTATAAGCGATGATATGATTCCTTCGAAAAATAGCACAAAAAATCTTGGACTTGTGCTGGATCACAAACTACGTTGGAAGGGCATGTCTGTCACATGCTGAAGAAATGTTACATAAATCTAAAATTGATTTATTCCCACAGGCACTTTCTTGCAAATGATATTAGAAAATTGCTTTGCGACTCTCTGGTACTCTCTCAGCTCAATTACTGCGATTCTGTTCATGGGCCCTGTTCAGATCGAGTCGATAATCAACGTATAATAAGTTCAAAAGTCAGAGAATTTCTCGAAAATTGAGAGATATTAACTGGTTGAACTTGCAAAACAGGCATGAACTGCATATGGTGTGTATGGTGTGGTTTATAGTTTCAAAAACGAAAAAAACCAGAGTACCTTCACGGAAAAATTACATTCAGAAGTGATAAGACAAATCTTCAAAAGGTGTTCTTCTCAAAACATTTCCTATCATATCAATCCTCTAAAGGTATCAATATCAATCGAAAGAATGCTATCTTATCAACTGGTCCAACCAATGTTCATATGAGCATCATACTTGCATACTTACCTATGTTCTCTCTTTTTCTCTCTCTCTCTCTCTCTCTCTCTCTCTTTCTCTTTCTCTCTCTCTCTCTCTCTCTCTCTCTCTCTCTCTTTCTCTTTCTCTCTCTCTCTCTCTCTCTTTCTCTCATTCTCCCTTTCTCTTTCTATCTCTCTCTCTTTTCCTATCTATCTCTCTTTTCCTCTCATACTCTCTTTCTAGGTTAGTTTTTTTGTTCATTTATTCTTGAGTTCTGTTAGGTTCAGCTTGGCCAGTTTGGAAGACCAGTTCCATTTCACCTGCTAAAATGGAAACTGAAATCTGGCCCTTGATTCGCAACATCAAGATTATTCTTATTTACATACCCAACTGTTTTTACTGTTGTATTGATATATCATTGTGTATATGTGTGTATATTATAATTATTGTGTATCATTTGTATATATTGTGATGATAATTATTATTATTTTCTATTTAATATTTTCTATTATACTAAAGATGTAGTGAAAGTTTTTGAAATAGTGGAATTCGGCGTCAGTATCGAAGCAACCTGTGCACACTTTCAAGGATTTCGAAAGCTATTAGCCTTACTAGCGAACCTGATAGTATATTTGCTTGACTCTGGATTCCGATAACGAATCCATTTTAGAAATTCAGAGAAACTAAATGTCGAAAATGGCGTACAACCCTCAATGTAGTAAAAATGATATATTGCAAATCACGTCAGGATAAAAAATCAATGAACATCTGCATACCAAATTATGATGTCGAAATTGACATTCGGTATTATCGAAAGTTGCACAAAACTGAAAATAATTCATCTGAAATAGTCAGTTCACAAATTTTCAAGAAATCCAGTCCTGGTAATTTTATTCATACAATATTATCGCATCGTGCAGGATCATGGACGTCATAACAACAAATTCGATTTGAATGAATCATAATCATAGAGACTATCATATCTCAATGCAAAATTTTTATGAGATGTCGGGGAGTCCGATATTTAAATTCGTACATGCGAGATGATGTAACCAACTATCCTGTTCTGAATGCAGAAAATAAAATATTCGCAAGACATTGTCTATTTCATAATTATCATTCATTGAAAACAAATAGCTTTCCGACGTTACGAACCAAAATTGATGAGTGAGGAAAGATTGATGATCTGCCCTAAAATGTCACTGCGCTCTGAACTCAAGAAACCTAGAAGATTAATTCTATATTTTCAAGTGACGCTTCGTTTCCAGAAAAATGTTTGGAATATATTCAATAAGTACGAAAATTTCTAGTGGACGTTTCGGAAACGAAACTGCTCCCGTTTTAAACAATGAATAAATAATGATTGTCATCGTGCACGCAGATTTTCTGTATTCGTCAGTGACAAGTTGTCACACAGGAATATTTTTAAAATGCAGCTCCTATGCATTCTTCTGAACGGAGCTAATATCATTGCTTCTTGTTCAGTTGACATAGATAAAACTTCAATTCATTCATTTATTATTTGAGATGAATTCATTACTTGAAACTGATATAAAAATGGTGGATTTGATATCAATTAACGAAAAAAACACTTGGCACTTGTCATTGTTTGGTGTTGAAGACGGAAATTCCAACTTCACGAAGAAAAACATCTTTTCGTTGTGTTGAAAATAGGAGAGAGCAGATTCATTTCTGAAACGTTCGATACATGAAGATGAATATAAATCATGATATTCTATATTTGTATTTTGTGTTCCAAACAATTTTCAACAATAATATATTATACCTACTGACGACTAGAGATTTTTTCTAAAAGGTATCTGTAGGAAAGCGTAGTGACATTTTGGGCAGATCATAAATCTGTTACAAATATATTTGAATGATTCTTATAATTCTCATTTTTATTTATCAGGAGCGAGCAGAAAAAATACCACAGAAACTAGAAAAATCAAAGTGAATGAGTTCGTTCTATTCTGATCCATTGATATCACGTATAGTATAGAATAGTAAACATAGTTCCAGTAACAGAAAGGAAGATTATTTGAATGATGAGGTGACAAAAAGTCCATTCATTACATACCTGAATCAACCTGAAATCCGAATGAGAACAGTAGCGCGCAAACAAGAGTATATATTTCTCTAGACATTATCAACGAGATGATGACCAAAACACTCGCGTCTGCCTTGATTTATTCGATCTCAACGCCAAGCAGACATTTTCCTACTAGTTAATCTTGCGATTTGACTTTCGATCAGCCAATAGAATGGTAAGAATCTCAAGTCGGTAATCTCGGTATATGACCACGTTTACATATTAATTGAAGGAATGAATCTGATATGAATAGAAACGTAGTGCTGCTGCGAAAACGTTTTAGGAATTTGATTATGATCTTATTTTCGATGGTGAGCGCACTCTACCGTTCTCTTGAGAAAACGCCTCCCTGCGTATAACATTAGCATTGGCGATTCCATCTACTAATCATTTCAAATGATGTCTCCATCACTTTTTTTTTCAAAATTCATGGGATTTTCTCTCCTGCCTTCCTGCACTGGTTAACCTGTAAACAGATGTTTCGATCCCCCGAAAATAATGATGAAAAGTCCCGAACAAAAATTGCTTGTTACCTGGGGTTCCTTCCAAGGTACCTTCGATATGTCGTCTTTTGTTCAATCAATGACATAATGTTTCTGACAGTATCATCGAATTATTCAGAATAAAATTATTTGCTGAGCTTTTTCCACTCAAGCCATAAAAAGTAGCAGAATAACTAAAGTTGATTCGCTCCCACACAAAAAGTTACTTCACCTAAACTGAATCTTCTGCCAGAGCAATAAAAATCACAGCTGGAATTCCATAGACTGATTTTGGATACCCATATAATGGTATTTTCTAAAATATGTAGATATGTTACTGTTGTAGCACTAAAACTCCTCTGAGAATTTGTTCCAACAACTGTACTGTTTTATACAATAACAGTAATATTTCCTGCAATAACTGTATGCTATCCCAACAAAAGACTCAACTGAAAACGGTTTGAACATGCCGAAATGGCAGTTCCGTTTGTATCATATTCCTCTCATTGATGAACCTTCGAGGGACGAACTGCTGACCGTCCAGGAGTGAGTGAGTTGCATTGTTTATAGCTTTTGTTTTCTCAACTGGTGACCATAATATTCTGCCAACCTGTACGCTAGAAGATATTCCCTATGAAATTGTGGACCTCTTAAGGTGAAGTATTCATTCATTCATTGCTTGAAAATATGATTCTAGAGTGAAACAGTTCAAACGGAAGTTGATTATCTTGGAATGAAAAATATCCACTGGAAATCTTTTCGAATGTGGAACCACAGTGCGTGAAAAAAAAATGGACTGACAAATTTTAAAGAAAGCAAAGAGATTGATTGTCGTTTATTTGTCTCAGTTTTGTTGCACGTGCTCATGAACACTTTCGACGAGATTTCAAGCAAATATTTCTGCTGTTGTGAGAAAATTAACCTCCATTGACTGCAGATCTTCTGTTGTCTTACTCAATACTCTTTTCTGCATCCATGAAGATTCATGATACGACAACAAATATCTTTCCTGCCGTAGTAATCTACTTTACAAGAACAAAAAATAATAGTTTTTTGTACGCATTAAACTCTCTTAGCACATTACTCCTACAGTAATGTGAGGATTTATGCACTATCATTCAACAATCATCGAGTAACAATTATCAATTAACAATTAGCAGGTAACAAGTTGCGAAAACATTACCGTTTATGCAGATCAGATTATCGATCAGAATTAAATGATACTTATAGACTCACAAGTCAGTCCCTAGCCTTCGAATTTGGCCATCTTCTTACTTGTTAATTGATAATTGTCGCTTGTCTGCATAAACGCAGCCATTGAAAACGAGTTCAAATTATAATTGTCAATTCTAAATGAATGTTACCTGATAATTGTTAAATTTGACCGCATAAATCCACACTAACAGTCATCTTACTTCCCACGGACTGCGAGTAAATTTTTAATTTTTAAGTATCTCTGCTGACACAAATAGACGGTGACTTTTCTGCGGTAGAAAATATTTTGCCCTATGTAGCCAAATTTATTGGCTGTAGCAGCTGAAAAATTAGCTATAACGATGAAAAAGTTTCCTCAGTGAGAGATTCAAATCGATATCATAACAAATTGATTCATTTACTCACGGAGGCCATTTTGATATCTCCTGAAGAAGAACTCAAATAGTAGAGATGAACGAAATGTGTGGAATAACGGTGTTACAAAAAATTCAACCCTCCTACTCACCCTCACTCAAAGTAGGAGTCAACCGATGGAAGTTGATAGATAGGAATAGAATTATTCAGAAGAATGTGGAATGTATTCACTGTGTTGCCATCGTCAGTTGAGGAATATACCCATAAATGAGAATTTTCAAGAACACCTAGTCGAAATGTAATGGTTGTAGCCTACATCTTCCTCTATCGGAGATACCAGATCTGAAAGAAAAAAAATTGAAAACCAGATGAAGCTCTATTTGTTATTGACATCCAGAGATGACCCTTTTCTATATGATTTCATGTGAAGTTCATTCCTGCATTTTCTTCCATCGGTAATGAATGGAAATCATTCAATATAATCAATCTCATTTCAATATCTGGAATATTTTGAGTTCTTTCCGAATTTGTTATTTTGATTCTAGTGGAATTCTTCTATATCGACTGAATTATTGTGCATTTTTCATTTTCCAATATCAATAGTTCAGGAATATCATAACTCAAACATATATCTTTCGAATCATTCATCGATGTTAGTATCAACGCTGGTCGTGATTCCTGTTTTCTATACGTATACCCAAGATAAGGATTCACAGCAAGGAAATCTCGGAAACGATAAAATATACAAATTCGGTTCAACAGGTGAAAAATTGTGCATTCGAAGGGCCATTCCAGCAGTCCCCGACATTGTCTGGAATTATTTATATTTTCTCAGTTTTCTCAGTACATGAAAGAAGTCTTCGACGTTACTATTAAGAATAGAGGAGAATTCAAACCGCCACCAACTTGCTTGTTTTGAATACGGTCCTGATCATTTTTTCACAGATTCTATAAGCTTTCCTTCATTCTGGATACACCTATGTATCATACATAGTGGTTCGAATGTGTTCTGACCCAGTTTCAGAATTCATAATTTTTTTTTACAGCTTCTTGTGGGATTTTCTCTACTCGTTTCTAAACAATGGAGTAGAAGTGACGTTTTGTGGCATATCAAAAATATATTGGAATAATTTTTAATAACTTCTACTTTATTTTTTGAAAACGAGTAGATAAAATCCCACAAAAACCTGAAAAATGAATGTAACACCTCCTCGAGAAACTTACAGAAAGTATTCATCATTTTTGTTCAAAACTCTGGATCAATAATCGACAACTCTACTCATTTTGAAAAATGATGAGTCAGGATATGCTGACTCATTTTTGAACTCTTGCTATAATGCTCCATACCGCTTTAACGCGACATGTCATAGATAAATGAAGGTACATATCGCGAACAGTTATTCTCATTTCAAGCAGTATACAATGTATTGATGTGATACGATATATTTGTTGTTAGGTAAGGACTCAAAGTAATTTGATTCTGACCCACGCAACGACAGAGCATACAATTTATGCCTCCTGACTTGATTTGGATATGACACATGCACTAAATCAAACTTTCGTGTAAACGCGATCGATTAGTCACATTCCGTATCATGATAGAAAGATTTTAAATTATCAGACTGATTATAATTTTCCTCTTTAGAAACGGTATTGGCGTCCGGTGATAAAATTCTATAATTCGATTTGAAGGTGAGATACAAAACCGCTTCCTCACTTGATTTATACAGTGAGGCCCGAAGGAAGGATGATGATGGTTAGTGATTGGTTTTCATATCTCTGCCGATGGAATTCGATAATATTGCGGTGACTGATAGTACATCCAGGATGTGAAATGTATCCCATAAACTACATGAACAACTTCACGAAATACAGAATGAGCCAAACCAAGAGAAGGCCATTTACAACTTGATTTTACGGTTTCAAATGAAAAATGTTGGGAAACACTTGGACCTGATGATTTCTGATTCTTTTCCATTCCTACAACCTGAATACCACCTGAAGAAAGCATAACCTCCTGATTTCGAATAGAGTTGAGAGGTATTACGATCCCTCATTTTGAGGATCTCATCGAGTACTCTTTGATTTTATGACTTCGCGCCATAATTTTCTTCGATAACGAAAGGACAGCTGAAATATTGGAGGAAACAATCCGGGATTCGACACGAGGATATGATTGACACCTGATTCATCCTTTCATCTCTCTTCAGCTTTCATTGCATAAATTTATTGAACTGTAGATAAATTTGCTACTTCGAAGGCATACGAATTGATGGAGTGCCTTGATGTGTGATGGCAATGGCGTGGATGAACTGGTTTCCACCGTTCCCGTTCAGCCCACTATTTGGCAGAAGCACTTGGAAGTGAGTGTCATCTGCACATTCAATGGACGGATATAGTGAAAATTACTAAGAGAGAGCTATCTTGTTTGGTTCAATCTTCATCTGAGTGAAATTGATTGGATCTGCTTTGGATAATACAAGAAACATTTTCAATACACTCGCATACACTATTCAATCATTATCGACTGATTTTTTAGTTCTTCCTGAGAGTCATCATTACAGAAGTTATTGGAAACTGATTTATGCCATTCGTTCATTATCCTCTTCCTCAGATATGCAGGGTTGGGATAAAGTATGGAAACAAGTGAATATCTTCCAAACGACAGTGACATTTTGGGGCAGATCCCAAATCTGTCCTTACTACAAATATATTGAAATGATTTTCAATAACTTCTACTCTATTTTTCAGAAACAAGGAGAGAAAAACCCACGAGAAGCTGAAAAATGAAAGAAAACATCTAGGTCAAATTTTACTTGAAAACCCATTTCTTTTGTTATATGAGGATTATGATCATTCCAAAAATGCTTATTTCTCCTATTGAAAATCCCATCCCTCGTGAATTTTGATTCGTCGCTCCAAATTATTTTCGACAAAAATTCCGGATCATCCTGGGTATGCATTAAAAGGGCTTCGCAAAAATGCACTCTCCCCTCTTCTGCATTGAGAGCTTGAACTTTACTGAATTTATACGGATGCATTTTGTGATTTCCCAAAATTCTTTGTACTGAAGCATGTGATACACCCAATTTTTTTCCTGCACTTAGAATGGATGCTTCTGGATATGCATGAAAATATGCCAAAACGTCAACAATATTGTCTTCATTCGAAGTAACAGGTTTTGGTAATGTTGGAGGCGCTTTTAACTTCGAGCCATAGTTGATGAAATTTGTGATCTCACAAACTTCCTCCTGTTCATTGGTGTCAATTCAAGATACATTTAGTTGAATTTTCTGCAAGTTCTGGCAATGATTTGATCACATTGTCCGTGTATAATAAATAACTTCATAAGAACTTCGTTTGAATAATCGATATTCGCGTTCATTCTGGGAGATTTTTTGGAACATTGTCAATAACAATTACTGAATTACTCATTAATGTCAGCGAACTGTCATGAGTTTGATATTTCCATGACTATCTAAAATAAACTTTTTCATAAAATTATATTTTTTCACAAAAAGCGGCTTTATTAAGAAAACTTGATGATTTAGGTATAGGGACATGGTATGTCATCTTGTAGCATTTTCATTCGTCTTTCAATTCATTGAGTGAAAAACAGTGGGTACTATTTGAAAAAATGAACTTTTGACCACTTGTATGAACAACGGATATAATAATAATTTCAGCACGCCCTGTATGATATGGAGGCGACTTCTCGGTGTAAATTGAATACATCAAGCATGTCAAAACCACCACTAAAATATCAACTCTTTATGATTCGAGAGCCCTGATTTACATAAGTTCAATTAGGGATATGTTTTGGATCATATTCAACACAAATTATTTTTTATCTTGAAAACCGATAGAGAAATTTTCAGAAAAATCCTGCGTTGCGTTCTCCATAAACGTCTAACGTACCATCGACCGTGAGTTACCCTGTATATCTTCACAGATTTTGATAGGACTTGTTATTTTGAATTCATACATAATAAGTTCAGTGTGAAGAAAAATGTACGAACGAGGAATATAGCACTTCAATCAATCTCCTTTGAGTTCTTTGCATCAAAGCAAAAAACTATTCAGATAAACTTATTGATGTTGTTTGCATGCAAAGTAATGTATGAACGTACAATTCACAAATTGTACAATTCAGAATGGTTCAATTGAGTGAGAAAGAGCGGATTGAAATTTAAATGATGATCGGTTATGGTGATTGCAAAATCTATTTCCGTCAATTAGAATTTGACTCTTGGAGAACAAAAGAGTACTCATTTTCCAGCTCTTCGTGGGATTTTCTCTCTTCGTTCCTGAAAAATAGAGTAGAAGTTATTGAGAATTATATATTATGATATATTTGTAGTGAGGACAGATTTTGTGATCTGCCCCAAAATGTCACTGCGCTTGAAATTAAACCTCTAGATACCAAAAGAGAAAAATGAATGTACCACCTCCTCGAAAAACTTACAGATAGTATTCAAAAGAGTACTCGTTTATTTATTACTATGCATACAAACAACGTCAATTAGTTTATCTGAATAGCTCTTCGCTCTGATGCAAAAAACTCAAAGGAGGTGGATGGAAGTGCTATATTCCTCGTTTCAACAATTTTCTTCACTCTAAACTCAGTATGTATGAATTCAAATTTCATGAATACGCAGATTTCCATGAATATCGTTCCTTTTGTTTTGAAAGATATTCACTTGGTTCCATACTTCATCCCAACCCTTTATAGCAATGTAGTGAGCGGATATTTGAGAATTTGAAACTTTGCATTTTTCTTCGTGAACATCCAGTGCAATTTTCATGTAGTATATTGAATGACGAATTTTCAAATAGATTGATTTATTGGCATATCTATTAGAAAATCTTTAACAATGTCTATATGAGCATCTTTCTCAAACTGATACCCTTTCAAATGTCCTAATAGTACCTAGTAGAAATTTTTTTCGGCATCTCTACCTCATCTCGGTTTCCACCGGAGGATTCCAACATTAGAATTCCAAATGGAACACCTTGTATATTTTGGTTTATGCGGACGATTCTGAGCACGGAGTACGAGTAATAAGAAAGATCTAGGAAACCCAATGACAATGTTCTTGATTGTATTCTCTTGTGAAAATAAAAAAATAAATTCGAAATAATAATATAATGAGTCATCATCCATTCTGACGATGGCATCAATATAAATAATACTCGATTTCGTGGAATTCGGAGAACAACTCTTGTTATGAAGATCCATTGATTTCAGGAGAGATAATTCCTCTTCTCAATCTCTGATGGAACTGTGTATCCATTGGAGGTATTTTTCTACTTTGGTGTATATTCCGGGCCATCCTTCTGTACCACAGGCCGACCCAAAAGAGACGATGCCTTCCAAGTACCATTGTGTGGAATCGTTCATGGTTGTCATCATCAACGGTCCACCACTATCACCTGGAAGATATATGTATGAGAACGAGTTCAGATCGAACAAATCATTTTCTGTCTACTTTGAGGACAGAAATAATATCTCACTGAGAATATGAAATGATGATAACAATTGAAAGCTACTAGTCAGCTTATTTTGATCTTAGGAGAGCAACATATGTGTCAAACGCCTGGTTAGAGTGAGGTGGAAAGAAGAAAGATGGACCAGAAGGAGTGACAAAGCTCATCAGTTTCTTTGTCAAATACGGCAACGTCAATGTTTTCCGCGATAGTACATTTCAGTCTGATATCCTCCATGGCGTAGAGAAACGCACGTGTTATCTACTAGCTGACAGAGATCTACTCTTCATTTCTAATCTAAGGTATCGCCCATAAATGTTACGAAGCCCCTCAAAAGGAGAAGAAATGAACCATAATCTTGACCATATTATGTTCGTATCTCACACGAATGCTTCCTCAAGAGGTTTCTGGTAGGAAAATGATTCGTTATCAATCAGGCTTGAGAAAATCCAACATTCCTGAAACTACACTCGAGCGAAGAATGAAAATGAATAATTTGACCCATACTCAGTGCTTAGGGTGGACGCTGAGACTGAACTTGGTAATTCACGAAACGATGGCAACAGGCAGGAATTAATTTAGTCAGATTCAGTTCAGTAGCAAAGTTGTGCATGAAGAATTGTTCCAACGTGAATCAAGGCACGATACTAGATGTAAACAAATACAATTCATCAAAAAAAATATTATCAGTAGACAACATGAAATGAAAATCTATAATGTTCCAGGAACATCGTGATAGCCAGCGGTAGAATTTTGGAAGAGATGGAAAGAGTTGAAATTTTTCTCGAGAGTTTGGAGGTAGTGAGCATTAGAAAAGACTTCACGAGGCAAAGAATTCCATAACTTTGCCGTTCTATTGATGAACGATGCTTGGTAATTCGAAGTTCGACAGGTCTCAAGCCTGACAGTATAGGGGTGACCAGTGTGAGCTCGTCTGGTTTGTCTACTATGACCTAGTCACGTTTCCAAATACCATTAGACCAACATTTTGTTTCAATTTCAGTTGCGGCGGAACAAAACTGGTTGGAGTCATATCTCAAAAGTAGACCCATCATTTCTGCTTTTCGATAGACAAGTTGAAAACGTTACAGCTGATAAAGGTATCTGAGGAAAATGACGTCAATTGAATACAAAAATTAGTCAAGTCTTGGTCAAAGTATCACATCAAAACTGTTGAAAAATGTTGGATGGACATTTCTTCTATCACATCAAATATGGAGAGATTTCGGCTTGAGGAAAAAGATAATATCAACTTTTTTTTTCGTTCTTCGATTAGGTGGTTTTTGAAAGTCCCAAAGAGGAACTACTATGAACCTCGCAGATATCTTGTGAAGAATAAACCAGAACGTATCATCAAGTTCGAAGGCTACTGGAATGATATGGATCTGAAGCACACAGGAGTATTAAATAGCCAAGGGTTAGTAAATGGGATTCTGTGAATCTTTCAGGCCCATCTGGGTTGCAAAAATCATACGAAACAAGAATCCAGGGGAATCAATCCCCAAATCGGTTGATACGCACCGAAAAATAAAAAAAATACAAGCCACATAATGATAATGAAGGGTCTTATCGCAAGAGAGATCAATTATACTCTCCCCTTCCTGCGGAATGAATCCTGATGGAACTTGAGCAAAGCAAGTTGCATGCATGAAAATAACTCAACATCATCTCCCTGAGAGTATTTTCGTCGAGAGTCTTTTGAAATATCGACATCATTACAGGCAGCGTATTTGTGTAATTCAGCAATTCTGGACGACAATGTTGATCACCATACTTGATTTCGCATGTGCACAAGTAGATGTAGCTTTTTCTTCATCGCCGCAGCCATAAGCATCAAAATGTGCATATTATCAGCTTACAGAGACACTCACGAATCAAACAGTTTGGAAAATGAATGAATGAATAATAAATTCGGTAGTACCTGGAGTGTTCAGGTACCTCATATCTCAGAGGAGTACATCACGGCCTCGATCGTGGCCTTCCAATCTCGAGATTGTTGTCATAAATCAAGTGGTGGCCCACTCTTCAGTTCTTTCGTTTTCGTCCGACTGAAAGCCAAAAAGACCAAAAACACTCGAATCCTAGGTGATGGAGCGGGATTATACTTCGATAGATGACGATAATTTCGAGGAATCACGTTCCAGAGAAATGCGAGTTTTCTTATATACAAGCATCTATTCTTTAGAATTCAAGAATACTGTTCTGTCAGACGATAAACTTTGTAGGATTGAAAGATAACTGAGATGATAGAGCTATTCAAGCTATATTATCTGATTTCAACATGAAATATCATAGAATGAAAACATGAAAACCCTTTCCTTTCGAAATGAACGAACGAACGAATAGTCAAGACTCACATAACCTCAAAGAGTATACAAATGTATATTCCGTAAACGACATTGACTTTGACATTGAGATCCAGTCACAGAACCAAATAATCTTCCATTTTCATCGATTTTTGTCAGATCTTGCGAATTTTGTTGGGAACTTGCCTGAACTTGGGAACTTCAGCCAATATCGAGAGATTTGAGAATAAAACGGGTATAGGAGTAGCCCCACCAGCTATTTCATTACATAAATTTCTCGACGACGCTCTCGGTATAATCACCTGTGCAGGAATCTTTGCCCTTTTCGCCACCAGCGCAGATCTGCGTATTTCTCAGCCTGATCCCAGCGGTTTGGAACACCCTGGAACATTGATCTATGTTCACGATCGGCAGCTGCAACTTCAGCTTGGTAGGACTGCTGGATGTGGTTCTATCCGTAGCTCCCCATCCTGCCACGATTACGTTCTTTCCATCGTCGGCTGCCTCGTTAGGTTCAGGCAAGCAGATGGGACGAATGAAATCTGTACAGAATCAATGTTCCTTAATGTTCAGTTCAGTAATGGTTTAATGTGGGCATCTTTATCACTCAACCCTCAATCGAGATATCAACTGATATCTACTTATAATTTCGAGTCATTGCGCTCAAGAATAATAACAATCACGCATGTCCATGCGTGACACCATCTGATCTTCGGTGTTTTTCTAGTGTACCTATTCTGTACTTCTCGGAAATTAGAACCTATCATTATTATCATTATTATTATTATGTGTTAATGTGATTGACACATTGATATTTGAGCAGAACTAATAATAACTTGTTGTAGAACTTGTTTCATATTCTTACATGACATTAAAATCACCACATTGGAAAACTGAACTCATAACTGAATAATCCATCAGATTATTTCGATTTACGAGCAATAAGTTTATTGCCAGTTTCAAGCAAAATTTTGGAAAAATTCGTGAATAGTCAATCACGAAATTATATATCACAGAACAATATTATTCCATCACATCAATCAGGTTTTAGACGTGGACATAGTACCACAAGTCCATTAATAAAAATAAATGATGATATTATAACAGCCATTGACTGAAAAAAGGCGACAGTGCTAGTGATATTGGATTTTTCGAAAGCATTCAACACTGTTGACCATAAGTTACTTTCATTTTTCAGCTTTTTATGGGATTTTCTTTCCTCGTTTCTGAAAAATAGAGTAGAAGTTATTAAAAATTATTGCAATAAATTTGTAGTGAGGACAGATTTAGGATCTGTCCCAAAATGTCACTGCGCTTGAAATTAAACCTTTAGATACCTGAAAGAGAAATTCTCTATAGGTCAGTGACACCTTGTTTTTGAAGAGATTTTTGGAAATACAAATATATTTAATAAGAATAGAACCTCTACTTATCTTGGTGGACGTTTCGGGAACGAATCTGCTCCCGTTCTCAACACAATTGAAATATTTTTCTCTTCGTAAAATTTTTTCAATGTTTTCGATTTTGACACTGAAAAGTGACAATTTGGCAGACGGAGGAATCCTGGTACAAGGTGTTTTCATTAATTGATATCGAATTTTCCATTTTCATATTCAAGTTTCAGAAGTGGATGCCAAGTTCTATCTATATCAACTGAACGGAGACAATAATATTGCTTCTTGTTCAGTTGATATAGATAGAACTTGGCATCCACTTCTGAAACTTGAATATGAAAATGGAAAATCCGATATCAATTAATGAAAACACCTTGTAACCAGAATTCCTCCGTCTGCCAAATTGTCACTTTTCAGTGTCAAAATCGAAAACATTGAAAAAAATTTTACGAAGAGAAAAATATTTCAATTGTGTTGAGAACGGGAGCAGATTCGTTCCCGAAACGTCCACCAAGATAAGTAGAGGTTTTATTCTTATTAAATATATTTGTATTTCCAAAAATCTTTTCAAAAACAAGGTGTCACTGACCAATAGAGAATTTCTCTCTTAGGTATCTAAAGGTTTAATTTCAAGCGCAGTGACATTTTGGGACAGATCCTAAATCTGTCCTTACTACAAATACATTGCAATAATTTTTAATAACTTCTACTCTATTTTTCAGAAACGAGGAGAGAAAATCCCATTAAGAGCTGAAAAATGAATGTACCACCTCCTCGAAGAACTTACAGACAGTATAAGTTACTTTGTTCGAAATCAAAGTATTACGGTTTGGACAATATCGCAGTCGAATTCTTTTCCTCCTATCTTGCCGATCGAACACAGCAAGTTCATGTTCGGTCAGGGGTAACACAGGGTTCCATATTAGGACCACTACTTTTTCTCGTATACACTGCCGATATATATAGAAATATTGAGTTGTCTGAAATGCAATCTCATGCAGATGATACCGAAATAAAATACAGTTTCGATATAGAAAATATTCCTGTTGCAGTTCAAATTCTGAACAGTGACTTGGAACTCCTGAACAATTATTGTGAAAAACATGCTCTGAAACTGAATCCTAAAAAATCTTCAGCTATGCTGTTTTGCGCGAGGCATATTTACGAAATGATTAGACATGAAATTATTCTTCATATTGACAACGTTCTCATACCACTAGTTACTGAAGCTAAGAATCTTGGACTGATAATGGATATTGACTTCAAATTTACGAGCCAGATGAATGATTCAGTAAAAAAATCATGTCACTAAAACTCCTATTTGCAAATGAAAATATTTTGAATTTTTCCCTGAGAAAGAAAATGTGTGAAACTATCGCCTTGCCAATTCTTCAGTATTGTCTTATAATTTTTTATCCTTAGCTAGACTCAGTAACTAAGACAAGATTGCAAAAAATACAAAATACCTGTTGTCGTTTCATCTTTGGTCTCAGAAAAATTGATCATATCAGTCACTGTTTTCATGCACTCAGATGGCTGAATATTGATTTTTTGTGGAAATATATTTGTCTTATTTTTGTTCATCGTTTGCTGATTACGTCAATTCCAATCTATTTAAGAAACAAATCGATATTTCGTAGCCAACAACATAATGTGAATGTGAGAGTTAACAACACATTGAATATACCACACCATTCGACAGCATTGTACCAGAAATCTTCTTCCTATAATGCTGTGAAATTGTACAATTCACTTGATTCCTCTTTCAAAATTGATGTCATTCATTCCTCCAAAAAACGCCTGAAATTACATTTATTGCTCGAACAAAATGCCATTTGAAATCAAGACTATATTTATTTACATTGATTCATTATAGAGAAATCGAATAATTGCAAGTCATCTGCACTTAGTGATTAAAGTATATTAAGTTTATGTATTATGTATCATAAATGTGCAGGGTTAGGTGTAAGAGTAGCCATGATGGCTAAACTTTGCCAAATGTTTGTATAAACATCAAATCAAATAGAGACGTTTATTATTATCATTTTTATTGATATTTCGGCGATGGCATTGGCAATGGTGATGATGATAACTGATTTCTTCATATCTTACAGTGCTTCACGATATTTAGTCATCCTATACGACGACCAGAAACAATGTGTTTCTGTAGCAGAATTGTGTTTTTCCAATTCAACAAAACACTCTAAACACTTCTTAATACTGCTATCATAGGACTTCTCGTGAATGTTGGAAGTTAGGAGTTGCGAGTCAAACATCTCTTTATGATATCCACAGGAATAGTGGAACCACAAAATTCATGTTTGTTGATCACGGAAACACATTAAAATGTATAACTAGTTTCGTGGTCCACGAATTGGATTTTGTTTTTTCTCTTGGAAAATACTGGACAACTTTTAGTATGTATGGATTTCATGATTGAATACTTCGTTCACAGCTACCAGAGGGTCAGTCTCTGATGATTTATTAGGTACAGTCTAAATCGAATACTGTTAGTCCTATCGGATTATCATAATAGATATATCCCTCACCCCATCCGAAAGTAATGCAATGTTAGTTGACATTCTTACTCTAATGTACTCTAATGTACTCTAATGAGGAAATTCTATTGTTTTATTGTTCTGTGGTGCCGACTGTGATGTTATATGAATTCTCGTAAAAAATTAGTATTGTTCCGTGAGCGTTGCACGATATTATACTATCTCGAAAGTCAGCAATGTTGAGATATGTGATAGAGAAAGAACGGAAAGTAATTTTTGACCCGTTGGAATTCTGCATATAACTCTGAGTCCCAGCAGGGGTTACCCAAATTAAGTGCTCAGTGTAAGTAGATAATATTGGAAATCGTGAACGTGAACAGCATTGAAAATACTGATTGTTGGTGATAGGAAAAATTTTGTGTAATCAATAATAACAGAGTTGCCAATAGTAGAAACCCAAATTCTGTTCAGTGTATGATCCATTTTGAAAATTAAAATCACATGGATATGAAAATCTCTCTTGCCCTCATAGCATCATTATGAGTAATCATGAGTCGGACTATTTCTTTCTATTCGATCCAAGAATTCAATCTCATAACATACACTCAAATTTTGTTCCTAACTGGTCATCAGTTACTCCAGAATACAAAACTGTTATCAAAAACTCGAATACGAATACTCTGATATGATAGAGATGTTCTGGATTATGATTTCGATTATCATTCCAATCAAAACCTAAACGCCATCGAAGGGTTCGATGTGGAACAGATCGCCCAGAAAAACCTGATTCAGTAAAGGAAATGAAAAGGTCGGAATTTTGAGACCTGACCAATTTATCTATACAGTCAAATAGATGGCAATAGAAGGGAAGTTTCCTGAAATTGAAGCTGTGATGATGGAGAGAGATAGTCCGAACGAAATATTCCATAAGACAGCTAACTCAGAATGAGTTGGAGAATACGAGCACAATGAATGAAGTCCAGCCTACAATGAACCAAATATATAATTAGCTGAAGGACCTGCCCAAATAGTGGGATTTGAATTCGATTCCGAAAATCAGTTTCTCCATCTCTGAAATGCACCTCTGATTATCTAATCAGTGTATGCTATGATCGCCTATATTCTTCCTGAGCATGTTCTGCGGGCTGGTCTTCACCAAATCGTTTGGATATTCGAAAATTCAGGAAGTGTCCAAGATTTCACGCGCGTAGATGCGTTCACTAGAGGTCGAGATTGAGGTGATCATGGGAATTTGAAATCGACTCAGCTCTGAATCTGAATCCAGGTGATGCTCTACTGTTGCTTAGAGACGACGTCTACAGGCGTATCTCCTATTCCACTCTCTCTATTGGAAACTGTCAATCCCTCCACTCATCATGAAATTAACAGAATCAATCCTTTCGTGAGCATCGATATATCATGAGGAAAAAACTCATCTCAATTTCTGAAATAACGAGCAAGAAAAAACTTCCGTATCATTGAAAAAGATTTCAGACAAATCTCAGAAGTATCAACCTCATCAGAAGATCGATAATTATTTTTTGTCAAAATTATTCTGATGCATAATCCAGTTTCATATCTCAGCACTGAATATACGAAACACGGATTAGGGGAACAGGTGTGAGTACTTCCTTTACGAATCGTATATTCCATGATATCATATGTTCATAGTTTCATAGTTTCAAAACCTAATATATAACCCCAAGCCAAATGAATGCACTATAATATGATTTCTTGAACTCACTTGAATAGCTCACTGCCCTGCCGAGTCTAACTAGAGCAATATCATTATATCTATTCTTGTTGTTTGTATCGTAATCTCTGTGAAAAACTACACCTTCTACTGGTATATCCACAGGGGGTTGATTACAAAACCTCGGCCCTTTACAATCGATGTCGGTCATGGTATTGTATTCTCCCAGCCTCACATTTATTCTGAAAACAAAAATTCATCATATTGATTTGTCACAGGCATTTTGGATGTCCTCCATTCGATTAGATGATGAGCTGTGAATGATTTCTTGAGGTGATCTGTTTCCCAGTGATGATCCTTTGATAGACAAATACTAGTTTTTCAACTCGGGAATGTGGAATATGGGAATATGGTATCGTAACGGGAATATCATTTAACTGTTCTCGTTGTTCTGTTCATCATTTTTGGGTATGTGATTGTGATTTTTCACAATTATTCAAATTGAATGAACGAATTCGTCAATAATACATTTTTCCAGATTTTTTTGAGATTTTTCCTCGTCGCTTCTTCGTGTAGTGGACGTTTCGAGAGATGAATCTTCTTCCATTTTCAGTGGAAACTTCAAAACGTGTCAAAAACTACGAACATTGCGAAGAAGAAGAATATTATTCTAATTGTGTTGGAAACAGGATCAGTTTCGATTCCCGACACTTGCCCTGAACTTAGAACTAGGAGAAAAAACCTGAAAAAATTACTATACCACCTCCTTAACGAACACACAGACATTATCCGTCAATAATAATTTCTCGCGATGATGTGAATGAATAGTGAGTATTCGTTGGAGAGGAGAATTTTGCAAGGTTGACCGGTTCATTAGCATCAGATGGTAATTTTTGTATCAGCCATGGGACTGGTGAGCTGTTCAAATCTGATAATTGACTCGGTTGAAGAACAGGAGCGAGCAAGACAAAGTTCAGAAAAAAATTGAATATGAATGTGAATACGTATTCCTTCTTCATATATCAGTGCCTGAAGCAGTCCCCGCGATATATTTAATGACTGCCGTCATGGGCGGTACACTGCTTGAAGGTCAGTTCATTTTCTCCACCGTCGTAGCTTCAATTTATCTATCCGTCACTATTCGATGTGAAGATGTGCCAAAAAATATTTTCCATTCATATACATCGTTGCTGGCGTCATATACTCGCAGCTACCGCAGCGGATCAAACCTGCTGACAATGATTTTGGAGACGAGTCATTTTATTCTTCAAGATGATGATGCCAGCTAACGATATTCCCATAAAGTCGTCAATATCCGTATTCAGCTTCGAAACATATGTTGAAGCTCTTTGATTCTATCGAGAAGAGAGCTATTCGCCTGGTTGGTGATAGTACAAGAGTACTATACATAGTGATACATTACTAATGCATGATAGTAATCATGCATTCGAGGAAGATGAACTAATTTAGAGTATGGATGGAAACTGTGATTACAAATTGATCAAAACATTTCAACCTGATAAACGACTGATAGTCTATCATGTGTCTATCATGTAGATCATGTATTTTTCAATTTCACTTCATACTACATATAGTGGGGGATAACTCTGCATTCCAAAGTGAATCATTCAAATATCCCAGATGATAATAGAAACAACACCTAAGAGTGACCACCAAAGGATATCCAGAATAATCATATATCGATATATATCTGAGATGTCAGATATTCAAACTCGTATGAATTCTTCACATGAATGATCAAGTGAAAGAAAAATCTATTTTATATTCTTTCGTGATCTGCCTAAATGAACGTTATATCATCAGATGAATCAGTTATCAGATACATTTGTTGAGAGATTCATCACTGTTAGCTTGAAATGAAGGTATCCCACTTAAATATGCACCTTGCCTAATCAATTCCATTCCGCAATCAATTTTATATACAGGGTGTAACTAACAGAGTGTGAAACATTCAAGGGGGTGATTCCTCATCGAAAAAAAGATAGGATCTTCCATTTAAAGAGACTTCATTGGAGCATGCCATGTTGAGATACAGCCCCTTGAAGGGGGTACAAAAAATTTGTTCAACAATTTTTTCCTCAAGCACTCAAAAAGTATTGGATTCAACCCAGTTTCAGTGTCGTTTATTCCCCTCCAATCATTTAATGCAGATAGTAACTAAAAATAACAATAAATCCAGTTTGCATTTATGACGATGTATCTCTGTAGTTGTTCGTAAAATAATTTTTTGCTGAGAACAAAATATTCGAGGGACATCCTTCGTTTAGAATGAAACAGGCTAGCGGTAATGGATTTTCAAATGGTAAACAAACGATAAGACAAAAAGTTACATTGGAAATGAATTTCAGGGGTTGCCTTTTCCACCCATGGGGTTAACCGAATGAATTACTGGCTGAGAATTTCAGGTTGATTTCAATACTGTGAAAAAAAATGTTGAATAAATTTTATGTACCTCCTTCAATGATGAGGAATCACCCCCTCAAATGTTTGCACTTATTTAGTTACACCCTGTAGTGGAAATACTCTCCATTCAGAATATGCAACAACGTGAATATGAGTGTATAACAATAAACCTACAGAAGAAAAAATGATCCTAGCTGTTCATTTTCAACTTTGGATCTTCATCGTCTTCAATTCATCCAGATTCCAATGTAACATTCAATTTTTGCATCAATTATGTTGTGACAACCACACCTTCCTGATCATTCAGCAACTCTTTTAATTTTTGTTATTGTAATCAATAAAATTGATCTCACACATACTCCCGTGACGAATGTTTCAAAGCTGTCACTCTGAGGTTCGAATGACTGTATCATTCATTATTCTCTGAAACTATCTTCATTGACACCAATTCAATGAACCGAGAGGAAAATAATCGGAGGTATTCCGTCTTAATTATTGAATGCAAGTATTTTTTTGAAAATCCACTTCTTCTGATATCAATATGTCATCATGTATACATATTCCATATAGTTGAAAGTCAGTGACGGGTCAGATAATTCGTTTGATCACCCATAATAATCTTTCAGTGATATATCATAGAAAGAGAAATACACTTTGGATGAATTGACCATGAGGCAGTGATATCTTTTTCTGTTGTGGAACAAGCGAGTTATAAGAGATATTTAGAAATGAGTTTGACGTGTATTCGTGGATATATATCATTTCTGTCCACTTACAATCTTCCTGTTCTCCTCCTGATCCCTGTGACACAGTGTGCGGCCGTCAAAACATATCGCGGATTGATGAGTGAGCCTGCACATCCCCATTTCTTAGTACCGGAATCATTGCGGTATTGCAATAATGCCATCCACGGGAATTCATCCAGGCTGGTTTCGTTTCCTTGGTAGATTCTATCGATTTCCTTCAAATGAGAAAGATATTGTCGTATGTGCAAAAAACTATGGCCATTGTTGAGACTAGCGTTGGAAAAGAGTTGCTGATAAGATGATTCTCACTTGTAGGCGACGAAACAATAACAGATTCATCACAGCAACGAAACAACGTGTTTTTTTCGATACAGAGTGGAATAAATGCATTTTTTCCGGGAATGAATGTTCTGGCACCGTGAATTTCTGATATTCTGATATGAAATAGACAGATAGATCGATTAATGAGTGATATAGATAGATCACAGCATTCAGAGAAAATTGTTCAGTGGTGACCATGCATGATGGGAAGGCCATTCGAAATAATAATGTTTATCATATATCACATAAATAAGAGATGTTGGAGCATACCTTTGCAACCACTTCTCATCGATTTGTTTGCTTTCAATCCACCTAAGGAGGTGCAATGCTCTTATTGTCGAAACTTTTTCACTATTCGTGAAGAAGTTGCTCATCTGATTGAATCAACCTGGGTATAGGAACGACTCTCATTATTCACTTCTCGGAAATGTACAGTCAGGATGTACAGGGGATATACACTGTGAGGATAAAAAGTTGTGGTATTGGTACGTGCTCCTATACTGTGTTCATCTCATTGGCAATAATATTCTTCCTATATCTACCTACCTGAAATCCGCAAACAGCTCTAGTTGGTAGTGCAGGATTCTTCGTAAACTGTCCATTCTCTACTGTTCTTCCTGCGACTCTTCCTGCCATGTTCTCCCTCTGGTCGTTGTAGTTGACTGCGCTGCCACAACAGACCAACACGTTCGTATCGTAGCCGCATTGAGATTCCTTAAGGAACCTGACCTGGTTGGAGTCCTTCGTTCTGACGACGCCCAGCAGTCGTTTGCACTCGTAGATGGACGTGCATCGGGCCCATTCACCGTTGGGGGTTCTACATGTGGAACCGCGTTCTGAGGACAACACACGATAACGTTAGGAAAGGGGTTCTCAAATTTGATCACACCTCGACCCTGGGATAGGTAGTTTGCCCAGGAGCGCTTGTTGAAATATGTTCAGATTGACTTGAATCAGGCAGAGGAATGAAACAACTCTTGAGCAACCTATCGGCACTTGGACGAAACAGCTCAAGACAGAGCAACAAGGATAAAACAGAGCAGGATATTTTTTTTCATCTGTGGACAACACGAAATTGAAACCTATAATGTTCGAGGAACATCGTGTTAGCCAGCGGTGGAATTTTGGGAGAGTAGGCAGGTGTTGGAATTTTTCTTGAAAGTTTGGAGGTTCTAAGCATCAGGAAAGACTTCACTAGGCAAAGAATTCCATGACTTTGCCGTTCTATTGATGAATGACGCTTGGTATAGCGATGTTCGACAGGTCTCGAGCCTGACAGTGTAGGGGTGACCAGCTTGAGCTCGTCTGGTTTGTCTACTAGGGATCGCGCGTGGTGGCATAATAGATGATATTTCCGTTGAGCACCGACCGTGAAAGTACCTATAAAAAAGCATAGATCGCCGACCCTTCTACGATGATCTAGAGAGGTCAATGATTTGGTGAGTGTTTTATCATCGACTAGGCGAACAGCTCTCTTCTGAATTGATGATGATGACGCATTGGCATGATAGTCAATGGAGATGAAAAATGAAAGTCAATACACAGTTTTGTCACTTCTGCCTGTGAAGATGATTCACTTTCGCATTTGCATAACTGTGTTGAATTTTCATACCTGTCAGGGCAACCAATAAGGGAAAGGCTCGTATCGCGAATAGTACAGAATAGAAACAAGCAGAAATTGATCACGTCGGAATCTTGAGTATCTCACGTACCCAATCGAATGAGCGAATTCATTCACCAGTAAGGTTCTCTATTGAACTGGAAATAACTACTATTTTGTGCTAGTTATATAAAATTCGTACCACTTTCCAAGAGCTGGAATTTGAGAAGCAGTACTTTAAACATTGGAAAGAATGGTAAACATCATTAATATTTGTGAAGACGTTTTACTGTAACTTTTTTTCCAACGAAAATTCGTTTCAATATGATGATGGAGGAATAAAAGAAAAATAGTTTCCCATGAAGTAACATTTTGGATGGAATACGATGCCTACACAATTATACGTCACTTCATTTACAATGCTTAATGAAATGAGATTGTGATATTGGTCGAAATGTGCACAGTTTTTTATAATTTTCATTATACAGGGTTGGGATGAAGAATGGAACCAAGTGAATATCTTTTGAACGAAAGAAACGATATATTTATGAGAATTTGCAGGTAAGTGCAATGGAACAGAATGCATCTGATGTACATTTTTTGTCAATAAGATACTTCTGGTTCAACCGGAAATGCCATCAACATCTTTGATTTAGATGAAACACCCTATATATTTTTACAGATTTTGGATGAACTTGCTATTTTCGATTCATACATACTGAGTTCGATGTGGAAACGAAGAATATAGCACTTTTATCAACGTCCTTTGAGTTCATTGCATTAGAGCAAAGAACTATTTAGATGAACTAATTGATGTTGTTTGTATGCATAGTAATGAATAAACGAGTACTCTTTTCTTGAAGTGTCAAATTCTGATTGAAAGAAATAAATTTTACAATGACCATAACCGATCATCATCAAAATTTAGATGCGCTCTCTTTCACCTAATTGAACCATCCTAAATTGTACAATTTGTAGATTCTACTCCTATTTATTACTATTAGTATCATGCAGAGTGATGGGCAAAGCAAAACACGTGTTCTGCAGTTTCAGTGAAATTTTCGCAATAACTACTCTTGTTCTCTGATTTTCACAACTTGTGGAGATGGTATCTCAGAGGACAGTATTCAGTGAGAAATCTTGTTGAAAATTTAAAGTCTTTTTTCTCCAAATCGAGAAGCTGTTCTTGTTTCATTTCAAAATGGCCCCTTCCTTGGCAAGGCAGTATGCTTCCTCATTGTCTCTTATAGGCGATGATGAGTTTTCAAGTAACACTATCGAGACTAACAGTTTTTTCCAAGAGAAAACCTGTACTTCATTTCATATTCAGATCGAGGACTCTCATCACCAGTTCAATGATTCGGAGTTTGGGAGGTCAATCAACAGGGGCTACGGAAAAATTAGAGGTTATTAATAACTTGCCCAATGAAAGAGACAGAGAGTCTGGTTGACTCGCCAGAAATTTTTGCTTCATCGCACTCACTGTGGCATAGGGACACATAATAATCTCATTATTCATCAGATTTCTTTCTGATACCCGTCAAAACGAATGAGTCTTTCACACTCGCTGCTAAGAACATATATAGTTTCGACAAGTTTTCACAGGAACTGCTTTCACTTCAGTTATAGGCATATATTCACAATATCTCCTGATTTCTCAAAGAGTCATCCACAGGCGGAGAAAAGAATCAGGGGTTGCCATACGGAAAATAGTGAAACGGTTTTCGGAAGAGGGGAATTCAATATCTGAACCATCTTTAACCACATTCCGAGGATTTCTCAATGATTTGGAGAGCTGTCATCCTAAATTTCGAACCTAAAAATTCTCGCAAGACCACGGATTTTCATGACTAATATCATTCAGAAATTTAAAAAACTGAAATGTGTAGGGAATAGTGCACTATATATCGTCATTCAGATTAGATTGGAGAATCTATGAACCTTGGGACATTCCATCTGAAAATAATTGCAGAAAACTAAAAATATGTCATCTGAAACGTGTTTTCCTGATATCTTCATTTCACAAATTTACAGAAAACTAGCCCGTTGATTTCATTTCATACGATATCATCATCGTATTTGGGGGCATCACGGACATGAAAACAATACATATAATTTCAATGAATGAAAATTATGGAGATTAGGTACCTGCATGCATGATTTTTTGGCAGGTTGAGACCATTCATCTCTTTTCTATTGCAGCAAAGAAAATATTTCATTGAGAATTCTTCGATTTCGAAAATTTCAATCCATCGAAAACATATATTTATAGGACATTTGCATCCAAAATGAATGAGTGTATGAAATTCTGATCTACCGATATAATATGTATATAGACTGAGATAATCAGTTTCCGTAAATGAAAGTTGGTTTGTTTCAATTATGAAATGATTTATGGAAATATATTACTTACGTGCATTAACCTGACATCCAAGTGATAACAGTAGCGCGCAAAGAAGTGAATATATTCCTCTAGACATTATAAACGAGATGACGGCAAAACAATCGCGTGTGCCTTGACTTATTTGATCTCAACACTGAGCAGTCATTTTCCTACCAGTTCAATCTTATGATCTCGATTTCGTGCGGCCAATAGAATGGTAATCCCAATTCCATCATATGACCACGTTTACACATTAATGAAAGAGATAATTTCGATAAAGAATGGAATTGTTATGGAATGGTGAGCGCACTCATCGTATCCCTAGATTTACTCACTCATTTCCCCTCTAACTCCGTTACTATTCGATCGATTTCGAGAAACTCTCGTTTGTTGGTATGCTACTCAAGATGCTCAGTCCACAAGAAGGCCATTTTTTTTTTTGGTTTCCGACCGTGGCCGACTATGAGCATTTTCATAATAGAGCCAACTATCATTCATCATCATCAACTACAGAGTGTCCAAGATGAATGTAATTTTTTTTCGGATGTGTGATCAACTAGGAAATTTTGTGCAAAACCAACGACACTTCACTCTTGAGGATCTCTCTTTTCGAAAACATGCTGTCCGAAAAAAAATATCCATCAAATGATCGAAAAAATTGATGAAATGATATTGAATGATTCCAAATAATTCCAAATAATGTCTTGATACATCGATGATAATATAAGTCGGATAAACAGTTAGGTACCTCGTTACTACCGTATTTTGGACAGAGTCATTGAAATGATGTTCCGAAAGAATAGTAACATTGAATCGTAGAGATCGATAGATTTACATCAACGTTATATGAAAAGTTGATTCATCAATTTACGACGTCGATCTACATTTTTTTCTGGAGATATATCGTCGCGTTGCATCCTCTATACAGACAGATATATAAGATGGATGGAATATATCAACAAACTGTGTGAGTGTGAGTTGCAAAAAAATGCACTCTCACTCCTTCAAATCAAGTGTCACTCGTTGAGAGTAATAATAAATAGGAATGATGTTAGGTTGAGAAACTATGAAAAAATCATGAATCATGTGAGAAATTATGAATTTCGGCACCGACAGTTAGAGGAGGATATAAAAAATTGAAATCTGGAAATACACGCCTCAACGTCTTCTTTTGAAGCACTATCGATTTTTTGGTTACTATGCGCATGTGTATTCTCAAATATCTCAGGTTCCGACGGCCATGATAATCGTGGTTTTCTTCTTCGACATATATCTTGTGAATATTTCTCGCGAAGCCTGTAAACCGGTAGTATGACATTCATTTCTTTGGCCTACCTTGTATCAACTTTCAGTAAAGGAATAGATTCGACTAGGTTCATTTCCAGGACTCGGTATGCCTCGGAAGTTTGGACGATGGATACAGAGTTCCATCTGAATGAACAATTATGATATTATTGGAGATAAAATCTATGAAAGTTCATATGATGATATCATTATTGAGTTTTTCGAAAATCGTTAATGAGATTATTCTGGTTCATTTCATTGGAACTGAATGTTACACACTGAGCAGTATGAACAATGGAATTTTCCTTCAATTTCTTGTTGACTCATTAATTCCCATATTTGCAAAACATCACTGGAATTGAGAAACTACTGAACAAAAGAAGAATTGAATCGATATCTCATCATATCTGATTGTGGAATTGAAGAAATTCAGAATCACCTGAAGTGAAGGATGAGTGAAATATTGAAATATCAGACAAGTAGGTACTTTCTTATTCCATTCCATTATGGTGCGATATTCTGATGTGTTGTAAATGACTTCTAAAAAATGATATAATGTACCAGATGTGACATTCTGAATTCAATTCTTGTTGACATGTGACCGGTAACTGAAAACTTGAGATTTTATATAAATATTCAAGTAATGGCAGCTTTGCAATCCGTACTCATTCCTCATAATCAGTTTTAAGTTTTAGTTCAACAGATTATATATCGAATTTATCCTCTTATGATATTGTACATCGATATTTCCACACAGCCCAACTCTACCATATGAAATACGATGAAAATATTGTGATATAATTTGCGATTGCTTCATCGGAGGTCAGAGGTGTAAGACCCATTATTTCGAACTAGTACAAACATTTCGTGGATTTCCATCGAATTGATGATGCATTTCTATTGTTTTCTGTTTTTCGTGATCCGAATGATGAAGAATGATGTGCATATCTCTCATTATCAAGATGAGTTTTCTCAACATTCATTCCTGCACCTCTCTTTGGACAGTAAGATATAGTTCGAAGTAGCAGTAGTGCAATGACAAATGGAATATCACCAGATATCGTGAATGATAATAGTTATGTCTATTTTCACAAACACTGATGATACAACCTGATGATAAGTTTCTCCATTTTCATTTTAACGAAGCAATGTTCAATGACATATACATGTACAGTGTTTCCACGTGAAAGACTAAAATCGTTATTTGATTGATTACGAAGAAAAAAAAATGTTTCTTCTGATGAAATATTGGCAGATAATGATGATCCAAGTTTGGTGAATTCCATTTCGAAGATTTTGGGATTGATGATTGAACAATTGCAGAAATAGTCGTGGACAGAGTATAGTTTACCACTTGCATATTATAAAAACTTGGAGGAGATAATCATCAGAATCACAGAATTCTATCGATGAATGATGCATGATAGAGCGCAGTTAGAAAGATCTCGAGCCTAACAATGTCTCAGGGTGATCAGTCTGAAATATCAAAGTTTATCTTTCTGGTGGAATAATAGATGGGGTTTCTGATGAGCACCGACCATGTACATACACATCAAAACTGGATAGATGATCTAAATACTTCTACGATATCTACGATAATCTAGAAAGGTCGATGAATTTTTTTCATGTAGCATCACCAACTAGGCGAAAAGCTCTCTTCTGAATAGAAACTGAGAGCTTCATAGTGATATTTTAGGAAACGAACTCGAGATACCATAAGAGATCGCGGTTCTTGGTGATATCAAGAATGGATATTGACGATTTCATTAGAATATAGTGGTACCTGACGTCATCCTCATATGGGGCATTGTGTGAACCCACATTCCGAAATCCATGTCACATCTTCATTCATAGTTCATTTATCCAGCTCTGAAAAATCATGTTTGATAAAGGTTCGAACCATTTTGATAAGCTGCCAAGAAACATTAAACAAAGCAGAAGTATTCATATATTTGAGTTTGATCTGAACAAGCATATTAAAACAAGCACCACATTGTGAGAAAAGGTTTACTGATGCAAAGTAACAATAGTCTAGGATAATATTTATTTCCATCATTATATTCCAATCTGTCGATTCTAAGTTAACAAACTAAAATTGTTTTCCTCTATTATTATATTCTTCTGAGTGATTGTGCAGAAATCAATACAAACATCTCATATAATAGTATCATCATAGTATGATGGAATGAATAGTACTTGTGACTCTCTTATGAATATCTCTTATGTACCACAAGGATCAGTACTAGGACCGATCCTATTCTCGATTCATATTGATTCAATTACAACTTTGGAATTGAGAAGAAATCTGAAACTATTCGCGGATGATGTTTCGAAAGAATCAAATGATATTGTAATTGGTAAAACTAGTGATTTGAGAAAAATATCATCCAGGCTGCAAAAGTATGAATCGACTCTCAATTATGACGAATCTTCATATAAGTATATTTCAAAGAGAACCAATATATCAAATGATGCAATATCATTGAATATACAGACACACAAAATTTCTAGGTCTCTATATTGATTAACATCTCTCATGGACAAAACATATGGATCATTCAAGGAAAAAATTGAATCACATATTCAAAATTCGTGACATTATCCCTGTTAGATATTTGAAGAGCATTTATTTCTGTATTCTCTACTCTATTCGATATCTGTCTGGGGAAGTACAAATATTTCACGTTCAAGACCACTCATGAGATTGCAAAACAAAATAATAAATATATGAACTCTAGATATTTTGCCCCATTCATTTCGTCAGGAAGAAACTGAGATTATTAAGCAATCGGTATTCCATGATGGAATAATTTTATACAACTCGTTTTCTAAATGAGCTCAAAAATATATATAATTTTGTATGAAGTGTAATCCACGTTTTTTGCTCGTCTGGCTATTTGAACCATGTATGTTTGTATTGAAAAAGTTTCGTATATATCAGTAGAATTCTTCTTTCGCTGTATTATCTTCATCATTTCGTAGTATTATTTCATATCATTTCATCTCATTTCTATCTGAAGATTGAGTTGATAACCACTGCTTGACAGTGACACTTCACCTATTTATTCATAGGAGTTTTCACATACTATATCTCCGATGAATCATTTGAATCTGATTGAATGAAGTCATATTATCAAAACTATCATTTTTATTTGCTATCATGGTCATAGACTCCCATTACCCTGCAGTGTCCAGGGCGTCCAAAAGGCTGGAGACGGCCTCGAGTACATCCAGTTTGGAAGTATACCCGGTTAAGTAAAGCTCATTAATATTATTCGTTTTGGTGACTTTCTCATTGATTTGATATAGTACATTTGTTGATATTATTACGTAGAGCGACTTCCATCAAGACGTTGGTTCAAATTAAAATTTTCGTGTAAACGTGACACATAAGTTAGCATTCCGTGCCTTCCTCATGAGAATAGGGAATATAGTCTTATATATTTATTTTATTTGAGGAAAAGTATTTGTGTCCGGTTATCAGATTCTACTATTCGATTTGAAGTGACATGCAAAACCGCTTCCTTACTTATTTTATACAAAGAGACCCGTGAGAAGGATGATGATGGTTAATGATTGGTTACAATATCTGCATATCTCATTAGAAGTGCCGGTAGAGGTTTTCCTGAATGGCAAGAGTCCGATAAAGTCTGATAATATTTCCAATAAAAAGAGGAATGCGTGTAACCTTGTTTCATTTATTCCATTGGTGAGAATGAAATCGACGGTCCATTGTAGATTTCATGATAATATTAACACTGGATTCTGTTCGAAATATAATAATCACTTAAAATCGAGATTGCCAATGTGTAGAAATATTTTATTTGAAATATCCCCAACAATTCTACATAATATCATCATGTCGAAATGTGAATTCCCAGTGCGGTGGGGAAGTACCTACGCTATTTGTAAACATAAAAGGCTGGGTTCATTCAAATACATTTTTTCCAATTCTCGGAGATATCTGAAAAAGGAAGTATGCACGATAAGAAATCATTGAGTGGATATTGATAACTAATGACGAAATATTGTGATTTGAATAGTTTTGATATATTTGTGTGCATCCATAGATCTTGTTCATCAAGACAAAAATGTTTTTTCTATCTCTCGACAATAGGAAAGGACATCATATAATGTTCGAAAAACATCGTGTTAGACAACGTTGGAATTTTGGTAGATAAGGATTGAGGAAAGAATGTGGATTCCACAACTTTGCCATTCTATTGATGAATGATGCTTGATATAGCGATGTTGGACAGGTCTCGAGCCTGACAGCGTAGGCCTAAGCTCGTCTGGTTTGTCTACCAGGCATAATATACGAGATTTCCGTTGATTACTTAGCGTGGAAGTATCTAAAAAAAATGGAAAGATCGCTAATCGTTCTACGATGTTCTAGGAAAATCAATGATATGGTGAGTGTCGTATCACCGACTAGGCAAATAGCCCTCTGATGAATAGAGTCTAAAAGTTTTAGCGTATGTTGGGGACTGAACTCCAAACACGTGAACAAGACAGGATAGATGTCAATTTGTGCTTTGTAGATCGTGAGCACCTGTTGGAGTGCGAAATAACTCTCGCACGGAATAGAAAACCAAATTTTATGTGACACATTTTTCACATTGGACCTCACATGATCGTCCTATGGGAAAAAGCTGTTGGTGGTGATACCAAGCATGGATATGACGACCTCATAGGAACAATGGAACCAGACATAATCATAATGAGCATTGTGTGATCTGCCTTCCTGGTGGAGATACAAGCCTGAGTGCTCGTTGCTAGAACTCTATAAGGTTTTCAGATCCTCATCTCGGAATTCTAGCCATGCGTTGAAGTATACAACTGATAATCAGGCTAATATGCGAGAGGAAAATCGATTATTATACAGTAGTTCTGCATGCTTTTTCCAAGAGTCTTTTTGATTAATCAATGATCTTGATCTTGATTATCTTGATAATCTGTTGATGAACACGGCCGATGAGATGGTGCAAGGATCTCTCAACACTGAAGTTGCTGCTGTGCAATTAGATCTTTCGCACCAAAGAAACGAAACCAACCACCACGTCCATAAGAAGATGAAATCGAACAGCTCATCAATGAATTAGATGAGACAGTTTCTGGAAGATCGTTTACTCGCAACTGGTCAAGGTCTAAACCAAGGAGAGTGATTGATCAAAAAATCAGATACAATTGTCATTATCAATATCATTATCAATTATAAAATCTCATCATTTAGAAGTAATACGAGAAGTATACGACTATGACCCTCACTTTCCTCATCGTGAATTGAGCAGTTAGTCGATCGACTATCAATATGGATGATTCTACTGGAAAGAAATATATGAGATGTAATGACCATAGAGATATGAGCTAAGCAAAACGTTCATACACGTATTGGAGAGAACTTGTGATTTTTTTCTTGCAGGAGCGATTTTTTTCGTTGCGTAGGATTTTACGTCTTCAAATAATCTGTCAATTTGAGGTTTCATGTAGTTTCTATGCATTTTTTCATGCAAGTGGTGCCATTTCGATGCTATATTTTCAAGTGAGACATGGCGTAGAATGAAAAATGAAAATGAATCTCAGACTGGCTACTTGTCATTCAACTTGCGAGATGTCGAAAGTGTGATATCGAATTCTTCCTACCAAATATAAGCATTTTTTGTGTCAAAAAATTCACTCGATGTTAATAGAAATGCATCTTGCAGTGTCATAATTTTCTGTATTTTCTGCAATACATCAGTCTCCATGATAATCATTCCAATATATTCATATTGAGGACAGATATATGATCTCGCACAAAATGTCACTGCGCTTGAAATGAAATTGAAATTGATAACCTTCAGATACCTCATTCTGGGGCAGATCACGAATCTGTCCTCACTACAAATATATTGAAATAATTATTATAACTTCTATTTTCATTTTCAGAAACAAAAAGACAAAATCCCAGAGGAACAAAACTATGATCAAAACTTCAATAATAACATAAACTTTCTCTCACTATTTGGAAGATGATTCCTTGATATCACCTTCACTAGGTCCTGCAATAATACCAACTATTGAGATACTACCTATTCATGTATGAGGAACCATTCCATGGTGTATCACCTTCGAGAGATGCATTTTGTTCAATTGCACCTACTTGCAAATTTCCATGAATATCGTTCTTACCTTTTGAACGATATTTACTTGGTTCCATACTTCATCCCAACCCTGTATTCAACTGCTCTTGCAGATAACATGGTTAAGAAACCAATGAACCTGATGTTATTGCATCAGTTTTCTGTTGTTATTGGCTTTGGAATATTCATTCCTTCTCGTTATCATTTCCTAATATATTATTGATTGGCTAAATCCTCAATGCGACAAGCTTTTATAAACCGTTATGAGAGCCATATTCCTCACGAAAGAACCATTTTCGGATAATTCTTCTTCCTATCGACAAAACTTAGGAGGAAATTTCGCTCCTACAATACTTGTAGGAAATCTTGTCATCCCCCACAGAATTGATAGTATGAATTCTTCGCTTCAGGAGCAACTTGTTTTTTGAAGAATTTTTCGAGATTTATGAGTCGTGGGACTTGAGAATCACCTGTGAGGTGTCTGAACACATTGAATGAAGTTCTGCTCAGGGAGTATCAATAATCTGCGTTTGAGAATGGAATGAGCTAAATCCTGGACTATATTGCGATCATTTCATTTCTTCATAATATGTATAGGAATTTTATTTTTTTATTTTTTATTTTTATGGAATACAGGCTGCTCAACAGGTCGATAGAACCAATTACAGAGAAGCACACTATATACTAATCATCGTACAACATTAGAAGGTTATGTAGAATGAAATTATATAAAAATGCAGTCACATGAGTGAGACGATTACCTATATATAATGAAAAGGAATGAGAAAGTGTCTAAGATCAGTAGGACCATGCAGAATATAACAATACAAAAAAATGTTAATTAATATATAAACAAAAATTCCTACCAAAATGTGATATCAGTACCTACTAAAACTTCTTATTCCTGTTATTTATTTACTATATATTACTTTATAACTGTTTTGTGTTAAGTGAGATTATCTATATATTTGCTACATATTCGTTTTTATTTTTATACATTTTATATATATATACATATTTTTTTTTTCATGTAATGGAGTTGATTCCGTAGAAATAAATAAATAAATAAATACAATACAATACTTGATTTGAAAAGAAAATCACGAATTAATAATTTGCTTCAATTTGTTTTTGAACGTAAGAATTTTTGTGGTAAAAATGTCAACATTAGTGTTATTCCCTATCATAACATTATAAGAGTTGATGCACCTATGTAGGGGAGAATTCAGAAGTGAGTTGGTAGAGCTAGGTCCATTGATAAAGAGGTGTCTGTTTCTCACAACATATGGGATACAATTAATAGTGAGAGAATTGGTACAAAAAACAGAATCAATCAGATTGTTTACAACCTTATAGATGAAGAATATGTCAAAGAATTTTCTCCTCAATTGCAGATTTTCACATTTTTAATATTTCAAGTTTGTATTATATGGAGAGGAAAGTTTTTCACGGTTGAAACGGAAATTGAGGTGTCGGATAAATTTCTTCTGAACATTTTCAATCCGATTGGAATGATTATTGTAAAAGGGGTTCCAGATGACAGATGCGTATTCCAAGTTAGATCTCACGAGAGAGTTGAACATCATTTTAACTGCATCTGGATTTCGGAAGGATTGAGTCGCCCTCATAATGAACCCCAGGTTTCTTATACTCTTCTGTACCGTCACTGTACCGACATGTCTTTCAAATGTTAATTTTTTATCAAGGTCAACACCTAGGTCTTTGATGACGTCAAGGTTCTCCAGAATTTCTCCACACAGTATAAGGTTGGAGGTGGGAGGATGAGTATTACGAGTGAAGAGTATTTTATGGCACTTATTAACATTCAGTTCAAGTTTATTGGTTGTACAGTAGTTTGTGAACCTATCAAGGTCTAGTTGGAAACAATGGTAGTCCTCCTGGGAGGTTATGGATTTATACTCTTTCAGATCATCAGCAAAGAGTTTGAATTTGGTCCATTTGAAACACTGATCAACATCGTTTAGAAAAATAGAGGAAAGTAATGGTCCCTGGGGGACTCCTGAGGTAACTTTCAGGGAATTTGATTTATGACCATTGATTACTACATACTGTGTTCGATCTGAGAGATATAATTCCAGGAGTTGAAGTAAGTTACCGTGCACACCGAAGTTCCAAAGCTTTCTAAGCAGAGTTGGGTGATGGACTTTGTCGAAAGCCTTCGAGGAATCCGTGTACACGGCACAGGTCGGGTTTCCTCTATCCATCTCACTTAAGACGTCTTGGATAAAAAGAAAAAGATTTGTGATCGTCGATCTTTTAGTGTAGAAACCGTGTTGGTTAAAGTTAATTAACATTTTGGATTGAAAAAATTGATCTTTGGTTAAAATTGCTCCAAATAATTTGGCGAAAATACTCAGGAGAGAAATTGGTCTATAATTGGTTATATCGTTCTTATTCCCCGATTTGTATATAGGAACAATTTGTGCAATTTTCCACTTATTGGGAAATGAACCATTTCTCAGACTATTATTGAATATTTTATGCAAGGGGGTTACGAGAGAATCGACACATGATTTGATAAAGAGTGGTGGAATTCCATCAGGTCCTGGTCCTTTTTTTACATCTAGGTTTTGAATAGTTCCAATTATTTCTTCAGAAGTGATGTAAGATATGGAAATGTTTGTATCATTGACGTTCTCGGTTACATCAGGTGTTGATGAGTCAGAAACGAATACACTATGGAAATGTTGGGAAAATAGGTTGCATATGATAGTGGGGTCTGAGACTGATACATTGCCTTGTAGGAAAGTGTTTGGGAGAGTTTTTGATTTTTTTTCATTGTTAATAAATGACCAAAATTGTTTTGGATTCGATTTCATTCTATTTTCGCTTTCTTGGACATATGCTTTATATTCTCTGTCAATGTTCTTTTTTACCCTGAATTCTTCTAGGTCGAGTTGATTTTTATATTTTTTCTATTTACGATGAAGATTTTCTGTTTGCTTTACCAGTTTTTTTGTATGATTTGAGAACCAGATGGGAAATTTGTGTTTCGTCTTAATTTTTTGAGGTACGAATTTCTGGATTAAATTATCAACAATTTTATAAAACCGTTCAACACACTCGTCGATACAACAGCCCAGTAAGATCTCATCCCAGTCCTGACGAGCAAGTTCATTGCTAATACTATTATAGTCAGCCTCATGAAATCTATAAGAGCGGTAAGAGTTACATGGCATCAGTTTAGGAGAAACAAGATTGACCATGATTTCCAGGGCGGGGTGGTGATAGTCTTCCGGTATAAATGGAAGGAGGCATCTGTCAACTGAAGCCCTTAATGAAATTGAGAAAACTAAATCTAGGATCCTATTGTTAATATTTAGTATATTGGAGAATTGTTTAAGGTCTAGCTCGGCCAGACAATCAACAAAAAATTCGCTTATAGCGTCACTGGCACCTGAGGGGCTGTAGGCATTGAGGGACTGATCAAATTCCCAATGAAAATTAGGAAAATTGAAGTCTCCGGTAATGATAGAAAAGTCATTTCTTTTTCTTTTCAGAATATTTTCCAAATGTCGAAAAAAATTCAAAACTGCGTGAGGTGGACCATATACACAGCAAATATGTACTTGCCTTCATTTAGTGCCAGTGAAACCCATGAGTCCTCAATTATGCTGGTTGTGCACCATTCAGAAACTACATTAGATTTGAATTTATCAGAAACACTGATGAGAACACCACCTCCATCTCTTCTACCACTTGCCATGGCGTTGCGGTCCCGCCGGAATACACTGTAGTTTGTTGGGAATAGCTCGGAACTTGACACTCCTTCCTTTAGCCATGTTTCGGTAAGGCACATAATGTCATAATCACAAGAACTAGCAGATTTGAAGAATTGCTCAGTTTTTGTCCTAAGGCCCCTTGTGTTTTGGTAGTAGATGCTAATACTATTATATTTGAATGTCACTACTTTGATTACACATCTTTGAGCAGTAGTTGATTTAAAAAGGACATCTTGTCGAGCACACTTTCATTTCTAACGTGGATAGCCCTACTATCGTCGGATTTTTTTATGAAAATTTTACTATCTTTTACCCAGCAGAACCTATAGCCATTCGTGCATGAGAATTCTCTTATTTTTTTGAATAGTGCCTTATAATAGGGCGACAGGTGTTCATTGACATAGACTGGAAATTCGTTGTTTGGTATCTGTATCTTCCTATTCTTTCCTCTCCGGATGTCTTCCATACATGCAGCTTTAGTCACTCCTGTGCTAAATTTTTAAGGACAGTATTTTTAAGGACAGCAACTTCCCCTTTGAGATTATCTATCTGCCGAAGATGTTTGTGAACATCTTCCATCTGTGCATGAATGAATATCAGTTTGCTTACAAATTTTCATTTCTCATAATGAAACAATTTGAGGACTGCCACTCAATACACAGTAGTTTCCCTTGATAAAGAAAACGTTGACTTGCCCCATGTATACAGGTAGAAGCAAATTCTTTTTCGCTCATTGGGATCTTGGAAACCATGAGAGAGGGAAATGATTGGATATTTGGGAAACAATCAATATTTTTCTTCAAGTATCTATTGAGATATTCGAAATATCTTGCATCGCAATGGGGATATTCCGGGAACAGGTTCAAGAAATAGTTTCTGTTCCGAACATCTCTTGAACTATTAGAAATTTTTCAAATTTCCCAACGGCACATTGACTGATTCCCAAATTCCCACTTCGATTTTCTCACGATTCAGAAGATCCCAATGTTAAGTAGCAAATTCGCTACAACTTGTATAGAATGAGATCATGCATTCGTATATCATTTCATCAAAGTAATTGCTGAGATACTTTATGCTTCTTAAGAATTCATTGTCTCAAGCATTCATGAGCAATTTCTTCATCATCATCTGCAGTAGCACTAGGTTTCTTCAATCAAATAAACTGTAGAAGGTAGATATTTATTGATAGGTTCGACAAAATCACCAAGCCCAGCACAAACTTTATTGAATTCGATGTCGTCGGTTGTGGTTCTTCTTCTTGCCTTTCACAGGACCCTTCAGAGCCACCAAATTGGTCTCGATGATCTTCCGCCTGATCCAAGACATGTACTTGGGGATGTGAGTGTAGACCCCGGGCCAACCCTCCACGCCGCACCCGATGCCGAAGCTGACGATCCCGGCGGCGTACCAGCTGTCACTGTCGACGTCTGTGGTGGAGGTCATCATCAGCGGGCCGCCTGAGTCCCCGTTGCAGCTATCTTTGTCTTGCTCGCCGCCAGCACAAATCTGTGTGTCCGCCAGGTGAATGTCCATCGTAGAGTACACCTCGTCGCATTTGGACTTGTCCACCGACGGGATTTCAATCTTCATCTTGACGGGGCTCATGCTTTGCTCTGAAATGATAAGCATATTGTGGCACTCGGTGGGAAGGTATTCCTTCGAAATGAAACTACGCCAATAAATTCGTTTATTCATTCATTCAGACAAGCCTGGATGTCGATGGACTCGTATAATGATCGAGACATATTATCGGTATTGTGAAGTGTATGCCATCTTGGTTGAGACCGCCAGGTCTCTCGGTTGTTATTGAAGATGTAGCCTTTCAGTTTTAACGTTCCTAAATTTTTTTTCACCTCAAGATGGTCCCACCAGTTTTCGCATAACTATTCCCATTGGATACAGGACGATTTCGGAAATTATTACTGTTAACTCATACTCATTTTTTTCGGGCATGGTTCTGGGAATACGACATGAACCCATATTTTTCTCTTCAATGGAATACCATATTTTTCTCAACTTGTCGAATTCGCTATATTTCTCTTCTGAATGTTGTATAGTACTATATAAATTAGATTCGCAAAAAAATGCAGAAAAAACTATAACTCATAACATAAGTATGAATTTCTGCTAGTCGGCAAACGGAATTTCCATGAAGAAGAGATTTCGATCAAGAAATCAACATATATGATCTCAAGTGAGCGGGGAGTACGCGAAAAAGAAGAATACGAACCTCAATTCACCGAAATGTAGATACGTATTGATAATTCTAGAGATTCTTCAGATGCTTGAAAGCTCGTCCTTCTATACTGAATTGAAGCTACAAGTGAGGGATACATTGGCTCCCAAATTCAGATGACTCAGAAGTTCCATCATGAAGACAAATGAAATCAAAATCGATCATGGACAACTTCATCCGGCAAAGAACCAAAATTGAGTCCAGCGATGATTTTGTTATAGTGTATATAATATATTGGATCAGCTTACCATCAGATGTCTTGCCCCAGCCACTCAAAGAGTACTCCTCAGGAACGACACTTGGATCAGTAAGCAAGCAAATCGGTTGGATGTATTCTGCAACGGAACAATAAAAATATAAATACAAATGTATCGCTAAAGTCAATTCATTCAAAAAATCAAAACCAAATGAGATTTATGAGAGAATCAATGATTCCCAATATTCCCGAATGTGTTATTCCATATATTTTCGTCCGATTGTTCACTCCAATTATTGGTAAACCACAAGGAAGATCGATTTTTCCTCTTTCTGTTGCTCGAAAACAGTTACGATACATTCGAAAATGACTGAGTTACTTTCAACGATTTCGATGCAATCTTGATTTGTCATTCTTCGAGTCAGAATATTGACTAGGCTTAGGTATAGGGAAGACTGATGAAGATCATGGTTAGGAATCTGAATATGAAATTAAAAATATAGCATTCCATTCGGATTAACGGAGTTGGTGTCTACTTCTGGTATGACTGGAAGTGCCATGATCGATCAGCGAATGATTGAGTATGGCTCTCCAGGAATTTTCAAAGCTCTATCATTATTGGAACCCAGGAAACTCCTGATGTGCGCTTTAGATGAAACAGCCTGTAGCCCAACTCAGCGCACAGAAATAAATCGGTATTCCAGTAACAAACTCCTCTCCATAATGTTACATAGTCGGAGAATTCATGTTTCATAACTTCATTTTCATGTCTTCTAATCATGAAATAGTTCTGAACCTACTCGAAACCAAAAGTCAGACACACTCAATCCAAACTTTCGCGGGCACTGGTATATCAAAAATGTTGTCAATCACTAGTACACGCCTTGCACTTTCAGTCATCACGGCAGCCTATCAAAAGATTATGATAGAAGCTATCAATTATTATTTTCAATTGTTATCGTCGCCTATCAAATTCAGACTGATCATCGAATATTAGATCGATCAGATTCATGATGAAAATAGACCTAGCTGGTCCAACACCCAAAGAAAATTGATTCGTATACAAGTTATCTAATGCTTCAAATATTCTATAATCATTAGGATTATATGATATCGATTCCATGAATCAAAATTTCATTCTGTTTTTCATATACCCGAGCATCCAATTCTATTATCGCTGTTATATTCCAGCTCGAGAAATAAAATCAAAGAATTATCATGACCTGCAACTCATTCAAATTGATTCCAAAATCGTGTTTGCTTCATAACTTCAAAACGGCTCATGACATTCCACTCAACTGATATATTTTCGACTTTTCAGTTATCTGTATCAATGTTCCAGCTAATATTTTTTCGTGAAACTCACACTCCCAATTAATCGAATACGCGTCTCGATCCTTCGAGTCTCGTTACCTTCCACATATCGAATGAATTAAGCAATCTGAATTCCATACTCGAAGCCATTTCTTCCTTGGTCGCTAATAATCAAATCATCATTGATACGTGAGGTAGTTCGCGGACGTTTGAATCAAAAATTCTCTTGTAACCAATGCAGAAGTGTCAGATTCTAATGCAACTCATAGTTTTTCGAGTTTTTTTCATTCAAACCTCAATATTTGAGCATTGGTTATTCAGGGTTAGGTTCACTATTATATTAATTCTTGATGATCTTCGAAGAATCAGTCAGTTTCCGAAAATTTGCTAAATTTTGGAATCTGTTGGCGGGTATTGAAGTTATTATTGACAACATACCTAATCATAATCTTGCTCTCTCTATACTAATGATATTTTATGATCGCTATTCCTCTAAGAGTTATATACATTACGAAAATCCAATAAAAACATCTTACGGTACAAGTAGAAATATTGCTGGGGTTCTGAATCCAATACGATACGGTTGTCTGGTTCACCACAAATGTCCAATGTGCCACTGTGAATCAGCATGTATATGTATACTTTTTATTTCATGCATGCAGTGTCAATTTCAGAATATTGCATTGGCTACATTTAGAATCGATTCAGTTGTTTCCTCAGCATAGTAGTTACCCTGACTGATGATTCAGATGGCAGATATTGATTGCAGAATAAATCAATTTTGATGGTGACGATGGAGATTCTCGATATTGATTCGTTTAGGTACGTGGTTGAGAGTTGAAATTCGAATTCATTATTTTGACGGTGATCACATGTTGACCAAATTCTACTACTAACCTGTTAATTTGGCACCCTTATTCAAATAAACCAAGGCAATATCGTTATAGTGAGCAGGAGTCTGGTGATCGTATTCCGAATGCAAGATTACTTTGGCCGCCCTGCTGATTTGAAGGGGACCAGCGCAGGTCCTGTTGAAAAAATCGCAGTCTATTTTCGATTTGCTGTTGTGCTCCCCTAGGATCACCGAATACCTGTCGGAAATATTTGATCATGTCGATTATTGGATCTGGATGGGTTGATTTGATCAGGGACTTTGTTCGGTTAATTCTTCATTCAACTCATTCCACACTACAACCATTGGTGGTGCTGGTCTTATAGACAAATGATCTGAGATCTCAGTTCAACTTTCTTGAAAGAGCTCATCTCAAGTCAACCGAAGATAAATTAGTCGTGAATAATTGAATAATCGTTCTCTCGCTTCAGTTTGTGCAGTTCATGTCTGAATGCCATGGGGTGATATAAATGGAATCCTCAAACTATCTGATGAGATCTACCCAATTTCCATTCTATTTCATCTCTTTCATTTATTTCCAACCAATTCAACATCTCCCCTATTCAAATTTCGATATTTCTTTTTCCTGATGTATGTCTGACACAAGAATAATTCAAGATTCATTTAAACAGGGTTGTGTAATAGTGCGCCAGACCTATGGTAGCTAGAGACATATTTCAAAAACGAATGTGAACTACACGATAGGGTCTCTCATGAAGAATCATTGTGGCATACACAGGACGCATCGAGAGAAATCTAGGGAATCGAGAGCATTTCTTTTTCCAAATGGAATACCTTGTCTATTAGCATATTTTTTTTTTCAACGTTGCAGGGACTTCCATCCACTCCCGCAATATTATCTACTAGTTCTCAATCACTGGAACGTCACGATTTTTTCATTTGTCAAAATAATACCATTTGCAGATGCCTTATTGAGAATTCAGTGACGTCATAATTATCGATATCAGAAATGAAGATTGCTACAGCTATTCGCTGGTAGGTGATATTTCTGATCAATTTCGACACGCTTCATATTTGTACAGGATGGTCAGAAAGGAGTTTTCAATTCGGAATATTTCGAGTTGATTTTTCTCAAGTTTTTCGAATGGAACACCCTGTATATTCTTCTAACATGTGATGTAGAACTGGCTACAAACTTTTGTTCTTGTCTCGATGTGACACCCTGTATTTTTCACATTATTGAGTTCTTCTTCATTTTCTGAATATGCGAATTCTGGATTTGTTCGTCTTGTTTGAGTTTTTTTCTTAGTAGAATGAACTTTTGGAATACGCTGGTGTTCTTTTGAATTGGACGTAGTGCAATGAATCATATTCAGCTCTGAAAATATCGCTTCTACGTGAGAAATCACTCACTGGTATTTTCTTATGAAGAAACTGAAAATAATATCGAATCATTCGATATAATGAGCAATGTCTCGAGAAAGGATAGCTTAAGATATATGAAACGCGTCATACAATCCAAAGTTCCCATGATGAGAGACTCATACTGCACGAAATATACAGTGTGTTCCACTTGAGGAAATTGAGTACCACCCTGTATATGAGAATTCCACTGACGACACAAGAATCATTTTAACAGTCTTGTGAAACATGAATAACCAGTGCTCTGCAATTTCCTGTACATTTTTGTTGGAAGTTTTCAGAAAAAAGTTTACTAGAACGTTAGATTTGGTACCTACCTCCATTTGGAATTCAGGTTCGCAAATCAGATAGTCCGATTCGATTCCAAGTACGATTCGTTTCCAAGTCCGCTCCGATCCCAAGTCCGATTCAATAAATGGACATACTTACAACGGTCCTCTGGCTTCAACAAATCCATCGTCGACGCAGTGAGCAGCTGTCAAAACGTACTTTGGGTGTATGAGGAAACCAGAGCAGCCCACTGACTTGAAGCCATGATTGTTCTTGTGCACAAGCCTTGCCATCCACGGAAATTCTCCAAGCTTGGCTTCCGTTCCTCCTATTATGCGACTGCTCATGGACATCCGCTGTTTACCACACTTCTTCGGAAAAATTTCGTCGTCTTCCACTGAAAGTGAATAACTACATTGCATCGAAACATTTCCTCGTAGTTCTGGTTTGGAGCTCAACTGTTGCTCAAAGATATGGCAACATAATTTTTTCCGAGCGAGTCGAGTTCAAAGTTGATGACGGGCATTCTATGAATCTGAACCGGCCTGTGTACAGTTCCACTAGGTGCACGAATTCTATATACTGCTTGAAACTCAATGGCCACTAAGTCATCATTGGAAAATTAAAATAGTGGAAATTCCTAGCACTCCATTATGTACTTCCGATTTTTCCGAAAGTAACATGGTAACTTATAGGATTGGAAGAGAATTTCTTTCCTACGGCTATCATCGAATATGACTCTTCCTAACCCCCTATTGGATATCACTAGTTAACATGGCAACCATTGAGGAATGACACATCTGGTGCAAAATATGAAACAAACAGAACTTGATCCTCACGTCGAAAGTGACATGTAGAGCTTTCACGGATGGAATATAAACAGAGCTGCTAATGAAATTGAAGCAAATACCCCCAGCACTGAGATCAATCAGATTGACCTTCCCGTGTGACTGCATTCATCTGCTAGCAAAAGATCCACTGCTTACATTTGTCTATTATATAACCTGTACGTAGAAACCATAGTGACGCGTCTCTAATATCAACAAAGAAACAACTGCTTCGCTTTCGTCTTCAATAAGAACATCAAATGAGTACCTACTGACAGCTATGGAATTGTATTCGAAGTCCGAGGTATGTCTGTTGTGGAACCATTTGTCTATTGAATATTATAGCCGTAGAGAAAGTATAGTGTGAATCTCGAAAGGAGAGCTGATTCCTCACTCGTATGAGCTCTCGCAGCACGAGCCTTCATTCCATATTGCACAATAACAAACTTTATTCTGGTACGACTTCTAAGAAGTTGAATACCAACGTCAAATTGGTGATATACATGACGAAAGAAATGTGGTGGAGTTTTCATAGAGGTTGAAGGTGAATATTGTCATTCATTTGAATTATCGCGAATTATATGAAATAATATATTAGGTAGATTGGTAAATAGAACTTCTAAGGAACGGTTGCTTGAAGCATCCCGTTAATTCAACGTTGAATCATTCATCTCTTCTAACTCACCAGCGTTGCCATGGAAATGAAAAATTGAATATCCAGTCGTCTGTCGACCTTAAATGATATATTTGCAAGCTATTATTGTGCTATTATGTTATTGTTATACTACTCGAATGAGTACGCATACTCTGAAGTAGGCCCTATTCTGTCAAAACAGCTTATTTCATCTGGAATATTTTCAGTAGTTTACCACAGGAGTACACTCTTTCAATCATCGTTACATAGCTCGTGAATACGGTGGAGCAACATGTGACTTCAGTTGGAACATTATAGGGCAGAAGTTGACGCCAATTTTCTATCTGGAAAATTCCGTTACTTCATTTTCTCAACATTTCAAGTTCAAAAATAGGTGAGAGGGTGGGCTTCCCTTATATCCCTTCATCGAGGATGAATAAATTGTAATTGTGGAAACTGAAAAAATTCGTGGCCATTGAAGAATTTGAAATCGTTAGTGTTCCAGCTAATGTTGATGAGCTGCCTCGAAGTGTTATAGGTGCGCGGACTCTGGTCTATCCTGATATATTCCCCATCTCAAACATTTGATGTTCCCAATGGAGTTCCAAAAATTATTCATTTTTAATTTTTCAGTCATAAATAGGGTGCGTTTCTTTTAAAATTACAAAGTGGGGGTAAACTTCCGGTATAACCATAAATGATATGTACCTGAAAATGTTCTAGCTGAGGACGTCGAAAAAGCCTCACTTGGATATCTCCATGAAAATAGCCATTATAGACGTTTCTCATATCCAGGGTGTCCCTCCAGCAACTGCATCGATCGATATATAAAAAACTATGAACCGGAGGGAATTTTAAAATAAGGTACTACCACTGTTGAGGGATGCAATTCGGCTGAAATTATTTTCGAGATAATGGCATTACCTGTTGTACCGCGGGTTGATATCAACTTCCTCATTTTGAATTGGACAACCTATGAATCATCCAATTTTCAGATTCCGCAAAGAATTCTAGACAAATTTTATGCATAATGTCCTATACCTAAGTCTAGCCGTCTCCGACATATTTTGGATTTCATGTATAAAATGACGTTTGCAGGCCTGAACATTAATTTCAATTTCTCCTGTATGGAAAATCGTTGAAAGTATCAATCAATCAATCAATCAATCAATCAAATAATCAATTCATCAATCAATCAATCAATCAATCAATCAATCAATCAATCAATCAATCAATCAATCAATCAATCAATCAATCAATCAATCAATCAATCAATCAATCAATCAATCAATCAATCAATCAATCAATCAATCAATCAATCAATCAATCAATCAATCAATCAATCAATCAATCAATCAATCAATCAATCAATCAATCAATCAATCAATCAATCAATCAATCAATCCATCGATCGATCGATCAACCAACGAATCAATCAATCAATCGATCAATCAATCAATCAATCAATCAATCAATCAATCAATCATTCAATCGATCAATCGATCAATCAATCAATCAATCAATCAATCAATCAATCAATCAATCAATCAATCAATCAATCAATCAATCAATCAATCAATCAATCAATCAATCAATCAATCAATCAATCAATCAATCAATCGATCAATCGTTCGTCGTGAAGAACCATGTACATAAAAACACTAGATAGATGAGAGAGCTTATATACCAATAAGTTTGCTATCATTGCTGTAGTTGTCGAACCTGCCACAGCACACTCTGGGATTCTTAGCGTCTTCGTTGTGAGGGCCACACATCGATTCCCTGAGGAACTGCCTCGCCTTCAGATTGGGCAGCTGATTCAACAATTTCTCGCACTGTAGAATACCCAAACAGACGCCGACGTCTCCGTTGGGAGTGTCACAAACGGTCGCCATTCCTGGAAAGACACCATTATTCCAGATTATTATATAATGAACATTAAGAGAAGTTGTACTTCTCTGGTGCTATTGAACCAGAGGCGTTGCCCTTCTCTGGTGCAATTGTACCAACTATTGTACAATTACCTGATTCACAGTTACTATTCCGGCATTTTTGATCGAAAATAACACCTCTGAAGTTGCAATTTCAAGTTCATAATCATTGCATTCAACAGAACATGTTTGAACTTAAATTTGAATTCCAAAATGTGTGAGCTTCGGTAGTCGGCATCTATTGCGAAAAATCAGGAATTGAGAATATCGATGAATTCCATAATCATCTATCCATTTCGCATCAATTCCATAATTCCTGAGATGATTCAGGATAGATGAGACTGAAATACTCCATCGAATTCGAATATGATGAAATCCAAACAGCAATAAAATATGAGATGTTATGATTCAAAATACATTATTTCTCTTCAGGACACCCTGTATAAAAAATATAATATACGACATAAATCTTTGAGGATCGACAGCGTGCACGATTTTAAACCACAACCTCCTCAAAATTCGAAACCCGTTAACAGATTTCCGAAAACTGGAATCTATCTATAGTACTAATATATCATGGTAAGTTATTCGATGTAGTCCTATAGACATTCGTCATCCAGCGAAAAAGATGCAAATTACACATGGATGAAAAAGTGAAGTGTCAGCTGATGCTGTTTCGCAACTTAACCCTTGGAAAGAGAAGAAATATAAATCAATATTATATCAAATAACAAAACAAAGACAAAGCAAAACCAATACAATAATATGATATATATATATATATATATATATATATGAAGTCAGTTGGATATCTATGGTGAACGTTTCAGAGAAGCCTCTATCTATTATTCAGTAGTTCTTTCAGTTCCTTTTTGAAGTTGAGTGAACTGTAGTTCTGAAAATTATTTGGTAGTGAATTATAAAATATGGACGCTGCAAATGGAAACTACGTCTCTACAAACTGGTCTTCAATTTTGGAATGACAAATGTATTTTCGTCTCGAGTATTTGTATCATTATTATGCTGGAAAGTGATCAGTTCAGCAGCTAAATATGTCGGCGTAGATGTTTTTAGTAATTTTTGGGTTGAAGTCAGCAGATGGAATAAACTACCTATAGATAAGGATGAAGGCCGATCTGAAATGGATACACGCACTCCTTCCTCACAGGTCAGTGAAAGAGATTCTCCAAAACATCTCGAAGAAGCCCGTTGTATCGAAGGGCTGTTCGCGGCGAGTGCTATTTTCTCTTATTTGGTGCCTCGTTGTTATACTGAACATGGGTCAGTGTTCACATGCCTATGCAGATGATATCGTCATCCTGATAGACAGCCGAAGACTGGCTCAACGGGCCCCGGATGGCCTATTGGCATTGTCTACTATGGCACGACGCAACCTTACAAGAATCTATGCCGAAACATGGAAGACAACGTCCCACGGTTTACCAATAATAGACTCTACATACTCTCCTGCCTTAGTACGACAGATGCTGAAGCGTTTGAATGCAGTAGATTTTGTCACGAGAAATTTCTCTTGATTGGCAATATTGTGGTCCATTTCCTTGATTTATCATTTCATTGTAGTACAAGGAACACAGTTAGTGAGATATTATTCAGGCCGACGAGTGCCTCTTCTTTTTGATCATCTGTTTAGATTCATTTTTGGCGGGCCTACTGAACTGATCTACTCGATACTTGACCTCTCCGTCCCAGATGTCAGTCCAGGTCGAATTTCATGTCAGAACTTAGATGTCGGCTGTACTCCAATTTGCCGTCCATGGTTGTGAAAATTTTCTTTTCTTTATTTGCATTTGGCAAACCACTGCAATTGTGATATTGATTGTATGCATTACTTTGGTCGAGTCACTATTTCAATCTTCAAGTGCACTTCATATTCTCAAAATAGTCGCTTCCAGTGAATCCTATTCTTTGGGTTTCGACTGATTTTTCTCGTTCGATATTGCAAAAACGACTACCTCAGCCAGCGAAGTCAGCTAAAATTATCATATTTGGAATTCACTAAGAAGGTAAAATCACTCGATGTGCATACAATTTACTCTAAAACACGTACAGAAGATAAACATCTTGTTTATACCGCATGCGTTTGCTCATATCGCCACGGAAAGTACATGAATATTACCATTAACAGAGCAGAAGGAGCATCGTCGTGCGTACGAAAAAGAAGAAACACCAGTTCATGATTGCCTTGAATGAGGTTATACTTCCGAGGCGAGGAAAAACCAAAATGATATTGTTCTGCCTGGACGAGGAAAAACCAAAACCATCGAGCTCCGTGCGTCATTCACTATCGAGATGATTCGGTCTCATCAAAAGACAAAGGTAGACAATTCTATCGAGAATATCACATGCTGATTTTCACAACAAAATCTAATATGTTCAATTACTCGAATACTCCTATGTTGCGAATAACGTCTTGTGAATAGAAATCTTGTAATCACTCCATCATGATTTGAATCATAAACTTGAGTTCACTAAATATTATTTCATATCCCTTCTCTAGCCAGCATTACCTACCTATTTTCATGTAATTCCGATATAAAAGTGAGAATAAAGAATACACTATGAATCTAGAGATATCTAGACATGTTTTCTCAGAATCACTGATAGTGTTTCTTACTCATCATCACTGTGGAATTTCCGTCATCTTCTGAACTCCTCTCTGGAAGTGATGGATCCGTACGGTTGAACACTTCCTCAATGCATTTGTCATAGTTAGTGCAATTTCCATTGTCAATACTTCTCATCGAAGAACTCCAAACTCCCACATAACTCCGAATAATTAGCAAGGTCGTCACGTATAAATATAGCTTCAACATCATTCCTTCACAGTCATTCTGAACAACGCAAATCTGAATAATTCAGAAGCGAGTTATCTTATGAACCGAAGCCAACTAATTTATTTACCGATAAGGCGAGCTAATCAATCCTTGTTTATGAATCATGGATTATTATATACCGGGCATAATGAATATAACGAGTCTGGTGACAGTCTTATGGGATGCTAATGGACTATTGTGCATAAAAATTCATGAGAAATTGAGTGTACATGAGAGAGTTTGGAATTATATAGTATGGTATCGAATTGAAAACTGAACTGTCGGTAAGCGGTATCACCCTGTTCAATTCAGAACATGCACTCAACATGATGATACTCCCCACTCTTCGCCAGTCCCTGGCCAACTTCAATAACATAAAACCGAATCTCTGCATTGTGAAAAATCCTCCGTTCGAGTTTTCATACCCCTTTCCTGACTTTTCAAACGAGCTAATTCGAGCAATAAGCCCTGGGCTTTCCGAAGCTGTAATTTTGATAATGACCTTGATAACGGCGAAATATTGCATTTTTACAAATCCTTCCCTATTTATCCCTCCCACGGGACCTCGGCGGGGATTAAAAAGTGATGCGGCCCTCAGATAAAAAGGGTTATTGCGGCCCAAGTCGTAATTTCATTTCCCACCTGAATGACAATCAAAAAATCCATGCCAGAGGGAGAATCCAGGAATAAACTGAAAATGGTAAAAGTGCTGTTTCTCTGATTTCGTTCGGTTCGTTCACAGATAATTGTCAATGAATGCTGAACACCAAAATCGAAAGTACATATCGACAAAAGCTATTACAGAATTCTTGCCTCAGATTGTGTTATAACCCTAATATCATTAAATATCATCACATATCAACTAAGTTCTCTGAATCAAACTGGTTGAATGTTGAACAGACATTCGAATGTCATATTGCTTCTTGTACGCATATCATGATTATTTCTGGACTACCCAAATACCTTCTCTTAGGTGAACTTGCTGAAGGAAGTGATGTCCGTTCTACTAGACATAAGGAACTGCCCAAGATCCCTAAGCACAATTCGGCTTTCTTTGAATGTTCATTCAGCTATACTGCAGCGAAAATCTATAACTCTCTGCCTGACCACATTAAATCCAGTACGACCATCACCAGTGTCAGAAATAGAATCAAGATCCACACTTGGCAAAATCGTAACTGATTTTCAAGTTGATTATTCAATTACATATAAATAAGGACTACTTCGCATCCCTCATTCAACTGTCTAATTGAAATAATTTTTTTGTCCATTCATTAATTTCTCTTTCCTTATACGTTATTTTATCAATTTTTCCTAGAATTGGTATTGAGTTGAGGTTCAAATATGTGATATCATGTATAAACTGGTCGCTGAAGGTTACGGAACCTACAGCGGCAGTGAGATGCCGGAATTGAATATTATTATTCTTTTTTAATTTGTCCTCTGAATTATTCGAAGGAAAAAACACGTTAATTTTCTATATTGTTCCTATTTCTTTATATGAAACCAACAAAACTAGATGTTTTCACCTTGGACATTGATGATACACTTTTTTATATGACACCTAATTCTCTCATCGTATTTTCTGAAGCGTTGTTGATGCCAGAGTTGAAGCACTCAACTTTGGGCACCATATTGGATTCTTGCATTTTTGGAAAGTGTTTCTGTTCCTGATTGCAACGATGATACACACCAATTGGAGATGTTCCAGAAGTGTATTGTACTTGTTGTACAATTTTTATCACTTTTACCTACCTTCTATGCGGTTTGACTTGTAACGATCCTAAGTGCACCTGAAAGTAATAATAATAATGAATGTTCTTTATTGAATTGAATGTACAAATGAGTTTATATATATATATATATATAGAATTCCTCAGGCTATCGACCTAGGTCCTTCAGCCTTTGCACCTGAAAGATAATCGCAAACTTGCGACAATTTGTGTTCTTATTATGCAAATAATTTCCAAAGTTCCCTTGTGTTCCACACAGTGAAATATATAGAAAACTAGAGATAGCGCAAATCTTAAAATAGAAAGGTTGTGTGAAGTCCTGTTGAAGAATTGAACTGATATAATTTCGTGAATTGTTAGATTTGCTTTTTCTCATCACCACATATCTGAAATGAACTTTTTCCGCTGATTTCAATACTCCTTTTCATCAACTCTTCTCCGGAATATGAGCGTTCAAATATTTCGAGAAACTTGAAATGACTATCACTGAAACATAGTTAGTTATTTGCAAAGGTATTTTAATATGATATATTTATCAAAACTTACATTCAATAGGTGGAAAACGAACATGGTGCGTGCCAGGTCCTGTGTTTGAGTGGAATTCAATTATTTCTACTTCACAGTTCTACGTGCTTATCATATAATATAATTCATATTTCATCAATGAATTCTATTTTATATCTGCATATATGAAATCATGATATGAGACATGACTTTCATAACATGCATTATGTGCATGTGTGTGTATCTTGCTGGAACAAATTGTCATGAGCAAATTGTCCAGAGCTTCCTCTGTAATAAACTTCTGAAGTTAGGATCTATATTAACCTCATTCAGTAAATTCCAGCTCGGATGATAAATCCAAAACGGTGTTGGTGCTTCAGCTCTTCGAACCTGTATTTCCATAGATAGAATTTTTGTTTGTCCGAAATCAAATGTGCTGTTGGTTTCATTATGCCATATCCTGAATTGTCTTAGAGAGAGTTTCGGGGACCTCAGTGGTCGCTGATAAAACATTATTCTTTTCTCTTCATATCCGGTACTTTCCTATTTCCCTCTATATAATTAAATAAATTAATAATTTCAAAGTGAATGTCAAGTCGATCTCACAGTACACCATAAACACATTTATTTTATTTTCGAGGCCTCCTTTGTCTGATATCAGGAAATATCAAGAAGGTTCGATATAATTTAGGTAGATCTATTATTAACAACACACAAAACCAACACTTTCTATTCATGTGGTGCTGTTCTAGGCATATTTTTGGTTCAAGTAGTTCAAGTAGTTCAAGTAGTTCAAGTTGACTCAATGATATCATGATTCTAACAATCAAACGTATAATCCTGGGATATTGAGAGTTTTTCTATTCAGTCATAGAATCGAACTGAAATTGTGAGTTGGTAGGAGACATAGTATGGCTTGAAACCCTGTTTGATTCTATGTATGAAGTTTTCCCACCTAATTATTATGAAGAATTCGAGTCATCATTTTGGAAATTTCTTGATGATGGCTAGAATACGCTGAAAACGCGTCAAACCCACTGTCATTTCGTTTGTCTTTCAGATACACAGCATTTCTCTATTCAACCAACTCTGTATCTCTTGGAGTTTTCGATATCTTCCTCCATGATGGCTCTTCTCATCTTTCATGGGCATAGTGTGAATTTCTAATCTATCAGTGAATTCATCAATCAACTCTCATTATCCATGTGAAGTTCAATTTCATTCGAATTTGGGGATATTAAGTAGGTACTTCATCTATGAAAGCTGTAATATTTTGTTCCATCGTATTCATTTTGTCAACCGCCGTTTCATCAGATGAAATTTCTCTCACCATCAGACACATTCATTTGATGAACTCCATTTTCGTGAGTTCGACGATTTCGGCTATATCGACCTCGGTTGTGTTTTTCTTCGATCATGACAATTTCCGCCTGCCTAGTCTGCTTCCGCTCCAACAAATTGTCAGCTGCCAACAAAAATATATGAATGTATATTACTTTTGATTTTCTAATTTCCTAGGAATTTCCTTTGTATTTGTTCTACTGTCACATTTTTTTGTAATGGAAAGGTCGTTTCAGGAACTGATTTTCTGTCGGTTATTCAATGAAGTCGGCCAGTGGCGTTGGAATGAAAATCACCAGGTACTCTGAAATCAAGAGCAAAAATATTACTGTACTCATGTTTTCCTCAAACGTTTCGAATGTTCCAAATTTATCCAGCATTTTTTTTTGAATACAGTATCACATTCTCTGAGGAGGGCTCACTTTGAGATATCCAAGTATATACTACAAATTGGAGAATTACAGTTCAATGCAACTAAAACTCAAGCTTGTATTTTCACCAAGAAGGCTGATCACACAATGCCCAATTTGATGATGTCGGGTACCACTGTTCCTATGAGGTCGTCAATATCCTCGCTGGGTGTCACCACCAACAGTGCTCTCTCATGGGACGATCATGTGAGGTCCATTGCGAAGACTGCTTCAGAAAAACTCGGTTTTATTTTCCGTGCGAAGAGATACTTCACATCCCAGCAACTGCTCATGATCTACAAAGCACAAATCCGACCTGTCCTGGAGTACTGCTCACATGTTTGGAGCTCAGCCCCCAAACATACGCTTAAGCTCTTAGATTCAATTCAGAAGAGAGCTATTCGCCTAGTCGATGACACAACACTCACCAAATCATTGACCTCTCTAGATCATCGTAGAAAGGTCGGCGATCTTTGCCTTTTTTATAGGTACTTTCACGGTCGGTGCTCAACGGAAATATCATCTATTATGCCACCACCTGTCGAACAAGCATCATTCATCAATAGAACGGCAAAGTTGTGGAATTCTTTGCCTAGTGAAGTCTTTCCTGATGCTTACAACCTCCAAACATTCAAGAAAAATTCCAACACCTTCCTTCTTTTCCAAAATTCCACCGCTGGCTAACACGATGTTCCTCGAACATCATAGGTTTCCCTTTCGTGTTGTCCACAGATAAAAAAAAAAATGATATCATCCTGTGTTGGTGACACACTGATGATCATCCGTTTGAGATTCAATCATAAATTGGATAGTGCACTGTTGCTCTATTTTTGTCTAGCCTCTCATTTGGCAGAAAAAATATTCATTCCAACATGTTCATGAGATGGCATTCGTCCCAGCTGAATTCTATTTGATCAAAAATCGAATACCTTAGGCTATGACAGTTACTTCAGAACTAGGGTCTCTTCTCCAACCATTCATTTCAATTTGCCGACCAAGGAACGTATTTGTTTATTTCCATATCTCGAATTCGAGAGTTTTTGATGGAAGAATGGCAGAGTAGAATTGTAAAAACTTTTCAATGTCTTTGGTTGTGAATACCGTCAATGCTACATAGGTTGGCTGTTCAAATTGAATATCAAATTCGAGAGAGGAAATTGTAGTTGTCTGAAAATCATCAAGGGACTCGAGACATACAGACAAATGAAGCATATGAATGAATGCAAAGATTTCCATCTGAAAAGAAATTAATGCAAACTTCCAAATTCACCAGAGATTTGCCTAGATTCACCTGATAATCCACCTGATGAAAAAGGAATATCTTTTTCGCTTGCAACTCAAGATGGAGTCTGTGCAGAGTTCTCTGTTACAGATATCATAATATAATCTCATCATTAATATCGATAGGGGTCCAGAAAGTGTTCTTTCTCAAAATATCCCTGTCTTTCTGGAGCCATCTTGAGTTTCATAAAAAAGTATTCCACAGTAACTTGGAAATAGCAACCACCGAGAAACCTAGCTGTCATTGTGTGTGAGAAATCTATAGTGTGTGATCCAAAACGTCATGCACTCAACATAAACCTTTTTAACAATATTGGCTCCATCAAATATCATATTCATAGGAATGTTTGACAAGATTTTGATGACAAAGTGAAGATGCGCTCGGCCAAATAATGACCATCACCAGACCACGCATTTTACCATCGTTGGATAGGTGTTACCAGATTATGCTCTCCGATAAATTTCAGAAGTCGAACCCGATGGAGAATCCTACAACTCATTATTGACCCCCTATCGATCTCTGCAAGCAAAATCCAATGAGTATCAATCTGAAAGAACTATATTCCAGTGCCCGAATGAGATACCTGAATGAGGTACTTAAAGAGAGTTTTTTTCAAAGTGAGTTATGTACTCCAAATAATGTTTGTAATGTTTTCAAAAGATATTTTCTGAAATTGAAGGAATCATTGAACACCTGCAGAGATGAATCAGCTTTGAGAAAATTTGAAGAATTCCTCGAATAATGATGATATCAGTTATGATTCTTCATGAAATGGTAACGCCACTGAATGTGTCAACAGGATCAGCGGCAGCGATAACATGCCGGAGTGTAATACCGAGCGTATCGAAATGACATGTAGCAGGAACGTATTTCCTGGCTGTCCGATGCAGCCCAAAATTCATCGAGTGCCGGTTCGGATCACTTCAAGGGCCATTACGGCGAAATGTAAACATTCATTGTCGATCCGAGTCGTTGGTGAGGCCCTTCTGGATATATTGGGTGCATTTTGAGTAGGTGGACGGAGTATTTGTTGCGGTAATGTCATCTTCAAATGTTGCTCGGAAGTGGCCCACATATTCATGAATAGCAATATACAATGATAGTTGGAATAGTGCAAAACCATAAATTCATTCTTCCAATGGAATATTCTTTTATATTCTTTCATTCTTTTTTTTTCTCGTTCGAATTCGGTGAAGATCAACAATTCACAACACATGAAGTTATTCATCTCATTATCGATATTATCGATATTATTCTTTTCCACTTCCAGTTTCACCCATTTTATCGATTATCATCGATAATCTTGGAAATCATCAATATTTTCGATATTACCGAAATTGTGATCAAAGGGAGATTTACAATAGCTGGGCAATGCCATGGGTCGAAGTAATACTTAGTAGACGAAAATCATTGATCAGTGATATTGAGATTATCAAAACTATCAGCAGTTATCGATATTATCGAAATTTCGATAAGATCTATTATTTTGACAATATCGATAATATTGATAATTCCTATAATATCGATAATTTCGATGATATCAATAATATCGATAATATCGATAATATCGATATTTCAAAACTGTAATCGCCCACCCCTAAGACGTAGGTTTGAGAATTATAACTCGATTAGCATTCTCGACGATATTCTTAAAGCGATACTCAATAAAACTTCATTTATGTCTTCCATACAATTAGTACCGTCGGTTTGATCAAAATATTTCAATGCGAACATTTTTTTATACGAACGACTGAATTGTATGAGAGTTGGATTTTTAAAATTACCACAAGTGTTCCTGATTTGTCCAAAAAAATTTTCTAAACAATCTTGATTGAGATTTCGAGTGAATAAAAACTTGTCAATCGCCAACCAAAAATGAATTTCAGCTGTTTGGTAACATATTTTCCATTAATATTTTCTACTTGTAAATCTTTGAACAAATTATCCGGAAATTTGTTCTTCAGTTCCCATAAAGGCATTATTATAAAATGAAAAACGAGCTCTAAAGAATTATGATACGTAGTTATTTTCTCGCACTCTTTATTGAGGGGAAGGGAACCGGTAAGCGAGCACGAAGGCCAGAGTCGGTCTACTGCTTCGATCATTGAACAGACTAGATAAGTAATCCACACCCCTGGCAATACAGTTTGTTTGGAAGCAACATCTATAGTATCTATCTTTGTCTAAACAAGGATAGCAGAACCTGATTCTCCCAGCAACAGTGCCGTGTGTTGTCAGAGGGGGTCGAATTTATTAATTCATGATGAAACCAAATTGAAAATCCGTAACAATTTCAGTGCTACTTTTCAGCATTTCTTGGTGGGAAAATGAACATCCTTATACTTCCTTCACATTGTTACGAAAAATTCGAATACACACAATCCTGTGGTAATTTTTGTAACTTGCTTGTAATCAATAAACTTATTATGAGCACGTCACAAGAAGAGTTCAATTCTCAACGCCATATTCTATATATACTATACTATACTATACTATTCAGTATACGGTATACTATTCAGTATACAGTTGTCTACTTATTCTTTATCATAAATAACGTTCAATTTCGATAATGAACATTTATATCTTTGGCGATCAGTGACAGTGCATGTAAGTATATTTACGATTTCAAAGTTCAGTACCTACTAGTGGAAATAATTTTCAAAAAAGTGAGAAACTCTCTTTTAAGGCGAATAGATATGATTGCATATTTGAATGTTATTTTCAAATCTGAAGATGAAACTTTTTTATATCATTCCACGATATCATCAAAAATGAAGGAGGTTTTATCTTGAGCAGAATTCATATATTTTGACGCAAAAAATTATGTCTGATTATTTCATTTCATGTAGATAGATGAAAATCGATAATGAATATGTGATGTTGAAAAGTATCATGACGAAATGTTATATCAACAATAAAATCATGACTCATGTGAAGATGTAGCAAATAGCAGTGTTTCTTATTTAAAACGTGAAAAACAACCATGGATAATCACACAAATAATTTATTGATTTTTGAACAGGATTGTTTTTGTTAACTCATTCTTACTCTAACTTCCGTTGAATCATTCAATTTATTTGCCTCATGATGAAGTCTTACAGTGAAATATTTCTTCAAATTAGTTTGACTAGTTCCAAAAACAGTCAACGGTAAATTTCTCATTGTTGTGTGTACAAGAAGTATATAAATTTCCTAATATTTTTTATCAAAAATATCAATTGAGTTATCAGTGCTCCATATTTCACCACAAGACACTGTCGCAGCTGACCTATGGGTATAATCAATATAATCTAATCAATTTAATTTAAATTCATTTTTATCCATTCCATTTGGGAAAATGCTTCAAAATCTCGAATGATTTGACAATGGTAACTCACCTATGAAATGACGTGTTTTGATCGCCGGTTCAAATTGTCTTTAACACACCTCACAACGTCTCACCATTATATCGTATCACCAAAACAGGAAATAAACTGAGTTTCTGATGAATTCTGTGTACACAAAACTGAACACAAGTTGAATAATATCGATAAATCAAAACGTAAATAATGACAGATACCAAACAAAGCAATAATCGCCATTGACTGTCAATATCAAATTGCGGTGTTGCAACGTTGAGCGAAAAGTATTCACGATACCCATGCTGGTACTCGAGCCCCCATGAAAGTAAAATTGCTAAGTCTCAGAATAATGTAGCAATCTTCTATTAATCAGAACTGATTCATAATCGTCATGACCCAAATTTATTATTATATTTGTGCATTGAACTACATGAATTCATGAAGGACTTTTAATATTATGGACTATCCATCACTTTTTGATGATTGGATATGACAACACTGGCGACGATTGGGTACTAATATTATGATAATTCTGGGAATTCATGTTAGCATCAGAATATTTGTTTTGTGATCCTTCTAGTGGGTTTGTTGTTCGGAGGTCTACTGTTAGTATTCTCTATACTGTGGCAAAACATTTCGATGTGTCAAGAGACGCATTTCCACTTGTTGTTTGAACATTAACTATTGGTGAATAATCCTAGTTGGTTCATCCGGTACAGCCCATAAAGTCGATGCAGGATTGCGAAACTTTTATCGGGATGGTGTAATATATCAATGAATGAATGAATAAATGAACAAATAAACATTTTATTGTCCAAACGGGCGTTCACCCAATTACAGGACAGCTTAAGACTATTGTGATAGGAGTGTAACATTTCAGTTGTAGTATTATTCAACTTTTCAGCTGTGGACTTTCAACTGTGATTTGAATTGGTTCAGTGAGCATAGAAATTGGTGAATTTTTTCACAATGTGTGTTTAAGTCACTACACATTGAGTTCATTTTCGAAATAGACCAGAATATATCATTTTGAAGGTGAGTTATTGAATAATGTTGATCAAATTTCAAATAGACCCTAGTTAGCGTCTAGAGGATGGTGGAGGAAACGAACCAATGAAAACAGCGAACTAGATAGAGGTAACCAGCAGTGGTCAGCTGACTGTTGGCAAAATTGCACTCACCTTTGTTACACATCCAGAAGAATCTTCTTTCTTATGTTCGCTTCTAATTATGAGTCGATGGAGCAAGGGTGCATCTAGTAGAGTATATACATATAAATATATATATATATATATATATATATCATATCTTTGTCTGTATAGGATTGGAATCATACTATAGCTGATAGCTAACTGGATAATTATGGGATTCATTCAACCACGAGAAACTCTGTTCTCTGAATATTCATAAATTTGTGATCGTGAAACACCGATTCACTGAAAATGATAATGTTAATAAATATTGATTTTTTGTTATTTTTCGATATTTTGGGATTCACCCTGTACTCAAATTTTTGATGAGGGCGTTGAGGAATTCTCATCATGGCATTGAATTTCCATGTGTCAAGAAGAAGATCAACGTTCAGTGTTCATGATGTAAATATAGACTAGTGTCCCAACTCCCTACACCCAGCTACTAGAAGAAGCTGTAGACTTTCGCTCACTTGATTATGTTGAATTTCAATATCTCACTGAGGCTTCCCAAGATCGAAGCTAGATGGCGTAACATTTGCTGACCTCGATGGTTATCTTGTGAACTTTGGGAAACACGATTTGAATTCGAAATTTAACACGAATGCGAGAATTGAACCATTAGCTATTCATAACTGTCAGATATTAGTCAATATCAGTTGAAGCGGATTGGACGACAATCGTTTTGCCATCTCTACTCAAACGGTGCGGTCTTAGTGAGGTTGTTTGACAGGTAGGTCTACTTGTTTTGGAAATAAACAATTGAAAAGTTCTCTCACCATCCTACATTCACCTTGCCAATGTTATTTCAAGAGATTCGACACGGTTCGTGAGAAACCTGAACAGAGCTGCAGCATATACGTCTATTGGAGAAGAAAGATCTTTCGTATTTGGAATTTATGGAGAGTACAGTGGTTCATCTGAAACAAGGTTATATGATGCTCATACCTTATCACCGCTTGTTGTTCGTGTTGAATTGGATGATGAAAGTGTTAATCTCAGCTCAGCGAATAGTGTTGGTGGGTGAATTGAACACAAGGAATAGAGTATATCAATAATGGCAGGCACCAAAACACTAATGAGGTACTCAGTGCATTGGACAATTTGGAGGTATGGTCGAAATTGTGACTACGGATACTCAACCGAAGATGATATTACCAAACCTAGCAAGAGAGAAGTAGGAAGGAAATGAATTTCTAACTTAAATAAGTTAGGTTGATATAAAATCAATAGTCAACAAGATATTCAGTGCGTAGATGTAGAAATAATCAGCGTTCACCAGTCCAGAACGAAATCCTACAAGGGTTTTATCAATATTGATATCTTTTTGAAGGCTGAGATATGGTCATTTCTTGGAGATATAACTTCCAACATTCTGAAATGACCCCAAGAATGTTTTTTTTTATGAATTTTCGATTTCCTTTCTGGATCTCGGAATTTTTTCCTGGTATTCATCTCACAGCTATGACTTTTCGTTTTGGTTTTCTAATTCTGATGTCTACTGATTCAATAAACAACTCCAGAAATGAATGAGCTAAAGAATATCAAAAAAATATCGATCTTCAGTTAGTACCAGAATTTCATTAACGAAATGAACTCTGCCTTCATTTCCTTCTCTTAGTTGAAGATTTCATAATTGTCAGATTCAATATGCAGAAAATGATGAAGCTGTTCATTATTATAGTAATTATTATATTTGGTACAAGTTCCACGAAATACGTTAATTTCGATTCTGCACCAATTCCTTATATTTATTATCAGCATCATCTTTTCGATGAAACGATAAACGAAAAACCTTACGCGCCCCTGTTGCCAATTTTGTTTAACATGCCGATCTCGCGTTCGACATCGAGATTACCAAATATTCTATATCGCCGCTGAATTAGGCCTTTATTGTGTTTTTTGTGCGTGACGGCGATATATTTGACGAATCTGAATATCAATGCAATTTGCTCGAGATAGATGGAAAATGTTTTCCTGTTCAAACAAAAGCCTCGCAGCGAGTATCTTTTGTGATTCGACGAAAATCAAGTCGGAAATCTGAAAAGCTCGTATTCCGCATAAAATATTACATTGGAGTTATTGAATTTCAAATCGCGATAGGACCATGATCGGAAAATCGTGAGCCATGATGCATATTCCCTGCTATAAGGACTAGGAATATCACTGTCAATCTTCTATCTACAATACATATCACAAGTTTTCCGACGGATTCTCAAGGAGTTTGATTTCGACTCAGTATGGTTAGCATCACTATTTTTGGAATCTGAAATTGAATTCTGAGGTTGGAATCTGAGTAGATAAACCCAATCATGAAACAGAAGTATATGATATAAATGTATGTAATGAACATAGTACAATAAGTGCTAACATAGATTATATTCCACCATATTATATCCTTCCTACTGATATATATTCAACTGCTCACTATTATTCGAGTGTACATCTGGAACGAGGCAACTTTCTGCAGTTTTTCCGAAATCCATGCTTCTTCAATGAAAAATGCACATATCCATTAAACATAACTGATGGTTTCGATGAATTGATCAATAAAACATGCTCTCGTGGAGAACAACTAGGACTCAAGATCATTATTGATATCCGACTGAGACTCTACTGATTTATCAAGATCATAAAATAGATGTATATATTGTGAATAAAAGACGGCCAACAATAGAACCTTCTACTACCTTATTCTGTTGTTTTGCTCTCATAATCCGCTCAAAAAGACTTTCTGAGACCTCACACTCAAATTATTGTCCTTGAAGGAACGTATGCATGACTTATTGCCAGAAGCAGCTCTTGTTCTCACATATCAAGTGCCTCGCTGTGATCGAGTGAAACCATACCCCAATTTCACGATCATCATTTGAAATGAAATGGGTTCCGCATAGAAAAAATCTGATATAGCGCCACGTATGACTATCATGGGCAATTTTTCTATCATTCCACAATGTCTTCATTGACGATCAGATGAAGAATTCAAATTATATCGCTAAAGTCAGGAGGGTGTGATTTCATGTGACTTACCAAATGCAACACGAATTTCCAAAGGGCAGCGGAGTAGCTTTCCTTTGTATTCAACAAGAGCAGCAACCTACTTGGAAAATCTCCTGTTGTGACGACGTCCGAGTAAATTGGATAGGGCTCGACTTGGTCACGATCGATGCAGTGGCAGCACGCAAATATTTTCATGATTCGAGTTCATTAAACATTGATCGAACAGTAGCTCGTCTATATCATTTTTTTCTTCAGTTTTCAATAATCCACTCAAAAATCCTCATATCTGTCATCGACTCAAAATAGCATTACGGGCGCTTTCATATGATTCATTCGTACAATGAAGATGAATGTATGATAATATTCGAAAATGAGAGTTGTTCGATATTGCTTTCTAGGTTCATTCCTATTTTTTCCTCATTTCACTCATATTCACATTCATTATATGTGTTAATCCAAGCGAAATGAGTTAAGGGCCAAACATTGAGAAGAATACATACATTTACCAGAGAAATCAACCTCATCTGAAATATCTCTTCGAATGAGTTAGATACCCAAATTCCATAAATCTTAGGCATTAGGAGTTCCTCCGATTGTCGAGCAAATTCATTAAACATCAAATCAACTAATTTTGATACAAATCAAGGGATCCTTAACGTTTCACGGATTACAAGATCACAATGGTTCGCTTCTCTGAGTCGGTCTATATGAAAACCAGGATCAACTGAAAAAATTGATTTTCAAAATATCTCGTAATATATTATGGAGATTTTGATGGATGGACTTTCACGATCTTTCGGGCTTTTACTCTATATCATCCAAAGCTCGCTTTTGGAGTTTCAGTTTATGAGAATATTAAATCTCACTTCATGACAAATTCTCCCAATCATTCATTATCTCGAAAAGGCTACGGAAATGAATGGGATTATATCGAAAGAACTGGATGTAACATGAAAGTAGATGCAGATACTAGAGGCACTACTGTATTTTTGAAAATATATCATGCATGCATGATCATCGAGGTGTTTTGAAATTCGAATCGATCTGTCTACCTGATCACCATGTACCTGAATATTTTGTCAAACCTACTATACCTAAATCATCAAAATGAAGATATTACACTTGCAATCAAGTTCCATCAAGGGTTACCAGTTCTTCTTCTATAGTGAATTAGTTACGCAATATGAACTTCAGACCTTTTTGCGTAGAAATTTGAAATATGTGATTATGCAAATATATGCAGAATATCTGTTTATCAAAAACCCAAGACATACACCTCTGAGTCATTGATATTGATTATGATTTTGATAAAGATTTCTTTGTCCCATGAAACTTCTCCAACTTACCGAAATCGAGCAAAATTGAGCAGAAGATTAAGTAAAAAACGATTGTGACCAAACAGAACAACTTTTCATTCGTTAAGTTCACACATATCTTTCATAGAGTTATTCGACATCGAAAAATGTGTTTACCATATTCAACAATATGCTGGATACCTGTATTATTCAGAATTTTGTTCCCAAAAAATGAATTGTCGACTGAATTGATTCAAAAATCATCTGATGGAAAGGACATAGAAATACTCCATATTCATCGAGCTATGTGCACCGAGTCACATATGAAAATCCATATCCAATCAGAATTCCTGTGATAGGTGTTCGGTCGCCAAACTTTCCCTAATAATTTCTAAACATTCCTGAATTTTGAATAGACATGCGGCGTGGAATGCATGAGAGCAATCTACAGCAACTTCTCACGACAATAATACCTCGAAATTAGAATCAACACCGATCAGCTCGGGTCAATAGCCTCAAACAACAACTCAGTGATGTCACTGTGTCAAAAAAACAACCGATATCAGCTGTTTTCCATTTGAACAATATGTACAAATTTGAAAATATGATGGTTTATTGTTGCATTGCTATCTTATCCGGTTCACTTTCTCCTCTGACGCAGTTGAAAACACCAATACATAACAGTACACCATCTTTCTGAATTCTCAGGTGAATCATCCTGTATACCAATTCATTCAGCCAACTCCTTCGACAGTCGAAAACATATCGATATTTTTCTCAACTTCCTACAACACGGAAAGAAATCCTATAATCTTCGAGCATCGTGCTAGTCAGTACTGGAATGATATTCACGTCAAAGAAAATTTCAATGCATTGATTCATTTTTCAGATATATCAGTGATATGATATTGAATTCCAGGCTTCTTTGCAAATTTTCCATCAGCTCAATCAGATATCAATTACTCACAACTACTCAAATCCAGCATCAAATTTTGGGATGTTTACTCCATTCGACATTACATGAATGCCTATAACACTATAATCTCGAGAATGACCCCAATATTTGTCAGAAGCAGCAACAAACGCTCCATTAGTAACAAAAAGTGGACGAATCTGTGATAATTGTCGACTGTAGTTCGAAACCACGCTGAATACGGTAAAGAGTTGTATAACAAGTTACAAAGTTTCGCTCATTGTCGACAGCTACCACGCAACCTAAAATACAGTTGTCAGGGAACGAGATAATCCGAGGGTATACCGTTTCGAAAGTTCTATAGACACCTTTCGATTTCATCACAAGATTGGCAACCTTCGGATAATTCAGCTATTATCTTTGGTAACCCACTTCACTCAACTGTGTCAGAGTCAACTTTTTTGTTCGTAATTTTTTTTATATTTCTACATGTATACTGGCTTGAGAGAGGAGATGATGGTCACATAACCAGACGCATCTCGGAGAAGGAAGGAAGGAAGTGGATCCAATCTATTTATGAAAGGTAAGGAAGCCAAACCAATCTATAATATAAGTACATCCTGAATTTCCAGGTGAAATATCATCACGATGATCAGTCACTGCAAGCGTGCATTCTTCAAATATTCCCAAACTAGTGCGTTGCACCTTCGACTTTTCTGTTGCCATTGTGGAATGGACGAATGGGAAACTAAACATGTTGAATGCGCTGTTTCCATTAGTAGCCTTAGGAAAATGTCATTTCACCACATGTGATGCTGCACAAAACCTTGGCTTTCATTGAGCCCTCTAGAACATCGTAGGAAGTTGGCGATCTCTCCCTTTCTCATAGATATGTCTAACGGTCGGGGGAACAGAGATTATATCTTATATTCCATCAAGCAATACCCATCAATATAACGGCGAAGTTGGGAAATTCTCTGCCTAGTGAAGTATTTCCTGATGCTTACGACTTCCAAGCTATCAAGAGAACTCTCAACACTTCCCAACGCTGACTCATTATTGTTCTTCTGAAATCATAGATTCTCCTTTTGTGTTGTCAAAAGATAATAATCAATCTTGTCAATTTTTTTTATTGGTATCTCGTAGTATATTCGTCTGGAGAGACTTTTCGGTCTGAATTTTTCGGTAGGTGAGAAGAAGATTCCGGATTTTTTCATTTCGGTAGCTGTGAATTCACCAACGATGACAGTGTGTGGTGAAGTCATGAAAAATTGTATCCGAAGACTCAAGCACAGGAGCGACAGTGTTATTAGAAATCTAAATTTATATGATCATGCGCGAGATTCGTAAAACTAACGAAATGGCGACGTTAAGAATTTGAAGGTAAGATGCCTCTGTGAATTTGTAAGTCATTCACTGTTATCACTCATTAGAGCAATTTAGTTCGAATTGATCATTATCGATTCAACAAAAATGAAACCCCCTGATGGTTATGCTTGTGCATACAAAAATTATTGTGCAGTGCTACAAATCGTGGTGAGGAAACTAGTTTTCTCCGCTCTCCAAAAGATCCAACAAAGTAATGTTATTTTTGTCCGTTTTTTTTTTTTTCGTTACCAGTTTCACGATTTTCAGCTTACGATTACCAGTAGTGTACAATTCATTACAATTGATCTCAAAAACTTCGAAGCTACCGACAGAAATGTCTCTTCTGTGCCCGTAGGGTATATATTTTGTGACCCTAGTATGTATGAACTCTGTCGATGGCGGCAGGGAATTATCAAAGCATAAAGTCCTCATTCACAGGAAACTGTAACGCCACTGTGTGTGAACCTTACGAAGGTAATCTCATAGTTTATTCTCAATATGTCAGAACCCCGCGGCCTAACGCGGGCTTTGCTTTTTGGTCACTCGGAAAATATTGGAAACACGGAGACGGACAATGCAGAAGGGCTCTTCAAAAAGAAGCACACACAAACGTAATAAAGGACAATCATGAAAATGGATTCCCAAATTGAATTGTTTGATGTTCGGGGATTCGTTTTAAATTCGAGGAAGAAGGTGACACGAAGCGAGTCTCCTTTTTTTTGTTATTCTGATGAAATGGTCCAGAAAAAGTTGCACATTCGTGGATATAGGACCTCTCGAATAACGATGAAACTCTCAGTGGTTACCATCTCCACTGAAGTCCACCTATACAATTAGAATGTTACACACTATCGTCGTAACATTGCCCGGTAATCAATAAAGCTAAATACCTACTTCCTGAACATCAATATGTTACAATTACAGACCGAGTAAGTTCGAATGACGCAATGCATGCATCGATATCACACATTGTTAAAGAGATGAATGATAATGATGAATGCATAAGTATATTCCTGGATTCAGCCAAGGCCTCCGATACCGTTCCACATCAGAAATTCCCAAACGTTTTTGAACAAAATGAGGTGAGAGGGACCGTAATGGAGACCTTCGAAAGCTATCTTACTGAAAGAAAGCAGAAGGTAGAAATGAGAGATAAAATCAGTAACCCTGAATTAATAAAAATGGTATACCGCAATGGATAGTCTTAGGCCATACACTGTTCAAACTGCGCATCAAAAGTTCGACCGAAATTGACATTCAGGGCGAAGTCATATCATATGTGGATGACATTGTACTCACTGACAAAAATTGGTAAAAAGTGATGATAATGATAATAATAATAATGATAATTATGATAGCGTTCATTGCCCAACAGTTTCCCATTCACAAAGCAATTTCACAAATCAGAATACAAGAATCAGTAGCATTAATTTCTAATTATGAATGAAATGTCACTCAATATAATGACGGGAACTGAATATATCAAGAATTGGCTAGATTCTAAGTGTCACTGAATGTACACAAAACGAACTAGGAATCCTATTTGATTCTGCCATTCATTGAACCAAAAGTACCAGATATTTGGGCATTATTGATCGAAACCTGAAATGGGAGCCTCATGTGACTTAAATAGCGAAAAAACTAAGATTCCTGATTTATGAGTCTCACCTCCTCAAATAATTCCTCGATTTAGACCTCATCGATATAATATTATACCAGAATCTAATTTAGAATTTAGAATTCAGAGAGAGAACGAGAGAGAGTGAGAGAGAGAGAGAGAATATCACTTATTTATGGACCATTCTGTATTGAAGTATCTCAGATTTGGTTCAAGTGTGAAAATCTCCCGCAAGTATAACTCAACTCTGAACTGAAATTCTGAACAATTCTGAGTATTTCTGAACTCGGAGATTCCACCATTTTTGGATGTCATGATACAGGGTGCTCCATTTGGAATATCAAAGTAGCCACTGTCTTTCTATAGAAGCTGCCACACCGCATGATATCATAATTTGATATCGCAATATTTGAAATATATTGTGGAGATGAATCCGAGTTTTTCTACTTCCATATCCTCGTATGTACTACATGAAGTTGATTAATTTTTTCTCACTCATTAGAAACAATCAACTATAAAAATGCTCTCAACTAATGGTATATAATTATGAGCATTCAATGGAATATGTTATCATAACGAATTTCTGTTGAAATGAGTCGATTCGCTTGCTGTTTGTTCCTGATGATTCCGTATATAATCATTATGCAAACCTGCTTTGTATTTATTTATACATTCCAATTATGAACAAATGACTCTAATGGACAACAACAATCATGTATACACACTCTTGGATATGTGGAACTAGTCTCTTTTGGAATTTCGATGGAATCATCCATTCAAGAAATAATTCAAGATAATATTGGGTATTGGTTCGTATTCACAAGGCTGACGCTGATATTCATCGAGGTATTATAAATTCAATTTGTTCATTCTCTGTCAAATTGAATGTGATGATTTCAGCTCTTTTACTTTTTAAATTTTTGACATTTTTCATCCAAGCTATCAATTGATAGATAGTAGACATGATCAACAAGAATATCTTTGTCATTCTTGAAAATCAGAATTACCCGATAACATTCGATCATAGAGTACGTTCTAATTCGATGGTGAACATGAGTGAAAGTGTGTCCAATACAGGGTGTTGTTTCATTTGAAATAATCAAGGAATCATGGGCGTGAGTTTTGGGTCATCATGAATACAATATGGAAGTTATCAAAGGTGTGATAAGTTGCAATAAAACTAGAATGATAATGGATTCGTTGGCCTGAGAGATTGACTCCCAGTTTTTGATTTCAAATAATATAGGGGGATGATTTCATCACATGAAAGTGGCCATATATTTGAAAGTACCAAATAGAAACTAGTAATAACCTATATTGCCGGAATATAAAAAATAAGAAGAATTAAAAAAGAGAGAGAGAAGAAACACACTCTTTATATCACGAAATAATTCGAAAACGTGAAGGTTGGCTGTGTCTATAACTTCTATATTGAACTGTTCTCACCACAACATGTTCTCTGCAATATTCTCATTGAATTAGTTCATCACGAGAAATACTAACATAAGTTTCGCTAAAAATTTCTACATGATGGAAATATCAAGGTAGTGCGTGAATCTCAATTATTTCGAGAGCCACATATTTGTTTGTTTTCATGATACAAATTTGATATTTCGGTCAATCAGCGCCAAGAAATGTACCCAATACAGATATGAGAGGTATGGTTGCAGTTCATCTCTCAAGACAAAAGTTGATCACCCACATCATTATATTCCAAAAACTAAACCTTCTCCTGAATGTTTATATACTGGCTGTTTCATCTGAAGCGCACTTCATGATAGATAAGAATGTTTTCAAGATGGTGGCACTTCCGGTTATAGCGGAAAAAGACACCAACTCATTGAATTTCTAGTTTTCTCAGGTTTTTTTATACCCCTCCCCTATACCTAAATCTAGTCGCTCACAAAATATTCAGACTTGAAGAATTGGAACTCAATAAAAAATATAGCATTCCATTCGAAATAACGACGTTGGTGTCTACTTCCGGTATAACCGGAAGTACCACCATATTGAAAACATTTTCAATAGGCAGCAAATCATGGATTATGACACTACAGAAATTCTCAAAGTGCTATCATCATTGGATCCCAGAAAACTTCTAATGTGCGCTTTAGATGAAACAGCCTGTATATAGGTGATGATAGGTGATGATAGGTGATGAATAAGTACAATCTGTGTCAGTACTTCGTGAATTCATTTCTTCTTATGACTTCCTGGCTTCCTCATCAACATACAGAGTATCAAAGTGACAAGGTGAATAATGGAAGATGAGATTGGAAAAACGGAGGAAATTCCCTTTGCTTACTTCATACTCTAACCCACAGTACTGAAAACATCCACGCCAATATATTTCAGTTGAGAAACTGATCACTTTCCGAAATACTCATAACAAAAATGTAATGGTCATTCCAAAATTTAAAACCAGTTTCTACGAGTACATCTCTAGTTTAACGTATACAACTGCCGTTTGTTACAATCTACCACCGAATAATTTTCAGTTGACTCAACTTCAGAAAGAAATAGAAAGGATAGAGGCCTCACTGGAACGTTCAACATATATATTTTCCTGACATCATATACAGGGTGAGTCAATAGTGTGGAAAACTGAGATAAAGGCTTCGTTATTTGAGATAGATGGTATGGGCTCAATAGCAGCATATTTCTGAATCATTTTGCTTCATACAGGATGACTCAAAAACGAGTGGCGTATCAAAGTTATACTTTTCCTTATGGAACACCCTGTATTCCATGACATTTTCAGAAAAAATCAATTCTTCGATATATCACACTTGTGGTCTAGCGGGACTGATTATAACAGAGATATGAGTTATGATAAAATCGAGATATCTCAACTAAAGGATTTTTTTTTGTCGAAACTATCCATTATTGGTCGGAACTTCTCTCATGTCTCCATCTCATCTTTTGATTCACTATCTGTTGACGTTCAAATGGAATGCCGAATTCAAAATTCCGCACCGCTGCGAAAAAGCTGCACTGCATTCAATATCTTTCACCTGATTGGAGATGAATTTGTTCTACTCATCGATGGAGTAGTGGGTTTTGAAAAAGTAGAGAAACTGATGATGCAAAAAATAGAAATTCAAAATTATGATTCTGTATATTGATGAAAAGCATGCATTTCCATGCAAAATAAATGTCCAATGCATCAAAGGATATCACGTTGTGTAGAATTTCCGACCTGCACACAATTTCAAGGGTAACCACGTGCAGAGATTCATAATTATTATTGTTCTCATCAAGTTCCGTACTGAAATAAATATGACTGGTTAGTGAATATCTATTGCCCGATGAGTGAACTTCATTTTACGCTTCAGGTGAGTCTGATGGCATTCTGGTAGTCTGAATAAATGTATTGCTAATGAACTCAAACTGAACATAAGTAAAAGAAAATCATCCAATCAACACATCATGAACTATCCCTAATAGATACTAATTCAAGTACTTAGGTTTCTTGCTGTCTACCTTTTGGGGATTATTTCAATTTCATTCACAAGAAAATAACAAAGGAAAGGAAAGGAATTCTTCTCGAGTTCATCTTCTCAGCTCCCAATTTATCTCAAAATTACTCTATTCAACTGCATAATCCCACCACATTCCGAATATTAAGCTAGTTTATTGTACACATTCGACCAGAGCAACATATCTTTCGTTGCAAAGATTACAGAATCGTAGAATGCGAATTAGATTGTATCCTATGTTAAAAACACTACCACTGCAATGGTTCTCTGTTCCTCAACGACTATATAGAATCGCAATGATCTACATTTTCTAAGTGATACATAACTTGCTTCCAAGCCACTTTTATGAATTCTGCACATATGAATACCAGGTTCATGACTTCTCAACACGAGCAAGTACTTCCCAGCAATTCCACCTTCCTAGAACTAACCTAACCATTACAACGAAGTCGCTGTTCTATGAGGCTTGGAAAGAATACAATAAACTCCCACAAACTGTGCAAAAGTCTACAACTCTCTGCGAGTTCGAGAAGGAACTTATTTGTCATATAAAATTCCTGGAGTATAATACTTCAGGTACAGTTGCTTTATTATTTATATTGTCAGAAATGATTTATGTTCACGTTGTCTTCACTTCACATTCACTTTATATTTATACCTTCAATGTGATTATTGAATATTAATTTCTTCCACTATATGAATCTTTCAGAAATGAATGTATATAAGGATTATCCTCCTTGAAATTATCGAAGATTATTATTATTATTATTATAGAACATTTCCAAGTTGAAAATAAAAATAACTTACATCTATTCTCGAGGGGGCAGGTTTCGCATCAAAATAATTACAGGTACCTGCATGTTTATATCCTTTTTTTTTTCGAATAGAATATTGGATGCATAAATCAATCCTACTAGTGTTTCTATAATGTTCTCAATGAAATTCCAAGACTGGAAATATTCAGGCAAAAATTGTTCATAAAAGTTTTCTCACTTTGAGGTGAAAAAACTCTTATTGTATAAACATATTACAAGTATCATTCTTCATGTATTTCATATTTCAGTCATATATTTTTTCCTATCAAAGCAAGGCAATGACAACTATCCATTATGATTCTGAGAAAATATGAAAGTGAGCAACTAATGACATCCTAACAGATCAATGACAAATTGATCTAAACATTTCCGAACCCTTATTATGACTCAACAAAAATTAGGTAGCATATTATGAAAGAACATTTTCATACAGTGTGGATAAGTCAGGACGAGGATTAATTCATGAACTCTGAAAATTCACTCTCATTTTCGGGTCATTGAGGATGACTAATGACAAAAAAATACTCCATCTTATTTGTTGACATAGAATCAACAATTTATTTGCCAGCTGTTGCCTGTGTTTCCATGGGAATGGAACTCGTTCAATGAACTTGTTGGTTTTCTTGCGGAAACAATTTATTGTTGATAGTCATATGATTTTAAGTGATCAACCACAATTTTCTGCGTTTCCTTGGACAAGGAACGAACGCATTCGAGAGAACATGAAGTTGAGAATATTCTAAATTTTGATCTCAGAACCAAAAAGACAGAGAAATTGGAGTAATTTAATCCTATCAAGTGGCCTTATTGTTCGTTGAAACAAGGGGAGTTGATTCTTTTATAGTCACTGTCCAATTCGAAAATTAGCAATGGTGGAATCTGTGAGATGTGTATGAACAATATTTTCAAGTCTATTCGACCGGAAAATGGGGCATCTGATCAGAGACACGAAATAATAGGAACATGAAGTGTGTATTCTGTCGAAACTTATTTTATTGGATCGGTTATTCATAAGAACCTTATCAATAGGAACCATATTTTGTAGGAAATCATCAGACGGTAATTTATAGGAAAGTAAAACATCGGAACGTAAAACGTAAGACAGTGATTCATAGGAATGTTAAAACGTAGAACCGTATTATGTAGTAACCGTATTCTATAGGAACGTCATTCTGTAGGAATGGTATTTTTTAGGAAGCGTATTTTCTGAGAGTCGTATTCTGTAGGACCCGTTTTAGGTAGGAACCGTATTTTGCAGGAACCTTATTCTGTAGGAATGGTATTCTACAGGAACCCTATTGAGTAATGATAATAATAATGATTGATAATGAGTAAGTGAGACAGTCATTCGTAGGAATGATAAAAAGTAGGAATTATATTCTGTACGAACCGTATTTCGAACTAATTGTATTTTGTAGTATCCGTATTCTGTAGGACCCGTATTATGTAAGAACCGTATATTGTAGGACCCTTATTATGTAAGAACCGTATTCTGTAGGACCCTTATTCTGTAGGAACCGTATTTCGTAGGAACTGTATTCTGTAGGAATGGTAATTTGTAGGACCATCATATTATTACCTAATTTATTACTCTGATTCTAGTTCAAAATGAAGTCGACTCTCATCATCGTCTTCGCAACCATTCTGGCTTCGACATGCGCAGATGAACTCTCGGAATGCCAATGCTGGACGGGATACGAACCAAAAAAAGACCAGGATGGTGTCAAATGCTACGGTATCAAGCTGATTCATACCAGACGGTGCAATGAGCCGGAAAGACCCAAATGTGTATGCTCCGGTGACGTCACAGGAATTCTGTCAGATTCCAGCGGCATATGGTGTTCCTCTCAAGAAGCTGGAAGGGATCAGAAAAAGTGGGCTTGCGAAAACCAGGATGAATGGAGAAGTTTTTATGAACAATACCCAAATGAGGAACCTTGATTATAAATAAATAAGCATAAAATATGTCTCATGATGATGATGTTATTTGATGCTTGGAGTCATTTACGAATTCAAGAATTTATATATTGATTTTGTGTTAGTTCTCCAATGTTTTTGTGTGAGAATGAGGACACAAAATTGCTCAAATATATGTTTCTCACCGCAGAGGTGTGATGATGATCTAATTCTTTGATTCAACCATCGCTACTGATTCATTTCATTCGCTTCTATTCTATTTTCTCGAATCTGTTTTCCTATCGACACAATAGAATAAACGTGTAGGTACAAGTGATGAAATACTTGAATTAGAAAACGAATGAGTTACACATGTAAATTATTATTATCATTATTTCTTAGTTTGCGAAACTAAGAAATAAACATTTGCTTCTGCTTTGTTTTCGTTTGAGCAATCTGACGGTCGAAGCTGCCACCCCTCCACCTCTACGCGAATTTCATTCGTTCAGAGGCTAGTCTCCTCAGGATGTTGTCAAGTCGCGAATTTAGATTATATTTTATATACCTTTAAGTAGCAGCATTGTTGTCAGAATTCTCGATTACTGTATATCCATGACAAACATCTACATATCTATTATAAAACCGATGAAACGGACGGATGTTAGCGATTCCTGTGTATATTTCAAAAAAGTATATAAAACTATTCGTTGTATGGAGAGCCTTGATGAGGCTCAGCCTCCGTTGCCTCCTTTGAGGAGCGGCCACTGGCAATAACAATATAATTCTTTTTGAACAATCAAATAGCTGGGAATGCAGTCACTTGTCTATCATAGCGATCATGAAAAAAACAACGATAGAAATTTAAATGTGTCAGTTTTGTCTTATTGTCTTATTGAAATTGTACGGAAATGTATGATAATCGCATTGGGAAGACATTCATTATATCCTCTCATCAAATATATCCATGTTATATGATTAGGAATCCATGATATAATCCGTACAACCGAAGCGATAGATTTCTCGGTTTCACTTGAAATATCATCGATAATATTCATATTAAAAAGGATGTTATTGCTTATATCACAGTGAGATAGAATGGAAGTCACAGAGATAGAGCGAGTGACACCGAGTGGGATAGCTATTACTTCACCTGCAAGAATGAAAAAAATACAAATCGTACTTCATTCATATATATATACAGGGTGAGTCAAAAAAGTGGCCCAAAATGCATATTAAGAGATATATCCTTCCAAAGTTGATTAAATTAAAATAATTTCTCCGCATAACTTCTGAACGATGAAAGCCACCTGATTGAAATTTTGTGCATGAATGTATTTTGTCAGAATACATTTTTTCGTCACACTTCCACATTTCTGATATTGTTATAAAGGGTGTTTTCAGAGGGTGAGTCATGATTTTTTGTAGAAAACTTTTTTCCCTGTATTATTTTCGGTGAAAAAACAGGAGCATTCGATGGAACGAAAAAAATTACATGAGAAAGGTACTCTTATTCAAATACAAAAAGTTGAGCCGTTCGCGAGATATTTGAGTTTTTGTAGTTACATGATATCAGCAGATTGATTTTAATCATCGCGAGATTCATCGGTATAACGATATTTCAGCAGCATTTGCATTTCCGAAGCACTCGCCAAGCATTAGAAGCATATCTGTTTGTTCAGAGAACGAATAACCTGTCATATTTCTTAAAATCTCACTTGATAATCGCAGTGATAAATGACACAGAAAAACCGCACGAACAAATCGATTACAACAATGTTGACTCGAATGTTGATGACATGAACGTCAAAATTGAGAACAAAATTATTCATCATGGCCTGCTAAAATATTGTTACCGATGAATCTCGCGATGAATGAAATCATCATTTTCATTTCTTTCTCATGATACTTATTTTGGTATAGATGAATGGAACCAGGCGGTTCCATTTTGAATATAAATTTCACGACTTTATGAATATTCACAAATATATATTCAGTGTGTCACATTTTTCATGGAGAGCACCACTTCATGCTTAGGGATTGTGGACAATTACTGAAGATAAAAGCATCCATAAGAATTTAGACAAAATTCGATTTTTCACAACTGATTTTATTCCAGTTAGAGACAGAAAGAAAGAGAAAAATATAAAATAATTATCGGTGCTGCTGGTGAAGTAGTGAAGTGGTAGTGGTAGTAGTCCCACCTGATCGTTGATTGCATCTACTCGGTGTCTGTATTCTACCTCGATGATTACAGAAAACATACGCTTCTTCCATGATAAATGTGACACACGGAATATATGAATATTTTCAAATATTCCTGTTATGAAAGATAAAGTTGAGGTCAATGACTATATATATTTATATATACTGGGTAATTCATCATGAAAGTCCGATAGTCAAATGGCGAATAGAGTAGATCGAGACGAGTCGGTGTGTCTATATGGAAAGTTCTTTCGGCCACCCATAAGGGAGATACAGGGTGTTTTGTGAAATTGATGTGTAACGACCGATATTTCAGTGTTCTGCTGATATTCGGCTGCTTCGTATCTGTCTTGCAACCAGCCGAGTCATTGTGATATGACAGAAAAATTATTGATTTGTTTTGTGTTTTAGGAAAGTCGTAATTCTTTCAGTTTTTTGTCAATGAAAAAATGGCGTCCCATTGAATATGTGGTCCGATGGTATTCTCATGAAAAAAATATATGACGCACAGTACTGTTCAGGTCAGAACTGGTTATAAATCTAAATTTCTTTTTTTTGAACGGTGCGATTTTTCAGGTGGATTTTACTCCACTGTATATTTTATAGTGCTTTGGTTATCCCATTTGAACAACTATTCAAAATGCTGAAAACTGAATCATGAGTACCTGCGAAAATAAACATTCATCAAAATTATATCTAGTGATGATGGTAATAAGTCTGAACAACACTTGTTGAGCCAGTTGTATAGAACTATACTCGTGCTAAGTAACACCGTGATGTCAGAACATAAGAGCGTATCTTTGGATACATCCAGAACTGGAAATAGCTGAATTCCTAAGGAAATTATCAATCTAATGACGTGTGATACATTATCACATTCCATTTTCTTCAAATTTTGAGGGTTGATGTAAGGGTATACATCAAAAGATGTGCGTTCCGGAATTCATTTCATTAGTGTCTCATTTTGAAGATATTCAGTGTTTCTCCTTTTCAGATAATCATCGTTATATGTCTGTATGTATGATTCCAGAACGCAACTAATCAGAACGTAACAGATCTGTATAACTTTCTCACAAAGATTGCATATGCAGAACAAGACGAATTCAGAAGTCACGATAAGCAGCAGCTCACTTGATATTAGGATATATAATATGATCCCATTCTGAAATTTGAAGGCAATTGTGTGCCCTGGGATATACATTAGGGTTGCCCAATACGAATGCATATATCTCAGAATCTTCCGATTATCATTTACCGATAACTCTGTTTCTAGTTCGCAATGAAGTTGACTATGATAATCGTCTCCGCGAACATTTTGGCAATGATATGTGCAGATGAACTCTCGGAATGCAAATGCTGGACGGAATACGAGCCAAAAAAAGACCAGGATGGTGTCAAATGCTACGGTATCAAGCTGTTTCTTATCAGACAGTGCAATGAGCCGGAGAGACCCAAATGTATATGTTCTAGTGACGTCACAGGCATCATTACAGATTCCGGAGGCACCTGGTGTAACTCTCAAGAAAATGGAACGATCAAGAAGAAGTGGGCATGTGAGAACCATGAGGACTGGGAAAGATTCTATGAGCAACTGGAATATATTCAATCAGTAGTATCGAAATGGAAAACCTCTAGCAAAATCCGATTATCACATAAATATAATTATGTGATTCCATGCTCATTGAACCCGATATGTGGTTGTCTCATATCAGATTTCAAGTGTGATATATTATCTCATATAGTGTTATTTGATTCTCGATGTGACGAAGGAATATACATCTTTGTGTGAGTAGTACCTGATCCTTTTTTTATGTGGTTCTGAACAGATATAATTCTTCTCACTATACATAGAATGATAATGTCTCAATTTGAAAATGGGCATATGTTGAGCAGAGCTACCACGTGTTGAAGTATCATTTATCCTTGAGAAGTATTCAAAGTTCACTTGAAAACACATTTTTGTACGATTTTCAGAAATGGGGGAAACAGATTGTCCACTGTCAGGATTACTTTCCTTATGATTTTTGAAGAAACCCAGAAATAATCGTAGAAAGGAATCAAATCAAATTCAGAATCAATTTTCTTCAGCGAGAAGACTGATCAATTATCTTGATTTCGTAACTTTCGTGAAAATCCGTACCCCGCATGGTTTTGTTGGAAAAAATGTTCCTCTCAATAATGCTAACACATATTACCAGAATAAGTTCAATAATATTCTGATTCAAAATTCAGTTGTCAGTGGAAAACAACACAACACAAGTCGTGATTTTGAAATGAAACAATTCATGATCAATAAAATTTGTTGTTGACTGTTAAATCAGGTTCCAATAATTTCATGAATTTTGATATCATCGCAAGTACCATTGAATTTGTACTATAGAAATATCTGTTAACATTATTTAAGATATTTTTCCACTTCGGAACTAAGCGGAATACGGAACTTTCACAACAGTCAAAAAATAAAATCCCCGCTTGATAATATGAGAATATTGAAATGCACTTATCCTAATTTCATTCAGTTTGTTCCATTTCTGAACAGCTTGCAAAAATATTTTTCTTTTTCATGTGAACTCTCCTCACGGGCAAGCAGTGCCTACATAAATATATTGATGTATGAATAAATTGGGCCCGATCAACTCGTTTTGATATATTTTACACGTGGAAGCTCTCTGTCCCAGCAATTATGGAACACACTGTTTATATATTCCCAATAATATATCTCTGACTGTGATGGATAACTGTTGTGAATTCACAAATTCTGAGGCTGCTGGCACTTGTGGCTTGGTAACTGAGATTATTCCATGATCACACACGCAGAAAAAATATTATTCCAAAAACTTTGCGAATTCGAAGATCTCTAATGTCATATATATGACAAAATATTTTGTTGTCGCAACATTTTGCTCTTGTCATTCTCCAACCAAATATCTTGTGGAAACAAGCAATTATGATTTCATCTTAACATAATGATTGGTTCATAGAACTGATATATTTTATGACGGTAACTAACACAAACTTAGATATAATCAACACATCACATTCATCAAAATCACTCAGTAGTTAGAGAGTCGTAAGATATATGTTTGTTTAGTCAAATATACTGTTGATGTGTCACCCTCATTGTTTCATTTCAACACATTCAAAATCAAAAATATTATTCCATCAAAAAAATATGTCATCCATTCTGGAATTCATTCGGGTGGAATATTATCTATCTTCATTTGCACTGATGAATCTTCTGTCAAGATATTTTGTGGATTCGGATATTGAAGTGTTTTTTCTTGAATAAATAATAATTTTCTCGACAAACGATCACAACCATGATAATAACTCATATCAAATGAACGAAATGCCCTTCAATCCCAACATCAGAAATATATAATATATATATCAATATACATATACAGGGTCGCTGATATGTATGGAAACGGTCGATTATTTCCTAAAGTAAGATAGCTAGCGAAAAATGTTAGGATACAAAAGTTGTGGGGTTTTTCAAAATCCATTAAGCTAATGGAAAATTGAAGATACAGGATGAGTCAAAAAGTCAGGACGAAACAAAGTTGCTTTTTCTCTGATGGGACACCCTGTATATTATTCCACATTTCAATTCTGCTCGAAATTCTGAACAAAATTGATGGAGCGCATCATTTCCTAAATTCAACCGATTTCGAGATATCGAATTTTGAAAATGACTTTTTACTACTCTCAAATTTATTGAAGAAAAAGCACGAAATGATGCATATTTATTATGAAAGTCACAAAAGGTGTAGTATGTGGATATTATGATTTTAATTTAATTATTATTTTTTCACAGAAAATAAAAATAGCATAATTGTTCAGGGTTGATTGAAATGCAATTAAAACAATAGAATGTATTTTTTAATGAATGTCCAGGATATTTAAAATTTTATGAAAACAATAGTTTAGACAGGAGGAAGAGAGAGAAAACAAAATTTAATAAACAACAAATTTTTCTTTGAAATTCTATTTAATAAGGTGCTAAAAGTGTTCACCATTTACCTCCTGACAGTAATGAACTCGCTGAACAAAATTTTGTAGTGAATCTAATATAATGTGAGGAGGAATGGTAGAAATTTCATGCCTTATTCTTTCTTGCAACTCTTCGATATTTGGCGGCCTATTCTTGTAGACTACATTTTTTATGTGACCCCATAGAAAAAAGTCAAGTGGGGTCATATCGGGAGACCTAGCTGGCCATTCAATTGCTCCCCTGCGTCCAATCCATTTATTAGGAAAAGTTTCATCTAGATATGCGCGTACCATACGTCCAAAATGTGGAGGAGCCCCATCTTGTTGAAACCATATTTGTTCTGCCGGCAAATTGGGATTGTTATTATTCGGGAATAATCGTCTAAGCTCTGGAATAACATGATGTTGTAAAAGTGATAAATATCGTTCAGAGTTCAAATTTCCGTTTATAAAATAGGGTCCTATGACGTGTCCACCAATAATGCCACACCAGACATTTACTTTTTGTGGCCGTTGAGTGTGAACTTCCTCCATCCAATGTGGATTTTGGTCTGACCAATACCTACAGTTGTGTCGATTTACGTGCCCGTTTGAACAAAATGAAGATTCGTCAAAAAACAATATGTGGTTGACAAAGTTGACATTTTCGCTCAATTTATCCATAATAACTTCACAGAACTCGATTCTACGATCAAAATCGTCTTCACTCAATTCTTGTACCAAATGAATTTCATATGGATGGAATTTTTGCAGTTTGCAAATTTTTTGAATGGAATATCGACTCATGTTATGATTCAAAGCCCTCTGTTGTGCCGAATTTATTGGATTTTCCACCACATCTAACATGACCTTCAAAGCATTTTCTTCATTTGTAACGCTTACTGGTCTTCCACTTTTTGGTCGATCTTTGACATCTATAGTTTCATGAAAACGCTGCAATGTTTTTGAAACGGTTGATTTAGAAATTGGTTCCCGATTTGGATGCAATTCATTAAAAATATTCACTACTTGGTCACAACTTCGTCTTCTATCACCGAATCCTGTGATCATTAAAATTTCAATACGCTCAGTATTAGTTAAACGTGCCATTTTTGCGCGAAACTTATTTACACTAAATGTATTTTTGACATGTGTTGTCAAGATCATCACTGTTAGACAAAAGAACGACGCGGCGTTGTTATGGAGCTGGAAACTTTCAAAGGTAACTTGATGGACTATGAACTTGATGGACTAACATTTTTGGATAATTTATTATAAGTCATTTTCAAAATTCGATATCTCGAAATCGGTTGAATTCAGGAAATGATGCGCTTCATCAATTCTGTTCAGAATTTCGAGCAGAATTGAAATGTGGAATGATATACAGGGTGTCCCATTAGAGAAGAAGCAACTTTGTTTCGTCCTGACTTTTTGACTCATCCTGTATACTTAATTTTTCATTAGCCTAATGGATTTTGAAAAACCCTACAACTTTTGTATCCTAACATTTTTCGCTAGCTATCTTACTTTAGGAAATAATCGACCGTTTCCATACATATCAGCGACCCTGTATACATAATATAATGAAAAAAATATTACATGATTTGATAGTAGGTACTCACTCAAAGTAGCTTCCTGGCACATTCCTGTTTTTTCTCTTAGTACTTCCTATGGTTTTTGAAAAATTATTGAAATTCGCGATTCCTATCGTAACAGGAACCGAACAGATCTAGTGACGTCATTAGACGCCCCATTCGGCTTCCACCCTCGGACAGAGATGAACTGATAAAATTAATGCGAAATTTCTTCATTTATTACGACATACGAAGCGACTATACTTGTATGTCATACTAATAGTTTTTTTTTATCTGTGGACAACACGAAAGGGAAACCTATGATGTTCGAGGAACATCGTGTTAGCCAGCGGTGGAATTTTGGGAAAGAAGGAAGGTGTTGGAATCTTTCTTGAATGTTTGGAGGTTGTAAGCATCAGGAAAGACTTCACTATGCAAAGAATTCCACAACTTTGCCGTTCTATTGATGAATGATGCTTGGTATAGCGATGTTCGACAGGTCTCGAGCCTGACAGTGTAGGGGTGACCAGCTTGAGCTCGTCTGGTTTGTCTACTAGGAATCGCGCGTGATGGCATAATAGATGATATCTCCGTTGAGCACCGACCATGAAAGTACCTATAAAAGAGGCAAAGATCGCCGACCTTTCTACGATGATCTAGAGAGGTCAATGATTTGGTGAGTGTTGTGTCATCGACTAGGCAAATAGCTCTCTTCTGAATTGAATCTAAGAGCTTAAGCGTATGTTTGGGGGCTGAGCTCCAAACATGTGTACAGTACTCCAGGACAGGTCGAATTTGTGCTTTGTAGATCATAAGCAGTTGCTGGGATGTGAAGTATCTCTTCGAACGGAAAAGAAAACCGAGTTTTTGTGAAGCAGTATTCGCAATGGACCTCACATGATCGTCCCATGAGTGAGCACTGTTGGTGGTGACACCCAGCATGGATATTGACGACCTCATAGGAACAGTGGTACCCGACATCATCAAATTGGGCATTGTGTGATCAGCCTTCTTGGTGAACATACAAGCTTGAGTTTTGTTTGCATTGAACTGTACTAGATTCTCAGATCCCCATTTCAGAATTCTTGTCAGATCCTCATTTAAAGCATCAACAGTTTCTGACAGAGATAACAATAACTCTTGTATATAGGTATACTAGAAACTTCATGAAGCTTTGACATGGAGTCTAGCGTCTAGCGGTGATATATGAAGAGGAAGGAGTCTAGCGTCTAGCGGTGATGTATGAAGAGGAACGACAACAGCATGATGATTACGTCACTAGTTTGAATGGGTGTGGATTCAAAAATGAAGTTCGAAGTTGATAATCCGATAGGTGTGTACACCCTTATTACATTACATATAATACTGACATTAAATATTACAAAATATTTCGACATGTTGCCAATTTTTTCGATATAGTACCCACTATATCATCTCATATATGAGAGGAATTCTTTTTTCATCTATATTTCATCGAAATACCAGCGTTCAAATATTTCACTAAACATGAATTGATGTGCACTCAACTATAGTTGGCCATGCTCATGAGGCAATCAGGAATGACAAAACCTGTTGCTATATTTTTCGTTTACGTATTGAATTTCTCTAGATTCGTATTTTGATGACTCTTGATCAAATAACCCCAGTGGGTAAGGGTGCGAAAACACAGGAACACCCTGGTAATTTGGATCATTGTATGAAGGCTATCTCCTCTTCAAGAGGCGGTAGTGAAGTGAAATTTAAATTTCATTCAATGTTAGATGACAAAAGAATGCGGCTTCCAAAGGCCCGTGAGTTTGGAACCCGTTTCCCGAAAAGAAGGAGCGTAATATATAGGTAACTTTCTTTTGCGGAAATTTATTGCAAGAAATATGATGGAAAGAAGTGGGTCATTACATGAAATTTGGAAAAATATGAGATATCAGTTACAGAAATATATAAAACTGAGAGGTTGAGCTGAAATGGAGGGGTGTTAAATCGAAACCAATCTGAACAGAGATGCTGAAAATGAATAATATAACTAAATGAAAATGTGATGAATGAGGTATCTAGTTAACTACCACAATGTTCGGGCTGTGGAAATTTTACAATCGCCTCCAGTTTGATTAGTGCTTCTAAACGACGAAAGTTCAAAACAACTCATCAAAATACCAAGACCACTGATTTTAAATACTCAACGATAGCAACTATAGAATAACACACAATGAGAGGTCGGAACCATGAAAATACGTCAGGTTTATTGTTGAACGTTTCAATAAACAATTCAGTAATTTGAATGGAAAATTCCACTCAGAAACCATTGGGCACTAACGTATACTAATCATCGTTTTTTTTTTTTGATCCAATCAGTTGTTGATGTTCATTCCGATCCTCGTAATACAAAACCTTCTACATGTAAACACACAGGAACGTGATAGGTACAGTCGAAAACAGTAAGAGCAATTAAGATATTTTCATGCCTGAATTTCTGAAATTTAATCAAATTTGATTCACGGGCTACAATGGAGTGAATCTAGAGGGGTTTGTAATTATAAAAATATCCGAGTGCGTTTCCTCTTTCAATGTGTTTGAACAGCGTTGTCTGGATTGATTTTCAATTGCATGCATTGTTTCAGTGCCTTTCTTTGATTCGAAAAGAGTACAAGTGATCTATGAGCTTCAGTCAAGAGTCCAATTGTCTCTAATATTGAAAACTAGGTGTCCCTAACTATAATCAATAAATTTCTATTCCACATATGGAATCGACACGATTACCTGCATACAATGAAAAAAAAATATACACCACTTCAAAAAATAGTCTGAAACGCCTGCTATTATTGCTCTGAGAAGAGTCATATATTCGGTGGAAAATAGCCTAATGTATACAACAAAATTCGACTCAACTCGAGGTTGCCACATTTTCATGAACCAGTTAATATAAGTCATTGTTCTTATGGATATGGAACTATTATACAGGGTTGGAATGAAGTATGGAACCAAGTAAATATTTTTTGAACGAAAAGAACGATATTCATAAAAATTTGCAGGTAAGTGCGATGGAACAAGATGCATCTGATGTACATTTTTCTGTTGATAATATACTTCCGGTTGAACCGGAATACCATCAACTTCTTTAATTCGAATTGGACACTCTATATATTTTCACATATTTTGAAACAGCTTGTTATTTGGGATCCATACATACTGAGTTCAAAGTGAAAAAAATGATCAAAACGAGGTATATAGCACTTTAATCAACCTCCTTTGAGTGTTTTGCATTAGAGCAGAAAACTATTCAGATGAACTAATCGGTGTTGTTTGTATGCATAGTAATAAATAAACGTACAATTCACAGATTGTACAATTCAGAATGGTTCAATTGAGTGAAAAAGAACGTATTGAAATTTCAAGATGATCGGTTATGGTGATTGTGAAATTTATTTCCGTCAATCAGAATTTGACACTTGTAGAACAAAAAAGTACTCGTTTATTCATTACTATGCATACACATCATCAATTGGTTCTTTCAAATAGTTTTTGCTCTAATGCGGAAAGCTCAAAGGAGGTTGATTAAATACTGTCTGTAAGTTCTTCGAGGAGGTGGTACATTCATTTTTCAGTTTTTGATGGGATTTTCTCTCCTCGTTTCTGAAAAATAGAGTAGAAGTTATTAAAAATTATTGCAATATATTTGTAGTAAGGACAGATTTAGGATCTGTCCCAAAATGCCACTGCGCTTGAAATTAAACCTTTAGATACCTAAAAGAGAAATTCTCTATTGGTCAGTGACACCTTGTTTTTGAAAAAATTTGGAAATACAAATATATTTAATAATAATAAAACCTCTACTTATCTTGGTGGACGTTTCGGGAATGAATCTGCTCCCGTTCTCAACACAATTGAAATATTTTTCTTCGTAAACTTTTTTCGATGTTTCCGATTATGACACTGAAAAGTGACAATTTGGCAGACGGAGGAATTCTGGTTACAAGGTGTTTTCATTAATTGATATTGAATTTTCCATTTTCATATTCAAGTTTCAGAAGTGGATGCCAAGTTCTATCTATATCAACTGAACAAGAAGCAATATTATTGTCTCCGTTCAGGAGAATGCAAGCAGACTCTTTGATTTTCCGTTTTTGGTTGTTGTCTTCTTTTCCTATGATCTTAATATTACTCCAATCGGCCATATGTTGTCCATTCTCAGTAAGGATATGCTCAGCTAATTTTGACTTGTCAGTATATCTTCTCTTTATATTGTTCTTATGCTCTTTCATCCTTACTGATAGAGGCCTGCTGGTTTCACCGGTATAATATTTTCCACAAACACATGGTATACTGTATATACAATTTTTTGATGACTGTTTTTCATTTCTCGGTTTTGTATGAGTCAAAATCGATCTCATTGTATTTTCTGTCTTGAACACTGTTTTCACTTGAAACTTGTCACCAACATAGGAAAAGAAGACAACAACCAAAAACGGAAAATCAAAGAGTCTGCTTGCATTCTCCTGAACGGAGACAATAATATTGCTTCTTGTTCAGTTGATATAGATAGAACTTGGCATCCACTTCTGAAACTTGAATATGAAAATGGAAAATTCGATATCAAATAATGAAAACACCTTGTTACCAGAATTCCTACGTCTGCCAAATTGTCACTTTTCAGTGTCAAAATCGGAAACATCGAAAAAAGTTTACGAAGAAAAATATTTCAATTGTGTTGAGAACGGTAGCAGATTTGTTCCCGAAACGTCCACCAAGATAAGTAGAGGTTTTATTATTATTAAATATATTTGTATTTCCAATTTTTTTCAAAAACAAGCTGTCACTGACCAATAGAGAATTTCTCTTTTAGGTATCTAAAGGTTTAATTTCAAGCGCAGTGGCATTTTGGGACAGATCCTAAATCTGTCCTTACTACAAATATATTGCAATAATTTTTAATAACTTCTACTCTATTTTTTAGAAACGAGGAGAGAAAATCCCATCAAAAACTGAAAAATGAGGTGGATTAAAATGCTATATTCCTCGATTTTACAATTTTTTCACAGTAAACTCAGTATGTATGAATCCAAAATAACACTCTTCCAAAATCTGTAGAGATATATAGGGTGTCCCATTCAAATCGAAGAAGTTGATGGCATTTCCGGTAAAACCAGAAGTATATTATCAACAAAAAAAATTTTTATCAGATGCATTTTTTTTCATTGCACTCACCTGCAAATTTTCATAAATATCGTTCTTTTCGTTTAAAAGATTCCATACCTCATCCCAACCCTGTATATTGTGATTTCAGAATGGATAGACAAATTATCATACTTCTGATTGATATGGATATCTACAAAATTTCATTTATATCCAAATTGTATGTCAACCAGTTATTCAATGAATCGGAAAATTTTGAGAGTACGTTCGTTATTCATCATGAATTCCGATAGATATTGAAGAATCAAACTATTGAAAATTGACAAGCTGAATACACAAGCTCCTCCTGAACAGTTATTCTCATGGTGAATTGAACGAATCAATCCAAATGAAGAGAGGATTATCGTGTCGACTACTATGTTCGGTCTAATGAGAACCGATATACCACCATCAGGTATACGTCACAGTATGGAAAGAAATGCTGTTAATAATAATGATTTCAATAGTAATGATAATGATAATAATGAACATAATGATATTATGATCATATAAGAATTTATTCAATGAATGAGAGACATAATACACTCAATCATAATAATACTATCTACACTTATTGAAAAAGATCATATTCAGTGTCATAACACAATCAAGGATTCTATTATGAAGCCTTCCTATCAGGATGCCTCAGGATGTTATTGGAATCAATTTCCAAGTGGTCCATTAGGAATTTTTCCGTTCTGAAGAAATCTATTGATTGCTGATCCAAACAATGTAACTATAGCTTTGTGATACTATCAAAAAATGTTGTGTGTAGATGGGAATTAAATGTTCCAAAGCATCATGACATTGGTCTTAGACACAGATTAGATAATGTCAAATTCAAAGAGAATTTCATCTTTGAGCCACCATAATTGAACTCAAAATCAAGTCTGATGAGAACATTCCAATTCCAAAGAATTCAATCAGGCGACCCAAAGAAGAGAGGCACTGTGGACACATAGAAATCTTCTGAAGTGTTATTCTAAAAAGACTTCTTCTCCTTCGAAGTTCTGATTCCTGGCACCAGCCAGAGGACATAAGGAGGTACGAGTTGGAATCTGATCAGCTCATCAACTCAGACTTCATAAGCCCTATTGCCAGAGACCAGCAGAACCTTGGAGGTGCTGATCAAACTGAATCTTGAAAGTTTCTGAGAGTTTCTCTTCCAATTTGATGTTGCGTTGATATTTACTTACGGAAATGAATGAATGAATAATCATTCATTATTATTCATTATTATATGTAATTTTTGCTGCTGGTAACCGACCACGATAATGTCAAACAAGGTATGCGAGAAATGAAATTCGAAGGAACCTGAAGAATAATTCATGCTATATCAATTCTATGAAAGAACTGTTGGCCATATATAGTTCAGGTAGTATGACACAAGAACACGGGAAAACTCGTTCATTTTTTCGTTGTGAGAATTATGACACATGATATTGAGTTTCAAGAATATTCATGGTTTCATGATATGTTTCGACTCAAGGCGCCCAGGGTGCGCCTCTGGAAATTGAACCGCCCTCACCTCTTTTGTTTTTGAATTTGAGAAAAAATGAAGAGTATGAAAGTTGAATAAAACGATTTGAATTTCGATCTCGATAAAATTTCTTAGTACACAATGTCTATTTTGCAGAAATAGACATCGAGGTTTGTATTTCTATTGGAACTCCATGGAACAATGGATTGATATCACTTAATTGCATATTTGGCGAAAATATGATTGAACTATTGACGTTCAAATTCGACCAGGATTACGCTCCAGGGACCTCCAAAGTGTACTTCTCATCACATAATGTAATCAGAAAATAATTCGTAATGCTAGAGATGTCGTCAAGATATTGCGTATTTTGTTCAAAATGCATTCGTGATACGTGATATGGAGTGAACTTTGATCGTCGATATCTCAGTCATTTTCATTTTTCATCCGAACATGCAATATGCAATCAGAAAACAGCCCTACCGATCTTCGAGAAATATATACATAGTGTGTCATTTGCAGTCGATTCCGAAAGAATAAGAGAACCTGTATATCAAATGATTATTTTTCAATCATAGTCACTCCATCCATTTTTCATATTCATTCTGGTCACATCTTTAAAGCACCTTCTGATGTATATCCATCAAAAATCACACTTCTCAACATGAACTAAAGTTAGGTATGTGAATAGATATAAGTGAAATGAATGAACATCATGTTTATTTCGAGAAAATATTTCAGAAAATATTTTCAAGGCTATCCCACAACTATACCGATGCTCTGGAAGAAAATTAATTTATTTCCATCAGTAAATATCTCGTGATGTATGAACATAGCTCACTTCCACAAATAGTAACTCTGGTATAGACGAATTCTCGGTTCGAGATATAATTCTTTCTGCCTCATGAAAAGAATTCGAACAATCCGCGTGTCCCGAGGGATATTGAAGTAAATATTGGGTGTCATCGTGTCATGGGAATAGACTGGATTGAATTGCATTCCTAGCGTGCCGCAGAACTTATTAGAAAGATTGCTTTATCAGAGCTCAAAACTTTATCCGTCTCATCGAGGTTAGAATTTGGTGTGATGGTAGTGCCCCCCCCCCCCCTCTCCCTATTAATTAAAGTCCAATCTGATCGTTAGTGCCTGTCACTAATTAATAAACCGGAAACTTATCGCTGTAAACAGTGCCGGTTTCATAGGGAACTGAGCCCGAGACTGAGCTGAATTATTTTGTGTTGATTTTTCATCGAGTACTACCATTTCATTTAACAAGCATGTAATGAAAAATATAACATCCTTTCCGACAGACAATATGGTTTTCCAGAAGGTGTGTCGATCTAACATCTGAAATGTACTCTGCTATGGATAATGAGAGGGCAGCTCTATATGTCTTCATAGACCTGTCAGAGGCTTTTGACACAGTTAGCCACCCACCGGGTGCATCATTACCTCTACCTATCCATCTGTCTGGGTACTGTTGGTTTAAAAAATTCCTAACATCCACCGAAAAATGTGGTGGAGCTCCATCGTGCATAAACCACATATCTACCCGATGTTGGAGTGGTAAATCTTCCAACAAATTTGGCAACGTATTTCGTAGATGTTGTAAATACATGTCTCCTGTTAATCTTTGTGGAAGTATGACAGGACCAATTATAAAATTTCCTATTATTCCAGCCCAAACGTTGATTTTGAATTCGTGTTGAAAATGGTTTATTTTAATGGAATGAGGATTTTCAATTGCATAAACGTGTTCATTATTAAAATTAGTTATTCCTCTTCATCAGTGAACAAAATATTCTTTCCAAAGTTCAGATTCATTTCTCTTTGCAAATTAATGAACCTACAAAACATCAGACGACTTTGTGAATCATGGATTAATAAATCTTGAACTGGCGTCTTGTGGTATGGGTATAATAATTGTTCTCTTAGTACTTCATGAACGGCATTCCTAGAAACTTCTAGTTCATTACTTATCCGTCTAGTACTCAATTCTGGATTTTCTTCAATACGGTCTAAAATTTCTACTTCGACTTCGGGAATCCTTACATAACGCTGTCTTCCATAATCACCAGTTCTAGGAGCAAAATGACCGGTCTCGCGAAGACGTCTCTCAACTGCAGCAAAGGTTGGGTGGCTTGGTACGCGACGATTTGGAAACCTTGCCGAATACACCCTCACACTCTCTCGACCATTTCCTTGACAATATCCGAATACCAATAACATATCGGTGTATTCTTCATTGGTGTATTGTACGGCCATGATAAATCAGAAAAGTCCGATATCAACAATCAACGTCAATAAAACTCGACAAATCAACACAGATGAAACTATGGAAACCAAGAATGTGAATATCACTGTTTTCGAGCAGATAATAATAGTCTTCAGAAAAAAAAACCAGTGCTACTTATTTTCAATAGAAATAACCTATGCAAAAAGTACATCTCAACTTTTTGCGTCGTATAAATCTTTGTATACGTGAAAATGGTGAACATTTTGAACAATTTTTATGAAATATCTGTTAATCGTTTCATTATTAATTATGCTCTAAATCACTAAAATTAAAATTTTGTCGAAACCATGAGAGGAATCGACTTTTGTCAAGAGTACCTTTTTTGTAGTGAATGAGTTGAATAATTTAGATTTCATATTGAAACTAATTTTTTTTCCATTGGCGTAGGAGTTTTAGATGTTTATTTACTGAAAAAATCAAGTTCTACGCCCATGGAATGATATTCATTATGATTATGATATGAGTTTCATTGCCCGATGAGTCTATGCCAACGTACCAAATTTGAAAAAAATCTCATGAGCCGTTCAAAAGTTATGAAGCAAAATCGATTTGAAAATTTCAACTTCAGAGCCGTCTAGCGCCCAAACTAATCAACTTTTTACTGAGGTAAGTTTGCTTGTATCGAATTGTTTTGGTCTGAAGAATATGTGGTAGCTTTTTGTAAAGACCTTTTAAGGACACCCTGTATATCCAGTCGATATCATCTAGGAATTGAAAGAATTTGTTCAATAGGTTATCTCTACCAGATAGAGTGTATATATCAAATTCAAAAATAACAATGATGTAAATTGAATGAAATCTACCTCGAAATCATCTACTTATGCACCCCCATCACGGCTACTTCTAACCTTATATATATAGATATGTTATGATCCGACAGGCCAGTAGAAACGATTGAGAAATCCCTGCTACAATCGGAAGTTTTTTATTCTCATTGAATATATTTATATTTCCAAATTCTTCAAAAAAACAAGATGTCACTGACAAATAGAGAATTTCTCTTTCAGGTCTCTAAAGGTTTAATTTCAAGTGCAGTGACATTTTGGGGCAGATCACAAAATCTGTCCTTACTACAAATATATTGAAATAATTTTCAATATATTCTACTTCATTTTTCAGAAACCTCGAAATTATCTACCAATACTCCCCCATCACGGCTTCTTCCTATCTCATATATAGATATGTTATGATCCGTCAGGTCGGTGGAAACGATTGAGAAATCCCTGCTACAATCGGAAGATTTTTATTCTCATTGAATATATTTATATCTCCAAATTTTCCAAAGACCAAGATGTCACTGAGAAAAACAGATTTTCTCTCTTAGGTCTCTGAAGGTTTTATTCCAAGCGAAGTGACATTTTGTCCTTACTACAAATATATTGAAATTATTTTCAATAACTTCTACTTCATTTTTTAGAAACCTCGGAATTATCCACCAATGCACCCCTATCAGGGCTACTTCTTATCTTATATATAGATATTCCATGATCCGACAGGTCAGTAGAAACGATTGAGAAATCTCTGCAACAATCGGAGACTTATCGGAAGCGTTCGGTTCTGCAACTTTCATACAAGCAGCGGCAGGATAGCTTTCGCGTGCTCAGTAACATAGTACTGTATTTGGTGTAACTTTCGCGAATAATACAAGCGTATGTAGCGATGCCATATGTTGTATTCCAACGGTGTAAACTCCACGATGTGATCATTCCAGAACCTCACCTCATGATTCAGCGACCTGTGTGATAATAATATATATCGTGACATATCCAATCGAAATCATCTTCTCTGAAGAATGCACGAAAGAAAACATTCGTATCCTTACGTCCCTATTCGCTATTGAAAACACTCAGGACTCATCAACTCTAGTCAATCGCCACGAACATCGACTGACAGGATACTGAAGCAATGCCACCTCTTACCATTCAGAAGATTGTTCATTAGAACAACGTTACGGATTCGAAATTATGTGTAGTGAATAAGGAAGATGAATGAACAGGATGAATTTGTCCTTGTTGTTCATATTCTGCATGCATTCTTTTCTGATGTAGTCGGCAATAAGGAAGTATCGATATGCCAACATGTGTTTCGAAAGATATACGCGGTTCATTTTTCTGTGAGACAGGTTTGCAGAGTGCCCATTGAAAACTTCCGACGTTAAATACTACAAATTCACTCGGAATTCTGAAGGTACTTGCTCTAATGTTATACACCATTTGTTCTCATAATGTTCAGGTATATCACCAAGTATATGCGTCATTTCTTGTCCATAATTTCTTCTCGAAAAATGAATATGTGCATAGCATGAATTGGGAACCGTAGCGCAATGGTAAAAGCGTCTGAACTGAAATTGAGCTGACGGACGGTAGTGAGTTGAATTCCAGCGACGGCTGTTAATTTTTCATTAGATTAGTAGGTTCAGCGATTTCAATCCTGACATCCAGCCGGCTCTTGATCATCTATCTCCCAGGAGTGGTTTGCGGGGTTCACCATGAAAATTATGTCCGTTCTTCGTTCTTATCAAACCGTACAAGTTCAGACTTCTGGGACGTTGAATTCTAACGTAGAAGAAGTGGTGGCTCCTCAGAGCCGGCAGTGTCGACCCACGAATATTCCTGAAATTTCATCAAAAATATCATCATGATCGATTTGAAATATTTCAAATTTCTTCTCATACTCTTCCTACTATGCTGTCATGCTATCTATATGGTGATAAATATTCAACTACGAACCTCGTAAAGAGCCAGCCGAGAGCTCGACGAGTCTGTCCGCATCCTTTCTATAAGATCAGTATTGGACGCAAAGAGTCACGCTTCATTGGCGCCTATTAATATTCATTTTAAGCTTTCGAAGAGGAATATTGGAAATATTGAGAGAGAGAACGAATGAATGATGAATCATTGACAAATTTTCATGTCAAGGATATGAATTCTGATGTTCAAAAATGTGTTGTGATTCGATTAGAAAACTATCAAACTATCCTTCAAAGGGTTGAATCGACAATTCAGGTTGCTATTTCACATCTCCAATAGGGCAAGAGAGTCCCGTGAATCCCATGACGAGGAGCCTATAACGGGTCGGCATGCTGCATTTTGTTTCGTTGGGTCGTGAGTTCCCTGATCTCGAGTGACACGTTTTTCCATCATTATTCTCATTCCATCATCATACATATATGTTATATTCGTATTCTCATCATTTGAGATTTGGGAATTTGAAAATAGGACATTCGTAGATATTTTGGAAGTAAGTATAGGAACTATCATTATTTGTACCACTTTATGTACTTACCAGAATATTTCCTCGATTGTAATCATTCTCCTTGTCAGTTTGAAAATATTACTAACTGACGTTGAGTAATAATTACACCTGAACGTCTCTTTCTGACACTACGATGGGTTATCCAGTTCCTATAGATTTTGTAATTTTTTGATATCCTCATGTTTGTGAAAAATTAATTCTTCATTTTTCCGTGACCTGCCATTCTTCATGAGGCAGTGCCGACCCGCCTCAGAATTGTTGATTCTTGACGATTTTTCAATGAATTCAGTCAGTTAGCCCGGCCCTGGAAGGAATATACGGAAACTCGTTCAAGGCCCCTGGCGGTTTTCTCCGATCATTCGGAATAAATTAGTCGAGTCGAGATTAAAATTTGACGGTAAGAAGGGCGTTGGGGGTCCGAAGAAGGGTTGTGAGATGAAGGATTGTTAGGAACTCATATAGAGAGCATAGCAAGAGAACTTTCTCACCATGAGACATTCGGTACCAGCCTTCATTTCTTTGAGCATGGTATTTTCCTTTTCATACACAATCTCTCTGGAAAGAAACACCCTGAATACATCTTAAAATATGAGTGAGAGAGAATTCCTGCAACACATATCTACATAACTTTCCTCAAACTTCCCAGCTAGTTGTGTGCCTACTCCTAACTGAAAGATAGCTGATAGCTGAAAGATAGACCAACCGATCCCATAGAAGCCAAGGAACCCCTCTCTAGCAACGATAGATCCATTGGACTACTATCTGAGATCTCTGAAGCTATGAAATGGGTCAATCAACATCAAGCTCATGCCAAATCTGTAGAGGTCAATGATCGTGAACGACTGAGTAACAATGCTGGTATTTTTCATCGACCTACATTGGCACCCACTTCATTTCTGCTCTACATCAACTGCCTTGGCAACAACTTCGTTTTTGCTATACATCAACGATCTGTTAGATGTGACCTCCTGTGTCTAGTCCATAGCTTTGCGGATGACAGTACACTTCAGATCGCCTCTTCCTTTAGAATCTCTATGCCATCTGAATGAGGCCAGAGGTGCAAGACGGAGACAGGTCGATACTATGGATGAAGATCTGGCAAGAATTATCGATCTGGAAATCTAGTAAATTTAAGTGCAATAAAAACTTGCATGAGTTTCTTTCTGCACCGGTAGGGCGGATCACACAATGCCCAATATGATGATGTCAGGTGACACTTTTCCTAGGAATCAATATTCACCAATACCGCTCTCTAATGTGACGACCATGTGAGTCTATGGTGGGAACTACTAGGAAAAATTTGGCTCTATCTTCCGTACAAAGAGATACTTCACCACCCCAGCAGCTTCTCCCATCTATACAAAGCGCAAGTTCGACGTAATCTGGAGTACTATTTACATGTTTGGATTTCAGCTCCCAAACATACTTTGAAGCAATTAGATCCAATTCAAAAGAGAGCTAGACCCCTCTAAATCATTGTAGGAAGGTGGGCGACTTCTTCCTTCTCCATAGATATTTCCATGATCGGTGCTTATGGAAATCCACAACGAGCGATTCCAGGTAGGCAAACAAGTCGCCTAGTGAAGTATTTACTGATGTTCACTACCCCTGAACTATGAAGAGAAATACCAATACATTCCTCCTCTTCGAACACTCCACCACTGTCTTACTGATGTTTCATGATTTTCGTGAATGAAGGAGCCCTTCTCTATCTTGAAGTTGACGTCTCGAAGGATTTTTTCAATTGTCAGTTTTCGGAAATATTCCAGCTGGATATTCCAAATGCGAAACTCATGTCATTACACAGTTGCTCAGTGTGGGAATTATAGAACTATCACGTTATTTTTTTTTTCATTTCATTTTTCATTTTCAAGAATCGAGAATGTTTCATGCAGTTTTGTTATAAATCAATATTTCGACAGATTTCAATGGAGAGAGATATGAGAGATCAGGTCAACATCTCTATCATTAGGAATTCATCGTTATTACTATTAGATATATAACTTTTGAATTTCTACTCCGTTAATCGAATGTGACTGAACTACTTTCCGATTGAAAATTTGCATCCCCAAATATAGATAGATAGATAGATAGATAGATAGATAGATAGATACAGAATATTCAACAAACCCTGTTGTTAAATACATCATGAACAGACAAATCAATCAGAACAATAATTTGATTGGCTACAGAGCAATGCTCGTGTGTAGCAGACAGTGATATTGTGGTTTCAAACTGTAGAGTTTATGGGTATAAAGTATTTCACAACATAGTAATTATGAATCAATTATAAGCAATAATAAATTGGTTTTATACATTATTTTGAGAAAAAGAGAGATGAGAGAGAGATAAAGAGTAAGAGGGATATCAAGACATAGGAGTTGGGGTATATTAGTATGAATGTGAAATTATAATTACAAGATTTTATTGTATTGGATTATATAGTATTTGCTTCAACTGGTTGGAATTCTCAACGATCCAATGTGTTATTTTCGATTTGAAAGAATTGATGAAATTGAGGTTTCTGATGGATTCATCAAAAAAATTATACAATTTTTCACCCAGGTACGTGAAGTTGTATCGGGTCAGTTTGTAGTTGAAGGATGGTACTTGTACATTTCTATTTGACACTGCTCTTGTTGTCACTCCATCATAGGACAGTGCATCAGATGGACTGTAGTTCTTGTGAGTATAAATCAGTGGGTTTTTGAATTACAATTCAGTGACTGTCAAAACTGTCAAAACTGAATTCTTTGAAAATAAGATTGGAAGGATACCTTCTTGATTTGTGGAGGCAGATTTTGATAATATATTTCTGAGCTGTAATCAGTGGTTCCATAATTGTTTTGTAGGCAGATCACCATACTAATATGCAGTACTGCAGTAAGCTTTGCTTTGTGTAATTGCATAGTACACGGTTTGAGGAGTCTCAGAATTAAAGATGCTTCTCAGAGAGTAGAATAGTCGAATATTATTCCCAGGTATTTGGAGTTCGTTACACAGCAGATATTGATTGTTGATATGAATCGATTGGATGTTATCGATTTTGTCATATTTTAAAGGGATTGCTACAGTTTCATGAATGTTCAAGGTAGGGAGATTGTTATTCAGCCATCTGCTGATGGGAAGCAGATTTCAGTTAGCAAGGTTGATAACTTCCGGTCATGAGTTTCCCACGAAAGTAAGTAAACCTCGTTATATAGACTGAAGATTAGGAAGTTCAGTTCCAATATAAGCATCGAGAAAAAGTGAACGAAACAAACTATTAATCTGCATACATAGAAGTGCGCGAAAGCAATTACAGCAATAAAACAGTTATTGTTAAGTGCTATATCTGATATAAAGAATATCAATATGGAACAAAAACTAGATAGACTGATGAAAACCACCGAAGAGATTAAATCCGAAGTATACTTCATAAAAACCACTGTCGAAGAAATCAAGAAGGAGAACGTTTTTTTGAATGAAAAGGTCATTGAACTTGAAGGCAAAATGAATATTTCGGAGAGGAACCAAAATAAAAATGATGTGATATTGTATGGACTACCAGAAATTGAACACGAAGACATCTGTTGTTGAAGCATTGTTAAGATCGAGAAATTTGAAATGACGGATATATACAGGATGTAAGCCAAAAAGGATGAGAAGAAACGACCGGTTGTAGTGAAACTCACTTCCATATTGAAGAAAATTGAGATTTTAAAGAATGCAAGAAAATTCAAGAACACAATGTACGCAATATCTGAAAACTTCACCAAATGCACCAGAATATTCGGAGTGTCAGGAACAAGTTACTAGAGTTGAGTGAATACGCAAATAACCACCCCTTAGAAATAGTTATTTATGGTACTAGTGTGTTATGTTGAAAATAAGTCACATGAGAAAGATTTATACCACGAGGCCGTCAGGCCGAGTTTGATAATGGGGATTAGCGGTGCTTGTAGATGCGATGAATTAGTCAATTCGAAAATAGAAAATATTCAAGACAAAGGGAAATATTTTCACATAGTTTTGCCAGACACTAAAACCAAGAAATCAAGAAGTTTCACCATACTTGAAGGAGGATTACCAGTCAACCCGATCAATTTGTGTAAAAAATACATGTCTTTGAGACCAAAGAATACTAGTTCTATCCGCTTTTTTGTTTTCTACAAGAATGGCAGGTGTACCAGCCAGTGTGTGGAAATAAATACGTTGTCGAAGATACCTTCAAGAATTGCAATGTTTTTGATGCAGGGGCTAACATGACTACTTTGAAGCGTCATGGAGGATGGAAGTCCTCGACGGTAGCAGAAGGATACCTAGAAGAATCGGTGCATAACAAAATACAAATTGCAGAAAAAATACAAGGTTCCAATGTGTCGGCGTCTTCCAGCACTATCAGCAGCTGTACCGATATGGGAGCGTCTGGTTCCAATGAACCAACCAATTTTACAATAACTTCAAATTCGAATAAACCGTTAGCTTTTTCCTTCAATTTCAATATCAATGTGAATTCTGCTCGAAATGGTAATAAATAAATAAAATTCTAATTTGAATATGAACGTGAGTTATAATCCATAACTCACTAGTGAGTTATGGATTATAACACACTAGTGTGTTATTTGATAGTTTACTTATCTAAAATGACATGTCATAACTGTCATGTGTTGGATAAAATCTATTATCCAACACATGACAGTTATGACTGTCATTATTAATTGATTTCCTCCATTTTCTATACGTTTTTTCTTCAAAAAAGGTTTCTTTTACTGCAGGGAAAACTGACAAGTGTCAAAATTTATTTAAACATTTGCAACAATGTGTTATGCCCGTGGCAACTAAACAAACAACCTACCTTGACCAAAATGTAAAAAAGTCACTGTCAAGTCATTCTGACATATAGAGGGTATTGAGACGCAAGTAGCTTTGATTTGATCACAAAACTTATTAATTATTATCTCATAAAAAAAATGATTTCTTCCACTTGTTGGATAAAACATTGTATGCCACTCGTGTGTTATGTTTCCTAAGTCACTTGAGAATTTATACCACTGCCTTATACATGCCTGACGGCCTCGTGGTATAAATCTTTCTCACGAGACTCATTTTCAACATAACACACTTGTACCATAAATAACTATTATTTGTCTGTCGAAAACATGGTTAGAAGATGGCGAAGAAGATTCAATACAATGCGATAACTTTGTTTTGTGTAGTAATTATAACAGGTTAGTGCTAAAACACGGAGGAACTAGTATTTTTGCATTGTTAAATTATTTATTTATTTATTTTATTATCATTTGTTAATTATTTATCCATTGATAAATTCAAAAATCTTGCAATTGAAAAAGATATTGGATTTTGTATAGTTGAACATAAAAAATGCATTATTATCTCTTTGTACCGTGCACCTACAGGCAATTTTGATGTCTTCATCACAAATCTTGAAATATTATTGACTAATCTTTCAAAAAATACCGATACCAATATAATTCTTTGTGGATATTTCAATGTAAACTTCTTAGTTGAGTCTCGAAAACAAACTGCGCTGATCGCATTATTGGATACATTTAGTTCAAATCAGAAAATTCACATACCTACAAGGGTACAAGAATTCAGTCAGACTTGCATTGACAACATATTTACCAATATGGAATATCTCAGTGCAACGGTGAGAGAGTCTGGTCTTTCAGACCACTCAGAACAAACAATTGTTATCAATCACATTATATAAACTCAGAATATTTTATATATAGAAGAATATATTCTGGCAAGAACATAACAAAGTTCAATAACATGTTAGCTGAAGAATTAACTCATTTCAATTTCCGTATACCGTCAATCTGTTCAGATGAGAAATTTTCAAAATTAATCTGTAGCGACATATTTGAAAAAAACTTTCCGAAGAAGGAACTCAATATTACACATAACAGTTGGTGCACACCAGGAATAAAAATCGCTTGTAAGAATAAACGATCATATTTATCGATATAGTAGATAGATAGATGAAAACGAATCACTGTCTGGGCAGGGATATTTTCATAGGGCATGTTAGCAAATATTGCACAGTTTTGGAAAAATTTGTTAAAGCTGCAAAAAGAAAATCGTGTGAAAAAGAAATATTGCAAAGTGATAACAAAATGAAAACGATGTGGAAGATCGTGGAAAATGAAACCGGGAAAAAAAGAAATGAAATAGTTGATGGAGTGGTATTGAATATACAGGGTGAGCAAATAGAAGATAAAGCAAATATAGCGAACTGTTTCAACACATTTCTTCTGAATGTGGTAGAAACCAATGAGGTGGATGATGAGAGTCGAGTAAAAATTATTAGCTACTTAGGTAACCACTCTCTTAGAAACAATGCAGACTTTGTTATAAATGAAACCACTTCTGATGAAGTAATTGAGACATGCATGAGTCTAAAGAACAAATATTCAAGTAGTTGGGATAAAATATCTGCAGTCTTCCTTAAAAAAATCATAACAAATTTATCCGACCTCCTAGCATATTTGATAAATGAATCATTTCGCTGTGGAATATTCCCCCATATTTTTAAATTCTCCGAAGTGATTCCCATTCTGAAGGATGGGGACAAAAAGAACCTAAACAACTATAGGCCAATATCTCTTATTTCTGTAATCGCAAAATTGGTTGAAAAAACTATGTACAAACGCCTGAATAAATTCATGATAGACTCGAAAATTCTTCGCGAAAATCAGCATGGCTTTATGACGGGAAAGTCAACAAACTCGGCCATGTTTTCAATAACTAAAGAAATAATAACAAGCATGGATCAAAATCTTTCTGTGATGGGTTTATCATGTGATTTTTGCAAGGCTTTTAGACAGTGTCGACTTTGAGGTAATCTTACAGAAACTAGAGCATTATGGAATAAGAGATATTGGACTGAATTGGTTCGAATCCTATCTCGTTGGGAGATGTCAGCATGTGAAGGTGATGTCTGATAATTTTGAATGCACAGATTCCGAATGGGGAACTACATTATCAGGAGTGCCACAGGGATCTCTCCTGGGGCCTCTATTATTTCTACTTCACATAAATGACTTCCCAGCGAACGTTCCATTTGATAGGACTACATTATTCGCAGACGATTCCTTCATGATTATCAAGGATAGAAATGTTGGAGCAATAACTGAGAACTTACATGGCACTATCATGCAAATAGAGGATTGGTGCAAAGTTGGTCGAATAAAAATAAATTACGAGAAAACAAAATGCATCCCGTTCGGTCGGAGGACAAGCATAGACAATTTTCAAAATTTTGACAATGTGGTGTCATTTGTAACAAATTTAAAATCTCTTGGTTATATATTGGATACATCACTGAATTGGCATGAACATGCAAATATACTCAGCAAAAAACTAGGAGCCACCTGTTTCTGTTTACGAATCCTTAGACTAACAAATATTGAAATCAAAGTATTAAAAATCGTTTATGAGGCCAATTTTGCATCGAAACTTCGATATAGTGTGACGTACTGGGGATCTTCGGTCAAAAATTATTCGTCATTCAAAAGTATGCAGTTCGAATAATGCTTGGCCTCAAAATAAGAGAATCCTGTCGCCCTCATTTCAAAGCATTGAGAATTTTAACCTTACCGAGCCTCTATATCCTAGAAGTTTTACTATTTGTGTACAGAAATAAATCTGAATTCACCTTCTCAAGTGCCAAACACCAGACAAAATAACAACACCATTTTACTTCCTCAAAACAACACAGCTCTTCATCAAAGAAGTGCAATGTTTGTTGGAGCCAAATTATATAATAAACTACCAGTAACATACAAAAATTTGAGTATTAACCTATTCAAAAAACGATTGAAGAATGTATTGATCGAAAAATCCTATTACAGTCTTACAGGAAGAGGATAATCTTTAATCAATAATAATGTATATAATATTGTTGTTGTATAACAATGGAAAGTACCACTTTTTTATATTCAATAGCTCAGTTCTCATACATGTCAAATGCTCATAGATACTTAAACTTACTTCTTCACATAAAAAATAGGTTAAATCTTATAGCTATAATTTGTTTATATATATATATATATATATATATATATATATGTCGTGACCAATTTCTACAACATGTCATATGTTTCAGAAATAAATACTTTCTATTTCATTATGAATGAAATGGGACCCAGAATCGTACCTTGCGGAACTCCATAGGTAATAGTTCTGAATCCACTCAGATTACCGTTCACTTTAGTATATTGATTCCGACGAGAGAGATAATTTTTCAAGAGGTCATGCAAAGAGCCTCTCATTCCATAATTGTACAATTTGCTCAGCAATTTATGATGGCTCACAATGTCGAAGGCTTTCTTTAAATCGAGCAATACCGTCAGGACTTCTTTCTTTCTATCGATATTTTTACAAACGTTTTCCATAAGTTGCGTCACTGCGTCGTTTGTGCTTATGCCTTTCATGAATCCGAATTGCGATTTATTAACTATATATAACTATATACTATAACTATAAACCATGACATTGAATTTGAATTTCAAATCGTTGAGAAAGACAACCAGCTCATCAAAGTGTTTTTCCAAACTCCTGATATTTATATGGAATAGAGACAATTCGTTAGTATCATTATTACTTCTCAATTCATCTTAAAAATCAATGAACGGATTATTACAGTGAATAGAGTTTATTGGAAGTTGATTCATGAGAAAATACTTGTGAATGATAGTAAAGAAATATATATATATATATATATAAGAATTGAAGAAATATTCTATATCTGTTCTATATCAATATTGGTGGTATCAATTAGGTTTTGTTCAGTTGGACTTGGGAGTTCTTTCCTTTCAGCTGACCTACTTGGTATTGAGGATCCTGGATCATGCAGGGTGTCAGGGTCGATGTTTTGTAGGTCCTGGTATGTGTAGCTGATATTATTTATGACGACTTAATTTTTCAAAAGGGTTGCACTATGATTTTCCTCTCTGGCTCCTTCGTAATATCTTAGGAGCAGTTTTTTTCTTTCCTCTCTTGGACAGTCAAGTCGTGAGATACCGATATTTGACTCCCTATAAGATTTTTACACTGCTTGAGAATGGTTTGCTTCGTGAGGTTTCTTGTGAGTGAAACTGGTCTATGAATATTGGTGGTTTCCTTGCCAATTCTATATATGTTGTTCATTTCGTAATCCTCCAGTGTTAGGTTCAATTTTCTCAAAAGTGACTGTTAGATAACCAGCAGAGTTTCTGCCTCAATTTTGAGCTTTTTATTTTCCAATTCTAGGCGCTCGATTTTCTCTTCAGCTTTTTTATAATTCTTTTTTATGGCCTCCAAGTCAGTTCTGATGCTTTTGATATCGTTTCTTATATCTTTATTCTGTTCGTGAATTGATTTGAGGATATCTTTAGTTCCTTTGTCCATTACTGGGAAGTGTTAGAAATTTAGATAGATTGAGGATAGAATTTACATACCCTCAGACAAATTTTACGGTCTGGCAACGCCGTTGAGTGGAGCAACCAGAATGTTGGGAGATCCTAGAGTGAAAAGTTCAAACTCGGACAGGTTCAATTGGATAAATTCTTCGGTTACAGTCTGAGAACTGGTGAAAAACTTGAATAAACTCACATGTATTGTACTTGGGGTTATGGAGAATCGATTGTAGCACTTTTTATTAATTTAATCTCGCAGTTGATCATGATAATAAGTATTTGATATAAATGGATTCTGGTGGCAAAAATTCAGTATATCACTCATATATCAACCTATATTCTCATTATGAGGTGTAATACTGAATTATAGTGTTTTGTTTTTGGCAATTCCATTCAAATATGCAATGACATAAATATGCAATTACATAATTCAGAGTGATGAAGTTCCAATCGTTTATTCGTAATTATGCGAATTTAAATGTGTTTCCTATCATTAGATAATTAGTGCTCGTACGGTACTTCCAAGATTAGTTCTCGTACTGACCTAGTTACGTGAACCAAATTCCATTGTCGAATCGTATTTCTGTCATTGGTTCTCGGCATTTGTTTTGATTTGATGTGAGGAATATTTCAAATGTTCGTGGATGCCTTCCACAGACACACACTGTATCTCAACATCCAGTTTATCCATATGTTTAGTTTAGTTTAGTTTAGTTTAGTTTATTCATTTACCCATTATTTACCCATATCTATATTCATATTGTCTCGAAAGATTCCGGAGGTAACTTGTTATAATTTTTTCATATACCGCTTGAGCGTAATGAAGAGGATGGCCCTGAAGAAGTATCTCAGGGGGTTCATGTCACAGCAAGTGTAATTATGACGAAATATGCTCAACAATCAATCTTCTGATTTCCAGAAGTCTTGATTTTCTGAGTTTTATAGGATGGCTTCGAATGGAATACGGGGTGAATTTCAAATCACCAAGTGACTAGTTGACAGAGAAATTACAATGGCTACTAGATATTGTCTATTGTGAATTCACTATTATGTTCGCCATGCTAACCAATCATAATCTCTGTTCCGTACAGTTTATAAGCATTTTTTACGAGTGCTATGAAATGAAACTTCACCAAACCAATCTGCACTTGCCAGCAAGTTATTATATACATACTCACACATATCACCCCATTGTTACTCATAAAAACACAACCATCCACCCTTCCTTCCTATATCTATAAACGTTTTATTTAGCAGTCTCTCATAACATTTGCCCGTCCTTGATGTTGAAACATGCATATAATCCAATTTTATCACTTTAATTTTGCCACAACCTCACAACGACTTCCATTCCAACACCATAATAAAATTGTATACAGAATTCGGGAGTTGTCCTGTGAAGTTTCAGGGCACCATTTTCCGAAAAAAAAATCGGAATGGAGGTTTGTCAAAATTTATGCAAATCATGAGTAAAAGTACCTATCAAACGTATAATATAGCTTTTCTCTCTGGTTTTTCAGAAAAAGTCGAAGTATTGGAAAAATTTGTTTTTCGAGAGAAGTCTGAATGTTTCCTAAGAGGCATCAGATCTTCGAATACGAACTGGAAACTGAAATATAATATTGCTATACTCCGTGTTCGTGTACTAACGAAGTAAAATCGATTTGTAAACATTCAATGCACGGATTTGAACTGGAATTGGAAAAGAAAAACTGTTAAATGATATGATGAGATGAATTGAAGGAATATGATACTCATTTCCATCAGATACATTTTCATGCTATGAACTTTTCTTCTTTCAACACATACTCCAGTATGAAATAGTTTCAGTTTGAATTGGTATTATGAGTTCCAGAATTGGAAATATAATATTATTACAACAACTGATTGTTGTATCGATGGAAATTAATGAGTGCAGAAAACACAACTCAATTAGGCAAATAATTAATTAGAATGGCACTGAAAGAGCTAATGAATGCTTTGACAGGAATGGCATACGAGCATTCACCCTATATAACCATATTTTACTCTTTTACAGCTCTGGAGGTGTATTCATGCAACGTCGACTAAACAAATTTAATGTCAGATTTAAATGAATTTCAAATCGAGGAACAACTGGTACAGATGCGAGATCATTCAAGAATATCAACAAATCGATTTCTCAATATAATGTTTGGCAACTTTCCTGATTTTCAAATCAATTTCAATTCTCTTTCATCGTATATTGGAATCGTCCAAGGTAAGATGAAGTTGCTCCATGTATCTGACATCTTTCGAGAGGTGAAACTTGACCTACATGGTTTGTCTTCCTGAACCAAAGATATGATATCATTCTCTACTAGATCGAGCTCAGAGAAAGAGGAATTGAAACGACCATGAGAAAGAGACGCAGCCATCAAAAATCAACTGACTGTTGGCAAAACATTTCGATGTGCCATACCATTGTATTGCGGAATACGACATGATGTTGTCACCATCATATTGAATTAGAAATGTTCGATGAAAACGTAATTATAGCTGGAATGTTCTCGAAGAAAACCTCATTTGGACGTTCTCTTCAGAAGTTCATGCAATAATATTGAGCAAAGATATGATATTATATGTTCTCTACTAGATCGAGCTCAGAGGAAAAGAAATTGAAATGACCATAAGAAACAGACGCATAATCTGCGTCGGCCAAATATTTCGATGTGCCATGCCATCATATTGAGAAATACGTTGATAGTGTGAGATTATTCACTCAAATCTATTGTTCAGCAAAGTTCATCAGTACCTCAGTGTGTTAAGACGAAGATACTCAGTTTCACTTATTGTTTGAATATTAAAAGTTGGTAAATAATCCTAATTGGTTGTTCCTAGCCGGTTCAGCCCATCAAGTCCAGGAAGGATTTTAAAACTTTGTCCGACCTATGGCTGTACTGATAGATTCACGAATGATCAGAATATATCATTTCATTGGTATGTTATGTCGAACAAATTTCATGAAGATTCTAGTTTGCGCCTAGAGAAAGGCGGAGGAATTCAACCAATGAAAACAGCAACCGAGAGAGAGAGTCAACCAGCAGTGATCAGCTGCCTGATGGCAAAATTGCACCTTCCTTTGATGCACATCCAGATAAATCGGTAGCTCTCTGTCTTTCGTATGTTTGTTTCAATGCTCCTCATGAATCGATGGGGCAAGGGTGCATCTAGTAGAGGATATTCAATCATATCTTTGCCCTGAACTAACCCTACTTTTCTGGAATGAAATGGAATGAAGGGAAAAATTTGTGAACAGGCAACAATGGAAGAATGGATTGATCATTCTGGTACCATCTAGAAGTATAATGAACCGATGGAGGTTTGGACATCTCATATCGACCAACGAATTTTCAATAGCAAAATTGAATTGAATCTCTGAAATCACGATACCGAATCATCACTACCAATCACTTTACCACAACAATGTATTAGATATCGTGACTAAATGACATAATGAAGGTAACTAACTGAACTTTAAGCATCCATATGAACCAGATAATATCAAATTCCAATGAACATATAAACTCATTACAGGATCAAGAAGGACAGACCAAGAATAATACCAGAAATGTGAGAAATATTTTGATTGCACTTCGACGTATCGATTTTTCCAGTTCCTTTGATCCCTCATCGGATCCGAATGGACAGCCGCGAGGGCAGGTGACCAGCACACTCGCTCAGCCATCTGAGATATCAATTATGATATAGCTCCGGTCAAAGTTCTTTTGTCGAGGGGATCCGATTATTGGGGCTTTGATTGGCGGAAGACGAGGGAGAGGAAATCACAGGAGATTCAATCATGATGTTATCTTTCGAGTTGCCTTCATGAAGCTCATCATTATATTTCAGTGGAACAGGGTGATTCGTTTGGTTCATTTGTTACGGGTCTAAAATCAGTTGAACTCAAATCTGTGAAATGAGACAAATCAATATTCACTCAAATTCATTTTATTATTCACTATACATTATATTTCGAATAATATCCTATGAAATTTCACCTGAAAGAGAAACAAAATAGTCGTTTACGGAATGGTCACAGGAAGGATCGAGTTGAACATATTCGCCCTGTATAGTATCGGAGGTTTCAGTCCTCTAACCTCGATTTCGGATATGACTTGTCTTAAGTATCATTTCAGAAATAATGATGCTATCAGAGCTCTTGTTCTTTGACCTTCATGAAATTACTTCTTCTTCCCTCCTCCTTTCATCTATCTGCAAGTGAGGCCAAGTATCTTTGATATCTGAATCCTGAAAGGCGTGAGCCTCAACTTAACCACACCTCAAAAATGAGAAATCGATCTTGCCTTCCTTTTTCTCTCTCAACTAACCTTCATGGAAGCATGTTCTTCTGAGCACTGAATTGTGGATTTTTGAAGGCTTAAAGAAGAGATTCATAATAATTCTGTAATTTTCATCTTCAATGATAATATAACCGTATTGTTGGGATTCTGAATTTACACAAGCGAACAAATAAAGGCCACACAACACATGAGGTAAGGATATCTATCGCCTCGGCTTATATTCTTGAACAGCTTGCTGCCTTCTTTATCGCTTGATTCTGACTAGATACTGCTTTTATTTCTAGGCCTTCCTTCATTTCGCTACTTCAACCTCCACTTCCGGCTCTTTCTGCTGTATATAACTCTACATAACCATTCTCTGACGTTTACCATTGCTACTGATATATATGAAACAGGGCACAGTAGTGTTGCGAGCAGTTCTCAACGGAACTACAAGTGAGATCTTCCCATCTCGGCATAACCAGGCTTCACTGGTCTCCGTACCATTTTCAGGGTCTGCACTCTCCAATGAATCTCACCTGTTTTCGTTATTGACCATAATACCTGATCGATTAAAATATGTATATATTCACCTACTTACCCTTGTGAACCTAAAGTATACTTTGGGGAGGGCGGGGTCATCCAAGAACCTAGGGTGCTTCATATTTGTGAAGCACTCTTTGTAGCAAAGCTATCACTAAAAGTTCGGTAGATATACGGAATATTTTTTTTATTAGACACCTGGTAAATACCTGTGCTCTCCTTTCACCCAGCATCCCTCTCCGACTGAGATTTTCTTTCGGAGTAGTCTTCAACTACAGATATACTCTGGCTACCGATTGAACCTAGCAGCGGCTCAAGACGTAGCACATTATAGGAATTGTATGATAGGTATGAGACGAACCGGATCAACAGAAATTCTCATTCTGAAACACATTCTTATCTACTTCTGTTTGCTTACATATATATATAACGATTTCAACTTTGATCGAATAATGGAATTTTTCACTAACTATCATCTATTATGCCACCACGTGCGATTCCTAGTAGACAAACCAGACGAGCACAGGCTGCTCACCCCTACACTGTCAGGCCCGAGACCTGTCGAACATCGCTTTACCAAGCATCATTCATCAATAGAACGGCGAAGTTGTGAAATCGTTTGCTCAGTGAAGTCTTTCCTGGTGCTTACAACCTCCAAATTTTCGCGAAGATTCCAACACCTCCCTCCTCTCCCAAAATTCCACCGCTGGCTAACACGATGTTCCCCGAACATTATATCTGTCGAATCTGAACTCAGGTAGTGACAGGTAGGCACAGGACGTCAACTCTTTTCATTGATTGAGATGAAAATTCTGAATCCTCACTCGGATTTCGAATGGAACATCAACAGCCGAGAAGTGCATCGATAAAAATATGGGAAGCCATGTGGGCTGAATTTCGAAATTTTATGACCAAACTGAACAATTTTCAAAAGATGAGGCACTTCTGGTTGTGCGCCGTAGGTGTACCCAAATTTCATTATTTCAAATGGTACCCCCCTGTATATCATTATTTTTTCCGGTTCAACGCAAAATACTGATAACTTTCCATGTCTGCCACCAGATTTATTCTCGGAATATTTGAAATTCGAGTTGACACTTGACAAACTAGAAATTATTGCTTTATTTCTGCATGAGACCGTTTATTTTCGATTGTCTATCGATTTCTTCGTAAAAATTACGTTGATTAGAAGATACAAGATGAAAGACGGGAAGAAAAAGAAGAAGATCTGCTACTCAGCATAATTCTGATATCAATTTGGTTAGACTTATACAGGGCGTTCGCCAGACAATGAAATAGATGCGTTTGAAAGAACTATTGAAGGTTCATTTCTTCGAATGGAAACTTCTAACTTTCATGATCTCATGCAATTAAGCACCAGAAAAGAGGCTTTAACTCTCGATACATACATATATTCATATATATTATTTGCTCCGAATGATGAACTATATTCTGATCTGGATACTGCTCAGTGATGAAGAAATGTTTCGAATGATTGTATCTACAGATACAATGAGGCAATTCATGTGGGAAATATAATGTGGGTCTGTCAGGAACTGTATCGACATTTCATAAAAACAATAATCACATTCTGAATATATATCTCTGCTAAATTGAAGAATCTCAACGAACGGAGTATCTCCAGGCTGATAATTCCTTCCTATATGCCGTACAAGGAATTGCATGAGATTCATCAAATACATCAACAACTTGCATTGCATCTCTCACTCAGGAATCACGTTTCATCAAGAATCTTATCATCCAAATACTGTACCATACATATCAGATCGCCCTCAACATTTGACCATCAGTCTGGAATAGGTACTATCAGGATGTAAATTCGATTCTACCCTCTATAATCAGTTTCCTGATATCATCTAGTTATATTCTATCAAGCTTACGACATGAATGAGAAATGAGACGACATCAAGGAAGAACCAGGGTGTGGGAATACAAGTGCTGTCAACATTCATAGTACAATATTACTGATGGTCTATTCTTCTTCAATATTCGATGTTTTTTAAGGTGATAGAAATGTTTGGAGATGGCTCATGAGGACGTCATGAATCAACGAAAAGTAATTCGAAGACATTGACAATGGTGAGTTAATTGATTTGTTTCAGTCAAATACATCAGCAGCTCCACCAAAATATTGAATAAACATATATGTGCGCATCCACCAAGAGTTCAAAAAGTTTCATCTTTCGAGAGTTCTAGATTGATAGATATTTATCATCAAAACTTCATATGATCTATCTTGCTGATTTCAAGCTATCACAGATTTTGAGCTCTCGAAGTGAGACGCACCATTACCCTACCCAGTGCTGAGGATTAGAGCGATCCACACAGAAATAACATATCCTATTTTCCGTTTCCATCTTCGGAAATATGTGTTGCAGATTGATGCTGTCTGCGGCTGTTCCAGATATTGCGATCTGAAGATATAAATTCTGAATGAATATTTATTCAATTCCAACCTGAACTTATTGACAGTGAATTTTCAAAAGAGTAATATCAGAGTTTAACCAGTGAAGACCAGCCTATAAAATAGTATATTAAAACGTAAGTCACAGAAGGCAACAATTGTAGCACGAATTGCCTTCTGTAACGAATGTCCAACATTATTTTCTCTCTTTCGGCTGTATCAAACGGTTTCATTGATATTGAATAAATATTTTCATAACATAATTCAATAACTATTTAGAGTAATTTCGGCGAAATGATTGGACTGGCAGAGATGATTCGTTTCTGACAGTTGACACGAATTCAAAACTTCAGTAAATTCAACAGATGCTTGAAATTTCTGTAAAATAAACTTTCCTTTCAGTGGATTCATATGTCAGATGAATTTCACGGAGCGTCTCAATTATTCATGGAATTTCGATGACTGCAGCAGATACTTCCACCATTTCTGAGATTTCTTTCGAAACCTGCAGCAGTTCTTCTATCAATATCAGCAGATTCTACAGATACCTATTGTGTGAATATTTTCAGCTATGTCTTTTAATCATCATCATTATTTGTGGACAACACGGAAGGAAAACCAATTATGTTAGAGGAACATCGTGTTAGCCAGCGGTGGAATTTTGGGAGGGAAGGCAGGTGTTGGAAATTTTCTTGGAAGTTTGGAGGTTGTGAGCATCAGGAAAGACTGGCAAAGAATTCCACATTTTTGCCGATCTATTGATGCTTGGTATAGCGATGTTCGACAAGTCTCGAGCCTGACAGTGTAGGGGTGACCAGCCTGGGCTCGTCTGATCCGTCTACTAGGCAGAGATCGTTCGATTGCATGTATTCCTAGCTTCAACATATCCAGCTCAAGTTTGCAGGCATGGGTTTCTGCTCCAACGACGGTATGCTGCTTGCTTCAGAGCGACGACACTAGAACAGGTTCTATTGAGCCATGGTTCACCAGTGGTTCGCGATTTGATGCTATGTGGTATGTGAGTTTCCATTTCCAGCATGATGATTTCCGAAATCTGTCCAGCACATTGCGCAGGATCTCTCGATTCACAACACATTCTCCCCCAAGGAAACTCAGAAATGAAAACATGCAAAGGCCATCCCATTCGGCTGGATTGTAATGCCAAACAGTGCGTGGAGGTGTTGGACTGGTTCGCGGAGTATGGACATGTATGGACATGTATGGACATATCGTGGAGATGAGTGTGTGGTCTGAGTTTCCTAGTGGTGCACGAACTTTCACTTCATACCTTTCCGGATTGTTGGTGTGGAATAGGTCGAGCGTATTGGCATAATGATTGCCGATATCAGGGATCCAATTGGGTTCATTTATCAGCTGCTCGAGACCATAGGTGATAGCAAAAGCCTCAGCTAGACGTCCTGCGTCATCTGTTCCGTTCGAGAATTTGAGCTAGGTGGAGGTATGGACATTGAAATCCCCCATGATGATGATATCAGCTGCTGGGTGATTCTGTTGGATGAAGTCGAGTTCCAGAGGAAGGAATTTAAGGTGACCAGGAGTTGGTTCGTTTGGTGATAGATCAAGGCAGCATATGGTTTTTGTCTGTTTGTGGTTATCGATCTTGAGCCACATTACATCGAATTCTTTCGGTTCCAGTTCCTCCTCACGATGGCATGAGAGATCATTTCTGGAAAAGAGACATAAACCTCCTCTGAATCTGAAACGGGTATGGAGCTCATATCCAGGGCAGATCATATAGGTCGTGGCAGTTGATGAGTTGACCTGCGTCTCAGTTGATGCCAGTATATCTGGTTCCTCAGCCTGTAGATGGTAATGAACATCGTTCATGTTTTTGTTCAGACCTCGGATATAACATAGGTCTATTTTGAAATTCATGTTCCGATGGTATTTCAATTCCGGAGTGTTTTACTCTAGGAGAATTCATCATCTAGATTTTTCTTGAGCTGAAATTGGCAGTTTGGGTTGGGAAGAAGGAGATAGGGTATGGGGATATTACCAGAAGCATCGACCAAATACTGAAACATGGGAGTTACCCATTTCACAGCACCTCTGTCGATGTGGTGGTGTTGCACCGGGCGATGATGAGAACCATCATCTTCCACCTATGGGTACCCATTCAGTCGCCTCTCACGACAGGCAGGATTCACCATGAGGAAATTCTTGATCCGTCCCCATACGGATAAGTTAATGAACTATCAATGCCCTATTATTGCTTCATTGTTAGTCTCAACTGAGGTCTAAGAACAACTATAAAAAACAATAACTATAATAGTTCCTACCTATGATTCGAGTTGTATTCCTACTTTTTGAATAGTACTTCGATTGGAAAGATGGTCATTACTATCATCAATCCTTCCTTTATTTTATATCAATATTCGATTTCTCTAATGATTCTGCATCGTGAATCAATACCATTCGTGCACAGCCATGTTTTTACTGTCAATATTCATCGCATGCAGGTATACTTATCTTCAAAAAACTCCTATTCATTCTATTCCATCTGAATTAGGAGAATTGAGAGAACTTCTAAACGATATATGACAAGCCTATACTTTCCACTTGAAAAATTGTGGGTTGTACCTGTGTTTCGAAAGGGATTGGAGGTATAAAGGGATCGCATATTGACGTTGAAAAATGTCAATTTATTATTCAAATCTGACGTGTTTCGGTATTTCATACATATGTGCGGTAACCAAAATGATGGAATATTCCGTTTGGCTTTCACACACTGTATATTGTAATATTTCATATAAAACCACATTATCTACTCACAAAGCCATGAAAGTGACAGCAACCAGCAGATGGAAGTCAGACGAGAACGTGCATAAGCTTCAAATATTTCTTGATCTAGAGAAATGCCTACAAATATCTTTCATTCATCTATTAGCTTGGTTGGTGAATAAATGAAACATTAGTAAAGGATTCTATCAATTGTCTAAAAATATCTATTCAAAAAATGAACACCTCAATATTGGAAGTTAGTGTCATAAAAGTTTGACTCGGCCAAGCTGCTCCTGGTAGACGATATGCGAAGAATACCGCGAGAAATTCCAGATGTCCACTGGCTCTTTCTCGTCGATGTATTTCATGACACGAGAAATTTCCAGCATAGAAATCGGGGTAGGTATGTAATATCGCGAATTGACTCGCTCTATCGACCCTGAATATGTTCGAATTGCGATTGGTTGAAAAATCGGAGATATGTTGGGGGAGATTATTGGATGCCTATATTATATATCTGTCTGTTACGGAATGAATCATAAATATCTATGTATTTTCATATTTCAACATCGATAGAATTCTGAAATGCGCGAAATTCAATATTAGAGGCAATTAATATTTATATTAAGTAAGTAATATCAAGAGATCCGAGAAGAAAATTGGAAAAGAAAATCATAGTAAGGAATCCTTTCCTTCTATGATGAGATAGCTTTCATTGCAATAAATTCAGGTGACTCATTCGAACATTCTCATGTGGACTGAATCTGTATAGTTGAGATATTCCAGGACACAACATGTTATATTCATAGATATGTTGAATTAAGTAACATATCTGTATATCCTGTCAATGATTGGACAGGCATCATGATCATGGATCATCAAGGGATCAGAAAATGAACACTGTACAAATATATCAGTTGTACCCGGTGAAGAGTGGCTCAGTTTCAATCACCAAAAAATCTAGGACTGGAAGTACTCTTCAAGGCAGCATATTGTTCCAGTGGCTGGGTATAGGGAGTTGGAACACCAGTCTTTATTCACATCATGCTATATTACCTATTGAGTGAGAAAATAGTGACAGTGAACTATCGAGCACATCTGAATATAATGCCTTGAGGGTTTTTGTAAAAGTAGAATGACCATCCATATTCTATTTTGTGGGTTTTCAATCTTCGGGAGAATTTATGTTGGAGAAATCTGCTGATAGCCCATCAGATTCACGGACATATATCGAAGATTGGAATGAGTGTAAATTCGAATATAGTCAATGATATAATGGAATTCATCATTTCCATGAACTGAATAATACATAATTACATAATAATATGTTGAATAGAGTATCGAGTATTTTTGTGTAGCGACATCTTGTATGTATTTCGAACGAGTGTCATTGTTGCTCTCTTAGGACCTCTAACACCTCTCTTCGTCGAGCATCAATCAATCACTTTGCGCTCTAAATACACAAATAGTTCTTTATCATCAGCGTCAGCAGCAAAAATGCATTGGCCGTAAGAACAACGCGCTTTTGTCGTGGACGGTAAGTCGATCATCGCCGAGCAGAATGTGTTTCGTGTATACTTCAATATTCCCTCACGAGGTGCCGTTCCTGGCGGACAAACGATTATTTCGTGGGTCGACAAATTCAGCTGCAGCTGCCCCTCGACTTTCGAATTATTCTATTAGGCGAATTCTGCATGATGACCTCCATTTCCATCCGCATAGGCTGGCCTTACTGCAAGAACTCTTTAAACGCGATTTTGTTACTCGACGAAATGCATGTGAAGTATTGCATGAAATCTTCGGATGCACTTCTGTTCTCCAGCAAGATTGCCTGATTCACCCCCCAATGAATTCTTCTCATGAAATTATCTGAAATCCATTATTTTAGTATGAACAGTTCGTAATTAAATAGTAGAAATCAAATATCGATGTGTCTCGGGGGTTTTCAATACTTTTGATGCTCGCTGTATGAAGAATTCACAAATCCTTCAACTCCGTGTATCGACAAGGCATCACTCACCTGATATTTTGAGTAATTTGGGATTTCTCATTATGTGAGAATCTGAAGAAAAATAACCAAAACGATGTCTTTATTTTTTCTGTGTAGCATCCACCTTTCGAATCAGCAAGTTTGATTGCCGCGCCCTCTATATGCACACCTTTCGTAGTAGGTGATGTGTTGGTATTCGCCCATTTCCACGTTGCCGGTTGTGATATGTCACAGGATTACCAGGAAAGATGGAAGAAGGCGAGACAAATATTTGAAGATTGGCATAGTCGTGAAGTCCCTTATATCCATTTCAATTCTAATATCAGTCATGAAAATGCATGTTTTATACTTTATGTTGAAACATCATGCATAATTTTTGGCAACGCTGTGCCAGGCAGTTTTCGACCACTCTCAATGATTGGTCAGGTCACAGATGTCGTTGATTACCACGCTTCTTCATCGTGTTCAACCGGAATCCTCTATTTGAGATTTTTCTCGAGAAGCTGTAACATTGTATTACAAATCGAATAATTATTGTTTTGCAACTCTATCCATCGTACTGGAGGGCGGGTCGTGATATTTTCCTGTGAATTGGTGTTCTAGTGTATTATAGATATTATCAGTATAATTGACTGTTCTATCACCTATCCCCAACTTTCTTCTCCTGAATCCATGTAAGAAATTTGATGAATTTATGTATAGATTCTCGAACATTGGAATCAACCTTTCGAAAAATCAAATCTAGTGCGGGATTGAAAACAGCTATAGACCCACAGCTCATAACTAAATCCGAAATATTATTATAATTGTTTCATCTGGAAATGATTCATATTTGTACATGTGCTTCAAATTTCTCAGATACTTATGGGGATTCCAACTGAGTTCTGCCATTGATTCAATACATTGATGGAAATTTCAGGAACATGCTCCTCTCATATGTGACTTCTCAGAGAAAACGTGCCCTAATACTTAATGCCTACTACTCATTGAAAATGATTTCTCAAATAAGTCAAATAGCACGAATATAATTGGGAATTGAAGTTTTTGGCGATGAAACAATATCTTCAACAACGGGCAGTGATGAAAACAGTCCAAGCCCAAATTCATGCAAGAAACTCCCGTGTATTCATTGCAATACTACGACATGAGAAGTAACTATTGACAATTGACAATTTCAAGATATTCACAGAATTGACAATTTCAGAATATTCACAGAAGTACACAAAACGATTTGATGTTCAACGATTTCATACATATCATGATCGTTTTCAAAAGTTACCTACATCATTTTGAGGTTCTCTTCGACTCTCGCAGTTTGTTATATATGCGTAAACTGAACTCCACTGCATACATATGAATTATTATTATTACTCTTTATTTCAATATACACTGGAAACGGAGTCTTCGATTGCGATATTCACAAAGTGGCTTGAATTCTTGGAAGGAGAGCAATAAAAATAATGACAATTCCAAACGATCTGCGGGTTTTCGTCGACAGTAAGCCAAGCCTCAGCTCTAGTATCCGGTCGTCATTTGTTTTACAGCTCATCAAAATTGGATGGCAAAGCCACAGAATATCCAGCCATCGAAAGATGGTTGACTTGAGTTTTATGAAGAATTCTGATGGAAGAAAAAAAACACTAAACCTTAAGAAAAATATTGTCGAGAAAAAATTATTCCTTCTGGGAGAAACAATATTCTCTCGAAGAAGTCCCACTTCATTCACCCAGCGTGAATTATATCTAGCACATGAATATTTCCTGGTATTTCAGTGGTTCAATAATTGCCACAAGGACTGATGCATAGAAGACGGTGAAGTGACATGGGTTATCTATCTTCATAATATGAATTCCATGTACTCTTGCGGCAAAGTCTACTTGCCACAATCTCAGTCCATTCAATAAATGATGGATTTTTCCATTTCATTCAATATTCCATAGCATTTGGATATAAATAATGTGACTTGTATTGAAAATCATAGTTTGAAAATGAACATATCTCAACTAAATACACGAAATCGAATGATTCACTGCCTTACTTTATTATTTGAAATCTCATTCCTATATCTCCACCTTAGGTTTATAGTTGAGGTAGCCTAAAGAATCAGTTGAATGATGAGACAAATCGAAATATGATCATGATCGATATATATTTCAGGAAAAACAACTAATGAAATTGCACTGAATCTCGTGATAGAGTTGGAATGAAAAAGTCTATTTCATCCATCAAAACGGAATTCGAAAATTCACCTACTTGGGTTTTGAGGGTTAGGTTGAACATATACAGTCTATCAAATCTTAGTCACATGATTTTCTCCGACAGTGATATCATATAAATGTGATAACAAAACACTTTTTCTATGTTACATCATGCAAGTATCCTTCTCGTGATGCAGAATTTATCTCATTGTCATTCACACTATTGAACTGTCAGTACAACGTCAGATAGTCACTGTCATACCTTTTTCCGTCCATACCTTCAAGAATATTTTACTTGTTCAACACCAGATTTGTAAAAACCATGATTCAATGTCATATGAACGTTGATATGGTCTCATCATTTTCAGCAGAAATGTATTCAAAACAAAAATAAACGTAATATACTACACGGTTCATGACATATCACATTTCTAGCTTTGGTCGTCATAACGATGTACAGAACACTGGTGGAGCTATTCTGCCTATTTGCCTAATTTCTTCAACCAGAACTCTAACGTACGGCTAACTTGATAACAGCATTTCATATATATATTCATATAGCGGAAAATGGCGTTAGCGTTTTTGACGAAACAAAACACCATCAGTGACTGCACCAGTGTTTTGTACATCGTTGTCGTCATACTCCAATCAGTTGCAGTTGTCATGTCATCAGAACAAAAAAAATATTATAGGATGAGAAATTCAGGTTCCACCGAGATTTGAACTCGGATCGCTGGATTCAAAGTCCAGAGTGCTAACCATTACACCATGGAACCTCGAAAACACAGATATAGATATCTGAAATGGTGAATTTCTGATACTTCTTTTGGTGTTTGTATAACGTGCTGGAATGGTAAAACCTTGATATGATGATCCTAAATACCTATTCCTTAGAGCTGAGATTGCCAACCTGACTGATTTCGTTGTACTCGGGATGAAAAATAGAATAAATCGAGACATCTTCCAAAGAATACTCATAAGAAGAAATACGAATCGATAATAACCATACAGAGGAAATGCAAGAGATTGTACCTAATTAGCATGAGCATACCTACATTAGCCAATTGACATGTCAGATCACAATTCCCGTTATTCCCTTAGCACGCTTCACACCATCAAATATGGCTTGTCCACCGATTGTGAAGTTTGAAGGTGCATCCACGAGTTCAAACCTGATTGTTGAACTTCTGTCCAACAGCCTGCACCAGATCTCTTGGAGCTCAAGAATGTCTTGTGTTCCCTTCTCCAAGGAATTCGAAAAACACTAATTGCCTTTTCAACGTTAAAAATACTTGGGTTCCATTTTTTGCAGAACTTGCAGAAGACGATGTTGAGATACCGTTCGGTGCCGAGATAGATACACGGTGGCTAATTCACAGATCAGCGTTCGAGAGTAACTATCGTAGGTTATGAGTATCGATCATCTTGGCATCATCATTCATCAGGCCGGTTTTTCATTGTAGGAAAAAGTGGCTTATCTTTTTTCCGATAAAGAACGGTATGTATTTCACTCGGTATCTCATATGAACGTCATAGAAATAACATATGTTCAATGTTAAAAATTGATGAATATACATATACCATATGAAACATTTGATTCATCATCCAGTCAAGATTCGAACCTATTATAGATTGTGTCGATATAAAAAGTGATGATTCGTCATACTATGTAGATTTGGAAGGAGAAATTATTATTACTCTTGACCAATGTTGGGTTGGATTTTTTTCCTTTTTTTCACTTTTCACTGAGTGTGAAGAAATACTTCAAAATTCAGAACGAGAATATAATGCATACTTGTTACATAAGAAAAGTGAAAATTCCTCAAAATGAAATATCGAGAGCTGTTAAAAGGTAAGATGTTGGGTTATCTCCAGAAGATGTTGAGGGGTTGTCGAGAAGTAATGTGAATGTGAAGTGTGTGTGAATATCATTCGAAAGGGGCAATTGCTCCTCTGACATATCTCTTTTGAGCACCAAGTCGTAAGTACCCGATAAATTTGAACAATATTGTTCGAGTTCATTCTTCCTCGGGCCGATTTGTTATAAAACAAAACATCCGAAGGTATTTTTTCCACCATCAAACATACGCTCAATCTTTGATGATTAACCCTGGCTTGGAACCAATGATTTCATATTTCGATTGATCGGAATTCACAGTAATTTGTTGGAAGGTATTGGTAATGATTTCTTGATTTGATTCACTTCACTGTTGGAAATTTTCAAATGTAGCGGCGCGCTTGCCATCTTGAAATATCTAAACATTGGAAGCATAGTCAATATCCACTCGAACTTTTCGGTCATTTACTAGCTAACGCGCGAAATGCTTCTATGTACCCCCGCGACAAGACAAAATTTGCCGCAAGAAGACGTTTTAGCGCTCGCTCGCTGAAAATCACTGACATCCAACGGAGAGTTGTCCACTTGATATTCTTTCCCAAACTGTGACTCTATACACACAATCAAATATTTTCTAAAAGCGTCGTTGACGAACCACGTTTGTTTGAACTTTGAACAGGCAATCGATGTTTGAAGTGTAATAGAACCTCTGATAGATTAAATATGAAACACGACGATTTGATCATTATCTTCTGTTAGTCATCAATAATCAATAATATTTCAAGAAATCTTTCGCAGCTACTCCATAAGGATAATCCGATAAGAAGCCTAAAGCATATGAGCGAAAGCAAAGATGAATGATTGATAGTAGAAACGAATATCTGCAAATAAATCAATAAAAGAAATGTATAGAATATTTCAACTGATGATTATCTTGGATTTAAGGTGATAATAATCTGACCATCTCTTTTCATTCTTCCTATGATATTTCAACCTTCATTTTGTGAGGAGAACTCACAGATCAAATCAACTCAAGAACTCAAGAAACGATGCATTGAAGATACTAGAGAAAATGGAAAACTCTCAAACTAGATTCTCCACTAGTTGAAATACTTTTTTCATAACCATTAACGTGACTATAAGATGAGCTCATTTCCAAATGACTTTTTTTGGCGAAGCATAAATTTTCATAGAAAAAGCTTGAGCCCATTCCAGCCCGCTCAGGGACATACGTATATCATGGGACCCTATATATTTATATCTGAATCAATCACACAAACTCTGGCGACTTTTTTCCCAATTATTCACCGGACCGCGAAATGGAAGTCGGAACAATGATGGTTTTTAATGATGTTGTCGATGAATCCGTATGGCACCCTTACGCAGAACGGTAACAAGTTTGTCGCCCCGGGGTGCAAAATTGGAAAAAAGTTAGTCAGGAGGGTGAAAACAATCACACGATTTAATTCACTGCCTAATGAATGGTTGCATCCCTTCTATTACACGATGTTATAATTTGCTCCGTAGCTGCATATCTGATGAATCGGTAAAATCAACAGATGGAGAAATTGATAATGGCTCTTTGTCATTGTGGATTATTCATTCCTCCATGATTAATTTGATTTCGTCTCTTTCGTATCGTCTTCCATTTTGTACATACATAATCCATGAGTTTTTACAGAATGTATGAAAATTCAAATAGGAAAATATCACGATTTCCAGGAAAATCAGACAATTACTCGATGAGTCCGGAATTGACATATTCACGCAATCCAAAATACACCAGTCACCAGTCCCACCCTTTCGATAGTAAGCTCTATGTTAGAGAGCATGAAATGCTTGTCAATAAAAAAGTACCTCCTGTTCCAAACACTTCTCTTCATACATAAAATACGAATCGGTGTGCTGCCTATGTACCTAAAGCAAATTTTGTATAGCCATCAATCATTCATAAATATAATAGAAGAAACCGAGAAATATTGAGAATTCCTGCAGTCACTAAAAATTCTACATATAACTCGGTATTTGTGAAGGGTGTTAGTGAAGTTAATAATATTCCCATTAATATGGATGGTTCTTCATCAATAATTGTATCTGAAGAGAAAGTAAAACAGCATTCAATCAACCAATGGTTCACTAATTTTATTTTCAATGATTATGTGATCTCCTCAATTATGTATGTTGTACTTTTTTTTATTCATGCAGCTTATGTTGTGCTATTCTTCATGTAGTGTGACCTTCAAATATGGAATGTAAGTGCGATTTGATCCATGCATGTATATATTTCACAGATTAGTTGTTCTTGACTACATAAAGGAATTATGTAGTTTGATGACAATGACAATGACCTTTGTCAATCTCATGAAAATATATGCATGCCGCTATGAATTGTTACAAGCTTGGCAATATTCGTATATTTCAGCAATCATCGCTGGTAACCAACTTCAACGTCAACTATATTGACGATTGTCATGAATGATGATATTTTCTTTCGCCGTTTTGTTACCAATGATGTAATGGATTATTAATATCCACAGGTATCGGAATCAGGAAGAGAAGGGGGTGATGGTCACAAGAACCATATATGATGATACCAGCAGTAAAATGGATCCATAGGAATGTTTTATGTATTATGACAGTGAAACACATATGCAAGGCATTCGCGATGAACAAACTCCATCACTCGTTGTGAATAGAACACGCATCATCGCAAAATACGAAACGCAAATCGCAGAATCTTGAGTTGCTTACGACTTTGAGAGATGCAAACGGTCAAGAATAGCGCCACTGGTCTGAGGAAGCCGAACCACACCGATGCGATGTGGAAACAAGAATGAGAGAGAATAAGAATTTAAACTCCCGCCCCGACACCATCCATATCGTGTGCAAGCCCTGAGTGACCTTGAATTCACGCCGCAACAATAATAACAAGGGCATACCTAATGCATTCTGAATAATTCATAGATAATGCTTGAAAATGAGAAATGACGACGATGATGTATAACGAGTAATATTGGCACAAGAATTCAGAATCCACAATTCAGAATGTCACTGTTCATATTCTACAAAATTACTAGTATGGTCCTCGTTCAATCGATTCTTTGAAGGAAGTATCGAATTGCAAAATTTCCCAACAAATATGAAATATTATATTCTGAAAATGTTGACATATTGAGGATGTGTAAGCCCCACCGTATTCTTGAAATCCATATTCAACTCTGCTACTTCATCAAGTAATCTTTGTAAAAATGGGATCATATCCGAAACCTTCGAGAGCAAAAGAACGGAGTTGCTTGCCAGCTAATGATGATGCCAGCATGCTGCTGTAATAGCATACCTATCTCCTTCAGTAGTGTTGAACGAGAAACGAGTATTATCCCAAATCAATCATCTTCAAAAACATGTGTGAAGAACCTGTAATGTCTGATCAACATCTTGTCAGTCAATGGTAGAATGTCGGGAGGAAAGGAAGATTTTGCATTTTTTTTTTTTTAATTTTGGAGATTTGATTCTGAAGCATTTGAAATGTATTCCGGATATAATAGCTTCAAAATGAGCCGCTATTGAAGTGACTGTACCCTTCATTAATAGCAACCACGTATGAACAAATGTTCATATTATTTGGCAGAATGACAAAACGCGGTCATCAAAACTAGCAATCCAATCCAGTTTCCATCGGTGACCTCTTATAACCAGAGCTGGCCGGTCAGAGAAAATGAAAGTAGCCATTTGCTTTTCCGATTTAATGACCCCTTTTTATTTTTATGATTTCCAAGGTGGGTGGTGAGACGTGCTTCGACCATTCCTATTCTATTCCATCCTCCCAGTTTGATGACCTGTAAAACAAATCACTGGCTACTGATGTGGTCACATAATCTCTTTCAGGCTCGAGGTAAGCTCACCGTTTTCAAAAGGTCTCGTCGATTTCCGAAACGATTTATGTGCCATTACTATAAATGAGATTGCAGGTGAAACTCATCTGAAGTTTTCTTATTTGCATAAGAAACAATCTCCCTGAAGAAACTCACTGTCATTGAAGCAATCGCTAAAGCACTGCATACGTCAGTATCACCGATGCCTATTACTTTCATGTGACTCCATTACAGCTGCGACTTATGGTGAACAAAAAGTATTATTTATTCACGACGAGGCGTAAAGTAGCACTTTATCGCAGGGATTTGCGGGCGTAATGTAGCACTTTAGCGCCCGCGGACTACTTCATCGCCCGGCAGGCGATATAATCGTTGAGCAGGCGCTAAAATGAATTTCAAACTCATATCGATAGGAATCTTATTCCGATGCTTTCAATGAATGCATAAAATGTTGTATGCATTTTGGGCGTGATTTACTGTTATGCATTTAGGCTTGTTAATAGCACACGCTATCGCTGCGGTCCATAAACGCCTATTTCACGCCCGTGATACATAGATAATTATTATCCAGACTCTATACAGCAGAAAAATATCAACTGTTACCCTGATATTCTCAATTTTTCTTTCCACTGAAAACTTTCAATGGATTCTCTTTATGTCGAATTCCGCTTATCTTAGTAATCAAAACAAGTTATCAATAATTTTCAGATGTATTTCGCAAAAGAACACCATGTACGAATACGAATGGGGACCAAAAAAATGATCGATATTGGTCCACGTTCTGACTTGTTGTATCTCTGCTACTATATAAATGTATACATGCATTTATATTTCTGTAGGAAACAAAGTCTGTCTTTATCCATGATGGATTTTGATTTCATAATGGTCTTCCATATGACGAAAACTATACAAAATTCAGTGAGTTATCGACATGTGCAAATCAATCAGCTGAATTTTTGGACTTCATGGTGATTCGAGTCCGCACCTGTACGCAATACGCTAAACAGCTCATGCTATCAGCTCCGTTATACCTGTGAATATTTCAGTTATTTTACCAATTTTGATCGCGTAAGATGCCAAAGGGAGATCTCCATCATTTCAGTCACAATTATTAGTGAGTACAGAACCAAATCATAGCAAAGTCATCTTTGAAATAACTCCTCCATTCGGCTCATCACTATCAGAGAACAATAGAAATCTACTCTCTGAAAAAACGCGGCCCAACAACAGTATTTGGGAGTCAGAACCGCACTCAGGGTTCATGATATCCTAATTGCGGAACTACGAAAACTAGGAATAACATTACTATACGCATTAACATTCCTGAGAATCGGAGCAACATATCCGGAATACAATCATATCCTCAGCTTCAGACGCCGTTGGTGTATATTACACCAACGAAAGATCTAGAAATTCTTGAGTCGACCGAACTAACCCATGATAATTCTACTTATCGCATTTTTCTATTCCGCGATGGTCAAACCTGTTTCAAATGCAATTGCCCAACCAACTCAACCTCCCCTTCCTCAACCTCCCCAACTCATGGCCGAACATTCCACAATAAGTGAAATAACTACCTTCGACAGCATCTCAACTGATACTGCTACCACATCAGCTACCTCAATTGAGTGTACTTACGACACGAACGATAGTATTCTTGCTCCTACTGCTACAACATCAACCACCTCAGATGAGCTCTCTAACGAAATGAATTCTCCCACTAACAAACGAACTTTATTGGAAATCCTGACTCCAACATCGGAAAACCTACCAACATTTTCTGCTCCACGTGACGTATCAATGTCGAAAAAAAAAGAACGAAGAAATTGCCTTCATAATCTGACCTGAATAACTGAGAATCATAACCAGCATTTCAAACAAACAACAACCACCATGTATACGCAGAACAACTCGATGATCTACTTGAAAACACTCACGGTTCGAAAGACGCATTGAGCATAACCAAGGATTACACGAAAGACACTACAGCACTCACCGAATTACTAACTGAAGTACATTCCCATACTGACGACAGGAGTCTTAGAATCAGATGCACGGAATCGATGAAGAAACTACAAAAACAAATTACATTCTGAATTATACGAGGCGCACAGTGACTCATCCGACCAAATGTTCTGATTCCACTTCTATAACCACTTTCTTTCTTTCTCTAAATCAAATTCAAATCTATCTCACAATGGAACTCAAATGGATATTATATCCATTTAAATATGCTTCAAATATTACAATCAGAATATTCTCCTTTTTTTTATCTTAGGACAACACGAAAGGGAAACCTATGATGTTCGAGGAACATCGTGTTAGCCAGCGGTGGAATTTTGGGAAAGAAGGAAGGTGTTGGAATTTTTCTTGAATGTTTGGAGGTTGTAAGCATCAGGAAAGACTTCACTAGGCAAAGAATTCCACAACTTTGCCGTTCTATTGATGAATGATGCTTGGTATAGCGATGTTCGACAGGTCTCGAGCCTGACAGTGTAGGGGTGACCAGCTTGAGCTCGTCTGGTTTGTCTACTAGGAATCGCGCGTGGTGGCATTATAGATGATATTTCCGTTGAGCACCGACCGTGAAAGTACCTATAAAAAAGGCAAAGATCGCCGACCTTTCTACGATGATCTAGATAGGTCAATGATTTGGTGAGTGTTGTGTCATTGACTAGGCGAATAGCTCTCTTCTGAATTGAATCTAAGAGCTTCAGCGTATGTTTGGGGGCTGAGCTCCAAACATGTGAACAGTACTCCAGGACATATACTGATATACTTTGTCTACAAGAAACTCACTTCCGTGAAAACAAAACACACTACTTAAGACATCACAAGGGTTTCTTTCAAACACGCACATATAATGATAGAGGCAGTGGCGGAACTGCTGAACAAATAGCACTAAGGACTAACCTTGAAGCGATAGCAGTAAGTATCTCCGCTCCAACAAAAATGAACATATGTAAAATATATATCCCACCAAATTCAGATATGAATGAACATGACTCAAATGTACTAATAGATTAGATACCCTCTCCACGTTTAATGTTGGGGGACGTTAATGGACATAATATCATTTGGGGCAGAGGAAGAAAAATAGAGAACATACTGACCACTGCAAATCTTGCCCTTCTTATCGATGGAACTGGAACAAGATTCAACACCGCCACAGGAAACTCATCAGCTCTAGATTTGACTGCATGCGACCCTACCTCTTGGTACTTTCAGAATGGAGAGTCTTGGATGACTTATATGGAAGTGATCATTACCCAATCATCATTAACAACACTTCAATAAAAAACGACGACAACGATAAGCCAACTCAGAAATGGAAACTAGATAAGGCGGATCGGAATCGTTTCAAATATCATAGAAGACAATATTCCCAGACTAGAAATGACAGACAACATAGATGAAAGAATTGGAAGTTTCCATAATTTAATCACAACTGCAGCAAATGAATCAATAGGGAAAACCAAATACATAAGGAAACACAAAGCTGATCTATGTTCTACAGCCATAAAAGCGTGTGACGCTGCTTTGAGAAGATACAAAAGAACAAAGTCCGAGGAACATAAAATTGACTTCAAAAAACCCAGAGCACAAGTTCGAATATTCACGAGGAAAAGTAAGAGAAACTCATGGAGGCAATATCAGTATGGAAAAAAGTAAAGAAAAAAATCGGAAATAGAAATGAATGCAATAAAGAAGAATGACACCATCATTACTCAGGAAAAAGACATAGCAGAAATGCTGGCTGAATATTATAAACAGAACTCAACTAATGAAAATTGCGATACAGAATTTCTCACCTAAAAAACTAACTGAAGAATCGACTGATTGAAATTGAAGGCAATCAAGCTCCAATAAATGAGCCAATTACAGAGGTAGAACTCCTAGAAGCGATTAGGTCACTTAAAGATACTGTTCCAGGCCCAGACGACATTCCGACGTGTTTCCTAAAAAATATGCCACAAGTAGCGCAAATTTTCCTCCTTCAGATTTTCAATAAGATTTGGACCAAACAGATTTTTCCTCAAATTTGGAGACATACCCATTCTGGAACCAAACATGTCAGTGGTCATAGTAGAATCTCACAGGCCAATCTCACTGACTTGCACAAGGTGTAAACTATTAGAAAAAATAATCAACAAAAGACTCATCTGGACAGCCAGAAATGTATGGCAATATACGTATGATACCGCATGGCGTCATCGGATTCTAGTCAGACTACAAGAGCGGGGTTTCCAGGGAAATATACTTACCTTCATCAAGAATTTTTTGAATCATAGGCAATTTCAAGTCCGAGTTACCGGAACATCATCACAAAAAAACACAAGATAATGGCACCCCGCAAGGATCAATATTGAGTCCAACACTTCTCTTGATAGCTCTCAACGATGTCATCCAATCGATGAAGAAATCTGTTCAAGCAAGACTGTATGCCGATAATTAAATAATGTTTGCGAAAGGCAAGAACTTCGACAACCTGGCGAAACTTCTTCAAGACCATATACATTACCTTGTAACATGGTCCAAGCTATCAGGCTTCAAATTGTGTCCAGAGAAAACAAAGTGCATACTATTCTCCAAGAAAAGAACAGCTGATGCATCAGAACTTACATAGTATAATTAGTATAATGAACACCTACCCTTTATCACCAACATAGGAATGATATTTGATCAACAGCTCAACTGGAAGTTACATATCAAGCAACTCACTCTTTCGTGTCAAAGAAGACTTAACCTAATGAAATATCTAGCACATAAGCAATAAGGAGCAGATGGATTGACCCTACTAACTCTATATGGAACTCTCATGAGAACCAAATTGATTATGATTGATTATTGATTATGATTGTGCAGCATGCGCCTCCGCCAAAACATAAACTCTAAAGGCACTAGGATACTAGAAGCATACAGAACTACATCTATCGAAAGTATGGAATGCGAAGTCGGAGAATCCTTCCTATGACACTGAAGAAAACAATCCAGCCTGACCTATGCTGCCAGAGTAGCTTCGCTCATAAATATTCAAACATACAGCAATACAATCACAACACACTTAGCTTATCGGCAACCGAGAACAGACCCAGCTTTCTATGAGAGGGTTCGAAGATACTTGAGTTCGATTCAAATACAAAAACTTCCACCTATCTATCCGTCCAATTTGAGTACTCCTCTCTCATGGCTCATTCATCAACCAACCATCAACATCAACCCATCCCAATTCAAGAACAATGACACTAATACACAAATCATCATTCAAAATTCCTCAATCTCTACCTCTACCAATACCATGAATTCATAAACATTCATACAGATTCTTCCAAATCAGATTCTGGAGTAGGAGCAGCAGTAGTTGCACCCGCTACTATACTTACCTACAAACTTCCGGAGTCCACCACAGTTCTCACAATCTTCGCAATCCTACAAGCGATACGTTTTGCAAATCATAGTGGTTGTGAGAAATCCATGATAATATCAGACTGTCTTAACTCCCTACAGATTTTGCGTCAATTATATATAAAAAACCCGACAGGCAGATTGATGAAACGAAAACTCTAAAACATTCAGAATTCGAACAAACAAATAGTGTTCACTTGGGTTCCATCACACATAGGAATACCTTGGGATGGAAGAGCTGACACCAATAAACGAGAGGCTATCAATACCATACACCCCTGCGAGTGATATGAAATCCCACATCAAGGAAAAGATGCTGCACACCCAGAATGCTAATTGACAAACTTCACGAGCAAAACTACGGGAAATCAACCAAATATTGAACCATGGAAATACCATTCATTAAAAAGAAGAGAGCAGGTGCAATGCCCTATATTCCAGATCGACAGAGACATGCCCAACATATCTTTCAACATGAAAGAAATGTTAGACTCTGATAACAGTGAAAAAATCATTCAATTCTTGGTGAATATAAATTTGGTTAACGAACTGTAATATCAACTCCACCGCTGATGACCCAAAGGGTTGAAGCGGTCTTCGAATGAAAAAAAAAACATTCTCTTTCATTCCGAAATATTCTCAAGGTCGAAAAATTTCCGGTTGTACCAGAAATCGCCATATCAACTTCCTCATTTTGAATGGAACACCTAATTTTTTATAAATTTCTTGGATTCTTAATAAAATGTCATGATGAGTTTCATCAGGTTTTCCCAAACCTGTATTATCTACTGTTCCTCAGATATCCTGATTGTTTTGAGGTAGTTCCATTATCAACAATGCGTTCCACCTATTTTCAACTGATGGTGAGCGATTCCGGGGTAGATGACGGCACAGGAATGATACTTCCTAAATCCACCGACCAATCACATGATTAATGAAGTTGGGGAAGTTTATTCTCACAAGAGACCCTGTATTCACTGTATAGTCAGATACAGAATTTGATTCTGCATCGATTCCTCATATCTCTCCCTATACGTATTTCCAACGGTTTTATGTCAATCCATATTCTCTATTTTTATTTGATATTTGAGAAACAGATCGTTTGCCTTCCGAAATAAAATGCAAGAACACGAAACATAACAAAACATAACATAATGTAGAACGTTAAAATAAATGAAGAACATAAAAATGAAACATGCAACAGGAAATAATGGATGTATGTATGGATGGATGAATGTAAAATTACAATGATAATTGTAATGACCAACGGTTTTGTTCAAACTTTTCGCGATGAGTTTACTAATCTAGGTTCAGACGAATTTTGAAAGTATGTTCTGCGAAGAGTAATACATGACAGAGTCATTCAGAGTTTTATCAAAAATGGTAAAATGATTATTGTGATTTCGATTCATTTATTATTTCGTATCACCACCATGTTACGTTCTTGATTGTGTTTCTTGTTCTTGTTATCATTCCATGTTTCAATTGAATTGAATTTCTGCCGTTTCAGTCATGTTCATTTTGTATGGAAAGACAAACGATGTTTCGGTTTCACCTCAAAACCACATCTGAACAGAAAACGTGTATTAGCAATAAAACCATTGAGAATAGGTACAGTAGAAGTTATAGAACTTCTTCAACTGCGAAAATAATGATCCATTTCTGGATATCTTGTATGCGATGAATCAATTGTCGATGTGAATTTCGAAAGTATCACTCCTGTGCTTCTCTCTGACCTAGAAGCGATGCCATTATTTGAAAATGGATAAGACGCAATGTTGCAAATAAGTCTACACTTTTCAAAATTTGCAGAAGGATCAAGATATCCAAGATACAGTTGAAAAAGGGGTATAAGGAAAGCTGATGTAACTCAAAAAATCATATCAGAAGTTGCAATAATGTGAACACTGAGTATTCAATTTGGAATGAGGAAGTTAATGGCGACTTCCGGAATAACCAAAAATGATGAGATCTTAATCTAATTCAGTTTTTTTTCTAACAAAGAAAACGTCTGACAAACGGTTACCGTGAGAAAACCTGTGAAGTTTTGAATATTAGTGACGACATATCTCATCCACATTCTTCATTTGTGTTCGTAAAATATTCGACTCTGTAGGTATTCTTTTCAGATATAGCTATTACCTGAATATGAGAAATATCCCTGAGAATCTGTTTGTCGAAAGCCGACAAAGGAATTTGGTTAATTTCTGATAAACCTATTTCGTCATTAAATTTCACCACTCATTCAGTGGAAATTCCTCGATGATGAATGACCCCTGAGGTATATTCTGTTTATATGATTTCAACAGGAATGATAAAGATGAACAAATGAATCATATTGAGTTCGTCATAGGCTGGTTAATTTCTCGGCCAACGTTTAAATATCATGATAGTTCTATAGAAAACAAGACGAAGTTCTTCAGATGATCGTGATTCACTATTAATAAAATCGGTAACAGTCGTCCTCAATATTTGGATTTAATCTCTCAGCATTCAGCGAGCCATCATAAATGAAGAAGTTGGTTTTATCATTTTTCAAAATACAGAAAACATCCAGGTCGAATTTTACTTAATTTTACAAAATTCACAGCTGTCGACTATTCGAGTGTCGTAGTGTATACTCTAGGTAGGCCTCCCTTTTCCTGTTGATAGACGCCGATGTGAAGTTTCGCAGCTGTTCGTAGTATTCGAAGTAAGCTGACAGTTGACCTTTATCGTTTCAATTATTCATCGCGCACTTCAGTGAAAGCTTTTCAGTTCTTCAGGTTCTCTCGTCACATTTAATTGGTATCATACCAATTCTCGAAAAGTTCTAGTACCACTGTTTTCTTCTATACGACCAATTACAAATCAACGAAATCTTCTGTAGCTTCCGCCTAGTGCTGGTTATCGCATCTGCTCCTATTTTTTATTTTTTCCTTCTCATAATTATCGCGATGGAGTCCACGATTTTTCCTCCTAGTAGGCAAGAGTTTTCGCTCACTGACGTGATGGTCTCTGCCTCAATAGTGCTTCTAGACTTTCCGTCATTGGTCATACAATGTCATCACTCTGCAGCTTATGAACACAAGGTACAGTTTCTAGTCGACTCTCTCACAACATACATCCAAGGTGGCAAAACATTGTTGCCTGCCATTTTACATGCTGGAAAGGAGTACCTGGAACGACAAAAATTGTTCCATAATATTTATGGCAGGAACCATAAAGAGTCGGTTATTTTTATATGCTCATACTCAGGCAATTATCTGTTCCTAGAAACATATTTGGAAGAAAAATTAATATTCTCTCTTTCGGAACATGAGAATTCTCAGAAGCATTATATGTATACTCCATTAAAACGGTCGTATTCATTTAGAGCTGTGGAAGCTAAACTTCCAATTTCGATGCGTTCATGCTTATCAAAACTATTTATGATTATCCAACACCAGTGAGTACCAGTGAGTTATGATTCTAAATAATACTCTGTAGAAAACCAGAACCAACTTGCGAATCATCGATGTTGAAATTATTTTCAGCGAATAAATCATCAGATATCAGTAAGGTAATCGATTGAATTCTTTCATGAAAATAAATGCATTGATAATATCAACAGAATTTTCCGAATAATAACGTTATCGATATATTTTGTTGATGATACATACTATATTCAGTATATATCTAATGTGGGCATTGCAAATCATTGTTATCGGCTACAAGTCAAAGTATTTTCCGATGTTTCCAAGTTGGACAGATTTCGTCTACCTTGAGAAATTTCAGTCTCTCAGATTTTAGTCACGATCATCCCTTTCTTGCTTGCACTGGATGTTCCGATAGACCAGGGACGACGGAAAAATTCTCATCACTATGGTCGTCCACGAACGGATTCGAGGTCTGATGACGACGATGTCGAAAGTGCGTGCCTATTTACTTGATTCAAAGGGCAGACGCTCATACAGATTTTCTCATTGAAAGTTTTCGTGGTTAGAAATATCTCCTGAATTCCTGGACTCCTCCTGAACATCCTTTTTCAATTCAGATATTTTCGAGGTTTCATCACTTTTGTTTATACCGGTTTGCATCATCACCTTCCAGATGACACAGTCAGTATATCGAGTAACCCATTTTTGGATTTCTCAGAAGATTTTATGATGTGTTCCATCAGATTTTTCTCTACCTATTTTCAGCCCATCGACTGTTCCTTAGATGTCATTAATGTTTTGATAATTATTGAATATGTAGCATCATTAGCAACACTGCGCCTTTCTCCTATTGATAAGCGCTCCTGGAATAGACGGAAGCATATTACCATCGAAATCCATATTACCAATTGATTCATCCTATACAGATACAGGGTTTCTAGAATAAAATCATTCTCGAAAGCTGCGAAAGTTCGTTCTTTCAAATGTGAGACCCTGTATTCTTGGATTGTCAGATGCAGAATTGGATTCTGCATCTATTTCCTCCCCTATTTCCAACGGTTCACTTAAATTAATACATATTCTCTACTTTGATGTGGTTTTCAACATAAACTGACATATTACACCCTGTATTTATTGAATGGTCTTTGCAGATTCTGATTCTGCATCGATCCGCTAAATGCTTTCTTAAATTTCCAACTCTTCTCTTGTTTGTTCCGAGCGACATACAATGTTTCGGATTCTGCACGGAAATAACGTCAAAATGGAAAATAGGTATAGATCAAGCAGAATTTAGTCATCATGCATGGAATATCTGCGAAATCATAGTATCAAGGTATAGGAAAGTGAATAATAACTTGGGATCATTCTTTCGATATAATTGATTCCATGAGCAAAAAAAATACGTTTGCTTATGAGAAAAATTTGATATCTTCACTGAATTCATTTCACTCACTGGATTCATCCCTGCTCAAGTGTGGAAAATATCTTGTATAGATATTCGACAAAAAATATCTATAGTTTTCTGGCAGATATTCTCCGATGGTAAACCCCGTAAATCAATAGATCACCAAACGGGAAAAACAAAAATGGCTGGAGATAGCAGCAGTGACCCCGTGATTGGAATGAGGTGATAAAGCATCGACCAATCGAAACAGGGCGAATATAATCGACAATAGAACTTTTCGTTCATGCACCTCAATCAGGACGAAAGGGAAATCAACTGATGAGAACAAGTGGGGGAGAGAGATATAGGTGCGTATTTGCCACCCTTCCAATGCGAAATGTATATGTCGACCAGAAAGTATCAATTCAAATTACCACCAATAGTAGATTGGCGCAATTACTAAATTAACATTATTCGTATTTCTGGTCATGAAAATACCAAACTAAGATCTCATTCACCATGAGTTTTCTGAATTGGTGTCATCGGAGTGAAATATGATCAGATGGGAGAGTTGAGACTTGTAGTATTCCAGCATCAAATCAAATAATGTCGTTTCTCTTAGCTACTGTTTATAGTTTTGTTTTCCATTCTGTTTTATTCTACTATATACTATATACTACTAAATACTACTATTCTGTTCAGTATATATAGTCATAATTATCATCATATCATTTTTTATTGTATAGTTTCGTTAGATTATCACTTTACTGTTGATGTTTATTCGATAATTATAATTATTATTGTGAATTTGAGTCCTCGTTTGACTCGTGATTATTGTGAAATGATCTTTCTCTCTTTTTTCGAAAATAAACACTATATATATATATATATATATATACTATTCACCACATAGAAGTATGTACACTACTTCTGTGTATTGTAAATGTTTATTCAATCATCTTATTGTATTCCTGTATTTGTTGCCATACATACGAATAAACGTTATTTTTATATTATTATTATTATTATTTCTTGGCGAATTTCAGAGGGAAAAATCTATATGTTCGAAGAATCGATTTCATATTACCATTATGATTTTTTCTTCTGAAATATAGACTTCCTACAAACTTGCGAGGTCAGAGAGATGTCATGATTATTCAAGAGAATTGATTATCGCCTCAAGATCTGGATAGAGGCCAAAAAATACCTTTCGAAATCTTCACCAACAGTACTCCTCATTCCACATGAAGTTTCAACAGATCAATATTCAACCATTCTCCACAGTTTTCTTTATCTGTATCTGTATCTCATTCTGTATCTGTATCTGTATCTGTATCTGTATCTGTATCTGTATCTGTATCTGTATCTGTATCTGTATCTGTATCTGTATCTGTATCTGTATCTGTATCTGTATCTGTATCTGTATCTGTATCTGTATCTGTATCTGTATCTGTATCTGTATCTGTATCTGTATCTGTATCTGTATCTGTATCTGTATCTGTATCTGTATCTGTATCTGTATCTGTATCTGTATCTGTATCTGTATCTGTATCTGTATCTGTATCTGTATCTGTATCTGTATCTGTATCTGTATCTGTATCTGTATCTGTATCTGTATCTGTATCTGTATCTGTATCTGTATCTGTATCTGTATCTGTATCTGTATCTGTATCTGTATCTGTATCTGTATCTGTATCTGTATCTGTATCTGTATCTGTATCTGTATCTGTATCTGTATCTGTATCTGTATCTGTATCTGTATCTGTATCTGTATCTGTATCTGTATCTGTATCTGTATCTGTATCTGTATCTGTATCTGTATCTGTATCTGTATCTGTATCTGTATCTGTATCTGTATCTGTATCTGTATCTGTATCTGTATCTGTATCTGTATCTGTATCTGTATCTGTATCTGTATCTGTATCTGTATCTGTATCTGTATCTGTATCTGTATCTGTATCTGTATCTGTATCTGTATCTGTATCTGTATCTGTATCTGTATCTGTATCTGTATCTGTATCTGTATCTGTATCTGTATCTGTATCTGTATCTGTATCTGTATCTGTATCTGTATCTGTATCTGTATCTGTATCTGTATCTGTATCTGTATCTGTATCTGTATCTGTATCTGTATCTGTATCTGTATCTGTATCTGTATCTGTATCTGTATCTGTATCTGTATCTGTATCTGTATCTGTATCTGTATCTGTATCTGTATCTGTATCTGTATCTGTATCTGTATCTGTATCTGTATCTGTATCTGTATCTGTATCTGTATCTGTATCTGTATCTGTATCTGTATCTGTATCTGTATCTGTATCTGTATCTGTATCTGTATCTGTATCTGTATCTGTATCTGTATCTGTATCTGTATCTGTATCTGTATCTGTATCTGTATCTGTATCTGTATCTGTATCTGTATCTGTATCTGTATCTGTATCTGTATCTGTATCTGTATCTGTATCTGTATCTGTATCTGTATCTGTATCTGTATCTGTATCTGTATCTGTATCTGTATCTGTATCTGTATCTGTATCTGTATCTGTATCTGTATCTGTATCTGTATCTGTATCTGTATCTGTATCTGTATCTGTATCTGTATTTATGTATCTCTATGTATCTCTATGTATCTCTATGTATCTCTATGTATGTTTTGTCGCCGAGGTGGCGATGAGCGCAAAGGCGCAGTGATTATTATGTAGCCACTTTTTGGTCGTGGGTTCGATTCCCACTGCCTGCAGAGATGCGTGAAAAGGTGACTGGGTGTAGTATGGATGAGACAGTGCTGTCCCATATACAATACGTATATTACAAAAATCTGTGGCAAAAAAACTTTGGTTTAATGCCAACCCACCCCGAAAAAAAAATGTATGTCTTATCAAATTGTATGACATATCTCAGGCAAATGATGTGGTCATATCCATCCATTATCTATCTACCAGACGAGAAGATAATAGCATGATTGATGATTATTCAACATTTCGTTTTTTTCTATCAGTGAAGAATGGCCTCTATCTATCGAATGGAACGAAATTCATTACTAGCTATAGTACTTACAATATTAATGAATCGAAGTTTTGATGAAAATAACGGCATATAACATTCAGAATCTCTATCCCAACCTCTATTCGCAGTTAACGTCTACTCGTCCCTCCCAAGTAAACACCCCATATTTAAATAGTTCTATGCATCTCCCATAAAAACCATGCACATGCCCTGTTGTAAATTACGACAACATCGTTCCTCGGGGAGCAAGTCGCAGTACGAATGTGACATATTCCCCGTTCCAGAGGCCCTCGACTCCTCCCTATTCCTGTAATCCGATTGATGAGAGGAGAAGCCTGTTGCGTTCCGGATTCGGGCTCGATTGTTTCATGCTCGTTCCCACTTCTTCACGCTGAGAAACCTAGAGGGAAGGTTGGATATGGAGAAGAATAATCCAGAGTTACCCGATAGGGGATCGACGACCAATTTGAATATAAAGGTAGCTGTTTCGCTACAGCTACAGCTGATCAGTTCTGAAACATCGAATATCTTTGCAGTATGAGTTGATATCGAAGTCTAATGGACATTGATTAGCTGAATACCACTTTGTACATGAAGATGTTATGAATAGAGGGTACGGAAGCGCTGAACAGACATGATGACTTTTTTTTATAATTTCCAGTTTGAACTGGCAATTAGCCCTAATTGTCAGTTTGAACTGGCAATTAGCCCTAATTGTCAGTTTAAACTGGCAATTAGCCATAAATGTCAGTTTAAACTGGCAAATCCTGATGTCCGTTCAGTGCTGAACGAACATGATGATATGTTTTTTGTATAATTGCCAGTTTTAACTGGCAATCAGGGCTAATTGCCAGTTTCAACTGGCAATAAGGGATAAATGCCAGTTTAAACTGGCAATTAGGGATAAACGCCAGTTTGAACTGACAATTATGGCTAATTGCCAGTTCAAACTGACAATTAGTGCTCATTGCCAGTTCCAACTGGCAATTATAAAAAAAGTCATCAAGTCCGTTCAGCGCTCTCGTAAGAGGGAGATAACACGCGAGTGAAACTCATTCTTCACTCGTATGGAAGTTTGCAGCAAACGCACGTGCTCCAAAAATGAGCACCATTATGTGATATTTGTAGAATATACTATTGAGACATATGCATTCTTCAGCATCTTTCACTGAGGCCAATTTCGATTTATATGTCCTCAATTCCTGTTACTGTGATCAATTCCATAGCAATGCATCTTATGGCATTTCATTTTGTGGAAACTTCAGTCACAAATAAATACTCTGAATCTGAACTTGTCTAAGAAGATACCTTCAGACATGTGGTGTCTGAAATAGACAATAGAACACACATTTTTCACTTTGTGAATCTTTCCAATCGGTCAGAGACTATTTAGATCTTGATATGATCTTGGCATGAATGACCTCAAACTTATGTTATAGACACTTTCCTAGTTTGTTTTTAGATCCATCATCCATATTGTTTTGTTCATTTTTTTTTCCAATTATATACATGTGTCTTTTGTGTTATGTGTGTGTATTCTGTCTGAAGATCAACTAATTCATGGTTATTGGTATGAAATACGTATATCTCTATGTTTTAATGAATTGTGATAATTTGATTATCCGCACCTTCAAAAGTCTATTTATAGTTCCGATGTTCAGTGATGTAATACATAGACATTAGTCACTATGTCGATAGGATATACAGGTACCGTCATTGTTCTCACAATGAAAACTTGATTTGAAACATAAAGTATATATTCTACAACAGATATTTGTAGAAGCGTGAAGATTAGCATGTCATTCACAAAAAATAATGGAAATTCGCGTGCTACTCTGAAAGATATATCAAATATGATTTGAAGTGTTTTGCAGGACTCACACAATTCATAAAGTGAGTCACTATGAAAATGGTGAGTTTTGTGCAATGAACACAAATAAGTTGTTAAGTTAAGAAGTTGGAAGTTGATAAGCTATTGAGCGAAAGAATTATAACATTTATGGATCTTTTATTTTCAGTCTGAGTGATACTGTGATCACAAACAGTACAGTCTGTGAACTGTCCCTAAGTGAAAGCTCGTTGAAATTCAAGGCGGGTCAGCACCAAGTTCATAAAGATGAAGAAGACAAAAAAATCGAGAGATTCCTGTTGAACATGAAATGAACAAGAATAAAGCATTCGTACGAAACTGGGTACCCAAACTTCATCATCGAAGTGGCAAAAAAACGTCCAGGAGTAATCATCATTTCAAGTTCGACCATCGATCTCTGTATGAATTCAAAGAAAAATTGAGTCGTACAGATTTTGCATTTGTTTTCGTATAGGTTTGCGATCTGATGAACAATTTTATTACTTGGCAACGCCGATGGATCTCTTCGAAATCAAGAAATATTCAAAAAGCAAAATTATCACACAATTTTCATTCCTGGATAAATATATGGTGTGTTCCATTAGAAAAAAACGTAACTTCAATATGCTACTCCTCCTCAACCATCCTGTACAATGGAAATAATTCTCAAATGATCCCCACGGGAGATTTCACTGTATGAAATATCCGTTCGTCTACCTCGAACAGATCAGCTTCTATCCCCCGAGAACACACTATGGACTCACCCGTTATACAGGCTACGACTCGTGAAAGAAAATTTTGCATCAAATATCACGAAATACAGAGCCGATCCTTCCAGTGATTTTTATTTTAATCTAAAGACACATAAGCACATCTACTAGTTAAAGACAATTATACAGGGTGGCCCAATGAAAATGAGACAAGGTATGCATTTTACTGAGAGATCAAGGAACTGACATTAAAATAAATGATTCCTTATGTGATGTTGTATAGGGCAGGATTCAAAATAGAAAATGAGAAATAGTGATGGAAGGGAAGAAAGCGTTACTTTCCATCACTGGCCGATTATTTTCATGAACGTGTTTTCTTGAGAACTACTGCATTGAATTGCAAAAACAAGGAAGCATTGTTGGTAAGAGATTTCGATTATCTTCGAAATGATGTATCACTTGACCCCTTATCCCATTTGAGATTCGAGGGTCGGAGCTCACCCCTCCGAGAGGTTTGGAGTGAAAAAGTTGAAAACATGCGCAAAATATTTCTCCTTCGAAATAAAAATCGACCGGCTCGAGCGTTTTTTTTTCTGAGAACGATAACTATATCATATCGGCCTTGTTTCGTTTTCATTGGGCCACCAAGTATATTACTATCAACAACTTCTGATAAACGAGCATACCAAAATATTCCTCTCAAAATCTATGTCACAATATTTTCTTCCCACAAACATCTTCTATATCGAGTGTGCCAACTACTTCTTAATTCTATAGCTTTGCGGAGATACCCACGAACCCGTCAATTTGTGATTGGAGAGGAAACAACTTCTGTGATTTTTCATCCCCTTAGCTTCAACTTCCTACCGGAAAGACATACCACACTCATTTCAAATATCTAATAGAGTAATATCTGGATTCGCGTAAAAATGTCCATCTATGAAGAAATGACAGCTAAAATAGTGGCAAGCTAGTAGTTAGTAGTTACATAGTCAGTAGTTAGAGGTGATGTGGAATTTACTTCGAGGATATCATTCTTATCGCTGTGGCATTTATTCGATATTTTTCATTCTCACAAAATAGTTTGTAGTCAATATGTGTTCGATTTACTTCAGTTCATTTTCAAGAACATTTCAACCGTGTCGAATCGATTGCTGATTTTTCGTAAAATCAAAATGGTGTATTCCAGAAAAAAGGGTAGAAATCGTAAAATTGTATTTTTTTCAATATAACGACTGTGCACCAATAACAGCGGCTTCATTCAAAGATAGGGATCCTGCAAGAAGAGAACTGGTTGCCAAATTCGACTCTTCTGATTCATTCGGAAATGAAAAGATTTATGCACCAAGCCGGAATCACCGGTTGATTTGCAAAATCGAATAATCAGTGAATGCTGCGTAATGCAACCGAAATATTGCGTGATGTACGGGAACGTACAAGGAATGGAAGTGAATGGTTCAGCATTCAATGAACTAATCGTAAAATAAAGTAGACTTTTTGTTGGTTATTACCTCCACATTGCCTATTCCACTATTTAGCTGTCATTTCATTAACGATGAAAATTTTGACGTAAAATCATAGGGTCAGATGATACTCGGTGATATATATTCCAAATGAGGTATCGCAACACTCGTCACTTCCATTTCTTGAACCCCGGTAGTGTTCAAGTTATGGGGATGAAAAAGGCAGACAAGTTGTTCCTCTCCGAATCAGAAATCGACAAGCTAGAGCTCGTCGAGTTCTCGTTGGCACACCGTGTATATATACAATTCTTCACACATCTTTCATCATTGGGATCTCGTAGTGGAAATGCAGGATTGGTCAAAATGAAGAAGAGTTTCGGGGTTTGATGCTGAACATCAATATATGACGAAATTTGATCAGAAAAAAAAAATTGATCCCAAAATATAACGAATTGAAAAACAGTTCTTATTCTTTCAATTGAAACTCCATGTGATGAACAGATAGTGAGGAGAAGTACACGACCCAAATAATACACAAGGAATATCATGACTTTCGGACCATATGGCCGCTTTAAGAAAAACTGGAGTTGAGTACTGATTCAGGAAAATAGTTCAACTTGTACAAAATATAGATTTTCATCATGTATCATTTGGGTTGTGTACTGAAATTCACCTTAGCGACTGTTCATCAAATGCTGTCTGAAAAGTGTCTGGGTTAGTAAAAACACAATCATTAGGAACCAGAATAATGTTATATAAAATATCGTTTGAGTAACGAGAATATCTGGTTGTACCTACCGTAACTATAACTTTTTTGAGATCATTCTCCTTCAGAATTCGTAATATGTCATTGTTCAGTTATTTAATTTGACTATTCCTGTATCTCTACATCTCTCGCTGCATATTTATGAAATCCCAATAGCGTAACGATCTGTATAAAAGAATATCATTACATTTCGTGACTTGAAAGAATTATACGACTTGCATGATTTCAGAACGAATTCCAATCATATTCCAATTCATATTCATCACTAGAAAATATTTGTTCAATAATGAAGATGAAATGACAGGAAGAAATTATAGAATACGTGATGCCGCCTCTGCCAGAGAAGTAATTATTTCAGAGTATTATTCATCTTGAGAATAAACTACCTCTCTCATCCAACTCCTCTTGAACTTCTTTAGTTTCTGTCCGAGGAAAAGTTTCGAAAAGTTCCGTGACTCCTCTTTCACATCCAGTTTCAATCTCCATTCAAACGAGGGCCTTCCGAATTGGAGACATTCTTATCATTATTTTTGTTATTGAAATTCCTCGTATTGAGTTACCTATTTACAGCCGACTTCGCCATCTTAATTCAATAATGGCTTTCGAAGTTCATTAAGTGATCTTTCCAAGGCATTGTTTCGTTTTCTGAAAGGCTCTCGACCGGTATGCGCTGATTAATGGGGATGCGGGAGGTTTCGAAGAGGAGAAATCAAAAAGCCTGAAACTTGAGAAGGACTTTACGTGATAAAGACTCCCAGGCGATTCGGAGCTTGGAATCTCAATATTTTATTCTTATGAGTAAAATATTCTTCAGCGCTTCAACTCCTGTGAAATTCCTTCAGACTCCTCTATTGTGTCACTGTATTGAATCCGGATAATCATGAACTAACAGATGCCGCTAATCCAGTGCCCCATAATTATGATCATACAAATTTTATGAAGATGCTTGTTCGAGATTCTTCGTGTACGACGAGCAAAGCTGAAAGTAACCAACGGAACTAGTGCGACAATTTGTTTCATAAAACGAGTGTGAGAGTATTTTCATTCTATTCTGCATCAATTCTCACTGAAAATGATGAAATATAATGGAATATAATGATAGGAATATTAGAGATACTTAAGGATGCTGATGGAATGATTAACCATAAAGTTTAGGCAACCAACTTTGCACGTGTGGTACTACTGGAAGATACAAATATTACGGTCTTGTCAATTGAATATTCTACTGAGGATTATGGTTCTGAATGACAGATAGATTCAGAAGAAACGAAAGCAGATTATTTGTAATTAGTTGGAAAAGGTATATACAGGGTGAGTCATGACTAACCAGCCATAGCCCAAAGGCGGATAGAGGTCAAGGTGAGGTGATATAAATTAAAAAAAATATATTTTGTCTATTCGTTACAGAAATACAGGGCATCATTTGAATTCGGGGCGAAACTTTGATGAACGTCTCGATGTTATCGGCTGAAATTTACCAGCAACTTACCTCTACTGACACTCCACAAGACGGCCCACTATGAATGAACAATTGCAGATCCGGACTTGGGAAACTCATTTCCTCTTAAGATGTCAAAATTTTCACCTTATGGATCGTATCTTTCGTGAACTTTCATCAGAATCAGAAAAGAGAAACACTACAAGCGTAACTTCTCAATTCGTATGGCACACTTCGATCGTTTTGGTAAAAAAATTTAAAACAAAATACCGATGAATTTTCCTTCGATTTCGTCTGGGTACATTATTCCTTACATTCGACTGGAAGTAATTCAATAAAATATTCATCAGATGATTCAGCAGCAGACTTGAGAAACAGTATAATTCAATGAGAATTCAGGACCGGACTTGATTTTTGAAAATAACTTCAGAACAATTGGAAATTATGAGAAAGATTTTTCTTGATCTCTATATTCATCAACGAAGATTCTCACAATTCCTATACATCTTTTTGCATCAGATCAGATCAGAGCACCTAGGAGGCTAAGAATGAGGGCCGCCACGACATATCCAGCTGTTGAAAACAAGCATGGAGGTTGTTTGCCAAGAGATGGATTTTGCTATGCTGTATGAACGAGCTTATGGTCTCCTATGACACGTATTTATTTCAATTTTCTTTTCTGCAAATAATTGAAATATCTGCTCGCCTAAAAGCTCTGGGACACCCGGTATAGGCTCTCCAATAACAATGTGTTAATTTCTCAAGTTTATTCATACTGCAGAGGTGAAGTCAATTCCCACACTACTTCTGCGGTGTTGATTGTACACCAAAATGGTGTGCATCGTTGTATAGCCACCGCGTGGTGTTGATTATATGGTGGTCATATAATAACTTGCATCGTTCGACCATTATGTCTGATGTTCTTTTTTCAATGATGGTTATACGAGATTTCTATAATCTTATGAATCACTCGCGTGATAATCAAATAGACAACTATCACGAAATGAGTTTCCCTGTTTCTTTCTGAAAAAATTTATTCAAGTCATTGATGGTGGATTACCCCATGTGGACCACCCGGTATGAAATCACAGGGAAGGGGTTGACAAACACCAAACGAGCCCTATCCTGTTGAGTCGATGAAAGAAATACTTGTATGTAAAAGGGTTCAATACATCGCATCACTCCTGTACATAGAAATGCAAGCCTCTGCACGCTCGTGATGAGTTTTATTATGGGGGCTGCCTTTGCTTGACCTCCGACCACCATATATACTAGGCAGCCGTAAGAAACCACACCGCGGATCTCTATGTGCTTCGGGCCTCCTTGTCTTTTCAATATGTTCTTGACTTAGCAGGTGTCGATACCAAGTGAATTTTTCAACTCGCAGCTGCTCATCGAATTGTGTTTGTATGGACACAAATACATGGATTTGGCGTAGCGATTTTCTAAATATTCACGATATACCTTCGGTGAACCCGTGATGATATTATTATTCCGAATAAATATTCAAAATTTTAAATATAAGTTGTAATATATAGGTCGATATAATTTATTGCATTGCCATGGCAAGGGTATAATATATTGGCAAAATTTCATCTCGTTGAAAAGTGAGCTGTTCTTGTCGATTCCACAATTTGAGGTTCATATGAAATTTAAGACCTACATCTGAGTATACTCCCAAAAAAGATCTGGGTTGATGTGACTTCCAAATGAAAACTTATTTTTTTGAGCAGAATCAAAGGAAAAAATAAAAATAAAAGAATAATGAAAATAAGAACAATATTTGAATAATATTTTATGGATTTTATGATTATTCAGAGTGTAGGTTTTGGAATTAGGAAAAGACACTAGACACAGAATAAGCTATCGATATAGAATTCGATTGATAAGTAATAATTTTTCGAATTTTTCGAATTTTGAACACACAGAATTGTTCGAGATAATCCTTTCCCTTATAAAAATATCAAGTGTTTAGATTCATCTCTTCAATCTTCCGACGTTGGTACCGTTGAAAATATTTCACGCTCGAAAAAATCGAACAGAAATTTCAACACATAACATTCAACAAAGCACTCACTCAAAAAGAAGTCAAAATTATTTCCTTGTTGAGAGGTAATCTTGAAAAATTTTTTTTCTCTACTGTTTTTAGAATCAATGGGTGTTCTTCAATCCAACCTGAATCTCTCAGTATAGGAAAATCTGATTTTTCAAGTAACGTTTCCCAATATTTCACGTCTATTTTTCCTGTCCATCGTTATCTCTAACGAATTGCAGGATTCTGCACTATACGAAGACCTCCACAACCTATAAAGCTGATATATCGTTTCCAATGAACATTTCCTATGCATAATATACGCCTTGTATATTTTCGAATAAATATACTGTCAGATTTTATTGTTCTTATTTCTCATCTTTATTGTTGCATCATGGCGAACATAATATTTTCGTTTCGACTGGCTTGATGTATGTTATGCGGAGCGTGTATCGAATTACTGAGAACATTTCCATAACAAATGTTTAGCACCGAATATTTCACATTCTCTTTTGGAATTGAATTCTTATCCCGCATTTTATGTCTATCCGAACGTTCGATTTGTTGAGTAGCTATTATGTGAACTACGGAACACATCTTGCACTGATGTTATCATTTCAATAACGCTCACAGGATGGTTGAACATTTGAGCGAAAATAACTAGCTGTGGAAATGCCAGACCATCACAAACCTATGAAAATTGTCTGCACTTCCATGCAGATGATATAATTCTATTCACATTTATGCTGACAAAACCTATACTATACTATACTATACTATACTATACTATACTATACTATACTATACTATACTATACTATACTATACTATACTATACTATACAATACTATACTATACTATACTATACTATACTATACTATACTATTCTATCCTATACTATACTACAGCTTGTAGATATATTCTCTATTTCTGTGCACCAAAAAATAATTTATTCATTTGATTTCTCTAGTATCTTATACAAATGAAGCTGCTCGTGAGAGGATGGGAAATTCCAGCACGAGATAGAAGGTTTTTTTTCATCTGTTGACAACACGAAAGATAAAACTATAATGTTCGAGAAACATCGTGTTAGCCAGCGGTGGAATTTTGGGAGAGAAGAAAGGTGTTGGAGTTGACCTCTGGTGACGAAAGCAATTTGGCTCGATGTTGATTGCTTTTTCCATTACTTTAGAGATCACAAATAGTAGTGCAATCGGTCTATAGTTGTTAGGGAGGGTTTGCTTGCCTTCTTTGGAATAGGTTGGACCCTAGCTCACTTCTAGTTAGAAGGAAATACGCCGAGTTTGTACGAAAAAGTGAACAACGTTCAAAGAACTGGCGTTAGTTCTGGGGCACTTTTGACATTTGTTCCAATTCCTTCGAGATACAAGGTGTCACTGACGAATAGATGATTTTTCTTTCAGCTATCTGAAAGTTGGATTTCAAGCGCAGTGACGTTTCGGGCACATCGTTAATCTTTCCTTACTATAAATTCAGTGTATACAAAAAATATTATCATTTGAAGAATTATTACTTTTAGATCTATTCTATATCTAAGTAGTTTTTAGAAATACTGTCGAGTTGAGCAGAGAACTACGTCTGATATAGATTTTTGAGCAGAATCCAGTGGCGTTCTCATATTTTTATTCGGGGTATGGTTTCGGAAATACCACGAAAACTTTACCCTTTATTTTATCTTCTGATTGAATTCGTTATTTTTCCCCTTTGAAATTATGTTCGATACTCTCTAGATTGGATCCTGAGGAGATCTAAAAAAAAATTATCCATTGCATTATGACGATTTTTGGTAGTGTGCCATGGAATCTCCAAATGAGAGGGCTTCCAATTCAGGAATTTTCATTCCGGATTTTTCTGTAGGAGAGTGGGCAAAAAAGAAGAATACGAATACTAATTCACTAACAGGAAACAAAAAACAGATACCTACCTAATGTGTTTTATGTTATTTGCTCACTCTGTCATGAAAGAATCAAAGATGAAAAGTGAAACCTCTCTTTTATGGAAAATCCGTGGCCTACTAGCAAAAATCCATCATAATACAATAATTTAGTGTTTCTCAGAATTCCTGAGAATCCAATCTAGATAATTTCATTCTTCATTCTGAGGAGAGAAAATGATTCTATGATTTAATGAAATACAGGGTGCCTCAATGAAGAAAATATATATGTGTCGCATCAGCAATGCCATACCACGAAAGAAATAATTGAGTACGCCACTGAGTCCCACGCAAAATTATAAATGAAATCAATAGAACTGATGATTTTCAAAATAAGTAAGACATGAAACCGTAAAGTAACGTGAAAACCAGAAGGCTTCATCTTCAATAATAACCGAAAAACCTGACAGTCTCAATCAAAATGGGATGCACTGTACACCCTTCGCTATTTGCGTCTCATGTACACATCCATGGTTCAAATAATAAATGTATCATTGTTACATTACTTAATATTGTTATCATCGTTATTATCAATCTCATCATTATTATAATTATTATTATCATCATCATCGTCATCATTATTATTATTATTATTATTATTATTATTATTATTATCATAGTCTGGCACCAATCTGAATATTCATAATTCAAAGAACTGGAAATGAAAAGCGTTGTTGTCCATGATATCCTGAAAGTCTCTGATGCATTTCAGTTCCAGACAGTCATAAGATACGAAATCATCCTAGAAAATTCCTGTTCATTCCATGAATTGTTCGTTTCATCAAACATCGAGTCTCCCCCTATGATATGACGCCCTCATTCCGTAACATTTGTGTCGTTTTGCCGCCCACCTACTGCCCCAGTTCCATACTCAACATTTCAACCCTTTCAAACTCTCTTGCCTTTGATACAATGTAAGAGGAGTCCTCATTGTATTTTTTCGCTTTCATCTGGTTGTTTTTAATCTTCTCGCCGATCCACGTCTCTCTGTTTGATGCGACTGTCACCCCTTCGATCATTCACATTGGGGCTTCATATTATTCACTAGATATTGTCCGCAGCGTTCTACGGGATTGAATACGGTTCATAACTGTTTATATCACGTTCTCATAATTTTTTTCAAGTCCTCAAGCGATCGAGACATGTGATTTCATTTTTCTGTGTTGTTTGTCATAAAACTGTTTCGGGCGGACTGGATTCGCAATTATTGAACAAATAGCCAATACCAAAACAATTCATCAGTTTCAGAATCTGATTAGTACACTCTCAGTACTTCGCCATACGAACAAGACCTGAATTTCCAATGAACTGCCACAGGCAGCATGCTTTATGTGCATTCATAGAGTGTGTCGAAGCCAACGTCAAACTAAAATTCTAAATTGACATTCTCCAACGTCGAAATGCGATTCCTTCTATCAAGCCCCTCCGAGTGACAGGTACAACCCTCATTTTTTTTTAAATAGGAAGTAGAGTCTTGTGATATATCGTTTGGAAGGTAACTTCATTCTCTATTCATAAATGTTATCGTTTTCGAACGTGAGAAAATCTGATTTCAATATTCAAATTCTCTTATCCATTGATTTGATTGATTTGAATTTTGTGATGTCTGGGAAAACAATGAATTTGCTGTGCGTATAATAAGAATCACAGATATCGATGTCACAATTCTGAGAAATAGCAAGGTAGCATGAAAAAAGTTGACGGCAATTTGATCAAAGTATCTATAGGTTTTTGAATTCATAATATACAACTGATCATAGCTAACTTTATGATAATACTCAATAACATCAGAGGTTTTAGGTCACATGATTGCAAGTTATGGACTGAAATAATAAAGATATAGGTACACAAACATTCAAACTTTTCTTATTAGGATTGTAAAATGTTGTGGCTGCTCAATATGAGACTATAATCATTCCAGTTTTTTTCCTTCATCTGCGGGGTTAGAAGGGTGTCTGATTGTAGCCATCGTCGTTTTCGAAAATTAAAACACCATCATTTCAGATATGTAAGGAAATTCTTCTCCTACGATCACTACAATGAGTTGTTGATTAGACACAAAATACAATCGAAGGAAGCTTATCCGTCCACGCAGTTTCTCCACAGCGTTATGTAAAGTGAGCCGATCGCACGGTTTCCAAAGATATGTTGATTTTGAGTGCTTTTTGGATGAGCATCCAATATGGCTACCCATACATGGGGACCTTCATGAAGACTACTATGTCGTAGATCGTTTGTGCTCTAATTTCAGCTTACAACTTTCAACGCTTTCGGACATCCTTATCTTTCAGGAAAATATCTTCGTGTATGGGTGCACTTAGATTACATATCACATCTGTACTCTTCATTATTGATCAAATCTATGCATGTACCTAGCTACGACAGTTCAAATCATAGTTTCTTTTATTTTACAGCTCTTTGTGGGATTCTCTCGTTTCTAGAAAATGAAGTAGAAGTTATTGAAAATTATTTCAATATATTTGTAGTAAGGACAGATTTTGTGATCTGGCCCGAAATGTCATTACGCTCGAAATGAAACCTTTAGATACTTAAGAGAGAAATCCTCTATTCGTCAGTGACACCTTGGACTTGAAAAATTTGAAAATACAAATATATCTAATGAGAATAAAACCTCTACTTATCTTAGTGGACGTTTCGGAAACGAATCTGCTCCCGTTCTCAACACCATTAAAATATTTTTCTTCGCAAAATTTGCGAAAACAAAAAATGCTAATGATATCAAGGAGCTGAAACTGAGTGAGGAAACGAATGATCGAGAAAGTATGGCCCGATTTTTTTTTTCAACACAGTACGTATTCGCAGGAGATATGAATCTAATGAATCAGTGTGTTCGGATGAAGGAAGAGTTTTGACTTGACAATGATAAACTCATAATATCATTATATAATATATATATTTACATACATATATATTATATATCCAGTGTGGTACAGCCAAATGAAATGAAACCTTCAGATACCTAAGAGAGAAATCCTCTATTTGTCAGTGACACCTTGGACTTGAAAAATTTGAAAATACAAATATATCTAATGAGAATAAAACCTCTACTTATCTTGGTGGACGTTGGAAAATTTTTTCAATCTGCAGTCGGTTTCGACACTGAAAAGTGACAATTTGGTAGACGGAGGAATTCTGGTTACGAGATGTTTTCATTAATTGATCTATATCAACTGAACAAGAAGCAATATTATTGTCTCCGTTCAGGAGAATGCAAGCAGACTCTTTGATTTTCCGTTTTTGGTTGTTGTCTTCTTTTCTCATGATCTTAATGTAACTCCAATCGGGTAATTTTGATTTGTCAATATATCTTTTCTTTATATTGTTGTTATTGCTCTTCCAGCCATACTGATAGAGGCTTGCTAGTTTCACCGGTATAATATTTTCCACGAACACATGGTATACTGTAAATACAATTTTTCGATGATTATCCTCACTACAAATATATTGAAATATTATTCAATAACTTCTACTTTATTTTGTTGAAACGAGAAGAGGAAATCCCACAAAAAGCTGGAAAATGAATGTACCACCTCCTCGAGAAACTCACAGAGAGTATCGTTTCTCTTCTCCACCGGAAATGAAATATTCAACTTGCATCGTCTGAATACTCGATATTCTCAATAATAAAGACAGCATGATTTGATTGTTCTCAGATGAAAGTTTGGTTCTTGGTGACCAATCTGATGTTATTTTCGATTGATTCATACAGGTTCACCATATCATCTACAGTCCCCCGAATGGAATAAATTTAGTCGTGTTGAGAACTATATTTCGAAATATTCTTTCAAGTTACGCAGTATTTTCATACGAGCTTCGGTTTTTTGACACGCAAAAGGAACATGAGAATCAGACTCACGTGTTTGACCCACTTTTAAACACATCTCGTTTGTCCTTGACATCTCCAAAGTGCGCGAGAGGGGCCCATTGTGGTGATTTCATTCATTCACATGACACAAAGGTGGTGGCACTCTATGTACTACGTATTCTCATTGATAGCATTAATAGTTCTCCAGGTGTTCCTTTGTTCGGGGTCCATTTTTTGAGAGGTCATGAGAACGGTTCCACAAGTTTTTTTGGAGGGAGTGACTCATCCTCTCTATACGTTGATATCTGGAATATACAGGGTTTGTCAAACTCAGTATGCTATAAGACGCGTTTTGAAAACAAAACATTTATCTACTTGAAATGATGGAATATTCTCTACTCTCTGGAACATAAGAAAGTGTATGACACTCTGATCTTCTTCATACATGTTTTCGACTTTTGTTCAGGATTTCCTATTCTCCCATACGAACCTCGATACGGACCTTTCAAACTTTTTGTGTCGCTTAGGCTGAACACCCAGTTCATCTCAAAATATTTCAGAAACGTGTATCGACTTGAATAGAACAACTTTCATTCAAAACATGCATTTATATTTTTGTGTTAGTGAGCTATTGCACTTCCACACACTGATGGGCCACCCTGTATATGATATAGGGAATTCCTTAATGAATGGATCTCAATATTATTCTGTTCTCGCATGTTTTTGGAAGATATCTGATTAAAAAAATATTGTAATTGTAATGTTTCTGATGTGATGATGAGATAAAAGGAGGATCAAATAGTTATACTATATTATAGTTGGGTTGTCACAAAATCATTTGGGATTCAGAAGTTTGTTATTTGGAGAATCGCACGGATTCGTCGATTTTAATTTTCAGCTGCGGATTTTCTGATGATGAATTCGTGTACACAGGGTTGCTCAAATATAAGTAACGACCTCTAACTCAATCCATTCCAAATCGAAACAGTTCTGTATAGAATACATCGAATTCTCAGTAAGTTTCATGGAGAAATTAGCAATGGCGTCTAGCGTGATGTATCACCAACAGCCACAACGCTGACAATGAATGGTCGCCACTGTCTTGTATGCTACAAATGTACCTACCTCAATTGAACACTTGACACGTCAGCACTATAGCCTACTAGTGTTACTTCTTGTAAACCAGGTACGTCCCATGAAAAGTCATAGTGCGACTACAATATCTGTTTACAGTAATTGCTTGTTCCAAAACCATCCACACCACACAAACGAAATGACGCTCTGAAAGCTCCTCAGGCTGAGCGCATTTTTAACAGTGAGCATGACCAGAAAGGTGGAAGAGCTCTGCTCCCACATTTAGGTTCACCTAATATACGTTTCAAAAAATTTGACGTGAGGACCACTCCTGGGGGGGTGGGGAAATTTGGGGAATTTTATTCAGCTCGATGGATCGCATTCTCAAATTCCTAAATTCTCAAATTCTCACAAAAGGTAAAGAAACCGCGAGGATGGTGAACCACCCAGTACATGCGCATTATAAAGTTTCATGTCGATGACGCGGTTATTTCCAACTTTGTCCATCGTTGGGTGACGATCACCACGCTGAATGCATACCATTAAGACCACGAATTGATGACCCCAAAAATTAGAGTTAACTTTTCGGATTTCATTAAAAACAATTTAGCATCGCGAGGTATAATCTCATGGCGAGAGAGAAGTCGATTAAAAAAGTAATTAAATATGAAGGAGATTACTCAACAAAAGTACGGGGCGACAGATTTTTTAATTTCATTAAGGCCCATCCGACAAAATGAAAAATTGCCGAAGTAAAACGATCACTTCTTAAATAATTCAGCGCGAATAAGGCCGGATTAGTTAAGGCACGAGGAAATACCGGTAATTAGAAAACTTGAAGAACGATCCTACAGATGATCGGAAATCCTTTAGATTTTGCAACAGGGTACTTGAAGTGATTTCAAGATCTTATGTTGTGACATCATGAAAATTGAATTCATGCGATATAATATATCATAATCAATCATATTTCACTTTCCGTCCATTGATCAAACGGATGTCATGGAATTATTCGCCAATATCTGTGATGCATATGGAACATTGTTCAAATTGCAAAAAAATGCGTTTGCATGCTCTATTTCCGCTATGAAAATCGCAAAAGTTCCACAGACTGTGATTACCACTAGTGAAAATATATCAAATATTGCATCAAAATCGCAGACTTCGTTCCATTCCATACATTTATTTTTTTTTTTCGTGTAATGTTTGGAAAAATTACAAAATATCTGCAAACTGGATGGATGCACGAAAAAAACTGTTCAACGTAATCATATACATTCGTAAACTTCTTCAAAATAGTTATTCATGATGCTGCAGATATTATTTACTTCGATCCGTATCATATAATACAGGGTTGGGATAAAGTATGGATATCTTTTAAACGAAGAGAACGATATTAATGAAAATTTTCAGGTGAGAGCAGTGAAGCATGAGCATTTTTTTGTTGATAATATTCTCCCGGTTCAACTGGAAATGCCATCAATTTCTTCAATTCAGATGGGATACCCTATATATTTCCACAGATTCAGAAAGAGCTTGTTTAAATTCATACATACTGAGTTTAGTGTGAAAAAGATTGTGAAAACGAGGAATGACTCACTGTTAGTTGTACAATAGGTGTACATTTCATTTTTAGAAAAATGAGGAACAAAATTACTTCAAATGTTCAAAATGCTCGCCGTTTACTTGCTGATAATATACCATTCTATGAACAAATTCTTAAGTCACTCTTTCCAAGACTTCTCCACGTATTAGTTCACATTCATCAATAATTCTTTGTCTCAATTCCTGTGAGTTTGTTGGTCGTCTGACGTGAACACGTGATTGCCCATTCTGTTGAAGAGCAGAAATAATTTTGTTATTTAGAAGATACAAATACTTGTCACCATTCAAGTTTACGTCGATGAATCTCAGTTGTATGAAAACATTGTAATGTTTAAGTTACTGTTGAGCAGGATATAGGATTTCTCTCCGGATGCAAATTATCAAAAATATGACACACTTCCTCATGAGTTCTAACACGATCACCATAACCGATCGTCATTAAAATTTCAATACGCTCTTTTTCACTCAATTGAACCATTCTAAATTATGAAATTAATTTCCGTCAAGCAGAATTTGACACTTGGAGTCCAGAAGACGTAATGAACAGCCCTTGTTCATTTATTACTATGCATACAAACAACATCAATTAGTTTATCAAAATAGTTTTTTGCTCTAATGCTGGAAACTCAATGAAGGTTTTTCAGACTGAACTCAATATGTATGAATTCAAAATAACAAGCTCTCTACAAATCTGTAAAAATTTATAGGGTGTCCCATTCAAATTAAAAAAAATGGATGGCATTTACGGTTGAACCGGAAGAATATCACCAACAGAAAAATGTATATCAGATTAGGAAAAAAAACATTCATTATACATTTGTTGCAGTGATTTTATTCTGTTCATATGGTTGCTACTCGCTAACACTAGCTCCAAAAATTTTTCCCCTCCTCAGAATGGAATAGCACTTCCACCACTTTTAAATATATCAGTATATCTTCAAATCGTGCATTCTCATTCTGGATATTGCAAACTCAAGACAAGAATTTTTTGAGAAGGAATCTTCGTTGAATTATTTCATATACGACAACTTGGTACTGATATATCCTCCGAACAACAAACCTACTAGAAGGATCATAAAACAAATATTCTGATGCTAACATGAATTCCCAGAATTATCATAATTTTAGTACCCAATCGCCACCAGTGTTGTCATATCCAATCATCAAAAAGTGATAAATAGTGCATAATATTTAAAGTCCTTTATGAATTCATGTAGTTCAATGCACAAATATAATCATAAATTTGGGTCATGACAATTATGAATTAGTTCTGATCAATAGAAGATTGCCACATTATTCTGAGACTTAGCAATTTTACTTTCTTGGGGGCTCGAGGACCAGCATGGGTATCATGAATACTTTTTGCTCAACGTTGCAACACCGCAATTTGATATCGACAGTCAACGGCGATTATTGCTTTGTTTGGTATCTGTCATTATTTACGTTTTGATTTATTGATATTATTCAACTTGTGTTCAGTTTTGTGTACTCAGAATTCATCAGAAACTCAGTTTATTTCCTGTTTTGGTGATTTGATATAATGGTGAGACGTTGTGAGGTGTGTTAAAGACATTTCATAGGTGAGTTACCATTGTCGTATCATTCGAGATTTCAAAGCATTTTCCCAAATGGAATAGATAAAAATGAATTTAAATTGAATTGATTAGATTATATTGATTATACCCATAGGTCAGCTGCGACAGTGTCTTGTGGTAAAATATGTAGCACTGATAAATGCTTCCTTATTTGTAGTCAAAATATGCGAAGCTGCTGAAAAATCACTGAGAATAATGATGAATTCAATTAATATTTTTGATGAGAAATATAAGGATATTTCTATACTTCTTGTACACACAACAATGAGAAATTTACCGTTGAATGTTTTTGGAACTATTCGAACTAATTTGGAGAAATATTTCACTGTAAGACTCCATCATGAGGCAAATAAATTGAAAGATTCAACGGAAGTTAGAGTAAGAAGTATGTTAACAAAAACAATCCTATTCAAAAATCAATAAATTATTTGTGTGATTATCCATGGTTGTTTTTCATTTCTGTCCTGTTTTAAATAAGAAACACTGCTATTTGCTACATCTTCACATGAGTCATGATTTTATTGTTGATATAACATTTCGTCATTATACTTGTCAACACATATTCATTTTCGATTTTCATCTATCTACATGAAATGAAATAATCAGACATCAATTTTTTGCGTCAAAATATATGAATTCTGCTCAAGATGAAACCTCCTTCATTTTTGACGATATCGTGGACTGATATGAAAAGTTTCATCTTCAGATTTGAAAATAACATTCAAATATGCAATCATATCTATTTGCCTTGAAAACGAGTTTTTCACTTTTTTGAAAATTATTTCCACTAGTAGGTACTGAACTTTGAAATCGTAAATATACTCACATGCACTGTCACTGATCGCCAAAGATATACATGTTTATTATTGAAATTGAACGTTATTTATGATAAAGTATAAGTAGACAACTATATACTGAATAGTAAGTATATTGTTTCATATGGCGTTGAGAATTGAACTTTTCTTGTGACGTGGTCATAATAAGTTTATTGATCAAAAGCAAGTTACAAAAATTGTATGTATTCGAATTTTTCGTAACAATGTGAAGAAAGTATGAAGATGTTCATTTTCCCACCAAGAAATGCTGAAAAGTACCACTGAAATTGTTACGGATTTTCAATTTGGTTTCATCATGAATTGATAATAAATTCGACCCCCTCTGACAACACGGCACTGGTGCTGGGAGAATCAGCTCCTGCTACCCTTGTTTAGACAAAGATAGATACTATAGATGTTGCTTCCAAACAAACTGTATTGCCAGGGGTGTGGATTACTTATCTAGTCTGTTCAATGATCGAAGGATATATCAGTAAAGATATCCTGAATGAGGTGAAATACATCAGAGCTTCAGAATAGACAAGATAAAAAAGTATATGGTATTTATTGTGAACTATGAGATTCCACTGGAAATGATCATTTTGTGTTCATGACACATCATATTCACGCCTACATTGTTATTAATTTCGCATCCGACGAAATGGCGTGTTCGAAATATGTTGGCTATCAACATGAATAAACATCGAGAGGGCTGTCAAACGCATGACACGTACTATGTCTACTTCATAGTAACTGAACATCGAGTCAGTCGCACTATTCAGTGCAGATTCAATAAAGCTACACACAATGTGAATTAAACTAGGAAGCGGATAACTCATATGGGTGAAATGGTGGATGACAATGATTGTGTGAAAGATGTGAGAAATTATATCACTAGATATGTGAAAACCGTTTTCTGAATCGTGACAGACACTCCTTTGAAGTGGAAGCTTACTACTATACCTTGAAAAGTAATGAATTGGTCGAGGAAGAAAACATTTAGAGAATAATTGAGTTTTTGATATTTTGCAGGATTCTATAGTAGCATATTCAGAATCTCAACTGAATACCGTCAAGAAATCTGGACTTCTGACAATATTAGGAAAATAGGGAAAATTGCGATTCTTTTTGAAGGACCTGCATTTTGAATTGTATCTTTGGAAATCTTCCATACGTCATTTGGGAGACTGAAAACTTTCAACAAAAAATCCGCGTCCGGTATTTGAAAAATCAATCAGAGTCGAATATTCAAATCTTCAATCGTACTTTGTTGGGATTTCAATCACACAACTGGCCTTCATTTGAACTTTGCTGTATATCTGACAGTTTCAAATTTGTAACAACCCGTATATAAAGAATTGCATAACGTATTTCACAAACTTGAGGGACATGTTCCTGACGTCATTTCAAGCAGAAACTCCTTCGAACATATATTGAATTATCCGTGTATGCAAATTTCACTTGCTGTTATTGAACACTTTTTTTCGTGCATGTCAACAAATATAAACGTCCATAATCAGTTGTGAATTCATTTTCTATTTGTTATAATTTTCAATTCTAATTTCGGAATGCCTGTGCAGTCAATTCTTGATGAAGTCACAGTGTATGCTGAAGTTGGTCATTTCGAAAACATAATACAGTTTAGTTGTTTTTGTATTTTGCTCTTGATATTTTACCTTCGTGAAATGAAAGCCTGCTACATCTTTCGAAATTTGAGCGTGTACAGCTCGTTAACCATGGCGAATTTGATATTTTTTCGTGTGACATTCTTTACTCGCAATGACCTGTGAAGTACCTCATGCAACACCCTGGAAATCTCATATATATGGATATGGATATATATTGCATCTCTTGCAACGGCTCTTCCAGAATATCCAGGTCAACAACAATATCAACAAAACTTGGATACCAATCGACAAGGGAGTGATCGAAGAAAAATAAAACGGATATTGGTATATAGCGAAATCAGATGACACTCATAGCGAAACTGTGAAAACTTAACAGGAAAAAGCAAAACATATTCTGGAATCAAGACTTCAGATTGGTATGGGGGTGCTGTAATGGAAACAGCAGTTTTGATAGGGTGGAAAACTCGCTGGCGAGCAGTGGTGTTGAAGGTATTTTTTTATTTGTTGAAGTGTTCTATCGACAATAATCCGTCCTCCAGCTCAGGTCTTCTATATTCATATGAAATAGAAAAACATGTGTGTTCAAATAGATTCTGTTGGGAAGCAGGATATTCATGAAAGATTCGAGTTGATTTGAATCCTATGCGACTAAGATGAAGTCCTTCGAATCAGATCAGAATTCAGGTAACTGGAATAAAATAATCGATAAGCAGAGATGTCGTTGATGATGGTACTAAAAGGAACATGGTAATAAGAAATGATCTGATTACCAAGGCAGTCAATCATACAGGTTCAGGAAATGATCTCGATTCAGCTTGAACCATCGGAGAATTCTAACTTGCAGTACGAGCGGCAGTGGAAGACTGATATAATTGGAAAAAACTCGGAAACGCGAACAAACACGAAAAGTGTTAGTCATAGGACAATGTTATAAAAAAAACTGTGGTATTGATAACAGTGAAGGGGCCATGCTGAAATAGACATGGTAACATCCCTGCAGATCAAAAAAATATATATACTGATGACGAGGCACCGGATCGCATAAGATACTTGATTTTAGGAGAACCAGTTAGCACACACGAACCATTCAATTCACATCCACTGAATAACTCATACAATGAATTCACACATACATACAAAATCATCATCATCATTTCGGAAGGTGTACAAAGAAATTCGTAATGATATAAATAAAATGCGCCAACAGGCCTGAAAGTGTCATCGAGGAATAAGGTCGGACCTGTCTACATTGAGGTCGAGTGTTTATTCGGTATTCGAACCATGCATTGCACATAATGATCTCAGAATGTCTCCTTATGAGGAGACTATGAAAGTCTTCCGCTTAAATATTTTCTTCGAAATTATGATCGCCCTTCGAATATTGACACCCTCATGAAGAAAATAGATAATATTAATTATCGATTGATAATTAATAAATAATATTCACATTTCTGACAGTATTTTCTGAGACAATTGGATACAGATATCAATCTTATCCATACTTTGGACATGATTATTTGATCGTTTTTCACGGATTTCAATTCCCATTTCTAATCATCCTAATTGATTTGAAACTCCTGAAAAGTTCTGCAGAAACAATTCATTTTCGAATAATCGGAAGGACTTCCCCAAAACTCCTGCAACCCTTTCACTGAGAACTCGGAAAGCCCTAAAATCATGCTTAATCACGAATGAACTCAAGTCGGTGAAATAATTAAAGTCGCCAGTGTCGGACTGAGAATATCTTCCTGGGTCATTCTCAATTACACACTAGCTAGAAAATATAGCATGAGGTGCAATTTGTACTGCGTATTCGACACTGATCGATCAAATTTCGTGTAAAAACATGGAATTCCGAATTACAAACCGCTTTCGACTATTAGGTCATCTTCAACCCCAATTTGAAAGCAGGAATAATATTCAGCGAAGGATTGATCTTGTTTAGTAGCCTACCAACAGAATTGAAAAAAAACCATCATCATATTCATTTAAAAAAAAATGTTGTGAATATGTGATAGCTGATATTTAGTATTGGAAACTAGAATGTGTCGTGCCTTCATATAAGTTCTGTTGTTTTTTATATTATTAATTTCAGCATCAAAATACTAGATGATAGTTTCAGTGTCTATTGTTCATAGTGTATTCAAACATTGTGAAGAGCTGATTGCTGATAAATGAAGAGTTATTAGATCATCAGTGCGATACCTGCAAGTATCAAATACTTGTCGAAATGATATAAATAAATGATATAGAGTTGCAATAATTTACACGTCATGACACAATTAAGAGTTGCAATAATTAACTCGTCCAAAGTATTTGAATATTCATAAGAATATCCAAATGAAGTTGATCCATGAAACTATATATAGTACAAACATTGGTAATGTGAGCAGACACACTTTAAACATACAGGGTGAAGACCTTAACTGAAATAAATTCGCTATCAGAGAGGTGAAATTTTTTTTGGAAAATTCACGAGATACGTCAACGTTTTTTTTTTATATATTCACCTATATTCTGTGAGCAATATGAAGAATATACGCCTTCCAATCCATCTATACCGGGGAAAATTCTGTCCAGATATTGACGAACAATAGCAGCGTAGCGTGACGGGGGCCTCTCGTGGGTCAAGTGAGGATTCAAGAGATTTAAAATTCGAAAATGAATCATATAGAACTGGGTGAATGCAAGTATCTTGCTCCATTGAAAGTGTCAAAATGGTCCTACAAATCTATCTTCGATTGTTCCGGCCCATACAAAAATTTTTTGTGGACTGAGTATGAAGTTCCCTCATCCGATGAGGGTTCTTTACCGCCCAATAATGACAGTTTTGTCAATTTACGTGCCCGTTCAATATAAAAGCCTCGTCTGAGAAAAGTATCGGCAAGTCGGGAAATGCTCCTCGAAACAAGCAAATAACTTCGCGTTGAGGTCGAGCCCTATCACCATTTCCAATCATCAAAATTTCGATTCTCAGTGATCCAGTTGAATTAGGCATTTTCACCAGCTCGCAACAACACTTTTTGTTTCATATATATTTTTATGTATTTTTTTATATCATTCCGTGGGACCGGTATACTATCGTCGATTATACAGGGTGTCCTTAAAAGGTCTTTACAAAAAGCTACCACATATTCTTCAGACCAAAACAATTCGATACAAGCAAACTTACCTCAGTAAAAAGTTGCTCAGTTTGGGCGCTAGACGGCTCTGAAGTTGAAATTTTCAAATCGATTTTGCTTCATAACTTTTGAACGGCTCATGAGATTTTTTTCAAATTTGGTACGTTGGCATAGACTCATCGGGCAATGAAACTCATATCATAATCATAATGAATATCATTCCATGGGCGTAGAACTTGATTTTTTCAGTAAATAAACATCTAAAACTCCTACGCCAATGGAAAAAAATTAGTTTCAATATGTAATCTAAATCATTCAACTCATTCACTACAAAAAAGGTACTCTTGACAAAAGTCGATTCCTCTCATGGTTTCGACAAAATTTTAATTTTAGTGATTTAGAGCATAATTAATAATAAAACGATTAACAGATATTTCATAAAAATTGTTCAAAATGTTCACCATTTTCACGTATACAAAGATTTATACGACGCAAAAAGTTGAGATGTACTTTTTGCATAGGTTATTTCTATTGAAAATAAGTAGCACTGGTTTTTTTTCTGAAGACTATTATTATCTGCTCGAAAACAGTGATATTCACATTCTTGGTTTCCATAGTTTCATCTGTGTTGATTTGTCGAGTTTTATTGACGTTGATTGTTGATATCGGACTTTTCTGATTTATCATGGCCGTACAATACACCAATGAAGAATACACCGATATGTTATTGGTATTCGGATATTGTCAAGGAAATGGTCGAGAGAGTGTGAGGGTTTATTCGGCAAGGTTTCCAAATCGTCGCGTACCAAGCCACCCAACCTTTGCTGCAGTTGAGAGACGTCTTCGGGAGACCGGTCATTTTGCTCCTAGAACTGGTGATTATGGAAGACAGCGTTATGTAAGGATTCCCGAAGTCGAAGTAGAAATTTTAGACCGTATTGAAGAAAATCCAGAATTGAGTACTAGACGGATAAGTAATGAACTAGAAGTTTCTAGGAATGCCGTTCATGAAGTACTAAGAGAACAATTATTATACCCATACCACAAGACGCCAGTTCAAGATTTATTAATCCATAATTCACAAAGTCGTCTGATGTTTTGTAGGTTCATTAATTTGCAAAGAGAAATGAATCTGAACTTTGGAAAGAATATTTTGTTCACTGATGAAGCCTGTTTCACGAGAAGAGGAATAACTAATTTTCATAATGAACACGTTTATGCAATTGAAAATCCTCATTCCATTAAAATAAACCATTTTCAACACGAATTCAAAATCAACGTTTGGGCTGGAATAATAGGAAATTTTATAATTGGTCCTGTCATACTTCCACAATGATTAACAGGAGACATGTATTTACAACATCTACGAAATACGTTGCCAAATTTGTTGGAAGATTTACCACTCCAACATCGGGTAGATATGTGGTTTATGCACGATGGAGCTCCACCACATTTTTCGGTGGATGTTAGGAATTTTTTAAACCAACAGTACCCAGACAGATGGATAGGTAGAGGTAATGATGCACCCGTGAATTGGCCACCACGTTCTCCAGACTTAACACCGATGGAATATTTTGTATGGGGTTATCTCAAGTCTACGGTTTACAAGACCCCTGTGAATACTGTAGAACAATTATGGCAACGTATCCAACAGGCGACGAATAATCTTACAGGCGATGAAGAAGTTATGCAAAGAGTACATTTCAACTTTTTGCGTCGTATAAATCTTTGTATACGTGAAAATGGTGAACATTTTGAACAATTTTTATGAAATATCTGTTAATCGTTTTATTATTAATTATGCTCTAAATCACTAAAATTAAAATTTTGTCGAAACCATGAGAGGAATCGACTTTTGTCAAGAGTACCTTTTTTGTAGTGAATGAGTTGAATAATTTAGATTTCATATTGAAACTAATTTTTTTCCATTGGCGTAGGAGTTTTAGATGTTTATTTACTGAAAAAATCAAGTTCTACGCCCATGGAATGATATTCATTATGATTATGATATGAGTTTCATTGCCCGATGAGTCTATGCCAACGTACCAAATTTGAAAAAAATCTCATGAGCCGTTCAAAAGTTATGAAGCAAAATCGATTTGAAAATTTCAACTTCAGAGCCGTCTAGCGCCCAAACTAAGCAACTTTTTACTGAGGTAAGTTTGCTTGTATCGAATTGTTTTGGTCTGAAGAATATGTGGTAGCTTTTTGTAAAGACCTTTTAAGGACACCCTGTATATAGCCGATTGAGAATTTGCAGTTTACATTTCTTTGAAAACTGTTGTGTGAACGCAGCTCGAATCGCTTTCATAAGCTCGCAAATCTCTCTCCAACACTGGGCCACATCTATTCCATGTCTTCAAAAGGGTATTTCAGTTGGCAGAATGATTCTCAGTGAGGGTGGTCGTTGCAGATTCCACAATGATGAGCAATTGATAGATGATATACAGAATGATTATTTCTCAGAAGTGTGTTTATCGTCCATGACTTTTGTATTGCACACCTTATGATAATTGATATAATAACTCTCCGAAAGTTCTTGCAAAAATAATGGTGCTCAGATCATAGCGATTGTGAAAATTGAGTAATTGCAATATTGAATCAAATCATTTAGACAAGAACTTTGCAATTGAAATTGCAAAGTGCTGCAATTTGAAATAACATTTCTACATCAACATTAGAATAAGGATTCTGAAACATCTGTGATTCCTTCAACTCACATCTATAATGAACGTTATCATTATTTTGGAATAAATATATATATTTTTTTCCCACATATAAACCCATAACTATATGCTCTACACTCGGACATGTTGATATATCATCTCACGATAATATGCGACCATGAATACCTGTGTTCATCAATTGCTGTCAGAGTTGGGACACTATTCTACCAATCATCAAGTACACTTTCAATAAAAATATACTTCTTCGAGTGATATCTGATAGTACATACTTGGAATTTTGGATGGAAATTTCTCTTGTACTTAGAATCATACTTCGAGTATTTTTCAACAATTCAATACAAAATAATCAATCGTCAAACGATGAAGTAGTCAGGATTGACGATTCAAACATTTTGTCTACGTAATTCTCTTGAGAAATCAACATGATATCATTCCTAACCTGAAGCATAGGAATATTCCAGTAACTTAAGAATAAGATATGGGAAATGCATCCTGAAAATATTATACCAACTTTTCATTGGTTGACATGATATTGTAAGACGCGTTGAATTCATAATATATATATGTATCGAGTTTGAATAATCGAGGAACATCATGTTAGCAAGCGATCAAATGTTGGAAGAGGAGGAAAGTATTTTTTCGGAAGTTTGGAGGTCATAAGCAGATTTTCGTTGAGCACCGACAGTGGAAATATCTTCCAAATATAGATAGAGAGATCGCCAACCTTTCTGATATTAACTGAAATGTCTTCAAAATCATCGTCATGTTCTTGGATGAAGATGTAGTGGAGGATTTCCATGAGGTTTGCCTATATTTTCTTTGGTATAATTTCTTCGATCACTATGTTTGAAATTTCAGTCATAACAATTTTGGCGGTGACACTTATTTTATTTGTTCAATGCATTTTCAATTTATGATGGCCATTGAGTTTTCCAAACATCAGACCATATCAAAAGGCCCCAAAAATAGGTTCAATTATTGTGAGCTTTCGTAACTAACTTTCAATATGAGCCTGAACCTTGGTGACCAATCTTACTGATTCCACCAGCAGAGTCCTGTTTTTTTTTTACTCAGCCTTGGTGATTTTGGAATATTGTCTCCGTTGACCATATTGCATTGGTTCACCAGGTAATAAGGCACCTAAAGTCCTGGGAATGAACGAAAAGGAGCAGATAGATGCAGTTTATACCGATTTTTCGAAAGCTTCCGACAATGTTCAACACAAGTCACTTATTATAAAACTGGAATATATCGGTATACACGGCAACTTACTGAGAAAGATAACGAGTAACATAACTAATAGGACGCAGACTGTAACTATGAATAATTGGTCTTTGAACGTAACATCTGGTGTACACAAGGGCCCCACCTAGGACCACTATTGTTCAGATTATTCATAGATGATATTGGCGGATGCTATGAACATTCTAGCTTTTGCTTGTACGCGGATTAACTAAAAGTGTTTAAAACCATTAACGACGGCACAGATTGTTCAGAGATCTGAAGAGACCACAGGTTTACTGTGAAACCAACAAAATATGTATTGTTACTTCATAGCTTTTTGTAGACTATTCAATGTTGGAACTTTCGGCTACACTATCAGTGGTACAATGCTAGAGGAAGTCATTGTAATGAAAGACTAGTGTCATATTGGACTCCAAATTAACATTTGGGCACCACATAGAATCAAAATAGTCAGTGTCAAGGTAAGGTAAGTCGTAATCCAGAAGTAATTTCACGTACAACCATTTACAAAGTCCAACATATTGATTTTTTTTATAATGCATTGATTTGTATTGATTTGAAACCCTCACTACCAGAAATATGTTGATCGAATTGAGAACGTTCAGAAAAAAATCATCCATACTTCCAATTCCTTATAGAAAATTGTCATGGGGATTACGAAGTGTACGTTTGGAATATTTTGATTCACAGAAAGTTTATTCAAGACGATTGATTTCATATGTCTTTTTCCTCTTCAAGATGATAGATGGATAATCAAGTGGTTTGAATTTCAGTGTTGGGCCTATGTGACTCGATCACCAAATTTGTTTCACACACTCAATATATCAATAACTTTTATTCATTGTGTATACCCAGTGGGATCATTTTTCTATGGAAATGAGAAAATGTATACACCTACTGTAATGAAACTAAACTCATTTCAGTCAGTTGACCTGACTTTTGATTCAGAAGGTATATATTCAAAGTATATCATGGAAATCATGAACTAGGAACTATATATAGACAATCAATATAAATTAGGAAAGAGGTGACGCGGAAGAATATCGAGCCAATAGAATATTTGGGTCCAGTACATGAAAAAGCAATATCTGATTCATGGAACTAATCACCAAAAACTTTTGCGATCAGTGCCTGTTTATATTACTTGCATAAAAAAAAGCAATCAAAAAGCGAGACTTGCTCTTGAAAGTGTTTATGTTAAGAAATTCCAACATGGCGAATCGTTTCGTATTGTTTATATCAATCACGAATTAAGATAATTACCGAGGAATCGAGTCTCCAAGTTTTTTTTCCCATGAAAATTTGTTATAAATTCAGAGACGAAGGTCCCTAAAGACAGTTCAGAGAGACAGTTGACTACAGAAGGTTCAGAGACAGAGTTCACAACAGATAGTTCGCAGTCGATAGCCAAAGTCTTGTAGTGCCTCGGTTCATGTTAGTACAAACCTCTAGATACAGATAAAGTTATGTTTTGTCTTGTGAAAAGTCATCCAATAGTGTCGGGATTCATCACAGTGGATTCTAATCAATTTGTAAAAGCTTCAATTAGCTAGAGATCAAATTAAATCGAAGTGAAGTGTGAAGAAGTCTTCGAGAAAGCAATAGTGTCCATCCGAACATGTGAGAAATTCTATTTACCATCGCCATTGTATGTATTATTATGTCAATGATGATGATATGTGAGCCAATAGTAATTTGTGTATCCACTCAGAACCAGATGATATATAAATTGCTCGAATTGATCGAATCACAAGCGCGAAAAAATTTTTTTTTTCGAATCAATCAATTTTCACCACTGAAAATGTTCCGAAATGAATAAAAAAGGTTTACTCCAGAATTATCTGTTCAATGATTGAATAAATGGATGAATGAAACGAATAATAATTCTGTGATGCTGATTGTTTTTGTATAAATAACCAATCATCACATAAATGGTGTTCACCAAACATTCCCACTGACTCATTTCCAGTCTTCAGTACAATACAATATCTATACACCCACCTACATACACACCTATCTTCGAAGGATATACAGTAAGTCTAAATGTTCGCTCCTTATGTACACAACAAATTTCATTCATTTGTGAAGAAAATTTTGATCCCGATGAAAGATGGTGCATTGCGGAAAACTTTTCTGATGATGTCGAAAACAATGGTACTCCACGATTGATCAAATTTCCTATTTTTAATCCCTTGTATCCGTGTGGGTTCTCTACAACTCAACAACTTTCATCAATAATGGAATGTTATGACAAATAGTGATGATAAAAATGTCACCCATACAGTGCAGATTTTTTGATTTTCCCACTATTTGTGGTCGTAGATAGAGTATAGTACACAACTCGATTTGTAATGGAATTACGCGCTGCGCGGCTACGTGTGTAACTGTCTCCACTTCATGCGTAATATGGGATTTACAACTCTTGTTACGTAATATACTATTATATGTATTCTGGGATGGTGTCTCAATGTCTACAACCACCATTCTCCCTCTTGCATGAATACTCACGAACCATGTTGAAAAGTTAATTTTGTTGCACCCTTGTACATAGGCAACCGCTCGGGCTGACATATATGTATAAACCAAGAGAAGAACGGGTGGCATTACACCTCAATCACAAATAAATAAATAAATGACAGCACTCGCCATCTGCTCATTCTGCATATTCCATCTTAGTTGGCAATAGCCATCATTATGTACTTGTTGAATGATGAAACAGCAACGCATTTTTTTATATTCTTGTCTTGGTTTTCAATCTAACAAAAATGGTCACTTTAGCCTGAATATGGTGGCACGTACCGAGTAATAAGTATTATTCTCGATCGTCTGCAATAATCAAAAAACACTTTTCCATAAGTACTTGAAGGATATCCTCCACTTTCATCTATCTATATAATGATTCAATCCGTTCTGTGAGAGTACGAACGATAATCAATTTGTATCAGTAATATTGTGACATTGATAATCCTCTCGAAGATAAATCGATTATGTGAACAGATGGCACTACTACCGAAAAGCCAACTTCACCCTCATCTACGCCGATGACTGTCGTCGACTAAAGTGTAGCGTAAAGTCTTCGAAAGACATTATATCGCAAAGGGTGAAGACTGAAGAGTCCGTAACTACGATAACACTATAATTACTAGCAACGATAAGAGCGCCACCCCGTCTCAATCTTTCGGAGGCGCAAAAAGGGCACAATGGCTCGCATTAGGCGCTATTTACGACGTTTCCGTCCAATAAATATATACCCTATACACAAAGCGAACCATGCATGAGCTCGTTCGTACCGAGGTACATTGTGGAGCGTAGTTTATTGGTTAACATATCCTGTTGAAAGTGAATAGGACAGTTTTTTGGATGCAATGGATGTTGTAGGTACAGGGTTTGTTGAACTGGGCTCCTCATTGAGTCCGTGTCTCACGCTCAAACATTTCTATCAAACGGCACCTCAAACAGCAGCAAAAATTCAGAGCATGTTCTGAAATTTTTCGAGTCCCATCATAATTTTAGGTTATGATGATGTATTTCATTCACATACATTATACTTTGATTTGACGCCAACAGCAATCTTCAAAAATGTCTAGTGGAAATTGGAAGGCATCCATCGCCTCATTTCCCAATTGAAGTTCTTTCACCTCGATTTTTTCACGATCAATATGCGTAAAAATATATTCGGAACTAATCAAAACTCTTTCAGCCAGTAAACATAAAAAATATTTTTAACCGACTTCTTCAAACCGTGTGACAAGTATCTTTCGACGTTTCAATTTGTTTGAGCCGAATAGGGAGGAATTACGTCACATCAAACGGATTTGATGGAATTGTTTGACCGTGAGACACGGGCTTTAGACGTGTTTGAGAACTAGAGGGATACTTTTCCATATTTTGAGCTGAAACGTGACCTGGACTTGATCCCTACTTCAATATTGAGTATTGAGCGCCTGTGCGTTCACAAAATTAGTTCAATTCAGATACCAGTAGGATTTTTTTCAGATGGAATAAATTTTATCACATTGTGGAAAGCAGTTTATTCTCTCGAGAAGTTTTATATTTCTTACGGTTTTTGAGATATTCGTATTTTTACCTATTTCAATTTCTGAATTGATAAGACATGTATATTATTGTTCATCGATTGGCTCGAGGAAATATTACTTCTCAACTCTTTTATTGTTACTTTGATCACAACCGAGATCACAACATACTCAGTTTGAATTATAATACAGTATAACTCATCATCAGCTCATGCATTAGTAACATCTATCGTCTCTGTGAAATGCTCATCACGGACTGCCTCTCTAGTCAAATTATAAGAAATATTCTCTGATTATTAAACGAGGAAAGCTACATTGATTAGCAAGCGGCATTCGTGGAGAGTGCAGGAACTGACATGTAGTATTTTCAAAACTTTATCTTTGGTTCAATGTCTTCTTTTTTTCAAACTTTGTTTCTTACGAAAACATTTTACTTTCGTGCTGTTGAGCATCTCTTCACCCAAGATCAACATTGGGGAATACAAGATAATGGTTCATCCTAAATGAACTTTTCGTCAAATAACACAAAACTACAAAATGCTTATATCTTGCACGTAACACAGCAATTCAAACTGAAAACGTAAAATACAAGGATTGACAGATTTTGGGTTGTCTGGTAGAGGGCGTATCGCTTATGCAGATGTACCTGTGTCCATGAAAAAATCTCAAGTTATTGGCATTTCCATGAACGAACTCATTTTGTCAACTTCGTCAACAAAAGATAACGTTTTGAAAGTCGCCATTATTCACTATGCATGGGAAAGTAGGATAATTATGAGTTGATTTTGAGAGTTTAACTGCCAACATTTACATAACAGGAACATTATTTCACTCGATACCGATTCAAACCAAATAGCCAGCAAAAAAATAATTGACTCCCAGAATATTTTCGCATTAGTTATTCCTGGCAAATAGGTTCGCTAGTATTCTTCAGATATGCTTCGAAAACGTAAACAGCTGGTTCTAATTATAGACAAGGCCAAGGTCGATATTCCCGTCCGCGGATTGGCTGATTAGTAATGAATACACACTCACTAGATAAACAAAATTCGAGTGTTATTTATTGTGTTATGAGGATACTCTGAGCGGCTTTGCAAGTATACACAAACCGTGAAAAATATGTTGACGCTGTTACAAAAGTCAATATCAAAGCGTAGCTCAACGAATAATGTGTTAGGTCAGCTGATAAAAGATAGTGCATGTGTAGTCATTATAGACATTTATTATGTACCTATAATCGCCTTATTATACATACTGACTTGAAGAGTGTGCCAGAAGAAGACATGAGAGTCTACATTCAGTACGATGCTCCACTGTTCCAGTCAACATGGCGTGTGCAGAGTAGAGGAATGAATTACAAGGTTTGCCAAGGTATAAGTGAAAAGTAAACATTACTCATTCGGCTAGCCTCAGCCAATGAAATTATCTCATAGATGGTTATTTATACTGCCACAGGGGTTCAAAACGTTAATTTGTATCCGATAATTCTTGATCGCTGTAAACCGCTCTCCACCATATTCGCGCCCCACTGATGGAAACACTTATCACGCTAAGTATTAACAAAAAAGTGAATATTATGTAAATAATATGGATAATATCATGTTGCACATCATCGCAGGATTCGCAGAGGTCAACAGGAATCATGATACGGGAACGAAGTAGATATATCAGGTGCACCAAAAATAATAGTGAACTGTAATGCGTTGTTGCCGCTTTCATTGAAGAGCAGAGGAAAATTTGATATTTCGAATGTTTATTACATCGTTTTGGAAATCTCCATGAGATTCCTCACAACTTCTCTTGATATATTCCTAATAACTATCTGTAACGGTTTTCGAAAAAAAAAAAGTAATTCGGATTTTTTTCGGTCAATATCGATTAATCTTCGAGTTCAGAAATACTATGTAATCCAAATTCAGTTTGAATTGAGGTGATATTTGGGGATTCCCCAGACCTCAGCCAAATCTCGAATACTTCAATGAAGGGTTCGAGAAAGTGATTGGAAGTGGATTATTTCAAATTGATCACCCTTTTCATTTTTCTCAATTGGGATCTAAACTGGTCAAGTTCCTGATCGACGAGCATTTATTTGTGAAAATGTCCATTAAAAATGCCCCAATCGTTCAAAATGATGGAATAAGACATTCCGAACGGACCTCTTATGAATTTGATCATTATTTGAGGACAGTGTGATGAGATTATCAGCAGCACTCAATAAACTTTCTGATGGTTAGTATAGGCACAACCATATGATCGTGTTATCCCAAGAATGTTTCATGCAGCATTACAATAACCAGAATATTGTTATGGTTACCATAGAAAAATTATTATACAGGGTGTCCTTAAAAGGTCTTTACAAAAAGCTACCACATATTCTTCAGACCAAAACAATTCGATACAAGCAAACTTACCTCAGTAAAAAGTTGCTTAGTTTGGGCGCTAGACGGCTCTGAAGTTGAAATTTTCAAATCGATTTTACTTCATAACTTTTGAACGGCTCATGAGATTTTTTTCAAATTTGGTACGTTGGCATAGACTCATCGGGCAATGAAACTCATATCATAATCATAATGAATATCATTCCATGGGCGTAGAACTTGATTTTTTCAGTAAATAAACATCTAAAACTCCTACGCCAATGGAAAAAAATTAGTTTCAATATGAAATCTAAATTATTCAACTCATTCACTACAAAAAAGGTACTCTTGACAAAAGTCGATTCCTCTCATGGTTTCGAAAAAATTTTAATTTTAGTGATTTAGAGCATAATTAATAATAAAACGATTAACAGATATTTCATAGAAATTGTTCAAAATGTTCACCATTTTCACGTATTCAAAGATTTATACGACGCAAAAAGTTGAAATGTACTCTTTGCATAACTTCTTCATCGCCTGTAAGATTATTCGTCGCCTGTTGGATACGTTGCCATAATTGTTCTACAGTATTCACAGGGGTCTTGTAAACCGTAGACTTGAGATAACCCCATACAAAATAATCCATCGGTGTTAAGTCTGGAGAACGTGGTGGCCAATTCACGGGTGCATCATTACCTCTACCTATCCATCTGTCTGGGTACTGTTGGTTTAAAAAATTCCTAACATCCACCGAAAAATGTGGTGGAGCTCCATCGTGCATAAACCACATATCTACCCGATGTTGGAGTGGTCAATCTTCCAACAAATTTGGCAACGTATTTCGTAGATGTTGTAAATACATGTCTCCTGTTAATCTTTGTGGAAGTATGACAGGACCAATTATAAAATTTCCTATTATTCCAGCCCAAACGTTGATTTTGAATTCGTGTTGAAAATGGTTTATTTCAATGGAATGAGGATTTTCAATTGCATAAACGTGTTCATTATGGAAATTAGTTATTCCTCTTCTCGTGAAACAGGCTTCATCAGTGAACAAAATATTCTTTCCAAAGTTCAGATTCATTTCTCTTTGCAAATTAATGAACCTACAAAACATCAGACGACTTTGTGAATCATGGATTAATAAATCTTGAACTGGCGTCTTGTGGTATGGGTATAATAATTGTTCTCTTAGTACTTCATGAACGGCATTCCTAGAAACTTCTAGTTCATTACTTATCAGTCTAGTACTCAATTCTGGATTTTCTTCAATACGGTCTAAAATTTCTACTTCTACTTCGGGAATCCTTACATAACGCTGTCTTCCATAATCACCAGTTCTAGGAGCAAAATGACCGGTCTCCCGAAGACGTCTCTCAACTGCAGCAAAGGTTGGGTGGCTTGGTACGCGACGATTTGGAAACCTTGCCGAATACACCCTCACACTCGACCATTTCCTTGACAATATCCGAATACCAATAACATATCGGTGTATTCTTCATTGGTGTATTGTACGGCCATGATAAATCAGAAAAGTCCGATATCAACAATCAACGTCAATAAAACTCGACAAATCAACACAGATGAAACTATGGAAACCAAGAATGTGAATATCACTGTTTTCGAGCAGATAATAATAGTCTTCAGAAAAAAAAACCAGTGCTTCTTATTTTCAATAGAAATAACCTATGCAAAAAGTACATCTCAACTTTTTGCGTCGTATAAATCTTTGTATACGTGAAAATGGTGAACATTTTGAACAATTTTTATGAAATATCTGTTAATCGTTTTATTATTAATTATGCTCTAAATCACTAAAATTAAAATTTTGTCGAAACCATGAGAGGAATCGACTTTTGTCAAGAGTACCTTTTTTGTAGTGAATGAGTTGAATAATTTAGATTTCATATTGAAACTAATTTTTTTCCATTGGCGTAGAAGTTTTAGATGTTTATTTACTGAAAAAATCAAGTTCTACGCCCATGGAATGATATTCATTATGATTATGATATGAGTTCCATTGCCCGATGAGTCTATGCCAACGTACCAAATTTGAAAAAAATCTCATGAGCCGTTCAAAAGTTATGAAGCAAAATCGATTTGAAAATTTCAACTTCAGAGCCGTCTAGCGCCCAAACTAAGCAACTTTTTACTGAGGTAAGTTTGCTTGTATCGAATTGTTTTGGTCTGAAGAATATGTGGTAGCTTTTTGTAAAGACCTTTTAAGGACACCCTGTATAGTAACAAGAAAATCTGGTTGGTCCTATACTAACTTGAAGTTTTGTTAGGGGCAATATAATTTTTATCTATGAGGGCATGTAGAATGTTTGCGTTCGGATCAACTTCAAAAGCACCAAGAAACTTGCATGCTAGTTGAAATATTGATACAAATATCTCATGAAAGTCATCAAAAATATGTGGTGTGGGATGTTTTGAAACATGTTTGAAATGTTGATCGTTCACCTACAGCTGTATTCGTTTCGGCAGATCTGATTTCATTCGGATCCAAATCTTCGAAAGCTTGGGTGATCCTTTGTGACAACTTGTTTCTCAAAAGCACGGGTAGTTTGTATTTCTTCAAACAAATTCATTATACCTCTGAATGGTTTTGATCAATCGCTCTGGAAATAGTATCGGGAATTTCAAATAGTACTCATGGACCACTCATATTGTAGAACCAGGAAATATTAGGGTGGCTTTTATGAAGTCAAGTCATACTTGGCACATCTATTCATTGAACTGATATTGTATTAACTGGGTTGAACTGACCCCTGAAGTGATGTGACCTCTTGGTATTCTTCGATTGATAGGGTAGGTCCAAAAGTAATAGTTGGCTTGAACACCAGTATTGATCTGAGTTGGTCGACATTAGAGTTAGGCCGGAGTCAAACGTAACTGAAAAGTAGCGTTTTCATCTATTGAGGTAAAGTTCTGCTGGTGATACACCACAGACGAGTGGAGTAGCCCTGTATCGAAAAAGAATACTTCACCTCATCCCGTCTGGCTAGATGGCTTCCAGTCTATTTTCCATTGTCTGGATATTTCTTTCTACGAGGTAATTTGTAGCAGGATAGTTTGGAACAATGAATTTATGAATAATTCCATTCGAAGAACAGTAAGTATGAAATTCTTCGCTCTGGAATATATAGGAGCATTTTCCGATACAATGATTTGTGGATAACCATGCATAGATAGATGCTATCTGGTATAGAGAAATAGTGGAGGATATTTCTTCAAATTCTCACTTCAGTCCACTTTGGCATCCACACACATCAGAAAATACGGATCTTGAAACAGATCACACACTTCTGTTCAGGAGTGTCCCAAAAGGATGAACTGGTGACTTTGGGGAATTGGATTTTGTTAGCGTACACATTTCTAGCGGCTTCACAATTTGACGACCATATCCAGCATTAGTCTTTCCTGATGAAATAGGTTATGAACCGAGAATGATAAGTGGCAAGTCCAAGAAAAATCCTCTGATGTCTCAATATTTGACCAATAAATCTTGAACGGCGCGCATTTTGGCTTCTCCATGAAAAATAAACCTTGGTGATAATTAATATGTATATCGCTCTGTGTTAATCCAGAGTGAGGCATTCGTCAAGATTCTGAGCACACTTTTTGAACGCTGTTCAATGTCGACAATGATGTTTAGAAGAAGATTCAGGTTTTGGATGATTCGTCAGGATTTGCAACAATATCCTATCAAACTGCGCTTGGCATATCTTCGAACTAGTAGAACTCGGAAATTAGGCTCGCATCCAACCTTTCATAGGAAAATCGGAGCATATGTAAGAAAATCTGCGTTCACTTGCTGCGTTGGCTCTGCAATGCTGACATCAGGTTCTTATTGAATTGATTTGCATTCATCGTCTATCGAAATCGTTATCATTCCAATCGTCGGCAATTCATTGTTGAACTGGGATATATTTGGGTGCCTTTTGTACAGGATGCCTTTTGTACAGGATACCTAGAACACTGCAAAATAAGTTCGATTCGCTCAGTTACAAAAAAGTTCGTCACATTATCCGCATTTATGATACAGTGCATTGCAAAAAATGTACAAATTCTTCACGTGGAACACTGCGTAATACTCAATATACTGAATGAATACCAAAGGGTTGGGTTTACTCAGTGAAAAAAAATTCGTTACGACATCCATATTCAAGATACAGGGTCTTGAAAAAAATTTCTTGTTCACATTTTTTACGATTATGGAACTACTGGCATAATTGGTTTGAAATTTTGTTCGAGTTTTGTTGTTTGTTACAACTGTGAATTAGTGCTTATTCATAGCTGAATTTAGATTAGGATAATTTAAAGTTGCATAATTTGGAGTTGCATCTAAGAATTAACACTAATTATGTACTAATTTAAGCACTAAATAATATATTAATATATTGTCTCTTCAATTTTTTTCTATTAGCACTCCAACATGCACCTATTAGGAGACTACGGTTTAAAAAAAAATGTTTTTGGGATGGCAGTTTAGCGCCGTCATAATAACCATCACAAACACCCACTTATTATGAAACTCAACATACTCATACGCACACCCATTCATTCGTCCATCCATCCAGTAATGCCGGCGCGCCAAAAATAGCCTCCCACCACCCATCGAGCCGCGCCGTCGTCACGTCGAGCGCAGAGAGCAAGCGACCCGACGCCGCGGTCACGGCCGACGGAGAGTGAAACCCGAAGGCGACGCCTGCGTCCCCGACCGAAAGTGAAACCGCCGACGCCCCCCACCACCGCTACCGCTACCCCTACCTTTCCTTTTCCCGTCGCCGAAGAGCGAACTTTCTCCGCGCGGCTGTCGCAGTAGTAGGCCTGCGAACAGACCGACCCGATCGCAGCGAAGAGCGAGCGAACCTGCGAAAGAATACGTCGAGACTACGCGCGATGGCACCGCGACGGCACTTGGGCCAGGGGCAGGGCCTCGAGGCCCTGGAGGAGGCCGGCGTGACCCGGTGCTGCGTGCCCTCGGGCGACTGCCTGCGCGCCCAACAGGCGCTGACCGACCGCGACCGCGTGCTCATCTCGCTGGACGACCTGCGGGACACCGTCCGCGTGACGTGCAACAACGAGGGCTGCCCCTCGGGCCGCTACATGCACCGCGAATGCTTCGACCAGTGGGAGCAGACGGTGCTGGCCTATCTGAAGACCTGCGGCAGGGCCCGCTCCTGGTCGGAGCGCCAGCGCCACCAGAACCTCTGGACCAAGAAGGGCTACGACCTGGCGTACAAGGCGTGCGCCTGCAAGTGCGGCCGCGGCCACCTCAAGAAGGACCTGGACTGGATGCCGCCGCCGCCCACCAGCCACATCTTCGGGCGGCTCGAGGAGATGGACGCGGGCAAGAAGAAGAAGCGGAGGAACAAGAGCGGGCAGACGAGGCCGGGCGCGCCGGCCGGCATAGGCAGCGAGATCAGGGCCAGGGCGGGCAGTCTGTCGTGCTCCAGCACCGGCTCGTCGAGTCCGCCGTCGTCTGGCAGCGAACCCAGCGTCTCGCCCGTCCACGGGCACTGCAAGAGGAAGAATAAGATGGAGCTGAACGAGAGGATCAGGTAAGTCGGACGCACCAAGCACTACCTACGGCCGCCGGTTGGTTGCTCGAGGTCGAACCGTTGATCTACTACGTGATGGTAACCTTCGAAAAACTTCCTTTTTCCTACACCACTACACCTATACCAATGAAAATTCCCTACGTGCGAAAATAATCCAAACGATTCGTTGAAATTCCAACGAACATTTTTTTTCAGGGATCAAGCTGAATTTATAAACTTTACGTTGTTGAAGTTGCTGTTGCCGTTGCCGTTTGCCGCCACAGTTCGTTGACGCTCATCTGATTCATTCATAAACTAAATGCAGGTGTGCACAATAGTGACATCGAGGTGGCAACAATCAACGTCATGAAATTCACAGAAAAAAATTATTGCATGATTTATGGAGTCTATTTTATTGTGATGAATAAAAAAAATAACATTATGATATAGAGGCCACGTGAGTTCCTAACACCGATCTCATTGGTTGGCGGTTGAAAGGCAACTAAACGTCAACAGCAAAAGTTAAAAAATGGTCATCCGTGAACATCAACGAACTTTTCCTTAACTGCCAACTTCAACGTCAAACGAATTTATAAATGACAATTACCATTTTATATAAATATTCAACCCTTGACCAACAAACGGCAACCTCAACAGCAACTTCAACGTCATGTCTATAAATCCAGCTTTAGTTGGTATTTTATATAACTGATCTAGTAAAACGCAGCTGTCAGTTTCAAATAAATAGTGACCATCTCACTCTCGCACCTCGGAATAGAGAAGAAGCCACGATATATCGAATCAGAAATGATAGAATCGATAACACAGAACACATACTGTTGGTCAATAACCGCTCAGTGCCGAGAAAATCCTGAGTGACAAGTGTTCTCAGTTCACGCTGTCTCCGGCCACAATAACAGTCGCAAATTCCCTACAATCGTGGATCAACAAAAAATCTGTCCCTACATCTCTACGTGTAGGGAATATACCTAAGGGTTACCATCGCTGTGATCTATCTACGTGACTCGTGTCAAGGAATCAACTATGCTCTACGTCACCTAATAAGAGCGCGTTCGTTTCCCGGAATCGGTATGATTAATGTTTTACCTAATGAATTCATTCAGAGAGCCATGTTTACAAACAGAAACGATTCAGATCACATCGCACCATATAAGTTTCCATTCTTCCCCCCCTCACCCCTCCCCCATTCATTTAAATATATTGAGTTCAACGAAATATGCATGAAATATGAAAAACACGTATTGAACTCATTTAAAGCAAATAACAATGCACTGCACAATGTGAAATAACTCGTCAAAATAATGTTCTTCAGAAAATTTCATTGTTTTAAATACTGTTCCACATTTTGTTAGAATCGCATGACTGTGATGAACTGAGGAAACGACATGAGGGAAACTGAAGTGGAACACACTGGTATATAACCTTGTCTGAGTATGCCTATCATGGATGTTTTCGAATTAAAATGTTTGTTCATATGCATGTGTGGTGTAATAGCTCGGTGTATATATAGTCATCGAAATATATATGCAAATATTCAGCATCAAATGATCATCGGTAGCATCAGACACTTGCTAAAATACCTATACACCTATACCTATATGTTGATATACCTAGATAAGGTATATGTGGATAAGTAGGTGGAATTGAGGGTCCAATACAACGACTTAATGATACACCAGCCTTCATAGCCCACTTCCAGAAAATCAATCTCAGAATTTCTAACACATTAGTTACAATTCATTGCTACTCAATCGAAATTTATGACAGTGGTAGTTCCGCGGAACTGCTTTAGGCAGCTTTTGCCTAAAGCTGAACCGAACTGTCCATATAAAAAATACCAAATGATAATTTTGTATTCCCACATTTCTTATACAGGTCTTTCGCGATTATGAATTTTCCAAACCAGCCCAGATGAATGTTTATCGATTAATATCAAAGAAATTGATAAATGTCTCGGAAACGAGAAAAAAAATTATTTTCAGGGCAAGTCAATGTATATTTCATAAATAATTTCATTGGATTCCAATATATTTTCGAATACCTTCATGTGAATAATTTTACATTTTACCGCATTTCACAATTTCGAGCTATGAGATTCGGTTTTAGGAGTAAATGAATGACAATCGAGATGACAATTCTACAGAACAAAACATAGTTTCGAGGGTAGTTCTCAAAATCTTCAATGAGAATAGATATGAGATAACATCAGCTGAAACGACATCGAACTCCAAACAATGTCATGAAAATTTCAAATAACCTCATTTTTCGAGCTTTTCTAGAAGAAAGAATTGAAGTTATTGGAATCATTCCGATATATTCGTAGTGAGGACAGATTTGTGATATGCCCACAATGTCACTTCGCTTGAAATTGAACTCGAGTCCAGAATAAGAACAGATATCCACGGCTATATTCTTATCTTGAATTATAATCTTCCACCCAATTCATAGTGGAAAACCCACGAATAAACAATCTATTCAAAATCGCAGTGCATGACTTTATACTCGGTTTTATCATTCTGTTTATCTAGGCTAGCACGCGTCGTTAGGAAATGAATTACCCAATAAAAATCCATTTGTTGGTATGCTTCGACCTGTTGTGGGTGGTCAAGTTCATGGCCAACTTCATTTAGGATGCACAATGGTGATTCGTCATTCTTACCTAACGATAGAATGTATTGACTAGGTTATTACAGACTAAAGAGCATTGAATCATACCGCAATTGAATCATATCATGATCTATTTAATTTAGATATCTATCAACCGGCGAACGCTGGAAATTACAAAAGCGTCTAATTACTTGTTTCATGCCCTATCCAGGATATATCAACTGAGATTTCACAAAATATTCTCGAATATATAAGTTTCTGGTCAGTTCATAGAAATCATTCTTGGACAGTGTCGTATTCACACGCAATTCCTCTTCGATTTTCGACCCGAAATGTTTCAACGAAATTGTTTGCAATTTGATGCGTAAATATATTCATGAAATCCTCTATTGATATTGTATGTATATATAGTATATATATTCTTCCGAAAAAAAAAAATAAGAATGATTTACCTCGACGGAAAAACCTGGTGGAATAACTTGGGAACCCTCAACAAGACCCGACAAGACCTAATTTTTTTTTCATCAGTAGGTGCAAAAATATTTCGAAAAAATATTGGATATGCGAGCATTCTATACGAGCTCCTCTCGCGATTTTAGGGAATGAAGAAATACTGATGCAGATACAGTAATTTTTCCTCGAGTTTTTTTGGATCCAATTGCTCATGAAGCACTCAGCGTTTATCAGAGCTAGCTGGCTAGCTAAGAATGAAAATTTGAGATATTCAATCAGATCAAAAATTCCGAGATAATAACAGAAAAAATATTTCAATTATTTTATAATGACAAACATTTCTTGTTGAATATAAAATATTTTTTGGCCAGTATTGACAGTTCAATTGATTGAATGATTCGAAAAGTTCTAAATCATTTCTCATAAATGATTTTATAATGACATAACTAAAACCGAAATAGACTATATTATTCGTTATCACGAAATTATTCTCATACAGGGTTCCACCGAGAGTTCCACACACTGAGACTTATTTATGGCTCCCAATCTACGACATGCTGATATCGATAATGCTCGCAATAATGACTTTGTATATAATAAAATAATTGTCCATTATGATAGCGGCTGTCTCGATAACCCTCCTGAGAAAAACAGTACAACGAATACTGATGATCGTTGGTGAACAAACAATGCCATTATCCATTATTCATTTTTGTTACGTATCTTAGCGAAAACTTTTCAATATTGATCATACACTTCATCTCGATAGATATGTCACTCATTATTTTTGTTATCAATATACCTGCATACTTTGTAATATATGAATTATGAAACTATAAAAACTTGGCTTCCTGTTCAGTGTGAACAAGTACTTTACACTTCCAGCCTCCAGCAACTGCTCACGATCTACAAAGCGCAAATCCGACCTGTCCTGGAGTACTGTTCCATGTTTGGAGCACAGCCCCCAAACATACGCTAAAGCTCTTAGACTCTATTCAAAAGAGAGCTACTCGCCTAGTCGATGATACTAAACTCAATAATTCATTGACCTTTCTAGAACATCGCAGAGGTGGGTGATCTCTCTCCTTCTTTCAAACCACGGTCGGGCTCAACGGAAATCTCGTCTGCCATTCCAGGTAGACAAACTAAACCAGGTCAGGCAGGTAATCCATACATTGTCACAGTCGAAACATATGGTATGTTATGGTATACTTTGCCAAGTGAAGTCTTTCCTGGTGCTTACGACCCCCGAAACTTCAAAGAAAAAATCTACCACCGTCCTTCCCTCCCAACATTCATTGGTTTTCCTTTCATGTTGTGAAAAAATGGGAGACATGTGAATCATCATCCTTTTTTTTTTGAAGAAATCTCGATGGTGGCCAAAACATGTGTATACATCCAAGGGTCTGATGATAATAAATCTGAAAGCGTACCCCCTCAGTATCTGAAAAAAATGGCAATGAAAATATGTTTTCAGTTCAGAGCTCTGTTGTCAAATAACGCCAGGAAAAATTAAAAACGCAATGAACAATGTTAAGTTTTTTTTTCTTCGGCAATTTCGGAAATACTCCGGGAATACTTTCTACTATACTATAGGCAACAATTCCGAATCAGTAAGCTTGCTCTCTTGAAACGGACAATAGTAATAAAATGATAAAATAATTTTGAACTCGATATGAACCTAAATATAAACCGAGATATAAACACTTAGATACTATAGATAATAGATAATTTTAGAGCTTCGTGTTGTGCAATTCCAGCCAGTATTTATGTCTTAGAGTTTCATCTTTTTCATAGCTATAAATATACTAGGTAAATACGTAAATACACTCGAATACACTGCTTCATAACCTACGATAATAATTGCTTTGGATTCACAGTATTCAAATCAACTGGATGACAGGACATGTCTAATCTATTGATATGTCTGATTATAGTTGATTGCGTAGTCATCGATGCTGAATTGAGATTTTATGAGATTTTTTTTTTCAATGGATTATTACTCGAGAGTGCATTTATCTACGACGGTGTCATCATGGCACATTCCTAATTTGGATATCATAATGGCCTTCCTAATAAAACGCCAGTGGCGTAATAGTGTTGAAAAAATACACAAAAAGAAAGTTACTCTCCTCTCCCATTTGATATTATTTGTTATAAAGAAATCAATAACATTCATTCATTGTAGTCATTCAATCAAAAACTCTGAAAAATTTGTTCAATCAACTCTCTCGTTAATTCCAGCATATGACAATATGTCTATATTTTAATAAATGTTGGAAGATAACCTTTTTAACGTAATAAGAATCTCCTATTGATTTTTGGGAAAAGGGCGGACTGACATTTTGTGCAATGCCCTCAATATCTGAAGGGACACTCTCAGAATCCTAATCACCCATGTAAATATTCTTTTCATTCGACTGCCTCATCAGAAATTTGAATTTTGCGCACGGAAAACTCACTCGAAAGTCGTACTTTATACACGCCGTTTGCGCACGCATATCTCGTTCACTGTATTGTTTTTTTCTTGGTACTCTCCTAACAACGGCAAGTCAGAATTCTGCAATGTCAAGCTGTACTGATAACGCGCCACCAAAAATGTCGAAAAATATTTTCCATCAGCATTACAGAAAAAAAAGGTGAGGAAGGACCTTATTTCACTCTATGTTTTTGTTATTCGTGAATACCTAGATATCATTATTTATTTTGTACACTTAGAAAGATTGTTTTCAACGCAAAATGGTCAATATCTCCAAATCAAGATTTGTCTGCTTATTCTGAGACTTACTATCCACCATTTCATTTTGTGACACATTTTTTCAACACCCATGATATCATTCATATCTATATTATTTATGCTTTGTATTCCTCCACGTATTTAATTCGGATTTGGAAAATTCGGAGATATTGTTCAAATGACTGCTGACATTTTTTTCATAAAGGAAATTATTTTGGTAGAATCCGCTGAACCGTGTGCTCACTCATGAGTTCAAGAATGAAACAAATGTGAATATTGAATTTCACTCAAGACTTCAAGTGAAACGAAAAAGTCGTTCGGTGAAAGACAAGCTTGCATTTAAACGATCTGTTTAAATATTTACAGTTTGCTCGGTCTGAAGCCTGCTGGTAAATTGGCGTAAAAAGTAAACAAACTGATACAGACGCGAAGAGTAAATGCATTAAACTTCTATCAGATGATATACGAGGGGTGTCAGAAGAGATGATTTTCTTTCGATTGATTGCTAAGTTTATTCAAGTATTCGAAATCACGAAAGCAAAACGCTAAGATATTAAGATATTAAGAGTTGAGCGATGACGAAACAATTAATAATACATGAAATAAAGTGAAGCATTACAAAGATTTCGAACTGTTGTATCCTGCGCGAATTCAAAATATGGCATTCCATAAACGAGCCATCATCATCAGCTATTATCTGTAGATATTTTTTTCACATTGAATTCGATTCGAGGTTCAAATGTTGTCTTGTTGAAATGGTATCCCAAATCATTAGTTTTCCGGAGTTTCTCCAACAGCATACAGCATATAAAATGTTTCTAGCTTGCTAATATTGATTGTAAGAATAATGTGTCATCAAAATAAATCATTCACATATTGCGGCCCTTGAGTTAACTTCTCTCCTCAGTTTCCAATAGATGTGTCGAAGATTTTCAGTGGGATGTGGATTCACAGGTGTTTAGTATCCAATAATCTTTCCAATAATTCATGTTCATTCCTATTCATTTCAGACATATATTACACAACTCTTGAGCAATTCAAGATAACAAAATTTGAATGGCATTGGACAATTGGAAAAACCTCGGAATCACCAGCAAACTCGTGGAATCCATAAATCGATACACAGTGCTCCTTCCCGATTGTAGATAAAAATTATCATCCATTGGTGTACTTGTTCTGTGGATTCTGTTTTCTATAGAGTTCATTGGAAGGATCGAAATATCTATTGAAAAGGCTGATGGCAAAAATGCTCCGACGTTTCAAGCTACGAACTTCCCTGAGGATCAATAGAAACCGTTCATCACTTCGCTTTCCGCGTCATGCCACCTTGACCTACCAAAAGAAAATCCTCGTGGAAGACTGCTTCGAATGCAACAACGAAGAAAAGACGATTGGTGTGAATGACATATTTGTACCGATGTTTCTCCCAAGATTCTTGGTAAAATCTCAGCGATATGCCTCGAAGTATCAGTTGAACCACTCAGAATACTCAGATCAAAACGACGTGAGTAATTCATGAGTAATTCCATTAAGATCATCATCATCCACCAATCAAAACCAGAGCGATAACTCGGGAACCTCTTGATATTTCCGTAAAATTCAAGACAATATTTATTTATTTGATTATTTGTGTCTCATCTATACAAACCTATTGGTTTGATTACATGGACAAAATATCTATTGAAATCTACATTTCTCATTGATATAATATGATAACTCACAAATATGTTTCACATACAGATGAAGATGTTGTGGTATTGAAAAATGTATATACAGAGTGTCCCAGAATGACGTTCGTATTCTCCAGGAGGTGATTGTACAGATGAAAATAAGAAGAAATTTATCTACCAACATGTGTCCGATAATGATTTCTAAGGGCGCTACAGCCCTCTGGAGGTAGGTCCCTGAGTGCAGTTTTCTTCAATTATCCTTGTTATCATTGATCCTAGAATCATGAAATTTGGTACAAAATTTGGAAGCAATATTATAGTCCGTCAGAATAATGTCAACATATTCTCTTATTTTATTTTTGGTTGTTATCTAAGCTGAAATGAAGTTGAAATGAATATACAGCATTTATTATTGAATTGAAAGTCAATATGACAGTGGTGAATTCAAGATCAATCAATGAATAAATACCTGGTAACCACAGGGAATATACTGTCTGTGAGTTATTAGAGAATGTGGTACATTCATTTTTCAGCCCTTTGTTGGTTTTCCTCTCCTCGTATCTAAAAAATGAAGTAAAAGTCATTTAAAATTATATCAATATATTTGTAGTAAGGACAGATTTTGGATATGCCCACAATGTCACTCCGCTTGAAATTAAACCTTCAGATACCAAAAAAGGAAATTCTCTTTTTGTCAGTGACACCTTGTTCTATCAAAATTTGGAAATACAAATTAATTAATGGAATAAAACTTCCACTAATCTCAGTGAACGTTTCGGGAACGAATCTGCTCCAGTTTCCGATACAATTAGAACACTTTCCTGATTTTCCAATGTTTAGCTGGGTTTGACGCTGATCATAAATCTATGCCTACTACAAATATATTGAAATAATTTTTTATAACTTGTACTTAATTTTTCAGAAATGAAGTGAGTGTTTCGTGTCAAAAAGACGCCAAGCCAAACGATTACAAAGAAAAATATTTGCCATTGTGTTTCTTGCCATTTTAATATTTGTCCAAAATATCTTCTTCCAAGTATTTTGAGAAACAACCTGTCATTGACTAATCGAGAATTTTGAGGCAGATCATGAATATGACCTTGCTACAAATATATTGATAAAAGCATTATAATTTCTATTTTAAGAAGCGAGGAAAGATAATCCCAAAAAATCTGAAAAAAATGTCAATCGTGATTTCATCCCTATATTCGTTCAAATCCGAACTATACGTGCTCCTCTACATCCATAAGGCACCTCTAGTGTAATCATTCATTCCTTCTCTCTTAATTCTGTCCGAAACAAACTTCCTCCGGAACAACCCGATAGAAATATCTGAATTGCAAAGTTATTCATGTACCAAAATAAAAAGAAAATAGGTACATCAAAAGCTTCTCAGGATGGATCATTCAGTGAATATTGGTGAACTGTTGCATGTTTTCATGATAGATTCGATTATGCAAATTATATTATATAAACCGAATATGAACCGTGAAGGAAAACCCTCATGATGTGGAATAGGAGCTCTTTTGCAGACGAAAAAAATTTCCTTGAAACATTTTATAAAAGAATGATGCGTGAGGAAAAGTTGGTCGCACATGTGGCAATCTCCCAAATTTGGACGAAACATGCTGCAAGTTTATTTTTAAGATTCGAAGAACCGTTGAGGCCTGAAATGATTCATTATTCACAGTCAATTCTGTTCAGTACCGAACATTTACTCGAGAAGAGAAGGTAAACATTATTCTTTGGAAGTATATTTGAACACATATACATACATATTTATAAAACAGAGTCTGGAGCACTGAGAAATTATATTCACTCAATAAAATAGACCAAATGGTTTTTTTTACAATAACCGTGGAAATTACTAATTGCAGTAAGTGATATCAGCCAAGTGGCTTCAGACACACTTCTCTCTGTGAATTCATCATACATGTTCATGAAATTCCTCACTCTCAACCCATTTATAAAAACACAGAAAACGTGCGGACATGTCTTTACCATACAAAAAATGTCTATTTTCATGTCCCCTTTCACCTTCCGAAGATTGTTAGTATATTTTTGAGACACCCTTTGTTTTTCTGAGTAGATACAACATCTCTACTTCCTATATCTGGGTTTTTTGTATCTACATCAATGATTGGTCCTCCACTGATCTCGATCATCGATTTGAGCTTCAATATTCCCTTTGTTTGAGAGAATTCATTTGGGAAATCAATAATTTCCGGAAAATTTAGACTATTCAAGTCTTACTGATGGTCAAGATATTCTAACAGAACTTTGCATAATGATTGAGTCCTGAAAACTATACAGGTTGGGTCAAAGTCAATAGTGTGGCAAAGTGAAATAGAAAGCGGCTCTGCTGTTTGAGATATAATAAAATGAAGACAGTAGTTGAAGGTTTTTGAGAGGCATATTTCAAAATTATTTCCCACTATGCAGTGTGACCTAATGAAGCATGTAGTATGAATCTTATGTTCCTTCAAATGGAGCACCCTATATATTCCAACACATATGAATTTCCATTCGATTATGCTTATGATTATGCGAACAACTGAGAGTTTTTTGTTTGCTGACACTGATCTTTTTAGATAAGTACACTACTCAGGAATTTCAGGAATTCAATCGAATTTTCACGGCTATGAGTACTCAATATTATATATGTTAAATTCTCAATCCTCCATGATATATAAAATATCACTTCAACATTCGTCGAATTCCAAACGCTCATAACACCTTTTTCTCAAATGGCACACCCTTCATCATTTCAAACTATTCGACAGATATTCCAATAGGCTTCTCTACTGATATGAGGTTTGCTACATCTGAAAACTATTAGCTCAGTTGTTATATGGAAGAACACGCAATAATTCATAGTTTTTCTGATTTTTTTTATGAGACCTGAGACTATTTACTTTGTACAATGTTATTCTATATTATACTATGATGCTTCCAGTGTACTAAAGGTCTGAAGTTCTCACCTCGTTTTACTTGTCATGTTTTCTGGAGTTCGATATTGTTTCGTGTCTGTACAATTTCGATACTTCGTAAGAGGTTTTGTATCTCGTTTTGTATGCTATCTCGACCCTCGAATCAATTTTCCTTCGTCCCACGCTGAGGCATCGAATTAATGTACAGTTCAGAACCCACGGATAAGATATAAGATAGTCAAAAATTTAAATGTGTAATAGTGGAATTTTCTCTAGTATAATGTGTGACGACAGAATTTATCGTGAGGTTCACAATAACCTTCAATATATATATGTATATATATATATATATAACTATTTTATTCTAACCGCAATTATCAAAATGGCTAGCCAGGAATCCTTTCAGATGGGCTTGTTTTTTCCTCAACATTCGAATATGATGATCGATTTACCGAATATAAATGACTTGCTGTCTGGACTAAAAGTCATCCAGCGTTACTGTTCTGAAATCGCACTCTTATATTATGAATTTTACAGACAATTGGGCTATTTGTCGTGTTTCTATGTTCTCAATTCATCAAAAGATGTCGCACAACACTTGGTATTCCACAATTCTGCTGTACGACGTCTGACTTTCTCTATAGGCTATATATAAAACCGAATATAATACGGAAATTGAGTCGTATAATCCTAGTCCATCCCAAGAAGATCACATATAATCTCCCACCTTACATCTTCACATATAATCATTCGCATAAAAACAGTGGAAACGGTTGTGTGTTATTCAATCAGGCTTGACTCCGTAAAATATGTAGACAGCATTCATCTTCAGGGCGGTGTATTCCTGAACACCCTATACATGCAATGCATTCTCACAAGTTACTACCTACATATTGCTTTTGTTATCTCTGAAATACATATGATTATTTTCTGAAATTGAACTTGTCTGAAACAATGAAACTGACACTTTATGAAAATAACTTGACGTTTTCTGAAATGCAACTGGAAAAAGTGTACCTAGTCATACTCAGGAAACTATTATCGTTACTCCGATGTGAGAAAGGACACAGTTTGATGAATGAATAAATAATGTAGACTTTGGTTCTTCACGTAAGCGCAATTATCTCAATGTTTGATCAGTTTATCACGAGACTGAGATTTGTGGGCGTTTGAACATGGCGTGTCGTCACGGATGTGCATGTGCCAGCGAAAATCAAGAGAAAGATCATCATTGCCTGGCTGATGGAACAGCGTATACCGCAATAATAATAAGTACGATTTCGGAGAAATCTCGGATGAAACATCAGCAGAATTATAATAACACAACGAGCAGACAAAAGTCAATATTACTAGTATAGTAATGTGCTTATGACGCGTTTCTGGAGTCTGCTAGAGATTTCGACGAAGATCAAAACAACAAATGCGAATGAGACTCGCCACGAATATTGTAGCAATAATAATTATTATAGTTGGAACTTGAACCTGAGGTTCCTCATATTTTGCAACATTATGTATGGAATGAGAATGTATAGTTGAATATGATCAAATACTTCATTCACAAAATAAGTGATTTCGCTGACTGACACTATATGATTTTCAATAATGTCTTTGGAAATCATTTAAAAATGAACTAAATCAACCTGTTCTTATCTCATATTGTATTATATGTCCTCGAAATTTGAAATCATTCTTCCAAGTGTTCACCAATTCAGATTCCACTGTATTATCCTTCACAAAAGAAATACATGACAACTATTTTCTGATCGAAAAACATGCTTTAAATCCGCTCTGAGTCATATTGTTTCCAAAAAACAATCTGACTTTCTCATTCAATATCGGATAATAAAATCCAATCTCTCATCAATAACGAGGAATTACTTTAATTTTATTCACCATGCAGGGCTCATTTATCGAAACGTTGATAAATCTAATGGTTGAGTGACAGTATGGTTAACATTCAACCCGGAGTCGAACTAACTTACCCATCATTAATAAACCGACCATAAATAATTCTATTCAGCTCCAATGAAGATGTTTCTGATCTTCTTCTTCTGATACTACCTTCAATTTATAAATATATAAACACTATGCATGGTTGCTCAGAATGAGGATGAAAGTAACAATAAATGGAAAATAATAAAGAGCTCGATAAAAAGCTTGTAATGTCACCTCGAGTTATCTTACTTTCTGAGAATATTTTAGTCTTACTTTTTGGAAAATGTATGTTGATACTTCGAGAGCATAGTATCTGACTTGAATGACCGAGAGAAATGTATAGAAATGCCAGTCCCCTGTCAATCCAGTCAGGATATTTCAAATCTCTATTCAATGCATTTGTGCAACAATTATTCCTTTTCATACCTCGTCTGCATATGAATGCAACGATGGCTTGAATACAAACTCCGTAGACAGGTTTGCATTCAGTTGAGTTCTCTCAAGTTAACATATAGTAATCATCAATGTCAGAAAAAGAGACATAGCACCACTTCTTTCGTTTCATCTTCAAAATATTAAAGCTAATGATGAAAGTCTCAGTGGAATGCATAGCAAAAAATGCTACTAAATGACGTTAATCTCCTGAATGTTGGCCTCTTGGAATGTTAGGTTGTAGACAGCTTTCAAGACATATAAGTAGCAAAAGTTGCACTCTTGCAATGATGGAATTTTTCGAAAATTCCAGGGGGAACTAAATGTATTTCTTCCAATTCTTTCACATAATTCTAAATGGCAGCGAGGCACATATAAGAGTGAGAGAGATATTGAATATTTTTCACCAACTTCACTAACACCAAATCGAACCCGAAAGATAGTTCAAAGTATAGATATTTCAAACTAAAGTACAGTACAAAAAAGTAACATATCTTTGATTTCGAAAATATTTGTGAGCTCCAGAGATTTCCAGGCCTGAAGTGAAATCTTTCTGGAATCACTAACAGGAGCTACACAGTTTCATTTTCATCAGTATTATTTTACTCGACATTTGAAGAGGCTGGAAAATTCTGGAAACTCTCAACCATGCAAGAACGGCTGCCGATTCCAATTACGTCAGGATAGTAGTTTGCCTCATTAACGATCTCTTATTAGTTCAGTTATCAATTACCGATCTCGTTTGCTCGTTGAATCGATAATCGAATCAAGAATCTACTGAACCGAAATCAATTAACAGATCTGTTTCTCTACGTGGTTTACTGGTACAAATTTACGATATCACCTAAATTGCCTCCGAGGATGTGCAAACGACATCGAGCTCATCTAGAAATTGTAAAATTGTTTGCCTAGTGAAGTCTTTCCTGATGCTCACGACCTCCAAACCTTCGAAAAGGATTTCGTTATTTTCCTTCCCCCTAAACAGCCTACTGCTGGCTAAAAGATGTTCCTCCTACATTTGTTGAAAAAAATCTCTTCATAATTTCAACTTCTTCTATTCCTTGCTCTCTTTTTATCTGCTGACGATTCCAACAAATATTGAAGATTTTCCTGCCAACTTTCTAAGCAGTATTGAATCATTAAATCCGTACGACTGCTATTCGAAACATCAAAGAATTCCATAGGGTCATTAATTTGTTTTCCAAGAAACAAACACTATAATATCATCAATATTAATCGATTATTGTTTAGAAATCACAAGGCTCACTCGGTCGATCTGGCTTGTTATTGGAGCAGCGGCAATAACAATTCATCGCCCTGTATGAAAAAGAAAAAATCTTCATGTTCGCCAGACCGTGTCAATGCTGCATTGTTTTGTTTAACGACCTTCAAGTGTCGTACACGATTTCGTTACGCACTTTGGAATGAGTTATTGATTTTTCTTTCCAGTTTTTGCGTTTAATTAGAACGAATGCTAAAATAGTTTTCTATTTGGGTAGATCATTTTCTGACCTACTCTCGTGTAACTTGGTTTCGTGTTCTTGGTTTTTTTTCACATTGATCCAGTGTCCAAACTCTGAGTATGCATACCGGAGATCCATATACTCGAGTACTTACTATAAATTTTTTGCGTGCATTTTCTGTCGACTTCATGCTTTGTGCATGAAATATACACTATCTGTACTAATTACACAAATAAAAATTGAATACAGCTTATTATACAATACACGACAATACATGATACTTCTGGGAAAAGTTATTGAACTTGTTGTTTTTTTAAAAAAATTTTAAATGCATTATTGTTCATATCGATATTTTAATTCAATTGTAAGAATATTCTCATCACTTTTCTAGATCTTGAGTAACAAAGTTTTCTCATGCATACTTACAGGATTACAACCCGAGTACAACATATACATATAATTGATATTGAATAGGTTGTTCTCTTACGTTCTAGACATCTATGGCCATTTCACTACTTGAAAATCAATAATGTTATACGTTGTTGTGAAGCAATTCACAATTATCGATTCCTTTGTTCGGACTTCAAGCAGGTCAAGCATGATATTTTTTCTCGATAACTTTCGTTGACATTAACTCCGTTTTATTCCAATATCCTGTTATCGAACATCATCGAAACGAGAAATTGAGATTACATTGTAGGATTTCTCGACGGGATTTCAAGAAATTGAATCACTCCAGCAGACGATGCTAATTTCACAGCACACAGTTTTTTGGCGATCATCCAATTAACTGTTTACTAGCGTGTACCTCTTCACGAATTCAGTATTTTCAAATCGAATCTATTGTTTGCCGAGGCTCATCTTCATCGCCTGATTCGCCTCCGTTACATGCATCTCCTAATTAACGTGGGGATAATTTGATCATCAGCCTAGCTGTGTATTAATCTGATAGTTTCCATTAAAGACCAATTAGAGAGCGTTCGCACTTTTCGGAACAAACTGGAGATGGAGGTTTCATCGCACATCCACATGTAGGTAATGTAATAACTATAAAGCTAATCATTTTCATCAAATTTATAACTAATTGAGAAAGTGACATTTCAGTCGTTCACTGTGTTGGGTATTCATCAAATAATAGAAAACACAAAAATAATATACTAATTTCTCTTCGGAAGTCTCCCAAGCTCTGGAATTCATCAATAAGAGATCCGTCATATCAATACTTGACTGGTGTTTTTGAAAAATTATTCATCGAATCTTTTAGATGGAAAGATATATTTGACATTCATGCGCAACTTTTATATTATAGTTTTTTTCACAGAAGAAAAAAATATTTCATTCAAATTTATTATCACAGTTCATTCTAGCGGAGCATAATGAAAGTAATTGAGCATGAATTGAAAGATTCCTGTGACATTTCATTCATGTTCTCATTCATTTCAGAAATGTCTGTAGTAATGAACTTATTGCACAGATACACAAATTATCTAAATATATATTATATATCTTTTTGAAATCACTACTAACATGAGAAATTATTCAAGGAATTCCTCTAATGAGAAGTAACCTTCTTTGACCTAGCTAAATAATGATAAAGAAAAGTCAATTGGGTCAATAATGACCTGTCAATAGCGTCGATGATATGTAGTATACACACGTAGGTACTAATACCTATGCAACCAATGGAACATTCATTATCAACCGGAACGTGACTAACTGAATAAGACGTGAATAAGACTGCGGAATTCACTACAGCCCAAAGTGATTACTTCAAATATTATAGTCATTCAAGTAACAAGTCCGGAATATAGGTTTTTTTTTTGGACCAATAGACAAAATTCTAGGACGAGCCGCAGGCCAGTTCTGGAACTCTGTGAATCCAAAAAAACTTTTTTCGGGCGTGTTGCATACAATATTTCTTCATTTCTTTATCATACATTTCAATTCTTATTTGAATTGAACAGAACAGAAAATAATAATATCAACAGAAACATTCCAGTTCTTATTTATATTAATATTTGTAATAAAATTCCAGCAATTGCCAATATTGAAGGGATTCAATTTGTATGAAATGCTTGGTATATTTAAATTCCTCTTGTTGAAGCTAGAACAAGAAGGCAAAGTTTCCGTTTCACATTGATTGTTTTCTTATGATGATTTTTGAATGGTCTTGGCAATTTTAATTTTTTTTTGTAAGTGAATTATCTATACATCCTTCACCACATTTCTTCAGCCGTGCTTCCCGGACTAGGCCGGGAAATGCTACTTTCTCAAAGAAAAAGCGTCCGAGAAGTGGGTACATTCCGGACGGTTGCCGAAAAAAATGTTATGAATTATGAATTATTATCAATTCTGAAAATGTCATGAATCATACGTGAGCTGAGCTGTCACTGTTTATGCTAATTAGAGATGGGCATCAACTGAGAGAATACGTATATGTTCGAAGACTGATACAATTTATTACGTACATCAGTTCGATTGTGTTCATATTCATGAGGTTTGGATATTCCGAATCATTTGAATGAATACTGTATTTTTATATTTACTTGCGATATTTATCAGTAATCGATAATCTGATTTCGATCAATCATACCTACGTGTCCAAACGCATATCTACTCATGTTTGTTTCAATAATATACTGAATGGCATTTCTCCTCAGTGGAAACGAAAATCGGAATGAATAAAACGTGCTGATGTTCCAGTATTAGTAGTTGAAAAATATTGTATATACCTCGGGTGAAAATGCTATTATACAGCTCGCACCTCGGCTCGCAGAACCATTTGATGGAAAATCGATGAGACCAAGTATATTATTTGTCGAATGATTGTCGAGAATTTGTCGTGAAAAAAAAATTGTCGCGCCCTCATTTTTTTTTATATGGGGTGGCTTTGCTAACTTAATATTAAGTTAGCAGATAAATCGACAATTGAACTTCAAATTGGATCGCCGTTGTGACCAAAATTTATCGAGTAATTGTCGAAGTCCAGTAGGAGTGGAAAAATTGTTATAACAAATTTTTTGACGCAGATATTAGTAATTTTCATTGGATATCCTCGAATTTGCGAAAATTTCGAGTATTTGGCAACCTGACATCAATATTTCTACTTCCAGGAGAAGTTTCATAGAGGTGATGAATATTTAAATTTTTTATACCAATTCTTGCTCCATTTGAAAAAAAAACTAAGGGCGCGACAAATTATTTTCTTCGACGACAAATATGTTTTGGTCATTCAACAAATGTTTGGTGAATTTCAGAGCGAACCAAACAATATCAACCAAGTTACACAAATGTGTTCGTATCTTGAATCATATTTATATATTACTCATTAGGTATATTTTTTTCCATAATTTGTTATGGAGCAAGAATTGGTATAAAATATCGAAAGATTCATCATGAAACTCCTCATGGAAGTAGAAATATCGATGCCGTGTTGCCAAATACTCGAAATTTTCGCAAATTCGAGGATATCCAATGAAAATTACTAATATCTGCCTCCAAAAGAAATGCTATATTGATTTTTCCACTTCTACTGGACAAATTTTGGTCACAACGGCGATCCAATTTGAAGTTCAATTGTCGATTTATCGTAGTGGCTCTGCTAACTTAATATCAAGTTAGCAAAGCCACCCCATATAAAAAAAAAACTTAGGGCGCGACAATTTTTTTTCTCTCACGACGAATTCTCGACAATCATTCGACAATTAATAAACTTGATCTCATCGATTTTCCATCAAATGGTTCTGCCAACTTAGAGGTATTTAATAGTATTTAATGTTATTATAGGTATATACTGTTCCTTCCCACTGACGCTATACAGGTTAGTCCATTTGAGGAAATTCTAATTATGTAATCAAGTTACCTCTATAATTTTTATCCTTTACTATTCTTCTCCTACCACATGTGATTCAAGCTGCAGCAGGTGGGTGTCCAAAAATTTGTATATTGAATCATCTTGTATAGTGAGAAGTAATGCGAAATGATTGCTATGTGGCTATGATGAATCTCGAAAAAATTCTGACAAACAAGATCCAATCATTCGTCAGGAATGCAAATAATTGGTATTCGCAACTTCCAACATAGAACAAGTAGTGGGATCAAAACAAATTCCTTTTTCGGAACAATGTTGACCACAAAGTGACACATTCATTATAGTCTGGCGCCAATAGAAATGTGACTAGGAAATACGAAGAAGTCGAAAAATCTATCAAGATTCTCTATGAATCAAGCAACCTTTCTGGCTTACTTAGTTTCGGAAACTGAATCACAAGATCTCTATATTTGATTACCAACAATGGCTCATTAAATTCATTCGAGAGTTTGTCGACCGTCAGTGACAATTTCTCTTCACAAAAATGTACCAATTATCGTATAACGGACGTTAAATTTGTTCTATTTTTAGACATGTTTACAGAAATTATAAAATTTGGCTATATAACGGAAAGCAATAATGAATGCATTATTATTTGTTTTTCAACCTTGAGTATGATTCTGTTTATGATTATCGAACTGCATAATATATTATGTTGGTCTTTTGAAGAAGAAGGATGTTTGCATAGCTTACTTACTTTAGTTAGTTCTGAAAAACACCAATAATTGGAATTTCAAACCTACAGATTCCAATTTCCAAATATCGCACGGATAAGAGCAAGGATATAGTGTCAAACCAAGCAATGATGGTAGGTATTTAGAACCAGTTAGTTTATAATACATACATTTTTCTGGAGAGGTATACTTTCTGCGAAGACTTTCTGTCAGTTCCTTCCGAGATTCTTTCCCAAAGTATTCGAAGAATGGGCCAGCCATCAACAAATCAGATCTGCAAAAGCATAGGCCGTAGTGTGACGCGTCTGTCCTTCGAATTGAAAAATGATGTTTATTCTCGATGAATCATCACTGGATCACTTTCCAGTTTCATGCATGTTCATATGAATTGGTCTATTGCCCATATTCACCCACTAACTGAATACAAACTCTGCTGATAAAAAGATGCTCACTCTCGCGTGAATAGGAGGTACAACTCAAATGAGAGACTTCCTTTGTTCCTTTCAGTTTTCTCGCTGGAATACATAAAATTAACTCTCCTGAACATGATCTGATACTTGTCTGACTTTGCAGCATTCATTCCACTCTCGATTCCACCCCTTTACCACCCTCTTATAGGAATAATCAAAATATCAAGTGAGAAGTCAAATATAGCACTTTCGGATATATTTCCAACATATGCTCAACATCTGATATTTGCCCAATTTTGTAGCATCCATAATAATCAAGAAATATCAGGTAACGACACTGTAACAAGTAATTTCAATCATCTGATTGTTGTCTGATTTTGTAGAATTTACGATTCAAATGCACGACTTTTGATTATTTCTGTTCCTCTAGAATAGATGGATCTCTTACCCTACCTGTCCTACCTTCTTATTGGAATAATTAAAATATCAATTCAAATGAAATACTTTTGGATATAATCTCCGCTAGAATACATGTAATCTGAGTCTCATGATCTGATGGTATAGCATCTATATAACCCCTCTCCAGCCTCTTATAAAATAATCAAAATGTCGAGTAACGACTTTAATAGGAAATTATTCAATATTTCTTCACCAACCATTGGAACAACAAATGAATATGGAAATCGTCCATATTCATTTGTTGGCATGAGAATCGATATTATGTGAGAAATAATATTCACTGTGTTGATGACTGTTGATTGGATTGATTGATAATTCCACTTCATTTTCATATACTTATCTGGATATTCCGACCAAGAGGCACAATTCGTCTACCACTAAATTTGTTCTTTTATATAGGTGGGAGTGGCAGAAAGGACGCGCTATTTATTATCTCTGTTTGTAAAAAGTGTGAGCAGCTCTGGAATAGACTAATAAATAAAATTGCCATCCCTTATGTTTTCGTTTCTAGCAGTTTATTGTGATACTCGTATCTAGTTGAGACACGCTAATAGCCTCTCAGAATGTTCATAATTCGACTGAACGTGTTTTTCGGGAATTAAAAAAAGCTTTCAGAAATTGAAACTGTTTCAGTGATAAGTGATGTTCAAGGCTCACAAATAAGAACCATGGCATTGATATTTCAGTTATGACCTTGTTTATGGAGTTATTCTTCTAACAGACTAGAGAAAAACAGAGAGGCTCATGTGGGGACTGAGTTCGAATAGGCATCTGTAGCGTGATGTGTATTTTCAGCGGACTTCATTTTTGAAGTGGATATGGCAGAGTAATCGAACATTATGTACTTATCTCAACGAAGGAACTCAATCTCAACATTGATATTTCACGACCCAACGATTTCGGGGGAATATTTTGAAAATAATATGACTGTCCATGAAGTTACAGCCGCTCCACTACATATCCACCCTTTGAATTTTTTTTGTCGATCATGGGCGCTGAAAATGCTATTTGTATTTCGGTATTTGATCGATGCATATTCGAGATAGACATTCGGTATTGAAAATTTCATCAATATCACATTATTCTACGGTGCTATGTTTAAGAGTAGCTTTATGAAAGGTCTTATTTAGATCAAGAGATACTTTCCGAAAACAAAACATGGACGCCCTGTATAAGGGTATACTTCGGTATAGATACAATCGATACTTCCTTTCATTTTCACAGATTTTTTTGGTATCTTCTTTCCTCCTTCCAGAGAATTCGAATAAAAATTTTAATAATTATTTCAATATATTTGTCATAAGGAAAGATTTCTCTTCTGCCCATGACCGTCACTGCGCTTAAAATTCAACTTTCTTTTCTCACAACACACAGAATTTGTCAAAAAATTGTTCTTCCTCAGAAGAGAAATTCTCTATTTGTCAGTGACCCCTCGTTTAACGGATATCGAAATCTCTACTTATCTCAGTGCTGGACGTTTCGGGAACGAATCTGCTCCCATTTTCAACACAGTGATTAAGAACTCAAGACGATGCCTTTGAGATAGCAGCAGAGTTTGTTATTTTCCATCCAATTCTTTTGATGATAGAGAACTCGGCAATAACAAGAGAAAATTTCGAGAGTCCAGTTAGTTACATGGAGTTCGATACGATTTGTTGTAACAACCGTTGTACCAATTTTTGAGACATTTACTTCGTTCGACACTTTTGCCACTGAAAGAGATGATCGAATCCGTGGATGAAAACAGTTTTCATAAATTCAGATTAAGCTGAACTAACTTTACATAAATAGTTGTCACTCTAACTTCTTAGTTGAAATATAACACCTGATATAAGCGAGGATGCAAGCCATGCCTCAGATGGACATATATGATATGCTGATGAACATTCAATTATGTAAACACCGATGCTACGTGGGATGTGGGCGTATTGATACAAACAAATTGGAAAAAGACAACAGTGCTGTCACTTATCATTTCACAATTATTAGTCATCTTCCTACTCATTCATTGTTATTCTGACCATAATGCATTAGCTTCATGAATTGACTACTATATAGGTACTCCTACAAAAACTGGATTCCAATGATCAATTCTATATATATATATATATATATATATATATATATATATATAAAATACTTTTCGTTAGTTCATTGTATATTTGTTGTATATCTTATCAGATATGCTGTATGGTCCGGACTCAAAGAAACTGAGTCTTTATATATTCTATTAGAATCTAGATAGAATAGAGATTCGACATCCGATGTTTCTAGTGATGTTGCGAAACTAAAATCAATGCGATAAAAATAGGCTAAGATTGTGTTTGTTGACTCATTTATTCATTGTTTTCATGTACAATTTTCGAGATAATTTCATACATGAAAATAGAAAATAGCAATTAATGTTCCTTATTATTCTTCATTGTTCGACCATAGAAAAAAGCAAACTTTAAATATCCAAATTCGATAAAATCTGATTATATATCCGATATTTCGATGTTATGAACATCGTGAAATTTCTGCATCCTGTTAGCAAGTGGTATCTTGTTCACTGTTGTCTATTTTATATCCTAGAGGTCCAAGCCGTAGTAGAGCGTCACTTGCCATGGTACTCACACAGTAATAACTCAGACCAGCAATACGTACTGATAGCTCTGAAATCGAATTTGAAGTTCAAGTTATTTCTGTTTCGAATCACATCGTTAATATATTATGTTCTTGTCGTAGAAGAAGTCCAGTGTGATATTTGCATGAAATGCTCGTATTCCACTCATGAAAATTTGTTACATGCATTCAACTCTATCGTAACACATATAGTTATAACAGATGTCTGGCGTTTGATTTATTTCGGTATATTTCCCTTTGTAACCTCACTTGTTCATTTGCTAAGAATTATTCTTCGAGAGTTTCTTCTATTTCAGTTTTGGGTTTATTAGAGTTTCACCGCCTTCCGTAGGTCTTGGCCTACCCCTTTCATGCTATACTACTTGGCCTGTTGGATAATCCATCCTCCCTTCCTCTACCACCAAACTTCGAATTATTTGCCAGTCTGTTCATCAACGTGGAGTTCCAGATGTTTAGATATTTCATAAATATTCTCATCAATTTTTTTTCCTGAGCTACCTCAGACTTTTGCAATCTCCTGTCGGCAGTGGACATAAAGAAAATCGAACACCGAATGGAATTTCTCTTTTATGAACAAAAATCCATATCCTCTGGATAAAAAACCCGATGGAATTTGCGAAATAACTTCGCCTTGAAATGGGAAAGTTCGACATACACCTATATATCGATGGGAAATGAAGGAGTTTGCAGACGAAATACAGTATGATTCGATCTCCATTGGAATATCAATAACTTGTTTTGGGTATTGAAACTGATGGATACCGGATTACTCTTTCCTCTAGTGGGATGATAATGACCCAATGAAAATCTTTAGACTAACTGAATGAAGTAGCACTTTAGAAAATGAGTATATACATACATACCCTCGTAAGTATATACCTCCATCTCAAATACTCGTAATTCCCTTGATATTACTTGCTATTTTTACAATGATGACAAAAATTCGCATCAAGCATTGAAAGTAACTAAACTAAGGTAGATTTATATCAAAATAAGAAACAATAATTGTCTTTGTTGAAATTCTAAACACTTCACAATCAAATAATTCTTTCAGGATGACAATGCACAGAGAAAAAATTCTTTATTCACCCTGACAAAAGTTAGTTAGTAACCAGATTTTCTTCTTTTTTCTAAACATTTTTTATATGGTAACCTTAACAATATTCTAGATATTATAAATAACGATATACGATTTGGATAAGGAGATCATATGATTGTGCCATACTAACCGGTTTTGGAATACGTGTGGAATTCTGCGAATATTTTGATTCAATTATCTCTCCAATTGAATAACGTATGATTAGAAAGACTTAGCCACTAGCCATCCTATATTATTTCTCAACAGTATCAACTGAGTCTCTTGTACGTATGTATCTCTGACAAATCACAGGATTCATTACAAATTCGTAACATCCTACAAGCAGCCCAGTTTATCATTATTTTCGATATTTCTCTGGTAGCCCAATTGGTAGATTTTCTATTCACCTGGATTTCTGCTCTGGCACATACATACACCAATAACCAATTATGATAACGACTTTTTGTTGCGCGTATCAAATTATACTGAATTATTCGAGTGTTGTGGTAACTCCATTCAAATTCTTTCTTAACAAGCCAACATTTTGTGGCACAACTTCGTGATTCCCATTATGTTCCCGTGGATTTTGTGTAGGACTCTTTGAAACGGAATGAATACCGAGGAATCTGCTATGAAGGGTATTATGTAGACAGCAAAGCGAAGAAAAGGTATCACGACGGTTTTCTGAAATTTATACAACAAAAATACTCGAGGATATATCATATCCACTGTTTTTCGAAACGACACACATATTATCGATATTATTGAAATACGGAAATGATAACGGAAGTTCTCAAGCCAGCTGCCAGTGACGATATGTCGGTGGTAACTTGACGATCTACACATTCATATGAACTGAAACCTATGAAAGTCCGCTGTGGTGAAGAGACTTTTTTTTGTTGTCATTCATTAATGTTAAGTGGAAATAGCTGTCATAAATCTTCTAACGGGCATAAATATGAAAATTCCAAAGGAAAATGGAGTCGTGAATCTCCACCGTGCACGTGCACCGGTCGCTTTGTTTGGAAGAGCGCTGGCAGTAAAATAAACACATTCAAGAGACCTTTCTTACAACACTCAGACTTTCGGTTTTAATATTTGTTTAATGCAGTGGAAAATGCAAGACTCCAAAAAAATCATCAGTCATCGAGAGAACTGTTCTCATTATTGCTTTCGAAGCGTTGTAAATCATACGAGGAAGGCCATGACCCCGTAATGAGTTTTATGATTTATTTGAGCATTCAATAATTATTTATTGGACAATGAAAAATCGAGGGAAAAATGCAATGCATAATGAATAGTGACTGAGTTTTAGAAATCTAAATACCTATCTCCAATATATTGGCATGAGAATATAACATTTCACGAGAACTCATTCATCAATTCTTTTCAAGATGTTCTCTAAATGGCCTGTTGCTAAATACTGCTGAATCTCGAATGCTCAACTTCAACAATTGATAAAAGCTATTTGGTAAGACTCTTCATCAAGTTAATTGTACTAAATTTTCAGGGGTTGATATTGATAATGAACTCACCTGGAAGTTCCATGTTGATAGTGTTAAACTCCAGCTCAATAAACATATAAATTTACTTCGTCGGTTAAAACAAACAGTCCCTCTTGATGTTCTCGAACTTCTTTATCACTGAATGATTCAATTTCTTATGTCCTATGGTCTTGAATAATGGTGTTCATCTACTAAAGTTTTTGCTATTCAAAAAAAGGCAATTAGAATTTTGGCCTGCGCATCTTCAAGTGAACATTGCATGCCTTTTCTCATTCATTACCGTTTAGTAACAATGCCAAGTCTGACCAAACTCTGATATATATCAAGAACAATATTTCAATTATTCCTAAAAACGAACGAATCCATGGACATTCCACTAGGAATAATCATCAACAACATCAACCTTATAGTAGATTGACAGTATCACATAATCATCCTATGCTATGGGGTTAAGCTATATGTATAATAAGCTCAATGACGACATTAAATCCTCAAACATGAATGTTTTCAGAAGGAAACTCAAATTTTCTTTATTGCGAAAAGCATACCACTCTGTTGAAGAGTTTCTCCTCGAATCCTAATGGGAGGATACATAGTTTCATAATTTTATTTTTACAATGTTCTGTCCTCATTCGTTGATCAGTGGCTATAATTGTTTGCTTATATATGTATTGTGTAGTTCCTATGCATTGTATCTTATTGACTGTCTGATGTTTATTTGACCTGTTGAACTAGCTAGTATTTTACGATGATGTCATTTTTTTTTTCTAATGTGGTTGTGAATGAAAACTTATTCAATAAAAGTTCTCTTGTGTGAAAAATCAAGGTCCTCATTAGATAGAGAAATATTATTTTATTTCATTGATTGCTCATATTTATTGAAAGCAATAATGAATCGAGAAGCAAATTGATCAAAACCTATGAGTCAGAATTAGTGATGTTTCCTCTGGGATCCACTTTATCTCCGACCTTTTCGTAGAGCATAAGAATGGAGGAAAGGTGGATATCATTGGCACAAGAATTTTTCCCAAGTTAATCATTTTTTTTTTGTTGCTGCGATTTAGAGAAATGCAAATATTATTGTTTCATAATTCAGTCTCTCGAATCGTTTCCAAAGTTCCCATGTTGTGCAGCTTGCTGGGGCCGACTCTGCGTCTCTCATTTCTTATTCTCGTGGATGGAAAGCGATACTGCCTCATAAGTAGTTTCTACTTAATACGGTCCCAGGTGGCATCCGTCGCTTCTCGACTTCATTCTTCTGTTTTTCGCAATGCCCCAGAGAGTCTGGTCTGGATCGGCCTGCTATCCGTTTGGATATGCCGATAGCTTAAGGTGACGTCACCGTAATGGGAAATCAGACAGCAAGTCTACTTGAACTCAATTACTTTTCTGTTCTCTCGTACATGCGATATCGCCCAGATAGTTGCGTGTGACTGCCGTTCTACAAACAAAAGAGTGTAACACGAAAGGATAGAGAACTGAACCATGAAAATACTCTGTACCTATTTATCTTTCCACCTTAATTTCCGAGTAATTTCCACCTTAGTTTCAGCAGACCATAGCTCAGTCCATAGATTCTGAAATGTACAGTTCGGAATTCATTTTCTCTCTTTTGAAAATTGGTCGGACGCAGTCTTGATTATGAAAGCGATGCATTTCTTCATGTATGCAACATACCTATATGTATCATTCTTCACAGAACAATCCAAATATTTCTGATTTTTTTCATCATCCACAAATTCATAACTCATGACATTCGGAATGTGATATGAATCTTCATGACTCAGAGTCACTACCTACATAATTCGGAAAATATTTCACAAATTGAATATCTATTACCAAAATGTGAATGAACAGCATGGGGATCTGGTGGGAGATCCAAATTCGGTTGAATGGGAAAGACATTGCGCTTACGGGGGGTCATTTCAACGGTATTCATAAGTTATCGGAATATTTATAGTTTTTCAGTTATATCGAGGGAAGCGAATTTTTGAAAAATCTTGTAACCGTTATTTTCAGAGATAAAAAAAACTCGAAATATATTTTCATAGCAAATTTTTTGGTATGGTTCAACTTGGTGAATGATTTCTTTCTTCGACGTTTCGTATTCTTGGAACCATCATCACAGATCCAAATGATATGCAAAATAATCAACATTTTCATAATTCTTATGGGACATGATGAGCAGAGTATTAAATCAGATGAAGGAGGATTGTCATAAAACACTGAGGTGTGCGTGCCATAAACTGATTATGAGTGAAATGGGTACTATAAAGAAAAACATAGGGAGTCTTCTACGTTCTGGAGGAACAAAGATGCAAAATTGAGTAGTTTTTTTGTGCAATGATAATCCCTTTCAAGATCAGACCAAGGTGACTTTTGAGCAATGATAATCCACTTCAAGATCAGAACGTTTGGGTAGGTCAACTTTCCATATTGAACGGTGGAATCGATGCTTACTTTATAAACTTGGTAGAGGAAACAGAACACACAAACCTATCAGAAACACTCATAGTTGGCTTCATATGGGAGAAACTTTCATCAATAATTCATTGTGAAATTCCACTCGGGCATTGAGGTTTGTTTGAAAAAAGAAAAATGGTCTGCTCGGTCATGAGGTTACGTGACTTGCGCTACCTGTCAAAAGTTGCATTTTTTTTTCAAATAATTGCTCAAACTAGGCTGATTCGTTACAATTCCAGAAGTTCCCACGAAGAAAAGTTTGTTCAGAACTGATATATGTGTCTCAAATTTCAACCGAGATTTCAACGTCCTATTGCAACTTTCAGTTTTTGACATTTTCTCAATGAGTTATTGAAGCTTCCTGAATCTGTGATGGTGTCTTGAATTCCGAAATGTTCATTTTGTTCAACTTTTGTTTCTGCTACAGATTATAATGGAAAGAACATTTCATATTCGAATACATTGAATTCGTCCCAGAAATGCATGATCTGTGACGTTTATCACCCTGTGGGTCAACCAAAGAGTTGATGAAAGGGTGGACATTGGATTTCGTTACCTCCTTTCCTGTCTATCGATTAAGAAAACAAAATCCATATTCCGAAGAAAAAAAGCAAACTGCATGTAACTGATTATCAACTGCATGTGTATCAAGCTTCCGATGTCTATTTCAACGATAGCCCAGACGTGGTTCGATATATTCCGGCAATATTTTCGACGTTGTTTTCGGTCGTTTCCCGAGAAATACTGGCTACATAGCTGTTTCTCCGAATAATATGTCCGTTCTGGCCGATTTATAGTTATAGAAAGCGACGTCGCTCGCTCTACGTTGGAAAACATAAAAATAATAGACTGATGAAATACTGATGTGTAAAGTTCATTCAGAAAATGACAAAAATCACATCACTGCACTGAAGTACTCTTCCATTTCTTTTCATTCATCCACTAAATTTACTTACTATAGTAGCGATAGTTCAGTTGCTAGATGATACAGTTCATTTCACGATGCGAAAAGAATTTACTCACCACCGTTTTTGGTTTCTGTTCAAATTGGGGGAAATTGAACATTTCATATTTGAATCATTAAGAGAAATATCAGGTATTATCTTGGGCTTCCTTTATATGACATATTTATTTACCTATGAAGGTAAATGGTGTATTCTCCTTATTCTTGAAAACGGATCTGGATATTTGACGATTCGGAACTCGGATGTAGTTTCTGGCATTTCATTTTTAATATTTCATGTCCAGAGATTTCTTGAATCGATCTATTTTTTTTTTATCTTTTTTATCTCGACTGTTGTAATGGTGTAACGTTCATTGATTCCTGAAATGACTGAAAACAATACTCAATTTTAAAAAAAGATTGTTAATGTAATTTTCTGGTTACGGAATTCCGATGAATAATTCATAATAACTGCCTGAATAAATTGATTCAAATAATCCAATGACACAATATTTCTCATGGCGAATTGTTGAACAATTCTATTTCTGAATGAGATATTCAAAAAAGATGGATCTTATAGTCACATGATTCCTTCTATTATTCCTTCTATTTCATCCTTCCTTCTTTGTCTTCTGGAAAATCCGTACCATCACTAATAGGTATCCATATTCATTCACAAACTAGATATGTAAAAATGAAAATTCCAGAATATTTTCCATCGAATGTCTCCTACAGGTTGTCATGTATTTGATGATTTCATTGAAGCGTATTACATAGAATAAACAAACAGGTAGCTACTATAAAACAAGGATGCAAAAATATCCACAATCTCTCAATGGAAACAAGGAGACTAGCCTTACAGAACATTCCTAATCATATCTCCACTCACGATGTCTTCCTGTTGTAGTCAATGTTTGTCGATATATTGACGAGTTAACGGTTTCAGTGAAAGTGGAAACATATCTTGTGAAGAGATAATGTAGGCACTGAACTGCCATCCTGAAACATATATTTTTTAAATTCTCATAATTCACAGTTGCAATCTCAAACATTGTTCATGACTCGGCTGGTCATACGAATGAGGTCAAAGAATTTGATGTATATTTATTCCGTACAACTCCTTTATAATTTCCGAAACAATCATTGATTTCAGTCAAAAACCCTCAGAATCTCTGCCGACAGCTGAATACGTGACACGTGGATCTATTCTCGCGAAAAAAATGATTTTCTCCTTCCTGCCGGAAACACTCTCTGATTTTCCACAAACACAAAAACTTTCTCGGCTGTCATCGGCTAATGGAGAGAGTAACAAGCGAAGCACAGCAGGACCTTTCGGTTTTTTGTTGCTTCTTCCGAATCCATTGATTATAAAGCCGGGCTCATGTCTGGAACTTCCAGCAACGAAAGGATGCTTCTACGTGAGGAAACTCCAATGATGATAGACAATTCAAGTTTTTATTCTGTTTTTACTAGTTTATCGATCGATAAACGTTTGATCCAATCGCTGTACAGTGATTTCCCGTAATTTTTGCACCCTAGCTGGAGAAGTCATTAGAAAATAGTTGGCACAAAAGATTGATATTTTTTCAGGATCATCAGAATTTCATGTCAAAAATTCAAAATTCTTTCGGAAAATGTCATATTTTGTCCTGCTGTTGATTCTTCATTGGAATAACTTGAATATCATCTCATATCCCATGATAGAGAGCAGAAACGTTATCAAAAATTATAAAACTTACATTCAATAGGTTAATAACAAAACAATAAAAAAAACAAATTTCTCATTGCCTTTAGTGCAAATCAATTTATATTTCTCAAAATATTTGAACGCTTATATTTCGAAAACAAGTGACTGGAAAACAAAAAAAAACCTCAGATATGAGTTGATATACAGGGTGTTCCGTTGAAAAGTACATCTGAAAGGATGACATTTACCGAAATAATAAATCTTTCTAAATAGATCGACAGTTCTTTACAATACAACCTCTATATTTTTTGCATATTCTAACTGCATCTATGAATATGTGTCAGGAAACTCAAAATTAAATATGAAGGTTGTATTTTCAAAAACAAAAGTTGATTCCGGATTTACCGGAAGTTTAATGTCAAAATGTATCATTTTACAAATACAGGTGATAAGAATTAGGGTTTTTAACTCCTATTACTAGGAAAGGTACAGGTGCATAGATATCTCTTGGGTCACCCGGTATGGTACGGTGACAAGTTCTACAAACTACAAATTATACTCATTTGGAAATAATGGAATTCATTACGAACAATACGAACATTACGAACTTTGTATTTCGAAATGAAAAACAATTCATCAGTCCCGTTAGAAGGGAGATGTAAGCAGGTTAGTAGTGGCAGAAGTTTCAATTCTGCCGAAACTGTTTTTCTCATTTCCTACAACAAAATACAAGTTCGGTTAATTTTGTACAGGTACATATGACACTTTTCACGCAGGGTTTTCAGTGATGGAGGTATTGTGTTGTGCGGTCACTGGAAGAAACCCTTTCACATTCACAGACTGAACCAATTCTTGCACGATATTTCGTGAATTGTTATGAAAACATAACTATCAATTTGAACTAGACTCTTCAAAACATCCAGACACTTCAGACTAGTATCAAATTTCTCCATTATTCGATGGATTCCATGAAACAGCTCACACACGAGACACTGTGCAGAGCACGAAATATATATTTGTCTACCGCGTAATTGTCGAGTGCCTCTTTTCCGCGCCAGTGAATTGGTAGAGAAATATTGGACAGGTTACTATTACTAAGTTGGAAATTGTTCTTCAGATAATTGGGAGTTGCGAGTTGGACGAGGTAAGGAATTTGAGATAGTATTCAGGAGCATCAATTCGCACAGGAATTCTACTTTTACAGGATCAAGAAGTTGCATTATCCTATATTTATGGACATTGCTTCTACTCGCGGATTATGAACTCAAAAATATATGGGGTGATTCCATGCGAAGTATGCAGACTGATATATGCATCTACTGAGTGTGACGACCTCTTGTGATGGCGCTAGAAACTAATGGTGTCAGACGCCCAATACATCATCTTCCCAAACAAGAAGTCGCGAAGAGTATAAATCCTCAGAGTATAACAGCCACAGAAATACACAATGAGCATCAGGCTGCCCAATCTGTTGGGTGATTTAATTATTGTTACTGCACCTTCACACTTTGTATGCAAATTCTAATGATAATGGAGGGAAATAATCCTTCTTGTGACGAAGAAATAAAATGTTCCATAGGATTCACTCCAGGATTTACACAAGAAACGTCTGAATTTGACGAAGTTGTCATAATATCTTCAAATTTCATCCATTTATCGACAAAACTTTTTTCCACCAACTTGATTATTATTCATTCCTAATATGTATCAACGAATTATCGTTTTTGAATAAGAACTGTGAAATTGTTTCATCTTCAATAAACCGATTTCAGATACTCTTGGCTTCCCATAGTTCACTGTCTCGTTTAATTAATAATTTGTAGCCAGATTGTTATAAAATGATTGGAATAACTTACGAAAATTTTTCAAGAAGTTATTTTGAAGGAATTACTTTGTTCATGAATGGTATTTATTCAATTAACATTGTGAATCTGTGGAGTGTTTCCACTACAAAAGGAAATGCCTCGGAAATCATCACATATTTTCATTCGATCATCTCATGAAGATAATTGAGAACAACAAATACCTATCCTAGAAACTGTTTCAATCGGGCTTTCGAGATGCAGTGAGAGAAATTACTAATCATCGGAATTCGGAAAAAATATTGTATTTTCGACGCAGGAATGAAAAAAACAACATTCTCTAGTTGCCGAATCGGGACAAATAGTGGACCATTTCGTTCGAACACCAATACGAACAATGGCAGTGTAGAAAGCACAAATAACAGCAGGAGCACGTCTTATTGATTACGCACTTTTGCGAAAATGGGTTGGTATAATCATCCCCCGAACACAAAGCAAACGAAACAAAACCTAATCGAGCCGCACCTACATCACGTACGGCAGATTTTGGTAGATTTGCGATTTTATGTGATGTCAGACAATCTTTAGTTCTGTTCGGAGATTGAAGGAGAGCGTGCCCACAGGGAGTGTGTCTGGATCATGGAAAGTTTATCAATGCTCGTTGGATCGGTGTAAACTGTGTGAGGAATCATTGAATCGTGTAGCTGGCGAGGGGTATTCATCGAGAATTATATGCCGAATTTCGGGTAGGTATAGAGAGCTGAGCGATTCGCTGCTAACAATTTCATTTTTGCTCACTCTTTCCACAGTTCAATGATTCTCTGTACTGTGCTCTTTTCTCCGTGGTATGTCCGCATCAGACTTTCGTATTTCCCAAATTGTCCTCCAGCTCAGCTGCATTGGTAAGTCAAATTTGCTTGAAATTGGCTGAACCATGCCATTCCTGGCCTCGTCCGTTACAACAACGGTACAAGAGCTTCCCTTGCTCAGCTCAAGATTATTCTGATGATAATAATGATAATAATGAAACGATAATAATCTTTATTTGCATTGTACCTCATACAGTGCTTCTCAAAAGTCTCCTTCCCTCCTTTTATCTTTGGAACGATTAAACATGAACAAGTGAAATGTGGAAACTGAATATTAAAGGATGTGAACTTCCTTACTAGTGATGATAGATGAAGGCCATGTAGTAGGAGTAACTGATCTAATTGAGATTGTCCTCCATGTATTTCAATTTCATTTCTATAGTATTGATCTAAGAGCTTTTCTCCATGTAATGAATATTATTTCTGTATCTACAGACATATATTTTTCGAAAATTGCTGGTATGGAATACTATTTTGAAAGTTTCCTGATCAACGTATCGACCATCATGCACGATTCATATTAAACAATATGGCACTAGTTTTGCTCTCATTCAACATAACATTATTTACCTTAAACCACGGATTGGCAAAGATATTTGGAAGACCATGAGCCTAGCATTATGATCCGTCATTTTGAGGTTATTAGGTTGATTCATCGGTTGTTATTCTTCCCAAATCATTCAAGTATACAAAAATGAGCATGTTATGTTCTCCTTCACAAACATGGATTTATGAGATGATATGCAAAAGATTCAAATTAATACAACACCCTCAAAAGAATTATTCAGGCTATAAGCTAAAAATAATGATCTATAGATTAAATTGAGATAGTATCAATGTGTTTGTTATTTGAGAAATCCTTTCCAAACAATTTGTTTGTGACGAATATGTTGTGATGAATAATAAATGATTAATTAATTCTGACGAATCTATTTCTATCGCACGAATTTTGTTTACGATTTCAGTCATGCCGTTTCAACTTTTGTCACGTTCATTTCGAACGACAGAATGAAATTAGCATTATTCGGCATAGATTTAAACTCGTGTCATGGCATACGTTCACATGAAAGTTGGTAAATATATAACAGAACTGATCTAGCACAATGTTACGCTGGTTGGAGAATATAACAACATGCTAACTAATTTCCTGTTGATATGAGACCTCGTTTATATCAGCTGAATCGATGTATAATTTAAGAAAACTTACAAAATGCGTCATTAACAGAATGTTTATAATGGCATGCAGCAAATTCTTAGTTCGTGCACAATGACTTGTAGTACTTATCACTATATCACATAACTAGTGTGGAAAGTGACATATTCTGCACTAGTTCATATTTAGCACTAACCGTGTATAGCAGCGAGTGCGGAATTGTAACGAGTGCATGGATTAATGAGTTATGTACACTATTTTCCCTACGACCATGTTCATTTGAATCATTATTATTCCAAGTTTTTCCCACTGTCCATTGTCAATCATTGGATCAACCCATGCAAAATAGTTTTCAGAAAACCGAGCGCAGACCCTTTTGATAGTTTCAATTTCATGAATATAAATGTGTACGCCTATGAATTGTTTTCTTCCACAAACTTCGGATATTTCAACTGTCCTCTTTGATAACCAACTTCACTCAACTGGGTCAACGTCAACTGTGTTGTTTGTTCATGTGTAGGATGATGTTTCCTGACTATTTCTTTTTCAATTTGAAATTAATAAAATGTATACCCTGGGGTATCGGTATATAACTTATTCCACAGTACTTCATCCACACCTTCCTTCATTCAATTGCATTTCAACCATAATTCCGAATTGGAAATGATACTTTCTGATGTGAATTTCAAACAAACATTGATTGAAGAACTCTTCCTCATACGTGAAATCTCGAAGTAATTTAATGATGAACTTGGAGCATCAATTGCTCTTGATTTTTTTGGAAAGAACATGCACGCTATTCATATTTGTAACATCACACTCATGATCATATTCTCGAGTTCTATCTTGTGAGTCGAAGAAATATGAAGATGAATGACGAATATATTTCCTAACCCCGCACAAGTTTTGACTTCCACCCATCGAGGAAGTGCAATTGTAAAAAAAAAACATCCTCGGTATGATCTTGGGAAACTAATAAAATGATACGTTATGAGCGGCTATTTTTGTACATTTATTGTTTTGCGATAGAGTGTACGCTGTTGGATAGTAGTAACGAAAACAACAAATTGGCACGCTGCCCCAGAAAATAATTTTTGGTGATTTGTTTGATAACGATTTCCTCGTTCCATTTTGTTGATTTTTCTCTCCTCACTGGTAATCACTTGTATGTTTCTTTCATATTCATGACAATACACACTCAAACGTATAAAGTTGCATTGAGATAGTTCGAGTTACTCAGATTTCAATGTTTTTCAAATTATTGTCAATCGCTAGTTCGAAATAATTCTGCCCCAAAACTATTATTCCCTGCAGGTTTAGCTCTCTCTAGGTGTATGCTTCTGAAATATTAAATTGGTAGTGAGATTCGAGGTGGAAATTTCTTGAAGTATGGTTCTTAAGTTTTCGCGATTTCATTCAGAATTAACGCATTTCGTCTGGGAATACTAGAATGATATGGAATGTCAAGGAAATTCTGGAGAAAATTATCAGATCAATATCTGCAAGATTTCGCATGCACTGTACTGTTCATTTTCAATACCGAATCCAGCTGAACTATGTTTTCAAAATATTTATTCATTTGTTCAACTTCATGTCAAAATTTGAGATTGGGTTTCCATGTTGCAAAGTAACCACGCTTGCATATTTTGCGTTAGCACAGTGAATGTTTACATAACAGAATTAGTGTTTGATAGTTGATAAGAATATTTCGAAATTCGTAAGTAAATATTTTGTTCTGTACAATTCGCGTTGAAGAATCCGATGCAGAATATCCAAGAATCCGATTTATATTACTAGTATACGCATACCTTCATTTGTTCATTGTATTAATTCACGCATTTCACGCAGACACTTCATCATGCATTCATAACAATATACACGTACATATCATTTCGTTTTTGCTTTTAATTTTTTTTGTTCTGTTTATTTCAATTTCTCTATCGTTTCATTCATACCTTTTGGTTTCCATTCTGTTTTATATCTATATACACTCAGGGTATATAATATTATGTAAGTAAAGTATGACAAAATACTTTCTGTAAGTTATTGGAGGAGGTGGTACAGTCATTTTCCAGCTTTTTTGTGGGATTTTTTCCTTCGTTTCATCCCCGAAATGTCACTGCGCTTGAAATTGAACCTTTATAGATACCTAAAAGAGAAAATTCTCTATTTGTCAGTGACATCACCTTGTTTTTGGAAAAATTTGGAAATAGAAATATATTTTATGAGAGTGAAATTTCTAATTATCTCATTGGACGTTTCGGGGACAAGTCTGCTCCCGTTTTCAACACGATTAGAACACTATCTTCGTGAATTTTTTTTCAATGCTGAGCTGGTTTTGGCAATTCGGCAGACGGAGAAATTCTGGTTCTAATGTGTTTTTCTTTAATTAATATTGAATTCGCCATTTTCATATTCAGTCTTGAGAAGTGGGTGCCAAGTTTATCTATACCGAACAAGAAGCAATATTATTTTCTCCGTTCAGGAGAATGCAAGCAGACTCTTTGATTTTCCGTTTTTGGTTGGTGTCTTCTTTTCCTATGATCTTAATATTACTCCAATCGGCCATATGTTGTCCATTTTCATTATGTTGTGTTACCACGTACAAGTTGTTGATTCTGTCAACAACTTCTGAGGAGTTCTTCCAATGTTGATTGTATGGTTGATCTTAATGTAACACATTATCAATGTCAATAAAAATATATTTTATCATATAGATTTTCATTCAAGGTTTCTTCGGCTTGAAAGCAATAATCATACATCATAATTTTCAACCACAAGAATAGGTATTTGGTATTATCGGATAATTTCAGTGAGTTCAGGTCAGATTCCAACTACCCGGTCACCGACCGCTCCCATCGAAAATAAAAAGGAGGAACAGTTCCATCTGCTGATTCATTTCTGTATCTGTTGTTCTTGAATTTTGTTCAAGTTTCCACGGTAATGATTCAAAATGAACGCTTTTCGCTAATAGTCGAAGATTGGTATAGCGTTGTTTCCATATATCCTCTTCATGTTCTTTCTCTTCCAGTTTGCAATAGGGTATATGCCAATCCGTGCTTTTGGACAAAATATTCGATTCCATGTTACCGAAGGGTATACGTGGTTTCGCTGTTCAGTGCATTTTCCTTACTGTCTTCATTTTGTATGAATATGATGAATCTGCTCAGAATGTACTGAAATTTTGCAGGCACTTTCCGAAGGCAATTTTTTTCCGAACTCTTCACCCTATCATATATTCCATAATATTCAGTTTTCTTATAGATATTTGTTTTCTAGACTGATTTAATATGCACATGCACACAAAATTCATAGGTATTCAATTTTCCGTTGTTTTAGATATAAGGGCAAAAGTCCTGAGAAGATATCAGGAGTCAACAATCAATATCTTCGAATAACATACGATAAGTATACTATCAGACGACTATTAGATTATAGAATCTTGAAAACGTAGAAACAGTGTATGTTTTTTTAATTACAATCAGACTTTCCATCCAAAAAGCCAACGTTCGACAACGGTAACTGAAGAAAAAAAATGAATCAAAATTCTTCGAACTCCGATAATTAGTGGAGTGATCAAATTCCAGTCGATTGGTTCGAATTCCATCAAAAAATTAATGAGCTCCTTCAATTTTTTCTTGGTCTAGAAACTCCAGTTTACAGCATTCTGTGCACTCACTTCGGGAAGTTCGGGGTTGTACATTTTTCTCTCAATAACTTACTTTATGATTCCTGCATTTATTTATGATCGCTCTCACCTCGCTCTGACCTACCTGACAATCAATTAGAATATTTATGTGATGTTGTATCGGAAGATTCCTCTCGATGTCCTATTCGGACTATGTTTGGAGATCTACACAATTATGGTATAGCCATATATACCTTCAAGAGGTATCGAAATGATCAGATATCTGTTGATGTAATATGTGCGCGATAATTCTCTATCGATTACTCATATATATGTTGATAGAATTATATTCCGTGAGTATCGTATTCATTAATATATAATATTCCTTCCGAAATTTTAATTCGTAGCTGTATGTATAATGAACTATAGTTATTTATCTTTTCGAATTTGATATCGACATACTTTTAATGGAAAATGCCGTTTTCGCGGTTTAGTGGAATGATGTAATATCTTCACATTACATTTGCATAGGACTTGGTCTTCCTATACTGTTGTTGAACCTACATACCGCGATCAGGGTTGATATAAGCCCTGACATAATCCCAGACATTATCATTCATCCTGTATAAAATTCCAAGGTAAGCTCAACATTTGAATACATCAATGTCACTTGAAATTTCCTAGGACGTATCTATCATTTCGTCTTTGAATTTTCACAAATTCAATCCTTCTTTATGCCATTCTCGAGATATAAACAGAAAAGTCCTAGAGATCTCACTGACATTCCTGCCGGATGGAAAACTCTTCAGGCACTTTTCCTGACGGGAATACGACATGTTATTCAATCGGAAAATCTCCGAGAAGTCGTTTTCCGTTATCGAAAAGTGACGTTCCTTCACCAAGCACATTTCAAGGAATTCAATTTGCATTGATCATGTTTGTCGAATGTCGAGCTCGAGGTCGAGCTCTATGTTGCACACCATGGGCGTTGTGGATATTTTTTATGAGATATCTCTTCAGCTTGCAGAATACAAGCTGGTCATCATGATTGAAAGTTATTATGAGATTGAGTGAGTTGAGTTGAGTGTAAGCATAAATCCCAGACTTCATACCGAACTCTGTTGGCCATATCATTTTGCACATTTGATTTGATTACATTCATTTTCAGATGATCGATAGAAAGATATACAATATATAACACACGTCCTATAAAAGTCAGAAACTGGAATGTTTGGTATCATTGATACTCGATGTCTCAACACTCTGGGAGAATTGAGGAACATAAGCGGATTCTTCTCATGAAAATTCCAAATCTAGACTAGAAAATTAACAATAATTGATGATTGGAACTGATATGAAATTTCAGCATTCTGGCGCTATGCATCGCGATGATCGTTTTTTCAGTACTTTCTCGGTTTCGATATTGGTTCTGTTATCGCGAAATCTAGCTATTAATGGAAGAATGAAATGAAATGGAATAGCTATGTAGCATTCAATCAGAGTTCGAAAATATTTTGTTTGTATTCATCGAATAATTGTCAGAATTGACCAAACAACCCCGTATCTATCGCCGACACATGGCTGAAAAGAGGTATCAGTTTCTACGAATGTTTCAATATGAGCCTTGGCTAACTGGAAATGAGAACCTCCAATTACATTCACTATATTATGTGCTCAATATAAGAAAATATATGAAAATACTGGAATTGAATACGGACCATTGATAATACGGACCATGAATAAAATATTCCTCTGACGATATGGAACATAATTGATATTTGATGAGGTGAGATTTGATGAGGCTTCATTTATATTCTGTCTTGATGTTAGTGCAAAGTGTTAACTTTCGTATGTCAATGGACAGAATTTGATTAGTTTCTCTGTGCAACGACACCTGCCTGCATCAGTTTTATATTGAGATTCAAAACTCAATTTTCCGATTGAAATACCCATACATAAATATGGTTTTGCTCGTGTTCCTGTCAAAAAGGGGAATCGTTTTCACGAATTTATCATTGGTGTTCACAGCTAATCGAGTCGTACAATTTTTATTTGTTACCTTTTTCATTAATTTCATGATTGATTGAGTAGAAATATCAGGAAAATTGATAATTTTTCAAAATCAATCATATGCCTGTTGATATAAAATTTGCTTCTTCGCCAGGTGATCAACTCTTTTGAGCTAATACTATGTGGTAATACATTGAAACATAATTCTCGAACATAAAGTACAGAAATTTTCCAAAGAGCATTAATTGTTTCGACAACAAGGAAGAAATCTCAAATAATATCATCAACACACCGTCAGATGAACTATAGCCGGGGCCATTCGAGTCAGAAAACTGCCCTCTTTTGGAAGCTTTATCAGACCGTTGATATCATGGAGTTGTCGGTCCCAAATGGCCACTAAAAGGCTTTCGCTGTCCTGTAGCCAAGCTAAATACAGCTGGGATTTCGCATTATGTCAGAAAACTTGAGCGATACAGATTCTTTTTTCAAAAATGTACTACCCCAGTATATCGAAGAAAAATCATATCTAGATAATGAACCTCAGCCCTGTCACTACGCTGAAACATCACAGTGATTGTTGAGAACTCCAATTTCTCGTAGAAATTTTTTTCTGCGATCAGATGGTTCATAATATTTGCGGATTTTTTTTTTGTTAAATAAAAGGTCTGACGAATTATCTTGCAGTAGGCTTATGTAACAGAAATCTTTTCGCGGAAGCTAACTACGAGTTAGTTCATATACAGACACGCCTAAATAGACCTGTCGTTCCGCTGAATCAGAGATATGCGTCTATATTCGTCATTAGTATCTCAAATATTGTCGATTGCATCCTTATTAGATGACTATTAGATGGCCCAAAAAGGTTTCACTACATTATAGATATATATATATATATATATATATATATATATATATACAATGTACACAAAATTTGTCAAGAAGTAACTTCTCCTAAACTAGAACTGATAAAGTTTGGATGAGAATTAGAGAGTATAGAGAAGAGATTCAACCAGATTCTGAAAAAATAGCGTCCTACAAAGCCATGTCCTATAAAGAAACGTCGATTCACGTGTTATTCTTGTCCTACATATGAAGAGAAGCCATCATCAGCCTTTCGTGTGCAAGATTGTTTTAGAAAGTTTCACAAACAATGAAAATTTTCTTTCACTTCTTGATTTCGTATATTGTTTTTATTATTATACCTTCTGTTCATTCATTGAGAAATTTTCTAATGTGAGCCAAAATTGATTTTTTGCTCTCTTCCCAGGAGCCATTCATCCACATTAGCATTGATACTGAGTTCAATCGTAGCTACACGAATACGGCAAGTAACGCACAGTACAAAATGACGACGAAAATGACGAAACTGCCAACTACGAGTTATCTCGTAGTTGGCAGTCAACGTTTTGAATAAAAAAAGTCCTCCATGTTGATCACAAACAAGAACTTACAGGGTGGGGACAGTTCTTGTCGTCATCCACTTCATTTTTCAAGGTCAAAGGGAAATTGACATCGAACGCGAAAGCCCCTCGCGACAAGCCAGCCGCGGTCGATACGGCCCCGTGCAACGAAACGACCCTTAAACCTTGAAAAGGGCTGGCGAGAAGGGCAGCAGGGCCCGTTCCACAACGTCCTCCGCATTGCGTAGGGCCCCGCATGGAGCGAGCGTCTGCCTCATCCTCCCGAAAACCTTGCCCTTGCCCTTCGCGGGAGCATCGATTTCCACCACCAAAATTCACGTGTCCAGCACATGCACCCTTTCTGCCTATGCCTGCCCTGGCCGTGTGTCCCTGCAGGGGTGCCAGTGCAGTGCCATAGGTCAGGGCAGGGTTGTTACGTTCATTTTTTTTCACAACACGAAAGGAAGGTATTGAAATTCTTCTCAAAAGTTTGGTGCGGTTTGAAGCATCAGGAGAGACTTCGCTAGACAAATAATTCCACAACTTTGCCGTTCTATTGATGAATGATTGGGGCTGACAATGTAGGGGTGACCTGCCTGAGCTCGTCTAATTCGTCTGTTCGGGTGTTTAAAAAAAGTTGATCCCATTGCTAGGATACGTAAATAAGTTGAGTTTGCTCGGTAGGAAAATTTAGTGACCGCATCCGTATCCGAGATACAGGGTCTTGAAAAAAAATTCACTCTAACTGGTTGTATATTTCATGTTTTCAGTCAAAATTTATGATTTTCCATCTGATTTTCAATTCATTATAGATTCAAAATAATTTTAAGTAATAGAGCACGAGCTCGAGCAGTTATTGCCGAGTGGCAACAAGTTCAAAGGGTGGTTGGAAGAATTATTTTCCCTCGTATATTTCATTGTATCGATCACTCGTATGCAACGATTGAATGTTTTCTGATGGAAAAACTTTAATTTAATATTTTCATTTCCACAATTGATATCATACGTCACGTCAAGAAAATGCTTGAAATCTGTTTGAAATTGAAATAGTATAACTCCCAATTTGTTCAATGACTGCTGAAATGGTGAACCAATTTCAATTGTTGAGATTTGAACTATTCAAAATCGCTGAAAATTGAGATGGGAATACGTAAATAAAACAAGTTTTAAAAAAAAAACACGTTTTGACGGGCTCTTTTGTGGGTGTAAATAATGGAAAAGATTTATAAAGCTAATTTTCCTATATTACATGGCTTCAGATGTTTGGTTCTTTGCCTTATCGTTCTCATGCATCATTTCGAATAACATAAATAGAATTGTTAGTCGTATCCAAATATAGAATTTTCAGAAAGTAGTTGATTATTTCCAAATATCGAACAATCATTTCGACACGTTGCATTTTTCTCGAATTCTAGAAACCTTGATGCAACCTTTCCTTTGGTCTTTGCCAGTTCAGAAATATGCTCAGAATATCATGAAATAACATGAATTTGGAATGTCTCTCTCGGCTAGCGCCTCAGGATGTAATTTTGGTCCCTGGGTAATAATGAATGCATATCATTACCTTAGTGTATGAATGAATATTATAAGGCCAGGTCTTGAAACTGAATCAGATCAACATCAGTGCTTGAAAAAGTATTTTGTATAGTTGAGAGTATCTGCGTATGGATATAGGTTTATGTGAAACATTCCACAACTGAGCTATAGTTTTATCTACCTATCAAGACAAACAACATTGTCCGACAACAGTAAAACAGAACATATATATTCCATATTATGTCTGTACACTAGCACGTTGGATTTCCTCAAGGTTAGTTTTGTTTATCTCAATTGCGTGTATCCATTATGGAAAATGAACAAATTAAAATAAAAAGAAAATAAAACACGTTTAGTCAACCATTGAGATTTTATCATCATGGCAGCTGATGTAGTTATTCGTATATTTATATCCTTCACATATGCCTATATGTTGCACAATGGAGTGACATATTTTTCGACTAGATTCCTGTCAGTAATCAAAAGAGTGAGACTGATGGATCTCTTTTACAGTATTTCCAAAAAGACAAGATATCATGTATTTCAATATTTATATTCAAAAATGTACAGAGCTTTCACTAAATGTATGGTCAAAAAACTGTTAGAACAAATGATATAGTCGTGGGGGAATTATAACTGAATTGTTTATTCTGAGCAAATCATTGAGTTGAACACCTTATCCTGAATAGGAAAGCATATAATCTCGCAACAATTTTGAGAATTTTTGTAGAGCCAGTACCCATCCTGGAAAATAATATCTGGGTGTGACATGCGATATTTCATGTCAGCCTAGTAGCGAAAAGGTTTTGGTGGCATCTACAGTGATTTTATGCAAAACAGTGGTGATGATACATCAACATCATTTTGATTGGCTGACGCCTTTTTGATGCAAATTTCCCATCAGCTCTTATAGAGTTCACATTGAACTCATTTTATCATTCACGTATATCGTGTTTTTTGTATATTCTTGAACTGTCTCCATCAAATAAGTCATGTTATATCACCTAAAGTTGCTTTCATTCAGAAATTGAGTGGTATGTATCCATATTTTTTCATTCGTATATTAAACTCGGAAATAATTATATGTGCATATCGTATTCTCTTCAAGTTTCAATGAATAAAATGCATGACCGTGCAATTGTGGGCTGTTTTAATACAGTCAAAAGAGGTTTCATATTGATGAAGCTACGATTCATAACATATTGGCTCACTCATTAGCTCCGTCCAACCGCCATTAGGAGGCAAATAAGCCTATTGTCGCCACTGTCTTGTATGAAGCCACCGGTAATCACAACGACTGTACCTACGTCTAACAGAACAGCTCATAAGTTTGCTATATCAAATAGTATACTAATAAGATAGCTTCACCTGGAAATAAACTGTGGCCACATCGCAAACTGTAAGATCTTGGCTGAAGACATTTCCCGTCAAGCAAAAGCGAGATGAATCTGTTTTGATTAAGTAATGGATTGGAAATACTCAGTGTTTTGTTTATCAAAACAAAAAATAGAGTTCAGTGAAACTCCATTATAAAAAGTGACATTGAAACGAAAGTGAACAATTTTATGATATGAGAGGAAATCTGCGAATTGATTCACTCCTTGCTAATGTTCAAGTAGGAATTGAGTGAGTTGACTGTAGAATACCACGAATAGACCCCCTCAAAATCGTAAAATTCTTGAAGAAATTGAATCTTGATGAGCTGCTATAAACGAGCACACCTTGGAATAAGCAGAAGAAGATGGGGCACAATAGATCTAATCAGGTGGCAGCGAATCTGTCACCATCCACAACTACCAATACCAAGTTTGAGTTACTAAATAGGAGAGATACAGAAATACAATATTAAAATATGTTGTAGTATGGGAGAAAAACTATTCAAGTGGTGAAGTATAGTAACAAACAAATCGAATGTTTGTTCATCCACCATATTTCCATTTCCTATGATGTAGGTACACAAACTTTCAGTAAAATTGTATATACGAACGCCCCATCAACTATATTCTACATAATATACCTGCCTCTCAGCATGGTTGCATAAGAGCACAAGGCATGTAAGTAAAAACAAAAACTACGATCCCGCGGGCCAACACGAAACAAAAGAATGCTGTTTTATTCAACGACCAGTTTTTTTTTTCGGCCTTCGCATTAGTTTCATATTTGGATTAGTAGGCGCTGATGCGGGCACGACCTAGATGTCCTTGAGATAAAACTTTGGAAGGAAGATTCGCGCTTGTGGCGGCACAGAATATCAGCCACAGAACAAGGTAGCTCTTGTGATATAATGATAATAGTTGAGCGAAAAGACAATCTCTTGCAGAAGTCCATGTTTCCTCCAAGTGGAGTGCAATAGTGAAGTGTAGAGGGAAATATCGAAAAATGTTCTCCAAACAAATTATGAGATGGAACTCAGTAGGAGGTTGATGAACTTGTAATACTTCAACCTCCAACAGGGGTCTATTGAATTTTGTGAAGAAGCTTTGAGCTTTCACTCTGCCCCCTTGAAAAGATGCGAGCTAGAGGCTGTTGTATTGTTGACTAAATGACTGATTTGAGGGTTGTGGACCACTTCTCGCCGTATGTCTGACTTCGATCTCATCAGCTATGTGATAAAAATTATGATAAATTATGATTCAACATAGTACTTCGGTCCGAATGATATCAATTCCACCGAACAATTCGAACTTAGAAGTACAACGACGACGACGGTATTACATGGTTTCAAAATTAAAGATATAGGACCAATCACCAATCTGCACTATTGTCGATTTCCTCCGTCTCACGAATGCAGACTTCCAATGATCGCTTTTTGTGTCCATCATTCGGTCAACAGTTATCGAGTTCACAAAACGTAGATAAATTCAGTTATTTTTATGAAATAATCACTTTGTGCTGTCAGAATCACCCTCGAATATCAGCAAAGTTCCCCAAGGTTCAGTTGCGCAATAACAGAGGAGACATCAAGATTGATAAGAGAGATACAATCGATTCGATACATTAATATATTGTGAGGGCCACAGACATGATTCAGATTTGCAATAGGTACACAAAATCATTGAAAAAAGTGAAGGTGGTAATATTCATATAATGAATAGGTATGTTCGCCAGGCATTCTTGGATATACTTATTATTATCGAATACGATACCGTAACCTTCTGATATATTGAAGACTTTACACCCAAGGAACAGGTGGCTTTTCTAAAAAGTTTCAGTAGGTATGAATGTGGGCCTGGAACGAGTATAATGCACGTTCCTGTTCAATGAAAATGATCGACTCCATTGTATAGTCCAGAAATTTTCCTTTCTTCGATGTATAGAAACACATCGTTTGTTACCGCCAAAAAGAAACCAATCTTATGGAAATGTATCCACAAGGGCGTCTCCAGTCTACACTTATCGTAATTGTTATTTCCTCTTGAATGAATGTTTCCTCCATTTCTTCAAGGCATGAGATTTTCTCTCTTCGTTACTGAAGATCGAAATATAATAATTATTTCAATGTATTCCAGTGAAGCCTGAAAATCCCATGAAGGCTGAAAACATTCAAATATTCTTCTCGATTAACCTACAAACTATTATGTTCATTGATACAAATTGCTGAAATTGTCCCATAATATAGGCTCATTAAATTAGCTAGAGTATTGAACACTATTTGCTGCTGTTATTAGTATTAATTTTGCTATTAGAAATGTGAAGAAACAGGGTTGAGGAATATTCAGTTTCATGTTGATCTTAGAAGCGTTAAGTTTTTCATTGATGTCTATTCTGTGATAATGACCTTCATAACATCTGATTCTAGTCTTGCAGAGTGTTCCCATAATAGTTCCTTCATGCCTCATGGTCGTGAACTTTTTATAGTGAAACTATGTACAAAACAATGTTATATTCTATGTGTTATGATGATTGGGAACTCAATTTAATATTTCGTATTCTCGTAACTTCATGATTCCCATCATCCTCACGAAATTCACATAAAAGTTATTGTGGAATTCTCCTCATACATTATTCGAAGAAATAAATTTGGACCGGAAGAGAATGAGGTGTTTCTCAGTTCGACCCTGAACTAACTCATGATAGTAGGAGGTATATTTATAGAATGCCACAACGTGAATTCATAATTATAGTAACAATAAACTGTGCACTTTCTGATAGTAGTTTCCTGTTTACTGCAAACTTCCTAATCTAGTTGAGTCATTGGATACGGGATGGTTGGTTGGTATACATATTATTTTCACACAAGATTGATTCAATAATGTTGCCACAGGAATATAGTTTAGAATATCAGAATATTTTCAACACCCTCATCAGTCTATACCTTTAGCACAAGATTTAATCAGGTGCTCAACAGTAATAAAATAAATCTCACCATGAACACATGCCTACATATAAGGTGAAACACGAATAGGTGTGACTTGAGTGTACTTGAGTTTGTAAATTATTATGCAATGAATGACACAATTGTTACAAATAAATACATCTAACAGTGAGGTACCTATATTCAATGAATTCTACTTCAAACAAACTAGCATCTGAATCGAAATCGTTACTAACTCGCACTTGTAATTTGTAGCATGTCAATTTGAAAATTCAAGACACAAAATGGGAGTCCCAGCTATTAACTCTGTTTAGGTATATTATTCTGATCGAATAGGTTTCGTTATTACGTAATAATTCATTATATTTTTGTCAAATGTATATTGAAGAGGAATGAATGACATTTGGAATTTTTTCCGATGACGATTCTATGTACACGAGCCGTTCCATTCCACGAGATATGAGTTATTTGCGAAATAAGCAATTGAATGTTATGTAGAAAAAATGAACCAGGTACTAAATGTTGACTTTTTTGAGAAATTTATTGCTCCTGCAAATACAGTTTTTTGTGTTATTGATTTCACCTCATTATTCGCAATCAAGGTATATTTGAATTCAAAATAATAAGAGCATAAAATATATAATTAAGTTATCTATGAACTTCAGTCTCAGACATTTCCACTGTAAAAGTGAGTAATGTCGTTATTGTTCTTCCATTAGTTTTCTATGAAACTTATTTTATGCTTCCTGATTCCTGACCTGAAAAAAACAACAACAATGTTTTCGTTTCCGTAACAATCTTGGACGTATTGTTGTTTTCCATCGATATCCTATGCAAATAATCAATTGTTTATAGTAGATTTTGTGAAATTGCGCACAGAATAGAGATGAGCATTCTAGATTGGCAACAAATATCAATATGTTGAAATATCTAGCTGAATTCGAGTAAAACTTCATGGGATATAAAATTTTAGCTACAGTTAGAATAATTCCATCAATTCAATCAATGATATTAGGTATACATTACTCATGGAGTTATTAATCTGATGCTGGTGTTGCACAAGGATGCACCAACTTTGTTTTTGCTGCGATAGTACACTTCATACCGCATTCTCCTCTCCTATATATGAAAACTGTAGCAAATTCCAAAGTAAAAAGACTCAAGTTTGCATCTTCATCAGGAGGCTCAATATCCATGCTCGGTATCACCACTAACAGCGTTCTCTCATCGAGAGAACTGCTTCACGAAAAACTTGCCTTTCTGTTCCATGTAGAGCTCTCTGCCTAGTGAAGTATTTCCTGATTCGTGTAACCTCCGAATTTTCAAATTTCACCGCTGTCTCACACGCACAGTTGAAGTCTACATTTGGTGTTGCCAAAAGATGAAAAGTCCAGCAATGCATGTAACTTGGTTCATACCAGTAGAGGCAGTGATGCGATCACCCTGTACAATGAGTACGAAGCTCGGCGTACAGAATAAGAACAAAACAGATATCGGATTGAATGATTGGCGTTGAATAAGAGATTGGAGTCTCACCTTACAGCAGCATGATGTTTCACTTTAGTCTAGGATCAATAGATCAAAGACGCGTTTGCACCGATATCATTACAAATTATAATAATAGATCTCGAGAGCAATGCCACCATATACCAGTAGCGTACCTAAGTAGTGCGTTATCATGGACAGAGTGATGGTGTCTTTTGATATTTGGCCAGTAATATGCTACATCTTTCTAAGGTTCTAGTGTGTCAGTAGTAGTAATCCGAGAAGTCTTAGTGAGCCGATATGTTATTGAGCCTATTATGTCTCAATGGGAATGGAAATGCAATCCTCAATTAGGGGAAAAATATATCAACGCTCATAGGGTGGTGCTGGGAGACAAATTTCAATCGTAATCACCATCGTGTTATAATTCAGTTAAGGAATCTTAAATTTGTGCAATAAACGTGAGGAACTTCATCTCTTAAAGAAACATCTGAATTCAACACAGCAATGAAAAATCTGATGACCAACTCTCTTTTTCATTTGATGCAATTTATGATTTTGTTACATTCTATATATCAATCATGAAACTATTTGTTTATCCTTCTAAACATTAGGGAGGTTCTAAAAATATACTGAGTTCAGCTGAAAGCATATATGTCAAATAGAAGGAACATGTTCATTTCCTCAGCAAATATTGTTGGTAAAACTTCCAAAAGTCGCAACTTGAAATTCAGAATTTGTCGATCTGTGTCCAACTGAGTTTCCAATAAATGCAATTTATACAAAACATACCTATGTTACTGGGTGCTCCACTAAAAATTCACATTCTACAAATCCGTCAATTTATTCTTCCCTCACCAGAAATTCAAAATGGGGAGGGACTAACAAATATCAAGGAGTGATACCTCAATTGGAATTGTTTTTGCCTATATATCATGAAATGTCAACTTTAATTTTTAGAGAGACATGTTTTGAGGTATATCTCTAGTCTGTCAAACATTTTTCATCTTCACGCCCTTTCAAAAATTTCAAACGGAACATACTTTCCCCCTAAGAAAAACTATTGCATATTGCTGCATGTATTTCCAATGTATTTGAATCGTAACTTCAGTACTTCAGTAATTCAGGTCTGGAACTGTTTTATTCTAGTCGTAGGTTTCAACCGTGAAATATTCACGTGGTTCAACCTGGCCCTATTGGCCATATAGATCGTATACTACTTTTGCTTCCTTTCATGATTTTTAAAAATAACGATCACCTACCTAGTCGCTATAGCTTTCCCTATTTATGGGTTCCAAATGTCAAATTTATGGATCTGAAGATGTCTAGCGGTGTATATCAAAGCAGAGAAGATGTACACACCTATTTCTGTCGTCATATTCGAATATATTGGCTGGTTCATATGGAATGAAATCAACCGAAGTTGAAACATAAATGAAGCGTTGTATAGTCACTCCTAACCTTGTTTGGTGCTATGGATTGCCATGCTGCATTTATCGTTTTGATACCGAAGTCGAAAGATGAAATGACCTAGTATTTGTTTTTTTGATACGGTTAATTACATCCCGCAAGTTTATATCTCAAAAGATTCACTTGACCCACGACAACACTGATGGATAGAATAACAGCATATACGCCGTTAGGAAAAAATCCGGGGGCAGGAGGAGCAGATAGAACAAAATGTTGACATTTGTTATCGGTATGTCAATTTTTCAATATATCTGTGGTCCACGCTTTCAACCCTGACATTGCTCTGGCAGTCTTGGTTCTCGGTCCCCCAGGGGTCTCCTTGATCCCAACATTGAGATAGCGATAAAAATATATATTTTTCATAGAGGGCGTCCTCTGGCAACCATGACAATAATAATAACTACAACACCTACGGTGATTATTTGAACTCCTCATGTAGTATGCGTATAAAGTGATATGAAATCGTACTCTTTCAAAATCCTGTTGGTTGATAAGTGTTCAAAGTGTCGCGCTGATGAATGGATCTTACTGTAGATTCGTTAGCTGACGAATAAGTTAACAATGGTTTCTTTGTTTCAGAATTGGTGGTGGGGCGAACGGGATCTTCACCAGGCGACTGGACTTCAGTTCATTCAATGCTCTACCCAAAAACAAACTGAACTCGTATCAAATTAAGGTAAGTAATGATAATACCATGCTATACAATCGAAGATATGATATTATATATTCTCTACTAGATCGAGCTCAGAGAGAGAGGAATTGAATGGAGGATGGGTTTTGAAACTTTTTGTTCGAAATGGTGTTCCTGTTTAGCCTATTGCTGTACTAATAAAGATTGAAAGAATACCAGATTATATCAATTCATAAGTAAGTCATTATGTACTGTTGGCAAAATTGTACCTTCCTTTGTTGCACATCCATACGAATCGATAGCTAATTTATTCTTCTTATGTTCAATGCTCCTCATGTGGATGGGGCAAGGGTACCTCTAGTAAATAATATATATATAATATCATAACTTTGTATACAATGTATTCGATTTCCCTTCCCATCTTATATATTCATATAGATACTCATGTTGTTATATTGATGACATGTTGGAATTCAGACGAATTTCGACGATTTTAGGAGGAAAATACAAAATAGGGAAAATACGAAAATCTCTTGTTGCATTTTTGCATTTGTTGTGGTTGATTTCGTGAAAGGGTCGTGGATTTTTTGATTATATTTTCAGAAGATTGCAGTCTCCCAAATAAGACGACGTTTCGAAGTTGTCCAAAGAATTGTTGATATTTCTATAAAAACCGAATATGTATCTTAGAATAAATGATGCATCTCTCACACTCGTGAAACCTTTGGAAATAAATTTGCTTCCAAATCATAGAATAAGTTTGTTTATACCTCAACTCACTTCCTCAGAAATCTTGTCTCCTCTGGCTGTCAATTTTTATCCTGTCAATTCTAGAAGAGTTGAATTATTTATTTTGGAAATGACATTGAGGTGTTTTCACCTATAGTTAGTTTACTATGTTACATGGTTTTCTAGGAATGAACAATTTTCTCTCAAAACCAAAATGAAAACATAGTTTGAACCAGATGAATAATGAAAAGATAGACCGATATTGAGATGAAGATTCGGTATTTGTGGAAATGTCAACTAACTATTCCATAGACAATTTTGGTCTACTCACCACGCAACTTCTCTTTAATTTCAACTTTGCTATATCTCTTCCTGCATACAATCGAATTTGTAGCAGCATTTCTAGCTCATAATACAATTCATCGTCTGTTACTTCACTAATCTCACTATTTCCAACACCACATCAGAAAATCACTGAATTTGATTGAATATTGCCAAGTATGTTCAATATTCCTGTGATTATGTTCAACACTAATACTTACTCATGTTTGGTGGAAACCTATGCAAAATAAAGAGAAATAGTCCATTTCCATAGCCATTCTCTTCGAGACTAGTGCGGCTAAAGAGCTTCTGGTAACTTTTTTCATAATTCTCGAAAGATTAAACCAAAATAACCGTTTTCATTACTCAGCTGTCGTTCAGATCCATTTTCATTTTTGATTTTTTGATTCTGCACGGTTGTATATTTTTATTTTAAATATATCAATAGATCAAATAGAATGATTATCATTATACATACACATCCGTCCTTTTTGGATGGAAGGTTGCTTGCTGGATCAATATCCTGTTTTAGACGACAGATTTGGTCCAAATCAATGCTACAAAAAAATAATGAAAACTGGAAGAAATCGTAAATCATCCAAACAATCCGATGGATTGATTGCGAGAAGAATTGGCCTTGAAAGATTCTTCTGGGTCCAGTAATGATTTGTACAACTGTACAATCGGAATGCAGTTACGCAACGCATCCGACCCTTTTCACGTTGTCCTAGGGACAGCCCACTCATTTTGGCCCTTCATTCAAATCAATAAAATTACTCTTTCCCTTTCCTCCCCTGCTTTCATCAACTACCTACATCGTATTGCATGGCCGAAATTGCGCTCTGATGTTGATGATAATATGGTTTATTTTACTTTGTTCAATATTTGGTAATTATTCCAAGATTATAAGGAGGTCGTCAAGGGAAGAGACGTTTGAAAATTTCGCAAAAACAGAAAATTTCATATGATTACTATCATAGTCTGTGCCATAGGTAATATCGAATTGTTTGACCGTAAGCTCATTGATTGGGATCGGTGAAAATGTATGTCATTTTGAATACTATTCTGTACAATATCGATAATGGTATGGCATCAGTCTCTGGAATGATTTGATGAACACGAGAAGTCCGGTAATGTCAAATATCATCCACATCTACTAACGAATTGGTATGTGGTTTAATTTTTAGCAAACACAAAATGCTCATCATCTCCTCATTCTCTCCTAAACCTACTATAATGATTATTATTGTACAAGGCGGGATTGAACTCCATGATGATAAATAAGGTAAAAATGTATTATGGAATGTTTGCTCTATGTAAACAAGAACGTATGCGATGTAAACATAGCTAGATATTTTCGGAGCTCTGCTCGAAAACAACTGTACAACTACACAAATATTATGGCACCAAATAGATGAATAAACAATGTCTTACCTTATTCTGGAATCGAGTACTATGTGCCTGAATATGAATTATAATAGAATGGTGAATCCAAGCTGTCGTTTGCCACGGAAATACTCGGAAAAATGTGTGCTACTTTTAACCCTCATTGAGAATATGTATCATACGCTATAGAAGAAATGCAAGACAAAATGTTTTATATTTTTCCTATTTTGTGAAGTTTATTCTTTCGAATTAGAACCGAAGTCAAATACACCATACCTTTCATTGTGTTGATCTCAAATATATTTTGATATTGATATTTTGATTTTGATATATTCTGATATCTCAATGACTTCGGATGATACAGATAAATTATGTCATTCGACTCATGCTTCCGTGTGTCGTCATGTACGAAATGAGGAGTGGGTTTATTGTTGATTTCTCTATTCATTATGAAATTTGAAAACTATCGAATATAAATTCATAACACACTTCAGGATAACTTTCATGTATTATCACTAATTCTTGATGAGTATCTCAGTTATATACTTCATAAGAGAAATATTCATGATCGATCAACACGAACAGCTAGCAACATGAAATTCTATGTATAACAAAACATTAAATCTAGTTCGATGAAATTTGTCTTTTTCAAATATTGTCGAATTCAATCTACTTCCTGGTGAAATCAAAAATCTTCTTCTTCAAACAATATTTAACAATTTGAATATTGTTTACTAGTTGGTTATTGGTGTGGGTATTTCTATCATCATGAAATTTTATATATTATTATTTCATTCACAATCTATGTGTAAAATTTTGTAATTATTCGTACCACTTAGTTTTTTACATTATATAATCTGATTATCCGATGAAAAATAAAGCATTCATTCGTTCATATTTTTTCCATGACAAAGAATAATTTTGAGGGTTGTACACGAAACAATCGTGCCTTCAATATCTATATTCAATTCTTCAGAACGGAACCCGAATATTTCATGCATGTTTCATTCCAGAGACACATATCAGATATCGAATCAGATGTTATCATGATGTGAGGAAGGAACAGGAAATGGTCTCATTACAAATAATCGCATTGTTTCTTGAATCTGATCATCAAAACAAATTCATACCATACTGTGGACAGCTTCACCAAATTATCTCGTGAGATCTTCGTGGAAAATAGGTAGATGAAACATATCAGAATTCCTGATCTATTGGATAGACTTCAACCCATTGTGTTTTCTTCCAAACAATCGTAACATCAATTTCAATGTCAATATCCCCCTTCGTTCACGTCATTTATTTCGTAACATAGACAATAAGTCTACATGTAAAAATCTGCGAACTTTTTTCACCAAATTCAGAATAACCGGTCTGGACCGCTTAGTTAGGTCATGGTCAACAGGCTTGCATTTATTTGCTGCCTTTTCTGTTCTGTGTTCAAGAGCCATGAGTGAGTTCACCCGTGACAAATCAGAATATTTGAAATTCGACGCAGATAACACTGGTCTACAATATCCAAACTTTTTTTTATCACACTAAAACTTGTGAACGTACCATAGACACCAGCCACCCATCAATAATATATTAATTGAAACGAAATGTCAGGTTTCTTCGTGACAACAAAACATATATATTTATGAAGAATATAAGAACCAGTTTTACTTAGACGCCTTGTTGGTCATTTACAGCACCTATATTTTCTGAAGAAGTATCCAACTGAGATATATTGTATGAAATTATCAGTTGATCAATTAAGATTATCAGTCAATAAGAGTAGATGTGGAATGATACAATGCAAAGAGAGAGATACGAAAGAGTCTCTAAGTGACCAAATAGGGCCATTTCCTGTGGAAAAAATTGTTATTTTAGGAAATTGGGTGTCTTGATTCCGAATCCGAAAAGATTTTCGACCTATCTTGCCACCTGATATCATTTTCCGGAAATGTCGGTAGTTTCCATAGCTGCTGGCGAGCAGTGTATATTCCGAAGATGACTCCACTATCAGAAGTGAGAAACACTGTATAAAACATAATATACATACTCTCCTCGTATATTTTCGTTCGATATAAATTTTCCGCGTACCCAACAATGTATGTTTTCATGATGGTGATGATATTCCAATCTTGAATTTCTTGCATCCATGAATGCAGATGCAAGTTTTGATTCCAATTTTAATTCAAATTTTATTCCAATAAAACTGAATCCACTTGAGTTGTTTTGCTATTCCATGAAAAATATTCATGAATTTCTCAGACCAATACCTATACCGCGCGTAAACAATGGTCAGACTAAACTGACGATGAGATTACATTTGTAACAATATTATCATCAAAAGAAATGCATTCAGATGTCTCGAAGCTTGAATGGAGATCCAACAGCAGGAATAATACTGGTTTAGTTTAAGTTATCACTTAAAATAGTCAGCCTCAAAGTAGTGATCGATGAATGAGAAAGAACATGTATCTAAACAGGTATAACTTCAGAAGTCGAGCATATTCCTTGGTCAAAGTTTCCGGTACGAAATTTTTATACTTTATCCTTCGTAACAACTTTTGTCTGGGTTGTAGGTTGGACACCAGATAATATCGAATTTCAATAGATAACTGAATCATCATCAAGAACTGATAATCATAAACTGAATATTATCACGAACACTCACTATATACATCAATTTTATATCGGGCTATGGAAGTGACTGAAGTCTGTTTCTTATCATTGTTTTACAAACTGTACGAAAAAACATCCGTACAATTGAATTTCCCAAGTATTAATAAAAAATACATCTCGATGATTAAAAAGATCACGAGAAAAGCCCGTTCGACTGGTTCAACGGTAAATCCTCCTGCCAGCTGCAATTTGTTTGAAGAAAACGCAAAGGCTGGGCTCGACCCGCCTTATAAGAAGTGAAAATAGACATAACGAGACCGGACAAGTTACGACTTCCAACGCACCAGAACAGTTACGACTGCGGCTACTTCAGTCGATAGAACACTTATACATGTCTATACGAGGGCACTTCCAATTTCATCTGATCGTCATATAAAAAATCTCCCACACCTGACACCATTTCCAAACTTTTATTGCCACGGATAGTTACGACAGATGTGTTAGTCAGAAGTTCTGGTATTATAGTAACGTCCTGAATGATTTCATGTGAATTGGATCAATTGTTTTTTGACTGACCAATATTTGACGACTCTTTTGTTGATCGAAGTTAACTTGTACCACATTTATGTTTAGGAAGTTCAATCACCTGCCGTCATCCATTCAAGTACATTCAAGTAAAGAATGGTTCATGATATAGTATTTTTATTCATCAATGATCGCAAGGAATTCGTTCATATTTCAGTTTCTCTCGTTGTAGACGCTTCAGAGTCTAGAATCTATTTCAATAACATTGAGCTCTCAAATACCACTCGAACCTCTTTTAAAAATTACGAATCAAGTCACTGCCGCTAGTGCTAACCATGAACGGATTTCTCCTATATCGCGTCTGTTATGAATATTATTATTATTATGAGTCGTTAAAACACAACACAACAGGCACTCATCTGTCGCATAGAGAATGGGAAAAAATCATAGAATGATACATGTTTTATATACTTACTCCATGAACTCGTGCGCCATTATGTTATTGTATCTTATTTATTGCTTAAAGATATTTTATTTATTGCTTGAAGATTCAAGGTCTTGCTCACGTCCTCAGAAGTCAGGAACTTCATACTTCATCATTCAGGAATCATCGTTAGAATTGAGAAATTGTGAATTATCATTCATCAAGATGATATAATTGAGAAATTCAGAAGATACACGTTTTATAAGACATATTGTTGCACTCCATAAACTCGTGCGCCAGTCCAACGTCTTATAAAATAGTCTAAGATAATGTTTTATCTCATTTTGCATTGAGACTCGAGCAAGAGTTTTGCTCACGTCCTTAGAAGTCAAGATACTAATAGACTTCACAAGTATAACCATAATGATATGGCTCGAGTAGATCTACAAGAATGCTGAACTCATTAGAATTTGTTCTTCGCATATCATCGTCAAAATAGAGAACTTGTCTGTCATAATTGAGAATCCTGACAATGAAACAATACGGACGCATGTCTCTCTCGAATGAGCGGCAGGGTCACAATTTTCGGCAGCGTTTTCAATCCAACGGGCGACAAAAAAAAATCAATAGGGGCGGCGATTCCCTTTCGACCCCCCAACGAGGCAGGCAGGCGTGCATTCTGCCAGTCGTTGCCAAGGACCTACCCCATTTCGGGACGCATTGCGCATCGTCCTCCCTTTCTATCCCCATTCACGAGCCGTGCGTATGACGCGTTGCGTAACCCTCCTGGTGATGCAGCTCAGTGGCTGCAAATGCTCTCCAGGATTCAGTAGGGGTGAATGCGTATCTGCAGCGCGACGTAGGAAAACATATATAATAAAAATAAAAATAATAATAATAATAATAATAATCTCTCTATATTTACTCAGATTGATCTGTACAACCACAGGAGCAGAAGTACAAATGGAAAAGAGGAAAACGTCAATGTACAATATTGGAAAAAAATAAAACTAGAGTAAAATAGATAATGTCACAAAGTTGTGAAATCGAAATGGGTAAAAAATATATATATAAAAACATAAACAGATGTATAATACATGAATATAATGATGAATAATTCCTTCCCCTATACACATATAGTATTGGATTATAGATGAATCTCATCCATACTGTAGCAGTTTTTTGACAGATGAAATTGCTTTAGTCTTGATTCAAAGATATGCACATTTTCAGAATTTCTCATTTTATCAGGGAGTTCATTGAAAATATGGATAGTAAGATATTTTATTGGGTTTTTCTGATCATGCAAGCAAGCATTATATAAGAAGTCATGATAATCTATGAAAACGGATATACCCACAAAATAAAAAGCGAAGAAATAGTTATTTTTGTATTGAATGCGTAATGGCACATCAGTGTTAATTTCTAAAATCAAATGAAATTAAATTAAATCCTGAATTTCTCTCGGATGTGCCATGAAAGCACGAATTTTATACACTAAATACAAATGACATTTTTCGTTCAACTGTGAATGGAAATCTGTATCAGTAGCAGAAGCATATATAGAAGATTCAATAACATTGAAGAATTTTGAGTAACGAAATTGAGATTTTAAACAAGATATTGGAATAATTCAATTCGATACATAACAAGACGGTTATATGGAAATATAAGATGAATAAATTAATACAAAAAAGTGGGAATTGAGAAGGTATACCTTCAAAAAATATTCTAATTGAAATATGGAGAACTTTTGAAAATATTGATACAAAATATGATACCGATGATAGATATCTCTTTGGAAGCATTTGGCAAATGGTTATCAGTCGTGATAGCCATGCTACTTCTATAGGAACATCAGAATTTCCTGTTCTCAGAAAACTTAATGAGTTCATAACTTTTCCTGCATAAACAAAAAAAAAGAAAAAAAAAATCAATGAGAAAAATATAGCTGTGCTATATTTTTTCAGAACTGATGAGGCTGCAATAGTCCTCTGTACAAATCATATCATAACGTCATTTCCTTTTAGATTCTCTGGGAATTTCTTGTTTCTAAGATTGAAAATGTTTTCATAATTATCTCAACTTATATTTAGTGAGGACAGATTTCTGATCTGCCCTAAAATGTCACTGCTCAACCAAGCATCATTCATCAATAGAACGGCAAAGTTGTGAAACTCTTTGCCTAGTGAAGTCTTTCCTAAGTCTAACACAATGTGCCTGGAACATAGGTTTCCCTTCCGTGTTGTCAACAGATAAAAAAAATAAAGATATATACAAATATATTTTTGAAAACATCATGATATCTACTCGTCTCAATCGACGTTTCGGGAACGAATCTGCTCCCGTTCTCAATACAATTTATATAATTTGTCTTCGTCGTTCTTGGCACTGAGAAGTACCAAGTTGAGAACAGAGGAATTCTGGTTACCAGGTATTTCTTTATTCATTTATATTTCATTCACCATTTTCATATTCAATTTTGAGAAGTATATGCAAAGTTCTATCTATATCAACTGAACAAGAAGCACAATTTTATTGTCTTTGTTCAGAAGAATGCATTGGTTGTTGTCTCCTCTTCCTTTAGATATGTTCAGTAATTTCGATTTGTTTATATATATTTCCTTCATATTGTTCCTATGTTTTTTCATCCTTACTAATGGAGGCGCCTGCTAGTTCCACCTGTATAGTATTTTCCACAAACACATCATGGTGGACTGGAAATACAATTTTTCCATGATTGCTCTTCATTTCTTGGTTTTGTATGGGTCATAATCGATCTCACTGTATTTTCAGTCTTGAACACTGTTTTCAATCGGAACTTATCACCAAACGACTTTGTCAGATCACAAATCTGTCCTTAGTACAAATTTATTGAAATAATCTTATAAATAATTATTATAACTTCCATTATCATTTTCATTAACGAGGTTATTTTATTGACGCTGTGATTCATTATGTGGACGTCTTCCTTTTTTGAGGTTCTATATGATGATGGAACATATCATTATAGACCTCTTAATGATTGTTCAGGGGTCCGAGTCAAATTTTCTGTGAGGTGACAGCTGTTCTGCCAAAATCCAAACAACTGTTGAATGAATACAAGCTCATTTCGGAACATTGAACATCTGCGCATGATTAATTCCACTTCAACAATATCAGGAGTCTTGGTGAATGTTGTATTTCAATAGTATGCATTTCAGAAGATGAAAGTCGGACAATTGATAATGAAAGTGACTTTGTGACAATTCGAACTCATGATTCAAAAGGAATTGAAATTTTTCATGTCGAAATTAGGAAGGCAGGTGACTAATAGACACTTCTCGATCTAGTATGCCACTTTTGTATTGAATATCGCATCACACATTCATTGTCCTTCTTATCTTATTTTCTGTTGTTCTCATGCTATATTCGTGCTGCTGGAAACGATCATCACTATTTTTTTGAAACAAATAACCACCTTCCTTAGCAATGATCTAATCAAGCTAACGGAAACATTTCCATCCAGAATTCAACAAACCGGAAGTAATTCCACTAAACAGGCAGCGATCTGGAAATAAAAGCTATTAGATGGGATTGTTTTAGTCTCGTCTATAGGTGCGGTCCTGATTGAACGTGTTTCCTGGGAGAATTCCTGGAAAGTTGATCGCAGCTGGCTATTCTGAACACGTATCTATTGGTATTTGTCTCAACACATAGAGAATTTTGAATAATTCTACTAAAAAACAATGACTATTGGAAGATTGAAATTGAAGGGGTCATGCAATATATCGAAAATACGGAACAGAGGATGAAATAATGTGGAAATGAATGAACCAATTCCTTTTAATATAGACAATACCGATAAAATCGATGATATCGATAATATTGATAATTATCGATATATCAATGATGATTTTGCTGAGTCATATCGATAACACAGTTGTATCATTTGAGTGGCAAACTTGGATCATATTATTTGCGCATCGATTTATTTTCACGAAATCGACATAGGTATTGTTAACAAATCATCTAACCCTATCCTATCATCTATCCTAACCTAACAGTCCGATGAACAGTACGGCAGGGCATGAAATACGAACGAACCGGTACAAACATTCATTTTTATGCATTAGATCAATTGGTAACCCTGGCCACGAATTTAATCCGTGATGGAAATTAATCCGTGGTCTTTCACAGAAGTAAGCCCAGAAAGGGCTGGTTCTGAAGTGACAATTCCCATACAAAATCACATGCATACATCGATGTCTCGGCTGTTCTTTTCGGTTTTCCATTTTTTTCCTCAACCATCCGTGTATCGACGCGAACAAAACAAAACGAAAAAGATATTCATATCGGTCGAGCCATTTTCAAGTTTCTTTCCAGACTGACGCACGGCGATCCATTTTCATCATATTAGATATTTTGTGTTATGTCACATTGAAAATGGTTGTTTCGACTTATTGTTTTCGGAACACATCATTCATGTTGACCTTTGAAACCGAACAGTTTTCTCCCTGGTAACGGGTATTACAGGGTCTGTGATTGGTGGATTTCATATATCACAGTCAACGGATATGAATTGACATCCATATTCAGTCAATTGCTGGAATTGGCTACTTTGACCGTTTCATAGATAGTGAAGAAATCAGACAACACAAAAAAAGAAAAATATTATCATTTTTGTTATTCAAGTCGATGATACAATAAAAAACAATATGAACACAGGAACGACTGAAATGGAAAATTAGAAAAGTTGGTCACCCTATAGACAGGTTGTTATTCAATTTCAGGAGAACAATGGCGATTCATCAACGTCCAAAGATATAGATCACCAAGGATGTGTTACAGGCATGCAATCCTGAATCATCTGATGATGATAATAATGAAACAATTACTAAAATTATACTAGGTTAGGTCTCCGGTTCAACAAAACCGATTAAATGCTTGATTGTTATTTATGGTTTCACTGCCAGATAATGTAGTGAACGCAATTATAATCATTGTCTTTCCGAATTATTTGATGTATCGTTGTAATTGCTAGAGAATAATCATCTTGAAAATACTAGTTCATTTAAGATGTTCATTTAAGATTTTTTTGGTATTTGCTGAGTAGAAGGACAAAACATTGATATAGATAAAGTGGCAATCAATTTTTGAACTGGCTCATATTCTTCGACTTGGAAGATGAAGGGTAGGTAGTTTTTTTCCTCTGCGACTTTTGATTACTGCATCAATGAAATTCATTTGTATAATGTTGAATAGCTGTGTATAGGTAGACCCATGGCTTGACCCATGGTTATCCATAGTTCACAGAGGGTATGAGATTCAAACTATGCAGGATTCAAGAATTGCATGGACATTTTCACAATATTTCATTAGATTGAAGTGATCCCAACGCACTCTAAATGCAAAAATACAAATGTTCATGGGAGGTCAAATGTACCAGTTTTTCATCTCAAAAACTATGCGAACGTACTCAAAATCGTCCCGTATCCAAAAAATTTGAATATAGGGGGTGTTCAATTTGAAATTCTAATCACTTACGGTTTGACGAGCGTATGAAATATGGAAAAAAATCTTGAATCCAACACTCCTGCTGAATTTGAATCTCATACTTGAAGAATTTTGGGAACCATCGATCATCTGTCATCCAATATTTATCGTCAATCATCCATTGTTGCTTGTAGCAATTTTTTTCCTGGAGGAAATCTATAGATAATATCAACAACCCTTTCAAATATTGGTAGGATAATAGCATGATACGCAAATACAACATCAAATAAATAATCACGATTCATAAACTTGAATAGTCAATTCATTTGTATTGATATCGACACTATGACTAATGATATTTTGAATTGATGATGTTTTACCCAAATTATTGAAATAATTGCGAATGCATGATTTATCATTCGATCATTCCATATTAATTGATATTCATAATGATCGATTTGAGGAGGCCGTATTCTTCATTTATGTATAGGTGTTTTTCTTAGCATTCCAAACAGACAAGACCGGTTTGAGTTATTTTTAGATACAAACAAGTACATATTATCAATAGTGCACAATAATACGCTTTTGTTGATAATGAATTAATTTTAGTTTATATTCAGAGGCCAACGCAATTTTGCCTGAAGAATAACCTTCTACACTTGATTTTATTTTGTATACACTCATGTTTGCTTGGAATGAGAGCTACATAGGTACTACATAAGATATAATACGATCACATCCATACTGTTGATGAAAAATATTCATATATGAATCGATGATATGAAAAGATGATATGAAAAACTATTTTCTGTATTCCAAAAAATATATGAAGTGATTTTTTCTCAAAACAAATACCTTTTCTCTGATTCAACTGAAGATTCTGAAAATTTTGTGGAAGATTGATGAAATCCATCTAGATATGCTCTTGTCGGGAATGGTTATGTTCTGTGTCGTCTATTTCCGAAACACATATATAGAGTGACGGCCATCAAACACACCTACTGAAATATGATTTCCTACTATTCCATTTTCAAATATCTCACGTACTCAGATATTCCCCCAATTATCGCCTATTCTTTACTCGCAACTTTTTGGCAATCAGTTCAAGCTATATTGAAATCAACGTGTTTTATATTGAAGGATAGATGATGAATCTGTTTAGAAAATGTTACATGGTTGTAACGTGTTCAACCTCAAGGTTTCATATACAGCAAATCATCATTTAACCTTCTGAAACCTTGAAATATAATTGACATAGATCCCCGACCTGAGCCTACTAGTCCCTCAGTGAGAGGGCAGTAAAAACACATATTGTGAAGTCGTATTGTTCTATTTTTGAACCAACATGCAACGTACTTTATTGAATTTATCCATCGGAAACATCTATTAATAGAACAGTAGCAACGAGAATTTTGTTATGCATAGATGCACTCATATAATTTGACTGATAATTCCTCCTGATTATAGATCATTCAAGTACAGTACAATCGAAATAGCATTCATATTTCATTAGCCAGTGTATTTTCATTCGATATCTAATGAATGACCACATAAAATCAATGATGGGATATGGGAAATTGCTAGTTTCACAATTTGATATGTCAGATGCGACATGCGAAATTGTTTAGTTTTGATAAGGCGGACATTTCTCCGAAATTCTATGAAATGATTGAGAATTCCGTTGTGGCGAGATTCAATTCCGGGATGGAATAATTGTGAATGAGGAAAATGATGGAATTTCATAAATCAAAAATACTCGATATTTCATATGACACACTATGTTTTCGATATTGCTTTTCTAATATGTGTAATTTGTGAGTGAATCGGTAAAGACCAGTTGGAAACCCTATAGCCATCATTCACACCATCTGATGAAAGTTATGATGAAGTGGTATTTGGTAGCACAATATAGAGAGATGTTCCCGAAGTGTCAATTCCCATTGAAAATCATCAATTTCGATTCATTTGATTTCTCGGCTGTTCCTTTGGATTTTTCCTAATTTTATTCCTTTCTCAATTGCCACTGTTCTGAGGCCACCAATAAAAAAGATCACATCGGTCCAACTATTTTCGAATTTTCACCAGACTAACGAACGGTAATTGATTTTTATATATTGAAATATGTAGATATTTTATAGATAACATGCGTGCCCCATCTGGGGTATATGATTCTGCGGAGCTAATGATTATCCTATTTGAATTCTGACACATGCCACAATTAATTAGATACCAGTATATTTAGAATTTGGTTATTTTTTTGAAGTTACATGTATACAGGAGGTAGCTTAGCGCCTGGATCACCAGGTATACATACTTATGCATATGAATATAAATTATGTCGCTCCATTCTCATATAATTATGTGGAATCACGCGAGCCAATGTGTATATATAAATGTATGTTTAGAGCGTAGAAAAACACTGTTTTTTTCCTACGATTCGAATTGAAATTCTGATGGGAAATTTTGATGTTATCTATCCCCTCACATGCACGTCTGAGCATGTTGGAAGTTCTCTCATTGATCAAGTTGAGTGAAAAAAAATCATAAATGTCAAAAACAGGAATGCCAATTGAAGAGAGATTGATATTTTAAAATCAAAAATCAATTTTTCGAAACCAGTGAACTTGATAATATCAGGGATTACGTTTTGATACAGAACAACTATTTTGTATATATATGTTTTCTCTGGCGCAAAGCAAAATATCTACAACAATAATTTTTCTCGGCTTTATTTTATTCTTGCACCCCATTTACAGGGGATATACCAAAGATCATGTATCCATTCCTTTCCAAATTTCCAAATTATCAGAATTTCTTTTCGGCGGTATGCAAATATACAGGGTGTCCTTAAAAGGTCTTTACAAAAAGCTACCACATATTCTTCAGACCAAAACAATTCGATACAAGCAAACTTACCTCAGTAAAAAGTTGCTTAGTTTGGGCGCTAGACGTCTCTGAAGTTGAAATTTTCAAATCGATTTTGCTTCATAACTTTTGAACGGCTCATGAGATTTTTTTCAAATTTGGTACGTTGGCATAGACTCATCGGGCAATGAAACTCATATCATAATCATAATGAATATCATTCCATGGGCGTAGAACTTGATTTTTTCAGTAAATAAACATCTAAAACTCCTACGCCAATGGAAAAAAAATTAGTTTCAATATGAAATCTAAATTATTCAACTCATTCACTACAAAAAAGGTACTCTTGACAAAAGTCGATTCCTCTCATGGTTTCGACAAAATTTTAATTTTAGTGATTTAGAGCATAATTAATAATAAAACGATTAACAGATATTTCATAAAAATTGTTCAAAATGTTCACCATTTTCACGTATACAAAGATTTATACGACGCAAAAAGTTGAAATGTACTCTTTGCATAACTTCTTCATCGCCTGTAAGATTATTCGTCGCCTGTTGGATACGTTGCCATAATTGTTCTACAGTATTCACAGGGGTCTTGTAAACCGTAGACTTGAGATAACCCCATACAAAATAATCCATCGGTGTTAAGTTTGGAGAACGTGGTGGCCAATTCACGGGTGCATCATTATCTCTACCTATCCATCTGTCTGGGTACTGTTGGTTTAAAAATTCCTAACATCCACCGAAAAATGTGGTGGAGCTCCATCGTGCATAAACCACATATCTACCCGATGTTGGAGTGGTAAATCTTCCAACAAATTTGGCAACGTATTTCGTAGATGTTGTAAATACATGTCTCCTGTTAATCTTTGTGGAAGTATGACAGGACCAATTATAAAATTTCCTATTATTCCAGCCCAAACGTTGATTTTGAATTCGTGTTGAGAATGGTTTATTTTAATGGAATGAGGATTTTCAATTGCATAAACGTGTTCATTATGAAAATTAGTTATTCCTCTTCTCGTGAAACAGGCTTCATCAGTGAACAAAATATTCTTTCCAAAGTTCAGATTCATTTCTCTTTGCAAATTAATGAACCTACAAAACATCAGACGACTTTGTGAATCATAGATTGATAAATCTTGAACTGGCGTCTTGTGGTATGGGTATAATAATTGTTCTCTTAGTACTTCATGAACGGCATTCCTAGAAACTTCTAGTTCATTACTTATCCGTCTAGTACTCAATTCTGGATTTTCTTCAATACGGTCTAAAATTTCTACTTCGACTTCGGGAATCCTTACATAACGCTGTCTTCCATAATCACCAGTTCTAGGAGCAAAATGACCGGTCTCCCGAAGACGTCTCTCAACTGCAGCAAAGGTTGGGTGGCTTGGTACGCGACGATTTGGAAACCTTGCCGAATACACCCTCACACTCTCTCGACCATTTCCTTGACAATATCCGAATACCAATAACATATCGGTGTATTCTTCATTGGTGTATTGTACGGCCATGATAAATCAGAAAAGTCCGATATCAACAATAAACGTCAATAAAACTCGACAAATCAACACAGATGAAACTATGGAAACCAAGAATGTGAATATCACTGTTTTCGAGCAGATAATAATAGTCTTCAGAAAAAAAACAGTGCTACTTATTTTCAATAGAAATAACCTATGCAAAAAGTACATCTCAACTTTTTGCGTCGTATAAATCTTTGTATACGTGAAAATGGTGAACATTTTGAACAATTTTTATGAAATATCTGTTAATCGTTTTATTATTAATTATGCTCTAAATCACTAAAATTAAAATTTTGTCGAAACCATGAGAGGAATCGACTCTTGTCAAGAGTACCTTTTTGTAGTGAATGAGTTGAATAATTTAGATTTCATATTGAAACTAATTTTTTTCCATTGGCGTAGGAGTTTTAGATGTTTATTTACTGAAAAAAATCAAGTTCTACGCCCATGGAATGATATTCATTATGATTATGATATGAGTTTCATTGCCCGATGAGTCTATGCCAACGTACCAAATTTGAAAAAAATCTCATGAGCCGTTCAAAAGTTATGAAGCAAAATCGATTTGAAAATTTCAACTTCAGAGCCGTCTAGCGCCCAAACTAAGCAACTTTTTACTGAGGTAAGTTTGCTTGTATCGAATTGTTTTGGTCTGAAGAATATGTGGTAGCTTTTTGTAAAGACCTTTTAAGGACACCCTGTATACGGGATAACCGTACATAGAATACACAATTTCCATTAAAACTGTGTCCTCAAAAATGACATGACACTGCTTGAAATTTCAAATTTACCTTGAATGTAACACTCTAGAAGAGCTGAACCATAGATTAGTGGCTAAAAAAAAAACAAAGTTGAAATGTATCTTTCCTTTTGAGAGATCAACGAGATTACATGAAGTGACAGATCTAATGAAGTGATATCGGTGATACGGACCACAACTTTCACATGAATTCATCGATATCGAGATATTTCTTGGTACATTTCGCATTCATGCAGCAAATTCGAATAAATTTCACAAAGCCACATCTGTATCTATCTTTTCCAATCCGGTGCAACCAATATAGAAATGAGTTCTCGAATCAATTCAGTGAGAGACGTTTTTCCTTACGTATAATTCCTGGTTTCGATTGGTTTTTTTTTCTATGCCAAGTCTGCACAATCTTCCGATCGATTGTTTTTCGCTTTCCGCCGTGATATCCCAAAACAAACGACTGCGAAACGACGACGGAATGTGGTTAGGAGAAGGGTTTAACTGACATGGCATTTTCAACTGGAAATTAAGTTCTGCTGCTGACAGATTTTAATTATTATTGATCTTGTTTGTTCGTTCGATTCCCATCAGAATTACTGGATTCGTTGAGCACATTGTCTTATCTGGAATTCCAGTTCTGTACAGGGAGTTCACTTCCATCTTCATTATAACAAAACTTCACCAAATGATACAACGTTTCATCTTGAAAAAAAAATCAATATACATGAACGGATATTTTAGAACTTTCCCTCCCTCTCTGCATAAGAACTTTCTCTCTTTGTTTCGGCACTCTTTTAGTTTCATTAATACACGATTTTCAGGTGTTTCCATTTTGTGTTTTTGTGGTATGTGTGCATGTAATGACTTTTAGGTAATCGGCAATTCAAACATAGCTGTGACTCTCGCTACCCGAAATCTATGTTGAACGAAGCAGGAAAAGAAAGAATAACCTAAAAATGGTACAAATGCACGCTGAAAAATCATGGGAAATAATCAACTATCATTGAAATAATCCAATCCGAATTTCAGAATTTCAGACTCGTGCTAGATTATGTCGCCATCTGTACTTCACGTTTCAATATAAAATACATTTTCTCAAAACTTATAGAGAGACAGTTGAATATTTCGGATTCATTTCCATGTATATCGCCACAAAGGAATCATACAATTTTATGAATTATCGAACAAAATGTTGAAATAATTGGATCAGTTGATTCAGGGAAAATGGTCCGTTCGCTAGTGAATTCAGTGTCGGAAAATCTACAGTTTCAGATATCTGGGTATCAATGGAGCTTACTTAACATAGGTCACATTTGTTTGTTCTTTCAATTACAGTTGAATGAAACACTGTTTACGTATTTTCTATTCATAGTTAATTTCCAGATGTGTTATAGGGATGATAACGCCAGCAGGGCGACTGGTCTCTTTGACTTAATTTAGTTGTCTATGAAACTGACTGAATTGTCGATTCAAGGAATAACGACCAGATAATATACGATAAATTGGACGATAAAAGTTTTTGAAATATTCTTTGCATATCTTCTTTTATTATTAATGAAAAATTATGAATATTTTCGCATTCAATTTATATCATGAAAATATGCTTTGGCTTATACTTCGTAGTGTGGAAAAATGGCTAATTCGGACATCCAACTCACAAATAATTTTCCGGATTAAAGGGGTTGTTCTGTATATCTCATTCCATTGTATTAAATCAGCGTCTTCTCCTCCATAATGTACATATCATAAAGTGGAATGTCTCACAATCTATATCTTTCATGATTCTCCAGCCGATTTATCTCAATTTGCAGACAGAAGTTTCTTATGAAATCCAAATCGAATGCTTGCAAATTAAATTGGTCTCTTTCCGCCGTCTGACGGAAAGTTAATTTTTGCTGGGCTTCTGAAATGTTCGTCGCGGTTGGTAAAGAACAAATAATGCACTTTAGAGTTTTCATTAGTCTTTCGGTTATGGGCAGATACGAAATCGTTATCTACTGGATAATGAACTCCTGGATGTGAGATACCTTTGAGGCGCTCTTCTTGACTGTTTCTGAAGTAACAGTGATATAGCGCAATATATTTCGTTGGGTACAGAGAGATTTATCTGAGGAATGGAGTATAAATAAAGATGAATCAAAATAAGCAGAAAAATACAGAGAACAATAGAAGATAACTTATAATTATCAAGCAATGAGCCATCTATATGACTGGCGGCAAGTAATGTCCTTTCAAAAGTCACATATTGCAAGGAGCGATATGTGATGTATAAATAGCGATCGGAAGTCTTTTTATTCTACACAACATAAGATATGCGCAATGAACGAGGATAATTTCAGGTGAATTTGTAGTCGTGAAAGCACTCTTTGTGTATATCCAGTATATTGGTCTTGCAGGAAAAATTCACTCGGACCACTATGAAGTTTTGCTGGCACTCTTTCCAATTTCAGACCAATATTCCATCATTTCGAATTCTCAGTTCGTCTTGTATTCAGTGTGAAATAGATATCTCTCAATTCTTATTATATTGCTTCGTTTGAGCTAGTTCTATATCGAGGAATCACTGCACAAGATTAGAAATTGGAAATGGTGAAGGGACTCACAATATTGAAAAATTATTATCGTTATATTCTACTATGCTGCCCCTCTCAGGCTGTCCTGAGGAATCCATAGATGACTGGGAACGGTTCGTTTCAATATTTGTTTCAATGGAGGATGCTATTTCAGAAATGAAATCGCATGAACGAGAATATTGATCTCTTCACATTCGGAAACAATAAAAAAAAAAGATTCTGTCAAAAGAATTTGATCGTGATCAGAATACTGATCATATCAGAATCAATAGAGGCATGTTTCCATTACTCTCCTGCATGGTGACATCAAGAAATCAAAAATTATACATACACTGACAAAAAACACAGTCTTGTGAAATTCAGGTTAATATAGTCGGATACTTTATATCCAGCTTCATTTAATAACCAACGTTATTTACCTGAATTTCACCATCAGTTCTGTGGAATGATATTGCAGTACCAGTACTGTAATTTCATTCTAGTTCGAATACTGTATACTTCCATAATGTGATTTTCATTATTTCATTGCGAATTGAACTGCTAAATTTCTATATGGATGTCACTATTTTTTCCACAGATGTTTTTTCCACTGTAAAATTGTAATTTACCAAAGTACACTTTTACCTAACATGTCATTTTTCGAGACGAAAATGCAGAATTCTGTGAGGATGCATCACATTCTGCAGGAAATATACTGTTTTTCCACCAATTTTTATCAGTGTAGACGATCATCGACAAATTCACTAAGGACCGGTTGTTGAATGGGAGTTTAATCCGCTGATTAAGTAAACGGGTTTATTATTTGAACATAGATTGAAACATCATGCAAATGCAAATCATTGTTGAACGAGGTTTATCTTTTAGATCTTCATCGTGAGACTGAAACACTGGATTATCTCTGATTGAACAACCGTGTCAGACTAGTATTTTGAATATTGTTCCGTCAAAACAACTATACATATGAAATACTAACAATACATATGAAATCGATCCTTCAGTTTCAAGAGATGTATTCACCATGAGTCATTCATTGTTATCATAATCAACGTGTTATTGTCAACAATTACACCTTCTTATTGTATACAGGGTCCCCACAAAAAAACCAGTCCTAACTTTTTTTTTTCAAATATCTATTCAACTTCATGGAAATTGATTCTCTACTCCATTTTGGATAAACTCGTGTACCATACTCTTTCTTCCATTCGCTTTTTTCTGAAGAAAAAACAACAAAGAGCTTGTCAGGTTATTTAATTTGGTAATAATAAAATAATAATAATGGAAAAAAGAGTGCGGTATACCATTGTATTCAGGATTGAGTAAAGATTCAATTTCCATGAAATGAAATAGACGGTGCTATTTGAGAAAAAAAGTTCGGCGTGGTTTTTTGAAGGTTGAATGAACGAAACAACGTTTCACAGGTGAGATCAGAAGGATGAGTTGAGTCCTTTCATAACTTTTTCAATTCATATCTCTATTTTTTTCATATAACGGAGATGATGCTTGCGGAGGAATTTTTTTTTCTGTGGATTACACCAGAGGGAAACCTATAATGTTCGAGGAACATCGTGTTAGCCAGCGGTGGAACTTTGGGGGGGAAAGAAGGTGTTTGAATTTTTCTCGAAAGTTCGGAAGTTGTATGCTCAGGAAAGACTTCACTAGGCAAAGAATTCCACAACTCTGCCGTTCTATTGATGAATGATGCTTGGTATAGCGATGTTCGACAGGTCTCGAAATTCTTATTCACCTTCTATTAGAGCTTCAGGAGATATGAAACGATTCACTTTGTAATGATCTTTTGTTCTCCATAACAATGCCTCGACCACCACTCTGAGATTTGCATAATTGATATCACCGAAATAACAGTAATTACATATTCTTTTTGATTCCACGATGTTCCACTGTCCACCCCCACCAATTAATTATTCTTCATGAGCATTGTACCAAAAACAGAAATAAGTGCCTGATTTACCAGAACGTGTCTGCGGAGTTTTCGGCTTGCGGATAATTTGGATTTTTATGAGGAACTTTTCAGCTTCGCTTACGAGTTCTTAATGAGCGGTTTGGATTTCCGGTGCAATTAAAGATTGATGAATTTTTACAGGGAATGAGAATGAATTATTCAAATATGATAATGAGAATAATCAGAATATGTGTTATATAATATATAGGTCTCGACTGGTATCAAAACAACAACTCTATTTCTGAGACACTGATTATTTTTGTTCGACAATCATTATTATTACCACTCATCCCAACCGTATATATCACGAGGAGATGCCGTTGTTCACGAACATAGAATTCCTATAGATTCTAGAGTGTAGAAGTATTTAGAAAATCGCTTCAGTATGTTTCTTTCCTTCCTTGAAATCCTAGATTCAGCCTCAATCTGTCGATTTTGAATTGAAGGATTTGCAACCGTTATCCCAATTAGAGATATAACTAGTCTCTTCAGCATCTTCAGTATTTTTTCAGTAATTTTTAGGTCCTTGCTTGTTGAATGATCCACAATTGATCCTCACAAGATTTTCTATCAACCTCTCGAAAATAGCGTTATCAAGTTATCTTGTTGGGTATAGCGATTAAAATATATCTTAATTGCACAACTAAATATATCACAATTGTTATTGTTATTATCACAATTACTTTGAATAAAGCTTTCTGACTTCATTTCATATTTCTCGTAATTTTCGTACGACATCCTCACTTTTACGATTAACCCTGTTACTTACATGATATTTGTTATGTGTCATGATATAGTTTTGACATGTCAAAATAATTCATTTGTCGAAATAATTTTCACTATTTTACGATCATGTATTCATCGATAGTACTAGAATGAACCAATTCATAGCTCTAGCATGAGATTTTGTAGTTGTTTTGATCAGGGTTTGATTGGTAAATACGCAGAATGTAAAAATAGACCGCGAGATTGGCAAGGTCACGCATATCGTATTACTCGACTTAATTGGTATGGGTAACGAATGATTTAGAAAACAGTTCTTCAAATGTTATCGACGGATCTATTGTTGACGATAAAGATTACAGAGTTGGCTGTTTGTTTTTTCCAAGCAGTCAAATTTATGTTTCATTTCTGGCATTTCGATGTGTACAACCAACGATGATATAATAATTAATGAATGTTATGTATCGCACTTGGTTAAATGATTTTGAATTGTTTTCTTATATTCGAGTTAATCTATACGATTCGAACAAAACGTAATGGACAATTGCATATTGGTCAAGATATTATCCATCTGTCCTTGATAATGAGGTGTCACGAAAACAGTGCCAGATCTGCCGATTTCCAAAGAGAAAGGTGCAAATTAAGAAATTATAATAACACGAATAGGGAAGACCAATGAAGATCATCTTGAGAAAATGAGAGTGATCTCAAGACGCAATAAAAAGTAGGTTTTCCACTCGGTTTCATATTGAAAAAAACGGAATCATATAATCAGCGCAGTCATCTCGAAAATATGTTTACTGATCAGCAAATAATCGGTCATGACTGTGTATATATTTTCAGATTGGTATCAATATTAGAACTCACTATACTACTACCATTTGAGACAATCTTTCAACAAACTGCGTTTCTTTTGTACACAATATTAAATAGCTCATAATACTGTACTGTACAGTCAGAGTTGTGGTTGGGCATCATTACTTTGTTTGCAAAATGTTCCTGATAATTTCCACCGATAATTTCTCTTTAGTTTCTCTTCAATTTCTCTTTATTTCTCCTATAGTTCTGCAGAAGTAAGTTATTTGAAAAAATTTCGAAAATTTTGAATTCGCCCTTTCCGTTGAGTTTGCATTTAATATTCTCTTTTCATTGCAGGTAAGCAGTACGTCACATCGTAGAAATGGTAAGATGTCCATTGTACATATCATTATGAAGTGAAACAAAAATGCTTGTTCTGATGTCCTTCTTGAAGTTTGTCGGTATCTTTTCGGGACACTCTGTATAAACATATGTCCTCAAATGAATCGTTCGAGCTGTGAAGCAAAAGAAAACTATTCAAATCATACGCAAATGATTGAAGAAGTGTTTTTACTCAGTTTTTTCATTCAGTTGACCAGTGACAATAGAAACATTTCCTTATCATAAAAATTTCGAAAATTCTACCGCCGTGAAAATAGTCATAAAATTTATCATTCGTGATTAGTTGCCGTTATAATATCAACTTAGATGTCTGTTAGTTCAAAATTTTCCATTTGAAATGGCAAATTATTTTCCATTTGTTGATAAAGCAAAATAATAAAATAACGGTGATTTGTGCAGTAAAATGAGTACCAAACAGTTTTTTTTTGCTCTACAGCCCAAACGGCTCATTCGCGGACAAATGTTTATATAAACAAAAATGCTTGTTTCGATGTCCCCTATCACCCTTTGCAGTTCATCGGTATCTTTTCGGGACACCCTGAATTTCACTCAACTATTTGGTTAGTTATTTTTCTCATATATCCAGAGAAAAGATAATATCACTCTATTTTTAATTCTGGTCCAACTCTTGGATTTTGCATTCGAAGCATTCTCTGATTGCGGACTAACATATTGAATCTATCTGATTGGATGGATACATCTGCCAGCAAGTAGGCAACCCAATGAAAGATTAATCGAGACGAAAGTATCACTAGTGAAACTTGTCCACTCTGATATAACTGGCGAGATTCAGAACTCAGAAAAACAAAGAAAACACAAAAAAACTAATGGATCTCCTATTCCTGATCGGTTTCGCAGGGGAAGCTGTACGTCATCCGAAGGAAAACATACCTCCGAAAAAAGACGGATTTCCCCCTTTTCGCCATCTCCATTAATAAAATCCCCATATATCTGACCGCTGGCTCTGCAACGATTTGTCATCAGGACAAAGTTTCGAGGCCATTTTTCGTCGCTCAGGACGCACTTAGTAAATCATCTTTGTCCTATCCAGGATTATAGACAAAGGCGTCGACCCTCGCGGAAACTAAATTCACATGCGTCGGGGAAAATGCCCGGGGGAACTGAAAAATAGTCAAACATTGGTAAACATCAATCAATAAAAAACATGCAGTCATTACCTGACTCAATTGGTGAAACTGTTAGGTAATCCGTAATATTCAAACTTTCCTCCAATGGAATTCAATTGAATAACAATTCGCATAAAAACAAAATGGGAATGATCACTCGAACTATTGCTCTAAGTACACAATAGTTATTTGTTTGTGTAGGCCTTATCATAAAGGAGCAGCCAAGGGAGGCTACCCAACATTCTGGAAAGATTCATATTCATGAATACTACTTATATTCAGGTGAAGAAAAATAAAAAAAACTTAGTACCATTTAATCAAGGGAAGTCACTCTAGTCCCACTATTTTTTCCACTTTCCGAAGAATCAGCATAAACATGGCCTTGCCGATGTTCCAATTCAATTTGGCAGGAACGAGTTCCATTTTTATTCATTCAACGTCAACGGGTTACGGTCACTACGAATAACACAAGAGTGAAAAAAAACGAGTCACAATTTCCTGAATAGAAGGATCCGTGAAACATCAATTTTGATGTCACGCCTAAGCGGTACCTTCTCTATAAGCTTCCATTTCGGAGAATTTCCATCTGGTATGTTGGACAAAACTCCCCTGAGACGACCAAATCCGCTGTTCCACTTTTTTGCGTTGCGTTTATGAGCTTCGAACTCGGTTTTCAGAGATATTCTATAATCTATTCGTTGGTTTGCAAATAGGAATGCAATTGCTTACGAAATAGTAGTCTTTGTGTTTGTGTGTTGTTTCAGGGTGAACATTGACATTTAAATATTTTGATTCTCTCTTCAACCGCCTTATGTTTTATTTTTGAAAATATTTCATTATTAGTCGAGTAATAATTGAAGGAACCCATCTCAGAACTTCGCTTAAGTGGACTAGAAGAAAACGTGTCTCTCTCCTGACTATATGTCTTTCTGTAGATATATCCTTGTATTATGAAATTCACAGCAGAATCATATGAATGAAGAAGATTTTTTTCACTTGAAAATTTGAAATATCGAAATGAATGTAAACGACATCAAATGTGAACCGAGTTTCTTTTGGCATTCATTCATATTATGGCCACCCCTAACAATCTCTCTGGATATTTTATTCAGTTTTAAATTTTTGGAACGTCCATGTTAATCGCGGGACAACGGTATTTTTTTGCGTACTTTATTATGCTGTTTTCGACATTGGAGTGTCCAGACTGAGCGATATTTTTCTCCGCAGTGTCAGTTTGTGAAGGGCGCATATCGCAAAATTATGGCTTCTGCCCGGACACGGTTTTGGTTTTGTTTCAGGGAATGAAAAAAATCATTCGAGCTTTTGCTTAGGTTCTCTTTTCGTTCCTCATGATTCTTGACTTTTTTTCCATGCTAATGAAACTGTGATTTCATTGAACATGTATTCATCGATAAAAATGTTCGCATGTGTATTTAACTATGCCAAGAATAATGACCAGACGATTGAATAATCATAAAAATCAACTTTATCTCGTTAGGTGGTTGGAAATTCGTACTTGTGAAACCTTATTTGAATGCTCAAATCCAAATGTTTTTTCAAAAATATTCCACATTCTATAGAATTTCGAATTTATTTCGAACAATAAGTTTGACACACTACTCACCATACTTTCAACCTCGAACAAGTTAGGTTCTTTTCATCAAATAGTGAGTTTGCTTAGAAGTTCACTATCTGGAATAGTGCGATATAGGAAAACATTCTACTCGTACATGCCTTTGTATGCTTGACGAAACAAGTTCATTTTATTCATGCACTTAGCATATAAAAATAAGTTATCAACGGGAAATGAGAGCTCGTAGGTCTGTTGAGTGTATCCGGGCAGAGTGCCAAACGAGAGCGGAACAAAAAGTTCGCTAGGCTAGAACAAAATTAAAATGTTGAGGTGGGTTGTTATAAATAAACATTCAGCGAAGTCTTCGATTGCCGATTGATATAATTGATATGCTCTCGTCGGTTTTTGTTATTTTCCAAGCTACGAAACTATTGTGGACAGGTGCTCACATATACAGAGTGTTTCAGATTGAAGTAGCAATAATTTACCTCTCGATGGTCCATTAAAGAATGATTTTTTTTCCGAAATGCTTCCTCAGATAGATAAAACCATTCAAAGTACAGTTTTGAAAATCTTTCATTTGCCGTAACTCTGGAAATTGAAGTGTGCAGACTTGATACAAATATACTTATGTGATGAATAGTCGTGACTCGACGTTAGTATTTTTTGTCAAAATTTCACAGTGGGGAGTTTCACTCTGCCCTAGATTTCTTGTAAAATTTTAATTTTAGGCTTCGTTACCGAGCTGATTGTAGTTGAAAGTTCAGAACACTTCTTAGCAGTAGAACGGTTCTCACGAGTGCTCTCATTATTATTGTATATCATGTAAATGTCTATTGAAATAGAATTTGCTATTGAAACGTTGTTATTATGGTTCATTCAGTGCATAACTACTCGAAGAAAATGAAAAAATACATATTGAGTTCTTACCAAAGTGACAATTTTTTTGAATTGGACAGGCAATTCGAGAAAAATGTGAATCCAAGTAATATCCAGTGGCGTAGAGAATAGGACAGAAAAAGTGAAACAAGCCACTTGTATCTATTCAACTGGACAATTTCGATGAAAATCACTCAGTAACGAGTTTCCGTTTAGTAAGACCTAAGAGTTATGTCAAGGAAAAAAAGTCCATAACTGAACTTCTAAGGGCTGAATCCTTCTTAGGAAGCGTTTTGGGGAAAAATATACATTGTTTGTCGACTAATTTTTCGAAGGAAAATCGAATGGTGATTTATTGCTTCTCCAACCCGGTATGAATAATCTGGACATAAAATTGATGATTGAAAGAACGATTGATGTTATGGAGTTCATTAATAGCCATTTAATATACCAATTAATAATCAGATTCTTTCGTCAACTTCCTCAACAACGTATCGAGTTTCTAAGTGCAGTGGCTTGATTTCTGTAACATTTGCAATCACCATAATTGCAGTTCTCGACTCAATCTCGAACTCTTCCTGAATATTTTCAGTTCAGATGTTGTTGTTGTTCTTGAGTTTTCCGAATCATAATACTTAACATTCAGATGATATCTACGTGACTTCACGAACTAGAAAATATTTTACACAATTCTATTACTCTAGGTGGATTCATGAAACGTACCATCACTACATTATAATTACATTATAATGATTAATGAATTATGAATGCCCTCAAAATATATGATGCAGGTGTAGAAAAGTAAATCCCAGAATTTTTAATACTGTCTGTTTTTCGTCTCTGAAAAAATAAAGAAGAAGTTATTGAAGATTATCTCAATATATTTGTAGTAAGGACAGATTTTGTGATCTGCCCCAAAATGTCACTGCGCTCGAAATTAAGCCTTTAGATACCTGAAAGATGAATTCTCTATTCGTCAATGACACCTTTTTGAAAAATTTGAAAATACGAATATTTTTATCAAGAATAAAAGTTCTACTCATCTTGGTGGACGTTTCGGGAAAGAATCTGCTCCCGTTCTCAACACAATTAAAACACTTTTCTTAGTAAAAATTTTCAACGTGCACAGTGCACACTGAAAAGTGACAATTTATTTTTCAGGGAAAAATCTTTTTCAATTATACTCATTTTGTATGTGTTTATGGCAGTTTTATTGGCTCATGAGTGAACATTAACATTTGATTTCCATTCAGTGTGATATTATAGTTACGGATTTAAGAATCAGTATCTAGTAGGGAAGTTTACAACCTTCAATATCCAGTTACCAAATTCCACTTGTTTATGTATAATCTTTCCAAAGATGAGAAGGGGAGTAGAGACTTTTGAGAAGCACTGATGTGTTGACAAGCCATTTCAGTCTCTTTAACGTCGAACTCTCGATCGAGCTTATTGATTTGAATTCGCATGGCATGATTTTGGAATTTTTGTATTTGCTGTATCTCTTTTGATTACATAGATATATTGAAGTTGCACACTAATCGAAGTGAGGCAATATCAGTGTATTGTGAACTATATTGTAAATCACAGTTTTTGCCTATTTTAATGAATGCTGGAAACACCTCATATAATTGTCGCAAGAATGAGCCTACAGTTGGATGAATGAAATACTTACGGTGGTGGGTGTAGGGAGGCTGAATTATTGAATAAAATTATCATATTCGTTACTTGAAACTGGAATTTCTGATGGATAACATAAATAACCTTCAGATTCGAAAATATAATGTGAAGTCGTCCTGAAAGCAACCATGATCTAGCTGTCTATTATGTTTTGTCCACCATTTTTGAGGAGCATGGGAGCATAAATAACGAACAAAACGATTTCATGCATTGAACGGCGCAAAACATGACGATTTCATTGCTCATAATATGTTTTCTTTTGTCACGTTCTCGTAACATGATGCCTTGGGAAAGAATGTTCTCGATTCGACAACAACTTATTAACTAGATCGTGAGGAAAACAAGTAATTTACTGAGGAAGTATTGGACTGACTGGGTGGAATTTGAATCGTTTTGTTGCAGTGATACCCGCGAATCCTCATTTGGGTACTATTGTCTGTCGTTTTAGTATGAAAACGTAGAGAAGACACCAACTTTTCTTCCAGACTTCGGAATGAATTCGTTTGCTGTAAAAGAGCATTGGTACAATGCTTGATGAGAGCTCAATATTGACTATTATTATCATTATCAACATTATCATATCAACTTTCATCGTTGATTGATTCATATTAGTTAAAATGCATTGTCTACCAACAGCCAAGTCTAGTTTGACAAAGTATTCTCGAATATATTGTTATCGATATTGCTGTTGTTACTGAACTCCTTGGTTGCCGAAGCAACCTTTGTAAGCCCTTGAAGGGCTTGTGCGAGTGAAGGAGACGGGGATCTACAGTTCATACAAGTGGAATCTAAACCACGGTGGCACTAGTTCTGTGTAGAACTTCATGTCCAGCCGGGATATATGACTGTATTCAATACAATCGGAGAAATAATAATAATGTCAACTTCCAGTTTCAGTAAAGAATCTCCTGGAACTTCACAAGGAACATGAGAAATGTCTGTCAGGTCGTTATCGTTGATTTTTTCAGAATACTGATGTCAAAATTTTCAGTCATTTCCTTCAGTAATATTGAGATTAGAGTTTGGATTAGAGTATAACCTAATAACCAAAAGAGAAGCTCTCGACCAAACATATTCTCAAAGGATGTGCATCGAAATTAAGTCACCCACCATTCGTATAGAAGGGTGAAATTCAAAATGGCTGCTACGTGCAACCCCTTCGATAACAATATTATCAAGAGATATGAGTAGCACCGATGAAAAAAAGTCGATTTCTAATTTATGTATAAATTATATCCCGAAGCGATGGCGATATATCAGGATGGGGACAATTTATCGATGGATGGAACTGTGAAGAAGGGTGAAAGGACGGAAAATCAAATTGGGTCAAATTAGAAACACTTTCCAATTTCCACGGGAAATCGCTCGTCGACAGGACTAAAACTAGATCAATTCATCGCAATAAACTAGAAATTGGAAGCATGATGCCCAACTCGATTGAATTGGTTGTTCAAGCCAGCATGAGATGAATATTGAGAGGATATTTTTGCCTAGACAATGATTTGAGAGCCTCCCTAACGGATGGCCCTAAAATAGTCTTGACAGTCATTCATTTTAGAGAAAGAGTGGGAATCATTGATTCGCGACAAGTGTCTGCATATCGAGGTAGTGTAGGTGCACACGCTCTACGTGTTGAAACTTTCTCATGCCGAGAGAAGTTGGGTAAAGTTGTGTTGATAAAGGGAGGAAAGGATAGAAAAACTTGACATGCGAGATCGAAATCAAATCATAACATACACTACGGTCATTTACTATCTACATTCTGAGGAATTGGTGGTGCTGGCCCACAATTTATTCTCATCAACTATTTGTAATTATGATCCTGTTAAATATCATTTGTAGGTTCATCGAGGCAGGTTCATCGAAGGTAGGTTGTTCATTTTTTAGATTTGATGGGATTTTCTCTCCTCGCTCCTGAAATTAAAAAGAGAGAATATAATAATTATTTAAATATACTCCTAGTATGGACAGCTCAATAATCTGCCATAAAATGTCACTGCGTTTGGAAGTCAACCGAGAACTCAACTGCTAGGTACCTAAAAGAGAAATTCCTTGATGATAATCAGTGACATATTTTCTTGAAAATATGAGTATTGACAAATATATATAAAACGATATTATTATATACGTTGCAGGAACGAATTCGCTACCGTCTTCAACATACGAGTGGAAAAACGTATCTGTTCCTACTATAAATATATTGAAAGAATGATCATATATTCTATTCTTATTTCTATAAACGATGAAAGAAAATTACACGAAGCCCGAAAAGGTACAATCGAAATATTTCCATTCCTAATAAGATACATATCTAAAGGTAGTTGAGACAGTCTCGGTGAATATCGCAATTGTGTTGAAATAAGACTGGTGACTCTCGAAATCCTGTTTTGGAAGTGTTCTGCTTTCTTTCCGAATGAAAACGAATATTATAGGTCTTCCTTTCCTGTTGGCAAAATATTTTAAAAAAATTGATCTTCCATCATTTCAAGTTCATTCAATCATCAGGTATATGAAGAAGGTTTTTTCCAGAGAAACAAGTTATCAATCGACAGTGTAATCGATTAAATCAACTAATATCAGTCAATTCGATTAAAATTGATCGCTTCTGTCAGATTTCATAAACCCGCCTTTAAAATTGGAGAAATATGGAGTGATCATATGAAATCAGGTGATCCGACAATGAGATAAAAAAAAAACTGGACCCAACGTCGAACAGATAATATATGACTCGATGTATGAGGTCTGCCTCGACCACTCCATCGTTTACATTTGATGCACCAAAAAACGAACTCACTGATATGCCTGGTAGGAATATCAGGAATTTGGTCTTCAGTTCAGTACATGAAACACCCTATACACATCATCTTCTATTTGTCATGCATTTGGCATCGACAGACTGAGTGCTGTCTATTGGTTGTGAAATCGGTTGAGTAATTTGGATTCGCAAATTGTTCTGGTTTATTATTGTTGAAGCGTTCGCATAGTTCCATTAGGCATTTTGATGTGTTAGCGAATGCAATGGCACATTCTCAGACTGGCGATAGTCGAATTCCTTCACCCACAATTATTCGGCGCTGCTGATATTTTGGATGGCAAAACCGATATCATATTGTATGTATTATATGATATATGTACATATCGGTATCTGAGGTAATGAGTAATAGGAACAGAAAAATTTTGGGAAACTTAGAATATATTATGGAGTTTATTGAAACGTATATTTTGAATTTGTTCTTGAGTTATGGAACTGGAGGGATGATTCATTGGCATCGTACGGAAGTCATTGATTTCAACGCATCCGAACAACCACATTATATGAAACCATATGCAACCAGTCATGCAAGTATTCCTATGGAGTTTATTTCCTCAACCATTTTGGTGAATTATCCGTACTCTGCCGATGACACCAATATTATTATAAACTTTGATTCAGACAATAATGAATATTATGAGATTCAAGAATTCGCAGCCACTAGTGAAAACACGAGCAAGTGACGATAAAGTCATATATGGTGAATTATTCATCTGTTCCGTATTGTTTTACAGAACTGTGAACTGTGAACTGTGTGATTAGAGGAAGCGGAAGGATTTATCGATATTCATGATATTTTTGGGGATTTTTAAGGTTTCTCAAGATTTCTGGCAATTTTCCAAGGATTCGCAAGATTCGTCAATATTTTTCAGATTCGTCAGAAGTTTGTTAGATTCACCAAGTTTGAGAGATTTCTGGGAAATCATAAATGAATATAGATATGAATTTTTCAAAATTCGCAGATTTCGTCAAGATTTGATGGATTGGATTGCATTGGATCTTCATCATAGGATTTGCGAGATTTGTCAAGTATCTCAAAGATGGGTATTGTGTATTTTCTTCGATTTTCTATATGTTCCACATAATATTTGATAATGTCCATTAATCTTTCGACGACACGAGATGAAATGCTGACTACTGAAGCATATTTCATATTTAGGTTGTAACAAAGATTGTAACAAAGACACATACTACACACATACTAGAGGTGGTACATTTATTTTTCAGCTTTTTCTGAGGAGTGAAAATCCCACAAAATTCTGAAAAATGAAAGACACATAGTGTTTCATTCATCTTCACCTAGAGAAAATCTAATGATACAATGAAAAACTAGGGTATGTATGGTTCTCGGTATGGTTCATATGATTATTAGTACTCAATTGGCAAACGCCAAAACAACCCCTTTCAAAACACGAATGTATGGAAATTCTCGAAAAGTGATGAACCCATACCTCCACTTTGAATTCAATTCCAGACTGTCCGAAGTTTTCACAGTCAGCTACGACTTCCGTTGATCATATTCATTCATAATCATGGATTCTCCTGCCGTCTATAGACTATAGACCAATTGAAATAAATGTCAAACAGCTGTGACCACATGCTTTACTAGCATCTGAGTAAAGTAGAGACACTTGAATATTTTATGAAAACTCCAATTCAACCAAGCATATATTCATCATTTCTGGTTTATAAGAAATAATGCAATACAAATACTTCCAACCATCAATGATTCAGGTATCTGTCTCTCCGATTCGACATGAAACTTTCAAGTTTCCCTTTTCTCGCCTTTTGGCTGATACATCCCAGTCGTCCCTTTTCTTATCTGTTCCAGAAGTTATTCTCAGCTCCCGAGAGAACATTTTGTTGTGTGGTACACTACACATGATCACTTGGGAGAATAATATCGTTTGATACACTCAGAGCACGGTCTGTGCGGGCCGATCTATTTTTGTATCGCATCACTTCGAAGAATGAATGGGAGATATTCTAGCTGGAGTCTGGGAAATGTCAGAGGGGTGATAGATATCGTGAGCAAAATGATGTGCTAATCGTTGTAGGATATGACAGAAAAACGACGCGAGATCGAACACATCGAGAACATTGCCAAAACACTGATCAACTCTCAACAGGGATTTGAATGAGTAACAATCTTACTGTCGTCTAAACTAAATACTTCAAATTTTGTCTGTTTAGTTGACCTATCTGATGATAATCTGCATGAAATACCACAGTTGGCATTTTTCCATGGTTGATTATATGGAACTGCTTGGACTTGAATGTTGTGATACGCATCTATATTTATAGAAAACAAATAATTCATTATCATTCATTCCAAAATCGTATATACACATCTTTCAGATGAATTTTATAATTTTTTTGCAATTATTTGTTTGGTAAAAGACGAACATAAATGGCTGAAATAAATTTCTGAAAAGCTCAAATGCTAAGAGTCAACATATCGTACTTTGAAAACAATTCTTGGTATTGAGAAAAACGACTTCGAAACGAAAATCTCTAGACATCGAATTCTTACGAGGAGAACTCTTCTCGTGAAATATTAGCACATAATATATACCGAGGTGTTATATATATTTTTCGAACTTTCGAAATTAATTTCGATATGTTACAGTTATCATAATGATTAATTTTCAGAGATGTCACTCCCAGAAAATACCGAACAATAAGGCATTTTCTTGTGATTTCGGTGACATCTCGCTCTTTCGATACGTTATGTCCAAAAAAGGAAGAATGTGAATATTTGGCTCCATTTTTTTGTCCGCATAAAAATAATGGTTACAGTTTTCGAAAAGAGACTACGTCTTCAGTTATTGATATGCAACCAGAACCCAAATCGAGCCTTTCCGCAGCTGAACGTTAATTATTTGGCTGCTTTTTTTATTTTCTGCATTTTTGGAACGAAAATAGATTTTGGACTGAAGATTAGCGAAATAGGTTTGTTTCAATTGTTATTCACCATGGAAGTTTTATTCATGCATGATGCAGCATTTTCATGCAGCACCTGTTGGGCCTAGGAATGTATTCTATATAGAAACTCGTCATTTGCAATCTGACGGTGGTTCTAACATGGAAATATTTTTTTTTGATTTGTCATCTTTTTTTTCAACTCGCGACATGTGAACTTTGTTTTTCGTTGCCTTCAAAAACAGGAACATAATGAAAATACTCATACATACAAATACTCATATAACCTATAGAGATACGCAAGCCTTCGAAGCAAATTTAAAAAAAAAGACATCTTGTAAATGTCCAGATGGAATGTGTTGTTTATGATGAATGATATGAACTTCTTCGTTTCTTTTCGTTTTAACCTCACTATCAAGAAAAATTTCGACTGATCATTTTTTACGAAACTTCGTAGACAGTGTATCGACAAACTGATTCCTGTCGTTATCAAATGGATAATATGGATCATACAAAACTGACAATTGAAGATCATGGAATATATTGATAGCTTTGATAGCTCAATTGTCATCTCATCATAATGGGATATAAAAAATAACAACTTGTGGTAGGTTATCTATTACCGAAAACTTTTCATTCTGCAGTCATCCAACCTTACATCCAACTGTATAACTTTTCGAGCCAAAGTAAACTCATAATAGATAAACTAACTCCCACAATTTTCACTACCTACCTAAGAGATGAAAACTTTCTCAGGAAACAACTTATGATGTAGAAACCTACGCTACCACTTGATCTCGCGATTTCTCGAGCTTTCGCTTGAATAATGTCAGTAAACTCCAGACTATTATTCCCTTCTCTATTATCCAGAGTTGAGTAACAATGTTTCCTTGGAGAACAGCAACTTGATATGATACTAGCAACTTGATGTTTTGTTGTGATAACTAGTACCTACTTACGACTTATGTAATAACGTTTCTCTATTTGTATGCATTTCTGGTGCAATAATTTCGATAAGGACACTTCCCACCAAACTTCTCAATTATACTGATTTCTATTGTCTTTCTATTATCTTTATGAGATGTTTTATTGCGAACATTCCTTTTAATAGGCTCGTGCGAAAATTTTGAAAATACAATAACAAAAATTGACTACCACAACTCCACAAATGGCATCTACAGAATATCGATTATTCTTGAGATAAATCTTGAATGTTCCTCAGGAAATAACATGAGAGATCACCAAATATGCTAGGATACATTTCGTTTTTCGTTCCGGGGATCTGCAGATGATTTGAAATAACCATTCGAGCTCAATGAGCTCTTTATGAGGGTTGTTAAAGAACATTCATAATTTCTTATTATGAACATTCATCGACAGGGCGTTCTAATGAAGAAATCAACTCCTAAATCGCTGCGCTTCCTTGAGACACTCTGTATAAATGATACTTGAACCTTTGCTTTCATCATTTTTCTGTAATATGTTGAATCAATGAGTTACGGTCGGGGAGGGGGAAGGGGAGGGGGAGGGATTGGCGGACTACCCCTCTATTTGCATCTCGTGTACAGGAGAAGACATTGTTGAACTATTTCATCTAGGAACATTGCATAGATCGACAAATAGTTTGGGCGCTCGAAGAGTGTTCCTTACGAAAAATATTTGGTTACGTCTATGACTTCCTGCATTTTTTGTACCTCGGCATATTATGCGCCCCACAGAGAATTCCCATCGACAATCATTTTCGCATGAAGACGGAAGCAGGTTTTGTCAAGGTCTGATTATTTTCGGGGGAACTTTTTGCCAAGAGACCATAAACGAAAGCATATTTTATATATAACATAGCTTGATATCTTCATTGTTCGTTTTGAGTTGATAAAACACATTCAATCCTAACAGAACGCGCGAATTGTCCAAATTTACCAACAATATTCTTGTGCAGTATAATTCAGAATGAAATAAGAGACACAGAAATATCATTTTAAAATTCCCCAGACGTGCCAATGTAATCCCTAAATGACCCATAACTCTCGAAAAACTTTTCAGAAACTTCAATACAAGGTTTCGTTGACTTAATACTTGCAGAACTTCGTCGAAAGAAACATGGACTGCTCTCATTGTCACTAAATTACCCAAATTAGAATCGCAGAAAAAGGCCGCAACAAAAAAAGTCGTAACCACATTTCAAGCGGAAAGATTAACTCTAATTGTATCTAAAATTCGCGACAGATAATCCACAAGGTTTTATCTACAAATCTCCATGGCGCATAAACTTCCAAGACAGGAAAAAGTTTTGCAGTTTAGATTAAGACTCGTAACTTTGGAATTAGCGAATTGTTTCTGAAACCGATGCTATTTCATGGGAAACTACACTGAAAATTATTCAGAAGGCGGAAAGGACGATTTGGATGACTTCATTTATTTATTTATTCATCCATTTGTTTATTTATTTGGAGGAACAGGAGGTTCTATACAGATATATATATATATATATATATATATATATAATTCATAAGTGATCACAAAGTATTTGCAGTCGTTGATGTTAATATAGGTACTTCATTCATCTAAATATTCTAATTCATCTATAAGTGAAAACGAGTATTATTGTGTAATGATCCATTATATATCACAAATATAGGTACATATCCACAAGTTCCAGCATGTACATCTATTATAATAATTATTATCGCTATATGTTCTACAACGATGAACAGGTTACAAATTGATTAGGATTTGAATCCACCGATATTTTTACGAGCTGTAGATTGATTTCATATCTCGGAATTTGTATTCGAAGGCACAGCATATCTTGCTTTTTGCTGTACACATATAGATTCTAATCGAGACTGGACACTGGACAGGCCCTTTTTTCGAAAGTGAAGATTTAGCTCGGTAGAGGCAAACGATTCAATGAGACACATCCCGGAGATACATATAATTCCAAGGAAATAGGAAAATAGGGAAGGTGAAGTAAAACCATTTCAGGTGACTGAGATATTCAGATAAAATTGATGCAAAGACAGAAGAATTCGAAATGTATCATTAGGAGACGTTGTAATCAACCCTCCACTAAAAAAGCGGTAATTATATTATATGATGCGTTTGAGTTTTCATTGACGAAAATAATTCATCCACATTATACAGTGTGGAACAGCCAAATGGAATAAATTCGACAACAAATAAATGAGGGTGTGTTGGGAAAAACGCTTGAAAACGTTGATTTGTATTTTTGAATACGCATTTTTTTCAAAAAAATTAAATTATATAGAGTGTGTCATGTGACAGTGGCCAATACCAACTTTCTTATTCCAAATGGAACACCTTGTATTTCATTCCATTTTTAAATTCTCACTGAAGAGCTGTCTGTCCCAAAGAAATGTCAGTAGATAGTATCGAAAATCAAGATAGAGACATGTAGATCGTTTCGACCAATAATGCATAGTTTCGACACGAAAAATTCATTACGTTGAAAAATCTCGATTTTTCACACCCTATATCTCTGTAATCATTTCCACTAGACTCCAAGTGTGGTGTATCGATGAAATCAGCTCTTCAGTGAGAATTCAAAAATGGAATGAATTACAGGGTGTTCCATTTGAAATCGGAGAGTTGGTATAGGCCACTGTCACATGACACACTCTACATAATTTTTTTTGAAAAAAATGCGTATTCAAAAATACAAATCGACGTGACCAAGCGTGTGTCCTAACACACCCTCATCCATTTGTTGTCGAATTTATTCCATTTGGCTGTTCCACTCTATAGAATGGTTCATTTCTATTTGAAGGTCTTGTTCTTGAAGGAAGTCATCAATTTAGCCTGTTCATTCGGCCGAAATCTTTGATCTTCATACAATCTCAGAATGTGAAATAGAAAACGTGAATAAATTTAATACCAATGATATCCTTTATAATTTTTTATTTACAATATTCGATACGATGAGACTTGCTGCCTGAATGTTGATAGTAGCTAAGTTTCATAAAAAATAGAACTATTAGTACATTACCTGTTTTTTCAATAGCTGTCAACTCTCCTCTCACCATAACAATATAATCGAATTCTTTCATATTTGCTGGATTATCAATGGTAGATTATTGATTTCTATGAAATCAATTTAATAAAATTCTGGACATCTCTTGTATACTGACTGCAGAGGCGAGAAAACGGCGCCTGAAAGAAATTGTGTCTACTGAAACATATTCTCTCCTCCGGATTGAAACACCTCCAGATTGTACCGTATTATTAGAAAACAGTTATTGCCATTGTAGATTATGAGTGACGCTCGAGTAGGCGGGCATTAGACGATTTCTTCGAACTCATTGTGGAACTATCAACTGGTACATTAATCAGCAGACTGCACTTCGACTGAATCGAACACAGGCGTACACAAGACAATTTCCAGACCAAATAATGACTGAGACTCCCGATTGAACATTTCGTGATGGGGGTCTAGTTCCTAGACAAGTTCCTAGATATGTGAATTCGATTCATGGTGTGGATCGTGCTGATTCTTGATTCTGATTCTGACTTGAAATTTTGATTATTTCATTCGAATGAGGGTACTACAATCGGTATGGATTCATGAAAATGATAATCGAGGTAACAGTTCCACAGTTATGACCTAGAGATGATCTCTATACACTTATCCATCAAGATGTTATTCATCAAGTTTTGGCTCAGAACAAACAGTTTCATTATGCTTCTGAAATTTTGAGTTATATATTTTCGTAGTATCATTTTGAAAGGTCCTGCTGCACAAAATATCAACATAATATGGTTACAATCTTCATGATGAGTCATACTAAAATTACTGTTCAAACAGTTCACCACACATATGTGAGCACCAACATCACAAATCCAATCATTGGACAACCTCCCTCCCTCCCTCCCTCCTTCCCTCCTACACCTTCGTGGTTCAAATATCAATTTCAAATTTTCAATTTTTCTCTAATCATAATGACATAAAAATATCGAAATCTTTATCATTCACAGTCGAACTGACATGATTTGAAAATAATGACATCGATTTGAAATCGATTTATACCACGTAAGAATAATTCAAGAGTTCATTACACCTACAACATATCTGGATTTTAGTTATGAGATACCTACCGGTTGTCCCACTAAGTTCGGAAATCAGCTGTATCTTCGGAACCACATAGTACCCTTCGAGGTGAGAAAACAATCAGAAGATTCTTTCTTCCGACTATGGATGTCCTAATGGCCACTCATGAAAAAGTTATAGGATGTTAGATACATGCAGGCAGTGACGAATGAAGTGGTGCACGTAGTTCAAGTATACAGTGTGTAGAAGCCAAATGGAATAAATTCATTATATCGGTTACTGTACATATTCATAAAAAATCCCAAGACATGTCAATTTTGAGTTATAAATTCACGTTTTTCAACGTCAAAATGCGATCCCTACCTTTAATCTCCTTTGAATTACAGGTACAACCCTCAATTTTCCGAATGAGAAGTATAGGCTTGTGATATACTGTTTGAAAGGTCTCTTCATTCTCGCAATGATTACGATAGAATAAAATGAAATTATCTTGTTACCGAAATTCGGTACAATACATCAAAAACTGAAATCTAATGCAAAACATAATTAAATGTAAAACACTAAAATGGACTATGAATATCAATGAGATTCAAAGTCCTTTCTAGTGTTTCACATTTCATTACGTTTTGCATTAATTTTAGTTTATTATAGTTTTTAATTAAATTATATTAATATATAAATTGTTGCGATAATCTTGAAAACGATAACATTTTCGCGAATGGAGAGACCTTTCAAACGATATATCACAAGCCTAGACTTTCCATTTGAAAAAATTGGGGTTTTACCTGTCATTTGAAGGGGGTTGAAGGTAGGGATGGCATTTTGACATCGAAGAATGTCAATTTATAATCCAAATTTGACGTGTGTCGGGATTTCTCATGAATATGTGCAGTAACCAAAATAATGAATCCATTACATTTTGGCATTTAGACACTGTATAACTTCGGATACTCGGCACGCTACTGCATGAAATCAGGTCTTCATGTCTGGTTGCCATACATGGCGTTATAACCCACACGCGTAATCGCTTATTTTATTTCAGTTTCTAATGAACCGGTTCACAAATAATCATGTATACAGGGCTGGAAAAGTATCCACCATCATTGTTTGTCTAGATCATTGTTGGTGTCAGTTCTTACACTCACATTATCAGTAGGTACACGAATACAAAAAAAAAACGCGTCATACGTCATATTCTCAAATATGAATTCGATCAGTTTGGAATATTGTGTGCAACGTGAGCAAGAAGTATTTTTTGCACTTAGCTGGCATCATTGCATATACCTATATAAGAGTGCAGAAAAACTCTTGAACTGTTGAAGTCAACTTCCAAAGAAACTGACATCATCCAGACATCTAGTAAAACTGCTTTGAAGGTCAGATATATCATAAGAAACATGTCGATAGTAATGATATTGACATTCATCATGGCAGAAATTAAATCGACAATTCACAAATTGATGAAAGAATAGAATAATGCATGTAGAAAAATTAGGATGTCATGAAAGCATTGAACATAAATTCAAGAAAAAATTATTTATATTGTTTTATAAGTTGATTGATTCACTCATCTAGAACAGAGACCCACAAGATGGTAATCAAAGGAGGCTACTGGCAGGAAATCATGCAGAAGCTAAAATATATCGATTACTTTCAAATCTACTCATATCAACTCATATCAGCAACTGAAGTATGGACAATCAGAGGAGCAGTACAAAAAAAAACATCACACTTATGAGAAATGACCAAGCCAATAATATAGGAAGGTGGAAAAATTAGGTGGTAGGTGACATTCATTCAACATCATGAATTCGAAAGAAAATTCATATGATTTGAATACCGATATGAATTATGGACAGATATAAGTGATAAAAAAGACGTCGAACAACTGTCAGCCTGTAGAACTGACCTACCTATGTGATGTTTATAAGGAAAATAATCGATAAACTCAATTCATAAAGAACTTTTCTTGAAATTGAAATTAATCGTTGAGATATATACCATGAAACTTATATTCATCAACATCATATGTTAAATATTCACACACAAGTAGCACTAACTGCTTCGGTGGAATTATTGTATTCACAATTTGTATTTTACTCACTTTCTGTAATATTATGTATGTATGTGAATAAATTATTATTATTGTTATCATTATCAGATTTCAGGTTGATCAAACTAGTTCTGCATGCTATTATCAGAACTTCTGAATCAATTTCGTGTTTCGATAACAAAAGTTCGACTCTTGGATCTGTTGCATGATCATAAAGTGATTAAACAGTAGCTTGTATATTTGTATATGCACAAGATACAGAAGCGTAGAAAGTCCTACAGTGATGTTTCTTCAATTTTCCTACAATACCTCTACTCATGAAGTGGCACAGTGGAGTCGATAATCATATGATACTCAATGTGTTCATTGAACTGTTTGCCATAAATGGATATTGAACGAATATTTGTCGAATGACATGTTCCTTAGATGATGATGCGTTGGTACATTATCATATCCAAACACCCTAGGGTCCAAAACACCATCTGGTCGCACATCACGATATTAAACATCCATAAATAACAATAAATATTTACGCGATGGTGAATCAGCCATACATTCACAGTATGCCGCAATAATAAGTTTAGTGTCATAGCCGTTCGTTCGATGAGATATCACAATATCCATCAAAGATCTTTCTACAATGGCGTACAAGACATGTAAATCAATAACATATTGAATTTCATAGAGCTCCGGAAAACGCATTGGATATCCAATCAATGAATCATGTAGCTCCGTCGCAGCAGAGACCATCGATGGTATTTTTGTTGGTTATGTTTCATCTTGGTTGCTGACCATACATACAGCCCGAGAAATTAAGGGATCTTCGTTCACTCATCCAAAAGTCATTCGAGAAAATGAACTCACTTGATCATCCTTGTATGCTTTGAGATCGGGAGATACAAGAAGATATAAGTGATAATGTCAATCTCTATATGATGGAATTGTTTATGAATTGGCAATAAGAGTCATCGCCAGCATCAAACAAAATGATGATATGTTGATGAGAACTATTTCAGATGACATCTTGAATGATCACGATGGTATCCAGGTGAAGATCTATTATGGATAGTCATATTTGATTTCTTCCGATTATTCTGATTATTCACAGTCATTCATAATAGTCATACTTATCATCCAATTATGATCTCTCAGTTAACCGAATTGATAATATTTATCAAACCGTTATTCGTTGAGAACATTTTATACAATTTGATGCAAATATATTATATCCCAATGCGGCAGTGGCTGTTTTTATGTCTCGAGATTTGTGAAGGATTTCATTCTAAATACAAGCAAATTGTATTATTTTTAGCATACACTTGCGTTTACAAGAGTCGAATGAAGCATTGTCCAGCAATGTTATCGCCTTTCATAAAATCTAATTATGGAAATAACATAAACGAATTTCATGTAGGGTATGTGCGAGTGCTTCGAACTCTGAATTATTATGATTTCTGCGAATGCAAATGGGAGATTTATCAAGAGAATATTATAGTGCTGCCTAAGCTTCGTTGATTCGATGCAGTCTAGCGATTTCTGTTATTCATGAAATAACTAAATGGATTTGGATGGAAGCAACCTAGATTTCAGTTGTACTTCACTAAAATTCCTTCATAATAACTGATAACTTCAATGAATACATTGATGATAAATCGTTGATATTGAATACATATATTTTCATAACATGATTCGATAATTATTTAAGGAAACTTCGGCGAAATAATTAGACTGGCAGGAATGATTCGTTACTGACAGTTGACAGAAATTCAACATAATATAGCAGAAAGTTCAGTGAATTTGAAAAATGCTTGAAATTCTTGTGAAATTAACCTTCCTAGCAGTGAATCTATAGGTCAGATTGATTTCAAGGGGCCTGAATGAATGATCTACATATTATTCCTGGAATGTCGATGAATACAGGAGATATTTCCACCATTCATCATCTGCATCAGTCTGCATTAATAAACAATAGTAGCAGATTCTACAAATACCTGTTCTGTAATAAATTAATTATAGCTATCTCATGTTTTGAGAACTTCATGAATGCAGGCATACCAATTTTCGAAAAACCCAAAACAAAAACACCTAAAAATCGTGTGTTATTGGAGCTCAATAATACACGAGAATTATTGAGACTATTGAAATGCAAAAAAACAGAAACTATTTTCCTAATCTTCCGAAAAATATCTTGGAGGAAAAAGTCGACTCAATCTGAGATTGTTCCAGGAGTTAATATCAATTCATGATTCTAAGGATTCCATGATAGTTGGAGGAAATCAAACTCTGTCTGTATAGGCTTCTTTCTCTTCACAGTCTATTCATTTCATTAGAATCACGTGATTTCAAGATGACTGTTTGTCACATTTATTTCGTAGCACAAATTCCGAAGGCAGTTCAGCAAACAATAATCGTCTGATTGTATTCAGTACAAGATTGTGGCATAATGCTCCTATCTCCATTCAATGCTGAAAAAAATTGAGCCGCAGTCGACAAAATTCAAGATTTCCATGGGTACACGAAATTTTGAATTCGCGAAAGTAACCAAATATGGGTTAGGGCTTTTCACGTCCAACATGATGGAAATGGACCTCATCAACGAAGAATTTCTGTTTCAGGTATATCTGAAATATGAATTCCAAACACAGCGATGATCATATAGTTCTGTCTTCTCTCCAAGTCTAGTAATTTTCATTTTGATTTTCGAAACGAGGAGAGAAAATCCAACTAATATGTGAAAAACTTACCACCTCATCGATCAACCTACAGACAGAAGGTTATGAGACCTTATGTCTCTATAGTCTTCTAAATAAGTAACTAAGAAGTAAGAATTACCGTGAATAACAGTATCTATTCGACAATTCTTCAATATTTCGATGCTTGAAATTGCTCGAACATAATTCAAGGATTTTCTTGAATGATTTATCTCACTTCATATTATTTATATATTATATATTTGAATTGGTTGAAGTCGAGGTTGAAGTTGAATATCTAAACAACGTACTCTGGAATTGAAGTATAAGCCCGTAATTCAACATTTAGTTTACCTTTACTTGAGTATAACAACTCGTATAACAATGAAGTGATATAACTATACTTGTATTCAATCTGTAATGTTGTTTTCTTAGAAGGAGTCTCTAAGTTTTTGGGCTCTGTATTTTGGGCACCTTCCCGTCCAACGATGTGACAAGGTAAATATGTTCTACCAATAATTAACATGATAATTCACGAGTTGTATCAAGATGACATATTCTTCTAGTTGCCAGGTACACATTGCGTCCCAATTATTATCTATCATGCTCTATTTTTATTCCTAACGAATAGACAATAAACAATCTCCGACATGAAAAATTAAACGACTCTTCCCAGACAGGTTCTTATATTGCCTCACGAGAAAGGCAGGATATTAAATAACGAGCAGTATTATTAAATAGAAGCGCATCATTTCGCAAATTTAGCGTACCAATAACGCTAGCGCAGACTACCATAATAATAACGGCACAGGTTGTTATGATACCAACCTCCTCATCTCACCTCTCACTCTTCTCATTGTAGACGTGACTTGAAGGAGGATAGGATACTGAAAATTCCCTATCAATGCCAACAAGAAGCGGCTGTAAAGTGGTAAAGAAGTAGAAAATCTCAGATTTGAATTCTTGCTTCCATCACCTTGTTAATCATTTTTCAACCTTTTTTTTTTCCTACTCATCTCATCTGCGTGCTTCCGAAGTAAGAGTTGGCAAGTTACGAGTTATCGAAAAAGAAGTGTTGGAGGTTTGTGGGGAAAACTTGCACACTGGAAAAATACAGAAGGCACATCAAACACTTTTGACAGGGGACGAAATCATATACTTATTAATTGGAGTGGAGTCAATTGGCAGCTTGAAAAGTTAAATTGAGTGAATGTTGTGAGTAGACGAAGTAAAATAGAGACTACTGAGAAATTTCGAATTTACACCCAATTCAGAAGTTGACGTTCCGAGGAAACGAAAAAAACCGAGTAGAAAACCAAATCAAAACATGACATTGTTGTCATACCAGAAATCTTGGGTGAGGTTTGGTTAGGTTAGAATAAAAAGAGCGAATTGGTAGCAGAAGAGGAGAGAGGGTTGAGAATAAACCTCAGATCGTAGAAGCGGTTCGATGGAAGAAATTGAGGATTCAACACAACGTAATGTATCAAGATGAAGGTAGAAAAGACATGTTACCACCTCAAGAAAACATGATACTAGTGACGTTTTTAGGGAGAAAACATTTTTTTCTAGACCCTCTGGTACGTATATTGTCTAATGTACTTACAGTCTATGAACGGAAAAGCAAGCAATTTTAGTTATCTCGAAGGAAATTATTTTTCATCCATTTTAATCTTAATCCTTGTAATCGTCATCATGAAATATCTAGATTGGTACCCTCGATGTTGGGAATCCAAGTCGAAATCTTCATTCCTTCGGTGAGTTTAAAGCTGTTTCTTTTATTTTGTGAGGTGCAGTTCAATCACTGATTTGATAACGAAATCCAGATGTAAGATGGTTCATCTCTAGGAGGAATAGTTCACTCACTGTGAATCCAGAGTTCATATGTCTGGAATATATGAATACCTTCAGTAGCGTTGGAAGTTCAGTAGCGTCAGTGAATGCACCTGGGTCCATGTGTCTGTCATCTATGAAGTTTGGTTAGGGAACTTCCGAAACGACCATAGCCATTGCTTCAATATTAACAAAGTTTCGGAGTGCATCGTCATCATCGGAGTACGTGTGCCAACTGATGTGCTGTTTGGAGCCATAGTGACTCGGTAATACCTCATAATCCTATGACGGAAAATGAATAAATGGATGAATGAAAATTATTCACTTCAGTGACTTTTGAGCGAACAGGCAAATAATTTGTGAAGGTGTGAATGATTTGTGATCATTCGACATTAAATCGAACTGACAAGGGAAAAAGAGGACTACGGGTACTGATATGCTGAAGAAAAATCCGGTGGTGTTTTCGACAACCTACTGAATGAATATAACAGGATTCAGAAGTTACGCTGAAATGTTTGTAGTCAATAGTATAATATGAAATCTCACATCCATAAACATATTCCATTAACATCCACAGTACATCGACGAGGATTCGTTCATTTAATTAGAATGTGAATATTAATGATATCTCCAGTACAAATTTGAAATAAAACACATCCTGATTCAGATCCTGGAGACTACATCAAAAAAATAACGTGGGAGTGTAAGTGGAATGAAATATGAATGCCATCATAGAGTTTGACTTTCAGATGCGTTTATTATCTCAATGGTTGATGATTACATTCATTGTTAGCAACGAAATAAATATGAGAAATTATTGAAATGGATCAGTCACCCTGCTGGCACTATCATCCTTATAACGCACTTGGTGCATAATCAACTATTAATTTCGATAAAATGAATAACATAACTATTCCTCAATGGCGAAATTAATATATGCACAAACTCTGCCCTTCCTATCCATATCACTTGATATTATTGATATTACTTGTTGAAACTCCTAATATCTCACTGATAGATATCAATACATATCGTTGAATAATATTAAATCCGAAAAACTCTTGATTTCCTCTGGTGTACCACAGGGTTCACATCTTGGCCCAATATTATTCAGTATATTTGTCAGTGACGTTGAGGAATGTTTCAGGTTCTCGAAATTCATAATTTATGCTGATGACTCGAAACTATTCAAAAGGATAACACATACTTCTGATTGCGTCCTGCTGTGACTCATCGATGCAACTGCAGGAACATGAAGTGAGTCATGGGCTGAGCCCTTGTGGGTGAAGGAATACTAACCCAATTTCTTACTGGGCATCATGAAGAAGAAGAGTTATCGGACAGCCCCGTCCCGTCTTCTTTAGAATTATTTTGTTCGTTTTACCAAATGTACAGTGGGATCCACCTAGTCAAGCCTCCAATACGGTAATCCCAGTTGAAGTGGAGTTTCTAACTCTCTAACTAAAAATGTACCCAACCTATACATCTAACTGCCCGGTTTCAAGAAGCAATCTGGGATTCTGCGCAAACTTCATATGAATAATATTATTAAATCATCTCAAACACGAGTATACTCAACGAAACAGCAAATGTCTCTGATACTAGAAACGAATGAAGAGATACTTAGAATAAACAAGTCAGCATGCCAACGATGCTCTTATATCTGTGTGGAAAAACATTCTCATTTCTATGTCTGAAACATATGAATCTTCATGATATGGAACTGACTCATTTCTATCCGTGAAAACGTCTCTAGTCATATACAGGGTGAGTCATATCTATCAGGACTAGGCTGAAGTCATTATTATTTGGACCAAAATATTCGGATTATTTGGACGTTGAGGAATGTTTCAGGTTCTCGAAATTCATAATTTATGCTGATGACTCGAAACTATTCAAAAGGATAACACATACTTCTGATTACATCGGTCTCCAAGACGATCTCGACAGGCTCAACAATTTTTGTAAAATGAACCGATTATTCATCAATATAAAAAAATCCTCTTTTCTCGATGCAATGCCCCTCCCACATCTAATTTGTATTTAAATAATGCGGAAATAGCTCCCTGTGATAAAGTTCGTGATTTAGGTGTTATTATTGATAAGAAACTGACATTTGAATTTCATATTGAGCCAATAGTCAATAAGGCACTCCGAACTTTGGGTTTCATCCTCAGAAACTCCAAAGAGTTCCGTGATCCTAATTCTATCATTATAATATGTATAAAACACTAGTGAGGCCAATACTGGAATATTGCTCCTCAGTATGGAATCCCATATGTGAAAAATATGTTAAAAGAATAGGAAATGTTCAAAAAAAACTTGATAATAATCTCAACTATAGATATCATCGTTTTCGTCACTATATAGACTATGATATCAATCTTGATTTTTATAATCTAGAACGCGTTTTTGCGAGAAGAGATTTTGTCGATATATTGTTTTCTTATAAAATCTTCAATAATCATGTAGACTCTGATATATGTACCAGTCATTTCAAATTGAATTGTAATTAGAGGATTGTTCGTAATAGACTCACTTTTTATCCACCCTCTCACTCAACCAATTATTATAGTTATTCACCAATTATTCGATGCATGAATGCTCATGATATTATATGTCATTCAGATATTGATATTTTTCAGCTAAACATCACAACCTTCAAAAGATAATTAAAAACATTTCTACTTCAGTTTTATTGCTCCCTGAATGATTGAAGTATGTAACTCCATTCCACTAGGCTATAAGTTAGAATAGTTTACAACTTGTTATATGTTTACAAGATTATATAATTTTGTGTTATCCTCCTATAGGACGAACCTCTTCATGGTTTATCTGTTGGATGACCTTGTACATTGAATAAATAAATAAATATTATAATTTGCAATTCATGCAAATTCATCGTATGCAATTCTTGATTCATTCTTCACTGTTGCAAACCCTGTACCTGTAACAGTGCATCGTCTACCAATGTTTCCGGAACATGGAAATAAGCGCTCTCTCACAGCCAATATGGAGCATTGTGTCGATGGTTAGGGCTTTCCTCGTGCCCCAACGGCGGAACTGCGAAGTCACCCTCAGAATTTTGTTGGGGAGTCCCCAGAAAATCAATAACTGAATGCGTCACCCTTCTGACGACGCAATTCGAATAGCAGGAATGCGTCCTGCTGTGACTCATCGATGCAACTGCAGGAACATGAAGTGAGTCATGGGCTGAGCCCTTGTGGGTGAAGGAATACTAACCCAATTTCTTACTGGGCATCATGAAGAAGAAGAGTTATCGGACAGCCCCGTCCCGTCTTCTTTAGAATTATTTTGTTCGTTTTACCAAATGTACAGTGGGATCCACCTAGTCACGCCTCCAATACGGTAATCCCAGTTGAAGTGGAGTTTCTAACTCTCTAACTAAAAATGTACCCAACCTATACATCTAACTGCCCGGTTTCAAGAAGCAATCTGGGATTCTGCGCAAACTTCATATGAATAATATTATTAAATCATCTCAAACACGAGTATACTCAACGAAACAGCAAATGTCTCTGATACTAGAAACGAATGAAGAGATACTTAGAATAAACAAGTCAGCATGCCAACGATGCTCTTATATCTGTGTGGAAAAACATTCTCATTTCTATGTCTGAAACATATGAATCTTCATGATATGGAACTGACTCATTTCTATCCGTGAAAACGTCTCTAGTCATATACAGGGTGAGTCATATCTATCAGGACTAGGCTGAAGTCATTATTATTTGGACCAAAATATTCGGATTATTTGGACCAGGATATCTTACATGTTTATTCATTTGCTTATAACATCTACTTGTTTCTATGTTCTGATGGTTATATTTCCTTTTCGAAAATAAACGTATCATTATTATTATGATGTTATCATGATCTAGTGTCAAAGATTCATTTCGGAATATGAAAGTCATTTATGTTTCGAGCGAGAAAATAATGGAAAAGAATAAACCTCTAGATGCAATGAGGTGAACAAGACGTAAACTTAGAGAGGAGGTTCATTCGTTCTCGAACCACCAGAAATGGTTTCAAGAAGATGTGTTATCTCAGGCTCCAATGATTAGGGTCGCTTGTACAGGAGTTTAACCCGCTAGTTAAGTAAACCGGGTTTGTCATTCAACTTAGATTGAAGCATTATAAAAACCATTGTTAAACTAGGTTTATCTCATGAACCTTCATAGAAAAACTGAAATGAAATTGGTAACCTCTGCTTAGTCCATATCACCCTTGCAGCCCTCGGTGTCTATCAGTGACAGGGACTTGAAAAGTTTTAACAATAGCTAATGTGAAATCATGTTCGTTCTTCAAATTCCAATTGCCTTTACTTCTTGTAATATCGAATTTTTCCTATCGTCAGAAGATGTATGTATAAAGTTGTGCTCTCCATAAATTCAAGAATAGCACTTCCATTTCGGAAATTTGGGGCAATTCGAGCGGTCTGCGACTGAGAGTGCACTCCATTTCCATATCAGACATATAAATTAATTACGAACAATAAGGGTATAACAAATTGCTGGCAAAGAGCACAATGCATGTACCGCACCTATGTATACTTAAATACAATCAAGATGGGTGTGCTGTAAATCATAAGTGCGAAACCAGACAGTACGACAAACTGTCTCATTGTTTAAAGGGTGTGCCCTGATCATTTGAACCATTCAGAATGTTATGTTGGCCTGGTAGGATGTTCGGGGCCGCGTTTTCTTCTGGATAATTTGATTGATGTGTGCTGAAATATCACTGGTGAAGACCCAGAACAAGATTCGAGTAGACCTGAATGAATTTTTTTCTTAATCAATTACACATCTTCTACTTCTCCTTCCTGTTGACATGAATATGCATTCCGGTAGTACATTAGTCAGCTCATCACAATTTTTCAACCTTTTCCTGATCCTTGATAGCATTCTCCCTTTTATTATCTGCCTCTGTACTCGTAGAGTCTAGAATATAGAATACGAAACCTTGCAGTGTCAGTTCCCTATCAAGACAGCAGTGGTAGCAGTTTTCTCAAAGTTTTTTAAGATGAAAGTATAGTTTACGGAATGCGGATTATGTTAGTTCTGACAATTGGTATAGTACTGATGATTTTTTTTTGTTGCAGGTGAGACAATAAAAGCAGTAGCTGTATGTATAGTGAGTGTTTCAAGTATTCTTTTCTATTTCAAATTTTTGAATGTTCCAAACTTATGAGTTCACCATAATACATTTAGTTCAACCACGCATACAAGAAATGAACTTATACTATAGGTAGTTGATTCCATAGTTTTCATAGGCATGATCAGAAAATCAGAAACGAGTGAATCTCCCAGAGCAACAATTGAATGTCTCCATACTTCCAGCTATTTAGATTACATACTCTGATTGCACTGGTAGTGCATTAATTGAAGTTGAAATATGCAACGGGCTATATACAGGGTGTTCCGGTGATCATGTTACAAACTTCTAGGGTAGATAAAACACACGAAAATAAGAAAAAATGTTCATGTGAACATGGGTCCGGAAACGCTTCTTCAGGGAGCTAGGGCCCTTCGAAGATGACCTTCAAAAACTACTTTTCGTTTTATAGCTTCGGTACTACTGCAGCTATCGCAACCAATTTTGGGACATGAAATCTAGTTCGTAGGTTCATCAATTTGAGCGTTCCGGATTTTGTCACTTTTAACCAGGGACGTACAAACCAAATTAATTTGGGCAAATTTGACCCTACTCCTCTTAGGCTCCAATTTCTTACCATTTTTATATCTGATTATGATTCTCCAATGCCTTTCACATGAAAAAGGTCAATTTGAATATGCTACGTAGGTGTAATAAATGTATTGAACGTGGTGGAAGGCATTTTCAGCAATTTTTATTTTGAATTTATTTTGGTACTCACAGGGTCAGTCAACGGCAGCGTTAGTAAATTCATCTTCAAGACAAAAATTTACTCAGCCTCATCCTTGACTCACTCGTTAAACCTGTCTGTGTTACTTGTTTATTTTGTACTTTTGAAACTTCAAAACTTCAAGTTTTTCATTGGTGCTCTAAAAGGTTTTATTGCACATTTATTATTAGTTTTGCTTGTGTAGGTTTATTTTTTTTTAAATATTTTGTACACGTTCCCTTTTACTTTTTATACCCCCAATTTCGAAAAGGCAATAAATTTCTCTTATCTAATTTATTTCCATTAAAGAAGAAGATTTGACTAACTAATAATGCTCACTATCTGTACTGAACCTCATTTTCATATTTCAACGTAATAATGGGTTTAAGACCAATAATTTTTTATTGATTGGATTTAGTCATTTTCGGAGGAAACGGTGACAGATAGCGATTTTTACAAGAGTACCTTTTTATGTAAAAGGCATTGGAGAATCATAATCAGATATAAAAATGGTAAGAAATTGAAGCCTAAGAGGAGTAGGCTCAAATTTACCCAAATACCCCCCTGGTTTGTACGCCCCTGGTTAAAGGCGACAAAATCTGGAAGGCTCAAATTGATGAACCTACGAACTAGATTTCATGTCCCAAAATTGGTTGGGATAGCTGCAGTAGTACCGAAGCTATAAAACGAAAAGTAGTTTTTGAAGGTCATCTTCGAAGGGCCCTAGCTCCCTGAAGAAGCGTTACCGGACCCATGTTCACATGAACTTTTTTTCTTATTTTCGTTTGTTTTATCTTCCCTAGAAGTTTGTAACATGATCACCGGAACACCCTGTATATATTTTTCATGTTCTTTCTATCACAATAGCAGGACATGAATCAATTTTGTTCTCACCCATCTCTGAACAATTTTTGCCGTTCCATAGGTACATACTGGATTTTATAAATATATTATGCTAAGGTCAATGTGATGCTAGAATATAAGATATTTCTCTTTCAAGAATGAGGTAGCATAGATTCTTCCAGAAATTCTCATGTGAAATGTGAATATTTTCATTCAGAGAATTCACTTTACGTTACTAGACTATATATAATAATAAGAGCAGCAAAAATTTTTGCAAATAATGTATTGATTTCGAAGGAAATAATTATATTATACCTTTGATAGATAGATAAGATAGATTTTTTGCAATGGTATGCTAGACCCCATATTTCTAAGTACTCCTGAGAACCTCATTTTGATAAGTTGATTCCACCACACAGACATACTGTTACAACCATTCCAATTGATGAAATATATATATAGGGTGGAGTATAGCGTGACGGACCACAATTATTCCATGGTACTAATTGAATCGTACCAACGTTTCCCTTTCATACGTCTTATAATGTTTTATTCAAATGCATCATGAATCATGGATTGAAAAGGGCTAATTGATTTCACTTCCTCCAACTTGCTCTTATCAATCTCCAGTGGCATTATCAGCAGTAGGAGAGAAGGATAGATATTTGACCTTTTTAGGAATGATAATAATAAATGATGATGATAAATGTTCTTCATTCATCGTAGTTTCGCATTATTACAAAGGTTTTTTTTTATCTGTAGACAACACGAAAGGGAAACCTATAATGTTCGAGGAGGAACATTGGTTTAGCCAGCGGTGGAATTTTGAGAGAGAAGGAAGGTGTTGAAATTTTTCTTGAAAGCTTGGAGGTTGTAAGCATCAGGAAGGACTTCACTAGGCAAAGAATATATCAAGGTATATTCAGGAAAGCGAGTTTATTCTTATGGAAGGGCGAAGTTCAGCCCAGACTGCTTTCAACTTAACAATAGTCGAATAATCTCGTGTTTTTCTATTTTTCATACCAATATATTTTGCATTCTCTTTCTGAGTAGCATGATCATGATTCAACTCACAGCAAACCATGTATCCAATCCAGCTCATGCACAGTGTTCATGAGATGAGTTCCTATTTCTATATTAATTTTTGAATTTCGGTTCGTGTGCAGTCGGAATGTAGTTACATACAACCCCAGTCACATCTCATTCAGACGCCGTCACTGGGTCAAAGCATCAGTTCACCTCCTACGAAAAGCACCGGTAGAAGATGACTAAGGATTCTCCCCGTTGTTTATTCAAGACAATTCGATAGCTTGCATTCTTTCTCGCATTTCTTTTGTAATGCTGCATTATTCTCGTTGATTATCTTTTTATTAGATTTCACTGTTAATTGGGTTCATATGAGGTAAGATATTCATTGGAGAACGAATTTTTCTTGTTATACTTACCAGCTGATACTGATCAAACCAATACGTAAAATAAATCTTGATTCAGTGTTAGAGTATCCCTATTCCTGAAAAAGTACACAACAAAACTATGTATGAATGCATTGATCCGCATGAATATGAGATACCTATCTCATACCCTCCAATGTATTTTCCATTCCATCCATCGTTGCGGAAAACACCGCAATTCGGAGATAAATCTCAATTTCCATCAATCCTCATCACGCCTTTCTCGGGCTTCGACAGGATTCTTCCTAAGAAAGGGGTGAAACAACAGATCCCAACGGTACCCCTTTTCTCCCGCGTTCTCCCTCGAATCGAGACCGACATTTGAATGGTGGATTACCGGCTAAACCCCTAGGGCCGTAAACACCGTCGTTTGCTCATTTCGTTGATGACATGCAAAGATGAGAATCAAGCTATAGTAATTAGAATACGCCTCATCAGACTTTCGGCTACGACACACGCAACAAAATGGCTGCTGAAAGTCACTCGCGTTACGGGGTGATATGATATTTTATCTAAAAAATTGAACTTGATGAAATACATGTATACACATTATGGAAAAATTATACTTCTCTTAATAAAAGTTCTAGTTAATCTAGGCACAACCAGATGTCCTCATTACTATGAAAAAATTTTTTTGGTAACCATAACAATATTCTAGTTATCATGACGTATCGATAACACATTGTCAGGTTAACAACATCCTATGTTTCTGCCTATAGTTACCAGATATTTTTCTGAGTGTACTGACTACTGAGTGTACTAAGTCAGGTAGAATATGATGTTCAGAGTGTAACTTAAAGGTACGTACTAAATTTAAAGGCGTATTTCTGGTAGATGAAGCATTTTTACGTGTATCTTGAAATATCTGGTTTTTAAGAGACATGGTGTCTGTTACGTCTTCACCTATTAATTTGTGCTTGTCTGATTATTTGTTAATTTGAAATAATTTATAAACGCGCATAATTGCTGTGGTTTCTGATATCGCGACAATATCGATCGCCATTCGTATCGATGAATTTTAAACTCCCACCGATACTTCGAAGAAGGAAGCTGGTGGGTTCCCGAGCAGATTCAAGAACGACATGCTAATTCGGTTCGTGATTTTGATCGTTTTGGTTCACGCTGGCTAGCCAACTCTCAACCCCATAGATCGCCATACCAACAAGGATTTTCAAGGTAGGAAACCACAGTCTCGATTCACTCACTCTTTCATGATAGATGATATTTTCCTGATTCGCATTCAATAATAACAAGCTGCAAAACCCACTATACTGACAGTCCACTGAATTTGCAACAGTGTCGAAGTTTCTTTTTCAAATCGATTTCTAATTTTGTCGATATTATTGAAATTTGAGAGTGTAATTTGTAGTTGCTCCTACGACATAACAACAAGCAAAGATGACTTAATTGATTGTAGCTGTTATCACGGACTTGCAATGAAGTGATTTTTATTTTTCTCCACAAAAAATCAGGGAGTTGCTCAATCTGAAGAAAATTCCAACATTCAGAAAAGTCAGTGGCGTACACTTTTCTTTGCGATAATATTGGTGAGATAGTCCCTATATAGGGACGCCAGTTGGCTCAATAATTCTAATCTACTTGGCACTGAACCAGATTAACTTATTCCTACAAATAACCCTTCCACATTTCAACAATAACGACATCCTCGACAACAGAATGTTGATAAAAAATCGGTTTGAAAAAGAATCTTCGACACCCTGTATTTTAAGACACAAATATTTCATTATTTTCGAATGAACTCTCCTACTTTCAATTTTATCCTGTACGTACTGTACCCACCCAAATCATCAATATAGTACAATATTTTCAATGATCTCTGTATCCATCAACTGAAATATTCATTATTGAGTACAAAAATTAGTTTAATACACAATGAAACTTCTGTCCTCATACCTGATACCGTTCATAGACGTATTTGAAGCAGAAAATCTTCAAATCGTTCGAAAACTGCAGCAGCAGTAATGTTCTTCAAGGAAAGTATCAACAAGAAAAAAGTGATGCTCATCATCTATAGAATCATTGTAGGAGAAACTTGTTTCAAGCTGTCTCGAACTACTCGAACTGTCTCAAACTACGATACTATAATATTGTCGTTACTAACATTTTCTTATCGCATTCTCGACACCGCGTTGGATGTTTCTCTCAGATATTTTTTTTATCTGTTGACAACACGAAAGGGAAACCTATATAGTTCGAGGAACATCGTGTTAGTCATCATGTTAATGTGTATTGCAAGTATCACCCTGTACAATCAAATATGCTGAAATAATGTAGCTATCCCAAATAATAGCTGGATTATGTTTTGTTTAGTCTATTTCCTACGGTATGAAGCTGCTCGAGGGGAAGATTATGTCATTTATGTTTCGAAATGGCTGATACATGTTCTTGATATGTTATTTCGAATGTTTTACGGCCTTTCCAGCTCACATCTGTACACTGCATCGTCTTCGGTTTTGGGCACAATGGAAGGATATATATATATACAAGGCGTTCGAAATGATAATTTCCTCAACTAATATACCCGAGAATATACCTATGTATGATGTATTATATGTTTCAAGAATTGGGGATGGATATATGAGAGGAGACTGAAGGAGATAGAAGAGATTTGAAAAATATTAGTATCTGAACCGTGTTTTCAGAATGACCAAATCTGTACGGGGTTTCAATATATTTCGGAAGATGCCAAAGTGCTGCATTTTGAAAAATATTTCTGTTATTTTTTTCAATTTTCGAAACATCAGCAGAGAGACTTCTTTCTGGAATAGAGTGATCTTGAGAGGATGACTAAATATGGCTTCAGAAAACCGAAACGTTGAATTATAAATCAAATTGAATGACTGGAATCCAAATGAAAATACTTTCTAAGAATTGGTTACGTTACAGATTAACCTGAACTCAAAAAATGAAAGAAATACAACATATTATTGCGAACGCTGTTGCATTTTCGATTTTCAAATTTTTTTCTAGAACAATTCAGTTAAAAATATGAAACTGACTAATTTCTCCAAATATTCAATGGATTCTCGCATCTCCTCTAGATATCCACTGATATCCCAATATGCATCCATCAATTCTGGGGAGATCATTGATCACTAGTGAAAACTAACTAGGTTGGCGGTCATTACATATTATTTTAGTTCGAATCCTTCTTCATCAATAAGTGATTTTATTTCATTCTTTTTTCCTTTTTCCGCTTGTGGCCAATGGAATATTACAAATGAAATAATGATATTTCCACATTGATATTCCATATCGCGAGATTAAGAAAACATACACCCTATAAACCATGGTTGTTCAAAAAACCTTCAAAAAAGCTGCCCAGCTGTGATATCCAAAAATTTGAAAAGAAAAGTGCTTATACCCGAGCACAAAGATTCTGCTGAATACCACAACGTTTTTCTGGAGAGAGAATTTTATTTCACATTAAGATTTACATTATCATCATCTAGAAATGCTCAACTATTTTCTAGTTATGATAATCTCAAGACTATATAAGATAGTGTATAAAGCTCTTTGAAAATCTCGGAATCTCCATTTTTGACTCGTCTTAGACAATTTTAGACGCTATCTCGACAGTTCCATTCAGTGTCTGGGCCATAATATCCACTTAAGCGAACTGGGATCGTTTTTTTTTTATTCTTTATGGAGCTGAATCGAGGTAGATGCTGATTTGAACGTTTATTACTGCGATCCATGAAGAGATATCGGTGAATTTGAAGTTTTTTTTTCGAATATTCACAGATTCCAGAAATATTGATTATAGAAAATGCACCTATGATTTGTTTATCTTACATGATTTCACCAAACATTTTTCAATAGAACAACTCGTATCAGATTGTCCATAGAAAGGAAATGAAATATAGTCAGTAAAAATGCAACATAAAAATAGATAATTCAAATGAAATATGCGAGTGTGAGAAAATCGTTGAGTTGACTGAAGACATTTCGATTATTGAGTATTTATTAGTTCTGGTGAGTAGGTACTGGCAGAGCTCATGTATATACCACCTACAGGTGTATTTCGAAAGTTACCAGAATATAGTATATTCAAAAGTTTTCATAATTTTCTCACAGAATCAAAAAAAAAAGTCATACGCGCAAATATTATTGTATGACATTTTTGTTATTAACAATGAATCCTAATCTGCTTCACCAAAAAATATTACATTGAAAAGTTACAGAGGGCAACATATTCTATCACGAGTCTAAAACTCGGATATTTCCGAATGGACGAGTGCTTGAATCACCTTCTGTAACAAATGCACAGTAGAAAATCGACGGGATATTTGACACCAAAATGACACCCGGCGGTGTCTATATCCATACACACCATTTTTGTGTCGATTTGACAATGTTGGTGCAGTGTTCAATTGACACTGTGATGGTGAATATATTTCACACCGGTAGTTGTTGATATTCGTCTGCGATGGTGTCAATTTGACTTCCGAGAGGTGTAAAAAACTGTATGAAGAATGTGTTCTTTGTTTCATATATCATTTGCAGTATTGTGAGAAAAAAACATGGAGATTATAAATAAGTATTTATTCTCCAATGATAAACAACGAAAAACATTCCATCTGACAGATGATAATATAATATACAAATTCAAATGGAAGTCAAAACATAAATAACACTTCTTACAACAGTAGAAAATACTATCTGAACAGAACATAAATAAAATATTACGTTTTACATCGGAAAGATGTACAAAAATAAAAGTTGAGCTTTTTCAATAACATCGATATTATAACATTATACTTATCACACTGCACTATTGAATTGATTTGAGGTAAAACAAACTAACCTGTCACCAGAGATATTGGCGATTCACCGACGACGGAAAATTCGAGTATAAATGGGATCCAAATTGGTAATTCAACAGGCTTGTACAGGTCTAGTTAGATAAGGACGAGTACGACCTCCGACTTCAAAGGGCCTGTTGGAGGGACTGGATTCACTGTTAACCGGAACCACGAACGACGCGTTAATATGGCGTCTTAGTTTTTATTCGCTCTCTACGGTGTTGTTTCAACCACTTGCGGATTCAATGTTGAACACTAGCGGTGTCCAATATTGTAAATGTCTTTGGGCAGGTGTTAAACCATATAAAACGGATTTTTTCAGACTGACCACTGTCAATGGTGTCACAGTTGACACCATTCGGTGAAAAATGTTTGTACTACTCTAAGGTGTAAAAATTTACACCGTCAAATTTTATACTGTGTGTATGGTGAATTCAACAGATGCTCAGAGTTTTTCTGAAATAAACCTTCCTATCAGTGAATTGATATGTCTTCCACCATTCCTGACATTTCTGTCGAAATCTGCAGCAGTTTTACTGTCAATGAACAGTATCAGCTGAATCTACAGATACTAATTATAAGATTATTTTATCGATCTTGCATCATAAATGAGTGCTTAGGTTATTCTTTCTCTTCCTGTTTCGTTTAACATAGATCTCGGGTAGCAAGAGTCACTGCCATGTTCGAACTATCGATTATTTAATATAAATTAAATGCAGGCATAACAGTTTTTGGGAACCTCTAAACAAAAACACTAAAAATCGCGTTTTGGTGTAGCTCATCAATATATGAAAAATCGTACTTCAATGAGACTTTTAAAGTGCCGAAGCTGAGAAACAATTTTCAGTTCATTCAAAAAAAACTAATAGCACTCGTTCAAGAGCTTTTGTAAACAACGATAACATTCTCCTGCACCGTTATTAGAGACATCCTGGCTATTAGCTGGAGTTGCGGTTCTTAATAGTCCCTATTTACTTCACTAATTAACGCACACCTGCACAAGTTCGGCCGCAGGGGAATAGCGAGAAAAGTACAACGAGATAAATCAAATTTTCGCTGTTTTCGTCAAGGAAACTTTCGGGCCCACGAGGCCCTGTGGATAATTCAGCTGGCTTGTTGAGCAACTGTTCTAATTAGAATACATAACCATACCGAATTGAATATTGTATAACAATTAGGTGGATATTCAAATTCATAGGCAGTCTTTTTTTTATTATGATTCAGAAAACCTGATATTGCAGATATGTACAGCATTGAAGAAAGTCTGAGGCTCGTGAAATACGTCTGTTGGTGAATGAAAATATTCATTGCAGAGATTTTCCTACTCAGAACTTGTCTGAATCATATAGATGCAGCTTCCGCGAGTACGAATTTATCCATTACCTCAGATTGATTCAGTGCATCAATTAGTTACTGTTACTGGAAGCTTCCAGGCAATTTCCAACCTGGATATTTCTTTCCCCAAGAGCGTACCGACAAAATCATTGAGTATAATAAAATTCAAAAATGAATATCTAACAGAACTAACGTTCTTGGTTGACAAAAGATATTTCGATATTCTGTTTTCAATTATCTCTCGATACTTTTTTGCAGTGTCATTTCCTCATTTGCTTTTATTTTCATCAAACAGGGTCGTGCTGAAATTCTAAAGCTCGTTCTACAGCCTTGATATATTTCGACAACTGCTTCTTGTATTTCATATTCACTTGTACACGTGTTCACGTGTATCACTATTTCAATTTCGGATACTTTCGATTCTTATGAAGTCTATATAGATGAAAGAACTTGAAAACAATTCATTATATGAAAATTCATCAAATGAAAATGAATACCTCACACACCAAACGCATAATCTTAGAGGTTCTTTTGCATTCATTTTCATATAACAGGGTCTGCTGAAATTCTACAACTTGTTCTACATTCTGAATATTTTTTGGCAATTTCATTTTGTATTCAATATTAACTAAATTAACACAACGAACACATAATCTCAGAAGTTCTTTTGATAATCTCTCTTCAGTTATCCCTTTGATTTTCTTCTCATCAATAAATCTACAGCCTAAATATATTTTGGCAACTGCATCTTGTATTCGATATTCACTTTGTTTATTGCAATTTTGATTTTGGACACTATCCTTGTGGAGTGTACAATCGAGATATAGTATAACTTGTGAACATACGAAGAAAATAAACTGGTCTGCGTTCTTCCTACTCAAGCCACTGATGTGAGCGCAAACAGAGTAGTCAATGCCATCAAAATATCTATTTCGTCGACTACATGTAATACATATTTTTTTCAACGATATTCGCAAAGTGTTTCTTGTGATTCATATTCGTAAAATATTATTCAAGAATACTTCAGATGTGTCAATTGTATTTCAGAAGAACTGTAACATTGTAACTAAACTGACTGTAACTCTGTGTGATGGAATGTAACAGAAACCATCAAGGACTCTCGAGTGAGAGCAGAGAAATACGAGAAAAACGAATCAATAATTAGTAGAAATCAACATGGTATTTTTCAATATATATCGACCAACTGGCATATATCTTGTGATGCTGAGGCTGCAACATGTTGAATGATGGTGTGTGCATGTTGTATTGTGAGCACAATGAACTAATTATCTGGTCAATGAAATGATGGGATTCATTATTAGGGCGACTCAATAGAAGAAGGTTTGCTACTGTTTCCGGAACATCTTCTCTTCTTTCTCAAATGTCTGAATCACAGTTGGTACTTTCTGAACAATCGTTCCTGAATTATTGAGTCAATATTTAATCTGAATTACTAAAAATTACACATTCCACATTACAAATGAGCCACTAATTCGAATCGAAAGATACTACTTCTACAATGTTTCTGTAGATTTAGTTGATTCTGATTTGATTGACGATCAAATGTCAAATCGCTTACAGGGACTCTAGTCGATACTGGTGATATGCTTATTGAAGTGCGATTCTTACAGTTTTACTTGGAATCACCCTGCATTGTTCGCCAATAGCGGTCGTAAAACTCGAAGATTGTCATCATCAAGTATACCAACCCCTTGATTTTCGGGGAATAACGGCCGCAAGGAAAATCCTACGTAGGTCATCTCATTAGCAGCCAGGCATGACATCAAAATGTTCCGTCACGTCTTGCCAGCAAACGCCAACTGCGACAGTATGCAAATTAATACGATTCAGCTTTTTTCAGCTCTAATTACCCCTCTTCTGATGTATGCCAGTGGCGTGGTGATTGAGCTGGAATGAAAAGTTCTCGGTAGAGTTCGATGATCAAACAGCTAGAGGAAAATATTGAAGAACTGATAAGGTCTAGATATGTAAATACTCGTTCATCAACAACAATTTTCATAATGGCATTGTCCCACTTCCCATTTCGATTTCGAATCAATGCCATACTATCTCTAGGAATGAAGAAACATCGTTTTCCGTCACTTGTCGCTTGAACAACGTCTTGCCTTGTCATATACTCATTATTCTTATGTATACATGAACATGTCTGGCTGTTTGTTAATTGATCTGTTCGGTAATTTCCAATGAGCACAAAAATTATGTGCCCTAATGAATAATTCACTATACAAACATTTCTAGATTCTAGAAAACAAGAATAGTTAAAATGGAAAATAAGAATTGCACTAAGTGAACAGACGATATGTTCCCGAGATGTTCCATGATCATAGTAATCACATTTGAATTAATTCTCATTGGATCCATTTGTATGCATCTATATCTATATCATCATGCATGAATAACTTTATCAATTCTCTATCATGAACATTATCTGTATGTTATCGACATGGAAATTCTACACTTAATTTCATCAACTGTCTCACTGATCCTACTCAAACTACCACCACCATCACCATCATTTTTACTACCAACATCCCAAGTTCAATCAGACACCCTGATATTCCTGCTTATTTTTATAATATTATATTCATTTGTAATGTTGGATGTGTTATTCATTGAAAAATCTTGTGATGTGGCTGCGGAAGTGATTCTGAAACTTCCTTCAACATTTCTCTGATATCTGTCGATCCATCTGATAGATAATCACCTTAATCAACCAAAAAGTACTCTAATACATCAAACTTTGTAATCCATGGTACTCTTCAAAATGTCAGTTATTGAAAATCATCAATTCTTGTTAGTATATAGGTAATACTCTTATATTTGCATTTATGATGAATTGAGTATAAGTACAAATACAATGTTCGATAATTCTATAAATTATTCTATAAAGATGTCAACTCTCATTATCATCTTGCGCTTTCATTCATCCAAGAGTGCATACAACAACCTATAATTTCAGGTAGGAAAGTGTTGATTTTTTGTTTTTCTTGCTATCAATTCTGCTACACCAATTTGCTTTACCCTAGTCATTTCGCATCATAAAAAATAAATGAGAATGAATAAATGAATGATAATCATAAAATGGTTCAATCTGTTTCCAATGCAAATTTAGTACAGAATTGAAATTTGGTGATAATGTTAGAACCGCTAGTTTTAGTCAAATTGTACAGAGTTCAGCTCTATATACATGCTTTAACACCTGTTCCACATACATCTGGCTGCCAATGTTGCCGTACTGTGTCGAAATTTACTCCCATTGGTGGACACTGAAGATATCCAGACATAGGCATTAGTGTGGGCATATATCTAACAATAACCATTTGTCATTTGTCATATTCGCGCATGCACATATTCTGCGATCGCGCTGACGTTCAATTTGTTTCAGCTTCACTATCGCACGAAAAAAAAAAATAGATGATATCATTGGAGTTATCATTGGATATATGGATGTGGGTTGTACAAGGTAGACTCCACTTGATCGTATCGTTCGATACGGTTCGTTTGAATTTTCTTCCTTGACAGGATTTGTTCAATCTTGTTTAGACGAGGTAACAATAATCCTTTAATTGACATGATATGGCCGTTCGAAATACAAATCGAGTCTGCTCGAAATAATTCATTGTGCATTCAGATTCAGCAACAATAGGCTGCGAACAGTATCGATTCTGTGTATTTTGGTTGGTGGTGGAATGCAATCCAAACAACCCTCATTGTTTGCTTTGTCAGACAGCCAGCGTTATGATAGCTGGTACACCAACAATCACTTATTATTATGAAGTTTAACCATGAATTCAAAATTGATATCGGCGATGAGTAGCAGGATCGATTTTTTCCAACCGATCGAAATTTTGATTTCACCAGGAAATTCTCATTCCAGGAATATGAATGAAAATTCGTTGATTTCTTCGAAATTTTGATTTTATCAAGTGAAGGGAAATTGTTCTTGAGGACTGAGGTTGCCTATCCGGATATGAATGGCTACTTAGTATTTCGGAAATTTTCATCAGTTTCGCAGTTCCGAATGTTACACAATTGATTGTTGACTAGTCCAGAATTACTCATCATTGAACTCATCCATGATGTGTTTTGTTCTCCAGAAAACAAAGGTTTTGTGATTCAGTACTGTTCACTCAATCAAATCGAACGTGTTCAAATAGGAACTGTTCATAAATATCTGATACATTCGATATCAACATCACGGAAACGAATGGAGCAATTCACAAAAATGGGAAAAACGATAATCAAAGAGAAGATACATTTCAAAAGGAAAAACACACTATAACTAAATAACTGATACATAACTAATTCCAAATGACTGATACGTCTTGAAAATTGAATTTAACCAATCTATCATTTCTTTGTCCATCATTCATCAGAAGTTAGTTACCCATTCCTTGTGAATCTTATCGAGTGGGCCACCTGGTATATACACTATAACGGGTGACACCTCAGGTGCCACTGACTCATATGGAACACGCCCTATCCTCCTACGTTTTTGTTGTTACATTACTGAAATTTTGAACATTTTCAACAACTTTCTGAATATCGAAAGTTGCTGGACAAACCGGAAGTTTACTGAATACTTCGAAAAGTATCCTCCAGCGAGAATATATGATTTTCCAAATTTCAGAAATGTGTAGCTATGGAAACAAAGATGGAAAGGGTGTGTACCGGGAGTCTGTGTCACCCGGTATATGAACATTGATGATAGATAAGATATTCGAAACTCGATCGTATGCCTACATTTGAATCGATTCGAAAGTTCCAAGAGCATTGTCCTTCTAAATAAAAAACTAGTTGGCTGGGACTCATGAGTCCTAGTTTTTACATTCAGAAGGACAATGTCAAGAGAAACCCCAACCGCCTATGTGGCGTTCCAGAAAAGTCAGCGATTGGAATCCATAATATTCGAAGAATGTGTCATCAAGAACTGGAATACATTCAGGGCCGGTTGGTTATGAATCACAAATTATCTGTAGGATAATGCCTCACTGTCAGTTAGTATAAAGAGATATGTGTAACGATGACAGGATACCTCTTATTATCCTGCAGTTCAATTACATGTTAGCTATCTATAAGTTTCAGCTGGAGGATGAGAAGATAACTGTGGCAAGCCATACAACACTACCGAAAATTGCACTGTTGCATGAAACCTGAGTATTAGGAGGAGCTAGTCTATAAGGTCGAATATAATGATTTATTAAAGTAAATTCAATTCCATTGAAAAACATCAGAGATTTTTTCATTCCTCTGAAATTATCTTGAACCTTGCATGAGAAGAAAAAATTGATGACCAAGTTTGAACGAATTATTTCTGAATTGTTTTATGAGTTCAATTTCTCAATAGGTCATCCATGCACAATTCCATGTTTCATATAGAAGTTGATCCATTGTGAATACGCTGTTCATGTTGTGTGAACAAATAATAAATAAATAAATGAATGAAAGTCATGGTCATCACATTTTCCGATTTCATCCACTCTTTCCCCTATACGATATGAGGCCTCCGTTCGTGTTGAAGAACTTCCATAATATCTGAGGGTGGATTTATGCAACTTCAACTTAACCAAAATGAATGTGAGATTTCAACTCGAAAATATCTGCTGTTCATGCAGAATTATTCGAGGAAATTAACTAATCACTAGAGCTGGAAAATTGTCTACAAGCTTGTGTCGAAATGCATACCTAAAAATCAAGCAAATAAGAAACAAATTAGCTGACTGAACCTGAAGATAACCGTATTGTAAACTGTCAGCTATGAGGAATTTTGCCATGATGTCTGGCAAGTTGATTGAAATTGATCTATTAGTTGATTGTTGGAAACTCCCTTAAAAGTTTCAGTGTCAGATTCATCTTAGTTTGAATTTATGCTTGCATGAATCCACCTATAGTCCTCATCACTATCGAATATGTAATCCACCACAAATTCCATCATTCACTATCTCATATCATATCTAACAATGATGACACATAAAAGAGCCATGAATATATTTGGTCTTCAATGTACTTTCCATTGTTCGGTGAACACGAACAACGCACACAACCAATCAGGTCTATCATATTGCTTCATCATTATTGCCTAGTGTATGAAAAGTGTTAGAAAGAGAAAACTCTAAATTTATCTAACAGGTACATAACTAGTGGATAAATCTGGGACTTGATAATATGGCCGCAGTGGTTCTCCGACAAAAACATAATAGTTATTGATGTATCTAGGGCGTAAAATAGGCTTCTATGAACCGCAGCTTGTAAATAATAGCCCGAGCAATAGCGAGGACTATTCACACTCCTAGGTCCATTTTATTCACGACCGGTATATTCGATGTCAGGTAGATACATACCTCTTCATATCTAGAATACGCCGTGAAGCTGTATATTCATATCATATCGGAATCAGAATAAATCAAGTAGTGATGGAATGAACGTTACCATGACAATTCAGTCAATTGTTCGAAATAAGAATATATAGGCTAGTAGCACAGTTGATTTATCAATGATTTTGAAATGGATTCAAGCCATAATAAATATCCTGAATTATACAGGAAGGCTCATGATGAGTTACCTATCAGTACAATAGATATATTGATGGTCTGATGATGATGGTTAATGGATTTTCCACTCGTAATGTGCACTCCTGTATAATTCAGACATATGTTTGAGTTGTAAAATTTTGCATTCATTGAAACCATCGGAATAAATATTTCTATCGATATGATGTTATTGAAATTCACTTTAGAGCCTGCTCAACGATTTTATCGCCTATCGGGCGATACAGTAGTCCGCGTGCGCTAAAGTGCTACTTTACGCCCGCAAATCCTGGAGATAAAATGCTACTTTACGCCTGGTCGTACATAAAAATAAAAACAAAGAAATTATTCCCTGATTAACTTTCCGCCATTGTATGTATCAATCCGAATGAGAAACGAGCGCAAATCTGGAATATTAGACTTGTAGACGCATGAAATTCCTCTGAATTCATCTCGTTTCTATTTCTACACGCATGATACATTCTCTGTTTATCTTTGACGCCAGTTTCTAACGCTCGACTTTGGCAGCAATACTAATAATGAAGAAAGGTGTTGTTAGTTGTTGGCGAACGCGCCACCGGTCAATGACTGATGATGTTTATTTTCGAGTTGTCAGAGCTGTACTAATTTATATTTTCGAATGGAGGTTGTCAGAAAATTATCAATTGACAAGGTGAATTAATTCCAACTTGAATTTTCTTTGTAGATTTTTTGTATATAAAAGTGTTGGAAGCGATCAGGCTAACAATTCGACCACCATTTTGTTATACAGTTAGGTCCACGGATAAATTAATTCTCTACGTAGATGATTTACATACGTCGATTGTTCGATCAGCCCTATTGGAGCGACAGCAACCCCTCCTGAATTAAATCAGCACTATCAAAATGTAAATAATATTTTACAATGAAAAACTTATGGAAATTCGAATATATGGGGATTGAAAAATGTCATTTCAGAATTGAAAACTCATAATAATAAGCTCAGTGATGATGAAAAAAAAATTACAGGAACACGAATATATATATATATATATATATATATATATATATATATATGTGAAGAATGAATTGTATCCTAAATAGTGAACAAATCCACAATAGAATATCATACTCTACTCATCTTGATTCCTATGATATAGCTATATTATATATTATTTTCGTCCTGTCTAGATAAATACACCAATATTTCTTGATTCACAAAGATGATGAAAACTATTCAAGAGTATGTGTATTTTTATTCCAGTATATCATTGCTACTACCTACATCAGATCGGAAAGAACACACTTGAATGTTGTGGAGAATGTCAAGTTGAGTGGACCAGGAAGGGTGATATGTAGAAAAGAGACGGTCAGTTATTATAGATTTGGCATAATAAGGAGAGTGGTCCCGGATCACTAGTTCTTTTCGTGATATCTCAAATTGTATTGATGAACAAGGTAGTTTTCAGTTATCATATATAGTGTTTGTTTAATAATCGGCTAGTTACGTGATACCTACACGAGTCATTTGGACACTTGTATCAATAAACTTATGATCAGTGTTCCTCATGTTATTCTGATACAATGTCTTCGCGACACGCATTAAGTCCAGTGGATCCGACATATATATTTTAAATCGTGTAGCTTTTTTTCTCATGCTTCAGCATGCATTATCTGTAAAAATCATGGAGCCTCAGGAATCCATATATTCGTGCAGATATTCAACAAAAAACTGCTGTGAATTATCAGTGTTTTAATTCGCAAATGGTATATAGTAATGAACAGTTATTCTAAGATTGGTTCAGTCAAGATTATCAAGGAAATAACCTCCTTCCAACTCAAAAAATGACCTTTTTCTTGTTGGAATCCTTTCGTGCATTCCATTATTGATACGTTTTCAAACTATCGATTGATTTGGTGCTTTGCCGAATATAAATATGAGTTGTCTACATATTATCATATCCACAAAATTCACCAAAATCATTCGATTCCTAATTTATCGCTTATTGAATGATCTCTGGAATACATACATGAAGGTGTTCGATGTTATTTTGAGTATCGTAATCAATGTGATATAGCAAATACGGTCCTGTTCCTGGTTTCGCAATCCAAATGTCGAAATAGAATATTGTTTATCTGCTGCAGACGCCGTTTAGCTAAAACAGTAATTCATACAGGTGCATTTTATTGACAATCTTTTGGATAGCAATCATAATTTGAAAACATTATCGGCGCCAAATGATCAGGTCACTGAATATTCGTAAGTGGTGATTTATTCCTTCATTGCCCAATAATGATTTCGATATGCATATAATAATACAAGCTCTAGATTTCTTATGATTCATAACGAACGCTTGATCGATATTTTTCCTGAAATTTTGAATTCATTTATAATTGATTACGCGACTCTCATTGTAAATAAATACAAATCCAATATTATACATCGATAAAAATGAGAGGAATCAATTCACCTGGTCTATAAAACACTGGTACCTATTCAGAGATACCGAAATAATAAAATCAGTCTTTCCTGATGCTTACAACCAAACTTTCAATAAAAATTCCAACACCTTCCTTTCTTTCCCAAAATTACACCGTTGGCTAACACCATGTTCCTCAAATATTATAGGTTCACGTTTCGTGTTGTCAACAGATAAAAAAAAATATCGTGCTCATGGAATCTTCATAGACAATTTTCAAACATCTGTCATTCTACTCGAACGAAAAAGTTCATCCGAACTGAATTAATGAATAAATCACGTGCAAATCCTTGTCTTATCGTAATGAAAGGTTTGGTCAACAGAAAATTTCATTCTTCCATTCTTCATTCTTATATGTACGCAAATAAAAGTGGTTTATCAACATATTCAATACTTTTTCTGTTTGAAAATCCTCTCATCGATTGCTGTCGCACCAACTCCCCTATACTGATGATTTCGCAATGATACATTTTTCATGTCTAACGCATATATTTTGCTGTCCCGTAAGCATACCGTTATGAGTGTCTGTAGTAAAAACTGGTCCACATCAGCTCAGCTACAAACACGGCGAATCGAGATGGCTCGGCTTTCTAGGAACAAGAGTTTCTACTTGGAAATATCAAGACAACTTTGTGTCATTCATTATGGTAACGGATCCGTTGAGGCATTCTTGTCCTGCGCATTCTGATGAGACAGAAATAATGCAGTTTACATCTAATGAATGAACTGGGCAAAATGCGGAGCGAAATTTAGCTATATCAAAATGTAGGTACTCAGTGAGAAGTCATAAGACGAACGCTGTTGATGTTCAAATGATGTTTTTTCGAGATAAATGTGGCTGAAAATCTATTTCATTTTGTTCCACTTCAGTTTCTACTAAAACTTGAAGCTATTCATAAGCAGAAGCAATACAAGTCAAGTCACAGTCCGTGTCACAGATCAGGAAAAAAGTGGACACGCACAGGAAAAACCGTTTGATTCAAGTTCAGAGGTTCCACATCCAGTGGGCTTTTTTTAGCCGTAATATAATCACTATGGTACTTTTGGCGACAGAAACTGTTCGCACAGAACAGTCACTGATAACAACCAGAAAATCGTGACACCAAACAGCAACTTTGTTTCGGAAACTGGTCATCAGTGCTGCATACTTGTTGCCTCGGTGTGATGCTCAAGATTTTGTGCTCGATTTTGCTGTTCTACTGGGATAAGTACCGTGAACTTCCATTCAGTCCATTGGAAACCGGTATAAATTGTTGTGAACAAACAAATTGACTCTTAACCCAAACAAGAAGGCAGAACCCGTTATCATTATGTAACACCAACCGCATGGATTTACATAATTATGTAATTTATATCGGCACCTTATGTCCATTGAGCATGCAACAGAATAATAACAGCACTTTTATGATTCTCATTGGTGTTGTCACAATCAGTTTAGCCGAATTTGAGTTTTTTGATATTGTTAACGAATATGACATGATTATCTTTGGCGACCTGTAAAATATTCAGTAGCAGTGGAATATCAGAAATATTCTTTTCCTTGTCTGATATAACATCGAGTGTCTCAACTTGGCACAATATACTATTCGCTCTGGAACACTGGCCAGTCTCATTGAGTTGCTTGATAACTATTATAAGTCTGCTTTATCTCAGTTTCGAAATCCTGGAATATCTATCATGTTCTATATTAAAAGAAATATCATCGTTCGAAAGTTGTCCGAATAGGAGACTCCATAGAAACATAGTGTAGGATCACATTTGAACAAAATTTGATCAGAATATTCTCACTAAATTATATATCCAAAATTCAGTACTGACTATCTGTCACTGACCGAACCCATTATGTTTTCCAGTGTAGCCTACAAAAGGATATATTCTAATGGATGAATCACGTTTCAGAGAAAGTTTCGACCCCTAACCTCCTATCCTCGGCATTGAAATCCTAGATACTGTTATATATCCAACATCTAACCCTCTCCTATTGGTGGCGCCGCGTCGTCAATTCGACAAAGAAAAATCAAAATAACGAAAAGAAAACTCGTACTAGATCGAAAATGGTACCAACGTAAGTATGTCGAAAGAATCATCAAACAGAATATTTCGAAAGAAATCGCATGTAATCAAATCAATCAGTCATATTCGACAGGATAATTTTTGTTTCGATCTCCTGTCACCGTTTCGTTAGAATTAGATTAATGTTTTTATACCATGCCTTGGAATCTGAACAGAGCCAATGTTTGCGCAAATATATTAAGGTCGTCAAAGCTCTAATAATTCAACAACCAATGATGTTTCTTACCCCCGTTCGAATTCTCTTTAACGATCCAAGACAATATGGAGAAGGAGAGATCACCAGCAAACCTTGTCAATCGTATCTCACGTCATCTTATAGTCTCTTACAGGTAGAGAGTGAAATCAGAGCTTTACCGTGCGAAATACAGATAAACAGATTCAAATTCGAATTCAATCTTTGTTGCTTCAAATTGCGATCCATCGAAATGTAGGAAGCGTAATCTGGCATTCAGATGCAAAGGGTTGGTTACCGATGTAAATGAATGAAGCTTCTTTGAATAAAATTAGCTTGCTCGAATTCACCGGTCTCGATAAGAAAGTGAATCAGTTCGGAATGTTTCCCGGTGTTTTCCAAAGCGTTCGTTTGTGTTGTTAGATAAAGGTTGTGCTTAATTCTCTCAGCATCAGACGCTTCTCAAGGGTTTCAGATTTCAAAGTAGATATACATCATGGATTTGAATAGAAAGGTGATGTTTTATAAATCTAGTCCTATTTAATGTGACACCACATAAAATTTGCTACTCATTTTGAATGACTGGTTGAATGTTCAAGTTCAAGTGATTCAAGATTTTTTATTTGTGAAGAGCGCCCCAATTGTTTGATATTATGTATTTTATATGTATAAATGCATATTTATTCTTGATACTAAAGATAGCACAGGATGTAGCGAAACGAGAAAAATATACAAACCATTTCTTTTATGCATCATAAATTTCATAGTTTTTCCGGACGAATACCAGGATGAATTTTCATTCCGATTTTCACACCAGATTTATTCTCGTGCGTTCCGTGTAGGATCCTCCGAGTTTATGATGCATACTACATCTGCATATTTTTCCGCATTGAAGATGATCAAACTCCTTGGAAGATCACATCATGTACATATGAATAATTCAAATCATGTGTAGGATAAACATTTTTTTTCGGTAAAAGTATTCTCATTATTCCTATGTTCATCTCCAATCCATTAGTTCAGGGTTCAGGTTGTATAATGATCATCATTGAGAGTCGAAATTTTCACATCATAATATGAAAAGAATGTGTATACCTATTATGCTTAGCGATACGTATAAATTCGTCTTCTACATTCGAATTTCCTTATTCATTTATTCAATTACAAATAAAAATAGAAGGAATGGATACCTTCAGTCATGATTTAATGTACATTCCTCTTTTCTAATTCCTCGAATGATTCGAAGATAAGTTCTCACTCATGCAGATTCTTAGACTCTTCAGACTGTGAGAGCCGAGTAAAAATCAGCATCTGGAATCAGAGCATCCATTCGTATAATTCGGGATTACATCGGAAGGAGACGGGATGATGATAATTAGGGAAGCGAGCAAAGAAGTCTAGGTGAAACGACAGTAAAAAATTCAAATGAATGAAGTATTCTCGACGTCTGTCTGAGGAAAAAAATGGGAAGCTACAGCGATATTTCATTTTATTAACTCGATTTTCAGTGAACTTCTTCTACTCTTATATCTATACTGGAATCTGACTTGAAGTTTCTTCTCGAATATTGACACAACGTTCCATCAAACACAGGCAAGGTTCTTACAAATTAGTAATCCTCTTTAAGAGAATCAAACACGTTGAAGACACTGTTTCTCAAATGATTTCAACCCCCCCTCCCCTTCCTTCCTTATTTTTCATGGGCTCAATTCACCCAGTTTCTTCTTATACTTGTTCTGGTGACAAAGGGATGAGGCTGCTTTGGGATGTGTCTGGTCATGTGACCATAACATTCTCCCTGTTTTGAAATTGGTCCTTGTGGATAGTTTCAACCCTCAAATAATATAACCTTTGGAAAGTGAGGTTATTCATCATCTGTCAGACAAGGTATGACCAATCACACGCTTTCTCTACGAGATCTAGAACCAATCGGCGTTCATCTGCGCACTTGTTGCGCCCTAGAAGAAAACCTGGTACAGTTGGCCAATATCCGGTTGTGATAATCATGGAAAATATCGGCTTGTCTCCATCGGACACACTCGTTTCTTTCCTTTTGTGAGTCCCATCCTTGAAGAATTCTCCAAAGACTCGCTACTCAACCCCCACTTCTCCTGAAGTGGTCATCAAGTTATCTTTCGCTATATTTCCGAAATCTTGTTGAAGCAGAGCTTTCCGAACTTCACGAGGGGCTCTGAGAGCGTCATGTCGTTTGTGTGGTGTGAATAGTTTTGGAACAAGCAATAACTGTAAACTTTATCCCAGGAGTACAAATGGTGGGCTATAGTACTGATATGTGGGGCTTTTTAGAGGGTTGCCCTGTGTGTGTGATTGATGCGTTTTCATAGTGTTTTGCCTTACCGTTTCTGATCAGTCTACAAGAGTTTATCGAACACAGAATTCAATGCCCCAGAGTATTACCTATGCCGTAAAGCCTTACGGTATGTCAGTAATATTCATAAATTGTACAAAGTATCAAGACCGGACCCAACCATATTTCCAAATGAACATTTATCAACATTATTCCAACGATCAGGTAATCAGATGATGGATGCAAATTACTACTAATTGGACCGCACTAGTATATTCGCTGAATGTACAACTAGGTAGTCCTTAGTACAGGCCCCGAGTTTCGCTAAACTTCGTTTCGAGAATTATCGGAAACTATCCGAATATATGTATAGCAGATAACGTATAGCCGAAGTCTCCGAAGGCGGCCAAGTTTCAAACTAATTACAGATTCTGATGGATGCACCCGAAAACAAAATTTCAGTTCGATCTATATAGCCTAGTCACCATATTGTATGAGGATATTCAAAAATGGATGCCGTAGGAAAAAACAATAAGAATTCATTCATCATTTGTTTAGGTATAACTGCTGAAAGAATCATTTTCAGTTACGACTCGTTTTTTTCGAGAGATGTATGTATGAGTCGTGCTATTGTTTGGAGTAGTTCATTATGTTGATTCATTCATATCATGATGAATATTTTTTGAGCCCGTAGTACTATTCTACCCAAATTCAAGTACGTGAACTAGTACATTTTTTCATCACCCTGCATGTGTTTGTTTAGTTCTTCAGTTCATCATTTCCAGTCCTATCGATACTACTTGATGCACCACCACTGGTCGTATACGTTTCACGTGAAAATTCATTATTAACCGACCCATGTCACATTTTGCCAGACAATATCTGGTATCGGATGTCAAGTGTAGGAAACAACGTTATACAATTGCGAGATAATGTTACCTCTAGCACAATATCTGGCAGCATATTTCACTTGAATGGCGTGATGTGGTGTTTGCAGTCGTGCTTCATAACATTAAAAAATGAACAAAGAGAAATACTGATCTCAAAGAGTATATATGTGACTCCTGTTTCTAGGACGAAACAAAAGTGTTTCAATTATTAACTTTCTGGATATTTATGTTTAACGAATGTGGAAGCTTATTGATTGTGTAGTGATCAGGCTCAAACCCATTCACGAAAATAATCCAAGGCAACTTCGATGGAGAACCTACCTTATAGTGCTTTACCTCTCTTCATGAAATTGTCCTCGGACGCTTGATTGTTTCACACACCTCTTGCTCAAGCTTTCTACTTCGTCACTGCGTTGGGTCCAATAAAACCTTCGCCTGGATGCCACCATGGATTTCTTTTCCGAAACTTTTTTCTTATATGAGGCCCAACTTGTTGCTGATCTTCCATCGACTGACATATTATTTCCAAAACCTGTTTCCAATAGTCAAGGAGTCCCACTGTGCTACATTACCCTAAAAATAGTCTTTGTCTGAGATATCCTCACAGCTCCAACTTCTTTCCAACGAAGAAAGACGGCGATATTTTGATATTCTTCTTAGTCCTGTCCGGAGTCCTGTCTCATTTCCGCTGTTGTTCACTTGTCTTCGGTTATGATTCGTACTGTCGATGTTCGATTGCTTATAATAGTGGTTGCTTATACGGTCTTCTTTTTTCGTTATCTTCGTTCTTGTGTAATCTTTCTGATCGGTGGTATCTTGAGGATTCACAGATGACTCAGCCCTCGTTCGAATTCGACCAGGTGGGTGAGAATGGTCGTTACAATATATGGATGAAGATACACCTATAGCCTAATAGCAGACCACTTCTTGATATCAGTAATCATTAACACCACTTCCATGAATGAAGAAATGCTTTCCCAAATGAATTGACTCAAATTGAAAATAAAAAAGAATATGATACTTCCAAGTCGATTGTCAAGCCAACAACAGTTTTCTTCAATTGTATGATTTTCATGCCTGCTTAGTGGTGTACAGAACATGTTGAGTCAATGATAATATTTCATCTTCCAAGGCCCAAGCAACAGTCGAAAAATATAGACCATACGTACACAACATAGAAATGGCATTGATCGCATGGCGTTGATTTTTACTCGATTCGTACATGATAGTACCCGCAACAATGACTGAAATCAACAGTTAAATCAAATCCATTTGGCTTATGAACAGCTTCACTCTTCTGATGATGTGAAAATAGTAGGCAACGAATTTAATGATGTCCATTCCGAAAGAAAAAATATACGCCCAGTCCGCATTTCCTCAAAGTGAGATAGTATTAGTCGGAACCTAATTTCCTGAAGACAATAATAATTGTTCCCACCTCATTCGCAAACTTCAGGGACCTCGTCACCAAAAGGGTTAAGTTGATAGTAACAACGGACGAGAGTTGAGGAGAAGTCGCAATTTTCGTATCGCTAATGGCCAGATGGCATGCAATGAAGTGGCGCTCAGAAAGGGAAAATCCTACATAAATTGCTCGTTAATTTTTATGGCAATACTTCAACGTGATAGCGACTTTATGTAAATACTTTTGTCTTCTGGAAAATAAAACCCGTTCGCGTGCTTTGCAAAAAATTTTCGCTCGCGATGTTTTCTTGATTAACAGATTTATCTAGTGCTTGTTGGTTTATAAATGACTCCAACATATTTTGATGGTGCACAAAATGTTTGTAGAAAGTGAAAAAATGTAGATACTGGTGTCACTGGAATTTTAGTTATAACGACATCACTTGGAGGTAGGGTCATTTTCGCCAACCCTTCACACTTTTATATTGGTTGCTGAAGAATATCGATGCCAAATGACTGTAAAGTTGCCTTTTCCGGACTGAAGTAAACTACTATTTATATGCTAATCCTAACATTGGGGATTCAATTTCTAATACCTCCATCCGATAAATCGACGCAATATGCTTAAAGTGTTCTATTTCAATAATTACACTTGACACTCGTCAAACCAAATGATTAGATGTGTCTGTTTTCAGTTTGCAGTAAATTTGTTTTATTGAACTTCACGTTTCGAGGAACAGGCGGGCCATTATAGTTGAATTATGTCGGAGAACCAGACAGTGAAAGGGAAATGGAATCCATCACAGCGGTGATGTTTTTTGGCTTGTTTTGTGTATGCGATCGATTGTTGATTTTCAGTATCACGCGAACTGTGGATAATTCACGATGAAATTCATAGGCGTAGCAGAAGGACAACTGTGTTCGAAATAAGAATTCATTGTTATTGTTTGAGAGTTCGAATGAATAATGAAGCGTCTCTGACTGATTAGCCAGTGTATTTAAAGTGTTTTCCATTTGAAAACCATATATTTCAAAACGCACAAGTGCAATAGAAAATATTTGATAGGTTCATAAATGAACACTCACTATACCACAGCATACAGCTGTGACCATACGTTTGCAGTTATGTTGCAATGTTGTTTTGTGACATTGATTTATTGTTATTGTTTTCGAATGGCTACGGAAGCACTCTGGTTCAGAACTGCTGTGTTGGAACTGGAGGTCCATGTTATCGAATATAATGGACGTGTTTGGGACAACTATTTGAGTATTTGTCGATGTTACTTAACTTATTATTTCAGAAGTTCTCAGTTGTAAGTTATCACCACCTTTGTTATGATGTTCTCATACGAAAACATGCTTTATTCTCGAATTCAAATTACAGCACTATCCAAAAACTCATTGTAATTATGCTGTCAAAGCTTCGTGATTGTTATCTCTGTCAGAAACTATGAGTATGACATACAAATATAGTTGGAACGTATCGTCGTGATGAATGGGGAACCTTCTCAATAATTTTGAGTGGTTAATCTATCAGTTCATCTCTGTTCGGTGGTGGCAGCCGAATGACGCAGTTATTGACGTCACTAGATCGATTCATTTTTTGCTAATGAAATCGCGAATTCCAATTATCATTTGAAAAACGTACGAAGTACTTAGAGAAGGATGTATTGTACCAGAAAGCTAATTCGAGTGAATTGATGATTGATAGAACGGCAAAGTTGTGGAATTCTTTGCCTAGTGAAGTCTTTCCCGATGCTTACAACCTCCAAACTCTCAATAAAAATTCCAACACCTTCCTTCTCTCCCAAAATTTCACCGCTGGCTGACACGATGTTCCTCGAACATTATAGGATTTCCTTCCGTTTTGTCCACAGATAAAAAAAAACTATATGCACATTGAGACATAGTAATGCGAAGAATATGAAAACAGACTCTTCGGAAGAAATATTATTTTCGTCGCAAAAACCTTTTTCATTGTGGGTTGTAATTGTTCATATCTTCTCAAGTTTAAAGAAAAAGATGATTATTCTAGAATTTCGAAGCAAAACTATGGAATTGAAACATTCCCATGGTAACGCAAAACAGTGAACGGATTGCTAATTTGATGTACCAAAGTCACAACTTTTATTGGACGTTGACTGAGCAAATTTCGATTAGTTGAGGTGTTCCGCTGATTTTCCACTCCACTGATTCGAAGTCTCTTCGAATTTGTGGAATGTATAATATTTAACTTCACGAACAATAACACTTACCTCGTATATCCGCCCGCTTCTTCTCGATCATTGCATGGCGTCTGTTTACTAATATAACCTTGAGAGTAAAATTTTGAAAGAACACTGTCTCATGTGTTGGCTCTCCACGGGTTGATTTCACTCTGGTCCTCCTATATAATTCCGGCCTGAGTACGAGGTAGCTATCGCGCACGTCGGGTTTCCAGAGAGCGTGAGAAACACTAAGTATATTATGACCTCACGCGGCAAATTCAAATTCAAATGGAATCCAATGATGGTGTGACAATTTAGATAGATAATCAAAAATACATTCAGCTTTGCCCACAAGAACGCATTTCATCTAGGTATCCACCCCCGAAGAGTATCTCAGCTCGTTTTCGTCTCGACAAAATATATTCATCGAACAGTATACCTCTCCATGAGCGCGTCTCGAGTTACACGCCGCAACTCCATTGTGGAACATAATTACGACATGACGATCGATGAAGATTCCTGATAGGATTGCCTTGTTCCGACCGTGAAAAACAAGTCGGCAACTGAAACAAAGAGCGAGAATCGAATTTCGCGAGCGAAAATGTTTAATTGGGAAGTTTGGATGGCTGAATTGAATATCGACTCGAATGGAACATAGAGTACAGGGTGTCATGCATACGCTTGTTCATAATGTGTAATATCGAATCTCACTGTCCTTCGAGAGAAAGATTTTTTTTCTATCCCTCTCCCCTTGGCATCAAACAAGAAGTTTATATTGCCACAGAATTTTTTTGAACTATATATCAATCAATTTATCAATAATGTGAACATTGCCGCTGTCTTCGATGACATTTATCGAAGTTCTTGCGAGAACTGAATTTGACGAAGCCATCACGCACCATGTGCAATTTTTTTCCCGAAAGACATTGATCTGATAATTTCATTCTCGAACAATATGAAAATCAGTCAATTGAATACTTCGATCATTATTTTCCATTATCCCTTTGATTTCTCTCTATGTCCTTGCAATATTCCGCCTAAACCAGAAGTGATGCTCTGGATCTGACCCTATATTGTCTCAGGTGCCCGCACGTTCGAATTCTCTGTGGAAACCTGTCTGAGGCCAGCAAAATCGGCAATATGGAAGTCGAATGCAAAAACCTCTGGGTATCACTTTTTTGTTCGAGTCCAAATCCCCCACAATACAATGGCCGTCTAGATAAGTGAAAGAGACGTAGCAGATATATCTATGCCTATATTTCGGCTCGAGGTTTGTATCCGCCAGACCGTGTTCGGGAGATAACGAAACTTCAAGCCGTGATTGTCTACAAAACACAACTCTGCACAAGGTTTCGCGTAATTTAGGGTCCTCCGGATACCTCATTCTCTTGCACATACGAAGTCCCGTCCTCTGAATATTATAGAATGGAGTGGAATGCAACTGTTTCTCCTTCAACTTTGTAATGAAAATTGTCTATCTACCAGATGTCCGAACTGCATAAACACACTATTTCCATACGATTTCTAGTGAGATGATCAACAAGCAAAGAACGCGAAAATTCCGTGTCAAAAATTTCCAGAATTATTTCCACATCTATCACCTTAGATGGTAGTGGTTGACAAAAATCGATTATTGAATGTGAATTGTTTATACTATTTGACAGAGCATGGTCATTTTCTCTTTCCCATGTGCCATTTGGTGTGACCGCTGTCATTTTAATAAATTGTTTACATTATGCTACGATGATGTACATGGAATAAAAGAAAAATCAACAAAAGAAAAATCATAATTGCCATTGTGGTTCCTGCTGACAGATGATATTTGATGGCACAGATTTGGTGCTATTGTTGCTCAGTATTATAATTGTTTTCAATGACTATATGTTTTTTTACACCGTGGATAGAGAAAGAAACATCTATCGTCTGCAATGATTTCACACTGTGCAATGAGAAATTGAAAAATTGAACTTGAGCCAGTATGATGTATGAAGAATGATTATACTTGTTTCAATAATACTCATTATTTTCTTTCAATCTACCACTCACTCATCAGAGGTCGTGATGAATGATATACTTGTTTCTAAAAGAGTTTGGGAATTTTTGGTGATTCGATCTTCAATTTTCCGGAAAAAAAAAGAATTGACTCTTGAGCTCCTTCATTTCACATTTGTGGACCCCAACAGGAATAGAATTCTTCATTCTGTATTAGTATTCTCCAATTACCGAATTTAGTTTTATATTTGTATATGAAACGAAAATTCGATCATTTTGTGCCACAAATTATCACTACCCAATTTCAGAAACACGATTTGATGTATCCAAATGCACAATCTCTACTGAACGTTCCACAGACCGATTCTCCGACAAGAAAAGGTCGCAAAAATCTGTTTGCGAAGAGCAGACGAAGTAAATATGATGTACGATACATGAGACGACGATATGAGGGCAGCATTATTGCTAGTCTGCTTTGTCTGGTTCGTGTTTCCTATTCCGACACATCGACGGTGCAAATTGAAAAGATCTCTCGCGTTACATTCGAATAGTGATGTATCTCTCTCAGCTGCTGTATAACTCTCTGCTGCAGGTAATGGTGATGGTTTGGTTTCCAATTCATGCATGGAAAAATATTATTTGTTTACCCAAAGCTCCCAGTGATGTCCACTCAGCCTACTAGGAACTAGTGCCTAAAAATGTAGGTATGAAAAGGTAACTTACCACTTTCGTCAAATTCAAAATTACAATATTTTTCCTAGGTTAACTTTGTTAGTGGAGCTCATTTCTTGTCCTCAGGTTGTAGGTACGATAACATGAAGTTATAGTCCTGGAAATTCACCAAGTCACAAAATACCCAAAACATTATCAATTTATTGGTTATAATCGCCTGTGTATTCTTATATTTCAGATGATTTTGACAATAATTATAATAACATGGTATTCTCTTCCCACATACAACGACCAATTTCTCCTAAAGCCTGGTTTTAAACGGTAGGATAACCTCAATTTTCATTTATTTCGGCTTTTTAAAAAACTGTTTCTACATGGACTGCGTCTAAGCCTATTACGGTGAATTCTTGATCTGATATATTTCTCTCTCATACCATTGCTTCGAATATTGTGCAAACATTCTTTCTATGATGAACTTGACAGAAGCGACTACACTCAGAATAAAAGTTTAAGATTCGTCATCGAATCGTTCATCATAAGGAATTCAAATTTCAAATGATGAAAAACTATCAGTGATCTAATTGTGTACGATGAATGGAAAGACATAAATTCTGACTACTACTACTACTACTACTACTACTACTACTACTACTACTACTACTACTACTACTACTACTACTACTTACTACCTGGTAAACCAAGACAATATGATGAACAAAGGCAATATTCCAAAATCGATTGGTGGTCCTTCATACTTTTGGTTGGGAAGTTAATAATTCCATTTAATTCTACAAACCAGTGGGTACATTTCGTGTACTGGTTGCATGTCAGAAGTAACCAAGACTAAGTACCAAAACACCAAGACTTTACTGGTGAAAGTGAAGGTATGATGTATGAATGATTACAATAATTATATCTCATACTCATTGCCACTACATGTGTTCTTGGAGTCGAGGTTGGATTTTATTTTAGCCTCCTTGCCAAGTTCATGAGTTCTATTCCGAAGGAAAATTCGTAACTGAGGTTCTATCAACATGAGATACGAGTTAGAGTTACAATTCGAAGACTGTGGTTAAATACTCAGATACAAAATAAATATATACCCAAGAACCACAACAATATTAGGAAAAGTCTGAATACGTATTTCGGCAACTTATTTGCCATCCTCAGTAGAACTGAAAAGTGAAAATTATTATCGACTCCTTAGTATATTTCGAGATATGCTCCAGAAATAACCATCGAGAGTTATGTGATATGGCTCGGCCAAACTCCGCAACAATCTGAAAGAATGCAAGTATACAGCTAGTTACGTCGAGTGAACATTTTCTTTGATTATGACCTTATATCTTGTGCAGTACAGAAATACAGTTTCTCGAAAAATCTCGCTGGTTTTTCGAAAATAACTAGCTGTATATTGTAATATCTTCATTTTATATATAGCTCTATACCACCAGCCAGCTCTATATCACACGAAGCTGTGCGATAGAAAATAATTCATCCTTCTAGCAACGACATAAAGAGGAAAGAGGACACCATTTTACCGTCTGAATACTCATATTACATATTCTCAATATACTAAATCTTTGTCAATCTGTTCATTCATCTTCCATTATTGTCTCACCTGAAAAATAGGCAGATCTTCATTATTTTGACTTTTCAAATGTCAATTCAGATGGACATAAAAGACTGGAGATACTTCTCATTCAATGGAAAATAGTCTCGCATCAGTCGAGACAAATGATACTTGGAGAACCATTATTTTCGACAAGACATCGCTTTAAAATTAAAACAGTGTAACTTCCAACTGACGTTTCGATAAAGCTTTTACCTAGATGATTATACCCTAATGGCCCGCCATCGAACCGAATGTCACGTTACATTGTCTACTCAAGAAAGGACGAATTCAATAGGCATAGTTCGTTCGAAGCAGCTAGTAATTGAAAGCTGTCTGCATTCAACAATGTACAACGAATGAAAGCTCTTCTTTTCGGAATCATAACCTCACATTTTCCATACTCACCCAATAAACGGTCAAGTCCTGGAAAAAATAAACCAAGTCATGACCATTCCCTCAGGAATTTCCTAATATCACCCAATAATTCGCAAATTCAAAACATCTCTGAGAACATGTATGAAAAAATCCAATAGAGTCGCTTACATATTATTGAATAGTTCGTAATAGTTGAAATTAATGATCAAGCCCGCTCCTTCGCCTACTCCAAAATTGATCATGAACTGATCGAGGTTAAGTGGTCCTATTGCTCGATAATTTTCAATCAATGATATAAATAATATATATATATATAAATAATATATATATTATATATATATATATTATATATTATATTATTATAAATATATATATATAAATAATGATATATATATATATATATATATATATATATATATATTTATGAATAAATATAATTTCATTGATTTTTGTTTTTTCTTTATTACAGGTAAGGACTGATGCGAGCTATGGTTGGATAGGTATGTTTTTGAAAAGAATAACTTCAGAAATTTTTCCTCGAAACTTCAGTGATCTAGTCAAAAAATCTTCAGATCTAGTGACGTCAACATCCGTGCCATTCAGCCGCCACCCTCAAACTGAGAGTAACTGAGATAAACTGCTAGAGTAACCGATCAAAATTAATGCGAACATTCCTCATTCATGTATCGACTATATTTGTATGTCATGCTCATAGTTTCTGAAGAAGAGAACGATTCTCTTGTATTAACACGGCTGGCTAGAAGCGTTAATTGGAATAAACATCAGAAGAACAATTTACTCAACCTTCAAATCATATTCATATTCAGGGTCTCGAATAGCTGAAACATTTTCTGTATCCATCTTCAAGAATATGATGCTATGAATAGATAATATATGAATAGATGCACTAATATAAGTGAACATTCAACGAAGACATTTCCATCTGTGCTAACAAAAAATGTCGAACGAAGAAAAAAAAATGGTCATTGGCGACATAATCGTTCTGAAAACTAATATATTACATCTTCAACAATATCAGTGACTTTGCAGTATAGCTGTGTTTATAAACGAAAATTTTGGATCATTGTGGAAATCATGATTGTATAATTTGAATTGAATCAGCAACAGTTCTCTACCAATCAATCATATTCATCCGTCATAGCAAACAAAGAACAACTATCTAATTTTTCGATGTGAATATTTCGGTATCAATTTCGAACTCGTGCAAATTTTTTTTTGACAGTTCGACAGCGTTGATATGAGCTATCCTCATATATCACGGCACCAGTTTGAATGAGTTTTTGGATGAAGCATGTGAGTTAACTTTCGGAAGGAATGATGTTTTTACATGAGAACATGATTACAAGAGAGGTTTTAGTTGGGAATTCGATAGGTGTGTATGTACACCCCTATTTCATTATTTTTTGACCTTTATTTACATTACGAAATACTGATTTGTGGGAAGTGAATTGTGTTTAATCAATTTCTCATCAATTCGATGGATTTCAATTTGAAATCTCATGCAATATAAGTTTTCTCATGGGAGAATAGTTTTCGGTGGATACCAGAATCTAAATAAATATCACTCCAGCATACCTACCAGTTCGAGAGAATAATGAAATACTTCGATCAGTACAGAACAGCAAATATTATTTTCTTATAGCCGTAAGGTCTCTTTCTAGTATTTGCGGAGTATTCGTCCACGAACTTGCAATCATTAATAATCCAAGACCTATAAAAAGCGACTTTCCCAACCTGAACCGATTGTGTGATTGCAAAAGGCGTGCAGTCATAACCTCATCTATTATGCATTGCGTCTGGCGTCTACGTCATGCGACAATCTGAGGAAATCTCCGAATTCGAACATAAACGCCGTTTTCGCTCTACAAGGGTTCGCCTAGCTGTCGCATATAAGTTTGCGCTTCGTTCTCTTTCTTCCAATCTACGTGTTAGTTTTCAGTTCGAGAGGAAGAATTATATTCATTCGTTTAGGAACAAATGTCCTTTGTGTCGCCTTCTTTCTCTGCATTAATCACCGAAAAACGTTCGGTCCTCGCAAGCTCACGGATATACAGCTCATATTTCATATAAACAAGAGAAATTAAACGTGACGTTCGACTATACTAATAATTCTTTCACAACTAATAAACTTTGCCAAATTTATGACCGTTTTTCGCACGTTCTTCTTGACGTCTCTTCAGGGCGACATTATTTATTATTTACCATATATATTCATGATGAATGGGACAGATGATCAAATAAAAAATTTCATGATAAGACAATCGAAAATATTGCTCTCAATATATCAATGTTTGATTCTCAATATATCTATTGCCTTTGAAAATAAATACGTTGTGATCAGATTAGTTGTAGAAGACAACTGAACTCATTCTTGGATCTAGTAGATATACATTCCTGAAGGGTTAATTAAAATTTAACAAAGCGCGATCAATCAATGAAAATGGTGCCAACTGCAGCAAACGTAGCTGATGATTACAAGAGACAAAGACAAGGTACACGACATTATGACATCGGATGGTAACAGATGATTCAGATGCCCACGATTTCTTTGCAAACTTGAGGATAATTGGCATGTTATTCTGATTCATTCGACAAATAGTGGTGCTCAGAAGAGATCATAGGACCAGAATATGTACACGTCATGACAATGACAAATATTCAAATCTCCCTACTCCTAGACGAAATTATTTCGAATATTCTGAGGAATGAATGATGAAGTCGACTGAAGTTAATATTATACGTGAAAAACCAATCTGAATATAATATACCATGTATCTCAAATGCTAGCTGTAGTGGAGATGCCGTTCATATTGGATGAATTTTTCCCAATTTGTGTACTTTTCGCCACAGTTTGCGTTACAATTTTTTTGCGATGTATCGTTGAATCCTCGGTTGAATCTATCATGAAGTAATCTTGTATGGACTACTGATGAATGCATTGATGCTACTGCGTTCAAAAACATCATGAAGATTTTTCGCACAAAAGAAATCATCGAGATTTGGAACATCTCCCAAACTCGATCCATAATTCTTGTATGAAATGATCGAGACCTCATGGAGAAGCAACTTTCAAATAGATTTGAATTATATTGGTAACTACTAGCATTTCCGAGAACCCCATGCTGTGAGTTCCTATCTTGGACAGAGTACCAATGGATATTTCTCATTAGACATCTCACCTATTTCTAACCCACGGATTCAATATCAGTTCTCTAAGTTTACTGTTATGATATATTCCTTGTTCAGTCAACTCTACGTTCTTATACCTATTATATACCTATATACGGAAGGTTTCACAATCAGCCTGATGATTATTTCGATAGAGATTCAGGAAATTGAACAATTACGGATATCACATTGAGGTTGATCCGAGATTCAAGATAAGAATATTTCAGTCACTTCACTTTCAATGACACACCATGCTCACGTAATAATGGTTTTTAAAGTTCATACATATATCTACATATATGTAGGGACGAGGTTCTATTGTTCGAGAGGTTAAAGCATATGGCCAAGATGATAATCAGAAATATGATCTTCTTTAGATCAACAGAACTCTGCTATTGCATTTGCTGAAATCGTTTTTTTCGAAATATTATAAAAAATGCATTTTCTCACGATCATCTTCTCAATTATAATTACAGGTAATTTGTTATGGAATCTCGGGAGCTGAAGACTTATATTTCATTACCACCTTTAGAGCTGCTAAACATAACATTATTCAAATTTGAGCCCAGCTTCCGATGAAATCATTATCAGCTTCAATTGTTCTAGGGTCGATAGCATTTCTTTCAACTCACATAACGACTCATCAAAGTTACTTATATGAGTACAAGTACCGAATTTCAAATTCCATCGACTTTCTAACTACAAGATTTCAAGACCTATTCATTTGACCAAAAAAATATATTTCTTACAGTTTTAGGTTTTGACAATTTTATTCCGTGAGGGATCAACAATTTCTTGGAATTGGTGGGAAGTTCAAAAATATATATTATATATATTTATAAAAAAATCCATGGGCCTCAGCTGGATTTGAACCCATTCCTCGATGGAAATCTCCCTACAAGCTCAGCACTGTTGCTTTCACGACCATCGGGCTGCCCTAATTTGTTTTCCTGTTGAAAAACTCCCTCCAGTGATGATCCTGCATGGGAATAATGCAAATGCGAAGGGAAGAATTGAAAATATCGAAAAAGAATTCACTGTAGAACTCATTTTTCATTATACACGGATAACTGAACTGATGTGAATGTTCGATAAGTTTGAAATCGAACGATTTCTCAAGACGTATCAGAGAATTAGCTGAAAGATGGAAATATCAGAAGACACCGTTCCCCCGAAGTTGCTTGAAAAATGCCATCCAAAACTCAAAGTCATGAATATTCCGAGGTGAGGTAAACAAGAGGAGACGTGTAATTTTTTTATTCATCGCTTTTCAATTCCAATCGATCTCTTCTCAAAATGTCGGAATGAGATGTTGTAGATTGAATGAGTTGTTGACGCATAATTTTTCATCGACAACCCTTTGTTTTCTGATGATATATATATAGCAAACCATAAAATTGTCCATAATACATACAACATAATCATCGTGAAGAAATCCAACGTTATCAGTTTGATGGATTGCCAAAGGAAAACTTTTCGAGGATAATGAAATACAACGTGAAGGTAACTTGGCGATATGACGTTATTTAAATTCACAGTGCACTGCAAATATAGTTCCTTTCGAGGATATCGGATTTATTCAATATGATCTTCAATTCATCAACAATTCGACGATGATTTTCCATTGGATGCGTTGATAGCAGTCCTAATGAACATCAATAATGAAAATAATGTCAAAAAATTCAAGTGAAAAAAGAAATGAGCGACTAAACAGTTTACTGTCAACGCGGTCCAAAATTTGTACATTCAGGAGTATCGAATACTGGAATAAAAAATCAAATATTCAATTATAAAAACAACAACATATAACTTGAAAATGTAGTGAAAGACAATTCTATATGACTTTCGCACGTTTTGTTTCAAGTGGTTTGTCATTTGTTATTTTTCACGTCAACACCATACTCGACAAACATCTCCTTAGACTTTCATTCACGCTGCAAATGTCTGAGAGAATAACAATATCTTTGAAATTTGAATCGACTACAAGTTATCAAGTTTTTAGTTTCAGTTGGTGTTACTGCTTATGTTTTCAATTTTTCAACAATTATTTCAACATGGACCTGATTTTTTTTATGCAAATCCAAGGATTTCCAAAGCATGTTCTTAGCTAAAAATATGTAGAAATTTTGAGGAATTCCAAAGAATTCCAAATGAATTAGAGGAATTTCAAAGAAGAATTCCAAGAACTCCCAAAGAATTTCGAGGAATTCCAGTTGTTCGTACACCATAATTCCACCGCTGCTTACCCCTCGCATTTTCATATGCCTGTCTAAGAAATATTCAATGTTTTGACAATTAGATAATAAAAAGTGCTTGCTGACTACTTCTCACTATATGTGTATACCTAATTGGGTCGGTCTTTGGTTGGATTATATGCTCGTTTATATTTGAGCTAATACCTATGTTAATGCTAATTCTATGCTAATGTTATTGCTAATTCAGTTCCATGTGATGTGCATAGATAACTATTTTTTTTTTCATTTCCCGCACTTTCCAATCTGTTTTTGATTCCGCCTCTCGATGCCCTCTTACTACGGCGATGGAGTCATTCAACATCGAAACACATTTTCGATGTTTTCGACTCTTAGGGCTCAAAATTAATGGACAGAAGGAAACGCTTCATTATTCACGAACACTCGGACGAGAGAGTGTGCTGTCTTCTTTCGGACATTTTTTACGCTTTCCTTCTTGTTTTTCGCCATGCCATCCCGTCAGTGACCTTTCAACTCGTTTTTCGGTGTTTGTCTGACGATTTTTCGAAGAGATTGTACATCGTACGATATCTTGATGCACGGACGTCTGTTTTCTGTTAATAGTTCTGGGTGGATATATTCAATCACGAGGCCTCATCACGTGACTGAAGACAGATATAAGATTCGTTCAATACTGACATGGAAAGCCATTTTTCAGCTTTATGTTCGTGTTCACTAGCGGATCACGAACTGAAAGCCAACTTTGTTTGTTCCAAACAATAATTATTAGTTTCTGTTAATTGAAGGCGATAATGATCTATTCCATCGTGACTCATGTTCTCATCTTGAAATTTGGCAACATCATCTCTTCTGATTTTTTTGTGTGATTCGATCGATCGACGTTTCATTTCAAAAGAGGGTCTGGGATTTCTGTATAACATTGAATTAATTTTTTGGAAAAATTATATCGAGCAGCAGACGAGCTTGCGAAAAAATGGGTTGGAATACCATTCACGTGGATTCTAAAACTTTCGCAGGATTAGTAGAAAGCAGAGAATGGAGACACCCAATAATGGTGGACCACAAGTAATCTGAACATATCATAGTGAAGTTCCATTGTTTGGAACAGGTCGATAATAGTTCTGGAAAACAATTACCAGAGGGGATCTATTGTATCAACCTCGATATGAACAATATTCGCATTGTTGCATTGCCATCAAGTAATGTCAGGATGATCAAGAAAGTACTATGCAGATTATGTTAGGAAGGAGGTGAAGGTGTGGAAGGGAAGGAGAGATGAGTGAAGGGAGCAAGAGGTGAGGACCTCTATCCATGTCCTCCCACATTGCTTCGTGCTTTTTCGCAAAGCAAACTGGAAACTGAACCAAATTCTGAACCTGAGTAAGCACTTACAGACGTTACATCCATGATGTAATTCATATAATATCTAGAGATTGGTAAGAACCTGACGAAAAATGTTTGTTCATCACATGTTGAATAGTTTAGAAACCTCAGGAATGCTATCGTAACTAAGTTGGAAGTTGATGCCTGTCGATTTCTATCATTGAAGTTGATTTCCATTATTGTCGAATGATGAATGATTCCCATAGAAACTTCACCGTGGATCCATAGTACCACTGTGAACTAAATATCTAGATTCTACTTATTTCTACTAAAGTCTCGAAATGGAAGCATCTAGAGAACTGAGGAGAACTTGAGATTTCTCAAAACAAGTAACATTTCACAATATCCCAAAGGTATACTCACTCAAGTATTGTGGAGTACAATATGTCACAGGCACGTTACCACCTTTTCCATGCGTCAACCCCTTGTCACATCCGGTGATTAAACCGGAAGTTCAATTTCGGAAGTGACAAATTATAGCTGTCCATCACAGTTGGTCGAAAGAATGTAGAACGTCACTGAGTCGTTACTCATATTTTTTCGTTTTCGCTTGTTAATTTTTCACGAGATTTTCCTATGCGATTTCCTGAGTTAATTAAGGTTTTTAATAATTCATCTGGCAGCTTTACACTGATGTAAAAGTGACAAAATGCGGATTCTTCCACTTCATGCGAATTAGAAAATAATTAATTCACTTCTCGCATTGAACGAGGAATGTGATTCGATAATTTCATAAAAAACGGAAAATATTCTTGTTACACATCTACACATACCACTGATCATCCCTCATTTGCATAACCTACTGATTTTCTGTCTTCACTTCGGATGGTTGATGGTTATGGGAATCAACACATGATGACAACTCGAAGGAGTTGAGTAAGGATAACAATAACAAAAACCTATGTTCAACCCGAGATTAACACTGAAGTGACCAACACACAACACAATGTTGTACCAACATATATTCTTCCTTAGTCGTTGCTACTGAGACTTTATAGTGAATCCTAAATAAACAGGACGTATATATTTCTCATTTGATAACTCAATCAACATTCAATCAATCAATATTCTTTTTATTTTCAGTCCCAACAAACATTGAATCTGATATTTGTTATACAGAGCAAGTTCATCGACACCAAATTAAATAAAAGGCTCTTGGAACAATTTCCACAATCAAATCCCGTATGCTCACATGGGCACAAATTGAGGTGAATTTCAGTTTGATGAATGCATATTCCATTATTCTAAGGGAAAATTGAGGTTTCACTTGCATACCACGAAAAAAGCCATTCCGAAAACCTTGACAACAAAGAAAATGTGAACTCATCGTCATCGAATATAAAATTATTTCTTCCTATAGCATTCACTGTACGTGAAGTGGAATTTTGATACATTTCAGTTGAATTTTATTTATCATTATTACAGTACCAGAAATTCCAATTTCCTACCTGATCCAAAAACAAAGAAAACAGTTCTAACTAAATATATGGGAATGGAAATATACAATCATTCACTTCTTCATTTCGACTGTACTGACTTACATATATTTCAACGCCAAAATGAAAGACACACCACTATCAACTCGTGTTGTCATTATTTTCATAGTGAAATTTGTTTTTTTGATTTTCTTGATCAACCTGTACTTTCTGCAGTAGACGAAAAGCTTGAACTTGGCGAATACATTTCGCAATGTCTTTATGTTGAATGAATATTTCTATAATTAGTTAATCATTTGAAATATATATATATATATATATATATAGATCGAAACCTCGGACCAAACCATGACTGCGACGTATATTTCATCCATCATCCGCTTCGAATTTGTTATTGCACTTGACAATGTAACGGTGACGAAAAAAAGTGGTGCACCCACTACCACGTGATCGTTTGTCACGATAGCAGACGTCAAAAGGCGATTCCTGGTGTAATAAGTCACGATCGATATCAATTAACAAAGCGGCCACTGAGAAATTTCTAACGAAACGGTCTTTGCGAAGATTTATGGCACCTGAGGAAATTTATTGCGATGTTGCACGGAATGATAAGCAATGTTTTTTTTCAAAACAGTTTTGAAACTAATAATGCGGAACGTGTTTCTTGCGGTAAAAACTCGTTCTGACTTCTATGATACGTAACGGGTGCATCTTGTAGATGTTCTGGCGGAATCCTCTCAAACTAAGAATGTGAACTTTTAAAGCTCACGGTACTCTGGAAGCTTTTTCACAAACTTTATTTTCACTGCTTCATTGCCACTAACTCTAGAATCGAAACGTGTATCGTGACAACAGACACATTTTTTCCACTTCACACCAAGCTCCCATCATCAGGTGAAGCCATGGTTCAACATTGCTTGCTCGAGTTATTGCTCTCAAAAATCCAGTTTTCAGCCGAGAATCAACTCTATTTGTTAAATCTCTGTATACCTGTAAAAAAATAAAATTGATGTTATAAGAAGTTAGACTCTCCCAGTCAGTATTACGAAGTTATTCTAGTCCGCAGCTATTGGGAACAACTTCATAACATCCTGATTTCTTTCACTGAAGGAAGAACACATTGCCTCCTACCATATATATGTGACTCATGCCTGTAATTTTTGCCTTAGAGAAATACATAATATATACAATATATTTCCGAAGCGTTTTACCGATTATGGCAACAAGCTCTCCTGAGTGAGGATATCCCATGGACGTGCGAATATTATCCAAATGATATCTTATGGACGTCTGGTGGATATCCATAAGATGTCCTTCAAGGACGTCAGGAATTGGCATCACGACTTACCGATCATCAGACCTAACATTAGTAGTAGATTAGTAGAAAGCTCATATAGTTTTCAGAAAATATGAGAACAACAAATATACTGGCCAGTACCCAGCCAACTATCGTGTAACATCAAAAAATAATGTTGCGCGATGCAAATTCCAGTCTTTAGCTCTATTCGACGTATAGGTATGTTTGATATCATGCAGTTATAACAACACGTCGATGTGTTGAGGATGATTTCAACGATTAATTCGTCATTTCGATTTGTTTGATGAAAGATCCCCTATATTCATTCGAATCAACCGGAATTAACGAAAATTGAGAGAAGAACATGATTTCGGATATGCTGAGGAAACGTAGCTCAATGGTCTGAACAGGATATCTTATCGACATCCAGTGCATGTCCAAAAGAACACTTATCTAAAACTTTTTCAATGTTTCATCTCTTTTCCAGGTATATACCTTATTACATATGAATTTGAATTTCTATCTTTTTTATTCACCTATTTTTGGTATCTAAATTTTTCTATCCCCTCTGGGCGGATTTTGGATATACCAAGGATATCCAAAAGTAGTCCAAAGACATTCCTACATGAATTAGACATGATTCGGATGTCCATAGGATGTCCATACACTCTAGTAAAAAAATTAGAAACCTCTGAATGTCTCTGAATCGACATACGTGATTCAATTAAATTCAATGTTCTTCGACCTAGTGAATCCGAAAATCGCAACGACAATGTTGTCAGATTCTCACGTTTTTCTATGCATTCCACAAGTTTGGTTCTTTGAATAGAACACCATATTTTTTTCAACTGCAGTCTGGCAAACCAGCAGTTCTGGAGAATATGGAAATCCCTGAAAGCGTCCGGAACGAAACGGAAATTCGGTACTCTTCTTTTTGGGTCGTCGAATTCAAAAAAGGCATCGACGATGTTGCCAGATCTTCCCATTTTTCTGTGTGTAGCACAAATATGTTTTTTTCTGAAATCAGTCAATTCTGGGGGTTCAAATGAATGGAACACCAACGATCAAATAGAGTGAATGGGGTGATCCAATTTAAAAAAAAGTTGTGTCACGCACAGGAGACTAGGAAGATCTGGCAACATTGTCAATACGATATCTGAATTTGCCAGTTTGGACAACTCCTATAGGTCCTGAATTCCATTCATATCATGTAACTCATTTTCGATCTATTCATCCTATCGCATCAGCGATCGAATGAAGTGGAAATTAACGGAGTAATCCATTTGAAAAACAAAGCCGTGTTACTCACAGAAGAATGGGCAGATCTGTCAACATTGTCGATGCAATTTTTGAACTCGTCAAGTTGAACTGGATTTCATTGAAATACATATGTCGTTTCATTGATTGATTGAAGATTGAATTTCATTGATATATAAATGATCATGTTATATATCATCGCCCGAAGCTAATCTACATTTCGAAAATGATTGGAGGAAATAATTATAATGAATGAAAACAATTGAGATTCGGAAAATGAAGTCACACATAGTTGACCAAGTAACGATACTCCTTTTTTTGCAAACAAAGGGCATCATTCAATCGAATGAGATATGTTGAAGACAACCAAATTCAAACTCTCCGAACTGGATCACCCATACAGGTTGATTATTGCTTTGCTTTTTAAGAGAACAACTTGCACGTCTCTGATATAAAATGAACGTTTTCTTGAAGCTGTGCCATTTTGGACAGTGGTTTCGAGGGGAGCATGGCCTATCATAGTTATATGTTGGACAACGAATAATGACCATGATATTTCAACACGTCGAAATTTCCATTCAAATTGGCTACCTAATCGTTTTTCATATCTGAAAATCCTCTATACTTTTCCTGCGGCGTATCATCTCTATTTTGTATTATATCGGGGTACGTTAATGCCGATAATAAGGGTAGGAATCGGCGCAAGGCTCAGGATTTATGTCAGGATTACTGGGACAGTCAGAATTTGATTAGTGCCTGAATTCTCGCTGATGCGTCTTGCTTGCCAGCGCTATTGTCAAAGGATTATATATGGCAAACCCCTTAATTAATCCAGAGATGAGGAAAAAAGCGTGAATGGGTCGCCGGTGTCAAATTTTCGAGGGCCCCAAATTAGAAATTAGGGTGGTTGGCTCTTTCAATGAAAGATACTGTATACTGGGCGAAACGTTCTGTGGTAGGTATGGTTTGATTTCAGACCGAGCTCCTGTTCTAATGATCAAAAATTTTATTCTTTGATTATTCAGACCTCCCATAAATATTTCCAATATCATTGACCTATATTTCAGAGTGAAATTGATGAATTTTATTTCTGTGAGATTATATTTCCAATTTCGAATTTTCAAATCAATAACAATACCCCTCAAGTTATTTTATATTCACATACAAAATGGAATGAGAAAAAAAATAATCCCCCATATGGAGGGTCACAATGTTATAATGGAATAAATCTTCCATTGTTTTTTCATCTCCTTGCATAGAACTGATTCGAGAATATCTGTTTTCGATCTCACATTCGCAAATTCTATTTCTACTATGTTGATTCTTCAAAAGAGAGAATCTAATGAAAAGAAGAAGTTTCATGGACAAAATATCAATATTATCTCCATCAAGGCTCTGAATTTGAACCTCGATTTGAACATTCCATCAAGAACAATCATCATAATGAGGATGAAGAAAAATATTGGCTCGAATTCATCCGGAATCATTCCGACAAGTTGATGATATATTGGCTAGTTGCTCTATAGTCGATGATAATTATTTCCTGTTGTAGGTTTTTATTATCAGTTAGCAATTTCTTTGGGAATACCCGTTCGTACAATTTCTTCAGAACTCAACCCATTTCCTACTTTTGTACTTTGTACTCCATTGTCTATTGCCAAAATATTGTTGAAACATGCTTCTTACAGACTTTCGATATAAATTATTTTCGAACATGAACTGGATTGTGTATGTGAGGAAGTTCGAATCACAAATTTTCATCAACTGAATTGAATGAAATCTGCTATTGATAGAACTCCACTACGTTAAGAGATTCCATAATTTAAAAAATTCAACTATGAATAAGAAATGTGTAAATGGATATTAATTTTCTTTATCTTCCTTTTTCAAAAAACAATTAGCGTTTTGAAGATAAAGACGCCATATATTTTTTTTCATCTGTGGACAACACGAAAGGGAAACCTATGATGTTCGAGGAACATCGTGTTAGCCAGCGGTGGAATTTTGGGAGAGAAGGAAGGTGTTGGAATCTTTCTTGAAAGTTTGGAGGTTGTAAGCATACCAAGAGAAATTTTCGATCCGACTCAGTGGAACATTTTCACTTGAAGTATGTTGTTTTCATGAATAACAAATTTTACAGCGTTCTTGCATTACGCGTTACATGAGATTCTGATGCACATCATTACGTATGACGAAATCATTCTCACATGCTATGACTGAAACAATGTTCTAAATGGGAGGAACAACGCATCGAATAAGGTATACCGGAATGCCATGTTGATGAAACCCCCAAATGCAATACCTGCATGATTATTTTGTTGAGGAATATACAGGACGTTCAAATGGAAACTTGAACCTCCTGTAAGTCATGAACGGACGTGTAATCAAAAATTTCAGAGAGCACGTCCATTTTCAATTCTAGAGGAACTCTGATATAAAAATCATATCCGGAACGTCACCCCTTGCGGTCAGCAACTATCCCCCTATGATTTTCAATGGCATGGGGGTCGAGTGATACATCATTCGAAAGGTCTTCTGTTCCTGTATCATTTCTGTATTTTCTTGGAAATTGGTGCATTCGTTATTGAGAAATTAAATATTCAATGTTTCATTTAAAAAAAAAAAAACAGAAAACAGTAACACTACGACCATTGCTGCCTCATTTATTATCTTGCATTCATTCATTTTTGGCCTTCTTTCCAGTTATATGTAATATACAACAGCTCATTCGTCATGTCCTTCCGAAGACATATCTCTAGAAATGAATATGCCTATGCAGACGTTGTCTTTTGAGGCCATGTAGTGTTATTATTATCAGTGTAGTGGCCAACATGAGTTGGGTTCTATCCTTCAGTAATTATTGGTAATACCATATATCATCACCAATACCACGCGGATCTGTTCTTGTCTAGTTCTTTCAGGATAGCTGCATGAGTTGGCTCAACCAAAATCAGTGCTTCATGCGGTTCAGTGTTGTTTTTTTCAGTCTCATTCCCTCCATTCTGATGGTTTGAATGCTTTTGATATCGGTCATGTGCTCGACGATATGAAAATAGTTGAACAACTTGCAGAACGATATAATCAATAAACAATGGCAGGACGTGTCTGCATCTGATTGATATTTTCACTTCTTCGCCTTGGAAGACATCTGACTTGCTTTTTATTTATGGAATAACATTAGCACAGGCATATATATATTTATTATCATGCAATATGGCGCAGACTTTAGCATTTACTGCCCTTCGGGAGATCTTTTCTCTCAAGCATACGTCATTAACCTTGTATTAGCGCGCTGAGGGCTAGATCGAGTGGAAGTGAACAAGATAAGTGTTATCATTACGGGCGCTGTCATTAGTTTTCGTCCCCTGAGACAGAGAAAATATGCGGTGATTTGGGAAAGAATACAACCGAAATTGGAAGTTTCACGTCGTTTTCTCACCCTCCATGATTTTCGCACAGCTTGATGTATTCTGAAGTCGAAACACAATCAGTTCAACATGTTTGTTGAAGAATCCACAGACACAAGCGATTCAATTATTTCATTCAATTGAAATTATGTGTATTGAAATGAAGTTCTCAATTAATATCATATTTTCAATCCAGCATATATCCCAACGGTTCGAATGCAGTGTTGATTGATGTGTAATAATATTGGTTATTTCTCATGCATTGATCATTATTATTGACAGATACCTGGCCAGAGTTGAGTAAATCCTTGTCTGTAATAAACATTATTGATAACTTGGTAGTTATATTTCAGTATCAATTAGGTTTTTGTGAGGGAGTACCTAGTAGCACATGATTTAGCACCTTTCGAGAGTGATATATACACGAGACCAAAAAAACTCATATTACCCTTTCTTTGGCCCTCCCGAAGTTCGCCGCCATTTTGCTTCTTTTCACACTATTAATTTCGGGAATATCCTTTATTCGCGGTCGTAAACCCAACACCAATAAAGTCTGAACGGCTCCAGCCGAAGAATATGCGAATAAAGGGTGCATAGAATATCCGAAACACAATCTGGAGAGTTTAGATGAGAATTGCTCAAAAATTTCATATATTTGTGTCTGCCCCTCATAACTGAAAAATGGAATATATAATTGATTATCACCTGAATATATATATTTCAATCTTCGAAGCTCTGATTTTGGTCTTCAATTTTATTGTTACGGTATGAGGAACTTGGGTTCGCTGACTGATCACCACTTTCCAATTTTCACACACTAACTCTATGTACAAGTTGAACTTCCTTACTCCTTTAATCCTGACAATTTTCCGCAAGAAGATGTCTGGATTAGGGATTCGTTCAGATTAGTGATTTTTCTGGATGACTGATGGCCACTGCATATTTTCATGAGTTTATATGAGTTATATATGAGTTAAATTCAGAATTGTTTTTGAAACATTTATTATTCAAGACAGAATCAATCTTTCATGTAGAAGTGACAGAAAAATATGTATACCTAATTTCACATATGTAGAAGATATTTCAAAATCTCATAATAAGAGAAACGTGGTATTGTTTTATACGCTGTAATCCAGACTTGAACAAATTTACGTTGGCTATATTCTTACAGATTTTCGATAACAATTTCACTACAATCTGGTCTGATATTGTTCGGCCAATCTTATTACTTCATATTTTAATTGAAAACTCAACGTTTTATTCAGAATATCAATGAATACCTTCCAGTGCACTTGACGCGAACTTTCGAATGATAAAACAGAGTAAAGTTCGACTGCCCTGAAGTTAGAAACGTTCCCATCGACGTATGTCTAAGACTGGTTTCTATGGCCGCTTTTTTACCAAATGTTGCCGAGTTTCAATGTTCAGATTCATGTTCAAATTGGTAGATATTTATGTTGCCACGAAAAAACAGCAGTCTCATCATTGTTCCATATGTTTCATAACTCTGTTATTTGAAAGAGTCTAAAATAATTTCATGACATACTTATCAAAATCATTCGAAGAAAAACTGTTTTCGAAAATTAACATTCATTCATATATATGTATATGAATTCATGAGAATGATAAAGGTTCTTCTTGAAGAAAAATATATTTTCCATATTGACAGCAGGCAGTAGAGAAACTTGAAAAAAAACTGTTTCAAGTAACATACCAAGCATTATTCAATATTCTCATCAACATGATGCGAAATAATTTACTAAATATATTTGGAGAATCGACGAATGTTGAACTCAGCAGTAAAGTCTCCTTATTCCACTGACTGTCTACACTGGATCCCAAATCTAGCTACATTCGGCCATGAAGTACCAGCTCTCTCTCGAAAACAACGTATACATACAGGGTGGGCGAATGAAAACTCCCAATTTTTAGGATTTGAAATCAAAATTTCAGAAAACACTCGAACACGTTTTTTCACACACATAGCGTTAATCCTTTAACTGAGCGGTGAACAATCCTCAAAATTTGCATTCCAAATTCTACAAATCAAAGTGGAAAGTTTCCATTAGCCCAACCTGTATGAACGACATCAGATCACAACATGGTACAGATTATACAGGTTGATAAATGGAACTGATTAAATTTCAGAACATGATAATCAACATTGAATTTCGCGTCCGAAATTGACATGTCTGAAACTCAGACGTGAAATATATTTCATTTTCATCAGAAGATGAACTCCGACCCACGAACCGCGTAGTTTTCGAAAAACAGTCTCAATACTATACTTCTTGGGAATGTCGAATGAAACGTGATAGCTCTTTCTACTCTCAGGTGTGACAGGAATGAAAGCACTTGAACTGCAAGAAATGAGTAGACATTTGAGAATATGTCGTGAAATTCTCGCGATACTTCGAGACTATTTCATATTTTATGAGAATAACGTATGACTGAAGTTTCGTAGAATTGGATTGGTATATGAAACTGAGACGACGATTCTGCAGAATCACATCCCTTATATATGAATTCATAGTGAGAATGAAGAATCGCAATGTGAAACACGTGAAAAATTCAAACATAGACATTATTTTCCAAATTGATTTGATCCTGTTATAGTGTTGGCTAGGAATTGATATATGAAATGATACATGCAGTCTTTTGTTTCCCGGTGCATTCGATAGAAAGGAATTTTTTCCTATGAATTTTTTTTATCGATATTACTGATGTATTTATTATGATGCAATTATTATGTTGTTTCTGTTCATTCTCATTTCGTTTATACCCATATCAACATCCTGTCATAAGATATATCTTGTGGTATTTTAGGTGATTATTTGTTTATTGCTTCAATTAGCAATGGTTATATGCGATGGAGTTCGTTTTACCGGTTCGTTGAACTTTTCAGCGCGAGATAAAAATTACAAAGCCTACAACTGTACATTTTATCGTTTACTTGGCAGTTTAAAAATAGAAATATCAAATGTTTGCTCTGTCTTGAAAAATGTGGGACTAATGTTAGTTATATTTGTTTAGCTGATAATGTAGGATTTCCTTTGTTGCCGAGTATTTCAACCGTTAAAAATTTGAGCAGTGACCTAGGTCAACGATATACTGAATTGTTACCTTCAAGTGAGATTGAAAACGAAAGAAAACATAAAGTTTTCGGCTTACTGAATTTATGGATTGTAATCGCTCATTTGATCTATCTTAGGTGTATTTACAAAAAATGTTTCTGAGACATCAACTGTAACCTCTTCAAAAATTTTCAACACTTTCTCAGATCGTAATAATACAGCTGATTTTATAAACGCAACATGAATATCAGTTCTTATTGCCGACTATAAAAAATGATTGATTCGGTAATTGTACCTACAATATTTTGAGTCAACAATCGAGGTGTCATCAGTTAGTTTTACCTGTCACGGTATTTGTCTGTCTGTCTAATCAAATCTTACAAGATGAATTCACCTCAATTTTAATCGTCCGATTGGTTTGAAATTTTGTGAGGGGGACGAAACAAAATGGCAGCTTCAGTCAGAAATTATGATTTTTTGCCAAAGTTCGAATATTCACCAGAGCGGACGAGTTTCATGATTATTGTCCGATTCTATTCGAAATTGGTAGTGGGGGTTTTTGGGGTCGTAGATTTTTTAGTTTCACATATCCCGATGTCTGTCCGTCTGTAATCGAATCTTGGAAGTGAAATTGAAACTTTGTAATGTAAAAATTACAAACAAACTTCAAAACTTCTGTGATGAAAAGTTCAGAACAAAAATTCGGAAAGAGACATTTCAAATACTAAATTTCATACAAAAGTACCGAAAAGTGAAAAATAATTTCTTTAATTCCTTGATATAGGTTGTTCTATGAGTAACTGATTCAAAAGCTTGCGGTGGACACAAAATAAGTTATTGAATCTGTTAGTCACAGAATAACCTAGATCAAACTAAGGGTGTGCAAAAATTGAGATATATCGATATATAGATACATATCGATATATGGATATGTTTGGCAAATTCGACTGATGCACGTTGTGACATCTAAAATCGGATGTCACAACGTTTTCAATGTCAAATAGTCGAGTGACGGGGCGAGAGGGTGTATGTAATACAAGGGTGTGATGAGTTTTCTGAGGCACTATTTCAAGGGGTCCTCACTAGTGCCCCTCACATGAAAATTTCATTGAATTATACCATTTACTCTGACAGTTATTCAAGAAAGAACTTGAGGAAGGTCTATATAGGAAACAAAACGTGGGAAACCATAGCATTATTTTTTCAAGTTCTATCTGAATCCGAGATATTTCCCACATTTTTCCGGACACCCATATTGATACATATCGATGTATCGATATCAAAACAGGTATCGATATCAATTTTTCGAAATCGCACACCCCTAGATCAAACAATGGAAAAAATTATCTATTCGTATCACAGCGTTTGTATAAGAATGTTTCTTATATAATTATTGTTCTATTTATTTCCATATTCTCTGATTTGAATGGGCTGGAATAAGGTTTCTGACTTGTCATGGGCAAATTTGATTTCTCTATCACTATTGATAGTCAATGGTATACGGATTTCGGCTGATTATCTGGTGTATCGTTCAACCATTGTTTCCATGATTTCCTATTTTCTGTCAGTATCTACATCGCCCTCAACGACTTCTCTCTTTTTCTTCCTGCCTCTGTTATTTGTTACATCCATTCCTTTTCTTCTTCTTCTTTTTAATGTTGAACCCATTCTCACCATCTGGCCATACCAATACAATTTTCTCTTCGTTATTTTGTCGATTTTGTTGGCTATTCATTCCTGCTTCAACGGTTTTCTTATTGTTTCGTTTCTAATTTTGTTGATTTTGTTGGCTATTGATTTCTGTTTTAAAGGTTTTCTTCGTTTCGTTTCTAATTTTGTTGATTTTGTTGGCTATTGAATACTGCTTCAACGGTTTTCTTATTGTTTCGTTCCTAATTCTAAACTTCGTTTTCCATTTATTCTCTGATGGATCTCATCTCCATTACAGTTATTTTCCTCTGGAGTTTCTTTTGTACTGCCAGTTCTCCATATCAATGAATTAATTAAATAGTATATCTTGTTCGATTTCCTATTTACGAATTCAAGTTCTATTTTTCCATCGAATGGTATGAATATAGGTAGATGAAAACAAGTATCGGTCATCATGGGTGATTATACCAATAAGCGTCATGATGACTTATTCAAGAGTCAAACTCTAGCGTAACTCCTAACTGTGAAGTTTTTGAATATTGTGAATATTTTGAACTGCGCTCTTGAATTTTTCTTCAATTCATTCCTCACTGTCTGGTATATATGCTCGTATTTGAACAAAAAATTGCAATTAATAGTGGATGCAATGATGTGTGCAAACAAAATCTATGATAAGGAATACTATTCTCACCTCTCATATATTACTTTATCTGTGAAACCCTTGCTTAAACTAAACATCTCTGCTGAATCTCTAACTTATTGATTGATCAATAATTCATTAATCACTTGGTGATTAGTGATAATTCAATTATAGTATATTTGGTATCATGAAGAAGTGAGATTAAATATCGTTCATTTCGATTCCTTGAACATGTAACATGTAACATGTAATGAAACTCATCTGAATACTAATAGTTCTGCCTGATTCATATTTCCGATTCACCACTATATTATGACTGAGAGAGAGAGAGTTCATCTAAGTATGTTTTCAGTACATAATGAGGTATTCAATTGATAACTTAACATGATACGCATATCATTCATGACATCGGGAATAATATAATTTTTCTTGCCCATGACTGAATGGAAGTTCTTTCTTTGTGTCAAGAAGAACAGCAGAATTGGAAATCCTGTGCTGAGATCTTAAGCAGCTTGGTGTAATCCAGTCGTTCACACAAGTCACCACCTCTTCCAAATTAAGTAGAGATCAGATAGCTCTGTGCCCCTACTTCTTCAGTTATCCTGACTTGCTTCCTAACACGGAGAGAATTATTTGGTGCGTAGTTTATTTTGTTCGCTTTTTCGTAGATTTATTCTGGATAAAATTTCACGGTGCCGTAACTTTGGAAGGATTTAACGAGAATAAATTTGAAAAGTTCTCAGGATTACGCGCGTATATAATTTCGGAACTCCGAGAAGCAATCCTGATAATAGTATAGTTGAGCTTCATATCTCCCAGTATTGCGACGGTATTTTTTGAGAAAAAAATATGTTATTTTCATGCTTCGTGGATGTTCGATGTTACTCTCGTTCTCTATGGATGTTCGAGTATCGAGAAGAAAATCTGTACTACGAAAATGTACACTACAAAAATCTTATTTGTTTCTACATTCTGATTTCGAAAGTATTTGTACTTCGTAGTTGTTGGCATGGCATGGCAACATTACATACGTAAAGTAGGGTTCATTCATAGAATTCATTATGTTCTCGAGTCGCCCTTTCGAATTTTATTCTATTGTTTCAGTGGATTTCATGTGATGCCCATTGATCAACCGTTTTCTTGAGAATAACAAGCGCTAGAGTGATGGTAGTGATTATTTTGGCAAAATCTTTTGACGTCACTCTATCCATTATATAGGTAATGGAATTCAAGGCGGTATATAGGGTGATTTTATTCCTCAGGTAACATAGACACATGAATAATCCATAGTTAATCGAAAGAAGTGAACGAGGAACTGAATTAAATGCGCATTCTGATGGAAATATCAACATTATTTATAATTGTGGTGAATATGAACCATAATTCGGGTTTCGAAGGAATATTGGGAATCTTGATAAACTGTAGCAAGATAATTCATAACCGAATTCATGGCCGCTGTTACGAACTCAGTTTTTGTCGTCTCTTCTCAGAAGATTCTCTGAAATATTATCGGACAGACTCTGATTTTCATTCACTGTTTCATAATCATGTCATAACTATATCCCGAAATAAGAGACGAGTAGTTTGAATCATGATGATAATTGGTATTCGATATCTTCAATGTCCCAAACTGACCCAACTGCGTTACTCGTATGTACATCTCATTCCAAATGAAAAACAGGAAACAATATACGAATTCGTGTTTTTGAATTTCTCAAAAACTTTTCTCTAATAATCATTCTTTCGCGTTCTCAGCTAAATCACCTTGTATACCCCGAATAATTCAGTAGATTCTGATGAGTACATCTATCAATATCAATAGTCACTAAAAAATATTCGATATTCACGAATCCACCCGATTCAAAGAAATTTCTCGATATCATGTGATATCGGCAAGTTTCAGCGATTGCCTCTGATACACATTTTTTCTTCCTATAGTATATCGTCGATCGAAAGTTGTCAACGAAGTAGGGTTCCCGTAATCTCTCCAGACTATTCGAGTATCTGAGAGATCGCAGACTTGAGTAGTCTCACTCTTCGATTGTACCAAGTGGACGAGGCGGATTTCTCTTCTTGTTTCATTCGCGTACTAGTCTGAGGACTCTGAGTGGCATTTTATATCTCATTCGTATAACAAGTTCATTCGAGAGAATCCAATGTTTCTGAACAGACCTCTCAATATGATTTCGAGAATGTGAATGATGATGGACGAGCGACGGATAGCTAACGGTTCAATATTTGTGTTCGAGTCGGATTTCAATTTCGAATCATGTTTTCGAGAGTTTCCAAGATAATCTTCGAGATCGACAGAGGTGATGTCATCTAGTGTCGAACTTGGGCAGCCTTAGCCAGGCATCAAAATTTGATTTATTCAACTAGGCAGCAGTCTACGGGCCGGTTGCATAGAGGTTCATTAAGTATTTAACGTCACATTAAATATTTGACGTAACGTTATTTATGGAATTCCGTTGCATAAACATTCATCATATACTTGATGGTATGTTAACTCAATCACCTAATTAACTTATAAAAATACCCGATTAAGTTAAAAATGAGTTGCACAAAAGCCAATCAACTTTAAACGTCACATCAAATCGCCCTAATCCTGGTATTAACTTAATCAGAGCTCGATGACTGATCATGTAACCCGTTTTTTTTTAAGATATGGTATCGGACTGTTTGCATTCTATTATATTTTAATATCTGTGAAGGAATGAATTGGATATATCAGTTCCAATCGAAAGATAGGTACCAAATTTTAGATATTATGGTAAACTAGACGTACTTTTTAACAATCTCCAGCAGTGTTGTTTTTTCTGATTCCGTATAGTTTGCTCCCCGTTTTTTCGTCAAGCTATATATCCATATCAATATCCATACTGCCACAGATCTGTGAAGCTGCTTCGTCAAATCAAATAATTAAACCTAACCTATAAATGCGCAAAGCATCATCATTTACCAGCACGGAACGTGTGGATCCAGCAAATTAGCCCTGTTGCCACGCATTTTTCGTCGTTAGTTAATGGAACGATAATCATAACATACGAGACTTTTATGCAACGCAAATTGGATTTAACGTTACATCACCGCTAATGTCGCATCAGAATATCACATGATTAATTTTTCTTTATGCAACCGACCCTACAACTTCTTCTAGTGGCCGGGTACAGGGAGTTGAAACACCAGTCTTTATTTACATCATGGATGAGCCGGACGCCAATGCCTAGCAAGACGACGAGATTAGTCGAAACAAGAGTATGCCAAGCAAACGAATAGATGTCCGATTAAGAGGCGATTCTCATAATCGCTATTCCAGCCACGTCAAGGACTTGGAGCGCCTGCAATTATGCCGTTAATACGAAGTGTTCATTTTGGGAACCGGCCAAATCTGTGATATAAATTTGGGCAGGACATTTCGACTCCGAAATTCGTTTTGTGCATGCTCGCTCGCTGTTGGAAATTACGAATGTTCGTCGTGAAACCATATTTATCATTATCTTCATGAGATGAGTTTGAATATGACTAGAATTTTAATGCGAAATCGTGATCTACTCAGACCATAGGAAAAAGATGAAGAAAGCAGAAAATTGCCGTCGAAGATTACGTTACCTCTGAATGCCCACAACCTCGTCAGTTTTGATATTTTATTCCTCTAGTGATAGAAAAAGTAATTAGTGATAGCTAATTAAGGGAAGTGAACGAGGAATGATGAATTAAATGAGCATTGAGATGAAAATGTCAACATCAGATATAATTATCGTGAATATCAATCATCATTCACGTTTTGTAGAAATACATTTTCTCTCAGTAAATTGTAGTTAACGTACATGGCAAAGAATATTATAAAAATGAATGGAATTTTATAACGAATAAATATTATCCATGGTATGCTGATGATAAAAGTGCATTGGATCTCTTCAATGACATTCTCCATTTGTCCAATATTTATATATCTCAAATAATTTGTCTACAAAAGCATTCGAATAAAAGTTACTCTCCTCATTTCTGAAAGTCCTTTCAACATCATGTGAATATGAGCGATAACAAAGGGGTACAAAGTTTCCAACTTCATTCAATAATTATTTTGATATTTCAGAAATTCTATTTTATGCGATAAATGGATCGGGAAGTCTATTGATCATATAGAGAACGAATGTAGAACATCCCTAATGGGTATTCTCTTGTAATCAAAGAATACTAATTTTCATATTAATAGCAGATTATCACGAGATGAGAAAATTTATTCAATTTCAGTTATCCAGAAATCCATCCCGTTCTCTAAAACTTTGTTCAATACAAAATGATAGATCAGGTCCTCTTTTGTTATTTATATCCATCTAAACCAAAAGGCACATATTATGTCACCCTGAATTGTATGAAAAAAGGGATCGTTCGCGTCCTTTTGTTGAGCTGTCAAAATTACTGGAACAAAACACAATGAATATCGAAGTATCATAAACATTCTCAACAAAAAGTCCCGCCTTTTGTCACAGATTCTTTCTTTCGGCGGTTTCCTGTCTCTCAACACTTTTCCCAGTTTTGTCGCTCACGATTGTTTCCCCTCTTTTGATGGAAGTGCTCGATGTCAACCGAACTTTGCTCTTAATGTTATCCAACATATTTTCGTGCGTTAGGCGAGACGATATGCTCCGATATGGGAAGAAGATTTCAAGTACTCGATGTAAATAGTACACATAGAGGATTGATAACTGTTGATACAGCAAATGTATTATCGCAATGGCTAAGGAAAACGGTATGAATCAATATTCTCCTATGATATCCATGCCTTCTTGATACTATGAGGAATGCCATATGTACATAGGTGAACAATATATGTATGTATATGTATACAATATGAACATGGAGGAGAAACATGGATAATCAATTTCTCTGTGGATCGATAAGTGATACATTTCAAAATTGACTGAGATGGCATGGAATAGGCATGAATTACTTTTGTTTCGTTCATTATGATGGAGCATCATGTATTTATTGAACAAGTTGCAGTCCGTGGTGGTCAAGATTGTGAAAGATCTCCCGTGAAGGCGTGGGTTTGAGTCCCGCTGGGGCTATGAATGTTTGTGTATGTGAAGCCTTGCTCACCCTGCACCTAAAAAAAAGGATTCGTTAATTCAACCAAATATATTTGGTTGGTATTATTCGTTGGAACGAATAAAATATCAATTGCAGGGACAAAATGGAATTCATATAACATTTCTCATATATTCTTGATTCGAAAATATGTTGATCGAATAAGATCACCTCCAATTCAAATTGAATGAATGATAATGTCAACGCAGTATAGTTTTAGGTTGTTCAATAGATTCTCATACTCATCAGTCTACCAAGAGAGGTTATTACACTGAATCGGAATAATGCTCCGATAGAATCATACATTCTGTCAATGATGAACAAATTCTATAGAACCGTTCACCAGAATTGATTCAACAAAATATTTACGTCACTGATTCGAAAATGTGTATGAATCCAAAGAGATTGTCTTGCGATTCGATCATGAATTCGTATATCTTCAGATGAGGCCAGAGATGCAGAAGACGTAGATAGGTCGATTCTATGAATTTTGAAATGAGGATCTGAATTTTAGAGCCCATTGCAACAAAAACTCAAGCTTGTATTTCAACTAGAAAGGCAAATAATAATTATTGTGAATCTGGCGGCAACTATATCGGCTTTTGACTTTATAGAAACTAGTGCCATTAAATATTAAACAGAAAGGAATGTTTCCACTCGAAATATCCATTATTGTCTGGACGATTTGCTATTTATTTGATGTATTCTCTCCGGCGGTCAGTTCGAATGTCCCCTAGAGAAATGAAAGGGAGTTTTACGAGAGTTTCTAACGACTTCGCAGATATTGTATTTCATCGCGTATTCCAAAACTTCCATTGGTCTGTTCAAAAACAGGAAACCGAACTCTTCTTGGATTCTACATACGAAAAAAAAAGGAGTCAGATCTTTGGGCAAGGGAATAAGGTCAGTTCGTTGAAAGATTCCAGGTATCACATCTATTGTGGTACTTATATCTCATATGGCAATACTTCTGGGGTTACTCTCCATGTTTCTGAGTCAATATGTAGATGAAAGATCCTATGTGGAAAAGACATCATAGTTTCATAGTTGATCTATCTCCAAAATGACAGTGAAAACCTGAAAAACAATTCCACCCAATGAAATTTGAAAGATATTTTTGCTATTCTTCGAGCAAAAACGAGACAGATCTATTTCGGCCCATAATAGTCTTCATCAGTCGCTCTTGGTTTCCTGACAAATTGGAAATACTTCGTGTCTATAGTATCGAAAACTTTGAGAGGAACTCAAGACCAAGTACGTTTCTGGTGGCTTCTTAGAAACCTTAGATCGTTTGCCGCTAGATGGCGTTGAACATGCAATACCACATGTTTACTCAGACTTGATAAAATTTAACGAACCTGATTGAACATTACCAAAATGAAAGTTTCATACGAAGTTACATACTTATAATTGTTGGTTTTTCTCCAGTGAGGAGAAATATTGCATGTTCGAGAAACCACCACAGAAGGAGAAATTTTCCAAATGTGACAGATAATCTTAACATTCAACCATTTCTTCACAGCCTATGGAGTAATAGAGATATGTCAAAAAACGAGAAAAAATCGAACGTGTATCAAGAAATAAATGTTTTAGATTCAACAAGTCAAAACTAACGAAAACAATGAAATGGCATGACGAAAATGAAATTAATTGTGAGTTCGAGTCGACGATTATAGGTACATAAGTCTGAACTATATATCCATTATCTGAATAACTGTCAAACTATGTATGTTTGTCTATCATCTTCTTTTAGCGCATTCGTACGAAACATAGGTTTGAACTCAATTCGAAATATAATATGAAAAATTGGATAATTGAACCATTTCTAATAATTCTTGGTATTCTTTATACATTTCATTATTGTGAACACTATGATCGATGCAGAATGACTTTTTCGAGTTTTGAAGTACCCATCAGGATTGAAAAGAATGATGGATAGGAAATAAAAAATTTCTTGTGAATACAATGGCAATTATTGTGAACTGTTTTCCAAAAAATGAGTCATATGCCATGCTGGTCATAGTTGAATTTTCATGATAGATTTTCGTCAAAATTGATGAAGAGCAATCTTATAGGGATGCCAGAAGATTCGTATCAGAGTTTCACAGAATTTAATCGTATAATTGGAAAGAATGGCTTCTGGTGGCAAAAATTTAGTACATCACTCGTAAATTTTGGATAGTGATCGACGAGATCTCATATCTCTCGGCTGACGTCTCGGAATATAATTTTGTTACCGAAATATAGTAGTGAAATTCTTCATTCCCTCAGTGAATGTCTAGTGAATGCATAAATATTTTCTCAATAAGAGGTGTAGTACTGACTTATATTGTTTTATTTTGGACCATAGGGGTGTGGATAATCGTTGCCGATTATTGCTTCTCAGAAACTCCCGATGGAAACAACGATATTCTCTCCGGAATAAATTCTGACGATACACACAAAAATAATGAACCGTCGGCCGCCATGTAGAGTACAATTTCGAACGGTTGGCTAATTTCCGTCAAAGAGAGAAGTTTGTTGAGACAAACTCGCCTGCGGGTGCCTTTCGGGAGGACGTCAACTATACGCTATGACAGACTAATTTGTTCCGTAAACACTGTAGTACACAGCCAGTTAGAAAAACATTTAATTAGGGGTGTTTCCAACAGGGGAACACGCCAAGATTAGTTACACAGTATCTGAGCCGAAGATATGATATTAAATAGTCTCTACTAAACTGCCCCACATTTGAAGTGAGACAAGCGAAAATGTCTTTCATTTCCGAACCGTTATAAGTCTGAATATATTGAATTTGATTTCACATGGTAATTGAACTTATCAAAGGGCAATACGTTGGATGAAATTACGTATTTCAATACATCCTGTATGGATTCTGATAATATTGAAACCATTTCGAGGAAACACATCAGGCTTCATCTTTCCGTCGTCAGGATATTAATAATGAGAAGAATCCTTCGAGACGTCCTCAAACTCTTCAAAAATTTTTACACTCTCAGATATCACCCTGTAGTTCATTGTTCCGAAATGTTGGAACAACAAACACACAAGTGATGTTGTACACAATGAACTGAGCTCTCAGAATCTTGAAAGAAATCAAGAATCGATCATTCCTATCCGAAAATGAACATGAAAATGGTTCGAAAATGAATCACATTTTTGCTTGTCTCACTTCGAACAGCAAACGAGAGAGAGGCAACCAGCAGTGATCAGCTGACTGTTGGCAAAATTGTTCCTTCCTTTGTTGCATATCCATAGGCGTATAGATAGCTGTCTTTTACCTATGTTGGTTTGAATTCTTCTCATGTCGATGCGGCAAGGGTGCATCTATTAGATAATACATATATTGATCTAAACGAACCGAATCTCTGTAATAGACCATTAATGTAAGAAACATTGTGGATTGTCGTAGAATCGATACATGGGATTTCTGAAAATATGCCCTCCATGAGAAATTGTTGAGAGTTCAACAATTCTTTTCAAATCGTCATCAAACCATATTATTAGTCTTCATAATGATTCGAGTTCAATATTTGATTTTTCATTCAAAGTGTTATTTTTGTTCACAGCTTATTGTTCGAATCATTATTATAATTACTAATTCACTAATTGAGGTAGAAATCTATGAACTACAAACACCAGGAACCCATGGAGTAAATTCCATGAAGTAAACAATTTTGATCGACGTTCAACCCGAATGGAATTATTCGTACCAAAGATAGTGTAGTTATTCAATGTAACTACAAGTGCATGCAGCAATGAAAATATAAAACCATTGAAATGCAAGAAGCTATGCACTACAATTGACGACGAGATTTTGGTGAATGTCATTAAATATATTAAGCGCATCCGCCATTCTGTACACTATAAATTCTTGATTCTTGATTTCAAAGAGTGACCAAAGAAGTCAGCAAGGTTCATCACTAGAAGTTGAATCTCACTATACATGTTCACTGGAATACAAAATGGATAGATACCCTAAAATACAATGATATTCAGGGTCTAAATTAATAAGCATATTTCACTAATTCATTAATATATAATTTAGATATTTATTATTGGTATTTATTTATTTTGCATTTGAGTATTCAACCACAGTCTCCGAACTATAATATGTTCCCTATAATATGTTTCCTTAACGATTCATTCACTTCATAACTCATATTATTCAATAATATTTTACGAAAAGATCATTCCTGTGCTTGCGTTTACCAAATAGAAGCATTCACCACCATTCGAAAATGTGTAGAATTCGCAAAAAAATCAAAATCAATATATATAAACACAAGTTGAGAATAGGTGGAGGAAAACTCATCATAAAGTGGTATTCTTTTCGAAATAAGAAAGTTAATGATGACATCCGGTATATTCGGTATATAACCAGAAGTGGTTTGACCTTGAGAATATTTCGAAATCAAAGAGAATGTTGATTAATCCTGAAGTTCACGAATTCAGATTTCTACATTATTCCAACCTCCAACCAATGTTTTGTCTTGTTGGTTCGACCTTCTGAAGCATCATCCTTCACAGGAAAAATTTCGAGATTCACGATTTCAGAAACATTTATTCATGACAAAAATACATTCTTTGATTCAAAAAACAACTTGGAAGAATCTATTTTTGTTTCGTTGCCTACCAGTGAGGATCAGCTCATCAGCAACTCTCCTTACTCGAGTTTCAACAGCTTCCGTGAGAAAACCTTGGATAATTGTACATAATTCACAGTGCCAACGGACAATTATGTTCAATGGTCAGTTTGAATTGTCAGATATGTATAATTTCGTCAATGATGTATAATTTTCAGTTCACACTGGAAATCCTCACAGAGAAATTGATGAACAATGAACAATTCGATATAAATGGAAGTATGTGCATTTCCCAAATCAGCTAACACCATATAGTGAAGACAATTTTCGCACTGTGTTTGCAGTGTTGATTTTACACAATCGATATAATCGCGGTGTTGATTCTATGTTGAAATTTCGAATTTTGTAATTCACTGTGTTTGGCGCACAAACGATACCCAACTGTGTTCGCATATCGTATAGGCCGCCATTTCATTACCGATAATATAATTCGTGGGAACGACTCCATGCAATAAATCCGCTTGTCGTATAATCCTAATCCCTCGATTCGATATGAATCCCTTTTCGCTTGTCGAGGCGTCCGATAAATATGCCCGAGTTGCAGTCATTGCCTCGGTCGGTCCTTATAGTTTCCCATTCATACTGCAGTGGCATTTCGATGGAGGAGTAGGAGGCGGTTCATCGACCAGACCATTCGCTAATACAATAGTGAAATGTTATGCAAACGACCCGATAGACGCGTTCGACGAGATCGGTTCGTGCAATCCATTATAACCGACCGTGCAGCCACCCAACCACCTCACAGTACTGAACTCCAAATTTTCATCGTTACAATAATTATACATTCCGATCAGCGGCGGATCCTCCGAACAACAAACCCACTAGAAGGATCACAAAACAAACATTCTGATGCTAACACAAATTCCCAGAATTATCATAATATTAGTACCCAATCGTCGCCAGTGTTGTCATATCCAATCATCGAAAAGTGATGAATAGTCCATAATATTCAAAGTCCCTTATGAATTGATGTAGTTCAATGCACAAATATAATAATAAATTTATTCATATTCATATTCATAATAAAATTATGAATCAGTTCCGATTGATAGAAGACTGCTACATTATTCTGAGACTTAGCAATTCTACTTGCTTGGGGGCTCGAGGACCAGCATGGGTATCGTGAATACTTTTTGCTCAACGTTGCAACACCGCAATCTGATATTGACAGTCGATGGCGATTATTGCTTTGTTTGGTATCAGTCATTATTTACGTTTTGATTTATCGATATTATTCAACTCGTGTTCAGTTTTGTGTACTCAGAATTCATCAGAAACTCAGTTTATTTCCTGTTTTGAAATGAAATAAAATACATGAAATGAAATAATCAGACATCAATTTTTTGCGTCAAAATATGTGAATTATATGAATTCATATATGAATTCTGAACAAGATAAAACCTCCTTCATTTTGACGATATCGTGAAATGATATAAAAAAGTTTCATCTTCAGATTTGAAAATTACCACCAAGAAATGCTGAAAAGTACCACTGAAATTGTTACGGATTTCCAATTTGGTTTCATCATGAACCCTTTGACAACATGGCACTGGTGCTGGGAGAATCAGGTTCTGCTATCCTTGTTTAGACAAAGATAGATACTATAGATGTTGCTTTCAAACAAACTGTATTGCCAGGGGTGTGGATTACTTATCTAGTCTGTTCAATGATCGAATGGCGGATCCATGGAATCGATTAGGCGGAAAGGGGTAATGGAAAGCTCATATAACAATGGTATATTACTCAACAAGAGATCTGCTCGCCTACGTGACACACAAGTAGCAGGTGTCAATCGAGAATCATGAGGAATCCCTGGCTGTAGCATTGAATATCTCCACAGCATTTGACCGAGTTTGGCTTCCGTCAGCCCCAAGTATGTATTTATCTATCAAGTTGTCTTGCAGATAGATCCCTCTATGTGGTGGTGGATGGGGTTTCGAATGATACAATGACGATCAACGCTGGGATCTGTCTAGGTACCAACCTCGTTCATTCTCCACATCAAAGATCTTAGATTAGCAGTCCATAGCTTTGCTGATACTGCCAGAATTGCAAGACGGAGACAGGTCGATGCTCTGAATGATGATCTGGCTATAATACTGAAATGAGTATCTGAGAATCTATTAGAGTTCAATGCAACAAAGAATCAAGCTTGTATATCTTCACTAGGAAGGCAAATCGCACAGTGCCCAATAAGAGGATCTCAGGTACCACCGTTACCATGAAGTCGTCGATATCTATGCTCGGTATCACCACCACCAGCGCCAGCATGTGCGGTCCATTGAGAGAACTGCTTCACAAAAACTTTCTGTTCCTTGCGAAGGAGTACTTTACACCCCAGCAACTGCTCACGATCTACAAAGTCCGAATGAATGAATGAATTAAGAGTGTGTTCACCATATTTACTATATTCTATAAGTCATTTCGACCTTTATCCGTTGCTAAATTTCGAAACGAAGTTGAGAATTGCAGATGTCTACTAGAAACATTTCATACCAATTTGACCAGTCCTGGAATTCCTGGGGTTTGTCCCTCAAACTTACACTGGAGCTCTTAGACTCTATTCAAAAAAGAGCTATTCGCCTAGACGTTGATACTATACTCACAAATTTATTGACCTCTCTAGAACATCGCAGAAATGTAGGCGATCTCTCTTTCATAGATATTTTCACGGTCGGTGCTCAGCGGAAATCTTGTCTATCATGCCACAATGAGCGATTCCTAGTTGACAAACTAGACGAGTTCAGACTGATAATCCATACATAGTCAGGCTTTGAAACATCCTTTCGTGGAGAGAGTTACACACATAGCTGCGAGTGTGTACTTCCATCACAACTCGAGTTGTTCTCTTCACTTTTTCTACGATCACAAATACAGTGAGTATTGAAAAGTTTGCGCGTTATGGAATGCATTTTCATAATCGATTTGTCAGGAAATTTCATTCTTCATTCGTTGATATTGATTGATTTTCAGAACAGTATATGAGGGAGAACGAAATGAAGGAGTTCCGATCAACCGTGAAGTTCGGTTTATTCAGAGAAATTGTCAACGATTGATATCGAATTATTAATACTTGAAATCATAGTAACCCACGTGATGAAATGAATTCTACAATTGTTCATGAGTACAGCTCCCAATACTGAACTTATATTATGAACTCGAGAATTTGGCTCCTATCACGACAACAATAATAATAATATTAATAAATGTCTTCATCCATCACAATCAACTAAGCATGCATTGAATTATAAGGAAGAGATTTATGATGAAATGGTGGAGTGTCAGCTCAAGCTGATTCAAAACTTTGACGTTTTGATGCAGATCTTGAGTTTATTTATTGTATCTATTGATTATCGATTATTCATTCAGATGCTAGCTTTACGGTAAAGCTTCCAAAACCCAAGATATTTTTGAAAAAACGAGAGGCAAGAAATTCGGCAATATGCTAGGGTGATCAGGTATCCATTTTTTCAAAACTCCGTCCTCTGAAATCGGTTCTAATACCGTTTTGCTAGAGCTTGCAAAACCGGTGAATTCTTCGAAAATGAAAATGAGTGGTGATGAGCTAGGATGAGAACCTTGAAATAGCTCTAAATTATGGCGTAATATTTTTTTTCCGAAACTTCGTCCTTCGGAATTGCTCATTCTAGCTATCGTAAAGCTAGCGAAACCGACGTTTTCATTTTAATCGGTGATATGTTAGGATGAGAATCTTGAAATAGGCCCAAATCATGACGTAATAAATTTTTTCAAGAACAATGTTTTTCGGAATTAGTTTTGCTAGCTTTACGTAGAGCTAGCAAACACAAACTCGCGTTTTTAGCACGAAACAAAGAGCAATATACATTCGGCAACAGGGTAATAAATCAGCTTCAAATTAGCGTAAAGTCATGGCCGAACAAAAAATTGTATTTTCCAAGGAGGTTCTGCCATCTTTTTTATTGGAAAAATCACGAAAAAACTCGATACACCCAATGATTTATTTCGTCGTGAAATGAAACTTCGAGGTCTGTATCTGAGTTAGTCTGAATCAGTCTTTCTCCAGCTACTTGCTACCCATTTCCAATTGAACTGATTAGTGGTCTCTCAGAAGACATTACTAGCTCTAGGTCCCACTTCCCTCAATCCCGCACGAGATTTGACTCCTGTATCGTTGGTTCCCAATGTTCATTCAATCAGCACTATTCCAGATTTGAAAAAATATATAAATTGTTGATGCGTACCTTTCTAAATGCAGAACTCTTCCACTGAAAGAAGGTAGCCGTCAAATCAGGAAGAAAACGTAATATCCTCCATCTTCATAAGTTGCTATAATATCTGTTGTTGCTGTATTGAATTTCCTGGATTCGAAAATTTATAAATCGAATGATAGGCGTGAAAAAAAATTGTAAATCAATGATGAAACAAGTCGGAATTCCTCGAAATATCCCCACCCTTTTAATCTCTGGTTTGTCGATTCTTGCTAGTACGTGCCTCAATTCACCCCAACAGAATTTCCGATCATGAGTATTTCTATATCCGGAATCCAATTCCAGACTTATTACTCCGGCTTGGATAACACCCAATAATTCCGGCGAGGTGAAATTCACTCAACGTCGTTGGAAAATTATGGCGGAATGGATTTGCTCTTTTTCCACTAAGTCTGTTTTCCTTTATGTTCCGGTGGGAACTGATGGAAATGTAGAATGAACGAGAACTGCATGGGCGGGAAATAAACTGATTCTATACCAATACAAGAACCTCACGCCATATATCAATCTCTACATATACCAGTCCCTACTTCATTGTTAATTTGCAAGAAATGAGACCAAATTTTTGATTCGCACTGACTCATTGAGGTCCATGAGATCCCTTGGAAATAAATTCACCCTTGATCCTCTTGTCATGATAATCCTCACCAGAATTGATATTCTGAGAGAAAGTGGCAAGAGTATGAGCTTTTCGTGGGTGCCTAGTCATTGTGGCATGACGTGCAATGAGGATGTAGATAAAGCAGCGAAAATGGCGGCTATTAGCAACTACCATGGAGATGTATCTGTTCGCCCTGAAGACCTGAAAAAAATACAATACATCCAAAGAAGATCTTTGGAATGAAACTGAAGCTGAGCTGAAAATTTCAAAACCTAACCAAAACCAATTGAAAAACGAACATCATCTTCGAAATTGACAAGAAGGGAACAACGCATGTATACCTGTTCCTCCTAGGTTCGTTGTATGTGAAACTCCTCTTACCGTTCAATACTTACTTGAAGAATTTCCATAATAAGAGGTAAGCAGGGGGCAACGTTATATAGCTGTATCACTGAAGGAGATCCTGAGCGACGATAAAGAAGCTATACGTAACGCACTAGCATCTTCAAAAGATACGAACAGAAATAATGTCACTATGACGCAGCTGATAATCTCGTAGTTGATGCCACAATCATAAGGAAAAATACAAGAAAATTCCACATGAACGATTTTCGTTGATATATCCACAGATATCCATCAAAGATACATAAAAAATAGCTAATCACAAGGTACTCTAAAAGCAGAAAGCAATATTTTTCGAGATATTCCAGGAAAAAAAAGTATGAAAATAAACCTTCTTTCTTCGGCTCATTTCTTCATATGACAGAAGGATTCATCAAAGTATCAAAGATGCTAAAGACGATGAATAGAACTTCCTAGAGGATGTTTCTCCTCCTTTTCAGGTTCTAGAATGTAAAAGCAAGATATAAAGAGTATCTACACAAAACAGGGCGAAACAAGAAGGGTAATTTTCATACTTTCTCTTGGAATATCTCGAAAAAATATGAGTTTGCGCAAGTTTTCATTGTGGAATTCGGGTTCCTGATATCGAAATACGTGAGTACCAAGAAAAAAAATCGAAAAAAAAAAACCCATCGCGTCAACATCCAGAAATTCATGAAATGACACTCGATTTCCAAATCCAATGATATACTCGGAGAAAACCACGTCTTACAATACACGTATTGTGAAGATTTGAAAAACAGAATATATAGATTTTTTCATCTGCGCCGAGAGGTGCCTCCACACGGTCAGATACCTGAGGATTTGTCTTTCACTAATTCTGTTGAATTGTTAGGAACTTTCATCGACTCACAACTTCCTTAGAGTGCCCAGATAAATCATGTATGTACACAACTCAATAAAGCATACTATGCAAAATTGCAAATTAAACCATATTTGCTTTTGCTAATAGCCACGTTTCATACAATATCATCTCATGGGGATCCTCAAATGATTAGGAAAGAGTTTTCATATTTCGAAAGCGACTAATCATACTTATTTTTCAACTAGGGCGCAGAGATAGCTGTAGATCTCTTCGACCATTAAACAATTTGTGAGCGAAGGTAGATCTACATTCGAAAAGAAAGGCATTCTATTGTTTCCAGAAATATTCATTTTGAAATGCCTTACTTTTATTATGAGCCATTTTGATAACGTCTCACAAAAATACCATACGTATCAAACACGCCATAACAACTTGGACTTACTTCAATATTCCGTAGGTCTTCCCATTTCACCGCTATAATAATTGTATAATTCCTAATGTTCTGAAAACTATCTCTTGCTAGGAAAACATTTCACAATTTGAATGAGTTTTTGAACAGGAATAGCTTCTAGTCAATTTACCGATAATGTCATACTGCACACAGTTTATTTGACTCTCGAATCTACCAACATATTATTGTATTGTATTACACTTGTATATTCGACTCGATGTTTCTTTCAATTTCAATTCCACTATCTACTATAGACAAACTGACTTGTCCAACACCATATAATTGTGGTATTTCATGGACCAATGAAGTTCTATCCAATTCTATACTATCATGATTGTTGATTTTTTCTCGCAAGCAGTTCAAAGAAACGTACTCGAAGAGATCGTTGGACAAATCTGTTGAACACAGTTTATCAGACTTGGTGGCTCAGCGATCTGCAAAGTCAATATCCTCGCCGGACATTTCCATCTCAATCTCAAAATTGATGGCATCTTCGAGCTATGCGGACGTGCCTTCTCCGCGTCAAAGAGACCTTGATTTATTCTTTCCAGATCAAGAGATCCTTTATGACCAACGGTGATCCTGTCGAGGATTATAACGGAAGCGCACAAGGGCTTTATTGGTTTTCTGGTTTTATTTCGCGAGGCAGAAAGTTGGTCGTGCGAAGAAATCGACGTTGAGAAAATGAAGTGTTCTTTAACAATGCCCCCGAGATAGGTCAATTTAGGTGTTTGAGATAGTGCCCTTTGAGGATCGCCACCGTATCTATTGATAAAACGAGTTGATTGGTCCCAATGTTGATCGTTTTCCGTTCTTTGTACTTCTGTTCCGGATAAAGGAAGTTCATGATGCGAGGAAACAAAATGATTTGGCATTATAGTTTCTTTCATCGAATACGACAAAGACGTGGGAGATATTGTGATAGGAGATGGTCTGAATCTCTGCCCACCGAACGTGCCGTCTTTTTATTTTTTGAGTATTCTGTATACCTCTGGTATCGTACAGTAACAATAACCGACACAATAAGCTGCACTTAAGAAAATATGAAGAAACGCTGCTCATCGATAAAAAAAGTGTAGAACAAGTTTTGTTCTGTGAGCCATAAATTTAGTGGAAAATAATCCAACTCTACTCAGATGTTACCACATGATAGTCCGGTAAATAATGGGAATAATCTCATCATTCGATAGTAGATTCTTTCAATACCATTTGAGTGTGAATAATTGATCATTTAGTTTTTCTGCTATTACACCTGAATTGCACTTTATTGCACACATATCCACTACACACAGAATCACAATTTGTTGCCTTCGAAAATATTTGAAACATCATCATTGCCACTCAGTTCTTTGAACCAGTTACTATGGCTACTTACTATTACACGAATGAACGATTATGAATCAGATTACGAACAAATTATTAAATTTTGGCAAAAAATTATCTCAAATATGGATGGAATTATAGAGATAATATACTAATTATTATATGTTATTCATCCCATATATTATATTCATGTGCCATATGCATAGGAATTATAACTTATACTGAGTGGTCTATGAAAACCGAGATGAAAATGTGATAACCTTTGAGTAGAGTTGGGTTATTTCCTAGTGAATTTATGGCTCTCATAGTCATTTTTATCGAGACTTTCATAGGTATTCATAACCACGATTTTGAAGGATATAATATTAGTATGAAAAATACCTGCATTGGAAATTCAGTTGAGGATTGTTGGGAAAAATCATAATCCAACATTCCTGAAGTCAATGGGTAGGTATCTTGTTTCGTTATGAGAGAAAAGATGTACTTCAGACACAGAACAATCCGTATGAGAACAGAAGACGAAGTGAAGAGTAAACTTACCTGCATAAATATTTCAATGAGGACTTTCCAGACGGCCGCGGAATCTCATCAAAACAATGGAATATTTATTCAAAAAAGCCATTATCACGAAGTTCGCCGGAGAATCCACTCCAGTTAATGGCCAATTTCGCCACCATGATGGTTCATGAGGATTCATAAAGAATATCTTATTCAATACAGACTCGCTTTCTGGAAAGTTACAAGTTCAAGTTATCTGTTTGAAATATCTAGTGGGAAAAGATCTAGGATTCCGAAACCACTTTCTGGAGTGCGCGTGAGATGATTCATAAGAATCGGGATAAGAATAGGGGGTACAATATACGGTTAAATAAAATATCATGCCAGGAAAGTGGTGATATGTACTGTTCAGAGATTATCGAGAAATGATAGATATACTCGTGTAAATATTGTAGGTGTGGGAAGATATCCACAGTGGAACATTTCTTAGTGGGAGTGTCCTACGAACAATGGGAATCTTGGAGGTCTTCATATGATTATTTGGGTCGACATCCATAGGGATATTGTATAGTAGAAGAATCGTTTCTATTCCGTAATTGACAACGCTCATGAATTCATTGACCTCTCTAGAACATCTCATCAGGAAGAGTGATTCCAGGTAAACAAAGTAGACGAGCTCAGGCCGTTCAGTATTCTTCCCAAATCTCGATGATGGTTCTCTTCTACTCATTCATCTACTTCCTTCATAATGTATGAATTATATAATATGAATAATGATTAACACAATCAGATCAAATGATAGACATACCCTCAGCATATTCAGCAACACAAACAGACTTGCGAACACAATGAGGAGTTGAAATGAAAAATAAGTAATTCATGAAAATGGTATCGCTGATCCATTGCTTTCATTGTGTTGGTGATCATCACTATATGTTTTCGATGATGAGAATCCTCATGTGAAATAATCATGATTTTTCTCGAAAATTCTCATAATATGGAATGAATTCTTTTTGTTTAATTGATTTCCATCCGACGTTCTCTGATAATAACGCACCTAGCTTCTCCAAGTTTCATTACTCCCCTGTTGGAGATGAGAGGTAGCTATTTTAATTAAGGGCGCATTCTCGTTCAACTGTTGGGAATGAAATCATCAAACCGACCCACAAAAAGAGCGTAAACATGTATTTTCATTTGCCTTTTTCATTCGCGCTGCCAGCAAAATATAATTTGTTCGCTAGATGTCTTACTGAAATTAAAACTCTCCCAACTTCAAACATCGTACATTAAAATTTCCATATAATAACAGACACGTTCAGTCATCCATCCCATTTTTTCTTCAAATGCAAATATGTTTTTCATACATTATGGATAGATTGCTTTCTATAGGTAACTCGGAATTATTTTATACTGAATTTTAATACCGACCTTAGGAAATATAAACATGAGATTAATACATGTAGGCTGATGCAGTGAACTTGGAAGTCGCAACACGGTGTTCTACTAACCCTAACTAATTCAAGTACAATGAGGTTATAACTCATTACGCAATTCTACATATAGGTATATTTATGTTGAATGAAACCTGATATATAATGTTCACGTTACTATTCTAAACGAACAGAAGTATTTTCTTTCTTTCTGGGATTAAGTCGGTCAGAGAATTCTTGTGAATCAAGTATTTTCATAACAATGCGAGAAAATACATTGGAACTGTATTGTTTTGTTGTTTCGTATTCATATTGATGATATACGAACCCAATCCCATCCTAATTAGCCTCATTATTTGAAATTTCAATCACTGACACTCTTTGAACTATACGATGTTTTTTATATTGCGCTGGATTTCGAGTGATTCTAGGATTACCGAAAGTAAATAAACGTCCACCAAGTCAATGAATTCCAGATGATTGTTGGATTACCAAGGTATACACTTTCTCTAAGACAATAACAATTCTAGGAGAATAAAAATATATTTAGAGGAAAGGCAGAGGGAAATACGGATTTCGCAGAACACTGTGGGGGAAACGCATCGCACAGAACACTCAAAATAAGTTCCTCACAAAGTGTTCTCTGTAGAGTTGAAACATTTTTTTTTTCAATGATGTAACGACAAGTTTCGCTTATGACATTCATTGTGAGTAAACTTACAGTTATTTCGTTCAGTTGGTAATCACAGGCCTCCTCTTTCAGGATTCTCATTATTCGGATTTCACCTGTATTGTGCTCAAGTTTTGTTGGAGTCCTCAAAAATCACAACTAGCGAACAGTTTCATTTGTAACAATACGGCAAAGGCAAATTCCGAACAATTACTTTGCGAATGCAGATGGCAACTACGAAAGAAGTGGCAATGGCAAGGTTAGCAAGAATCATGAGCATTCCGGGTCTTTGATAAGTTGAGGATCAGTCACGCTGATCGAGGTAACTGATTGATCTTTGAAGGGAAGCGACCACATAGTTATTATACGTATTGGGTTGGGTTTAACCGGGTTGAACCCTCGGGACCCCCATTTCTGGACTTCCTCTGGAACATCTTTCAACGACCAAGGAAATGTTTGCGCTGATAAAACCCTGCACAACACAAGCAGAAGCGCAACATCGATATACAGGCCTCGAGGGGAACGCGCTTGTTTACCTTCAACTGTTTATTGCGTCCGGTCGCGGCCACCTCATTAAACGTTCGCCGGATATTATCCTTCGGCTCTGCCGATCGGAAAATGATCAAAGATGTCTCTGGAAATGTCCTTTAACTGTTATCGATGTGTGCCTTACAGGAATTCGCGAGACGATCTGAACGGTTATTGGGTAGGAAATGACGACGTTCCAAAGTTGCAGTTTCGCAGAGTTTAGAGGGCTCTTTTCGGCCGTTAATAGGGATGTTCTTTCGTTCTATGCGTTTATCGTGAATTAAGTTATTTTGACTAGCGGAAATTGTGTTTTTTTGGTATCTTCATATATTATTTATTCGAATTGACTACATAAATAGGGTGTTAATTGGGTGCCGATAATACAGGGTGTGACTTCTTGGGCGATTTTAAGAAGAATCTCATATCGACATATGTCCTACACCTCTTAGTTTTCCAGCAATGGGGTGTTGAAATTTCAAGAGAGAAGTGATTTTTTTATCATAACTTTTCATCACTCTTAGATATTTTCTTGAAATTTTGTATACATCTTTTCATCAACCAGGAGAAATTTCCGACTCGAAAGATTTCTTTCAAATTTCCACCAGTGACGCCCGTGCGGGGTTTGAAGAAAAAATGGTACGCCACTGATTTTTTTTCTGAAAACCAGAATTATTTTTGGAATTCCCATTCATTTTGCACGCACCGTTTTCGCTTGAAGAAATTAAAACCAAAATCTTTTTTTCGTCAGTTCAATGATACTGTTTTTGATAATTTTTTTTTGGGACAAAAATCAAATTTTCTACTTTCTCCAGTGATGTTCCTGTAGACATGATGAAAAATGAGTATTCAAAAATTATGATGAAAAACTCACTTTTTTAATAAAATTTCAACACAATTCAGCTGGAAAACTAACAGTTCAGGACATATCTTGATGTGAGCAGTCACACCCTGTATTATCGGCACTCAATTAATCAACACTTTGTATAAGAGAAACTAGAAATTTTACTGGAAACCAACCAAATTGAATGATGAAAGTGAAGGAATGTGATCTTTCAGTTGCAAATTGAAAGAAAACCCCATGGCACAACAGAAAATCACAATCAGTGAATTTACCTTTTTTTTGCATGGTGGAACCTAAAATATTACATGTGGTATAGGAATTTTTGCCTTTCAAGTACCAATAGATCATTGGAATAAAGAGGAAGGTCCATCTCACACGTTACTCTTCATACCTCACCTCCAGAGTAAGGATAATGGAACGTTAAAGGTCTCTAATTATAGAATACTCTAGTTCTTCATTCAATATATCTACGTGGCATTACATAATTGCAGACAATTCCCCAAATATATTTGGTATAGTATACTTTCGAGAAAACTTCACGCCGGCTATAATGGAGCCATTTGATGAAATTGTCATTTACTTCTTGTCGAGATACCTCACCAGACATCAGAGTAAAAATCATATAAAAAGTCTTTGATAAATATATCTCCAGAGCTTATTACATTTAGGGAGTTCGTTACACAGACAGGCAGACCGATAAGCTCGTCTTAAATATCATGAGTAATATTTACAAGCTTACCGGTTGAGAGCGTCTTGTGACGATTATGGAGTCCTATCAGATAGCGAAAATGTAATTCAAGACTTCAGAGTTAGTTGCTCAGTTGATCACGATAGTAGAGGAATATAAAAAATATCAATCTTCTTCTAATACAGAGGGTGTTTGATGCATATATAGACATTATTTTTTTTTTCAGACCGAAGATGAAGGAAATCATGGCAATGACGATACCAGATGCTTCATCTTGTCAACATTGGCGTCTCAAGGACGTTCCAAAGTGCAGTGCGTTCTATGCGAAGAACAACTTCTTGTTTTTGACAGATACCCTTTAGTAGATGGCACGTTCTTCCTCAGTCCGAGACAACATGCGAAATGCTGCATTGAGGTGAGAAGAAAAAAAATATTATGTACCATTGTTTTTGTGCATCTAGTGCCTCTCGAATATTCTTGAACCTGTACTGCTGCAGCTGATGAGGTTGCTATTCATAAACTTTCCTTGAGTCATTTCCAGTTTTTCACACTGAACTGACAGCATGACGAAATCATGTTTACATTTCATTCACATCAGTTGATTGAAGCCAAGGGAGTTTATCAAACTGTATTACAATGTGAAATGTCGTCTTTGGTGTTGAACTGAATCTGCATCTCTGCAATGAACTATGTGGATGCCTAGATAGGAATTCAGGGAGATATTGGTGACTTGATAACCCTACAGCTGCAGCTCTATGAGATTATCGGACTGAACAGAAAAGCAATTTTTATTCCAGGTGAAAGTGGAAGGTCGCACCCAATTCCTGACAGTTGTCTGCATGGGATGTTTGGAGGGTGTTAACGGTAGAGGTATTGCGTGCCGTTTCTGCAATCAGAAATGGGATGGTTCCTCCTTGGTACTTGGCACCATGTACTCCTATGACATCTTCGCAGCCATGCCATGTTGCACCGAGAGAATCAAGGTGGGTACCTGAGGAGTTGCTCTCATTTTATTTTCTATATTATTTCAAGAGAACTGATAGTTATCGTTGTATCGTTTGAGAATACATTGAGAGTTTTCGATTGATATCAATAGGTAGGATAGGTTAGGCTATGCTAGGTAAGGTCAGATTAGGTTAATTCGTGTTGGTATTCAGAAATACTGAACGGGGTGTCTAAAATTTTGATTAATTCAATAGATAAATTGTAATAATTTTTCAAAATGTTGACCATTCAATGCAAAAATTGCACCGTTGGGTCATTGACTCGCGAATATTCCGGGAAGAGCTTCCACATGGATACAACTCGCCATATTATCCTCGCTGACAGATCTTCCTCATCACGAAGAGGTGTTTCGTAGGTTGAACTTTTTAGATAACCGCTTTTTCTTTCGAGTTGATAGACAAGTTGATATTCTAACGGCAACTAATCGGCAATAATAAATTGTACGACGATCTCAGGGTAGGAATTTTCGAAATGTTCTTGATAAGGAAATGTTTCCGCAGCTCGTGGTCAACTGAATAAGAATCCGAGTGAATACACTCCTTTGAATATCTGCATATCTTTGTATTTAGGTTATAGCAACAGTAACAACAATTTGAAAGTGATAAATGATTTATAGTATTTTTGTTTTCGATATTCCTTGTGTTTTATAAAACTCGAAAATAAGTCATACATATTTAATTCAAGTAACAAATTGTGGGCAATCAGATTTTATGGAAATTGAGTTGTTGAGTTCAGAGTTTTTGTTTCGTTAACATCGAGTTTGAGCTGTTAATATTGAGACAGGCGGATGAATTTTTTATGGTATCACTGATTTTGTTCTTTTTGGCAAATGGCCATTTGACCGGTTTTTCGTTATTCCAGTGCAACTCCTGCTACAAGCCTGTGCTACACCCGGCGCAGCGCCTCAACTTCTTCAGCGACTACAGCCACATGGTCCCCTGCCCGCATTGTCGCACTCTCGACACCCACTTCGTCAAGCCCTTGGGCTTCTGCTACTCGCGCCAGATGACTCGCTCGTTGCAGCTGTGGCCATAGCCCACGGCCAAGGTGCCGCCGCCTCGCGTCCCCGATCCGGATCCGCTGGACCTCGATCTGGGGCTGCTGTGGCGCGAGTTGGCCGGCATCCGCCTCGACGAGTTTTGTCGGCTGCAGCTGACGAGGGCGCGGTAGACGCGTGAACACTTTAGTTTTCTTTGTTGTTTTCTTTAGGAGTTATTTGTAGGGGGGAATCCTCCATTCTGACTCAGCAGGGTTCTATTCGAAGATTCGAAACTGCGTGCAGTTCGAACAGTTATGTTGTATCATCCAGTAGACTCGAATATGAATTTATTCGAATGACATCAGTTGCAATACGAGTGCATATTCGTGAAGTTCCGTACAGAGAGGGATTCGATATTGACTTTTCTGACAGAACTAGGAGTGATAGAGCATAATACCACAAAGGTTATCGGCACAAATTAATCAGCCATACAAGAACTTCAGTGTATGATTTGTCCACGCATAGCATCATAATACAATTTTGGACGATTTCATTTCTACCCATAATAACGATGTCAGATATCTTCGTTCATTGTGAAAATATGCCGCTGACAACTTGGATCACATCAGCTGTTATGATTATCCAAAATTCTAGTTTTTATTCCAAGAATATACTTTTTTCTTCTCATCTTATTTTTGTTCCAGTGGAGAACTTTTCAACCATCATTTTCCACTCCAATTGCCTTTTTCTGTTCCGAATTCAAATTATCACTATGTGGATTGAATCCAGATTCATCAGAATGGAAGATTTTATTTGTTATGTTATTGCATTTTTTATATCGCATTTATGGAGGGACGAATGGAGGATGAATATTTTGAGGACTTTGAAAGTTCACTTGGTCGAGAGTTTCATATCTTCTGTTTTAGTCGAAATCAGCCGAGCTTGAAAAACAAGATATACCTCATTCAGTTTCTCAATTTCTCATAGCAATAATTAATCTACTCATTATTGGATATCTGAGTTTATCTGATATTTATTCTCCTCCAATGCTCTATTGCGTCCCTAGATAATGTGTACCATATGAAACACGTTATGTTATTAGTTTATTGAATATGTTTGTTAGTTTTTAGTGAATTTATATTTCGAAACTTGAGTCTTGTACAAGAAAAAAATGACAATTGTGATCATATTCGTTATGGATATCTTTTAGTTCGAATTTCTGACGCAAAGTGGGTCAACGTCCTATGATGACGGTAAATCTATTATGTAAGCAATCCTGTTTTTCAGTTTAATAGTTAGAATAGATTTTCTAATGTAAGAATTGCACCTGTGTTGGTTTTTCACAGATCATACTTAATAGTCGTAAGTAAACACTATAGTAATAATAATAATAATAACATAAATTGCTGTGTCCCAATAACTAGTGATAAGGATGAAAGATGGCGCGATAGTCGAGTATGTATGGTAATTTGTGCGATAGAGTATCCTGTTTATCGTTATCGATGTCATTTTGATGGGTTAGAGGGCATAGTCACGTGGTCCCATGATATTTTGCTGAGTCAATAAATAGATTGTCACCAGATCTGTCTGAATGTTGAATATATAAGTTGTTCAAATCTATATTTTCAACATTGGATCAGCGAGTAATTCCGATATCGTTATTAGGCAGTAATGCTTGTTCGGAAATAATGGGATTTCATCAGACCAGCCGATTTCATGGCTCAGGGACAGTCGGTCTCCCTGAAAAAAAAAAAATAAGCACACTGCCACATCATCCCACTGCTGCACCCATAGCCTTCAAGAAACGGACGTACAAAATACAACTCAGCCGCTCATATATCCGCAAATACCTCAAACTGTTCAACAGAAAATTATCGTTCTACTATTGACAACTCTAAAAATGATTCCAAGTTGCCAATAAATTTGAAAATGTCTATATAGATCGAGCTACTGAAACACAGTGGACAGAAGTGAATTTTTAACATAGTTCGCAATGAGAAAAACTATAAATTCATAAATAATTCTCAGTCATTCATAGATATAAACTGCTGAAAATCTCACAACATAACCTAGAAGAGACTGAGAGATCAGTAATATGACTTCCGATCTACTGATTTTCTCCATCAACTGAAACATCAGTGGAGTTTGTGAATCAAGATATTAAAGTTTCATTTACGAGTTATTGATTTTGTACACCATATTTCTTCGTAGAATCGAATATTATTTCGAAGGAAGCAAAATCCGTTGTCGTGGTTAGTGTTATTTCCAAAACGATGCATGTGGCCAACCTAGGAAATTGCTTCAAGTACAAACAGTTACTTTTGCAAATTTTATATATTGAAATATTACATATAATCAATTGTTGAGGGTGAAGTAATTCCTATCTCCGTTCTAGCCAAAGCTTCAAGTTTTATTTCGACTTTCATAGAACCGATGTGAATATTATTGACCGACTAGACATTGTTGCGCATGTGAGAGTAAACTAGCATATAACCTTTCTTCCTAGCCCACCCTATAGAGTTAGCCAGTAGACTACATATTATATTACACAACACGATAATATCTTCAAACTGGAAGTATGTATTGACTGAGTACATGAACACTTCATGAAACTGAAAAGTCGCCCATAAGCATGAATCACTCTACTTCCTATAGTTGCCCCCTTTCCGCTTGTCTCTGGAATGTAGCTACCATTGAATTATTATGGAGGCCTATTCTTCGGTCTAAACATTTTTCACTCGTATTAATTGGAATATGAATCAATCTCTTGTAATGTGTTTATAGACAAACGAAATCGTGTATATACATTCGAAATCGGTGAAAGTGAAAAAATCATTGATATGTTGAATGATTGAGTAATATGAGTATGAGACGTAGCGTTTTTTACCAAGACTCTTTTTCAATGGGCGTCCACAACATATATGCAAGTGTCATCAGAATATTTGTTATAGGTGTTTCTCATTTTGAGTTTCTCAACTTGTTTTCGTGCTGGTGAGCTTTATTTGAAGAGCTGTTCAATTCAATTCAGCATTTTCATTGCAGCATCTATATTTCTTTCATGATCATATTTTGTCTTATGATTACAAATTGAATGTGTAGAAAAATATTATAACGAGAATAACATTGATTCAAAATTCGAACGTGAAAACAGGAATATAACAGGCTGCCTTCATATTTGAGAATGCTATATTATATTTCAAATATTCAATCGATCACAGTTGGGTTTTCCAAAAAGCAGCTCTCTTCGAATACACCATGAATGTTTCAATTGGTCAAAAAATTATATGGCACTCAATGTGAGATTCACTATCTCAATCAGCAATCTAGGAAAAGTTACTATCAATGAGTCGGAAAATGTTCATGTTTGTTATTTCAATGGAGGTTTCTTCTTTATGCAACTATCCATGAAAGAAGTATTGAACTAAATACGTAGATTGATTTGATGTTGAAGGATAATTTTGTGAGTTCAAGGAGATAATATTTCTCGAAGGTGAGAAATTATTGAGAAAGAATATACCTTTTTCTCTCCAAGGAGGAATGATTACAAACTCTTGATCTTGATTTTGATCTTGTTATATGATGAAGTTACATATGAAGTGTTAGTTAGTCCATCTAATTCAGTGCGTATATTGAAATATGTTCCAAATTCATAGCCTACTAGAGTATTGACAGTTTCTAAACACCGATGGTAAAGAATCATGGTTTGAACACCGATTATATCGTGAAAATATTTCGAATTTCAAAATAATGTACTTTTCAGAGGAAAATTATCTAATTAAACTTCATTGGATTATAATATCAGCAATATTGGATGTATTTTCTTAACAAAAATTTCCACAAAATTTTGCTACCTCTGAAATTATATCATTTGTTCCTATCACTATGAATCATTGGGGGAAATCGCATTTGGAGAACTATACATGTTGATTGCTGATGGAAGATTGCTAAGAATAAATATTCTTAGAAGTGAAATTATATACTAGAATGAACTCATCTCATTTCGAGATACTACAAGATTGTTTATGTTCATGTATGATCGACTATTATATATTCCAGCATCCATGAGGGCGCCCATAAAACTGAACATTTCTATAGGTGTAATCATTCGAAAAGAGGCACGGGCACCCAAGCTGGTGCGAGGACCAATGGCAGCTGCCAGAGCTCGAATCATTTGTTTTTGTGCACCGAATATGGTACTCTAATGAGGGTACTAGACCAGGTGAGCTTGACTCGTTCGTCCGTAGTCTATGTGGAAAGGTTCATAAGGAAAGAGGAATCAATAATAATAACAATCGATGGCCTGCTGTCCTCTCACAACTCTATCATTAGTCCTGAAAACAGAATTGAAAACAATAAAATCTTGTTTAGCAAGTATCATAAGGCATGATTCATCTCAGGAAATGTATGTAGGTACCTATATCAGACACCCAATGTTTATCGTCGCTAAAATTGGTTCAAAAACACTTTGAAGTTCATCAAGTCATATGATATATCTGATATAGAGTTGTGACAACTGAGATTTTTTATAAGGCTGTCGATGCACAATATTAACGAGGCGCAAACAGGGTAAGGGTCGTTTCGTAGAATATGTTGATAAGATTAGCTTGGCTACAATCAGATAACGAATTGTAACTTATGTGTGTGTTTTATTATGCTTCCTCGCTAGCTGTTTCAGTCCAACAACCACCAACCATGAGAGCAAAACGTGGAATGATCCACCAAAATATGGAATGTATGGAAACGATTTCAACTGATTCATCTCGACAATGTATCAGAAGCACTTCCTGCAAGTTCTGAAAATAGTGATGGCAATCAGTTGAAAACATTTCCTGAGTGGTATTTTGGTTGGTCAGACTGAGTGATCAAAAATGTAGATTTAATAATTGGCATAATGATACGTGGAAAAAAAATTAATCGTACTGTAAATTTTGTGATATATATTTTTATACCTATTGTATTAGCTTTAGACTTAAGGACCGCTAAATCTTTCAAATATGTTTTCCAATTGGCTCAAAAAGTTTTAGGCACGTGGTTCCTTATTGAATTGTGATCACGATTTTGTATTCATAAGGACATCATTGGTGATACAATTTTTATAAAAAAGTCAAAGTAAAAAATTGAAAAAAAAAAACGAATTAATATTTTTACGGTCAAAATTAACATACGATTTCGGATACATTAGGTTAAGGTCATAGTCATAGGACGAGTTCAGGCGAGTTTTCTGATAGTCTTCACTCATGGTTGTATGGTTCCCTCGCTTCTGCGTTTTTTCGTCGATGAAATCCAGAAAACCGCAGTTATCAGGTTGCATCCAGAACAATCCGAACAGCTCGGAGTTCATATTTATGGGCCTTGCCAATGAATTTCACTCTATCCTTCACTCCAATCCTGAGCTCAGGGTTCAAGTAGTAATCTCAATTTCTATATGATCAACGAATCGATCAATAGAAATACTTTTAAGAGACAAAGATCCTTCAGACAATGGGATAATTTTGGGTGACAAGAGTTGCAATTCTGGGAGTCATCGTCGAATGTTTTCCCATCGAAGTACAAATTTCCATTTTATAGATACTTATAGATATCGATTAATAAAATAACCATGTTTTCGATGTTGTCTCATGTGTGAGTGGCGCTGTTTAGCGGTAGTGTAGTAGTTAGCCGCTGGATAGCTCCCTCGCAATCTTTTCAATTGAGTAAAACACATTATTACGATTATTATTATGATTATTGGAAAGTTGAGAGTTGAGAAGGTAGTTTATGTATGTTTATAGTGTACTGTAGTAGCGCGGGGTAGAGGGGGGAGCAGAGGGTCGAACCGAATCTCTGCATTGCCGTCCCTTCGGCCTCCTTAGTTTAGGGGCGGTATTACTTTAGCAGAGTGAGGCGAAGGCCAATTGTTATATCGATATGCTGTTGCTGTAATACCTCAGGGCAGCTAGAGGACTGATAAATAACCCATACAAAAAATCGTGAATCAATATTCATTCCGAAACCGTAGTTTGAAAATCATTCTTTCCGTATTTGCGAGAGTCATTTATTCAATAAAATACAGAGTATCCCTAGACTACAGTGGAACAGTGGAATATCTTTTCAAATGATGAAGATTCTCCTGAACTATCGCATCAGTAACTTCATTGGGATATTTGCCGCCAAACTCCATCGAGAGGATCTGAGGGTTGAACGCAAATTATTTTTATCTCAATTTTTTTCAAACACTGACCCATCAATAACAGCCACAAAACTACCAAAGATATTTCAGAAATTACTCTCATTACATATATAATTGAGATGAAGTATCTTATGATTGAATATGGTGTTCAACATTCATTAATAACCTCCATAAAGGCTAGGATTTTTGACGAGTCTTGTTAGGAGATATTCAATTGTTCCACTATCCAGAGAGAGAGAGAGACAGAGAGAGAAAGAGAACTGAGAGAAATAATGAAGAGCAACTTTTTTTTGGAATTCTGAATATTCATTCAATTTCATATTCGAAAAGTCATTTGAAACGATGAAAAAGTAGTTCATATGATATATCTGGTCTTTCTCATCACAAATTGAATCACAATTTGAAGTATGTAGATGGATGAGGGAGGAATAGTCCAACACATGATATTTTCACATTTTTCAATAATCATTTTCAAGATGCCATGATATAGGAATACTCGGATAATCATGATTTAAAACTGCGTTCACTTCTAGGAAAGATATGAAAACTATTCCTCAGGAATAAAAAAAAATAATGAAAACTCTTTTCTGCCGGTGTGTTTCTTCATTACTTTTTCTCATGTGACTTTGTCTTAGGCGAATTATCACATTTTATACATAGGATCATGAGAAAATTCACATATAGTGAAGAGAACTGAAAAAATATCATAATTTCCTAGAAGTAGCCGGAATCATGATGCACTATATTTTGTTCACAGTGCATCGTTTCAGTGGAGGAATGTACAATCTTATTGAAATTTGACGCTCATTGGTGGAATTTCAAGAACCATTCAACGATGAACATCTATCATAATTTGTTTCAAAGTTGGGAGATCGTTTGATAAGCATTGGTTAGATAGAGAAAAATCATTATAACGTATCACTCACAACAAAATGACAGTGGATTGATAATGACAAAATCGACAATGGAAAAAGGCAAAATTAATAAGCAAAATCGAATATACCAATATAAAGAAAAACAATATATCGGAAATATCAAAAATAGAAATGATCCGATGAGAACGAAACTTTGTTTGAATTAGTTTCAAAGTACATGATTCTACAACTTTCTCCAATTGAACTTTATCTCAACTCCATTACCGCTTACGCTTCACGAGATTCCAAGTAAACATCGAGTTTGAATAAGGTTGGGTCTTCCTCTGTGTATCCGAATTGAATTGTCAATTCATATAAAATAATGATAATGATAATTTTGTGTGGGTTATGTTGATTCCGAGAACGTTACAAATCATATGGTGATCACTGAATGAGTACAAAATGCTGCTCCTCCGTCCCGAACCGGTTTATTATTATCTTTATTATTATTAATGAATCAGAGTTTAGCATTGAGCAATTCCATTAGAGTCATTTACGTCTTTGAGTTGAATTTTCATTCGAGCTTCGACGAACCATGATAGTTTGAACCAATCCGTAGATAAAATCACTTTAGCAAAGTAAACAGAATATATTTCGTAATTTTTGCTGAAGAAGCAGCGATAGCTCGCAATATCTCGAAAAGAACTCATGAAATGTGTGGGATGGTTTCAAATCATCATTGGTTTGTAGTGAAAACTGCATTTTGAAGTAGAGTTGTGTATTTTGCGGTTCCTTTAGCAATAACGTGCCATAAGAATATTCAATACCAAATACAGACCGCAACACACAACTTTACGATAATCTTTATTACAAAAAATTACACAGTGAAATCCAGTGTGGTATTTATTGGAACTACTAGAGTACCTATGATGAAGAAAAGGGACAGATTTGTTATTCAGTCAGGAAACATTGAATATATACCGGGCTCCTTTGAAAATCGAGAGCTTCACCCATGATTTAGTTGATTATATCAATATGTTAAGTGAATTTATTTGAGCATACATAATATTTATGTGTTTTCCATGTTTTTCATAATTCCCTGAATTTCTCATTGGAGTTCATCTGTGAACGGAGTTCAATTTCTCTTTTCAAAGGAGCCTACCTTGTAGATTATATCTATTTGTAATAATTAGGCTAACTTACTTGGCTGTCGTCCCGATCACTACGACGAAAAGTTAAGTTATGAATATTATTAATTCCCTTGCTTTCATAATAATTTCAATTTCACAATACTTTTTCTCCCAATACTTGTGTATTGTTGAATGGGACGTTTCAGCTGGTAATGAGTATGTGGAGATGTTTTTATATGCGTGAAAATTTGATATCAATATATGGTATAAAATGATCGAGCTTTTGACGGCTTTTTTATATATGTATTACAATGGGATTACACATTTTTGAGATGTAATAAATATAACCATTGTCTAATATTGTTTATTCTACTCTCCATCTACCTCCCAACTAACCATAATAAAAAATATCGACATGTTCCTGTGCAACAATTGATCCACTTTCTTCGATGATCAAAAAAGATGAGCTCCGAAATGTGAGTGGTATACTGAGAATTGACGCCAGATTGATCCTGAAATCCTTTCAACGTAGAGATTTAATTTGCAAAAATTGGATAGGTGAGCCTGCTCGTTAATAACCTTTTTTTACAAAAATAACATTGAGATATTGATAGTTTGTATATTCTCAAATTCATATGTATTGATTTCAGACTGCTCATATCAATTCCACGTAGTGTCGTAACATACAATTTCAAGATATGGTACACATCTACACTAGCTTCACCTTCTCACGAAGTGTTCTTAATGAATGCGTTAGAAAACTTTCACTGCGAATATTGATATGAAATGAATCAGTCATATATGTGTGGATGTAACTTTTTCAATATATGATTATATAATATATGATATAAAGATTGAAAAAACCTTCAAATGCTTCTCTTCTAAAATCATGTTCCTTGAGATTTGTCACTCCATGAGATTCACGACGATATGCAGCCAACTCTTGTCAATTGAGAATATCGATAACCATTCATGATCATCAATGCTGTGATATCAGCGTCTGAATTAAAGAAAATATAAGCGTGCCAACCGCTTTTGAAATACGTTAGTAAAAGAGGTTTGCGGGAAATCAAAGCGGAAAGTTCCCGAGAGACGTTGCCAAAGCCTGAAATTTGTATAACGAATAGATATTTTAGATTAGTTACCGTGTCAGAGAACAGTTGAATTTAATCAAATTGCCAAACAAATAAATGTATGCAAAGCTGGAGACTGCTCTATATTCTGATACATGATGTCTGATAGGCCAAAAGCGATAGGGATTTCCATCATATCTGCAGTTGACTGTTCTGATTACCCTGCGAAGTTTCCCCCCTCCCATAGCAATCTGTGTTGGCTGCCATATTGGAGAATTGGTACAAAAATTCACTCTTTAGCTACAACTTCATCAAAAGAGAGAACTTCGTTTCAACGCTGTTCCAACAACAAAATTGCATACCTGATACGTTATCAACAGAGACACTCAAAATATTGATTTAAAAATTCAATTTCATCATGAGATTCCAAAAGGTTTCTAAGAGCATTAGTATAGCCACCTATTCAACTGTAGCTACTTAGTAGCTCATCTGTTACAAGTATCAACATAGGGGATGGTACCAGAAACTATGGGTTTTTGCTAGTTTGTAAGAAACCTACTTCAGTTCCTACGCCGTTAGGTGGCGCTGAACATGTAACACTATGTCCTACCCAGACTTCTCCTGTTCTCAATTTGTCATCGAATCAAGGGCGACTGATGAGACTTCTGGTGGGCCGAAAAAGATCTGTCTCGCTATTGTTCAATGAATTGGAAGTCTACTCTACTCTTTTACTAGTCTTAATAGATAACCAGTCTAGATCAGGAAGTTTGTATTATTCAATAGTTTACCTAAGGTACGTTTCAATGAGCTTGAGCTTGCTGAAACTCCCTTCAACTTTGGCTACCTTCAATTTTCTCCACTCCTCGGACTTGGCTCCTGAAGCGGCCGCTGAGTTGGTCTTGTTTTCGTTGTTCATTCTGGAAGAAGCAGATGAATGAACCGGAAACTTGAGATGATTACGAAACCACACATAAACATAAATGAAGAACACTTCCCAGAATCAATGAAATCATTTCCTTTCAATAATATGTTCTACAAACGAACCTTTGGTTCATCCTCAGAAGTTTCAACATACCAAGTTAAGAAACATATATCATGGATATTCAGTTCGCCATTGAGACGGAAAATACAGTCACTCATCAGTGAAAAAGAGTGGATACTATTTAGGATAGTAAGAATTCCTGCAACATGTTAATGGTAGATTGGTAGGTACAGAATACCTTGTATCTCTGAGAGATATTTTGTCTACAATATTTAGTGTACCAAAAACAGAAAGATATATATGGTCAAGGGAATATCAGTAACACTCTATACTGTCTTCACTTGAGCTGTTAGGTTTTCAGGATATTCTGTTTTTTTTTTTTTTTATCTGTGGACAACACGAAAGGGAAACCTATGATGTTCGAGGAACATCGTGTTAGCCAGCGGTGAAATTTTGGGAAAGAAGGAAGGTGTTGGAATTCTTCTTGGATGTTTGGAGGTTGTAAGCATCAGGAAAGACTTCACTAGGCAAAGAATTCCACAACTTTGCCGTTCTATTGATGAATGATGCTTGGTATAGCGATGTTCGACAGGTCTCGAGCCTGACAGTGTAGGGGTGACCAGCTTGAGCTCGTCTGGTTTGTCTACTAGGAATCGCGCGTGGTGGCATAATAGATGATATTTCCGTTGAGCACCGACCGTGAAAGTACCTATAAAAAAGGCAGAGATCGCCGACCTTTCTACGATGATCTAGAGAGGTCAATGATTTGGTGAGTGTTGTGTCATCGACTAGGCGAATAGCTCTCTTCTGAATTGAATCTAAGAGCTTAAGCGTATGTTTGGGGGCTGAGCTCCAAACATGTGAGCAGTACTCCAGGACAGGTCGAATTTGTGCTTTGTAGATCATAAGCAGTTGCTGGGATGTGAAGTATCTCTTCGCACGGAAAAGAAAACCGAGGTTTTGTGAAGCAGTCTTCGCAATGGACCTCACATGATCGTCCCATGAGAGAGCACTGTTGGTGGTGACACCCAGCAAGGATATTGACGACCTCATAGGAACAGTGGTACCCGACATCATCAAATTGGGCATTGTGTGATCAGCCTTCTTGGTGAACATACAAGCTTGAGTTTTACTTGCATTGAACTGTACTAGATTCTCAGATCTTCATTTCAGAATTCTTGTCAGATCCTCATTCAAAGCATCAACCTGTCTTCGCCTTGCACCTCTGGCCTCATTGGATGATATAGGGGCTCTAGAGGAAACGGCGGAATGAAGTGTACTATCATCCGCAAAGCTATGAACTGGGCTAGAGGTCACATTCAACAAATCATTGATGTGGAGCAAAAACAAAGTTGGTGCCAAGACAGAGCCTTGTGGAACACCAGCATTGATCGTCATTGTATCAGACGAGACCCCGTCTACCACCACGTAGAGTGATCTATCTGCAAGAAAACTCGATAGTAAAAGACACAGTTGGGGCGGCAAACCATATGACGGAAGTTTCGCTAGGAGGCCTTGGTGCCAAACTCGGTCGAATGCTTTGGAGATATCCAAGGCTACAGCCAGAGACTCCCCATGTTTCTCTATCGACACCTGCCACTTATGTGTCACATAGGCAAGCAGATCTCCAGTTGACCTCTGGTGACGAAAGCCATATTGCCGGTCGTTCACGATTCTTGAGCTCTCTAGATATCGGATGAGCTCGATGTTGATTGCTTTTTCCATTACTTTAGAGATCACAGATAGTAGTGCAATCGGTCTATAGTTGTTAGGGAGTGTTTTCTTGCCCTTCTTTGGAATCGGTTGGACCCTAGCTTTCTTCCAGTTAGAAGGAAATACGCCGAGTTTGTACGAAAGGGTGAACAACCTGCAAAGAACTGGTGTTAGTTCCGGGGCACATTTCTTGAGAACAATAGGCGGTATTCCGTCAGGCCCCATAGCCTTCTTGACGTTGAAGCTAAGCAGAATGTGTCTGATTGTCCAACCATTCTCCATATAACTGGGTGCGAATACGAATGTGAATTACCTGGAATAGATCAGTGACACATTCATCTTGACAACATGCTCATCTTAGTATCTCATACGCATTTACTTTGAATGGTTCTTTTCTCAGCTGAAGACACGGTACATGCAAGTTGGCATTGAGTACAAATGGATTAAGAATATTCTTATGCGTGTTGGTACATTAACGGTGGTTTTCATTTCTATTGTGGAAAGGAAGAGAGAAATGACTGCATGTCAGTATTCATGAAAATCAATCATTCTAATGGACTAGAATTCATTTATATTTCTGTTTGTTGGAAACTTGATGTACACATATTCCTTATATTTCTAGAAGAAGTTCATTTTCGAATCCTAGTATAGCCAGAAGATATGTCAGTATCAAAAATGAACGACTTTGTAATGTTGAAGAAGATATTGATCGTCGTGAAAATCCTTGGTCTGGTCCCAATTTTTACGGTGAAAAGAATTAGTGCAAACCAAGTAAAATCATCACTTCTGTACATTCTGATGATTTCAAGTTTTTCATTTGCTGTGAGCTTTCAGGCTTTGATTCGTGAGTGCTTGACTTCCATTAGGATTCACAAACAGGTGAACATCCAAAACCTCTTCAATGGCATTTATGAGTGCAGTAAGATATCCGTGATATATTGTTCAGCTCTCAATAGCAGAAAGAAATGGACTTCTTTCCACAATAATCTGGAGTTGTTCGATATGAGATTGAGAAACTCTTGTCAAGGATGCACCAACTATCTTATAATTTTCTATTTGACTCATTCAACATACCTCACATTTCATCACATCGCAATTTGGACGACAGATTATAATTTCGATGAAATCCTAGTTTCCATTATCCACATGAAAATGGAATTCATCCAATATTCCACATCTATTTTTATTTATCAAGTCAATTCAATGCTGTGCAGACTATATAGATCAATGGAGAATATGTTGAATGAAACAGCACTGTCCAAACCCTTCGCAACATCTGAAATATCCCGAATTCGACAGTACACGTTCGGCATGCATTCACTAGTGGAACAATTCAACGAATTGATAGGATGGTATATGGTGATCATATTTTCTAATACAGCAAAGGATATTATATTCCATATTCAGAAGCAAGTATTCTATCGTCGAACCGGAGAGGCTGACATGTCAGAATATGTTTTTGAAACAATGGAAGTTATTTTCCTGCAGGTAAGTAACAAATGGTAGGAACTCTATGATGATTGGTATCATTCTTGAGGAAAAGGAGAGAATAATAGCCATCAGATTCGAGAAGAAGGCCATGTTTCTCTACGATTTCCACAAAGATTTGACCAAAATATGAAGAAAATCCTGAAGGTTCTCAGTCAATGATGTCGATACACAATCAAGAAAGTGAACATCCCACATGGAATTAGTTCATGTACACTCAATTTTGAAGCATTCTGTATGATATGAGAATAATCAAAGGGAATATATGATTGGAAGAATTGAAATGAAACTAGAATAATTAGATAAAAACGTCGCTGAAATGAAAGGTTCAGGTCCTCTAGAAGAAGACGTTCGAAGATACATTCCAATTGAAGGAACATTTCATATCATTTCGATATTGTACTTCTGTATTTCGATAATAATATACTACAATGTATCAGTTTCAGCTATTGAGCTTCATACACTGTTTCTGAAGGTGTCAAGCAGAAAATGCGCACTAAATGACTGACACTGACACAAATAGTAATGCTGGTGAGTCATGACTAACCAGCTATAGTCTAATGGCGGTTGGAGGAGGTCAAGGAGAGTTGATATATATATGCGAAAAAATATATTTCACTTAGTCGTTGCAGAAATACAGGGCATTCGGGGAGAAACGTCAATATTTCAAGATCGTCTCGATGTTATCGGCCGAAATCTACTAGCAACACACCTCTACTGACACTACACAAGATGTCCTATTAGGAATGAAAAATTCCAGGTCCGGACTTGGAAAACACATTTCCTCTTTAGATGTCAAAATTTTGACTTTCTGGATGGTACTTTTCGAAAACTCAAAAACAAAGCTCAGGATCAGAAAGTTAGAGAAAACACTACAAGCGTGGCTTCTCAAATCGATCGTATTGGTGAAAAAATATCAAACAAAATAGTGATCATTTTTTTTTTCGATTTCGTCTGGGCACATCACTCCCTTCATTCTACTTGAAGTAATTCAATCAAATTTTCCACCTGATGATTCAGCAGCTGACTTGAGGAAAAGTATAATTCAATAAAAAAATCAGGGCCGGACTTGATGTTCGAAAATAACTACAAAACTACTGAAGAGTAGGAGGGTCAATATCATTTTATTTCTAGTTTTTGCTCGAATTTTGAGTTGCAACTGGAAATATTACTGAATTCCAGTCAGTTACAACTCAGAATTCAGTAATACTCATTCCTAGTTGCAACTCAGAATTGAGTGAAATTCCAAGTTGTAACTCGGAATTCAGGCGTAAAATAAGAGAAAAATCAAATTGGCCTTTCATCCGAAACAATTATAAATTCTGAAAGAGATTTTTCTGGATCCTAGTTTTCAACGAAGATTCTGATGTCATGACTCAACCTGTATAACGTTGCAACAATGTCATAGTCGATTTAGAGTTTAGAGTGCATACTTTTCTGAAGACTGTTTTGTTGATGCATCTCGAAATAGCCTTCATACTTATTCATCAGATTTCTTCAAAAGCTGATTCCAATTGACGAAATGATTATCAGTAGAGGATGATCGTTTTGAAGTTCACACTCGTCATTTCGGCTCAAATTGAAATCGGGAAGTATCAGACAACATAAAATCCCCTGGAGGATTCAATTTTGTGATCAAAGTTTATATACGGGAAATTATGATATATATTTTCGAGCGGACAATATACTGTCGATAAAAAATCAGCCTGTGATTATTTCAGAAGACTCTTCCAATAGATAGATAAAATACCGGATGATGTTCTCTGAAAAGTATGTTTTCTAACCTTGACTTCTAGATTCCAAACCTTATAATCATCGTTATAATAATTCTCCAGAAGTTACGTGCATATTATTTTCGAGCAAACACTAGATGATCGCGATTGTGAAATTCAAAGAGACCTGCAGTTGAATTCATCGATTGAATTCATTGGGAACTTCTCGTTAATACTTGAAGAGTGAATCTGCCAGTGCTTTGCAATGGCAGATTATATGATATGGGGTTTCATCCTCCATATCACACGCCCTACATGTGAGCTCGTCGGCTCGCCCTATCGTGTTGAGGTGCTTCCTCAGCTTACAGTGACCTGTAAGCAGACCTAATAGTTGTTTTAGATTTCTCCTGTCGAAGTCTCAGGATTTGACTTGCGGTTTTCCTGGATGGGTCTCGGATGAACATGTGTGACTGTTTCAGTCCCCTTTCCCTGCAGTAATCGATACCGCAGGTGGGTTCTGGACCAATCAGTATTTCTTCGGCTCCTCCTCTCGCTAGTGAGTCTGCCATTTCATATCCTGTCATGCCCTTGTGTTCTGGTACCCACTCAAGAGTGACCTAGCAGTGGGTAGGCACTTCTTTTAGGGCTTTCAGGCATCCTTCAACGGTGTTGGAGTGGATCTCCTCCGACAGTAGGGCCTTCAAGGCTGCCTGACTGTCTGTTCTCATGAGGATTTGCCGGTGACTAATGTTCTTCGTCACCATATGCTGAGCGCATGTGGTGATTGCAATTAATTCTGTCTGGAAGACAGTAGCGTACTGGCCCAAGTTTATGCTGATTCCCTGTGCTCTCTTCATCAGTTCCAGTTCTGTCTCCCATTTTGGAGCCATCTGTTTACCAAACCGTTCCATAACGGTATGTTTGCTCTTCTGTGTAGCCCCTTCTGCCCTCTTTGGATAACATCACCTTAAAGGGTTTGTTGAAGTAGAACTTCCCAAGGACTTTGTCAATGCGGTTTAATTCTAGTTTCTGAGAGATTTCTGTATGGAAACCCATTCTCCAGGTGATCTCTGCCATATTGTTTGTTCTCAGCCTGTATGCTGCCGCCAGGGCCTCGAATTCCACCACTAGATGTTGGGGAGGGAGGTCCAGCAACATCTCCATTGCTGCAGTGGGGGTTGTCGTTGAGGCTCCCGTTATGCCTAAGCATGCTAGCCGCTGTAGCTTGCCCAGATTTTATCGCCGTGTTTCTGGCTTTGTGCCACCATATTAGTGTTGCATAGGTGACGACTGGTGACGACTGGTGATGACTTTGTTGTACAACCAGTCTATCATTTTGGGTTTCAGCCCCCAATTGTGTCCAAATAATCGTCTGCCTGTCCAGAGCGCCCTTGTGGCTCTGTTCATTACGTTTTCTGCGTGAGGTAAAAAGGTGCGTCTGGTGTCTAGTGTAACCCCTATATAGGTACTTAACCTTTGTTGTCCTCATCATATCATGTCCCCATAGTTGCAGACCTCTCGTTTGATTGAGGTTTCCCTTCCTAGTAAAGGCAATGAAGGAGGTCTTCGTGGGATTGACCGACAGTCCCTCCTTTATGCACCATCTCTCCACGGTAAGTAGGGTATGTTGCATCAGGTCATGCACCACTTCCTCGAACTTCCCGCTTATGATGATGACGATATTATCAGCATACCCTTGCGAGTATGCACCACATTTCTATAGTTCGTGTAGGAGGTCTACCACAAGGCCCCACAAAAGAGGTGACAGTACACCTCCCTGCGGACAGCCTCGCATGACTGCTACCCTTCTACTTCTGCTACTCTAAGGTGGAGGATATTCCTCTATTCCACATCGTGAAGTCTATCCATCTGACCACTGTTGGACAGACTCCACGTTTCTTCACAGCGTTGTTCACCGAGTCAAAGGATGTGTTATCAAACGCTCCTTCGATGTCCATGAAAGTTGCCATTGCACTCTCACGATTGTCTATAGCTTTTTCCGCTTTTTTGACGAGCTCGAGTGAGGCGAACTCGCAGGATTCCCCTGTTTGGTATGTGAATTGGTTTTGGTGCAGGGGATGGTTCGTCAAGACCTCGTCCCTTATGTATCTGTCAACCAGCCTCTCCAAAGTTTTCAGAAAAAAAGAGGTTGGTCTGAATGATTTCGCCAGGGCATATGAATCACGCCCTGGTTTTGGTATGAATACCATTTTTGCTCGCCTCCAAATATTAGGTGTGTATCCTGTCGCCAGGCTGGCCCTGAAAAGTGAGCACAGTATTGTCGAAAGTTCGTTGATGCCTTGCTGCAGTAGTGCCGGAAATATTCCGTGTACTCCAGCTGAATTGTACTGTTCAAAGTTATTGACTGCCCATACAATTTTAGCGATGTTGCAAATTTTATTTGCCCTCGTCCAGTCTTCTCTTGTCGCCCTCCTATGTGGTGGGATTACTAGATTCAGACTGTTCGGTTGGGCATCTCCTGATAGGTACAGACACCCTGGGGAGTTGGCCCTGAGCTCAAGGGTTTCCTCCTCAGTCGTCGTATATGTCCTGTCAGGTTTTTTGAGCATGCCTTGTACTTACAAATGGGAATTATTATACATGAGTGGAATTGTCATGGATAATATTCCACATACAGGGTGGCCCATCGAAAACGTACCGCAAGGCATTACAGGCTGGCAAAGAACTTTTCGATAAAATCCGAAAACAGGTCAAGTTCGTTTGTCAGGGGGACACATTTTGACGTAACAAGCATAGTAAAACCTTCAACCTCCTAAGTAGGGGTGTCACCCCAACATTTTTTTCAAATGGGAAGGGAGGTCAGGCGATACCTCTTTAGAAGGGGCTTGTCATTCCCTACACAACATGGTGAAGGTTTCTGACCTTGCCCTAAATGAAATACAGATTTTTTTGTGAAAAGTTCCAATGAGAATGTGAAAAATTCTTTTTGAATATTCTTCTCAAAGAGGAAAAGTGAGAATGACCGAAATTTATTCAATCATAGAACAAACCGAACAGGTTCTCAAAACATATTTTTGTATCTCCCCATTTTGGTGATACCCCTATTTCATGATATTGAGTAATATATTTTATTTGCAGATGAACATCGTTGTGATAGTGATATCTTGCGATAGTCTCCACAGATGTGCGAAGGATTTTGTGTTAGCTTGCGTCCAGCTCCAAGCAGGGATGCCAGCTGGACAACTAAGAGATGAATTATCATACTTGGCGAATTATTCCAACAAACTATCTCCAAAATGTACAGCAGCCGGTCTCTTCAATGTGAATAGAGCTGTACTCAGTACGTTTTTCTCCACCGTTCTGGCATATTTGATTGTCTGTTTGCAATTGAATCCGAAGTGAATTGAAAATATCTCTTCATTAGGCCTTGGTGTTCTCGAAGATTAGGAATTATATTTCGGTAGCAGAAAACCGAATGTGAAAGTGTGGAGGGTGCTGGGTCGTACTACAATTCAATAGTTATTTCATTCAACCAACTGGTATATTACTGAAGGCGGATAATGATCGAGATAGAATGATTTTATTATGATATTATGAGATATACCAATCGGTCAGAAGATTCCTCTGTCGACCCTATTTGCAATGAGGAAGAGAATGCTCCCTTTTGGTATCTGCCGGGATGTCATTGTGTCATTGTCAACCATTGTGACATTTGTCGGTATCATATATACAAAACACTTCTTTTGTTGAAAACTTGATCAGCGAGAAACACCGAAATATGAGCTGTTATAAAGTTGATGATATGCTGATTGATTTATATCCTTTCTTGCAGTTCCATTCGAGAGGTCGTTCTTTTTCTTGTTATAAATTAAGAAGTGTTTTTCTAGTGTATCAGTGTATCTAAATCGTAGTAGCGATAAAATACAATAGTTTCGAATGACCTATGACAGTTCTGTTCATGACAGTTTTGTTGACGACTTTACAATCTCAATTCTTTTGTATTCCGTTCTTCAATGATTTCATTGAACTTTTCTATGTGTATTTATACCATATATTTCGCTTCATCCTTGATCACGGAGGTGTATTAACGAAATTAAAATGAAATATTGGTTGAAGAATGCATAGGACTGGAAGACAAAGTCAAAGACAAAGTCCTGATAGGTTTGATGAGAAAACATTCACTATCATAACAGGGTTGCAATGGTTAATTCGGACGTTTGGAGATATTACACAATAATAATGTAATTCATTAATAAGGTGATGAAATGCAGAAATTCTGATCCACCGACAATACATTGTATACGAACTAGATTTCTCTATTTCTAGCAAACCGAAATCTTCGTCCTCGACTTGATGTTCGAGAAAACTGAGGCTTCAGTGAATGAATACTATAATGTGAAACAAATGATTGATTCAATTATATGTATTGATATGTATTACGTGATATGTATGAAGTAGTGGTAGAAGTTTTAGTAGTACTTCGAATTAACACAGCAAAAAATGCAAAAACAATTCAACCTAATAGATAGTATCAGTGAATAACACATGATTGATAATGAAATCTGATGTAAAGTTATAATGTTGAAGCTTATATCATTCCCAAAACTCACCTCATTTCCATATACTCTATATTGGCACTGATTCAAAGGTAGAGAGATGATTCCATTTCCGTGTAGAAAGTATGTATTATATTCCTTCATTCTTTCAAAAAAAAAAAAAATGATTATATGTTTATGCGATCAGTTTTCTCGTTATGACTGACAGTATTCATTCCAATACCATATTTATGAATTTCGTTTATTATCAATGAAGGTTCTCATGAATTTGTTGAGATATGACGGCAGCAAACTTTTGATCAATTTATATATGAAAAATCATTCTCATAAAAACGATTACTGAACGACAAAACAAACTTTGTATTGTATTCATTAAGGAGAAGGTAACGGAAATATCATATATTATGCCACCACGTGCGATTCCTAGCAGACAACCCAGACGAGCTCAGGCTGGTCACCACTACACTGTCAGGCTCGAGACCTGTCGAACATCGCTATACCAAGCATCATTCATCAATAGAACGGCAAAGTTGTAGAATTATTTGCTTAGCGAAGTCTTTTCCGATGCTAACAACCTCCAGACTTTCAAGAGAAATTCCAACACCTTCCTTCTCTCCCAAAATTCCAATGCTGGCTAACATGATGTTTCTCGGACATTATAAGTGCCTTTCGTGTTGTCAACAGATGAAAAAATGTAGGACCAATTGCCGTTTTTTCAATTTATTGCACTGTGCAATATCTGTTGTGGCATTGTAATTATCAAAGTATACTCAAATTATCACTGACATTTGATTATCGAATTTTTGAAAATTTATCGAAATATACAGAGTACAAAGTACACTGGACGTCCAGTGGATATCCTTAGGATGATATTCGGTTGTCGGATGAACATCCAGAATATCATGAGATGTCAGTGTGTTGTATGGATTCTTGAGTTTCTGTTTACGCAACTTTGTCTAAATTTGAACTTTTTTGTATCTCTGATCGTTTCCGACATCCCCATGCATATAATCTGATTTGTAACAGTCACCTCCATCATAAAAACATACTTTATCAAATGCGTACCTTATACTTGCGTTATGTACTTATGAAGTTTTTTTTTCAGCTGAACATGCATAATGTTAGACTTGGATTCAAATCGATCCAAATGTTTTTAGATATTGAGAGAAATATCAGTGTGGTGGCATGGTGGTTGCATATCGGTTTTCATGGAAATCAATCATTTTGATGGACTATAATGTATTTTTTATGTGAATTAATGTACCTAACCATCGATTCCATTCGTAACATGATCATCGTACATATTCTCTCTAAGGCCAAAAGTAACTGCATAATAAAAGCTACAAGATTATGTCGGCATCAAAATTAACCGATTTTGAATGATGAGAAAAGTGTTGATCATTGTGAGAATCTTCGGTTTAGCTCCATTTTTCATGGCCAGAAAAAATAGTGAGAAGGAAGCAATTGTATACCCTGATTCTTTCAATTATTTCATTCGCTTCGAGCGTTTATGCCCTTGTTCATATGCAAATAATTCCTATCCATATTTTCAAATAGGTCAACATCCAAACCTTTTTCCGTAACATACTGGGTGGCCCAATGAAACCGAAACAAGGCCGATTTGACATAGTTATTGTTCTCAGAAAAAAAACCGCTCGAACCGGTCGATTATTATTTTGAGGGGGAAATATTTTGCGCATGTTTTCAACTTTTTCACTTCAAACCCCTCGGAGGGGTGAGCTCCAACCCTCGAATCTCAAATGGGATGAGGGAGGGGTCAAGTGATACATCATTTTGAAGGTAATCGAAATCTCTCACCATCGCTCCCTTTGTTCTTGGAATTCAATGCAGTAGTTCTCGAAAAAAACACGTTTATGAAAATAATCGTTCACTGATGGAAAGTAACGCTTTTTTCCCGCTCATCGCTATTTCTCATTTTGTAGTTCGAACGATGTTCATCTAAAGAGTGCCTTATGGGTTTTTTTTCAAATCCTGTCCTATCCAACATCGATCTCTCAGTAAAATGCATACCTTTGTTTCCTTTTCATTGGGCCACCCTGTATATAAATAAATATTGATTCGAATTTGTTGTACACTTGTTGTACTTGTTGATGTTTTAGAAACGAAGGTGCGTCCGTCTTCAACGAAGTTGTTTAATTTTTTCTTTTGTAACGTTTTGTCTGTGTTGCTGAATTATACTTCATAGCTGAATATACTATGTTGTTGGAGTAACAAATGTAGAGCGAAAGTGGAATCCAATAAAATAATATTTCTTACTTCGTGACTTTTCTTTCCGCCCAGTCATACTCCGACCACCGTGCGACTGCACACTGTTTGTTTATGCGTCCCTTGTCCGCTTACGGGACAACGCTCGTTTGTCATCTTCGCTCTTCGATCGTCGGCCTGCTTGATCTCGCTTGACTCGAAGGCTTTCCCTAATCTGAATAACGGCTCGCCAAATATTCCCGATGTGTCCTGCACGGCCCTTCCGGGATTTTTATTGGCGACTTTTCGGTCTTAAACTGACGTCCGTAGCGAGGACGTGATCGGCAGTTTGGGATTTAACGCGATGTGCATATGTTAATAGAGGACGATGGGCTCGTGATGCTGCAGTGTACAGGGTGGCCCAGGTTATATAGCAATTATTCACCATTCGATGGTCCATCGAGAAACTGCGAAGGCGTAGGATGGACAAGCAATATTTTTTCTGTTATTTTTGAGTTCGAACTCTAAATTACTGCTATACTTTCGAGTTCAAAAATCTGATTTCCGCCATAGCTCTCAGGACTTTTGAGCATTTTTGACCGAATCGCTACGAGTTCAGTGGCATATCTTTGTATTGTTTTTCTCTTCCAATCTCCTACGCCGCTTGATAATTTTTCGAATTGACTTCTTTTTGACTTCCTCCTTCAATTCACATGGAAAAAGTCACGCTTGTGAGATTTTCATTCGAGGTTTCGGTCACGAGATGATTGAAATTGAAAGAAAAAACAGACCCTGTCATGACAAAAATTTGATATTTCAGTTTATAAAAACAGATCTCAGAAAATTGGCTGGACATGCATTGTTTCATTTTCGTCGAATTGATACACTCTGAATGAATCATGATAACAACGTTCCAATGACAACATAACAAATAACAAATTCCATGTCAAGAAACAATTATATCCCTAAATCCAATATGTTCACCTGTGGGACCTTTTATTTCGGTTGTATGAAAATCAATTGGAAAATATATATCGAACAGCAGTACTTACATGTTCACAAGTTAACTTTATTACAATAAGGAATCATAAAATTGTTTCTTCAAAACCAGGGTTCATCACTCATTCGATTTGTGATGATATCTGCCAGCAAAAGTACACAAATGTTAGGAAAGCTTTTACTCTCTTTCCAATTCATATTGAAGAACGTAATGCTATAGCATGCCCATTAAAATAAAAGGATGCAAAAGTGAATCTTCAGGAATAAGAAAGAAATTCGAGTTCACTTGAGTAGGAAACATTCTCAATGATGATATTGTTCCTTGACATTTCTCATGTTCTTCATGTTCATCTACTTATATCTAATTTGATTTCGAAGTTTCTGACAACAATGTTCTTTTACAGGATCTCAATGATATAAAATATCTCGGAAGCATCGTGCTGTCCACTCCATGTATCAAGGAGGATATCAATTTTCAGGATATCCTGAAGCTTCCAGCTGAAGTTTTTCACTTATTCCTCGCATCCTAGATATTCATGAGTGGTCAATACCTGTTATGATGAATGAATGTTGAAATTCACTCTTCTATTGAAAAGATTCACCCTTTCACTTATTGAAGTTAGAAAGTTGATTGTAAATAGTTGAAAGTTGATTGTAAATAGTACATATTTTACAGTGAAGAATTGCATTGTGAAAAATCAGAGTGATAAAACATGTGAGAAGTACTATAGAACTTCTCCAGAATGATGAAAGATCACTACGTAAAAAGACAATGTAGGAACAGGAAAATCACATTTTCTCTCCTCGTTTTTGAAAAGTGAAATAGGAGTTGTTGAAGTTATTTCAATATATTTGTAGTGAGGTCAGATTTTCGAACTGCTACAAAATGTCACCTTTTGGGAACGACTCTGCTCCCGTTTTCAACACAATTTGTATATTTATTTTCTTTGCGAAATATTCAATGTTCGGTTTCTTTGTCATCTTATTTCATTCCGTTTTTGGAAACGAAGAGAGAACATCCCACGAAAAACTAGAAACATGAATCTACCCACGAATATCTCACAGATAGTATTCAGCAATAAAGCAATATACATTCAATATATATATATATATATATATATATATATATATATATATATATATATATATATATATATATGTGTATGTGTGATCATCGAATATCCAACGTTATTTACCGGAATTTTACAGATCTGTTTTCATAGTGTACATACATCTTTGAAGGATAAAAATGGCTCAGTAGAAAACGGCTGAACATTCCTGGGAACTTCGAATTCTATTCGGTGTTCCAATTTGAAATCAGTATTCGAACAGTCCAAGGAGAAGGGTACGTGAAAGCGAGGCAGCGAAAAGTCGATTTCGTCCGCCCATCTACCGCGGCCTACTTCGATATGCGACGCTGGACGCGCTCGCCAATCTGTCGACTCGTCGCTTGTTTTGAATAAATTGGAGAAGGTGCCCTGGGGGACCTCCGTGCCGTGAGATTGATGAAGAGGGTACAGACCACCGGAATTGGTTCGTCATCGTTCATTCGAGTGCATCCATGCGTATACAGGGTGTTGATGAGCAAGTTCACATCAGCCATGTGAAGTCTACGTGAATTCATAAGATACGCACTCGGTATCCCTGCCATATCGATATCGCCATCAAAAATTCCTTATATTATTGGCATGGGACAATTTCACCAAGTTGTATGCCGATGTTGTTGCATGAATTCATTACTTTCCATAAAGATAACGGTACCATCTTCCAACAAGCAATCATTTTTGGAACATAATTTGAGGCTTATATGCTATATATGAGTACATTGCTTTCATATCGACATTTTCATTTTCAAGTTTTATACAGATATTGATGCATTAATTGATCTTTCAGAATACAATTCTTCTTCTGACCATGATTTGAGGCTATTCCTGTCATATTGATATCGCTATCAAAAATTTCTTGTACCTATTATTGGCATAGACGAACAAAATTTATTTTAGTTGTATACCGATGATGTTGATGCATTCTTTGATTACCTTCAGGAAGATAACGGAACCAATTTCCAGAATACAATTTCTTTCTCAACCATAATTCATGGCTAGCGCGCATTTATAAGATACAGTCGTTTTCCTTTCATATTGATATCGCCATCGGAAAATATTTGGATTATTGGCATATACGAAGACAATTTTTTCAAGATACCAATGTTGTTGCATGGAGTGATTAACTTCGAAAAGCTAGCAGAACCATCTTGCAGGATACAATTTCTTCCTCAACCATGTTTCATGGCTATTGCGCATTTATAAGAATACTGCCGTTTTTCTTCCATATTGATATCGCCATCGAAAAATATTTGGATTATTGGCATATACGAAGACAATTCCTTCAAGATACCAATGTTGTTGCACGAAGTGATTAACTTCAAAAAGCTAGCAGAACCATCTTGCAGAATACAATTTCTCTCTATCATCTGAGACTGATTGAAGGCTAATGTGCATTATTGGCATAGGAAAAGACGATTTCATCGATGACAATGACGAGTTACTATTAAATATTATCACTAGTATCAGTATTACTAGTACTAGTACTATAGTATTATGACTAGTATTGAAGTTAATATTCGGAGACTGTGAGTAAATACTCGAATATAAACTGAATAAGAACCCAAAAACCACAAAAATATTTAGAAAAGCCTGAATACGTTTTTCCAACAGATTTGTCATATTCAGTAGGAGACAAAATATCTACAGGAACATCATGGAAACTGTGCCCTTGCCCACATTCGATGATACTTCCTTGTGAAGATATGATACTAATATCATTTATTGTATCTGACCAATGTGTATATATTTGTAGGACACGCCAGTAAAAGTAATTCTTTGATTTCAGAGAGAGGACCAATATGAACCATATGAAACTCGAGCAATTTGTATCGATGTTATGTTGACATTTAAGATTTTTCATGCTCCTTATGATCATCATCTTCATTACTTCCACTCAGTTTCAGGCTGTCCACCACTGATGCGATGAACTGTCCTGTGTTCAATTGAATTCCTTCCAGCCAGATAACTCAAAGCCTTCCAAAGCTAATTTCGCGAAACGAACTCACACAGAAGTTGGGCAAAGTTTTCGTAGCAAGCTGACCAGTGGACAGCTGACGTTGCCCTTCAATTTCCTGCTAGCATGTCGTGCCGAATTCACCAAAGCCGAATACAGTTTCGACGTTAATTCGGATGGATCGGGCTTGAAGAGGCTAGAAAATTAGGTGATGAAAATTACGTTAGAGTAAATGAATCGACTAATCTGCAAACCAAAAGTTCCGAGTTCGGAGGGTTGTCATCTGAATTTCTGCCTTTGTTTGATCGATTCCTGATTGAAATGTTGGGACGTGTATCTTCAGATTGCGATTGACGAGGAACACAAAGATACATAGACTCCATACACGTAGGCTTACAGAAATTATATTCGATTCGAAACGGTTGATTGAAAAGAGATGGTATCAGACCCTCTGGTGTGTTTTTGCAATCGAATTCTGAACATCGAACAAACTGGCAATCTCACTTTGAAAAAACAACCAGCTATACAAGAATCGACCCTAAAACCATAACGAATATGGAGAAAATAAAGATGGGATAGTGCAGGTAGTAGAAATATTGTAGGTAATAGTTAATCTACATGTGAATCTAAATAGTCGTTTGTCTTGTATAGCTCTAGAATAATTAGGAGTCTCCCGATCTCATTTCCAGAAATGTTGACTGAAGAAATTGACCTTATTCTTTCTAGTTACTTATTGAAATATTTCAGGAAGTCATAAAGAGCATTCTTTCCTACCACTGTCAATCTATATGCAGGATAATTATGTAGGGAAGTTTTTGGTTTGATAACTGATCTGAGGCATATTCTCAGAGATGAACTGTCTATCTTTACTGGAAAACAAGAATCAGACAAGGAATCAGAGTGTTCCCAAATATGAAATAAACAATCGGAATGGTTCATTGTTAAAATTGAGGATGAACAGGAAAAAAAAATTCTGGAGAAACAGAAGCGCACAATAATTTGAACAGGTTGATAGTACGATAGGATTGAAAAAAAGAATTGAAAGAAAATGGCTGAGAGGTACTATATGAACAATGTAGAGAGTAATCTGATTACCAAGCCAACATCATTTTTTCATTTTGTGGATTAGAAAAAGATCTAGTGATGGAAATTCAGGGCGTTTGTCATAAATGTCATTCGAACAAAAGATGATGGAGTAATTTCAACACTGTCTATGACTTATTCGAGGAGGTGGTACATTCATTTTTCAGCTGCTGTGCGGGATTTCTTCTCTTCGTTTCTGAAAAATAAAATAAAAGTTATTGTTATTATTCCAATATATTTGTAGTAAGGACAGATTTGTGATCTGCTCTTGAATGTCATTGCACTTGAAATTCAACCTTCAGATACCTGAAAGAGAAATTTCCTCACTTGTCAGTGACACCTTGTTTATGAAGAAATTTAGAAAATCAAATATATTCCTGATGAAAACAAAACCTCTACTTTTCTGAGTGGACGTTTCGGGAACGATTCTTCTCTTGCTCTCAACACAATTAGAATATTTTATCTTCGTGAGATTTTTTAATTTGAGTTGATTCAATACTGAGAATTGACAATTTGGCAGACGAAGGAATTCTGGTTACCAGGTGTTTTTATTAATTGATAATGAGGTCAATTTCAATTCCATTGTATCTCCGAATATTCTCAATGATCTAATCACACCTCAATCACTTTCACTTTTGAAATCGAGTTGAGGTCAATTATTATTCATGAGCGGCGTCCTCTGAGCTTCTCGAAATTATCTCCTTTGGAAAAGACCTTAAGTGGATCGAAAAGAACTTTGGCCGTAGGGAGAGACGTAGGTAGTGAGGAATCCAATTGGAAGAAGAAAGTGACTGCCGTCCGAGTAACGCCTACTAGATTATTCTACATCAAAGTCCGAAATACGTGGGAGATTCGTCCTTCTTTGAGGATTCTTCTGGTGGATATAAACAAAATCGTTATGTACGCCCCTTTTCATCTCATCAATGAAGCGCTATAGTATTATAGGGTATTTTCCAGTGTTTCGATCCTTGATGTGTCATAATCGAAAACGTAATATTTTTTAAATTCCATATCAAAGAAATTTATCAGATTATGGAAATTGATGTTCATTCTGGAGGTCAATTCATTCACTAATTTCACTCTGAACTTGTGAACTAATGAAGATATCAGCACTGCAAGTCTAGAGCACCAATGAGATAAGAGACTTAGATGAACATTTTCTTGGAGAGACAACTACTTTACTTGCTGTCTTACCGTTTGAGCGCAGATATTTATCTCAATTTTTCGCAGAATATTTTGCCTGAATTATTGCGAAATATCCCCTTGAACCTTCAAGAATCACATTTGGTTTTTCCAACATGTTGGGCACCTCCATATTGCGGTGTGAACGTGCGCCGGTATTTTGATCATCGATTTCCCCAATACTGGATTGGAAGAGGAGGTCCCGAGGCCTGGCCAGCGCGTTCTCCTAGTCGCAGCCCTCTAGTTTTTTTTCTTCAGGGTTATCTGAAAAGTTCAGTCTATGAAACATCTGTCCGTCATGAGGAAGATCTGTGAGCAAGGATAATGGCGAGTTGTACCCATGTAGAAGATATTTTCGGAATATTCCAGAGGATTCGTGAGTCAATGAACCAACGGTGTAATCTTTGCATTGAAGTAAATAATCACCATCCTGAATAATTTTAAATCATAATTCATTTATCGATAAAGCAGAATTGATATGTTAACAGTGATTCAAATATTGTGCAGTATAATACACATCCAAGTTGTTTTGCTCTACAGCCCAATCGGCTCATTTGCATACATATTAGGTACCTCTTGACGTTTAACAGTATCTTTTCGGGACACCCTGTATACAGTTGTGAAGTTGAGAGATTATTTTCCTTCTGTGAGATCCAACTATTCACCCTAAGATATTCCGGGTGGACTGGAATTGGACTGCAAACCCCAACAAGTTGGTGGAGATACTTGGTAATTTGACATTGGCCCGCAAGTTAGGTTAGGTGTCAGAATGAGCGTACCGAATAGACCACGTCTGGATCTTCCACATTCCAATCTCCGGCTGGCTTGAGAGGGCTCAAACCCCAGAAATCTCAATTTGAACAAAGTCATGTTCACACATTCATCAAATACCGATGAAATCGAAAATTCAATGATGTTTCACATTGGCGAGGAGGGTCAGAACGCAGAGTTCGTTTTGAAATACCCAGATATTCTCGAGATTGCTTCCATTTCCTCATATACTCGTGGAAGTTTGTTATCGAGCTCATTCATGAGACGGATGAAATAATACCTTGGATGAAATGAATAATATCTCTTTCACCCGTTGACAACATAATATTGGTCCAATTTGAATCGATCGAAAGTTGGTAATCAGCGAGAGAATGGAAAATTGTACTGTTCACAATTCTGTCATATTTCTAGACATTCTGATCCTCTCAGTGTGACATTTCATGATTATTTCAATGCGATATCTATCAAGATGTTATGAACATCTAGATATATATATACGTAGACACAACTTCTAATAAGTACTGTATCTCATTCGATAATTTTTCAAGAATAATTCAGGTACCTCACAGATGCGGACTGGGCCTTTGAATCGGTCTGGCGATTGGAACACTGAAGACTCAAATTGTCGTTTCTGGAAGAATATCTAATAGCTATCAGAACGAGTATTTACATTCTTCAACGATATCAAGGATAACATCATTATTATTAGGTATAGAGGTTTCATCAGAAATTATAGATCAGAAATCATTTATTCTCAAAATAATACACATCGTGTGGTTAATACTACAGAATATGTACCTTATCGGACTAGATATTTGTACAACGATTGGGTGAGATTTAGAATGAGTGTATATATTTAAAAAATAGCATTGAAACATAGAGTGGTGAATGATAACAATACTGGAACAACAATATTCGGTTTTGTAAATATAAAAATGAGAATTACATAATAAGATAGTATATACAGCTATAAAAGTGAAACAGCCAGAGACATCAGAAATGTCTTCGTGAACAGCAAATCCACTCGAGGATCGTATAGTTGTAATTTTGAAATATATTCAAGACCCAAACTCTTCTAAACTATAGAAAACTTTATCGTTCAGATATGTCGATATTCTATTCCTTATTGTTGACTCGTTACTGCGCATAACTATTGAATTCTTCATATTATTGAAGCATTCCATATCAACATATTTTGGGGAACTTTGACCAATGTGCAACCTGGAAAAGGGTAAATGAATATTTTCTTTATTACTTGTTACATGTGCATGTTTATCTGGTTATTCTCCAGAAACGAATTTTCGGTTTCTTCAGATCTCAAAGTCTGAATTTACAAACGGTATGTACACAGAAGAACAAGAAAAGGCACCAAATAACCAGAAAAAAATCAACTATTTCCAACAAGCACCCATAATTGTTGCCATGAGGAGATCCTTCAGGTATTAAAAATGAATTACTAGTATTATTCGGAAGCTGAAACCATAATAATTGTAAAATATGTTTTACTGCGTAAGAGGCTGAGATGTCGAATGTGAATATTATTTTCAATCATTCACAACATAGGTAATACGTTTTTAATAATGTCGAAAATGATGTAACTTCACTATTGATCGTAATTCCTATTTTCGTTTTCCCCTGTATAACTATATTCAATGATACGAGTAGGGGTTCACTGCAATCTACTAATTTCTATCAGAACCCTAATTCTTTGACAAATCGCTGATGGAAATATTATTCATATGGTGCAAAGCTTTTTAACACTCATTAAATTTGCGGTAATAGAAAAAGTATAGAGCACAGCTTGAGCTATGATTCAATTACATAGACTTAGTAACTATCTCCACTTCATGCGTAATATGCGATTTACACTCTTCTTAAGTAATATACCATTCGGTATGATACTGAAACTGTGAACTATAGTTTTACAGCTATAGAATTTGAGGTTGTAGGCGTGCAAGTGAAGTGTCGACATTCATACACTGATATCAAATTCCGTTTTCAGAACATTCACGGTTCACCAGATATCGACTCCAAATCATCTTGAGGGTTGGAATGATATCAGCAACAACTTCGGATATTTTTATATTTCGTAATTGAAAAATGCTATTTCAACAATATCGTTGGTAATAACTAACATCAGAGGGTTTAATTCTGGAAACCTCAATGGTTATTCCTCAAGTATATAGTTGAGAATGAATTCGAACATCAACATAAAAATATGTAGACATGCGTGATGAATTGTTTTCATTCGAAATGAATACTTCAAATAAGAGAGACTTCAAATTATCAGAACTATTATTCATGTCTCATTAGGAATTTCCACAAACTCATCAAATTTATAGGCTGAAAATACTGAACTGTTTATGAGAGCCACCCTGTGTCTATAAAGCAATATAACTTCGCGTATAATGAGTGAATTGAAAGATATTCCAACAAGTTATCACTACAAGCACCAAGCCAAGCGTGTCTAATTCATTAAGGATGACGCCTCGTTATCAGAAGTGCACACGCAGTAATTTTCATGCGTCTCTATTCTGGTGTGCTTCAAACCATTTCAGTATTAATTCCATATAAATTATTTTCTTCTACCCTCGATCGAGAATTTCGAGTCGAACAGAATTTCGAATCCATTGTACGCAGTCCCAATCATTTTTATGAGTCAATCAAGTTTGGTAGGATTCATGGTTCTTGCTATTATATATGACATTGAAATGTGTTTATGATTTTGGCAATACCTATTACATTCACTCAATACGATCATCGAACTTTCAACCAATTCAATTTTGATCGATCGATGTAATGATAACTCACTTGGAAGTTTCAATGCTGGTATAACTACCATATACTAATTATATGTATTTAAGATTGAATTTGCATACTGACCTTTCGGAAACTGATGAAGCGAACTTTCAATAAATTCCGAACTTGAGTAGGCGTATTTCGTGAAATTTCAATGAATGACAATGACAATGGACAGTGTGTGAAACTTAAAATGATAATGATTCAAATATTATAATGGTCGTAGGAGAAATAGTGTACATAACTCGTTGGGAAGTGTATTTCATGGACTCGTTACAATTTTTGCACTCGCCGCTACACGGGTCGTGCTAAATAACTACTCGCACAAGATACGTAACTCTCCACATCAGTTTTAATAATAATAATAATAATAATAATGATAATAATAATAATAATGATAATAATAATAATGAATCGTCTTTATTGATCATTTGCAGAAGAACAAAAAATAAATATAAAAAATCGCACAAAACAAAATATAAGATGAGAATATTTCACCTAACCTTGTACCTATCTGCAATGGTGAATAGGCAGAGTATCAGCAAAACGCTGTTTTTCAACTCACCCCAAAAATTGAAATAAGGCGAAAACAAGTTAATTCACAATATAAATCATAAAAAGTGTAGAATCAATGTGGATGCATTATTTTTCGAAGAGATAACAATTTATTTAAGTATACAAAAAAATCATAATCTTGAGAGTTGAACAAACTAAGGCTTGTCAGAATGGCATCGCTAGACTTCAGATTATAATAAGACCTACGTGGCTGAAAATTCGAGCTTCAATCACTTCTTGAAGTTACTGGGAGTGAAGGATCTAAATTCCATGGGAAGTGAGTTATAATATTCGCTAGCTGTATGAGAGGAACTGCGTTTGAAGAAAGATGAATTATGTTTTGGGATAACAAGAGTGGTTTTATTGCGGCTAGAGTTTCGGTTGATATCTGAAAAAGTTTGTAGTCTTCTGTGGAGATAACTAGGTTTACCAGTTTCCAAAACTTTATGCACCTGAGTTAACAAATGCAAACACCTTATTTTCCTAATCGTAACCATCCAGAGGCATGCATCTTAGCAGATATGTGATCAAATTTTCGTACTTTGCATGAAAACCTAAGACAAGAATTTTGTATACGTTGTAAGCGAAGTGAATCACTTTGTAATGAAGCTGGATCATATATACTGTCACAATACGATAATTTCGAAAAAATGAGAGATTCACAAAGTTTGAGCTTCAGATTTGTAGAGAGAATATCTCGGTTTGAATATAATTGCCTCAATACATCGAATGAAGATTGACATAAATAGCTGATATGTTTTGTGAATCTCAGATCTGAATCCAACCAAAGTCCAAGATTTTTGCTCTCATTCAAGATGGGGATTATGCAGTTATTTTTATTTGCAGTAGATTGCCAGCAGAATCTCTAACTTTCATAGGGCCAAATAATATCACTACAGATTTCTTGGAGTTGAGTTTCAAATTGTGAGCACATGATACATCAAACAGTGAATTCAAGTCAGAATTTATAGAGGCTTGTGAGAGCTGCAGATCAGCATGTGTGAAAGACAGATACAGCTGCGTATCATCTGCATAGTGATGTATCGTACAGAGATTAGTGTGGAAGTAGAAATCGGTTATATATATATATATATATATAAGGAGAATAACAGCGGGCCTAAAATTGATCCTTGTGGTACTCCAGAATTTACAGATATGGCCTCTGATATCTCAACATCTAAAATTACTCTTTGTGTACGATTAGCTAGGTAGTTAGCGATAAGAGTGACTGCCTTAGGAGTGAATCCAAAAGAGCTGAGTTCTTTACAGAGTATTTCGTGATCGAGTGTGTCGGCCTTACTGTGATCTAAGAGCACAAGACAAGTAATTTTTTCTTACGTCCACCGCACGGAAAATATCGTCAGTAATTGAGAGAAGAGCAGTGGTACTATGTTGGGATCGAAATCGTGATTGAACTGATGTAATTATCAGATGTTGCTCTACAAATGCATTCATTCGATCTTTCAAAATCATTTCAAAAGCTTTAGATAGTGAAGGTAGGTGACTTATCGGTCTGAGATCTGATAATTCAGAAGGCTCATTACATTTTGCCAGAGGTATCAATGAAGCACATTTCCATAAACTAGAGAAAACACTTGAAGAAATGATTGAATTGAAAATGAAAGCTATATGATCCAACAAGTATTCTTCAACTAATAAAATCATTTTTAAGGAGATGTCGTCGAATCCAACAGCGTTGCTCTTGATAGGATGCAGATATTTTTCAACCAATTTAGCAGATACGGGTGAAAATGTGAACTGATTTTGTGCATTTACAACATCGTACTTGTTGAGTAATGAGTTAGATCTCTCAGGGTTTTTATGACTTGTGGTATGACGATTTATGCAATTGATTCCCTTCAGTTCAAGTGTTCCAAGTAGATTTAGAATTTTTTTCGTGCAAGAATGAAGTCAAGATAGGCTCTTTTTTCTCGACGAATTGCTCCTGTCGTATGATTTCTGGGGTCTCTGTAACTTTCCCAGTCTATAGCAGATCCACTTTTTTTTTTAATTTTTCCTTGGCTTGATCTCTCAATTTGATCATTTGCTTGATATTATGAGTCCGACAAGGAGCAGGTGGTTTACTAACTCTTGATATATAACACTATTGTGTTATATACTATCATCATTGACATAATAATTCAATTAGGTGAAAAACAGAATAGAAACTATAATTCAAATTAGCTTTCGCTCATATTACATAACATTTTGTGTAAACTGTGCGATTTTTCGTTCGTTACACTAGATGTCATGAAAAACAAATGACCTATCATATGTCATATTGTATAATTCGTGCTCTGACCAAAAACATTGACTAATTCTCGTTCTGTCCGATTAATTCGCGAAATAAATAATTTTGCTAATTACCTTTAACGTGTATATTCAGTAAATTCCCCGATTCACTTGGAACGAATAGAGCAAGCAGGTTAATGTTGAGAAAATCAAGCATTTGATCGATGTTCGTTAATGAATATATGTGATTTCAATGGACAAGATTCAAATCAGATGCGAGATTATTCATTTCAAAATTGGAAAAGTCGCGAAAAGTTAACATCTTGGCTTTAATTTCCGATTTATAAGTTTTAATTATACAAGATACAGCCATATGATCAGATATACCAGGGATGTCATCGACCTCAATATTCGCTATTTTTCCACCATCAGATACAAAAATTGAATTAATTGAAATTTTACTAGTATTTGTTATTCGAGTAGGTATGTCGATGAGTTGTTTCAAATCAAAGGTGTTCAGGAAGTCACGAAAGAGTTCACATCGTTTATCTATTGTTTACCAGTCAATATTGAGATCTCTACCAACTAGGAAGAGATCACTAAGGGGAAAAAGGTTTGCAACACTCTCTTCTATACTTCACCTAAACACTCTTTAACATTGGCTGAGAGGGGACGATATAATACACCGATAATGGAAGTTGTATTGTTGGAGTTTGTTGAAATCCACAGCTGTTCAAGATTAGTACTGATTTGAGAAAATAGAACTTTGAACTGTATCCGTTTGTTGATATAAAATCCAACTCCCCCGCCTCTGGTAGGTCTGTCCGCTCTTACCAAGTGATAAGATTCAATAGAAATTGTGCTGGAGTCAGTTTCGCTACTCAACCAAGTTTCAGACATACCAAATGTAGTTATATAATCTACAATTTTTTATTGTTCTTCGAGATAATCGGATATAATTCCGTTTCGTTTAGAAATTCTATTTGGATTTGAATGATCATCGTTGAATATGCGAAATACCTTTGTTTCGGACATCGAATAAGTATTATATTTTTCATCGACCGCACAAAAAAAATCAGATGGGGAAAATCGTTGAAAGAGATGAAGAGTTCATTTAGGTCGGTTCTTTTCATACTGAATAACTTATCAGGATTTATTATGCGCCATACCCACCTGTACGTGAAACTCTCGAGAGAGAAATGCGAAGTAATTAATAGCAACGAAATTATCCAGTCTGGCGGACTATCAGACTCCAGCGCGCACACAAAAATAACAATGTGATAAATACAATATCCACAGGGTGTCTCATTGTATATGATTCCAGAAATGAATAATTGTTATATTTTCAGAATTCCATGGACAAACAATATGGAAAAGAAATTACCTCATTCTCCAATTATTATCGTGATCGTTATTATCGTTATTATTTCGAAATATGTACATGGAAGTCCAAACGGGATTGTATTACTCCACCGTTCTGAAGAACTACAAGTTAATTGGGTTCTGAGGCAGAATAATGTTCATGCAACATTCTCATTGGTACAAAAGCCAATGAGACGAGCTCAGGCTAGTCATCCCCACATTGTCATTCTCGATACCTGTCGAACTTCATTCTACCAACACAATATGTTCCCCGAACATTATAGAGTTTCCTTTCGTGTTGTCAATGGATACAAAAATATATAGAAAGAAGAATGAAATGCAAATAAGTTTCTAAAGCAATGAGGTTCCTGTCGAAAGAGATATAAGTATCCCACCCTTGTGCACTAGATTATACCAAAATGTACATTTTCAAATAATCTCAATCCTGCAGGAATATGTTTGAATATATTCTCTTAGATGTCTCTTCCCACTGAACTTGTCATCATTCTTCAATGTTGATTGTGATTCGTCTACTTGGTCTGTGATTGATTCATAAACACATTTCAATTATATTGGCGATGTCAATAAAGCGTTTCTCATGATATGATGGCATTGGATTCCATTTCCACTGATCTCTAGATATATAATCAAATGACATACTAATACATTTGTGAGTTGAAAAACAAATCATAGAAAATAAAATGACATGAAGAGGAAAAGAAAATGGTATATAAAATTGTTGTTGTCAGATTGTTATAACAATAATATTACTATAGGAGACTTGGAGACATACCGTGATTTTGAGTGATAGCGTGAACATTCATTGAAAAAAAAATTCGCATTTGTTAGATTCCTCATTTAGTTAGGTACTGAGTCAAGCGATTCTTGCACTATTCTTGTGGTGGACCTTTGACTTGCATGATGATTGCAAAATGGAACAGATGATTGATTTTTCGGTAACAGTTATTCATATATCTTCTCAGCACTGTGGTTCAGTGAATATTGTTATTGAATGAAAGGTTTCTCGGGTACATGACCCTGAGTATGGATTTTTGTACCACATCCAATGGACTCAATGTATTTCTATACAGATGACCTCTACATATTGGGAACCCATATCTCATCATAGACTCTGCGTACTGACATCAATAATGTTCTATTGAGTGTTTCCCTGATTTGGTTGGATTCATTTATCGTCGCATATGGTTGATTAACTGTTGAACATATTCCACCCACTCCAGATATTCATTTATGTATTTTGTATATTTTGTGCTGTGAGATACGTTGATTTTGATAATTTATCTATCGATGATTGGAAGAAATGAAGTAATGACAAAACCCGGTACTCATTAACGAAAAAACTAATTGAATACCCTTTCCTGGAACCTGATTAGTTCAGGTTTGATTGTTTCAGTGGGACACCCTGAACGTGTATGAGAAAGAAGCACACGTCTGATAAATTTTCTGTAGCGAAAAACATTCAAATTCTGAACACGTCATGTGAACAGACAGCTCGGTACCTTTACGCTTTTTAATTAATTTTCGTCTGTCGAGGTATGAATACGACTTTCGTTTCAATCTACAGCGTTGTTCCAATTGTGAATTTGGGAATATTTGCATTTAATTTTGTACTCGGATACTGAGGTTGTTCCAAAGGAATATTCATAATTCTAGGAATACTCTGATGCTTCATGGTTTCAACCTACGAGCTCGTTACTGAACCAATCATAAACCACCTGAATTCATCTCCACACATTTTTTCATTGCATCACGGTAACATTAACTTGTTTGTACATCACTATCGCATGAAGGAAACTATAAGTGTTATTCATTCTTCCAGCATTGTGTTGGAATTTCTCTCCTCGTTTCTGAAAGCTGGAAAAATGAATTTTTCACCTCCTCGAATTTCGTACAGACAGTATTCGATAGGTATTCAATCCATGAAGGTTTTATCACATATATGATTATTTTGTGTAGCGATAATGACACAGGCTGAGAAAGATATGTCTTGACAGTGAACTCTCGTGCGACCTGCCAATTGGTGGATAAGTCCGATTTTCTTTGAAACTTCAAAGTGTTCGAGAACGCGCCGTTGAGGTTTGGATCTCACGAAATCATAATGAAGAGTTTTGAAGGTATCTAAATCGTGTAAGCCACGGCATACTCTAACGCGAAATCCATACATACGGTTCGCTGAAGTAGTTATATTGCCCTCATGGTCTTTAAAAGACAGCTCTGACCGTTGACATTGGACATATTTCAATTTTGTCATCTTTATCAGCTTCATTTCCTCAATGTTCGTTGCCAATATTGTTTCATTACGAATTTCATTGTGTATTCCAGAGACCCTTCGCATAATGTTTGGTTTCTCCGATCACCTTATCAACATTTTCATTTTTGCCTGCAATTATTGATCAATGTTTTCCGATTGATTGATTATACAAATTCATACAAATTTATTTTTCACATCGTGAATTTCCTCAATTTCAGGTGTCATCCATTTCGATCCAGGGTGGTATTCGATTCTCATTTCAACCTCAACGGTATCCTGTATCCTTTCGATTATCGATATCATATACCATGGTTACTCCCGCAATGTATTTCTGATTGTGATGCAATTAATGATTCTTTTTGTATTCGATTAAATGTTCATGTGCATCTCTTTTTGATGGAGTGAATGTTGGCGCAATGGGAGAATGATCAGTTATACCACTTTGTATAACGAAAGATTTGCAAGCAATCTGGTTCTTACTCAATAAAATGGTTGTGACATCATTTATATAAAATGAAATAATCAATGATCAATTCAATCGAATATGTTCAATACTTAATATTCAACAGATATTCAATATGATGGCTGTTCGATTCGGGTACCTACTGGAAAATAAGAAAACTGTTTCACTTGCGTATATGGACCAATGGAAAATTAGTTGACATCAATAAATTCCCGTCCATGAGAACAAAATAGCCCAAATCTCTGAATTGACTCTCGACACCATGATTACCACCATCGTCCTACTCGAATACTGATATCTGTCATGAATGTATTTTCTGTATGATGAACCCCTTCAAAACTAGCCTATTAATTATGAAAATCTTGTTGAATGTACGATACTACCAAATTTTAAAGACGGGCAGCTTAGTGCAGACGTCAGATAATTACCCAAAGGACTAGAAAGGACCAAAAGTCGTTTACCTAATGGGCTTCAGACTCCATCGTCACAGGATCCTGAACTTATTACTGGACCCTCAAGAGCTGACCAAATTCAGGACCGCACTTCTTGACAACAGAGACAAAGCATGTTGATTTCCTGAACAGTTCGAATACTTTCCACATTATCAAACGAGAATGACTTGATGAATCTGTCCCTGAAAAAATTGGTATGGTATGTTGCATATAAAAACACGCATCATTATGTAATTCATTTATTTATTCATCATAGGTAATTCAACAGAACATGAGTTCCAATTACAGAATTACGCATTGTGGAAGAATTGATGCGTGTGGTAATATAATTGAAACTTGAAACTAATCAATAACTAATGATTCACTTTCAGTATCTGAGTAATAAGTAATATGAAACTGATAATAGTAAGAAACTAGAACAAGAAATAACAGGGAATTTATGTATAATTTGAAAACATCAACAGCCGTTTTTTTTTACCCGAGCCTTACTACGTCACAAAACAAATCTACGTGTGGGAAATAAGTATTATACAATTCTTGAATTGACAACACAGGTGAATTTCTTAAATAGTTGATAATTCAGAAGCTAGTATAAAATAACTGAAGAGAACGAGTGGCATGGGGCTTTATACTGAAGTTGAGACTTCTAAATAAGAGGACTGTCTACTTAATTATTAACTATTCTGAAGAGGAATCGTACGAACGAATTTGATGTTCAAAAATTTTACAAATTTCTTTCGAACCCTCTCAATCCGATCGATATATTTATAGTAGTGTGGGTTCCAGATAATGCAGGCGAGTTCTGATGACTGCGAATTAGTAAGTTGTATGAAATGACCAGGGACCTATAATTTAGTGATTCGCATAATGAATCCCAAATTGTGCAAGAATTCCTTTTCGATACCTTGCGTCTGGCATTCATTGATGGAAAAATAATGTGAGCAATTTTTTTTCAATCTCATATAATAATATAAGATTCTACATTTGGATTACTGATGATGACATCTTTCATATGTAGAGACACTGCTGATGATGAATAGTTCAAAGTCTTCATGTCAAATCATGAATTTCCTCATGAATATAAAAATACTATTGCTGAATGGCAATGAATTCGAGATTATTTTATTTGAAATTGAAAATTACTTGCGGCGGATCTGATGGAAGTACTTTTCCAAAATCTGAGGGGGGCACTAATCTAGGAATATATCATGTACACATCCATATCAATCACATGCATAGTTCGAAATTCCAATTCAAAAAACTACAGATAGCGCTTCGTCACTTGGAATATTTGTCAATTCATGTGACCATTCCATGGAGTTGCAGTTATAAGTGACACACATAAGTTTCACTACAATATCTTCTTCAGGATCTTCTCCCAGCTCAGCTGCATCAGTATGGCAAGTTTGATTGAAATTGGCCAAGCAGTGCCACTGTTGGTCCGTTACAACTAAAGGGTTATCGGAGATATAAGAGCATTTCAGCCTCTTTTCAAGACTTTTACTTCACTTGCTTCGCTCGCTCATCTCAAAACTGAATACGTGTACCGTGATAAATGAAAATTTCTCATGAAATTTGATTTGTTACTCTATAGCAACTTATCTATTTTTGGGAGTAGTGGCCAATTAGCTTGGGTGTGACGTTCCTTCATCTGTCAATTTTCTGCTAATATTGAAAATCCCGAATTTTACTAATCAATGCTGATGCAATAATGCAGTAAAATGCCCATTACGACATATTCGGTTGTCTGACCCCAACATTCTTTAGTTTTGTCATCTGATCAAATTACGATTCAACTAATTCGAATCAACCATTACAATTTCCGGAATTTTTTTATGGTCCAATATGAATTGTGCTTAGTCCTACCCTTCGTGTCCTCTCTGGTGCTGACCGGCCCATTAAGATATCGCCTTTCCTTTTCGCCCTCTTATGAATAATAAACAATAAGGTGCCGTGCAAAGGGCTCTGGGAGTATGTGACGTAGGGTAGTCTGAATTGTGGGGACAATCTGCTTGATTGGGGTATCGGGTTGCGGTTTCGAGGATAGGGTTTTTGATTAGTTTGCATTCTATTGTACAAACACGTGGTCTACATTCGAAGACTACTACCCTACTGCTGCTCTGACAGGACAATTCCCCAAGGAATAAATTGAAATGTTCCCTCTCCGATTTCGGATCCTGGAAGAGGAGTCCAATCCAATGAATCAATTCGAAAATTATTCATATTATTTCTTATCATCATATCAGTATCATTGGAATGTCACGTAGGATGATTTGATTCATTCAGTTGGTTGTCCCACATAGCAAAGTCAATGATGGAAAAATATTTTCAATCCATTCTGGAGTATGTTCAGGGGGAAGAATGGAATAAATTCAGGAAAAAAATTGGGTTTCTGGAGATTTGAACTCACGATCATTAGAGCGACTCTCAACATCCGCGATTACTAAGCAGTTTCATGTGATAAGTGAACTGATCAAATCTGAAGTTCACAACTATTGACTCTCATATCATTTTAATTGTTTTCATCAATGATATATAATACAATTGAAATACACAGTATGAAAATATAATGTAAACTATCGTAGCTGAGTACATATATTTATGGATATATATATATATATATATATATATATATATATATATATATATGTGAGGGAAGTCTTTGCTGACCAGTTAGAGATAAAACTAGTATTCTTGGGGATAGCAGCAGGTAATAAGGAGTACTCTTTTAAGTTATTCCAAGCTTTCGGAAATGTTTATTTCCATCTTCAGGGAAGATCTTAGTTGAGAATGCATTACATTGATGTAAAGTCTAAAAATATTTGAAGGACACCACACTGACATAACAACAGAAATTTAGTCTGGTCAAAATTCAAAACATATTGAAATAATTTTTTGAAAATTATAAATTCTAGGAAATACCGAGATTGCAATTCAATGTGATCTCTAACCGACATTTGCAATCTCGGTATTTCCTAGAATTTATAATTTTTAAAAATTTTTTTCAATATGTTTTGAATTTTGACCAGACTAAATTTCTGTTGTCAGTGTGGCGTCCTTCAAATATTTTTAGACTTTACATCAATGTAATGCATTCTCAACTAAGATCTTTCCTAAAGATGGAAATAAACATTTCCGAAAGCTTGGAATAACTTAAAAGAGTACTCCTTATCACCTGCTGCTATCCCCAAGAATACTAGTTTTATATATATATATATATATATATATATATATATACAGGGTGTCCTTAAAAGGTCTTTACAAAAAGCTACCACATATTCTTCAGACCAAAACAATTCGATACAAGCAAACTTACCTCAGTAAAAAGTTGCTTAGTTTGGGCGCTAGACGGCTCTGAAGTTGATATTTTCAAATCGATTTTGCTTCATAACTTTTGAACGGCTCATGAGATTTTTTTCAAATTTGGTACGTTGGCATAGACTCATCGGGCAATGAAACTCATATCATAATCATAATGAATATCATTCCATGGGCGTAGAACTTGATTTTTTCAGTAAATAAACATCTAAAACTCCTACGCCAATGGAAAAAAATTAGTTTCAATATGAAATCTAAATTATTCAACTCATTCACTACAAAAAAGGTACTCTTGACAAAAGTCGATTCCTCTCATGGTTGCGACAAAATTTTAATTTTAGTGATTTAGAGCATAATTAATAATAAAACGATTGACAGATATTTCATAAAAATTGTTCAAAATGTTCACCATTTTCACGTATACAAAGATTTATACGACGCAAAAAGTTGAGATGTACTTTTTGCATAGGTTATTTCTATTGAAAATAAGTAGCACTGTTTTTTTTTTTCTGAAGACTATTATTATCTGCTCGAAAACAGTGATATTCACATTCTTGGTTTCCATAGTTTCATCTGTGTTGATTTGTCGAGTTTTATTGACGTTGATTGTTGATATCGGACTTTTCTGATTTATCATGGCCGTACAATACACCAATGAAGAATACACCGATATGTTATTGGTATTCGGATATTGTCAAGGAAATGGTCGAGAGAGTGTGAGGGTGTATTCGGCAAGGTTTCCAAATCGTCGCGTACCAAGCCACCCAACCTTTGCTGCAGTTGAGAGACGTCTTCTGGAGACCGGTCATTTTGCTCCTAGAACTGGTGATTATGGAAGACAGCGTTATGTAAGGATTCCCGAAGTCGAAGTAGAAATTTTAGACCGTATTGAAGAAAATCCAGAATTGAGTACTAGACGGATAAGTAATGAACTAGAAGTTTCTAGGAATGCCGTTCATGAAGTACTAAGAGAACAATTATTATACCCATACCACAAGACGCCAGTTCAAGATTTATTAATCCATGATTCACAAAGTCGTCTGATGTTTTGTAGGTTCATTAATTTGCAAAGAGAAATGAATCTGAACTTTGGAAAGAATATTTTGTTCACTGATGAAGCCTGTTTCACGAGAAGAGGAATAACTAATTTTCATAATGAGCACGTTTATGCAATTGAAAATCCTCATTCCATTAAAATAAACCATTTTCAACACGAATTCAAAATCAACGTTTGGGCTGGAATAATAGGAAATTTTATAATTGGTCCTGTCATACTTCCACAAAGATTAACAGGAGACATGTATTTACAACATCTACGAAATACGTTGCCAAATTTGTTGGAAGATTTACCACTCCAACATCGGGTAGATATGTGGTTTATGCACGATGGAGCTCCACCACATTTTTCGGTGGATGTTAGGAATTTTTTAAACCAACAGTACCCAGACAGATGGATAGGTAGAGGTAATGATGCACCCGTGAATTGGCCACCACGTTCTCCAGACTTAACACCGATGGATTATTTTGTATGGGGTTATCTCAAGTCTACGGTTTACAAGACCCCTGTGAATACTGTAGAACAATTATGGCAACGTATCCAACAGGCGACGAATAATCTTACAGGCGATGAAGAAGTTATGCAAAGAGTACATTTCAACTTTTTGCGTCGTATAAATCTTTGTATACGTGAAAATGGTGAACATTTTGAACAATTTTTATGAAATATCTGTTAATCGTTTTATTATTAATTATGCTCTAAATCACTAAAATTAAAATTTTGTCGAAACCATGAGAGGAATCGACTTTTGTCAAGAGTACCTTTTTTGTAGTGAATGAGTTGAATAATTTAGATTTCATATTGAAACTAATTTTTTTCCATTGGCGTAGGAGTTTTAGATGTTTATTTACTGAAAAAATCAAGTTTTACGCCCATGGAATGATATTCATTATGATTATGATATGAGTTTCATTGCCCGATGAGTCTATGCCAACGTACCAAATTTGAAAAAAATCTCATGAGCCGTTCAAAAGTTATGAAGCAAAATCGATTTGAAAATTTCAACTTCAGAGCCGTCTAGCGCCCAAACTAAGCAACTTTTTACTGAGGTAAGTTTGCTTGTATCGAATTGTTTTGGTCTGAAGAATATGTGGTAGCTTTTTGTAAAGACTCTTTAACGACACCCTGTATATATATATATATAGATAAAACTAGTATTCTTGGGGATAGCAGCAGGTGATAAGGAGTACTCTTTTAATATATATTTATATATTATTATATATATATATATATATATATATATATATATATATATATATATATATGTATGTATATCTGATGGTACTCATACACGAAAACATGGCCATGGCAAGAAAGCGTGAATGGTTGCGAGCAGAAGTCAGAAAGCGATTCACGATATATCAATCGCGCAAGTATCGATACAAGAGGGGGAAACTTCAATATGTCTTCGTCGGAGTCTCCAAGTATAGGTACCTATCTTGGATGATTATCTTAAAGGCGGAAAAAATCAACATATCTTCAGGAAGCGTGGATCTGTTGGACACTATTTCCTCTTCCTTTTTTTTGGTTTCATTCTGAAGCAGTTTGTGTTTATATTCATGCCTTTTCCTGAAATATTGATGAATTCATTCGTCACACTGCCCACATCTTTTTCCTCGAATACGTCTTCATATTGCTTCTTTCCTAGGTCTCTCACAGAATTTTCAATTATTGATGTGTTTCTCAACATCCATCTGTTCGGTGATTCTCCGTTTTTTTCTCCTTATCTTCAAGAGCATCATGATTTTTGGCCATTCTGTACTCGAGTATTACTATTGATACATGAGAACGTTCATGTAAAGAAATATAGTATTCTCTATGAGCATTATCTATACATGTGACATGATGTTTATACTCATGTCTACGACAGAAATGCAATATCACATGCAGCATACAGGCATCTATTGAAATCGAATGGGCTCGTGCTTGGTGATCGACAAGGAATTTTTTTTTATATGTGAACAACACACGAAAGGGAAACCTATAATGTTCGAGGAACATCGTGTTAGCCAGCGGTGAAATGTTGGGAGAGAAGGAAGGAGTTGGAATTTTTCTTGAGAGTTTGGAGGTTGTGAGCATCAGAAAAGACTTCACTAGGCAAAGAATTCCATAACTTTGCCGTTCTATTGATGAATGATGCTTGGTATAGCGATGTTCGACACATGATTTTTTCGTTCGTGATAATGAATCTCAATGATTATTTGACTCAAAACTTCCATCTCATTTAATTTTTGGCTTATAGAGCTTATATGGCTTTAGAGCGAAAGGGCTTTCGGCGCTGTTTGTGGTTTGGGTTCCTATTCTTTTCTCTTCTGGCATGATGAGTATTTGTCTTCATCTCCTTTCATCGATTTCTCTATATGTCAGTGACACCTTGTTTCTGAAAAATTTGGAAATACAAATATACTTAATGAGAATGAAACCTCTACTTATCTTGGTGGACTTTTCGGGAACGAATCTGCTCCCGTTCCCAAGACAATAAAAATATCTTTCTCTTTTCAAATTTTATTCGATATGCTGTCGGTTTTGACACTGAAAAGTGACAATTTGGTAGACGGAGGAATTCTGGTAACGAGGTGTTTTCATTAATTATTATTGAATTTTACATTTTCATATTCAATTTTCAGAAGTGAGTGCCAAGTTCTATCTATATCAACTGAATGTACCACCTCCTCGAAAAACTTACAGACAGTATTTGATCATTATCGTATCAATTTCCTCATTTTATCTTTCAATAAAAGATGATGAATTTCCACTTCCACATGAATTAAGTGCAGAAAGATTATCGTATAATGGGAAATTCGAACAAAATAACACTTTGAAATGCAATATGAACTGGCTTTTTCGATCCGAAAAACTATGTTGATGTATTGGTGTAAATTATTATCAGTTAAGAGACTGTTCTCTGCCTTTTCCGGATCTACATACATTTTAGATAAATTCATCTCGCCTAATTGAAATCTAGTGGGATTCGACTCAATTTGGGATGCGGTTGGTTGAGACTCGATGGATATACGATCTAGGATTACGCTGAATAATCCTAGATCCGTATATTTTATAAAAGTAATGCCACTCCACTTCTCGCAATACAGCTATCGATATTTGAATAGGGATTCACCATTTCTGTTGTCAAGTCTCTAGTCGACGAGGAATTAGGATACTCTAGGAACATTATAGGGAGTCCACCGTGAACATTTCGAAACAGAATTAGAAAGAGGAGAAAGAGCTGAATATTGAACTCAAGTCTACTCAATCTCTTGAGAGGAAAAGCAAAAGCAAATCAAGGAGAACTGAAAAAGCAATAAGAAATGCTGGATTTGTCATAGGTGGGATTCGTATATCAGCTGGAGTAGAATGTTGAAAACAAAATGTTATGCTGTTATTGTATTGTTAGAATTGAAACGATTGTTTCTGTGACAATATTCATACAATATTCATCAATGAATTAAGAAATCAAGTTCGAGTGAACCAGGTATATTAAAACAAACATTTTCTGTGAGTGATTCATTTATGAATAGAGTTACTGTAACCTTTCGGTATCTAATGAGGTAATGTAGGTAGTTTCCATCATGAAACTGTTGAAACTGTTTTCTGAAACTCTTTGATGTTCGATGTAATGGAATGAATATTAACTACAACCAATGTATCTATTCAACAAATTTATGTAAAAGTCCAACAGTAATGTATCATTATCATCATCTTCATGGAAATTAGTGAATAAGGTCCTGCTATATTATTGAATGAGGCTACTTGTGATTCAATTACTTACAAATATTCCTTTCATCAATCCATGTTACTGTAAGCGCCACCAGTTATTATTAAAAACCTTGGAATCAAAATTCTCACCGAGAGTGAAAAACATACGAGAAGAGAGATCAGAGCAATGATAATATGATATCTATATGTAAGCGAATTCAATATCATCATCGTGTCATCATTTCTGTATCCATCAAGCTATATTTATTTATTGCTATTCCAGATATATGATACAACGTCTACCCACTCATGTACCCATGTACCCATATCGAATCAATGAGGAAATAGATGATCTTTTCTCGGTATATTCACGATTTGGAAGGAACTTCACAAGTTCAAATTCAAGTAACAACTCATTTTTACAAATGGAATTCCTAATATTTTCTATGACTCAATGAGGTAGAATTCCATTCCATCATATTCTCCATACCTCACTTAGTGATATTTGAGTTATGATGACTTCAATTCGATTTTTAGCTGAATAAATCAGCAGCCTCAAAGTTTCAATGAATATTTGCAAAGTTTGTCATAGATATAAGAAATATGTAGAGAATTTGATTTCAGTCGCTCAAACTTCTTCAAAGTTTACAAGTGAGGATAGTTCTTATCGAATGGATGTAGAGTATTGTCCATTATTTTGTTACATTCTCCATAGATAAATAGATTCATTAGGTCTTGATCTGAATGGCTAATCATGCGAGAATACTCGATGAGACATCGAAAGCTACTGATGAATTCCGCTAAAAAAAATCGTCATGAATTCTGAACTAGTGATCAATCAATAACAGTTATTGTGAACATAGACTCATATACGGTATTGAATTTTCCTCCATTTATTGATAGAAAGGAATTTGGTATCCCATTCGAAAAAAAAATATGGGTCCTTGAACTTTCCTATACGTTTCAAAGAAGATTCATAATTATTCCCCCAATCATGAATATACCAAAAACTACAAATTTTCATACTGATAAGAATAGATGAAACCTGAGAAGAGGATGGGGAGGATGATGAAGATTAAAACTTGCAATAATATGAGGAATTTGAAAAAGCAATGAAAATAAAAAAATATAGTTTTAACGGAACTGATCTCATATTCTAGTATGAACTGAAGTGTCACCATCACGAAAACAGTTTCATTGAGCAGCAGATGATGATTTTAGCTGTGTATCAATTTTCTGATTGGTATCAAGATTACAACTTCAGTCTGTTACACTTATCAATGGAGCACTCACGTATATCCTCAAACTATAAGACAATTGGAGATTTCAGAACTAGCTTTCTTCCTGGTCAAAACTGTAGGTTTCTGTAGTGAATTTATTTTACCATTCATATCGATGATATCGATACATTATGATTATCGATAATCGATCATAGATATTTAAAAACTGTTATCGCCCACCCCCAATGTCTATGGAGAGGTGACTTGTGGAGTGAAATCGCTTGGGAGGCCTAGAAATGAAAGTAGTTACTTGTTTCCACAATGATAATGAGATGAGAATGGTCCAACTTCATATCAATTATACTCATACCTATAGTGGGACATGCGACACAATATAATATACTTACAAAATGGAGCCTAAGAGACGCAGGGAGTGATTCATGTTGAATGTTGGCTGCTAAGATCGGGACTGTCTCTCGGCCCATTACCTTTTCGATATCCATTTGTCAGTGGTTAGCGTTTTATTGTGAGTGTGAATAATCTACCTAGGTTCATTGAGCTGCCAACGTAGATGGAACATTATACGCGTTTCCTAAGTTCGAGTTCTATAGTGAAATGCATATGGGTTCAATTCATAACATGATTATTTCAGATTGATAATTTGGAATGAAAGATACTGCCTAATATTGGTCCTTTCCGCGACAATATGGTATGTCTGTCAGTCCAGGGAAACTCTGAATCCTGTCTCAGCAATTTCGAAAGATACGACGGTGCTACATGAGAAGAGAAACAAGATTTTTAAAAATTATTATTTGGCCTCCGGAAATGTCGACGATTCCATGACGGCTGGCGAGCAGTGTAAGGAATGTAGCCGCGTGTTCATTGAGTGTCTCTCACTCCTGCGAATTTCAGCATCCAACTTCAATAATTTCTGAAGATACGGGGGTGCTTCCATGAGACGTGTGACACATTATATTATATCTTTCTCACTTCTAACTCATCAAATACAGTTCGATTATTGCTTCGCTATATAGAATAATTATGAGACGATGCCAATATAGCGTACCTGATATGTTACATAGGAGTGGTAAGTTTGAATAAAACTAAAAGTAAAGATCGAGTGCTTGATGGTCAACGAAAACGGCAATTCCTCAACTTCTTTCTGTATCTCTAAAACGAATGAATTCATCAAAATTCGAATCGTTCCATTCCATGTTTCTCCAAAATCGATCTCTAACATTCATATCAATTTTTGGAAAATCATCTAGTTACGAAGACATTTCTTGAAAACGCTAACCACCCAGTTTAACAATCGAGTTGAATCAGCGAAGAGACAATTATTTAGCGAATGAATGTAATTCAGATATGATTCTTAAGTAGTGAATATTATAATTGATGATGGAGGGATAATAGTATCTGATTCTTCAAATTCACTGACAAGAAGTTCATAGGAAGAATTTCACTCAGGAGAGAATGATTTCAGATATTAGACTGATTCAAAGGTAGCACGTGTTGAGAATATTTTACTTATGTTCAGTGAAGTCATGGGTTGATATATATATAATATCATCATGAAGGATATTGAAAATCTTCAAGGTCTACAGTCATGAATTTTCAGAAACTTTTGGATAATAATATTCTTTCTGGAAAAATGACAGTTCATTGAGTGATCATCTGAATATTTTGGTGAAAATTTTGCCATCCAGACGACTCGGACTCATTTTGAAATTTGCACAGATATGAAGCCAAGCCCGAATTGAATGATGATCGATACTATTGTCAGTAATTACTGATCAGAAAAAATACTCCAGTGCGATTAAAAGTTCCAAATGCCTCTAGTAGAAAGTAGTTATTGATATAGATCTTCATTCAAATGAATCATATTCATTAGCAGTTCCAAATGATTTTATTTTGAAAATACTGATTTTTTCGTATATCTGCGAGCCTAAATAATATCATACGAACATTTCCTGCAGGATATATCATGGATTACTATTCAGAGGAGAAGCACTACTCTGTTGATACAGTCGAATATCTATCCCCAGGCTAGCACTAACGAAGAGTTGATACCCCAGGGTCATTTCACATTTTAGGGACTGCCAACCTGTGGCGTAAAATCCGTAATTAAAACGCCCATATCATATGCCCTCTATAGACTTTATAGGCAATATAAAAGGGAGTTGCGACCGTTTTGGGGAATCTATAAAGAGATACCAGTGGCCGGCGGTCGGCAATAAATGTTGGCCCCAATGCTCGTCTTTGTACCGCCTTGTATCTCATGACTTGCCCCTAGTCATATAATGCAGTATTCACCGTCATTGCTCAATCCTAGCAGATTTTTGACTCCTTCATCAAGTTTTCATTCATTTCTACATTTCTCTGGGACCTTCTTTCCTCGTTTCTAGATAATGAAATAGAAATTTTTCAATATATTTGTTGTGAGGACTTATATATGATCTGCACCAAAATGTCACAGCGCTTGAAATTCAACCTCCAGATGCCTAGAAGAGAAATTCTCTATTCGTCAGTGACGTTGATTTCAAAGTGGACGTTTCGGAAACAAATCTGCTCCTGTTTTCAACACAATTCATTTATTTTTTCTTCGTAATATTTTGCGATGTTTGGTTTTTTTGGCGCTGAAAAGTGAATTTGGTAGATGGAGGAATTCTGGTTACCAGATATTTCTTTATTGATTGATATAAAATTTTCCATTCTCATATTCAATTTTCAGAAGTGAGTGAAGTCCTATCTATATCAACTGAACAAGAAGCAATATTATTGTCAGGAGACTGCAAGCATAGTCTTTGATTTTCCGTTTTTGGTTGTTGTCTTCTTTTCTATTTTTCTATCTTAATATTACTCCAATCGGCCATATGTTGTCCATTTTCAGTAAGGATATGTTGAGCTTATTTTGATATGTTGAGCTTATTTTGATTTGTCAGTATATCTTTTCTTTATATTGTTCTTGTGCCCTTTTACCCTTACTGATAGAGGCCTGCTAGTTTTACCGGTAAAATATTTTCCACAAACACATGGTATACTGTAAATACAATTTCTTGATGATTGTTCTTCATTTTTTTTTCGAAACTTTCCACCAACACGTTTGATTTTTTCCAGATATTCTGGATCTGTATTCTGTATATTTCCAATTAGTTGTATTTTTTCAGATGTAGAACATCTTTTACATGGTTGAATACATTATCGAAAATTTAGTGGTCGAAAAGTGACATTTCATCATATATGCCTTACTATACATATACTGAAATAATTGTAATAACTTGATAAATATAATGACTTCAGGAAAATCTAAGAAAAAGAATATACTACCTCCTCGATCAAACTTTTTTTTTTATCTGTGGACAACACGAGAGGGAAACCTATAATGTTCGAGGAACATCGTGTTAGCCAGCGGTGGAATTTTGGGAGAGTAGGAAGGTGTTGGAATTTTTCTTGAAAGTTTGGAGGTTGTAAGCATCAGGAAAGACTTCACTAGGAAAAGAATTCCATAACTTTGCCGTTCTATTGTGGAATGATGCTTGGTATAGCGATGTTCGACAGGTCCCGAGTCTGACAGTGTAGGGGTGACCAGCTTGAGCTCGCCTGGTTTGTCTACTAGGAATCGCGCGTGGTGGCATAATAGATGATATCTCCGTTGAGCACCGACCATGAAAGTACCTATAAAAAAGGCATAGATCGCCGACCTTTCTACGATGATCTAGAGAGGTCAATGATTTGGTGAGTGTTGTATCATCGACTAGGCGAATAGCTCTCTTCTTAATTGAATCTGAGAGTTTTAGCGTATGTTAGGGGAGCGAGCTACAAACATGTGAACAGTACTCCAGGACAGGTCGAATTTGTGCTTTGTAGATCATAAGCAGCTGCTGGGATGTGAAGTATCTCTTCGCACGGAATAGAAAACCAAGTTTTTGTGTTTTCGCAATGGACCTCACATGATCGTCTCATGAGAGAGCACTGTTGGTGGTGACACCCAGCATGGATATTGACGACCTCATAGGAACAGTGGTACTCGACATCATCAAATTGGGCATTGTGTGATCAGCCTTCTTGGTGAACATACAAAATTGAGTTTTAGTTGCATTGAACTGTACTAGATTTTCAGATCCCCATTTCAGAATTCTTGTCAGGAATCTAGACAGTATTCCTGTCTAGATTCCTCAGAAGAGATAATTTATTTATCATGTGAGTATACGAGCAGTTCAGTATTCAACACATTCATTGTTCGAGATCACGCTGGTGATAAAAACCTGATAACATTCCAATGTACTTCAGTATAGCTATAGTAATGATAATCCGATGTTTCTACTCCTGAAGTGCTTTCTACTGTTTGGAACGGAACCCATGACGACCAAACAATGTTCAAATCTGAATAACAACGTCTCAGTCGAAATGAATTGCATTGCCAATCATTTCATCAATCTTTTGAAAAATGTATTCGATCAATGAATTTGAGTTCCCACGATTAGAATTGTCTGGCACCACATCCCAAATTGGAATCAGATTCGGATCATTTACTAGGGAACAAAATAAAAATATTATGAATTGACTTTTATTTTCATTCACGTCGATGTTCGATTCAAGGTGGATGATGGATGGTAGACCAGCTCTTCAATTGTTTCTTTCCAAAACAACCTGTCAAACAACCTTACTAAAGCCGCAACGCTTGGGTAGAGATAGCGATACGATCGTCGATGCTGTAAAGTCAAATCTGCTTCAACCGATAATGACGGATATCTGACAGTTATCGATAGCTGATGGTTCAAATCTTGCTTTCCTCTTGAACTTAAAATTTCATCTTCTAGAGTCTCGAAGATAACCATCGAAAACAGCATAGGTGACGCCATCTAGTTCTGATCTAAGCACAGATCACTCTGTGATCTAGGCGAAAGTCTACTTTTCCTACTGGCTTGGTATACGGACACCAGTCTAAATTTACATCATGGTTTGAATCTAGGGTCTAGCGTATCGTAGCGTGGAGTTAACGTGACTGTGGGTCCGATAGAAGGAGAGTTCGAAGCCATTGAAGTTTCGACAAAATATGAAATTATAAAAAAAATATGCCGACAAAATAGTCAGGCAGACTAGCTTGTTCCTGTAAGATCTAATATGGTGCTTCAGGATATTGTTTCAGTTTCAATCGACGAAAAAGTTAACCAATGCAGAGGTTCATCGAACAACTATATGAGAATGGCACATAATTTTTGTTTGGAATTTTTGTCATGTGGAAAATTTTCCGACAGTTCAATCACTCGAATTTTGTCAAACTGATTTTGCCAAATTTTCAGTTATAAAACTATTGAATGATAAGATGGAAATGATTCAACATGATAATAATTAAACATGTACCTACACTGAGACATGCAACACAATTTAACTTACAAAATGAACCCTAAGAGACGCAGGGGGTGATTCATGTTGAATGTTGGCTGCTAAGATCGGGACTGTCTCTTGGCCTTATTGAAGCTGTAGTGATATTCGGTGAGAAAATTCTACATCGAATATAAAATAAACTCGATATAATCTGAAGTTGAATGTAAATGACACCTATAAACGTCAAAAATTCCAAGTGTAATTTCTGAAGTAAGAAATTTCCGCGAATTCGTTCAGTTGCTATGACAACAATTCGAAGTACAGGCTTAAAATTGGTCGAAATTGTGTGGAATTTTCCTCCGAATATCCCTCGGACGTTGACAAATGCCTCATAAGTGCATTACAAATTTCTCAAGATCGCCTCAGCCTTCGGCTCCGGGCTGTTACCAAAGAATGACTTTTCGATTGTCCTAGGGATATTACTACTGAAAATAGCTCAAAAACAATTTCGTTCGTGAAAAAAAAAACGATGTTATCAATCAACAGTTTACATCAGCGAGAAGAAAAGTAAACCATGAATAAATAATTTCGATTACGAATCCTTCATTATGTGAAATACCACTCACCTCTGCAAACAAAATTCAAATTCCTTTTCATCGAGTGAATCACCGAAAAAACTTGTTCAAAGTATGTAGTTACTGGGGGATGAGAGTATTTGCGCAGAGGGATACATCGTTTTTTACACATCTTGTCACATCACGGAATGTTAATTATGCTGTGATATTTATTGTCGGCCCTTCTCCCCGGTATGCGTGTATTGGACGTTGTAAATTGTATAACCGCAATGGACCCCCAACTCATTGTTTATGTGAAAGAGAGACTGATTGAACAGTGTTGTCAATTGAGACACAGTGAGAGGTATCCATTGCAATCGATAGAATTCGCGAATTGCGGCAGAGAAATATTACACAAGTGTGGAAATTGAATATTTAGCATAGCGGCGAGTGCGGAAATGTAACGAGGCTTGGAATACACTTTCCAACGAGTTATGTACACTATTTTTCCTACGAACATAAATATTTGAATCATCATTCCAAGTTTCACCCATGGCCTTTGTCATTCATTGACATTTCACGAGATACGCCTACTCGAATTCGAAAGTTATTCAAATTTTCGATCATCGTCGACAGCTTTCACGCAACCCAAGATACAGTTGTCAGGAATAAGAGAACCCGACCGGAGCCTTTCGATAATCGTCAATGTCGACTTCATGAAAATAAATATGTACGCCTATGAATATTCCAGCTTCAAATCTTTGGTAACCAACTTAGTCAACGTCGAGGTCATAAAATATGAAGTGTGATTGATTATTGAAGTTTTCTCAGCAATTTCGAGCTTTCTTTCTTTAATAATTACAGTGGATTCATAATATCCTCATAGATCAAAATCATGAAAAGAGATTATGGTCATACTCCACATAGTGAGTTTGACTTTCCTGTTTCCATAGAGCTATGGGCTGCTTTCTGAAGAACAAAACTATGTCTCCTTGGATGGTCGTAGGAAAAATCAATAGTAGTACAATAAAGCGAAACTTCAACACCTGAACAGAGTTCATGGTTTGATACTATTTTGGAATGGAAAGTAGAGTTCCTGGAAGGAATATGATATGTTTCATGTCAGCTCCATCTGAAGGCATGAACATGAATGTAGTGGGCAATTTTGGAGCCATCTACCTCGATACAAGACCTTGCATATGAACGTGCAACAGAAGTAGTAATTGGATGGTGAAATAGCTCTACATAGAACAGACATAACATAACATTAAACAGTGAGATGTGGCTTTTAGAATTCTATCATTTTGTCGAGCAAAGGCGAAACAAATCTGTTTCCACCCAAAGGAGGTATCCCCTTGGTTTGCTGAAGAACTGGAAACACTTCATAACTCGTTTATCAGAATCCAGTCAATATTTCATAATATAATATGAATTCGTGCGAGAACTGATATGAAATTATTATCTGAACCTTTTGATTATATATTTTCACGATGTACGAGAGAATTTCAGTAGTATAAAACTCAACAGTGAATCATGAGAATAATAATGCATTACAATATTGCGTTTTCGAATGAATTTTCATGTATGTATCAAGAAAAAATGTGAACCCTGATATCACTAGACTGACAAGTTATTGAATTCAACATTATGAAGAAGAATGAGTTAGTTCTATCCCTTATAAGGATTGATAAGGATTAGAATTCCTATTCAAATTCAATAAATATATCCATCATGTATATATCCATCATGTATATATCCTACAGCCAATGACACCAATTCCAAATCGTACAGGAAAGAACAGATATCGATGAAATCACCGATCAATAATTATTTAGATAACCCTATATTCATTGCCGCCTGTGGGGTAACTGTGCACAGTGCAAAAAACAAAACTTAACATATTTCTCAAACATTGCCATTGTGCTGATCACAATTCTTCTTGTCAGGAAGGGTTTCTGATTCTGTATTACGATTCGATATGATTTCATGACAAGATGAAAGTTCGACGTTTTGATCATTCGCAAAACATGGCAAGAAAGAAGAGATATTTGAGCAAGGCAAGATGAGGATAATGTAAGAAATGGTAGAAGATATATCTTCCAGTATTTCATGATTCGATGTACTCCTGTGTGTCAGTGTTTTATGTGGAAACCTTCTGGAGGAAAACCCACTCACTCGTCGAGGGTTTCTGCAAAATCAACATACTTCAATGTTTCATTTTCTAACAGTGGTGCTTTCTCTTCTTCAATAGTTTGTATTCGATTTTCTCTTTCTTTGCCTCCTATATCGCTCCTTGATGAGTTAACATGACAAATTCATTATATTCACTAGGAATCCTTCTACTTCTAGTACGATTTTTCGAGTTATCGTTTCGACTCAACTTGTTGGATACCAAATTCACCTGATCTCAATCGCTCATCTGATCTTCCAGTCGTTGTTGACTCGTCGAATAATGATCCGTCACAAGTGGTGAACAATCATGATTTGATCCAATATGTCAATTGTTTCCAGTATATTTGTGAACAGTGAGCAAATGAATGGAAATTTCGTTTCATGAACAATGATGTTATGGAGTATTTCTTCGCATGTTCTATTTTTGAGAGTTTCATTCCAAAACTACTGTCGAATTATTATGGTTGGAGTTATTTCGCAATATTTTCCGTCTCATTCCTGTGAACTCCATAACACTGGTTACAAATTTCCATCACGTCATGGGCCTCCCTTGAAGAACTTCCTGGATCCGCCAGTGACTTGACGGCAATTACAACTTGTGGAGCTTCAACACATGATTAAATCCAGAGTTCAACAAGGGGTGGTACCTAAAGTCGATATTTTGTTGATATATGATGAAATATTCCTATTATAGCAAATTCGAACCATTTTTCTGTTCGGTATCACCCTGTGTATGAAGCTAATGTTCTATATAAATTTTGACTCTCGAAATGCGTTTTCCATTTTAGGCTGACGTGATCCTCGAGTTCAATCATGAAAATACTCCCGAGAGTATGAATTTCGTCATAATCTGGAGTACATTGTCATTAGTGAGCGACCGTTCCCCATCACTCATTTTACATATTTTATATATAAATATAATCTTTAAAGATCCAGACCGGAGGCTTTTGTCGCCGTATTTTAAATTCTCTTTCACATTATCAGTCGACGGAAGTTTGTTTCCAAAAGCGACTCATTTAAAAGTTTGCAGAGAGCAGATATAATATTTGCACAAAAAGGATATCCAAAGCGATTTTTTGAATATTCTTTGCAACGTATAATGGATCACTGATTAGTGCTCGACGAGAGTTCCGAAGATTTCCTTTAATAGTCTCTTTGTCATTGTTAGTGTTCTGCCCGACGATAGAGATTGAAGAGGCTCGAAGCATGAGTTGTCTCCGACAGTTCAGAAATATCACTTCCTAAAAAAAATAGGTGGGTGCTGAGATGAAGTTTCGAATTCAGATCCAAACTTTCAGGGATACAAAATTCAATGGAATTTTGTTGAACGATACTTAGGAAGGAACTGAGAAGACACTAATCGATTGAATATTCATTGCTGTAAATTTCATCCAAACAACGACTTGAATGTTCGGATGATATCCTCCTTGGAGGTGACAATATCCCGACCAGATAATTATTTATTCTTTCGTAGAGATAGTGTTGATGGCTTTTTCACATCTTCACTTTTTCTTTTGCACGTCTCAGTGAAAATGACCAAGTGATCCATTCGATTTTTGTTTGAATTCATGATAATTCCATGAATACGCTTTTTTCTGTTTGTGTCAATTTTCTTCTGAACCCTCAACCATGGCTTTTATTTCGAAAAAAATATTCCCTCAGTGGTGGATCCATTGTCTCAGAAGTTCGAACTGGTGCAGAATCAAGCTAGCTTGAATATAAGAAAATTGATGGCCTCGATTTTTCACTTCAGAAAAACTTTTCATTCTGATTTATTTCTACACATGTGACTCAGACGTTCCATTGCAGCTTCGAATTTTCACAATATCTTCAATAGACACACTATATTGGGTGTATGAAAAAAAAAACAACTCTGGCAAAACTGTTCCATGCTAGTAGCTTTATCCTAAAACTGACTGCCACACACTAAATATCGATGGAAATGTTTTTCTATAAGAACATTTGAATTGGTGAGTTGATAAAATAATTAGTATATGAGATGATGGTACACGATATATAATAATTTGAGATTTTCAGTATTCGATTTGTTAACCATGATATGGTTATACAAATTTACTAGTGCGTGGTTGACATTCGTAATATTGTCATAACAATAACGTTAACGTTGTTGATAACGAGAAAGGTTAGTTGAACATTATTATATAACTGATAGAAGGTGACTAAAATAATTCAGTCTTGTGGAATGAGGGTGTGGATATTCGATTCATCAAAAAGTGTTGAGCCAATAACGATATTCTCAGTTGATTCATCATGTCGACCTATGCCTGATTCTAAATTTTCAAAACTTCATTCGAAAGGGAAAATTGAATACTCCTACTGAACGGGTTATGTGGTAATATTTGTTTCTGAAGAATATTTTTTTCACTCACCATTTGAGTTTCTTCAAAATATCAGGAGAGTCACCATGGCAACTCGGTTTCAGGAAACATACACTTTTTCGATAATATACTATATACATATACATTCATCATAGCACATGTTTCATTGTGAGGAAATTATACTTACTTCCAAGACGGAATATGTCATCAAATAAAACCTATTTGTTATTCGTAACATCCAATTAGTAAAGTGACGAATTCAAAACTAAAATTCAACGTGAATCTAGGGTGATTATTATCATCGCCACATTCGCAATGAAGGTGACTCAATATCTTCAAGATATTTTAGTTTGAATATCGCCAAATTATATAAATATATATCGGACCAAATAAGCAAAATGATATTCCGCTGTCAACCATGAAATCTATGATTGGTGAACATCCACCTGTTCGACTGAAATAACGATCTGTCTCAAGAGCAAATTGAAGGTTGAGGTTTCTGAAAATGTTTTGTAGGTTTTTTTAGACCAGAATGAGCAAGGTCTTCAATCGTAACTGTTAGTTTTCATCGAGTATCTCTCTTGTCAATGACCACATTGACGAGCTCATTGATCTGTTTTCACATAATCAGATTATACAACATCCCTACAGTTCGCAGTATGGTGAAGAGCTATAATTTCACTGATTTCATGAGAAATCAAGAGTATTAGACGACGAGTATTCGATAGGTTATAACTAAAATACTTGTTGACGAATTATTCGAGGAGCCATCATCACGATCTATTGCGTTAATATCAATGCAATACGTATATGAAGTGATAAAGACGTTTTCTGCAGATCAATGTACTTAACATTTTCTGTGAAATATCTTTCTCGAACAAGATTCTACTATATTCATGTACTTTGCGACCAAACAGGAAGAAAACCACGATTAGCAGCACGTCAGAGGGAGAAAAGCAATATAAAAATGAGAACGCTACCGCTACAAAGCCCGAGTATATGCCAAGGAAACAGATGATGAATAAAATTTGATTCTCGATATAATTCGTCATTTGAATAACTTCACCTCTATAACAACTATCATTTGAAATGTGCCATATGAACTCAAGATAAAGAATAACTTAATAAGTGAAAACACGGACAGGGAGTCAGAGTGGCTTTCACAAACAATACCGCTAACTTGATTCAATAAACGTGCTGAAATTGAATGCAGCTAAACATAGGAGGTGATACGAAATATGAAATTAATTATTTTCGGCGATTTAAAATTCAAAGCGATATTCCTGAGTGCGCTCTGAAACTTATTAGGGTCCGTTTGCTTTTAGTCAAGATTAAAAATGATTTGCATTATGATTCACTTTATCATGTTGGCGCCTTCCGAATAACACAAAAAGCCAGGAAATAAAGAAAACATAAGGGACTGAAATTAATTATAAAAAAGGCCTACTGAGCCTTTTGGGCAATGGTGGAAAGCTGTATAGAACACAATATGTAATATTCAGCGTAGTCCACTGTAGATGGAAATTTCATTATAGAAAATTAGTCCTGCAGATGCTGAACGTTCGTGATATATTGTGTGTTATATTTTCATTCGGTTTAACATTTTGATCATTGTTATCCTGCTGTTTTTTTTTCAACTTTTGGCAACACGAAAGGAAATCCTATAATCGAAAAACATCGTGCTAGTCAGCAATCGAATGATGGGAGAGAAGGAAGTTGCGACTATATGTACGCTGAATTGAAATACTTATCGGAGTATTGAAGGAATATTTCATGACGCAGATGCATATTTTGCATATACATATCCTAATAATGTACTGAAATCGAATCAAAGCATTAATTATCACCAGTGGGTGATCCAAGATCAACAGTGAGCCAAGACGAAAACGGAGATAATCAAATGTTGTTCAATTGTAGGAAGTTCTGAATATACATTATTATATTGTTACGAAATGAAAATAGTAGTATTCATTCTTCCCAGTCAATTACTCAGCAATATTGTTAGTGAAAAAATATATATGAACCTCCTTTGTGGTTTTCAATAGTTCCAGTTCAGTAGGTAGAAAAGGAATCTCCATCAGCTACATTATCGAAAAAATATTTAGTCGAACCATTCTAAATAGGTACCTGATCTATTTTTCAACTCAAAGATTTTATGTCTAATAATTTCCACCACCTGAAAATAAAAGTTTCCTTTTGCTTCACCAATGTTGCAGATGAGTTTGTGATACATAGTATCTACGTTAATATTCTCAGACTTGAGAAAACTGGCACCCAATAACGATGTTTCATACCAAGACTCCAAATATGATGATTTGGTATCAACCAATAATAAGCCATAGAACTCAGGAAGTGGGGATACAATTTCTTCAATGAATGTGAATAAGTGTTCCACTTCAGGTTGTAGAATTTGTATTAGGATGACGAAAAGAGCTTGTACTCATACAAAAGGATAGGATACAGTCACTTGTCATCAGTTCTCAAAATATGGAGTGTCACCAGCAGCAATATATAAATAGGCTGGATCCTCTCATTAGGTAAGTTCTTCCATTTCTAGGTATACAGTTTCTGAGCTAGGTATGAGACAGCAAGGCCATACCAAGCAGCAAGAAATGAAGCAGAACAGAAATAAGGTGAAGTAAAAGTATGTAAGATAACGGAAAGAACTAGAGATATCCAAAATAATGGCCCTGAAAGAGTACAAAATTGCCATCTGATAGAGTATGAAGAAGTGAGCAGAATCGAGCATTAGAATGGTTCGACACACAACTCACCTTGATTTTAGGTGGCCAGAAGTAGCAATTACGGTGAGTTGTGAAAATTAAACGATATAATTTATACTAAACAGAAGTTCATCCAATATGTACAATTGAGTAGTCCTTCGCCAACAATTGAAGAAGAATCCTCAAAAATGCTTGCGCCAAAATATCGTAGTGGATACATTGGCTTTGGTGTTTGTAGGCTAAGAACTCTGAGAACTCTATCTATGTACCAAGCAAGAGAAGAAAGTGCCAATCCAACTCGCTGAATTTTTCACAAACCGAATTAATTCTGTGAGCAATACCATTTGATTAGATTGATAGTATTTGACTCATAGTTTTCTTTCTTTTATGAAATGAAAGCGTTGGGCGAGATAGAATCCGATTTGATTGTATAATAATTTGGTTTTTGATTTCCTGACAGCATGAACACTGACTGCTGACTTCCACTGCCGATTTGAACACTGATTGAGTGATTCACCATTGAATTATGGTATGCACCAGGAACACATATGCAACATTTTTTTTCTGTTGACAACACGAAAGGAAAATCTAAAATGTTCGAGAAATATCGTGTTGGCCAACGGTAGAACGGGGAGATTTTCTCGAAAGTTCGGAGGTCGTGAGAATCAGGAAAGACTCCACTAGGAAAATAGTTCGACTGTGCCGTTTTAGTGATGAATGATGCTTTATTGAACGACATTGTTCGACAGGTATCAAGCCTGACAATGTAGGGATGACCAGCCTGAGCTCATCTGGTTTGTCTACCAGGGATGACTCGTGGTGGCATAAAATAAAAAGAGATTTCCCTTGAGTATCGACCAAGGAAATATCTAGTAGAACGAGGAAAATATTGCCCAACTTTCTGCGAGGTCAATGAATTTCTGTGTGCTGTATTACCGACTGGGCGAATAGCTCTCATCTGATTAGAGCTTATGCTTATGCTTGGGGCTGAATTCCGAACATGTGAAGTGTAAAAAAACAAGTTCACTAAAATTTGAGAGAGAGTCACAGCAAAGACTTGGGAACCTTGCTGTTGGTTGCTCTGAACTTAAGTTCAGAGCAACCAACTGTGAATCATCTACGGAGTGAAATGAAGATTGACATAAATCCATATGAAGAAGAAAAGATCTGAACATCGTCAAATGGGCTGTCGTCAAATAGTCGTTTTTGGAATCTCGTCCACTTCGACTGAAAATTGTTTGCTTTGAAAATGTAGATATATATGATTCGTCCCCATTTTCCAAAAAAGCTTCGTTTTCGAAAAACATTGACCGGATTCAAAAATAAGAGGGTGACTAAGTTTGAAATCGCACACACTGTATATAAAGTTGTGTGCAAGAGTCAATATCGATATCAACAAACGATTCGACTGTGACATAAATACCAGCACATCCCCCGAGAGTCGTGCTCATTTTTTTCGAGTAACTCGTTATATTGTGAAAAAAAATATTCTGAAACTTCCAATTCTATAAGTTACCTCTTATTTCTACCCAGTTTCCCATCGCTCTTTGTTTAAAATAATGCTAACCCGCAACTTTTCAAATATGTCACCTTAGTCACGCATGAGAGATCCTCAAAGGGCCCAGAATATCAATTGACTTGAAAACTATTGTATAATCTTGAGCAAATGCTACAAGAAACTCCAGAAGTTGTTTGATATTTCCGAATGGCTGGGTATGCAAAATTGGGGAGAAATTTTTCCTTGCCGAATCCCTTTCAGCAGTCATGAAAGAAGTTCAGCGAGAAAATAATATAGGGTCCTGTGAAATGAAAAGATCCAATTATCATTTTCGTTTCTTGTGAGGCCTGTAAGACATTTCTAAACTTCTTTATGATCCTTGTTCGACCTGAGAGTTAAAATGCTTTATCTAGTCTCAGTTAAATATTACATACAGGGTGAAAATGCCAAACGGAATGAATTCATTATTTCGGTTACTGCAAACATTTTTGAAAAATCCCGAAACACGTCAATTGACAATAATTGAAAATAGATATCTGAAGGTTGAATTTCAAGCGCAGTGACATTTCGGGGCAGATCACAAATCTGTCCTTGCTACGAATATATTGAAATAATTATTATAATTTCATGTTCTGATTTTATTCTTGGGAACGATGAAAAAGAATCGAGAGAAAATTAATTCGTTGACCATTTTTCCAATTTGAGAAAGTTCCAAACTACAGACTAAGACGAAGAAAGAGTAAAAGTTTCCACGACTAAACCCACTACACAAGAATAATGTATCGACCCTCTGAAAATCATTCCCTTCTGATTTAATCTTATTCAATTATAATTATAATTTCTCATTTCTCGACATGCATTAATATTTTCTCACCAATTTCTCAATACTGCAAAAAATTCCCACTCAAAAGGACTTTGCTCAATCTCTCAACTTTTGACCAAGTCTATGGACTAGGCGAAGTCGATTTCTACAAAAAATCTTCTCTCCAATTTTTTCGTTTGAAAGTTATGACCGCAACAAAAAGCTCACGTTCAAAGACCAGTGAATTATGATGGATTATATTAATTACGGATATCATAATGCTCGTGGAAACACAAAGACATTCGACACGGAGTCGATTGAGGAACTATAATAGGACAACTGCTTCTCATCTTCTGTTATCATACAAATAAATAGACAATGGTCAAATTGTTCTTCTCACAGATGTCAAAACTTGACATTTACCTGTTCTCCTGTACCAATCAAATGATGGTGGTAGGTAATTATTGCCTCATCTAGGAACAATAGGAATGGAATTTGTACTGGAACTGAAATTTTTCATTCCGCAGCCCGAATAATGTGAACGAAATATCTCGTTTTCCATAACCTCGCCAGACGTTAAATAAAATGAAAAGAAAACGCGTCGGACAAATTAGATTTATGAAAAAAAGAATACACAAATAGCGTTTTGTTTCTCGGAAAGCAAAATAGATACGGGCGACGCCGTCGACGTCGTTTTGTCTTTTCGCTAATTTGACACAGGTGGCTGGGGCATGAAAGACACGATCACTGCCATACTTTCATAAATCCAGTGGCTCACAGACAAATGAAAATGAATAATAGATGAGGAACTCTCCCCGATACCCAGCTTCAAAATAACTTCTGAAACAAAGTTAGCGAAAAATCGAATTATCAAATCGATGTTTTCGTAGTGATCATGAATGCAGCCTGGAAAACTCTCAACCAACTCAGGATTCATTATACCACCAACATATTATTGAATATTCCATAGTACAGTATGGGGCTTCCACAGCCCCAATGTTCTTGAGATTTTGACCAGTATTCATAATTTTTCATAGAACATACTTTCAACGAGTTGGGTGAAACATTTTGATCAGAGTATTGAAAATGAGAAAAAATGTAAGCTATCGATTATTCCCGATGAGCTTGCAAAAATCTCAATCGAATTGCAGAAAAGACATATATTGGCTTCACTTTAGAGAATTAACGTTCATGGAAATGAAATGAGTAAGCCACTGTATGATACTTGGGTAGTCCAGGCCCAGCGTTCATCTTACCGATGGGCTGGAAGGTAATCATAATATAGTGCCCAAATATTCAGTATTTTTACTTCCGTCCCATTTCTCGTTCACAGAAATGTATGAGTAATATGAGAACTGGAACTTAGTATTCCTAAAGACAACTGATATATTTATAAAAACCATGAAAAGAGAAAAATATGGACAGACGATTATTTCCAGATTTGTGATTTATCCGGATTACTGAATATAAGTCGAATTATATTTCGACAATATGAATTGAATCAAGAATAATACACAGAACATTCAATAGTCAACACGAAATTATCCTTTATAGCTATTCAGAAATAACGAATTCGGTTGGAAGGGGAAAGCAAGTTACGATTGATATTCTTGTGAACGTGTCGTTGATGAAGTTTGTTCATGATGTGAACCAGTGAACCTGTGAGAAACCATTATTATAGAACCAACTCGACGTATTATGGTCAATTACTCATCACGAATATCTTGGGATATGCGTGTAGCGAAAAGTCTTGAGGAAAAAAACTGGAAGATGCTACTCATGGGAGTTTGAAGAACATGAACAAGCAGAATAATGGATTCAATTATGTCCAGGCTGGACCAAATTCATAGAAAAAACATAGAGCGTAAGAGATGAATGAGGTCAAATAGTGGAAAATCGTGAATAGATGATATTTTGTGAAATCACTTCTTTTTCTCTAGAATCATTTGAGGAGGATATCCGGGAATAATTTTTCAATTGATTGTAATAACTGTTTCAGAATGGCGGTGTCACATATGAGATCAAATCATTTCTCTTTTGGCCACCGAACTTATATAATAGACTCTACTTTTTGAAAACTTTCTTTTCAGCTGTTAGGTTACTAGCCACCATCTATCAGGTTATATCGATCTATCATTGTTTTTCAGTGTATCTGGACTATTATTTATCTGAATATTATTTATCTGAATTATTTATCTGATACACCTACTATGGAACAATGTGTTGCTATTGGATTTCAAATTTCATATCTCACTTTCGGTTGAAAACACAAGGGAGATACATCAATTTTGAAACAGATTTTCGAATATACAGTATAATACTAGAAGCGTGAATAAGCCATTCTGGACATAATGACGTAATCTACGATCATTTATCGTATGAGCTATTATGCTCATGTCGAACTGTGCAATTTGCCAGCAGCAATGTAGAAAAAGAGCTGAACCGCCCTTGTAAAAAGTCATTCATCAGTGGCCCGAATTGCTATATTTGAAACAAGAACGAAGTTATCGTTTGGTCTATGAAGTGGATAATAATCCTCACATTATCAATACTTTGACTGAAAAAAATTCGAATGGAAGAGAACATGAATTTTTTTTTGACCTGAAGAAGACCACAGTAGTTGGATTTTTATTTCAATTCTTTTTTCGAATGACGACATGTCTGCCGAATGTCTAGTTGCTTTCATCAAGAGAAACTTTGACAACAACTGGATCATTACGCAGCTCAGATTGGCAGAAGTTGTAGGACCTTTGGAAGATCGCATAGAGGAATATTGTAACTGCAAGAAAATATCTGCTCCAAAAAATACACTGCTCAATAATAACATTCGTTTCGACTCGACACACATATGTCCAAGATGGAATAATCACATTCAATTCTTTTTACTTCATCAAACTTCGAATTGATTATCATCTTCTATTTAGTTTGATCTCTTAGATATTTTATCCCCCATAACATTGGAACAGCATAATATATGTTAGCCTTCTGATGGTAGCAGGTAGAAAACCGGTAGAAATTCTTCTCATTCCATATTACGAGCAATTCATATGGTTTTTTGCTACAGGGTCGCAGTTACTTCATTCGCCACATTTTATATGCCATTGTATAGCTTCAATCAAATAATTCCGTAGATATTGGAACACCTGTTGACTTTTGATGAAGAATCACTAGTCGATTCTCTCGCATGAGTGAGAATACTTGCATGAAAAATATGTATAAAAAAAATGGAAAATATTGTTCCGGTATGAGATTCAACGAATGAATGTACAGTAATATTCACTCGTATATTTAAGTAATGAGAAATGTGACAAAAAACTCTGGAAGAGCATCCTCCATATGAAATTGCAATTCTCATTCATTGAAGTACTGTTGGTCTATGGAACACGGTTATATGGGTGATTACGACCACCAGGAATCAAACAAGGAAGAAAGTGACAACATTGAGCTCCTATTATTTTCAAATAGTCACATGTTCGAATACCGAAATGGAGCAGTCAGTTATAATTAATAGTTCATATCCTTCATGTTCCATCCTCCACTAGACGATGGAACTGAATGCAAAATAGATTGATGAGTAGGTAAGATAACATAATGAAAAAAAAGATTATAACTACATTTCGCTGATGATTCTTCCAATGGCCTCTATACACATCCCATTGGATCCGTCTAAATATCTAGGACAGTTGGTTCCGAACGCACTCTGTAATGCAATTGCATGTTAATGCACATGATGCAAATGGATTGGTTGATATGTGACAAAGGTATACATGTATATCGACCTATGTACTCAATGTTCACGGACAACCCCGCACCGACAGGGAAAGTGCCCTGTATCGATCGGGTAGCATCGTTCTTGCTTCCAGTTTGATTTCATCAACAGTGTCTGTGGGTTCACTTCCATATGAATCTCGCATGTGGCTTGTAAGTGGGTATTCGATCAAAGCGAATATTCTTCACCTAGGAAATATTTCGAAAATGTGTGTTCTTGGACCATCATTATCCGAAATCAAACCCGTAGGCTTGATATGCAAAACGAGAAAAAATGGAACAAGAGTAGTAGGAGTAGAAATGCATTCAATTATTTTTCGATACAGTGAAATGTTCGAAACAGGGACACGGAGGCATTGCGAGAAAAGGACGGTGAAATCCTCCTCTTGATGGACGGTAGATCACATATAAGTGGAATCTATCCACAGCTTATGTATTTCAAAGTAACAGTTTCCTACAACAGAGAGAACTATTATATTACAGATGTTGGAATTTTCTCTGGATCGGGGCGTGATATTTGAGCCAGTCCAGTTCGGCGGACGGAAGTCATTACATGAAAAATAATTGTAGATGATTCAACAAAACAACTTGCATGATCGTAGCTGTAGTGCGTGATATTTCTCTACTTTGAAGGTTTCAATTTACATTTATGAGCCCTGCTGTTGCTCCATTATTTGACCATTCACGATACGTTATAGTTTCAGAATCCCATATGGAATTAGAAAGTTCGAGAGATGGAGGATGTACAGAATGGATCTGAATAGTAGTTACATTTGAATTCAATCTACGAAACTAAGTGATGGCAGAGTTTTTCCACTGTAGTATTCCGGATATAAGTTACATTTGCTAGAGTTGCCTGTTGATCTTCGTTGTCAAGAGCCGTGATGATGAATGATGATCCTAGATATTATATAGTTTCATACTGACGGCGTATAACATATCTTCCAGAATGTTGAGCAACAAAACGACTCTGGACAATGGAACCGAGCATTTTTGATAGTGGCTCCTGGAGGCATCTTTTCGCCCTTGTTATATAATCTCATTTTCTGGTACCACATCTATCTGGGCCTTCGTAATTCTCCGTGATTTCCTGGCAGAATCTACATAGTGTTTCTCCTGTCAGACCTATCAAATTCATATGCCTGTTGAGCTTGCAGTGGCCTGTCAACAGCCCTACCATTGTTCTGCATTTCCTCCTCTCATAGCTGGGCAGATCCATGATGAATTTTTGCAAAATTCCTCCCTTGTATTTTTCCGCCTGTCACAGCCCTTAGTCCCCTCGAGTGAACCCATCACTGATGTTGAGATTCATTTTGTATCCACTGTTCAATATCATCCTTCTTGGTGGCGTTGGATACGCCACGGAAGGGTTCGATTTGAAGATTTTAATTCCTCATTCAGAAATCAGTTTGACTCTTTGGTTCTATGTGAACAACACAGCGAATATGAGGCCTTGATAGTGTCGAGATATGTGGAGATAAGCCAAACATTGATGAGGCAATGATATTGTGAGGTTTTTCCCGCCGCCGAATACGTACCTAGAGGTTCCGTCAAATACCATCGCTGTGCTTTGAATAATTCTCTCATAGAAGATGTTATGACATTATTGATCAAATCGATGTAATTTTCCAGAAGAAATCAATACTCCAGAAGTTGATATTTCAATGGAGTGATTTTCCATTTGAAGTTTCTTCTTTGTCTATTGATTTGATAGTACATGGGACCCAATAATCAAATGTTTTCTACTGTTGCACTGAATAACCCCTAGAAGTTTGATCCCATAGTTAGGATATACTGTGTATTTGAATATTTCATCTTTGCAGTCTTCCATCAATCCATGAAGATTCTTGATCCCATCAAGAAAAGATGAGGATCGGGTGATTTTGATCGATAATAAGATAGCTGCTTCCATTCCATCTGAACTAGAAATCAAAATATCGTATCAATTTCATCTCCACGTCACATATATGAATAGTCTTCCATTATTCAGTCAGTGATTGCCAGGAAAAAACATACTGATTCTTCAAACAAATCGGTCATATTCACAACTCGCTTGCTGTGAGTATATATTATCGAGGTGGAAATTCTGAGTGATATAGAGAATATCACATATTCGTTTTCTTGTTCTCTTCAAATGTTCCTCCACGTAAAACTCGTGAAATTTCTTTCAAACTTCCCAAACTCGATCTCTCTCGATACGAACTACATTCTTATTCCATAAAGATTACAAGATAGTCCTGTGTGTAGAGCCATGTGTGTCGAAATCCCCCTTTTATCATTGAAAAATCTTTCATCAGCCCAGATTATTTCCAATGTACTTCCCTTGAGCGTCGGAAAAACTTTCAGACAGTGACGTCTCAGAGCACAACCTCAATTCTGAGAGCAGAAAGAAAATACTGATGGGGATGGAACTAGTACACTTTTCATTAATTCCATTGTTTCAATGGGAAAATAGCAACATTCCAATAAAAATCTTCGAGACTAATCAGGATGAAATACCAGGTGATACGCGTAGTTTTCGTCTAATACACATACACTATATCGGTATAATAAATTCTTGGATTACATGTTGTTGGATTACATGTTGTCCTTCACTATGCACCGTGAATTGTGACACAACTCAATACACTGTGGGTGACCACCAGCGGAAAACATCCAAAAATAAAATAACATTTAGAAAACGGTGCAATATGTTCTTTCACAGATCTCATCATGTACAGATATCAATGCTTCTAGAAAGGATTCTAAGATAATCGAGGTGAGAAAATGGCCAGCATATCTTCATAATCCACCAAATAATATTCAACTAAGAAAATATTCTGGAACATCGTAGAAAGCTCGGCGATCTCTGCCTCTTTCAAAGATACTCTCATGGTGAGTGCTCAACGGAAATATCATCTATTATGCCACCACGTGCGATTCCTAGTAGACAAACCAGACGAGCTCAGGCTGGTCACCCCCACACTGTCGCAGGTTCGAGACCTGTCGAACATCGCTATACCAAGCATCATTCATCAATGGAACGGCAAAGCTGTGGAATAATTTGCCTAGTGAAGTCTTTCCTGATGCTTACAACCTTGCCAACACTTTCCTTCTTTCCCAAAATTCCACCGCTGGCTAACACGATGTTCCTCGAACATCATAGGTTTACTTTTCGTGTTGTCAACAGATAAAAAGAATTGTCAGATTTTCAGAAATATTCAATGTTCAGAAAATTTCTGTTCTATATTTCCAAAATGGAAATATATCGATTGAAGAGGGAGATATCTCTTCTCCAACTCCATTCAAGATTCGCGATTGTGAAACATCTCCACTGTAATCAATTCGGTTCTCTCCAATGGAAATATTTTCGAGATTGCTGCACTTCCGGTTATAACATATGTGACTATCAATTTCGTTATATCAGAAATAGGATCTTATATCTTCCATTGCGTTCTCAGATTCCTAGAGTTTTGGTCTCCAAAAATCAATGGCTCAATTTTTCCGAAGATCGATTCTATCGTTTGGTCTACTCAGAATTGGGAAGGAAGTAAACAGACGCCATATTTCAAAGATACGTGTGGGAAACTTCAAATAGTCATGTCCTGTTTTTTTCGAATCAAATGGCCAATTTTTGTTTTCATTTATTACTATAGAGGAACAATGAATTCTGAATCGATCTGTATAATTCTGAAATGATTTCGTAGTTGATGTAAGTGATTTTGATATTCTGAAAATATTGCAAGAAATCCACTTTTGCCTGTATTGTCTGCTCTGTATATGAATCGCCAGTTCCCTGGGAATGAGAAATGTCAGAACTCCGTTCGACAAAAATCCTTGAATCTTGATTAATTATTGTTTATTTCGATGATTTGAAATAAAAATGGAGGTTCAATAATTTTCGAACCAATATTTCATGAATTCATTCGGTATTTATAGGAAATGTTTCAACATTGTGTGAACCTACCTTTCATTCAATGAGAAATAACTTCACTTGCCAGCCATATTTTTAAGGATGAGTGATGAAAAAAATTGACTAATCCTGATATTCACCATTTCATCATCATGTTCTCGTATTCATCCTATGTATCGAAATACCATATAATTGGATGGATGTGATATTATTATATGGTTAGAAATGTATGACATATCACCTATTTCGAGAGAGACGAATATAAGGATGGAAGACATGTAGTTATCATGGCTTTCTCTGAATTTACCAAGATCAGAGAATTTTGATATTCTTCGTCCCCTTTCATACCCAATGTTCTGACTCTGCTCAGAGAACATACAAGAATTTTCCAATATTAAATTGTGAAATAGAATTTTCACCGATGCAGACAGATGGTAAACAGTGAGAAAGAATGAAGCTGAGGCTTATCGCAGCGAACTTCTTGATTGTATTCCAGGTGGATGGATAGTGAAATTACTCCATCGAACCCTTGATCTTTGATCTTCAGAATCAATTTCCAATACAGTAAGTCGAAGTGTTCAGTTCTTGGAGAGGAGAACACGAAATAATCGAAATCAACTGCTTTCGATAATGATGAATGGAGAGAATGAATACTAATAGGATCATATAAATATCAGGTGAGTATGATCTGTAAAATCTAGTAGAGTTAAATGCATCGACAACTCAAGCTTGTATCTTCACCGGGAAGGCAGACCACAACATGCCCAATATGATGATGGCGGGTTACCTCTGTTCGTCATTGAGTCGCCCATATCCGTGGGACGATCATGTGAGGTCTACTGCGAAAAGAGCTTCACAAAGACTTCCTGGTCGTTGCGAGGGAGTACCTCACACCCCAGCAACTGTTCACGATCTACAAAGCGCAAATTAGAGCTGTCCTGGAGTACTGTTCACATGTTTGGAGTTCAGCCCCAAACATACACTGAAGCTTTCAGTCTCTATTCGAAAGAGCTATAGAGCTATTCGCCTATTGATGATACCATATTGACGAAGTCATTGACCTCTCTAGAACATCGTAGAAAGGTGGGCGATATCTCTCTTTCTCTTTTATAGGTATTCTTACGGCCAGTGCTAGACGGAAATCTCTTCTATTATGTCACCACGAGCGATTCATACATTGTCGAACTTCATTATACTAAGCAACATTCATCAATTGATTGGCAACGTCATGAAACTTTTTGACTACTGAAATATTTTCTGATGATCACATCTTCCAAACTCTAAAATTCAATTCCAATACCTTCCTACTCTCCCAACATACAACCACTGACTAACACGATGTTTCTCGAAAATCATAGGACTTGCTTTCATGTTGTCAACAGATGAAAGAATATGACAGTTTGCGTTTTTTTCAGGAGCTAGTTCCAGCTGGTTTCGTTTCGAAATATTTCTGAGCGCCTCATCGGCCGTATATTCGAGTTGGCTCAGGTCCTTTCCCATAATAATGATGACTAGGTCATCTGCGATGGACCCAGTATCATCGATCACATGTTCTGTCAGCATCCCACCGTAGAACAGATTCCATAGTAAGGGTCCTAGTACTGACCCTGTAACCTCCAGTTCCTTTTTGCCGACAGTGGTTTTCCTCTTACTCACTCACTCCTTATTATTTTTCTCAGATGAGACATTTGTTGCCGTTGTGGTGTCAAAGGTTAAAGAAATATATTGCATTAAATTCAAGTTTGTTGAGCTTTATCGAATACTCAATCAATGTGTTCATTTACATCTACAATATGAATACATCAGCGTCAAGAATATGAATTCCAAGTATTATGAGTAAGCAGACACGGGATTTTATAGGGATGAACGGAATAAACGGAAATCATTGCATGAAGTGGTGTAGGACTGAATGGATGAATATGTAACTTGATTAAATGGCTCTTTGTCGTCAGTATGGAGAGTGAAGTAACTTGAAAGATAGATAGGGGATCGGTACTAGAGCATATATGTAATAATACCCATTTGGATAAAACCTATTGTTCTCTTCATGCGATAGATATGCCGAAACTAATGAATATTATCGCGTTCGCAATATGATATTGATATATAATATTAGCATGAATGCGCATGCGCGGATTTGTCGCTCTTCGAATGTAGCTTCTCAATTTAGACTGGCACATGTTCATATATGAGCTAAGAACGGTTGTCATTTGTTTTTTCTGGCTTTAGCTTCCATATCGTCGTCATCCATATGGTTATTACAAGATATATTTACTGGAGTCGTTGGTTAACATGATGAATCAATCAACGCTAGATTTGCCTCCAACACCAGTATCGTTCTATTGTTTTCCTCAATGGGAAGGAAAGTTGGAAAGAAAACGGAATTGATTCAAATAGCTAAATGACTGTTGAGCCAGTTGACGCCCGAATAACTATAAAATAACATTGATGATCCAATGAATGATGCAAGGAAGTGGAACTTTGAGAATTCAAATTAGAAGCATGTTGATTTCAGACCTAGTAAGAGTCTGCGACCTACGGACAACCAATATTTCGGGTAGTATTCGAATTCCACATTATTCCTTCCGTGACGACAATAATAATAGTGAAATGCGATTCTCGTGTTTACCTAAGAGCGACAGAAAGGAAGTTTAAGCCGAAGTTGGGCCATTATCACCACTCTATATCACTTTCCGTGACAATATAGAACTGATACAGCCATTAAAGGAGCTACTAATACTGGGATAATCAGCGTAGGAGTCGAGAAACGTTAAATATGTGGGTGTTCAGTTCTTGCCTATATCTTCTCGTTGAGAGAATGGCAAATATTTGCGAGGGTGAGGAATCGTTTGAGATCTGAGCGAGCAATGAGTTGTAGCCCTTGAATGAATGAATTGCTTCACTTTTCACTAACATACAATATAACAAACCTACTTCCCAATGACTGATGAATTCCACGAAAGATTGAGAGCAAATCAGTCTTCGATTCTAGTGAAAATGAAGTTTTTATCAGTTCATTGATATCCCTCAGTTCATTATCTGATATTCATCAAGTGCTCTTTCTTTGAGTATCATATTCCTTGTGTTGGATGAGCTGAGTGAAATCGAGTGATTAGTCTTCTGAAATTTGATATATTTGGCACTGACGAATCGCAGGAGTGAGACAATCAATGAGAGATCATCATAAAGAAGCTGTGCTAGTTAGAGACGAAATGAATGTAGTTCGGACAGGAAATAACGTTTCACCAATTCGATCGGAAAGTGTCCACCAGGAATCGGAAAAATCTTTTTCGTGCAATCGAACGCGAAGAGAGCATTTCGCATTCTCGACAGAGTACGCGAAATTAAATTTCGCGGCCGTTACCCATAGCAACGGCCACCAAACCAAATGCCACTTCCGTATTTGACAATTCTAAAATACGACAGTAACATAGTTATCTGTATTTATTCAAACATTTCCATAGCAACGCTGTGACTTTGTTAAGTAAATCGAACTGCTGTTGATTTCGAAGTATTGAAATTGCAAGGCATTTGCAATCATAGAGTTTGATTATTTTGACGATTACACGAAAAGTAGTGTGTATACCACGGCCTCGAAACTTTTAAGCGACCTCAAGATTATCCTTCTCTTTGGCACGCTAAGAAGATATTTCGCGGCCTAGGTATAGAAATAACTATTGCCGATCCCTCTCTTCTTCTTTTTTGGTCCCTACATTCGAAAAGAAGATTCAAAACTGAAGAAACGCAGGTCTCATTTTTGTCCATAGGAAAAGGATGCTGTGCTTTTATTGAGAAGTCAAATGAGATGAAAATGCTATGAATAGCATAATTTTTTTATCATATCATCGTATCGATGATATGTTTGAATTGTCTGAAGCAGAAAGAGAATTTCCCAGAAGGGCAACGAAGGCGAAATATGATATTTTGCCAACAAAATCAAAGGTTCGATAGGAGAATACAATACCATGAAAAATCAGGAATGACATTAAATTTGCGGGAGCTTAGAGTAGATAGGCAGTAGTTGAGACAGGCTGTTTATAGTTGAGCACATAAATCGCATTGAGAATATACATTACGGAAATTGTATTTCAGAATGCAAAAATTTCAATTGATTTCAATTTCAATTTCGATGAAAGTAGCCAAAACGAATAACAGAAATGGAAACAGAATATGAAGTGGCTGATGGTAACAAACATCGCTTCAGCGAACAAATTTTCTGACGCAATGGATTCAGATGAAGGAATCAAGAAATCCCGAAAGGATTCGAGAGAAAAAGTTTCATGCGGAAATCCAAAACAAAATCAAAAGTAATATACCAATATACCTTGGTCGAGAAGATGGGAAGAGAAGATTTAGAGAACAGATATATGCAAAATTCATAATTCACGCAAGAGGATACAAAACGCGAGTATCGGAAATACACAACTCTTATTACTACACATTACACTTATTGAAGATTTCAAATCATCCCACGAAACGTCTCTGGAAGAATGAGATAACTACGAATGCAAATCCAAGCGATTTTGAATCAAATGAAGTCACACATCAGCGAAGTTTCGATGAACATTTCACACTTGAGTCAACTTTCGCTAATTGAAAGGCGAATGGAAATCTTTCGATAAATAGTATTTCAGTGGGTGTTGTTGAAATGAACAAAAAATCTAATTCCTAACTACTGATATATTATTACATGAATACGTGTTCCCGATAAACATTCATTACAGACGTAACGATTTGTCCCATTCAGAATAAAGACATGCGTAAACACATAGTTTACAAAAGGTATCCAAGAAAAACTACACAAAGCGATACACTCTGATAAACAAATATATCTGAGTGAATAGACTATGATCGACAATCATTGCGAACTGAACACATTACAGAAGTGTCGACAAAGTATTGGTAATGAGATCCATCGGTGGTTAGACATGTTATGAAACCTTTCATTGCAAGACTAGTTTGACTTATCTCACCAAATGGTGTTTTTTTTTTCTACAACTAAGAATGAACTAGTGATTCCATAGTCTTACCTATACTATACAGAATCATACGATCATACTAATTGAAAGTAGGACTCAACTATCGTTCTTGTTATTTGAATGATGATTAATTGAGGAGAGAGATAACTTTCTATAGTTACTCACCCATAATTCGAAGTTTCAATCAGCGCCTTTAACTCTTTTTCCAGTTGATCATACGCCACTCCATTTTCGAAAGGGAAGTCTGCGAAAGATATATGGCTGTATTGTTTTCTGATTATGTACAGCAGAGAAAAAATGTGAGGAGCTTGTTCATACCTATCCTTCATTGACAAAGAATTGATTTTTTTCCAGATTTTTTTTCATCTCTGCTTGTCACGTGTCTGTACTCTTCGATACAAATACTCTCGCATCCATCTAGACTCTAGACACTCTAATAAACTAGCGCCGAGAGGAGAAGATGAGGTATGAGTTATGTTCCGCCTGCTGATTGCCCTAGAATCATTTTGAGTCGACCTACAAAACATCATTTTCCTCTCTCCAAACGTTAATATCCAATACAGATCATAGCGAGCGAGCGACGTGATACACGACACACGATAAAATTAGCCCCGTTAAAGTGCAGGTTTATGATAGTTTCCCAAACTCTTAACAATAATATCAATAATTCCGATAGTGGTGTGATTTATGGTACTGCCTGTAAACCAAGTTCCATTTCTAAAAAGTGTATAATTGTCGGTTAGTTCGTATATGCCAGTAACACGCAATTAAATCGTCGAAGTGTAGCCGAAGTGTCATTAAAACAAATCTGGCAAGACGACAATTTCCTTGAAAACATCATCGATATCTACAGGTGTTCTTGCCGGTCTGAATGCCAGATTGGAATAGTTCGACAAGAAACTGGACAATCTGCAAAAAAGCATCAAAACTACAGAAAATAAATATAAACACGAGAAAGCAGTTCTGCACGATAAGGTCAATGTACTTGAAAATAAGGTAGGCGATTCCACAGGGAATTCCTGATATTCTTCGAGATTATGACCGAGATGAATGAAATAAAACGGGAAAATGTAATCGTTTTTGATTTGAGCGAGGACATCGATACGAAGTCAGTATGCAACGAAATCATTGAAACAATTAGTTTAACACGAATAATTTACAAATTTCACGATTAGGGAAGAATCTAGGAGATAAACCTCATCCAGTGAAAATGGTCTCACCCAACTGTAATGATGTTATTCCCCTACTCAAAGGCAACAAAATACTTCGGTCAGAACGAACATTCAAAGAAATTTCAATCAGAGGAGACTATACCATCGAACAACGCGACTACTACAAAAATCTGAAACGAGAACTTGACTTACGCTATAAAAATAAAGAAACCAAACTATTCATCGGATGAAGGACCGGAATGCCCACTATTCTACGAAAAAACTGAGCAGCACATCCAAAAGATATTCCACGAAGTCTGACCGATTGAGCATCCTATATCAAAACTGCAGATGTCTCAACTCCAAACACAGCTATAAGATAAGAAACGATATAGCAGTTTCCGAAACATGGATCAGAGAAGGTGTTCGTGATGGAGACTTATTTCCACCCTCTTTCACAGTACATCGGAAAGATCGCATGTGTTTGTGGAAAATATTATATCGATGGAAGAGCATAAGAACAATATGAAGAAAAGATATACTGACGAATCAAACTCAGCTGAACATATCCTTACTGAAAATGGACAACATATGGCCGATTGGAGTGATATTAAGATCACAGGAAAAGAAGACAACAATCAAAAACGGAAAATCAAAGAGTCTGCTTGCATTCTCTTGACCTCTCTTCTGAAAATTGAATATGAAAATGGAAAATTCAATATCGAATAATAAAAACACCTCGTAACCAGAATTCCTCAGTCTACCAAATTGTCACCCTTCAGTGTCAAAACCGACTGCACGTTGAAAGAATTTTGCGAAGAAGAATATTTTAATTGTGTTGAGAACGGGAGCAGATTCGTTCCCGAAACGTCTACCAAGATAAGTACAGGTTTTATACTCATTAAATATAATTGAATTTCAAAATTCTCCAAAAACAAGGTGTCACTGACAAATAGAGAATTTTTCTTTTAGGTATCTAAAGGTTCAATTTCAAGCGCAGTGACATTTTGGGGCAGATCACAAAATCTGTCCTTGATACAAATATATTGAGATAATTTTTAACAACTTCTACACTATTTTTCAGAAACGAGGATAGAAAATCCGACAAAAAGCTGGAAAATGAATATACGTGCATATGTTCACCCTGTAGGCTCATCGTATTGTTAGTCACTGTTCCGTTGCGATATTGTGATAGCGAGAATCCACCTATAGTGCCCCAAAGGAAGACGACTCCAATTTCTGTCTGGATTGGAAACTCTGATGGAGGTTCGTGTTTTGTTGTATTTACATTGTAGAGGTATAATGACAGCGATGTCTGAACTCATTCCGCGACGTATTCCGACAATGATTGGAAATGGATCAACAACTCTCATGTTACACGTTATTTCAGACAGGTATTTCGATGCCAATATTCTCGAATAACTGAAATTGTATCGAGAAAATATTCCTGAAGGAGAATGAATGTAAAAGCAAATATTCTTGCGGCAACAATGGATATTTTTCATGCAAGTGCTCGATATCGAAGTATAACAACCATAATTCTCCTTCTCGATGTTTCTTGAGATTCCAGTCAACATGAATTCCGATGCAACATTTGTTTTTCCAATGATTAGGATAGTCTTCCAGACACTCTATACCTGGTATCTCGCTCTAAGGTCGGCTTCTGGCTTTGTGGCTTCATATTATTAATTATTGAATGACGAGGGGAATCAGAAGATGAAATGATTTCTTTGTAGCTATGACCATTCAAATGGATAGAATGAGGATGGAAAAAATCAAGTTCACTGACCGTCTGTTGTTTCCTTCAAAGCTAGCATGGAGATAATATTATTATTGGATCAAATACTGGCCGAGCTCAACTTCGAGCGGAAATTCATCAAAAGCCGCCAAACGTTTCCTAAGCATCTTTCAAGCAAAAATCTACGCCATGAATCTCTGCGCTCCAAAGGCCTGAACAGAGGCCTGAAGGGAGCAACGATGTATTTATGTTCGGACAGCCGAGCTGCTCTCAAAGCTCTCAACTTGCGGATGTTCACTTCAAGAATCACCTGGGAATAGTTTGAAACACTCATGCAACTCAGTCAGGACAAGTGTCACACTGATGTGTACCAAGGCATGAAGGAAACGAAGGCAACGGAGCTGCCGATCGCCTTGCAAATATAGGTACAACAACAGCATTCTTTAGTCCCGAATCGTTTTGCGGAATCAGTGGATGCTACTTAATATCTGAGCTCAAAACATTGGGAGATGCGCTGAAATTCTCCTACTGGACTTTAACTCCAAGACGAAGACAAGCGAAAAAGTTTACAACCTACTCGCACAACAGAACCACAGAGCTACACGAACTCAGCAAACTTGGGCTGAAGCTCACCACAAGCTTTCTCATATTGCTCTCTGAGGTATCAAAAAGATGATCAAGGCTGAAAGCGAGGTGGTCCTAGTGCAGAGTCCTAGTCTGCCAAAGGCTGAAACAGCTGGACCAACTGTTCATCACTCCTCCAGAAATGGGAAAAAGCTGTCAGCAATAAACTTCACGTCATCATAAATCTAGGTCTTGAAGGACAAAAACAGATAAGGGTATTCATAATAGACCTTCTAGGTCGCTGTGATAGTGAGGCTGCGGAAGCCTATACAACGCAACTACAATCCATAATCTACAATATTATTCTTGAATGTCTTGAAGAAAAATAGCTTGAATATGTCTAACACGATGTTTCTCGAACATTATAGGTTTTCCTTCCGTGTTGTTGAAAGATAAAAAAAAGTTGAAAATGGCTCGATTGGTTTTCCGTTGGAAAAATGAGAAATCAATTGAGAAAATCCAGTTGTTCTGTGATATTCGAAAAACGAATCATGATAGGTCAAATACGCAAATTTCCCATTCAGCCAACTTTTATATACATATTTATGATATCTGGATATAAATGTTGATGATTGAACTTCTACGAAATATATGAAATGGAACTGTTCCCAATTCGGTGAAGAAATCATGAAATTTCAATAATTCACTTTACCATCATCCACATTCTTTATCTTGCACATTTCCAGCGTGAACATTCTTGTCGGACACCACTATGCAAAGTGTCAATGTCTTCCCGAATCGAATATTTCACTTGTTTGCATCAAGGAGAACAGTAACATTGTTAGCGTCCCTTTCCCTAATTCGGTCCTTTTCAATTCTCTAGCCGGATGGTGCACGATGAATACAAGAAACTTGCATTTTCCCTGATGGTCCCCTTATTCGATTATAAGTTTTATGCGGTCTTGACGTTTTTAAAAGTCGGGTCGGTAATCAGGATAACTATATTACCGACCAACTTGATTAAACTGGTTCGCTTATTAAGAAGGTCCTCTGCACAGAAAAGAGAACAAATGAAGGATATTGATGATGAAGAAAGTGTGACAGGGCATCTCTCAAAATTATTCTTTGAATTCATCTTAACGGAGATGAGCAAATATCATAAACTTTGTGCCGTTAGCCCTGATTACTTCTCATACTTAAATTAATTCTTGCACTGTATCCTAAATAGCGCACCACAAATTCAAGGAAAGTGTATGGTACATTAACGAATTTATGTATGGGTATCTCTATATGAGAGAATGATTGAATAATAATGGAGGTCAACCCATTGCCTTTGCCAAAAATTTCATTTGTTTGAATTCAGTGAGTTTAGTTTTCGTAGATCATTAATTTATAGCATATCCAATTCATTTCACATCATCATCACAAAAAGTTGTTCAACTATCTTCAAAGATGATGAAAAAAATATAGAACAACTACACAATCAGCTGAGATTTGTTCAGTTGATATTCAATTTATAATTTACTCTTAAATATATAAAACTTATACTTCCTTCCATCTATGAACGTAACGGGATTATACATCTATGAATCATCAAATCAGACCTGATTCTAGTTGTGAATTATTACTGGTGGATCCAAGTATTCTTCCAATATCATATAATATCTACCATCATTGAGTCTATATTATATTTTTTATATGTCAATTTCACTATACGATTCATGATCATTGAAGAATTGAAATAGAAAATAGAGAACTTGAATTTTCTTCGAACACTTCTTGAAATGGAAGGACAATCGTCTACAGAGCTGGGATGATACTAGCAAACAATGCATATCACTATCTTAACTTGGTCACTTCATTTTTTAAATATTCAAGCCACTCTGTGTAGTAAACAAACTCGGGTGTGGGAACTCAATCTGGAATTCAGTTGGCTTGACATCTTCCAGAGTGACTTCAATGTTATCCCGATGAATTTTGCACACCCACTAATACCTGTTTTACCAAAAAGAAATGATGGAAAAAATAATGCGTAATCTGTCTTGGTTTTGAAATCGAACCACAAAAGAGTGCTGAAATTTTGAAGGCAAAGTAATATTGAGCAGTAATGGCTATATGAGAGGAATCTAGTACGTTAGTACTTTAGTGAACGTACTAGATATTTAGCTGTCATTGAGTTCTTCCAACTTGTTCATGAAAAGTGAGTGACAATCCTGTGTATCAAATCTCAAATTATGGAAGATAGGTGTTCCAGCTCACAAATGTCTGTGTCGAACGAAATATTGACTGGTTTATGGATCAATCATCGCATGGTGAGTATTAATAATTTCTATAACTATCTCATAGTGTTGCAGTCATAGTCATACACCCTGTTCGCATGACTGTAGTGCATTGAAGACAATAATGCTTTCATCCTCATAAGCCTGATCTGAACAGATATATATGTCTCGTGAGGAATTGTTGATTCATAGCATACTTTCCGCTGCTCGAAATTAAAATCCCTGATTAGAGTGAGAAAGATCGAATAATAAAAAACACAATGACGTCATAAAACCTCCCCTTGCATAAACTATTGTTACACCAGCAGCACATTTACGAGGCCCTTAGTGAAGCTTTTTATTATTTTGCCTCTTTCGTTTTTACTGGTTTGTACTTTATATGACGCTTTTTTCATGGCAGAATATCCAAAAGAGAACAGATAAAATGTCAATCTTCAATGAGAGTGTTCTGATTCAAGCGAGTGAAGCTATTTCACTATTTTACTCACGTACAGTAACTGATGTAAGGCCTCCCTATCTGGAATAGGTCATAAATTATATGTTTGAATATAACATTCGATGGAACAATGGGTGGAGAAGTAATGATGGGTGATCCAAATCTTTCACGACCAAATGAATGGATTTCGAGAGTAATCAATTTTTTAAGTCCTCACGAAGAATGCGAGAATGTTCAGGGTATCATCAAATGAATTCATTGTGGTCCATACCGGGATAATTGAAGATAATCAGGTGGAATACCGAAATGATCAGACTATTAAAGTGAGAGCCAGAGTCAGAAATGCTATATTGTCATATAATTTACAGTTCTTTTGTCAAGGCGAGTAAAATCTTGAAAACTAATATGAATACAAAAATGATAGAAGACTTCTCTGAAAAGTTGAAATGAATAAATACGAATTTTGAATGGAATACATGAACGATCAATTTTATTCAGAGACTAGTTGTGAAACTGTCAGTGCTATATAATAAGCTCTATCGAGAAGAAGTCTTTCTACTCCAAGACGGAACCTTTTATCGCTCATGATTTTTCTCTTGCATAGCGGTAAGTGTTTGATAATTTCTTCAATGGTATAGTGAGCATTTTCAATTAATGATGTTATGGGATTCGAGAGGCTGATATTATATTTTAACGAGTTGTGTAGAATGATTCAAACATAATTCTCCACTTGTATTTTTCACGGATCAACCACATAACAAAAATGCAGCCTGAAGGCAGAAATCCTTGTGATTCTACTAGAGGTCTACTACAGAGCTCTAACTCCTGCTTGACACACCTCACCACTCTTTTTTGGAGCACAAAAACAGCGTTCATCGAGACTTGGGAGCCTACATCAGAAGCAAATTCCATAGCGAGAGTATGATTCACATGGAGCAAAAATACGCATTTCTTACCATATGAAAGACCAAGATAATTTGAGATCGATCTCAACGTAACCACTTGAAGACAATTTCCTGCCCAACTCAGTGATATGACTATCAAATCTTGATTCATTATCAATCAGAAGACCTGTGAACTCAATATCTTTTTTGGAATTGATGATTTGTTCGCCTTATTGCTCCAGATCACACTCGAACGTAATTACACGTATTTGAAACATTGAAAGTCAATGAACTGGTGTCACACCACTTTTTCACTTCTCTGTTAAGTCCTATCATATGCAAATATTGTCACCATTCCTTCAATTTTCAGAAAGAGCTAAGTAGTCAATATATAGCGGACCGATGACTGATCCATATGTGGAACTTAGCAAATTGATAACTCTATTAATTGATAAAACTCCATTGAAAGCTACTGTTTGTTTCTCTCAATGGAATGATTCCAACCACAGTATAATGTTTTCACCGATACCATTGACTTCGAGTTCATATCGTATTATCAGTCACTCTCTTAACTGATAATAATTGCTATTTCTACATCAGATTCATACAAGGTTGGGTCCTTCGATCATTGAACAGACTAGATAAGTAATCCACACCCCTGGCAATACAGTTTGTTTGGAAGCAACATCTATAGTTTCTATCTTTGTCTAAACAAGGATAGCAGAACCTGATTCTCCCAGCAACAGTGCCGTGTGTTGTCAGAGGGGGTCGAATTTATTAATTCATGATGAAACCAAATTGAAAATCCGTAACAATTCCAGTGCTACTTTTCAGCATTTCTTGGTGGGAAAATGAACATCCTAATACTTCCTTCACATTGTTACGAAAAATTCGAATACACACAATCCTGTGGTAATTTTTGTAACTTGCTTGTAATCAATAAACTTATTATGACCACGTCACAAGAAGAGTTCAATTCTCAACGCCATATTCTATATATACTATACTATACTATACTATTCAGTATACGGTATACTATTCAGTATACAGTTGTCTACTTATTCTTTATCATAAATAACGTTCAATTTCGATAATGAACATTTATATCTTTGGCGATCAGTGACAGTGCATGTAAGTATATTTACGATTTCAAAGTTCAGTACCTACTAGTGGAAATAATTTTCAAAAAAGTGAAAAACTCTCTTTTAAGGCGAATAAATATGATTGCATATTTGAATGTTATTTTCAAATCTGAAGATGAAACTTTTTTATATCATTCCACGATATCATCAAAAATGAAGGAGGTTTCATCTTGAGCAGAATTCATATATTTTGACGCAAAACATTATGTCTGATTATTTCATTTCATGTAGACAGATGAAAATCGATAATGAATATGTGATGTTGAAAAGTATCATGACGAAATGTTATATCAACAATAAAATCATGACTCATGTGAAGATGTGGCAAATAGCAGTGTTTCTTATTTAAAACGTGAAAAACAACCATGGATAATCACACAAATAATTTATTGATTTTTGAATAGGATTGTTTTTGTTAACTCATTCTTACTCTAACTTCCGTTGAATCATTCAATTTATTTGCCTCATGATGAAGTCTTACAGTGAAATATTTCTTCAAATCAGTTTGACTAGTTCCAAAAACAGTCAACGGTAAATTTCTCATTGTTGTGTGTACAAGAAGTATATAAATTTCCTAATATTTTTCATCAAAAATATCAATTGAGTTATCAGTGCTCCATATTTCACCACAAGACACTGTCGCAGCTGACCTATGGGTATAATCAATATAATCTAATCAATTAAATTTAAATGCATTTTCATCCATTCCATTTGGGAAAATGCTTCAAAATCCCGAATGATACGACAATGGTAACTCACCTATGAAATGACGTGTTTTGATCGCCGGTTCAAATTGTCTTTAACACACCTCACAACGTCTCACCATTATATCAAATCACCAAAACAGGAAATAAACTGAGTTTCTGATGAATTCTGTGTACACAAAACTGAACACGAGTTGAATAATATCGATAAATCAAAACGTAAATAATGACAGATACCAAACAAAGCAATAATCGCCATTGACTGTCAATATCAAATTGCGGTGTTGCAACGTTGAGCGAATAGTATTCACGATTTCCATGCTGGTACTCGAGCCCCCAAGAAAGTAAAATTGCTAAGTCTCAGAATGATGTAGCAATCTTCTATTAATCATAACTGATTCATAATCGTCATGACCCAAATTTATTATTATATTTGTGCATTGAACTACATGAATTCATAAAGGACTTTAAATATTATGGACTATTTATCACTTTTTGATGATTGGATATGACAACACTGGCGACGATTGGGTACTAATATTATGATAATTCTGGGAATTCATGTTAGCATCAGAATATTTGTTTTGTGATCCTTCTAGTGGGTTTGTTGTTCGGAGGTTGGGTCAATGTTTTGGAAAGGCTCTATCACAGCCGAATGGAACGTCTTATAAAATTCCAGACAACTATTCATCATTATTTCAATCAATCGAGAGGACAGAGATGAAGTGATTATAGAGAAATTGATCGAAACTGTATTGATAGAGTTTCTTAGTTCGAATGTGGACCAATGTTCGATTGAGTCTCATCTGAAAAGCGTACATAATTCGTCAGAATAAAACACTTACTCAGGAAGTGGATTCATTTCAACAATTTTGTACATTGAGACAAGATTAAGAGTAATTTCACTATATTTGTAGACGATACAACCAGCTTATGGCATGGTACAGATATAAATAGCCTTCACTCAAGATCATATATATTCCTTCGAGAACTGAAGTTGTCATCAGCAGGCGTATTCGAGTGAATTCCTTCGATATCGATAACAAGTTTTGAGTACCATTCTTCAAGAAGTCATTGAATGGAAAAATATAATCTGGTTATTATGCTTCGTGGATGCAGTTCAAATGGTGTTGAGGGAGGTTCATCTGTAGTCATCAATACTACAATAGTAAATTCGTTCTTTGAAATCGTGCTCTTCAAAACATTTGGGAAGTTGAACCCAAAGTATTGTGTACACCGCTGCTTGCTCAAATAGAAATCCCTTTACCGTCGAACTCGTATTGAGGAGTCTGTTTAAGGTTCATGAAATTGATCGTTAAAGACGATCAATTTCTCTATGTCTATTCACGTGAGCCTTGATGTTGAGTGTAGTCATTCCTAGTTTATTCTCTGCTGAACGATCTCTCGATGCACGTGATAGATTTTCAAGCGTGATCTCAAATCTTCCCCACGTAGTCCTCAAATTGGTATACAGTGGTATGAGAAGGAGCAGATGACTATGAACTCAAATAAACCGTAGTCAGTCCATTGACGAAAAAGAAAAAGTTAAATAGATTTCGGGAGTCTGTTCTATACGGCAAATGAATTCTATTTGCTGCGGCGTTGTTCTGGACGAAAGGATCACCTGGAACGGCCACTTGGAAGAACCTGAATGAAATCAGATTTTCTTCCAGGAGCCTGGGAAGCGACATACTAGATTCATCAGATCGAAATGATTGACACGTGCTTCGTAGTCTTCGATCCACAGTATCGATGAATCTTCATCATTTCAAATTCAATATGACGAAAGAAAGAGTGCTGAATCCCGTGAATCAGTGATCTTTTCCGTTTCTTGATTCTCAACACGAATGAAGGCACAAGCTTCATGTATCGCTTCTGATAGAAATCAAGTTTTGATCTTGTGGTCGCCTCATCTTCGTCGTCTCAAAAAAGAGACATGAAAATAGTGGTATATAAAAGGAATCAGAGAAGAATATTGTTTTTTTTCCTACCTGAATACTCTGAACTGGAAAATACAATAATGATTTAGTTATTCAGAATATTACTGCTATCCCACTAAAACATCTACTTGATGGTGTGTACACCCCAATAACCATAACTTTTTCCATCTAATCGAATTTCTATCGATAATTCATGAAATAAGCGTCCGGTCCAACGCGATAAACATAAAACCGGACCCCATTCATCTTTATTTCCACAAAATTGAAAATTCTGACGATCCAACGCGTAAAATTTCCCCTTCAAATGGAAACATCATCGAGAAAAAATTGTTTATTGTCTGCACAAAATGTGGCAATCTCTCAAAGTTCACACACACAATAATATCAATAAATATCCTGGAGTTTTTATATGCTGGCTGTGAACATGCAAATGGAAGCCTCATATGAAAAGGAAGCGAAAATGGGTTTTCACATATTTTCTTAGCGCTCCAGTGAAGTGACAAATCAGCATTTTTCATTGGCACTGTCTTCGCAAATCGATACTGAATAAAGAAAACATGTTTATTCTGCGCACACTATTCGACGAATTTTCTATCCAACATGACGTGTAGGCAGGCTATTAGTGTAAACACGTTCAGATTCCAATGTAGAATCATGAAATCATGTTGTTATGCATATCTACATGGTGATTTCAGGAAAAGTCACAGCTGTACAACTGCCCTCCTGCATATTGTGGATGATATCATCAGATCGACAGATCAAGAAAAATGTACCGTTCTAGTTTTATTGCATTCCAGTCGAGCATTCGATACCATCAATAACGTCACCCTGTTAGCAATTACACACTATATGGGCCTACCTCAAAATATCATCTCATTGCTAGATAGGTACATCAGGAATAGAGAACAAAAAGTTCTCCTGGATAAGCTTGAGTCACGGTATCTTGACTTCTTTATTGTTCAGTATGTACCAAAGATTTGTTATCATATATTCTCCACTAGATGCACCTCGACTCATGAGAAGCATTCAAACGAACATAAGAAGAACATAAGCTATAGATTCGTCTGCAACAAAGAAAGGTATAATTTTCTCAACATTGAGCTGATCACTGCTGGTTACCTCTTTCCTTTGTTGTTTTCATTGGTTTGAGTCCCCCGCTGTCCTCTAGGCGCGAACTGAAACGGTCTATTTGGAATTCGTTCAACATTATTCAATAACTTTCCTATGAAATGATATATTCTGATATTTTTTGAAACTATTTGCTATTTGTACAGCCATAGGCTGAACAGGACAACACCACTTTGAACAAAGTTTTGAAATCTTTCCTCAACTTGATGGGTTGAACTGGCTGAACAAACTAGGATTATTTGCCAATTTTCAACATCCAAACACTAGTGAAACTGAGTCTTTTTGTTTCAACACGCTTAACGGTCAATAAACTTCACTATTCAATAGATTCTAGTGAATAGTCTTACATCACCAGTCTGCATCACCATTTCCTCTGCCAAGGAGAGGGAAACGGCAAACCTCAGACGAGTTCCTAGGTATAACTATAAAAAAGCCGATTCTCTTGAACTGAGTCGTGCTGTCAAAGATTTAGATTGGAATACGGTATTAGACGAAAGTGATGTGAACACAGCTTTAGGAAATTTTTATGAGATATGGGATGATGTTGTTGCGAGGTGTGTTCCAAAATATGCAGAAAATAATAATATCAATTTTTATCCAATCTGGTTCACAAAAGAAATAAAGTGTTTATTGAAGGAAAAGGAGAGATTCAGGAAATTGGAATCAATATCAGCTTTTTACGATAACAAGTTCATAGAATCCAGGAGTAAAGTGAAAAGCCTAATCAGGAAGGAAGAAAAAAAATATTATAGCAAAATTGAAGAAAATATAAACAATGAAGTTAATGAGTTCTGGAATTTTGTGAATTCAAAAAAGAAAAACAACACAAATTTGGGTAGTTTTGTTCATAACAATGTACCTGTGGCAGAAAAGGAAACTGCAAATGAATTCGCAAATTTTTTTTCATCTCTTTTTTCTACGGAACCAACTACTTACAATTTGAATTTTGATAATTCGAATGATGCAGGGTTTTGCAATGAAATATTCAACATCAATTCAATAAACGAAGTCGATTTCAATGAGGGGATGAGAAAACTGAAACCTAAAAAGTCAGAAGGTACAGATGGTATTCCACCATATATCTTGAAAGGATGTAGCGAATGGATGAGAGTTCCACTGATTCATATTTTCAATTTAATTATCAAAACCAACTCATTTCCAGCTGTTTGGAAAACTTCCGTAACGATACCTTTACATAAATCTGAGAACAAAATGGACGTTAAAAACTATAGGGCTATTTCAATAATGTGCTCGCCAGCTAAATTATTCGAACGTATTATTTTCAGCAAACTCAGCAACTTTACCAACAGATATATAGTACCACAACAGCACGGCTTCATGAGACAAAGATCCATCATTACAAATTTGTTAGTATTCAGTAACGAGGCTTGCAGCACTTTAGAGAATAAATCGCAACTAGACATTGTGTTCACAGACTTCCATAAAGCTTTTGACCAGGTTCATCATGACGTTCTCTTGCAAAAGATAAGCAAATATGATTTGTCCAGAAACTTTTTAGAATTGATAAAAAGTTATTTACAAAATCGGTATTTCATGGTTAGGCATAATGGAAATATTTCTGGAAAGTTTAGGGCAAATTCGGGCGAGCCACAAGGTTCCAATCTAGGACCACTTCTGTTCATACTTTTTATAAATGATCTTCCCTCGAATCTCAAATCTTCAGAATGCTTACTCTTTGCTGACGATTTGAAGCTTTTCAAACGAGTTAAAACAGTTCGTGACTGTATCGGACTACAGAAAGATATTGATAGCATTATGGAGTGGAGTCAAAAAAATAAATTATATTTCAATTTAAAAAAGTGTTCTGTACTTTCTATAACTCTATATATATATATATATATAAAAAGAACCTTTGATTTTTGGGTACGAAATGAACGGAGAGGGCCTAGATAGGAAATCAGAAATAAAAGATCTTGGGGTAACCTACAACTCACAGTTCTCTTTTGCCAGCCATATAAAAAGAAATGTGAAATCTGCTAATCGGATGTTGGGATTTGTAATCAGACAGACAAAATGCTTTTGCAACACGAATACTATCAAATTAGTTTATTATTCCCTAGTCAGACCGATACTTGAGTTTGCTTATATCATGTGGTTCGGAGAATATCAAACACATTTGTACGAAATGGAAAAGGTACAAAATAAGTTGCTCAGATACTTATATTTCAAGCATCATCATGTATGGCCTGATTATAATACTTTGAGAACATCACAGTTGAGATATGAATTCAAGATACTATCCTTAGAGCAAAGAAGAAGCCTAACGGCTATGGTGTTTTTGCACAGAATAATCAATAACAAAGTGAATTCCTCTGAAATTATCAACATGATCCCATTCAATGTACCTCCACGTCGTACACGTTCTGCCCTTATGTTCAATGTTGCAGCTGTGAGCACCACGAGGGCACCACTGACAACTCTACTGAAATTGGCGAATACTTTCAATGTTCTGATTGATTTAGACTGGACCCTATCCCCGGCGCTTTATCGTCGAACAATTTTAGATCATATATTGAATACAGCAATATGAGACTGCTGTCGCATTCGTCTTCCTAATGATTTATATTTGTGATTGATTTGTGTTTATAGTAGGTTTTCTACGATTCTGGTTGATATTAAATAGTCTACAATAATAGATAACCAGTACTGGTTGAACTTGTAATAATTTTCTTTTTGAATTGTATTTTTTGTAAGTGTATAGAGTAATTATATTTATCCATGTAATTAGGCTACTATAGCCTGTATGGGTAATAAATAAATAAATAAATAAATAAATAAATAAATAAATAAATCACCATCAACGCGATTGGAATGAAAATAAGTGAAAATTTTGTATTTCCCAATAAAATGGCAAAATACATCAAATTGTTTTCGCAATGCCAACAGTCACGTGTTTTTTCTTCGCTGTGTCTTTTTCTCATCGATCTATTGAGTAAATATATATATATATATATATATATATATATATATATATATATATATATATATATATATAATATATGAGAATCTTCAAGATTTCGGCAATATAATTATTGTGATTAATTGGAACAAATGATATTGATGAAGACTTCATTTTCCAGTACAACTATAGTACAAATCGAATATTCAATGATATATAGGAAGAAAGTTCCTCAACGTTCTTCAATATAATTCGTAGTATCATATGTACTTCATTAGAAAAGAGAGTCAAATTTTACTTCGATCATGAGGAGAGTTGTCCCGCTGTATATCATGTTATATTTTTTGAACGACCTTATGAGTCTAACTTCCCATCAGATTTCAATGCTGGATAGAGATTCAGTTACATCCTGTAGATAAAAATAGAGATTGCCAATAGAATCGTCTATAGTCATGATGACTGACGAGTGGGTACTTAACGCTTATGCAGATTTCTGCGTTGGTCCCTCTGGACGAAATTTATACGAGGACGTTAAAATCTTGGTGGGATATACCCCTTCGAAGATTACAGTGAACAAAGCACGAGGAGATAACTTATCGTCCCATAAATGTCCTCTAGGTTGGTCCACATTTTATTGTCGCGAACAATATGCAATATCGAGATACGGGGGTCGAAGGATTTGGTGAATGTACATCAGTGATAAAAATTCCATAGAGACAATTTGGAAAAAGGAACTGAGAGGTTTTTTAACGGAAATTCCTGCCAATATACTATGGTTTCAGCGAGATGGATCACCGCCCCATTACCAAATCAATGTCCGGCAGTACCTGAACCAAAATTTTCCAAATCGGTGGATACGGCGGAGGCGCGGATCAATAGAATGGCCAGCACGATCTCCTGATCTGACGCCATTAGACTTCTTTTTGTGGGGATATGTCACAAGTATTGTATACCAAACTGAACCACTCAACTTAGATGACTTGAAAAGACGAATCACGCTTGCGATTAGATCAGTCACGCTTGAGATGTTGAGTAATGTTCTCTATACCTGATTAGCATGTTACCAAGACGTTTGCGGCGAACATTTTGAACATCTCTCGCATTGGAATTATTGTTTTCCTCACATCATTTGTGGAATATTGTAATGTTTTCTTTTTTGAATGTTTATTTTTGTAATACATCTGAAAACACTCGATATTTCCGAAACAGTTGAAGATAGGTATGGGACATTGTACATGAATTATGTCTAAAATTTTCTGAAGAATCCAAAAAACTAATGATATACAGGGGGTTGTATTTGAAATAAAAAAGTTGGTATCAGCCACTGTCACATGACACACCCTATTTAATTATTTTTTTCTCGAAAAAAATGCGCATCTGCAAATACAAATCGACGTGTCCAAGCGTTTTTCCCAATACGCTCTCATTTATTCGTTATCGAATTTATTCCATTTGGCTGTTCTACACTGTATGGTCAATTCATCAATCCACCCTCGTAAAGTTTTTCGAAATGATGACCTGTGGGCGACTGTGAGCTATATTCAAGGGTGAATTTGTGCCGTATTTCCTTTCACTCTGTTCATCCTCTGTCATAATATGCTCTCGTTCGGAACTTCCTAGACTTCTGTTATATTTTGGTTTGGTCGTTAAAAAAAGATTGTTCTCCATTCGAATAGTGTTCTTTTACGAGCTCTTTCTCGTCCACAGTGGTCCTATTGTGTTTAATTTATGCAATATTAAACACACTCCGATGATTTTCGGTAGACTTATTGAATAATACTGGTCTGCGTTTTACGTTCAGTCTGGCTATAAAATTCTGGCCCTAGCCAAAATAATATTTGATAATCATTTACGACGATATGCGGTGCGTTTCGTAACCCGTTGTTTTTCATCGTCAAATAAAAAACTCCTTATGGGGTGGGTAGTTGGGTGCAGCAGTTTCATTGGTCTGAAACAGACGAACAGAACGAAATTATGAAGGACTGCTCTTTGAACGACATATCAAATTAAATACTATTTACATTACTCTAACTGCAATTATAATAAAAATTCATTTTTGATTCGAGAGCTCGTAAAAATGTACAAATGTTCGTAACAAAATATCAAATGGAGCGCGTGACAAAAAAATTATTTTCAATAGATAGACAGAATAGAAAGCGTTGATTTTTTCCCTGAGTATAGGATGTTCACACCTAGAGGTGTAGAAGTATGAGAAAAATAAACTGGAGGAAACAAAAAAATAGAAATGAACATTTTCAGTCGATGGAAAACATTGATACACAACTGATGAATCAAGTATTAATCGTGCTTTCAATTCGATTGGTAAGAGTCGATATACAGCAACGACAACAGGAAAAATACATACACAAAGGATTAAAATACTAAATTTAATTATTCACGAGCGTCTTTATTTGATCATACGACAAGATAAATATACAGGGTGTTCGAAAAATGTAGGATATCTCTCGGATTTAGATAGAACCTGAAGAAATGAGATGACTAGTTCCTATATTTTTCAGTCTCTTCACGGAGACATGATCCCCCAAAAGACAATTTCGGTATATTCTGCACCTAATATCATGAATCATTGGTGTTTTCTATGACACCTTGATTTGATTGGTGTCATCTCATGAATTTTCTACTCTGTCACAGAAATTTATCGTAAATCATTAATAATATTCAGTAGCAAATAACAATTTTGAGTCGGGCTACACTGCACTTGCTTTTTCTTCCATGGCCACCTACTAATAAGTCCACAACTTTGATAATCAATAAATATTGCTGAATATTGGTAACTGCGGAGGGTTGCTGAAAATGGAATCAGTGTATGACGAAATATTGTGTCAGCAACAAGATAAATACGGAAATTTGGGATTTGGAAATAATTGCCGCATATTTACACAAGACCTATCAATATATGTAACTAGGTAGTGAAAAACTCATACCTATACTCTGACTACGCCACTGGATTCCACATTACAAATTGTATGAGATACAACCTTCAACAAAATGCAATATTTCCAATTTTGCCTTGTATTTCGAAAAATGCGGTATCATAAGTTCCACAAAAAAGTAGCAAACGTTCGCAAAAACCGCGAATATGTTTAAAAATAGGTGAGATATCCCGGGTGGGCATCGAAAATGGACACCCTGTACAATCTGTACAATTTCCTATACTTTCGCGGAGTATATCTGTTATCTTCAACTACTTTAATTACTGTGCTACTTTCATAGAGAACGAAGGATTCCGCGAACATAACTTTCACAGCCCTCAATGATTTCGAGTAGCGTACCTCTTACAATAGTTGAAGGTAAATTATCTTCTTCACTGCGGTTCATACTGGAGCTCTTGATTATTCGTTTCTCAATTCACTACATTTTCCAAGGAATTGATTTTCATTCACGAAGTTTTATAATAGAAATGACATGTGAATAAATTTCCTCTGAATGTATAATTCAGGTCAGATGAAACAAAAATGTTCACAAGATAGGTACCTACAAGTATGAGATACATATATCTTATTACCAAATCTCATTATATAAAATTGATATCCAGAAAAAAATGAGCAAACCTCGAATAGAGCAGGCAGTTGGTTTGCTTTTATTAATTCGAGACTGAACAACGAGAAAACACAGAATAATATATTTTCCAAAAATAACTAGTTAACAACTAATGATAATCTCAATCGTTTAGGAAGCGTACTTGACCCCAAGATGAACTGGAAAGCTCACTTGGACGTACTGTGTAAGAGATTATCTGTTGAGACAACTGAGGAAACTATTGGGCAATAATAATACTCTTATGTTGCCTTATCTACTTCCTCTTTCATTCACATCAGAGTCGCGGAGTTATTCTATAAATCCATTCAATCCATCAGTTAACAAGTAATACACAGTAATTCAATACATACATATATATGAAAATAAAACAGTACCACAAAATGAATGTATAAATTCATATCATCCATTCAAATACATGGAAGTATAACAGTATAAAAAATTAATGCATGAATTGATTGAAATACATGAAAATATGACAGTATCACAAAATAAATATATAAATACATATCATCAAGTGAAATACTCATCAGTACTGTGAAAACAACCGTTAATCAGGAATTGTTTGAGTTTAGTTTTGAAATCGTTTCCCTGTTTAAGTTTTTCATATCGTCGGGTGAGTGAATATAAAATTTTGCCCCCTTATGAGATGGACAGATACAGACAAGTTGGATGTTTCTGGAGTCTCATTAATTCACCATGCCTGGTGGGATATTTTTTATTGCCCAAACAGGTACAAGACAGCTTTTTACAATGTGTATATGTAACTGTAAACAAGATATACAGGGTAACTCACGGTCGATAGTACGTTAGACGTTTATGGAAAACGCAACGCAGGATTTTTCTGAAAATTTCTCCAAAACATATCGCTAATTGAACTTATGTAAATCAGGGCTCTCGAATCATGAAGAGTTGATATTTTAGTGGTGATTTGGACAGGCTTGATCATATTTGACACAAAATATTTTTTATCTTGTAATAAAAAGGCAATTCTAAAAATTTGTTAATATACGGGATGTTCCATTTAAAAAAATGAAGTTGCTGGGACTTTTTGATAGAAACGGCAACGTCGCAATTTCGAAAATATTTTAGATCGATAGAACAGGTGATAATGAAATGAAATGAAATCTTTATTTGAAATAGGAAACATCCTAATTTACATACATTTCTAATATTTGTAATTAGTAATAAAAATATTTAATGCTAAACAAAAGAAAATACTAGAATATGAAGAAAAAGAAAAAATATTAAGAAAAAAGAAAGAAAAAATACAATAAAAAAATTATACAAAAATGCACCTATAGTGTCACAATCATCAGAGATTGAGTTAATATATATTATAATCATGTACACTCAGTATACATGGGTAGCATAGCACACACACGCACATCCACTCATACACATGCCTTCCATAATTCATATTTTCACATGTACAGTGGTGAAATGAATTCATTTAAACGAGTTTTGAATGTGTTTAAAGACGGTGAATTTTTCACTTCATTTGAGAGGTTATTGAAATCATTTAAGCCCTTGAAGAATAATGTTTTCATTGAGCTTGTATTTCGAGTTCGAGCTATATGGAAATTGTTCACGTTTCTTGTACGATAAGTGTGGATCTCATTATTATACGTAATTAATGAACTAAGATAACTTGGAACTAACTCTTTTGTTATTTTATAAATGAGCACCATTGTCATGAAAAACAGTCGTTTGTTTACGTTATGCCAGTTCAAAGTTCGTAACATCTGATCAATTGGAACATATTTATTGCATTGCAGAATGATTCTCATACCCCTATTTTGAAGTTTTTGTAAGGTCATTGAACAGTTCTTGTCCAAAAGGTACAGTAAGCTAGCACAATAATCAAAGTGGGGTTGTATTATTGTCCTATAGATGGTTATTTTGGAAAAGAGAGACATGTTATGGGATACTCTAGATAGAAAAAATAACTTTTTTGATATTTTTTACAGATGTAATCGCAGTGACTTTTAAAAGTCAATCTATCATCTATCATAAAACCTAGATATTTAAATCCCTTTACCCATTCCAGATTTTCACCTTCTATTTTAATGTGCAAATGTTGATAGTTTATATTTTTCAATTTGTATTTTGTACCCAGGATCATTGCCTTTGTTTTATTTAAATTTAATTTCATCTTATTTGTTTTCAAAAATGCTTCGAATGAGTTTAAAACATGATTTAGTCTCGTTAACGTTTTACTCAAGTCACTACCATAGCATGCTACCAAAGTATCGTCCGCAAAAAGGTTAAGAAAATCATAGCCCGTTACGAAATTGATATCATTCAGGTAGATAATGAATAGGAAAGGCCCCAAGACACTACCCTGTGGCACCCCTATATCATTAGCCAGCTCACTAGAGAACGATTTCTCTATTTTACATTTCTGAGACCTATTGTTTAGATATTGCTCAAACCATTTCAACACATTACCTTCAATACCGTAATATTTTAGTTTTGTTAGTAGCATTTTTCTGTCGATGGTTTCAAAGGCTCTTTTGAAATCAAGAAAAACTGCAGTTATATAGTTACCCTTATCTATTTATTATATTATATATTATATTATATTATATTATAATGGAATAATTTACAATAATTTCTACTTTATTTTTTAGAAACGAGGAGAGATAATCCCACTAAAAGCTGCAAAATGAATGTACCACCTCGTCGAAAAACTAACAGACAGTATTTAACAATTGTGAGAATTTGGAATAACGACAAAAAAAAATCCTTCGAACAATCCTTACTTGTAGACAACATAAGAAGTAACGGAATAATCATGAAATATTCCAATAATTCAAGTGCTCAATGTGTTATCCATCGTACTTCTTTTTTCCACTCCTCGAGTTTCGATTTTCTAATCTGAACAATATCTAATTCCACATAACACAATAGTAGTTCTTTCGCAATACATGAATGAACTGTCATGGTAGGATCTAGGAGGTTTCCAAGATCGCTGACTGATATGTCATCCTATCTGAAAGATGTCAATATATTCATAATTATCGAAGACAAAGCAAGCAGAAACATCAGAATATAACGCAAAGCAAGAGAGCTATTTCTAACAAAATTGATATTGCTTCGTTTTAAGTCGAACCCTCTTTGACACTGAGTACATTAATGAAAAGAGAGAAGACGTTTCATATTTTTTGTTCTTTCAATATGGCCATTTCAGGCATATTCGTAATCTCCTGAAAGCATACAAAACGAAACTTTCTTTTTTCATTTCCACAACAAAATACATTTTCAATCTGCGATGCGTTATCGCTTTCATCGTCTCCTGTAATTTAAAGATAGAACATTTCTGACTTATTACTTCCAGAGTCTATCGATTCTCCGATTCTCCGATTCTCCGATTCTGGGGATGATAAATTCTCCCAATCTTACTGACACAAACGCTGACAGAGATTATAATTTGTTTTTTTTTTTTCGTCAGTTGAAAACAACAAGTTCGAGACGATCAAGCTCAAATAATCTTTCACTTTCATAACGAATCCATAATACAAGCAAACTCAAAAGTACAATGACCAGAAACTGGCATGTGTGCAATCTCAAGAAATGAGAAGCAATTGAATAAATCTACGAGATAATTCAATTATAGTGTTTCCATATTGATATCTCACATTAAGTTGTGGAATTTCGGATAGAATTTCGAAGAGGTCGTACTGTTGAAAAATCAACAAAATACACCAATTTCTCTTTAAAAGATACAGACGAATGTTCAGGCCTCCATTATCCGGAGGAACTGAAAAATTTCAATTTCAATTATTTCATGGTAATGTTTCGATTGGTACGTACCTACAATCATATTCGCCTACGATGATTTGAAGTTCATTGAGGACTGGAAAAATTATTCAACATCCTAACAAGAAATGTTACAAAAAGTTAATGACGGAAATTAGTGACTCAGAGCAATTGACTGCCGTCTCATAAGCTGGATCAGTGTATATGATAGGTATCCGCGATGTTTTGAAGATAAATGAAAGTGAAAATATCGACAGATTGTTCGAGGAAATGACAAATAGATATATCCGCTGATATTCTTCCACTAGTCAATAAATGAAACATTTGAAGGCTGTATGATGAGATGCATAGCAAATGAAATCGAAAAAGATCACTCACGGATATATGACCTAATCTACATTAACTCCTAATTATGAATGAAGTACCTTGGGGTTGTTCGACCTGGCGAATTGAAAAATTGATTTGATGATGTTACCAATTTATTTGCCATTGAGTTCATGGATGTATATGTGTAGTTTCTCTAATGCTTTCTATGTCTGATGAGCAAGACTTTGCCTAACAGTAACCAATGATAAAAGAAGCCCTAGTATTTCAAATTCGAAGCAACTGCAAAAAAAACTCCAAGTTCAAAGCTGTAACAGATGATTCGTCATTTTTTCCAGCTGAAGAAATCGAAGGAGCAAATTCTCATGACCAAATGAGTACGGAAAAATATACTTTTTGTTATCTTTGAATGAAGAATTCCACTTCTGGTTTCAAATTTCTTGCACTTAAAGGTGAATGTGAAATGAGATGCAATGAGAGCCTGAATTTTTTGGAAGAGATAATAATTGATTGATCGATAATGTTGAATATTCTTGAAATTATTCAGGAAAGTGTATAATGGGCTTTTGGACATTTTCCAGTTGAGTGTGATTCAATCAACGAATATGAATACCATTATAGGTTTTTTTTGTCTATCGGTACCGCAGAATGTTCGTACTTACAACATAACATATTATTCCGGTGAAAAATTGCTTCGAATTCAAAATATAACTGCTTGATTATTGTTATTGTTCTTTCCTTGCTCAACCTCATCAAAAATAGAATGTTCTCGAATAAATAATACGTTTTTTTCCTAACATTCGTTATGTAAGATGACTAGCATATAAATTGGAGCTGAAATTCATGCGATACGTGAAACCTGTAATAGAGGTGGTTTCGATTTCAATAACGGCAAATATTTACGTAACAGGCTCGGAAGGACCATCTCTATGTGAGATGGACATGTAGGAAAATCTGTGGCTGATGCGACGAAGACTGTGGCTACAAAACTGGTAATCCTGTGAAATGTGGCTTCCATCAGATAGGGTTCTTATTAATACTAATATATAGGAATTAATTGACAGTCCTGACTAATCATTAGGAATACTACTTTTGATGATAATATTGCTGAATATATTTCAATATTTAGTCAGTTTCATAACCCCGTATCACTCAGTACTAGTTCGTGACCGGTGATCAGAAGATTTATGGAAAGGATAGATGAGTTATTCTCATGAAATAGAAAGGTGGTGATGTGAGTCAGGAAGACTAATCGGTATGGTTAATACTATACTATAGCCAACTATATGAAGATCTCTGTTTCATTGTTATTCATGTATACTAATGAATTATAATTGGACGTAGAAAAAACTCGAGGTTATTTTGCACTCATCATGCTATCCATATTTGGATATGAAATTATTTCCCTTGTTTCCTTTATTTTCCTGTATTTTCGTAACGGAACATATTTTGACAATAGTTTTAGAAATAACCTACAAGCTAGCTATTCTACAACCTACTTCATTGATTTCTCATGTACACTCAGGCCCTTTGATATTCGTAGGTAGGTAGCCATACAAAGTACGTCCATGATAGAAGGAAGAGAATATATTTTATTATTATTATTATTAATATATTTATTTATATAACATTCTGCGCGCTTATGCAATATTTTCTAATGGTGAGTACATTAGTTCGAGCCGCATGGATATACAAGGTGATCAACATATGTGACACTTCATATCTATCCATATTTGGGTAGAATTCAGTCGTATTATGCAAGAATGTTGATGTCGAGCGATTTTGGGAATTTAAAATATTCTCAATTCCGTTTTTTTTTATCTGTGGACAACACGAAAGGGAAACCTATGATGGTCGAGGAACATCGTGTTAGCCAGCGGTGGAATTTTGGGAAAGAAGGAAGGTGTTGGAATTTTTCTTGAATGTTTGGAGGTTGTAAGCATCAGGAAAGAATTCCAGGCAAAGAATTCCACAACTTTGCCGTTCTATTGATAAATGATGCTTGGTATAGCGATGTTCGACAGGTCTCGAGCCTGACAGTGTAGGGGTGACCAGCTTGAGCTCGTCTGGTTTGTCTACTAGGAATCGCGCGTGGTGGCATGATAGATGATATTTCCGTTGAGCACCGACCGTGAAAGTACCTATAAAAAAGGCAAAGATCGCCGACCTTTCTACGATGATCTAGAGAGGTCAATGATTTGGTGAGTGTTGTGTCATCGACTAGGCGAATCTTCTGAATTGAATCTAAGAGCTTAAGCGTATGTTTGGGGGCTGAGCTCCAAACATGTGAACAGTACTCCAGGACAGGTCGAATTTGTGCTTTGTAGATCATAAGCAGTTGCTGGGATGTGAAGTATCTCTTCGCACGGAAAAGAAAACAGAGTTTTTGTGAAGCAGTTTTCGCAATGGACCTCACATGATCGTCCCATGAGAGAGCACTGTTGGTGGTGACACCCAGCATGGATGTTGACGACCTCATGGGAACAGTGGTACCCGACATCATCAAATTGGGCATTGTGTGATCAGCCTTCTTGGTGAACATACAAGCTTTAGTTTTAGTTGCATTGAACTGTACTAGATTCTCAGATCCCCATTTCAGAATTCTTGTCAGATCCTCATTTAAAGCATCAACCTGTCTTCGCCTTGCACCTCTGGCCTCGTTGGATGATATAGGGGCTCTAGAGGAAAAGGCGGAATGAAGTGTACTATCATCCGCATAGCTATGAACTGGGCTGGAGGTCACATTCAACAAACATTGCTCTTTTCCTCTGACGTGAACGTCATATTCAGAAGTGTTCTATGAATATAAACTTCCATTTTCATGTAATTTCCAGTATCAACAAGAATCAACTTGTGCTCCGAAAATAGGCGGAAGAAAAGCACTGCTGGATTTTTCCCTTTATTATCATCGCATTGATCATTTCAATGGATCGATAGGCAGTTTGGGAATTAAATATCATCAAACTAATCATGACAGATCCATCTCTATGAGAATCTCATGAATATTGATAGAACGATGTAAAATGGATAAATCAAGGTGAAAAAAGTTGTTTGGATTGGAATATTATTCAACATTGACATCTAAAATGCAATCATTATATAAACTGCTGTACTCCTACTGCAGTTTTCCTAATTGCAATTATTGTAATTATGCTCAGATGTGTCTATTTAGTTTGTTCGTTCTTGACATAAATATTGATTGGGTTAATTATATTTTTTATACGCCATATCCATCTTATTTTCATTAAATACTGATTAAAGACTGAGCTAACGATGCGGAAATTTGCACATGGCTATAATCAACCAATAATTCATCAAGCAATGAACTCATTGATAATGAAAGAATCTCAACGTTTTTTTTAATAACCTTCGAACACTCGAGACTTATGGGAATTCCATTCGGTTGGCATATTTATTCCAATATTCTAAATGAAAGGGAATCAAAAATGGATAGCTATAAAAAACCTATGATCCAGTGAATGGAAGAAAAAACTACTCTGGTGGAAATCAGCAGTACGAAACTGTGGTGTCCATATTTCCTGTGATAATAATCAAGTATCATTTCCTTCGTGTGTGGATGATTGTCATCCAGGACAATGGGTTTTTTTTCAATTTCTTTCACAAGTCCAATTTCCAATTCCACTTGATATTCTAAGGATACCATCCAAATACAAAACAAGGGACGACTCGTGTACTCTTTCCTTTTTAGTTTGAAAACATGTTTTTGAGTTTTCAATGTCTTTGGGAAAAGAAGTCAGCTGAATTCCTTTCTACCATTGTTTTTGGCAGCAGTCTATCTCTTCTGCTTTGATGGTCCAATTTGGTTGTCCCGTCCGTCAGTCCGTAATTTGGCAAATATTCAGAGTGATTCTCTGTTATCATCATGACATGGACATGCTCTACTCGGAATTTCTCATCTGAATGCACTTCATTCAATATTGGGGAATGATCGGCCAATTTTCTACATTCCTATAAAGAAACTATTTACCTTTGAACTACCTGCATTATTATGATGTCAACATTTGTGGCGTCTTCTGTACAATCATCACCAACATAATCTACGGTTGGTACCCATCTTCATTCTCTGAGTTTACTCAGTTCTAATATCTATACAAATCTAGATGTTACAGAGGTTGGAAGTTTCTTCCCACTTTGAAGCCAATGTATAACTGTTCGAGAACCAGACCAGGATAATTCTGAAACTAAATCAACATTCAAATGTTTCATTAATCTCCAGTGAAGCAGCAAACAGTTACATTTTGGGAATGGTCAATGTTTTCAGAGGTGCGACTGACTAGTGCTTTCCAGGCAACAATAACAACCTTCTTGCGTTTTCCGAATTCCATCCGTAGGTATAATGCCGAAGCATCCGCAAATGTATGATGTTGTAAATTTGTTGCTTGCTTCAAATTCTCTGGAGAAGAACGTGATATTCCAAAATTCCGTAAATCTCTCTGAACTATCCATTTCTTGAAAATATAATCGGCAATGGGAATCATGCTATATTTGGATTAACCCTATCACTATTAAGTTTTCTCAACTCAAAGTGTGATAAATAGTTCGGAAAATACAATCTGAGCAATCTGAGCTCAATGAGACACCCGATATATATATTATATATTAATGATATATATATATATATATATATATATATATATATATATATATATATATTTATATATATATAAAATATATATATATATATATTAAGGCAGAGCCAATACGCACATTTATGTGGAAGGGTCTGAATATATTTCAGTGTATATCTTACAACTATCAAATCTAGATAACTGTGAGAAGGAAGAAGATGAAGCGGTACTAAAAGTCGTAAATGATAAAAATACTAAAAACTTTCATGTAAATCCTAGTTGGATCGTTGACTTCCAAATAAGCCATTGAATAATTCTCATGATTCCTACCTAGATCTAGAGAGAACCTCGCTGATGGCGATGGTGGGGTTGAGTCATTCCTCTCACGGTCCATGTCCCCACAGGAAAAAATCTAGCGACGTCAATCTGGTGACATAGGAGGCCAAGAAACTGGTCCACCTCTGGCAATCCAACGGTGCCCAAACCACTGATTCTTTCCGGTATAAAGGGTTTGGTCTACGTGACTCCAGTAGAAACAGAGCAAGATTTGATTTGACGAAGCATTTGACAGCAGCTTTTGAAATCATTCATGACGAGGATCAAATTTTCAAATCAAGTCAGCCGAAATCATGTGCGACGTTTAAATCGGTGTATTCAGGTTGGAGGAGGACATTTTGAATAATTGTTCTGATGATATCATGTACAAAAGGCGAAAATCGAATGCATTTAGGCAATTCATCGTCTTTCGAAATTTTAACGCGTCTTCGGGCCGTAGTGCCGTAGTGACTGAATAACCCCTAGGAGTTTGATCCCATAGTTCTGTAACACCCTGTATATGTATCAAAACAAAAATTCACACGCTCAGGCGCAGTCTATTCAGGAAGAGTTCCGAAAAAAGCCTAAGGGTCAAAAACGTTTGAAAAACGTTTTGAATGCTTTGCCAGAAATCGTGTCGATAATGAACACCATGATTATTAAAATTGGTTATTTTGCACTAATCAACCGATACACATTTTCTCGAAAATATTTTTTTGCATCTTCGATTTCGACCAAAGAAACCAGAATTTCTCAATGAAAACTCTATTTTTCGAGTTATTCCGAAAAAGATGATGAAGATTGAAAAACTGAATCATTACGAAAATTTTTCAAAGCTGTCGAGCAGTTGTGGAGTATGGAAGCAAAATATTTGGTATTCCAAGACGAAATAGCTGATATTCCATTCCATGAATGTCAAAGACTTTTTTCTATCATTGCTCATTGCTATGAGTTACATTTCAAGAATTTTTTTTGCATTCCATTCAGGTTCAATTTTGACATGCTGTATGTGATAAGAAATGATATCAAAAAATTCAGTAACAACGTTTAATAAATAAAGTGCGTTATTCACATGAATGAACACTAACTGAAAATTATTACCTAGTTATCGGACCTGAAACAGCCCAAATTTCATAACAAATATAAAAAAGTGATCATTGATAACCATTTGTTGATAATTTGAAGATTTTAATAGACCACAAATAAATACCTATCTGCTAAGAACAGTGAACGAATTGTAAGATGGCAGGTAAAAGTTAAAGTTGACAAAGTATTTACAGAATATACAGAAAAGTAGATGGTAGTTAAATATGGACAAAAGTGAGAATACAATATTCACTTCTATATATTCGTAACATCGAAAATATGTACCAAATTTTGAAATTCTTGGGCTATAGTACGGTCATCAGTAGTAGGCGAAGAGTGACTGGTATTTTGGTCCTAGAACAAAGAGAAAACCTTATTACTATCCATACAAATATTACGAATGAAAAAGATGGTGGATTATTCCGGGATTCAATTCTTCCATGGGAAAAATTTAAATCAGGACAATGTTGTCATTTTCATGAATTCCACAGTGAGTAACTCTTTCTGTTATACATATACTGTGTACCAGCTGCAACTGTTCACCCCCTCATTTCTGAAATCGTAGAAGAGTTGGAAATTGCGCAATCAACCTCACTCCAGCACCCCCTCCCTACCAAAGAACCTCAAGAGAGAAATTTTCACGAATGAATTAATGTGATTTTTATAGCAATTTTTATAGGAGTCATAATGAAAAATGAGGGTTATCAAGAATTTATTTTCATTTCTGAATCGCATGTTAACAGCACATGAAAGATTCGAAATGAAAATCGCTCAGTCCCAGCTGTACAAGTGACTTTCAATATGCTCTCAACATTCTTGGAATTACTGCACGACGTATAGGTATTCATCCACTCACAATTGGTGTGAACTTTTGATTACAAATACCCTCATGAAATAAACTATGATCAATCAGGAGACCTAGGCCATTTGATGCGAATTCTTGCCTTTCATTCCATTTGGCATCTGAAAAATTTAGCAGATTCTCAAGATTATCTCATTAACCAAGTTCTTCATGAATCATATATTCCAAAAATAACATATGGCGCAGATAATTATTATTGAAACATTAGTCTTCTGAAATGAATATTGTTCAATGTATATGCCACCAGGTTTGAAATGCCAACGTATTGAGGTATATTTTGTTCTTCTACTGATCTCACCGATATTGTACTAGTCGTATTCAACTCAAAACTCAGTAATAGTAACTCATAGCTTAGTAACTCATAGTTAGAAAGTTCAAATCAACGGAAACATTTTTGTTAAAATAGGTTTGACTAGTCATGTTCAGTTGTTCAACAACGGGCATCTGTCTTGACTGGGCTGACTCAAACGAAAGCTGGAATAATATAATTTTCACGAACGGTCAACAACAGTGAGAGATGAGCAACTACTGAAAATTGACACTATGTGAATATTCGATGACAAGATCACTAAGAGTATTTGAAAGAGTGATGAATAAGCCCAATCATACAGGACTAAGAGAGTTTCAACATAGTCATAAGTGACTTTCTATATACGATCGTGCACAAATTTATTACTTGTTTCATCTGTGTACAGTGCGAGAAGATCTGTTTTTAGCACTGTTGATGACGAAAGCTATCCATAATTGGTAACCATAGGAAATTGCTACAATACTGATAGGTTTTTTTCACATATCCATGGATACCAGCAATCGACAGTGACAATTTCTAGAATTAAATAATAGTTGACAGTTATTTTGAAGAAACACATTGAATGAATTCGATCGCGAAAAACTATTATATCAGGTGCAAAAAGTATCTCAAACTGTAAACTTCATGTTGCAACAAAAACACTTTTTGTACCAGTTACACAAATAGCTATTTCTGTTAAGCTAGTTCAGATAAGCTATTTCAGAAAATAATTTCACTTGAAGCACTGGATTCATGTCTCTACTTTCTGCAAAACAGCATGGCTCCTGGGGATGCCATAGCTTGTGAATTAATATGAAATATATCGAACATGTTTCTCCCAAGTATCTTTCAGAACAGCTGTCACAAGTTAGAAGTGAAACTATTGTTTCTCTGATATATTGTTTCCAACTAATATTCGGACATCCAGACAATATAGCTGCAAAATGGTTTTAGTTAGCAACCATTTTACCTTTCAAATTATCATACCGTTATCATATCGGTTCTGATAGGTGAGAATATGAAATCCCATTTCATGCCCAATCGAATATTGGAATTATATGTTACATATTTTCACTAATTTCAATTTCTGACTGTTGAATACATACGCCAATTATTTTCTGAATCGCTCGTCTGTACCTCGACCAAAGAGTTACTATCCCATCGTTTTGAAATAATTGAGTGTAGAGAACTGATACATGAATGAAACTATAGGTACCAATTCCAGTAAGTAATTACTTACTACATTGATTCCGTAGGGTAGTGTAATGACTAAGTAATTATATACCATTTGAGCAGTGACTTCATTAGAAAATACTCGAGTAAGATATGAAAAAAAATATTTAATGATTGTTCTTGTCCAAGGTTTTCACTCTACAATTTTTTTACTCGAGTGAAACGTACGATGAATATTATACAACTCTCCTTGGACTACAGATAGCCAACCATTGATTAAAATGATACTGATAAGAATGGACGATGGACAAAAGAAAATCAAGACTTGAACAGAAAAACAATGTTTCTTCAAGAATAAACAGGCTTGTGCATGAATTGGATTCTACGCAAGCTAATCACGCATCGGAACTACTCCGCTACCAAAGAGACAATCAAGTTGTTCTATTGATATGAAATAGTGAGTCTGTCGTAGAATCACTAAAATCGTTTTCGAAACAATCTGTTTTCTTAAGTTAACTATAGGTCGATAGAATAGATGATATGTATATGGTGGTAATGTAACCTTCAGAACAACAGAAACTTTAAAACGTTTTGATGAAGAACAGACAATACAGGGTCTATGTGAGAGTGTCTATGTGATCTGAAAGAAGCCATCCAAGGTAGCTTATGATAGTCATTGCTCATTGGTAGCAAATTCGATTTTGACAAAGTTGATGTAGGTAGTTTCGTAATCACTCAATTCATCAGTTGACTTTCGAGGTGTTCAAGTGATGCCATCGAATACTATCGTACATTAAAGGAACTTGAAAGGAAGTACATCGATAAACCTGAACGTTTTCTATAAAAAACGATTCAGCTGTTTTTTTTTTATAAAGTGCTGAACCCATAAAAATCTCGAAACACATCATGAAATACTCCAGTCCTCGATTTTTCTCTCTCTCTCCCTCCGCCTCGATTTTCGATTCGAAACATGCACAAGTTATCAGTTGATTGAATAAAGAGAATCCAAATCAAAATTCGTCCATACTTGAATTTTTGTTGGTAGAAATTCTTTCCATGTACTGTGAACTATATGAATGAGATATATGTATATTCTTTACATTTAATTCATAACCGACATACTAGGTATAGACAAAAACCATGGAGATATGTTTTGTGTTAGGTCGTTGTGATCATTGTGAGAAATAACAAGGCCTAATGTGATGAGTATATGTATAATATAGTATACTGTACTTTTGGTGGATGCAATGTTATTGAAACATCCATCCATTATATAGATTTTTCCATAAAATTATATTCATATATGTGTTCATCGATACCAAACAGTAGTATCTTCTTGTCAGTGATCAAGGTATGCTCAAACTTCTCGAAAGTCATCTGTCGAAGTTTGACACTCTGCTTTCGTAGTCGTGTAGTAAAATTTGACTACTGAACTCAACTAGTACCTAGTACCTATCCTTCTTCCAACTGAAAAGTTCAACTAGTGCAGTTAAGTATATAGTTTCCTAATGAAATACCTTTTTGGAGTAGTAACGACTTTCCTAACACTTATTTTCACTTATTTGAGTTCCACGTGGCATTCTTATATTTGCATCTAGAGTGAGTTGGACTCACTACAACACATCTGATGAACAAAAATGACAATGTTTTTCAGTAGATATCGACTAGCAAATGCATGAAGAATAAACATACAATAGTTAAGTAAAGTAAGATTTGGAATTAATCATTCATGAAATTGAAAAAATCACTAGGTGTGATGGCAATTCTTGAACGTGACTTCTGTGGGGCCCCAACTGAAGTTGTATTGGAATCGCACCAGAGTTTCATAGAAATTCAGATAACTGCCACATCGAAAAGTAACCTGTTCGCTTCGTATGATAGCTGATACACAGGCTGTTACCTCTAAAGCAAACAGAGTATCCTGGGTTCACTAATTTCTGGAGACCCACAATCGATGACTTGCTGATTAATGAAAATGTTTTCAAGATGGTGGCACTTCCGGTTATACCGGAAGTAGACATGTTATTTCAAACGGAATACTATATTCTTCATTGCGTGCTTAGATTTTCTGCATGATCTTCATCAGCCTTCCCTAAACCTGAGTCTGAGACTTGAAGAAAAGAAATTGAATTTTCACTGTCATCGTTGGAAATCGATAACTCAGTAATTTTTTTATATATCTGAAATGGATCTTCCTTGTGGTCCATTCATAATTGGGGAAAAACAATTGAAAATTCTCCAAACTTGAGGAAAGGTTTGAGGTAGTTCAGTAATTTTTCATTTCACCAAATGAAATGAGATGGAATTCCACATCGATCTGCATCAATATTTCCTATACCTATATGTACGATAGTTTCCAAGGCTTTGTCATCATCATTGGAATCCAGAAATCTTCTAATGTGCGCTTCAAGTGAAACAGCTTCTATTTAGATATCAATCATTATGTCCTGGTAACTTACTGGAGAAGATGATGTTGCCAGGCATTTTTAAAATATTGCGAAATCGCATTTTCACAGAACATTTTTCTGATTTTGACTAAGTCTTCGTGAGAGTTGTGGAGAAAGAATAGTTTTCTATTTTAATATACCTATATAAACTAGCGGATGATTCCTAAACTAGTTACGAGGGTTCAAATTGAGTTTTTGATCTAATGTCAACCGATAGATAAAGTGAATAATCTATCAATGTTTCAATCAAATCAATTACTGTTCATGGTTTTCCTTAGGCTATGCAGATTCTCAATTTAGAATTCAAGGAATGGCGAAAGAGTAATTGATGCCTGCTTGGATTCCTATCTATAATTTTGAGGATGCTTTCAAGATTCTTCTCTGCAATTTCGTTGAACTGTTGCTACAATACATGCTCGAATATATTTGCTAATCCACTTGGAAATTTTGACTCCGCACTTCAGCAGAGATGGTGCCCACTTTTCATAACCTTTGTTTTATTGTTCGTTATTCCATCGAGCAGAATAGATTGTTGGCACGCCTATACCGGAACACCAGTATAAAGTATAATCGGGGAAAAAAAATTGGTAGCAGATCCGCATTGGTACGAGACAAAATCCACGGAGTCTCGAACGACCATAACCTTGCTTTCCGTTTCGATGGCCTTCAAGAGGAATGAGGTCAACGCAAAGCGAGTCGCTCGCGGAGAATTATTCTCATTCCTCAGGTAGTTAATCGGATAATCGGTTGCTCTTGCCGGTACAACCTCAGGGTACCACCTGCATAACAACTGACGTTTTGATTCAACGAGAAAGTTTTTCATCCTTATCACCGCGTTTGCATGAAAATGAATAACAGTTATGTGTTTATCTACTACTACATCAGGTCGAAGCATGAAGTTTAGCTTAATTTCGAGATAGAGTCGAGATCTATAATCAAACGCAAGAAAATATCCCCCACTGTAAACGTTGCACATATTTTTTTCACGATCGAATTGAATTGTTCTCCATTTTTATGGAACATAATATTACTTGATATCACATAAACATAAAAAATATTATTAATTATCATGAAATGGCAAAATAGTAAGTGAATTAACATATCAATATGATAGTCAGAACTGAGAAGTGTCAACTTGCACGATCATATTTAAAAAAAATCTGAAGGTATGTCGCGGTATATCTATTCTTGGTGAACCAAGAGATAGATTTATGGAATCAAGTAACAGAATTCGCGTGAACCATGTATAAAATACGTCGAATCTTCAGACGGGTCAACCGATACCCAGAATCAATTAACTCTGTTATTATATATATATATATATATATCTATATCTCTGTTATTATTTTGTTGTGAGATATTTCAAATTTGGCACCAAAATCGATTTGACGTCATGAATGTACGATTCAGCCAGTATCATACTGAATATGTCAATTTTGCTTTGACGGAAAGTGCACCATTTTATTTCAAATGAACGGTTTAATTCTATCACACTCATACTTTCACTCATATACTACCGATGATGATGATACTCTCTGTATACTCTCGTAACAGAACATTTTCAGTTTCTTGCCAACATATTAACATTATTATTATGATTGAATTGATGTTGAATAAGTTGAAAAGTGAAAATGAGAAACGAAATTGATTTATTTCTGATGATATTTTTCGATAAATTCCATAACACACTTTTCATGAAAATTTTCCATCACTAGTGGGATGCACAATTGCACAAATATACCATAAAAACTATATTTCAGTTCTCATCAAATAGTTCCATAATTTATACTATGATCTAACCTAACCTCAGGAGTATCTTTTAAGGTGAAGTAAAATGTAGACTGCATAAAAATCTCATTATTGGCTGAAATGAAAATAGTATTGTAGAATGAAATGAAATTAACTGATCAGCCTTCGAGCTTGAGAAATTTGAGAACCGTATTGCTACCCCTAGAAAATTTCTGAAAAAAATGTCAAGGGGTGAGGGTGGTTCTAACCCTTCTACAATTTCCTTCAGGTTTCTTTGATTACCAAAAGTAGAGTTATCCTCTGGAATACACTTTTGCCAAAATTCATCGAATTTGTTTCGCTTCTTTCTGAACATTATAAAAAAATGTGTTTTTCCATGTGATCTTCGAACTCTTCTCACGGACACGGTACATTTTGGCACATAAATAAATTGGGTCCAGTAAACTCATTTTGACCTCTTTCACACGTGGTAGCTCTGTGTCCCAGCAATTTTGGGACACCCTGTACATACATAGGATTTCGAATACAAGATTCTTTGATGATTCCATTCTAGAAAGTTCAATAATCAGTGATAATTCACGCTTATGTGAATATTACTATAATTAGTCTTATTTATGTCGCATTCTCAGATCATAACAATTGAACTAATCATAATAAATGATTTTCATGCTAGCACATCAATTTGATTCATCTGAATTATCTATGTTTCCATGGAAACTGCCAATGTTGCCTTCTCTTGTTGGTTCTGATGCTCTTCGATTCCTCAAAAAGTTAGGAGAAACTCATACATTCCATCTTTCTATTTTATTTATGATACTTACATCGATTCAGAGGTTTTTGGCATTCAGAGGATCTGAAAAGAAATCTTCGTACATGAAAAAGGAGGATTTGTTTTGATTCTTTTTAGTAAGCCGCATAAGTCTCATGCCTTTTAGTTGAGGTTCCAGCTGATGAGGACGATTAGGATGGCAAGAATAAAAAGGAATGAATTTCGATATCAGATGTTGTTTACATGTAATCATGAATGGCTTGAAATATAAGTAGAAGCACAATGATTATAACATGAAGTGAGTTTATGAAATGAAGTTTTGATTTTATGATCGTTTCATCAGATTATCCACTTGTATTGTGCACTTGATAGAAAAGCTAGCTTGGTTTGACATATAATATTCAGGGTGTTCCGTTGAAGAAAATGACATGTCAAAATGATTTCGAAGTTTCGATATAACATTCTGATGAATAAAAATAATAACTCTTGGGTCCAGTATTTTTGGGAAACTCTAAAAATAACCCCTGCAGGTGGGGTGCAAGAATAAACGGAAAAACACTGTGCGTTGTTTTCATTGATGGAAAGACGACTTCAATTCTTGAGATCTCGACGCGTTTCCTTGTTGACATTCACTCTGTTTATCAAGCACACAGTATGTTTGGGAAGCCCTACATACATTATTTTTGATGACATGGCGAATATATGGTGTTCCCCCATTTTAGAAAACATCCGTTGTGCCAATTCAAATCTAATCCCTGTATATTGCCGGGACGTTAATTTTTCAGCCCGCATTGAACCATTTCAGTCCCATTTTTCAACCATTTTTCAATTCGTTCCGAGCCAACTTCCATTAAAACCGAAAAAATAAAGTAAGAAATAGGTGAGAATAGTTGGTGATACACTGTTATACAGAGTTCCATGATGAGACAAATCTATACCATAATTTTGGATCCATGGCACATGATTAGATTGGTACAGGAATCTATTCTCAATTCTTGGTCAGGTTCAGTTGGTACAGTTCAGTTGCCACATGTGTACAAAGTCGAAGAATTTATCGAATATCACAGAGAGGATTCTCACTTCATTACATTTTTTCAGTATAGCACCATACTCAACCAATCAACATTTTCATTGATAAGTATTTTCAAACTCCAACGTCAGTGTGATACTGTTATCCGAATAACAGATACAACAATTATTGAAATGCAATGACCTCTACAAACAGATATTTCATTTTGTGTTTTGTGGTTACTTGGTTAATCATTCATCACTGAACGAAGTTGGAGTTGGATTCATTTGACGATTTCAGCAAATCCACGAACGGACGCCCTGAAATATTTCATCATGTGGTGTGCTCAAACTGATGGTCTCAAGCTATCTCCAGAATTACGGTAATTTCTTCAATTCATATCCAGAATATAAAGAATCATTTGGAATGGAGACAGAAGAAAATTATCGAATTTTTTGAAAACCAATTCTATTGGTTTTCCAAAACTACGAATTATGTTGAGTAAAGTTCCAGTTCACAATCGTAATGTTCTATTGTCTCAAATTCATGTTTTGTATAAACCTGGATCACTTGAACTAATTATAATATCTGGATGTTTTAATTCAATATAAGATACACCATAGGTAGGAAACAATATCGAAAATATAGCTCAGTCATACTTGATCGTCTCAATGATCTGTAAAATTCAATTCAAATTATGGAAATCTCAACAGACATTTTCGAAGTGGCCATTTTTGTGAAGCCTTCGTGGCGTTGTTGCTCGAGAGGTATTGGGTTTCACCTCCAACCCAATTAGCTCGACATACCATGTTCTTTCGAATGGAAGGTAAATTGGTGCAGTAGAGCGGAAACGTTTCATTTAATAATAATTGTTCAAGATTGTGGGCGGCCGTTGGTCAATAGTTAACTATTATTTATTTATTATGCTGTGCTGCGTGCCTAGGTCTACTTGATTATAGCATTAGTATGATTTCAATCAGGGAAATCTCTTAATATGAAATCCATATTATCATTATGCGTTGATAAATACTCAGAATTTTCATTTTAGTCTATCATGAATATATTGTCGAAGCTTGTTCACTGCAGAAATTGAAAAAACCAAAATATAGAGAGTATCCAGCATAGTTGTTGTTTATCTTATATATTATAACAATGATATGTCCAACTATTATATCATAATCGATATGTATAAAGGAGTTATTCACAGGAAAAAAAAAACAAGTCTATGACCTTGGAAAATCGAATATTCGTAGATCAGAATTGTTCTGAGAACATCATGAAGAGGAGCACGTCCATGATCATTCAATATTGGTACAGACCAATTTCCCACAATAGACCCACAAAAGCTGACAGATTGCATCGCATCATTTCGGACATCTTACACACACACGTAATGAATACTGAGGATAATGGAGAGAAGCTGAAGGAAATTTCTGAGGCCCCTTCATACTCGAACCCTTTGTCCTCTTCGCGAACGCAATCAATCCACTCCACCCTGCTAATTTGCAATATAAAAACAACAATGCCAAATCGGACAAGACGAGGTATTTATCTTCTCGAGACGATTACAGGTCGCCATTGAGAGGAGGTTGAGAATAGGCGAAGTGCCGAGAGGGTTTTGTTCGGAGGCGGTCACGTGACATTGGAGATGGAAAGCGATGGCCACCAGTGGCTGTAGTAACGTTTGTGGAACAATTTGCTAGTATAAGCATAGAGCAAAGTCTACTTAATATATGAACAGGTATCTCGAAAGAGTACGCTGAATCCTACGACTCCGTGTATGATTAATGAAGCTCACAGGAACATTTTTCCATCTCAGCATGAAGGAACTATGACAGTTAAAAGTCTGCTTCTCGGTAGTGCTCGAACACATTAAAATGGATGATCACTATAAATGGGACACCGGAGTGAGAATTAGGAAGGATTATCTCTTTCTTGCATTGTTTTATCTAGAACCGTTTCGGAAAAATTGTTGAAAAACATAAATAGAAAATTGCCCAATGCTGGGAGAAGGATATATACACATATATGTCAGTGTCAGTGACAGTTGGGCCTGGAATATCTCACTTGCATTATTCACAATCTCATTGTACTTCAACACTCCGTTTTCGGAACATTTCCAGACCATACTTTATGGGGCAGACTATTATTTATTCTTCATGTAGAACCATGCCTTTGGAAATTCGCAAACCACCATGATTTTTGAATCAAATGGGTTCTGTGAATTTGTGCAGATGCCTTTTTTATATCCGTCTTGGATATAAGTCTTCATTGGATCAATGCCAAGAAGAGAACGATTCAGTTGATGTTGATCCAATCAGATCGAATCCACATGGTTCAGTGGAAGAACAACGAGTTGCTGCCTTCTCTCTGTTTATTATGACAGAAAACTGTTCATTATTGTCGATTGAATTTCAACAAGGAATAGTTCGAGATTTTCCCCTCCTGAATCCTCTAGGACACAATGGCTTCGACAAGGGAAAACCCTCTCCGACTAACTGTTGAAAATAGTCATATGATAAGATTCTCTTGGTAGAAACAAAGTTCAAAATATACTATACTATATGTACAGTAGTATTTGCAGTCTTTGGTAGAACGTCCTCTGTTGTCGACGCTACTGACTTCCGGTTTGGCCTCAAAAGCGTGATTTAAGTTCCAAGTTGGCACCGTCGGCAAGGTTGATTAACCGCGGACAGGAAACAAAGGGACCGCTCTTGCCAGAATATCCCATGGAATTGAATTAAGCATCGCTCCAGTTGTTTTGCTAGTTTGCATCCAAGTAGGTATTGTTAATGTTGATAGGTGGAGAAGGCCATAGAGAAACATTAACTATTCTCCAAGTGAGTCTGTATCAATTTTAAAGATCACAGAAACAGTCGGTATTTCTCCAGTATTGTGGGACTCAAAATATTGACAGCAAAAGTAGCAACAAATATTTACAGCAAAAAGTAGGTATTCATAAATATGTCAATGAATGCTCCATAACATTTGCTGAAACAAACTAGGATGAGCAATGAGCATTCACCTATGATGATCAGGAGGGGTGCTGTAAGCTAATGTATAAATTTTACGACTAATGAATTGCAGAAATGGAGTACTCTTACACCAATATCACTTTGAAACAATCTTTAAATATGCGAATTTCCTGAGACCGTCTGTCATCCCTTGCACTGTGGTTGATGATTCTCTGGTATTCAAGAACACTTTGTCATCAGACGATGAATGACATAAAATAGTTAAGTAGCCCAATCAACCTTTGTACCCCTATTAAGTGATTTTCATTTGTCATAAAATATAATGAAAATATATCGCACTGTCGGAAAAATCAAACAGTAAATACACACATAACCTTGAAGAGTATCCAATTTCTGTTGGCACACTGAGCATCTTGAAACAAGAAATAATCTTTGATTTTTATAGATTTGTGCCAGTTCCTGCGAATTTGGTTGCAATAACTCGACTTACAATTTTAACAATTTTTACAATTTCGCCGACGCCAAGTCATGTACATCAAGGTTGGCCGATATCAAGAGGTTTGAGAAGCGATTAGGATAGAAATAGATCCACCAGCTAGTTGAATAGACCACATGGACCACCATTTCATATATTTTTGGAAATGCTTTTCGAAATATCGATATAAGGTATCAAAAACTTATCAGCAGTCCATGACATTTATAGATACACATTTCCATTCAATTATGATGCTATTTTGAGTTATAGAACACATTGAATTCATATTCACATATGAATATTAGAATTTTTGGAGTGAGAATTTGTCAGGAAAAAAATTATCTACACAGAAGACAAACTCCTGATGCCGAATACGGAGAGATTTTTGACAAATCTTGTATCCCGATATCGTTTTCCGGAAATGTTCCATGACTGCTGGCGAGTTGTGTATATTACTGAACACGACCCCACTTGATCATTGAGTGTTTAAGAATACTACTTCGATAATTACGGAAGATCCAGAGGTGCTTCCATTACAAGTGAGATGCACTATGTTTTGAGATTGAAGTGAGTAAGGAGAATAGTTATTGAGGATATCGTGAACGATCGGTAGATGATTGATTTTCACAATCAATTAATAACGTAGGATTCCTGAAATAAAAATTAATTTTGTCTTTCGAAATTGTAAATATCATCACACAAGTTTGAAGACAGCAAATAAGTTTGATTGAATGTTCATTAAGTAGCGCTAAAGAATTAATTCTTTTATCTGTCATATTCATATTCTGATTTTCTTGAGAATGAAAAGAATAACGCTTTTCGAGAGGTCTGTGAGAGAATTTTCAACAAGGAAAATATTTGAGGTCGAGAAGAGTATACTTAAACGGCAACTGTGTGATACCGTAGAAATTAGCCATGGCATGAAAAGAACATAACTCAACATGTGGTCGAGAAAGCGTGGCTTGATTATGTTTTCAAGCGAATATAAAGCGATATTATTTTCCATTAGTACGAACAGCAGGCCGTATTTGATGACGATTGTTATCATGATGGTTCTTTCTCACGTCATTAAATGGCGGTGGTCGATTGAAGTGCATCATGCCAATTTTCATTGCATAAGTACTCGAAACCAATCCATTTCGACATGCTGAGTTATCAAATTCATGAAATTGGATTTAATGAACGAAGTAGCCTAGAGAAATTGATCCAACTCAAGAAGCCATCAAAGTACGCACATAAACAAAAGAAAGCCAGACGAACAATTTTCATTTAAAATTCATGTAAAACTCCTTGGATTTTTTCGATATCGGTTATTTTTCAGTCAAGATATCAGAGTCCTCATCAAGATCACGATCTGATGTCGATTCGAAAATCAGTAGGTAAATACACATGTTCAATAAATAATATAATTTGTACAGGGTGCTCAGAAATTGGCGCCAAATTGCACATCCAGAGTTCTGTAACTCTTTAATTCCTTCTGTAATTTTTCCAAATAGCAACATCTTTTTTCATCAATATCAGTGGATTCTACGGAAGCATAGGGCCAATATTAATTTATTACTATTTTTTGCTCAAATTCCGAGTTCTTCTTCTTCCGAGTTACAACTCGGAATATCAATAAATTCCGAGTTCTTCTTCAGAAGGAAGATATAATAATGACAATGATAATGCTATCATCATTAATTCCGTAGATCAAACTGTTTCATCTGCCCATCGAATGTAAGGTTTCATGATGTGAGAAATACAAGATAGTTCAGGTATACGAGCATAGCTATCACACTCTCATTATCTTCAATAATTGTCATATTCATCAAGTTGAATGAATGAATGAATGCATTATTGAAATATCTTTCATTCAAATCAACAGGATCTTATCATTTAGTCAAGAAATGACATATTCTATGTTGATTATAATCGAAGAAATGAAAATCGTATGGCATTCGTGTCAACAATGTGTACAAACTTGAATTCGCTATGTGAGAATTGCGATGTTCATGAAAATTATATTTGAAATTTGTTCGAAATAGTTCTACCTGTTTGTGATTCTATTTTTGCCTGTCGATTTCATTCATTGTGATATAAGTTTATTCAGTATTATCCTCGGAATTATCTTACATTCATATACTGTTCATAATTTTGAAATTTTATCTTACGGTGTCTAAGTATACTATCCATAACAACTATCTATCTGTCTATCTATAAGAATACAATGCTTGTGTGGTTGAGCTTTTCCACATTGTTCAGATTATTGGAGCAAGAAAACAGCTCTTTCAGCCATGTTTTGTTATCTATATAGGAAGTAGCCCATTTCACTATGGCCACATTAAAGTAAAACTTTAGTGTGGATTTATTGGAAAAACTCACTAGTATGGAGATATTGGGAGAGAGCACGCTTGATGATTGATAATTGATGAATTTAATGATGTTTCACCTAGAAATTCTCTTCCTGTTCGTATCATTACACATGCGGTTCTTATATTTCAGCTTGATTTTGCATCCTAACCTTTTGGAAAATAATTCAATCCACTACCTTCGTTGCTTCTTCGAGATGTGTCTGGTAATGTTGCAGCATCATCTCCTCCCTTTTTTGATTTTTATGATTCTCTGTGGATATTATGAATCCATGATATGATATTATTCAAAAAGAAAAGGTCAAAAATGCCCAGGAAACTCATATGAAACATATTTATGAGAATGACCAATTGACCAACAACGAAACAACGTTGTCGTTGACTCGGTTGAGTGAAGTTGGTTACCATAGATTTGAAGCTGGAATATCCGAAATTCATAGGCGTACACATTTATTCTTATGAAATCGACATCGACTTCGACAACTGTCGAAAGGCTCCGGTCCTCTTGTTCCTGACTTCTGTATCTTGGATTGCGTGGTAGCAAATTTCGTGGAATTTCAATGAATGACAATGGACATGGGTGGAACTTGAAATGATAATGATTCAAATATTTATGGACGTAGAAAAAATAGTGTGCATATCTCGTTGGGAAGAGTATTTCCACACTTGTTGTTTGATATACTATCTCTGGTTTATATGACATGGAATTTTTGTTAAATGAATTCAGAAAATGAAGAAACATGAACAAACAATTCATGAATAGAACTGTGAATAAAAATTGTTCATCCATTTTACATTTTTTCAGTGGTGAATTTAGTAGTGAATGTAGTAGTGAACATGATCTGTAAGGTAGCTTTTTCGCAAATAAGCTCGTTGTTCTTAAGGAACATCTTACTTTGAGGCGGCACGAATCCGTATCCAGAGGCCCCCACGACCACCCCGCTGGTCTCGCCGCTGTCTGGCGGCGCGGGGGGGAACACGACGGGCCCCGGATTCTGGCGAGGATCCCTGGCGGCCTGCAGGGGAGCATCCAGGCCCGAACTGAAGGCCCCGAATTGGGAGAAGGAAGGGAAGCCGAACTGGGCCCGCGCTACGGCGAGCAAGTAGGCTATGCAAACGGCTACAGCTGCGGCCTGAAACAAAAACGAAAATAACACTATGCCAATGTACACATAAAGAACCAGTTTTGGAAAACAACAATGAAGATAGTAATTCACATAAAAACTTAAAAAAATAATCTGTGAGGCCAAATAAAACTATTTTCCGGCGTGTTGCGTACAATATTTTTTCGGCAACCGTGTAGAATAACAAATCAATGAGACGAAACATTTCTATAATTCTTCATTATACATTTCAATTCTAATTTGAATTGAACAGAACAGAACAGAACAGAACAGAAAATACTACATATTAACAAAAACATCCTAATTTTTATTAATATTCATATTGAAATTCGAGCAATTGGTAATATTGAAGGATTTCAATTTGTTTGAAATGCTTGGTTTATTTGAATTCCTTTCATTGAAGCTAAAGCAAGAAGGCAAAGTTTCCGTTTCACATTGATTGTTTTCTTCTGATGATTTCTGAATAGTCTTGGCAATTTTAATTTCGTTTGTTAGTGAATTATCTATATATCCTTCAGCCACATTTCCCGGCCCAGTCCGGGATGTACGTTCTTCCCGGACAAGGCCAGGATATGCTACTTTCTCAAAGAAACAACGCCCAGGAAGTGGATGCATCCCGGACGGTTGCCGAAAATAGTTATTTGTTTAACTAGACAGCAAAGTAGTAGATTGACTGCCGAGGCTGAATTCATAGCCGAGCGTAGCGAGTTCAGCAAAGTGGGTACTTTGTTGCCTAGGCAGTTGAATGATATGTGTCAGCAAAATTACTATTTGCTGCCAATCTGAGAAAAAACACTTTCACTGGAACGTTCAAGAGCTAACTCTGCCGTATGATAGATGCTGATTTTTGTATGAAACATTATTACTATTTTCTGTCCTACTCCTATGTATCCATCAGCGTGAAAAAAAGGAAGCGAGAAGCACGAAACACTAACAAAGTTTATGTCAGAAGACCAACTGTAATTTATTAGAAGCGGTAAATTCAAATGAAGAGGGTTTGTGTTGAATATCTGATCGTTTGTTCAAACATTTTTTTTCCACTATTATTGATAGTTGTTCTCGGTACAAAGAATTTTAGCGACATCAACGTTATCATAGTGGTTGAGTTTTATATTGTGTTCTGCAAGAGCACATCTTTTTCTTTTCAAATTACAACCACTCTCATGAGACGTAATGCAACTTGTAGAACACCTTCAAGTTCATCCGATCTCCTTCCTCCTGGAGTGGTCCTCACGTCATATTTTTCATGAAACCTTTGGGCACGGTGACTGTATATGCGTGAGCAGAGCTTTATATACACGATCGATATTTTAGAGAGTATATTATCGTGTGGTGCTCTTATATGTTGAATGTTTTTGGTAAAAGCAACAACTGTAAACAGTTATTGTCTGTCTATGTAGTTGCACTATGATTTTCATGAAATGTACCTGGTTTCCCAGGTGTTCCATTAGTTGTCATTAGTGCTGACGTGAGTAGGATGTCAGTGTCGGGCTTGTTAGAGGGTAATCCTAATCTGCAATGTTCCTCGAACATTATAGGTCGTCAACAGATAAAAAAAAAATTCTTCTCTCTATCCCATAATAAAAAATGATCAAAATATACAAAACCAGATTAATTCTAATACCGAGACAAAATGTTCCTTTTTTACTGACATAACTAAAAAACCAGGTGTTTTCAAAATGCATCAACAAATATCAAGCAACTCGCTAAGCAATCGTGGACTATGATAGATAGTAATTCTCATTATTGACAAATTTGCAGTTATGGGGCTACTAGAGCTATGATTCATTCTGTGACCGTATCCCCAGAATCAATAATCGTAACAAAGTTTTTATCATTTTTGATTTAGTTTCGTGAACTCTCCTTTATTGGTCAAGAACTCAGAATTGACGAAAAACAATATTTTGACTGCAACCTAAACTGAAACAGTTGATATTAGCAAAATGGCACAAATCTTCTGACCTCCACATATTCTAGAAGTGACCTTCTGACTTGATCTACTTTCCAAATACATACTTTAGGAAATACTTTAGAAAATATGACCACTGAGAGCAAACTGTTTGCTTCGCTACCTATCCATTTAATAGTGCAATATATCTCTGCTGAAATTGTGATTATATGTTATGCATTGCAATTCACTGCACATTTCATAACGTATTAATTCCGCATCTTTCCGTTAGTGTCTAATGAAACATGTCCTACAGATCACGTCATTAACATATTAGCTACGAAACTCCACCACTATAACAACTCGATATCATGGTAACTATTGTGGAAAGAAAATCACTGATATTACCACTAGACTATAATATACGAATATATACGTACATACAGAGTGTCTCATTGAGGTCAGCTAGTGGCTGTATCCTTCGAACCACTCATCACACATTGAGTTGGGAAAACGTATGAAGTGATAGGGTCAATCCGAATACTCACAACATGCTTCCCATCAATTATTATTATTTGATTTGCTGCATGTAATGTAGTTATGAAATAGATATTTCGAATATCTCAAGTTTCATGAAATTACCTACGAACTCTGAGTATTCTTTTGGCTTAGTAAGATGTTTTTCGAAACCGACGAAATTGATTACCCCATGGCTCATGTTCATACACTAAATTGAATACCTTCCTTATACAGCGTTTTTATGGTAAAATGAATACTATTAATTATTATGAACGCAATTTGATGACTTAATACTCTTGGTAGGTTGTGACATGAGTGCCAATGACATAAAAAGCCGAATTAACGCCAGACATTATCAACATGGAAGTTCGTAACGAGACAATATAGGTATACCTATGGTAAGCAAAAAACCTCAATGAGATTACGCAGTTTTGATATGGTCTATTTATTCAGACACATACCACATACCGTAGAGCGCCACTCACTAGCTTAGTTAATAGTTTACTTCGAAAACAATGCAATGCAATTTTGAAGTCGATCAATTATGGACTAGCTGATGAACAGGGTTGCCAATTATTTAGATAAAACAGTTGAATCCAAAATCAATGCTTGTCCGGAGAAAATTGGATCTCGTCAATATCAATATAAGTCATCCTCAATGAAATGAATGACATAAATTCAGTTTTCCAGCTTTTTGTGTGATTTTCTCTCCTCGCTTCTGAAAAATAGAGTAGAAGTTATCGAAAATCATTTCAATATATTTGTAGACAGATTTTGTGATCTGCCTCAGAATGTCACTGCGCTTGAAATTAAACCTTTAGATACCTAAAAGAGAAATTCTCTATTTGTCAGTAACACCTCGTTTTCGAAAAATTTAGAAATACAAATATATTTGAAAAGAATAAAACCTCTACTTATCTTGGTGGACGTTTCGGGAACGAATCTGCTCCCGTTCTCAACACAATTAAAATATTTTTCTCTTCGCAAAATTTTTTTCAATATGTTGCCAGTCTTGACACTGATGAGTAACGATTTGAAGAAATTTTGCGAAAAGAAAAATATTTTAATTGTGTTGAGAACAGGAGCAGATTCGTTCCCGAAACCTCCACCAAGGTAAGTAGAGGTTTTATTCTTATTAAATATATTTGTATTTCCAAATTTTTCAAGAACAAGGTGTCACTGACGAATGGAGAATTTCTCTTTCAGGTATCTGAAGGTTCTATCTGAAGCGAAGTGACATTTTGGGGCAGATCACAAAGTCTGTCCTCACTACAAATATATTGACATTATTTTCAATAACTTCTACTTCATTTTTCAGAAACGAGGACAGAAAATCCCACAAAAAGCTGGAAAATGAATGTACCACATCCTCGAAAAATTTACAGACAGTACAAAAATTCAGGTTTCAAGGTGTTTCATTTTCAATAAAATTTTCCTTGTCGATATCGATATTGATTCCCATTATAATAATAATAATAATAACTGGCGTCTTTCAATCGGCGCTGTGGAGTAGTTGTAGAAATCGTTGTATAAAATTGAAGATCAGAAATAACATAATATTGAATCAAGCATTCACGATAATTGTGAAGTTTGGCATCTCGTTACCAGTATTGCACACAGTGTTAGAGATAAATATCGAAAACCCATTTCAGACTTTCTCAGCCGTCAGCTACAGCCACCGCTCTACAGCAAACATTCGATATGCACAACTAAACAATCGTAAAATTGAAATTAGTGTATTTTTTCATTCTTATCTGTACATGCGTGACTGAGACTTATTCTTATAGATACACTTTCGAAAACTAATTTCCGTGCAGTGAATAATCGATTATTCAAAGCCAGTCACAACAAAAAAAGCATCGAAAATAACATCAGTGAGGTTTTGAGTGGTGAACGAAGGTATAGAAGTCATGCAGCTTCCTCGTATTACTTTTTTCGAAAACTAAAAAGATATTTTTCATGTACTTCTTATATCTTATGTACCATTCCGATTCTTCATAAGAATATCACATTATATCTTATGGCATACCAGATAGAATTTCTAATTATTAATTAGTCTCCTGATAAGATTTCGTCTTCAGCATTCCGCATGCCTATTATTTGCCCAATGTTGATTGGCATACATCCAGCTACATATTTTCCAATTTCAGAAAGATCAACTATTGTACTTGCAACATATAGGGTAATCAAAATTCAACTCCCATGATTGGAATCTTGGCAACGACAGGAGATACGACAAAATGTAAAAGGAAGCGAATTTATTTCTCCTCGAGGGTGCCATATTGTTTTTTCAAAGGAAATAGCTTCCATAGATTTATAATATTTGTTATGAATTGATTCATTGAAAGAACAAATATTCATGTAAAACTCTCTACCTTACCTTAGTTGGCATTGACTCCATCGGAGGTTTCTGTTTCATAAACATTAAATGATAATGCTTCTCAAACGATATTAGTCAGCATAGCTTTATCGAATTAAAATGCATCAAATGAGGAAAAGCGAGATGTGATGAAAATTAAATTGAATTTCAATTAAAGATTTTAAATTCGTATCATTTTCATAGAATTTTTGATGAAGTTTCAGTCTCGTACCTATCTTGTTTCTCTTCATTTGAGGAAGGCATTTTCAATTGAAAACTATGTGGACTCCTCGTTTGACAAATGTTTTGTCATTTAATGATTATGAAACACTTTTGATGAGTCCAAGGACTGAGGTGATAGTTTCAAACTGTATATTTAACAAATATCAAATTTTTCACCTATTTTGATGTATCCTCTTCATGAAGATTGTGATTTTCTTCTTTGACACTGAATAGTTACAGTTGGCAAATGAATATTTATGGATACCAAGTGTTTTTCCTCACTCTCAATATATTTACCATTCTTATATTTAGTTTTAATGAGTGGAGGCCGAGTTCTATCCATAACAATTGAACAAGAGGCAATATTGTTGACTCCGTGCAGAAGAATGCAGGCAGATTCTTTTATTCTTCTTTTTTGCTCATTTCTTCCTATGATATTGATATTATTCTGATCGGCCTTATGTTGCCCATCTTCAGTTAGGATATGTACAGCTGATTTTGACTTGTCGATATACCTCTTCTCTACATTATTCATATGTTCTCAGTTTTTGCAAGAGATCTTCGAAAGTACTCAGAGAACATAATGTTCTCAAATGATATTTTTTTGAGCACCAAATTGCGCAACTTAATTCAGTCATAATACAAAATCTGTATCTCCTGCAGTTTCGGAGATCCCAATGATGGGGGTGAATTTAAATCACCTTCTATACAAGACATCTGAGAACATCTGAAAGCATCATCAGAATGTTCCAGGGTTCTTCTCGAACGTCTTCTGAGTAAGTAATCTAAATATCTCGCACCTTTACACATTGAACGTTAAAATAGTTACTTCATTCTCAAATAAAATGAGTTGTGAATGTGATAACCTTTCTATCCTCATTTCCTTCAACTCGTATATTGGTATCACTTCATCAGTATCCGATCGGAAATTGGAGCAGTGCATCAAATAGTGTATATTTTGAAACGGAAGATGATAGGGCCGAGTTGCCTTTAGATTCAGGATCGGACAAACCACTGGCTATATATGCAATAATCTTTGCGTTCGGAGAGTATGAATGGTGTATTTGGCTCGTGTTCTTGTTATATAATCAGAAAAGACACCAGGAAAAGAATACTATCTACTGCCTAGGACAATCCAAAATATCATGTTACACTTATCCAATATATTATGTTTTCTGACTGAATAATGATTAAAGCATCCGCTACTCGGTCCATCATTGATTGCATTTCACTGACCGATGATGATGGTGGACACAAAACACGATTGAACACATTTTGAACAAAAGAGACAGTTTTGTTGTTTTATGGTTTTTGTTGTTACTTTGTTTGTGTACATATTTTCACATCTTGAATCTCGTATTTATTCATTTATTTATTTATTTATTTATTTATTTATTCATTTATTTATTTATTTATTTATTTATTTATTTATTTATTTATTTATTTATTCATTTATTTATTTATTTAATTATTTATTTATTTATTTATTCATTTATTCATTTATTTATTTATTTACTCATTTATTCATTTATTCAATCAAAGAGATCACCCAACAGATGCGCAAAGAGCTCATCCTATTACAGGGCGATACGAGGTGAAACAGTGCATTTCTACGAATCATATTATGCTGGTCGTTAGAGAACGCAACATACAATTCTGGTACTTATAAGGTAATAAAAAAATTGAATATAATATACGAATGTAACACAATCAAAAGCAAGCTATTACTATTATTACTAATTACTATATTTTGAGGTTTCAACGTGTATTGGAGCTCAATAACCATAGTCAATTGGATATTTGTTTGTAGGATATTTTCCTCTTAAACAGAAGAAGAAGAATGCAACACCTATATAGTAGTTATTTTCCCCATTTGGAAAAGATAAGTTAATTTCATTTATTCATCAATTTTTAGAGACTGAAACACTGAATATAACAAAATGTACAGTGTGCATATAACTGGTTACGGGACTCTTGTTAGGAAAATCGACGAGACAAGTCTACTTTTGATTTCGACAATGTACATTTATGTATGAATTGTTTTTAATTTTGATAGTAGACATCAAAAGTCAGCGATTTTTCTAACGAGAGAGTTATATAGGAATACACTTATGATGATACTCACTGCATGATAATACCTATATCTCTATAAATTTCAGTTCAAATGATCATCAAAGTATTCGAAGACCTTTTGCAGAATGAAAAACGAATGAATTTCAGATGTCAACAGAAAAGAGAGATAATATATGATGCTCATGAAAGAATAAACATATCAACGATACATCGATACAATTAACAAGAGCATGAGGAAAGAGTTAATATACCATGAAAATCATGATGAATTATGAACTAATCAAATCAGAATGATTCTACAGCTGATTATAACGATAGTCAGAAAGCACTTTAATAATTATTAGTTATTTATAATCATTCTATGACTATGAAAAGTTGCGGGAAATATTCAATCACAAGAGGATCGACTTCACATAGCTCGTTTTAGTCCTCTTGAAATTACACTGATACGGCACCATGTTTCCATTTTCTACGCTTTCTCTGAAATTAGAAAACTAATGATATCCGTAATTCTCATCCGATACCCCTTATGTAGTACTTAGTTAGTAGTGAGTATGGAACAGATTCACTGCACAAATATAATGATGTGAGCCACCGATGTTTGGTTGAAATATGATCAAATCATACTGTTCTGATTGTATTGTGTCTTGTTTTCAAAAAATGAATAAAAGAAAAGGAAAACAATATCTCCAGAAATACGTAAAGAGCTAGTCTATTCTGTGTACACACCGTACGTGCTCAATGACTGATGTACAGGGTTCTTCACTCTATTTTGACATCAATCTGAAGCTGTTCATAGGTGGTTAGAGAAAAACCTTGAAAATGAGATTTCTACAGTTCCTCATGTATAATTTCTGAAGAAAAATGAATGAGTCCGCAAAGTTGAGGAAATTGTATATCGTATTTTTTCAAAATAGAACTACCAATACCTATATTCGCTGAAATGATCTATATTATGGTTTGTTGGCCTGCTTATCATAATTTCGAATAATAATAATTCATTTATGATGTTCAGTTTCAGAAAGATTCCAGTTCCAGCCACTAGGCTTCTCACTAACACTATGAACTGATCTCTGAGAAATAAAGATAGAAAGAAATAAACTCAAAAATAAACTCAAAATTATTTCGAAAACTCATGATGTGTTGGGTGTTCTATTGAAAGAAAAAAGACCTTCATAAGTTTTCCAACTTTGCGAAGCTGTATCAAAAAGATAATACATAAAAAACTTGTAACTGTTGTATTCAAAACTCTTTTGTAAAACATGTGATGACGACGACAGATATATTGTATCGAAATATAATGATTGGCCTTGCACATAAAACAATAAACTATTCTGCAATGATAGGAATGTGTTCATCGGGTGATGAGAACAGACGATTTCTCACAACGACGTGGTGAATTTCACTTCTTTTCGCGCATTTACGTGTTATTGCCCAACTGGTGTCGCACAGACCATCAAGAGTTAGTCAACCGACTTTGTAAATAATAAATACAAGAGTGCTCTTGAAGAGAATACGCAAAACACGAACGCAACGTTTTCGCCGAAGAAACTTCAACTATGAGAGGATGACCTGCCTACCTGCATCTATTGCATTGTGCATTCCAGATTAGATGCAATTTTGAAATTTCTATTGGTAGTGTTCGAAATGATGACACTTTCGTGCAGGTTTGTTGAATACAATTGATTTTCAGAATGCATTTGTATTTGCAGCATTATTTGCATTATTCATTCCAGATTAGATGCAATTTTGAAATTCTTATTGGTAGTGTTTGACAATGATAACAATGGAGCATTAACCTTTTCACATAAGTCATTACATGAAGATGTAGCTTCATTTCATTGTCAGGTAGTTTTCGAAATGATGACACTTTCTTGTGGATTGCTGAGAAACTACCTAAAACATATTGGGTCACTCTGTTTAATAGTTCGAGGTCGAGGTGAATTGCAAGTCATGTAAACAAAACGTCAAAATAACTGTGATCAAAGAACTGGAAGGATGTAGAGTCGTCCTTATAGGTTTTTCCAATCAACAGCGAAACCAAAAAGTCCAGATTGGCATCATAACTTTATGAAGAATTGTTTCAAATGCAATGAGTTGTTCTGCAGCAACAATGGTCTATCATGCTCTGATCGAGGTTGAGGTATGGCATTGCCTTTTGGGGATTCAGTTATCAACAATTTTTTCGAAAGCGAGCAGTGACATAATTATATAAGTGAAGTTGGAGAGCGAGGGCCATGCAAGCAATTATTTTTGAGAGGAAAAATTCGTGACATCCCCAAGTATTTTCATTCTTGGATCTGAATATCATATTCCCCCGCAAATAACAGATTAAAATATATATCTCCCTATTCCACAATTGACCTTGACAAAAGATTTTTTGATCTATGAAGAAACTTCAATAATTCACCTGTTTCATTAAGAGATGGAAACATATTTGAATGAAAGAATTTCACAATGAACCTCTGCAATAGACCACACTTTTATTTATCCTAGTTTCGTTTTCACGAGGCAGACTATAAATAATTTAAATTTGATTTTTTTTGGTGTGGTTCGTTGTTTATTTTTCACTTCAATTGTTAAACACAATCTTTTCTAGCATACTATGTCCATAAGAAATGTTTTTCTCAGACAAAATAAAGTATATTTCTCTATCTCTATAGTTGAATATACATATGGATACTGCATAAATTCTCGAAAAGATCAATCGATTAGTTCGTCAGAAACGTCCAATTTATACTCATCATGAAGAATCCAATATATCTTAATTGATATTCCATTAAACACTTTGAAATTCATAAGAAGATGGTATTTCGATGTAAATTTTGGCGATAGTCATTCATTTTATCATCCTTTCCTTTCGACTGGCATTGAAATTATGGTGTAGCAAAATATGAAAGTAATATTTTATCCTTTATGGCAGTTAGTCATTTCAAGAATAAGAAGAATATGAAATAATTGTCGGATTATCAACTCAAACTTAAGTGTTACGAATAAAATTTCTTTCAACTATTTCTCAAAAATTAGGTTCTCAGTTTGTTCATAAAAATGTTCTCAGCTTTTTATTCCATCATGATTGATCGATATCTACTGTAAACGAAATACTTCAGATTCATCTTCATTCAGACAGACCGTTAGAAATTTCGTAACAACCTTGTGTCGAAATCATAATGTCGGAATATGTTCCTATACACTCAGTTTCTATTTTCTATTCTGAGAACAGCTTACAGCCACGGCAATCTATAGCAAGAATGGAAATGAATGATCACAATGAATATCACCCTACCTGGCCTTGAGTGTCTTACTTTTCGAAAATTTTTCCTTGCCACTCTGTTCATTTTTTTTATCATATAGAAGTCGATATGAGCGAATAACATTTCGACGTAGGTAGATACCTTTTTGGAGTCTATGATTGATTTTCTTCGCACCCATCATGAATTAATTGTACATTTCACCTATGCAATGAATGATAATTTTTCATCTCATGTAGAGCGTGGTCCGGATTCTGAAGCATCAATACTGACAGGTGATAGACACTCCAAAATCACTAGGTATGCTAGGATTTTGTCGATGTTACTCTACTCATAGTTGCTCATGCTTTATTCAATGGAAATATTTTCATAATAGGTGCACTTTCATATTTTAAATAGGACACCCTATAGTGATAGTGTATCATTTCGATATTCTACGCAAAATTCTGGCCACATTTCATAGTATGATGTTCTATACCTAAGCCTAACAATTTTCAACATGTTTCGAATATAATATCAAAAATGGGGTCTGCAGGTTTGTTTACATAACTAGCAATTTCTCGCTTAGAAATTGAAATAGGCACAATGAGAAACATTTGTGAATACGGGTATATTCACGAGAATTCAATAATCGTTCCCAATATTGGTGACGTTCTTATACAAATTCTGTCCCTAGAAAAGTAATCGAATGGAACAGAATATCACCAAAAATTACTGTGAACCGACAGCTCATCAATTCTTTCTCATTGAATTTTTCCATACAATTTGATCTAAGTGTGCTAGATCTGTTGTTTGATCTTTGGATTAGTCACTATGTGCCAATAAAAAAAAGACGCACTGTTTATGGTGGGAACGATATCAGATTATAGGTTTGATAGATATTAGTTTTTTGATTACATACTTTTGAAACTATTGAAACTAATTGATATGATGTTGATAAAAAGACCCCTGGTTTCTTGTTTGTGAATTTCCGATATAAAATAGATATTTCATCCTGTGTCTACCATAGAAAGGTTAACAGCATCGATTGAAAAATTGCTCAATGATTGATAATCACGTATCACGAATTCTGAAAATTGCCAGGTGACTTATCTGAAATCTTAATTCGCCGAAAATATAAACCATTCAAACGAATTCATCATGAATCGTATGGAATTATGCTCTATTAAACATTGTGAAGGTGAATAGTTGAATTATGTCAGTGTTTACTTCATGATCATCAGAATATCAATCAGACACCCAATTATGGTGGTTACCAAACTATGCAAATCAAGTTCAGTGGAGAGAGACCTCTGGTATTTCATTGCGATTGTGAGTTCTATGGAGAACAGTATAGTACATACGTATATTGACGAGAGTAGTATCAAAGTAGATTGAAAATCGGTTTGAAGATGGTGACTTAGAGGTATAGAAAGACAATGAATACTTCTGCAACCAACTATCTAATGAAATGCATCGAAGGTAAAACTTGATCATTTCATACTGTCTGTAAGTTTTTCGAGGAGGTGGTACATTCATTTTTTAGCTTTTTGTGGGATTTTCTCTCCTCGTTTCTAAAAAATAGAGTAGAAGTTATTGAAAATTATTTCAATATATTTGTAGTAAGGACAGATTCTGTGATCTGCCCCAAAATGTCACTGCCCTTGAAATTAAACCTTAAGATACCTAAAAGAGAAATTCTCTATTTCTCAGTGACACCTTGTTTATGAAAAATTTTGAAATACAAATATATTTGATAAGAATAAAACCTCTACTTATCTTGGTGGACGTTTCGGGAACAAATCTGCTCCCGTTCTTAACACAATTGAAATATTTTTCTCTTCGCAAAATTCCTCAATATGTTGTCGGTTCTAACACTGAAAAGTGACAATTTGGTAGACGGAGGAGTTCTGGTTACAAGGTGTTTTCATTAATTAATATTGTGTTGAGAACGGGAGCAGATTCGTTCCCGAAACGTCCACCAAGATAAGTAGAGGTTTTATTCTCATTGAATATATTTGTATTTCCAATTTTTTCCAAAACAAGGTGTCACTGATGAATAGAGAATTTCTCTTTTAGGTATCTAAAGGTTTAATTTCAAACGCAGTGACATTTTGGGGCAGATCACAAAATCTGTCCTCACTACAAATATATTGAAATAATTTTCAATAACTTCTACTCTATTTTTTCGACACGAGGAGAGAAAATTTCACAAAAAGCTGAAAAATGATTCATCATTTCAATTCGTAGTAGTAGCAAAATGGGAATGAACCCACAACCAAAATTAATACTCAATTCTGTGAATACCGAGGTAGATACAATGTTTCCAATCTTAGGAAACGTATTCGCTCCCTCACGGCGAGATTAACAAATTATTCAAAATGCAATTCCTTTTTTACATATGTGCACATTCTTTTGCCAATTTCCGAATTGCTATCGCATGTGTTTTTCGGCAGTTTCAGCTTGTTTGGACCTTCGTACATGTTGAAATAGTGACATATCGCTGATAATGTAACGCACACGATGTATTAGGCAATTCGATTCGAAAGCACCGATTTTGATGTGAACTCTAGTGTGACGAGAATACATTTTTCGGAGTCTAAAATCACAAAAATTCGTGTGTACCAAGCATGTCCATAGCCGCCTGCAGCTTGATTTACGTAATGAATCCGTAATTATTATTCACTAATTGTTGGACGATTGGTATATACACGAACGAGATCAAAACAAGTGCCTAGGACTCCCTTCCCAATAAGAATTTATCATGATATATGATGAATGATACATCATTCCAATTGACAAATTATTTGTTCACGTCCTTTGTGTATATTTAGGACGCTGGCAACTTTTTTTTCCTCATTCACTTCCTGAATACCATGAAAATACAACAAAATTTTATATATATATATATATGTATGTCTATAGTAAATCTAGGATAAACAATGGTCAGTAGAAAGTCGACACCATATGGAAAATATTTTCCAATAATGATTTCTCAAGTCTCGAATTGGAAAACATAACATCACGAAAAAAATAATGCCACTACTGCCAGTACATGAAGGGATATTAATGGAACTGAATCTTACGGAAAGTGCATGAAGAGTGAACTATAACTAGCCCGTTGAAGTTGAAGAAAAAATCATTCACATTCGATTTTTCCTGAATATTTGAATTTCGGTTTGACTTTGGGTGGAGGATTGCAAATTGAAAAACAAACAAGTGAATATTTGAAGATGAAATATAGAGGCTGTTTTACATTAGAAGTTTACTGGGTTCCAATGATCCTAGGCACTCTGGAAATTTCAAAATGGTGGCACTTCCGGTTAAAGCGGAGAAACACACCAACTTCGTAATTTCAAATGGGCTGCTATATTTTTTATTGGGTTCATAGATTCTTCATTTTGATATGTATCGGAATTGTTTCTGAGCTACAGCAAGAAGAAAAATGGATTATACTTGTGGTTTATCCATAATTGGGAGAAAACAATTGGAAATCATCTTAGTTTGGGTAAAGATTTGAGGAAGTTCAATTGAATATTTCTCAAATAGAATAACTTATTTTTCATTTCACTAAATGAAAGAAGATGGAATCCCACATCGATCTGTATTAATATTCCTTATACCTATGTATGATATTTTCCAAGATATGATTCACAACTATTCTCGGAGTGAAGTTTGATTTTGAATAGTTGCCATGAAAGTGACAAATGTCATGTTATTCAACAAACTTCTACTTGTCATGATATTGTTGTGTAGTTTCAAAAGGAACTCAAGCAATATGGATAATCCGAAGCATCTAAATCTAGATCTAATGAATTTATTCTGTTTGTTTATGAAGAATGTCTCATAATAGAAGAAAGAACATGACGTTTATTCAATTTCCATGAAATGAAATAAACGGTGCCATTTGAAGAAAAAAGTGAGGGGAGATTTTTGAGGGGTTGAATAAACGAAACAGACAGTATTCAAACGAAACAGCGTTTCACGGGTGCAATCAGAAGGACAAGTTGATGCCTTCCAATACTTTTTTTGACTCATCTTTTTATCTGTTCAAAAAATGCTTCTCAAGGAAAATGTGGGACAACCTGTATACAGAGCCTTCTTCATGTTATTGCTACGCGAATAAAATTATTAGTATGATTCAAGGATAGTAGGATATTCTCTTAATCAGTACCTGAAGAATTTCTGATTCACCATTCTCTACTGAATATTCGCTGAATATTCAATACCCATAATTCAAGTCAGATTCTATATCAATAGTAATTTAGATGTTCAATATAACAAGTCACCAAAATCGGACCAAACGGATTGGGAATTGGAATTGGAGAAAACATAACAGATGGTGGAAGAAAGTATTTTATAGCAACGTTATTAAATGAATAATCTTATTTACTACTATGATTTCGACAAAAGACGCACATTATGAGCGAAAGAGATATCAGGTTCAATTTGTTTATTCAAGATTATGATCGTTTAAATAACATACAGAGTGAGTCTTACATTTCCACAATGAATGAGTGGAATCGAACTGAAAGCATTTCGTCAGGTGAATATGTTGGTGAATACATACAATGAATTTCACAAATACCGCCATTTCCAAAATGGTTCATTGAAGTGCTGAGATTCATTAGTTGTGGAGAAATCAATCATAGGAGGTGAAACCTTACCAAGGGAACATATATTTCGTAACAAATAAAATACGCTCTTTCGGGTATACCGGGTGACACAGACTGATGGTACCTACACAAGAATTTTTCTTCTTTTTCATTTTTTTTTTTTAAGAAATGACGTCAACTTTCGATTCCCAAATGAACACTCTGAATTATTGAATTTTTGAAAACTTATGGACGTCAGAGTCCCATTATTATCATTTGAAAAAAAATGAGGTTTCGAGTGGCACTTATTTCTTGCTACAATACTTTTTCATCGAAATAACACTAGTGTAGCATCATTTTGATCATTTGGAATAATTTTAGGAAGTTCATGACTACCTAGATCGAAAAATAAAATATGTAGTAATAGTAATAGTAAATGTAATAATATACAGGGTGTTTCAAAAACTGGAACTTGACAAAAATTGCTGATCAGGCAAAAAGTGCCCTCTAGTGAACATTCGAAGTTCCAAATTTCAGAAATGTAACAGTAAAAACAAAGAAGAAAAGGGCGTGTACCATAAGTCAGTGTCGAGCGGTATACATTCATATTACACACATACAGAATTTCTCGTACATTTCAAGCGAGATTTCAAGTTAGCAAATGGATATGAATCCATCAAAACTATAATTCAATAGGTGAATCACAAAAATGGCGCCAGATCCGGTCATTCCAAATTGCCACTTGAGCATTGCTAACTATTCAATACTAATTTAGTGCACCATCAAAATTTCTTTAGATATTTGAAGGCTTATATTCTTCGAAAACTGATGGATGAAAAAATATCATCTCTCGTAAGATAAAATGAATCGACAACATGTGAAAATATGACAATTGTAGAAATAATTTTAAATATTTGACAAGAAATTCTGGAAATCAGTCAAAAAGTATGAAACTTTTATATACTCATTATTTTTTTAAACCTTGTAGGTGAGATGCAAAAATATACAGGAAAAACCCTGGAAAGGAAAGGAAAGGAAATGGAAAGGTTCTAGTTGAGTAAGTGCAGTGCTGAATTAGAAAAAGGTTGCTTTCTCATTCAAGATGCCCCTATATATGGCATTACCCTATGCATTCTTTCTCAGGTATTTGAAAAAATGTGAAAGCTACCAAAAATTCTATTCTAATTCTAAACTCCCAACCGTGTGAGAGAGGGGAAGTGTGCATCAGAAAGTTGCGTAATTTATTAGTACCTGAATACTGTCTGTAAGTTATTCGAGGAAGTGGTACATTCATTTTTCAATTTCTTTTGTGGGATTTTCCCTCCTCGTTTCTGAAAAATGAAGTAGAAGTTATTAAAAAATATTTCAATATATTTTTAGCATAAGGACAGATTTGTAATCTGCCCCTACATGTCACTGCGCTTAAATTTGAACGTTTGGAAACCTGAAAGAGAAATTCTCTATTTGTCAGTGACACAATCAAAACGTTATCGAAACGTCTTTTGAGATAAGAAGAAGTTTCTTAAAATTATTAAATATATTTGTTATTCCAAATTTTTCAAAAAACAAGGTGTCACTGCGATTGGAGTTAAACCTTCAGAGACCTAATAGAGAGCTTCTCTAATCAGTAACACCTTGTTTTTCGAAAAATTTGTAAATACAAATATTTTTGATAAGAATAAAAAACTTCTACCCATCTGTGAACGTTTCGAGAACGAATCTGCTCCCGTTTTCAACACAATTTCTAGAAGGATGGATTCAAAATTCCAGGTCCGTATTCAAAAATGTAAATATCTAGATAGGAATTACTAATGTTACTAAGGTACTAATGAAGTAAGCAACTTTGTGAATAACACGTTTTTCTCTACCACGAATAGTTCCAGAGATATTGGATGAAAATTATTGAAGGCAATTATTGAAGGCTTGACAAAATGCAACTTCTCTATAATTCAACAGACCTCGTTACTATATAGAGCTGTTTCGGAGATATAGCAATAATGTAAGCATAGGTACCACGAACCAACTCTGAAATAATCATGGCATATGATCTATAACGTTAATATCTATTCAATTTCAAAACTAAACATACCCACATGAATTCAAAAAAGGAAATATATATCCTCCAGAACACGCAGTCGAAGGGACATAGAATTATGCCTCATTATCTCGGATATGTAATGAAATGCACTCTCGTAAAGAGTATTATGAGCTACTTGTTATAGAAGAATCATGTACCTCCTCCCGTAAATCCGACCTAATGTATTTTATATGTATAATTTGCCGGAGAAAATGTTTTTAGGAAAAGTTTGCTCGATTCCAAAACCGAAAACTATGAACTGTATTGAAGAGATCTGGGTTCGAATATATATAATGGAATTTTTCAGCATCACACACCACTGAATGATGTAGATATATTCACGTATACGCCATCAAAATCTTCCACCACACGAGGCAATATTTTATGGTGTAATCTCTAGAGACTATGGAGATATATCCTATTCTATTTTACATATCATCCCTGCAATCAAGGATATTATGTTCAATGAGTGTGATAAAAAATACCCTCTCTACATGCATGCATGTGGAGGATAAAATAGGTTATTATCTCCGCAGTCTCTTGAGATGACACCATCCAATCAGGCGATCAACAGATCATTAAAGAAGTTATTCCAGGTGTATTGAAGTCTACAGCTAGTGCCCCTTGCTTCTCGGTAGGAGAATTTCTATAGAGATGATGAAACCTCAGGAAAATCCCTCGAAAATTGAAATCATCCTTTCAGAGTTTTTCATTTTCTTGATGATTGAAGAATCTTGGGTGAAGGATTTTGATGGCACACCCTGTAAATTCATATCTCATCTATCCTTATTCATCTATCGAATCTTTTGAATGCGACTATTTCGATATTTTGATTGTCCTGAATTCCTGCAATTATAAACATGTCCTCCAAAACACCTATCTAACTTTGTTTCATGTCACAATGACCAGCAGTGGATTTAACCTTTCGATTGGACAATTGGACATTCATTCTGGCTCTCGTTTTTTTTTTATTTCATAACACGAGTCATAACGTTTCCGCGATCGAGAATCAGACTAATTATCAATTAAAGAATACATAATCAGTACTAATTGTGATTTTTCTCACATTTTTATTGAAAGTGGAAGGAAGGATTTCCTATAGGTGTGTGAAGAATTTGCATCAAAAACGAAATGAACTAGATTGAATTGTCATTGGGAAATTATTATCTAACCCATCCAGCAAATACAATAATTGTCGTAGAGAGTTTTTATCACATTAGGCTCACTTTGTATTTAATACGAGGTGCGCCTCTGGAATTGTGTTCTACTGAGGAATCCGAAATAGTGTTTGAATACGTTCATTTATCACTATTTCCTTTATTTTTCATTTAGGAAGGTTTCATTTTTTACCCTGTAAACCTATTTTCGAAAAGGTTTTAGAATCTGTTGCATATATAATGCAATACCAATAACTTGATAGTTCATGATATTGGGGTGAGAAGTGACATTCTGTAGGTAATAAATAATATGTAGCTATTGGTTATAAGATGATGATAATGTTTTCACTTTCTATTTCGTCAGAATTTGTGGGAGAAAATTCATTTCTAAATGCTTCCAATTCGGTACTATGTCATAGTTTCCGTTTATATAACGCGTAAACCTATAATTTGGAACAAAATTTATCGAGAATGACTATAATTGATTCAAATTGGTCATTTCCATTGATTGATTACATTACAGTTTCGGAATATTATTTCTTCCGCTTGAAAATTTCATGATTGGAAAATAGTCCAGAAGCAATGTTTCTCAAATCTGAAATCATATGAATTGTACGAAAAATTATTCATTTTACTTTCCGCACCCACTGAGATACTATCATGAATATAACAAATTTTAGAGATTCAATTCACAAAGTCAAAAAATTACGAAAGGTTGACAGGTTGAATGATTGAGTATTTCACTAAAAAAAAATTCTTCAACTTCGTATCGAAAGTAATATGATATAAAAAATATAGTGCTGTATATCAAAACAAAATGTTCCCACTCTTGGATTATTTTTTAATGTGTCCATTATGATTTTCATTTGTCATGAGTGTTTCAGTAGTTCAGTCAAATGAAACAAAATTTTTACATAAACACACAGAACATTAGGCTACATTATTCTCTTCAAGTCAGGAAGAAATATTCTAAGAAAATTCATAAGTATTATTCAATGATGATTTCAAAAAGAAGGCGTGCATTTACTTATCAATGTTCCTAGAATAGAGATCGGTAATAAAATTAGAAGCGAAAATTAGAGGGTTATCATTTATTCTAGAAGAAGTTCACGCAGTGTCTCTACCTGAAAACTCATTTAAAAAATTTCATTATCAAACATCGACAATTTTTGTGTGAAGATTATCATATTTGCTCCTTGATCTATCCAGGAAAATTATCGAGAGAATAAATAATGCTATTGAAATTTCCTGTGCTGATCACAAATTCGATTAGAAAAATTTGAAAGAAAATTATTATCTAATGACATCTTCGCACATGTTCTGAATTCATAATTTCTAAATGGAATATAAATAGTCTCACGAAGATGCAATAATTCTAGTGTTTATGAGATCAATTTCTGATAATGAGCCTCATAATACCTCAATAATTGATAAAAATGAAGTACAAATTGTGAGCCTGCCTTTTTTAAAATGACGCCCATTTTCGACTTGAATCTTAATCAAATCATCCAATTCATCTGTAAAATGATTTGAATGGTTCGCATAACTTATTTGAAACATGTATCTTGTATCGTTAATGATCAAAATATTAACTTACGAATTTCATAGTACTATGTTTCTCTCAGGAATAAGAAAATCCAAAAATGGTGTGAATCACTCGATTCCGGTGCACACTGAAAGTTCCCCAAGCGACACTGCAACGCAACGGAAACAACAACAGACAATATTGAACCGACTATCGATCACTGATCGAGTATCGACTATTCACACGATAATTCAACAAGTCGAGTCGAGCGCCCGGGCTGGCAGGAAAGACGCGGGCCAATCGTCCCGCCCCGGATTTTATATCGGAACGGCAACCTCGAGTCGCGAGGCCATGACTGAACTACCGCGGAAGAGTCTAACAAGAACGTCGGTAGTTCAAACGCACCGTCAAGCAAGCTGCAGGCTAACTTGATGGCGCGGGGTGATACCGATGCCGATATAACGACAATCGAAGTGACAAACAAACTACTCGGTGAAGTTTTTGTCTCATCATTTTGAGAACGTACTCATCTAACCAGGAAAATTAACTTGGGTGAATCAATGAGTGAAATATAAATAAGCGACTAATCGATGCAATAACCCTGTCAACCAGCGAGGGAACAGTGATAAGCCGCGAGAAGTATTAGAACAGATCATCTTAAATATTTACCAAAGTTCACAATATAGGATAAGAATGCTTATTTTCACATTCAGATTCCTTCAAAACTTCAGTAATGTCAATATAATGATAATTTGAAACAGTGAACGTTGTTGCGCAATAGGTCTTCGTATCAGGTATTTTAACAACCAAAATAGATCCAGCATTTTCAATGGCATCAATAGTTATATGTAATAATTCTTCACGGCGGCAAGCACCGCTAATACCCAAAATTAGGACAACGTACAAATAAAAAAATTTGAATTTATTAAAAAGTGAATTTGTTTCGTTGTCAGCATCCTGAACAAATCCATTGATATCATCCCTTGATGAGACTAACGATGTACAAAACACTAGTGCAGTCACTGATGGTGTTTGGTTTTGTTAAAAACGCTTTCGCCATTTTCCGCTATAATGGCCTAATAGTTATGAAACTCCCTAGATGGTGAGATTTTCACAGATTTCTGTACAAATAGTTGAAGTAACCTAAATTACCACTTCTGCATCAACATTTTCGTGGAACCGATTGTGCAATTATCGATAATACTGATTTTGTTTTCATTTTTGTGTCGCCATCTAACAACTGACATTCGAGTGATTTTCCGCTATAACGAATAAAATGCTGTTATCAAGTTAGCTGTAATTTAGAGTTTGGGTCGAAGAATTTTGATAGGCAAATAGGCAGAATAGCTCCACCAGTGTTCTTTAGATCGTTATGAATCTTAAGATTTCTTCCCTCTGTATCCAACGCTTTTGTCCTTCATGAGCGAGACCAATTTCGAAAACTTCCTTATATATCAATATCTTCCTTACCATTCAATGTACTCTTCAACATTGAGTAGATACTTCATATAACGTAGGAGGTTTTATAATTTGCGATTTTTTCTCAAAATAGTACATTTTCAGAAACCTTTGTTACATGTTTCTTGTCGCAAAATATTCACGAAATTAGTCATAGGTTTTCTCATATACTAACTTGGATTCAGCCAGTAACATATCAGATACTATTGCATTTGCTTCCTGAGATATATCTGGTGGGGTATCACTACCACTATCATAATCAACATCCATCTCCTTGAAAACAACTTGATGAAATTGAAGTGAAACAGTCAAACAGTCAAACACGCGGCGTGCCATCAAACCGTCTCTATAGTATCGACACAGTAAGGCAGGTGTTCCATTAGTAGGCTATAGTAACGACCTGTGTGTCCATGTATTCCATGTATGAGGTACTTCTTGGAGAAGTCACTTAGCTTACTCCGAAATAAACCTCTCAAATTATATTATATTAATTGGCAAAAATGTATTCATAAGCCAGGCTCAATTTCTATTTGTCAAAAGTGAAATATTGCAGAATATTTTGAGCGAATTTTTAATTGAATTTGAATTTTAATTTCAATTGGAGATGGAGATTGGAGTGAAGTTCGAATAGATATAGAGATGTATGTAGTCAGTTGAATAGCCAAATGATTACAATAGTAAAAGTATACATATTACCATTATAGGATAGTATTCTCTGATAATACTACAATTATTATAGCCTCCTCAAGTGATAACATCGATAATAGAGCCTCTGCTTACAAACAACTGTCGGGGATAAATATCTGGTTGAAATTACACTCTTATCAGTGATAAGAGTGTAGGTTAGGGGCAAACACCCGATGCGATGTGGAAAAATCATCAATTTCGTTCAGTAGATATAGAAGGCCGAATGAGGCAAACAATGAACATGCGAAGAGATACTTCACATCAAAGCAACTGCTTATGATCTACAAAGCACAAATTCGACCTGTCCTGGAGTACTGTTCACATGTTTGGAGCTCAGCCCCCAAACATACGCTAAAGCTCTCAGATTCAATTCAGGAGAGAGCTATTCGCCTAGTCGATGACACAACACACCAAATTATTGACCTCTCTAGATCATCGTAGAAAGGTCGGCGATCTTTGCCTTTTTTTATAGGTACTTTCACGGTCGGTGCTCAACGGACATATCATCTATTATGCCACCACGCGCGATTCCTAGTAGACAAACCAGACGAGCTCAAGCTGGTCACCCCTACACTGTCAGGCTCGAAACCTGTCGAACATCGCTATACCAAGCATCATTCATCAATAGAACGGCAAAGTTATGGAATTCTTTGCCTAGTGAAGTCCTCCCTGATGCTTACAACCTCCAAACTCTCAAGAAAAATTTCAACACCTTCCTTCTCTCCCAAAATTCCACCGCTGGCTAACACGATGTTCCTCGAACATTATAGGTTTCCCTTTCGTGTTGTCCACAGATAAAAAAAAAACTATTGTGGCCCTTCCAGAACGTGATAATCAAGACATCATCACGACTTGAACAATACCGATATTAGTTGGAATTACTTTCGTCACGTCGAATTTTCTGTTACATACTAATTCCTAATTTCTCCCATAGCTAGTGATTTGTTTTATCGACTTGTACTCACGCATGTAGGAACTCCATTAAAATTCGCTTACATTTTAAATGCTGATAAGGGCTGATATTTGGATATCAATTACCTACCTATTTAAGGTGTACAATGATAGCCTGCCGTTTGTCGTTCAGTTTCGCTAACAGCTGAGTTTTCAAAAAAACATGCATGTCGCAACTGCTTTGATGAATCGTTTTGATGAGAAAATTGGTTGGTAAAAACTAAGATGATTGAAATTAATAAACGATATGTTTATGGTCAGCCTTCGAAGCGTTAGGCCAAGCGCACACAGAGCAACTATTCTGCAACTAGAGTCGGCAACCAGTTGCATCTGCAACTAGTTTGTAACTGAAACAAAACTTCTGTCCGCACACGTCAACGGGTCAGTTGTGAATCAGTTGCGTCTAATGTGCAATAGTGGAGTATTTTGTAGGCCTAGTTCGCTGTGTTTTGAGGCATCGCCTTGACCATTTGTGCTTATCATGTCATCAGACTCAGACGAAGAGGATGTCATTAACTACTATCTTTACCGAAAGCGGCGAAGAACACAAAGAGAGCATTGGGTCCACCCTTATTTAAGAAATAATGTGAACTCTAGGCTATTTGTAGCAGCTAGAGAGTCGTCTCAGTTGGTCACTCATATTAATTTAACAATATGCGCCGTCAAAAAACCAACAGAACAACAACACAGCACCCCGTGATCACGTGTGACTGAAGTCTGCAACGCAACTGCAACCGCGGGCCCACGATTGGAAGCGACTGGTTTCAGACTGGTTTGAGATCGTCACAAACCGGTCGCGCAGTGTGCGTCTCCCTACTCCAATACATTGCCGAGGTCACCAAAAGGTTGCGCGCCAAACTGGTTTGCAAATGTAGTTGCAAAGCAGTCGCTCTGTGTGCGCAAGGCCTTAGAAGCACTTCATACTTCGAACGAACGTAAAAAAATATGGCTAGTGCAACCGTTTCATGAAATCTGGAATTTGGTATCAATAAGTAGTCCACAGTATCGAAAATAAAAAAAAAGGAACCAGACGGCATTTTTTTTTTCAACGAACGTCATCAGCAGTCGATAGAAGAGGAAAGCACTTAGCACTCTCAGTACGTTGACAGTATTTTATGTGACAAAATGAACCAATTGAAATTATCTTTTAAATAAACCATAGGCTTATAAGTTGAGTATTGCAATAATTGCACGTCTGAAATTCATACGCCAACGCAACATAATGGGCATAAGTTGGAAATATGCATTGCGTAACTCATTACTGTCATGATTCTGTCAAAACTTGTAATTGAATAATTTATCTTATGGGTATCACAAAACCAGATATAACTAAAACATGAGTACAAATAAGAGATTTTTGTATTATCAGCTTGAAATTGCTATTGAAATATGAATTTCGCTGAATCCGTGAGAGCAGAATCAAATCTCGTCCAGGGTACCCTTTTCGTAGTAAATAATGACTGACGCAATGCAAATTTCATACACAAACTTCTTTTCTTGTCGTTAACACTTTTTTCTCTTCTTGACATCTGATTATTATGATTTTGATTTCGGTTTGTCAGAATTTGAAAGAGGTGAACCTGTGTGATGATCATAGTTTGAGGGGATATATAATATTACATCCTGACAATACTAATGAATACGTCCGTTCTTCAAGAGGGTATTCATTTACTGATACTTATTCCGTGCATTTTTGGACACAATGTATAAACAGTTGATAATAATTTTCCAATAATAATATTCAGCATGTGATCTACTAATAATCACCGCACCTTCTTTAGGCAAGGAAAAATACCAATGCCGATCAAAATTTCAAGACCAATAATTGTCGTCGTTTGTGAAAACGAAAGTCAGGCTAGATAAACTAACTGACCATTTGAATGAACTGGTCAACAAAATGAATGCCATATGAATGCCACATGATAATAACGACTTAATACAGGTCTAGCAGCGAAAAACAGAGGGTTGCTCCTTTTTGTGAATCTGAGAAAAACTGTATGGACTGAATGAATCATCAAATGTCTAATGGACATTTATAGAAACTAAAAACTATGATGATGGCATCTATTTTGAAGTTTCAAATCATCCAGTAACTGATACCAATATGGCAAAATTGAAAATATACGAAGTGGTAGAAAATTGAAACAGGATAGTTGGAAATATCGTTCGATTGCAAACAGTTGTTACTTTAGAAATGCCAAATTGTCACTTTTCAGTATCAAAACCAACTGCACGTTGAAAAATTTTACAGAGAAAAGTGTTTTAATTGTGTTGAGAACGGAAGCAGATTCGTTCCCGAATCGTCCTCAAAAATAAGTAGAAGTTTTTTATTCCTAACAAAAATATTTGTATCCCCAAATTGTTCAAAAACAAGGTGTCACTGGAGAAAAGAAAATTTCTCTTTTAGATATCTAAGGGTTAAATTTCAAGCGCAGTGAAATCTTGGGGCAGATCACAAAATATGTCCTTGCTACAAATAATAATTTTGAATAACTCCTACTTCATTTTTCAGAAACGAGGAGAGAAAATCCCATAAAAAGCTGGAAAATGAATTATAGATTTTACTTTTTATTTCTTAAGATATTTCTCCTGGAAGGTATTACAGTGGAAATAAGTAGCAGCAAGGCATATACAAACGAGAGTTATAATATTTAATTTTCCACTTGTATATTATTTGATTGTTATACCTTGGATACGATCATTATACTGATATACTATTTATTTCTATCGTTTTTTGAAGATATTACTTGACAATAATACTGTTTCTCTCATCCATTTCATTCAACTCTTTCAAACACAACGTTGATCGATATTCATCTTGGATTTCAGAATTGAGAAAATCGTTGAATACTGTCTACAATTTATTCGAGGAGGTGGTATATTCATTTTTGTAGCTTTTGTGGGATTCCCTCCCCCCGTTTCTAGAAAATAAAAATAGAGAATATAATAATTATGTTTCAATATATTTGTAGCAAGGAGAGATGATCTGCCCCAAAAAGTCATCACTCAATAAACATATGTTCAATATAATTAACGGATCCTAGCCAATGAGGGTGTTTTGGAAAATGTTCGACAGTCCTTTCGGCGAAGATATCGTGAGGAGGGCACTTTAAACATCATATTGACTGTTCTGTTGGTCATAAATGAATATCATTTTTTCGTACACATTGAAGAAATGTTTTGGGCGCAAAATGGTATTCATGCCCTTATGACTTCTTCTGCTCATTTTGGGACGTACTATCCATTATGTCATTTTGTAACACTATTTTTTCAATACCGTACTATTTCCTGTCCTCACTGATAATTTTTTTACTATTTTTGGATTCACAAAGAGAAAATATGGTGATTGATCTGGCGAACACCTTCAAAGAAGAACGAAACGTATACCTAGACACAGCCCAGCATGTATTCCGTTATTGATTCTTCAGCGGTTCCTCATCAATGGTTGAATGTTTCCAGTGGTCTTCGAGTATCGTCTCTTCACCTCTAAACCGCAAAAACGCGTTTAAATGGTATCATTCACAAATATGCCAATGTCAAATAATCCTCAACGCCTTGTTTACTATGGAAGTCAATGTTAAATCAACCAGAATTATTTATGGTTTTACTGGATTTTTTCGTAGGCATCCGAAACGATCGATTAAACTAGAGGTTGCACGGTTTAATGGTTGCAAATTTTTGAGTATCTTATAATTGATATCGAATAATAGGATTCCTGATAATGATTATGAAGAATTAAAACAAATATTATTCTTATGGAAATCGCAATTCGATTTCTCCACTAAGGTCGAAATAAATTTTATCGAGGAATAATTAGAATGTAGAAATGTATCGAGGTGAAGCGAAGGTATTAGAATACAGATTAGCTGTTATCACTACATATTTTTTCAATTCGGAAACTTCCGAAACCGAAATTCCTGTGAATGAGCCATCCGCAATTGAGTGGAAATTCACTTAGGATCAATCTCTTCTGTCGACGTTCTCAAAATGGGTTCTAATTCAACGCTCCTAATTTTTTATGAAAGTTCTTGCAAGCATCATGCTTTGGAAATCTTGGTATTTTGGACATTGGAAGCATTGAAATTTTAGTGCACTCTCAATACCAATAGCATTTTCATGATAACAAATGAGTTCTGAATTGATTTGAGTGACACTCGGAAAAAATCATAAAAATGATGACTTTACGTACCTTCCATTTCTTCAATTCGAAATATATTTTTCGAGGAAAAAATGAAACCGTTAATGAATACTTTCCTGTTTCCGAAACATCGTCGTCGAACAACGTGTTTACAAAAATCAAAATGTGCTATTGAAGCTTCATCTCAATTATGTACTGAATATATATATATATATATATATATATATATATATAATTGATGAAGCTTCAATAGCACATTTTGATTTTCATTAGCACATTTCAATAGCACATTTTGATTGACATTCATTCATTTCCGATGAATAAACTCGAATAGTATGAAGTCTAGAAATCTATTCATCAGAATGAGGTAGGTAGTCATGAAAAATAACTAAAGCAAGAGTCTTGGGACCTCGCACCAAATTCTCCGAATCCGTGGGTCAGTTCCTCAGTATTTTCCAAGAGCAAATAGAAAGGTGAGTTTAGTTCAACCTCGTCAGGGGATATCGGAACAAGGAAGTCGCGATCTCATCCGATAGTCAAGCAGCCATCAAAGCACTGAGCTGTCTGAGCCATCAACTGATGATGGTATGGGAATGCCTACACAAAATGAATAATCTAGGCGGGAACAACAAAGTAATAATAATTTTTATTTAAATAAAAAATCCTAATTTACAAACAATATGGTGAAAGTTAAATAAAAAAGAAAACATGAATAGATAAATATTCAACACACATACAATAACAATACATTCTGAAATAAATAAGTAAACAAATAATTTTGGTAATGTTATTCCTTACGAGCAGTGAAACTCAATGAAAAAAGGTACATATATTCACATCAAATAGATTTGAATTGACTAATCGATCAAAATAGTCTTCAATCTGGATTTGAATACATGGATTGAAGAACTTATCCTAATTTCCATGGGTAGATTATTATAATCAACTAAACCCTGATAAAATAGTGAATTCATTAGTTTTCTTCATTCTAGTACGGTTAATATGAAAATCAAACCTGCCTCTAGTCGCATAATTGTGAATTTGATGATTGAACGTTATAAATTCGTTGAAGTAAGTGGGGAAATTACAATTTTTTATTTTATAGATAAATATCATGGAAAAGTATTTAATTCTGTTTTTCACTGTCATCCATTCGAAAACAAACAACATCAGATGGACAGGGGTTCATCTATTACATTGAAGTATGATTCTCATTCCGCGGTTTTGCAATTTTTCTAATGAAGATATATTATTATTATCTGATAGGGAAAGCAAGCTGGCACAATAATCGAAATGTGGTTGTATAATGGTTCGGTATACAGTGACAGATGATCGGAAGGCTATAAGAGTTTCCTGATTCTAGAAAAGAAAAAGAGCTCTTTAACGATTTTTTTGTAAATGTACATATAATGAGATTTGAAATTCAGTGTATTGTCTACAATGACATCAAGATATTTGATTTCCTTTTCTATTTCTATTCTGTGGACATAAATTTCTATATGTATATCCTGAACATTTATTTGATTTTGTTTGAAATCCCCCCTTGGAAAAGCCGAAAATCTTCCCGGCAATTCCAGCAAGACAAATTGAAAGACACTGTTTAACCTCAGCAAAAAAAGTCTCTGAAGATAATAACGTAATTTCTAAGAGATCATTGCATTACAGGTACGGTACCATCTGATTGTGGAGAAATACGCGAATGAAACCCCTAAAATTTCTGGAATTCCCAAAGGAATCGAAGCTTGAAGAGTTGCTATATGAACGAACAAGCCATGAGATGAAGATGGGGCACAATGGATCCGATCAGTACGCAGCGCATAATATATATATATATATATATATATATATATATATATATATATATATATATATATATATATATATATATATGAAAATTTGTATACGTAATTCAGAGTCAATCCTAATATCAATGAGTACTTTTCTACTACAAGGTAGAGTGAATATTTCATTAGGAATGATGATATTGCTTCATAATGCTTCATAGGTGTAGGTATCTCAAAATAAATATTCATATTACCGTTCCAGTTTTGATTCTCAACTATTTCAATTACATTTATATGCATTAGTAATCACATAGAGTAATCATAACGTTCCCATGTGCTGGTCTGATGTGTAAGCAAGAGGTGCTTTATTTGACAGAATTGAGAAACTGCGTTACACCGGAATTTATCAAGAATTATCACGATACTTTCATTTCCACACCATGTTCTTCCTACTGTATGTAGTAATTAAAAGATAAGTTCATATTCTGACCCAGTTTTATCGAGCAGAATATAATGAGATGATAATTGGACTACGCGGGTTAGGAGGTGGACTGTACTAGCCCCATACAAAATTACCTAATTTTGTTTGCGTTATATACCTATATTCCTTGAGACTATACTGGGTGTCCCAAAGCTTTTAGGCCAGCAGATATTCCAGTTATTTGCAGAAATGAAAATTGGAAAAAATACGTGTCAAAGGAGACCATAAGCTCGTTCATGCAGCATATCAAAATCCATCCCCTGGCAAAACAACCTCGAGAAACCACTCCTAACTTTTGATTTTCACATTGAACCCCCATGTTTGTTTTGGTCCAACTTACAGCCCGTTTCATGTATTTGAACTGGTTAGATTTAGTTCAATTCAACCTCATCCAGTCCGAGTGCATGTGCAATAGCTGTGAGACTGGAAAGTCTGGAAACGAAGTCACTCTTCGTATGTACTAAAGCTAAACAAGATATGACTGAAATCGGGTTCAGCTGGTAACAGATACATATTACAAATGTCCCTACTCAGAAACTCAGAATGCTTAACTTAATTATCATTCGACTCGAACCGCTATGTTCTTTCATGAAAAAAGAAGTCATTGAAAATTATAACGTATCATTGACTATACAGGGTGTCCCATAAACATACCGAAAAACTCTAAGGGATGGTAGAGGACATCAAAGTAAACATTTTTGCTCGATATACATAAGTCCGGAAACTCTTTTTAAAAAAAATAAAATTGGTATCTGTGGAATTTTATTGTAGAAACAACGTTTGTTCCCAACATCAAACGTAGTTAGTTATATATATATATATATATATATATATATATACAGGGTGTCCTTAAAAGGTCTTCACAAAAAGCTACCACATATTCTTCAGACCAAAACAATTCGATACAAGCAAACTTACCTCAGTAAAAAGTTGCTTAGTTTGGGCGCTAGACGGCTCTGAAGTTGAAATTTTCAAATCGATTTTGCTTCATAACTTTTGATCGGCTCATGAGATTTTTTTCAAATTTGGTACGTTGGCATAGACTCATCGGGCAATGAAACTCATATCATAATCATAATGAATATCATTCCATGGGCGTAGAACTTGATTTTTTCAGTAAATAAACATCTAAAACTCCTACGCCAATGGAAAAAAATTAGTTTCAATATGAAATCTAAATTATTCAACTCATTCACTACAAAAAAGGTACTCTTGACAAAAGTCGATTCCTCTCATGGTTTCGACAAAATTTTAATTTTAGTGATTTAGAGCATAATTAATAATAAAACGATTAACAGATATTTCATAAAAATTGTTCAAAATGTTCACCATTTTCACGTATACAAAGATTTATACGACGCAAAAAGTTGAAATGTACTCTTTGCATAACTTCTTCATCGCCTGTAAGATTATTCGTCGCCTGTTGGATACGTTGCCATAATTGTTCTACAGTATTCACAGGGGTCTTGTAAACCGTAGACTTGAGATAACCCCATACAAAATAATCCATCGGTGTTAAGTCTGGAGAACGTGGTGGCCAATTCACGGGTGCATCATTACCTCTACCTATCCATCTGTCTGGGTACTGTTGGTTTGAAAAATTCCTAACATCCACCGAAAAATGTGGTGGAGCTCCATCGTGCATAAACCACATATCTACCCGATGTTGGAGTGGTAAATCTTCCAACAAATTTGGCAACGTATTTCGTAGATGTTGTAAATACGTGTCTCCTGTTAATCTTTGTGGAAGTATGACAGGACCAATTATAAAATTTCCTATTATTCCAGCCCAAACGTTGATTTTGAATTCGTGTTGAAAATGGTTTATTTTAATGGAATGAGGATTTTCAATTGCATAAACGTGTTCATTATGAAAATTAGTTATTCCTCTTCTCGTGAAACAGGCTTCATCAGTGAACAAAATATTCTTTCCAAAGTTCAGATTCATTTCTCTTTGCAAATTAATGAACCTACAAAACATCAGACGACTTTGTGAATCATGGATTAATGAATCTTGAACTGGCGTCTTGTGGTATGGGTATAATAATTGTTCTCTTAGTACTTCATGAACGGCATTCCTAGAAACTTCTAGTTCATTACTTATCCGTCTAGTACTCAATTCTGGATTTTCTTCAATACGGTCTAAAATTTCTACTTCGACTTCGGGAATCCTTACATAACGCTGTCTTCCATAATCACCAGTTCTAGGAGCAAAATGACCGGTCTCCCGAAGACGTCTCTCAACTGCAGCAAAGGTTGGGTGGCTTGGGACGATTTGGAAACCTTGCCGAATACACCCTCACACTCTCTCGACCATTTCCTTGACAATATCCGAATACCAATAACATATCGGTGTATTCTTCATTGGTGTATTGTACGGCCATGATAAATCAGAAAAGTCCGATATCAACAATCAACGTCAATAAAACTCGACAAATCAACACAGATGAAACTATGGAAACCAAGAATGTGAATATCACTGTTTTCGAGCAGATAATAATAGTCTTCAGAAAAAAAACCAGTGCTACTTATTTTCAATAGAAATAACCTATGCAAAAAGTACATCTCAACTTTTTGCGTCGTATAAATCTTTGTATACGTGAAAATGGTGAACATTTTGAACAATTTTTATGAAATATCTGTTAATCGTTTTATTATTAATTATGCTCTAAATCACTAAAATTAAAATTTTGTCGAAACCATGAGAGGAATCGACTTTTGTCAAGAGTACCTTTTTTGTAGTGAATGAGTTGAATAATTTAGATTTCATATTGAAACTAATTTTTTTCCATTGGCGTAGGAGTTTCAGATGTTTATTTACTGAAAAAATCAAGTTCTACGCCCATGGAATGATATTCATTATGATTATGATATGAGTTTCATTGCCCGATGAGTCTATGCCAACGTACCAAATTTGAAAAAAATCTCATGAGCCGTTCAAAAGTTATGAAGCAAAATCGATTTGAAAATTTCAACTTCAGAGCCATCTAGCGCCCAAACTAAGCAACTTTTTACTGAGGTAAGTTTGCTTGTATCGAATTGTTTTGGTCTGAAGAATATGTGGTAGCTTTTTGTAAAGACCTTTTAAGGACACCCTGTATATATTTTATTTATGACATTTTATAACATTTTATTGCTTTAGCACCTTTCCAAGATATTAAAAATCACGAATATTTCCCAATTAAATACAAAACAAAAAATGATTAAAAGCCATTAATAATAATTAATGATTAGCAAAAAAAGTTATTGGAAGTTCTATTAGTTTTTCAATAGTTCAATGAACGCATTCGTGAAATGTAAGGTATAATTTTGAAGCATTTAATTTTGTTTTCATAGATGTAGTAGATATGGTTTTTATCTCCGAACAACAAACCCACCAATGATCGAAGGTTTTTATTTTTTCCTTCAAAACGTAGATACGGAAAAATTTCAAGGGACAAAAAAGTTGCATTTCCAGTTGTTCATTTAAAAAAAATATCATAATTACAAAAAAATTACTGGGCGATATTTTTTTGTGCAAAAACTATCCGACATAACCCGTGGGCACGCCCCTGAAATTGTTGGGCAAATTCTAATAGCTCCAAAAGATACCTTATAAATGTATCAATAATCTGTGAAAATTTCATTGAATTCCACCAAATCGTTTTTACGATAATAATAAAAAATCGATTTTTAAAAAAAATTTAACACCCTGTATCACGAAAACGAAGAGTTTCCGGACTTATATTTATCGAGCAAAAATGTTTATTTTGATGTCCTCTTACATCCCTTGAGGTTCGTCGGTATGTTTATGGGACACCCTGTATATTCATAGATTCGTCTGAATTAGGAGACTCGTTGAATCAAAAATACCTCTAGCGAACACGTATTGAAAAAGAAAGGCTAGTGATTGTACGAACACAAAAAAGTATTATATGGCCGTTATGATTCATAAGAATATATTCTGGAACATATTCTGGAACTTCAAACAGTTATGAGTTCAACAGTATGAGGTTTCTATGGATTCTGTCATTTGATTTGGTGATAGTAACGGAAAATCTAAGTGGAACTGGATTATGGTTATGAGATGATGAAAATAAATTTTCAATTTTTTTTTTAAATAAACCACTTTCGACATCGACATGAAATATCAATATACTATACTGATAGAGATCTGGGACACCCTCAATAATATTTTTTGAAGCAACACAGTCAAATTCAAAACTGAGTCGATTTTTTCCATATATCTATGGAATATCTTGTATATCCGTAATGAGTTGTTCCAGATTCCTCACAGAAATTACTAGTGGGATGTACGATAAGATGAAGTTAATTTGGTTCAAGATCATTCGAAAAAAAACACCATCGCTTTTTATAGTTATCTATTGGATCGCGATCATTAGCAGACGCGAAATAATGACTCACACTCAGTATGGGTGAATGATATTGTTTCGTCCTTAGCCCCCATTGAATACCTATTACTTCCTCATTTCCGACCAAGAACTTGCTCTTTATATCTTCTAGTCTGTGTCACCTTGGATTCCAGTTGTCAAGGTTAGATAGTCTGAAAATTTGAAATTCGGAATCAATCAAATGTACAAGGTGATTCGAACCGTTCATTACAAATTTTCCAACTTTTGTTTCCATCATCGAAATTATAAAAATTGTTCCGATAATATAATGACCTTTTCACTTTCTTCCAAAAATATCATCAGTCCAACTTCATTCTGGGAATTCTGGGAATATGGAGGAAAGTAGATATTTTTTCGTTTTCATTTTTCTTACGGGACCAAGGGACTACGATAGGATTTTTTTACTTTTTAAAAAAAAAATGTTTGTCAAGACATACGAATGGTCATAATCATTGTTTCGCAATTTCATATTCTTAACGAATATAGTTAATTTTCATCCGTTTTTTTTTGATTGAAATCAATTTCTTCCTACGTGGCCTAATAACGGTTAGTTGAAAGTTCCGTTTCAGGAATGATTGCTGTTCTGGTTCATGAAAAATATTTCGAAAACTCTGCATTGAGTTGAGGAAAGAAATTGAGGGATCGGTTAGATAAAATATCAGGCCCACTTCAACCGTTTTGTTTCCTTCAAGCGCAAACGATTTTCAAATTGACTCTCATCAAACATTCTCTGTATCTAAGTATCTATAATCATATAATTTATAAACAGAGAGAGTTGGAAATAGCATTGGCAATAGTATATGTCAGAGTCTGATTGCTCGAGTCCTATGATAGCTAGAGACATATTTCAAAAACGAATGCAAACTAGACAATAAGGCATATCATGAGGAATCATTATTACGGCACATACAGGGCGCATCAATAAAAATCTATAGGTCGAGGACTTTTCTTTTTAATGGAATGCCTTGTGTATTCCCATATATTTCCCAACGTTCCAGTGACTTCTATCCTCTCCTCCAATATTATCGACTGAATCACTATGGCTTTACGATTTTTTTGTTGAATGAATACCATTTGCAGATGCCTACTTGAAAAGTCGCTGACGTCATAGTTATCAATATCAGGAGGAAATATTTTCTGGATAGTTGAGTGATATTTCGGAATATCACTGATCAGGCAAATTTTTGTGGAGATGGATTCGTTAATAGACATAATTTTTATCATGATGCAATGGAGAATCCCAATTCCTTCAGTCAAGTTGATAACCGGCATAGATTGTCGATAATTCTGGAAAACTATATATGCTACAAATACTGATAAATCTCCCTGGGAGAAATAAGGTGAGATATAAGATAAGAGCAGAAAATAGAATGTGGTTTCAACAGGATTGGGCGCCACTTAATCATTTGAATTCTGTAAGTGAAACCTGATGTTTACCCGCTTCGATGGATTGAAAGAAACGGTCATTTGCAAGATATCCAGATAATGACTAAAATGGATTTTTTTATGGGGTTACGTGAAGGAAATCACGTATAGGATAAACCATCAACAATTCCAAATTTGAAGGAGAAGACAGTGAATGCTTTCAGGAGTATAAAACAAGCTCTCTTAGAGTTGTAGATAATTCATTCCGAAAGAGGATAGAAATGTGTGTAAATCAAAATGGGCGTCAAGTCGAACGATTTCTATAAATTTTTCAATTCTTGCTTCCATGTATCTTTCTCAATTTCGATTTTTCTGTGAATATTTTGCATGTGGATTGTTTTTGTTTGATTTCAATTCACTTTATGAACACATGGGGGGAATTAATGGATTTTATTGAAATCAAACTCATCCTTCATGGAATCTGCGAGGAAATGTGCACACTAAGAAAAAAGAGGACTCTAATGGTTATTCCATTCGTAATATTTTACTAGCCACCACCGAAAAAATTGCTGGCCATAAAAAATTTTTGATATCCGCAAAATCATTCATTGATGCGGTGATTCGAGAACTTTTGCAGATACTGAGTGATTCACTTTTTTATATCCTAGTGAGTTTCCACTCATCGTGATCATTGAAAATTTTGGAAGTTCAGTTACTCGAAAATAGTTCGGGATGGCTATAGGGACATTCTTGAAGAAAATGTTCCCATTCCAATTCTACATCACATGGTAGAGAAATATACATGGTGTTTCATTTGAAAAACTTCATTCGAAACACATTTGAAAAAAAGAAAATCAATTCAGTCTACTCAGAATTAGAAAATCGTTTCTGACCACCGTGTTCAAATATGAAGCGTTGGAATGTTTCTATAACTATGACGTTAGCAAATTTTCCAGTATGCATATGCAAATGGTATTATTTTGCCAAAAAAAATCGTAACATTCTAGTGATTGAGAGATAGTCGATAATATAGGTGGAGTGGACGGAAATCACTGCAACGTTGAAAATATAATATGCTTATATACAAGGCATTCCATTAAAAAAAATTGTCTTCGACTCTCTAGATTTTTTTCGATGGTCCCTCTATATGCCGCAATAATTTCTTAATTTGAATCATATGTCTCTAGCTATTATAGAACTCGAGCAATCAGACTAATTATTGCTTATACATATATTGTAACAACGATGTTCAGAACACTGAACACTTGTGCAGCTACTCTGCATATTTGCCTATCTTATTTATTCAATCAGAACTCTAACGTACAGCCAACTTGATAAAAGCATTTTATTCGTTATAACGGAAAATCGCTCATATGTTAGTTGTTAGATGGCGACTTCGCCCATAAATATGGTCGAAGGAAGGCGACACAAAAATGACAACAAAATCAATACCTATTATTGATAATTGCAAAATCAGTGTTATAAAAATGTAGTAATTGAGTTCACTTCTCCATTAATGATCAACCTGCATAATTACAATATCAAAACGTCAACTATTTTTACAGAAATCTGTAAAAATGTCACCATCTTCTGGGAAGTTTCATGACTATTATGCCATGAAAGCAGAAAATGCCGTTAGCGTTTTTGACGAAACTAAACACCATCAATGACTGCACCAGTGTTTTGTACATCGTTATTGTGACAAAAAAAAGTGGAACAAATTATTCTATGCTGTAGACGTGGTTAACCGTGGTTAAATACAACATCCTTCGCGATTTGGCGATGGAGGGGGCAAGAAAAGATTGCCACTGCTACCAACATTTTGATAAGTTGAATAAACACTTTTATTTTTCGATTTTCGATATGATAACAATGTACAGAAGACTGGTGCAGTCACTAATAGTGTTTTGTTTCGTCAAAAACGCTAACGCCATTTTCCGCTGTAATGGCATAATAGTCATGAAACTTCAGAAATTCCTTGTATCATGCCATGATACAAGAAAATTGTATCATGAAAACACACTATATCAAACTGTCAAATCTTCTGAATCCGACAGATGGTGTGAAAACTGTCAAATCAAAACTCAATGTCAAAAAGTCGTAAACTTGAAACTGCTTATCTTTATTATGCAAGTTCAAATTTGTTCTTGGGTCGCAACAGCTCGAAAAAACAGTAAATAAAATGAACTTTGATTCCACGAAACGTCTCTACTCGAATCAGTTATCTTTGAGCAATACAACCGTTTGAAAAGTTGTTTTGGGACCTAACCTTGTGCGTGAACCCATTCGAGAACTAATAAACATTGGAATTGCAAGTGTTCCTTTAGTTTACACAGTTCATCAAAATAAACAACCATGCCGGTCCTACCAATCCTAGAGACAGAAACAGGTAATGAGTCATGAAATTACAAACCAAGTCATATATAAACAATTTTTTGCAGAGTGTCGCAGTAGTACAGACAGTATTGGATCAAATTCTGATTTATCTAGCACAACTGTGCAGAGTTGCTCTACAATGACCAAGAGCCAGATGGATGTTGTATGTGTTATAGATCTATGCCAGTCAGAAAATTTGGTGCAACGAAAAAAGGCTCTGGAGGAGGTGAGACAAGCCTGCCTTTTGATAGGAGCCAATCTCAGTCATGTTCAGGTACAACAATCATCATCAGAAGTTATTTAAGCAATATTTATTGTTTTTGTCTTGCTTTCATCACTTTCATTGGTATTTAAAATTTCCATCAATGAAAATTACATGGGGAAGTGAAAACTCAAAGTGGTATGAATGTTCTTATTTTACAGCTGGACAAACTGGATTTTGGTGAAACCAATGTTGTTAGTAGTTTTTACAATGCAGATGTTGTCATCATAGATGTATCATTCCCTATGCAACGTAGAACAGCATTTTACCATCTTGGAGTCAGAGAAAGCTTTAAAATGAAACAAAATATACTTATTTACAATGATATGGATTCTGAGGTCACCTTAAAGCTGAAGGTAAATATACAGGGTGTCTCTAAAAGGTTTGGACATAGCTTGACTACATACAAACTGATGTGATGAAAATAAGATGATTCAACCAAACTTACTTATATTCCAAATCATCTGAGTAGGTATTCCAGCTTACTACATTATGCTTATTCATCATGCATGAGTTATCAGTACATCAGATCAGGTTCAATTTTTTGACAGATAAATCTATCGCCATCAAAAATCACAAAAATACAAAAAATATTTTAAGAGAAGAAACATTTTTTTTTTTTTTTTTTTTTTTTAAGAACTTTATTCAAACAATACAAAATATAATAATTTCAATTTTACATTTCTTGATTACAAACAGCATCATTTAAACAAGAGACTCATTTCCAAATCGGCAAACACAGTGCCGGTCACGGAACAAATTATATAGGTACTAAAATCTAACAAATTTAATGTGAATCAAACATCACTCCTATGAGTTCAATTCCCAAACTCCTCTTGAAAATACATTTTTAGTTTATATTTGTATTGGTTATAATTTATACTATCCCTAATAGACTCTGGCAAGCTGTTAAATGTCCGTATACTTCTGTTCAGTGGGCTATTTAAAGCTATGTTTGTTCTTACATTACTTAAATATAATGCGTTATGTCTTCTGGTATCATGAGCATGTATATTGTTCACCATCTCTAATTTCGTATTACATTTGAAGTTATTATTTATCACTTTGTACAGGAATTTGCTTTGTTCAATTTTTAATATTTCTGCTATTTGAAGAAGACCAGTTTCTTTGAAAACTACAACTGTTGATGTTCTGTAACTATAGTTAAATAACACCTTCACAACCTTATTTTGAATTCGTTGTGTTTTATTCATTAATGTTATCCCACAAGTGCCCCAGACAGGAATTAGGTAACTGAAAATTGGTAAGAAATAAGCATTATAGATTAGTTTCAATGTCGAATTGTATAGGTAGTCCCTACATCGGTATAGTGCACCAATCATTGCTACGACTTTTTTTTCTATAAGTTGAACATGTTTACTCCAGTTTATGTTCTCATCCAATATTAAACCTAAATATTTTGTACTATCCACTCTATTTATACTTTCATTTCCTATTTTAATGTGCATTTCTGCTGAGTTTTTATTTTTTTGAACAAAGAGCATATAAGTAGTTTTTTTCAAATTTATTTGCAGCTTGTTTTTTATCAACCATCCTTGGTATTTGTCCAAGTCATTGTTCACCAATATTTCCAGTTCTCTCGAGTCTGTACTTGTGTAGACCAGAATAGTATCGTCTGCAAAAGTAAAATATTTTGCGGCCAGTTTTGCTTTATCCAAACTTCTCACAAGTAATGTATATAAGAAAGGGCCCAAGACAGATCCTTGAGGCACTCCATAATTAGTTTGTTGAATGTCACTGCAGCTATTTCCTATACATACATATTGGTCTCTATTAAGTAGATAAGTTGTAAGTAATGTGAGCAGATTCCCTTGGATACCCATATTTTTTATTTTATTTAAAAGTATTTTATGGTCGACTACATCAAAAGCCTTCCGCAAGTCTACAAACACTGTTACTACAAAATGTTTCTCATCAAGCTTGGATGAGATGTAGTTTATAAAGTCTACCGTAGCACTAAGGGTGCCACTATTTTCTTGGAAACCATATTGGTATCTGTCAAATTTTACATTGGTATCAATGAATGTTACCATGCGTTTTTTAATTACTAATTCAATTAGTTTTGATAAACATGATACTATTGTAATTGGCCTATAGTTGTCAATGACTTTGGTTGAACCTGATTTGTGTAACGGAATAACCTTACTAACTTTAAGTATTTCTGGATAGATACCTTGATGAAAAACATCATTGATCAAAAATACTAGTATTGGTACTATGGTGATTTTCAATGTCAGAATATCTCTTGTGTTAATTTGGTCATGTCCTGCTGCTGCATTTCTATTCAATTCGTTTAAAATCTCCAGTATTTCCTTTTCATTCGTGTCATATAATATTATTGAGTTGTTGTTACATACCTCCTCAAAGTTAGTTGTATCATAGTTATTGATATTTACTATATTGTTTGCTATACTTTCCCCTATGTTTACAAAGTAATCATTGAATGTATTTGCTATATCTTTACGATCACATATTTTTTCTCCATCCTGTTCGATGTAATCTATTTCACTGTTACCTAATTTTCCTTTTACTATATCCTTAATAAGTTTCCATTGTTTTTTATTATTATTTCCTGTTTTTTCCCATTGTTTTTTGAAAAATTCCCTTTTGAGCAACTTCCTCTTTTTATTTACAACATTTTTTTGACTCCTGAATTGAGCTTGAATTATTTCATCAAAAGGATTATTTATTTTTAATTTATATAGCCTATCCCTTTCTTTCATGAGATCCAAAAATTCTTTGGTTATCCAATCATTTCCTTCTCTGTGCTTCAGCTTATATGAATTTGTTGCCTCTTTTTTACTGACTTGAATTGATGATACCAAAAGTTCAAATGAATTTATTTTTGTCTTTTTACTGGACTCTTCAAATTTATGTTTGAATAATGATTGATTGAGTACAAAGTGATTTTTTATAACTTTTTTCTCTTTTGTTTTTACCTTTTCAACTAAACTTATCTCTAAAATATTATGATCTGATACATATTTATCACTAACTCTAACATCACAACTTATTTGTTTGTTTGAGATCACATGGTCAATTATAGTCTTTGACTGTGCAGTTACTCTTGTTGCATTTTTCCTATTTATTTTATTACATATTTTAAAGCCATCAGTGTAGGTTCTGAAAATTGTATTGTGATGGAGACCTAATCTAATTCTAAGCATGACTTATGGTCACAGTAAAACATTATTGTTGCAAAAAAATTTTGTTGGCTCGAAAAAAGTACTCTTTTGCTCATGCCATTATTTTTCATGCCTTCAACTCAATTATCCAGATGATTTGGATATACGAGGTAAGTTGGGTTTTAGTATCTTGCAGAATATTTCTTGTTTCATGTAAGGATTTCACTGATACCTTGAGAGCATTTTTGTCAAGCTATCATGATAACATGGACAAAATCAAATGACAAACATTTAACATCTCTGACAGATAAATTTATTGTTTATATCACTTTTAAATATTTGGCATAGCCTACTTTGTTGCTTCTCCACTATTGATCATACAATAGAAACTCCCATAATGTGTTCATGAAGAAACACCTCTGACTTGAAAACTCTCGAAGATATCAGTTATTTAATAATATACAGTGTGTTACATTTGATAAAATGGCTTACAGGGATTCAAAAAACTTCCAGATGACAAGATTTCTGGCCTCACATTATAACTTATCATCAAATTCATGATCTCGCTTCTAAGATCATATATACTAGCTGTGGTACATAATTGAAGTACTCGTACTCAGTGTTTGAACTGTTGAAGATATGCATTTTCAAAGATAATAACAAACGAGAACACAAACAAAATTTTCACAATAATCGTAATAACACAAAAATGATTATCAAATGATTGTATGCATAGAATAATCTTGAGAATCAGATCAATAGATGATAAACAAGGTTACTAAAAGAGAATTTATTCCTTTTGGAAAGATCATATTATTAATTCCTTTTCAACTAAGGATTTGTTCATAGAATTAAAAGCTTATTTATGGTGAATTTTGACAAAGAATCTAAACATAAATGTTTCTGTCATGCATTCACAGAACATTTTCCAAATTATATTTATTTCATATCGATTTGTATATAAAGTATGTGAAATCTCAAAAGTTGGAATCAGATTAGCTTGAAAGGTATGAAGGTTCACCAATATTCTTGGTATTAGATACATCATTCAGCTTATTCAGAACTCACATCCAGACATTATGGATAATAATTTTTCCACAAAATATGGTACTGGAAATTCCATATTACTTCCAACAAGGACCAATTTTGAACTCAATTTCAAGCACCATTGATTTTTTTTTTATTCTAGTTATCTTGTGGGAGTTATCCATTTGTTTCATATAATCTCTCAGAAAGTTCTTGCCTAACAACTTGTCCTGGTGGACGATCAGATGAACCTACAGATTTTCTGCATCAGAAATTGAAAAAGTTACTACAAGATGTTGAAGTACAAGCAAAGTGAGTATTCTGCTCATGCTCTGTTTCATTGCTTTTATGTTTGAATGGAATTTTTCATAATTCAGTTTTGTTGGACTCCAATAAAAAATATCCTTGCAATAATTCAATAAACGATCATCATAAACATCAAATGAATCAGAAAACAACAGGAGAGTTTTCTAGACAAAAGGCAAATTTACTGTGTGGTGTTTGTTTTTTCTGTGATGTTCCTCCCAATACTTAGTTGTATTGTTTAGAAGAGCAAGCCTTCAAAAAAATGTTTGAAATGCAACAATGTTCACTCAAGGGGTTACAATGGAAAAGAACATTTAGTGTAGTCATTATTCTGTGACAGATTACAAACACTTCCTGTTTTGGTAATATTTTCTTCTTACCCCAGAGTAGTGAATTTTACAATACAATACAAATTTTTTTTCGAAAATGTAACAGTTTAGACTGTATATATAAAACCTTTATGTTGCAAACGACGTCTTATATAAAAATTATCAATCAATATAATATTGATAAACATCAAGTGAAGTTTCAACATATCTTGTTTCTCTTCATTTGAGAAAGAGAGAGAAATATACATTATTGTCTAAGAATCAGAATTTCATATTGACAAATCATAGTAGTTAGGATATAAAGTTTATAACATGTCATAAACATATATATGTAAATGAACATATACAGAATAAAATTAATAAAAATCCAAGAACAATACTTGGTGATTGATTGAAACAGTTTCTGGCAAAACCAGCCAAGGGAAAACTTTTGTTACTAGAGTAATATTATGTTTATTTGATCATGTGTTCTTTCAAGAAACCAAATTATACATCAACAAAATCAGAATAAAAATACTATCTTTCTGTGTGGAAAAACAATTTGGCGCCCATAAGAGAAAATTAGGTTGATGATGGCCAAAAGACGAAACAGGTAGTTGATCAGAAGACATCACTGCTCAGCTAGAAAAGAGAGGAAATGAAGTATTTAGGAAAAAATGAGAACATCGGAAATCACCGGAAGTTCTTGGGGAATCCAATATTCCAAATAAGCATTTTGTTGATCACTAAATTGCGGAATTAAATTGCCCTATTGTCAAATTTGGACTATCTTGTATACCCTCAAATGTATTCAGTCATGATCTTGCTGCAAGAAATCGAAATGTTTCTATTTTTTGTAGAGCCCATCTGAAAGAAAAGTTCCTGAACGATCTGAAAAAGCTGAAGGAAAATAAAAAGGGTGAGGAACTGAAAGAGGCTCTATTACACATGCGCAAACGCCTAGATGATCCGAACGTGCTCTCATTGGAAGTCATTCTCAACATGCTTTTCTGCTTCCGAGATATCCAAGAGTACGATAACATGATTCATTTGGTAGAGGACCTCAAGCGGGTGCCTTTGGCAAGAAAGTATCTTAATTCATACATAATGTTCCTTTACGCATTTGCATTGAACAGGAGACGTAAAGAGGGAGACAGAAAAATGGCTCTAGCAGTGTGTGAAGAAGCGCTCAAAAGTGTGAGTAATAATTTAAGTTCACTGGTTTTGTGTTGGTATTTTCTTGAACCGTTAATAATGAGCCCTTCAATAATGAACGAGTCGTCATTCTATTTTTGTATTATCCATACAATTTACTCATCAACTGTACTTAAATGTACTAAATGTGTCAAGTCTACCAATGTATTGAAATCAAATACTTTTCTTCCATTTTTCAATTTTCCAGTAATCCATAATTCAACATTCATACAACGTTGAGATAATTGTGGGTTCATCATCAATTCTCCATTGTGAGACATGATTTTTTCATATTATTAGTATTAGGAACCATTAAAAAAGTATCTGGTGATATAAACGTACAACTTTCGCGGTTATACAGCGAAAACAGAGAATCTTGCAGCTCAGGCAATAAGGGACGGTCAGTCAAAATCGGCACAGGAATCTAAGGCATCGTCCATAACTAAGGGGTGGCGTGGGTGATCAGATGATTTCATTTCGCATGTGCTTGCTTATAGAAAATAGTGAAATTAGTTGGTGGTGCATTTCGCATTGCATGTGTTGTCTGTTAAAAATATTTTCATTCCGAGTTCAGATTATGCAGAAAAATAGACGTACGAGCGTATGGGAAGTAGTAGATAACAACGTTGATCTGTTGCCATTTATTATTGCATAAATTTTCCGGGATGTCTTATGCTGACAAGGTTTTTATTAAACAATTGCAGATTCATTGACCATCGATGGTTAACATTTTCACGCATTTTCGAAACCAATCTTCGACAAATATGTTCGTGCTGACTGGCTGTGAGACCCGCAGAAATTTTTTTTGCTGTTATTGCATACTCTTCACGGAAATCAAGTCCGTTTAACTCTACCGGCTATGACATTTTGAAAGAAATTCATCGCGCTCTAGTAAAACATGAAATTATTATTGAATCATCATTGTTAAAATAATTAAATTATTTATTATTTATTCATCATTATTATTACACGTTCGCTTTCCTTACTTACACTAAAAACAAAAAAATAGTGGACTAACTAGAGCAACATATACCCTGGCTGACCCAGGGCACGAGCCGTCACTGACAGTAAACATACAATCGAGGGGTAAACCACCATTGAAAAATTTGTGCACCTGAATCCGATCATATATGAGAATACCTTGAATTCCTCGGAATCTCACTGGAATCTCTTGGAATTCCACGGAAAACCAACTGGAATCCTATGAAATTCCCCTAGAATCCCACTAAATCCCACTGAAATCCCATGGGATTCCTTAGATATTTTTACTGTTTCGTATTGACAGTCAATGATTTTCAGTTGAACTATTTCAGAAATATCTATATATAAATCTCTCATGCGTTTTCTTCATAAAATGCTGTTGAAAGAACTATCGCATGACCCTATGTTACATTTGAACATTCCACCAAAATGGCGTTACGCCGCCATGCTTGCATCAAAATCGTCTTTTTTCGTCTATAAACTCAGTTTACATCATCCGAATTGACAGTTTCGAATTTGAAGTTTTCGCAAGTGATGGGAAGTTGTTTGATTTTGAAATTGCCGTCATTTCGTTTCTCGAAAAACAAAGTATACTGTAGGAGGAGCTATCGGACGACCGTATGTGATTGAACACTTTCGAATTTGAATACCTTATATATGACGGTTCAAAAGTAATGGATGGCCAGAATTTTTTTAATGCTTCTCAATGTGCCGCCTTTTTGATTTTGATAAAAAATAATTTCACAGGCTCTTCCTATATTTGCTTTTGGCAACAATAGGATTATTATTTGCCTCCTAATGGCAGGTGGCTAAACAAATATAGATAATGATAGTAATAATAATAATAATAATATGAAATATTTTTTCCGGTAGAAAAAAAATATCATCCCATCCTGAATGATTTTTCTTTGAAGCATTCAATACAGTTTCAAGTGAGGCATGGATGCCTCTTGAGTTGAAATTCAGCGATAATTGTATATTCTTAGTTATTTGTGATATCAGGTATATTATCAAATTGTATCAGTAGCATGTATATAGTGTGTAGTTGATGGCAGAGTATACCTTTATAAACTGTACTAGTTTTTTGAGACCAATAAAACAAATTCCTGCCTTTTCTTATAGTTTCGATGTTGTCACAAACTACAGAAGTCACGACAGTGTTTCATGAAGCTTTATCGTTTTGAAATATTGAAATTGATCACTTTTATTCCATTTCTTAGAATTATTCGACAGGCTCGCCGAAAACTTTCAAACAATTTTGATTTTGACACTTCTTACCAACTTCATGATGATGCTTTCAGATTTGCCACCTGACATTTCATCTTTCGGCCACCATCATCAACTTTATTTTTTCTTATTGTCTCCAGATTGTTTTATCACATCACACATTATTCATGTTAATAGCAGCTTTATGGGCCTTGCATGCTCTTTGAATAGATATTCAAGTTAAACTAATATTACCTTAGTTGGCATGGACGACTGAAATATTTCGTTTTATAATTTTTAGATGACAGTAATCGTCAAACGAATGAAGGAAAACATGTAATGTAAATTTCCTAGAAAAAATTCAAAATATATCTGTACGGTGTTCGTAATATCCTTTAGAACAAGTTAATGAAGTTATGTGTCGTGTTTCTTTATTCGAGAAAGGCTGATGATCTGAAAGCTGAATGGTCAATTTTTAGTTCGTTTTGAATTTTGGATGTATTCTAGGAATCCTATGGGGTCATATTTGAATCACCCAAATACAAAGATGCAAATACGGTTTCGCGACATTCGGCGAATTTGTGTGACATTATGATCTGGTAGGAATTTCTCAACAGTCAGTCGTGTCTCATGTATATTTCGTTCTTTTTTCAATGTGTGGGAACTGAAATGATGAATCAAGCCGCTTTATTATCATTATTATTAATTTACGTGTTGCACTACTTCATTCATTAGGGTATAAGTGAATAATTTTCTGCATTTTTTCTAGTTTATAACCACAATAACTTGTCTAAGAAGTTGTTGAACAAGGGTTTTTGAAATCTTCCTGGCTATACACAGGAAAATTACAGCATTTCATTGAATTTTCAGAAGGAAAATCATTTTCCGGATATGTTGTGCCTATGTGGAAGGATTTATAAAGATTTATTCACGGAGTCCAATCACACCGACACGAAGAGTTTAGATGCCGCCATTTTATGGTACAGAAAAGGGTTCGAAGTTAGACCAAACGAATATGCAGGTGAATATCTTTTTCTTCAATCTAGAAACTTTCTCTATATGTAAATCCTTCAATTTCAAACCAAAGGGTGGGAAGAATGTGTTCACGTGATAGGATGAAAATCATGTTTGCTTCCTCATTTCGATAGGATCAAAATTACTTGGCAACTGTAAACTAGACCTTTATTATAAAACTAACAATATCCTTTACTCATACACTAAGACAAGATCTGAGATATAGATTTGAAATGATAATAAATAGAACCATATTCAATACAATAACAGAAAATAATCTTCTAATCTCTCCCTCAATATTAGTTGCATTCATATTCGTCACCATCCCATCAAGTTTCTTTTCGTAAGGTATCTCTCAATTTATTCAACAGATGGCCTATTTTGAATTGATATTTTTGGAGATTTTTTAATAAAATCATTATCATTGTCATCATTTTTATATAATTGTATTCTGAATCAGAAAATCGGTTTTTCTCGTAGGCATAAATCTTGCCACGCTTCTGGTCACTAAGGGGGCTGAAATCGGCAAGTCAGACGAGTTGGAGCACATCGGTATGACCTTGAATAACCTCATCGGCAAAAAGGGTAGCCTGGCCTCGCTCAGCGACTACTGGGATGTCGCGACATTTTTCGAAATATCGGTACTTTTTCAGCAGTACAGCAAAGCGATCCAAGCGGCTGCTTACATGTTCAAACTGAAACCGCCTAATTGGCATTTGAAATCGACGGTCGATAATATACAGCTGATCGACAGAGTGAGAAAGAAGACTGATTTGGTAAGGAATTTATTTATTCATTCAATCAGATGAAATACATGTCAAAGGAAATCAATTCTGAACATATTTTCAATTATATCTTGTTCACATAGGTTAGTGACCTGTGTTTGAAAAAGATAATTGTTGTGAATATAGTATATAATATTGGTTTCTTGGCAATATGAATGCTTAAATTGAATATAATATATTGGAAAAGGGTTAAAAAAAGAGAATAAAACAGCTCATTGAAAAAGATAACTAAGAAAATATAGAAAAAAATACATGTTCTCGATCTGAATTATGAAGTCCACTGATTCAGAATATAAATCCAAAACCATTGTATGAATATAGAATGGTATACTAAGTTTTGATATTTGATCTTCGATAGAAATTCTCGAGAAACTGAAGTAAATCTTGAATTGAATATGAAATTGAAATAACTGATTGATAATGATACTGGTTTATTCATAGGTGGGGAGCCCAGAAGAGCAAATTTTTCATTTCTGGATGGAATTCTTTTTAGAAGCTACCAAAACAGAGATGAAAGAAGCCTTCAGATTTCCTGTTTTGATCCTTGAGCCCAGCAAAGAACTGATGCCTAGTTATGTCTGTGTAAATTTGGGTGCTGAACCTCAAAATCTCACAGTAAGATGAATCAATTCATGAAGTGATATGATTTTTTTCTCAATTTTTATTTAATCAGAAGGAATTATAGTTAGCACTGATTTTTGATAGTGATAGATTTCATTCAGATGAGTTAAATGTCTTATCTATTCTACCGGTAGTTTCCTTTATAGGTCACAAACTTATGTGAAAAAAGTCTACGAGGAGAGTGCACTCAAATTCATGATTGGGAATTCACTGCCAGACAAATTCGAAGCCTCAGTTTTTACAAAAAAGATGAGAGATGTCTTATTCTTTATGTCCACCATAATTCCGACGACTTCCAGATATATCTTCCATCAGAAGTATGCCGGTAAGTCCTGATTGCCTGTTAACTGAGATATTTTGTAGGAGCTTGTTAAAGGTAGGTGTATAATAAATATGCAAAAAAAAACAAGTGTTCAGTCACTTTTTGAGTATCGTTGATTAATCAACAACAATTTCTTCATTCTATATGTTTGTAAGGAGTTAATATCCTTATCCTTCCAAGTGTTTCAATGACAAAATGCTCACCTATGATATGCTGCAGTTTTGTAAAGCACAAGAAACCTTTCTATACAGTGTCCTTCAGAAAGTTGACATCATATGGTAAACATTTATTGATAATTCAATTCGAAATTCAACTTGAATTACGCTTCAAGGTACGCTTCAAAACAAAAAGTGAAAAATGCCATACTTGGACGGAGTAACATTACTTTCGCTACCTGTTTTTCTAATTGCCTTATTGAAATAAATTTCAGAATTATTCACGAAGAAGAGTTGTTTCTATTCCAATTCTACACATGTGCCTATTGCAAGTTTTTGTCATTATGGGTATATAGAAAGTCTCAAAATTTCGGTAAGATAAGTGAAGTAACTTGACGGATTCTTGACTAATGACTTTGATATCATTTTTGTATTGGAAGAATCCATTCAAATACATTTTCATCGTACATGCTTGACAATACATTTGCAAACATAAGAATTTGGAGCGGTATTTTTGCAAAGAAAAATTTCTACCGATATTTAGTGAGTAAGAGTCACTTACCTGACACAACTACACGTATGGAAGTTTTTTCTGCGGCATCATTTGTTTCGCCAAAAAGTAGAGAAGTTTTCAAAGACAATTGAGATATCTACCCAAAGCATCGAAAATGGAACAAACTGTACATACATATTTCTTTATTGATAATATGTTAATTTCTGAAAACACAATACAACTACAAAATATTCAGAAGAAGTTGTCGTTATAGGCTGTAATATTTTTTTGACGATTGTGTCGCATCAATGTGGCAGACTGGTGCTGTTTTTGAGCACGTCACAGCATCTCCTTCCCTATACGTAAGAGCTAGAAGTCGACTGCAAAAAGGCAAAGTAGCGTATTTTGCAAATCAGTTAATTATATGAGTCAAAAAATGTGACCTAGCTTCTTTTGTTCTGGAGATATACGGAAATCATTTGGAGTTTTTTCATTAAAATACTTCTTTTTAATTTATCTCGATTTCCAGAGAGTCCTTCTACAAATTGATCTTAGAACTGACAAACTATCAAGAAGGTCTGGTGGAGTCTAAACCCCCTAGAGAAATCAAATATGAGTATGAACGTGATGAATTGGGTCGGAAAGTCATACTGGGGAAAGGTACCTATGGTGTAGTTTACGCTGCCAGAGATCTTAACACCCAAGTCAGAATTGCTGTCAAGGTAAATAAAAGGATCTTCAAATCAAGCATAAATCAAAAGTTCAGAGATAGTGCTCATTTTATAATTATATCTCTTTCTATCTAATCAAAGGTTTGTTTATCTGTCATAGATCAAAACCAAAGAATTCAATGTAAATTTTGATATATTATTGATAGTGATTTATTTCATTCAAATGAGATTATTGATTTTGCTTGGTTCAGGAAGTACCAGAGAAGAATCTTGGAGTGGTTCAACCCCTGCACGAAGAAATCCGCTTACATGCCCATATGCATCACAGAAATATTGTTCAGTATCTCGGTTCGATCTCGGAAGACAACTATTTCAAAATATTCATGGAGCAAGTTCCCGGAGGCTCTCTGAGCGCTCTTCTGAGGTCCAAGTGGGGCCCTCTAAAGTCCAATGAGCACACCATGGTTTATTATACGAAGCAAATCCTGGAAGGACTCAAGTATCTGCATGACCAGAAGATCGTGCACAGAGATATCAAAGGTAACAAAACGAATTTTTCGTGATCGTATCACTCGAATCGTATCATAAGTTATAGCCCTAACCGAGAACTCTTGAACTACTTTGTTAGTCAGCCTTCAAACGGGAAGATTTATTTTTCTAGATTTTTTGGGTTTTTTTCTCCCTGCTTCTAAAAAATAGAAATAGAAATTATAATATTGTAGTAAGGACAGATTTATAAGCTTCCCCAGAATGTCACTTCTCTTGGAATTCAATCTTCAGGTACCTAAGAGAGAAATTCTCTATTGGTCGGTGACGCCTTGTTGAAAAGAATTAAAGACAAATATATTGTGTCACAAGAACAATAACAAGTTGTTACTCTTGAGTGTCAAAGTCAATGTCAAAGACTAGCATTGCCAATATCATGGAGAAACACATTATTTTATTGTGCCAAAAACTGGAGCAGATTTGTTCCTGAAGATAATATATTTGTCTTCCAATTTCAAAATAAAGTATTACTGACCAAAAGAGGATTTCTCTTTTAGTTAGCTGAAGGTCGAATTCCAAAAGCTGTGGCAGGTCATAAATCTGTCAGATCTATAATTATTATAATTTCTATTTGAATTTTTCAGAGACGAAGAGAAAAAAACTCAAAAAATGTCAAATTAATATATCACCTATATACTGAGACGTACCTAAGATAGCGGAAAATTATTAAGTAGGCTATCTCCTTAACAGCATTGCAATGCCTAACATAAGTTTGTAGGACATTGAAGGCATATTATTTGACGGTTCTTTCTATTTCCAGGTGATAACGTTTTAGTTAACACTTACAGTGGTGTCGTGAAGATTTCAGATTTTGGCACTTCGAAAAGACTGGCTGGTTTGGGGAGCAGTACCGCAGCAGTTACTTTTACTGGCACTCTTCAATATATGGCACCTGAGGTGATCGACAAGGGACACAGAGGTAACATAACAAATTTCCGTATTTTTTGTCATCACTAGGTACCAATCAAACAAAAAAACACACAGTTAGTTCTTATATTTATTTTAGGAATTGATAATCAACATCCCAATCACATCTATTGAATATCATAATTTAAACCATGACAAATCCATTGCATATTCTTCAAGAGTGCCCTTTTCGCACTGATTTTTGTTGATAATCATTCATTATTGAAAGGTGAACTTCACTATCAACGAATGTCACCAAATCAATATTACTAAATATTGAAATTAATGAATGATATTGAGATTTTTCTATTCAGGTTATGGCCCACCTGCAGACATCTGGTCGTTAGGATGCACGGTCGTTGAAATGGCCACCAGCAAACCACCTTTTATAGAACTCGACTCGCCTCAAGCCGCTGTCTTCAAGGTGGGGTACTACAAGGCTCATCCTGAAGTACCTAGCGAACTGTCTGATAGGGCAAAGTCCTTCATCATGAGATGCTTTGAGCCGGACCCGGATAAGAGAGCAACAGCATCCGAATTGCTTGAAGATCCATTTTTAGGCAAGTATTCATTGGTATTCGAAAGATATATAAGGTCCTGGAAGCACACCAAGTCAAAATGTATCTCTTTCCATATATCGTACACTGGATAAGAGAGAAAATCACTAGAAAACTGAACGGCGGAACTTGATTCATCCACTTCCATCATTGCATTGTCACTGTGACTTATTATTGGCAAAGTGTTATATCATCAAATATTTATTATCATTTGCAATTCGAATTTCTCATGATAATTTCTGTTATAGAAAGATTGTTGGTACAATATTTTAAGCCTTCGTATCAGAGAGAAGTATCAAATTCAGATGCAGTCTTTGCAAGCAAGCATTGTTTTGAAAAAGACTAAAAACGCTAACTATTTAAGGCTTCACTAGAAATTGTTTGATGTATGTGAACACCATAACTATCATAGTTGTTGAAAACTAAAATATTCAATGTGATGTATTTCCAGGACTTTATAGTCCTTTATAAATAATCGCACGTGTATTCTTGGATATTTCAGATTCTGAAAATCAGGAATCATGGTTTTTCGAAATTAGCGACGTCCGCAGGATGAAAGTTTATTATCATGAGAAATTCAAATTGCAAATGATAAAAATAATCAATGATCACATTATTTGATACTAATGAGTCACAGTGACAATTAATTATTGTCTATTGTATATGTTTCAATGTATCCTATTATAATGTGATCAATGGAGATGATTTGGAGAAAATGTTCCTATAGTTACGAGAATCATCAAATTTTGCCCACGCTGTATATTTGTAGACCAATTCCATATACATACTTTTTATAGACTCAGTTTCAGGTTGAAGCATGGGATCATCAAAGATCACGTCAATTACTAACGAAATGAACGTTAAGGAAGTATGCTCGTGATATATTGATTGTGGTGATGATTGCTAAGCGATTGCCGTTCGAACCAGTGCTCTTATATTTGTCCTGATACTCGCTAACAGTTGCATTTATGACATGTATGATGAATCGGATATACCGGCTGTTTGAATAATATCGAACACCGGCTGTATCTTACAAACTATAGATTTCAATAATAAAATTGGGCAACAGAAATTTCCTAACTCTGCTGCTAGAGGGCGTTATCTCTATCACCGATGATACCTTTCGAATTCTATAAAAAAAATGAGTTTGGTCGAAAATAATAAATACGTAATTTTCATTAAATTTCGCTAAATTTTGGCTACCTACTAGTTTCTCAGACTCATATGCATTTTTTCTTTGAACAAAGTTTCATCATGAGTGGTACAGAGTAGGCATTTTAGCTGTGGAGTTAGTAGCTTGAAATTAATTTTTAGCGATTTCTCTTGTTATCTCTCATCATCATATCTTTCACATCAAAATTCTATCATGAATTCAGAGATTATGAGATATAACCGGTGTTCACTCAAATCGAACAGCATGTACACAATATTATTAAGGCATTACTTTATTTGTTGTTCAGGTCCTGAGAGGAGACAAAAACATATTCGTTTGAACACAGAGTTCAGCCGTAGTGTATCTGTACCTGCTGATAAACTGTCTACAAGGTTTCCTGGACATAGCAGTGCTCCAAATCAAACTCCTACTTCTCCGGAAGCCGAGTAAGTGATTTTCGTATGAATATATTGGGGGTTGCTTTATTGGAATTATTGCATGGTCTTGTTTTTGGGTATTTTGAGTTGTGCATTTTGTTTCATGTTTCACATATTACCAAATAGGAAGAAATTAATAGGGCTACTTGAGTAATAACATCAGTATTATTTTGGGAAGAACACATCCTCCTGAAATATTCAGCCAAATTAATATTCACAATATTATGTTCTATCCAATCTTAACATGTTTGATTTTGTTTTGACAAGTTTTGCGAAAAATATATGCCAGTATCTACAGTGTAACCCACTGGAGAGTTGTACACTCCAAAAAAATTTGTACTATATCTCTGATCAGACAAACTTTTGATTTGTAGAGCTCGAAAAACTGTACTTCAGGAAAAACATATTTTTATATATATTAAATAATCTCAAATAACTGTCATGGTAATAGAATAGAATAGGACGGGGCTTTATTTTCAGGAATGACAATCACAGTGACATTACATCTAAAACATATCTTATCACAGTAACTAAAATTTAAGAAAATAGTGTCAGGTACAATTGATTGAATCAATATAAGAACTTGAGGTATGTGTATAAATAACCACATGATTTTTTTTCATTTTATCCTTATTGTAGCAATAAACTCAATAATAAACGATTTTTGAATAGAGTATGAAGAGACCTTTCAAACGATATATCACAAGCCTATACTTCCCATTTTAGAAAATGGGGGTTATACCTGTCGTTCGAAGGGGGTTGAGGGTAGTGACCGCATTTTTACATTGTAGAATGTCAATTTATAATTTGAAATTTATTCCATTTGGCTTTTACACAATGTATATAAAAGACTAGTCAGGTATAGGTATGATATGCATAGATGAAAAGCGAATCTTAGAAGCTTTCTGAATTTTCAATAATATATAGAATGTTCCATTTGAAATAACCAACCTTCAGTCACTTTTTCAAACAAACGAAATAACTGTATTTTTTAACCACCCTGTATTGAAGTAATAAAGATTTGGTAAAGTATGTGAGGAACCCAAGTATCACCTAACTCCAAATCAAATTTCGATATCAGTGTGTTTCTCAACTCAGAGATATCAGCATTTTCAGAGGTCACGATTTCTGAAGAACAAAATTCAAATTAATTTTTATTCAGAAAACGGTAAGATATAGGAAAATATCAAGGAAAGTTGTTGGAGATTCTAAAAATAATATCATACATAGAGTGTTCCATTTGAAAAAACACAGTTGCTTCAAATTTCTAAAAGAAGTGGCAATACCGCATTATCAAAAATATTTCAGTTGGGTGGATAATGTCCGATGGTCTGATGATGTCTCCACCAAATTTTCGAAGTGATCCGTTGACTGGTTCACCAGAAACGTCTAATATGCCATCCACCATAAATTAGCCTGTATATTTAGTTGATTATGATGATTAAGATATACTATTATCATCAGTGTTATTGTATCAAGATAGGAATGCATTTTCTTTAGAGGAGCACTATTCAATCATTCCTCTCAATCGTATGCCAACAATACCATCAAGCTGAAATCAAATTTAGTATTCTCAAGAAATTTCGAAATTCATAATCATCATATTAGACAATGTGATTTGTTTCCTCTCGATTCAACTAATTCTAAAATTGGACAGACAAGATGTAAAGAGGTCTGATAAATCCAAAATCCAAAATAAAAGTGCAGGAACGTTTTCTCTTTCAGAGTAATCAATCATGACAATTCATCAAGTTCATCCAAGTTATATAGATTTCAATATTTTTATTTGTCTGGTGGTTTCTTCCATTTTATTAATTACATTTTTTTGATTTTCGAAAAATTAACTATTTTTGGATTTTTTTTTTCTATCATTTGTCAATTCATGAATAATCTCTTACGAAACTCGGTGGAAATTTGTAAGAGAAACTCATAGCTGATCGATGGAGAATCAAATTCTACATCCCATCATCCAATATTGAAAGAACAAACATTTTCAACTATGAAAATGATGTAATTGGACATCAGATTTTGGACACTTTGTAAGCGATAAATCAAAGTATCATTCCTGTGCTTCCATCTACCCCCGAAGCGCTCACCACCAGTCGAAAATGGGTAATGATGCAGTGTGTAAAATATGGCTGCCAAATCTTTACAAATTTTCAAAGAATCAGTATATCTAAGAAACAGTTGAAAATAGGCATAGGGATACTTGAAGAATCTCATCACGAAATTCCAGGAATCTAAAAATGGGATGATATACCGGGTGTTCCATTTAAAATAATAAAGGTAATGACGACATCCGGTTTAACCGGAAGTGGTAAGACCTTGAAAATATTTCGAAATCAAAGAGCATGCTGAATAACCCCGCAGTCCAAAAATTCAGAATTATAAAATTTCCCAAACCACGAAACCCTCCCTCTCCTACTGTGAGGATTCTAACTGGATAATTATGACAGTATTAAGATACTTCCATTCCATTCCATTAAGGTGCTTCCAGCAGAAGTGAGATACACTGTATTCAAGAAAGGAGGAGAAAATACCCATAAACCTTCCAAAAATGAATGTCATTAAACTATTCTGCAGAATCATAGACTTATTATCCTGATACGGATATCAGGATAATAAGTCTCATCCTTATCAGGATAATAAGTCTACGTGGTATCCTTGTCAGGATAAGTCTATTTGCAGAATATTACCTATTTAGTTTCCGAATAGTCGGTGTAGTAGTCACTACTCAATTTAATCAGTGTTTTTACTCTTGTACAACCTGCGAACAATCGAAATCCCCTAAATTTGTTTTGAAAAAGTGTTCTAACCTCAAATTTCAGTTATAATTTGGGTAATTCGTCATGTCGGTTTGTACTGATTTTGGATTTTATGTTCAGTAGTAATTCATATCCCAGAATGATTTTTCCAAATATTCTGAACCTTGATGATATGTTAATCAAATACATGAGCAAATGGTAAATTTCGAATGTTATTTGTGTACGGTAACATTATTGTTTCGTCCACTGTTTTCGAAGCGAATATGTTTTTGTTGCCCTGTGTTTTATGTATTTTTTTTTTCAAGGGATCATCTTGCGTCTTTACGAGGTTAATCAATATACTTTATTGACAACTGCTTGTTTTGTTATTTCAATTATTGATGTTACATGGTACGTTTCTATAGGTAATCAAAAACTTGAAGATATTTTGATTCACGTTCAAAGGACTCATCAACCATGTGTTTTATTTTCATATGCTCATACAATTATTCAGTTTGAAAATTAATATATAAGCATGTCAACGTTAAGTTATAATGAATAAGGAGCAGTTTTCATAAAAAAAAAACCTGCTAGTCGGGAAACCTAATATTTCAAGATTGATGAACATTATCAGATATTTTGTTGAATTCATCAGAGACCGCCAATCTTCTGATGGTAAAGGTAACGGATAGTGTATGGAACATTTTCGCATCATTATAGTTGGATAATCGTGGCAAAACATATTTTTATGTTGCTTGTTGTGAAACTCATGATTCCCTTGCAGCTCTCAAAGTCGAAGTGCCCTTCTACCACCAATTCAAATGCCCACAGCCCTAACTTTCAACAGGTAATTTCATCTTGTCTTATTCGCTTTGTCTCTACTTGCAGAGCTATGTTATGGTTTATGTATGGTATCAGTTCCTTTTGGTATTTGAATCATGATCACATTTCAGACAACAGAAATATATTTTTAAAGATATTCATTTCCGCATGGCTTATGATCTGTAGTGTTATATGAAATGTGGTCATTATTCTCTTAGAATGCTTGTACATGCCGTTTTATAGTGTAAGTGGAATGCATGAACAATAACTATTCTTTGGAAAAAGTGCTTCTTTCTGTTTATTAAATCACACATGTTGTGGTTGATCCATTTGCTGATTGGACACTTGTAATTCTTCGTATTTATGTAAGGTTCATGGGATAATATAGCAATCATTTAATTTAATTTTGATAGGAACTGTATATTGATCGAGATGGTCGTATGCTGATTTCTCTTGAAATTGATATTTATTCCTGAGTTCATTCATATTTATATTTGTTTCTTCACAGAATTCTCAAAAACAGATTGTTACTCACTATGAGCAAAAAATTCATGTTTTACATATCCAAAATTCGAATTTCACAAGTAGTGACATCTTGGAGCAGATCATTGAACTGTTCTTGCAACGAATCGTTTGAAATAATTTTCATATTTCCGTTATTCAAAAACACATGGCCTTCTGTATATTTTTCATATGATATGATTGATATATAACAAATTTCAACCGATTTCAATAAACCTACCATAACATTTTCCATAAAAAAAAATGTCATGTCCACTGTCCACAAAGTAGATAAATACATAAATAATTTAGAAATGGGTGATAGTTGAGAATATAAGAGTTTGTAGGTATGTTAAAGCATTTATTATTGCTTCACACTCGATGTGTCCAAACTATTTTCATTGGAAGTATACCCTGTTTATTTTTTCGCGATCCAATTAGAGGTATTTTAATGTATATTCAGTAATAATGCTTTATGTTCTCCTAGTAATACTTCAAAATATGTGAGAAGTCAAATCTCATGTAATTCTGGATCATTCATTTCAAAAAAAAATAAAAACAGTGTGTTCATTATGTTTGCAATTTATGGAGGAACACTTTCTGTAGAAATCACAAAAAACTGATTTGTAGGAGATTATTTCTGCATATATTGGAAAACCTCAAAATGGATTTTGAGATATGTCACGTGACCACCAATAAGGCGGCAATTTAAAAAAAAAAATCAACAACCAGCTGCAGAGGTTGCGATGAAAACGAATTTTTACAGTTTTTTTTTTGTGCTTTGCACAACTTTGTTTATTATAACTGGAACACCCTATTTATCTTGACTACATTTGATAATGCTTTGATGATGGTTCATTTAGTAAAACCACAGAATTTTTATCCCGAAAACTTCCTGAGATCTGGCAAAAAGCGTTTATGGAAAATAGTATGGAAACCCCTAAATACCTCTGAAACATGGACCATAGGTTCATGCTCTGAAACGACAGAAGCGATTTTGATTCTAATTTGATCAACTTGTCCAAATGATCTCCATAGTCATGTGACATATGTCTAATGGATTTTTAAGCTTTCCGATATGCAGAAACTGTCCCTTGCGAAATATTAAGAAAATACTATTTGTAAGTTAATTCTACAGGTGATTCAATAATTTTTCTTGACTTTTTGGATTTTCTCTCCTTGTTACTGAAATTTAAAATAGAAATTATGATAATTATTTGAATACATTCATAGTAAGGACAGATTTATGATGGGCCCCAAAATGTCACTGTGTTTGGAATTCATCCTTCAGATACCTAGAAGAGGAATTCTCTATTCGTCAGTGACACCTTGTTTCAAAAAATATTTTGGAAGCCTAAAATATTTAATAAATATCAGAATTTCTACTTGCCATGTCTGCCCGCCTACCTATGCCTGCCATGAGTATGAAAGTTTGAAGGTTGATCAAACAATATTATTCCTGAACAAAAATTTACCATGACTATTTTCTTACCGAATCTTGGAACCCGTTACTTCGAAAATACATAATTTCAAGTTCATTCTAAATTTGTCGAAAACTTCAATACATCAAATCTCATTAATCATCAATTGCTTCTAATTTCTCGTTACTCCTCTGAACATATATTGAAATTCTTTAGCAAAACGATTTGCAACATGATTGTCAATGTGATGTTAGACGCTTTCAGAAGCTATATATAACTGTTTGCTCTGTTCTGTGTCTGCTCTTGTAATATTACGGAATTTCATTCGATTTCATCGTAGAAAACGTTTTCAGATCCTCATCTCTAACTCTAATACTTACACTAAATTTTCTACATTTTTTTGTGATGAAATATTGAAGTGTTTCAGAATCAGCTGTCGTAAAACTTTATTGTCTGCACCGTTATCAGAATATATAAGTTAAAGGGGTATACCTAGCTCCTGAGTCACTCGATGAATACAGAATAACCTGAAACAACTAAAACACTGATATACCAGGTGGTCCATTCACGACTATACACCTTGAGTATCTAGTGAACAAATGATAGGATGAAAGAAATGCTGATTCGTCAATTGTCAATTTTGAGGTTACATTTTTTCAGATGTATTTCAATATGTCATTTCCTTCTCCTCTTCTAGAGAACTGCCTTTCCATATCTTGACTTGCCTAATCGAATATTATGAAATTTAAATAGTGCCCAATTGCTGAATAATAATATTTCATTGTCTATATTTTGTTTTTTTTCCTTCAAGATCTAGTCTGACACTATTATCGGATGCATTTTTCATTACGGGAATACTGTATGATAATCCTCTCTACCAATCTCAGAGATACTTTCAATGCCACAGTTTTGAAAGTCCAATGGAATATCCTAGCTGTTTCAAGAATAGTATTCAGCCTGATCTGTAAAACAACCTAAAGTGAATCTGACCTAATAGATTTCACACTTTATGTTTTCCAATCTCCAAATTCTACTTAAAATTACCTTTCCAACTGTCTATAACACTCTTATTGAAGAATAAGATTAGGCAGCGAAAACTTGTTTAACTTTGATTTTGACTCCAAATTCAACCTTCAAAATCAACCCATCAACAATATAATAATAATAATAATATTCTACATGTCAATATTACACAAAATTCTAATTTTAAAACATGTTAATCTATCATCTTGGTTGTCGAATACAAAGTGTTATATATCGTTGGAAACCGAGTTGGAAAGGAATTTTTCAGTAGAATTCGAATGTTCGAAAACTATTAAGGGTACTGTTTTAGAGGAGGATGTCAGAATAAATTTCAGTCATATCGGAAATGAGTCCTCATTATCATTCAGCTCCAATTGAAGGTCCTTGTAAACATATTGAATCGTGATAATTTTGAATTCGTATCTTTCGAAATGACTGAGATATTACATAGCAACAGGTATACTGGGACGCCCGTTATATATTGTCTAATTGCCTTCTCTATGAGGCTGTCTCTGCATTTCTGGAATAGTTATTCTTTTATTCACCTTTTCAGCTTGGCCTCCACTCCGTCACTGGAATGCGAGTCTGAAAATAACAGTACAGAAAGACGCAACTCATCTGGTACTCTGCTATCTCCGGAAGTAGATTCTGGTATTGGTGCAGAGACTGACGGATTCTACTTGCTCAAAAAAGACTCTCAGAGACGAACTACTCTAGCCAAAGTGCTGGCTAATGATGGCACTAAAATATGTGACGTATGGTTGCAAAAAGTAAGAATTTCCACTTGCAAAGAAATGTTTCTATATTCGATTTCTCATTCAAGGTTCGGGATAAATATTTAGGGGAGACGGTCCTTACTGAAAAGCACCTTTCGAGACTTATGGATGCGCTGAAGGCATATTTAACGGAACAATCTATGACCGTTGTTGAGAGTGCTGTTCGGCAGCTACAAGAAGAGTTGGATTTCGATGCTGCAGCTATCAACCAGCTTCAATTTGCCATTTATCTTTATCAAGTAAGTCTAGTGATTTCTTTAATTTTCAAAACAAAATGGAATGTTCCCAAAACATTTTTATCTACAATGAATGAATAAAGCCACGAGTCGAAAGATGAATGAAACTCCTGGAAACTTCCGATTCGATAAATGTCATTGCCGTATGTCTGAACCGAGAATAAACTTGTAAGAATATGCTTGTGTCTTTGTCTTCAGATCGTTCAGATGTATCAATTTCTTCATATCACTACGTGAAAAAACATGCGTGAAGTTTTTCCTTATCAAAAAATTATGAAATACAGTAATATTTTGTAGGACATGCGAATCTGTATACAGTGAGCAGCGCCGGCTTGGGAATTTTTTTCTCACCGAGCTGTTACCTTCATTTCCTGAAATGAAATGATGCCAGTAGTGTTGCAAATTATGTCTGTCAAAAATGTGAAAAAGCTTGAAGAAAAACGTCGTGTTTGTATCCGTCAAAAAAAATGACGTCTTCGCAGCATTGCATAAGATAGATCTGAAACTTGTCTAATTAGGGCAAAATATATTTGGCGAATGCGCGTGTATGGTTAGGTTAGACATATGGCTGGTGGCCCAGTACTAACTTTAATACCCTACTAATGCATCAATCTGTTTTTTTCCATATATGTTAGGCTCAAAGAATGATCATTGAACGAAAAAATTCGTTTTCGCGAGCGTTTTCGTTTTCTAATCCCAACGTATACGGGGTATCCCAGAACAACGTGCGATAGATTCGATACTTTATCTGCATTGCTGAGTCATGACAGAGGAATGAAATATATGTATTTAATTGTTTTGAAAATTTCAAAATCTATAAAATATAGTAGTGCTTTACAACTCACCAAATCCTGTAAATCGTCGCAAAATGGGACACTATTGTTGTTTGGGTCACCAATCCATGTGTATTTTCCAATATTTCAGATTTTGAGAATTATGATATGGTGTTTTTTTTATAAACGTTTGGTGAACAATTTCTCGCAAAGCTTGTCAATCGGTGGAATTCACCTTAGTTTTTGTAGACTTTTTCGAAGCTGTTTGATTTTAGTGTGAATTTTCTGAATTCCTGAACTCGCCAGAAATCATCGTGTTTCTCAAGACAAGCGACCACTCAAAATTCAAATTTAAGATTGGTTATTGAATTGCTCACCATCATGAAAAATCTAAACTGCCAATGATGGAAAATAATCAATGATATAATCATTCCAAATCAATAAGTCACTGTTACAATTAAGAAACTGAAGTTAAAGAATCATGTTCCAATGTTCCAAAAGATGAAAAATAGATATTGGCTTGATGTATTTCTAGGACTTTATGATAAATGTGCATGGGAGATATGATATTCCATTCCAGCTAATATTCATAAAGATATATATATTCCACATTCTGTTTGAAACAAATCAATACCTACTTCTTTCTGACTTGAGTTCTTAGGAAATCTTGTTTGGTAATCTTCCAAATGTGGTGATGATAATAAATAAAAAATATAGAATACCACAAACGAAGGATAGTATGATAGAAGGTCGTTTATATCATAATTATCAAAATTAGGATGAAGGAATTCACAGAATATTGAGCAAGTTGATATTGAAAATATCTCTCATCCTAAGGGAATATTCTTAGATTAGGTATTTCGAAACCTTGTAGCTGATGAAAAAATTCTTAACAATAACTGTTTCACTGTACCCATTGCTGGTGAATAATATGTACTTTTGTTTGTCACCTTTTCTAGGAGTCTGTGAACGAGGTGCTTCGTTTGCATCCCATCAAACCCCATTGGATGTTCGCATTAGACAACCTCGTGCGGTCTTGCGTCCAAGCGGCCATCACCGTTCTCACCCCGGAACTGAGCGAACACATCGCGAACAATAGCTCCCCCAGTACCGTCAACTCTTCCAAATCGGGCAAGACGAACGAAGGCTTCGATGTCAGAGAGCAAACCTCGAGAATGAGGACGGAGAATTCTAAGGTATTGCAGGATCTCGTAGATTGCCATGAACAATATCAGGCAACGGTGAGTTTGATTATATAAGGCCTGTTTGCTGTGTCTCCATAAACTACAATATTGTACACTCATGGAGATTGTGTAGCACTCAAACTGTTTTTGGTGATTCTGGTATACCATTGTTTCCATCGGCACTGAGTGTAATGTAGGAAGTTGTAGTGTACAATACATTTTTCATGGAGACACACCGAACAAATCTTCAGGCTGTTGAAAATTCGATTACATGCAAGGGGCACATTGCAAATTTATTTATTTATTTATTCATTTATTCATCAATACACTGTTCTACATGATAAATCCTATCTACAGAACAGGAATGTAGGCAGGAATGAATTTAAAAAAAAATAAAATAATAACATCATCTGCAGAATAATACATGCAGCCTAGAATTATTTAAAAAATTCGGATTTGATAAGTTTTTACTGAACTGAACTGTTGAATATATCTATCTGAGAGCATTTTGAATTATAATTGAATAACATATTGTGTACTGCTGAAAACTCAAGGATGTTTGTGTTTACTGCTGGGAGATAAGAATTGCTATTTATTCGTGATGCAGTTCTTGGTATATGAAAATCAAGTTTTTCTACCAGAGCGGGACAGTCTATTAGATTATTGGTGATTTTGTTTAAAAAAATCATTGAATTGCATTCTCGTCGAAACTTCAACTCATTCATCTTGTACCTCTCCAGAAGATCACTTTGAGCAATATCTCAAAAAAACATGGCAACAAAGTTCAAATGGGAGCAAAGTTGTGTAATCAAAAGCGCACAAACTATTCTGACCTCTTTCGGAGGCACATAGAAGAACATTCAACATTTTACTATAAGATTTTGATAATCTGACGTTTCGGCTCTTGGCTGCCACCATGAAGTTGATTAGTTTAAGTACGTATCTGTATATTTTATTGCACTTTTCTGAGTCTTTTGGTTTCCCTAATACTATGAAGTATCCCAACACTTCAGAGCATTCAATTAGTTATCTTTTTCTCTGTTATTATATGAACCACTACTAGACATTTTCAGTTTTGAAAATAATTATGCTTCCAAATCATTGAAAAATTTAGTCTATGTCTCAAAAAAGGGACTTGAAAGCGCAACGTACTTTCCGTGAAATCACGTACCCTCTGGTAGCCAATTTGACTTTCAAACCATTCATTGAAATAATCATTGAGATCCTGCCATTCTCAAATATTAAAAAGAGAAGAGAAGAGATGAGACTTATTTTATCGATGTTATAGAAACATTACGAATTACGAAGGTTCAAAATTATTCACAGAGCCAAATAAAAATGATCTTCATGTACCATACAATTCACCAATTCTCCAAATATTTCGAAAACGAGGATAGGTATACGGAAGAAACAGAATCCGAAAAAGACAAAAAATATAGGGTGTTCCATTTAAAAAATATAACTTCGATATGTATATTTTTTATGAAACACCCTGTATATCTCTAAATAATTTGAAATTGCACCTGAATGAATTCTCTATCCAGCCAGTTGAAAATAATTGTAAAATATTGTATGGTTTTCCACATAGCCTGTATATTCTAAAGGAAAAATAAAAAAAATAGTAGTCCAGGCGCCCATTCAAATGTAGACAGTTCGTAAACACACGATGGTCTTTTCGAATTCCATCAAAATGCAAGATTAACGAAACTCGAGCAATCTCGTTTTCAGCTTAACAGACTACTAGAGGGTCTCTGCCACACGACAGAAAACCTGAAAACCCTGTGTTCCCGCCTCGTCCCCCACCTAACGCCACCAATGCAGGAGGATGTCGAAGAAGACCCGTACCTGGCCAAATGGCTAGAAGGTCTGGGAATAAAAGAGAACGCGAAAAAGGCATTCTTGGCCGGAGGCTATACGCTCAACGAAGTGCTCTACGATATCGAGCGAGACGACGTGAGACGAGTCGGGCTCAGGGCGGCGACCGAATTCAGAATCTGGCGGGCGATCGAACACCATCGGAGGAGCACCAGCGAAGGGATTTTCTGTAATGGGGTCACGACTGACGATAGCGGCACCGTTTAATTGGGTGGGTAGGTATGTGAGAGTGTATACTGTCTCAGATACGACCTTTTTATCTATACGAACATCGGTATATTGATATCCATCAAACCTATTGCTTCGGTAATCCCCCATTCAGCCGTTAATTCATGTAGATTTTCAATAGGTTTTATTGTTTCTCACCCCACCAATAAACTACTGCCTACGGAAAATTAGAAGGGCCACATGAATTCATATTTTTCTTGAACAACAATTCCAATTTGGTAAGTTACTAAGACGTACATGATAGAAAACCACTTGAAATACGACTAACTAACATATAATTACGATATAGAAAGCAGAATTATGAGATAAAGATCTATTTATATTATATAATGTCTTTCTAAGTCGTAATTACGAATATTATCTATTTATGTCTTTCCATCTCATTATGAGTTGATAAGTAGTATCTGTTGTTCTGAAATATTATACATTCACATAGCCCTTCTATGCTTCTGTGTTCCTATTTGATATTGCAAGTAAATATTCAATTATTATTGAGAAATATTGAATAATATTTTGAAAACTGGAAACAGGATCAACATTAATTTCGATTAGGATTGAACTGACCCAAGCTGAACTCAATTTTAAAAAAGAATCGAAGAGTTTAACAATATTTCGGTATGGTACAAAACTGTACTGTCCAAGCACAAGCTCATTAATATGGCAAAAATTGAATTTGATTATAATTTGAAAGAAATAATAAAACTATTATGTTGTATAAGACTTTGAAAGTAAGGTTTGCTCTCAATATCAATTATCATCAATTACTCATTAAACAAACCCAACCTCAGCATCCCAATTATGAAATCACTGTTCTGTAAAAGAATTTGAGAAAAGTTTTGAAGGCATAAGAAGAAGATAATTAATAATATTGAGGAAACCATCTTTTCTCAAGGTGGTTCAGTATTTTTCGAAATAAAAAACAACACGAAAACGTAGTCGATTGACTGTATTTTTTTGTGATAATTATGGCTACATATCGATCTATGATCTATACGAATCTTAAAGTTTATGAATCGTGAAGTCACCATGACTTTGGGTTTTCAAACGTTCTCAGCCTGTATATAATATTATGATACATCTTGATAATTGAAAACGACATGCGATTTTGGAAACGTTAGAAGACACCACAGTTGAACTTCTGACATGTAGATGATCTGATTATGTTCAGATCTATTATCAACGATGCAACAGTTGAACGACTGGTTCATTTTGACTGAATTTACTCTGAAATAAGAATTTTCATTTATGAAGGCCGATAAACGTACGGAAATTGATTTCATAATATATTGCACTTGACCCAACGTCATTTTTGGTCCAAATAAATATTCTCTCATAGAAAATCTATACTATAGTAATCTGCACTGTACTTGAAATAACTTTATTTGAATATTTGAGAAATGTTCACTGCAGCATCATTGCATCATCAGTGTGAACTAGCTCAAGGATAATATACAACTAATAGTCTTCGAGATAGTGAACTTATAGGCATAATATAGAGAGGTAATCTTTCAAAATCATGAAATGAATAACAAAATGAGATATGGTTGAATGGGGTATTGTCGGTTCAATTTACTACTAGAATTTCACAGTTATATGTTTAATTCTTCAACGGATGACAGGATGATCAACTTCTTGATGGCATTGGTAGGTCAACATGGCGAATTTGAGACAGTATCATCGTGTACTGTTGAATCAAACAGTAAAATTATTTATTGTGATAAGAAAGGTGATCTGAAATATTCGAAAAAAAAATAATTGTTTCATAATTTAACAAACAGTTATGACTAATTGAGAAGTTTGCATACAATTCCTTTTTTAACTTTTGAAGAAATTCCATGCCTGGAAAGAGTATTATATTTATTTATAATTTTTAGATAATTGAAAAGAAAATGCTGTTTTGTGGTAGAGCTTTTTCATTTTATTTTTTATATTTTTTGAAATTTTCAGCTCACAATTCATGATCACTTAAAAATGAGTTGGGAGTAGAAATCTATGAAACTAGACTTCGATACAAAAACCTGCTCCCTTTAAATTCATGACTAGACTGTGATTATTTTGTTTTAATCAAAACATTTAGTTTTAAATTCGTCACAATGACTGTTTTTCATTTATTGACTTGAAAATAATTATGATGTGAGTTAATTTAATCTGATACAGATTGTTTTATTGATTTTAGTTTATTTTGAATCATTTAAATTATATCAGTTTGTTTGTTTTCTTTTTCTATTGATTTATTTAATATTTTAATTCAACCACTAATGAAATGAGAATATACTTGAGTTTTTGTTATTCACTTTACATCAACTGAGGTATGTTGGATTTGATTAATAGTGCCTTTATACATCACATAGTTCTAACTTATGAGATTTTTATCAAGATTGAAAGCTGTTGAGAGTGTTTGGAACTAAAATATGTTATTTGGTGTTTTCACACTTGAATCAACTGTTATGATAATTAATTTATTATGAAATTAAGGCAGACTAATAAATATCATGTTAATTAAAAATTTGTAGCATATTTCCGTAATCCCCAAGAATCAATAGAAAAGAAAGTTGAATTATCAAAAATTAGAATTTAGAGGAACGGAGAGCTTTCAGAAATGTTCCAAAATCTAAGGATATTGCCAGAAGAACGATTTGATAGGGCCACGCCATTTACTGCATGAGTAAATTGATCGATTGGTTGAATCGGTATGACTAGTCAGGGTTTCAAAGTTATGAGTAAATTACTATACCGGGTGTCCCAACGAAAACTTTCCACCCGGATTTACTGGGAATTGACAAATTATTTTCGGAAACGCTGAAACAGGTCGTTTTTAATTTCTAGGGGGACACATGTTAGTAATGTATTTAGTCGAGCAACTTCATCCCCCGGACGGGGGCGGCTACCCCCTTGCGAATCTTCATAGGGAACGTGGGTCGAGTGATACATCATCTGAAAGCTCTCTTTATTCTCTATCCAAACGTGTATAATTTTTCTAAAATCGAATGAATGGTAATTGAAATTAGTGTTGTTGACAGGTTCAATGTAATTAGTCAATATTCCACCTGTTCTTATTCAAATTCAATTTATTAACTATTTTGAGACTCAATGAGTGGACAGATAGACAATGGCAACATCCCATCCGGTCAGGGAACAAAGTCACCCCACGAAAAACGAAAACAAATTAGTCAAAACATAGTAAGTAGCCAGGCTGGGACTATTAATTGCGAAGATCTTCCAACCAAGTATCAGGTTGATACTTGTTATTATTGGACCACTTTTTATAGATGATAATTTGAATGGACAAATGTATTTACATCTTCTTGAGAATGCCATGAGATTCTTGAGATCCCATGATAACGGATATTATCGAATGGAGATTATTCGGCAGACAACCTCCATTTTCAACAAGATGGAGCACCACCTCACTATGCAGTAGCGGTTAGAAACTTTCTGGATGAACGATATACCAATCATTGGATAGGGCGACGAGGACCAATTGAGTGGCCAGCTAGATAACCGGACCTCATCCCGTTGGATTATTTTTTATGGGGGCATCTCAAAAGCAAAGTTTTTGCCACTTCGCCAGAGTCACTAGAGGATCTACGTGGTCGAATTGTAAACGAGTGCGGCAGCATAACTCCAGAAGTATTGGAAAACGTTGGTAATAGTTTCGAAAGTAGACCTTATCATTGTATGGAGGTAGGAGGGGCTCATTTCGAGCAATTAATAAATAGAATTTCGATAAGAACAGGTACGATATTGATTATTTAAATTAAACCTATTACCACACTAATCTCAAGTACCAGTCATTCGATTTTGAAAAAATAATAAACGTTTGGATAGAGAATGAAGAGAGCTTTCAGATGATGTATCACTCGACCCAAGTTCCCTATGATGATTCGCAATGGGGTAGCCGCCCCTGTCAGGGGGATGAAGTTGCGTTTCCGAAAATAATTTGTCATTTCCCAGTAAATCCGTGTGGAAAGTTTTCGTTGGGATACCCTGTATATCAATGTTCAATGATTTGGTTTACTTTTTAAGGAGAAGAAGCGTGAATATCAGAGATTTATGAGTGATTCTTACACGTTTTTTCAAGCATCATCTGTCATGTATCAAGACGGCTACCTGAGTTAATACTCGTATTGGTTGCCTGTTCTATTCAGTTTTAAAAACTAGCAGAGGAAAGTTATAATCAACTCTATTTTTTTTTATCTGTTGACAACACGAAAGGGAAACCTATAATGTTCGAGGAACATCGTGATATTACAAACAAGGTCTGAAAACTTCTCAGAATATTCGTGTGGTAGCATGTCATCGTTATTGAGAATTAATCTGTGGTGGCGTATTGTTACAAAATCATACAGGCTTGTGATCTAACGACTTGAAATATTTTCAGCAATGCAGCGTTGCTGCATATATCGGAAAGTAATATCTATATGTCTAATTACTCAGGTATAAGAACGTGGTGAGTGTTTTTCAGGTTATTCAATGATATACGGGGTGATTCATTTAAAAAAATATATCACCATTTTTGTATCTAATGTAAAATCACGAATTTCGAGCGATACAAAACTAATAAACAGGCTCTTTGTATGGTAATTCCAAAATTTTGGAAATACAGTATTCTAGAGTTTCCATGAAGGAGTTTTTCAAATTTTCAAAGACTGCTGGATTGGGCCTCTGACGGCGCAACATTGTTCTCATTTAACCGAATTTATATCTCCCACCGTTTTCGAGATCCCCATGCTCTGCATCCTTATCTTGAACACAGTTTACACTACTATTATTAATTACTACCTGACCTGAGACAATTCTGTCCAACAAGATCTCCATTGCGAAAATGCAATACCCCATTATCATCCGAATTTCACCACGATGAAAGAATTGAACAAAGGTTTCCTCATTTGCATATTTATTATAGTACAATAAAAGGCCAAATTATCAGGTGGATAACATCATTTTCGTGAAGTTGAATCATCATTATAATGAAATGAAGAATTATATTAAGTACTGAGAAGTATTTCATGTTATAATATCAATTTATTTACACATATACGTTTTATACACCAATATAAGATGATATACACTTTATGGTTGTTGCAATCACAATACAACGAATTTCAAATGAAAATATCATCAATAATCAGTTAGAAAAGAATGTGGTATAAGATTATTCATGAAATTACAGATGATAGAGAAAAAATTGAATCACAATAATACTAAATTTTACAAGAATTTAACATTTAAATGTAATAAAATGGAGAAACCATTAGACAAAAAAAAATATTAAGAGGTATCAAACTCGGATGAACAAGGTGAATTTATATTTTTCTTCACTCTAATTTTGAATGGCATAATGTTATTGGAATTTTTCACATCATCAGGTGAATCACTGAATTTTGAAATTGTATTTGGAATATTTTTGTGAACACGAAATTTGATTTCAGCTTTTTATTGATGGTATACGAAATTTTGAGAGAGAATTTTGAATAGTACTCCTGTAGAGATAATGCATCTGTATCTTTTATTTAGTTGATTTGTTGGGGTAAAATATGAAAGACGATACAGTACTCTTCATGGTTTTTCATATAGTACAGGCATAACGTTAAACTCGTTTCGGAACAAGATCCCCAAATATTTTATGAGACGCTCTGCTTTACTTCCCCAGAATAATTTTCCTGGATGCTCCAAAGTTCTGTCCGGCCTGAGTGGCCCCCTTGTTCTGTCCGGCTTGGAGCCCTATCATGCCCTCGCCTGCCCTCAGCTGTTGCTCCGAAAACTCGCGCTTGTTCTCGTCTGACGGTTTGGGCCCCAAAGAAGGGCCCCGCCATTCGGGGTGCTTGTGAGCGGTTCTGCCTATGGCGAAGATGGTTGTGGTTACCAAGGCGATGTTCTTTTTGTCCCACAAATCTGTGGTTTGGAACAGATCCACGTCCGGCACGCCGTATTTGGTGCATGCCTTCTGAAATCTAGAATGCAAAATGAAAATTTCATTCGATGATACCTCATTCACTAGTCAAATTTGACTCTGGATAACCTAAATCATTCATGTGAAATAAATCAGTTCATCATTCATCAACTTTATTCCCGATTACCTAAGATCTGTTTTTCAAGACTGTTCACGCTTTATAACGTAGATCCCAAGTACAACTGCGTATCACTAGTCGAAGAAAATTTCACATTTGCTGGAGTGAGTAATCGTTGGGAAAATGTTTTGCTCAACAGCTTCAAGAAAGCCTTATCTGATAATCAGCATCTTTACAGAAACAAACTTTCATCTTTAGACTTTGAAGGTTTGAATCAATCTTCATTTCTCCTTATATACTGAAACCTTTCTCTACTGGTTGATGTTCAAAACTATATCAAATAATGTGTCCCCATATACAAAACTGAAATAATTGCTCAACTAAGAACATGCAGTAAGTCGTCCTTCAGAATAATATTCAATCAAATTGGTCATACAATCAATACTGAAGAAGATTGTACAATCTCCAATCTTCGCAGGCCACTTCCTTTTTGAATGTCCAGTATAAGCTGGTATCAGGGACTGCCGGCTGTTTCAAGATGTTAAATCTATAGACAATCTCCTATATCTTTCGAATTATGGCGGCCTATCTGATTCGAAACTATTAGTACAGGTTCTGATAAATATGTTCATACTCATGTGTACTGCATTACCGATGTATAATTTGTTAATAATAATCATTTACATAGGTACTAAAATAAAGTCACTTGGGTAGGATTGAGGATCTTTCTTAGTTGTTCCGTTTTTTGTTTGTTTCATTTATCTATTTGCTTTCATTCGACCTGAATGCTATTATTTTAGGTTAAGTTAGTATATACCAATAAACCAACCTTTGTAATTCTTTCTGAACGATGAAATCTATCTATTTATGTAAACTTTGTTGTTTGACGTTTTGAATATGTAACGGTATTTGCTAGCGGGTCCGATAGCAATTTCTGTAATGCTTGGAAATTCCGCAATTTTTACGAGATTTTTAAACTTCTACGTAAGCTAGGTGGATTTATTTGGTGTCATTTGAAAGATCTCGTTAAGTCTGAACTTTATGATATAGTTTAGAAATACCAGATGTGGTGTTAATGCGGGGGTTGAAACGAAAGTGTTTGATAGTGTAACATATTTTCTCAGATAGTTGGGAGGAAGATAAATCAGCGCTTCTTATGAGTGAGTCCATTCTATCCTATTCCATTCAATCGGTGTCAGTAGAGTAGGGTGAAGTGCATAACGCAATAGTACTTTCCCTTTAGTGTCAACGAAATCAATTTTTCAACTCAATCTCAAAACTTCACTATTTTTCCGAAACCTGTTTTATAATCACCATTTGATTTCATTTACGAAGATATCCTTGATAATATTTTCCAAAAATGCTGGTTTGAGCCTATCTATCAAAGATATGTTATTATATATGATATATCTTTGCTATATATCGATATCTTTCTCTTGCCAAAGAGCCTCTAACGTTGAAATCACTGTTTCCAAATTTTATTTTTTCTGAAGATATTCCGCTTATGTCAAATATCGTCTCGGCTGCATCAAACCAAAGTTCGGGTTCATTTTTCCAAAATGAGGGCGAACATAACGATTTTGTTCGATTATATTGACTTTCTTAATCATTTTTAATTTGTTGTTCTGGAATCAACTCATTAGAAACTAGTGTCAATGAATTATTAACAGAAATCGAATCTAATAATCAATTACCATTTTTAGATGTCCTCATTGAAAAATCAGATAACATTTTGATAACAAGTGTATATCGTAAAAATACACACACCGACAGATACCTCAATTTTCAATCAAATCATCATACAAGTATAAAGAAAGGAATAATCACATCACTTCATGATAGAGCCAAATCCATATCATCGAACCACCAAATTTTCAATGCCGAAATGAACCATATAAAAGATGTTCTACAACTCAACACTTATCCGAAACATTTCATTGTCAAAACAATACACCAAATTGAGAACAGACAGAATATACAACAAACACAAAGACAACCAACAGTACCAACACTGATAACAAATGTAATCCCATACATTACATTCCCGGAATATCTGAAAAAATTAAACGTGTTGGTGACAAGTTTCGAGTGAAAACAGTGTTCAAGACAGAAAATACAATGTGACTCATACAAAACCGAAAAATGAAGAACAATCATCAAAAAATTGTATTTACAGTATACCATGTGTTTGTGGAAAATATTATACCGGTGAAACCAGCAGGCCTCTATCAGTAAGGATGAAAGAGCATAAGAACAATATAAAGAAAAGATATACTGACAAATCAAAATTAGCTGAACATGTCCTTACTGAAAATGGACAACATATGGCCGATTGGGGTAATATTAAGATAATATAAAGAAGACAACAACCAAAAACGGAAAATCTCCTGAACGGAGACAATAATATTGCTTCTTGTTCAGTTGATATAGATAGAACTTGGCATCCACTTCTGAAACTTGAATATGAAAATGGAAAATTTGCATTTGCAATTCCTTTGGTAAATTGTTCGGATCTTGATTGATATTCCTCCGATTTTCTTCTTCTTGTTCACTTCGATCGAGAGATTATTTTTTTATCAATTTATTCTTTATCATCATTTTCAATTCCTTCAGGAATCTTATGTTTGATGGTACAAGAATTTTTATAAAAAAGTGCCTCCATTTTGTTTTTCTGAAGGGAAAAATGTCACAGGCATTTTCCACATGAAAAATTCTGTTGAAAGAGCTCACACGACCCTATGTAAGATTAAAAGTCCTTCCAAAATGGTGCCATCAAACTTCTCCAGATAAAAACAGTTATTGAATATCATCTAATCAAGATTATAAAATTTGACTTCTTCAAGAAGACAATCTCTTAGACTCTGTCAACATTGAAGATGGTGCCAAATGATCTATCATAAGCCTTTACAAGTCTTTTGATTTAAAAATCAATCAATCTGACGTCACGCCGCTATATATTCTGATTTTTTTTGCTAATAATGTAGTGTGCCATGTCATCATTTATGGAGGTTTAATATAATTCAATACTACGTATTTGAATTTTATTTCTATCAATAAATGTTAAGTTTTGTTATTGTTGGACAGTGATAAGTATCTAGTTGATTATAATTGCAAATTTGGAGAAAAAATACCACAAAGAAAATTGGGGGGGGGGGCGAAAATTGTCAAGCGTAGGGCCCCAGAAATCGTAGATCCGCCACTGGCGCAGATTGTCCAAGAATTGGCATAATTGGACGACGTGATCGGATCGGCAGTCGCGGAGAATGCCGGAACTGATGTAACTCCATAAAACTGTGAACACAACCTACGGTTTATAAAACGAATAACCGCTCTTGACTTTCATGCTCTCCTGGTAGAAAATTTGCTGTATGCACTAGTTGATGGGACCCATCCTATTGTTGCTGCTAATTAACACTTATATACATAGCCTATCATGCACAGTCATCATTTGAACTGACCATTTCCAATGATAAACGAATCTGGCAAGATATGATGGAACTTCAATGAATTCAAACCAGTGCCGTAGGTTGGATATAGCAAAAATATGTATCCAATAAGATGGCATATAATTCCACAGCTATAGATGCTTTCAATTTCATTCACGCAAGTGTGGGATAGTTGTTGCGTAGGATGCTAAATCATAGAATAATATATACTCTTTGGCTTAACCATAATAGTCCTATACTGAAAAAGGCGGTGATAAAAATGAAATAGGTGAGTACTCAAAGGCTTCGGCGCAACCCCGGCTGAAGATTTTTATTGTTTCGGATCAGAGATTATTTCGTTGAATTTTTATTGATTCACTATAGGTTCATCTTTGTTCTTCATCATATTCCTTCATGAGGTGACCAACATATAATCTGCTAGATATCTGAGTTATGGCTGAATAGAGGACCAGCATCTTCGAAAAGTAGAAAGTAATGAGTCGTTTATATTTGGATGCATTATGAGAATATGTCAATTTGTTGCAATAAAGCCTTCTTGCCAATCATGTGAACTCCCTCGTCAATTCTGACATGATAATGTCTCAAGTACAAGATAATTATGTGTTTGTGAAAGTAATAGGTAGGTACAACCTTGAAGTTTTTGAGTTTTCGAAGAAAGAAAGTTGGATTCAAAATTTCAATTGTCAACGTTGTCAATGTTCAACGTTGGAACGTGTTCAAAATAGATACTAGTGCAAAGTGCAATATTCAGAAGAGCGGAACTTACAGCTATTAGTGAAACTACTTTATGGATACAAAAATTATATATCCTAGCCAACGATACGCCAATGTGGAAAGTTCTTCGTTTTACCGTACAATTAATTCCTTTCTCTCTCTCCGGTTATAGTCTCCTAATACCACAATTTCGTAGTAGATGATTTATGTGGAGCAATTTGATAGGCTGGTGCTTGATAAGCAAATTAGGGCCTTTAGGTACAGATTTAACCGATTAGGAAATAAGTCTATGGATTAGGAGAACTTCAGGAGGACATGAATAAAATTGGTTGGATCAAAATAACGAACAGGTGGGGTAGATGATTTCAGCAAGGACAATACTGCCCGTTCTCTTTATAACAGGGTAGCAGAAATTTCTAGAGGATGGAGAGTAAGAAACACACTCAGGATGTCGTCGTCTCGTGAAAGTGCTTCTCTTTTTGGTTTTTCTCATAAGGATTGATTGCCCGTTCTGATTCTGGTCAATGAACCTAATAACTTACGGAAGAGCCGATATTAGGTAATGGTATGTGAGGCGATGATAAACAGAAAAGCTCATTATTTGTTCAAGAAGTCAAATTAATTATCAAGGAAGAAGTCTATTGGTTTTGGAACTACAAAATGCAATGCTAAGTGGATGCCTGGGTATTGTACAATGTGTATAATTACTAGTGATCCTATATTTATGTCAAGTCAGAGCAGGACCGGATTGAGACATTTGGGAACCCAAGGCTGAAAATAATTTTGTGCCTCTGGCATGATATCTGAACTATAATAATAAGCATTAACAATTCATAGAATGTCCTCGCATAAATGAGTAATTCAGAAATGTTCTTTGTGATATTCAACGAATTTATTGATAACGGTTCAGAAGGTTTGTCATCTGTCAGGGTAGGTATATTAAATACACCGTAAATAAAAGAGTAAATGAAAATAATTATAACAATAATTTAAAAAAAGAATGAAGATTTTGCTCAGATATATAGACCCACTCTCAAACCTTATTTTGAAATCATTTCGAAATATAGGTACAGAGTTTCCTAGAAATGCAGGACGAACCAAATGGAATGGAAAAACTGCTCCACAAAAACTTGGTTTTCTATTCCGTGCGAAGAGATACTTCACATCCCAGCAACTGCTCATGATCTACAAAGCACAAATTCGACCTGTCCTGGAGTTCACATGTTTGGAGCTCAGCCCCCAAACATACGCCAAAGCTCTTAGATTCAATTCAGAAGAGAGCTATCCGCCTAGTCGATGATACTACACTCACCAAATCATTGACGTCTCTAGATCATCGTAGAAAGGTCGGCGATCTATGCCTTTTTTATAGGTACTTTCACGGTCGGTGCTCAACGGAAATATCATCTATCATGCCACCACGCGCGATTCCTAGTAGACAAACCAGGCGAGCTCAAGCTGGTCACCCCTACACTGTTAGACTCGAGACCTGTCGAACATCGCTATACCAAGCATCATTCATCAATAGAACGGCAAAGTTATGGAATTCTTTGCCTAGTGAAGTCTTTCCTGATGCTTACAACCTCCGAACTTTCAAGAAAAATTCCAACACCTTCCTACTCTCCCAAAATTCCACCGCTGGCTAACACGATGTTCCTCGAACATTATAGGTTTCCCTTTCGTGTTGTCCACAGATAAAACAAAAAAAACCTGTATTTTTTCACATAACTGATTCATTCTCCGTATTCTCATTCTCACAATATTGAATTATATGAGTCTACACTGAGTATTTCGAATGATATGACCAATTTTATCTAAAATTCGTGCTAACTCTATCACCCTGTTAGTTTTGCAAGAGAGATGAGACAAACAGAATTATTGGATGACAGCATTCGAACATACCTACACTATATCTCTCCTACAAATTGAAACTTAACCTTCACATACCTGAAAGAGGAGAAGTTCCGATTTTTTTCTTTGAATTCAGACTTTTTTACTTTGAAATAGAACTTTTTCCTTCGGAATGACCCGAACAAGAACCGCTGTGTGACTCATAGATCTCATAGATCGAAGATATTTCATGCTTACTGGCTGAGATTGTCCATCATCTTGTAGTCGCCACCAGAGGTGTTGATTTTGCCGATTATGCCAGGCGATAATCTGTTCATAAGTTGACAGAGAAGGATGCCGTCACGGAGAACGTCTTCGTAGGGCACACCTGGAGGAAACCTCTGACCGGTGACGGTCTCAATCCACGCCTGCGCTTCCATTTCTTGCTGTGGATCGCGTTTACCGGCAACCTGAAACAATAAAAGAGTAGCTTTATGCTTCATTTGTTTTTGCTGGTTCGTTCATTTATTGGATTATTATTATCATTGATATTTTCTGGAGGATTTGCGGAATCGTTGCGGCAGAGAAAGAAAAAACATTTTCGAATCTTGTTGTTCAACATCGCACCATACAGAGAAGTGCATATAAAACGGTCAGTGCTGCAATTTTCTGGGTAGTAGTAGCTAGATCTTGATTACTATTACCAATTTATGGTCACTGTTGAAAGTTAAAAACGAATTAAAAATTTCCTTCTGACATTTTGATGAGGGAAACTGCTGGTGTATGTAAAATGAATGGATTCCAAAAATTGGAAAAATATACAGGGGGTCCTATTTGAAAATAAAAGGTTGGGGTCACTTCCGGTTAGACCAGAAGTGATGAAACGCACGGAATTTAATAATATTCCGAGTTGCAATTCGGAATTTGAGCGAAAAATAATAATAAAATAATATTGGCCCTTCTACCCCTCCGTAATTTTTTGTGCACTTATCTGTCTAGTATAAAATCCACAGTGTTCATCAGAAATAATTAACAATGAAGGAATCCCGCAAGGCCGCTTCAACTTCCATTTGATTGTTTTTCCTTTTTTTTAATCTCAAATATTAGGCAGGTATTTCTTCAATTTTGTATATATTATAATTTGAAAAATACAAATTATCAAGAAACTGTAGCATATAACATATTAGCATACTCAGATAGGTTATTCCATGTAGAATGAGAAGACGAACTCATATATAGGGTGTCCCATTTGAAAAAATCGCATAAACTTGAATGGAAGTGGACGAAAATGAAAGTAATAGTTGAAGCACTCTGTATGAATATCGATAGAGATCAGAGCATAACACGCTAATATGGTATTCTCTACGTCAATCCACCAGACAAAATTCACATCCTCGAAGGAACAGCTCAATCACAGTTATTCAGAGCCTGCATCATTCCCTATTTTTTTTAAAAAAGTTAATAACTGACAACGGTGCATTGTGGCGAGAAAAAAATTAGCGCTGAGTAGAGAACGAAGGGACCATTTTAATGACAGAAAAATGAACCGTTTGTTCTATTTGAAAAATACATATTTTTTGTTATTACTGAAAAATGCAACACGATGTGTATCAAAAACTATCTTCCCTATGAATATGAATATCGGACTTTTTTTTCACTGTTGCGACACCCGGTAGTATATCAGAACGCGAGAAAGAAAAAATACGTTTCCTAGCTCAACGAAAAAGAAAATTTGCTGTAATTGTCAATAACAATTCAGATAGCAGTATTGAAGTGTTGAACGCTACACCAAAAGAAATAACGGAAAAGTATTGGATATTTGACAAACAAAATATAGTAACTCATCGACCTATACAACACCGGATATCCTATTTACATCCAAATCATATCTTCCTCAGGTCATGTCGGAATATCACTAGACTACTTCTGGATTTCAAATTTTAAATTTTAAATTTCAATCTAAAGGAGATGAAGAAATGTAGAAGTCAGAAATATGTGAATCAAAAGGATAGAAGTTAGATAGTGAACTGGAGAAGAGATGAAACATTGAATATGGTTTCGATCAGCATTTGTTCGGACATCCAATGGATGTCCATGCACGTGTTGTAAATGTGGCTTGGGAGATGTACCAGCTACTGTAGATACACTGTAATATCAAACCGAATAGACAAAAATATACTATTCTTCAATGAGCTCAGGCAGAGAAAATATTGTGAATTCTATAATTAGAGAGTCATAATATATCCACAGGCTATACTTTCAGTTCTTGTTAATTTTAGATGGAGTTATATCTCTTAGGCTGGAGCTCTAATGCGTCAATAAATCTTTTCTATTTTTGCTTCAGTATCATTCATCGACCATGATTTATTGATATTCAGGCTATACTTACAGGGGTATTACTAACTTCATTTCTTCATGTCTGAGTTGAACCACTATCAACCTAATTTTTTCAAATAAATTTTTCCAAATATAATTTTGGTCATGATTCTCTGTTCACAGATTTTGAAAGCTTTTTTTATTCATATTCAGTGACTCCCAGTTTTATATAGACATCATCATTTTTTTTTTCGAAAATCCTAATTAAAGGCCAGCATAACAATTTCTGATCTGTCGATTCGTTCAAATATCATTTCAGAATAACAATTGAAAGGAAGAAAACAAAACAATTTATATTCCTCGTATTATTCTATACTTGTCATGATTTGATTTTCCAAAATAATCGTCTTTATCAGTCTACTAATTGAAACATTTTTCTTCAAAACAAGTGGAATTGATTATAATTTTGATTCAGAGTTTTAAATAAAGGTGATGTCGAAACACATTCAAACCACTATGTATGAAACATGGGTGTATCTGGAATGAAAAAAGCTATCAGAATCTGTGAACACAAAAAAATTAAGTGGTTTCACGAATACGAATCAATATCACAAATACAAAGTTGAATCACATCGAAAGTTGCTATGAAAAAGTATTCACAGTTTTCCTGTACAACTAATGATAGCGAAAAAAATATATATATATATATTCTTCTAAAAGGCACTTTCTCGATAGAACTGAAGAACTATAAATAGTTTTGTGAATTTTCAAAGACTGTTGGAATGAACCTCTGAATGCGCAACTATTTTCTCATTCATCCTAATTTTTACCTCCCACCGTTTAAGAAATCACCAAGCTGTGCATCATCTTCTTAGGCACAATCCAAAGTATACAGAATTTATTAAACTGTGCACAATCATACATCATCACAATAATCAGGCAGGTCAATTGTTCAGAGCATCGAATGAGACGCCAATGGGTATCTTAAGAACATCTTTCAAAATGATTGTTAGACGAGGTACCAGTGCTTACGGGAAACTGACACCACTGGCAAAAAGAGAAACCTCGAATAACGTCGTGCGGAGAACTCTATAGGAAAAGGGAAAAGATGCAAAAAGAATAGCGAAAAACATGAAGGTCTAGGAGATTTTCATCAAAAATTCAAAAATAGTTTGGAAATTGGCCCGCCATCAAATGTTTTTCGTATCACTTATCAATTTTGAAGAATGGTCTCTCATCTCTTTCAAAATAAACCATATACATAATGATGAAATCGTAATATGAATGTTGAGAGTATTTTCAAACTCACTTTTTTGCTAGAAGTTAATATGGAAGTGTGCGGGTGGAAAGGTGCAAGATTATGTCCATACATCAGTCACCGTAACTTTTTATTTTACCCCATATCATTCAGATACGGTTCATTTCGAATAGATTTCAAGAATTCTATGTTTATCAATCCGTGTTTCCAACGTTGATTCGTCTAGAGATCCCAAACACTAGTTATTCCAGCTTCATATAATATAAGCTTCGATTAAATGATGAGATATTCCAACTACCTATTCGATAATTCGTTAACTATTTTTTAAAAAAAGAAATATATTCTATAACTTATGAGTACTGGGACCCCCCTATACGAATAAAAGCCGTCCAGCTGATAAAAAAACTCATAGTACGATATTTCATGAATGAATAGAGAAAATGAATGAATGCTTGTTTGTGTTGAATAATAGCACAGGTGTCTCTCTCATAATAAAGATAAGCCTTGAGGAAATGAAATTATGTCCACTGACACCTTCAACTGTCACAATAACTGCTGATTAGAGAATTAATGTTTTATGTACACATCCAATTTCGATCTTTCATTTTGTTTTGCAAACGGTCCCGTCTGCCAAAATATTCAGTTTTCCGCCCACCATTTTTTTTAATGTCTATCGATTTTGTAATGGTTTTGGGCTGAAAAAATCTGATATCGAAAAACAAGTGCTGGTTGTTTCTGTGTGGTTTGTGCGATGCATACGCCCCCGCTCCATGACACCATAAAGACCAACTGCTGAAAATCGACGCCTTCAGTACCGTCGCGACGCCAGAATTAAACACACTTATTCCAAAATGTCGGTAAGTGCAAAATTCTATGAATGAATAAAATACTGAAATAGTTTCAGTAATTGCCTTCGTTTCAATTTCATAAGTTTGATCTCTTGAGACATGAATACCAAATCTATTAATCAACATAGTACATAAATCATCAATTCACTATATATTTTGATTATTCACTTTTTTGAGAATCTCAGTATCGAACAATCTCACTTCTGTATCGGTGGTCCTTTTGAAACATCAAATATTCTACCACAGTTTGAGAGATTTTTGAAATATAACTGTGATGGGTACCTATTTTTTTTTTCAAGTATTCATCCTCATTTCATATTATGTCAATCACCAGCCACTATATAGTAAATGATAGAAAACAAGAAAATATGTTTCCTAATTCAATATTCGTTATATTTAATATTATTTTCAAATGAGAGGCATGAAAATTATGAGTTCGTGACATGAACGAATGATTTATTATACTGTTTTGGTGGACGCTAGAGATATTTCTGATTCTTCAAAGTAGATAGGTGAATAGTGCATTGAAAATTTTTCTCCTAATATTCACGACCAATTAGAAGCCAATTCGAAATTTTCTCACCGAATACCACTTAAGCTTCAATTAAAAGTATTTTGAAAATTAACCGAGTCGAAGACGAGTCATAATTGAAGCTCTCGTGGTATCGAAAGTGAAGAATTTGTGAGTATTTGTCAAATCGAATCATATCGATAGTTGATAGATTCTTTGCATATGATTGTAGAATCATCAACTTCAACTTTGACATTCTAATAATTCCAATATTATTGTTCCATTTTGGCATACGATCTAGTGTCTTTCACTCATTATCCTTTCGGAATATGAAATCTGAATGTTGTAATAGATGTTCATAACAAAGTCTAAAAATAAAACTGATTTCTGTGGTATTTTTGGTTATGACGATGAGGTATTTTCGGTCTACTATAACCGCACGCTCCACAGGCTTTCGTGTCATTAATATGTTTCACCTGTTAATATTATTTCAAAAGCCTTGTTGTAAGTACTTATATTGATCAATTTGAATTAGGAATTCTTCGAACTTGGACAAATAAAAGATAATACTCACAATTTTAATGTGAATTATCCATGAAAAATATATTATCCATAGACTTGTTATTAGGATAATAAGTCTATGATTGTATCATATTCAGTGAGATTTGTTTTTGACAACGAAGATGCAGATTTAATAATGAATATTATTGTATCAAATCTATTTACTTTGTGAGTTTCTACCTACCTACGCATAAGTTTGAGAATGATAGATTGTGATATATGGAGAGATCAAGTCAAAGGTCTTTCAATTACCGACACAGTCAAAACTCAAAACTATAAACAAGTCGTTTCTTTAAGAATTGACCGTGATTTTCTGATTATTTGACTACTCCTGAAGAAATAAAGAATTGTATTGACAGTTGTGAAAATAACTTTTACAGTTGCAATTCAACTTGGAAGCAAGATATCGAGATACATTTTTTATTTTCTATTAGATAAAGTAGGTATTGTTCGCTTTTTGTCCCTGGTGAATAGATTTTCAATTCAAGTAGCTAATGTTCTAACTAATTTTGATATGACAAACAGTTGCATTGACCATAACTCTCGACCATAACTCTCAGTTCGAGCGTTGATTCAGAACAACCCTGCATATTTCCTGTCATAATTCTTCTACGTAATAATTATTATGCCGTAGTTCAAATATATATATATATATATATATATATAGTATTTGTGGGCGAAATGGAAACACTTATCACAGAAGGACCCTTCTATTCTATATATATATATATATATATATATATATATATATATATATATATATATAGTATTTGTGGGCGAAATGGAAACACTTATCACAGAAGGACCCTTCTATTCTGGATAATTTGAAGATGTCCATATTCTGAGAGGAGGCAGGAAATAATTCCATGATTCAATTTAGTATCGTTTTTTCCAATAGAAAAATGATACATATCCTTTCATTTCATCACTACCGTCTATACCAAATCAAATGAGTATAGATTTGTGACCCTTTGTTGAATAATACAAGTACTATGGTTTGGCGTTGTTCTGAGAGTGAAAATGAACTTATTTTCTTTTAGAAACGTGACAAGAACCTAGAAGCCGATGTCCTCAACTGGATCTACGCATGCCTAGGAGAGCCGGTGCCTAGCGGAGATTTCGAAGACATCCTCAGAGATGGTGTTGTCCTCTGCAACCTGATTAATAAATTGGCTCCAGGATCCGTGAAGAAGATTCAAACGAAAGGAACCAATTTCCAGCTCATGGAGAACATCCAGAGGTTCCAAGCAGCCGTTAAAGCGTACGGATTGCCACAAGAAGAGATATTCCAGACGGCAGACCTCTTCGAACGAAGAAATATCGCGCAGGTATGATATCCTGGTAGAAACGTGAATCTGCTTTGGAGGTCCAGAAGATTGGGAATATGAGTATTTACCTTACCCTTCTGGATCTGGATGTTTTCGCTTGAAGTGTAAGTTCTCTTGAGAGATTGAGTCAAAATATGAGTAGAATCTCCAATATCTTCAAGTTTATCTGGAATCGATTCCAATCAAAAGGCTTTGGAACAAGAATACAATTGTTACAGCAAATCCTTTCGAAACAATTCATGGGAATGGGTGGATAGGGAAAGACTCACGTTCTGGTCCGATCTATTGAATAATTCGGAGCTCAAAAAATAACCAAATGCAGATCCTGAAGTGATGGGATTACTTGTATAGGACAATATTGTCTAAACAATACACAACAATACACAACAATAAACAGTCAACACGTATGTGATTCTGTGATGATATCATATGTCCACTGCATGTAAGCGTTCTGAAATATGAATATATTATTAGGAAAATGCAGATTCTCAACCACTAGAACAATAACATTCAGACTTTAAGCAGAAATGAAACATTCAGAAGAAAAAGAACAGACGGGGAAATATCCGAAAAATCAGTAGAATTTATTCATCGAAAACATTCTTAAGACACGATAATTGAATTTTGAGCAACATTTTTTTAGTGATCATTACATGATCCGCGATCGATGTTCAGGTTATCGGATAGACTATAAAATAAATTTCTTATTCCAATAATGCCGATTACCTACATTCACCTATGTTATGACAACGATGTACAAATCACTGGTGCAGTCACTGATGGTGTTTTGTTTCGTCAAAAACGCTAGCAGCATTTTCCGCTATGATGGCCTAATAGTTATGAAACTCCCCAGAAGATGGTGACATTTTCACAGATTTCTGTACAAATAGTTGACGTTTCGAGATTGTAATTATTTAGTTCCATCTAAAATTGAGAAGTAACCTAAATTACTACTTCTGAATCAACATTTTCATAACACAGATTGTGCGATTATCAATAATACTGTGTTGTCATTTTTGTACCGCCATCTAACAATTTACACATGAGTGATTACCCGCTACATTGAATAAAATGCTGTCATCAAGTTAACTGTACGTTAGAGTTCTGGTTGAAGAATATATAGGCAAATAGGCAGAATAGCTCCACCAATGTTCTGTACATCGTTGTTATGACATATAATATGGTATGTTTCCATCATTTCCCCTATTTTCTAGGTGGCCCTGTCGCTTTTTGCTTTGGGTCGCATCACCCAAAAGCACCCGGAATGGACCGGACCAACGTTGGGCCCGAAAATGGCTGAAAAGAACGAAAGGACCTTCACCGAAGAACAACTGAGGGCCAGCGAAGGGCAGGTCAACCTTCAAATGGGCTACAACAAGGGTGCCACGCAATCCGGACATGGTGGATTCGGAAACACGCGTCACATGTAACGAACTGAACGGAGAACCTCATTTTTCTGTTGAACACGACTAGATTTGTTCTATTCACGTTTCGTTGTCAATGTTTCTGACTTGATATGCGTTATCGACTATATATTTTTGTAATTTTTCAGCCTAATAGGATTTAATTATGATTGTAATGTTAAAATAAGAAGTATTCGCGCATTGCATAAGATTATAAAATAAATTAATGATTCTGCTCCAGATTTGAAATGGCAAATAACACCTCAAAAATATACTTACTGATGTTCCATAGTATCCGAGTGCAAAATTTCAAAACCACTGTACCCATTCTTGTATTCCATTTCAAATTTTGGGTACTGCATAAAAAGGAATGAATGTGTATAGTAATTTCTCCCTTCTTGATCAAACTCCGAATATAAATTGAAATTGAGTTACGTAGGAAAATTCGAATGACAAACAAAAACGTTATTCCTTTCAAAGGATACTTTTCCATGAAAAAAAATTCTTTGAATATTTTCAAAACTTTTGAAATCCATAGATATTGAAAAAATGATCATCCAAGAAATATTTTGAACACAATATGCATTTTTCTGAAGTCCCCTACCATTTTGACTCTTTGACGGTGAATAGAAATAGGAGTATGCGGAGATTTCCTAGTTCTGTTTGAATAAAATTCAGAGGAAAATGTAGGCAAATTGAAATGATCATGAAATTGAACTGAATTTTTCCAACGAGGCTGAAATTGTAAGCAAATCATATCGTCTCTCAATGACATGGAGTTCCATTGGGGTGGCGAGGAGAAAAGAAAACATTACAATAACGTTTATTCTCATTTCGATAGCTAAAAAATTCACTCTTCTGCGCCAGTGTTAACATATTTTATTTTTTTATTATCGTCTTCTTGAGTTTCATTAACGACCGAAAAATCCAAACTTAAAGTAATTAATCTAACCTGAACCTCATGGTCCAATTCAGTGGCGTAAGATGAGGATGGCTCACTGTAAATTATCTTCATATACGCTGAACAATTAGTAAAACCATATTCAGTGCGAAATATGTTTTCAGCTCAGAAAATGCAGATTTTTTTTTAGATAAATATCATCATATTATATCTCCATATTCCATCCAGTTTGAGAACCATAGGTTCTGAAAGATGTCAAGTCAAAAGTATTGTTCCAATTACCTATATAGTAGGCTCATTAACAAGTATGTTGTTGAGAATTAACTTTGAATTTTGAGGAATCTAATTCCACTTCTCGAAAAGAATAATGTAATTTTTTTGAAAGTTGTAAAAATATCTTCGATAGTTGCAATTCGATTCGAGCCATTAATTGAATTTTCGCTATTTGTCCCTCATGAATAATTTTTGAAGTTGAGTAGCTATCGACCACAAGTCTGAAATGAATTACCACCGAGATCTAGAGTCCAAACTCCATATCAACTTTGGTTTGTTGAATCAGATTCTGCTAAACATACATATTCTAGTACTCATTTCAATCAACCATTTCAGAATACCATTAAATGATGCAAATCTGAAAAAAAATGGACGTGACAATAAATTGAATACTGGTACCAATTTCTGAACCAAGAAGACCCCAGATATAGCAGAAATAAGTTTAGATGAGAGTCAGACTAATGCCTCCAGAAGAAGAGACCTTGGAACAGGCAGAAACAGGAGAAATCACAGAATGGGAATCTACATTGAAATATAAAAGTTATCCAAACTACAAAATTTGAACTAATGATATTGGTAATCCTGACTGAAAAACAATTGTGCAGATTTCATAGTATAGTTTCATAAGTAGTTTCATAGTATGTTGTATGTTGGTTTGAGTTCTTGTTCTCTTAGGTAGTATTATTGACTAAGTAGTATCGAGATAATTTCTCGTACAGATATTTCATTCATGAAAGGATTAGTCATATGATATTCATCCGTTTCGAATCCCTTCCATCAGGTACAAAAGAGGAATTTTCCATAATTGTTATATGGAAATATGATCTCACAATCATTCTAAATATTTCATTATTGACATAACCTTCATGCCAAGTTTATTTTGAGTGGAAATAGCTGTACCCAAAAATAGTAATCTACTGCCAAATCGCCCACAGTCTATTCGAATCATCCAGAAAATTGGAAATACACTATAACGTCATCCAATTGTCTCTATTTGTTTGGTATTAACATACGTGTGATACATCTCAATGAGTTTTAGTCCGATTGTTTCATTCGGAACAATATTTTTTTTTTATATTCGATGACATTGAAAAATTTTGTTATCCTAGAGTTTCATATGTTTATTTTCCCAAAACATACTGAAAAAATTAACAATCGTTTTCATAGCAGACACATTAATATTGTTGATATTGCTACTGTCATTCATCTCCTCAATTGCCGAAGTAACCTTCAGGAGCCATCGAATGACTTGTTTGAGTTGAGGAGAGAGAAGGATCTACAGTATATGCAAGTGCAATCCCAACCACTCTGTGACATCTGTGCCTACCCAGGGATCGAACACGAGAACTCATTATTACTAACCAAGTATATGGAAAACAACCTAATTCTCAATGTATTGGGAAAAATCTATCAATCATACCTCGTTTATGAAAGGAATCCATTAACAGTCCGACATATACATAGATATTCCCGGACATATTCTTCGGAGAGAACGCGGCCGCTAGTTTCTGATTTCATTTATATATTGAACTTGACATAATTGAGTAAAACACTTGTTCTATATTGTGCGCAAATATTCGAATGACATAACTACAGATAAATCGTAAAGTACCAAGAATGTCTAGACTTTCTCTTGTACAGGGTATGTGGAAATAAGTCATAGTATGAAGTGTCAGCTGTGATACTGAAATCAACTGAGATAAGGAAAGTTCTGGCATATAGGAACACCTGATTAACTACTGTGGCTCTTTCCCATTCTGGAAGTATCTCCAACTCCCGAAAAAAACTGATATGAATTCAAAAAATTATACTGTTTTCTTGTTCAGCCACTAGGAAGAGATTTTCAGAGATCGTCCCACGTCTGATTCGTGTTTTGTTTTTCTTTTATCTGTGGACAACACGAAAGGGAAACCTATAATGTTCTAGGAACATCGTGTTAGCCAGCAGTGGAATTTTGGGAGAAAAGGAAGGTGTTGGAATTTTTCTTGAAAGTTTATAGGTTGTAAGCATCAGGAAAGACTTCACTAGGCAATGAATTCTTTGAACTTTGCAGTTCTATTGATGAATGATGCTTGGTATAGCGATGTTCGACAGGTATCGAGCCTGAAAGTGTAGGGGTGACCAGCCTGAGCTCGTCTGGTTTGTCTACTAGGAATCGCGCGTGGTGGCATAATAGATGATATTTTCGTTGAGCACTGGACCATGGAAGTACCTAAAAAAAAGGCAGTGATCGCCGACCTTTCTACTATGATCTAGATAGGTCAATGATTTGGTGAGTGTTGTATCATCGACTAGGCGAATAGCTCTCTTCTGAATTGAATCTAAGAGCTTTAGCGTGTTTGGGGGCAGAGCTCCAAGCATCTGAACAGTACTCCAGGACAGGTCGAATTTGATGAGTGTATTTCTGTAAATGTTGTTGTTTGACAACAGAAATCTTCAAATCTACATATGCAATTGTGAAATATCATGTATTCCGTACTCTAATACGCAGATATGGCTGGTAATCTTGTCTACTATTGATTTTCCTTCTGAAACTGGAATCTACCCGTCTACCTGTGATATTTACATATTTCAGGTGAACAAAACAAGAATAATATCGGGTACCGGATTTTTATGGGGTTATGTGTAACAATGCGATCATTATATTCGATATACTTGATGCGTTCAACATTGGGTGTGTAGTATCATGGGATCTATTTTCATATGGGTAGAATGACCGTTTTCATATCTGGTATTATAATCACAACCGATTTTAAAAAGTCGTATCGTATTTTCTCGGTATCACCACCAACAACGCTGGCAACTCGGAATATTACTTGATTCCGAGTTACAACTCGGAATTTAACTAAATTCCGATATGCAAATCGTAATATCAGATCTAAAATTCCGATTGGAACTCGGAATATTAGTAAATTCCCAGTTACAACTCGGGATTTAGTAAAAAATTTAAGTGAAAAATGAAAATAAAATAATATTGGGAATGTGAAATTATGGTTGACGTATTCTTATAATGTCTGAGAGTAAGATACAGTATGATGAATACAATATTCAGAAAGATTTCAATACTATACATACATATGATTACATTAATTATATATGATATAAGGTGTTTCTCCGGTCGATTTTCAACGAACTAGGTATGGACAATTAATATTGACTAATCGCTTTATAGAATTGCACATATATATACATAGATATATCGGCAATTGACCTAGTTCATTCAACTATAGATAATCAATTTGAATCGTACCTTGTATTAGGTGTTCCGTAATGATTCAGAAACGAGAGCAAAAGTATAGGTATTGTTATTGTTGGCAATGTATGAGATATTTCGATAGATGATTGTTATGATTATTTCCCTATTATACTTCACATTTTGTAATTTTCATCCACAAATTTTCTCTTTTCATATCAGATTGACGCAATGCGATATTTATGACCCCACATCATTCGTCTAATTGGTCAAATCTTTCAGTGAGCGAGTTCCCTGTACAAAATTATTTATACTTCTATTATTATACAGGGTGATTCGAAAGTACTTTGACAAACTCTAGGAGGTAAGTCCTCACAATATTCTCATATGAATTGTCCGAATAAATGTATGCCCGGGAAGGCTTCGTTTCATTTCAATTTTTGTTCTTTTCAAATATTCGAATTCAATCTTCTAAATACCACATGTGTAATTATCGGAACTAATTTTTCAAACGTAAAATTCACTTCCTAAGCAATCTTGTGAAAAATGCAGAATATTCTTGATAATAGTAAAAACCTCAAGATACACAGATTATCACATGATCGAACAGTTGTTTATAGCGTCTTCTAACAAGGTTAGCATTTTCATGTAGATATGATAGAGAAATCGATTTCTTTACTGGAAAATGTGCATCAAGTACGTTCAGAAAAGTAAGTAAGAAAAAGACGTGTCGGTGGCACCCCGCACGAATGTAACGCACGAATAATAACATTAGGTTCAAATTCGATACCTCCAAAAACCACTTAATACGAGTTTTTGTTCAAATAAGGTCAGTATTTCGGAAGTTATTCGAAAAAAACGAGAATAAAAATAAAACTTCAACACACTGTTTCTTGTAAAAGAAGCGTTTCCGGACATTATATTTATTTGTATAATTAATATTAGAATATTGTGAGTAATCACCTCCTGAAGATATATACAGATATATAATAATTTCTCCGCATAACTTCTGAACGATGAAAGCCACCCTAACTTTGGAAGGATATATCTCCCTTAATATGCATTTTGGGCCATGGGTTTGATCATCAAACTACACTTATTTTTCAATGTTCTATCACCCCCAGAAAGCTCGGTACACATTTTTGACTCACCCTGTATAATCAAGTCTTCATGATACAACTTCTTTCATGGAATGAGGACTTCCGCGGCTATTTTTCCAAAATTGGAATACATAAAGAACTCTCAGAATTACTAGGACCTCGATTAGGACCATGTTGAAAATGTTAGGTTTCTTATCGAAATAAGGAAGTTGGTATATACATTTCGAACAAAGTGGTAGGACTGAAATTATCTCAGCAAGAATAGGCATTCTATCATACACGCCTAACGAGTTTTCATTGCATCCATAATTTGGAAACCTCACAGTGAATCTCCAGTTCATTCAACGAAAGAAGCAATTGACGCTCTATGTGAAGATCATGAAAAAAGTTGAGGATGCTCTATATCAATGATGTTTTGTTCAACATCACCTACCTACTCTTCGATTCATGTTGTCAGTTATTATTTTTCGTAAGATTTACACTGCCACTTTTTCATTTCTCCTCTTCGTTGGAAAATGATGGGAAAAATTAGGTAGATACATGAAATGCTATAAGAATGAGAAAATCGCTTATACCGAAAAACGTCTACAAGTATTACACGGCTTCACGATTATGCAACAGACTTGGGGCGCAGAGAGAAAGTGATCTGCGATCACTTCTTTCGTGAATTCGCCAGTGGTCACCGAAGACCTCTCAACAAAACATCATGCATATCTGCGGGTTACCTCTAGCCCTCTGGGCAGCTTTTTTGGTGCACTCGATATATGGGTTCTTGGATAAGCAACGTGAGTAACAAGCAACAGAATTGAAGTATACTGAAAATATAAGTATTATTTCGCGTCAAAATTTCCGATATAAAATATTTCAGGAAAGTTTTGTTACTTTCGTTCAGTAATGCAGATTTTTTTAGCGGACTACGTGAAAACCTGCATGATAAGACAACCAAAGGACATTTTTATCAATTGTTCGACCCACGCTGTACAAGAATTATTTAGTGAGATACCTAGAGGCAACCCCAAAATCGGTTTGGATGTGTTAGACCCTTTGAAAATACCAACTTTGAAAGTAAGTGAATTGAAATATCATTCAACTATTCGACTAGAAGCAGAGGTTTTCAAACTAGCAAATAAATGAAAGAGATATAAGAATTCAATTTCTTCTGAGAAAAAGTAATCAGGTCGCATGAATCCAAGATCCGAGCTGATAGGATCAAAAGGTAGAGATTAGATTTGAGAATTTCTGCAATCTTCATAAACTCTTGCATACCCATCTGAAATTTTGAATCAGTATGAATGGAATGATTATTATATAAAAGGAGTAATAGTTAAGGAATAAACGAATAAATGAATCTTGAATTATATAAAATGAAAAAGTAGTAGAATCCATTCGAATTATAGAATGGAACGATAAAAAATTATGTGAATAGGAATAAATACGTTTTGCATATACACTGTCATCATCAGAGAAACACTTGAGAAAACTAGTATTAACGTCACGATATTTTGATTTCAACAATAGTAATGGAACATATCGAAATGATTGATTGCATCAACGAGCATCACCCACAAGTTATATAAAAAAGAATCTTGGAAAGTCAGATCAATCGCCTGATCAAGAATCAAAAATAATCATGTCAAGTACGTAGAATTCTAACCTCAAGAATAATTATTTTTTTTATTTATTCGTTATTTGCGTGTGCAACCAATAGATTAGGCATATATTATTAGAGTAATTGTGTCCATGATATCAATATTTACTATGAATATAATCCAGGGTCATATTGAATTTACTTGAGAATTAGCATTCACATTCTATTATTATTTCCTGTCATTACAAAAAGGCTCTCCAATTATATCATCTGCTCTATTATGGTACGGATATCGCACAGTCCAAAGTATAGAAGATATTAATGAAATGTGTCCAGTCATACACCCTTGTATATCGTAAAATACTTTATTAATTTTCGAACATTGAACATTGTGCTAGAATGCTAGGTGGAGCAAGAATAAGTAGGTATAAACTTCCTTTCATCATTCCACTTTTCGTAACATGAATTATATATTCAGCTACTGGTCCTAGTAGGATATTTAGAATCAATCCATCTCTGAAATCATCTGTTACTTCCATAATGTCCAATACTTCCTAGTCGGTGATACACTCAGGAAAGCATTGACCTCTCTAGAACATCGTAGAACGGTGGGCGATCTCTTCCTTTTTCAAAGATATTTCCACGGTCGGTGCTCAACAGAAACCTCGTCTCTTATGCTACCACGAGCGATTCCAAATAAACAAACTAGACCTGCTGAACTTTGCTCTACTAAGCATCATTCATCAATAGAATGACCAAGGTATGGAATTATTTGCCTAGTGGAGTCTTCCTAGTGCTCACGAACTACTAACTTACAAGAATAATTCCGATACCTATTTCCAAAATTCCACCGCTGGCTAATATCAATGGGCTATATATTGAAAGCAGATCAGTCAAAGTGTAGTTGAAGTCACAAACTGCAATATCAATTGAAAACGGTTGTAAAATAGTGAGACATCGATCACATGCAATAACCACTTGAAAGTTATTAATGCATGCCTTCTCCGGCCATGTGAATCTGATGTTTTTTTCTGAACCTATATTTGGTTTATTTGGTTTATCCAAGGAAACCGTTTTTTTCACACAAAGAGAAGATGTTTTTATCAGCTCCGTATTTTTTATTTTTTGACAACACGAAAGTCAAAGCTAGGAACATTGCGGTAGTTGGGAGAGAAGGAAAGTATTGGAATCTATATCCATATCTATATATAGATTAATTGTTACTGGCGCAAAATTTCAATGCATCGTTTTCTACAACAACAATAAATAACAACTGAAAATAATACACCACGGAATATGTATATATATATATGTATATATATATATGTATATATATATAGGTATTTTACGATATTTTCTGAACTCATCTCCTGTATCCAAAGTTGATCATCCATTTCCTTCCAACGATAAGTAGAATTTCAAGACCTCTTATTATTTTTTCAATAGATTCTTCAGGGTGGAGGTGGCCCAGTCACAGTTAATGCATCGCTCTCTAACGTCACCATTCTTGGTTTCGGCAATACTCACATACTGTATAATAGCGTGGATCCAAAAACCTACGATTTCTATACAAAATTGTTCCTTCCGAAATTAAGGATCGATGGCAACTACGAATTATTCGGAAGAATTCTGGTCATTCCTCTGCGAGGAAAAGGAGTATGTTGGTTCGACGCCAGTAAGTACCAACTAATATAATGTTGACTGTGTCCCAGCTAAAACTTGCCACCTCCCTCATCTCGGACATCGTAGAAAAAAACGGAAATGGCTCGAAGGATTTTCACCTCGACAAGGAATTCCTTTCTACCAAATACGTCATCACATTGTCATCAACCCATACTCAGCACCCAAAACTTCAGAATCTTCAATTGGACTAATGGGTCTGTGATAAATCATTTTGAAGAATATTCAATCACGATTACGTGAATGTGATCAAGTTTCAATGAAATATTTTTTTCATGATCCCTAATTCCATTCATTTCATATAAGAGGTTCGAACTATTCAGTTCAAAACAGTAGCGGTTTTGAAAATCGCTTCTACTGAAATGAAACTGAACTGGCCCATTTCGAACGTGTCATGCATATGATGATTTGAAATTAGTACTGGCTGTGTACACGTAACTAATGAGTCAAATGAAGAGTCTATATCTACTGTCATACTTCACTTGTTGTCAGAATCCATTTCCGTCCCACATTTGAGGTGGATTAAAAAAAATTCATAAATGTTAAATAAATAATTTGTAGTCCTACTGGACCATCAATATGTTGAATGTATGTCTGTTAACATCGACGTGTGTAACATAAGGTTGTATTGATGGTATTCAATGAAAATTTCTTGTGAATACTTGAGAAGTAACTAATAGCAATTCGACAAATATTACTCACTTAGAGGTATCATACTGAGGATGGACTAATAGTCAAGAGCGTTTTGCAATTTTCAAATTGAATATTTTTTCACGAACTACAACTCTGTTGATTTGATTCATATGATGATAATATTCCAGGAAATGACACTTATTCTTCATTCATTACTTCATTCATTACTTCATTACCATGGTTGATGAGTTTGTCGTTAGCGTTACATCATTGTATTCGTCATTGAATTACCTCCAAAATGATGTACTATACAAGTGGTAGTACTATTAAGGATTCTGAAATAGGGGTGCTGTGTGTTGTTAGCACAATGATAACGTATTTTTTGGAAGAGTTCCCTATCAGGATGGAAATAAACGGATCCTAGCGATTTGCCTTTTTTTTCTACGATTTCGGAGGTATTGTGGATAACAAGTTTGTTTTCAATTTCAAGGCTCACCAAAGTATCAAAGTTGGAATAGTGTTCGATGAAAATGCTTGTGATAATTTGGGTCTATAAAACAAACATGATTGTAATATCTAATTTACCTTCACTTGATTTCATTTTTATGCTCCTGAATCTACAAAGATTCATTCAATCAGTTCCATCACTATACCGGGTGTCCCAGAGCTTTTAGAAATTGGAAAAAATACGTGTCGTAGTAGACCATAAGCTCGTTCATGGAGCATAGCAAAATCCGCCCCCTGGCAAACAACCCCCAAGATACCACCCCCAACTTTTGTTTTTCGAATGTTTCTCTTGATTCAACTCACAGTCTATTTCATTCTTGATCCAACGATATATCATAATATGTAGATGTGAAGATAGTTGATCGATAAAATTGAATTCGTTAGTGGGTAGATTGGAAATAGTGGACCTGTTCGATGGCCTGCACGTTCTCCATATCTCACACCACTGGACTTTTTCCTATGGGGATATTTGAAAAGAGTTGTCTTCGGAACTCAACTAATAAATATTGAAGATTCAACCAAGAAAATTTCTGAGGCTCGGAATACCGTCACTCCGGGAATGATTAGAGCTTCCTGTACTGGCGCGCTGATTCGAATTATTGAAAATACAGATGAGCTTATAAATTATTATTTCATTTGTATTTTTATTTGCCATAATTCTGCATGCCATTCTAGCTACCATGATACATTATTGAATGAGAAATGAAATAGACTGTAAGTTGAACCGAAACAAACATTGGAGTGCAATTTGAAAAACAAAAGTAAGGGGTGGTTTCTGGGGGTTGTTTGCCAGGAGGTGGATTCTGCTATGCTATTTTGCCATGCTTATGGTCTCCTACGACACGTATTTTCGTTCAATTTTCTTTTCTGCAAATAACTGAAATATCTGCTGGCCTAAAAGCTCTGGGACACCTGGTATATAGATTAGGTATATAGATTGGTATATGGATTAGGGGATGCCCCTAATCCACAAAAAATATTAACCACTCAGTAATGTATATGTCAGTCTTATTGACCTGATCTTCGAATACTCGAATATAGGTAGGAAAAAGTTTTACTATGTACCTATATACATGAATAATTTGGCCAAGATGAAGAATAAACAACATATAAATGAATCTTGGAAACGGTAAGTGTTGGGAGAGTGGTAAAACTGGAAGAAGTTGATGGATATTTCACAAGGCATAGCATTTCCTTGTCCATTTTCTAGACAAACTGGAATTTTCTCTTCTCGTTTTTGAAAATAAAGCAGAAATTATACAATTTCATGAATTCTCTTAGCTGATATCACAGAACCATTCGGTTTATGTATCCAAGTGAACAAAATATCATAAATTCTTATGTGGTTCTCTAGTCTAGTTATCAGTAAAAATAGTACGTTGAGGTAGGAACACTTTGTATTTCAATATCTTGTCTAGTTTCAGTTCAGGAATCACCAAGTTGAACAATAATGCAATTTTTCTGAATTTGTTGCAGAAAATTTGACGATCAACGTGAAGAGTGACGTGATTATGGAAAAGCACGACGGATTTCACTTTTTTAATGTTACTGCAGTTCACGTCGATTTCAGTGTCGGTGGTTTGAAGCTTCATATGGGTAATCTGTTCGATGGTGTTAAGGCTTTGGGTAAGAAAAATCAGTTTCAGAATAAATAAGTATCACACACCTGGGACAGATTGAAATGAAACCGTTAACATATGAAAGAAAAATGATTGAAAGAATCATTTTTGGGTTTTTTTGCGTTTGTCAAGTACAAAAGTGTGAAAATCAGACTAAACAGATCACAAAACGCATTCACCAGAAATCATAATAAACTATTTGAAAAGATTTACCAAAGATTAATTGACCAAAGTTTTATCAGTGATATGAACTATTTTACGTATTAAATCTTGGAGTATTTAGCTGAGAGTGTTGAAATTCACGGTACCTACCCTATACAGGGTGAGTCAAAAATGTGTACCGAGCTTTCTGGGGGTGATAGACCATTGAAAAATAAGTGTAGTTTGATGATTAAACTCATGCCCAAAATGCATATTAAGGGAGATATATCCTTCCAAAGTTGATAAAATTGAAATAATTTCTCCGCATAACTTCTGAACGATGGGAGCCACCCGATTGAAATTTTGTGCATGAATGTATGTTGTCAAAATACATTTTTTCGTCACACTTCCACATTTCTGATATTGTTATAAAGGGTGTTTTCAGAGGGTGAGTCATGATTTTTTGTAGAAAACTTTTTTCCCTGTATTATTTTCGGTGAAAAAAACAGGAGAATTCGATGGAGCGAAGAAAATTACATGAAAAAGGTAGTCTTATTCAAATACAAAAAATTGAGCCGTTCGTGAGATATTTGAGTTTTTGTAGTTACATGATATCAGCAGATTGATTTTATTCATCGCGAGATTCATCGGTATAACGATATTTCAGCAGGCCATGAACAATTTTGTTTTTAATTTTGTCGATAATATCACCTCCCTGTGCCACGTTACTGAGCAATAAGTACATAGCATGAGTCTGTCCCAACAAGGTTTGAATAAAAATAAAAATTTGATAATGTTTTTGGTACTTTTGATTAAACATAATTTTGAATGGAAGAAAAATGAAAAAAAAAAACAAATTGAAGTAGCTGTTCGAAATGTCCACCGTTTTCGGTTATACATAATCTGAGGCGTTTACGTAAATTATTCATCAAACCGTTCATAGTTTGGTGATCATTTTTCCACAACGTGAATTCGTTCACAAGTTTTTGAATCAGCTCCTCAACATTCCGAAGTTCGCTTGAATAAACCCTAGATTTCATGTAACCCCAGATCGAAAAATCTAGTGGATTGAGGTCAGGCGAACGAGCGGGCCAGGAAATAGGAGCGTCTATGCCTCGTCCTATCCACCTATCAGGAAAACTATCATTAAGCCATTCACGTACAACTCTTACATAATGAGGTGGTACTCCATCATGCATAAAGCAGATTTCCCTACGTATGTTGAGAGGAATGTCTTCTAATATCGTACCTAACTCATTTTCTAAGAAGTTGAGGTACATTGCACCATTCAGAGACCCTGGGAACATGTAGTATCCAACGAATTTGTCTCCTAAAGTCGCAGCCCAGACGATCACTTTGAAATTATATTGAAAATGCGTTACTTTAACAACGTGTGGATTTTCGTCAGCCCAGAAATGAGTGTTGCGCGAATTGAAAACACCGTTTCTAGTAAAAGTTGCTTCGTCTGTGAACAATATTTTGTTCAAAAACTCAGGACATCTTCGAGTTCGTTCCAGCAACTCTTCGCAATCTTATTTGATTGTCTCGTGGTAACAGTTCTTGTACCTGCAAATAATGATAAGGGTGTAGCTGTTGCTCTCTGAGAATCCTGGTTACATTCGCTTGTGTTGTGTCTATTTGTCTTGCTAATTTCCTTGTACTTATTTCCGGATCCTGTTCCACAGTATCTAATACTTCTCCTTCAACTTCTACAGTTCTCGCACTTCTGGGTCGGCCACCATTTCTATTATTGGTTTTCAAACATCCTGTTTCACGCAGTCTTTGTACAATCCTCAAAATTGTTCTCGAATTTGGAACGCTTCGAGCGGGAAACATCTCTGCATATCGTCTCACAGCAGCATTTGCATTTCCGAAGCACTCGCCAAGCATTAGAAGCATATCAGTTTGTTCAGAGAACGAATAACCTGCCATATTTCTTAAAATCTCAGTTGATAATCGCAGTGATAAATGACACAGAAAAACCACACGAACAAATCGACTACAACAAATTGAGAACAAAATTATTCATCATGGCCTGCTAAAATATCGTTATACTGATGAATCTCGAGATGAATAAAATCAATATCTCACGAACGGCTCAATTTTTTTTATTTGAATAAGAGTACCTTTTTCATGTAATTTTCTTCGCTCCATCGAATGCCCCTGTGTTTTCACCGAAAATAATACAAAAAATCATGACTCACCCTATGAAAAAAATATCAGAAATGTGGAAGAGCGACGAAAAAATGTATTTTGACAACATACATTCATGCACAAAATTTCAATCGGGTGGCTTTCATCGTTCAGAAGTTATGCGGAGAAATTATTTAAATTTTATCAACTTTGGAAGGATATATCTCCCTTAATATGCATTTTGGGCCATGAGTTTAATCATCAAACTACACTTATTTTTCAATGTTCTATCACCCCCAGAAAGCTCGGTACACATTTTTGACTCACCCTGTATAAAGCTCCCAGTAAAATCATCGAACCTAACCATGACAATGAGAAAGCTGAAGAGATTTTCCTCCAGACCATGAAGTAGATTATCACCTTTCCTGATTTGATTTTGGATTCTCTTCTATTTTAGAGGACTCGACGAATGCCTATTTGAATGAAAACTGGAGGCCCGTTGCAGAATCACTCAGTCCGATTCTGTCCAAAACAATCGAAGACATCATGCTAGGCATACTCCAAACAGTTTTCGATAACATTCCTGCCAATTTCTTCTTGGGAGATTTGGATCCGTACGATGAATCGAAAACAACGAGTCAAGTTTCATGAGAATGATAAAATATCGACTAGACATCAGGTCTGAAATCACCAAAAATGTATATATTCAACAAAGTGAAGAAAATATAGAAAAATAAAATTAAAACTATAATAAGAGATGATCGAAAATATAAAAACATCTATAGAGCCTTCGATGGAGCGTGTATTAAAAGAGTTATATGGGTGTTCCATTAGGAAACGGATGGCTTCTGAGACAGGGTAAAAATTCTGGTCCGAAAAAATGAGAAAATTTGGGCGTTTAGAAATATGTTTCAAATAAATAAATGAGTAGGTAACTTGCCTGCCCCACAGGTATACTAATACGCACAACAATTATTAATGAATGGAATCTTCATGAGTTGTTACAATGCGAAATTTTGATAATTCAATACACTCAAAATACTCCTGATATTTCATTTTTAGTCATCATAATTCACAAAACCTACATTGCACATTCAGATATTTGTTATAGTGAAATGGCATGCGGGATGATGAAAAGTATATAGATTCAGCTTTTTATGCTCTATAGACATGGTGTTTTTTCGAGAGAAGAAAAATAGGTTGAATTTTTTATTGATCCAGATTTGGATTTTATTCCTGACTAATAGGCAAATCTCTTGGGTGAAAGTAAGAGAACGTCTGTCACAAATATCAAAAAATATATACTGAGTAGTTCGTAAGTTATAACCTCACAAAAAATGTTCAAAATTGATAAAACACCGAGTAAGACACGATTATACAACATGTAAGACCCAATATATATGATATGTTAGAACCATCAGGATGACCTCTATCCATCGTTTCCTAATGGAACACCCTCTATACCTACAATGTCTGAATTATTTCTAGCATCAAATTATTGAACAAATTTTCATTCCTTTTTTTCAACTGGGTAAGACGAAAATATTAAGAATACAACTTCGACAGATCTGATAATATATGAATCCATCATTGTAAGCAAACTGTTCTCATTTGAATCAAAACGCCTCATTTGTGTCAGAAGATATTCTATGAAAAGTGTCCAAAAAAATCAAAATATTTTCGAAACCTTTCGATTTAAGTTCTTGAATGTGATATTGAATAGAGGATATCGGAGAAGGCTGCACAGGGTGTCATTGAGTCGAATATTTGAGGAATATTTTCATCAATACTTGGGGTCTCTGAATCAATCATTATGTATAAACCAAATTTGATGAAGAATTGAGCAGTGTAAGGAAATCTATTCTGTGTATTCTATACGACTTCTTTTTTATTTTGAATAATAAAATGATTCAACCAAGTTTCTTCTTCTAATTTTTGCTCGCCCTATATAAGACCTCATGTACCTATAGACGAGTTTCACCTTGCGAGAATGTGCTTTTCATTCCGAATCATTACATCAAAATGTGCATCAACAAATTTAAAATTAGCAAATTCTTAAACGATTTTTGAAGAATCCAAAATTGGAACGAGTAAACATCGCAGAGAGAATTAAATTTAGAACACTATGTATGAATCATGCGTTCCACATTTCATTTTTCCATTTTCCAGCGATCTCGCATCTCCTCTCAGGAAATAAACAGAAGACCATTAGATTTCAGGAATTTGTATGATTATTTTCATCAAAGGTTATATTTAGCGATACTATGTTGGATCTATATATTTGTTCTCCCCGAAATGAACAAAAATATTTGTTCTTCATTTCTAGGAATAAACTCATATTGCTGTAACAAAAGAAACAATTATTTCCATTAACCACATTAACCACATTATCTATCGCTTTCATTCAATCAAAAATGTTTTTTAAGTTATTCTCATATTTCATGATTTAAAACACACTTGAGGAGATTATAGATTTTGTCGGATTTCTGAAAGTTCACCTCACATTTATTATCAATAAATACTATAATCCAATAAGATTTCATTTTTGGCAATCATGTCCGGTTTCGAATCTCGCCTTATCATCTTTCGAAATGATGCTTCATTTATTTGTTATTATATTATAATACCTACCAAACACTCTTATTAGCAGTTTCATCGATATGATCGTTCTAATCGGTATCGAAATTTTGTAATGAAATCATATGTAGATGATGTAATTTGTCATTGTGTCCTCTGACACCAGATCAAAAATCCATTTGAAGCACAAGTTATTTTGTAATACTGTATAGCCTATAATCAATCACCATATTCGCGGTAGTACTTTTTGAAAACGAGAAATGACTCACCTGCCAAAGAGGTCTCGATGGTCCAGGCATGTTTTTGTATGGAAGGAATAAAAACTTATCTGGCACAACTGAGTCACTCTGTCAAAAGCTTTGCTGGGAACAGGGCAAGTATCCCAAGTCAAACTAAGGCTTTTCGAAGTTACCTCTCTCTTATACGTCCCATTTTTTTGACGGTGGAGCAGTTTTAGACCGCCTACAGAATTTCCTATCAAACAAACGCGAATCTTTAGTCACCGTATCGCGTAGGTGTTTTTAGTTTCGCCTTTTGAAATCACATGTCATGTCGTTATTTTCATAGGGTAGCTATTCTCCGTATACAATAACATGCAGAAATACACAAATTAGTAGCAAATGCAATATTTTGAACTAAAACTCCCTTTAGTATTAATTTCAAATCTCTTTCAGAACACCTGCCCTTCGAAACTGAATTTTTTTCTGAGGTTGGTTACCTCGTACAGGGTGAATAAAAATCATAGATATTTTGTTCAATTGAAAACGCGGTGATTAAGGAACTGTTCATATCAAATAATGTGACCCATCCAATATGTGACATATATTTGATAGATAAATGTTGAACCATTGTCTTTCTAAATGGAAAAAAACTACTCTCGTACAGTCACAGCCCACTAGTTTTTTATTCAGAAGGACAATGGTTGAACAGTACGGATTATCTAAATCAGGAATATTTTCAAAATGAAGAATATCAACCTATTTTGAAAATAATATCCAGGTCGATTTCAATTATAGATAGCGCGTTCTCTAAACCTCACCAAATATATACAGAGTGATACGTAATTGAGTGAAAATAGAATTGGCAGTTTTACTTGTTGTGCTCGTGTCGGAGAGAATGAGTCGACTAGTTGGGAAGTATCTCTCTGTCACACCCATTGATCATATGGAATATTAAATGATTGACGATCAGTTGTTGATGAATATCATTTTTTTCACTTTGGATTATCTCTCAAGTCAACTATCACCATTCAACATAATATATCAACACATAATACCGATATGTATCGCAACAACTTTGACTAAAAGACGACTTATCATTCGTCAAAGAAGATAATTGTCTCGAAACTGAATATTTTAGTATTTTTACCGATTTGATGTCCAAAAAATATCGATGTTCATTTTGAAATTGATTGAATTCACTAACACTTCATATTTCGAAGATAGATATTGAAAGATCAACATCCTAATTTGTTTCATCTCAGTCAGCACTATAGACATCTTGAAGTAATACATTTTTGAACTTATTCACGTATTTATATCCCATAGAATGTATAGAAGGCATCTCAAAGAACTATAAACGACTTGTACGACGTGTACTCAAAAATGTCTTCAAACCATACGATAATGTACGTATTTAAAATGATGCGTTCTCGAGTCTCGAATACGTTCTGTATTCCTGAAAATATTCCTACTAAGTTCCACATTCAGGTAAAAAGAGATTTTATAACACTTTGTAACTCTATTTCGTCATTTCTGAAATGAATATCCATTTTCGGGTTGTTTCTCTGAATACTTCGTCTCCAAAAGGTTGAGTCATAGCTCAACTGATAGTGAAGATCAATTTCATTATCATATTTTGTGATTCACTATGTAGGTATTCTTTCATTTGAACATCTTCCTGATTCTTTTCATCCAGCTACCTATTTAATAATATTTAGATAGCTATTTCGATTAAAGACGATTCATTAGACAACATGAATGTTTATCGCACAATCATTTCAAGTCCCAAATTTCTGAACAGTCGTGTCTTCAGGCTTATTATTCAAGCTTGTTGACTCTGCAAAGCGTATTCGTTTATGATAATCCAATATAATAAAAATGGTTCGACCCATTTGAATTATTCTTCTTTGTTTTGTTCGCCTCAATACAGGGCTGGTTTAGCTAAAAAAAGTAGCAAAAATCGAAAAAATTCCTGTTTGTAATTGTGTGTACTAATTCTGTGCTGGGATTACTTTCAATAGATGACGTTAGTTATTTCATGGATAATATCCTGAAAACAAATAAAAAACTTGGCAGCGGTGGGATTCGAACCCACGCCTCCGAAGAGACTGGTGCCTTAAACCAGCGCCTTAGACCGCTCGGCCACGCTACCTATGATAGGAGAGTGTTTTTGTTGGAACGAATACAGTTAAATGAATAATTAGGGTTGAAATGAATCCATATGGATATTCTATAGTCTATAGTATTTCAATGAATTCGATTATGCATTCAATTTTTTTTACATGACGAAATATCAGTGGCGTAGGTACGAATTTTCTCTTGGGTTATCATACTTACGCAAAAATATATGTACTTATACAAATACGACAGATGATTCGTTTGAGGAACCTATATGCAATCTAGGTCAGATGTCGAAACATCAATATTGAAAGGTGTTAGAGAACCGTAGAATAAAGAGACATTTTTCATTGAATAGACGGCTTGAAATAACTTGAATAAGTTAATTATTTCATGATCTCAGGAAATACACAGACGAGATCTCCTTCCAATTTGTAAACGTGAACTTATTTTCCGAGTCCTCTCTTGAGGCAGGTATAGTAGTGGAAATACACCAAGTCAAAAAATGTCACTGCCAATTTATTGTATAAAATTAGCATGTGTGTATTCTTGAATATTTCAGATTCCGACAGTCATAATAAACATGTTGCTCTTTTTCGAAATATATCGAACTATTTCACGTAATGTAGCCAAAAAGTCTGTGAAACGGTGGAATTGACCTCAGTTTTTGTCTATGGGCCATTTCAAAACTATTCCTGCATTTACTGCGTCTGAGGATGGTGGACAGTGAATTCTTATTGATAATTTATTATTGGAAATTCAAATTTCAAATGATGAAAGACAATCAATCAGAATAGCAACATTACGGTGGGAATCCCATTTTTCTGGGAACAACTTGCTTTCTGACATTGACTATTATATTTTCTGACGAAGAATAACGGGAATTTAAGAATGCGGGGAAGGAATGTAGAGACTCCGCCTGGCCCGCCTGATACCAGGGGAACATGAATTAAAGAATACAACAGCAACACCATACGAATTCCTCGTGGGACAGGAAGTTCCGAATAATAAATGCTTAATTGAAATAATGTGCCAACTGTTCACCAGTTTACCACTGAAACGAATAGAAATATCGAAGTGATTTAGTGAGATTAATCTTTTTGAAACCGATGATTCAATAGATGATCAATTTCGTACAATTCATCTAGAAGTTGTGCAAAATTTCTAGATTTCACCATATTTTCCTCCTAATGTTCGTTATTTTGTCTATTACCTACCAAATGAATGATCAGATGAGAGAAACGATTATCCTGATAAATTCATCAAGAAACTAGGTACCTATAATACAAAGAATTCATGCATGCGCTTAAACACGGTCTCGAAGACGTGGTATGATTTTTTTAAATCATTTCGAGACTAGTCGTCTCAGTTTGAAAAAACTCATACTCTCCACGAAATATCTTTTCTTGACAGGAAATACTTTTCTCGGGGATCACAAATATAAATGTTATTCAAGATTGAAGATGCAATGAAGATCTCATTCTCTCACTCATTCAGTGTTTTTATAGTTGAGTGTATTTTTTTTTTGAATCAGCTCATCTATTCGTACCCAGCATGTGGAACCAGGAAAAGGAAATTGTAAAAAGTTATGAAGCACTACATCGAAAAATGAGGCCAGAGGTTCAAAATGGGAAACAGGTCGATACTATATACTATACTGGCAAGAATATGAAGTTGGGATCTGAAAATCAAGTAGAGTTCAATGCAACGAAAACTCAAAATTGTATCTCCATTAGAAAGGCAGATTACACAATTCCCGATATGATAATGTTCCTATGAAGTTATCAATATCCATGCTCGGTATCACCACCGACAGTGCTCTCTATAATGGGACGATCATCTGAGGTATACACTTCGAGAACTGTTTCAAGCACACTTCCAGCTCCTCATGATCGACCACATGCAAATTCGACCTGTCTTGAAGTTAATATTCATATGTTGAGAGATCAACTCCTAAACATAAGCTGAAGCTCTTAGACTCTATTCAGAAGAAGTGCTATTCGTCTAATTAGTGATAATACTATACATTCGCGAATTCATTCGACATCTTCAGAACATCATTTCTTATACATATATCCTCATTCAATCTCATCTATCATTTCGCCACAAGCTATACACAAACACAAACAAACGGTAGACAAAATAGACGATTTCAGGCTGGACACCTCATGATGATGTGATATTTTCCAATCCTTGAAAAATTAAATAATTCTGTAATTTTCTTCGCCAATCTTCGAACTGCGCAAGAGATAGGTTACCTGTGATTTTTCCAGAACCTGGTAATGCACCTGATGAACGTATTCCTTGGAAAATTGTTTCATTCGGATATGCGATGAACTATTGTGTCTCACTGGCAGATTCCTATTACTGATTCTTGATGTTTCAAACGAATTATCACATTGTCTTCAGTAGCAGACTTGCTGTAGTTGCAAAAATGCAATAATTGTATCTTGCAACCTCTTCATTTGAGCATCGAAATCAGATTTAATTTCAGTGATCGATTTCTCAGTAGTCTCCTGTGAAGTACCTTCACAGGATCTTGCGTCAAAGCTATGGAAGTAGTTTTGACTCAATATCTTCACTTGAATCTCCTTTATTTTTCTTCTTTATTTTTCTTTAGCTGCAGCAATTTCACCTCATGACTGATATCAATAACAAACCCCGTATTGTCTCTGATCCATCCGAGAAACTTGAGAGTTGGGAAGCGCATTTGTGAAATTTGGTGGTATCTTTGTCATCATATTTCAGATATAGATGTGCGTGTGGGGTGTGAGTGTCTAGGGAGGTAGTTCGTTAGGTGATTTCGAATAAAGCAGGGAATTCTGTATTCATTGATTGTAACAGTCTAGTTATTGTTGGTTGTTCTTAATAAATACTCAACTCATCGGAGCTATAGGTAAGAGTAATTGAGAGCCTATATACTTGAACTGTAGCTTATAAGGAAATGTCTGAAATCACACACAGGTTTACCCGATTCACAGCAAAGTGACACATTAATTTTTATTAGTATTATTTCAATAAATATTATTATCATTTCCATAATAATGAGGTAAATCCAGTTCTCGCAAAAGTAAACAATAAGAGTTTTTCATTCGATATATATAGTTGAAAAACGATAACATCAATTTATCGTCGGCTGAATTCAGCGGCATAATGCATTTGACAGAAAAATACAAAAACGTGATACTTCATCCTTGAATGCCATCAGGTCCATGCATGAAAGTTCAAAAGGCCCAAAAACTACATTCATTAGGAACTAGAAATGAAATGAATACTACATCTCATCAAGTTCTTCAATATGATTTTTTTCTGGACTTGCTTTCGTACAAAACCTTCGGAAAAGTCTAAAACCACTTTTTTACCACTAAACTTGACCACTGTAAGTTTTTCTTCTGGTATCATAGGTATACCATTTTTATTTTTGACAATTAAAAACTGTACAAACACCTATTTGAGTCACAGAAAACGAACATTTTTTTCAGTCATCATAGACACTTGATATAATGATGACATTTGATGGCATGCTATGATGGCATACATACTGAGAGGTGACTTATCATCGAATAAAGGTAATGATATTTATAAAATCAATTTTCATTGAACGAAAGCCTAAATAACCTTGGAGTGAAGATAAAATATTACTATAGAAAATATAACGTATCCATTCTGGATGGTGAAAAAAACTCATTAAAGCTATGCGTACCAGTTCAGAACATTACAAAAATTATGAAGACCTATTTATACAATATTTGGCACCAACAACATATTTCACATATGAATTGTCAAGCGAGTCTATCAACACCAGCACAGTCAGTATGGGACCAATTGTAGCATATTTGAAACTGGATCCAGGGTTCGCCAGTGCGATCTCTGTACAATGCATTATAGAGTGAAAATATGTTGTATCACGCTCATCATCATCAGCTGAGAAAGCTTCATTTTCTTCTTCGATCCACCCTCCTTGCTCTCCGATCCTAGCCTGTTTAGCAACATTTCAGCAATCAGAATGCCACTTTTTTATTGAAGTCATGTGTTATTTCGTGTTTCTCAGCGATATGCACTATACATGTGAAATTTACAAGAATAATACCAATGATTTGTGAATCTGTTATAGTAGTTTTTCCAGTTTATCTCTCAGAATTCCATAAGAAATAGATTTCCTCCCTCCCAAATCGTCCTATTCTTGCCATGTTGCCATTCTTGGATGACATAGTGTTATGCCATCATTCGAAAACTGTACAATTTCAGAATATTTCTCATATTCATATTCTAAATTTGTATCCTAATCCAATTCACCATATAAGCTGAATGGTAATGATTATGGACAAATATGAATGGAAAAAAGCAGGATTTTATATTATACTATAACAAATCAAGCATTTCTTATACCAGTTCTCACCGAATATCGATTGTTTCACTTTTTTCACTTTAGCCTCATACACCCTCAAAACATTCCGAAGACAACTCGAATATTCTTTATGCCAATACGTGGAACAATACAGCTTTTCGAAATATTCGATAGCAGGATAAATATGGCGACTATGCCTACTTAGGAACTATGCGTGACTATGCCTAGTTAGCAAAATATTTATTTCAAATCCATACTTGAACAAATATGTATCGAGTTATAACCAATATCGACGTCAGCTACAACAAATCTTGCCTCGGTTGGCGTTTTCATTCACATTGCAAGTAGATATTTCACAATGAGCCTTTTTTGAAGCAATATTGAAACATCACTAATAAAAGACTGCTCAGCAAGTCTTCATGCTTGAACATCATCAGCATCATCGGATTCATTCACTTAGGGAGTACCTATTAGAAGAGGATGCAAGCAATATATTATAAATTATGCAGCGCATGCCAATGATGTTCTCCAAGGTAATCGATGGCTCGGATTTTGGGCCCAATACGCCGAATTATAGGAAATATCGACAGTGAACGGTTTTCTCCTACCTCTTTCTGCGACCCTGACCAATCGATTCTGAATCTATTCCAGCCGTGATCGGAAAGCATGGACTTTATCGATACCAGTGGCGGCTTGGCTAAGTAAGCATTTGAATTTGAACACAATCCAATTAACAGAGAGAGAGATACAAAGGGACCTGTCAACGTGTGTCGATGAGTTGAAGATCTATCTATACATCGTGTCAATAAATTAATTACCGAAACAAGTTCCGAGATTATGAGCAATGAGCATAGTTCAGAAAATTAACAGTTTCAGCAGATGCCGCCGCTTGCTACCTTCCTCTATCCCTGCCTAGACAGTATATGTTCGGTGGTAGAATGCTGGCAGTAGGCAAACCTTATACATAGATATATTACACCGTGGAGTTGGAGCACCTATATATGTTGATTGTATGATAAGAGTATGGATTATTAAAAAATTCGGAATCCTTGAATTTAACATCCGTGCCAAGTTTGAATACATTTTTGTGAAACTTGAACTTGAAATTTCTCCCTTCTTGATCACCTCCCGTATCTTCGTTATCGTCCAATCGATCTACAAGATGGAAACAGGAACTTGTATAACTCTTCACCTACAATACAGTGGCGTGCCCATTTCATCTCCATAAATTTTAATGTTTATAAAATCAGAATCCAAAATATGTTTAAATATCATACCCTATATATTTCTGTATAGTTTCATTTAAATTTTCCAAGCTCATCGGAAATATAATAGGTAATGCAGTCGCAAGTACCATAAATGGGAAGGATTGTAGGCAAAGCTGAATTAAGCAAAAAGTGGAATAAATTTACATGAAAATGTATTTGTATCGAAATATTTGGTGTTTGAGTGTCAAGCTGGCGAATCAGTTCTCTCATTATATCATATATAGCATATATATATATATATATATATATATATATATATATATATATATATATATATATATATATATATATAGCATATATATATAGCATATATATATAGCATAGATTCAGGGTTCACATGACAGACACATTTTATCCCACAAAAAATCCTAATTCGTGTATGGAATTAAAGTAGGTGAACTTATATAATATAACGAATATACGCCCTAGAGATTGAAAAAAGTATATTTTTATCTTTTGGACGTACTTATGAGCGATTATGTCCATAGTCTAGTTTTCATTGTACGTTCTTATTGTACGTACCTAGGTTTGTATCTGTCTCCTATTGTGTATATTTATTCCTATCTACTTATTCTTTTCAAGATCATGTTCAATGAACATTATTTATTTTAGTAGTCAGTAAAAGCAACAATAATGAAATCATGCAATCATATGTAAAAATTGAGTTTCATTTGAACAGTAATATGTTCATCTTTTTAATTCAGGAGATTATCCATAAATGTCCATTCTGAAGTACAAGAACGGTTTTCTAAGGAAAATATAACTCTATGCACGTCTAAATACATTATCAATTCGGGAACTTAATTCTTCCATTGGTAATGAATGAACCTTGTCTTTTATCCGTTCCCAAATGATTTCCAAAAGCGGGTTGGTGTAAATTTTTCACACGATTGGTCATACCCTAAACATCGTTTCGAAGGCAGTAATCTTATCCTACGATATTTTTCACTATTGTAGAGTGGTGGCAAGCATAACTCTGTTCCCTGTAATTTGTTTTCCATCCATGAGAGGTACTAGAGTTCAAGAGCACGTATGGCAGATCTGAGCTAAATTTAGTCTTGAGAATATGAGGTGTTAACCCATGATGAAATCTATGATCGACAAAATGGCAAATTTTTGTGAGAGCATGAGCATATGCCACCTATACATAAGCATAATCATAAAAGTTTAAGGTAATTAACTTTCCAGGTCATTTCTTAAGCTAGCTCTTATACTAGAAACTAAAATTGTTGAATAGACACCCGTATTCAAGTACTTTCTTTTGATTTCTAGTTTTCCTTGAGTTTATGACTATGCGAATGTTTCATTAATTCGCCATTTATCTCAGGCAAGGACAGTGCTGAATAAATTTTACAATTTGGGAACATATAGCATTGAGTGCAAGACTGAAAAAGAGTAATGGAAAATAAATGTCAAAGAAATCAACGTCCTACCAAAATTTGACAAATATACCATTTTTTACCAATTCATTATGGTACTGAAGTGATTTTATAATCCTGATAAATTTTACAACCCCATTCAAAATTATTTTTTGTGGGATAAATGATGACATGTGACCCCGAAATCTAGGCCACTGGGTACTCGAAATCTCCACAATACTTTCATTTCTTCATTACTTTCAATGAACAATTTATATAGAAAAAATCAGGATAATTGATCCACTCTGAAATAAAAATGAAAGAACAAATTCGTTAGCCGACGCTTGAACACCCTATATTTCGCTATAGATGCATTTTCAGAGGAAAAATTATTCGAACTTCCTCCATAATTCAGCTTTGTCTACAAGCCCTCATATATGTACATATATACTTACCACTGAATAACCTTGTATAATAGTTGACATTTTCTTTAATGTTTCTGTTTCAATTGAACACTTGAAATACCCAAGATGGGGTCGTTTCCGATGAAACGTGAAGTGAGAGTAATAATGATGAAAAATTTAAAATGCATAAAAGTGTTTTACATCATGGAATGATATTTTTTGGGCTATCTGGAATTGATTTCGATATCGTCGAATCTGCTCTGAACTGCCATACTAAAATACTTTTCTTCCTAATTTACAGTTCCAACTAATTATAATTTTAATTTAATATATAATAATTTATAGTTTCTGTTATGAATTATATGGTAGGTATGGTTTTCAAGTTATCAATGTTGACAAAGAGTGGAAAGCCATGAACAGCCGGAATTAAGATAAGATTAAGTAACTATCAAACAATTAAAACATAGAATTACATTTCAAAATGAAAATTATTCATGTGATAACAGTTGCGGTTACTTTCTTTCAATGAGGAATTTCTCACATGTCACTAGAGATTCAGTATGAAAGACATAGGAATAGCAACATGCAGAATGCAATTCCATTTTATTATTTCTTACTTCTTCTATTATTATTTTGCGATTAAAAATCTCAGCATAGCCTTCGAACAAATCGAGTTGTGCGTTTTCGAGTTGTCCATGAACTCGCGCACAGTTTTTTTTTAATTCGACCTCAAAAAAATTGATAGGGAATAGGCTATCATTGAATTTTCATTGCATACCTATACATTTCGAAAAATGGAATAAAGATACTCATCAAATCAATATGGAAGAAAATACAGTTGGGTGTATATAGAATATTTGCGTATACATATATTTTGTACAAGCAGACATGAACTATATGTGATACTCAATAACAACAGGATTTTTATATGGATTTTTACGACTTTTTCCAGTTGGGATTACAGTAGATCAAAACTTTTATGGGGTTGCCTTCTTGCGTCCTCGCAGTATGAAAGGCCTTGAGAGTGTCTTCGATGGGATAGCGGTGGGTAATCAAAGGTTTCACGTTGATCCTTCCACTCCTAACCATTTCGATAGCCGTAGGATAGCTGTGAAAGAGTTATAATGATATAGGGATAATATTGAATTTCAAAATAGGTAACCTAGAGCAAATTTGCAGAATTGGCCTAAGTATATTAAAACTGGCTAAAATGTTGAAAAACAGAATACCTTCGGTGACTGAATCCACTCCTTGATCATAAACATTCGTTTCCGATTTGCATGCGGAAATCTGAATCTTGTCATGATTTTTTTATTTGCAGATTTGAGGAACCGAAACGAAATCTTCATAATATAAAATTTATTTGATAGGCGAAATCCGAGGAAGGTCATCTGAATGATAATAATTCAACTTATACAGAATTATTTCGAAAAAACCTCGAGTATGTCGATTTTGTATTTTATACGTATACAAAGTATCAGAAATGAAAAATATAATCTGACCGATTTGTGGGTTGAAGGATTTTCACATATGTTCTTCTCAATGTTGGAATTTTTCCGGAAATTTTTCAAGTAGATGTCCATGATGTTTCGAATTTTACTCGAGTCACGTAGCAACTATGAAAAATTAATAAAAAAAATAATACACAAACAATATAACAATAATATACTCGGATATTGAATAAAATACTCACTCATTGCAGTATCTGAAAACTCCTCGGACGTCTACTTCTTTCGTCAAAGCGTTCGCCAAGGGCAGAGTCATCTCTAGTTTTCCCAAACCCACAAGTACTACAACTCCGGCCAAGCCAGTACTCTAGAAGATCAAAGAAAGAATAATAATGATCATTTCAATAACCTCGGTCATCATTTTCCTGAAATAAACCTGAATTCAGTAAATATTGGTGGCCGCAAATGTGTATATCTTTGGGAACCAACTTCCCAGAGACCTTATTTTTGAAACCAGGAAACAATTCGAAGTAGAACACGAAGTAACGAAAACCAATCTGAAATTGATTGTACCATTATCTTCCCGTTTTAGCAAATTTCATTTATTTTTATTTCTTGACCTCGATCATGATAACTGATGCTTGTTCTCAGATCATTTTTGGAAATCTTAGAATCAGATAAATTAATACCAAATTTTGACAGTTCAGATTATTGTCTATAGGTAGAAAGAACATTGGAATATTACATGGACAATAACATTAATGATAATTGAACATGATTCTTACAATTTAACCATAGATTAAAGCTTTATTCGATAATTCAACCAATGGTATGGTAGAGAGTAGGTATCCTACTGTGATCGTGAAGTTTGGTGTCTAGAAATGGTCTCATGATGGCCAATGAATTTTTATTGAAATTATGCTCGATAATGTAGGATTGTATGAGTAGTGATACTTCTGATGATGTTTATCCAAGTTGCTATGAAAAAAATAGCTAAATCGTTTCAGCCAAACGAGAGTATACTTATTCAAAATGATATGATATATCTTTGGAATATTTATCAAATAGATACAAATTCCCCATGAGATTTAACAGGGTAAAACAAAGCAGATTTGTTTTATATGCTATATATTTAACATATTCAAGAAATTCATTGTAATCTCTATCGAGAATTTCGACCACTGAACTCAAAAAGGATAGATGGAGGAAATCATCATTCCTTTCTGAATGACTGAAATTATTGATTCATTGGCACATTAACACATTTGCGTTTCGATTTCAAAAGTCATTAATAGCCTGATCGTATCATTACTTGATATCTACCATCGTACCATCTCAATAATCTATCACACGAAATACACCTTTCAATCTATGTAACTTTTTTCGTAAGACGAATGAAGACGAATAATTATTTTTTTTTTGAGCTTCAGCTGCCTGGGCCATTAGCTCTTTCAGGTATTGGTACCTCATAGTTTCTTATATATAGGCTACTAGATTTCAAGTAGGTGAGTACGTTTCTTGTGGCGTCATTTGTGCTTCTTAATGTGATTCTAATTTCAGGGGAAGTGATTCCACTTCGATGTCTGAGGGGTCAAGGTTTGAACAAGAGAGCAGGTGTTGTACTGTTGTTTCACATCTTGGTCTTACTGACGAATTATTATTATTATTATCATGATTATTATTATTATTTTCATTATCATTATTATTATTATTATTATTTCGTCTCATCGTGTCAACCATTCCAGTCAGGCACTAGCCTCCGAAGCTCCGACCCATTACGAAGGGCGTGCTGGTGACATAAACCAATGACCTCTCCTCACATGCGTGAGGTGAGAGATCATCAACGATCCGAGAATGACTGCCTTCTGCATGCGTCCGGCTAGAGATTCTGTCGAATTTCGGCAAGCCGGTATGATCTTCAATTTTGAGAGTGGCGTTTGCTTCGTTCCACCTAGGGCCCCTATAATCAGGACCACCATCCTAACAGAATGGTCTGGATAGAGTCTGTGGAGTTCGAAGAGTAGTTCTCGATATTTAGTCCGTTTCTCCTCCTCCTTTCGCACGATATTCGTCTCGGCCGGAGCCGAAAACTCAATGACGAATATCGTTTTCTGATGGTAGTCGAGGAGGACTACATCAGGCTTGTTGGCTTGCAACTGCTTGAGGGTGGGGAATGAGTAGTTCCAATGAATTCGGCATTTCTCCTTCTACACAACAGACTCAATATCCCCCGGAGCGTTCGGCAGCACCGGTGTTTCGTCAATACCGTAAATGATAATAAAACACTCGTAACGCCGCGTTATGACGGTGGATATAGGCTGAGACAGCATATGCTGGACATGCTGACAGCAAATGCATAATTGTCTCAGGCGCTCCATGGCAGGCCCTGCATCTCGTGTCAGGGTTCGGTAGACCAGAGTGTTGAAGACACAGTCCTGGCAGGCCACAATGAATCCCTCAGTCTCCGACTTGAGCCCACTTGACCGAAGAAAAGCGAAGGTCAGTCTTTCGGATAAGCCGTAGTCTTCAATGTTCTTATAGAAGATTCCATGCATTGGCTTATCCTTGTGGAGCTGCAGATGTGCAGTATTCTCTGCCAAGTTTATCGGCTGCGCGGATTGCTGCCTTGAAGGAAGAGAAACGCTCCTTTCCCTGTGATCTCATGGTCCTTGACCATACAGAGAAGGGGATCCAGACTCCTGATAGCTTCACAGGCTCCATCCAGTACCATTCTGTTGTGTAGACACTCCAAACTCAGGAGTCCACGGTCTCCCTGGTGTCGTGGAATGTACAACAGTGGAACGGACGATTTCGGATGCAAACTCCGATAGAGGTGCATCATCATTTTACGTCAAGTTGGCGCAGCTCTTTCAGCGTCCATTTCACTATTTCAGCGCCCATTTCACTACTCCAAAGGAGTATAGAAGTTTCGGAACGCCGAGCATATTGGTGGCAGACTTTGTTAATACCCGACGATACTTGCCGCGGATAGTTATTATTATTATTATTATTATTATTATTTCCGGATGGTTGTATCTTCGAACGCTTGTCATCGACACCAGATCCAAGTGAAAACTAACAAGAAAAAATCTGAATTCCAACCAACAGAGAAATCCCCCCACCTCCCTCGAAACATTGTCATTCACATTTCGTTGGACCTCTGATCGCTATTAAAATAATTCAGTCGAACTTCCATAGGATTCACTATGTTAAAAATTGATTAGGAGCCAAGAACAATGCCACACTATTCAGTAAATTGCTGGATATGCGTATGGAATCAATGCAGTCGATTAATATTTCATGATGAGGATGAATATCTACAAATTGTAGGCATACAACGTCGTTTGGAACAGAATTTTCAATATTATATTTTCAGTATACGCGATAATGTAACATTCCGAACAGAAAATTATCATACTCCGAGTATAAATGATGTTCTGATTAGTAGTGAGATACTATACTTTATCATTTCATGACAAGAACTGATTGATAAAATAGTGTAGTTTCCATGAAGGAGATATGAGAAAGGTACATCCCGTTGTAATCTTGCCATATTTTGCAATGCAAAAATATTATCGAAGTATTAATGCACACATGTACAGTCCTACATTTTCGAGACAAATTTTTCAAACCAATATCATAATTTCCGAATTTTGTGAATCATTGAAAGGATGTGTCATTCTGATTTTCGGTGAGTCTTCTCGATTCCTCTCCCTGGTGGCTCATTTACCTGTTCAAAAATCATTCTTGTGAATTCATTGTATGTTCGGTATTAGGGGTGGGCGATAACAGTTTTAAAATATCGATTATCGATAATCATAATGTATCGATATTATCGATAATATCGAAAATGTCGATAATTTCCAAGATTATCGATTATATCGATAATATCGATAAATCAATAATTGTTTTCCCAAATTATCATCGATATTATCGATAATTATCGATATATCGATAAATTTTCCCACCCCTATTCGGTATATTTCAAGCCATCCTGAGACATTGGAGAAATGCTCGAAATTTTTCGTACTTCTCTAAACTGTATTTTTGATTCATATAGCAATCGTAAAATATTTTTACTTGGTGATTTCAATTGCCATGTTGGCGAGGTTAGCTAAATTCCTGTACTCAGGCATAAGGCAAAATGCGATTCTATCAGAAATCGGCGATATTGATGGTCTATATACTCAATACTCACAATATTTTACACTTAGCAAACCTTGTGAAGTCCCTGATGAATATTATGAAGTTAAGATTGTTCATTTGGAACGATACAATCCGAGCCCTTGTGATGAAAATGTAACTTTTTATAACACAATAAACTATCCATCTATCTATCTACTAATTTTTTTCCGAGTTGCAACTCGGAATTTGAGCGAAAAAAGAGAATAAAATAATATTGGCCCTTCTACGCTTTCGTTCAAATTCATGTGCATTCAAAAAACCTCTGAAACGGAAAATTCCAAAACCATTTTGGAATTTGAAGGATGTACAGCATTTCTGTGTTTGATTATTCACGCAAGTACACTTATGAGAACTATCTATACACACAATATGCATTCTCAGAAAACAATCGTGCAATTACTCATTCATATCTTCGATGATAATTCGATGAGGATGATGATGTTAATAATAATAAAATGTCCTTATTTCCCACTGAAACATTATGAAACATGTAATGGGAAAATGCCGAAGATCAGATGACTTGCACACGCATCAGAGCATGCAAATCCCTGTTTTTAATCCGGATACTCTGAATCCGAGCTATATTTTATAACAAGACGTTCATTGTTTTGGCCAGTTGATATATATGTATGGGTCAACTGTCACATCAACATACCCTTGAATTTCAAGGTCATATCCATAAACACGTCATAACATAACAGTTACAATGGTTCCAAACAAGCGATACAGCAACAAGTACTCAAATACCCAGATATCTATTGGGTCATTAGTTTAGTATAAATGTGATAATAGGTTGTGGAGAATTCAATGATAATTCATGATGCCATAACATCATGAATGATCTGGTAATGGAGAAGAGACTGAAAAAAATCTAGTAATATATTTATTCATTTTTTTTTTTTTTTTATCTGTGGACAACACGAAAGGGAAACCTATGATGTTCGAGGAACATCGTGTCAGCCAGCGGTGGAATTTTGGGAAAGAAGGAAGGTGTTGGAATTTTTCTTGAATGTTTGGAGGTTGTAAGCATCAGGAAAGACTTCACTAGGCAAAGAATTCCACAACTTTGCCGTTCTATTGATGAATGATGCTTGGTATAGCGATGTTCGACAGGTCTCGAGCCTGACAGTGTAGGGGTGACCAGCTTGAGCTCGTCTGGTGTGTCTACTAGGAATCGCGCGTGGTGGCATAATAGATGATATTTCCGTTGAGCACCGACCGTGAAAGTACCTATAAAAAAGGCAAAGATCGCCGACCTTTCTACGATGATCTAGAGAGGTTAATGATTTGGTGAGTGTTGTGTCATCGACTAGGCGAATAGCTCTCTTCTGTATTGAATCTAAGAGCTTAAGCGTATGTTTGGGGGCTGAGCTCCAAACATGTGAACAGTACTCCAGGACAAATATTCACCATTCAGATGAATTTATCAGTGATGCCATTATACAGGGTGTTCTGTCAGTTCATAGTAGCGACGCTGAACAAGGAATTTCACAAAGCTACCTTGTTTTTCGTGAAACAAAAAATGAATCTAGGTAAGTAGGTACATCTGACGGTGGAATCCAGATCAGCTGAAAATTCTACAGATTCCAATTTCGGTTCCAAATACTGAATGTGTCACTAGAAGACCAACGATACTCCAGTAATCAGAAGAAAATCATTTTTTACAATTCATGCCTACCTGTAACTATCTCCTAGCTGAACGAAGCGCTGCATATAGCCAATGATTATCGGAATTTCTCTTCTTCGCATGAGTTCTTCTAGTGATTGGTGTAGATTCGCTACTATGAACTGGAACACCTTGTATATACAGACACATAATTTATCAAACTAATCAAATATGTTCTAAATCAACTTCAATATTTTTCATGTGAGATTCCTATATTTATGTGGACAAATAGGAGAGAACAAAACATCTTATTCAAGTTTCTTGAGATTTTCTCATGAAATTTCATCTCTAGATTTTTCTTTATCTGTTGACAATACGAAAGAATTACGAAGCTTATAATTCCTATTATATTTGAGATCGAATTGGGAGAGAAATGTATTCATAATATCATTCACAACATAACAGTTAGTAGGAAATATTCTCACAATGTATCAACAAAAACGTATGTGATGTACTGGATCGGTTTTTCCATCTTTTTCAATCCATTTATGTTACTAATTTGTTGATTTGTTGGGACAGATTTTTCAATATGCTGGGTGTCGATGTTTTTCACAAAAGATTCAAGAATTGGAATTTTTCAAGAATGAATTAACAGAAGAGAAGTAACGACCTCATAATCGTCGTATGGATTTTTTTGTATTACTCAAGGTTATTAGCTCATTCAGAATTGGGTTTCATACCATTTTGATATTTCTCCTGATATCTTAGATAATGCACAGGATATGGTCACACAAAGGAACATTTCTCGAATTTAACCGATATCATAGTTGTGACGGTATATATCACTTCAATCAATAGCTGACTTCACCTTATAAATCATCAACGAAATCTGATAATATGGCTATGATAAGTCAATTGCTCACTTTGACACATATCCTGACACAATCTTCGACACCTGTACACTCTAACGAAGCATTCGGTTCCTGTCCAAGGAGTTCAACAACTTTGCTGACAATCTGGTCTTCTGTCAAACTACCATCGATTTTTATAGTGTGATCTGCTCCCAACTGCTTCGCCATTTCCAATTTCACATCAAGGATATCTGGAAAAACATTGAATCAGATCAATTCTTCATTTGTCATCCAATTGTATTGAAGGTCAATTGAAGAAATGACTACCTAGTTGAAACCAATTGTCAAATGATATCAATTCACGTTCCTTCAAATCCAAAGACCACTCGAAATAAAGTTTCTTTATGCAATTATGACGAGATATTCGCTAGCTTGAGGAATTTAAAACGAGCACTGTATATTTTCAGACGATTATAATTCGCCATCTTGAATTTCAATTTGTAGTTTTCTGAAATGGCGATAGACACCACTAGAAGCAAATTAACAAAAAATTAGTTCTTTTCAAGTATACGGAATTAACAGATTATACGTTTCAGTCTTTGGAAACTAATTATGAGTGGTCAAGCAAGAGAGTATGTAGCACCGGGTTATACGAATATATTTCATTTATTTCATACAAAAAAATGTGTAAATGTAGCGATGAGTCGTTCCTGTTGCTGTGAAAAGCGAAAAGCGAGTATAACTTGAAATCGTTCAAACCACAGTTCCATGATTTCAGTAGCTCACCCTGTACTTCATTATTTTTTCAGAATATTTATAGACAGTATATTACTTTTTATCATTTCCTTTCAATCACAAATTTTGACGACCCATGATAATAGTCTGTCATAACTCAAAATATGGTAACTTTTCAGGAGACCAGTTTGAGTTTTTCAAATCGGTGTAAATTTATGAAACTGACAATTTGAAATTCAACATCCGAATAACATTGACAGCGGCAAGTTGAAACAACTTTATAGTTAGAACAGCATTTCCCAACCTTTCAGTAGTCGGATCCCAATTTTTCTATTGAAATGTTTTCTATTGGAAAAATGGAATTGTGTTTTCTCACGCTCTTGAGAGTCACCTTGTAATCCCTGATAACGGTATCGGCAAGGCCTTATCAGTACATTCAACTTCCCCAATTACGCTTTGTACTGAAAAATAGCGAAAATATGGAGGAGGGCATCATCGTTGGATAATCGTTGGATAGAGAAGAGTTTGAATATAACATGGTACTTTTTTGCGCAAAATGTTATGGCTGATTCCGTCATTTTCGAAGATGACAGAGCTCGAATAGGTTTCATTTGATTATATTTGGGATGTTTCATCGAGGTCAATATGCCAGACCGCTCAGAGAGAAAACAACAACATCTGTTTATCAGGTTTTCTCAAAAACGGTTATCTGTATAGAAAAAATGCGGGAGACCCAAAATTTTCAAGGTATATGCCTAATAGTAAATCTACTTAATCTGTTCAATTTTTAAATTTCTCCGAGGAACATTGAATTTCGAATCATCGAAAGTGTATTTCCTAAATCCTCCACGATATGTTTTGAGACAAAATAATGCATAGATGCCTCAACTGAACGGGAAGTTGAACATTTTCAAGAGGTTTGGAGCAAAATTAGTAGACAGAGTTTCGACTACTCTTTTTTTGATTTTTTCTCCTTACGAAAACTCTGGATCGAGGACGGTGGATTTCAGGACACACTTTTAGGAAAGGAATGAATTCTGCCCTAGAAAATATTTATTCAATATCTTTCAGCAAATTGCATGAATAATAATGATAAATGTACCATGTCATCGATCTCAATGATGTTGGTTAATCAGAGGTCAATTAATATCCGAGGTTAATCTGATACTTTGTTGCTCAGACTACAATGATCGTTTTACTGGCCGAATAGACGAGATATAGATTAAATTGAAGATGATTGCATCTGAGGTCGCAATGTAAGAGTGGAATTCATTCCACTCATCTGGAACCCAACCGTTCGATCACAGTTCGACCGTATTTCATTCACGCGATCTCTATTAGAACCGGCAGAACACAATACTTCAAAAAACTCACGATAACATCCTGTATCTTAGGCAGTGCTCTCCCGACCACATGTTTGAAGGATGAATATTGTGTTGAGATTTAAACTCACCAGTGATGACAATTTTGGAAGCTCCCATGGCTTTGGCAGCCATCAAGGTCACGAGACCTATCGGGCCGGCTCCGGTGATCAAACATACATCACCAATTTTGATATTGGCCCTTTTGCAGGCATGTACTCCTACAGAAAGTGGTTCCATTATAGCTCCTTCATCCAAATTCATGTTTTCAGGTAACCTGAAACACGTAAAAACCATTCAAATATTGTACTGTCTTTAAGTTATTTGAGGTGGTCGTATATTCATTTCTCTAGTTTTTTGGGATTTTCTCTCCTTTTTATTGTTGTGGACGTTTCGGGAACTAGTCTGCTCTCGTTTTCAGCACCAGGCAAATCAATATATTATACAACGAGTATGGCTTATTTCGCACGAGTTGATATTTATCACGAGCCGCATACCGGCGAGTGCGGAAATGTAACAAGTGCTTGAAATACATTTTCCAACGAATTATCTATACACTATTCTTCCTACGACCATACGACCATATGATATTCCAGCTTCAAACCTTTGGTATCCAACTTCACTCACCCAAGTCAACGACAACGTTGTTTTGTCATTTGTCATTGACATGAATATATTTCATATAAGTTTTCTGGTGGATTGAATTATGTATCGAAAGGTTAGGATGCAGAATGAATCTGAAATGTAAGTACCATAATATGTGATTAAAACACCAGGAAAATTTCCAGATGAAACATCATTATATTTATCACTGCAAGCGTGCATTTTCCAATATTACACCGTTATAGTTATACAGTTAAAGGTCTACTTCACTGTTGCCATAACGAAATGAGCTATTTTCTAAATTAAAAAACAATGCTGAAAGCGATGTTTTCTTGGGTGGTCGTAGGTAAAATATGTTTCCCTCGAATATTTGAACTGGTAGTCTTTTTCACTGAACAATGACAAGGTTCAATGAAAGTATTTACCAGTGTTTAGCATCCAAGACTACCAGCTCACGTAGTATTGGAGAAAACCCCTTAAAATCTAGAGAAATTTTTCAAACATAAATATTCTTGAAATTCAGTGTTCCAAATAGAGTAGATGGAATCTTGCAAAAATGATTCATAGCTACGCGGTATTCGCAATGAACATCAATCATAACCTTATGTACTCATCAACTCGTATGGGTGGAAACTATCTATAATATACGTATTTGATATGAAGTCTTGTATTACTTCCAGCAGAAATCGGCATCGTGACAGTAGTATCTGGAGAGGTTGCCATCATCCGGTGGGGTGGCACAAAAAAAGAGGTCTTGACAAAGATGATAAGATCCAGATTTGCACAGCTGGCAAAGACGACATGGTACTCCTGGCTCAATGGCTACTCTGTCACCTTAAAGATAATATTTGATCAACAGTGTGATAGGAATGATTTTTGCCTTGTTATATGAATTGAAGTAACATTTCATCTATACACCTCATATGGACATATTTTCGAGATGTAATGTTCCAATAGGAAATTCAAGCTACATTAATTGGTTTGCTGAAACACCAACATTTGCACGAGAATTATTCTGAGTCATCCCTGAGTCATCAGGTGTGTAAATGTAGATTGTGCTAATTCTACTGTTCATGAGAAGAGTCTTCATATGACAAAAACTGCTATATTCGAAGCAATATTTGATGAAATTATTCGTTTCAATAAAAGGTCTGAACTCTTTATATGATAAATCTTCCTCTTTCCTCTTCCATATATTAGCAAACTTCCATAACTCACCTACTTGAAGATTTTTCACGTTTTTTCCACACTCGATGACAGTTCCAGAAGCTTCGTGACCTATATAAAAGAAATAATACAATAGATTGGTATCCCACAACCGATTTTAACGATTTTTTTTTCTGGAAAGTAGGTACGTATTAAAACCGACTCATTACCATAAACGTCTTTTTCTTAAGAACCTTTTTTACATTTTTGAATAATTATACCCACATTATATATGGAATTATATAAATGTATGGAGGAATGCGTCTGATAATCCATTCGCTCAAATTCCAAGATAAGTTAAAATGCATTATTCGAAAAACATTTTGAACCCTTTGAACCAGAACCACACGCTTAATACTAGATGCAGAATAGAATATAGGGCTTGAGCACACCCCTGAATAGATCGAGACAGTTTACTCAGATCATAGATTAAAGGGAGTCTTTAATCTATGCTCAGATTGAAAATGACAATAGCAAAAACCTTTCATGATAGTAGATAAAACACAAAATTTCAAAAGTTGCTGTATTGTCAGTGTTACCGAGTTAGCTATTACAAAAAATTACGAAAAGAAGAATTGCATTGCAATGAATATACAACCATATCAGTGCATAGATCAGTCTTCTAGATTGTATGCAATAATGGTGTGTCTGAAATATCCTCGCTTCCATATTATGTACTGAGTACTTCATTTCGTTGGCATCATATGGGAAATTTTTTTTTATTAATTCATCATGACTTTTTCTTGGTCATTTAATTTTGATTCAGATAAGTAGAACAATCTTCGACTCGGACGTGGACAATTGACTTTCACTTCTTGTCAAAAGCTTATTTTTTGAAATTTGAAAATGTTCACGGAGAACGTTTCTTCTTCCAATTCTAGACACATTTCCAAATTTAAACGTTCTATTAGAACCTTCAATTTGTGGGTTTTTTTATGATTAACGAAATTTACGGAATACCTATTAGAAAATATTCAACCTTGACAAAACTCATACCAGTAGCTCGATAATGAAAATTACCGCTTGATATTTTTATGTTCGACACAAAATTGATTCATTGTCAATATTTAGGATCAAATTTCATTCTGATGGATTTTTTTATTATCAGAATAATATATATAATGGAACAAAAAATTTCGTTTTGTAACTGATGTCATGATATGATTCAACAGTTTCCACCAAAAGAGTCTATAAAGATATTTCCGTTTGAGACGTTTATATCATAAGAAACAAATTTGTGTCTCTATCTTCGATCATTGAACAGACTAGATAAGTAATCCACACCCCTGGCAATACAGTTCGTTTGGAAGCAACATCTATAGTATCTATCTTTGTCTAAACAAGGATAGCAGAACCTGATTCTCCCAGCACCAGTGCCGTGTTGTCAGAGGGGGTCGAATTTATTATTAATTCATGATGAAACCAAATTGAGATTTCAGTGGTACTTTTTAGCATTTCTTGGTGGGAAAATAAACATCTTTATACTTCCTTCACATGGTTACGAGAAATTCGAATTAATATTCAGTATACAGTTGTCTGCTTCGTTCAATTTCGATAATGAACATTTATATCTTTGGCGATCAGTGACAGTGCATGTAAGTATATTTACGATTTCAAAGTTCAGTACCTCCGAACAACAAACCCACTAGAAGGATCACAAAACAAATATTCTGATGCTAACATGAATTCCCAGAATTATCATAATATTAGTACCCAATCGTCGCCAGTGTTGTCATATCCAATCATCAAAAAGTGATGAATAGTCCAATAGTTCCAAAAACAGTCAACGGTAACTTTCTCATTGTTGTGTGTAGAAGAAGTATAATAGGAATATCCTTATATTTTTTATAAAAAATATTAATTGAGTTCATCATTATTCTCAGTGATTTTTCAGCAGCTTCGCATATTTTGACTACAAATAAGGAAGCATTTATCAGTGCTACATATTTCACCACAAGACACTGTCGCAGCTGGGTATGGGTGTAATCACTATAATCTAATCAATTCAATTTAAATTCATTTTATCCATTCCATTTGGGAAAATGCTTCAAAATCTCGAATGATACGACAATGGTAACTCGCCTATGAAATGACGTGTTTTGATCGCCGGTTCAAATTGTCTTTAACACACCTCACAACGTCTCACCATTATATCAAATCACCAAAACAGGAAATAAACTGAGTTTCTGATGAATTCTGAGCACACAAAACCGAACACAAGTTGAATAATATCGATAAATCAAAACGTAAATAATGACCGATATCAAACAAAGCAATAATCGCCATCGACTGTCAATATCACATTGCGGTGTTGCAACGTTGAGCAAAAAGTATTCACGATACACATGCTGGTCCTCGAGCCCCCAAGAAAGTGAAATTGATAAGTCTCAGAATAATGTAGCAGTCTTCTATCAATCGGAACTGATCCATTCGTCATGACCCAAATTCATTATTATATTTGTGCATTGAACTACATGAATTCATAAGGGACTTTGAATAATATGGACTATTCATCACTTTTTGATGATTGGATATGACAACACTGGCGACGATTGGGTACTAATATTATGATAATTCTGGGAATTCATGTTAGCATCAGAATATTTGTTTTGTGATCCTTCTAGTGGGTTTGTAGTTCGGAGGTCTCTATATTGTTAAGTACCGAAGCAAACAATTATTGTGAAGGCCACCAAGCAATGATACCAATGAACACAAATTGATACGACAAAATTCAAAGAAATATATTATAACATCGCATTTTGTTTTGCTAAATCCATGTTCGACACCCAATTTGTAAGTTTCAGCTATTGGTGCTTTAGGTTGAGGAAAATCATTTGATTACACTGGATTTGTATAAGGAGCCAAAGTATACAGAATATCAAACTGTGGCACAGCCTACGATTGATGGTTTGCAGCGAAGAAATTCGAGGTCGTTAACTATTGAATGATGTGTTTGAATGATGAGCTTCATTCATCAATAGATAAAACCGAGATGTCATCGCAACCGGATGTGACTAGATATGTAATATGTATTATATTTGATAAAGTCATAGTCAATAGTATAAGTTACAAACAAATGATTAATTATTTGAAGGGTGTATACCATGTACACAGAAGAGAGTTCTGAGAAAAAAGACTTTGTGGTGGGCTATAATTTAAATTAGTGCACACTCTCAAATGAAGAAAAAGATGTTTTCGCGTTATCAACTGATACGGTGTCATATATGTAACTTACCAATAACCATTGGATCTTTAACCACGAAAGGGCCACATACACCTTTGGCTAAATAGCTAACGTCAGATCCGCATATACCCACAACTTCCATTTGAAGAAGGACCTCTGAAAAAATAATAATTTTTCGACAATTCGGCTCCGTCAGTCTAACCAGAAGCATCCCGAAGAAAAACCATCACAGTAACTCCCAATTTCCTCTTACATCAATCGGCATTGAATCTACATTTTGTTACATGTCATTGTAGTGGAATGGAATATTATAGTTTGTCTCTATTGTATTTTGTTGACAGAAAAATGATGATTCTTCGACAAGGTTCTCTGGAGTATTGAAAATTCATGAACATGCTTTACTGTATAATCAATTAATGTTCTCATATGGAACCGTGTGTGTAATAGGTACAACTACCTAATGGTACCATTTGCCAAAAACACTGAACGACTGTTACGATAGCTTTTTGCTTCATATAATTTTCTGAAAGATATAATCATTCAATTTTATCAGTATACAGGATGTTAGTGAATAAGTGCGACAAACTTCAAGGGGCGATTCTGCATGAAAAAATAATGACAGTTTGCTATATATCCTGTGTCCGCAAATGCTTCGGTTTTCGAGATACGGGGTGTTGAAGATATTCTTTGAAACTATTGACAGAGATCCAAATGAAATTTGGTAGGTTTCGAGAGGTAGTCATTGCGAGTTTTTTGACATGCAATTGAGAATTTTATGTTCATCTTCCGCTCGCATGCGGGTAATGATCTGATTTCTTTCAAAGAAAGTTGTACGCCGCTGAGATATTTCAGACTGATTTTCAATACCTCATTCAATTTGTGACAAAAAATCTCTCGTTCCTTTTTTTTGTATCGTGTGCCGTTCTTATGCAAAAAAATACAACATTTTTCATATCTGCACCCGGCATGTTCGATCGCCGGAATTAAATCCTCTAGATTTTTGCAGTTTCGGTTTTCTTAAGTCAGTAGTTTATGCCACTTCCGTCGAAAATATTAAAGACCTGAGGAATCGAATTATAGGCGACTGTGAGACAATAAGAAAGACACCACGTTATTGCCAGGAAAGTGGAACGGCAGGAAAGTGGAACGAGGAATCGAGGATTTTGATTATAAGTTCGGAATATCTCAGTGTCGTATTATTATTATCTTAAAAAAAATGAGATCATAAATACCTCTTAGAACCCACCAAATTTCATTCGCTCAACTCGACCAGTTTCAGAGCAATTAATGGGCAATGAACGACCATTTTTAACACCAACCTTAACCAACTTTAACACCCTGTATATAATCTTTTCATGCAGAAGCACCTCCTGAAGTTTGTCGCACTTGTTCACTAATACCCTGTATGTACATAATACATGAATTGCATATTGAGTGAATGTTTCCTAAATAATGTTACAAAGAACAGTTGGTATTGGAACAGGTACACTTCCAATGTACGGATCCAATATCATTTCTACTTGATATCTCAATATTGAGTTAATTTTTCATCTAAATTGGCCGAATATTAGGCCAATCTGAGTGTGCTATTGGGACGGTGGTTGTTTCGTACTTATTTATTGACACCCTGTCAATTCTTTATGATATCATATTTTCATTTGTATTCTTATAACTTATATTCAGATTTCGACGACCATGTATACTTAAAATCTAGACACTACTAGGTGTGATGTGAATAATGAATATATTCTAGATACGAATCTCTTTTTCACTCGAGTCATCATGGTGATGATTTCTTGGGAATATCCTAGGAAGGTAGAGTGCAATTAGAATACTTTCAAACATTTGCTGGTTGGGAGGTTGGTCTACTCAAAAGACTATCCAAATGTGTCTAGTGGGACACATTTTGTCATAATTAAACGTCGTGTAACATCAACCCCCACCCCAGAGCATGTCACTCGATTTTTCTAGATGGATCCTATATTTCATTCCTTTTTCGGTTAGGGTTCATCATGAGGATTTCAAGTATACCGCGGGAATGATGGTGTACCTATATAAACTTCAAAGACTCAGATTGCGAAAGTAATAAGAGAGTTTTGGAAATAGCATCCTTCATAATGAAGTACACTCAACCCTTCATAATTTTTTCATAGTGGCTCCCTAGAAAAATATGAATTTTCGTTGATTCGTGATTTAATTTTCTTCGAATTGAATATGAACACGTGTAGTAGTCTCATTGAGTGTAGAGCGGCTTGAATTTCTTTATTGTTTTCATGATATATGACAAGGACACCTGTCATAACCGATGGGAAATTTCAAGCTGCTCTGCACTATATCACGAATCAAACAGAAGTTCTTGTATCTGGAAGTCTGGAGCGGTAAATCAATAATCTTCCAAGGCGGCATTGAAACTTCTTGGTCTGTCCCTGTCTACAGTAAACCTACTACATAGATGACCTTATTAGACGTAAAAAAACTTGTTATAGACAACTATCACTCAAGAAATAGGTATTCGAAATATGCGCATAAATCAATGAATATTTCCTGTAATCAACACGAGAAATAGAACTAATAGAATTATTATATAATCACACAAAAAAAATAATCAATTCACCTGACCTACCTAGAATGTTTGACCTATTCTAGAATTCAAAAATATACGGTACACTTAATAAATTTGTTTCAAATCTTTGCTACACGATACACAAACCCATGCCGAAAATCAGTCGCCATGAAATAAGAATGATGGAGGAGGGCCACATATATCATTCTCCATTTGTTTCTTTATTTGTTTTCATGTACATGTAATATATTTCATGTATGTAGTATTTATGTGTACAGGTTGTACTAAATTTGATGAGTACCATGGGGGTTTTATGAACCAAAAAAATTTTGCTGTGTCATTATCATTAAACCAATTCTGTATCCATACGGTTTCTTGGTTCCATGAAGTGTGGAACATGGATTGAACTAATTTTCAAATACGCGACAGAAAATGTTATCTCAATCGTTTCCAGTTTCATGGAGTTACCTGGTTTACGAGACATTTAGACAAATTGCAATTCCGCACGCCTTCACAATATCCATGATAATAGAAACTTGATTATGTCAACAATTCGAATGAAATATTGATGTTCATCATGTTTCCTTGGAACTTTTGGAATATTCCCAACAATTATTCCAAAGCTAAGGGCACAAAAAATTCTCCAAAAATCCGATCATGATGTACTTCTATACTAATAAGAATAATAATGATAAAACCTAGATACATCATGACATCAGGTCATTTCACTGAGGACTTAGATTATCTCATTGCATTTCATTGCAAATATAAAGAAGCCTCATTTCAAAAATTCAGAAATTATTATCAGTCATGGAAATAATGACTTCTAACAAAATCTGAATTTGATCTTTATAGTACTACTTTATAGTACTAGTTAGATTATAAGTCGATATAACTATACACTTAGATGTGGATTCAATCATGAAATCATTGAAATTATTACTTTTAGGCAATGAATTGATATTTTTGAATCATAATTTGAACACGTTATGTCGAGTTTATATACCGGGTGAGTCATTAGTATATTCTGGGAAGATAGCGGATAAGAAAGAAAAATTTTACGTGCGGTTCATTTGGAAATTATTTTCGGTTGTAAGTAAGGTTTTCAAATTAACACTATATATTTACAGGGAATGATTTTTTTTGAGAATCCATCTCGGCGTTCACAATTATTTCAATTGTTATATCAAATTGCAGACCTTCATGAACAATCTCTACCACTGAATAATTTCTTTCAAATGGAACACCCTGTATTTCTTCATGTAGTTGAATTGGGGTGTTGAATAACTACATTTCCTCCTCCATGAGTCATACCAAAATAGAGTTCTTTTCGAGGTAACTGAAGTTTCACTGAAGAAATAGAGGGTGTTTCAATGGAGGATTAGCCGATTTTCTAGCTGCAAGGTTCTATAACAGATCTTCATATCTCCACCATACCTAGAGTGTATTACCATTTGATGAATACACTCACTAGAAATGAAACTAAAAACATAGGTACGTATTCCTATTTGGTATACTATAATTGTAATAGGTATTTCAACTTACGATTATCTCTTGGAACGGGAATTGGTCTTTGTTCCTATAACAGAAAATAAAATTTGAAATTCATCATCGAGATTCTCTTTCAAATGTATATGTATATACAGTTATCCTACTCGAGGTCGAAGCACCCTTTTATGATCTACTTTTATAATTATTCTGCTTCAGTTGATGAAGGGTTGCGTACGTCCACCTTCTACTTAGGAGACCTGACAAATTATGTATTTGAGAATCATTCACCAATCAAATGTCGAAATGCAGAACAATATGAATAATCATTATATTCTATCAGTGAAATTTCGAATTCATTTTTTTCATGTCATGAGAATATTAGAAGTAATCTTAGTATTTTCAACGATATATAATTCGAATTCGAATCAGCGAGAATCAAATGAATTCAATCAGATGAAAGTTATCAACAAGCATTTCGATTATTTTTAGCCACATAATATTGATGAACTCTGCCCTCGAGTCTCGCTAAAACACATTTGAATGAATTTGTGGTTATGCCTATAAGCCTGCGAAGTCAATTCACCTCAATGACTGATCAAAATTAAGTTTCGCAATATGTAAATGAATTCGCTTTAACCAAATCTATTCTCAAAAACCGATGTAATAGATTTCACGCACGACCGCACGGAATGAATAACAGTTATGCATGGTGCAGCTGTCAAACGATAAGTCCGCCACAAACGTCAAACAAAACACGATTTTTTGGCCGTTCCTTCGGGTTCTTCCTTATTTGATTTTTAGCTGAAACACCTCCCAGTATGGAGGCAAACAGAAAAAATACAAAGGCAAAGAGAATAAGGCACGCCAATTGATTTTTATATACAGCATGTCCTCCAGTGTGTCCACGTTAGTGTCCAACAAGAGGATGATTTTATTTTTGCGATATGATCGTGGCCAACTATGAGCAACGATAACGAGAGAAATAAACTTAGATTATGATAATATGAGGTTGTAAGTAATGACTAAGAATGAATCTTATTGAGAGAGTACCAAGGAGAGTACCTACACTTGAAGAGAAAATTTCGATCGAAAAAATATCGAGATACACATAGTTTTTTGAATTAGTTGATTGTTTGAAATTTGTCATCAAATATTATAGTTTAATTCATGTAACATTCAATATCATATAGCAAGTGAAATAGAGTTTTTTCGTCTGAAATCTATTGAGTTGGATACTGTAGGAATATGTTCATGTTTTTGAAATAGCATCCATTTGCCCTCATCTGGAAAACCATAGTTAATAAATAAAAACTTCAAATATTCATAATTGAATCTAATCTTTCGTCAGATATTCGCTTCGAATGAAATATTTCACGATAACAGCTAACTTCTGAATTGTCCATGAAAATGATTGTGTCACTGAGATTACCAAATATTCATTTAATCCAGCAAAGACTACGACGCCTCTCAATAAATCTTTTCATTCATGACATTCATTATCATTTGTAGCGGATGATTCTCAAAGAGAAGCCATTTTGTATGGTAAGAGCTCTGAAAAGTTATTGATTTTTAATCGAAGTACCTATGTAATGTTATTCTCTTCCAAATATCATTTGAGCATGACTCGAAGGAAGAAAGTTATTTGCAATAATAATTCATTACGGATGGCAATTCATCAATAAACTTAATATATCGATAATTAATGTTCATGTGACACTATACCTATACGTATGACATTTCCATCTGAATATTATTGTATTGTTTTCGTATACCTATCACGATGTACAGGAGACGTATGCAGTCACTGATTGTGTATTGTTTCTCCAGAAACACTAACGGCATTTCCCTCTGTAATGGCATTAAAGTTATAAAACTCCTCAGAAGATGGCGACATTTTTGCAGATTTCTGTACACAGTTGATGTTTTGAGATTGTAATGATATAGTTTTGATCATTAATTGAGGAGTAACCTAAATCACTACTTCTGAATCAACGTTTTTGTAACACTGATTGTGCAATTATCGATAATACTGATTTTGTAGTAATTTTCGTGTCGCCATCTAACAACATACCATACGAGTGATTTTCCGCTATAAGGAATAAAATGCTGCATCAAGTTATCTGTACATACGTTAGAGTTCTGGTTGAAGAAATTAGATAGGCAAATAGACAGAGTGGCTGCACCTGTGTTCCCTACATCGTTTCTACCTTCGACCATAGGTCGAAGGTTCCTACCTATGTAACCTATTAGGCTCGCGTGATGGTAGACCTAACGTTTCAAAAAAGTTTGTCATCAAATATTTGTTTATATATGTTTATATTTGGATTTATGCAATCAACTGAAATGAATTATAGAACACACAAGGTAGGTATGTACATACACATAACTGAACATCAACATAATCTGCAAACAAACAATGGAGTACAAATGAGATATAAGCACTCGTTATTATCATGGAAAAAATCAAATGAAACCTTCATCACTTCCACTATATTTCCATAAAATATAAATTCAAGCTGATTCAACATCTGAAAAAAAAATAGACATCCCATCCTTGCAAAAAACGTATCACATACGTAAAAGCAAATTTTAAGCTCATCGAAAATTTGGATAGAAATATAAATTATGGAAAAAAATGATTCGACATTTGAAGAGAATCAGGTAACATACTAACATCCCATCATAACAAAAAACCCATATAAGTACTATCATATATGCAAGAGCGAATTCATCATTGGGCATCTAGAGGTCATCGGTCATCGAAGGTCATCGAAATTTTGGATAAATTTATGGATATCAAATTGACATAGAATATCAGTGAAGTCAGACAAAGTTGATTTTTTGTGAATATTGAAAATTTTGAGTCATAGCATCATCATGAAAGAGGTGATTCCTATTTTTTTTTTGTTCAAATCTCATTCACTCGGAACTCTGGACACTATGGATTGTCTGAGGATACGTTGACACATCGTGCGATGACACCTCGTATCTTTCATTGGATGGAAATTCGAAAGACGAAACCGACACAATATATTCAGTAGCTATCGATTGATTTACTTGGAAAATGATAATTTCAATCATGTATTTATTATTTATATAAAATCGAGTTAAGAATATACTGTCGCTTCCTCACGACCTCAAGATCACTCATCTGCTGTTGATAACATTTAAATCTTGATAATTTTTTGAACGGGGGTATGACAAAAATTTCCTTCTCACATCATATGATCAATAACAATCAGTGACTCCCAAATGAATAAATACCTAACTATTCTAATCTTGCTCCCCTCAGAATTCAATTTTCGAATATTCCAGTACATTTGTCGATCAAAATCACACCAGAATTTCCATGAACTGTATATTCCTTCTCACTATTTTGATCTTGATTTGTATCCATGCGAAAATATTTCAACAAATCTCGCTTACGAAATTAATGAAACTTTTAGGTGTTGAATTCAATTTGTTTGATTATTTCATTCGAACATTACTTACCAGTCTCATATCATCCTTTCCGTACAAAACAGCGCTTAAATTGTCCTTTATTGGGGCCATATTGTATATTGGAGATCACACTCTTCACTGTGAAGCACGTCAAGTAAAATTTCGTTTATATTTCGCTCCACAATAATTATTGACGTAGTTATTGCCACCGTCGAAGTAGCAACAGCTCTCGTATCACTTGGGACAGGTTTGGACTAGGTCGAAATATTTATATCTGATATATAGCGTTATATATATATCTCTACATTATTTCGTAACGACATCGTCATATTTTATATGGGCTTGTCTGTATTCGAAGTACGCGCTCTATTTGTATATGGATTTGGGCATGAGAATAAATAAAATATGTTTATCAATAAAATATAATAATATATTTGACGGTCATCAGTGGCAGATATGTTGATAGTTTATGTATAGAATACAACTGTTATTGGCACACTGAGAGGAGCAGCGATTGGATGAAGGGGCGTACTCAGCTTCTTCAAAATACGTTATGTAATGTAGGTCAGAGATATAATCCACTGGTGCCACGATTCGATAATGCATTAGAACCTATTCAGTCACTAGTAGAGCATCGAATGATTGGATATTGAACTATGGTTGATCATCGAAAGGTTCTATAATACTGCTGGCCTGAAGATATACAGGGAGATTAAGTTACCTATAAACGCGTAGATTTATTCAATGGGTTGTCCTAACCAAAGATATAATATTTTATATGTATATATATATATATATATATATATATATATATAGACGATCGAGCTTAGAGAGAGAGAAATTGAAATTGTCAAAAAATTTTGATGTGTCATGCCACTGTATTGAGAAATACGACATCATCAGTTATTTTCATTCGAATCCAATAGTGTGTGAGATCATTCACTCAAATCTTCCATTAGTGTGTTGAAACAAGGAGTCACAGTTTCATTTGTTGTTTGAATATTAAAAATTGATAACTAATGCTAGTTGGTTCAGCCGTTTATTCAGACCAACAAATCAATGAAGGATTCTGAAACCTTGTTCGAAATGGTGTTGTCCTGTTCAGCCTATGACTGTTCTAATTCAGATTCAAAAAAGGTCAGAATATATCACTTCATATGTAAGTGATTGAATAATGTTGAACACATCTCAAATAGACCCTAGTTCGGGCGGAGGAATCCAACCAATGAAAACAAGAAACGAGAGAGACGCAACCAGCAGTGATCAGATAACTCTGTTGGCAAAATTGTACCTTTCTTTGTTCGTTTCAATGCTCATCAGAAGTCGATGGGGCAAGGGTACATCTAGTATTCTCAAATATTCACTAGCAAACCGAACAAAAATTAAAAAAAAAACATACCTTAAACGTTTGTAGCAATGCACCGCAAGTGGCGTGAACCATTCATCACATATCGCGGAGAGCGTAAGCGTATTCATTCATTCCGTCGAGCTCGGTTACTTTTGAAATCGAGAAAAAATATTTTATTTTTGAAGAACACACCACAACACAAAAGTGGCCTCAAAGAAAAAGTCCGAAAGTCGCACCATATCACAACAGTGCATTGCTTTGAATAAATATTGAACAACATATTCTTCTCAATCTTGAACAACTCCACCATTTGTCACAATACTAAAATAGACATGAAAGCAGTTATGGTGTCTATCGACGTTTCTGTCTATTGTTTAAAATATCTTTTTTTGACACGTAGCGACCAGCTCGTCTCGGATGGAACTGGAAGTGATAGTCAGTCCATAATCGCAAAGTAGCAACCGCGGAACCTCAGTCTCAATGACATCAATCCCTGTTCAGTGGCGCTCCTTTGCAGGTTTCACTTTGGATAATTTCTATGAATTCACTGGGATTACTCATAAATTTTTCAGGAACTCTCTATGCTGATACATGATTTTTTCGCATACTAATGTAGTCACCCTGTGTAGGTAAATCAATATTATGAGAATTGAAAGAATCAAATTTGTAAAAGTAGCAATATCTGTGAGCCATATTGAATTCAGAGCTGATTTTTGCTTCTTCTCCGCTTACAATACTACAATATCTTATGACGAAATGAATTTAATAAGTAAGCCTATATTTTTATTCGGTCAATGATCAAATCATATCAGCTTCTTCACTTTCGAAAACGACAAAAATTATGCTAGTTTTGCAGAATGTTGTGTTCTCGAGAAGAAATATTGTATTTTTGGAGAACACAACACAATACAACAGTGGCCTCAAAGAAAATGTTCGAAAGTCGCACTATCACACTGAACGCATTGCTTCAAACGAAACATTAAACAACACATTCTTCTGAATATTGATCAACTCCACCATTTGTCAATGTCATATCACAATACTAGTAAACATGAAAGCAGTCGTAGTCACAGTATAGATTGTTCACAATATTTCGAAATTCAAATTCAACTTTGACTCGTACCGACCAGCTCCGTCTCGAATGAAACTGGAAGTGATAGTCAGTGATAATCGCGAAGCAGCAACCGCGGAACCTCAGTCCCAATGACATCATTCGCTGTACAGTGGCGTTCCCTTGCAGGTTTCAGAGAAATTTCATTTTACTCCGATTACAACTCTCTATTCTAATGCAACATTTTTTCGCATTCTTATGTAATTCACCCTGTATAGGTGAGACCTCATCATGAGAATTAACAAATCAAATCAAATTTAATAAAAATAGTCGTTTCTATATGCCATATCGAATTTATCGCTAATTTTCACGATTTCTTCAATACAATACAATTCTTAAACATCATAGTGAGTTCATTTCGGTGAGGAGTCGCCGCCTAACTTGGAGATTCATTAGGTGGGTTATTTCCATCAAATTCAGTGTGAATACTTACTATCAGACCGGACCAAAATTTAGAAAGAAGTGATACCTTGTACATTTGTAGCAATGCACCGCCAGAACTTTTTTCGGCAACCGCCTGGGAGGTACCTACTACTACTACCTACTACTAGGCTGAAGGATATATAGATAATTCACATACAAACAAAATTAAAATGTTTCCGTTTATATGTAGTATCTTCTGTTTTGTTCTGTTTAATTCAAATAAAAAATGTCGTCTCATTAATTTGTTATTCTACACGGTTACCGAAAAGATATTGTACGCAACACGCCCCCAAATAGTTTTTTTGGACTCACAGATTTCTAGAACTCGCCTAGGGCTCGTCATTGAATTTTGTCTATCCGTCCAAGAAAACTCTATTATCCAGAATTTGTTACGTAAATTACTATTCATTCTTTGCACGACCAAATCACATTAGCTCCGTCAGTTTTGAAAACGACAAAAATGATTGTATTTTTACAAAACACAGCACAACATATTCCATCAAATACAAAATGTCGTTTCAATATAGCAAGATTTAGTCACGAATCTTCAGCAAGATTCTTAAGAAAATGTGCATTATCACTCCAATGAGTAGTTTTCTTATTAATCTCCCCAAAATACACTAGAGATCGATTTTTCTTACGCACGAGTCCCTTGGAGCACGAAGATCGAAACGGAGAGTTGGGAGAATTGGGGAAACAATTTCAAATTTATGTTTTTAAATAGAAATATCACATTATAGCTACATAGCAAGAATGGAAAACAGATGGTTTCTCCTCAAGAAGCCAAATAGAAAGATGTTTGTTACTATCTCAGTTTTCTCAATATCTCGAGTTATTTTTGGATGTTCTTTATACTAAAGATATCGATAGTATCCAGCGATTGATCAGGGTATGAAAAATCTTCGAATAATATCGGCTAACTAATAATCTTTGGATTTCAAAACCTACCAAACATCCAACTTTCTTCGAATTCGGGTCACAACGAACTTGGTGTAATTCGATAAAATGCAATTCCACATAGAATCAAGGAACGAATACGACTTCGTGATGCATGGTTGAGGAGAAAATTTCAAGGCAAATGAGTTGGGGTTAGTTCCGTTCAAACCGGTGGCTGAGAAAAAATTTCGTTAGGTTCAGAGAAAGCGCTATTAGTGACCACGTTTCTCCTGTCCATTTCAAATTTGTATCTGTTTCAATCAAAATTCTATAGACTGCTACATGTCTCCTGTGTCACCCAGTATAGGCCTGATATGTTCAAACTCCTTGCAAAGTTTGGGATTTCCTAGGGGCGAACTCTAAAAAGTAACTCCTGGCAATCTTCCAAATGTCTAATCTCTGTTTAATCAATTAGCCATTACTTGGCCATTGACTTTGCATTCGCAGCTTCCTATATTTTTTCTTATATTTTTTTCATAGATATATAAACATCTTCCTCGATGAGTGTGTCCTAAAAATTAATTGGCTCATCTTTAACATGATTGTTTCTCCAGTAGGGCTGTTTTCATACCTTTTCTCAGCCTCGGATTACCTCTTTGATTAAATCAGAAGGACTCGGGTTTGAGGGTCCGAGAGGTGCTTAGGTGAAGGTGGAGGGAAACATATGGTTTACGTTCAATCCTTTCATGATCTTGTACCCACATTAGAGTCAGATATTCCTAACATGGGCATGTTTAGTAAAGAACAATATTTCATCATTTGATCACCCAAACTGGCTTCCTTGGACAGTCCGTTTTTGTCTAAGTACTTCCTAGGTTTTTCAAATGATTATTGAAATTCGCAATTTTCATTGTAGCAGCAAAAGAACAGATCACTGCCAGAACTGCCATTCTCAAAGGGAGATGCACAGACGGAAAGTACAGGATATCTTGTAGAGAATTTAGTGCAACCTGGCTAGCAGAGAGTATATCTATATATATTTAGGCATTCTCGAACACAGCAGCTTGAAAGATAGTCTGGGCTCCCAAGGGTCCTCACTTTTCGAGGGTTAACCCCCTGATTATATTCTGAGTTAACCTATTTTCCCCTTGTGTGGAATTTTCTCAATAAGCCTTGCCTTCCGATTATTCCCCTGAATAATTGACGCATTAGAGGAAGTAAACAAGTCGCCATCATATGGTGAAGCTATATTGCAATTTCATTGAAACTGCCCTTTTTCCATGAAACCATCATTGTCCCTCACAAAAACTCATGTTTATATAAATTATATAATTATATATAACTTTATAAATATATAGTCTCTAGGGTGAAGCACTGCACAGGTTTCAGAAAACAATATTTGTCCCATATTGTGAAAGACATTATGTGTCTGCTGTGCAGATTCAGTCATTAATGTGAACGATCTAAAGAACAAAATCGGAGCTGATATCTCAAAAAATGAAACAAAAAACTTGAAAATTATTTCCGAATGGGCAAATTCAAGCTCAGTGAGAATACGGACTAACATTATGATATTGAGTTTGGTCCCAACTAGAAAAACGATGTAGAGTCTTGAAAATATTATCCACAAATGATAAATTTGATCTGCACATATTGATTATTCGAGTGAGAAGCTCGCTAGTGACGTTGATTGATGTAATAAATCGATCAACGTTATGTGTAGTGATAAGTATCTCTGTAACATACAGCGTTGGTTCTCTACCATGCATTATTTCATAGCGACATATGTTACCTACAGTAAATATTACCTACTTAACCCATATGCGGAAACTCAAACAATGCAAATGAAATCTTTATATACGACTATCTAATAATAGGTACATTATGTATTTGTTCGATAATATAATATGAACAAAAACTGTTCAGATGAGTGAAACAGGTATGCTATGAGCGAAAGGCTATGAGCAGGTAAAAACTACAAATTACATTATTCATGAACCAGAAAGCTTCCAACATTTCATAAAATATTTTTTCTATTCTGAAATGTAATGTTAGATAGTATTTTTTTTTCATATGAATATATACTTTACAATTTTCAGACCATACAACACCGGATATCCTATGAAGATCCAAATCATATCTAATTCATGTCAGAATATCCTTGGACTACTTTTGGATATCCATGGGATATCCTGAATTTGCCCAAAGGGGATAAAGAAATGTAGACGTCAGAAATATGTAAATCAAAAGGATAGAAGTTCAAATTCATATATTGACAATTGAAAATGCCGATAATATATTGTTGAGTATATACCTATCCATTTTTTTCAATAAATCCCTGGCCGCTGCCTGTTTGCTCAATACAGAGCAATATTCTGCTTGGTCGGTGATACACTAACACTAAACACGAATTCATTGACCTGTCTAGAATATCTTAGAAAGATGGGCGACCTCTTTCTTTTTTATAGTAATTTTCATGGTCTTCAACAGAAATCTCATCTATTATGCCACCAAGAGCGAATTTTAGGGTAGATAAACCAGATGAGCTCAGGCTGGTCAACCCTACATTGTTAGGCTCGATACCTGTCGAACTCATCAATAAAAAAGCAAGTTGTGGAATCATTTCCTTAGCGAAGTCTGTCCTGATGCTTACGTTCTTCAAACTTTCAAGGAAAATTTAAATACCTCTCTTCTCTCCCAACCACTTCAACCGCTGGCTATCACGATTTTCCTCGAAAATCATAGGTTTTTCCTTGGTGTTGTTAACAGATGAAAAAAAACAATTTATAAGCAGTTTCTTCACGTCTCCTTAGTTTTTGAACGTCGATATTGATCAGAGATGGCACGGATGGTATCAGCGAAATCAAAAACAGAAAGAAATCGCTATATTAACACAATTAGAATATCAGGCATTTCTTCTGCCTGCTCAAAGCTGAAAAGCCAGTCTTTCCGATTTTTTGTCAGCATTGAAATATAACTAACTTCATTGTCTCCGCTGGCCAATAATTTTCTTTGCTTAACTGAACCAGCATTGTTTCATCGAAGTGAACATCTGCTTCTTCGATCGGGCACTTCTTTCTGCAGGTTTTTTTTTTTTCATTTTTGGCACCATCGGAAGGATGTCTATCGAATACAATGATCACACACATGAATCGTGAAGTGATTTTTTTTACTAATTGCTCTAATTATCGGGACTACATCATTGACATGCCATACAACTTTGTGTAGGAGATTCCGCCCATCGTCAACGTTGCTTTTTCTATCCCCGAATACCTACCACACCTGGACCTCGCGCGAATACACAATACAATGATTTGAATTTGAAGAAATCCCCTAACTTTTCGTCAGACTACTCCTTCGTACTGTTTGTCTCTGGAATAGCACGAGTTGGTTGACTTTATGCTGCTGTCGACGCCTACCAACGGAACACTATTAAAATTTCAGTCGCTTACGTGATCATGTTCATATCACAATTTTTATTTTTATTAACCCCACTATAGTTATAATGTGTACTAATACAAATATAATGTACTATACAATATAGTATAATAATATAATCAGCCTTATCTAAATACACAAACAGGAGTTTGACGATCTCGAGGAAAAATTTTCGACTCTCTGTAGCTGTAATTCATTACAAATGAGTCTCACAGAAAAATCTTAAATCTAACGTTTTGCACTCCAAGATATGGTAATGAAAGCTCACCACTCTCAAATTGTAAAAGGACTTTTCATAGACCCTTGCAAAATTTTATAAACAAATAAACGAATCAGAACTACCTTACCTTCCATAAGGCAAAGACATTCCTCACTCGATTACCATAATCATCAAACGAGATACGTTTCAATGAAGTCAATTTTTTGTCAGTTAATCTCTCTTGAATATCTCGATTTAATCGATAGATATTATACTTTTCAAGGAACAGAGAAGATTAGTTTCCATAGCTAACATGAAATGTAGCATTAAAATCGACATATTACTCACGTGAGTGAATCTGATTCAGAAACAGATTTCAGTGGGTAAGTAACTACTCGATTGTTTTTTTTTTTCAACAAAGAATTTTCGTTTGCCTCGCCCGAACTTTAATATTTGTTATCATTTGCTTGATTGGCATCGGAGGTTATCTAAAATTATTCATTTTTGCAGATTCCATCTCCATATATATGAATTGAAATGATATCATAGGGCACGAATTTCTTCACGATTATATCACAGAGTTTCTTTCTGATTGAGTATACCTATTTCACAGAATATTTATCGATGTATATAATATGTATTTTTCTACTTTTTGTGTGGGATTTCCTCTCCTCGTTTCTGAAAAATGAAAATAGAAATTATAATAATCATCTCAATATATTTGTAGTGAGGACAAATATATGATCTGCCACAAAATGTCACTGCGCTTGGAATTCAATCTTCAGATGCCTAAAACAGAAATTATATGTTCGTCAGTGACACCTTGTTTTCGAACAAATGCTTGGCAGGCAAATATATTTCATAAATATTAGAATTGCTACTTATCTTGATGTAGTGGTCGTATCGGGAACGAATCTGCTTCCGTTTTCAACATGATGAATGAATGTTTCTTTTCGTCCATGATGTTTCTTTGTTGATACTGAAGTGTCAAAAAAAACTTCTTTGACAAATATGAAGGGAGACCGAAAGGTAAGATTTAAGAAGAGGTGACATCCTATTTCCAAAGACTAGTTGAAATATATATTATTATTCAACTCATAAGTTGTAAGCCAGGCGTTAATTCATATGGTGAAGCATCAGTGAACACTTTTAGTATTCATATTTTCATTTATCCTTCAAATCTTTGAGCATGCCTTGTTTGTACTGTCGTGAAAACATTCCAGAATTCCACAGATAACATCAGTCCTAAAACATAGATTAAATATTGAGTATATATTATTATTCTGAATAAGATATTGTTGCTCGGAAAGTTATACCATAGATTGAAGGAAAGATTATTTTTATCTATGGATATACATATAAATGAAGATGCGTTTGATAATGTGGATTAATCAATCACTCACGAACAGTAATGCAGCAGTCATCAAATCCAAATCGATATGTGCTCGGACATGATAAAAAATTCTAGTCTGAAAATGAAATAAGATAAATGTATTACAACGATTTTAATAATAAACTGAAAACAACAGAATTATGTTTTCAGCTGATTTACAGATGCCGTGTAACTCAACATTAAATTAACTTGAACTTCACAGATAAAAAAAATAAGTTCATCGTTCCCGAATCTCGGAGAGTATTCATAGATCCTCATAACTTATACTCAACATCAACATTCTGTACAACTTTCTTTAAGTAGGGACATGCAACATTGAATATTCATTAAAAAGTAAACAAACGCCCAACAAGGTTGTCATTTGTGAAGTTATCACACGATTACAATATCTACCTATATGTGACATCTATTTATGTCACTACCTGTCTAGTTCATACAAATATATTTATAAAATAAAATTCAAAAAATATAAATTAATAAACATAATGGACCTGATTGTTGAAAATATTATAATATCTAAAAATATTTATGTAATCAAACGTCCAACAAGGTTGTCATTCATGGTGTGATTAGTTTCAATAAATTTTTGAATAGTGTGGCACAATCATCCTTGTTGACTTGAAAAACTACTCTTTATCAATATTTTTTGTTGGGTGAAAACGGTATTGGAAATACAATGTTGTTTTCTTTCCTGGTATATTGGACTTGGTAGAAGCCGCTGGAAGGCGCACACTACATTGATTGATGGCAAGAGATTCAAACTTTTGCAGATGCTGAGTAATTCACTTTTCCTATATGCTAGTGAGTTTTCACTCGTGATTTTTTTTTTCTGTTTTTTTTTGTAAATTTTGAATGTTCAATCACTCAAAAATGGTTTGGAAAAGCTATGGGTTCCAATTCTACATCACGAGGTGAAAAAATATAGAGGGCGTTCCATTCGAAAACCTGGAGTCAAGTCAATTCGGAATATTTTGAAATGAATTGACCACCCTGTACAAATATGAAGCGTCGGAATTGATCAGGAATATCACCCATCTATCCCGAAAATAGCTGTAGCAAAATTTCCTTATAGTATTGATTATTATGACGCCAGCGAATTTTCAAGTATGCACCTGCAAATGGTATTATTTTGTCAGAAAAAATCGTAAAGTTCTAGTGATTGAGACATCATGGATGTATACTCGTGAAATTTGAAAATTTCACAAGCTTTTATAAAATTTGGATTTTTTTGGAAATTATTGAACTGACAGCTACAAATAAGATATATACATTAATACTCGTTCAAAATCACATTTGGAAAACGGAATTCAGTTTCATAACATTCCAACACTAGCAATACGATGTTTCTCGAACATTGCAGGTTTTTCTGTCCTGTTGTCAACAGATAAAATCACACAATGAGTAATGCATCTTTTGAAACATTTGGGATACTTTTCTAACTGCAATCGATATGTTGACAATGGTAAAAATCGATGTGAAATAGAAAGAATAGTATACTATTTTATTCAAAACCATCATATTTCAATTAAAATTGATGAATTTCTGTTTTTTCGTTCTGAACATACCTAAAATATTACATTTAACGAAAAATTACCAAGAACGCGATTTTCTCAGAATAATTAAGTAGATATATTGTTACCATGACTACGGGGTATACAATTGTCACCAATATCAAGAAATTTGGGCATCGTATGTGACGTTTCTCACTAACAGAATTTGGGATATTAGTGTAAAAGTATTTTGAATTTATTCAGATATTGGTACGAATAATCATGCATGGAACGCAAATATGGAAAAATACCAAAACTGATTCTCGATACAAGAAGAACAGGTATGCAATCATCTTGCACTATTTATTCAGATATATGATACACATAAACAACAATGTGAAACTTATTATCTACAATACGATAGGTAATTATTGATGATCATATTACAGTAAACTATCATAAATATCTGAAACTGTTTAACAATCATTATAATACAAAAAAAAAACCTACATGTAAATTTCAAACTACATATTATGAACAACATGACAAAACTATATATCCGTAATACTCAAGCAAATATATCGATTGTTGCTGGCCAATTTTCAAATTCATTCATTGCTAGGAAAATCCTTGCTCTTCTCTCCTTTCCTGCAGCAACAAAGCCTGAAATAGTTGAATAAAAGTGTTCATTCACTTTGAGTGAACATATTCTTAGTATTTTTTATTGAAAATCCAATATCCACAGGATTTTCTCCACGTATAATCTATCAAGAGTTTTTTTTTTGTGGAATATGTCACTATGAAAAACTGACAGGAATGAATTTTAGTAATTAAATCTTCTGACAATAACATTACACAAACGCAATCTCTAATATGTCACTATCTACCCAGTTCATCAGAATTGATAAATATAATGGACCTGGTTGGATTTTTGTTCTCACCGACCAACAGGAATTTTGTTCAAGATGAAAATTTTATAATCTCTGAAAATATTTATTGCTGTAGAATTATTGTTCGGTTTGAATATATTCATATAATATAAGATGGATTTTGTGGAGAATTACAGATTCGATAGTGTGAGGGCATTGTGGAAGTTCCTCAAAATGAAGCTAGGCCTTATATTGTGAGAGGTGAGAGGAAGAGTGGATAATTTAAAACAAATATGATAACCGTGATTTTCATGCAAGGTTCAGAACGCAAGGAGAGCATTGTCAATATTGGAATTAATCGAGGATTCACTTGTATATCGAACTAATGGTTTATTGATTATTTCACAAAAATGGAATTATCATTCTCTGAGTTTTTTTGAACTTAAATTTTCAGAAATAACTTTATTCGACCCATAGACCAAGCAACTTGTTGCACCTTCTTTGCAAGAGGAAAATGTTTGGTTGATTTGTGATAGCAAATAGCTATCGGGTAGTTTTACTGCCGAATGAAAGTTATCCTGTCATCGATAAATGCACCTCTTTATGATAATTGACAAATATCACATATAGCTTGAATTATTATCATAAATAGTTATGACAGGCATTATCTTACAGATAATTTGTGATTGATGAATCGGCCCTCAGTCATCAGAAGCATATTATACTTATAGATTTCCATGTGATAGAAATTTTATATACCAGTTCAATTATTCAATACGCCTGCTGGTTGAGATTGAGCAGTGCCTCTCTATCTGGCAGCTGTCGGACTTTCATGCTGCCGTCCGCCCCACAAGAGAATAAGCGGTTGTGTGAATCGATGTGCAGCTGAGTGACACCTTGGCCAATGTTCTTGAAAAAGCTACTGCGAGCGTGTTCTGCCGGCAAAGACAGCAGCACGTTAGGTACCGTGACGCCCCAAATCTGAAAAGAAAAATCAATTCTATAGATCTTTTTTCCTCAATGAGACTTCTTCATCTAGTCCTGAAGGTTTCATAAAGTTGCTAATGCTAAGTAAATTGAAGTTCAAATAACTACAAATTTATAGGAGTTATGATAGAAAATCTTTTCGAATTGTCTTTCAGTTATAAAGAATAATTATTCAATTTGATGAAGAATTTACATTCCTTATAACTGATATAATCATGAAAATTTCAGCATTTGTAATTCGATTTAAAGAAAAAATATGTTCTCCATATCATATTCAATGATAAGCATGAATAGGCCAAGATTACTTATGCAATAGATATTCTTCCAATTAGACAGTAAGTATAGTAGTATTCTTCAAATGTATTTCACAAATCATGACAATTCCCACAATCTCCTTCACTTTTCCTGTTATGATACAATATCAACAAAACCCATAAAATAATAATAATAATAATGATAAATATACTTTAATGTCATTAAGAGAAATTCTTGTGGACAAAGCTTGAATAAATGTGTATATGGCAATATGGATGTAGATTAAAAGATATATAAAAAACGATAAAATATCTAAAATAGGAGTTGAACATATAGATTATTATAAATTATTATTATACCGTTTAAGGTCACAAAACGCAGTTAAAGTAGACTGCTTCGTTAAAAATATATATACGCACACACACGCTCAACTATACACAAACATATGTATGTACACATATACACATACATATATACATGTAAACACATACATACATACACCGATATACACATATACATATACACACATACACACCTATAAATTAGTTACGTCACACTTAAAAACCTACATAGATTCAAATATGCACCTTGTCATTCAAATTTATCATTATAATACTCCTCCAAATTATAATAGGGCCTATCTGCCAGAAACTTTTCAATGATTTTTCTAAAGTTTACATCATGTTCATATTCGCCTCCCTTATGTCTGAGGGTAGGTGATTGTACATCTTAACCCCATTGTAATAAATCGAATCTCTGATCATATTTGTTGAGGGAATTGGCAATTTCAACATGTAAGAACGGGTGTTGTAATGTCTGCGTGAAACCTCGAACAATGACACATTCTTGTATATGAGGCAAACTGATTCAAGAATGAATAACGCAATTACTGTTAAAATTTTTTCTTCAACAAATATGTTTTCTGCATGAATCACGGGGCTTAAGTTTACGCATATACCTTATAGCCCGTTTCTGCAGTACCAAGACTGATTGAAGTGCCGATGAGTTGCTAACTCCCCAAAAAAGTATTCCATAACGTAAATGGGACTCTATTAGAGCGTAATACACAGACAGCCATTTTTGAATTAGGAATGATGGAACTACTTTCTGATATTTTACCTAAATGTCTTTGCTACTATGGAGGTCATTTGGGGGAAATTCAGAACTATGTGCAGGATTGTACAACAATAATGATTGTGTATAATACATTGAATGTAGTATTTCACGATCTAGGTATTAGTACTAGTCCAACCAGTACCAATAGTCTACTAGTACTAGTACTATTCAGTAGTACTTCTTCTTCTTGACAAAAAAAACTGTTAACTTGACCACTCCTTCTTCACGAGACGCACATCTGTTTATCTACCTCATTATCCTCACTTATAATCATAGGTGAGGATAGAGTAGTATATAAAAGGTGTACATAGGAGATTAGCACCGCGAAAAGAACCTCATCAAATGAAAGAACATGGAAACGCCTCGAGATTGATATTCACATTTTTCAGGAGATGTTCCAAGATTAGACGTACCTTATATTGCCTAAAACATAACAATTCCAAATAAAAGAATGCATGAGAATACATTCTAACATTCTCACCATACCATTGTCTCCTTACATTATCAGTCAATTAATTTACTCAAGTATAATATCATACCCATACTTTTTCATTTCAGTGACTGTGTATATCTAATTCATCTTGACTTCTATGCGTTTCCAAGCATCATGAAAATAATTTAGATTTTCATGGTGTACTAAAGATGCATTCCATATCACAAGTTTATTTTCGTAGCACTCCAAAAAATTTAATGGTTTCATTAGACCACTTCGTTCCTTAATTCTACGACAATAAATATTAAATAACAAACCGGTAATGGTATACTTACTAGAGTGATTTCCTAGACGTTGATTGATTTCTGCTTGCAGAAGAACGAATATGTAGATGCAGATTCAAATCTAAATACGGCGAATACTCGTTTCCTTTGATGTCGCTTGAAATTCGACAAACAACGAGAAATGCGCGAGCATTGGACAAACACTAAAAATGTTCATTTGCAAGTAGCGACGAACCCGTCGCTACTTGCAATTAGGCGAGTATTCGCTCCTTAATTGCCGAATGCCACATGCCGCCTCAATAGGTCTATTTGGAATGAATAATATATAAATAAATGCGAAAACGTCCACTCACCTTGATGTCTCCGTCGGCAGACCCAGTGGCGAAATAGTCCTCGTGCGGATCGACGGCAATGCACTTGACAGCCGCCTCATGCGCCGTGAACTTGTGTCTGACGGACTTGGATCGGACGTCGATCAGGCAGACATCGCCCTTTTTGCCGGCAGAGATGAGCACTTGGTGTTGCGGCGCGAACACGACGCTGCTGGCGCCCTGCTCGTGACAAGTGAACGCCGTCACCAGCGCCTTGCCGTGCGGCAGTATCGAGTCCCAAATACATACGTTCTTGCTCTCTGAGCTGTGGCCGGCTGAAGGAATAATATCGAAAGAATATCCTGAGTATGACATTTTTCTTTGTAGAATGAACTAATGATACATAAATTTCTTGGGACACATGGTTGTTGAAAAGTGGTACCAAGTTGGTTGTCATGAAGAAGGTTAGAAATGTTTAAAAGCGAATAAAACTTTGGAATGTGGGGGTGCGACATGGAAAATCATGGTGTAGCACTTCCGATCGAACTGAAAGTTGAAATCGTTTTAATTTATATACTATGTTCTTCATCTTCGGTATGGGTCCTTGTTAATACTGTTATTTTTTTTACCACTAGACATTATCTTACCATTATGTTCACCTTTTCGAAATATCATTCGAATATAGTAACTTTAGGCATATTGCTGAAAATTCAAAACTTTCCAAAGAATAAACCTGGACCTGAATCAGGACGAACAGTAAAACAGTAGTAAATCAACTGGAAATGGCAGTGGCAATTATTGTGAATTGTTTTTCCATACCTATTTGCACTATTATTATTGTTTGTATTTGTTATTTGTGTATTATATTATATTTATTTATGTATCCCTATTATAAATAACAATATTTCATCAAGAACTTAAAACTTGGTAAATCCCACGCTTCCTCCTTCTAGTGGAAAGTTATGGTGTTGTATTAAGTTCATTTCAGAGAATTACAGCAGAATTTGGAAATGCCGGGTAAACCGAACAGGTAGCTACAGCTGAGCAAGCCAAAAGACGTTGTTATTCCTCAATGGGTTTCTAGATACTTCCGAAGTTAGAAGAACTGAAATCACAGCAGATTAAAAGAGGAGCAAACCCTTCGTGGGACCAGAACCAATTTGTGGATGCAGTACTATGCAGAAGTCATGGAGATATCGTAAGATACCTCTGAGGGCTCAGACATGCCAAAATACTCTTGGTTGAAAAATTTCAGGTCACCAAATATCAAAGGTATGTCTTAGCCTTAACAAAGACTGGTTATTCGGTATACTAACGGAAATCCTAATAGGGCATTGTACGCTTGGGAAACTCGATTTGAACAAGGAAGCAGATCTTGTGGGGAAAGAGGATTGAACCACTACACAGGGTAATTCATTCGACCAGCACCATTTTGGTCTCCGAAACTACATCAGATGAGAGTTTGAATGAGGGAAAAGTTGTGCGATTTGGTGCATAGATCAGGTGTCATGCGAGTAGGGCGAATAATCCCCCCCCCCCCTCCCATTGCGACCCTTGGTGGATTAATTGTGGCTCACTCTTATAGGTTACAGTTCACCTTACAATACAGTGCTACACGAAACGCCGTTTTGAAATATTGAATGGTCCTAGTACTTTCTGAAGTTTCCGAAAAATTGAATACTGATCATTTCGTTTTTATCTTTTTTAGCTGCGCGGTGATGCTTTTAGATTCGCCATTACCATTTCATGTTTCGGCCACTATCATCAACCTTGTTTTTCTCAAGAGCATAATATTGTTTTTTCATGAGGGAAAATAATCATTTTCACTTTGATTTCAATGATGAATGATTTGTTGAAATTTGATTTCTTGAAAGCAGAATTATTCAAGTAAAACAAATATAACCACATATAGCTCACGGTCCATCGAAAGTTCTCCTAGACATAAGATGACAGGCAAAATTGCCAATTATCAGGAATCATAATAAGGAGCAAGCATGGCGAGAGTGTGAAATATAATTGATACTTGTAGCTAATGATATCTTGAATAAGACACTCACCGGTTGCCAAAAGACTGCACGATCCCAAGAAAATAAAATCACTTATCCCTTTATTATGGCAATGCAGCGTCTGAAACAAACAAAAATCAACAACTGCAATGCCAAAATGATAAGCATAACACCAACTTACGAAAAACGGTCTAGTAGCATTTGCACTCAACCCGACTTGAAACAAACTCAAATTACCGTCAGCATCGGCCACACCGAATTTATTGCCGTGTTGCGAGAACCTCACCCGGGTGACCTTGGCATAGGTTCCCGGTGCTCTAGGAGTTGCCACAGGTTGTTGGTGTCCCCATTCCCATAGATGAACAGATCCATCTTGACCCCCCGTCAAGTCTAAAGAAAAAATAGATACAACATAATCTTTGAGAACGAGAAATTAAGTTTGATAAAATAAACTGAATAGAACCCAGTGAGTCTACATCATAGCTCCACAAATGATGATACATTAAATGAATATAGACAACAGATGATTGATAATATCTAAAATGTTTTGACTCACATAAAGGAAGCAGTGGATGTGCTGTTATTCTTCTTATCCCATCGATTTTGTGTTTCAGCACCTATAATGAATTTGGTCAATCAATGGTCTAATTCCAAATTTCACATGGAAGGTACAATAATCAAGCCAATATTTCAATACTCAATGGTAAAGTTCTGTTTTAAAGATGGAAAAATTACTCAAATTCCAATGCTCAATAATTTGGAAGCTTTTCCATTGGTATTCTATATAATATTTGGCTTCTACTATGCTACCTCTAAGAGTAGTAGGAAATGAACTCTCCATCAAGAAAGAAACGACCATAACATGTGGAGATGTAAACCAATGATGGGAATCGTGCAAAATTAGCATTAAACAAAGAAGTCACGACATTCGGATTCGGACATTTGCTCTAACTATATGAACCGCATTATGATGAATGAAGAGCTCTAGATGAACTGAGTCGGTCTAAAACTAAAAGCATCCTAGACAAAGTCGGCTATCGAAGAAAAAATTTCACCAACTGATATCTCTAGAAAATACATGAAGTCTGAATCTATCACAATATACCGGCTTTGGGATGCCTTGAATAGAATTTGTCGAACTCAAGGAAACAATCGTTTTTTTTATATCAGTAGATGCTACAGAAACCGCTATACATATATAGATGAATCTCACTATTTTTCAGACATTGGTGTTGAGTTTTCTAGAAGATGTAGGTTATAACGGGAAGAAAAATAGCAATAGCAATTGCGTAATTAGTGAAATTGAAGTAATGTTGAACATCTTTATACTTCTGCGTTAATTGTTACCATTGATATAGAAATTCAAAATATTTCGACAGTTTGATTATATTTCATTTTGTGACATGGTTCATGTATTTCCTGGACTCGAGATACTGTGTTGAAATTCTTTGATACATGAGATATCTTGACAAAGTGATATACTTGATCGATGCATACTTGAATTTTCGCACATGTATTAATTTGAACGAAATCATATAAGGGTATTCTAAATTTCAGGTCTCATATATGAAGATGCAGTTAACATGCTATTAATGTGGATCGATGACGTTTCAACTTAATGAGATATATAATAACGACCAAATCATACAAGATGGTTGTCGTCGGTTTCACTTTTGTGTTACTAATAATTGAAACAGTTCGTTCCACCGGCCCACGTGGTACACAAGCAATCGAGATTTGATAAAAGAGACTGAAAAATATATAGGGTATATCTTGACGAGCGCAATTCTGAAAATAGGAGGAGTGGGTAAGAATCAATGAATAATTCAAATAATTATTGTGAGATTTCCGGTTTCACCGGAAATTATGTCATCTTTGTTAGTTGTAACACCTTGTGATTGATTTCATTTTTGAATTCCTCTGATGATTTCGATTCGAATATGAGAATCTTACCCTTTAATCGAAATAAACCGTTTTCGAGTCACTCGATTTTCCTTGAAAAATTGACAACAGTAGCCTCTCACTAGTCACTTATATATATTAGCATATATATTAGCATTCTGAATATAAAGTTGAACGAATTACAATGTCGATATGCACAGCCACTAGCAAAATTAGTTTTTTTATGCAATTATGCAGAACGAGATGCATATTTGATGCTTAGTTGAAATTATAAAATGATATAATAAAATGATAATTTACATAAAAATAATGTGTGTTCGAGAGGCTGCATTTTTAAATTTTTTGTGTATAGATGAATTGAAAATAACAAAGATGACGTCACTTCCGGCGAAACCTGTAGTTTCACCATAAAGAAATTATTCTAGTTCATTTTCCCATTAGTTCTTTACCCACCCCTCTAATTTTCAGAATTGCGCTATGACCAGTTTTTCATGTATATAGATTGCGTGCAATCGTCAAGATATACCCTGAATACATGATATATTCTGAGACGATATACCAAAGAAAAAGTTCAAATATATATTCCGTAGAAAAAGGTCACAAAGGACAGGAAATGTGGATATATTATATTATGAGATATTATGAATATCTATACAAAAATTATAACAAATATTACTTAATTATGACGCTCTGAAGTCAGGAGAAAAAAAAACAATTTCTGCAATGACTGGAGAAAGAAACATTGAAATATTTGACATAGCTACCAGAACACAAAAAAACTATTGAAGAATTTATATTAGTAATTGTGATAAGGAGACTGATTTTTTCATGGATATGTTGAAAGAATAATCGGATAAAGGAATCATAACACGTAAATCGCCAAAGTCACATATAGATAAATGTATATTTCGGAACTATTTTTGTAAGGAATGCAATGGAAAAAATAAAAAATGTAAAAACTTCGTTGAAAATTCCAAAATATTTCATGGGTGGACTGACTACCCAGCTTATAAATCCAATTGGTATAATTATTGTGATATCATGTAAGCAAAAAGTTCAATCCATTGAAAAATATCTGTCTTTTCATTATGAAAACTCATTGACAGTACAGTATATTTTCTGTCTTTTGACAAAACGAGAGGAAAACCTCCAATGTTCGAGGAACATCGTGTTAGCCAGCGGTGTAAGCATATTATTATTATTCACGTTTGGCAAAACTAACTTTCTACGGAAAATCATGTATTGTAGTGAATACGCATAGGTATTATTGCGAATCAGAATGAGAAACAATAATCACAGAATAGAGCCACTCAGTGTTGCCACGAACTTTGGAAGAGTTGTTCAGAACGCAGAGTAAAATTACACGTCAAATGATCTCAATTATTGAATTGTTCAGATATTTTCCTAATTTCAAGTCATGAAATTCATATTAAGAAATTGGAACAAAAATTCAAAAAACAGCAAGGCGAAGATACAATCGAGTACTAGTACTACATGTTCAGAATATTCAGTAGGGTTATTTTCATTTCTTACCAGGTTTATTATATTTAACAAGGTTGCACTATAAATGAACTTTTAGACAGCACACTGATCCTGTGGTGAATTCAAAATAAGGTTGTGAAGGTGTTATTTAACTATAGTTACAGAACATCAACAGTTGTAGTTTTCAAAGAAACTGGTCTTCTTCAAATAGCAGAAATATTAAAAATTGAACAAAGCAAATTCCTGTACAAAGTGATAAATAATAACTTCAAATGTAATACGAAATTAGAGATGGTGAACAATATACATGCTCATGATACCAGAAGACATAACGCATTATATTTAAGTAATGTAAGAACAAACATAGCTTTAAATAGCCCACTGAACAGAAGTATACGGACATTTAACAGCTTGCCAGAGTCTATTAGGGATAGTATAAATTATAACCAATACAAATATAAACTAAAAATGTATTTTCAAGAGGAGTTTGGGAATTGAACTCATAGGAGTGATGTTTGATTCACATTAAATTTGTTAGATTTTAGTACCTATATAATTTGTTCCGTGACCGGCACTGTGTTTGCCGATTTGGAAATGAGTCTCTTGTTTAAATGATGCTGTTTGTAATCAAGAAATGTAAAATTGAAATTATTATATTTTGTATTGTTTGAATAAAGTTCTTAAAAAAAAAAAAAAAAAAAAGGAGAAAAAGAGTGCTATCAACATTTTAGAACGCAAAAATCGAGTCTAATTATTTGATTTTCAACAATCACTTGCAGTTTCACAGTCGTCGTGGGTTATTGGAGATCGTCTATCATTATTATTCTTCCGTAATCGAAATGAAGCATTTGCCACCCAGTGCACTCTTCTGAATCACAAGGAATTTCGAAGAATCGGATATAGCGCAAATTCAAATACCCTAATTTTTAACAACATACTAATCTTACTTCAGCCGAAAGATAACTATGACTACAAGAAATGCGGTCATAGATGTCTAGCTATCGATTCGATTCCCTGCCTTCCCTGTGGATTGACTTTCAACCTCAACTTATAAATTATAGTGACATGTAGAAGGATGAACAAACATTTCGTACATCACGCGCTCTGTGCTGTGTCGCAGAATACGAAACGATTTTCTATTTTGTACTATTTGTCAGTTAGGTAGTTGACACTTTATCGACATTATTTCGATGATTTAAAATTCATCAGAAATGATAGTGGATTAGAGATCATTTAATGTTTCATTATCGAAACGATGAATATTATGGTGGATTTCGGTTATTAATGGGTAAGTGGCAACACTAAGATAACGAGATAGGCAGAGGGTGTCGCACTTTGACTCGTAATATTCTGTATGCAGATTCCCTCCCGCATGTGGTTTTCTCAACTCCATTCACTTCAGTATATGGTTTTACCAGTCGTGTTTATTCAAAGTTTATCTATTTTATCTAAAATCAAAAATCGAAATTTCTGGTTTGATCGTACATGATTCATTCTCAAAACATCTCTTTCTACACGATGTACATAAGCATACACAAACACTAAGAGCACAATGATTACTGTAAAAGCCATATTTCAGAGATGCAGTGTTATGAACACACCGGTCGTAGCATGTGAGCTGACCGAAGCAGAACGAGGTGGACAAAATTGGCATCGTGACAACCCGGGAAGCTCAACCCCTTCATCTATACAGACACAACACACGCGACTCAATATAGTCACAAAAATTACTGAAGAATATCAGGTACAGGTCGAGATTTGAAAGAATGACCTGAAATGAGACGTTTCCTTATTCAGAACGCGATCAAAAATTAAAAACATAAAGAATAGAACATAATGACAAGGAAAAGTTAATGAGTATATGTCTACATCTTCTAAAATTTTCAAAACAGTCAAGATAGCTGAGGAACAGATGAAAATAGTTATTCAATGATGGAAAAATGGAATAGTATGGATGTTCCATCTAAAATGATCAAGTTGATGGATAGGTATGATCTTGAAAATAATTTTGAAATGAACGAGAATGTTGAATAACCCTGAAGGCCAAAAATTCATATTTATGACTTAGTTCTAACAACAAAACCTCCCAAGGAACGTCTACCGTGAGAAACCCTGTATACATCGTAGAAAATAAAGAATCCAGAAATCTAGAGTTCTACATATAAATATATCTATTCCATCTTTTTTCTATCTGTGGACAACACGAAAGGGAAACCTATAATGTTCGAGGAACATTATATCAATATTCCCCTTCGATTATTCAGTTTTCGAATCTGTTCAACTCATCGATAGATTGATTATATGAAAAGTAGATATTTTCGAAATTAGGAGAGCAAGACCTTTCTGCAAATGCGATAATATACCATTTGAAAAAATTAAATTTAGTAACGACACTGTATATAAAATTATGAAGTGGACAAAACATTATCTGGAACAAAAAAACATCTCGTTTAGGTTAATTTTTTCAAATCTCGGATATCTTTTTTTCGTTTTCGAGTTATCAACTGTTCAATTCGTCAAGTCCATAGTCAATTATCCTGTACATATATTAGGACACTTCTAATTGGATGATATCGAATGATAATGATGATGATGCGACAAAATCGCATTTAAATGCAGTTATAACTGTATTCACCCTGTTCACCCAAAAATAAACAAATAAATTTTTCAAGATATTAGTATCAAATGATCCTGGAAAAACATAAGCATTCTCACAAACACATCAAATTATTTGAAAAGTGAGTGAAATTTTTGATATAGTCTCATTGAATAGCTGGAAAACCTTTTTCAACATTTTACAGTGAGAGTTACATATCAGAAAATAGTAATTTTTTGGGTATGAATTTTATATTTTGAGTTGGTTCTTCAATTAGAGACGATAGAGATAGGTATCTCGATTTGATGTGCTGATGAATATAATTTCAATGAATGGAATCTCATGGTAGAAATACAGGACAAGGTGTAATGAAGATAATAGGAGAATGTAATACGAAATATTGAGAGAAACGATATATTTGTCAATGTGTCAGGAGGAAAACTATTTGAAATACAGGAAATGTTTGTTCCTTGATAATGTAGATAACTGAACTGGAATAACTGAATTGAAAATAAGAAAGTTATTGTATGCAGGCATCTCAAATTCAATGAGTTTTAGATCCAATGTAACAGTTGAACATTGGTGATCCTGCTTCTTGTTCCGAAACTAGGATTGATTTTGTTGGTACGTGTTGTATTTTTTCATGAAATTTTATGACCCTCAATGAAAAACAATGGGGCTAACGGATAATTGAATGATTTACCAAATATGGTTCATGACCCTAGGCTGATGCAATGGTTTTGCTCGCAGTTTCGTCCTTGAATATGTGCTGAATTTCCACATTACGCGAAAAATGTTTACTCACCACACTTGCACCTCGACCACTCTGTCCGGCTACCCCTGGCTGCGGACTACCAGGTTGCGTCTCCTTACCCTTATCGCTGGCGCCCTGTATCACCAGGAAGGGCGGCACACTGGGCTCAGTCCCCTGACTGCTCATATTCAATATATCAAGTTCACACTCGTCCTCCAACCAAGCAGGCAGCTCCAGCAGCAACGAGATGTCCATCTCTTGTAACTCCCTACACACAGAAAAGCGGAGAACATAGCACATAGTGAAATAGGAGAAAAACGCTAATTCCTGCTAATTCCTAAACCAAAAATAGACGAAACTTGCTTGTACGCCAATATGCTTCGTTTTCGAGATACGAGTACGAGGCATTGATGGAACAACTGAATATTTCTTCATAATATCTAAAAAACCACTCGAGAAAAATTCACAATATTACAGTGTGAACACCACATTTAGCTGAGTTCGGCTGTTGGAAAGTTGAAGGTCAACAAGCATCCATGAATGATCGAAAAATAATGCACATCCAATTGAGAAAGAACCTAAGTGTCCGGAAAATATACTGTTTGAATATTGAATCTTCTCTAAATTTGAATTTTATTTTAGCTTCCTGCTGGAATTGAACTATTCAGTATTCACAGCCTATGACGATGGAAATATTCTATAACTCTGAGACTATTGAAATCACTCACTGTTTTTGAGTTATACATGAATGAGAGCTGTTTACCTTGGTGTAGCAACCGCAATTAACCCTCCATTGACGTGGTTCAAACAGAAAGCCGCGATGGAGTCTTGCTCCTTGTGGATAATTCGTACTGGTTCGGCTGGTGCAGGCTCCGGATGAGGTAACACTTCCTCTAAAACACCTGAAGACTTGCGTTTGCCTGTGAATCATAATTATTATTGCTATTATTCCTAAATATCATTCATAAATATCATTCTCGGCGAATCATAAACTGAACTAACAATCAAGTTTCCAAATATCTGGCAAGTGAAGGTCACTCACTGGCTCCGATAGTAATGAACTGAATGATGGAATGCACGAGATAGGCAACTGAAATATTGTTAATCAGTTCAATCAATTAGTAGTGAATGCAAATACCAGACATTACTTACCGAACACCGCCCGTATGAAGATCTCTCGCACTATCTCCTGATGCACCAGGTACGTCCAGAGATGCCTCGCAGCCGTCGCTGAACTCTTGCTGCTGAATGGTGTATTGTGTGGTTCCAACAACTGCCTATACTTGTGTACGGCATGTCCTTGAGCATTCTCCACAAAACAACCAGGAATATATTCTGGAGGCGTTTGTCTACTATCCAAGTCTCTACGGATCATCTCCTGCCACGAAGTTAACTTCCTCAAGCTACTGTGGATCAGAGGACTGGCGACCGGCAACTCAGATAGTTCCAAACCGGCCACTGCTAAAAATTCGTTAATCCGGTGATGTACTATTTTCAACGTAGCCAGTCTCAAAACTGCCCAGGAATAGCTATTTGGATTCGAATGTTCGTTATTGACAGTCTTGGTGATGGCTGCCGCGGGCGGATCGAAAACATCTTCTTCCTCGTCCTCTTCGTTCTCGCTTTCGACTTCTTCGATGTAATCGTCAGTAGAGGGCTTGGTCAGCAAGTAAGCTAATATGCTCATTTCCGGTGGCACGAACTGTTCCCTATACGTGGGTTTGTCCTCTTTCATTACCGACGGCTGCTGCCCTAGCAGTTTGGTGTTGAGTTTGACCCGTTGCTTGTTTAACCATGTCGATGGTCCGCTCGACTCCTCAGTCGGCGTTTGAACGCTTTGCTGGGTCACATACTGAGGGTGCTGAGAGTGAGTGCCAATTAAACTGGCAGTACGAAGCAATTTCTTGATACCACCTCCAAAGAGTTTGCCCCATACGTAGGAATCAAAATTGTGCGCCGTCACGTGAAACAATATCACGCAATCGCACGTAACCAGGCCGTAGAGAAGCAGTGCCAGATACACCGAGGTGAAAGCTTCGCAAAGCACCACCGTCAGTCTGGGGGTGTCTTCGTCTTTCTCCCTCGCTATGAGTGATCTGAGACTGGTAACGCCTGGCCACTTGGGAGGTAAAGTAATAATGTTATGGCCCTCGTTTAAGGAGATTCGTCTTCTGCGTCCCACCAAATGAGTCGCTCCAATCTCTTGGGCTTCCTGTAGGGAATTCTTGAATGTATCAGAGTCACATAGCGACTGGTAAATACAAGCCGACAATGCAATAGCCAGGTCTCTGATCACCAAAAGCTGGCTCTGGTTGGTGTTGGGCTGAGGCATTTCCACCAAGGTTTGGAGCATATCGTGAGTCAGGCATTGGAGGTATCTGATGGGATCAGAAATAACAGTTTTGCTGCTGGCGACAGTAGCGGCCAATAAGGGAAGACTGGTTGGGAAAGGCAGAGGACTGAGAAGCTGCTGGTGAATTTTTTCTTGTTGCAGTTCCTGTAACAGCAACATCAGCTCCATTCTGACAGAAGCTAGACCACCAGTTGCACCGTGCAAAGAACAGTAGCTCAACAGAGTTCTCAGTAGAGTCTCGTTCGCTCTTAGCCAACGTTTCCTCTTGGCGGCTCTCTGTACTTTGGCTTCAAAATCCAATTTTTCCTGTAGTAATATTTCGTGTAGAGTAGGTTTGGAACTTGGTACCTCGGTGGCATTCTCGTGTTCCTGTGATTGCTCCAGATCTGAGGTCTCGTTACTATCTGTAGTGGTATAATTGCATAGCTCACGCAGCGCCTCCACCTCTTTTTCTAGCCACATGTAGAGCTGATATCTCAGCTGGCCTCCATCGACCTCGAAGCCTGTGGCAAGAGTCGATAATTCTTCCATTAGTATCTTCAGACAAGCAACAAACTTCAGCTGCTGTGCCATTATATCTATGTGTTGCTGTTTCTCCTCTTGATCTTCGTATTCTTCGTCGTCCTCTTCCTTGGAAGATTCTTTCTTGCTGCCTAAGTTCATGTTCAGGCCTTCATCGTCAGAGTCGTCAGATTCTTTGTCACTCCATTTGAGCTCGAAATCGTCAGTTTTCACTCCGAAATCGACTGCTGGTGATCCCCAATCCACATCAGTGCTGAACTGGGGAGGTTTTGGTTCCCAGGAGATCGTCCCTGTGATTATTTCCGCTTGTTCTAACACTTTATCCTTACCAGATTCTTCAGAGAGTTGCTTTGGCCTCTCGGAAACGACGTAGGGCAGCTTAGATAACACCTCCAATGCCAGGGCGGGACAACCAGCTCTAAAGTGACCATGTGCCGTGGCAAAATATAGCTGTCTTTCTAGAGGAGTGATCCATTCGTCAACAACGACTTGCTTACCCCCAGGCACCCAAACCTTTCTCTTGCCGTAACTTGCTAGGTGCTGGCGCACAAGAAGCGGGTGAGTTCTCAAATACACATAGAAGTTGAAGACGTTTGGGTCCGCTTCTTTAGTTTCTCTAATTTCATCGTCATGTGCAGGATGCAGGTGACCAGCATTGCCAACCAAGAGAGTATCCAGAGACGGTTGATACTCTTTCAAGGACCATAATGCCATAGAGCGCAAAAATGGATCTGGATGTGCCTTAGCCAACTCTTGATTCTGTCCATTTTCATCACAGCCCAGAATTTCTCTATACAGCAACTTTTTGAGATCTTCGCCGTCGCCTTGGTAAACCCGCACGATTACGATGGCCAGCTGCAGATCTTGAAGCCTGTTTAGGCATATCTCCACGGCATCTTTGAGATTTCCTGCCAACAGGAAGAAGGCGGCGGCGTGGTCAAAGCGTTGCTTGCCTAACAGAGCGTAAGCGTTCTTCAGAGCTGCTTTCCTCCATCTGTCCTCGGAGAAATTATTGGAAAAGAATGACGTCATCCTCTCATCGCGCTTAGATCTGTACAGTCCCCAAAGTAAATTCTTCTTATTCAGCGCCAAGTAGTACAATGCCGCGTCCATAGGATCTTGGTTGGCTTGGAATGCGGCTTTAGCCAACACTTGGAAGCACTGCTTCAGCAGACCCAAGTTCCTAATCCACCAGCCTACGCCTAACTCTCTCAAAGTATTCCAGGTAGGTTCTCCTTTGGCGTAACTGGGGATCAAGTTTAGAAGCTCCTCTTGACTTTCAGAATGGAAAGCCCAAGCTAGATTATTATTGCCGACGCCTTGCTTTTGGAACTGTGTACGTTGTGCCAAAGGTAGACACCTCAAAAGATACCCATAGTGTTTCATAGCTAGCAAGAATCGAAGTCCACAATCGTCCAAATGTTCGGTCATAATATCCTCTTTCTGTCCCTCTAAGTTTTCCTTGACCATGCTGCTTTTAGCCTGGTCAATGGCGAAATGTTCAGCTAGGTCTGTGTTACAGGTAGAAACAGTGTCTGCAAGAGCTAAGAGGTGCATTTGATCTAAGCTAGACAAACCTGGAAGATGGGTGTGAGTCAGGAGGCGTGATAAAATGCGGCCTTGCTTGGGTGTAAAATAAGTCAGTCCCACGTTCTTTTCAGAGGGTCTTCTTTCCGATCTGGACACATCTTGGTCTTCGAGTAACGTGTCCAGAGACTCCTCGACCATAACGTTGTCAAATAACTCGTTATAATCTTTCTTCTCCTCTTGGGCAGCTGAGGATTCTTTGTCGGCTGCCAGAAGGGTCCAAAGAGGCAGAGGAGGGATGTTATTGATTTCGTCGTAGTCTAAGTTGATTTCCCCTATGCTAGCCCGATGCTCTGGGGAACCCGGTGGATAGCTTACGGAAAGAGTACGGTTTCTGGACCAGCTTTGCAATTCTTCCGATGATTCATGGTTGCCGCCGATGCATTTTACCAGGTGTGAGAGGATTGCTTTCACCCAACTAGAGAAATGGCAAAATTGTATCATCATTAATTGAAATACATTCTAATTCTGGAATAAATCGACCGATGTAATTGTTTTCAAGTGGATATGGGTGAAATATTTCATTTTATCAGCTGTTCATGGCCTACTTACTATCTGTGTGAGTATATGAAAAAATCAACTGACATATCAAAGCACTGTCGAATCGAAGTGATTTTCTCATAAAATGCATTAAAAAATTTCAACATTTCCACAAATTGCTATAATGTATTTTTGAAATCCTCAGCTCTTTGAAATTCGAAAATTAAGAAAAGATGAATTTTTGAATACGTTCATTCGAGGAAATTCAAACTCAATAAATCATCCAAATGAAGGTATACTGAATATATCAGTGATTATTGTGAATGGTGTGCTGCCGTTCAATTTGGAGTCTGTATTGGCTCCAAGAATTGTAAATGAATAAATACTGACTCACCTTATTTTTCCAGAATTCAAGAGCTCCATCAGCTGTTTGGGATGGTATTGTGGCAACACGGGGCAAGCTATCCTTGATGCCTCGAACAGTCCATAGTCCGGCATATAGTCCAGGTTCGGCTCCTTGTTCCTTTTTCTATCCAGAATCTGCAAATTGACCGAGCTTATCCTACCCAAGGTCGGTACAGCCGCCAACTTCCTTTGATTCTCCTGCGTCAGCGTCCTGAAATCAACGTCTCTGACATTTTTGGAATCGACCTCGGTGGACTGAGCCTGCAGCGTCGGATTCTGGGGCGTCCACTGAGTGTAGACATGCATCTCAGAGTCCATACCGACAACAAGAATGCCGTCCCTGACCCAGCTGATTTGCATGGGCAACGCCGGTAGTCCATCTGCGGTTTGAAGTTCGATCTTCCTCAGTGTCATCCACTTGAAATCGTCAACAAACATCGGCTGCGCCAACGAACTCGCTTTTCTGAAAATTAGAAATTTGAAAACTAGAAAATAGGGGCTAGAGCTATCGTCAAATTAAAGAAGACTTCAACGTTTCGTTTCATGTTATGAAAAAAAAAATATATTTGATCATTCATTTTCAGTTTTCATTTTCTATTTCCTTTTTGTCCAAGAAACGTGTAACGATAAAAATTCCAACAATACCTCTTGTAGAACGTAAACAGTACCATATCATTTTAGGTTTCAATTATATTCATTCAACGCACTGTGAGTCAGTTAATTTTTATAGTTCGATCGATACACAGATTACTTCACTATTCTATTTATATATTGTTTGATTTAGATATCGTAATTAGTCATTAAAACAATTTGAGCACTGGGTATGAATGCCAACATCAGTATCCATTTTCATCAGTGGAGTCTCAAACACAATTGCAAACCGTGGTAGCGAACATATCAGGTAATACTCTTTACTTTGAGGCTTTCAGACCTTCGCACCGTGAAAAGATGTTATTTTAAGTATTATTACGTGAACTACTATTACCCACCTCAATATCGGCCTGTAATTGTTCAAGCTCTCCTTCATAGCTTTGACGTTCGCTTGTGCCAAATCCGTAGACAGGGGGGTATACAACATTATTTTGCTGCCAACTGCGACGGTTAGGATGTGCGAGCCATCCTCGTTGGATACCCAGTCCAACTGTACGATATGCTTTTGCGTGAGCGGACAAATATTGCCCATTTCGGAAATAGATTTCCTCAGCGACTGCAAAGTGGTGAAACTAGGGACGGCCAGCAGGGTCGGTTTGTTTGCATCGGCGGCCAATGTTTGTCTGTCGTCATTCGAGAAGGTGTGCAACATTTCGTTGATGCGTTGCTTTTTCTTCAGTGTCTTAGAATCGTACAAGTAGCTCAGATCCAAGTGCCTGTTAATATCAATGCGTGGAAGATGGATGTTTTTGAGATGGATGACGTCTTCTAGAATCCACTCGCTTCCGCCTGTGGATTCGCATTCGTAGATGGCGACGCAGAGATTGATAAATCTAGAGTCCTGGTCGGTTTTTCCTGGGCGCGTGAAGCTCCTGCCATATTTATAGGCGCAGGCAAGTCGTCCCGAATATGCAACGCTTATGTTCAGCACCTACAAATAAGGAGATATTGATTGAAAGTATAATATAAAAGAGAAATCCTAAATGCATGAAGGCCACTCAATAGGGCCAGTAACTGGGAACTGGTTCAGTTATGAAAAAGGCTAATTTCGCTGGCGAAAGACGCCATTCTCCTAATCTTAATTTTCTTCACACTTTCCGAGTTCAGGATGATCCTTTTTTTTTTACCTGTGGACAACACGAAAGGGAAACCTATGATGTGTGCTTAGGAATACCGAAAGGATGTGGGCTGACTCTTCATCCTCCAAAGACCATCTGCATCCAGAAGAGCCTATGATTCCCAAGAGATTATGATGCCTGTTTATAAGTCAGTGCCCTATGAGGGTCCCTATCTCTTTTTATGCATCTTGGAATTTTATCTCTAGTATATCCTTCATGCTTGACAAGCTCGACCAAGTAGGGATATTGTGAGTTGTATTAATAACCAAAAAAATACGTATATCCTATACGTTTACGCTATTGCGTTCAAAAAAACAGATTATCCAGGAACAATTTCGAGCTCATCCGTCGCCAAAATGTCGTAAGTTGCACTCGAAGATTCCAATAGACCAACCGATGTACTTGCATAAAAACTGTCCTCGAAACATCATTCACATATCTATGAATTCGAATGAAATTCATGCTTTAGCAACCAAAAATATCAATCAATATTTCATATATTTTCCAGCTTTTTCTGGGATTTTCTCTGTTCGTTTATGAAGAAATGAAAATAAAGTAGAAGTTATTAAAAATTATTTCAATATATTTGTAGTGAGGACAGATTTTGTAATCTGCCCCAAACCTTAAGGATACCTAAAAGAGAAATTCTCTATTTGACACCTTAGGTATCTAAAGGTTTAATTTCGAGCACAGTGACATTTTGGGGCAGATCACAAAATCTGTCCTTACTACAAATATATTGAAATAATTTTTATTTACTTCTACTTTTTTTTAGAAATGAGAGAAAATCCCAGAAAAAGCTGGAAAATGAAAGTACCACCTCCTCGAAAAACTTAAAGACAATATTTCATAGTTTGATCGCGATCAAACAGTTAATATTTCTTCTCAAACTTTATTCTCAACTGAAATGAAATCAGCTGAAATGAAAGTTCATCAGCATTATACAGGGTGAGCCACGGCGGAAAAAGTATTAGAGATTTGTGGAGATGGTAAGATATATCATTTTGAAATTGGTACACGTCAAAAGTGTATCCTCAAACTGATTCAGCAAAAATATCATTTATTTATTCATTTATTTATTTAAGGTAACAAGATTATCCAACAGATGAGCTATATATAGCTCTTCCAATAATAGGATAATACAGAGTAACAAAGTATGCTTCCATTTACATGAGCTGCAAGCCATGTGCGCTTAGACTGGACAACAATATATCATTCTAGAGGAAAATATACAAAAAAAAACATAATCCATTTCAACAAGTAATAAACGACTTAAACAAAAAGAGAAGATATAGTATTTCCTTCAATTGTAGTTCATTAAGAAGTGTAGAAATTCAGCAAAAAGGCCCTCAATTGTCTCTTGAACCCATTCAAATTCAGGTGAAATAAATCAACATCAGTGTGGCAGATCGTATTGTATGAGTTCATACACCTTATAAGGGGTGAATTACTATAATATTTGGTTGAGAAAGGCGGTGGGTAGAATGTGATTCTATTCCTAACAGTTCTAGGATTACAATTCAGATTCAATAATTCTGTACATGTTTCGGAATCGATATAGTTGTTGAGAATTTTTTAAGTGAATAATATGTCCACAAAATCTCTTCTAATGAAGAGATTCTCTATTTTGTAAAAATTCAAATTTTCTTCATAGTTCCGCCAGTGACGAAGACGAGAGAATCTGTAGTTCAGATTACTGATAAGTTTTTTCTGAACATGTTCAATTTGATCAGCATATTTCTCATAAACCGGGTTCCAAATTGTAGAACAATATTCTAGAATTGGCCTGACTAAAGATTTGTATAGTGTGGTAATAGATGAATGGTTTCGAAATTCCTTGGTGTTCCTCAAAATGAATCCTAGAGTACGGAGTGCTTTTCTAGTAACTGATTGAATGTGTGATTCGAAAGATAATTTTGTATCCAGTATCACGCCGAGATCGCGAACTTCCTCTGTTGTTGATATTACCTGATTATTGATTTGCACATTTCCGGTTGAAAATACGATATTGTAACATTTGTTTGTATTGATGAATAATATATTTGTATTGCAGAAGATTTGAAGTCTGTCAAGATCTTCCTGAATACAAATATAATCTGATCTCTTTTCAATTTTCTGATGAACTTTCAAATCGTCAGCATGCATAGCAAATTTCGAAAATTTAAAGCAGTCTTCAACATCACTTACAAATATGCTAAATAAAATGGGGCCTAAATGTGAGCCCTGCGGAACCCCTGAAGTAATTAAGCAGTTGGCCGACTTTACATTATTCAAAGCGACATACTAATATCTCTCAGTAATATACGATTCTAGGAGTTTCAACAGATAACCGTGCACATCGAAATTTGATAGCTTCACTATCAGAGTAGAGTGATGTACCTCATCAAATGCCTTCGAAAAATCGGTGTACACCGCACATGTAGAAACTCCATGTTCCATGTTATCAAATACATTCTGTACAAAGGGTACCAAATTGGTTACAACGCCTCTTTTTTTGAAAAACCCATGTTGGTGAATTGTTAAGTGGCTTTTAGACAGAAAAAATAATTTCTGTGTGATGATGGCTTCAAATACTTCAGCAAATATATTCAACAAGGAATCATCAAATTGCTTCACGTATCTATCTAATGAAACAATCAAATCGTTTTTTTCAATATCGGTATCACCACCAACAGCGTTCTCCCACTATCTTGGGACAATCATGTGATCTCCATTGCGAAAACTGCTTCACCAAAATTTGGCTTTCTGTTCCGTGCAAAGTGGTACTTCACACCTCATCAACTGCTCAAGTACTACAAATTCGACCTTTAGTAATGTTCACATGTTTGGACTTCAGCTCCCTCACGCTGAACTTCTCAAGATTCCATTCAGAAGAGAACTAATGGCCTAGCCGATGATACCACACTCACAAATACATTAACCTCTCTAGAACATCTCAGAGAGGTGGGCGATCACTCCCTAGTTTTATAGATATTTTCAAAGATGAAAGGAATATTACTTAATCTTTCGAGATTGTAATTATTCCTGACAAAATAAAAATTTCTAATACTAAAATCTGGCAACGGTAACAATTTGAATAATTACAGACCAATCTCAGGCCAATTCTTTCTGAAGTGGAGAAAATTATGAATTATCATCTTCTTGATTTTCTTGAAAATATTGATTTTCTCCACAGGGTGTGCCAAACTCGATGGCGTATATGAATGTGGAAGTGGGACAAAGTATCACACAAGATAAGCATCAGCGTATTTTTGATTGCATGAAACGCAGAATTAATTTGTGTTTAGATAGTGAGGGTGGTCATATTGAATATTTATCACTATTGTCATTTTAAGAATTAAAAGCGTTCGATTCATTTCAGGTGTATTATTTCTGTTTGTTATTAATTTAGAAATTCTCATTGATAACAGTATGTAGGGATTGGAAAAATATATTTTTCAAATTTTGAGTTTAATCACGGAATGCTAGGATCTAACTATCGAAAATATTTTCTCCTTTGCCAGATATAGTGTTACTTAGAGCAAATTTGAAATTTCATATGAACACCACATATATTATTAGATTTTCGAATTCTACAGAAGATTCTGAGCATTTTTGCCGTGTTTTTGGAATACTGATTGATTTTCTGCTTTCGATAATAGTAATAATAATAATAATAATAATAATAATAATAATAATAATAATAATAATAGTAATAATAATAACCACCTGAAATCAATCTTGAATGTCTAATTAATAATAAGAATGACACCGAACATAGAACCATAATCAAAGATTTCAAAAGGATAATCGAGCGATACCCGAGCAGCCATATAATCTACACTGATGGATCAAAAACCGAAAACGGAACTGGAAGCGCTTTCGCTTGCCCAACCATATCATGGACACTACCGAAGCAAGTAAGTGTTTATACTGCGGAATTATACGCCATCTGGCAAGCAATGCTCTATATTGAATCATGTCACCAAAATACGTTCCTAATCTGCTCAGACTCACTAAGCTCCATTCAAGCGGTACAAAGACATTCCACAAAAGAACCTCTTGTTCAACGAATCCTCTCACAGCTCAATCACCTTCATACACAGGGGAAGAAAGTCGTACTGATGTGGATTCCTAGCCATGTTGGTATAAAAGGAAACGAAAATGCAGATGCTGCCGCAAGGCTGGCAACTGACGAAGACATTGATGAAAATATTCCTGTTTCTCCCAAACATCGTAAAAATTACTTGAAGAAGGAAATAATAAATAAATGGAGGAATGAGTGGATAAACAACGAATCAAAATTGAAACATATCAAATCAGACACTGCATACATAAGATACCCGCATGAACTCACGAGAAAAGACCAAGTCATCATAACCAGGCTCAGAATAGGTCACACTAAAATTACCTCTAGTTATATGCTAACAAGGGAAAGACAACCCAGATGTGAGACCTGCCGAACCGCATTGATAATCGAACATATAATGCTACATTGTCAGCAGCATGAAAATGCTCATAGAGACCACAAGCTTCCTAATAATATGAGAGCCTGCTTAAGCAATGAGAGAATGGAAGATGTAGTAGAATTCTTGAAAACAATAGATTCATATAACAAAATCTAGAGAAGGAGATTGGAATCAAAGGCTAATGACACATCTGTCGATGCCTTATAATAAAAAAAATAATAATAATAATAATAAATAAACTAAAAAAAATAATTTTTTTTAAATGGAACACCTCGTATTTTCTATCATCTATGAATTGAAGACCAGTTACCTTACAAATGATATATGTCCCTATGCCTATCTTCAACAGTTTTTGAATTATAAGATAATCAAGGTGAGAAATTGAATATGTTGAGGATGGCAAACTCATATACAAAAGAACAAATATTGAATTTATTCTTCATTCATGGTCAGTGTAACAAAATAATATGCAATTTATAAAAGCGCTGTTTTTGCTCTCCAAAATCTAAAATTCATATATCAAGAACAGTGCAAGAAAGCTATACAAGATATGCTATAGCAAATATGCTCATATTCTTCTGTAGAATCCGAGAATCCCATACTATATGGGGAATTCCATTTGAAATTTCAAAGTTGCTTGTAGTAACACCAAATCTGGCAACAGTGCACATGTGAAAATACCTTCGAATGTTCGATCCCAACATCCCATAACCATAACCAAAGTTCCAAAAATATACATCTCTCCATTGAGTTTGGCGTACCCTGTATAGTGGTCAATATGGACATCTCAGTTTGAAGGATAATTAGGTATCTGTGATGGATGTAATTTCGAACATCCAGTTACGAAAAGATGAAAGTTATAAATGTGGCTTCTTGTCATTGGATCTATGCAAAGCCTTCGATATTATCAATCATAAAATCATATTGTTTCAGAACTTATTGAACGAATAGAAAAAAAAATAGAATAGTCAATACCTACAACAAATATCTCATTCTTATAACACACGAGCAAAACAAAATGAACAAATAGCAATTCCAATGTTCAAAAAAGACTCCTCTCAAAGATTTGTGAATTATTTGGCACCAAAAGTTTTTAATATACTGCCTCTAGAAATAAGAACATCTAGCACTGTGAAACTTTTCAATAAAAATTGTAAAAAATATATTTGTACAAACTACAATAAGTTTGAAGCTTTGTTATGAAAGCCATTTGTAAACTATTTGTAAATAATCAACAAATATTAAGTTAATCAATTATGTCACCGATTATCACACATTAAACATTAGAATATAATATATTATAAAATAAACAAACACTTATAATTGGATACTTGTCATATGTCTCAAATTACTATATTCTTGTTAACCGATACTTGCACATACAAGTATTATACACTTAGGTGCAAAAGAAAAATACAAATGCAATTTATTATTTCCATAGTCTCTGTACATATGTTATAAATGTATATTATGTGAGCAATAAATAAATAAATAAATAAATGAAAAATATTGAGTGAATATCTACTTTGGAATGAGGAGGCAGTCTGCATTTATTTGTGGATGATATAACATTGATCTATGTATCCAAAGATTCCAAACGATATTGCCCTTGAAATCTTGAGTTATTTGAAAAATATTTCATCTTGGCTGCAAATTTTCAATCTGACTCTCAATTATGATTAATCTTCATATGTTTATATTTCAAAAATATCTATCTCTCAAACGATGTAATATCATACAACAACAAATCCATGAAATATACAGATGTTGACACATTTATTGGTCTCTATATTGATGAACTACTTTTGGGGATTGAACATGTAGATTATTTGAGAGAGAAAATGAATCCCATCATATGCATCTTATTCAAAATAAGTCGAGTTATTTCTGTTAGATATTTGAAGAGCATTTATTTCTGACTCTTTGCTCAAATTCACAGTATTTGATATCTATCTGAGGGAGTACGAATATTTCAAGTCTGAAACCACTTTGAAATTGTGAAATCAATCAATCAAGTTTAATTTTGATTTGCTTTTACTGGAACTTACTGTGAATTTATGAATCACGAAAAATTTTCTGAATATAATTTCATGATATAAACTCAAGATTTGTTGGTTTGTTCATTTTGTCAGGAAGGAACTGAAATTATGAATGATTTTATACAACCCACTACCAATTGAGTTAAAAAATGTCATGGAACAAGAAGATTCCAAATTATCGGTAAAAAATATTATTATATTATAATATAATATTGTACTAATATAATCTGATTCGACTATATAAAATATACAAGCACCAAGAATTTTTATTTGAAAAAAATCTGCTTGAGGTACCTGAATTTTCTTATTCCTTATTTTGAATACACATGATAAACACATTCATTTCTGAATATTTATTTGCACTATTATTTTTTTGTATTTGTTAGTTGTGTATTACATATTTGTTTATGTATCCCTATTATAAAAAACATTGTTTTTTGGGGCAATAAAGAAAATCAATCAATCAACTGTAGCAGAATGCTGGAACACACGGTCTAATAAACGTGTAATATAAGATCTTATATATCATATAACAACTTTTTCATCGTTATGGAAATCATAACCATTTTAATTGCAAACGCTATTTACTGCAGTATACTATTCTTTTTCATAATCGTTATTCTCGAGTGAGATATTTCTAACAGCCTTTGGCGTGATTGATAATTGTGAAGAACCGTTATTGAGTAGCTCAATTGCACCCGGTATTAGGTGAGTAGTTCATCGGTTACTGATTGTCCGTTTTCCTGAGTAATTATTGTGAAGACTTATGTTCACAACTGAATATAAAAGGTTGATTTGATCTCTGCTCTTACTTGTCCCTCGATTTCGATGGCCGACTCCTTGATCATGTTCCACTCGATCCACACCTGGCCGGTATTGACGACGACGCCGTCCTCCTCCAGCATCAACCCGCTCGACTCCTTGACCTGATTCGGATTGGTCGACACTGTCCAGAATCTGATGACGCCGTCGCTGCACGCAGTCGCGAAGCAATAGGGCGCCAAACAAGCGGGGTAGATCGAAGCGGAGCTGAGGTGGCCGGCAGCCGGGGTGGCGTGCACTATTTCGACCCCGTCGGCTAAGGGAAGGATCTGTGGAAGACGATGAGAAGTATTCAGCTTTGAATGGAGCCATATGAGATCAAAATGCTTCTACCTCTCTAAAAAAAAAACATGAGAAGTGATGACTACAATATGATGAAGTTGAAAATGAAAATTAATTTCTTTTGTCATTATCTAGGGAAGCATTAGACAAAAATTAAAGACATTTCGTTCAGTTGGGAGAATATATCAACGCAAATGTTTTTTTTTCACTACTAATACTTTTCAAAGCTTAAAGTGATATTTTTCTATGACGGTACTTTTTTACATTTGGTGGACTACTAATTCATGACTCATGGCGAATCCCTCAAATTTATAATACTAGATATCCATCTGGAGTTCGAATATTGCACAATTGATACCACTAATGAAATTACCAAATGAAACAATGAAGTGTATTTTCTAGAACCAACTATAATTAGAGATTTATTGGATCTTATATCACTGTACAAACTCAGGATACGCTGTTTCATTCATTTTGTCACATTCATTTGTTCAAATCCAATCCTCAATAAATTCAGTATAAAACATCAATCAATATCACTATTACATAATTATGAACATATAACAGTGAACGAAAATCTCGGGAAAATCGCGAATTTATGTTCAAGAATAGAGTTTAAACAATAAGAATAAATAATGAACATTCATAATGAAAATTTGTACTGACACCTTGACACCCTTCTAGAGTTGAAGAAAAGGTTTTGCAATTTGCAGGACCCGTTTCTCGACTCGTTTTATCAGTGAGAGGTTGGGGTTAACCTCCGAACAACAAACCCACTAGAAGGATCACAAAACAAATATTCTGATGCTAACATGAATTCCCAGAATTATCATAATATCAGTACCCAATCGTCGCCAGTGTTGTCATATCCAATCATCAAAAAGTGATAAATAGTCCATAATATTTAAAGTCCTCTATGAATTCATGTAGTTCAATGCACAAATATGATAATAAATTTGGGTTATGACGATCATGAATCAGTTCTGATTGAAAGAAGATTGCTACATTATTCTGAGACTTAGCAATTTTACTTTCTTGGGGGCTCGAGGACCAGCTGGGTATCGTGAATACTTTTCGCTCAACGTTGCAACACCGCAATTTGATATTGACAGTCGACGGCGATTATTGCTTTGTTTGGTATCTGTCATCATTTACGTTTTGATTTATCGATATTATTCAACTTGTGTTCAGTTTTGTGTACTCAGAATTTATCAGAAACTCAGTTTATTTCCTGTTTTGGTGATTTGATATAATGGTGAGACGTTGTAAGGTGTGTTAAAGACAATTTGAACCGGCGATCAGAACACGTCATTTTATAGGTGAGTTACCATTGTCGTATCATTCGAGATTTTGAAGCAATTCCCCAAACGGAATGGATGAAAATGAATTTAAATTGAATTGATTAGATTATATTATATTGCGACAGTGTCTTGTGGTAAAATATGTAGCACTGATAAATGCTTTCTTATTTGTAGTCAAAATATGCGGAGCTGCTGAAAAATCACTGAGAATAATGATGAACACAATCAATATTTTTGATAAAAAATATAAGGATATTGCTATACTTCTTGTACACACAACAATGAGAAATTTACCGTTGACTGTTTTTGGAACTAGTCAAACTAATTTGGAGAAATATTTCACTGTAAGACTCCATCATGATGCAAATAAATTGAAAGATTCAACGAAAGTTAGAGTAAGAAGTATGTTAACAAGAACCATCCTATTCAAAAATCAATAAATTATTTGTGTGATTATCCATTGCTGTTTTTCATTTCAGTCCTGTTTTGAATAAGAAACACTGCTATTTGCTACATCGTCACATGATTCATGATTTTATTGTTGATATAACATTTCGTCATAATACTTGTCAACACATATTCATTATCGAAGTCCATCTATCTACATGAAATGAAATAATCAGACATTAATTTTTCACGTCAGAATATATTATTCTGCTCGAGATGAAACCTCCTTCATTTTTGACGATATCGTGAAATGATATAAACAAGTTTCATCTTCAGATTCGAAAATTACATTCAAATATGCAATCATATCTATTCGCCTTGAAAACGAGTTTTTCACTCTTTTGAAAATTATTTCCACTAGTAGGTACTGAACTTTGAAATCGTAAATATACTTACATGCACTGTCACCGATCGCCAAAGATATAAATGTTCATTATTGAAATTGAACGTTATTTATTATAAAGTATAAGTAGACAACTGTATCCTGAATAGTAAGTATATTGTTTCATATGGCGTTGAGAATTGAACTTTTCTTGTGACGTGGTCATAATAAGTTTATTGATTACAAGCAAGTTACAAAAATCAACATAGGATTGTATGTATTCGAATTTTTCGTAACAATGTGAAGGAAGTATAAAGATGTTCATTTTCCCACCAAGAAATGCTGAAAAGTACCACTGAAATTGTTACGGATTTTCAATTTGGTTTCATCATGAATTAATAATAAATTCGACCCCCTCTGACAATACGGCACTGGGGCTGGGAGAATCAGCTCCTGCTATCCTTGTTTAGAGGAAGATAGATACTATAGATGTTGCTTCCAAACAAACTGTATTGCCAGGGCTGTGGATTACTTATCTAGTCTGTTCAATGATCGAAGGGGTTAACGTATTTGTACAAAAGTATTGTAATGATTGGCTGTATTGAATGAGTTGTTTTGAATGATGCTAGAAAATTTCTGAAGATACAGCCGAATAAAATTCAAAAATCTGAAATTAGTTTACTTTACCTGTTTGACTTCTCTCGTAACGGTCAGATTGATGTGCGGACTGACTTTCGAAGGTTTCATATGTAGCGATTCCATGCTGTTCTTCCTCGACAAATCGTTCTCGTCCTGGACCAAAACGCAATCGGGCACGTACATCTGACTGCCTGTGAGGCTGCATTCAGTGTCCGTGGAGGCAATGGTCAATTTCCACATGTGGATGATGATGTTTTGGTCGGTACAGTCGAGCAGTACGATGAAGAAAGGTTCTTTGAAAACGGATGCTTGCTGCAAGTCGACCATGGCGTCATGTCCAGATAAGTTCACGGGAGAAGTTTTTTGGCCTAAAAGACATCGATTATTAGGATCGTGGAATCAAATTTCTTCAATCTTCTAAAATTGACATGTGACATTGACATTTTCATAACGGATGAATCAATAGAAAGCACCTCCAAACAATTCAACGAATGTTATTGAAATTGTAACGAATATCAGTTGGAATATGTTCCAAAACAGCTATATTCTCTTTCATCAAAGTACAACACTCCACCTCAATAGTATTTACATATGTATCTGTATGAATATGAATATTGTGCGATCGAAAATAGTTCTTCCCTTGCTAAATTACTTCATATACATACACATGAAGTTATATGTGTATTTATATGTAATGTGTACTTTTTCTATTGAAGATACCATTATTAGTGACCATGCTTTCATCAGACCAGATGATTTTTCAAGGGAAATCTTCAAAATTTTGACATTTCCTGGTATACCACTAACAGAATGTCCTGCGCCTTTCGTCATCTCCTGGTCTTAGCGCTTGACATATTCTGAATTTGTATGGATGGAACTTTTGTTTCCGCAAAATGAAATGGGTTGCTGATTTCGCGATCCCAGTAGTTCGTTGGATTCCTCTAATTGATATCGTCGGATTCTCAGTAACTGGAAGTGATACAGTGTTCACCTTATCTTCATCACATAGTTTCTGACGAAACATTGTTTCTTCAGGTTGTCTTCTTTCTGGGTACCTATTGAGAAACAAACGTTCCGCTTCAACACAATTTCGTTGGCACTGAATGTAGCATGTCAGCATATCTTTTTTTTTTTCATTTGTAAAGTTTTCCATTATCAAACATCTGAATAGAATATGTAGTGACACGACTAATTGTGACAGATTCCGAAAATAGTGAGTGATAAAGAAATTATACTACAGTAAAAAAAATGGAGAAAAAATTGTATTCGTTTTTTTCCGATGGAGCTTGTCATAATTACATTTTTCGAACTAATTATCATAACTAATTTTCCTTCAAAATAAGTGGAACTGATAGCATTTTTCCTTTGAAATTCTGAAAAAAACATTGATGATGGCAAATAAAAGAGGTATTCCAAAAATTCCCTTTGAAAATTTTCGAAGGCTTAACCGACTTAATATCTCCTACCGTTTCCGAGATCCCCATGCTGTGCAACCTTATTTTGGACAGACTGTATATGGCGTTGAATCGTCAATATCTGTATACTGTGGAAACCATCTACATATTACAATCATGACATATTACGGGACTGCTGAATTATATTCACAGTAGCAGTATTCACATGTTATACTTAGTTGCTGCCTCGAAAATTATGGATTGCTTAATTTTGAAAATATAATGAATCCAATGATATTTGTAGATAATACTAGGTAGTAAAAATAATTTACTGGGAATTTATCCAAAGGAAACAAAAGATAAATCTATTCAAGTAGCATCAATCATAACAATTATAGTTAACATAGAAATGAGAAATTGAATACTATTGATAACTTCGACTTTAATGTCTTAGATCATCTTAAAAACTAGTTCTCTAGTTTGGTTTTGAAAGTTGGGGAAACTCATGAGAGACCGAGTTGAGACTCTGATTCATGATTTCGCTTTCGAGCCGTCATTTAAATATAAATTTGAAGGTTTTTATTCTTCAGGTCCACAGTACACAATTATTTGTTGCACCAAAAATGTTCAAATATTCAAGATTTCATCAAATTCCAGTTCCAAAAAGATATAGAGATATTCAAATTGATTGAAATTTTTAAATCAGTACATTTTTATCTCAACATTTACTGAATACACACAGTATTTCGATTAAACGAATTGTCATATAGTGTTAATGTCATCACTGTAAAAAGTCTAGGTTCCAAATTGGATGTGAAAAAAACGTGCGAAATGACTTCCAAGGACGTTGTGGATAGTAAGAGCTGGAAGACAAACGATCTATTAATCATGACTCATATTAACAAATTTCAGTAACCAAAATAGCAGCTTGTGTATTTCTTATAATAACTGGGATTCGTTTAATAAAGGGATGAGCAAGTCAATCACATGGAAGGAAAATTAAATGAAGTTTTTATATCACTGAAGATGTCTGAAAGGAAACTGTATCTTCAGGAAATTAAATAAACCTAATATTCGTTCCGAAGCAAAGTCTTTGTTTCAATCACAAAATATTGGGAATCCCACTTTCGATCAATGTGTTCCTCTTTCACGAAAATGAAGCTCCAGTTAAAACTCCTTGTACATAACAGAAAGTTGTACAGTGAGGAAACAAATGTCAATAACAATATTAAACTGTCATTGAAATTATATTAAATTGAATGTGTGAACATATGGGAACTAAAAACATGCAGGAGCGTAAACATAGATGTAAGTAGTAGTGTTTGCTGAACCTGTTATTTTAGAAGGATTTTGATGAATTTCAGTTATCAAATGTGTCGCCTGCGTAGCCATAGTTGTAGTAGGAATACGCTATCTGAAGAGATGAAAATTAGGTGAATGAAATAACTACACGATTTACTAAAAATGAAGGAAAATTCATGTCTCACTTCGAGTTCCGTGAACTGAAGATACGTGAAAAGAAGAAAATTACTGATGCATCCATTTTTGTGAACAGAAGAATAAAAGCAAATTTATAATCATGTTGATTATTCTAAGGCCGGAAAATCGCAGAAGAAATTGTCGAGGCAGAAATGATTCATTATTCGGTACACATCAAGGGTAATTTTCCACCATCGTACTATAAATTGAATGAGTTCCGTCTGAGAAAAAATGTTGGCGTGATGAATGATGAGACTTCAGCTTGATTTTATAGATTTTGAGGTTATTATTATGAATGATTTGATATATATAGTATGTTCCCTCCAAATACTAACATTTTGGTTTTGGTTTGGTTTGGTTGAGCCTTCTGTTATTCGCTAGAAAAAAATCATCAGTAACATGAAGCAAGGGTGCTAGTGCTGTGACCTGCTCTGAAACCTGATTGAGTGAATGGTAGTGTTTATGCATTCTGTTACGGTCATCAACTTTGATATGTTGAAAAAATATAAACATGGTAATATAAACTATTTGAAAAATATATACGGTGAGTCAACAGTGTGTGCTCGGAAGATAGAAATTTCATTAGAAATTATGGATTCCTTACAAGTTCCATTTGGAAATTATTTTTCTTTGCACAAGGTGACACAAAAAAACGGTGTATCAAAGTTAGGTTTTTTCAACCGGAAATGATTTCTCTAATTTTTCAGTCTGATTTTTGTGTTCGCAAATTCATCGTGGTTGGTCATAAAAATTGATCTCCAGACACCGCCATCAGTTTTCAACAATCTAGTTCAAAAATTGGACTTCTCAAAACTTCGTGTAGTTGGATTTAGATGTTGAATAGCTATGTTTTTCCTTGAATATGTAATATACCTGAAATGTGTACTTATCGAGATATCTAAGGTTTATATATAATATATAAGGATTCCGTGCATCCTGATCATATTGAGAATTGATATGATTCCAGTCTAATTTGCTGTTCCTACAATATCAGTTCTTCATGGATTTGAAAGGGTGCAAGTTAAGTCCGTCTCAAGATTCCTATATTTTCATAAACTATATCCATCATCATATCATCACATCCCCATCGGTTCGATTGAAAGTAGCACAAAAAAAAGTATTATATTAATGAAATATTTCGCGGTTTAGCCCTTAGGGGGTAGGTGATAATTCCAACAAAGATTGCTTTGTAGATAAACATTGCACTTTTGTCTCCCCTATTGTGTATAACTTACAGTTTAAAATATGGCCAGCTGGTGGATTTGTATTCTTGTACCCTGTGATTTTCCACCCTACATGTCCAATTCAGTTGACACAATGCTTATACAGTAGCTTTGTATACGGTATTTCATGGTGAATGGAACAAACATCAACAGTATCCATGGATGGTAAAATAATTTTTAACATTCGTTACTTACTTCATATACCAATCAGATTTTCAATGAACGGCTAAAGAACGAAGTAATGAAATAAGGACGGAACTAGGCCTCTGGCCCTCTAATTGGAAACCTTGAATTGAAAGTGTACAGGATTTACACCTATACAAGTGTCTAACATAAGGATAGAGAAATTGACAAGAAAAATAAATAATTGTAACACTTACAATTTTTTGCTGGTAGAAACAATCATTACTCTCTAACTCTTCTCATAATCCTATTATAGAATCCTGAATTGTGGGTACACATCAAACTATATGATTTCTGAATTACAATGATCTCTCCAAAAATCGCATTTTATTCTCTGCAGTTTGAATGACAATTGTGAGACTATTACTCCTTGAAATACAAAACACTATCGAGGAATTTAATTTTCAGGTCATTGAACTATTTGGAGCACATATATTTCCTGAAATTAAGATATAGCTACCTGTGATACAGAAGGAGAAGGTGAAGGAAATTAATGATATCTCCATCTGTCACATACATAGAAGTACATAAAAAAAGATCACCTGTTATCAACTGCTCTTGATAGACATGCAAGAACGTTGTATTCTGCCACTTGATCGCTTCCGATATGGTTTCTAATTGTATGATACAACCAGGTCTCGAAGTGCTTTGCTGTGATACGATGTTGATATTCTCTAGGATACTCTCCTGGATGATGGACGACAGATCCGAAACGCTATCGTTCTCGTCGAATCTGTGATGAAAACAGGCATAAACTTAATTCTCCAAAGATAACTATTCAAAGGCGCGGTAACCATTGTCCAACTGTGGTTCGCCAGTTAGAAATTGAAGAGTATATAGGTATATTCACAGTATTTGGCATATCTGACATTTCCAGTAAACCAGGAAACGCAACTGTCTGAGCGATTCAAGAGGTACAATATACAAACATACAAAGCTTATAGAATATTTATAATTCATAATGATAACTGTGCGTTTTCCACTGCACTATCTATATCACTAGACTTCAACATATTTTTTTGCTATGAACAATCTCGAACAGATTATTTTCTGAACTCTCCAATGCATCGATTCAATATGTCTTCTAATACTCGGTCGGATGCCATATCTATTTTATCATTCTCATCATAGACTATTCATCTAAATTACGCCTCTATTACATTATCTTCTGATACCTTCTTTCTTTAATTTTATATACTTACAGTTTGTTATTTTTATAGTACTTTTTCCGAAATTCATCCATTTTATGAATAATTTTATGCTGTTTTGGTTCTATGAATGAATAAAATGATATGAAATGAATAATGGACGCGTTGTTTGTTCCATCAATTTCCCATGTGCATGTATCGAAGAAACCATCGAACTGTCCGATGGAATGTAGATGGAAATCAATCAAATTTCCATAAAAATGCCCACAATTTCTCGTCCTTGCAAGAATCCAGCCGTTTGAATTAATTAGGGAATTCTAACTAAGATTTTTGACAGATTTGAAAAAATTACATAGAGTTGGTTCTAATAACGATGTACAGAACACTGGTGGAGCTATTCTGCCTATTTGCCTATCTAATTTCTTCAACCAGAACTCTAACGTACAGCTAACTTGATACAGCTAACTTGATTTTATTCAATATAGCGGAAAATCATATGTTAGTTGTTAGATGGAGGTACAAAAATGACAAAAAAATCAGTATTATTGATAATTGCACAATCTGTGTTATGAAAATGTTGATTCAGAAGTAGTAATTTAGGTTACTTCTCAATTTTAGATCGAACTACATAATTACCATCTCAAAACGTCAACTATTAGTACAGAAATCTGTAAAAATGTCACCATCTTCTGGGGAGTTCCATAACCATTTTAGCAGACAGTGCCGTTAGCGTTTTTGACGAAACAAAAAACATCGTTGTACATCGTTGTTCTAATCAATAAGATCGCATCAGTATCTTTTGATTCTGAAAAGATTCGTCCAATGAAGAAGACGATGGAGGTATATCAAAGAAGTATTGAAACCACTGATATCAATTCAAAAGTGCAAATTCGAACCAATCAAATGAAAAGAAACTATAACCTTATTTTGGTCCGTTTCTAACGAGTAGCGATATCTGCCAGTTATGACAATTTAAAACTGTCTTTTTGAAATAGCACAAAAATGTGTGATAATCGTTGGTAAGAAGTCGCCGATGATGGAATGAATGACCATATCAATTTATTATATTCTCTCGTCAAATATTACCTCATGATATGATGATTAATCGATAATATAACTCGTTAAACCGAAGCGGTAGATTTAACGAGTCCGGCAGCACGGTCTCCCTTGAAATATTATCGATAATAATCATATCACCTGTTATATTATAGCTGAAAACAATTCGATAACTCTTCAAATTCTGATAACTCCAAATTCAATAAATTATCAACTTCTACCAATTACCACTTAGATACCTGGCAAGAGTATCGAAAATTGGGCACATCTATATTTGCAAATTCAGCCAGTTGATACAAAATCACTGCAATCTTACCTCCGGATCTCCTTATAAGAAAGATCAGCGAGCAGCGTACGCGCATCTATAACAGCCTGGTAGACTCTCAAGCATTGGCCGTCCGAGGCAACAAAGCATGCGCTGGGTGAATTCGAGAGGTTGCCCAACGTGCTCGACGGCAACAGTGTTGGAATCCAAGCAACGTTGCTGAACGCCGAAGGCTCGGGCGAACTGATGCGAGCCAATTCGCAGATGCCGCCCGACTTGGACAGTGGCCCTACAGCGTCCACCTTCCAAAGAATCAGTTCGCTGCAGAAACCCTTGAAAATACAGAAAGAAAGTTTTTTAGCGAAAACAACTGATTTCGCTTGACGGTTACGAAATTGATCTCATAAAGTAGACCGGCAAGAAATATTGCCCGTTCAGGATATGCCGTTAGTTTGGAAACACTTCGTGATAGTGTATAAATCTTCTGAGAGCAAGTCTAGGTACAGCATGAGATATTGCATGTTCAACAAGATCTGAGACAGGTTTCTGAGGAACTACCAAAAACCTATGTTTCTTTTTATTAAGCATGGAGATCTCGTAACCGTGAGAGGTATACAGTAAGCTATAAAATTGCAAGGTTGTGCGATTTGGTGCATAAGAAAATGTTGCTTCGAAATTCGAGAAATTTAGGAAACTGTCAGAGTTATCCGCAAAAAAACAACAAAATTTTGCAAAATCGTTTTCATTTTTTCCTCAATTTGAGTAGATATTTTGAAATAGATCTCACTCAATCGTTGTCATAAATCATCCTCTACATAATGGGGTTATAAATAAATTGAAAGTACGACGTTCCTCCTCTGAGCGGTCATCATCAACTTAAACTTTTTTAAATACGGTCCTAGATTGTTTTCATTTCGATTTTCGAGTGTTTCCGATATCCTTGATATGACATGAATACTACAATAATTGATGAAATGAATACTTGGAAAATAGTTTAAGAGGTATGGAGATCTAAGGATTTTTCAGAATTTATTATTCATTAGTTTCATTTATACAAAAAATTTTATTATAATGAATTTTTCAAATATCAATCTGATATTTTTATTATAATAAATTCTGATTGAGAAAATTTTCATCATTAGACATTATTCAATGCCTGTCGGGTGTCATCCATGCACCAGGCCGGCGGCCCTCCGACTGGATCAGTATTCCTTCTGGCGTTATCATTCCTATGACACACTTGGTGGATAAATAGCTATTCGATATAGTAGAATCACTTTGTTGAATTCATTAATCGCTTAGGTTAGTGACTTTCTAAATCATACTTACGTTCGTGCTGTTGACTTGCGACTTTTGATCGACAATATTATGATGACTGGTGGTGAGCAACAGAGGCAAAACGGGATGACAGGTGATATCGTTGACCCGGAACCGGTGACCAGACGCCCTGCTCTTGTGACCTATGCTCAGCACTTGGCTAAACTTGCTCTTGTCAGCGAAAGTGATCTGCCACAAGTTCAAAGTCCCGTTATCGTGTTTAGTCACAAGCGAGACCATAGGCGTCGCCTCGTTCTGGTCCTCTGGAGGGAGAGGAATCTGCAAGTAAAATTCAGTAATCACTGATACGATTCATTTCGAACGATTCTATCATCTTTTTTATGAATATTAGTGTCGAAAACAAATCGTGTAATGTTCGATTTCCAGAATCAATACTGATAATGTTTTATATCGAAATCACATTAGATGATAATTTACGTATGCTTTGTTCGAAAACCCTTAGAGCCTTCGTTTTCATAATTCGACCAATATGATCAAGAGAGTGAGAAAAAGCGACCAGTAACCATTGGAAACTTTTGCCTGTAAAAATGAATATAATACCTCCTCGTTCAACCTAGAGACAGTAAGAAAATAATTGTTTTTCATTCACTACTATGTCTGACTGTATATGATGAAAAGACAATGAGAACTTCTATACTGGCCGTTTCTTTTATTATTTCTCAATATTAGTTCATTCTAAGCCATAGGAGATACAACGACGATTAAATGAGTAACAAAGTATCTATTTTGGAGAGCATGACATTGCTCGATAAATATACTGAGACTCTCGCCCTTCACGTGTTATACAGGGAAAACTAAAAATGCTACGACAGGACCTTGATTGGTTATTACAGATGAAACGTGGTCCATTTTTTTTTTTTGCAGATCGGGATCATCAAGCCATCGATTCACATATTTGAAATTTACGGGATAAATAATAGATCGCATTTTGAAAAACACAACAATTATGCACAACTATAACAATCTGATACAGCAGCTTCCATCAGTGTATGCTTGCTTGGTCAATAGACTAACGGATTTCACTCTGCCACGAGAAGATCAGAAACTCATCATTGTTCATACCACAAAAAAATAAATAACCAGAATCCAAACTCTCGCACGCCACCGTTCATATCGTGTGCGAGCGCAGAGTGGCCTCCAATCCATGCCGCGACGAAAATTCCAGAGACGTACGTCATGCATTTCGAGTATTCTGAAAATATTCATTTTATATTGACAACAATATAAATGAAAACATTCGTTTCATTATTTTTCATGAAGTGAGTCGTTTTTAATATGAGTTGCAGTATCGCTTTCGCAATTTTCTGTACCTCTGTGTAATATTCTTACACAAGAAAGCTTCTTGAATATCCACTCTTAACTATAGTGCAAGAGCTAAATTGAGAAGTCGTGACAAACCTTTTGATCTTGTGAATATCTTGATCTCCAAAAAAGAAAAAAGGATGATGTTTTTCCATTTGACTACTATTAGTTCATCTAGAATGTATCATTTTTATGTATCATTTTTGATTCATTTTGTACCACCCGAACTGATAGATATAACAGAAATTTCAAATTGGAGGTATTTGAAAATATGATGAAATTACATTACGTATACAGAGAAAAAAAAACTCTTGAAGTGCCCCCCGCTATAATAACGAACGCCTCATATCCAGTCATGAAAAATACATTTCAGCCAATAGCTTTCCCGACAATTACGTCCTTAAGGATCCTTCGGGAAACTGGAGAAGTTTTCTCTTCTATCATAACTGTTATTGTCACACCCTTTGATGGTACAAACGTGGCATCCTTTACGTGTATGCGGCATCCATAGGGACATGATAATGGAGATGCTTCTAACGTATAGCAGCCTGAGTAATGTCAAGATCCGTACAATACACCCACTCGTCGATGCTACACTCAGGGTACTCTCGAGGTAACGGTAATAAGAGCGTAGCAACTAAGGGAGATTGGATTCTGGTTACATCTCATTTTGTGATTCATACTAACTGAATTCCGGATTCCATTGGACTCTATATGCATATAATGAAAAGCATCTCACATCTTTTTGGGACATCATATCGTCATCTCCTTTCGGAACGATTTTTTCCTTGTGGCTCATCTCCTTGTGAACAGCCTCCTTGACGAGGTGCTTCAGCAACGGAGTCGTATGATACAAGCTAACCGTTGTAGACATGCTCATCGAGTCGCCTAGGGGAAAGGCGGAGGGGATTCGAGTGGAAAAAGAGACCTGAGCTTGTCTGAAAGAACCCGGATGAAATTCGTCCAACCACTCCACCACCCTATGAAAGTTCATATCTTAGCTTGATTTCAACAGATTATCTTCATGCACCACAAATAAACACATTGAATGATTGATTATTCTTGTTATGAGGACAAAATTTGTATATTTTCTATAGGAGAATATATAATCAAAGTTCATCACAGAAACATTCTTTAGAAGATCTCTCAAGTGAAATATTCCTTTATTGATTTTTCCAATATACAATCAGGGGCGATTGTAGTAACACCTATCTTATCTACGAATGGGTTTCGAATTCTCACACTGTGTGGTCAGATTTTTTATCAATAATTGCAACTACGTATGCAAGGCTATTCGCTGCTGGGAATGACTGAGCTGAGCGAGGAAAGCATCCCAATAGGAAAATCATTTTTCGGCGATTATTCCTTCGTGGTATGTCTGATTTCGTATTTCATATTTTTTCAAGGTTCCTTTAGCTCGACTGCATCGAAATGGCAAATTTAGTTGAAATTGGTCAAACTGTACCACTGCTACCACGTTGCAACCAAGTATCTATAACAGATATAAAAGCTTCGCTCGATCAGCTCAATAAGCCAGTTCTTTTCAGCAATAATAAGAAAAATATATTTTTCTTGACAAATGGAAAGTTGGATGTTTCATCGTATAAATTTTATTATCGTATAATCTATCATATTCCATAATATTGTTTTATCTTGATTCACTTCCTCCACTTCTATGCAATCAAATGGTTAAATTTTTTATTTCTGACTCGAAATGCGTTAAGTACTGTTTTCGAGATGATTCAAAACAATCTGAATGTTCTGACTCAGGCTACAATCATCATAACTGATATAAAAATAAACAAATGTAACATCAAAAACTTGCCATATCAAGAAACTGCCATCTACAGGATGAATACTGAATAACAAGTCTGGACTATGGTGCCAGTCTCTCAAGAAGCTTTCGATTCTGGCATCTCCAGATTCCATCAGAGGTTCTTCTGAAGACTCCTCTGATTCTGGATTGTCGACGACAGGCCTAGACAAACCAGATGATAAACGAAATTAACAAAGAGATGACGATTGGAGATCACCTGGCAAATTCTTCTAGGAATAGTTCAGCCTGGAAATTGAAATGCATCTCTTTGTTGTCCAACCAGTGCAGAACAAAGGCTGGCTTTGGAACGCAATAACTGATACTGGGTACCAATGGTATATCAGTCTCCGCATTGACAGATGCCGCCAAGTGAAAATGGAGACCTGGGGTGATCCCTTGAAATGAAAAATACGTATCATAGATGGATTATTCAACGTGCTTCGATGAAAATGTTGACACCCATTTGAGAGCCTCCCATGCATCGAACTTAGTCACAATATTACATCCAGAAATTCTCCTCATAATTATTAATTGGAAGATAACAATTTGAAAGTTTTAAAAAAAGGTTTTCCTCGGTTCGCTCTGTACTGTACCAAATTATCATTCAATCATAGTAGAATTTGGATGGTAGGTTTCTTTAATGGAAAACTGCTACGAATTTCTAGTCACCGTAGGCGACCGATACTGAGAAATCCATATACCTTCAACTTTTATTGATATGTGGCATATGCTTATTATTATTAATAATTATTATTCGTCTCAATCGCACCGGTCGAAGTAGTTGTTAGACAGGCATTGAGTCGATGCGTATTTTGTGATTACCTTCCGAACAGAGTTGAGGCAAGGAGTTAGTTCTGGAATAATAGCCTGTGGAATATAGCGGGCCTGGAGTAACAAGTAGTTCTAGTATTAGGTAAGTCTTGGTTACAATAATTCATTATTGATAATAATAATAATAATAATAATATAATTTATTCAACGGTAATCATCATGTACAGGATTCAGGATAAAAGTAGACGAATTAAAATTAGAATAAACATTTGATAAACCCCAAAAAAGTTTGTTAACACAGACTTGAAGATGGGTGTTCATTTAGCGATATCTAAAAAAAACATGCGAATTATGGAATGGAAACAGTTTTTCTCAGATCCTATGAATTTATACCTTCATGATAAAATTAAATAAATGAATATAACACAAAGTTGAATGGCCTAGCTGAATTATCTATGAAGTATCTATGTGTTGAAAACAATGTCCAACACCATTTCGAATTGTATTTTTTGAAGTTGATAACACTGATCGCAGAGAGTTGGCCGCCTGCGCGCGATAAGCAAGATGGTAGCTGTTGCTACTCAGATTTTATATATATATTATATATATTTATATATATAGTCATTAAAAATTATTGCAATATATTTGTAGTAAGGACAGATTTAGGATCTGTCCCAAAATGTCACTGCGTTTGAAATTAAACCTTTAGATACCTAAAAGAGAAATTCTCTATTGGTCAGTGACACCTTGTTTTTTAAAAAAATTTGGAAATACAAATATATTCAATAAGAATAAAACCTCTACTTATCTTGGTGGACGTTTCGGGAACGAATCTGCTCCCGTTCTCAACACAATTGAAATATTTTCTCTTCGTAAAATTTCTTCAATGTTTTCGAAATGTACCACCTCCTCGAAGAACTAACAGACAGTATGTCATGAGTTTGATATTTTCATGGCTATCTAGAATTAACTTTTTCATAAAATTATATTTTTCACAAAAAGCAGCTTTATTAAGAAAACTTGATGATTTAGGTATAGGGACATGCTATGTCATCTTGTAGCATTTTTATTCGTCTTTCAATTTATTGAGTGAAAAACATTGGGTACCATTTGAAAAAATGAACTTTTGACCACTTGTATGAACAACGGATATAATAATAATTTCAGCACGCCCTGTATGATATCGAGGCGACTTCTCGGTGTTCATCAAGCCTGTCCAAACCACCACTAAAATATCAACTCTTTATGATTCGAGAGCCCTGATTTACATAAGTTCAATTAGGGATATGTTTTGGGTCATATTTAACACAAATTATTTTTTATCTTGAAAACCGATAGAGATAGGTATAGGGATTTGTAAACCAAATAGTATTGTAATAAAAAGGCAATTCTAAAAATTTGTTAATATACGGGGTGTACATTTAAAAAAATTAAGTTGCTAAGACTTTTTGATAGAAACGGCAACGTCGCAATTTCGAAAATATTTTAGATCGATAGAACAGGTGATAAAATGTAAGATGCGAAATTTTCAGAAAAATCCTGCGTTGCGTTCTCCATAAACGTCTAACGACCGTGAGTTACCCTGTATAAATTCTCAACCTGGGAAGTGGTACAAATTTTGGAATTATTCGATCAAATATTTCTAAGGGTACCGCTGGCTAGAAAATGTTCCACAATGTTCAACGTCAATTTATTTATCCACTCTCTAACTTTCACTCTCAATACATGAATTTTGGTTTCTTCTCTTATCAATTTCGGTATGCGATTTAGAAGTCTTGGGATTGGTGAAATTCGTTAAACCTTTGGTTTGGTTTTTGGCACTTCTATGTGTTTTGATTCTTCATTCCTAGTGTTATAAGTGTTAATTGTGTGATTATTTGTTCATTATTATTAGGTTTGAATTGATTGATTGCCAATTCTTCTATATAGATTTGCAAGATGTTCGGTAGCTTTATTTCATTACATAAATCCAGGGACGGGTACCTTTTATTTTTTTTCAATATAATTTTGAAAAAAATTTTTGAATAACTATCAACGGTTGTATTACCGGTTTAATTTGCTGCTCCCCATGAAATTATCCCATATGTGATGATGGATTCTATAAGACCATGATAAATATATAACCATGAGTTAGCCTGTCTGAAAAGGTAAATCAGGCCTCTGAGCTTTTTGACAATGTTTTCGACTTGGAAGTCCCATTTCAGATGTCGGTCTATGGTTATTCTTAAATACTTCATGTGTTCAGAAGATTTGATTCCGAACTCAGTACTATGTATTGTTATACTATCAAAACTTGGGACGTTCTTTTTATATGGGCTGAATGGTAGATTCTTTGTCTTTCCTATATTTCTATACTTATCGAAGTGAATTGTAATCAAACCAGTCAACGGTTGAAACGGTTCAGTTTCAATATCATGGCAATTATTTTGAATATTTTTAAGCATATGACCGTGGGATAAGTCCGATCGAATTGACCATTTTTTCAACAACAACCCCCAACCTCCTGAGATTTTAAAACGTTTCTGTGCAGTATATTCGGCAAATATCTTTTTTTGTCATCTTCCTACTTGAATACGATCACCCGATAGAATAGTGTTTGGACCAAAAATAATTTGTCAGGATTTTTCAATGATTTCTATTATTTTTTTGAATGAATCTATGTCAAAACCGACCTGTTCCATGATATCCGTATGAATGAAAATCGTGCACACTATACGTGGATGGTAGAGTGGGTATGGGAGGTGATGGCCCCCCAGGACCATATACATGTTGCTTCGCATTGCGCCTGATATGAAAGCACGTTCTGAAAGGAAATAAACAAAAATTATCAATAAATCAGCGGATTGATAAAGAAGACTATTTGAAACGCATACACTTTAAATAGCACTTATAATTCAACAGCTGCAGAATTCAAATTCAAAAAAGCTATGTTAACCTAATCGCAACTTCAAAAAGATGGCCCAGTAAGCGATAGTTTGCAGCTGGTACGGCGAAATACAGGGTGAGACACAGTTAGCCTATTGGATTTTGAGAATTGAAAAAACCCGTTTCTGTTTTCTAAGACGTTCCTTTCGACTCACCCTGTATATTCCAGTTGAATATGATCAATATCTACACCTGTAAGAAATTTTTCAGCAATGCTGCCACTTACCCACGATCAGTCAAGATCCTTGAGATTTTATTCAAATAATACATAATTATTCTGAAATCAATTCAAGAACAGATATTTGAGTTCACGCAAAAATGTATAGCATAGCTATTAATAAAAACACAATGTTATTATTTTGCAGTTGAATCATTTTTGGAACAATGAGAATAAAATAGAAGGTATCATCCATAAATCTGGCTAGTGAAAATTCAAAAGTGCTTTCATCGTATTCATAATGTGAAAAAATATTTATATGATGAGACCAACAAAATGAACCAGCTAATACATGCTGGTTTTCCAACGTAGAAGTGGCTGTTGAAAGACGCCTGGGCGATATCCGTGCAATTAATCGTAAAGCGGACAATATTACAATTCTGACGAACTAGGAGACGAGTAAGTCTGAATATTTGGTAGTTTGCATGAACGACAGATATTTAGTACATACAAAAATACATACATAGTTCATACAAAAAAGATATATGAATATGCAAAAATTGGTGACATCATGCACGCTCAGTTAGATCATCGAATCGGTGTTATTTGTAGGACGTAACATATATATATGTAACCACTGATCTCATAGATCTTCAGAAAAAAAAAAGCGAATCGCAGCGCATTTCAAGGATACATATTTCAATGCCTGAGAAGCGGTACTTTCCATACTATTCCATTTTTTCATTGATTTATTATTTCAGTCGGCATACTGAATTTAGATAGGAATAGACTAAGGTGTCATGCAACTTAACAGAGATTAATTAGATATATCTAAAATAGTATGTACTCACTCATTTGCATTTAATAATTAAAATTAACATTTATCTTGAAACGGTACCTGATGGTGTATGTACAGTGAAAATTTAGAAAAAAATCTTTTGAATATAGGCTATTATCTTGGAATATCAAAGTTTCTACTACTTTCCAAAAGAAGCGGCAATTCTGGTGGGTATGGCATAATTTCATGGTTTATAGAAGGTACTGCATTCACGATACAAGTGAGCTTGGTTTGATTTTCGTGTAGTCATTTGTTGTACGTACACATATCACACGGATAAAGCGTCTATAATAACCTTCATTTATTTTCTCTTTCAAAATGTTGGTAGCAATGTGCACTTTTTCTCCTTTGATCCTCCAATCTATGTACTATCTAAAAGCTTATTTGCATCACTGGCATTTCAGTAGGTACAGGGTATACGTGCATACAGTATCGTAAGATTTGTCAATGTTGGTTGGTCTCTGGCAGAATGAGGATTGAAAGAACCAGGATCATCTGTCCCGATGCTAGTTGCAGAAAATTTTGTCTAAAATAATCAGAATTTAAAAAAGGTGAACATGATATCACACATAATATTCAGACTTACAAATAGATGGATTCTATAGTACCAAGGATGTTAGAACACGAAGATTAGTTATTGAATCATCACCTTGAAGAATTGAAGGATATCTTGAGAGAATATCCCAAACAGGAATCGAGAAAGTTGGTCCCACATTTGTTTCTAAGGAGATGCCAAGACAATTTGAATAAGGAACTCTTATACCAGACAACGGATCACTTGGATCCTTGGAAAATTTGCTGGAGATCATATTTTAACATTCTCTAGCCGAGTAAAATATTTTCGACAATGTGGTGTTGCAGCTTTTTTTACAAGGCAGTAGCAACTTTGATAAATCAAATTGAACACCCTGTATATACTATCTTTTCAGGAATCTCTATTTGAACAACTTCTCTTGATATTGCCCTATACATATCTGTTACCGATTTAGAATTAGAAAATAATTTAATTTTTTTTATCGAAAATCATGTCTTCTAAAAATGCTGATATCTTCATATTGAGAAATACTCTGGTATCGAAATTCGCTATGGTGTTGAGTGATAGTCGGGGGTTTCTATCACTCAATTCCTAAACTCCGTTAGTTCAATACAGGGTGGTTAAAACACTCTTCGTTATCTTGAAGAAGTTACTGAACGTTGATTATTTCAATATAACATCCTGTAGATAAGATCATTTTCAGAATCTCCATCCATTTCCTAATAAATTCTCTTGATATTCCCAATACCTATCTGCAACCCTTTCAGAAATTAATATCAATTCATTTGTATCTTTAGAAAACATGACCACTAATAATTGAAATTGTTGAGCTTTCCACATTTCAGACATATCTCAGTTACTTCAATACCGGGTGATTCAAACATACGGTTATTTCGTTCACTTGGAAAAATGACTGAAAATTAATTATCCATTTTCATTTCGTTAGATAAATTAGAAACCCAATTTTGCTCAATTTCAAAGTGAGCATTATGGAATTGTTGGTTGTAGTATTGATATGTATAATTTTTTATCAAATACATATTCAGTGCCAAATCCAAATTCAATTTGATGTTCCTCTAAATTACCTGTTTTATTTCAAATTATCCTGTTCCTTTCAAAAGGTTTGATTCATTTGCAACTATGTCTTTTTATTCTATGAAATAAATTATATTCAATTATTTGAATTCTATAATGAAAATTATATATTTGTTAAAATGTGAGGTAAAAGATACTGTGAAAGTAAATAATAAATTTGTATAATTATTTCCATATTTTTTTTCAGTCTATTCAATATCTATCTAATTTATATCTACAGAATTCAAGGATACATTTTCTTCTTGTTGTATGTGCATCACGAACAAAAGGAACCTGTTATTTAGTTTGAATATTACTGTAAAATCAGTTCTCGTTTCCGTAGGTCCACTCATTATTCAGTCAAGTTATGACTGCACCACATCCTACAACAGCATATCAATCATGCTGAAATGCGAATGATTTCTATTTTTATTATATATTTTCTATAATATAGAAATGATTGCTGTCGGTAGTATTTTGAGCACAAGGCATATTGGAATTTTCGAACTACCTCTATGTTAAAGTAAGAAGTACTCTTAAAAAAAGCGGTGTAAAATGCGTGACGTGAAAAATTTCGATTGGTTAGAGCCGCATTGTGACAACCGGTCCTTATATAAACCGTAGGTTAATGTATTCTACCAAATTTTCAGAGAGATCCGTCACGTAGTTCACCAGAAAAGTCTAATTATTGCTCATCGTGCATCGTGCACTGCATAATACCATAGATGAAGGTTCATCCATGATCAAACGTACTGAACCACTTCCCCAAACTTCGGATGATCTTATGTATTCTCCCTATTAATAACTTGGTACTCAAGTCTGTAAAAATGATGTACTGATATCAGTTTCATCGAAACTAACTGAAATTCTTCTAATCTGATATAATCACAACGTCGTATCTATTTCTAAAAAAGTGATGAACATATACTATAAAACTGGCAAATATAGCATGAGCAGAAGGATGAAGCAATATAAGAGAGCTGTGCGCAGCGTGCACATTGATATCACCCGTAGGTCAAATAAACACTAGGTGGTTTTAGTTACCATTGAGGAACAAACCAGTGCTCAATGTGTATATTTATCATTACATACTCCTGCAATGAGACTTTTAGTCTGTTTGTTTCCTTATTTAATTGGATACACACCACCTAACCGTAATATCTTGATATTCAACAATTTTCTTTCTGGATAGCTCTCCATTTTTCATGTCCCACCCGAATTTGAAATTACTATGATAATTATCGAATGTAACTGCATGAAAGTTGTATTCCCGAATCATATCCATACATCGTTCGAAAATACAAGGCAGTAACACTTTCTTACATATCTTTATTGACCACTCATTATATCTGAACTACCGCGTCGAATCCAGTGACAGTTGGAAGAGAAAAATATTGAGTATTATATATGCAGAATCCTCAGTTCTCGTTAATCTGACAGAATAGAAATAAATTATCCAAACTTACTTCATGTGTTTCAACCTCTGCATGAATCTGTGTTTATGTCTGTGCGTTCTGAATTTCGGATGATGAGCTTGGGGATCCAGCTGCGATAGATTCACTAAGCCGTCCTCTGGTAGAACGGTCTCCACCCACAGTCGACAAATATTGTCCTTGCAAGAAGTGACCAACATGTTTGACACTGAACCTCTGGAATAAAAATGAACATGCCTTAAATACGGATCGTACGATGTCAAGAATAGATGATTCTGTGAAATATTGTGTGAATGAATGATCAAGAAACAACAACGCAACAAGCAACTAACATTCCAGGAAATTTGTGTGGAACCTGAATTTAACGCAAATTGTAAGAAAAATATTACAGTGATTAAATCTGGTGAGCGGTCTTGTGACATATTGCTGCATACTGCACTTTTAGTACCTTATCAAAGTTAAGATTCAACCTGTCGTATTGCCTATATAGGTATTCGTTTGTTCTCGATCATCTCTCGATTTTTCACACAATATTTCAATATTTCACAGAAATATTCATTTTTTTGATGGAATGGATGTTGTTGTTTTCAGACATTGATAAAAGTGTATTGTTTGCTACTGTTTGCCGCAACGCATCTAGTCACCTACTATGTGTGCATTACCATGATTTGGGAATTCAAACAAAATATTTGTTATAACAAGGAACATGCTAGAGGCATAGTAAGCTTCAACTATGATCAGCGACATGAATTTGTTATTACTGCCTCGTTTCCACCTCGAATACATTTTCAGCCAATTGTGATATATGTTTTACAACACGACGATCTCGTATTTACAATTAGGTTATGAGTATGTTTTTTGCTGTTCCACAGATTGAAAATTCCGCTCAAAGGATAACGGTACGACGATACAGAGAACGAATGCGTCAAGTTCACTGAAGGTTATTCCGCTCCTGAACCGAGCATTTCTGGAAGCACCGATGGGAGCATATTGTTCAGTCGAATGTGGATTACTTTGGAGGATACCATAAACTGGAAGAAGAAGAATAATACCAGCGCGGAGTTATCAATGCAATGGCTCAAATTCTCGAACAAAACAGTTGACGCAGGACGTCTGGCCGAGGCTTTCGCTATCACCTATGGTCTTGAGCAACTGATAAATGAACCCACTCGGATCCCTGATATCAGCAATCATTATGCTAATACGCTCGACCTGTTCCTCGCTAACAATTCGGAACCGTATGAAGTGAAAGTCCGTGCACCACTAGGAAACTCAGACCACACACTCATCTCCACGATATGTCCTTACATCACTCCGCGAACCAGTCCAACACCCCCACGCACTGTTTGGCATTACAATTCAGCCGACAGGGATGGCCTTCGCAAGTATTTTTTTGAGTTTCTTTGGAGGAGAATGTGTTTTGAATTGGGAGATCCTACGCAATGTGCTGAAGAGATTTCGGAAATCATCATGCTGGGAATGGAAACTTACATACCATATAGCACCAAATCACGAACCACTGGTGAACCATGGTTCAATAGAACCTGTTCTAGGGTCGTTGCTCTGAAGCAAGCAGCATACCGTCGTTGGTGCAGAAACCCATGCCCGCAAACTAGAGCTGAATATGTTGAAGCTAGAAATACATGCAATCGAACGATAGATGAGTCTAAAGAGGCATACAATAGGAAGATAAGATCAAAGCTCATAGAGTGCCCAAATGGTTCTCGTTCATTTTGGACCGTTGCCGAGGCAATCGGGAGGAATTTCACTTCTAGCTCATTTCCTCCCCTGACAAAGGATAAAAATACATTGGCTACAACACCCCAAGAATAAGCCAACACCTTTGCCAGAATTCTACCTTGGATCCACGAGGACAGAAACTTCCCAAAATTACTACCATCGATAACCGTATGCCAGAAATTGTCTTCCGGCAACGCACAATCAGTCACATTCTGCTTAGCCTCAACGTAAAGAAGAAGTACATTTCAATGCAACAAAAACAAACATACGCTGAAGCTCTTAGATTCAATTCAGAAGAGAGCTATTCGCCTAGTCGATGATACAACCCTCACCATAGGTACTTTCACGATCGGTGCTCAACGGAAATATCATCCATTATGCCACCACACGCGATTCCTAGTAGACAAACCAGTCGAGCTCAAGCTGGTCACCCCTACACTGTCAGGCTCGAGACCTGTCGAACATCGCTATACCAAGCATCATTCATCAATAGAACGGCAAAATTGTGGAATTCTTCGCCTAGTGAAGTTTTTCCTGATGCTTACAACCTCCAAACTTCAAGAAAAATTCCAACACCTTCTTTCTCTCCCAAAATTCCACCGCTGGCTAAGATGATGTTCCTCGAACATTATAGGTTTCCCTTTCGTGTTGTCCACAGATAAAAAAAAATAGAATATTTTCGGGAAAGATCCCGCCCATTCTATGGTTATAAGACAATACTATAATCCTTATGCTGTGACAATACTATATTCCAAGTACACAATTTTCTAATTCAAATTAATGCAGGGAATATTTCGACACATACTAATATAGTGATTCCGGTTGATACTCACTTTGGCATATATTTGCTGGTCGTCCTCCACGACAAATGGGTGACAGCTCTAGGATGGGCAATGTAGACAAAACTGTATTCCAAATCGACTGGGCGTTCGGTGTTTTTACAAGTGAACAAAACTGCAAGTGAATTATAAAACATGACAGACGGTTATCCTCTATGGCATCATTTCCTGAAGAAATTATTGCAAATCACGATATTGGGAAACGAAAATGATGCGGTTCACGTCGACATTGTTTCGCGAAAAGATGAAGGCTCGTCAATAGATTTTCCCAACAACCACCTATAAGAACAGCGCTTTCAAAATTGTTTTGTTATTTAGAGAGTAGACCATTTCACTTGCAGTGATTGAGGTATGTAATGATATTGTACCTGGAAAATTTACTGCTGGTACCATCACATATGGTACTTATATTTTAAATTTCTTCGAAATGTTACCATGACCTCGCATTTCTGATTTTGATTCCTGTGGATGAATCCACTACATTATTCATTTCAGATTTAAAAAAAATACCCAGTAAACATAATCATTCATGATAATAACTGACAACACAGTTCAAGTCGTCTCAGTTGATATTGTGAAGACCATACCGGTTGAAACAACGCTTTTTTCTCCTTTGTTTGTATAACATCAAGTATGCTCACTAGAGGGCAATTTTTGACATATTCAGAATATTTATTCAACGTTTTTCCCAAAATGACATCAACTTCTGATTTCCAAATGGAACACACCGTATATCATTACATGTAAAAAAACTACACAATATGGATGGATTGCCCATCGATGGTACTTTAGAATGACGTCACAGAACAATTATGGTACCATTTAAAAAAAAATATGTTCCGAGTGAAAAATCGTTTTGATTTACTTTCTGCCTATTTATAACCACAAGACTGTTTTTTATCTAAATATCTCGAAATAGATCGACAACTAAAATGTTTGTTCGGACAGATAAAAAAATAACTATCGGGTATCACTGGATTTACAAAATTATTAATTTTTCAAAAATATAATAATATATAGGGTGTTCCATTTGAAAGTCATTTCCGAAAAAAAAGAAATTGAAAAAAAATCTGAATATCTCAAAAAGTGCCCTTTAGCGTGCCTACAATCAGATTTCAGAAATGAACCTTTCAAACTGTGTCATCGGGTATACGAGTAGAAAAATTATTTTATTCTATAGTAAAACAGTAGCGACGAAGCCCCTCTCGTATTCTGTTTCACTGTAATTCCATATGATTTTTTAGGGAGCTGAATCCGAATTTGAAATTTGTAATTATTATTTTCCATTATTATTTTCCAGATAATCGCAAAAAACTATCGGAATTTTCAGACTTTTTTCCAGTTTTTCACACGTAGTTTCCCTACTTATGTATTTTATAGAAAAGAATATTCCATGTGTTGTTAAAGAACACGAAATTCACTACATATTATGAGAACAACGAATGAAAGCCTCACTTGAAGTTATCAGCGATTTTTATAGAAAATTGATAAATCAATTTGTGGTGATAAGATAGTTTGAGCCATTTTCTGTTGATTATTAACGAAGTAAAATTGAAATCGGTTGTTACTCAGCCCCTTCTGAGCTTTATGTAACTTACCATGTCTATTTTCGTACCAGATCTTGACTAGTCTGTCGTTCTCGCCACAAGTAGCGAAAAGTGTTCCGTCCGGACTGAAGGCAAGATGTTGAACAGGAATAGCAGTGTTTGCTTTCCAAACGCACTGCCAGGATGATTGCTCTTGCTCTGGAATATATGAGAACGAAATATAACAACTATATATAATATAACTATAACTTTCAAAACTCCAGGTTTCATAAGTTGTTTTAATACTGATAAATAAATTATAATTTTGGAATAGCAGCTATATACATTGCGTAATCTGGGGCACAAGGACTAACCTCCTGAACTATCATACACAAGCATGAATATTATCAACAATAATCATTTCAAATGAAGTTGCCGAGTAGAAGATAATTACAAGTAAGAGTTTTATTGCAATTCATCTTATCTGCCAATAGTGATCACGTAACATAATCATAGAAATCATGACGAATTGGCACTCCAGAAACTATTAACCATCTACAACCTCTAGGGTGTACTTCCAATATTTAGAATTGTGCATTTTGGAAATTCATATTTTTCACTTATTTCAACAAACGGGTTAAATCAGATTTATGAATTGTCACATTCAATACCTCAGAAAGCAAAACGTTTTTTACGCGTAGAAACCGTGTTTTCTCTACTTTCGGACGAATCATGATATCACTAAGAGTTCTGACGGTTTGAAAATTTTTGAAAAGATCACTTCTAGATTGTTCATTTCGTTCTGCATATTGTCATTTTAGGGCTGATAAGTATATGTTGTATGATTCTTATTTTGTATTTTTGAAGATGGTGCGAGAGCAAACAGATTTCCGTGAATCCAAGAAAAACCGTGATCAAGCCATTTGCCAGAAGGAAAACAATAGAAAAGCTTTGGCAGCCTCCCCTATACGGAGAAGGCATTCCATTTGTAGCGGAGAAATATCTGGGTGTTGTTCTGGATAAAAGTCTCACCTGGAATGCCAGAATTTATCTCTGGAACCCCAAACAGATTCACTGGATCCATCAAACAATGATGATATCAATGGTCACGTATTGGTCAGTAGCTTGTTGGACCAAATGGTTACAACGGACAGCTGAAACAAAGCTTGCTGGCCTTCAGCAGCTAGCATGCCTGGCCATTACCGCAACTATGTCAACCACACCATCAGGCAACCCCCTAAAAAGTCCCAAACTGACACACTACACATGTCAGCACCATAGCCTACTATTACTACTCCTGGGAAACCATGAGTGCGACTACAATATCTGTTTACAGTTATTGCTTGTTCCAAAACCATCCACACCACACAAATGACATGACGCTCTCTCTGAAAGTCCCTTAGGCTGAGCGCATTAGTAGCAGAAAGCGCGAAAAGCTCTGCTCCCACATTTAGGTCCACCGTTGAAGGATTGAAAAAAAAAGATGACGTGGGGACCACTCCAGGAGGGTGGGGGTTGAGAGGCAAGTCTTTAGGGAATTTCATCCAGCTCAGTGAAGGAATTATTCAAGGAGCGGACTCACAAAAGGGAAAGGAACCGGGGAAGGGGCACACCAACGGCAGCGATGGAGTATCTCCTGAACCATTTTCCTTTGGATATTCTCTCAAAGAGGGAGGCGAGGATAGTTTCCTACCTTCGATCATTGAACATTGGGTTTGTTGTTCGGAGTTTCCTACCGATTCTACAAATACACCAAATTGTCGGGATAGTACCTGATATGTTTGCTACATCCTCTTTCCGAAGAGAGATGAGAGGCTGAGGGGGAAATCGACTACCCAAAGAATGAATACGTAATGTACACAGACAGCTCAAAAACTCCAAATAGAGTTGGAGCCGGTGTTTTCAGAAGGAAATTGACGACAGAAATATCATTCTGTCTTGGTAGCTGTGCTATAATCTCTCAGGATGAAGTGTTCGCTATCGAATTGTGTGCAAGAGAGCTGAGCAATAGACCTCTAGTGAACAAACACATAAATATCATCTCAGACAGCCAGGCTGCTCTCAAAGCACTGAGCTGCAACAAGTTGAACTCTAAACTTGTATGGAACTGCATCGTATCCTTGGAATCTCTCGGTGCAAATAACAGAGTGACTCTGTTGTTAGTGGAGAGCAACGAGAAAACCGATATCCTCTCCAAAACAGATACCAAATCTGCGTTCGTACGACACATTCGAAGGCGTTCTCACTCAAACCCTCAGAAAACACAACCAAGCAGATCATAGAATGGCGTAGAATGACCTACGAATTCTAACGGGAATAATTACAGGAAATTGTCGTCTGACGCATCACCTCGGAAGGATAGGTCTGAATCATAAACGGACTATCGGTTTTGCACATACTATGTTCGTACCCTTGCTTAGAGAAAATAAGGTTTGATATATTTGGTCTCATCAACTGAGAACCTACTAATATCAGGAAAATCTCACCTCATAAAACAATAGATCCATCCAAGGGTCGCCGTAGTCGACTTGCGCCCCAGTATAATCAAAACTAACCTTACCTAACCTAACTCAACCTATTTTTCATTCTGAATTCTCTAGAGCATGCATAGTCAAAATTTTTCACAAAAATCGTACAACTAGAAAACGGTTTTGATAGTTAGTGAAGTGACTGTTCCAAAATGATACATATGATTAAAAAACGTAATATAAGACAGAATATTCCGTTTGAAACAGGGAAGTTGATGCCAACCGAAAGTACGAAACTGACCAAATTCAAAAAACGACATATTCCAACGGGAATAAACCTTGTATATTAGTATATCTTTGCTCTGAGTAATTTCATTTGTCATAATGTATCACAACCTTGAGGTTTATCGGGTTCGAAAGGTGGATCTCCATCGTCAGCGCCATCAACATGTCCTCCTCCCAGGGTGAAAGTAACAGGGGGTTGTTCCTCTTCAGTGGTGGTGATGTGAGACTTTAGATGCCACAGCTGGACATGGTCCCCAGCCGTCAGAAGACGAGAGCCCTCTAAATTCCAGCTCAAGGAACGAATTGGCGAATCTGTTTTGAGAGTGCCAGTTTGGACCCATCTGTAGTCTAAGCCCTAAGAGAAATTTCCAATTAAAACTTGCGGAGACCACTGATTTTCAAGGTAATATTGTCAGGGTAATATTTATACTAATGAAGTAGATATAATATATTGTATTCACAATTTTCTTCATCTTCTAGCAGAAGAAATTGAACAAATAGCATAATATTAATATCAAACACACAATTCTAGCGGCATATGTAATGCTTCATTTCCATTGGTAACGTATTATTCCTAACACACCCATCGACACACAACACAGCACGAGAGCTAGATGATAAGAGAGATATTGTTCGGGTTGAAACATCATAGCTCCACCCATTCTACTTTGACATTTGGAAATTCGGAATGAATATGCAGTTTTTAAAATGCCAAGAGGATTATTCAGTGCAACAGTAGAAAACATTTGAGTAGTGGGTCCCATGTCCGGAAAAGTGTCACTACGGCACTAAGGCCCTAAGACGCGTTTAAATTTAGAAAGACGATGAATTGTTTAAATAGGATTCAATGCATTTAATTATTGCCTTTTGTACATGATATCATCACAACAATTGTTCAAAATGTCTTCCTCCAACCTGAATACACCCATTTGAACGTCGCACATGATTTCGGCGGACTTAACTAAAAATTTGATCATCGCTTTGAATGATTTCAAATGCTGCTGTAATTCGTCCAATTAAGTATTGCTCTGTTTCTACTGGAAAGACTTCACATGTCAACACAGGAAAAAATTGTGCGACGTAGGCCAAGAAACTGCTCCACCTCTGGCAATCCAACGGTGCCCAAACCGCTGAGCCAAATCCTCACGTACTTGTACAGAAAAGTGAGCCGGCGCTCCATTATGCTGAAACCACATTTGCTGTCGAACGTTTATTGGAACATTGGAGAAGTTCTGGGAGAACTTTCTCCAAGGAAAGCCGGTAAATAGGTCCTGTTAACCGTTCCGGTAGAAGGTATAGCCCAATCAAATAATCATCAACAATGCCTGCCCATACGTCGACAGACCAACGTTGCTGATGTTTTCTAGGAAAAATTGCATAGGGATTTCATTCTATTCCTACTATTAAAAATACCGTCTCTTGTGAAAGAGGTTTCATGGGTCCATAAAACATAGCTTGAAAGATTTGGTTGTGCAGCGATTTGATGAAGAAGCCATTGACAAAATTGAACTCTTGGATGATAATCGGCTGCAGTCAATCCTTGAACTTTCTGGAAGTGGTAAGGATGAAGTTGTTGCTCGTGAAGCACCCGCCAGACGGAAGCGTTACTCGTATTCATATCCTTAGCAATGTGACGTGTGCTACTTGATGGTTCATCGGCAACTCGCTGAAGGAACTCTTCTTCAAAGTCGACCGTTCTTACGGTTCGAGGAACACCAGTATCATGCATGTTGGTTTTAAACATGCCTGTCTCGGAGAGCCGCCGATGAATAGCAATAAACTTTCTGTATCCCGGATGCTGTCGTTTGGGATAACGTTCTTGGTACAACTGCGCTGCTGTCCGTGCATTGCAGCTTGTTGCTCCGTATGCCAAATGCATATCCGCCAATTCTTGATTGGTGAAGTTTTCCATTAGCAACAATTAATTTTTGTTAAATTCTGCAAACTCCACTTATACGATAGCACGACAAAGGCGATATGGAATACAGCTACAAAAAACAATATCGTTTTATGATAACAACAACCAAGCGCCGGCAAATTGTTTCAAATTATCAGCTATAAAATTTTTAAACATCGACATTGACATTTTGAACAATTGTTGTAATGATATCATGTACAAAAGGCAAAAATTGAATGCATCAAATCCTATTTAGGCAATTCATCGACTTTCTAAATTTTAACGGATCTTAGGGCCGTAGTGTCGTAGTGACACTTTTCCGGACATGGGACCCACTACTTAAATGTTTTAATAATAATAATAATAGTTTGGTTTGACAAGCGCGCGCACTCTCTACATTCCAGAAAATCATGGTGGAACTGCTCATCTTCTGAAAATCATAAAGACCATATTACGATAAAATCAATTACGATGGTCATTAGAAAAATGTCTTTTTGGCACATCGTATCTGGAGTATCTGGAACATTACATCGATGAACAGCTCAATATGCCACTGCAAAAACACAAACTCAAAATATTTGATTATTCAAGTCCTAGAAATCTCAATGAGTTGCAGCTTTTTTCGGTGGCTAAGGGAATTTAATCTCAATTTTGACGGACGGATTGACGGGTATAGTTGGTGAAATAATTAAATGGAAACATCATTCCGTCAACTTCCGCACTTTCAAAACTTTACCAAAGAAGTCATTTTTATCTGCAAACTGGATTAGCTGGATTATAACAACCAAGTGAAAATATTAATTTGAAGCAAATTCAGAAGACAAAGAGAAACAAATACAGTAAATCTAGTTGAAAGTAGAGATGAAAAATCTCAGAAAACAATATGGTCTTTAGTTCTTGAACAGAAAGGCCAATCAGTAGGCATAATTTAAAAAAAATGTATACGTTCTTGCGGGTTATGTTCCAATCGTATTCAGAAATGATGCCTACTATCCTAAGGAAGCATTCAAAATGATGGTGACATTCAATTTCAACTTCATATTATATCCAACAAAAACAAAAATATTGTTGAATAAAGATCCTAATGAATATTCTTCAAAGTTTCCACTTAATTTTCAAGATATTGAAACTATCATCGAGTTTCATTTGTATGTTCCATTTTTTCGGGTAAAGTCTCAAATTGCCGTTCGCCCTTGTAACTTTCTTTGTTTCAATACCTAATTGGGATTCAGGCGAAAATATATAAGCGCTGTCGTGTTTGAAAACGATGTCTAGTGTCACGATCAGCAAAAAATCGATGAAATTCGAATATAATTCCCATTCAACAACACGCTCCAAAACAGCAGAATCTAATAGGAGATAGGTGCCCCATTTGACAAACGAAAATTGGTCGAACAGGCAATTCAAAAAAGATGAATCATCGATTAAAAATTGTGAATATATATTTCCCAAATTTTCTGTATCATTACAAAAATGTTATAGGTGCAAAGCAGTAAGGGGCACCCAATAAAGCGAAAACCCTCTTAAAACTTTTGCAGTTCTGACTAGTTAGATGAAATGCGAAAATATTAGCATGAGTAAAAATTATTAAAAAATGTTACGATGTTAAAAATTCCACACTGCAAAATTCACATTTATGTTCACAATCATAAAGATACCTTTGTTTTTGTAGATCTCTTTTTCCTTTTCTGAAAAATTAACATAACTGTATCAATTTAATTTCATTAGAAGTTTTAAATGGAAGCTATTCCGTTGAATGATTCAGGCAAGTCAGTAAATATGCACAATCATGCTCTAGCCCTCTATCTACAACTTGTCTCACTTTGAATGCCCCCCCTTCTTTACCGTAGTTATAATTATTGCGATTCCAACCATATTTGGAGTGGTATCAATTAACGGTATCAATAGAATATTTTTTTCAGAAAAAAGCATTTTTTTATAGAGTTGTATGAATTTTAAACAAAATAAATAGTGAAAGACTTTCGTAAAATCACATTGGCATTTCATTACAAGAAAAGGGCATCACAATAATTTTGTTTGTTTTCTTCAGTTGCATGCGGTGGCTACATCTTTTAAAAAAGAAAATATGTACCTCATATGCACACATATCTTATGGACTAGCTCTCTGGGGAAACTCAGCCCATACAAGAGAAGTTTTCAAACAACAAAAAAAAGTGATAAGATTTCTAGCAGGACTATAATATAAAGAATCTTGTAAGAGCACATTCAATGAGTTAGCCATACTGATATCACCCAGCATGTACATTCACATAATAACCATGGACGTTAAATAAAAACGAAAAACACTACACCAAAAATAATTTGATTCTCAACAACAATACTAGAAGAGGTAATGAACTACGACTAAATAACTCTAGTCTGGCTCTGGGACAAGGCTCTGCTAGTTATCAAGGTATCATGTAGTTCAGTAAGCCTCAAATCAGCTTTTTAAATGCTTTTTACTCTGTTGAGGAATTTCTATAATCATAATGAGTTTTTTATATTATTGGGTATGCTAGATTGGGGCTATTATTGGGTATGCTAGAAAAATTGAATTAAAAAAAAACAATAATCGAATTTTGAATACATTTCAAACTGTGTCTGTACATAGGTTAGTATCCTTGACTAGTCTGATAAAATTTTATAAATGTATGTAATACAGTTGTAAAATTTTCAATGATGAATGAATTTCTGAATTTCTATTTCTATTATGGCATATTGAAAAGAATGTGGTTTAAGCACGACGGAGCTCCTCCTCTCAGTCGTCATGTGCGACAGTCTTATTCGTCGTTTAGGGCAATGTATTGAATGTAATGGTCTAACTTTCGAATATTTTCATTCAGATATGTTATGTCCTGCAAGTTTCTGGAAAGTGATTGAAACCAGTCACTTCTTTCTTCACCGGCTTTGTTGACTGATCAATCCATAATTTGGCATTCCTTTGTTGCTAATTATTTGCAAAGAGGAAATTTTTCCCTCTTTCTGTGGAATATCAATCGCTTCACATTGCGCTGCACCACTTGAAAAGTCTTTCAATTTTTCGAAAAATCAGGTTTATTTTTCAAGAAGGACCAACCTTGAATATCTCTGAATATAATAGAACATAATTGAAAAATTCTTGAATCACATCAACTTTTATCGGAATGGGGACACCTTTTGACGTATCACTCTCCTCCTTGCCCTTACACAACACCCCTCAGAAATTAAATTATAATGAAATGGAATGATACCTCACTGGATGTGATTTCATCAAGAATTCAGGGATCAAACACCTGATATAATATAATAACCCTTGTGATAGCAAATTATAGAACTAATCATTCCCTTCAGAAATTGATTTACACAGGGTGGTCCTACTAGAGCTTTATATGAATATAGTAGAACCATAGATTATGGTAATGAAATGGTGATCAATCAGCAAACAGCTTATGGTCTAGTTGAAAATTGAAAATTTTGAACAGCATCTGCTAGGTTAATGTGGGTTGATACTCAACTCTTTCAAAATGTTTTGGATTAGTCAGGAAACTAGTAAGTAAAAGTAAGGAATAAACACATTGAACCAAATTTGATAGCAGGTACACTTTGGGACAATATTCTAGTAAGTACCTCAGCGACCATCCAAAACATGGCAATTATGTGGACTGCCCTGTATGAAACTAGAGCCATTTTAGAGAAGTAGAGGATACACTTGAAATATGAACATTTTCTCACTGAAAAAACAAATAATGGCATCTTAATGCTGGATCAAAACCTGTTCAAAACAAAGATACCTGCTCCCTCAGAATTTGACATATTCTCTTCACACAGTGAATCCAATTCTACATGAAGTTGCTCACTTGAATGCTCTTCAATGAACTAGAACTAGGCCAGACCCAAATAAACCACTTACATGAGCTGAAGTGTTGTGTATCAATGGAGTTGGTTCGAAGATGCAGACCACATCATCATAAGATGCCGCAATTTTTCCGGTATCACTGGAACAGTCTATGGAACTGATTCTGATATAATCGTGAATTGCTCCAGGAATAATCTGAACCCTCTCAAATGTTGAGGCTAGGACCACAATGTTGCATCCAGCAGCATACGCCTATAATTGATTGGATATAGCAATGCATTTACGATGTGTGTAGTTTATAGTTACCGTAAATGGTACACCTTCTACTGATCCTACAGCAAAACATTTATCTCCAGCGTTACAGGCCCCACTTACGATTTGATGCAGGTTCATGATTTTATCAAAATTGTATGAACATATCTTTCAAAAGGTTTATTACCTGGCTGGAAATTAACTTGTAAACTCGTAATGAAGATAATTCCGATAAGAACGGAAATTGTATGACAGAAATTAAAATCAATAGTCAGCTGATTAATGTCAATATGCTGACACCTTGATGCAATCGGTCACTGCAATTACGGGCTAGAATCGCTAGGATCTATGTCCGAGATAGGTAATCTCTGTCTTGGTCATATATGGTAGATAATCTCTGGCTAGGTGATCGGAATTCGAGCCCCGTTTTTAGAATAATGCGATCGCAGATGACGTACTCTTGTCTCTGTTTCATTTATTTCGAAGAGAATTGTTGTTTTTGTGATTTTGACGTTGTAGTTGGTGAGCATTTCTGAACATCTGGAGTGCATGTAATCAGCTGGTGCATGATGTAAACGAACTAATTTGAGTTGAATTTGGCGCCTTTGGCAACGAAATAGCGGAAAATCACTCAAATGTCAGTTGTTAGATGGCGACACAAAAATGAAAACAAAATCAGTATTATTGATAATTGCACAATCAGTGTTACAAAAATTTCGATTCAGGAGTAGCTATTCAGGTTACTTCTCAATTATTGATCGAACTACATAATTACAATCTCAAAACATCAACTATTTGTACAGAAATCTGTAAAGATGTCACCATCTTCTGGGGACTTGAATAACTATATTAGGCCATTATAGCCATTATATGGCTTTAGCGTTATTGACGAAACAAAACACGATCATTCAGATATTCAACCGCTTTGACAGTCAGGTAGACAGTCCATCGCCTCATTCAACATAGAATCAAAGAATATATACGTGTTCGTGAATAATACGTATATCACAGAATTATATCATATCATATATACTATATACGTGAGATGCTTATAACTATAGTTATAAGCATCTCATATATACGTATATCATAGAACATAGAATTGTATTTATGTTTTTCATATCTCATCGAATATAAAATGAATCCTAAGAGGATATTTGTTACTGTGGGTACCACAAATTTTCCTGAACTAATTGATACCATTACAAGTAAAGAGTGTATATATACATTGTTGGAGCTAGGATATACATTTGTTCAATTGCAAACTGGAAAAGGATTCGCAGATGTCAAGCTGGATCCACATTTGACTTTACCTATCAGTGTTGAAAGAATCAACAACTCTCACCAGATCACAATAGACAATAAGCTCACATTAATTTACAATGACTACTTTGTAAACTTTGGCAAGGAAATTAGAGAGAGTGACCTGGTAATAAGCCATGCAGGAGCTGGCACCTGTCTAGAGGTTTTAAAAGAACACAAAGCTTTGATTGTTGTTACTAATGAAGGTTTGATGAATAATCACCAAATGGAATTGGCTGAAGAGTTACAAGCAAAAGGATATTTATATCACAGTACTTGCAAATCTTTGAAAGATATTTTGAGAAAAGATTTCTCTAAGTTGACTGAATATCCAAAGCCAGAGGAATCAATTTTTCCCAATTATTTGGATAAATCTTTGGGATTTACCTAAATCATGGATCTTTCTAGGGTGAATTTTACAATTCATATTTGTTCAAAAGGTGCATACTGAGGTACATGCACTGCTTCTCAATGCCATTATTATGTAATATATTTCAAGAACACAATTTTATTTGAAAAAAAATAAATGAGTTTACATTCAGTCTCATTATTTAGACCAATTTTTTAGCTTCAAAGAAACTTTTCAAGTGTTTCATCTGCCATGCTCCCATTACTAAGAGTACTGCCGTTTGGGTTACTGACCACCAGAGCACTCTGGAGTTTGTGCTTTCACTAGTTTGTCTGAAACGCTCTTCACGATACTGAAAATGAAATTATTCAAGTGACAAATATTGCTGAATATAACATCATACCCTCTGATAATTTTGTTCCTTGGTAATTTGATCCACTTGATCTAGCAACTGCCTTATTCTCAACTGAAGTTCAGAGAGCTTTTCTTTCTGAACTACTTCCCCATAGTTAATAGCATGTTCTCCTACTTGGATATCCAAGTGTACCCTCAACTGGGAACCACTGAACCAAGCTGTGCTATTTGAGTACATACAGATCACATGTTCTCCAGGAATATGAGATGTAAATGATATCTTGCCCTCTGCACTATATACTCTGGACAAAGTGATTTTGTCGTCAGGATCTCTTACTTCGACATGCATACCAATACCAGCTGAAGATGGCATAAATCCTCCACTTCGAGGATCATATAGTTCAACCTTATAATTTACTACAAAAAATCATTTCAGTGCATCAATGATACGGAAATTGATTCCTAGCTCACCTATGACATTAGTTTCATCTGGGATTTCTTCTATGAAACATTTTCTCTCCGTTTCACCGATATGAAAATATAAACCGTATGAAACATCTACTGATAAAATGAAAGCTATGAGTGAAAAATATACGTTTCTGATCATCTTTTCAGTATTTTGTTTAACAACGTTTAGATCAGCATTACACGTCAACAACGACAACACGTCATTTCAAATCATGAAATTTCTCCTAAAATGTCAATGCAAAAATTTTATTACTACATTTGATGGCTGAAAAACAATGATGCCAAATAATAACTCTTATTCTCGAACTGTAGCCAGTGTTGCCAGCAAACCTAATTCCAAAAATTTCAAATTAACAAAACCACCGAGTGTCGACGTACAGATTTACGAATGACGTTTATATAACCGTGATTGACGTGTACCGTGTATGACACACTACGTATATTTATACCCTTTGCTATACTATGTAATTTTTGACGAAGCAAGTCGGTTCTCCACAGATTTTTTGCAGTATTACCCTGTCGTCAGCGATCTTGATTGTATCTCCAAAATATGAATCATATTGTGGTATTCTACAATTTTAAATAATTTTAAATAACAATTGACAACTTCATAAAGTCAAATCCGTTTCAACCGATAATGACGGAAATCTGATAGTAATAAATAGCTAATGGGTCAAATCTTGTATTCGTGTTAAATTTTAATTCATTTGAAAATGTGGCGACACTGATCCCTAAGGAAGTGCGTCACTCATCTTTGACGGTTCGGTTCCACAGTTCAATGGATGAGCACGGTTGGCACCATTGACACATACATCTTTACACTCATTCTTTATTGTTATCGTTATTCTTGTTCTACATTAAATATACACTGTTGTGAACGTTTCTTTATATACACACAGTATTTTGTGTAGACAACTTCCTCCATAAAATCACCATAGGTATCGCCATCTAGTTTCGATCATGAGAAGCCTTCGTGAGGTATTAAAATTCAAAATGTTCAATCAGTCGAAAGTCTACAACTTCTTCTAGTGGCTGAGTATAGAGAGTTGGGACACCAGTCACCAGTCTGTTTTTACGTTATGGCACCACCACAAAACAAATAGATCAAGTCCGAGCACTTCAGAACAGAGACATACACTGTTCTCTGTTCTGTGTACAAGTGAAGGACCAAATCACAGAAGAGTCTTTGACGAAATCTTCTGTGGTAAAACTGTATCACGACTCTTCTTTGGCATATCCACTTTATGTCCTCAGAAGAATGGTACAATATCTGTGATCTGTGAAAAACATCTAGATACGTATGATCTATGATCAGGTCTGTCTGTCTAGAAAAGATCTGCAAGTGTCAAGATCTAAATCTATACTGTTTTATTATAATAAATTAGTTTGCTATGTTATAGTCGATTCAAGTTGTTGATTTGAGATTATCTTGTACTAAATTTTTTGTCTAGAATGACATTATTCTTAAGTTGCAGTCGAACATTTAGGTTAAGTTCAACATTACTTTTTTCAAGATATTCTTCTAGTACGCCAAGGGTATGAAGCATAACCGAAAACTATAGATTGTCTTTAATGTGCTTTTTATAGAATGGGCTAGTCTTGGGGGTTTACTCTGATTCAGACAATGATGTACAGATGACACCATCTACAGAGAAATACAACAAAATCTCAAATGGAAGATTGATAGATCATATCAAGTTGTAAGTACCTATAAATCTAAGTAATTTTGTGAGGAATTCATTCAGTTGTACCACTGATCAATTGTCAATCAGATTCTTATTATCAAAGCTACTGAGGAAGCATAGTTGAAATGCACAAATGATAGGGAATTGTGTAAAATTGCAATATATGGTCAAGTTGATCATCAGGAGAACTATGGTCCATTTCTGAAATTTGTGGTCTTGAAATTGAATTATTTATGGACCATCAAATTATTTATATTTCAAGTTCACTGATAGATCAATCTGAAGTATAGATAGTTGATTTCACATTACAGCAATCATAGTCCCAAGTTTACATGCGTGAGTCTCAATACTGATTTGCATAGGGACACATATTTATTGTGAGTATTCGAGGAGATGAATGCTTGTGATGAAACAACCCTATGAGAATGGGTATTGAGAGCTTGTTACTTGGGACTAGATATATTGGAGACTCAAGTCAGGATCTTATTCCATTTCATGAGAAAAGTAAATTGGATATTTGCCTATAACTATTTTAGAACTATCTCATATCTCTCAAGCCTATTAGTAAGATAGCCTAAGAAGAATTTTTTTTTTTAGGTAGCCACTGATTCTTTAGGTTTTGACTGTACTACTCTTATATTTTAAGTGCATTTACTAATCTAAAAACCTCTCCTGAACATAAGTATTTTATTTAGATGCTGTTTCTCAATCCCAAAATCTTTCCTGATCATTACATCCCAATTTAATATTTTTGAAGATTATTAACAGACCTGAAACTATTGTCTCACTATACTGGTGTTGTAGATGCTTTCTCATGGTTCCATTATTATATGTTCCTCATCTAGGCGATTGGTTGTGAACACTCTTCCTCAATTATATTGAATTAGTCTTTATAAATTTATTGAACTTAATAATAATTATTCAAGATCACAGTTTGGACACATTTGAATTAATAATCACTGAGAAATTGTAATTATTTGAGTGATTGAAAAGATAGCTCAGAATACTCTCCTCATCCTTTTGATGAACTGTAGTATAAGACCAGTAGCTGATGACATATTTTGGGATGTGACTCGGGTTGTGATATAATTTTAATATTTATAATCATATATGGGTGAGTTTCAATCTATCTGCATGAACTTGAGAAATTATAGCTGAAGAAAAATAATGATTATCAGTGGAAAAATGTAATAAAACATTTTCAGTTTTCGAGATACCAAATTATTTCTAGTAAACGAAATAATAACAATGTAAGTGTTTTATTGGCTAACCGACTGAGGTCCTTCAGCCTGTATCATTTATAGATTAGACATTATATAATATCATTATTTTATTATTGTAATGTACAAGGTATAGTATTATTTTTAATTTCAATTTGAAAATATATAAAACTTCTGTTTGTGCGAGAAATTGAAAAGAATAAAAATAAAAAGTTGAAAAAAGGTTTTCAATGTTACCTCAATGGTGGTTCACTGTTTGGTATCTCTGTAATTACTAGGATTGGATAATTTGATGACTGGATTCATTATTGACAAACTTTGAGGATAGCTTTTTCAGTCTCTCAGAAATTGGCTGTACTCTGATTAGCTGATATAAAAGTTCATTTTGTGGATTGTGAAGAGGATTTTGAGTGTGTCGGATTTTAGTGATGGCTCTTAGGCTTGATCTTTCTGCTACCTCCAAAATTTTTAGTGAAGTTTTCCTAATGTTCCTGTCTGGGGTGAGCATACTCAAGCAATAGACAGCAAATGGATTTGTAAAGTGTGCCGCTTTTCTTCAGTTATATTTCAAATGAATTTGAAAGAATCTGAATCTCATAAAATTGGAAATGCATTCAATTTATCATGTCAACTGATTGACGTCATTTCCTTGATATTCAATACACATAGAATACACAAAAAATAATAAAAATTCTTTCATCATTATTCGAAATAAATTGGTATCTTGCAAACTAAATTGATTCATTAAATTTTTTTCCACTAATAATCATTATTTGTCCTCAAATAAGATTTCCCAAGTTTATGGAAAAAGTTGATACTCACCCTCTATAGGCTGACATACAAAAAATGCCTCAAAGCATAGCTCTGCAAAAAATTCAAATGGAACAATTCCTCCAGTACCTCAAGGTAGTACCAAAATTTTTTTAACTTCTAGTCTAACGACAGTGAATGTAATTTTTTGACAAATGGTGATTCATATTTTCTTTACTGATTCTGGTAAAGATTTTTTTCTGAATCCAGTAATGTATAACAAATTGACATTCGCTCAAAATTAGTGCTGCTGACAAGAAACTGATCTTTTAATAATATGTTATATTTTGTCATTGAATGTGGCAAGAAATGCCTTTGAATAATAATGTACAAAACACTAGTGCAGTCACAGATGGTGTTTTGTTTCGTCAAAAACGCTAACGCCTTCTGCTATAATGGCCTAATTTATGAAACTCCCTGGGAGATGGTGACATTTTTACAGATTTCTGTACAAATAGATGACGTTTTGAGAGTGTAATTATGTAGTTCAATCTAGAATTGAGAAGTAACCTAAATTACTACTTCTGAATCAACATTTTTATAATACTGATTGTGCAATTATCAATACTGATTTTTTTTAGGCAAATAGGCAAAATAGCTCCACCAGTGTGCTGTCCATCGTTCTTTGAATCAACTATGTCGCCATGAGCTGTCATAGGGACATTTATTCCGAGTCTTCAAACAGCTCATGAATGAAACGAAATATAAAGGCTTGCACAGATTGCAAAATGCGAATGATATTAGCAATTTCTTGAATATCTCGGTATTTTCAGCTTATATTTTGGTTTCTTGAATGTTTCGTTCTTTCTTCGAGTCTTCGGAACTGTCCTCAATACGATCGCTGTCGAATCACGATGCCTGACCGCCATTTCTGTTTCATTCAAATTGTATCGTTTAGGTGATATAATTATTATTCATATCTCTAGTTTTATTCAGGAGAGTCAATATCATGAGCTGTTTGAAGATATGACACCAATGACAACCTGGTAGTTCATGACCACATAGTTGATTTGAGACATTTACTGCCACATTCAATAACCCAATATAACTTTCAATTTGCAGAGCACTAATTTTGCCCATAATTCAACTCATTATATATTCTGGATTAAAAAAAAATCACATAGAAAAAAATATGTTACTATTAAAAAATGGCAATCGTTGTCGTATCGTTGTTGAAGTTGATAAAAATTGTTAGTGCTACCAGCGAAGAGAGAATGATCACAAGAATTTGCAAGCTTCATGAAGTTCTTCTATCTTTAGGGACCCCGACAAATAACCGTTTAAGTCTACTGGCGAGCACTGACCCACTAACGCTAGGCGAATGACTATTTCTTCTTTGGATATGCTGATCAACACATCTGGTGATTAGAGATTTATCGTTTCGCTCACGTGCATTTTACCCATCTCTGACGGTTCTCAGTTAATAATTACTCCCCACATATTCTTTAGAAAACATAGCTCTAATTCAATGTTTATATCTGCGGGATTTAACATATAATCTTGAAATTTTGGTCGTACCATACTAAGTTCCCGTGTATTAGTATTGTACGGCGAAGTTTGTTCTACTTCATACAGGATTTCTAAAATTCATAATATAACGCTATATACAAAAATGGTGTATAAATATTGAATAGATCATCGACTCTTTTTAGACCTAAAGATTCAGAAATAAATTACGAAACCGAATATGCAATAATATACAATGCCTCGTTTGAAATATTAAGGTTGATGCAAATTTTCGGTATACTCGGCAACCCTGCATCGCTGAAACTATTTTGAATTTGTTAGATCACAAGTAGCCAGCTTTTCAGAATATTCCGTCCAAAATGTCCCATTTTCCGTATGTATACGTCTATCTACGCCTGTATACGTAATTATCAAGAACAAATATATATATATACAGGGTGTCCTTAAAAGGTCTTTACAAAAAGCTACCACATATTCTTCAGACCAAAACAATTCGATACAAGCAAACTTACCTCAGTAAAAAGTTGCTTAGTTTGGGCGCTAGACGGCTCTGAAGTTGAAATTTTCAAATCGATTTTGCTTCATAACTTTTGAACGGCTCATGAGATTTTTTTCAAATTTGGTACGTTGGCATAGACTCATCGGGCAATGAAACTCATATCATAATCATAATGAATATCATTCCATGGGCGTAGAACTTGATTTTTTCAGTAAATAAACATCTAAAACTCCTACGCCAATGGAAAAAAATTAGTTTCAATATGAAATCTAAATTATTCAACTCATTCACTACAAAAAAGGTACTCTTGACAAAAGTCGATTCCTCTCATGGTTTCGACAAAATTTTAATTTTAGTGATTTAGAGCATAATTAATAATAAAACGATTAACAGATATTTCATAAAAATTGTTCAAAATGTTCACCATTTTCACGTATACAAAGATTTATACGACGCAAAAAGTTGAAATGTACTCTTTGCATAACTTCTTCATCGCCTGTAAGATTATTCGTCGCCTGTTGGATACGTTGCCATAATTGTTCTACAGTATTCACAGGGGTCTTGTAAACCGTAGACTTGAGATAACCCCATACAAAATAATCCATCGGTGTTAAGTCTGGAGAACGTGGTGGCCAATTCACGGGTGCATCATTACCTCTACCTATCCATCTGTCTGGGTACTGTTGGTTTAAAAAATTCCTAACATCCACCGAAAAATGTGGTGGAGCTCCATCGTGCATAAACCACATATCTACCCGATGTTGGAGTGGTAAATCTTCCAACAAATTTGGCAACGTATTTCGTAGATGTTGTAAATACATGTCTCCTGTTAATCTTTGTGGAAGTATGACAGGACCAATTATAAAATTTCCTATTATTCCAGCCCAAACGTTGATTTTGAATTCGTGTTGAAAATGGTTTATTTTAATGGAATGAGGATTTTCAATTGCATAAACGTGTTCATTATGAAAATTAGTTATTCCTCTTCTCGTGAAGCAGGCTTCATCAGTGAACAAAATATTCTTTCCAAAGTTCAGATTCATTTCTCTTTGCAAATTAATGAACCTACAAAACATCAGACGACTTTGTGAATCATGGATTAATAAATCTTGAACTGGCGTCTTGTGGTATGGGTATAATAATTGTTCTCTTAGTACTTCATGAACGGCATTCCTAGAAACTTCTAGTTCATTACTTATCCGTCTAGTACTCAATTCTGGATTTTCTTCAATACGGTCTAAAATTTCTACTTCGACTTCGGGAATCCTTACATAACGCTGTCTTCCATAATCACCAGTTCTAGGAGCAAAATGACCGGTCTCCCGAAGACGTCTCTCAACTGCAGCAAAGGTTAGGTGGCTTGGTACGCGACGATTTGGAAACCTTGCCGAATACACCCTCACACTCTCTCGACCATTTCCTTGACAATATCCGAATACCAATAACATATCGGTGTATTCTTCATTGGTGTATTGTACGGCCATGATAAATCAGAAAAGTCCGATATCAACAATCAACGTCAATAAAACTCGACAAATCAACACAGATGAAACTATGGAAACCAAGAATATGAATATCACTGTTTTCGAGCAGATAATAATAGTCTTCAGAAAAAAAACCAGTGCTACTTATTTTCAATAGAAATAACCTATGCAAAAAGTACATCTCAACTTTTCGCGTCGTATAAATCTTTGTATACGTGAAAATGGTGAACATTTTGAACAATTTTTATGAAATATCTGTTAATCGTTTTATTATTAATTATGCTCTAAATCACTAAAATTAAAATTTTGTCGAAACCATGAGAGGAATCGACTTTTGTCAAGAGTACCTTTTTTGTAGTGAATGAGTTGAATAATTTAGATTTCATATTGAAACTAATTTTTTTCCATTGGCGTAGGAGTTTTAGATGTTTATTTACTGAAAAAATCAAGTTCTACGCCCATGGAATGATATTCATTATGATTATGAAATGAGTTTCATTGCCCGATGAGTCTATGCCAACGTATCAAATTTGAAAAAAATCTCATGAGCCGTTCAAAAGTTATGAAGCAAAATCGATTTGAAAATTTCAACTTCAGAGCCGTCTAGCGCCCAAACTAAGCAACTTTTTACTGAGGTAAGTTTGCTTGTATCGAATTGTTTTGGTCTGAAAAATATGTGGTAGCTTTTTGTAAAGACCTTTTAAGGACACCCTGTATATATATATATATATATACACTGTCTGTGAGTTATTCGAGGAGGTGGTATATTCATTTTTCTTGTTCTTGTGTTTGTTTCTTCTCGTTTCTAGAAAATAAAATAGAAATTATGATAATAATTTTAATATATTTGTAGTGATGACAGATATATGATCTGCCCCATGTGCTTGGAATTAATCCTTCAGAACCTATAATAGAAATTCCCTACTTGTGCCAGTTACACCATGTTTTTGAAAAAATGTTTGGAAGACAAATATTGTACAGAAATATACAGGATGATACAAGTATTCGAGTAAAGGCAAAGGTGTCAGTTTTTTAAATTCATTTTCGGATATCGATATTCATTACGATGTTGACGGTACCAGGTTTGATAGGGTAATTTCAAAAGGCTATGGAGATATTGAGGATTCTGTTGAAAATACCAATGAGTGTGACCAGAAAGTCAAGTCACTCGCTAGAAAATTTTTCTTTGTTGCACTCATTGGGCAGATTGATTCCATTCCGAGATTATTTCCAACTTCCTATTCAACTTGTGATGACAAAATTCTATTGGACATCCTATCATGAATTCAACGATACCGGATTTAGTAGGGTGATTTCTGTATGCTCAGTGAGTGTGAACAAGTACGGTTTGATTTCATTGGGTCGTTGTGGTACATTTGAAATAATCCTGTCAAACGAAGTGCCTTCAGGCTGGAAATTAGAGCAAAACTCCATGACATTTGATATTAACGAATTTCTTATCGTATTATCGTAATCAGTAGAACATTTCCTGATCATGTAATGGAAACACCAAGTATAGAAAAAATATATCATATTAAACAATATAATATGAGATAATGCAACTAAAAAGTATTTCGGTAATCAAATAAATTAAGTTGTAGTTGTTGTAATGGACAAGGTAAGAACTATCTGTTCATTTTATTGATTCACTATTAGGTTCAGACAATTTTCTCAGTGGTTTGCTAGGGTCTAATTGTATCGGACTACATTTAAAATCTTAGAGGCGCCCGTTTTTGTTCATATTTTCAACCTCCTAAAGGGCGCTAATTTTTGTATTTTATGGTACTGATGAAATATATTTTATATATTCTTCATTTTGTAAACTGATGTGTTCATGAGTTACCTTTGTGTTGTATGATACAGGTTACATAAATGTTTCCTGAAAAAATCTTGATATCCTTGAATTCGTGATCACAACTCCTAACAGCTTTTGGAATAATATACTGTGTGTCCTATTTGAAAATCGACAATTGGGGTCAGTTCAACCTGAAATATGATAGTTGAGCAACCTATATAATAATAACATAATTGATAACAAGAAAGTTATAGAGGCCAGTTAGTATAAATATCTACAATTTTCGTATAGCTGTGTTGACGAGGTACATAATAATAATGTAATCATCTAAATCATGCATCATAGGAAAATGTAATGATTCTAATATTTTTCTCATCATTGTCCAAAACAAAAATATTTTTTTCCTTGCATTTTCCTATGACCGGCAATGATACATCTACCTGTTTCAGGTCTGTCGGTGGTCTGTAACTCGCCAACAAACAAACGCGTCAACTAAAATGGCATCGAGCCGTGGCGGCGGCGACGGCCGCTCCAGCTCAGCCTCTTCGCACGGCGCCGGCACAAGCTCCGGCTCCAACATCCCCCCGAACCGCCCCTCAATCCGCACTCCCAAACGCCCGCGTCCCGCGACCGTAGCCACTGTTCTCGACGAAAAAAACACCGATTTCAACTGTCCCGTATGCTTCAATATGATCGATGAGGCATACATCACTAAGTGCGGTCACACCTACTGCTTTGGCTGCATCAGCAAATCGATAGAAATACAAAAGAAGTGCCCCAAATGTAATGTCGCTCTTAGCGATCTAGAAATCTTTCCCAACTTCCTGTTAAACGACCTGATAAAAAAACACAAGGTGCGCCTCAACGGCTATGAAGCCCTAGGGCTCACCAGAGACAGCTCTGGAGAGTTCACGACCAGTTCGGATGGACTCAAAGACTTTGTAGCCAGTGAATCACAAAACTTGAGCCTGCCTGATGTCAACGTCATGCTTGAGGTGCTGACGCAACGCAAGCAGTTGCTTGAAGCAGAGTCTTACGCAGCTCAAAACCGGCTGTTACTGGAATTCCTGAGGAACCTGCTCAAGCAGAAGCGCGAGCAGCAAATTCAAGTGGCCAAAGAAATCACGGTCATCGAGCGCGACATCGCAGAGGTCGTTGATAAGCTCAAAGAGGTCCACAGTAGATGTCCTACGTTGGAAGACGTGGAGCGCGCAGTTGCAGGAGCTTCTGAGTCGGATCAATCAGCCGTAAATGCAATGAAAAAAGAGATGATTGAACTTATTGGCAATATAGGCCGCAAAGACGAAGACGCGGCTAATAAATCCAGCACATGTTTCACGAAGAGGCGTAGACGAATGTACGCTTACTTCGAGGATTTCGTCGATTGTTATTTTTCCCATCGTTCAAAGGATGTCATTTTCCTCAAAGACAAAACGGTGGATAAGACGGCCAAACCTGCATTGGAGCCAAATGTTGCGCTCGACAACTTTCGTGAAAGCCTGATCAAGTTCTCCTCTTACAACTCCTTACGCGTTCTATCGACGCTAAACTACTCCAGCGACTTGTTCAACAATTCCACGATCGTGTCCAGTATTGAGTTCGACAAAGACAATGAATTCTTCGCAATTGCTGGGGTCACAAAGCGCATCAAAGTGTTCGATTATGCGAGTGTAACAAAAGATCTAGTGAGCGTACACTATCCGTGCATAGAAATGGTGTCGCGGTCCAAGATATCGTGTGTCAGTTGGCACACCTATCATAAGAGTACCCTTGCATCCAGCGATTACGAGGGGACCGTAACCATTTGGGATGCTTCGACAGCTCAGAGGACCAAAACGTACCAGGTAAGTGAGGTGATTGTCACACTAGATCAGAAAATACTGTTTCAGAAACTCGTATTCTGAAATGCTATTTCACCAATGAACGTCAATTCGTTGAAGAATTACATATGACCCTAATATTCAAAACATAAAATGGAGAATATTCACAGAACAGGAGAAATTGTCCAAAAAAAAAAATATAGCTACTGGAAGCAATGTTATATTTCATTGAGCTCTCGTGTAGTTATTGGTTATGAGCAATTTTGCTAAATGTCAAGTTCAAATGTCTTTTGGTAGTTCAATAAGATGGGTGAATACAATGTCATGTCATGATGAGATAAGACTGGTGCACTCAATTCTATTCAATGCATGGTTAAAAAATTAAATCAAATCGGTTCACCAGGATGATATAGGAGTCACTAGTTCTCCTGAGGAGGGCACTATAAATCACTAAATTTAGGGATTTCAACCTGAATGTCACCCTATATATTTGTGTCACCTTATCCATTTCTCTAGCCATTTCTCTATCTTATTGTTGTCAATAACTTCTTAGATTTAAGAAAAAACATCCGAAAATATCAGACGATATTGTAGAAACTGAGATAGGAACACATGTTTCAATTCATCTACTTGTGAAGAAACTATAAACTATTAACTAGATATCTTGATCTTTTTGGAAACAAAAAATTGAAATTGTTCCTCTAACATGTCAATTTAGAAACGAATACCAGGTTATAATACATGATCGAATAGAGAATTTCAAGTCAAATAAAATAGACAAGAGAAATCTACAGGGTGACATTTGAAAAAAAAAGTTGGGGTTACTTCCAATCAAATATGTTTTTCTGTACATGTGTAGGCTGCTACATGTCCCCTGTGTCACTCGTTATTCTGAACAAACAAAACAAATTTGTTGAAGTTAAGTTCCATAAATTGAAGGCTGTTTTCACAATCAGTATTGTATTCTTTCTAAGGGATCAGATAATATGTTATCAGCTCGTCTTAAATAGAAGGATCACTCAGGAATAGCGCTATTCTAGACGTTTCCGTATTTTAAGTATATTTTCACTATTCATTTTTCAGCTTTTGATGGGATTTTCTCTCCTCGTTTCTAAAAAATAGAGTTATTAAAAATTATTGCAATATATTTGTAGTAAGGACAGATTTAGGATCTGTCCCAAAATGTCACTGCGCTTGAAATTAAACCTTTAGATACCTAAAAGAGAAATTCTCTATTGGTCAGTGACACCTTGTTTTTGAAAAAATTTTTGGAAATACAAATATATTTAATAATAATAAAACCTCTACTTATCTTGGTGGACGTTTCGGGAACGAATCTGCTCCCGTTCTCAACACAATTGAAATATTTTTCTTCGTAAACTTTTTTCGATGTTTCCGATTTTGACGAACTTTAAAGTAACACCGAGAACGATACATCACAGACATACTCATTGAAATGTTTCTGTCTCATTCCATGACGGTTGCAAAGTCTGACACGAAATATGTGGGATTGGTGATATTTTTGAATTGGTTTCAGGAACACGAGAAGCGATGCTGGAGCGTCGACTTCAATTGCGTCGATACTCGATTGATAGCGTCGGGCTCTGACGATGCCCGCGTTAAATTCTACTCGCTAAACGAGGAAAATTCCGTGGCCACTTTGGAGGCGAAGGCAAATGTGTGCTGCGTGAAATTCAATCCGTGCAGCTCGTATCACTTGGCCTTCGGTTGCGCAGATCATTGCGTCCACTATTACGACCTGAGGACCATGAAGGAGCCGGTAAACGTGTTCAAGGGACATAAGAAGGCGGTCAGTTACGTCAAGTTCCTCAACGAGTAAGTTATTCATCCATTAAGCTGGATTTATAGATTGACTCGCAGCCGCTGAGGTTGCGGTTATCGTTCGATCTTTGAGGTCTGGTTGAACATGTGTGCGTTTATAGATTCGCAGTAGCTGCCTTAGCCGTTGTCGTTGCCTTCCAAATTTCACTAACTTTTCATTCTTGGCGTGCGTCGTGGGTTGAATGACAAAACATTTGATGTGAAAAAGTAGATGATAGGAGGCGAGATGATTGATTGATTGATTATTGTCTTCATAACCCAAGAAAAATTACTGTTTATAATAGGTTTTACATATATAAACATAAATGAAACATTAAGGGCCAGTTGTTAGTTATTTATGTATCAAGGGCGTAAAGGCGTTTATGGCCTGCGGCGTGAATAATGGCCCCATGGCGCCAGCCGAGGGCCATTATACGCTGAAGGCCATAAACGCATTTTAAGCATATGATACATACAAAATTTTATGCACTAGTGGTTTATTTCCCGAGTCAAAAGTAATGACGACTTAAATTTCAATAAACTATGATTACCTGATACGTATTAATTCAGTTATCAAGGTATGCGTAATTTACATATACAAATAATTGTACGAATAATGCAATTATCGTAATAGTTAAACTCTTGTTTCACTGAATGAGATTAATTCCTCAAAATGTAACATGCATGTGAATACCCAGTATACACCCCCAATTTTGACGTAGTCAAGCAAGCTGGTGGTTGTTGTCTATAGCGATACATTCAATAAACAAGATAGCGAAGATATTATGGAATCGGATCATGAACATGTATAGAACATACCACTGGAAACATACCATGAAATCAGCTGAGAGTGCAAAGCTCGAATTACTACCAGCAAAATTGAAGAAACTATATGAAAAGACGTATGATGAATTTATCAGATGGGGCAATGAAAATAACGTGAAAATGATTACAGAAGATGTACTACTAGCATATTTTTTTGAGAAATCTAAGGATCGCAAACCATCTTCTTTGTGGTCATACTACTGAATGTTGAAATCTACTCTGAATTTACATAATAATATGAACCGGGCGGTAAAGAGCACTTTACCGCCCGCTAGTGCATAAAATATTTAGCAGCCGCAAATATCCAATTTTTTTCATGGCAATGCATGCCTTAACTGATGCGAACGATGTAGGGAACAATGGTGTAACTGTTCAGTCTATTTGCCAAAATTCTTAACGTACGGTCAACTTGATAGCATCATTTTATTTGTTATGGCGGAAAATCACTCAAATGTCAGTTCTTAGATGGCAACACAAAAATGACAACAAAATCAATATTATTGATAATTGCACAATCAATGTTATAAAAACGTTGATTCAGAAGTGGTAATTTGGGTTACTTCTCAATTTATTATCCATCTACATAATTATATTCTCAAAACATCAACTATGTGTGCAGAAATCTGCAAAAATGTCGCCATTTTCTGGGGAGTTTCATAACTTTCATGCCATTATAGCGGAAAATGCCGTTAGCGTTTCACAATTAGTGACTGCACCAGTCTTCTGCACATCGTTCTGATGAGTTAGGAGAGATTATTTCACGTTGAGTTATCGGAAGGCTTTATACCACCGAACCTGAAAAAAGAGAAAAATAAATTTATTCTCAACAAAAAAAAACCTTTAAGATACAACCAAGTTCTAACATATCAATGTTTTTTAATCGTCTGAGACTGAGACAATTTTCTTCATTAATTTTTCTTAGTTCTGTTTGTGAAATGGAAAATATAGACATTGGAGATAAGAGTATTCATCAGTCTGATTGAGAGCTTTCCAAACCTGTATAGTTTGAAAGATGAGAATTATAAAAACTGTTTATATTGAGAGAAAAGAAATTTCCACTGCGTGGGTACTACAGGTAAACATATTTTCAAATTTCGACGAAGAAAACACAGCTGCAGGATGGTCCATTTAAAATTTTCGAATTTGTGTTCTTTTCCTTCAAAAATATGGATCAAATATCACTTAGAATGAACTTTTTTGTTATAGTGAGGAGATAGTGTCGGCGTCGACTGATTCGCAGTTGAAAATGTGGAGCATCAACAAACCCTATTGCATGAGATCGTTCGTGGGACATCTCAACGAAAAGAATTTTGTAGGGCTGGCCACTGACGGCGAGTATGTCGCGTGTGGGTCAGAAACGAACTCTCTGTAAGTCATTTTTTATGCAATCAAGAACACAATCATCAGATGTGGATGTCTAATGTATACAGGGTGTTTCCGAAATGGGAGCGATTATTGAAATGGGATATTGTATGAGTCATAATAACACAATAAATCGCAAAAAAAATTTTTTTTCCAGTCAGTCAAAGATTTTCATCGTTTGAGATGCACTGGTTTGATTCCTCACTCTGCATGCGGCAGCTCGCGCCCGCACTGTTTCCACTCGTCATATCTTGGTTTGAAATGAACCGGAAATGTACTTTCATTTCTTTTTGTTTTTTGGTCTTCCATTACCCATTTCAATATTCGCTTCAATTTCGGAAACACCCTGCATGCATCTATATTGTCTAAGAACTACATGTAAAAAATGATGAGGTGGAAAATTGACATAATAGTTATGGTCCTGTAGTTGGAAATGTATACTATAATGTCAAAAACATTTGGTCCACATTCAGAGGTGCGAAGCCAAGGTTTGAATTTCAATTGTTTTCGTGATTCCAAATGGACGATAAACGATTCGAACTGAATGTAGCACATATAACTATAACATTGAAAAATTGCTGTTGAGGCAAAATGTCTCCACTAATGTTGAATAGAAGTATACAAATTTCAAATATCTTTGTTCTTAGTTGCCTTTAAACATATTTCTAATGGCTTACATACAGATTGAAACAAATGTATTTTGTTCTATTTAATGAATGATCCTTATGAAAATACTGGTGGAATCTATTGAATGAATGAATCTTGATCATTTTGGTGAACTGCAACTATCATTTCTGTTAATTCATTAGCGTTAATCGGAATTGGGTACATAGCAAAAATGAATGGGAATTGCTGTTTGTTTTCCAGTTTCTCTTTTTTTTTCTGAAGCAAAGCTATCATCTTCGAAATGCTCAAAACACATAAAGAGGTTATCAAATTGTCCTGGCGGTTATCTCTTGCTAGCTCCTGTTAGCTCTTGGTTACCTGAAAATATAATGAAACTAGTATTATTTGATTGTAATATACGTCATTTGATCAACTTGCATTTATTTGATGCATGATTATTGCATTCAGTATTCTATTTGGAAAAGACTGATAATGGATTTGAGGTGTCCCAAATTTGTTGTCCAGATATATATGTTGATATTCACTCTAGTGGAAAACTACCGTTCTGAGCGACCTGAATCATACAGACGTTTTCAGTTTTTGCCAATTTGACAATGTTGAATTTTTTTACCTCCTCTTATTTTTGAATTTTGACATGAATTCAATGTTCTTCAAATGCAGATCATATTTGCCTAACAACCTTCTGATTTCAAAGATATATCAGGTTACCACAAAAAATGGCACGCCCCAAAAGTTTGCTGTTTTCAATATGCAAATTCGAAATCCAGACCAAAAGTTTACCATTTCCGGTTGCACTAGAAGTGAAACCATCTTGTTGAATTTCTTTTTCAACATTTGTATCAATTTTTGTTGAATTTTCAGAAAGATAGATATTTGCAACATTTTTCGTTAAATTTGAAATCTTGCTGATATAGTCATCTGTCGAACCGAATAAACTCTGCCATAAATATCATCGTTGAACCATTTCGATAGGCGAACTGCTCTAGCAGTAGTGAGAAGAGGATTCAAAGTTACTTTGGATTTAAAACCAAACTCATCATCAAATTCTGAATCTGAAGTTATTTAATTTCCACTGAAAATTCTTGAGAATGATAAAGTAATCATGAAAAAGCATTCGTATTTTTTTTTCAAAACCAATATGAATTTTTGATTTCATAATCTGCAAATATACAAAGTTATTATAGAATTAGGAATGAATTTTCATTATTTTTTTTTTTCGTTTTTAGGTAATTCCAATGAAAATTGAGAAATTTCCATCTATTCCATCCTGATAATTTATGCCAAAAACTGTAACATAGAGCCGACTTGATATCAGAATTTCATTCATTATAGCGGAAATTCACTCATATGTTAGTCGTTAGATGACGACGCAAAAATCACAATAAGATCAGTATTATTGATAATTGTTGCACAATCAGCTGTATTGAAATGTTGATTCAGGAGTAGTATTGTTAAGTTGAATTTCAATTTATGATAAAAATAGATAATTACAATCAAGAAAAAAATTTCAAACAAGTCCAAACCACTGTGACATTTAGACTATTATATTATTATTATCGATGACATGATGATACAAGTAGGTAAAATACCTCACTGTCAGATCAGTGTCATGTTACAAAAGATACCCACAGACGAAGACATTTCACTAAAAGATAGAAATGACAAGAAAGCGTGAAAAGGTAACATAAGCGATTCACGACATGATAATCGCGCAAGTATCGACACAATTGGACGAAACTTCAATGTGTCTTCATAGAGGTCTCCATGTATGGGTACCTATATTGGATGATCATCTTGAAGACAAAATGAATCAACTTATCTCTGAAAACCGTGCTTTCGCTCATATTCCATAACACTTTGTGCAAACTGTGTGTAAGGAGGAGCTTTCTGAGATTGTTTTTTGTTTGTAATTACCAACTTACACTTACGGTCGTAAAAAAAATTTTTTTTAGATCTAATTATATTTTTTCCCTATATTATGTTGCAAACATTATGGATCTCGCTGTGTATACAGGGTGCTAAAAATTCTTGGTTGAGCATTGGGATCTCCGTAACCGTAAAAAACCGTGCCGAATTAAAACAAAGCTCGTTTTTTTGTTTTCTTTTGTCATTTCATTATAAGAGTTATGGTGAGATTGAAGTCATTTCATTGCTGTGAGTCCTCTTCTGCAAAATGGAATTTTCAAATTAGAAATCCAAATTTTTTTCTTTAAGCGGCTATCATCAACATCAATTTTGAATTGTTACTTGGGTGAAAAAAGATATTGTTAGAAATGTGGAGGTACTCTTGTTCAAATAATGATTTTTCAGAATTTCCAGGTATCTCCTGAAATATTGTGGAATATTATGAACTTCGAAGCAACACGTTTGTTGTTTATGAAATGGTGCTATGACCCACCCTGAATCTCTTATGATTACCGTGAACCCCATGCCTAGCCTGGAACACCCTGTGGTATATATTTGGTTTTATCATAATGTTGCAATTCATTATTTTACAGATACGTTTACTATAAGGGGTTGAGCAAGAAGCTATTCAGCCATAAATTTGATGCTGTGGAGGGTGTTCTGGAACAGGACAGAAGGGAGGATGATATGAACGAGTTTGTTTCAGCGGTTTGCTGGAAACAGAACTCCAATGTAGTGGTGGCTGCAAATAGCAGGGGGCTGATTAATATTTTGGAAATGGTTTAATGATTTTTATGTTCAGTGAGTTGTATATATTGTATATTTGTTTTTCAGGGTAATTTCAAAGAGACAATCACTTGATTTTGATTTTATTCAAGGATATTTTTCAACAGATATTTTGTTTTTTACCATGTCATGGGATTGTTTTGATACAGTTGATTCTCTGGTATACAGAATGGAACATAACTATTGTAAAGCCTCATATTTGCTCATTATAAATATATCTGGTAGTGTAAAAATAAAATGCAACAATAGAATGATTTCTACGTATTTCTCACATTTCTACGTATTTGATGGACGAATAATACTAGAATGGAATATTTCTCAAATTTTTGAACATTATTCATCCAATCTACAAGGAATACAAATTGGTCGTTGTACAATATATAATATATATACAGTGTCACAAAAACAAAAAGTGAGAATAAATGTCGAGATATCGAAAAAAGTTCATTCAAAAACTTTGAGAGTTGTTTTTTTACTCATGTACAAGTTTCAATCAATAGGTACTTCAAGAAAATTGAAAATTGCTATTTTTGGAAAATTCCATAAAGTTTTTTAAAATATCTATTTATTTTCTTCTGCATAGCTTAACTTTGATGAAAAAATTTTATTTCGGTGGTTGAGACAGATAATTGTTATTTTCCCACGAGATAGGAATATATTGAACAATATATATTTCTGCCAGGACCCTCGAGAACCGATGATAGAAAGTGATGAACACAATGTTTACATCATGTTTGGTTCAGTCAATAAGATCAGGACATGTTGGCAACATTTCAATCAATTCATAACTTCCGCATCAGAATAATGTCAGTATTTATGGATTCCAATAAATAGGTGATTCCTTTTTTGAAATTCTTACTCTATACCCAGCACCAGTTATTACTTCATCATTTTCGAATCAAAATGTTCCCAAACCAGTGCACAGTATCGAGTTTTACCAAGAGTACTTTCTTGGTGCAAAATTTAATGTTGTTCAAGTTCACATAATTCACATTTGGATTAGAAAAGCTAAACTCATAAAAGTTATGTTCAAAACCACTCGGTACGAACCCTGTAACTGGCGCTCTCTATGAGAGTCAGATTTAAAACAAATTCTTGCGATGTGTCAGCTTCCAATTACATTCACACAAAATTTCATTACAATGTTGCCAGCAGTTTCGACATAATTGTAAAAAATGAGCATCATCATTTTTGCAGTTTTCTACATATCTTAGCAACGGGGCCACCTTGTTTATATGAACTTTTTTTATTATTTTTGTTCCTAGAATATGTGAATGAAATCTTTCTATGTATCTTCGGAACACCCTGTATATATGTATGTCGAATAGATCAACCTGATACGGAGAAAATAATTATTCTGCTACTGTCAATCTATTCAGAAGAGAAAAGATGGATATTTATAAAGAAATGAAGAATACTCAAAAAATAACACTACCAATAACTCAATTTCCTAACGAATTATTGCATAAAACTTCGTACATAACAGTTTTAAGTATAGTATTTGAGTACAAAATTACCTCTTGAGCAACTTTTCTATATCTTGTCATCAATGATCACATGATAACCTGGAATATCTTTTAAGTATAGTATTTGAGTACGAAATTAACTTTTGAGCAACATTTCTATTACTTGCCATCAATGATCACGTGATAACCTGGAATTACTTCCCAATACTCCAATAATAAAAGTTTTTCCATATGTTACGTATGGCGGATACTTTAGGTATATAAACAACTTGATCGATCAATATATGGAAAAATATAAGTAGGACGAATTTGAAAATTTGGTAGATGGGGGCAATTCGGCTGAAATATTTTCAAGATGCTGGCATTTCCGGTTGCAAGAGAAGTTGATATCAACTTGCTCATTCTAAATGGAGCACCCTATATATTATTTCATTTTTAGATTCTATAAAACATTCTAGGCAAATTTCATGTGTAGTGTCATATACCTAAGTCTAGCCATTTTCGACATGTTTTGAATTTTATGTCAAAAATGACGTTTGCGGGCCTGAACATAACTATCAATTCATCCTATACGAAATCTTCAATTATTCGATTGGGGTTGGTTTCCTTATTGAAGGAGAACTACTTAAGTGTACTGTGTTCATATTTTGTTAATAAATAAATGCAGGGTGATCAGAAACTAACATTGAAAATCACTTTGTAATAATTATTGAATATTTATTGGAAAGCCTTTTTTTTTAAATGGAAACCCCCTATTTTCTCAATTCCATATCATTCAGCATTAATAATGAGGGTAATTTCGTATAAGATTTTCTGTTCCAAAAATTTGTAGTTTTCAAAATAATGGGCGAATTAACCTCTCTCTGTTCCAGAAAATCGCGTATTCTTGAGTTTGGTTATTCTCAGTTGGCTATGGCGCCCGCGGTTGTGTTAGAAACAATCTGAGAATAACTAAATTCAAGAATATGCGATTTTCTGCGACAGAGAGGTGTTAATTCGCCCATTATTTCAAAAACTACAAATTTCTGGCATAGACAATCTTACACAAAATTACCCTGATTTGCAATGCTGAATGATAAAAAACTATAAAAATAGGGGGTATCCATTTGAAAAAAATTACTTTTGATGATTTTCTCAAAGTAATTTTCAATGTTAGTTTCAGATCTCTTTCTATGAGGTAACCAACCCCAATCGAATAATTGGAGGTTTCATATAGGAGAAATTGATAATTATGTTCAGGCCTGCAAATCAAGTTGAACTTCTGGTAGAATATTGAAAATATTTTAGCCGAATTGCCTCCATCAACAGTGGTATGCCACCAAATTTTGAAATTCACCCTACTTATAGTTTTCCATATATTGAACGATTCAGTTCCCGGAGGGACACTGTATATATATATATATATATATATATATATATATATGAATTCAGCTCATCATAATACTTCTTCCTGTCAAAAACTTAGGAGAATATTTATATGTCTCTGGAGGAAAATCTGTTTCACTCTTTTTTTTTCATGGCTCAATGCGAAGAGAACAAATTTTAGTTGAATTCATTGAGGAAGTATAGAACAAAACGAAACAGTTCTCAATAATAATAATAATATATAAAATTTCTCCTAGTCGCCAAAGGCGTAGCATCTCCGGTTAAACCGGAAGTGGACACGAACATTCTTATTTTAAATGGAATCCTCCACATGATGCATATTCTTCAATATTTGTGATATCCCCCTTGAACTCTAATTTCTCTTGATGGAAAAGTCTTTTGTAAACTTGACTTGTACCACACAATTATTAAAATTGCGTGTAATAATCTGATGTTATTGATACTCAATGAATTCTATTCTATTCTATTTCATTTCATGAGTTCCTGAAATATAAGATTCTTGTTTATATATCGCTTGCAACTGTTTGGCCTGGCCTACTCTGTTATACAATCAATCAATTATACAATTCAAATTCTCGTTTTTATAAAGAAACCCTTATAACACTTAACCCTTTGGAGTAGGGTATAGGAAACTCAATATCAGTTGACGCAGAAATCAATCTTGTGATTAGTTATTTGATAGCATACAGGGCGATTGATTTGAAAAAAATGAGCTTCTTGATGAAAAACCTTCTCATAGATATTAGTGCAAGCTCAAAATTTTCCACAAAAATCGTTATAATTCGAAAACCGTAGAAAATCACTATATGCACACATTTTACGAATTTTTCAAAATGACGTGTAATAAAATACAGGATGATCCTTTCAAAATAAGGACGTTTGTGTCAACTTCCAGTTCAACAAACCGGAAATGCTACGACTTTGGCGATATTTCATATCGATTGTTCATGTTGACTTATATGACGTTCCAAAAAAAAAACAAAATTTGATTTGAATGGGAACATTGAAAACTTCTAACCAATAGGTTACGTGGTAAATCCTCTATATAGAAACGAAGAGAGAAAATCCCAAAAAATCTCTAAAATTGAATATTTGTGTTCACTCCTATTCAATAAATAGTTCAAATTAATGGATTGAAGGTGACATTTGGCATTCTGTGGAAGAACTATTAATAACTATCTAAGTAGTAAACTTGTCTGTTATCGCTGTACATAATTTACTTAATATTGAGTGTATGAAAGAAATGTGTCACCTAATGTTCCAAGCGTGCCAGCTGTATACTTTAAAAACTCACAAGATACGCACAAATTTAGAATAATAGTCCTTAACAAATTGTTAGTACTGGACTAATGTGTAGATAGAATCAAAAGATACTGTGATGATTTCTTCTCATAGTGATATTTTATTACGAAATATGGCTGATCTGAAATTATTGTGAATGAATCATCATTATTCTACCTATTTGTCCAATACGGTGCCTAGAATATAATATACTTCTGTGAAGAAATTTGCTTTGATAGGAATCTTGTGTGATGTGAATACACATAGAGATAGATCATTGCATATCAGAGTGAGCCACAATAATTACAATGTTGTCAGAACATAGCAGAGCAGTCACTCACTGTTGCTAGAAAGTCTGGAAAAAAAATCAGCAAACAGAGAATAAAATTACAAGAAACTAAAAGAAAAACCGTGTCGTTTGACAAATTGAAAAAAAATCGAAACATCATCCGATAGGCGAAGATGCAGAGAGCATTGGCTTGCGTTGCTGCTGTCTGATTATAAACTCTGGAGCATCCCTCTAAAACACGGTACTCTGCAATGTCATGAATCTCACTACTTGTGAAAAAAATGGCTAAAATAACGAAAAGACGAAAGTACACACTTAGGGCTGTGTACTTGAGCCAAAACGAACCTTTGAGAACATAACGTCTCATCAAGTCCTCACACTCCTATCCCATATTATAATTTACTATATACTCGTTCACTCCACCACTTAGGATTCCTAACGGAACATATATCTTGCTAGACTCGTGTAGATGATGATTATAGGTGAGAATGTCTTCAATGTAAAAAGGTTTTGTTGGCTGGAATATCCTTTTCCATTAGAAAAAAATTTAGCCATCAGGAGTATTATGTAATCTGCCCGATCGCTCATGATAATTAATATCAATTTGAATAGACGACAGTGTTGCATCCAAGTGATTCCAGATGAATCTACAAGATGTCCTTCAAAATTACCTTTACTCAATATATTACGTTAAATTTACCGAGTTGGGGGCAAATATTCCCATACAGAGTTTCCTTCATCGAATGTTTTCTGTTGTACTAAATTCCTCAACTGATGCTTCACTGTCTGCTTTTCACCTTGTCCTGTAGTTGTAGTATTTCTAGAGAGTAGCAATATATGTGCCATTTTTAAATTTACGGTTTTTAGAATGGAAATTGTTGTAAGTTGAAAATTTTTTGTCCGTTTTAACTTCAACTAATTTACATTACAGGCGATTGCTTCAATTTCTATTGTAAACTTAATAATAATCAATTTTCATTCCCAATAAATTCTGATATGTTTGTGGTCAAAAAATACCTGCTACTCGATTTGGTTTTGGCAAACAAAACCAACCTCAAATATCAACCTCTTCACATTCATGGAAGATTTTTAGTTTGAAAATTCAGTTTTTAAATTTTGCCTAGTTTTAATTCGAATTTTGAGATTTAAGTGAAGTACGTCATTGATTTGAGATTTTAGTCTGATGGTTTCCCTAGTCACTAGTGTTGAACCTTACTTATTTCAAAATTTATACGTATACATATATAAATATATTTTGTATGAATATTATAAAGATGATTGATTTTTTTATATTTTTTATGTATATAAAAGATGCGTTTACTAAAAAAGCAAAATTAGAATATAATACTGTGCCAAATATTGAATTACTCCTTCAAAATTTATTCGTCCGGTTTCAATAATGAAAAAGAAAAACAATTTGGCATGTCATATTTGTATTCTCACCAAAGCCTTGGAAATATAATATGTATTGTATACAGCCAGTGATTGAAAATAACGCACGAAGATATCAGAAGTGCGATAAACATATTTTTCTCCACTATGGAAAATGAAACAAAAAAATATAGTGAGGCGCCGAAAACGAAAGAGATCACATATCTGGAAGGGATTTTTTTTGTTTAAAAAATGCAAAAACCGGTCGATTTCGATTCCAAGGTGGACTTCTTCCCATCATATCCTCAACTGTCATCCTTTGTCACTCTCATCAATGCAACTTGAATAGGGAAATTTCTAAGTATGATAGATCATTGAAAAAGTTATTTTATGGAGGGTAAGAGAATACATTGATATGACTTTTCGTTGTGTTCTTTTGATTTCAGCTACGTTGGTAGGAAAAAAACGTTTTCCAATGACTGTTTGGATGAATATGTGGGGGTTTCCTGTCCCTTGCCAGTATGGCAGAAAATTAGTCACCGGCCCTCTTCAAGAAGGACTGGCCAATGCCAAAGTTGTGCAGCCTAGACATGTAGTATTTAGGACACTCACATACGAAATGTTGCGCGGTCTCCTCCTCATCTATCATGTTTCACAGGGGGGTTTTCACTTCTTCCTATCAGTGCGAAGTGCCTGTTCAGTCCTTAATGGCCTATCATGATGCCTGATACCAAGCGAAGGTCATTCTTTTTCATTTTTGGGTAATGATGAAGTGATCTCTTGAAAAAATCTTTGCCTGTCTATGAAGGATTTCTAGTTCATCCGCTCTTTCATTGCCAGGTATTCCTTTGAAATTGAATAACAAGTTTACATTTAACATTGCTTGACTTAAAAACTACCATAGCAGCTCTATTTGTATCTGTGCAGACTGGTAATTGTATCTTTACCAGACACAGCCGGGACAAGTAATCTGTGCTGTCATTATTGCACATACTTTGGCGTGGATGTTTTCCAAAGTATGAAGTATCGACATGCTTTATTATTATGATTTATTTCGTTTTCAGTGCCTCTCTCTGTATATTGTGCGAGCAATCTAATCAGTCTAAAATTCATTCAGTTACACTTCATATTCAAGAAGAATTCAAAATAAGTGCGTTATGTGCTTTCACACTGCCATTTTTGAATAGTAATGTTATGAAAGGTCGTCATATGCTGAATGGTCCAACTTGATTCGTTATAGCAAACGTCGGAGAGATGTGTATTTATTGATTTTTCGGACGTATTTTCATTTTGAAATTTAAAACTGGCTGTTTCTGTTTGCTAACTCATTTTCAAATTTGTTCATTTGCCAATCTATATGGAATAAAAAAATTACGAAACTGTAAGAAACCGTTAAAATGCATATTTTCATTGGTGTATAGTAGTTTGTGTAATATAGCAATAAATCAGCACTCTGAATTGTGTTTCTTTCATCCCACATTATTTTTCTACCGAAAAGTGATTTTCATAAAATGATACTTTCATATAAAACGATATTCGGTAATTAATTTTTCTTTCTCATTTTTTTAGAGCTGGAAATGAAGTGAAGCCTGGAAAAACAATCGTTTTCTGGGGACTTGACAGCGAATTCCATTCAGTTGCCGTTGTAGGATTAGGAAAAAAATGTGAAGAATTCGATGATTTGGAACTAATTTGTCAAGAAAAGGAAGCTATTAGAGTAGCTGCATCTGGTAAACATTTTGTTTCAAACTAGCTCAAACTTTTTTATATATAGTAAGTAGCGAATCTATCAATATACCAGATAGCGAATAGATCAAACAAAATATATCAAACTCCATATGAGTACTTGTACTTTTTTTGAAATGTTCTATTCGAAAATCCAGAAATATTCATACAAATACAAATTACAAAATGGCTTCTTCTACTTGGCTTTTCAAATAACCAGACTTAACGTCGGCTTCATAAAGCCCCCTGTTTATCTCAACGTAGAATTATCTCTTCTAGCTCATCAGCTAGAAGATGGATATAAACGAATCGCATATTATATGTGAATTATATGTGGATAGGATAAATTGACTATCCAATGGTCTGTTGGATATTTTATTCACCCACTTTACAAAACTAGATGCTAATACCGGGAGATTCATCTCCATACCATTCATATGCAGGTGATGGCGGTCAATTAACTATTTCCTAGTTCATTTTTCATAATCGTAAATCTATGCAGAGTATATTCACCTGTTGTCCAGACCAATGCAAATCGAGATTATTATCACCTGGAATTACGTATATTATAACTAATATAGTGATATTGTCATTCTATCGAAGACGAATCAGGTGTATTTCGATTGTACCCACATTTCTCATTATTTTTCTTTCTTCAGCTGGTTGCAGAGCTTTAGATGCAGCAGGAGTGAAAAACATTTATGTCGAAAACTTCACTGACCCGGAAGCAGCAGCAGAAGGAAGCTTTCTTGGCACCTGGAAATTTCAAGAGTACAAAACCAAAAAAGAGGTCCTGCCTGAAATACGCCTCTATGATCCCCAAGACCAAACCACCTCCGAATGGCAAAGGGGCATCATGAAAGCTGAAGCTCAAAACATTGCTAGAAAACTGGCAGATACTCCCTCCAACCTTTTAACCCCTACTATTTTCTCCCAACATGTCTCGGAGCTGCTCGCCCCCCTCGGCGTCGACGTGAAAGTTCATGATCAGGAGTGGGCGGAGCAACAGAAGATGGGGGCGTTCTTGAGCGTTGCTAAGGGGTCCACGGAACAACCTAAGTTCATGGAAATGTCTTTGAATAGGGGGGTTAGCGGAAAAGCGCCCTATGTGCTGGTAGGGAAAGGGGTGACTTTCGATTCAGGAGGTATCAGTTTGAAACCTTCGACTGCAATGGATGAGATGAGAGCCGATATGGGTGGTGCTGCTAGTGTTGTTGGTGAGTGTTAGGGTTTTTTTTGAAGGAATGGAATGAACGAGATTTTTTGGTGATTTTGACTTTTTGGTGACATTTGTTATTGTCGAATTGTTCTGAGATAAATGCACATAATAATAAAAATGATTTGGAACCTACTATGTTCTACATGGGTTTTCATATTGATCAGCAATCTTGATTGATTAGTGGAACATGTAATTCACCAGAAACGAATTGTTACATTTATACATTGTATGACATCATGTTATCTCTCACAACAAGGGTTTTGGAAATAACAATTAAGCAAATGAAGGTTAATATAGGAATTGTACGAATCAAAATATCCATGTGGTGAACCTCGTAGAGGGTGTGAAGTATAACTTCACACAAATGGGTGAAGCTTACTCGAAAATAGGACTCAGTTTCATGAAACGAAAAACGTCTTGAGTGAGCCTGTGATAGGGAGAATTGGTGAACCTCAGGTACAGTATTATGTCCTCTGCTTTCTATCGCATATATTAACTCTATACTGTATTCTTATATAGATGGAATGATTATAGATTATCCTGGTTACACCAATTTAGTTTTCGAAGACTATGATTGGAACACTATAACTACGATTACCAACATCACTGAAGTGAAACATTGAATAGATTACAATAAAATGAAATAGATGAAATTATATGTGCCTTGTATTGTCATTAATTTATTCATCAAATATGAAATTTTTTTGGTATTCCAATAGTCCGAACTATTTTTCGTGTATTAATGAGCTCCAATTAACTGAATATAAGCAGATTGCAGTCACTCTGCCACTGATGGAAGTTACCACTTCATGATTTATCATTCACAGACATATTATATTCTATCTAGATATTGGATTTTGATGGAATTCAAACTTGAAACTCAAATTATGAAACTATTCGGCGTCATATTAAGTATCAAAATTCCATATCTGTCACAATTGTTTGGCGAATAAACATATGTATTTTGTTTTAGTGAAAGCCAAAACAGAGAAAATAGTGTAAAACGTTCAATACAGAAGGCCATTGAAGCACAAATTTTAGATACGCGGCTCACTTCTAAAAGCGAGGTTTTCAACTGACTTTATAATGACACGATCTTTAACGTCCAATCACTCTGTTTTCTAGCGAATTGTGTCTTGATGCGGAAACACAAATCTCATGACTGACATAATCCATCCATACAGGACTAGAAATAAATCCAGAAGAAATCTGTCGACTTCATTTGGTGACAGCGGTATAAGTCAACCGTATTCCTCATTTCTTGCTCCTAGAATGTTCAATTATTTCAAGTTCGTCAATTTCGAGTATTGTTCTCGTCTTCAGACCCAGGAAAACGCTATTCACTATTATAACTTGCAAAGCTAAAATAAACAATTAACAGCACATGTTATGTCATCACCGACTATGAAAGTGGCCTCCAAGTCCGTATGTCTGAATGTTCCATGAATATTACAGGATAACGTCATAAAAATTATGCATAAATTTCATCTCTTAGTTACATTTCAATCATACGCATATCCAAACTGGATTTCTGCGTGTGTGATCTTGCCTTCTTTCAAAATAATCTGTCCTTCCGTTCTCCATATTCTTATAATAAGCCGTCCACCGTTTATCACTGTGAATATTATCTAAGAATACATTTATGTATATATTATGCTCGTCAAGTAGAATGACTGTTACTTTGTCAATAAAGCAAATTTGGATTTGATTCCATTCTGTCATCAACTTGCAGGATACTTTCTTATCTGTTAAAATCGCCAATTGATAAAGTGGCCCCAATTGAGCTTGACGTTATAGTTTATTACCATATTGTGACTGTCAATTTTAGAATTGGCGCTAAAGTAATAATTGATCAATTGTTCAGTGAAACCAATTGATTAAACAATTATTTTGAATACACCCAGAACAGTTTAAATAATGCTATGTCACTAGTTCTGCACAAAACTCGAATTGAGAAATATTCCATATGTTTTTAATAGAAGATCAGATGATGAGTATAGCAGAAAGAACGTCCTAGACCTAAAAAATTGATGTTTTTTCCCAGGTACAATTTTCGGCTTGGCCAAACTAGGAGCTCCAGTGAACTTGAAAGTGCTGATTCCTTTGACAGAAAACATGCCGTCTGGTAGCGCCACGAAGCCGGGCGACGTCGTGACCGCTCGTAATGGCAAGACCATATGCATCGATAACACCGACGCCGAGGGCAGGTTGATTCTAGCCGACGCCCTGAGCTACAGCGCCGAATTCGCGCCCGAATGGGTGCTAGACATAGCAACGCTCACAGGGGCAATGAGAGTGGCCTTGGGAAATGCCGCAACAGGTGAGTTTTCATCGGTGAGCATGCTCGTGTGTAGCAGACGCGTTAGAGCCGTTCCACACCATGTATTTTCTTCTGCATTTGAATGCTCGAAGTCCAGAATTGCTACTGGAATCCATTTATTTTCCATGTGGAATTGCCAGAATTCGAACATCTTGGGTTGCATTGGACTTTGAGCATTGAAATTCAGAGAAGAATGCGTGGAGACAAATAATGGCTCTTAGAATATCCGGACCTTCTCCTAAAAATCCCCACACTGACGCACTAGAGCCTACTAATGGAACACCTGGGAAACCAGGTTCGTTCCATAAAAAACACATAGTGCGACTACACAGACATAGCAACGCTCACAGGGGCAATGAGAGTGGCCTTGGGGAATGCCGCAACAGGTGAGTTTTCATCGGTGAGCATGCTCGTGTGTAGCAGACGCGTTAGAGCCGTTTCACACCATGCATTCCTCTGCATTTGAATGCTCGAAGTCCAGAATTGCTACTGGAATCCATTTATTTTCGATGTGGAATTGCCAGAATTCGAACATCTTGGGTTGCATTGGACTTTGAGCATTGAAATTCAGAGAAAAATGCGTGGAGACAAATAATGGCTCTTAGAATATCCGGACCTTCTCCTAAAAATCCCCACACTGACGCACTAGAGTCTACTAATGGAACACCTGGGAAACCAGGTTCGTTCCATAAAAAAACATAGTGCGACTACACAGACAGAGAATAACTGTTCACATTCATTGCTTGTTCCTAAACCATTCACACCACACAAATTATATGACGCTGTAAAAGCCGCGCAGGCTGAGCGCATTGGTAGCAGAAAGCACGAACGTGAAGATCGAAAAACTCCTGAAATTTGAGGTTACATTCAAGCACTCGTTACTCAATATTTCTAGTAGGATTTTTCTATCTTCGATTATGAATTCATCATTTGTACAATCAGACTCGAGAATTTTGAAAAACTCTCAAGGAGCGGGCATACTCATATTTTTTTCAAATATGTAGTATTTTTCGGAAACGGAATAAAAATTCAATGGAGAATCTTATAATGACAATCTATAGGAACCATGGCTTTGTATCTGCATTAAAGTAGTTGATATGAAATTCAGGTATAACCGGAAGTGCTTTCATCTTGAAGATATTTCAATTGAAGAGGGCGTTATCTATATTTTATCTATATTTGATATATGACTATATTTCCATTAGAATCCAGAATAACTCTAATGTACGTTATAGAAGGAATAGCCTTAGTTTTTTCAATTACAATGCATTCGTCAATCATTTATTTTTTATCATGAGTCATATGGATGTTCGGATCTGAACGATCAGTTTGTTCCAATTCTTCCTGGAATACCCTGAAGTTAGGAAGTAGGAAGTGATGTTGGGAAAGAGATTTGTCAAGACAATAACCCTGAAGCTGGAAGCTGAAAAAGTTCTTACCTATACAAATTAATTCAAATTGTTTTCAACTCTAACGCAGCTACCAACAATTCTTTGAAAGGACTGTTTATTTATTCGAGACTCCTAAGCTCTCAACTCTCTGAAGCGCCGTACCTTCCATATACACAGAACACATGAATCATGTAGCAACTCGTAGTTTTTCAATTTGAAGAAATAAAATTTTGAAATTCACAGGAGGCAAGTGATCCAGGATAGCGTTTTCTTTCAACCTAACGACAATTCTTTTCAACCACCAGTTTCACCGGAAGTAAACTCAACTTTTTTTTTAAATTTCACTCTGTGTATTTATTAAATACTGTCTGTAAGCTATTCCAGGAGTTGATACATTCATTTTTCAGTTTCCTCAGTGGAATTTTCTCTCTTCGTTTCTATAAAATAAAATAGAAGTTAGAAGTTAGAAGAATCAAAATTATTTCAACATATTTGTAGTTAGGACAGTTTTGTGATCTGCCCCAAAATGTCGCTTGAAATTGAACTTTAAGAAACCTGAAAGAGAAATTCTTTATTGGTCAGTGACACCTTGTTTTTTAAAAAATTTGGAAATACAAATATATTTTTAATAAAAACTTCTACTTATCTTAGTGGACGTTTACGGAATGAATCTGCTCCCGTTTCCAACAGAAACTATATATGAATTTGTCTCATTAGTCTTAAAACTCTCCATTTAGCCATGTATTACAAATTGGTATTCGTCTCTTTATTGGCTGTTGAATTGCATTCAACTGTGACCCGAATTCGATGAGAGTTTGATGCTTGGAAGGCTTCAAAATCCGAAGATAAGTTAATATTCATTCTCTAATAAGTCAATAAAATGAAATATACTGTCAAAAACAATACATTTTGTGTACATCGCCTACTAGGCAAAATAGTACGATAATAGACTAATTGACATATAAGATTGAAATATGTTTCCAAATGGAAATATCATGTTATGGGTTCATAGCAAAAATGAAACACAAATTGTATCTTCACTGGTATCTTCATTCCATATCCTCATACCAAAAGTTCCTATTTCAATTTTCTCAATATCGTTATTCTCGGATGTTTTTTTATACTGATGATATTGATAACCTGCAGGGATTGATCTGGATATGGAAGAATTCTGGTTACAGCCAACTTGGTGTATTTTAATAAAATGCAATAGCTATTCAAAGTCCGAATATCGATTTGTGGTACATGGTTGAATAGAGAAATTTGAGACAAAAATGATAGGCTAGAGAAATACAGAGGGTGACATATGAAAAAAAACGCTCACTTTCACTCAAACAAGTGGTTGAAAAAAATTGTCATTAGGTTCAAAGAAAGCGCTCATTGATTACGTAACTCCTGTGAATTCTAATTTTCATCTAATCGAATAAAAATGTTATATTTCATGTTAGATTGTTATGCATGTATATTCGTTCATTTCATATCTCTCTGTTATGAATTTCCGAAAGAATCTCCCCTTTATTAGATCAATCAAAAAGGTCGAATGATTATTTCGTCTTCGTTACTGCTGTTTTTGTAGATGCAATTCGGGTAATCTAATCTGGATCTACAAATAATGTCAAATGAATCGCAATTGTTCAATTTAATCGGGCTTCGAAGTGTGATGAAACGTCTCAAGATGTTTATCGTGATCTGAGGCCCCACTTGATACTTTAGAGCTGAGTCGAGATTGAAGATGTTGGTGGAACTGGACCTTTAATAATATTTAGTATATTTCAGATGATGATTTTATATTTTGTCTTCGATTCCTTTATCCGCAGGCGTCTTTTCCACCTCCGACGGTCTTTATGCTGCCCTACAGGCGGCCGGTACCTCGACAGGCGACAGAGTTTGGCGGCTACCCTTGTGGAAGCACTTCACCAAGCAGGTGGCCGAAAACCCTGCCTACGACCTCAACAACGTCGGCAAAGGTAAAGGGGGCGGCAGCTGCACCGCAGCCGCCTTCCTCAGGGAGTTTGCGCCGCCGGGTGTTCCCTGGCTGCACCTCGACATAGCGGGAGTGATGGGCCCTCAAGACGACTGCCCTTATTTGCACAAAGGAATGACCGGTCGCCCGACACGAACACTGATCGAGTTCGTGGAGGCTCAGCTCAGGGCGTGAAGGTGAGTGTATACTATAGGTACAGCATAAGGATTATACATCAGCGTCACTGTACCCGCGGTACGTGCATTTCATAAGGCGCGTTTTCGCTGGCCTTGAACATCTTCAAGGATGGCGCGCATTTGTTTGTCCGTCCGTGAGAGTTCCAGGAGCGGTTTATGAAATTTCGATGTGTAGGTAGTATTGAAAGAGATAAATAATACGATGATGAATACAAGTTTTTGCCTTTTTTGCGTTGCCTGCACGAGGAAATAATGTATATCATAGAAACAATAATGAATGAATCATTTTTATAGTTCAGTTGTTAGTTATTTTGATAATACAAAGAGTCATTTAGGTAAGCACAACATTTTATTGATTTCTTCAGATTGTGAATTCTCTGTTTCTATTTGCTCTTCATCACATAAATCTGTTATTTCACTTGATATTTAAGATTTTGCGTATCCTACTTGGTTAATATGTTATGAAGATTGGAAACAGTTGTTATTTTAATATTTCCCCTATTTATTGTAATTCCATCAATGGTATATCATAAGTTTTGTTTAGCATGTATTAACTACCAAATGGTTCTTCCTCAGTGTGGTTATAAGCCTTCAGAAACAATAAGGAGTGCGACGCTGTTGTAAACAATTCGAGTGAAAAAGACGAACTTACCTAGGGCCAACGATTTTGATGAACAATTGCAGTGAAAAATGAATGAACCAATAATCTAACCTAAGCATTGGTCAACGTTGGTTTCTGTGGCCACAGCTCCTGTAGGCGGGATATGGAACATAATTCTTTGTTTTTTTTTTTTTTGGAGATTTCGATAAAAGACAATACCCGAGCGGTGACCCGCTAGATGGTTTGATAGACAATACCTATGTCAATTTCCTGAAAATAAATGTGTTCGCAGATAAATTGAAGCAAGTTCGGCAATCTTCGGTTGGTTATTCATCTAATTCGCTTGTGTTCGATTACAGATGAATGGGTCAATGAAGCTTCCACACTGCAAAGTACGACGTTTCTGCCACATAACTTACTGAACTTACTGTATAGTTTCGGTGATGTTCGATGTTCTCGTGTATTATACTTTATTTAAAGAGTATTTGTTTCATTCAATACTTGCGACGCTGACCATTTTGAAGTATGGTATTTCTGAAAAAGACGTACTTACTCTCCATTTGAATAGCTTTGCTTAGCCTAAATAGAATAGCTTAGCTTAGCTTATCAGGTTGGTACAAATATAATAATTTACTTTCATTGATCATTGATTTTGAATGATTTTTTTTTTGTCATACATGCGGTCCATCTATACAACATAGATGGCACCACACTGAAGTATACAGTGTTTTGAAGACTAGTTTGGTGTGTATATTTTGACCATGTCAACACAACTCTATCGAACATCTATTGAGAAATTCCCAGAATTTTTCAGTTCCTATTGTGAAAATTACACGGTCTCTATAATCGTGTAATCGTCTTAGTGAAAGTGTTTCTACTCGGTCCACAATGTTCAAACACGATGTTCCTCGAACATCATAGGTTTCCCTTTCGTGTTGTCCAAAGATAAAAAAAAATGCATTAGAAAGAGTCCAAACGAAATTTTCGGGATTCCGCTTGGAAGCTGCCGAAGATATGGTCAAATTCGGATTCCAGTTCATGTTTGTATCAGTAAATGGATTATTGACTGCAAGGATCTGTTATGGAGTGGTTGGAAAGTTGAGAGACAATAAAGACATGGGCAAAATTGATGAAACATCCTGTATCTCTGATACAAGAAGTCGAAGGGGTTATTTGAAGTCACCTCAGTTACCACTATCCATAGTTGAAATATTTACCAAACACGCTCTACTTATGTAAGAGTTTACGCACTACTGTTAATAATTCATGTATTTGACAACTTCAATGATGGTTTTTTCGTATATTAATAAATATAATGGATGAGAGTTCGTAGCATTAGAAGTGTTTCCATTGTTGGCGCACGTCCGATAATTTCTGGAATCTACCATAATAATTATACTCCAGTGATCTCAAAGAATAATGTCAGAAAAATTCTCATATATTCCTATCAGCTGAGCCACCTGACTTAATGATTTCGAGGTGCTTTCTTATTACTTTGGTCAATTTTTCCACTAGCTCTCCATGTGAAACTACACTGCACTGACAGGTTTCTAAGTAGAGTTGTCGCAATTGCCACGAGACCGCTAAAGGAGATTCCTAAGTTTGCGAGCAGACTACAGCAGGGGCGGCTCGTTAGGGTCGGACTATTGATAAAGCATTTATGGAGAAATATTAAAAATACTGAATGATTGTTTCATTCAGTTTCATTTCGAGTTATTGAAATGCAAGGAAGTATACGAGATGTATGATTTTGCTCATGAACATTGCAAATATCTCAAAAACCGAGACTTTCTTTACGATTTCAAATTTGCCCGTATATGTTCAGATTTGTGTGTTTTGAAATTTTCCAGAAAGTGTTCATCCATAATGTTCGGCATGAGCCACTGGATATAAAATGAACTATTTTTAGTACATACACTATTCCTTTATTCAACTTTTAGTTATATCACAATTTCGAAATTCGGTAACGTTACACGTAGAAAAATTAACACAGTAAGAAAACAGAATTATTTCATAATATAAGTGATTCGAACGTTAAGTGCATAACTTCCAAATGTGCCCTATCATAAAAATCACAGAAATATCTAAAAATTCGGTTGTATTGCCAAGGAATTAGATTGTAACATATTTATCGACAGTGCTCACATCGAGAAATATTAATGAGATAGAAATAACTGATAGAGAGATAACAGAAATCGGAGCTACTGAAGTTACTGTAAAATAACTTGCTTTTCCAAGATGATATTTTCTTGGATAAACATGTCATGTTTTGGTGCACAAATTGGTTTGGCTGTGATTATTTCACATTATACACTCTGTGCAATAGTACGAAACATCACAAATTTAATTATACAACCATATGTAAGAATTTATTACTAAACTTATCTAACCCACATAAACCATTATAAACAACAAAAAAAGTTACTCTAATTATATCATAGACCAACAACCGCCATCGATTAAAATATACCTCGAAAATACTGACCGATAACAATAATTATAGAATTCTGAATTCTAGAGCAAATTATATTCACTCCTGACAACAAATCATAAAAAAAAATAATACAATGATGAATCGAAAATCAGTTATTGCATGATTGTAATGGAAAATAGTATGTCCACTATAAAAAGGATACATTTGAATGAATAATACCATGGAGAGAATCCATGATTCTTGTAGGCACCATTCCTCAAATCCTGTATCAATCCTCGAATATTGAATATTTCACTCGAAATTCATATCGAATATTAAATTTATTGAGGAAAGGATAGAGTTTCGATAGAGTTTCCTCTACGAACAACAATGCACCATATTTTCTTCATTAATATATCTTTTGTTTCCTTCTGACCAAAGACCTGGGACCTATACTGGGTGAAAATATGGTTATATTTTAATAATCAGAATCTGCAACTCAGATATTATTTGTTTTTGTTTGTGTCAGTCAACTAATGAGATCATTGCATTGTTGAATCAAAAGTATATCGGGACTCTCAGTTCCTTCTGGGTGTTCACAAAATTCACAAAATTACAGGTCAACTAAGACATTAAAAAATTCTGATATGGTCGAGTGTGATCGTTTGGAAATTATATATATTTTAACAGCCTATTATAATTCAATGCCATGAATACGTCTGGATAATTAGGCGGAGATTTCAGTTTAACAATTGACCATAATTTTCTGGTACTCCTCCCAATGCACATTGATTGTACTACCAAAGTTCACAGAATACTATGTACTACTGGAATTGACACATCAGCTCATGATGTCAAAATGACGATTGTTCCAGTCAAAATATCCATGGAATATCGTTATTTGGTGATGCAAGAAAATTCTTCGAGATGACAAGACTCAATTGAAAATCATGAGAAGTGAAAAAAGTTACATATTATGTTAATCACCGAGTCATATCAGATTTCCTTGAAAGTTCACCCTAAGAAAGGTTCATCAAAGTATGCCCCGACGAGCGTCGCATCCGACTGCAATTCGCCGAGGGGAAGGGGGCACTAGGGGGACACGTAGTCGGGGGGCAAGCCTCCGCGACCGCGGCCTCTGCCTCTACCTCTGCCTCTACCGCGCCCCCTCCCGCGTCCGCGTCACCTGCGTCCGTCCGACATTCCCGCAAAATCTGAAAGAACGATATTTTTCTATATATCATTATACATACTAATAAGAATTTTTCATTTCATCTTGCTCTTACTTCTCAGACGAATCAAATAAATAGACCCGTATTGCCTATACTTCTTCTGAAGCCAACATACTTGTCAATACCCCTCATTGAAAGAAATGAGAACTGATCAACTCAGCGGATAGCACTAACCTATATTACTCGTAGTCTTCTCCAGGTAGGCCAGCGGCCCCTGCAGAAGGCCCGCGGGCGACTGCTGCCCGAAGGGGCTTCTAGATGCGCCGCCCATGCCTTGTTGTTGCATGAACAGTGCCTGCTGGGGGGACAACATTCCTGGACCTACTGCCGCTCCCGCAATGCTTGGCCCTCCTACCTATATGAAAATATTTGATTTGGGGTGATGACAAATAAGTAAAAAGTAAAAAGTAGCACAATGGTCAAGGTGTTCGAACCATGATCGAGCTGCCGGAACGGTAGTGAGTTCGAACCCGGCCGCGGCTGTTAATTTTTCAATAAAATCAAGTAGGTTCAGCGACACGGTGGTTGACGGAGTGGTTGGCGGAGTCCACTATAAAAACTCCTCCCGCTCCTCTCAACCCGCTCAAGCTTCAGCTTATGGGACGTTGGATTTCGACGTAGTAGGAGGGATAACAAAAAAAAAGTATATTCGTTATTCCGAAGAAAATATATATACATACAGGGTAACTCACGGTCGATGGTACGTAATCTCACAAACTTCCTCTTGTTCATTGGTGTCAATTCAGGATACATTTGGTTGAATTTTCTGCAAGTTCTGGCAATGATTTGATCACATTGTCCGTGTATAATAAATATCTTCATAAGAACTTCGTTTGAATAATCGATATTCGCGTTCATTCTGGGAGATTTTTTGAAACACTGTCGATAACAATTACTGAATTACTCATTGATGTCACCGAACTGTCATGAGTTTGATATTTCCATGGCTATCTAAAATTAACTTTTTCATAAAATTATATTTTTCACAAAAAGCGGCTTTATTAAGAAAACTTGATGATTTAGGTATAGGGAAATGCTATGTCATCTTGTAGCATTTTTATCCGTCTTTCAATTTGTTGAGTGGGTACCATTTGAAAAAACGAACTTTTGACCACTTGTATGAACAACGGATATAATTTCAGAACGCCCTGTATGATATGGAGGCGACTTCTCGATGTAAATTGAATACATCAAGCCTGTCCAAACCACCACTAAAATATCAACTCTTTATGATTCGAGAGCCCTGATTTACATAAGTTCAATTGGGGATATGTTTTGGATCATATTTAACACAAATTATTTTTTATCTTTAAAACCGATAGAGATAGGTATAGGGATTTACCAACAAAAGAGTATTGTAATAGAAAGGAAATTCTAAAAATTTGTTAATATACGGGGTGTTCCATTTAAAAAAAATGAAGTTGCTAGGACTTTTTGATAGAAACGGCAACGTCGCAATTTCGAAAATATTTCAGATCGATAGAACAGGTGATGAAATGTAAGATGCGAAATTTTCAGAAAAATCCTGCGTTGCGTTCTCCATAAACGTCTAACGTACCATCGACCGTGAGAAGGGTCTGGATCGCCTCTTACCAAAATACACGAATCAAACTTCACGTATATTTGTTCGTATACGAGAGAGGTGAGAAGATTGCTTAACTGAAAATATTATACTGGTGAAACTAGCAGGCCTCTATCAGTAAGGATGAGAGAGCATAAGAACAATATTAAAGAAAAGATATACTGACAAATCAAAATTATCAGAACATATCCTTACTGAAAATGGACAACATATGGCCGATTGGAGTAATATTCAGATCATAGGAAAAGAAGACAACAACCGAAAACGAAAAATCAAAAAGTCTGCTTGCATTCTTCTGAACGGACAATAATGTTGCTTCTTGTTCAGTTGATATAGATAGAACTTGGCACCCACTTCTCAAAACTGAATATGAAAATGACAAATTCAATATCAATTAATAAAAAACACCTTGTAACCAGAATTCCTCCGTCTGCCAAATTGTCACTTTTCAGTGTCGAACCCAGATCAACATTGAAAAAGTTTGCGAGAAAAGTATTCTAATTGTGTTGAAAACGGGAGCAGATTCGATCCCGAAACGTCCTTTAAGATGAGTAGAAGTTTTTAATTCTCATTAAATATATTAATATTTCCAAATTTTTCAAAAAACAAGGTGTCACTGGCGAAAAGAGAATTTGTCTTTTAGGTCTCAAGCGCAGTGACATTTTGAGGCAGATCACAAATCTGTCCTTACTACAAATATATTGAAATAATTTCAACTTTTACTTTATTTTTAAGAAACGAGGAGAGAAAATCCCACAAGAAGCTGAAAAATGAAAAGTGCTAGAGAATATTTCCATGATTTTTTCTCTCGACAAAATTTTTATTCTCAATCATGCAGTCGTTACTTATTAAATTTATTGATCGTCTTTATTATAATTTTCCTCGATAAAAATCTCTCTGCTCTGATTGCTATCGATAGCTGCTTGCTACGCAAAGATTTTAATAATCAAATCAGAAAAAAAATAACATTTCCAATGCTTAGCATTCAAGAACGAAGAGTACCTGCTCATACTCAATTTATACAGTGACCGCCACGTAACCGTTTCATTGTCGTTCTGAGAATCAAGTGCCCGGGTCGAAGGCACAGCTAGTTTTTTGCAAACATAACGTTATTGACGGTTATTGATTTTTACTCTTAGTGAAAACAAAGTATATATATCGCACTCCAGGAATTCGATGTTTTATAGTGGAAAAAGTGTCTTTTAAAATCGGATTTTCGGACCAGTTATAGTATAAAGTGCAATCCATCTATAACAGTTGAAGTTATTAACAATAAAATGATCCTCATACCTTAAAATTACCAAACAAGTGCAACATTCCTAAAAGCTTTTTATAAATCAAAAGTTTTTAGTCCCATGCAAAAAAGGGAAGCTAACCTTGCCAAAGATAAACAATGTTCTGATGCCTCGTCATTTTATGGATTGAAGAACAGGACCGGCTCCAAACTATTTCAAAATGATGTGCTCTAAATGCAAAGTTGCAGAAACAAAAGAAGATATTCTAGCAACTTGTGATAAATGTGGTTGTAAACTATGTCAAACTTGTGCAAAGCTCTCAAGTACAGAACATAGAGCTGCAATACTAAAATCTGCAAGAGTCTTAATATTTTTATGTCTGAACTGCCGCTCATCAAGCCCTCTACCTGATACAGATAAAATAAAAGAACTACAGAACGAAATCAAATCACTCAATAAAAAAATCAGTGGGATTTCAATAGAACTTAATAAAATTGCTTCACTGGTGACAAACCCAGTATGTAATCAGGATTTGATTAAGGAAAGCTCACAATATCTGAGAGATGAAATACAAGATTTGAAAAATGAAATGAAAAATGAAATTGAACAAACAAAACTTCAAATTGTAGATCTCAAAGACTCGAACAAAGATTTAATAAGATTATTAACATCTGGCAACAATTCCAGTAAGTCAGTCCCACCAAATAAATACAAATACAATGAAACTAATACACAAACTACACATAAGAAATTGAATTTTCCGAATATAAAGGAATCCCAGTCAACAATGAAAACCATCACACCAAAAACAAAACCTAATAGTGAATCACAAGTTCCAAAGGAAAGAGAAAAATCCCAATCTGTTTCCACAATTGATGACAAAAATGACAATGCGTATGACAACTTTGTAGAAGTAAAGAAAAGGCATAGAAGGAATAAAAATATTGGTACTAATTCCGTAAGTGAAGCAGAAGAACAAGGTTTTGAAGGAAGAGATAATATGCTATCTTCAAATAAAAACAAAAAAATATGGCTCTTCATATCACGTATAAAGGACTCTGTAAGTGTAACAGAAGATACTGTCAAAAAATACATATCTAAAAAAACTGGAACACATGCTGAGGAAACTTCTGCAAAAAAACTTGAAACATTTCATAAAACTAAAGACAACAACTGCTTTCTAGTTGGGGTAAATCCATCTCTGAAAGACACAGTATACAAGGAGAATTTTTGGCCAAGAGGTGTCGCCTTCTCTAGGTTCAACTTTAATAAAGGACAACATTTCCTGGATAATCCTCGTCAAAATCATAATGAGGGTACGGAAGACAACTCCTTCAATACACGAAGCTCAAATTTTTTAGAAACACCAATGAATCACTGACCCATACCACCGAAACCGAAAGAGCAGTCCTATTACAACAACCAGGAAATTTTTTAATGGAGCCCCCCAACAGTAAAGAAAAAAACAGTAATGAACTGCATACTTTTTTTATAAATATTAGAAGCCTACGAAATAAGTTGGAAGAGTTAGAACTGTTTATCGATAATGAAAAACTAGACATAATCTGTCTGTGCGAACACTGGCTCCATCAAGACATTATCAAATACTATGGAATTGAAAATTTCTCTCTAGTGAACAACTACTGCCGAACTCAGAGTAACCATGGAGGTGTTATGATATACGTGAACTCCAAATTTAAGACAAAAAAACTACCAATCATTGACTCTCTCTCAGTGGATATTCATTGTGAAGTGATAGCAATTGAAGTAAAAACAATAAACATTATAGTGCTATGTATGTATAGATCACCCTCAGGAGATCCAGGTATTTTTCTACAAAAACTCAACCATATTTTGAACCTTCTTCTCAAAACACACAAACCCATTTTTATCTATGGGGACTTCAACATAAATATTAAGGATAATTGTAATTTGACCAATGAATTCTGTGACACTGTAAGCTCCTTTGGCTGTGAATTACTAGTATATGAATCCACAAGAATAACACAAAATAGTGAAACTTACATAGACAACTGTATAACTAATGTTAGGAAAGCTAGCGAAATAACCCTAGTTAACTGTTATATGTCCGATCATATCGGTTTGAAAAATAAATACACACTAGATTCTAAATTCAAAATGAAAGGGAAGACCTGCATCATTGAATTCAGGCCAATGTCAGATGAGGCAATCAAAAAGTGCATCTATCTTTTGAAGCAATATAAATGGGATCACCTAGAAACACTCCATGATATTGATAATATTTTTGAAATTTTCTTTGACATACTTCTAAAAACAATAGATGAATGTTTTCCAAAAAAGACAAAAACGAAACACTCAAAAAACCTTTCTAAAAAATGGTATAATGAAGAACTGAGATTACTCAGAGATTACTTATCACTTCTCACTGAATTAGCAAAAAATAACAAGATAACTAACATAGATGAGGAAATTAAGAAAGCAAGAAGAGTTTACAGAAATAAAATTCAGGAACAAAAAAGAAATTTTACATCCAAACAGGTAATCGAATCGTCAAACAATTCTAAAGCAATGTGGCAAATTATAAATGAACCTAGAAGGAAAAACTTGGAAAAAACCATTTGTAAAATACTTCCAGAAGATTTTAATAATTTTTTCATAAACATTTCCACTGCTCTCTTAGACTCACTACCCTCAACAGATAGAGATCCCATTAAGCAAGTTCCTCAAATCTACAGATCCAGAAAATCGTTATTTCTCTCCCCCACTACACCCCCAGAAGTCGAAAACATCATAAAAAACATGTCAAATAGTTCTGCTTTGGACATTTACGGACTAAGCAACAAACTCTTAGAAGTCATATGTGAAGGTATCTCTCACCCTCTTGCAATTATTATAAACAAATGTTTTGAACTTGGGGACTTCCCCACAAAATTAAAATTCGCTAAGGTGATACCGATATTTAAAAATAAGGGGGACGAAAATATTCTTGACAATCACAGACCAATATCAATAATTCCTATTCTCTCCAAACCTATAGAAATAGCCTACAAAAATAGATTATTCTCATACCTGGATAAAAATAACTTCTTATCCCCTTCACAATTTGGTTTCAGGGAAAAATTATCCACCAACCATGCAATAATAGAACTAGTCACTACCATTGTAGAAGCCTTCGAAAGGGGTGAAATAGTAACAACTACCTTCTGCGATCTTTCGAAGGCTTTTGACTGTGTCAACCATAACATCCTCCTAGGTAAGCTTGAACTCTATGGAAACTCTTACCATTTCACAGAGGCTTACTTAAGTAACAGATCACAACTGGTGGAACACAACTGTGTTAGATCTTCAACACAAAACATACTGGCAGGAGTCCCTCAGGGCTCAATCATTGGACCTTTACTTTTCATTTTATATGTGAATGATTTCTCAAGCAATATCAACTGTGCAAAATCCATCCTTTACGCTGATGACACCACTGTCTTTCACTCCCACCAAGATCCATTAAACTCAGAAACTATAAACCAAAATATAAGAGAAGAAATAATACCCTGGTTCACATCAAACCAACTAAGTCTAAATCTAAGCAAAACAGTCACTCTAGATTTCACCCTTAGGGATTTCAATGGGGATATAGAAAACATAAAATTCCTTGGGACTTTTTCTTGACACAAAATTAACGTGGAAACACCATATCCAAACTCTATCAAAAAAACTTGCTAGTATAACTTTTTCATTGAGAAAACTCTCACAAACAGCTTCCACAGAAATTTGCAGAGTGGCCTATATGGGACTATTTCAGAGCCAAATTTCTTATGGTATACTAATGTGGGGAAACGCCACAGAATGGAAAAACATTTTTAGCATGCAATAAAAGGCTATCAGAGCAATAACAAATACTCCCTACAACGAATCATGTAGACATATCTTCAAAAACCTAAACATATTAACTCTCCCAGCCTTATTTGTCTATCACTGCCTATATTACATTAAATCTAATGAAAGCAATTTCGAAAAACAAAATACCTTACATTCACATGACACAAGAAATAAAAATAATTTGATAATTCCCCAACATAGACTAACATTAACTCACAAAAGCTTTATTAACATCTCTATTAAACTCTTCAATAAACTCCCAACGCATATTAGGGACCTTCAAACATCAAAATTCAAATTAAAAAAAAAGAAAATCCTTCTAGCACTTAACATCTACACCATCGAAGAATTCATAGAAGCAGATCTCTCCTCAGTACTAAGATTTTAACTGTATTGTCTTTCCTGTTTTTTTTTTTTTTTATATGTCTTTATACTATGTTATGCATACTTGAAATGTGTGAATGTACTTTTATACTTACTACATATACTTTTTATATATAAGCAAACAAGAAACCAAATTTTTATGACGATGCTAAAACATCCTTTGTTATTTTGGGCAAATAAAGTATTCTATTCTATTCTATTCGAACCGAACTTAGAATGTATTCAAGAAATTATGACGCACCAACGGATCTACAATTCCTGGGGCCCCTCATTTCATCAAGAAATATTTTCTCACCAATTTTGCAATTATTAAAAACAACTAGGTAGTAGTTTTCTCGAATACAAACAAAAAAAAACTAAAGATTCATTGATGGAAATAAAATTTAATGACAGGTACTCATAAACATTTATAAATGAAAACAAATGAAAACAAATGAAAATCACATGAATAAAAGGAAACACTTTTCTACATAAAAATAATGGCAGGTACAAATAAACATCCTACTAAACCATAACGAAATTAATGGTAATAAGTAAAAATATCACAAGAACGCACTCCGTGATTATTTTGGTAATTTGGAGAATGAACGCTCTAGTCATAGGCAGTATAAATATATAACTTTAAGGCGTTATATCATTGGGAAATAGGTCTTATCATTTTCTTAAACTTGATCCTCGAATGCTGTAAAAAAATCTACGATATCAAATATACATTTGGATTTGACAGTTATATAGCGAAAAAAACAATTTTTAAAAACATGGCGGGGTAACGCTAATTCGGAAAAAAATTAATTGGCACATGTCGTGTGGTAGCTCTTTCGACTGAATTTTTCGTGTAGATAACGCTTGTGAGATTTGACTTTTTTTCCGTTTTATTCTTCAGAACGCAAAAGTGGCAGCACTCTTGAAAAATATCTGACAAACCGATACCTACTCTCGAACTTTCGAAATAATATTTTATGCACTAGCGGGCCGTAAAGTACCGTTTTACCGCCCGCGGGCCCATTATGGCCCGCGGGCCGTACATTACTAATGTTGATATTATTATGTAAATTCAGAGTAGATTACAACATTGAATAGTATGACCACAAAGATGGTTTGCGATCGCTATAGACAACAAGTATCAGATTGCTAGACAACAATCACCAGCTTGTTTGACAACGTCAAAATTGGGTAGGTATATACTGGGTATGCACATGCATGTTACATTTTAAGGATTTAATCTCATTTAGTGGAACAAGAGTTTTGCTATTACGATAATTGCATTATTCGTACGATAATTTGAACATGTGAATTATCCATAAACATCACGCATATCTTGATTACTGAACTAATACGTATCAGGTAATCCTATTTCATTGAAATTTAAGTCATTACTTTTGACTTGGGAAATAAACCACTAGTGCTTAAAATTTTGTATGTATCACGTGCGTAAAATGCGCTTATGGCCTTCAGCAAGTAATGGCCCGATGGCGCCAGCCTACTTCACGCTCTTGATACATAAATAACTATTATGTGATTTTTCTTGTATTTCAACAATCAAAATCTTTCTATAAAAGGGGAAAATAATGATGCAATGCTCGAAGCCCTGAAATTAAGCATATACTGGTGTTCCAACTCCCTCGAAAAAGTTGTAGACTGTTGCCTACTTAATTAAATCGAATTTTGATACCTGACTAAGGCTGCCCAAGTTCGACACTAGATGACATCACCTCTGTCGATCTTCTATTGAATATAATTATATTCTATTAAATATAATTTAGGTATAAATATTTCGAAATTAATGTGTATGTATCTTGAAAACGGTTGCAGAAAGGTAAATTTTGGTTATAAAAAGATATAAAATGTAATATAAAATCTTCCAATCATGGTGTCGGGTGCAAAAACTTCTCACTGTTTATGTGAATGGCTGGTTGAAACGATTGTAAAAAAAGGACATTTCATTGGTGCCACTACTGGAGTGAAATCAATATTTTAAGCTCTGCATCCTGATACCTATGAGGTTCGGAAAGTAATTTTGACGGATGAAAATTCAATGCTCTACAACATTGAATAGGACGATCTGAATCGTAGGACTCAAAAAAAGATAGGTATACCTCCCCAGCTCAGCCGATGGAGTTTTTGTTGGAAAAATGGAGTAAAGCACAACTGGGTATCAACAAACAACTATCCGACCAAAGATTCAGAAAGTTTGAATTTTGTGCAAGGATAGGGTGCTTTCTCACTCATCACGAATGAGCTATATAATACAAATTGAAATTTTTCAGTTACGCTATTCTTTTCAATACACGAGATGCCCATGACATTTTCAGGGCCCGGTATATTCAATTTGGAAGGTCTTCCTATCCCGAAAACACGGATTACTGTAATAAAATACAATTGCACCAAATATAGCAACATTGAAGGACACTACCAGTAGTCACTGAAATGACAAAGGCAGACTCTATCAGGTGGTCAAAAAACCATTTTGATACGCCACGTTTGTCAAAAAAATATCGCTACATGTAAAATCTCTTATTTAAATGTATGGTGTTTTCACAAATCAAGATATTTGAAATATTGAAATATGTGTATAATGGTGTATGTGTCTTTTGCTTTACGAAACTGCAGTAGGGGAAACGCCTTAGATAAATAGATATTGAGTGGCATTTCATATCATTATAGTGATTGTGAGCAGTTGTCAAGGCAGACGGGGAAATTCACTGATGGAAAAATATAAGGAAGAAAATGTTACTTTTTTATAAACGATACCCAAAGTAACTGAACGCAGTGATATAAAATAAATATAATTATTGTTTCTCCACCACTTGGATCGGCTGGACTCTTTCATAATACTTATACCAGACTCAGTTCAGCACCTGGTGGTGTCTTATACACTTTTGATAAATGGCAGTTTCAGGAATCACTCATGGCCATACCATAATCCGTATGCATCAAGTAGGTACGTAAGAAATATGAAACTGGACTCGAATTACAACCAATTTCATTAGGATTCACTTCAACTATTGAAAGTACTCAGTTGTGATACCTACACGCCTTTCAAACTTGTATGTGGATCTCAAATTGAAATTTTAGAGGTAATGTACGTACTCTTGACTGAATTCTATATGTCAATGTTCAGTCACTTCACTTCCTGTATGTTGTTGAAATGTGAACAACGTGTTATTACATCAATCATCTCCCCTATCTTTACAAAGTCCCCTATCTTTACAAAAAGTGATATTCCATGTTTTTGCCACATTCACTGAGCACTAGGAAGTCTGTTCAGTCAGCAAATCCTGGAATATGACAACGTTGGAATCCTGGATTGGTGATCTTGTACTTTAGTTTTTAGTAATTTTTTTATATTTTTATAGTTATCCACATCCATTCATATAGGTTAATAGTTCACGTATCAGCTAATTCCCATCTCTGTATTGATGTAAATTAATTAAATAGTTAAAAAATACTGCAGAGCGTCAACGTCGCGTCATAAAATAGGAGGGTTGCAAACAAAAGTTGAAAATCATTTAGGAAAAAAAATCTGATGAACAAGCCAGACAAAATCCACGAGAGAATGGAACGACGGACCATGTTCATCTAGTCATATTCGATGAGAATTTGCAATCGGCAAGCATATATATTTTTGAACACCAACCCTCCGATTTTTTAGCAGCAACAATTTCAATTGAAATAAAACTAGAACAAAATTTAAAAAGTTTATTTTGCATAGGTACCTCATACATGAAAGAGAGAAATCGAATGATAATAGATTTGCAATATTTCGTGAAGGAAACTGAGAATCATATAACTTAGTTATAAATCGAACTAATATTCTAGTAAAGGCACATTTGAGCAAAAGTAGACATTGTATACATTAAGTACATGTTTTCAAGCTACTTTATTACATATCACATTCAATTGATCGATTTTAAATAAATTAAAATATATTGCCACTTTCTAAAAAACCCTGAGAGTTAGTATACAAAAATATACACTAGTGACAGGATAGCAGCCCTAATAACGTACGTATTTGTTATTCAACTTCTTGCCAAAAATCTGGCGAATAAAAATAGGAACACAATAAAATTTCCAACTTTGACTTGGCACTTGGTTCCCAGTGAGGTCGCGAACATTTTCGAATATGAGATTTAAAAAACCTTTTTTTTTTGGTACATTGGGGGCGTCATGAGGAACTGTACTTACTCCTGCCACATATAGAATATTCTATTCTATATATCTATATCCATAGATTTTGGTAAAAAAAGTTATTTGCTAATAATTTTTCGAGCGAATACACGCCAATGGACTGATGTTTTCAAAATCGAAATGATACAGGACCGGTCCTTAGCTAGCATAGTTCATATCAAAAAGTTCATTCTGAGTATTGTGCGATACTGGAATTCATATGCATATCCAACAAAATCAAAATTTTGGTCACACTTTCAATGAATTTTTTAAAAAACGGTGATAACTTTGGACCAACGAAAATTTTTTGGACAACAAATGTATTAGTTTGAAAATAAATCCTTTTTCAATTCTAAAATTTCAAGGAATTTCAAACGCAACATTTTCAATGCTTCAGCTCAATGATGACATGTTCTTGTATTTTCGCGACTTGCGTTAGTCACTTTTTTCGGTTATAATTGAAATTACCCTGTAGATCTTTTTTCGAATGAAGGATTAGAGTAACTGAAGATTTTAAAGACCATTAACCCTAACAACATAGTTATAGGACCATTTCTAATAATATTGCAATTGGCCTAACCAAATTGAAATTGTAACACATCAAATTCTACATGGGAGGAGCACCTGGTTTTTGAAATTTGTTCATTCTCACGCAAAAAGCCGTAAAATTGTTGTGCGGTGTACTTTTTATAAACGAAAAACTGGAAAAAGTGACAAAATTTCACGGTTTTCACTCTGAAAAGTTTACCTCTCCTAAGAGAGTGTCGCGAACATGTATTACGAATATTAAGGATACCCAAAATTGTTCAAAATCCAGCCTCAGTTAATTTCTTGGACGGACGGTCAACGGACCTTTTTAGGTCTTTTGGCTTAATTGACTAGTCCTATCAATTATTTCTTGCCGTGGATTATTATTTCCGGCATAGACCAACCATATCAATCGACACTAAATCAAATGATATGGAATAGGAATAGATCTTATCCACATGTTTCCACAAGTGGTATTCTAGTGTTGGCGTATGGCCACGAACATAAGAGGTGATGCACTGTCGTGCTGATGCTGATTAAAGTGCTAATTTTAATGGCACCATCAAAAAAATGTATTACTCCAACACTCCAACCCATATTATATTCACAAAAAATGTGCAGTGCGAGTGAAATTCAACTTTCCTAAGGACTTTATTCGGCCCAAATGTGTGTTTTCCGTAAATTATTTATTGCATCTCTGGTAAACTTCTTTCATTACTGAAAAGTGTTCTATACAATGAAATATCAAAATTGCAAACGTAGGATTTCATCTCGAGGATGCAACCTTTAAAGCAGCTACTACTCACTTTTCTGGTACTTACTTCAGATTTTTCTTGTTCCATTTTCTCTTAAGTAATTGAAAACTGATGACAAGGAAAAATTCCTTTGGTATTCACTTAGCCTCGAAAGCTCTACCATTTCCATTACAAAACAATAAACGAAAATGATATAGTCATAATCTGAACTTAAAAACTAATTCAGCATTTGGGAATGGTCACATACAGTAGAAAAATTAACTAACTTGGATACGAAATTATGTAAACTAACTAACAAACCTTAACTAAATTAACTCAAACAATGAAAATGACAAATTATCATAGACTCGAATGACCACTTTGCATTTTCAAGCTGTTTTGATATTTTCTGAATCAACTGATCGAAATTTTGAATATGGGAAATATCATTTTAGGTTGCATTCATTGCATTTTTCATGCAACACTGTAGTAGGTATTTTGAGACAATGACCTTTCAGCTCTCTAGATACCTCATTCATGGATTTGAAAAAAGATCAAGTGGGTGATTTCAACCTCAAACAATGAATTTTCTGAAATCAGTCCTGCAAATTGAAGAAAATGTTAACAATCATCGAGCTGAATTATTGGAGATATAAATCTCACATTCATTCGAGAAATTGAATGACAAATCATTGAATGTGTGATAAAATACTGTATTTTTGTTGCTTTCATGTGAGCTTTGATCATTCCATGTCGCAGTTTACAAAAACCATGTACATAATGAAATTTTCAATATGAACTGAACTAGCAATGTTTTTCAAGGCGGGTGACGAAATAGTTTCATCACGTTCCATAAAAAAATAGATACATCGATATAGATGTAGTAACTAAGGACACACTTTCTGATGGCCAATAGATATTCACTATCTATTCGTAGGCACCTTAACATGGCAGGAGTATATACGGTGCGGTATGACTCACCCTGTATATTTATTTATACCAAGGGTGAACAACTCCTGGAAATAGAATACAACATCATCCTGGCAATCAACAACTAACATCAAAAGTACTCAATATATTGAACAAACCATCATAATACGATAATCAGTACCCAACTCATTGAAATGAATCAATAGGTCTTGAGAAGTACGCACTGGTAGACTTGAAGTCACAAGAAATTTGACAGCATAATCTTAGCCTTCTGTAAATCCTAGCCATAGAAAAGAATTGGTAACAAGGCATGGCGATCCCAGGTTGTTTGATCGATTTTCAATGACAAGTTGATATGATTTATAAGAAATATTGTAAAAAGTATTGGCAATAACCCAGCGATCGAATTTCAAGTGGAAGTGTGTCTGGAATCCAATGAAAATAGAGTAGAAGCACCGTAGAGAGTGTTCACTTCTCTACGGTGGTAGAAGTGTAACAAAAGTGAGGTTAAGGGAACAGGCAAGTAAACATTCACAGTTTGATGTCCGAACTAGGTTACCTCGAAAAATATAGATTTGTGCACGCTCTATTGTTGATTTCGGAATTCTGAGGTCGAAATACGTAGGTGGCAAAAAAGTTTCAGAAAAAAAAACAACTGGTGAAAATTGTGCAGTTCCTTCATTTTTTCCAAACTTACCAGAATATCTTTCAGAATCTGAGGCACCATCAAGGCCGAATCTTGATGAAACACAGAAAGAACAGAAGAATTCGAAAATTCCAGTCTGACATTCCAGTAACAACCAGCTGAGAAGAGAATATCTTGAAGAGGCATAAAGAAAGTGAAAATGCATTTTCAAACTTCACAAATCATAATATCGGATGAGATGCACGTCCAAGTTCATCTAGGTAATACCAAATAAGTTGGGATTCAATGACTTGAAACGGATTATTCTTCTGTTATGAAATTAGGTAGGTGGAAAAAGCTTCAAAATATTTTAGTACGATTCCGAACACGATTCAGAAGTCATAATATCTAGCTAAATCTATACATTTATACTGACTTCGGCTTTGATACGTGCGAATGATTTTTTCAACAATTTCTGCAGCAATCTATACTTTTTGAAGAACACAATAATTTATCTATAGGCCCCTCAAAAAGATAATTGTGATATTGAATTTCATTCCCCAAGCTGATTGAACAAGACAAGACGGTGTCGCGTTTACATATCAGACCTTGCACAAGACGGTCCTGAGTAGGACTCCAGTTGTCTGCCGTGCGATGTTGCATTTCTTTCACCATGGCTCGGGAATTATAGAAGATTATGACAAAATCGTACATGGTCCACGAATCTCAACGAGTTGTCCACCCCTTGATTTCACATATGTATAAATAATATTTTTTTGGCAAGGAGTAAACAGTATGAAAAATACACAAATCTATCTATTTGAAAGCTTAATCTAGACACAATTTCTATATACAAAAATATAACAGCAGAAGAAGCATATACCAAGAATTTTTGTGATACTATTTTAGCTCATTCATATTTTGTTTGGGCATATAAGAAATTAATAATATATCTACTACAACCGATGTAGGTACTACAACACTAAAAACAAAAATAATTTTGACAACATTTCTGTATACTCTGTAAACTGTATAATCAGGATTTGAAACAGAAAGTTGAAATATAATGGTCACATACAGCTTGTTCCTCGGGAGAATTGAAAATGAAAAAAAATTAAATATGAATGAATAAGGGTCCAAGATGAGGGTAAGCTCATGAAAATATTTTAAAATCAGTCACACTGCCACATAGTACCATGTTCTATGATCGAATACATAAAACATGAATACAAAAAATCGTTTGCGCAGCACTCATTCTGCGCGTAAGTTAACTCATCATATACATCACTGTATTTAGAAGAAAATCTCTCAGGAATAATTCAATGAAAGATATGTTATCATTAAAAATAAACAGTCTTAGAGTTGAAGTTGAGAAAAAAAATGTTAGTGTCACCTGATAATACTTATATAATACTTGATTAGTCATTTCAACTGCTTTTTTGTTTCCCTAAATTGTACAACAAATGGCTTGCGGCATCTTTAGTCGGACAGCCTTTATTTTGTTCATCAAAAAATGAAAAAAAATAGTTCACTCCCTATAACGATACTATAACTATATCCTCTCATAAAAATTCAGTCAGGACCACCTTTTGCTATCTAGGGAGATACATTTTTCTGTATATAAATATATGTTCAAATGATAATCATGAATATTTTTCAAGGAAAAAATTACTGGAATAACAGACAAACGCATTCAAAACAATGGCTTTGAAGACTTATATGAGTTATTGAAAGGAAATTGTGTTGTACTTGGTAACACACATATTCTGACAACAACTATACAAATGAGAAAAGACAGAACATATCCGCGGATTAGTTCAGATGTTATTATTTAGTATATTAAAAAATATTGTATTGATATAGATGAAATGGTGATAGAAGATGAGGAACTTAGTTTATATCTTTTTTCGCCGAATTTGTCAGAACTAAAAGAGAATGTTGTCACATATATGTCAGGATTTTGTGGTCAAATCAAAAAAAAAAACAGTACCTATCTTAATAGCAATAAACCAGACACATGGTGACATCATAGATGGAGATGATATCCAACTTTTTGATAGGGAAAACAGAGGTGTTCTGATTAAACCATCAAAAAGTTTGGTTCATGTATGTTTCTTTACTGAGAAAAAAATTATACCGATACTGAATACAATAGAAAATTTCAAGCTGATGAAAAATTTCGGATGGAAATGTTCATTTTGAAAGTATCTGCTTTATTACTATATATCTGCTATATATCCCTAATCGCTACCATCGATAACCATATGCCAGATATTGCCTTCCGGCAACGCACAATCAGACACATTCTGCTTAGCCTCCACTCCAAGAAGGCTATGGGTACAGACGGAATACCGCCTATTGTTCTCAAGAAATGTGCCCAAGAACTAACACCAGTTCTGTGCAGGTTGTTCACCCTTTCATACAAACTCGGCGTATTTCCTTTCAACTGGAAGAAAGCTAGAGTCCAACCAATTCCAAAGAAGGGCAAGAAAACCATACCTTACAACTATAGACCAATTGCACTACTATCTGTGATCTCTAAAGTAATGGAAAAAGCAATCAACATCGAGCTCATCCGATATCTAGAGAGCTCGAGTATCGTGAACAACCGGAAATATGGCTTTCGTCACCAGAGGTCAACTGGAAACCTGCTTGCCTGTGTGACACATACGTGGCGGGTGTCAATTGAGAAACATGGAGAGTCTCTGGCTGTAGCCTTGGATATCTCTTGAGCATTTGACAGAGTTTGGCACCAAGGCCTCCTAGCGAAACTTCCGTCATATGGTTTGCCGCCACAACTGTGTCATTTACTATCGAGTTTCTTTGCAGATAGATCACTCTACATGGTGGTAGACGGGGTCTCGTCTGATACAATGACGATCAATGCTGGTGTTCCACAAGGCTCTGTCTTGGCACCAACTTTGTTCTTGCTCCACATCAATGATTTATTGGATGTGACCTTCAGCCCAGTTCATAGCTCTGCGGATGATAGTACACTTCATTCCGCCTTTTCTTCTACAGCCTCTATATCATCCAACAAGGCCAGAGGTGCAAGACGAAGACAGGTCGATGCTTTAAATGAGGATTTGACAAGAATTCTGAAATGGGGACCTGAAAATCTGGTACATTTCAATGCAACAAAAACTGAAGCTTGTAAGTTCACCAAGAAGGCAGATCACACAATGCCCAATTTGATGATGTCGTGTAACACTGTTCCTATGAGGTGGTCAATATCCATGCTGGGTGTCACCACCTACAGCACTCTCATGGGACGATCATGTGAGGTCCATTGCGGAAAATACTTCACAAAAACTTGGGTTCTCTATTCTGTGCGAAGAAGTACTTCACATCCCAGCAATTGCTCATGATCTACCAAGCACAAATTCTTCCTGCCCTGGAGTACTGTCCACATGGTTGGAGCTCAGCCCCCAAACATATGCTTAAGCTCCAATTCAGAAGAGAGCTATTCGCCTAGTCGATGATACAACACTCACCAAATCATTCACCTCTCTAGAACATCGTAGAAAGGTCGGCGACCGCCGCCTTTTTCATAGATATTTCCATGGTAACGGAAATATCATCTATAATGCCACCACGTGCGATTCCTAGTAGACAAACCAGACGAGCTCAGGCTGGTCACCCCTACACTGTCAGGTCCGAGGCATTCATCAACAGAACGGCAAAGTTGTGAAATTCTTTGCCTAGTGAATGCTTTCCTGATGCTTACAACCTCTGAACTTCCAAGAAAAATTTCAACACCTTCCATGCTGCAAAATATCAAGATATTTGAAAATTCAGCAGATTATATTTTTAACAATTCCCCATTTGAAGATGATCATAAGATGATATTAATAAATAGTGTAGTGATTTAAAAACTTCAGTTTCCTCAAATTTTAAAAAATTATGAATTATGAATATGAAATTATGAAATTTTTCCTTAAACACTGTTTTCATTCACTTGATGAATATTCACAGTCGAATCTGGATGAAATTACATTCTGAGGAACTTGAATTTGATGTGGAATACATCCATTGTCAAAAATTTTTTCAAGTTTTGATGTTATAGGCATCACCTCTGATGCATTGTGTAAAAAATTGTGCTTGTTTAAATATTTTATGTTTACTTATACAGGGTGTCCTTAAAAGGTCTTTACAAAAAGCTACCACATATTCTTCAGACCAAAACAATTCGATACAAGCAAACTTACCTCAGTAAAGGTGAGAAGAGAAAATTAGCTCTGAAAGTTCCTTCCTATTCTACTCTACCCTAATTGTTTTGGTTTGTTTTTTGCAATGTTTTAAATTCTGATTTTTGAGTATAGATAGATAGATACATAGATGGTTTATTTAACTACATCCCATAAGATGTATATTTGAAGCAGGTCAGAAATCGGGTAACTTTAGTAAGTATATATAAAATTATATAGTAACAATTATACAGGGTGTCCTTAAAAGGTCTTTACAAAAAGCTACCACATATTCTTCAGACCAAAACAATTCGATACAAGCAAACTTACCTCAGTAAAAAGTTGCTTAGTTTGGGCGCTAGACGGCTCTGAAGTTGAAATTTTCAAATCGATTTTGCTTCATAACTTTTGAACGGCTCATGAGATTTTTTTCAAATTTGGTACGTTGGCATAGACTCATCGGGCAATGAAACTCATATCATAATCATAATGAATATCATTCCATGGGCGTAGAACTTGATTTTTTCAGTAAATAAACATCTAAAACTCCTACGCCAATGGAAAAAAATTAGTTTCAATATGAAATCTAAATTATTCAACTCATTCACTACAAAAAAGGTACTCTTGACAAAAGTCGATTCCTCTCATGGTTTCGACAAAATTTTAATTTTAGTGATTTAGAGCATAATTAATAATAAAACGATTAACAGATATTTCATAAAAATTGTTCAAAATGTTCACCATTTTCACGTATACAAAGATTTATACGACGCAAAAAGTTGAGATGTACTTTTTGCATAGGTTATTTCTATTGAAAATAAGTAGCACTGGTTTTCTTTTCTGAAGACTATTATTATCTGCTCGAAAACAGTGATATTCACATTCTTGGTTTCCATAGTTTCATCTGTGATTGATTTGTCGAGTTTTATTGACGTTGATTGTTGATATCGGACTTTTCTGATTTATCATGGCCGTACAATACACCAATGAAGAATACACCGATATGTTATTGGTATTCGGATATTGTCAAGGAAATGGTCGAGAGAGTGTGAGGGTGTATTCGGCAAGGTTTCCAAATCGTCGCGTACCAAGCCACCCAACCTTTGCTGCAGTTGAGAGACGTCTTCCGGAGACCGGTCATTTTGCTCCTAGAACTGGTGATTATGGAAGACAGCGTTATGTAAGGATTCCCGAAGTCGAAGTAGAAATTTTAGACCGTATTGAAGAAAATCCAGAATTGAGTACTAGACGGATAAGTAATGAACTGGAAGTTTCTAGGAATGCCGTTCATGAAGTACTAAGAGAACAATTATTATACCCATACCACAAGACGCCAGTTCAAGATTTATTAATCCATGATTCACAAAGTCGTCTGATGTTTTGTAGGTTCATTAATTTGCAAAGAGAAATGAATCTGAACTTTGGAAAGAATATTTTGTTCACTGATGAAGCCTGTTTCACGAGAAGAGGAATAACTAATTTTCATAATGAACACGTTTATGCAATTGAAAATCCTCATTCCATTAAAATAAACCATTTTAAACACGAATTCAAAATCAACGTTTGGGCTGGAATAATAGGAAATTTTATAATTGGTCCTGTCATACTTCCACAAAGATTAACAGGAGACATGTATTTACAACATCTACGAAATACGTTGCCAAATTTGTTGGAAGATTTACCACTCCAACATCGGGTAGATATATGGTTTATGCACGATGGAGCTCCACCACATTCTTCGGTGGATGTTAGGAATTTTTTAAACCAACAGTACCCAGACAGATGGATAGGTAGAGGTAATGATGCACCCGTGAATTGGCCACCACGTTCTCCAGACTTAACACCGATGGATTATTTTGTATGGGGTTATCTCAAGTCTACGGTTTACAAGACCCCTGTGAATACTGTAGAACAATTATGGCAACGTATCCAACAGGCGACGAATAATCTTACAGGCGATGAAGAAGTTATGCAAAGAGTACATTTCAACTTTTTGCGTCGTATAAATCTTTGTATACCTGAAAATGGTGAACATTTTGAACAATTTTTATGAAATATCTGTTAATCGTTTTATTATTAATTATGCTCTAAATCACTAAAATTAAAATTTTGTCGAAACCATGAGAGGAATCGACTTTTGTCAAGAGTACCTTTTTTGTAGTGAATGAGTTGAATAATTTAGATTTCATATTGAAACTAATTTTTTTCCATTGGCGTAGGAGTTTTAGATGTTTATTTACTGAAAAAATCAAGTTCTACGCCCATGGAATGATATTCATTATGATTATGATATGAGTTTCATTGCCCGATGAGTCTATGCCAACGTACCAAATTTGAAAAAAATCTCATGAGCCGTTCAAAAGTTATGAAGCAAAATCGATTTGAAAATTTCAACTTCAGAGCCGTCTAGCGCCCAAACTAAGCAACTTTTTACTGAGGTAAGTTTGCTTGTATCGAATTGTTTTGGTCTGAAGAATATGTGGTAGCTTTTTGTAAAGACCTTTTAAGGACACCCTGTATAATTGTTACTATATAATTTTATATATACTTACTAAAGTTACCCGATTTCTGACCTGCTCAAATATACATCTTATGGGATGTAGTTAAATAAACCATCTATGTATCTATCTATCTATACTCAAAAATCAGAATTTAAAACATTGCAAAAAACAAACCAAAACAATTAGGGTAGAGTAGAATAGGAAGGAACTTTCAGAGCTAATTTTCTCTTCTCACCTGTGATTTTTTTTGTAACCAGATCAAGAATGTTTTTAGAGATGAAGATTATCAATTTATATTTTTTTAGCTAGACTAGAAGATAATCGACGTTTGTTGAAAATAATTATTACTTTTGCAGGTTATTTTGTACAATTCTTTGTTTTCACCTGTGTACTGTTTGGAAACTTAGAATAAAATGGAAATGGAAGAATAAAATATTATGACAATTTGATAAAAATTAATTTTCAGACATTATGGATTTTCATTTCCATTTTCATTTCAGTATTTGATGATGAAAATATTATACATGTGGTACAAACCCTCAGACCCTCACTGTATGTCAACTGCTGATTTAGTCAGTGACTGAACCACTGTCATTCTTTATGAACTACAAATATGAATATCTTTTACTGAATCATAACCTATGAAGAAATATACAGTTTTTCAACTGTAACTAAAACATGTTGAAGGGTTCATATACAAACATGACATATATTTTTGAACTGTTATGTCTATTGGTAGCCCTGTCCAACTGACTGTCATTGTCTAAACTGAGGTCTATCAAGTGAAAAAACAGACAGCTGATTGGACAGGCTCACTCTCACTCATCATTGGTCATAATCATTAATGAAATTATAATGAAATCTGTCTTGTAATTGATATTTATCCAAACTTGAGGTCTGGCTGTAAATAGTTCCGCTATGTTGTAGCTCTTCCTAATAAAGCTCAACAATGCACCAACCTACTTGTTTCATCACCTCTCTTGATAAAAAACAACATGAACAGAAAAACTACAAAATATTTCCTACATGTCCATTAAAAACAAATCGAGAATTTAGAAAGCTGACTGATAACTGATACAGGGATAAAAGTTCCTATGGCTAATTATTTCCTCACTTTTTGTGTTTCTATGGTAATATTTCATTTTGGTAATATTTCACTCCAAATTCAACTTGGTATATGCTTTTTGAAAATATCCTAACTTCTAACGTCGATCTACCTGCATTTGCTGCAACTGCTGCTGCTGTTGCATCTGCTGCATTTGTTGCTGCATCTGAAGCTGCTGTTGCTGTTGGAGCTGCTGTTGTTGAAGCTGCTGCTGCATTGCTGGTGGTATGCTTGGAATCATCTGATTTGGTGTCTGGTTGCCAGGTATTGGTATAGGAGATGGTGGAATTGAACTGCTACCAGGAGTGACATTGCCTAAAAATTTCTCTAAATATATTTTGAAAAAATAGGCAAATACTTCAAAATACCTTGGGCAGGACTTTTTGAATAGCTCTGGATGTCTGCCAGTAAATTTTGCCATACTGCTATCTTCTCATAATGTCTTTTTAGCAACTCTTCTTTGCGAGCCAGTTCTAGGCGCAGTTCACTGATGTCTTCTTTAACATTCATCTCTGGTTTCAATGCAGATAGCAGAAATCTCTTTTGAAGGAAAAATGCCTCCATTTGTCTCGCCAAATCAATGAATCTCAGTGTAGTCTGCTCAACTTCAACTTTTATTTCGTCTTTATCTGATGTGGGAACAGCTTCTTCTTTAGTGAGAACATTCAAACAGTGCTGTAAAACGAAATATTTTCAAGTATGAGTGATTTGAAGTAAATACATGATAATTACCTGGAATGCTTCTTCAAACTCATCTACAAGATTTCCACTGCTATTTGTAGGGGTGGCCATCGCCGAAACAGGTGGCGACGCCTCTTTCATGGGAGTCATAGGATCAATGACTGAATTTTAATATATATTATCTATTTAAAAGTGAGAGAAGCACTTGCTTGACGATACAAGACACCCAAGATACTGAAAAATTAGAGGCTATATTAGCTACCTAAGCCACAGATCACCTAAACTAGGTAGATAGGTAATCTGTGCCTACGCGACTTTCATATTTTCAGTATTGATTAAATCAATTTGATTGTGTCAACACTGTCAGAGTGTCAGCCAGCATTCAGCATTGTTGCCAACGGCTAGACCAATGAGGCTGTGGCCGCTGTGGCCACAGACATAGACAGCCGACAACCCAATTCAATTTGACTTTCAACAATTCTTGCCGACAACCATCTCAGACAAAGGCTAGAGCACAGATCACCTTAACTATAAGGTAATCTGTGGCTAGAGTGAGATTGCTAGAGCCAGTTCTATATGGTGTTGCCTCGGAAGTACAATTATTGTACTAAATGTGGTACTTTCAATTCTGGTTGCTTCGGTGGTACTACATTTCAAATTTGAGGCATTTTTGGTACATTTTCATCATCAATTATGCATAAACTCACAATATGTATTTATTGTCCATATTTTATTGTCTTGGTAATTCATTTGAAGTGAAGTTCGATCGGAATTATATAAGGGTCGCCTCGTCCGAAGAGATAATACTAGGTAGTACTAAAGAGTATATATATATTATAACAACAAACAATTATTCAATGGTACCGTCTTTCGGTGCTAATGGCAAAGAGTATATATAATTATTCTATGCTAAAGGTGCACATATTCTCAAAGCCATAGAAGACTTTTACTAGTTGGTATGATGCAAAGAGTATATATAGTTTTTTTTTCATCTTTGGACAACACGAAAGGGAAACCTATAATGTTCGAGGAACATCGTGTGGAATTTTGGGAGAGAAGGAAGGTGTTGGAATTTTTCTTGAAAATTTGGAGGTTGTAAGCATCAGGAAAGACTTCACTAGGCAAAGAATTCCACAACTTTGCCGTTCTATTGATGAATGATGCTTGGTATAGCGATGTTCGACAGGTCTCGAGCCTGACAGTGTAGGGATGACCAGCTTGAGGTCGTCTGGGTTGTCTACTAGGAATCGCGCGTGGTGGCATAATAGATGATATTTCCGTTGAGCACCGACCGTGAAAGTACCTATGAAAAAGGCATAGATCGCCGACCTTTCTACGATGATCTAGAGAGGTCAATGATTTGGTGAGTGTTGTATCATCGACTAGGCGAATAGCTCTCATCTGAATTGAATCTAAGAGTTTTAGCGTATGTTTGGGGGCTGAGCTCCAAATATGTGAACAGTACTCCAGGACAGGTCGAATTTGTGCTTTGTAGATCATAAGCATTTGTTGGGACGGAATATATAGTGTGAGCAATTATTGTATGCCTATAGCTAAAGGTGCACACATTCCCAAAGCCATAGAACACTTTTACTAGTTGGTATGACGCAAAGAGTATATATAATGTGAGCAATTATTGTATGCCTATAGCTCCAACTGTCATTCGCTAACTAACTTCATTAACTTTCAAAGATTACGCAATATTTTTGTCCACTTCAGTTCATCTCTGTTCGGGGGTGGCAACCGAATAGCGCGACTAGACGAGTCAAGATCTGTTCATTTTCCGCCACTAAGAAAATCGCAAATTTCAATAATTATTAAATAAAAACGTAAGAAGTACTAAGAGAAAAATTGGATTGTGCCAGGAATGATAAATATTCGTTTTTGCTGAAAATGCCCATTTCCCGTTCTCACTCTCAATTTTCTATGTTCTCATTGAGATGTCTCACAATAGAAAACACTTCATACACACCATAGATAACTCTGCTCACACAGAAATATGCTCGTGACAGTTCTGGTCAATGATGGATTTAAATTGAATATAAACGAATATGGGCGTGAAGAATATATTGTAGAACTCTTCGAGCGCCACTCAGAATTCCTTTCAGAACTGTGAAATTATTTGAATTTATCATTTGGTAATGATGGTTGATAAAAATCTAGCACCTTATATTATTGAACAATTCTCGAAATATTGTTTTTTTCATAAAACGCTTGGGGAATATATTGTAGAACTCTTATTCGAGCGCTACCTAGAACTCCTCTCAGAACTGTGATATTTTCTGAATTTTTTATTCGATGACGAAATTAGGAAAGTGAGCACCTTATATTATTGAATAATTCTCTAAATATTGTTTCTTTCATAAAACGCTTGGGAAATATATTGTAGAACTCTTCGAGCGCTACGCAATATGTGGAAAGGGATGAGCACCCTGTATTATTGAATAATTTTCGAAATATTGTTTTTTTTCATAAAACGATTGGGGAATATATTGTAAAACTCTTCGTGCGCTACTCAGAACTCCTTTCAGAACTGTGGAATTATTCGAATTTTTCATTTGGTAATGATGGTTGACGAAAATCAAGCACCTTATATTATTCAATTAATTGCGAAATATTGTTCTTTTCATAATTCGCTTGGGGAATATATTATAGAACTCTTCGAGCGCTACCTAGAACTCTTCTCAGAACTGTGATATTTTCTCATTTTTTATTTGACGACAATGGATTTGACGACATTGAATAATTTGCGAAATATTGTTTTCTTTATAAAACGCTTGGGAAGTATTTGGTAAAACTCTTCGAGCGCTACTCGGAACTCCCTTCAGAACTGTGATATATCCTAAAATTTTATTATGATCTCAATTATTTTTCGAATTTAGCGGTCCAGGAGGGTGGATATTTTGAGAAATGTATTTTTTTTGTGAAACACAATACAACAACCGCTGAAATTGTGCAATTGTACTGGGTATGCAATTCCAGAAATGATATAAATTTTCTGAACCATTATTCGATGAAATAGAAATTTTCCTCAATAATTCTGTCAATTTGACAGAACTATTTCCGAAATTGGTCAAGAACTCCAGAACTCTGACAGATGAATGCAAAAAAAATATCAGAACTCTTATTCTTGAAAAAAAAACGGCGCTACGTGAAGTTAGCGCCCATATTTGTTTATATTCAATTGAAATCCATCATTGACCAGAACTATCAAAAATTTTTGTCAGGAACTCTAGAACTCCATCATTCCTACCGAGAACTCCGAAAAAAAAATTTATGAAAAGTCGGAGCCAACTTCACATGAGTCAGATCGGTGATGAATCGTCGTCTTTGACTTATTTCCTTTGCAATGTTTCAAATAGAAACCGACCGGTGCGTACGGACAATGGCAGTCACAATAACAAATCATCTGTGGGTGACAGAAACGAAACGATGAAAGGAAAACATTTGAGTTTAGAGGTTACGACCTCTAAACTCAACCCACAGATGATGATCTGATGATTACTATGCACACAAACAACATCAATTAGTTTATCTAAATAGTTTTGTGCTCTAATGCAAAAAACTCAAAGAGATTGATTAGAGTGCTATATTCTCGTTTTTACAATTTTTTTCAAACTAAACTCAGTATGTATGAATTCAAAATAACAAGCTCTTTCAAAATCTGCAAAAATATATAGGGTGTCCCATTTAAATTAAAGAAGTTGATGGTATTTCCGGTTATAGCGGAAGTATATTATCAACAAAAAAATGTACATCAGATGCATTTTGTTCCGTTGCACTCACCTGCAAATTCTCATAAATATCGTTATTTTCGTTATATTTACTTGGTTCCATACTTTATCCCTTTATCCCAACCCGCTGTTATAAACTTTTTGCTGGGCCCAGTAAAATTTATGAGATGAGCTACCATTGAACAAACACGTAATCTCACTGGAGATTTTTTGAAAAAAATGGTTTGTCCAAGAATGGAGCTGTGGAAGGAAACCGCTAATCGTCATCAGTGATAAACGATTTCCATATCACCGGAATTGATGGAATTCAGTAAATTATTCATCATTCGATGTATCGAATATTCGTTGTTATATTCCTGTTCTGCATTCAAATTATATTTTTACATAGATAAACAATATTTGAAAGTAAATAAAATTTTGAAAATGGACTTGGATGTTATACGAAAACTAAATAAGGAAGATCTAATGAAAATTGTCGGCCAGGTATGCTTTTTTTGAAGTGATGATTGTTTTGCACCTACTTTTTTTTATTTCCAGAGTGGATATGTTGATATAGCAAGAATTTTGGGTGAATTGAATTTGAGCGGTTTCGATTTGCTGGTGAGTATAATTGTGGGTTGAGAGACAGGGCGAGGCACCGATAATGAAACTGATCGAATATCGAGAAAGGAAAATGTTTTGGGGAAAAAAAATACAAAAACAGGGAACATGCCCATTTTCCTCTTTCCTTCTTCACTCTCACCTAGCCACATCATTGTAAAGGTGATTTTACGAGGAATTGAGGAATCTACGACTGTTCATCTTATCTTATATTTATTCCGAATTAGGATACTTAGCAATATATATATATATATATATATATATATCTCGGAATACGATGAATGGATTTGTTTTTACATATGTTCTACGAAATATTTCAATTCAAGATATTAATATATTGTCCTTGAAGCATATTTATTCGTCTCAGATCATCGCAGGTCATGAAATAAAAAAGGTACAATTGCTTATTGTCATTTCCAGGAAAATGATAATAAACAAATTAATGTTTTATTTTTAATGAAGAGGGCCATGATTCATATTTTTCCCAAAAACGGTTCATAAATTTATTTTATCAGACTTTTTTCATACAGGGTGTTGTTCATCATACAGAATATCTCCTTTAGAGGTCCATGTCTCCTTTAGAGGTCCGTAAAGAGGGCATAGGAAAAAATATAGGAACTTGTCGTCTGATTTTTTCATTTCATTTTTATCTGAATCCGAGAGGTTTCCCACATTCTCCCGGACATCCTGTATATCGGAATTTGGTGATGATGGTTGGGAATCACTTATGTTTTTTTTTTGTCTGTGGTTCACTGTCGATCGTAGAAGGGATTTCAATGCTGCTCTGTCAAAAACGAACGGACAACAAATGTTTGTGCTCAGAAGCAACAACTGATGAATATCTGATTATGATTATATGAAACTACTGAGGGGTGAAGTTTAATCAATTAATGATTCCCTCACAACAAGAAAAATTATTATTATTCCAAATGGCCACTATATTGAGAATACCCTTAGAAATTGATACTTACATTTTACAGTAATGAGTACGTTTCGGCAAATTCTCACACTTTCCAGCCAAATTTGTCGGTAGAATATATTCGTTATATCCAGTTATATTGAAATAAATCATATTTTCAGTTTATCGTTCTCATGAACTGACCAGAATGTTGCTCAGCCTCGGCTGATCAGAAGCCTCTTTCTGATTTGATCAAAAATATCAATATTACGGCCTCGATACATAATAGTTATTTTTGTATCGAGTGCGTTAAATGAGTGTTTTTGTCATGTTTGTGCCATGTGCCATGAAAACACGAATTTCATACACGAAATACAAATGACATTTTTTGTACAACTGTGAAGCATAACAATAGGAGAATAACAAAATTGAGATTCTCAAAAAGATATTTAATTGTCCATCTTCTTCCAAACAAATTGAAATATATGATAAAATTGCGGAATTAACTCTTCAAGAAATATCTAACGTTTCTGATCAGCAGCAGCATGGAACATCTTCGGGAATTTATGTTGGAAGTAATTGTTCAAACTTTACTATCAGTTAATTATTATTCCAATGAATAAAATTGTTCTATGATGAATAATCAATTGATGATTGATTAGTGGATCCTTGAAAAAGTAATATTTCATGTTCATTTTGTTAATTATTTTGGAAGTTAAAAAAAATATTTTTTCACGGTAAATATTCACGCATCAATAGAGATGCAGAAATATCAAGTTTTCTCGACAGTTGTACAAAAATTACTATTACTACTATTTATACTATCTTTGGAAAGTTGTTACCTAATATGGAGGAGTTCGATCAACTAATGTATAAAAAAGACGTTTTATATTTGGACGTCTGAATGTACATGTTCATACAGGTCCTAGTAACAGTAATTCACTATTCGATTATCCTTCGAAAAATAAGTCGACTCGCATAATGATAATTATAATTTCTTTCGGGCAAAACGCTTCCTATGGGAGATACAGCCCTTCGGCTTCGAAATGGATACTCTTTACTTGCCTTAAGTAACGTTCGTCAAAATTGTCTAGTGGTGCGGATACAGGAGGATTGTTTCACTTTTTCCGCCCTAGTTTCTTAGCCTTGAATATTTTTCAAATCGACTTTCTTTTTCGAGTTCCCTGTGCAATTTGAGAAAAGGCAGACAAAGACATGTTCATTTGATCATCATAATAACAATGATATATATTCTTATAACAAATTCCAACTCAACAAATATTCACACGATTCAGAAATAAAATAAGAACCGTTCTGCTGGCTATTTCAGAAAACAGGAAATTTGGAAGATGTCAATTTGAAAAAATATCCAGTGGCGTGCAAAGAAGTTCGAAACACTGAATCGTATATCAGCATAAAAGCATTCCGAATTTCGACTCAGCTTGTATAAATCTTGAGAAAAGAAAAAAATATTGAATAACATTTCCTTAATTTTTCAGCTTTTTGTGGGATTTTCTCTTCTCATTTCTAAAAAATGAAGTAGAAGTTATTAAAAGTCATTTCAAAATATTTGTTTAGGTTTAATTTCAAGCGCAGTGACATTTTGGGGCAGATCAAAAATCTGTCCTTACTACAAATATATTGAAATAATTCTCAATACCTTCTACTTTATTTTTTAGTAAAGAGGAGAGAAGAGCTGAAAAATGAATGTGCACCTCCTCGAAAAACTACAAAATACAGGCAGTTTTTAACATGTTTTTCTTCCTAATTTCATACAGGACGTCACAGAATTCCAAACCATCAACTGGAAAACCACGCCAATACAAAGAAAACAACTACTGGCTTTCATAAAACAGTTGAAAGCCAACCCATCATTATTGAAGACATTCCTTCCAATCCCTTCAAAGCCGAAACCTCAACCCTTCATATCACCGAAATCTCAACCATTCAAATCACCGAAACCTCAACCATCCACATCATCGAAACCTCAACCGTCCACATCATCGAAACCTCAACCATTGACATCACCGAAACCCGGCATTTCCTTCAATAAGAGACCAATTCACAATCTTCCTTCTAAATTTCCATCAGTGAAAACAGAGACTACATCAGTAATAGGTGATAAACAGGCATTTAAACAGCAATTACACCTGATAGAAAAAAACAATAAAACCAATCAGCAGCAAGGCAATGCACTAATCCTGAAAAAAGGAAAAATGCCATTACCTAATCCTGATCTCAGTAACTACAATCAAGACAATGGTCGATATATGCTCATGGGTAAATCACAACCATTCGTTAACAATGATGATATGGAGGAGGAGGAAGAGTTATATGAGAACGCAAAAACTTTTGAGAGCGGCAGAAGAACAAATGGTTCAGGTAATTTTCTTCATAATACGTAATCGTTATCATTACATTTTTATTATATATATATATATATATATATATATATATATTACTTTTCCATGTACTGTGCGTGCATCTGTTGCTAATAGTACCTGAAACTGAGTATGTTCATGTGTAGGAAGGTATATTATACAGGATGAATTAGCTAAGAATGCGGAAATTCATCTGGTATGCTGTCTCTTCCGATTGAAGTGTGAACTAAGTGAAATATAATCTTAATGTAAATATCTTATAATAATTAGGCAACGCACAAGATTTGCTGTCACCAAACTGTTCATGTAACTCAACAAGAAAAAAAACAGAATTGTCGTGGTATTCAATCGGCGAACTCTTCATCGAAATAATTCAATTGAACAGCGATCAACACGAGATCTGAAATCGGACAATGAATCATTCTCCTCGTGCCTCAATTCATTGGAACAATATCTACAAATTTGAATATATGCGTAATGTATAACAATCCTTCATATTGATGCAGTTCGGTTACCTCGCTAGAATACGCGAATTGGTGAACTTGTAGATCAGAGGCACTTTTTGGAGGTTTCACTCGTTATAAACATCGTTAATTTATTCTGCAATTAATTCTGCAATTTTACTGGCACGCTTTCTAATGGCAAACTAATACACCATTTTTAGGCATATTGGTAAGGGCAAAGTGTAAAAATATACGTAGAAATATCCGAATACGTATTTCTTGAACTAAGCTAAAGGAAACTATACCGAAATCACACCATAACACAAGCGACTTTCGAATAATCAAAATTGCTCTGTTTTGGGACACACTTTTCCTAAAATTTCCATCTTTTATACGATTCATTCCAGATAACTACAAAGCACATCAGGAACCTCTGCCTACAAACTTAGATGACGTTTATGAACCGCCACCAATGATCAATATCAAGAAAAATATAAGTCCTCTTCCTAGGAACTATTTTCCTGTAAATCTGAAAGTAGAAGAAGTTGATGGAAATGATTACGAGCAGATATCTAACGAACGGCAAGTTTTGCAAAAGATATGGAATACACCTTCATCGTCTAAGTTCCATAAGAAAATTTCGATAGATCTACAAAAATCGCATTTGCATGATGAAGATGATTTCGAGCCAGCACTCATCCACCACTTGGGGTCTTCCGTCTCTCCAGGAGCTAGTCGGAAGCCAATACCTACCCCTATTAGAGAAAATGTCAGAAAAATGTCAGAAAAAAAGGACAACTCAAATCATGATTATTTGGTAAGCTGTTAGCATTATTATTATATTACGTAACAAGAGTTGTAGATCACATATTACGCACGAAGTGGAGAGCGTTACACACATAGCCGCGTAACGGCGAGTGTATAAGTCCACGACGTGTGTAACACCACGAGTGCGTAATTGCATTACAACTCGAGTTGTGTACTATACTTTTTCTACGACCACAAATACAGGGAGAATCAAAAAAATTGTCCTATATAAGTAACATTTTTATCATCATTATTTGTCAAAAAATTCCATTATTGATGAAAGCTGTTGAATTGTAGAAAACCCACACTCTGATATCATCAAATTTCGAAATTTTAAAAAGGTATACTAGGGATGAAAAATATTGAATATTGATCAATCGTGAAGTACCATTGTTTTCGACATTATCAGAAAAGTTTTGCGCAATGCACCATCTTTCATCGGGATTGAAATTTTCTTCACAAATTACGAATGATATTTGTTTTGTACATATAGAGCAAATATTTTGACTTACTGTATATGCTTTGAAGATGGGTGTGTATGTAGGTGGGTGTATAGATATCGTATTGAAGTGAAAACTGGAAATAAGTCAGAAGTGGGAATGTTTGGTGAAAACTATGTATATGATTATTGGTTTATTTATATAAAAGCAATCAGGATCAAATAATTATTATTCATTTCATTCCTTCATTTATTCAATCATTCAACAGATAATTCTGAAAGAACCAATTCATTAAAAAAGTAAACCTTTTTTATTCATTTCGGACCATTTTCAGTGGTGAAAATTGAATAAATTTAGGTTTTGAGTAGGTACATTACTCACTATTAGCTTATATATTCTTATCACTGACATAATGATACAATTAGGTGAAATACATAATGAAAACTATAATTCAAACTATTATATCAAGATAAATACACTTTATCGACATTATGGTAGAAATGTAATATGTGTAGCTGATGGCAGTTTAACCGATTGACCTTTCTGTCAGATCAATGTCAGATCAGTGCCATGTTAAAAGGTATCCATATACGAAGACATTTCACTGAGAGATAGAAATAGCAAGAAAGCGTGAAAAGGTTGCAAGAAGAAATCAGAACGATCATAATATCATGAGTGATTTACGACATACCAATAGCGCAAATATCGATACAAGAGAAGGAAACCACAATGTGTCTTCGTCGATATCTCCATGTATGGGTAGCAATATTGGATGATTCTCTAAGAGGCGAAATGAATCAACATATCTTTGGAAACCGTGCTTTCGCTTATATTACATAACACTTTGTGCGAACTGTGTGTAAGGAGAAGCTTTCTGCGACTGTTTTAAGTTCGTATTCACCAACTCACACTAGTGGTCGTAGGAAAACATATATTTCATCTTGATAATGTTATTTTGCACAAATTTTCCAGAGTTTGCTGCCACCTCATATAGACAAAACTTCTAACGATGGCAATTCTGCAACTTCAAATGATCGAAATATAAACAGGAAAGTATCATTATATAATCATCATATATGACCTCTAGTAATAACTTGATATATCAAAATGAATCCGAAAAGGTCGATGTGTGAAGGCATACAGCACACAAGTCCCAATATAATCTAATCTAACGGTGACCTGATATTAAACCTATCCTTTCATCACTTCTCCACCCTCCACCAAGTTGTGCAAATCTCAACACTTGATAATAGAAGGGTACTCAGCACTTTGCTGTTTTGTAGAGTATTTCACGACCTCAAATTTCTCGTAAAAAATCAATATTATTATTTTCATGAATTTTCATAGACATAAACTTATGTAACACCAACACTACAATTCAAAGAGTGTTGTTTTATTAACAGTGTAATTGAAACAATGCTATACAACATGTTACTAAGTGTGGATGCGCCTTCATACGGAACTTCCTCGTTGGTTTTGGACTGCCTCACTAATAGAAGAATGTATTTTTTCATGTTTTTCTTAGACAAATCATAATATCTCAGAAAGGAAGTCAATCTCGCACCCTTATGTATATTAATATTTTTTCCTCTTCCCGAAACACCTTGTTTATTCACATCATCATAAACATGATAGTATTCACACAGGTCGAAATTCAATTACGAAATTCACTTGATGAAGAATGAAAATCAAATTACACGGATTCGGAATGTCGGATCCATATGCAACAGACCATTACCAGAAATACCAAATGCAGATCTAAGAATATCACTTCAGGCAGTTGATCCTCAGTCTTCTTCCACTCTAAACAGGAATTGGAGGACTTGTGTTAAATCTCCTGGATACCTAGAAACGACCAGAAATCGTAACGCGAATGAGCAAAAATCTTCGGGATACGTGGTGCTTGCGAAGAACAATGAAGGGAACTGTTACCCCAATGATGATGAAGCCAACCAAGTTTACCTAAACTTCGATGAAGCTAACGATTCTGATGAACCAGGTCAGTACCTTTTTATACGAAGTGGACGAAGAAAAATCACCATTTCAATATATTTGATCAAAATTAGGTTTGTTCCAACACAAGTTTATATATTGTGGAATCTGTAGTTTCCTGAAATAGTGTTATCAAATGCATTGTCTATAACACTCAGAAATGGCATATTCCAATACTTGATTCACAATATTGTTTTCTTTCACCGTTTCACAACTTTCACCCTGTAACCTCAAATTCGGTACTTCTTGTAACATGGAATTTTTGTGAAAATATTTCGAGTCTTGGTGAATTTTTTAAAGCCACTGGTGAATGAATTGCTTGCTAATATAACTTGTACCCAAGAAAAATTAATTCTTATCGAACATATACTCACATAAAATATGAATTATCATAAATTATCATTATGATAAAAATATTAAAATATTTTCTCAATTCTATATGAGTGAAGGTGAAAAATCTAGCAGAGCAATCTTTCATTAACGATTGAAAATGAGCTCAATTGTTTGGCTTGAAATTATTAAAATAGGACTATAACTGTAAATTTTTTCATTGATCGTATTCCGTGGTTCATAGATCGAACGAAATGGAGTAATTGGAGACGAGTTATTCCCAATGAAAATAACCATCTCGATAACCATGATGATAATAGGTATATGATCAAAAGAAAGAATGGTCAGTTGACCTTTTCTTACCGTGAGCATCTGAATGTTGTACTTTTCAAATAAGAGAAATTTCATATAGGTAATCTGAAAACTGAATGGCTGTACGCACACCAGAATACCTAAAAAAAAACAGTGATATACATACGAAAGAGACTTGACAAATAGATTCCAGTTTCATGGGGCGAACAATTTTGTCCCGAATTCAACCATGGCGCCATACCCTTGACTTCACGAATCATCAAAGGGAAGGAGGTTGAAATGGCAGATAATTCCTTAGGGTTTGACATTCTCAATAGACCAGAACCACTTGGATTTGGATCCCTGATAACTAGAATACAATCCTTGCTTACACTTGAATACTCAAGGATATTATGCAATGAACGATTGGAAACACTATAAAAATACTTCTGTTTTCAGAAATACCATGGTATTGAATTACGGTTATTTCGTTTGCTTGAAAAAGTGACTGAAAGTTGAGTTTGTATTTCGAATGGAACACCCTGTATATTATATAATTTTCAGGAGTTCCCATACTTATATGTGACCGTAGTGAAGTATCTGTAGCGAATGTTGTTTAATGAAATGCACGGTGAATTTTTTGTACTCATTTGATACAATTATCCACAATCAATTAGGTAAATTATGATTAATTTTATCAAATACAAACGAATCATAAAGAACGAATTCATATTGCTCTGCTCATTTCTCCAAATGGGATTTCCTATTTTCGTTTCTAGAAATAGAATATATAATTATTTCAATATATTGCTGGTAAAGACAGATCCAACAATATGCCCCAAAATGTCACTGAGTTTAGTCTCGGATACCTGAAAGCAAAATTCCTGATGATAGTCAGTGCATTGTCCTTCTAAATATAAAAAAAAACTAGTGAGCTGTGACTCTTATAGAGTCCCAGCCAACGTTTTTTTTTTTCATTTACAAGGACAATGGTCAGTGACACTTTTTGTGGAAATTTGAAAAAATGAACATCGGTACTCTCTGATCTCTACTTAACTTTGTGGACATTTCGGGAAAGAATCTGCTCCCATCTTCAACAAACTATCGAAAAAATCGGCAAATATTCGTCATTGAATATTTTCTGTCTGTTTCTTCATGAATTCATTTCGAATTCATCATTTTCATATTCGAGGAGTGAAGCCTATAGTCAATGGTGAAGCCAATTCATCGATTATCGTTTTTCATTGTGAGTTAGAATTGATCTCATATGTACCGAAGCATTACATCTATAGTATTTTTTGTTGTTGTGGAAAATTCTATAAAGGCGAAACAAGCAAACCTCTATCAGTAAGGACGAAAGAATATAAGGAAGAATATGAAATGAAGGACGAAGGAAAAGAAGAAGATATCACAATTCAGAACTGCTATTACGTTGATATTTGTTCCCTCATTTCTCAGCTAGTCCAAATATCTATCTCAAATATATGCTTACCCGACATAAGTTGACCACTTTCATATTGAACATCTGCAAATTGCCAGAAAGTTCTAGCCCATATTCGTTTTCATCTGCTATGTGGCTATGTCAAGCTTCGCGATAATCTCAGAGTTCCTCGAGAAAGAAGATCAGGCGCATCAACCAGTGATTTTTTTGTGTCCGGCGTTAATATTTCGACTACAGTGACTTCACAAAACATTGGCGACAAAAAGCCCATTAATTGCCTCCTAATTGTGGATGGGCGGAGATAATGATGTGCCAATATTTGAATTGTAGTTTCATCAGAAACCTCTTTTTGGCTGCATCGTAACAGCCTACATATGCACAACCAGGCATTTTATGTATCAATATATATATAGAAAAATATCATATAAAACGTGATAATATGCGCACATAATTATTTTCGAGCTGAAAATACGAATAAAAAAATATGGATTCAAACCACTCGATTTCTAAAAGGGAGCAACTCCAGTGTATATAAAATCACTTATTAGAGTAAGAAAGTTCGTGAATATATTTAAAAAACACGATATTGGCGTGACGTATCACCAACAGCCAACCAAAACGCTGACAATGCATTGTCGCCACTGTATTGTATAAAGCCACTGTAGTTTTGACTATATTGCATGTACTCCTCATATTGTTGACTCGCTCAGTCTATTTCAGCTTGTTCTTTCAGATGTCCCACTAGCAGAGTACAAAATTAACCCACCAACCCTAGTTTCACGTGATCAACAGACCCATAATCAACAAAAAACTACTGCTGCTGACTTAGTGAACAAATTGATTTCCGAGCTGAGTGCTCGAAATACGTTGATGAAACAACAAGATATGAACGATCAACTCGCCGGCAATACTCCAAAGATGGGAAAATTCAGGTTGAATTATTATTAGTCAATCAAATCCATCGAATATCATAGGACTCATTTCAGAGAGTATTATTAACTTAATTAAATGAAGATGGTTTTATCTCATGGTAAAATATTTGAATTCAATTGCAAAGCGCTTTCGGCTGTCAAGCCATCATCGGCGCGATACTCTCAGTAGATGTAAGTATTTAAATCTACTGGTATATCTGAGTTCCCTACTCGGGCGCCTCTTCGTAAGACTCTTTTTGTCTAAAGAGTGATGTACGATGAGGCTCACGCCTCTTAATGACCAACCAGTCAAGTGTCAAGCACTTGTCTCGGGCGTCAGTTTTAAGGTATGCACCTAGGTTCAGTCCTATGCTTTTAGGTATTTCCTTCTCATACTGAATAGTTTCTAACTATGTGTCCAACTTTTTATCACTCGGGAAGTTGTATAACTGGAAATAAAAATTATGCAATGCACAGTTCATTCAGTGAATACACTGAATACAATGAGAACTTGATATGAGGGGTACTAGAATAGAGTCTACTAGAAATAGAGTCCTTGAATAATATCTTACATTTTTACAAAAAAAAAGATCATAATTTTTAATTTTTTTCTCGGAAACGGTTCATTTTTTCAGCACTTCTGCTTTTCATACAGGGTGTTGTTTATCATAAAGGATTTCCTTTATGGGCCCATGTCTCCGTGAAGAGGGCCTGTAGGAAAAAAAATCACTAGAAACTCATTTTTGAGATTTCATTTTTTACGGGTCTATTTGAATCCGAGAGGTCTCTCATATTTCCTGAGACAACCTATAAATGCGTACACATACAATCAATTTTATCGGTAAGATACTATAGCTCAGTATGTGACTACAGTTACGTATGTAGTACTGTAGAACTCGCTTATTGGTCCACGCGACAGAAAAATGTTTTTCTCAGTGGTCCTATACTGGCACACAAACTGGATGATAAAAGAAAACTGTCATGTTACAGAGGTAACTCGCCAGTAACACCACCATCAACTAGCAACAAGGAGAATTTCAAAATCAGTAAAAGTCCTTTGCCCAAGCCACCACCTATATATGGTATTCGATTTCCTGTGGCTCGGTGTCCCAGTGGAGGATTTTCCGATGAAAGTGATGAGGAACCTGAGAAAAATATTTGTGAGTAGTAAAGAGGACTTTATAATTCGTAATATTGTATACCTACCAAATGACCTCGTAAAATGGTACGCTCATGAAATTTGCTGTTTTCTTCAGTATAAAAATTTGGATTCCTGATCATCGTGATACTGCAAAAGTACACGATATGCAGGTCCGGCAGCAGTGGCACGGTTTTCTTTATCCCATTTGAAAGAATAGTTAGTCATACAGGCTGTTCTATTTCCTCTGGGCAAGACTCAACATTGATTTCTTCAGTGTCAACTTAAATTTGTCGTGAAATGTTCGGAGTCTTCATCAAAAAATAGGCGGACTTTTCATCCCACTCTTATGGAAATATCAACGGTTTTCGAGATATTCAAGTTTTTTCTTCACGATTTCCGATTTCCTCATAGTATTTGGAATATTTTCAATATGCCAAGTTCCAATTAAATTATTGTTAGGTCGAATGTTGGCCACTAGTGATTTTTCGGAGAAATTGGTCTTTGATATACAAAGTGCAAAAAATATATTGCCAAACATTCGGATTGAACTTTTAAAATAACTCCATTACTTTCAATGGAACACCCTTAATAATATTGGTCTGTTGGAAGCGCATGTGGAAGTACAACAAATTTTATGGGACATTCTCCATGACTATTGTTCGAAAAAAAAAATATAACAGGTTTCGAAAGCTTGTTGCTTGGAGACAGACCGACACCGTACACGGAGGTCTGTTGTCTATAAGCATTAAGCTTGAGAAAGTTGTTAAAAATATCTATAACTAATGAAGATGTATTTCCACGTCGCATGGCTGTTAATATGTATTATTTTTAATGATTTATTTTATCATGATGTTCTCCATCAATATTCAAGTAGGGTTTTATTGAGTTGGGATTCTTATGCTCTGTATTTTTTATAAGCTCTTCAAGACAATCACTTCGGCAGATATTTTTGTCCAATTTTGAATCATATTTTTTCCAATGGGCATACTATCATAACAATAACATTTCCGGCTCTCCAGTAACTATTTGTTTTTGGGAATTTGTTTTAATATTTGGGCCCCTTTTTGATATGAAATCTTCAAATGATCTGACAGGACATGCGTTGGTGTTACTTTTTACTAATAATTTGCTGTCAATACATATTCTTGAACCACTTTGGCAAGTCTTGCTGAATACAGGGTTATATAAACTCGATTTGTTACAGAACTATCGTTATTATTTGTTTCGATAAGGAAAAAGTCAGTCAAACGATCAGCAGTTTCAAGCTAATTCTACAACGACTATGTGATAGAATTTCCGTTGTGGCCATTCAGGGGTGTTCTCAACTCACAAATTCATCATTTTTGTTATTTTTACTGCACTAAATGCCGCTGAACTTTGTTTCCTTTTAGGGTGATATCGGAAAAATGCAGCTCATCAGGTTCTGAATTTGAAATTTACTGAAGAATCACTGAGGATACCAGAAAAATATTTATTCTCAGAAAATCGATCCTAGTTCTTTTTTATTAAGTATCATCTGCTATTCAGCTCATAATCACTATTCGATAATTTTTCTTGAGAATTTTCAAGAATTTCCAATGGAAATTAAAAAAAAAAAATCATAGAACATCATGATGACTTCTTGCCTCTTGTGACAACTGTTGGAAAAGTTTGTCGATTCTCATGGCCGACTTTATTTGGTTGAACAATTGAACAGAAAATATTGCAGATATACAGCTCTTCCTGAAATTCAACAAAACAGTGGGTATTCCAATTGAAACACAAAAAACTTTTCACTTCCAGATTCATGGTGAAGCATGATAAACTTACGGTTATATTATGAAATCACGTATACTTCTGCATTAGTACAATAGTCTACATATTAGATTTTGATATTGAAAAACACAGCAAATTTCAGAGGCGTACCATTCTTCGTGGTACCCGGTATATGTTTAATATTCGTAGTATGTATTCTTCATATTTGTGTTCATTGTTACAGTCAATATCAACAGTGAACCGTATTATCGAAATACCGATAGAAAAGGTGCCAAATTATTGTTGAGCGGACTTGAAGACGGCGCCTTCCTTTTCCGTCCTAGCCAACGGTACTTTTTGGTACTGACACTCAAATACAACAAAAAAACATATAATTTAGGGATACAGAGAACGAAGAGAGACAAAATCAAATTGGTTGCAGATACCGAAAGTGAGCCACCAGAATTTTCGACCTTGCAGGATTTTGTTGACCACTTCACAATGGAGGCCGTGACTTTTCAAGATGGCGAGCAACTAATAGAAGTTTGTCTAAAAACTGTCTTGCCGACAAATCTATTTTAGAACTGAAAATTCCTAATGATACACTCCAATTCGAAAATATATCCAGGAATTTTATTCAGGTACCTAACCTGACTTACCCTACTTATTATCATAGTTCTTGCATGTTACCATCACTGAGTGCTTCTCCAGTTCAAATGTAAGTCATAACGAGGCAAAATAACGCAGAAAGTGAGCATGAACATTTTTATTTCAAATTCAGCACCCTGCATTTCACCGCATTTCCAAAATGAATGGAGTGATATAAGAAATATAGACGTATCACTATAATATTTAGAAAATATTTATATAAAAAAGTTTCAAACAGGTATACTGTAGTTTTCCAATTTCCACCATCAGAGCTAGTATATACATGTTCGTTTAATTCCGTTCCTCCCTACTAATTTTTGAAACACCTGGTATATCGCAACGATATTTGGAGGGCTCAAATAGGAGATTGGAAACGACTTTTTCATTTGAATTCAACAACCAATATGCGTGATGAGAGTTTATTGAAACTAAACAGTACTTACCGCTTACCAGATAATCTTGAAGCTTGCGACAACTCTTGAATCACATTACGAAGATTTAAAAAATAATCTATTTTTTTTATCTTTATGAAATAATATAATATGAATGATATTAATACACCCTGGATAATAAAACTTTTATTTAACTCCGACAATTATTTTATCAAGTGTTTGAAGTGTCTCCCTCCTAAATCTTGAAAATAATTTGCCATATTATAACCAGCTTCTCTCACGTTGATGAAATCATCTATTTCATCTATTTTCCATGGAAATATAACACACAGATTACGAACTCTTCTATTGTTTGTCATTCAGTGGCGTAGATTTTTGACTTCAGATACCCCTTAAAGGAGAAAAAAAAAGAGGTGTAAGATCCGTAGATCTGTGTGGGCCATCGCCCAGGAGAGTTTGTATTGAGAAATTCTCTAACCGTGCGATGGAAAAGGGGTGCCCTGACTGCTGAAATATTGTTTCACAATTTCTGGAATCTTGCTGATTGTTTATAACAATGGGCAAATGCAGCAAAAAAAATATTTCACCATTTGATAGTACTCACTCAAACTAGCTTCCTAGCACAATCCGTTTTTCTCTAAGTTCTTCGTACGTTTTTTAAACTATTGAAAGTCGCGATTTTTATAGTAGCAGGAAACGAACAGATTTTAGTGACGTCAATAGCCAAGTCTGAGCTGAATGCAAAAGTTCCTTATTTATCACGACATACGTTTCGACTATACAGACAGACAGAGAGGTAACAATTACTCTTGTATGAACACGGCTGGAGCTGGGACAAGATAACTTTGGATTGATCATCCCCAGGCATGTCATCGAGCTTCGAGTAGAGTCATAGCTGTATCCTGAATGATTTCCTCCTGCTATGGCAAAATTATGTATGTGTTTCATGGCATTTTCGACAAGGAAGAGTGCCGATTAATGAACCAAGCCAGACACGCCAGATGAACTTCATGATCTTTGGAGCCATTTCTTCTCCACCTGTTGCTCAATATATCAAGAACCGAAATGCCCAGAAATACAAGTACACACAGTGTATTTTCAAATAAATGGTGAGATGATAGTAAATCCCCAAAAGTCTGCTTCTTCCGTCGCGAATGTATATGAGGTGTGTCCTTCTACTTCGTGGAGAGAAGAGGAATAATAAGTATCATCCATACATCAAGCAGAAACAATTGCAAGCCATCCTACCTATATTCGTTTCAGTGAACGCGGCAATAATGTTCACAGACAAAATTGCCGTTAATGGAGTGACACCAACCCTCCTGTTTGCCGCGAAAGTCGGGAAACTCATAGTCGAAATGTCCAGAAAAAAACTAACGTTCGGCAGGAATATTGGGAAACCAGATTGTGGGACCTCTAATCATCAAACAAAATTCAAGTGAATTTGAATATGCTGGAAAATACTGTTGACCCTCTGATCACCAAAATCGTCAAAGCGAATCCTAATGAATTCGATATAAATATTGTATTCCAACAATATGGAGCACCACCACATTACTCCAGACAAGTAAAAAACTATTTGGATAATACTTTCCCCGGTCGTTGGATTGGCCGTTGAGATCCTATGGGATGGCCAGCCCGCTCGCCAGATTTGACACCTTTAGACTTTTATGATGAGGCAGGAAGTGTACGAAAGTGATACTGCTTCAATATTGGATATACGGCAGAGAAAAATAAATATGTGTGGAAATATCGACGTAACTGTATTCGAAAATGTTCGGCGTGTAATATAGGGCTGAATATTGCTGCGCAATAATCAGCAGGTAGGGGTATTGATTATTACTAGTACATATTATTATATAGAAATATAGAATATATATAGAATATAGAATATAGAAATATAGGACTTTCTTGTTATACTTCATCGTGACAGTTTTATTCTGAGGTTGGTATAATAGGAATAGTTATTAATATTGTAACACGCTCAGAAAGGATCACGAAAATTACCAGTGACTGAATTAAAATTCAGAACCAAATTATCTCTGAAAATTCTGGCCGCTGACACTGCCGTCTGCCAAGTTCACACCGGCACAGATCTACCAGGTAATCCGTGACACCAGTGACATCGATGCAGGGCAAGGTCCGTATATATTGACCTTGGATGCAGGGTGGATATAGGATGGTGAAATAACTCTTCAATTGTTTCTTTCCAAAACATGTAGACATGTCAAACAACCTTACTTGCCTCGTTTATACCGTACGCGAATTTGGTACTCTGACCATACAAAATTCACACCAAGGGAGGAAGTCACTGCCTTTTTACACCATGTTCAATCAGTGAACAGCTTGGTTCTGATTTGGTATGTTTGGTAACAGCTGAGATGTAACAGCTAATAGCATACCACTGAACTATCAATACCCGTGAAAAGGTTTGCAACTCTACTACTACTAATCCATATTTTTTAACAAAAACATTGGTTGTCAAATGCCAATTCTAATTGGTTACTCGCGCGTGAATTAGAAACATCCGAGAATCCAGCTGGTGTTGTGCTGCTATAAAAAAAGTAGAAAAATGGATATTATGGCACTCTTGTCATACATTAGATTGTCAAACATTATTAGACTTCGTAGAAGGACTTTGAGAAAATATCACTGCCTTTTTTCTGGTTATCTCTTTTGCATTTGAAATATAGTTGTTTCCGCTTTGTCATCTTGAGCTTCATTTGCCGGGGAATTTCCTGAAGCCCCAGCTCAACATATATCTTTCTCCAGTCCCTTGTATATATCTAGATGCTTGAATCTTTCACCATCCAGGAGGAAAATTGCTTGATCAAACGAACTTGTGAAGTTTGATCGAGATTATATGAATCTTCATCGTGCCGTCGATCGACGAGCCCAGAAAGTTCATATGATGAACCTATTGCAGTTGGATCACCACCTTCATCTATCAATGGTGGAACACCAACAGCCCTTGAAAGATGTGGGATACCACAATCTGACAAGATACCAGAAGATGTTGACAATGACGTCAATCTAGATGATGACACCTCAGATGCCTCAGGGGAAGACCCTCACAAGGACAACAAGAATCCATATAACCTACACCCAGTAATCCAGAAGAGATGGAATACCATACTCACAGAAGGTCTTGACAAACAAGAAAAAGATAAACTAATGGAGAGACATTTGCCTCCAGCCAACTTGACAATGTTGAGGGGCTCAGATATAAACCCAGAGATCCTGAAGGCAATACCTTCCACCACTCATAAGAAAGAGAAATATCAACAAATGAATCAAAACCAGCTAGGAAAGGGTCTTGCTGCCCTGGGAGAAGGTATGAGCATACTCTTGAAGGAAGAGGACAGCAAAGAAAACAGGAATATTGTCCTGAATCTGCTCAGCGATTCTGGTAGATTGTTGACTGATGTTCACTATCATATGTTTGTCCAGCAATTGAATATGGAAAACTGAATACAAAATTGCTGGCAAGGAAAAAGTTGTTAGCACTCAAGAAAGTTAATCAAAATTATAACAAACTCATGATACTATCGGGCTATATAGATAGCGACCTCGAGTGGTGGGCACACCAGATACTCTATGGTATGAATGAAATTAGACAAGACAGTCTTACAATCGAAATATTCTCTGATGCTTCTAATACAGGTTGGGGCATTTGTGCAAATGGCCAGTCCACTCATTGGTGGTGGAGCCCAGCAGAGAGAGAGAAACATATCAACCATCTAGAATTGAGAGCAATTTTATTTGGCCTGAAATGTTTTGCAAAAGAACTCAGATCTTGAAGTATTCTTATCAGAGTAGACAATACAACAGCTCTATCTTACATAAACAGAATGAGCAGTGTACAACACTTAGATTTGTGCCTACTAGCCAAAGAAATATGACAGTGGTGTGAAAGCCAAGACTCATGGCTACATGCAAGCTATATCAATACCAAAGAAAATATAGCCGATGAGGATTCTAGGACTATATCTATGGAAACAGAGTGGAAACTGTCAGACTTCGCATTCAAAACAATCGTAAGATATTTTGGCCAACCGGATAAAGATCTGTTTGCATATAGTGAAAATGGGAAAGTGGATAAATATGTCTCTTGGCATAGAGATCCAGAGTCGGTGGCAATTGATGCATTCACTATAGTTTGGAAAGATATGTTCTTTTACGCTTTTCCACCATTTGCGCTGATTTTAAGAACATTGAATAAAATCATAAATGACAAAGCAGAGAGGGTATAATTATTGCGCCTACTTGGCCTTCTCAACCTTGGTTCCCACTATTCAAGAGAATGTTGAAAAACCCATTCAATGCACGCCACCCTTTTCCTGGTGGCAGGCAAACTGTCCGGAAAGCATTACTAAGGAGGGGCTACTCGAATGAAACAACACGATGATGGAATCAATTTCAGAATCAACAATGAAGCAGTACTGTTCATCATATGAGGCATGGTGGTCGTTTTGTTTGAAGGAAAAAGTTGATACTTTTGAATTGAAAGACGAATAAAAATGCTACAAGATGACATAGCATGTCCCTATACCTATATAATCATCAAGTTTTCCTAATAAAGCTGCTTTTTGTGAAAAATATAATTTCATGAAAAAGTTAATTTTAGATAGCCATGGAAATAACAAAATCATGACAGTTCGGTGACATTAATGAGTAATTCAGTAATTGTTATTGACAGTGTTTCAAAAAATCTCCCAGAATGAACGCGAATATCGATTATTCAAACGAAGTTCTTATGAAGTTATTTATTATACCCGGACAATGTGATCAAATCATTGCCAGAACTTGCAGAAAATTCAACCAAATGTATCCTGAATTGACACCAATGAACAAGAGGTAGTTTGTAAGATTACAAAATAATTTCATCAACTATGGCTCAAAGTTTCCAACAACTCTATCAAAAATCAGCTTATCTAGCATATCTAGGTAGAAAGCTAAATTCACTGTGAAAGTACAGAAAATAACAGAATTATAGGAGGAACGAAAGTAACAAAAGTATAAACAAAATATCACATTTTCACAATAAATTCCATTACATTCTAACTTTTTAAAATATGCTTTTGTACGCGACTCGTGGTTGCCTTTTGAATTTCATGAGGATCCAAATCTTCAATACACCGCACTATTCGCCGTCGCAGTTCTTCTTTGGTAGGCACTGGAGTACTTTACACCCTTTCTTTTAAAACACCCCATAAAAAAAGTCAAGCGGCGTGAGATCAGGTGATCTCGGTGGCCAGTCCCACGGACCTAAACGGCCAAACCAACGATCCTCAAACATTTCGTAAAGTTTCCTGGAAACTTCCTGAGTTGAATGAGCTGGCGCCCGTCCAGTTGGTACCATGAATTCTTATATTCCTCTAAAGGCAAATTTTCGGGGAAATCTGTCACAGTCGTCTTCAATATTTGAATATATCTCTCAGCATTCAGTGTGCCATCGTAAATGAAAAAGCTGATTTTATTATTTGTTAAAATACAGAAAACATTTAGGTCAAATTCTTCTTGAAAACCCATCTCTTTTGTTATATGAGTATTATGATCATTCCAAAAATGCTTATTTCTTCTATTGAAAATCCCATCCCTCCTGAATTTTGATTCGTCGCTCCAAATTATTTTCGACAAAAATTCCCGATCCTCCTGGGTATGCATTAAAAGGGCTTCGCCAAAATGCACTCTCCGCTCGAAGCCTTCTGCATTGAGAGCTTGAACTTTACTGAATTTATACGGATGCATTTTGTGATTTTCCAAAATTCTTTGTACTGAAGCATGTGATACACCCAAATCTTTTTCTGCACTAAGAAATGGATGCTTCTGGATATGCATGAAATTATGCCAAAACGTCAACAATATTGTCTTCATTCGAAGTAACAGGTAGTAGATAAGCTGATTTTTGATAGAGTTGTTGGAAACTTTGAGCCATAGTTGATGAAATTATTTTATTGTAATCTCACAAACTTCCTCCTGTTCATGGGTGTCAATTCAGGATACATTTGGTTGAATTCTCTGCAAGTTCTAGCAATGATTTTATCACATTATCCGTGTATAATAAATAACTTCATAAGAACTTCGTTTGAATAATCGATGTTCGCGTTCATTCTGAGAGATTTTTTGAAACACTGTCAATAACAATTACTGAATTGCTCATTAATGTCACTGAACTGTCATGAGTTTGATATTTCCATGACTATCTAAAATTAACTTTTTCATAAAATTATATTTTTCACAAAAAGCGGCTTTATTAAGAAAACTTGATGATTTAGGTGTAGGGACATGCCATGTCATCTTGTAGTATTTTTATTCGTCTTTCAATTTATTGAGTGAAAAACAGTGGGTACCATTTAAAAAAAATGAACTTTCGACCACTTGTATGAACAACGAATATAATAATAATTTCAGCACGCACTGTTTGATATGGAGGCGACTTCTCGGTGTAAATTGAATACATCAAGCCTGTCCAAACCACCACTAAAATATCAACTCTTTATGATTCGAGAGCCCTGATTTACATAAGTTCAATTAGGGATATGTTTTGGAACATATTTAACACAAATTATTTTTTATCTTGAAAACCGATAGAGATTTATTTATTTATTTATTTATTTATTTATTTATTTATTTATACGGGCGAACCCATTTAGGACAAATTATTACATTGTATAAGCAAGATAATTACATTGTATAAGCAGATAGAATATAAAGTACAGTGGTAATATGTCATAATAATAATAATAATAATAATAAACGCTTTTATTGATAGATACATAGGAATAAGGCAGAAAATAGAGATAATGTTTTGTACAAAAATGTGAATCTATCGAACGGCAGAGTTAGCTCTTGAACGTTCCAGAGAGGAACGAGAAAGTGCTTTCTTCCACTCAACCGAGAAAAACTAAAACTAAGCTTGAAATTAATGAACGTAAATGATACAAGGGTGCTGTCATACGCACGTTCTACAATGTTGACAGTTATTAAATTATATACACCTAATGTGTTATCATATATATATGGAGATTAGTATATCATGTAGTGAAATAATATATTTATGAAATTGTTATTATATTTATATGATGTTCACTGTAGCCGCAGATATGAGCATACGATCAGTGATAGCATGAGTCAGTATACCATATGTCAGAGAGAGGAGAAAATGAATTCACTCAAAGGCGGAGATTACCTGAGTTTGTATCTAAAATTATCCACATTAGTTATTTTCAGTTCTTCGGGAAGCCGATTGTATAGCCGAGTTATCATAAATGAAAATGACGATTGGTATTGTGTGGTATTATGTAGGGGTGGAGTAAGTAGAGATTTGAAACGGGTATTCAGGTGGTGAACGTCTGTACGAAATGTGATTTTTTTGTATAGGTAAGGCGGTTTCTGTGTTATTATGATTTTGTGAAATAATGTGCACGAATGGAGAATTCTTCTATTTTCAATGTTCAACCAGCCGAGCTCATTCAGAGGCTTGGAGATATGGTCACGTCTACTAAGACCACAAGTCAGACGGACGCATGAGTTTTGAATTAGTTGAAGACGATGGAGATCTTTTTTAGATATGGCAGGTCCGTAGATGATATCTGCATAATTTAAATGGGAAAGAATAAGGGACTCACATAAAGTTACTTTGCATCGTCTGTCCAAGACTTTCCTATTGGCGTAGATCAATTTCAAGTTACAAAAAGCACGCCTTATTACCATGTTAACATGTCTAGAGAAACTGAGCGACGAATCGAGTATTACCCCTAGGTTCTTGGAAAAGTCAGATATAGGGAGTGTACAGTCCTTGACTTTGATGTTCAGAGAATCGATGCAACGAGTGCGAGCATCTTTTTTTCCAAACAATAACGCAACAGATTTGACAGGATTGATCATGAGACAATATTTCTCTGATATTGAAATGATAGACTCAAGGTCGGAGTTTAGCCTATGGTTTGCTTCCATCAGATCGTTTTCGTGAAAAGAGATATAAATTTGCGTATCATCTGCATAAAAGTGACTATTGCTAAACCGGATTTCCTTGTGAAACTCGTGTGTGTACAGAATAAATAGCACAGGACCCAAAATAGACCCTTGGGGGACTCCGTTTTTCACACTAAAAATTCCGAACTGCACTGATCAAGAAGTACTGCTTGCATGCGATTGAGCAGGTAAGCTGCGAGTAGAGCTACTGCTTCTACAGAAAATCCGATGTAATGAAGAATCGATAATAAAAGCTTGTGACGAATATGATCGAAAGCTTAGGTATAGTCAAGCATGACGAGGGCTGTCAATCGTTTTTTGTCTGATGCATCGAATATATCATCGGTGACCTTGAGGAGGGCTGTGATGCAGCTATGCTGTGGTCTAAAGCCGGACTGACACAGCGGAATGATGTTATTAACTTTTGAGTGAATATGAGTGCTTTACATTGTTCAAAATAACTATGAGAGCTTTACATTTTTCAAAATAACTATTTGTGTTTAGAAGTTGATTTTTTTAAGATGAGCCTTGAAACTATTTAATGATGTACCAAATAATAGAAGCTCCTTGAGAGAATTTGCTAATCTGAGTTCGTGAGATAAAGTTATTGAAAGTATAGTTGGACCTGTGGAAAGGTATGTGGAATGTTTGAGTTTGTCTAGTTGACCGAGAAGGTACCAAGAAATTAATTTTCAAAAGGAGATTGGGGCAATCGTATCTGCCATTTCTAATATTGAAGAGCAGAATAAGATCTCTATGTTTTCTACGGACCACAAGACTGGGGATATTTAGATTGTATTCCAGTAGTGCATATTATTCACAGTGAAGACCTGATTTGAAAGCTACGTATCTTAGGAAATTATTTTGAATCCTATCAATTTTCGCTATATAGGTTGTGTAGTATGGGGACCAGACTGTTGAACAGTAATCAAGATTAGCTCTAACTAAGGAGCAATAGAGGGCTTTTATTGCAGTTATATCATTGAAATCACGGGTTGTTCTCTTGATAAAGTCTAACATTTTCGTGGCTTTCTGCACTATATTAGTAATATGGGGATTGAAGCTGAGAGAAGAGTCTAGGATAACTCCGAGATCTTTAATTTGGTCAACTGAGTTTAGTAACTGCCTGTTGATGTCATAATTGAATAAAACTGGGTGATGGGAACGGTAGAATCGCATAATGTGGCACTTTTCGGGATTTAAGTCCATGCCATTTGATAAGCACCAAGTTGATAGGTTATCCAGATCAGATTGAAGGAGGAAAGCATCCTCGGGATCATTTATAATTCTGAAGCATTTCAGATCATCCGCAAATAATAAGGCCTTGCTATTTGGAAAACAGGAAGTGATGTCATCAATGAATAAATTGAACAAGAGAGGGCCCAGGTGTGACCCTTGGGGAACTCCAGATGTTACTTGGAATGCGTGGGAGTAGTAATGATTTACTCTGACTATTTGTGACCTGTTGGATAAATAGCTGCCTAACCACTGGAGTGCTAAGCCATCCAAACCATACAGGTTAAGTTTATGAATTAGGAGTTCATGATTCACTCTATCGAAAGCCTTAGAGAAATCAGTATAAATAGAGTCAATCTGCTGACCCTTCTCTAGGGCCTCGGACATAAAATCGACATATGTATAATCAGACCCAATTCAGTGGACCTACCAGAACGAAAGTCAAATTGTTGTGTGGATATAATGCTGGAACAGTCGAAAGTGAGAAATTCAGTTATAATATTCTCGAATACTTTAGGGGTAGTGCTGAGTATAGATATGGGTCGATATAGGTAAAGGGATTTATTAACAAAAGAGTATTGTAATGAAAAGGCAATTCTATAAATTTGTTAATATACGGGGTGTTCCATTTAAAAAATGAAGTTGCTAGGACTTTTTGATAGAAACGGCAAAGTCTCATCCATATATCTAATATTAATATATGGCGCAACGCCTATGAGAATCCCTCGATTTAAAAATATTGTGGGGAACACTTCAAAATGAAATGGCGTCAGTGGGTTTGGCCGGTAAGGAAGGACTCTGTAAGGAGGAAAAATTCTTCTTTCCATTTTTCATGAATGTACCACCTCCTCGAAGTACTTACAGACAGTATTCTTCTTCCCTTTTAATACTTTGTGGCATCAAACGTACCTAAGAGCGGTACTACATAGGTAGTTCTCAAGTGATCGCCTCGGACAAGGTGCTTCATATAATTTCTATCGAACTTCACAGGTAAGTTCGTTTGATCGATAAAATATTCGAGATCGACAGAGGTGATGTCATCTAGTGTCAAGCTTGGGCAGTCTTAGTCAGGTATCAAAATTCGTAGTAGTAGTAGTAGGCGTAAGTCTACAACTCATTCTAGCGTCTGGTGATAGGGCTTTATTTACATCATGCGTCGATGTTCCATTTGTATTTATGCCTGTGTTTGTGCATTTGTTGAGCGTTTGAGCACAGAATAATTGTATACATACTTTTCGGTTTGTGATCGAAACAGTTCGAGTTCGAGTTGGTATCGATAATAGAGTGCAAGAATCAATGATCAAAGGAATATATATATACATAGATATATATATATATATATATATATATATGATGATATGTATGGTTGGAACCATGATACTATAACGTCATGGGTTGGAACGCTATCAGAAAATAGTCGTTTCATTTGTATCGCGTTCCGTGAACACATGTTCGTGAATCAATCCGTGGGAGGAAGTGTTTTGTGGTTCTGTGTTAAATCTTCATTTGTCTGCTGTTCTCTAGTCGTCATCTCTCTTTTCCCTCTCTCTCTCTCTGTCTTGCGTTCGATATCCAGCAGTAGGTTTTGTTGGAAGTCGTCTGTTCTGTTTCTGTAATTATCAATTTACAGCAGAAATGGTAAGTTTTTGCTTGAAAATACTACCTGATGATTGAAATCTCGACAATGTAGAATACGTTCGATTAATATTTACGTTGCCACAATATTGATGTCTTGTGGATGATGTAGGATATATGAGATTCAACGTGTTGATATGAATTGATTATTTTTCAGGGTTTTGTGAAAGTAGTGAAGAACAAACAGTACTTCAAGAGATTTCAAGTGAAATTCAAAAGGCGTCGGGAAGGAAAAACCGATTATTATGCTCGTAAGAGGCTCATCGTTCAAGACAAGGATAAATACAATACTCCCAAATACAGGTTGATCGTGCGTTTCTCCAACCGCAACATAACCTGTCAAGTGGCTTATTCTCGTATTGAAGGCGATAAAATTGTTTGCGCAGCATATTCTCATGAGCTCCCTAAATATGGAGTCAAAATTGGTTTGACCAACTATGCAGCGGCATATTGCACTGGTTTGTTATTGGCACGACGCCTGTTGAAAAAGCTAGGCCTGGACTCTTTGTATGAAGGAACCACTGATGTTACTGGAGATGAGTACAATGTTGAGGGAGTTGATAATGGTCCTGGAGCTTTCAGGTTAGTGAATTAAAATTGATTTTTAATTCACTAGATTACTGTCTAGTCACAATTATGTAGACTAAGTTCATCCCTATGAAGGGTCAGGCAAACTCTAATTCATACCTGAAGTATTTTTAGTATCTAGATGTTTGTATAAAATTCAAGTCATAAACTGGGTATGAATTCTTGTTTACTGTGGTAATACTGAAGCTCAGTTTCATTCCACCAGTTTAAATGCTGTAAGATCCTATATCTGATCATATATGTCCCAAGCATTGGATTTCATCAATATGTGAATACTTTGGTAACAGGTAATAGTCTTGAGTTATTATTGTTTTTTTACTCAAATCAATGTCTGATATGGACTTGCTTTCAAATTTCAGAATCAACTTTTTCACATTTGTTGGTAATTATTATTATTGTCCATGTCATGAATCAAAACAAGTAGGGGAAGGGGGTCATTTCTAATCAAACTAACCATATATGTGTTTATCCAATTGTTGATGGTTCAAAAGTTACATAATTTCAGGGTGAAATGAAAAAATTGAATAACTTTCACCATCAACAACTGGATAACCACATACATGGTTAGTTTGATTAGAAATGACTCCCCTACCACCTCATCTCTTTTGATTTGTCACTTATGGACATCATGTATATCTATAACAGAATACTAGCACAGTGGGATGAGGCAGTTGTGTTCATTTGGAAAATACGAGTTATATATTCAGAAAGAGGCTGGATCAAATTCTCATTTTCTTACAAAGAAGCTCTCAATAACACGAAAACCTTGAGTGTAGGAGATATCAAAAAATATTGCATGCATTTTTGCAAGATTAACATTTTTAAAGATACTCATAATGGATCTTTGCATTAAAATTTTTTGAGTACTTGAAAAATGCACTACACATACAATGTGTTCACTCAAGGTCCACGTATTTATTTTGTCACAGGCTGTTGTTAATTGTTATTCTTTGAAGATTTGAAGGAAACCTAAGAGAAAATAATATATGAAATTCTTGAAAGTGGGACAACCTGAATATCTAGCCTGAATTTTACTGACCATGTTCAGAATATTGATTGTAGCATGAAAATGCTTTCTTGTTCGGAACTGATGAGGTGGATGTATTTAATGATGAATATTTGACACATGCGCGTCATCTGACTAGGTAAATCAAAGCAATCAGATGGACTTTCCCAGTGTTTTACTGTGAAAACAACCAGATGTCTGCCGAGAGTTACTCATCACATTGATTATAACGTGTCTCTGATAAAAAACTTGAAAACGCCAATATCTACTGTGTTTCCACGTGTCACCAATTGAGATCCCTCCTTATAGGTGTTACCTGGATGTAGGCCTGAAGCGTACCAGCACAGGCGCTAGAGTCTTCGCCGCTATGAAGGGGGCCGTTGACGGCGGTCTGAACATCCCACATTCCACAAAGCGTTTCCCAGGTTATGATAGCGAAACGAAAACCTTCAATGCGGAGGTGCACCGGAACCACATTTTCGGTAATCATGTAGCAGAATACATGAAGAGCTTGGAAGAAGAGGACCCGGAGGCGTTCAAGAGACAGTTCAGTCAGTACATCAAGTTGGGAATCAATGCTGACCAGGTAATTTTGTCTCAATGAGTTCTCTCCATTTTGAGAAGTGAAATTAAGCTAATATTTTTTAACATGAAAGTTACATTTGTTATCGAGGATCTTTACATTTCTTAAGAAATTCATCTTCTATACACAGGGTGATTCACCTAAGAATTCAGAAAAAAATTGTTCATACAAATGGATCAGTCAGAGTTATATATAAGATTTTTTCAAAAGTGAAACCTACAAGATAAGTCACTGAACAGCAACCAATAATTTGCATGGTCGTTTGGTGTTGCCAACTGAATCAGAAGCAATAAGATACAGGTTGATGATAAGAGAGCACTTTTATGACTTCTTCCAATACATTGTGAATATAGATAGCCATCTCGGATCAAGAATGTTCACAGTATAGTCGATAGTAATTTAGTTTCAAAATGAAGGAAAATCTACCACCCAATCAATAAATAGAAAAAACTCAACCTTATGAAATAACTTCCCACTAACTGCTAACTAACTGATATGAATAACATCTAATCTAATATTATTTACGTGAGACGTTCTCAATTCAAGTTTGTGATAAGTACTCAATAATTGTGCTGAATGAATTATTGATGAATACTCACCCAATTCAATTCAGTGTGGGAGATAGCTCATGAGCTCCTTTGCTAGCAAGTCGTATTTGAAAGTATATTTCATTATGTAAAATGTTTTCAGTGCAATCATTTTAATTTATTCGTCCAATATAAATTACTACAGTTTGCTCAAAACTTAGAACTGTAGTGTCGCACTTGGACTACATAAAGTTCATGTTTTAAAATTATTCTTGACATAGCAATTGTCAAAAATTCTATGGAAACTTGAAACAAATTTCATTCCCTGAAATGATGAAATAGACTCATGCAATCGAAATACATTCCAAACAAAAATATATTTCTGATAGAAAGTTCATTTTGTTCCTAAGTGAAATGATTGGGAGAAAATGTCTTTTTTTTATTCTTATAACAACCCTGTTTGTGATATTTGTTTGAAAATTGGAAGGTTTATGATAATGGTGTTCGTCAATTGGCGTCAACATTTCTGGACTACAGTGTTTCATTATTGTCCATTAGTTTGTTAACAAATGTTTCTGTATTTGATAGATTGAGGGTATATACAAGAACGCCCACACGGAGATCCGCGCCAATCCTGAACCCGAGGTGAAGGAAGCGAAGGCTCCACCTGCGACTTCAAAGAGGTGGAACCGCAGGAAGCTCACGTTGGCCGAACGCAAAGACCGCGTTGCACAAAAGAAAAAATCTTACATTGCCAAGCTCCAGCAGGAAGATTGAGAAACAAAGATTTTTGTTCCTTTGTGAGATATTTTTATTGCGTGACAATAAACTTGTGCAGGATGTTCACGTAATTTCCATCTTTTCCTTACCTTTTTTTTTTCATCTGCTACAACATGAAAGGGAAGCCTATCAAAATGTTCATCCTGTTAGCCAGCAGTAGAATGTTGTGAGAGAAGGAAAGTATTGTAATTTTTCTTGAAAGTATCTTCCATGTGATCAAGAAATATTGTTTTCTACTTGTTGGTGAACGATAAGCATGGTGTGGAGAGAACATTCCCATCAGGCAGGGTGCTATATCTGTCAATATCATAAGTTATGAATGAACACAGTATGTTAGTTCGGTTGAAAAAGAATTGTTATACCGGTAGGCCATTGACCTCGGAAAAAATCCTCTGAATCGCATGTCAACTTCGACTAGAAAAGTATTCCGCCTTGTTATCTATGTATATTTCAATATAATGACGTGTAGAAGAATTTTGATGTGTAATGAAGCCGCGATCTTGTATATGAAGAAAAGTAATATATGAAAATTTTCCACATGTAATGATAAATAAAACCAATCAAATGATTACTTGTATTTCGTGTACAAATGTTCCAAGTAGTTACTAACTCTTCAATTCAAAATTGCAATTTCATATACCATTCAAGTATTTACAAGAAGTTCTCAATAAATTCAATACATGAATTCAAATCAGGTCGTCTTTAGTTCGATAATTGCTATTATTTTTCCTCGAATATGGGTTCAAACCAAGGTGGATATAGGATGGTGAAATAACTTCAATTGTTTCTTTCCAAAACATGTAGACCTGTCAAACGACCTCACTAAGGCCGCACCACTTGAGTATAGATGGCGATACGATCGTCGATCCGGTGAAGTCAAATCCGCTTTTACTGATAATGACGGATACCTGACAGTGATGGATAGCTAACAGTTCAGTTTTTACATTTATGTTGAATTTCAAATCCACATCGTGTTTCCAGCATTTCCAAGATAACCTTCGAGATCGGCATAGGTGACGCCACCTAGTTTCGATCTTGGGAAGCCTTAGTAAGGTATTGAAATCCGACAAAATTAAGTAGGCGAAGGTCTACAACTTTTTCTAGTGGCTGGGTATAGGGAGTTGAGACACCAGTCCTTATTTACATCATGGTTCAAACCAACGCAAAAACTGATTGTAGTATCAATTCTACTGTTTGAATTTGGCGCTATATTTTAAGTTGGTATCGATCCGTTGCTGTCATGTTATTGTCACTTTTTGTGTTCTGTGTCTTAGAGTTAGGATCACGATGTTAGGTTAGAAACTACTGTTCCCGCCATTATGAGCGTCATATATATATATATATATAAGGTCGTGTGCTCTTGTTCGCATTATTTGGGGAAGAAATAAAATTATTATAGGTGACCGGAATCCAGACTTTATTGACTACATAATGAAAAATTTATATCCATATCAAGGGTCTAATTTACAACCACTATCATTCCTTACCTTCATTAACGATCTACCGCAACAACACCTGAGGTACTCTCACTCTTTGCCGACGACCTTAAGGCTGGTTCATGCAACGTTCATTATAATTACATTTTAATTATATTATGATTAAGAAAAGTTGAATCGCTAATACTGATGCGGCGAGTTCATGCAATGCATTAGTGCATTTTCATTACATTAGTCCACTAAGAAGTTGGCCAAGTTTCAACTATGCATTATAATTACATTATATTCGTAGTGAAAACAGCTAATTCGCATGCGCCAGGATGTCATTTGCTAGACATAGAGCATGAAATCGAATTCCTGTCACTTCTCCTCACACAAAATCTGCGGTTTCGTGACCTTTTCTTTCGAACCAATACAAGCAAAGACATAATCAATGAAGATAACAAAAGTCCAATACGCTGTGAAGACAAAAATTAATTATTAAACACATACAGATGCATTCCACAATTCGTTGAATTTCAAATATAACACATGGTAAAAATCTGAAGAGTCTCAATAAGCATGCACTAATGCGCTGTTAATGTGTTGCATGAACGGAAAGTTTTTCTTAGTGATAATATAATTATAATATAATTAAAATGTAATTATAATGAACGTTGCATGAACCAGCCTTTAAATTCAATAGGAAAAGATAGATGATTGCCTTCATCTCCAAAGTGATATGAACTCAGCTTATTCATGGTCTCTTACAAATGATATGCCATTTAACAAATCAAAATGTATGATACTGTCTGTAAGTTCTTCGAGGAGGTGGTACATTCATTTTTCAGCTTTTGATGGAATTATCTCCTACAAAATACTCATACAAAACCGAAAAATGAAGAACAGTCATCAAAAAATTGTATATACAGTATACCATGTGTTTGTGGAAAATATCATACCAGTGAAACCAGCAGGCCTCTATCAGTAAGGATGAAAGAGCATAAGAACAATATAAAGAGGAGATATACTGACAAATCAAAATTAGCTGAGCATATCCTTACTGAAAATGGACAACATATGGCCGATTGGAGTAATATTAAGATCATAGGAAAAGAAGACAACAACCAAAAAACGGAAAATCAAAGAGTCTGCTTGCATTCTCCTGAACGGAGACAATAATATTGCTTCTTGTTCAGTTGATATAGATAGAACTTGGCATCCACTTCTGAAACTTGAATATGAAAATGGAAAATTCGATATCAATTAATGAAAACACCTTAAAACCAGAATTCCTCCGTCTGCCAAATTGTCACTTTCCAGTGTCAAAATCGGAAACATTGAAAAAAGTTTACGAAGAGAAAAATATTTCAATTGTGTTGAGAACGGGAGCAGATTCGTTCCCGAAACGTCCACCAAGATAAGTAGAGGTTTTATTATTATTAAATATATTTGTATTTCCAAATTTTTTCAAAAACAAGGTGTCACTGACCAATAGAGAATTTCTCTTTTAGGTATCTAAAGGTTTAATTTCAAGCGCAGTGACATATGGGGACAGATCCCAAATCTGTCCTTACTACAAATATATTGCAATAATTTTTAATAACTTCTACTCTATTTTTTAGAAACGAGGAGAGAAAATCCCATCAAAAGCTGAAAAAATCAAAATGTATGATATTATCCAGTACTAGAAGAAAGGAAACACTGAAACACCTATATACATTATATGGATAACGACAGATTACCGAGGGTTGAAAAATAAAAGACTTCTTTCAAATCGCACATAGAGTGGGTTTGGGCTCAGGCACTGAAGAGTCTGTGGGATTTGTACTGAGGAACAGCAAGTACTTTCGAAACTGTTCGTTATTTATATAATTCTGTTGTTGGACACAAACTTGAATACTGTTAATGTACAGAATCGCCTATTCCGATACCTATATATTTGAAAAATATCAAAGAATACATAACTATACGGTCAGTCAGGCTTTGTGATGAGTTTTGTATAAAAAGCTTGGAAATAAGAATGCATATACCTACCACTAGTGAGTAACAAATTACACAAAAATATCTATAACAGTCCTTTACTGAGATAACTCTCAGGGTAAGAGTCCCTCCTCATGCAACCAGGCTCAAGCAATTCTTCGAAATACCACTCATTCCTACACGTAATTATCGTCCTCTCGTTACTCTGATGGTGAAACAAATAAAAAATATTAATGTATTTGCAATAGTTCAACCAATTTACAAAAGGAAGGGTGATCCAAATGAAATATGCAATTACAGACCAATAAGCCTGTTATCATCCTTTTCAAAACTCTTCGAAACAGCAATGTGCAATCGGCTAATGAAGTTCTTAGTTACGAATGAATTACTGAGTGACGCCCAACATGGGTATCAAAAGGGCAAATCTACAACAACAGCTGTGTTCAAGTTTGTCCAGCATATACTGAATGCATTAGAAAACAAGAATGTAGCTCTAGGACTTTCCTTATACCTATCAAAAGCGTATGACTGTTTAGACCACAAGATATTACTGGACAAACTTGAGACATACGGAGTTAGAGGTAAGCCTTTAGACTGGTTCAAATCATACCTTAGTAATAGAAAGCAAAAAGTAACAGTACAGAAAGATAATATAAATGCCTCATCCCAAGTAACCGATATAGACATAGGGGACCGCAGGGCAGCATAACTGGCCCAATACTTTTCATAGTATATCTAAATGACATGAGTGATGTCTTGACACCATACGCTGACTGTAAAATGGTGAACTATGCTGATGATACCAACATTCTGATTGAAGGACGTACGGTTGAACGTATATTAGAAAACTCCAACTTGATGTTTAATAAGATAAACAACTGGTTCTTTGAAAATAAACAAGTTGTAAATGAAGAAAAGACTAATGTACATGGACATGGAAGTCAAGCAGTGCCTAGTAACTTGCAGTTAAACAACAAAAACTTAGAAATAGCACCTAGTACCAAATTCTTAGGAATACATATCGACCGATACCTAAATTGGAATGTCCATATAAATGAACTAGTCGGCAAGCTATGTAAAGTGTGTTATGCAATAAGAATATTATCCAGGCATCTTAATTCCTATATACTTAATGTTGTGTATCATGCAAACTTTGAATCTAGTTTTAGGTATGGTATATTGTTCTATGGTGGTACTGCATTACAGAACTTGTTTATTATTCAGAAAAGGGTTGTTAGAATTATTTATAAACTAAATTATAGAGAATCATGTAGGACTAAGTTTCGGTCAGCTAAAATATTAACAATTGTTGCTGTGTATATTCAAGAATGTCTTTTATTTCTCGATAAAAATAAGCAGTTTTACTCTTTATAAATCCCAAATTAGCTATAACACTAGAAATATATACTACAATTATCCTGTACATAGATTGACCATAACCGAAAAAAATGCTTTATATAATTCCATCAAATTTTTCAACAACTTACCAGAAAGAATAAAATCACTCTCCTCTCTAAATGGTTTTAAAAAAGAAATCTGGAAACTCCTAATGAACTTGGAGCCTTACTCCCTTAGTGAATATTTAGAAGCACATCTAGAATAGTTTCCGTAGTCTTTTTTTGTGTTTGTATACCTATATACTTTTTCGATATGCTGTTGTGAAGGTCTCAGTAACCTAAAATGTTTTTTTTTCTTGTGACGCCCGTTTGTTTCTACCACCTTTTACAGGTGTAAATGCTTGTACTTGGTTGTTTTTTTCAAATAAAGATTATCATTATTATTATTATTTGTATTATTAATGTATTTTTTATATTTTTGCATGAATGAAATCTCTACGTCGTCCTCTCTGAACCTTTTTTCAATTATGAATATTAACAATTCGAAAGCAAACTGAATGAATATATAATAATGTAGACAACAACAAAATTTCATAGTAAAAATAATAACAACAAACTTTTATAATCCTTGGGGAATTCAAGAAACTCCGTCTATTCCGTAGCGCGTCACTATCTGTTCTGGATATGCACAAGAATATGGCATCTCATAAACTGTTTTCACTTCTCACAGTAACGCGATTACAAATAATACAATGAGGACATCAGCACACGGACCAACAAAATATTCATTTTATTCAGGTTTTATAAAAATATGCAAATCAAAATGTATAATTTCAATATGGAAATCTTGATTATTGTATTTGAATGTAAATTAATCAATCTGTTGAATATTGAGATGTTACATAGTATTCGACATACATTTGTCTATCTTCTGAATTAATAACAAGTTGAAGCCCCAATAACCCTGACTCTCCTGTTGAAATTGCTACTTTTTCAGCATAAGACATGACTTTCAGAATGTGCCGAATATTTGAAAAGCTATACAATGAAGTTGTTTTTTTCGCGCATTGGTATACTGTGATGGATTCAGCACTCTTGGAAATATTCACTTCTGATTCACCCTGAAAAAATTAAGCAATTATACCTTCTATTGAAATTTGATACTGTAACTTACTGCAATCCCATTAGTGACTAACGTTAAATATGGTGGACCTGGACTCAATGAAACTTTTAATTCATCTGCCGTATTATCCAACCTATGTAACAACTCCACAAAGATACTGGCACTGATAACAACCTTATTCAAATTACATTCCTCTGCTAAACTTATATCATTGTAGTCATCTACGTTCATTGTTCGTATTTCACAGTCAATGGTTATATTCTCTTCATTATGATTCATTCTGAAAAAATGTAGAATTGCTAACACTTGTATAAACCATTTTTTCAACTCACACAATACATAGAGGAGAGCCATGAGATTTGTATGACAGTTTGAGACTTGGGTTGGCATCATCCCCAAAAATATTCAAAATTTCCACTAGGGTTTTCAAGCTGATCTTGAAAATTATATCTGTACTATTGTCTATATTATAGTTTGAGAACATAGTTGCTGGTATATAAGTAGAAGTTTCGAAGCATTTCATTTCATCAACAGTAGCTTTCAATCCTTCTTCCATAGGACGAAGTATAACATACTGAAATAAATAAATTAAAAAATGAAACAAATAATCCTTTCACATTACATCTTTGATTGCAATGGATCTAAGGACATTGTAAATTATGCGCACATCAGTGATTTCTGCACAAAATAACATACTATACAACTTATTTTTGTATGCATATAATAAGGAAAAATTGTTCAAAACCGTTTATTTATTTGACGATCTTCTTCTTCTATCTTCTGCAGCCACAGAAGACGTGTTTGCATCCTCTTCCTGTCCTCTCTGGATCTTTGCTTCCAAGTTCCTTTTTCCTGGGAAAGGCACAGAAGAGGTGGCTCTGGCTAATTACTACACCATGATCATGATACTATACATGCACCATGATACTATTGGGACTACACCAACCTTCGATCATAGAATTGTTGTTCGGAGACACCAACGAACACAGTACCACCTATGTGAATATAGCAGCCAGGAATAAGCTATCAAATTTTCGATCACTTCTGAAATCGCTCGTGAGTGGTGCGCGCTAGTTTTCCACACATTTCCCCCACTTATGGTAACGTCACAGATCACCTGTAGATAGGTAATCTGTGGTAACGTCACAGATTTCTTTGGTAACATCAGGAACGTCGTGGAATGATACAATAAAACAATGAACGTGGTACTTCATTTCAAGCATACTATGCATATACGCTGATACCATGATACTATAACTTCCTCGTTATATTATCATGCGCTGATACTGTTCCAGATTAGCCGCAAGGATCAATCATTGCAGATTTATTTCGACTCGACTGACAAGTAATTGAGGTAGCTGTGTTAAATCGTAGTGGAATATACGTTAACTTGGACCCATTCAAAATTGGACCAAGAACTGATCGAACTCGTATAGGGCATACATACATACATACAGGGTGGCCCATCGAAAACGTACCGCAAGGTATTACAGGCTGGGAAAGAACTTTTTGATAAAATCGTCAAGTTTGTTTGTCAGGGAGACACATTTTGACGTAACAAGCATAGTACCCCAACATTTTTTTCAAATTGGAAGAGGGGTCAAGCGATACCTCTTTAGAAGGGACTGGTCATTCCCTACACAGTGCTGCTTAGATTTTTCAAATCGATCTACCCTTTCAGAAAATATCGAGCGTTGAAACTCCAACCATCATGTGGGACGAAAAATACAAAGATGGGTTCGATTGTACTTTATCGCAATAAGTTCCTTCAAATGATTTCGCTATTTTTGCCGAGTCGCTGTCTTTGTTGATGCACAGATTTTTGTAGGCTCATTTTAGAGAGTGAAAAATAAATGGGTTTCATTTCTTCACGTTTGAATTAGGTCAAGTAGTTGCTAGATACATGTCGTGGTTGAAGTGTTTACGAAGTGTTGACTTCAAAATTTATTATTTTGGTGTATTCGATTGCAGACAGAGTGGAAATCATTGAGCATTTTTTCAAAAACGATGAATGTGGAAATCGGGTAGCGAAGTTGTTCAACCAACGGCATCCTGACAAACATGCCTCTGAAAAAATAGTTCGCGAATTGGTGAACAAATTCCGCGAAAGAGGTTTCGATGCTTTCAACACAGAACTGATCGAAATCTGCTATATCAGGACTTTTCGAGAGTAGAATCCAGCTTAGAAAGAATAGTTTCTTCCTGAATCCCACAGAAAGTTCTACACACAAAAACATAATTTTATATATTTCTTCGCTTTTCGATGCTTTTTCCTCAAAACACGAAACAACAGGACAATTCGATTTTGAAATCATTTTCCACGGGATTCTTTCCCGAAACGTCGTCCACCACTTTTAGATAAGTAGGAATTTTGATATGTTGACTATATTTGTCTTCCAAATTCTCTGGAAAATAAGGTGTCATGACAAATAGAGAACTTCTCTTCTTCTCTTTGAGGTATCTGTAGGTTAAATTTCAAGCGCACTGACATTTTGGGGCAGATCATAAATCTGTCCCTACTATAAATACATTGATACAGTTATCATAATTTTTTTCTATCTTTCTTTCTCACACTCTTCAAAAAATAATATAACGAAAACTCAGTAATTTGACGTCATTTATGATCGAAAATCCAGACTGTTAAATGTTGTTATTTTTCGTGTGAGGTTGTTATGATTCATGATTATGTCAACAACAGATTTCATATAATATATATTTCTTCTTCTTCTTGGATGTTGGCCTCTTCCTCTTAGGAAATTGGCCAAATATATAGGTTATGTTGAAAATAGTGTTTCCAAGTTTCTACGGTTATGTATCTCCTCCATATTTTTCTTTAATTTTTGATCTTTTCTGGTTAAAAGTTAATTGCTGAAATATCGAACGCAAATCTCGCAAATATGATTAATTTACCAGGATTTGATGATCCAAACGCTGTAGTAGAGCTCAATGAAGATGTTGATGATACAGTCAGAAAAAAAGGTGGTAAAAAAGGTGGTGGATTTCAGTCAATGAATCTGAGCTTCAATATCATCAGAGGTATCACTAAAAGAGGCTATAAACAACCTACTCCAATTCAACGAAAGGTAACTACTTTTATTGAGGCTATACTGATAATAATTATGTGATTATCTTCAGACAATTCCCCTGATAATAGCAGGAAAAGATGTTGTGGCAATGGCTCGTACAGGCAGTGGTAAAACTGCTGCCTTTCTTATACCAATGTTTGAAAAATTAAAAATTAGGAGTGCCAAAGTAGGTGCCAGAGCACTGATATTATCCCCTACAAGGGAACTTGCCCTACAGGTAATAATAGAGTATCTTGTGTAAATATTCCACTAAAATGTTGGTATTTTGCAGACTCTGAAGTTTATCAAAGAAATAGGTCGTTACATGGGTTTGAAATCAGCTATCATTCTTGGAGGAGATCCGATGGATGAACAGTTCTTAGCTATCCATGGAAATCCTGATATTATAGTAGCCACTCCAGGTAGATTTTTACATGTTTGTGTTGAAATGGAGTTAAAATTAGGGAGTATTGAGTATGTTGTACTTGATGAAGCTGATAGATTGTTTGAGATGGGACTAGGAGAACAGTTAACAGAGATTGTTACTAGGTTACCAGATACTAGACAGTCTGTTCTATTCTCAGCCACATTACCAAAAGTGCTTGTTGATTTTGCCAAAGCTGGGCTTACAGATCCTGTACTTGTCAGGTGAGTACCGAGTATATGGCCAAACTATTGTTTTTTGACTCATTCATGAAAATTTACAGATTAGATGTTGAATCTAAATTACCAACTGAACTGCAGTGTTGGTATTTTCCGGTAAGACCTGAAGAGAAGTTGGCAGCTCTTTTGGTACTTTTGAAGTCTCATATCAACCCCAAACATCAAACTATAATTTTTGCTGCAACCAAACATCATGTAGAATACTTGCACATGGTAAGTTTTCACCAAGAAGTGAAGAACTTGTTGAGATTACTGATTACTGTGCAACTGAGAAGTTCACATGTTGATTATTTCTGAGTATCTGATGTTGAGAAAGTATTCTGACATCTTATGGCTATTCAAGTATTTTATTATTTTCCTACCTTATTTTATTTTTGTTCCACTAATAAACTCTTTGAAATTATTTGATGTTAAGTACTTTGGTAATGTTGATTCTCATGTTGATTGCATGAATCTTGGTTATGGTATGCACAGTAAATATAATTTCAATTAATAATTATATTGTTTCAAGGTATTAGATAAAGTGGGAATTAGCAATAGCTACATTTATTCAAATTTAGACCCTTCTGCAAGAAAAATCAATGCAGCTAAATTTGGTCTTGGAAAAGTTAAAGTTCTAATTGTAACAGATGTGGCTGCTCGAGGTATTGATATTCCTCTGCTAGACAATGTTATAAACTATAATTTTCCTGCCAAGTCCAAATTGTTTGTCCATCGTGTTGGTAAGATTCTGAAAACAATTGTTTTTTCATCACTATTGTTATCAACATTATTTCAGGTAGAAGTGCTAGAGCAGGCAGATCAGGTACAGCATTCTCCTTGGTAGCACCTGATGAATATGCTTTCCTATTAGACCTACATTTATTTTTGGGGCACCCTTTATCTATTGCATCATCCACAAACAAAATTGGTGCTGTTGGTAAGATACCACAGTCCCTTTTGGAGGAACAGCAAAGTTCTCTGCTTATTTTGCATGATGTTAATAATGATTTAGTAAGTTAATTGAACCCAGTTATAGTTCAATTTGACTCATGACAAAATGATTTTTCAAAATGCACTTTGATATCAAATGTTTCATAATTTTTTAAGGTCAGTGCAAAAAAAGTGGCAGAAAATGGATATGAGCAGTACCTGAGGTCCAGGCCTGCTGCATCTTCTGAAAGCAATAGGCGCATCAAAGAATTGCCATTGTCAACCTGTTCAATTCATCATCTGTTTGAAGGTGTCCAAGAAGAGGATGAAAATGTCAAAGAAGATTTGTTGAACAAAATGAAAAGTTATCGTCCACAAGGGGTAAGAACAGATAATGCTAATGGAATATTGTGAAATTCTCATCAAAGATTTCTCAGACAATCCTACCAACACCATAGAAATTTATTTGTTTAGTTTGAGAACTATATCAGCCTAGAAAGTTTGTTGTTTTAGATATCACAATAATGAAATTGAATGATGGGTTTCATTTCTGATTGCAATAGTCCATGTCAAGTCCATCTCAAGAGACTTCTTTTGTGACCTGGGTTCAATTCTCAACCCAGCATCATCCACTTGATATAACCAACAAAATAATGTAGTTGAGGACCATGAATGTGTAATCGTTGTGGTAGTCAGCAAAATTGCTGTAGATATGAAGAGCAGTTTGAGCGATAGATGATGTATCATTCACAGCAAGCAACATGTTACAACTCGAGCCTTTGCTGATCTGTGCAAAAAGTGCCAAGAGAGGCAAGGATAACAGAATAGGTAGCGCCTCAGTAAACGATAGTGTTATGAATACTTTGTCAGTGGTGAAGTATAAAGTGTTGTATTTGAATGAATGAAAAATTCTTTTTAGGAGAAAATAGCCAATTATAAATGAAGTCAGAAGTCCTAAAAATGAATATATTTAGAAATATTTCCATTGAGTTTTTGAGTTCACTATATTGTTTGAAATTCAATGTTTTGACAGTTTATCAGGCCATCATCAAGGCAATACAAATAAGTTCCCAACGGGAAAATGTTATCTGCAGTTTATCTATTAACGTCGGCCTTCAAATATAATAGTTTCTGTTACTGAAGACCTGAATAATTGACTATATAACGAATAGACTGATCAACTCGCGAATCCTTGATTAGTACGCCAAACACCCTACAGGTATCGCTACGTGTATCAAAAGAGCTTACGAGCGAAAACCAAAAACATTTAGGTGGGTAGTTAGAGATCTTCAGGTCAAAGTAGGCGGAGTTATTTACAGTGGCACACCCAAGGTGGATATAGGATGGTGAAATAACTCTTCAATTGTTTCTTTCCAAAACATGTAGACCTGTCAAACGACCTCACTAAGGCCGCACCACTTGAGTATAGATGGCGATACGATCGTCGATCCGGTGAAGTCAAATCCGCTTTTACTGATAATGACGGATACCTGACAGTGATGGATAGCTAACAGTTCAGTTTTTACATTTTTGTTGAATTTCAAATCCACATCATTTTTCCAGCATTTCCAAGATAACCTTCGAGATCGGCATAGGTGACGCCACCTAGTTTCCATCTTGGGAAGCCTTAGTAAGGTATTGAAATCCGACAAAATCAAGTAGGCGAAGGTCTACAACTTTTTCTAGTGGCTGGGTATAGGGAGTTGAGACACCAGTCTTTATTTACATCATGGGCACACCATATGGATACTTCGGTCGGTCGGACAATAATTGATAGAACTTTTGTTTGCTTGGATTCTGATTTTTTTTTACACTTATATAATAACTATTACAAAGTGGAGTGGAATTGTAGAACAGTTGTAGAATTGTAGACGTAACTAGTCATAATTTAAGGCTCAACTTGAGATAATAGTTGTTATTAGATATGTACAGAGGCCAATAATTTTCGTGCGATTTTGATGCTATGAATGTGTGCTGTGTTTTCACTTGTATAGTAGTATTGTAGTTGCGATTATTCATTGATATTATACTGTGTAATTTGTTGAGAAATGATCAGAAAAAGAATTGTTTGAATAGAGTAAAAAATTTGCTCACAAAAAGTATAACTATTTCAGACAATTTTCGAGATATGTGGTAAAAACAAATCCCAAGAATATCAAGTGATGAAAGAAAAGCGGGCACGGCATAAAGACCGCATAAGTGTCCACCGACAACAAGTACAGCAAAAGCAGGAAGAGGCAGAACTATTGGTGACAAAAGACACAACTGATATTCACTTGCCGACTAGCAATTTGGATGACATCAAAGACGCATTTGCCAAAGTAGTGCAGCCAAAGAAAAGGAAAATGGAGCTCATGTATCAGAAAGACAAGCGGCGGAAATTGAAGGATGATAATTATATTCCTTACATGCCGACAGATCGGCATACTGAAACGGGGTAAGAATTCTGAAATGATTCAGAATCGTAAAAGATCGAATTGGGAACCTAAATTCCATGAGCAAACATTTTCAGGGAGTAAAATCTCTTTTCTTAGAAGCGTTCTTTGACTGTATTTTATAATAGAATTTAGGGGTGAAGAAAACATGTTGACAGTGGACAAGAGAAATAGCTGGACATAATTTTCCAGTTTTGAACTTAACCGCCAGAAGGCGTTATCGCTATAGATCGATATATATCGATCTAAGCTTGTACAAGGAAATTAGTAATCTGCTCGAAATTTCCCTCAATTTTGAAAACCTATTACTTGTTCTCTGTTGCATGTGACATTGATTATGCCTAACTAACGATATTAGATGACTCCCTATATTTTTTCGCATAATTGATTTATTCCATATTTTCCCATTCTGATCATATAGCGTTATATGAGTGTTTGACAGAATATGATTAATTGTATGAAAAATTCGTGCTTGGAAGGCACAAAAGACAAAAATTGAGACATTACATATATGCTGTAGTTTCCATTACATAAATGGAACTCATAGATCACTCATAGAGTTGAGGATAAATTTCAGGAATGTGAAATGTTTGTTTTCTCATTTGAATATCATATCTTCGAAAACATCTGTTAAATATATGAATATAGTCTATATTTTACTTTCTTACAGATTAGCGGTGAATAATTTCCAACGAGATGCATCTGGTGCTCAATTAGATTTTGTAGGAGATTCATCAGAGTCTTTGAGAATGAATAAACAGATGAAAGTTTGGGATAGGAAGAAGAAGAAAATGGTCACTGTACCTGTAAGTAAATAGCTTTCCATTCATGATCACACATTACAGCTTGTCTTTTTAAGAACGGCAAAGTAGGTAAAATCAGGACTGAATCTGGGGCATGGATTCCTGCAACCTATAAGAGCAACCGTTATGCAGATTGGAAGGAAAAAACAAAATCTGGCAGGGGTGATGATGATGTAGATGATGATGAAGAAGAAGCCCGACCAAAGAAAGGTAGATTATACTATCATCCAATACTTCTGGTGTGCATTTTTTTCACGTCTAATGGACGAGATTTCTTATTTATGACTTTATTATCGCTGATAATGGCAGATCTTATTTTCTGTCGAATTGTTATGATATTTTATGATATTTGATTGATATTAATTCTCTCTTAATCTAAATGTTGCATTGGCTATCCTGTTCACTCTTCTGAACGTCATCAGAAAGGAATTCGAGGAATTATTAAGATCGGTTATAGCGCAACCATGTTAATTATAATGACCATGATTATGACAACATTCCAACTTTTCGTTCGCCGTGAGATAACTGCGAATGCAAAAAGTACATCATAGAAGTCTAGCTATTTACGCCGATTCTTCACTTTTTGTGATCTTTTGACAATTGACGTTGCCATGGTCTGTATGATTTAATTAATCTGTGGATTGACTTTCAACCCCAAAACTTATAAATTATAGTGATATGTTATCAGTAAGCAGAGAGACGACAAACAATCATTATGTTAAACCCGCGCTCTGTACTTTGTCACAGAATGGAAATTTTATCACTTTCTCCATATATCTTGATGAACCAATTTCTATATTTCGAGTATTTGATAGTGTTGCTGTGGTATCACTATTGATCCGACAATTATTTTTCATAATTTCTGATTTCGGTTATTGATGAGTATATGGTAACACTGAGATGAAGAGATCACATTGCAATTATTTCTTTGTCGCCCTTTATCTCGGATAATCTGTTATGCGTTTTCACTTCCATATATGTTTTTTCCAACAGATAGTTAGTTTTGCCAGACGTGTATATCGCCAAAGCAAAATGATAATAAACTTATTCAGATGTGGTTGGAAAATATTAAAATATAAGCGACTTGACTCTCGCATATTTCTGAGTTGAAATTAAACAATTCATTCTGAAATATGATGGATTTGTGTTTGATGTCTATACTGTTTTTTACAGAGTCACTTACAAAACCCCATACTCATTGGGCTAGATACAACGAAAAGGTAAAGATTAAGCAGAGGAGATCAGAAATGAAGACTTCTGATCAAATCGTCAAAGCCCGAATGATCGCTGAAAAGAAAAAACAGAGGTCCAAGGGGAAGAAAAAGGGAAGAAATAAATCGAAAAAGCGATCTTAATGTTCTTATATATTGGTTAAAATGTAATATTCATAATCTCAAATCATTCATTTCAGATAACCTCACCTTTTATCTACATCCTGTAGTGCATTGATGGAAATAATCGTATTGAATTCTAAATAATTTAATAATATCCCCAATCAATCAATCAGAGCAGTCGAAAAATATCAACACGTTGATTTCTTAGTTTTAGAAGGAACATTGATGTCTACTCACACCATGAAAGAGGTGTATTTCATGTGAAATAATATTGAAAGTATTGAACAGCCAATCATGCTGCGTCATCAATAATCTGGTTAAAAAAAAACTAGTGGTCAAAAATAGTGTTTGGGCAAAGGATAAATATATACTATTCTTCAATGGTGTGGGTATGAGGTTGATGATGATGTTAACTCCCATTTCTGGAAAAACATAAATTTCAACGTTTCTTAAAACAGATACCAAAGAACTATTGTTCAGACCAGAAATTATCTTTTCTTGATCTGATTTATTATATTTTCAGTAAAAGAAATGATGACAAACCTTTCAGAAAAATAATTATTTTATCTTGTCATTTCTTGTCGAATTGAAAACACCACTAACTCATCCCAAATACAGTGTGAATATGAATAATCAAATAATATAACAATAACATTATTCCCACTCAGTATCGAATCTTGCATTCACTACTCAAGCTGATTCTCTATTCTATTAACATCTAAAATGCAAATCTTGACTATAGGTCTTCTGTATATTCCGTGTTGCTTTTCAACATCGACAATTCGTACGTTACCATCATTTCTAGGATAAACTGTTTCAATGACATTGGCCAACAATTTCTGCGATGAATACCACATCACCAACTTTTGCATTCTGTGAATTTTTGTACCACTTAGTGCGTTCAGTTAGAGTTAGTAGATATTCCTTTACCCAACGTTTCCAAAACTGATTCACCAGGTACTCAGCTCTTCTCCATTGCTTTTTGCTTTTTCAAGACTTGGTGAAGATACCACATATTGGAGAACCACTCAAAGATCCAATGAGGAAATGCTTTGGGGTTAGAGCCTCTTCGTCAGAAGCATCTAAGGAAATATGGGTCAACGGTCGACTATTCACGATGTGTTCTGCTTGAATTAGGGCTGTCAAAAGAATTTCTTCTTTGGGTGCTCTTTCAGAATGGCTTTCATTGAAGTTTTGACCGATCTAACCAAACGTTCCCAGCTGCCTCCCATATGAGGACTATGGAATATGTGTCCAATTGATTCCTTTCAAAGTCAATTCTGATACGATTCGATCTTCACATAGATCTCTCATGGCGTTCCTCATCTCTTTTTCAGCTCCCTCCAAATGGGTGCCATTGTCCGCGTAGATCTCTGTAGGGCACCCTCTTCTCGCAACAAATCGTCGAATCGCCATGATGGCACTATCTGTGGTTAAAGAATCAGCTAATTCCAAAAGAACTGCCCTAACTATCAAGAATATGAACAAAACCTCGTATCTTTTTTCATTAAGTCGGCCAACGAGTAACAGTTAGTGAACAAAAATAGTCTATTCCAGAACAAGTGAAAGGTCTAGTAAACGTTTTCATTCTACAAGGTGGTAAAGGGGCCATTTCTGGAACAATAGGCTTTGATCTCAGGTTCTCGCATCGTTGACAAGAATTCCAGTAACTTCTAACTGCTCTCTACAAATGAATGATCCAATATCTCTGCCGTGGTTCATTGGCAACATATTCTTGGCCATTGTGACCAGCTTTAACATGATAATGCATTATCAACAGTCTGGTGTGATCATTTTTTGAGTCCAAAAAGGATAGGATGTTTAGCATCATAGTCAATATTTTCACTATTTTCAGTCCTACCTGTCACTCTGATTATTCCATCTTCATCCAAACAAGGAGTCAAATTATATAATCTACTGAACTGCTTCATTTGCAAATTTCCATTCATCAAATTCATCTTATTTCCGAAACACTGTGATTGAATATGTCTAAGCCACAAATTTTCTGCTTTCGTTAATTCTTCCGCCTCCCAATTCGGACATGATTTTATTGTTTCAAAATATGCTTCTTCACTTGAATAATCCTAATCACCTATGCTCTTGTAGCCTCGTCTGCTACATTTTCTTTTTTAGGGATCCAGTTCCAATCAGATACATCTGTCGTCTCTTCAATTTCACCAACTCTGTGAGCGACAAATGGTCATGATATTTTCCCAAGTCAGATGTCAACCATCTAATTATGGTTTTAGAATCTGTCCAGAAGTATGTTTTGTTTATTCTTATGGAATGCATGTCGGCTAATTTTGATAATCTACTTCCCAAAAGTGCTGCTTGAAGTTCGAGTCGCGGGATGGACATGGGTTGGTGCAACTTAATATTCAGCCATGACGAAGCTTGGTGTTATCGAGTCATCTATCTTGACACGCCAATAGGCTGCTGTATAATAAGCCTGTGAGCTTGTATCACAAAAAATATGATTATCAGACTTGAACATATCATGAATGTAGCACCTGTTCATCATGAACTGCGAACATTCTGTTATTTCGCCGATCCACTTCAGCTCGATCTTCTTACTCATCATTCCAGCCTATACCTGATCTCCATATATCTTGCATTAAGATTCTGGCTTGGACTGTATAATTTGCTAGAAAACCTATAGGATCAAAAATACTCATCACTGTTTTCAGAACATCTCTTTTTGTGCTCCTTCTTTTCCCCTCCAAAACTTCAGTGATGTGTTCAAATTCAACATTGAATATGAAATTATTCCTATTAGGGTTCCAAAACATTCAAAGAACACGTTCAATTGGCAAACTGCTTGCCAAATCCAAATATTCCGTCTCACATGTCCGTAACTCTAGTGGAGTTTGTGACATAACTTCTCTACTTCTCTAAAGTTGAACTTCTATTATGTCCCAAATTATTTTAGATGCACTTGAAATATCATCAGCGCTGGTGATGAAGATGCTCCAAAATCATCGCAATCATTTCATATTCATCGACATGAAAATCGTTGTGCCCATCTATCTTCTCCACGTATTTGTACTCAGTGAAACATGTCCAGCAGAGAAACCAATGTTTTTTGCCGATAAACATAATACGCTGAGAAGAGGATTCAGAAGATCAGGTCCCTTCAACAAAACATCATTCAAACTAAAGTTATCAACTTTGGCAGCCGCGTCAAACAACAGTCTGAATTTTCCTGGTTTTTCAGTATTGAAGACTGCAAAATGTGGTAAATACCCATTATTCCCATTGTCTACACGTATTTCTTCAGTCGACAATTTCTTTGCGAATTCTTTCTCTTCATACCTCTTCATACTCTTCAATTTTCTCACAATATTCTTCTGCATACTTCGGTTCTTTGGCCATTTTATTCTCTATCGTTCTGAGCCTTCTGAAAGCATAATTTTTTGAATATGGCAAATCTATATTATCTTCTTTCCATAACAAGCCTACTTCCCTATGCTCATCTTCAGTTAATCTTTTCGATGTTTCTTCTAAAATCTTCAAAGCTCTAATATTTTCTTCACTTTCTAGCTTAAATTTCTGTATTTTAACTCGTAAATTCTCGACTTTCAATGTTTCTTCAACAGGTTTATGTAATTCTTCATCTTCTTCAGTTAAATGAAAAACGAAATCTTCATCACGAAATGATGTGTTATTACCATGAACCACCCACCCTAATTTTGTTCTAGACATAATGGGAGCGTTCTTACTTACTTCCTTCAAAAATTTCTCTTGCAATGATCAAATCAATGTTGTCTTGACCAATTAGCAACCTTGGTTTTGCATGTTTCATTGAAGATATATTCTCGAATGGTAAATATTCGGTAAATATTCGATTATCGGTTTTCGTGAACGTTGGCTACTTTTTTGTGAAACTCACGAAACCGTGAACCAAATTTCCATAGCCCGCTTCGTTCCTGAGATACAGGGCGAAATTGAGAATATTGCATTTTGGGACCCCCCCTGTATCTCAGCTATATTTCAACTTTCAGAGGAAAAGTAAGAACTGTTTCTTTCACAATTTTTCACGTAAAATCCAGTGGCGTAGTCAGATTTTTTTAATGAGCTGTCGTTATTTAGATATAACCCAAAGTAATGTTTTTTTAAATAGAACACCTTGTATATTTTTCAATATTTGAAACAAGAAAGCTTTGCGCTTTTCAAAAATATATAACACTTATAAGATATTTTGAGTATTAGTCCTGTATTTGGGTAATTTTCAGTTTTTTATGGCAAGTCAAGACAAATAACTTCTACTTTTAGAATAGATATTCTGGCGCAATAATTAAATACCACTCATTTATATAGGGTAGAATGAGAAGTATTCATTTAAAATGATTATTCAATTAACAATTTAATAAAACATAAAACAATTTGATAAAACAATAAAACGATTAAACATAAAACATTTTGATAAAACAATAAATTCAAACACTACTAAAAAACAATTCTATTAATTTTTCTCCTGTTGAAAATGTCTTATATTGTTCAAATTGCTGCCCATTCTGTTGAAGATACAGCCGACATCTTCTGAGGATAGCGTCAATCGACCGGAGTAAAAATATAGGTCTCATAGGTAAATATACGAAAGATTCTCTCGTAGCATTCATCAGTGAATCTCGATTTCCATGCCGCGTGTGATATATTTTATTTTTTATATAACCCCATAAGAAGAAATCTAATATAATCTAAGTCAGGGGACCTTGGCGGCTAGTGAATGGGACCATTATTACCATTCCACTGGTTTTGAAATCTTTCATCAAGATAAACCCTAATGGCACCTGCGTTATGACAAGGTGCGCCATCTTGTAGGAAGAAACTGTGTCTGAATTGAGCCAACGGAATTTCGTCGTAGTTCAGAAAGACAATCATCTAAAATTTCCAAATATCTTTGGTGATTCAAGTTACCGTCAAAAATTCGATAGGCTAGTCTTCCTCCATAAACGAAACAATAGATACATTAAAGCCGAATTTGCCTTGCTGTTGGCGAACCACCGTAACGTGATGATTTTCATTCGACCAATAACGATGATTATTTCGATCGAAAATTCCAGCGCTACTTATATGGCTTTCATCGGACCATACCACTGAACGCCCAAAATTTATATTTTCTTCCGTCTTTTGGATATACAATCTACAAAACTCAATGCGCTTCACAGCATCACCCGGGTTCAAATAATGAATAGTTTGTGGTATGTAGGAGGTATATTTGTTCTATTTCAATATCTTGGAAACCCTTGTCTTGTCTTGGAATGCCAAATGATTCTTCAATTTCTCTGCAAGAAGTATAATTATTGCTTTCTTCTACCTTTGCAAGGACACAAATATCATCGTTTTTGGCATTTTCTTTCCTATAACCATAGACTTATTATCCTCAGGGTAATAAGTCTATGCCTATAACTCTTTGGTCTAGGCTTCTCAAAAGATCCAACATTTTCCAAATTTTCTTTCAGTCTGCCAAATATTTTCCTACTTGGTTGTCTCCTCTCGGGATACCTAAATTTTTTATCATATTGTCACTAACTGATACCCAGCAATCGGGAGATAGTAAATACCTTTCAAAATATAGGTCCTTCGCTTGATTTGCATTGAAGCCAACTTGGTAATATATACCAACCATATCTAATTTCTCGTAGTTTTGATATCCTGGATTATTATTCACCATTGTATGAAAAATTTGTAAACTTCGACAGGTAGGTGACAACAATTGTAAACAATCTGCATTTGTCTTTTTTTTTCATAGCTACCTACTAATTAGGTCCACAGCTTTCATAGTCAATTAATAATACTGAATATTGGTAAATGTGGTAAGTGTGTGACGAAACACTGTGTCAGCAATAAGGGAAATATGAAAATTTGTGAAGTGGATAATGTTGCTACATTTTTACAAGGCTTATTAATAAGAAACCTACATAAAAAACTGAAAATTACCCAAATGCAGGACTAATACTCAAAATATCATATAAGTGTTATATATTTTTGGAAAGCGCAAAGCTTTCTTGTTTAAATTATTGAATAATATACAGGGTGTTCTATTTAAAAAACATAACTTTGGGTTATATCTAAATAACGACAGCTCATTAAGAAAATCTGACTACGCCACTGGATTCTACGTAAAAAATTGTGAAAGAAACAGTTCTTACTTTTCCTCTAAGTTGAAAGATAGCTGAGATACAGGGAGGGTCCCAAAATGCAATATTTTCAATTTCGCCCTGTATCTCAGGAACGAAGCGGGCTATGGAAATTTTGTTCACGGTTTGTTCACGTTTGCGAAAACCGCAAATCTGTATCTTCAAAAATAAGCGAGATATCCCGTAAGGACATCGAAAATGGGACAGCCTGTACAGGCAAATCTAAATTACTAGTAGTCTTTACGTTCTGCATGAAATACAATTTGATTCGTTTTCCCCTCGAATCCTGATTTCTAGTTTGTGAGTGAGGCTCTTCATTTGTGGCAGAATTTGTCCAGCGTAATCTGAGATTTTCTTCTGGTGGTGAGAGACCTATACTTGAAGCGATGTCTTGGTCTAACAGTGTGACTGTAGAAGCTTCATCAAAAAGAGCATAAATGTGGCACTCTCCTTTTGGACCCTTCAATGCCACAGGTGCAATTCGTAGCAATATCTCCTTATCTGCATTATTGTTATGAATGTTGACCGATTCTTCTATATTATTACACTCTGTAGAAATCTCATGAGCTTCATCAGAAGGAAAGAGGCTGTGCAGTGAAAAGTGATGATAACGTTTACAGCCATGTTTACCACAAGGCTTCTTTTTTCTGCAGTACTTTACCGGATGTCTAGAACGTATACAACAGAAACAAAGTTTTATTTTTTCTAACCCATTCCCATTTCCTGTCTATATCTAAACTATTGAAAAAGTCACACTTTTCAGACTGATGATTCTTCATTTTACAATATGAACAACTTTCCATTTTTGCATTTGTTTCTGATGTTGTACAGACGTATTTGTTTTTTCTGTCAACATTATCAGTTACAGTTATGGAACAGATAGTATCACTAACTTGTGATTAATTGAATGAGATTAGTTTTAGATCTTTATTTTCACGATTAGTGAAGGACGATGAAATGTGTTCATTTGAGAAATGAGGATTTTTAAGTTTCCAAACGCCATAGATATTCAATGAGGCGGAAATACTTCTACCACGTCAGTCAAACTAAACTACGTCAATTTTTTCCTGATTATTCATTACTTAGATCAGCAGAAGTATGTTCAACGCACTGAAGTTGCAAAAAAATTGTATCTGGAGTCGTCTCCAGAATCTTAATTGTAAAAATGTGAAGTTCCATTTGAAATTCCTACCGAATGTCATAGGGGAGTTTGAAATATGGCAAATTTTCTAGTTATTAAATTTAGTAACCCTTTGTGATGAGTGAATCTCACCTTAAAACGGTTGTCAAAAGAATAAATTGATACCCGGTGAAACAATTCATAATTTTGACCAGAATTTGGACCGCTTGACCGCTAAGACTTTAGCTTGTGCTATGGTTGATGAAAATTGAATCAATTTCAAAGTATTTAAATAGGAAGGTAACAAAAAAACAAATATCATTCATCATGAAGTATGAAACTGAAAATAAACCTGAAACTATTTTTTTAAGATATATTTCAACATTTCTTGCCATGACACAGTTTCTACTGATACATTTCCTTTCAGACAATTCACAAGCACCTTATTCTCTTCATTTATCTTAGGATATATAATGATTTTATTATCCTGCGGAAATTTATTCAAATCTACCCCTTTCCCAATATAACAATCATTACTTTCAATTATAAATCTACTGTAATCTTGGCAGGATTCGGATATTTTCAGGCTCAGAGAACCTTCTCCTAGGATTATTTGGGAATCGTCAGTTATCCTGGACAGCTGGATAATCGCAGAGCCTTTTTCTAACGTTGATGTCAGCTTACCGTCGAAGCAAGCTGAAATTAGTGGAGTCAAATGAATTCAAATGCACGGGTAGTTGATATTCTATAGTTGTCAAATTATAACTATATTATAGCAAAAAAGATCACCTTGAGTCTGCGTTGATTGTGTTGAAAGGAATATGCGATAGTTCAACTTTCGCACATTATTATTGAGAGCATTCACTATGACTTTTAATGTGGTGAACAATTCCTGCATGTTATTTTCGGAATTGATTCTCGGGGAACTCGAAAAGGTAGATTGCAGGAGTGAACAATTAATAATTGTTTCAGGAGATATGATTGAATCACTCTTAAAAGAACAGGATTTCGAAAACTCAATGAAAATTCTTCTCAAATATTCGACAAATATTACAACAGGAAATTCGGTTACTGCAATAACCGCTGCTGATCTTTTAGTACAAAAATGAAGAAGGATAGAATAATAGCCTAACATCCTTAACAGACGGCTTTATGTGAAAGAGAAAAGGTTAAAACAATTATTAATGACTGGCCAACAAAATCATCCATGAAAGTGGTTCTACTTGCACTAGTTGCTTATGAGAAGACTACATGAAGACTCAATAAAATTACCATAATTGATCGGTATCTGCTGCCAAACATGCAAGATCAGTTGGATCATTTAGGTGAAAATAAACACTCCCAATTTTTAGAAATGGCGTCTGGTTTTCACCATATACTGACGATTTCATCGAAACAAACCTCTTTCTGATGATCACTGTGAATATTTGCGAGTGCCCTTTGGTTTGTCAAACGATCTGGCCGTTTTCCAGCGGGCATATTTAATTCAAGCTAAAAGATTAAGATGCTCTGATATTCTTCGACGATATAATTATATCATCGAATATTATTCGAGGGATTCGAAAAACTAGATCGCGTTATAGCTGCTCTCTTATATCATTTCTTTGTTTCCGAAATCAAATATCACAGAGCGGCATGAGGCTAGGCAAAAATAAAGTGGGAGCACTATTGAGAACCTTTGATCCACAAAATGTTGAACAAGTGCGGAAATTTATGGGTCTAGTTAATTATTTTCGAAAATTTGTCCCGGAACTCAGAGCATGAACAGCAAGTGTTACTACATTAGGCAAAATAATGAATCTAGTTCAAACTAGCAACTGATTGTAATACACTAAAATTAACTGAAAATAAAAAAGATTTGACTTCTAGGGAGCGAGATGGTCTAGAATCATTTAATTTTGATACTAAGAATCGTGAAGGAACATATATACAGCATGTGGTCGATCTCAGTAAAAATCCCGTTATACCGGAGCAAGTTGAAATAAACACCATTTCAACTGAAAATTCAAAAAGTTCGTAAATCCCATGGTACATGAATATTTATGTAGGAGGAAGAAAAGGCGAGCCCTCTGGAAATTCTTGCCAAATATTCAAAAAGTGAGTAAATTATATCTGTAATGAACTAGAAATTCTGAAGCTCAAAGCTGTAACGATATTTATATATTTTTTGATCTATTGATAATTTTTCAGTAGGTTTTCTTCATCAACTGATGAAAAACTCACAGATTTGAAATATTTGAGCTATCGTTTCATGATAATTTGCTGAACATATAATTTACAAATGAAGAAGCATCAAATCTAAATTGACATAGCCCAGCTAACAATACGATGAAACGAATATAATATCTCTGTAATATCACAAGAAGATTAGGATATTAATGTAATTTAATAAACTAATTCGAATGACAGTGATTCGGATTGATTTGTTGATTTCTTCGTTGGGACTTTGAGTAAGTTATAGTAAGTATTGTCTATTTCACCATTTCGTGGATTTATTCTTATAGCGAACTTTAATTTGTGTGTTCTCATTGTCTTGCTGAAAACGATCGCTCGAATGATCTTGATCAAATCAAAACGATTGATTTACCGCCACAAAAGAGACCATTGATACTCTTCACCTAGATGTCAATTGGAAAGAAATACTATTGTTTCATGTGATCACTAGAAGGAATCCCAATTTTGTTCTATCAAAATGTTGAGCGTGGTGTAACTTTTGTTTTGTATTTATTTTTAATTGGTAAATATATTTTCCTTTTTTTGGACCACATAATACAGAAAAGATGTCGCAATATTCATGGCGAAATATATCGCAATATCGTATTGTTAGCTGGGAGCTATATTAATTGATGACTTGATGAATTTCATCATTAAAGTGTTTGATAGGCTGAGTAGGCCATCAGATTGATGATAAATAGCTGACTCTGCTGTAGTTTGCTCTAGATGCCTGGAATGAGGGAAAGGCCAAAAATGTTCAATGTTTCCTGACTAAGTTAAAGTTGACGAAAGCAATGCAAAAATTTTTATTTTTCACTTACTTAAATTCATTTCACCATCCTTGAGAGAAATACTACAATTTTTGTGAGCATTACTCAAGTCCAAGTTGCCTCTACCGATTTCGAATTCACTTTGATCACAATAAGAGGACTCTACTGCGATATTGCCTTCATCTGTTTTGAGCTTAAGTATTGATCCTTGTAGCTTACCACAGCTAATAGACTGAAAATTTGAGATTCAGCCTTGTTTGAGGCAATCTACGGAAAGCTTAATATTGGATTAATTTACTCACCCCTTTACCTAGAATACTTGCTTCTATACTTTTAGCCAATACGGATTCGCTCAGTGTTATATCTCCATAGTTGGCGACAAGTTCAATAGAATTCCCTTGATATTTCCTTAGAGATATATTGCCTCCATGAGATTCGAGGTAGATTTTATCACCATTGAAATACCCTACTGATATATGTCCAGAAGAATGAATGCACAAATCTGTAAATGATTTGTTGGTGAATGATTCACTTTTTTATTAAATCAGACTTGTTCACGATGATTGTATTTGAGTAGGTAATATCAGATTGTGGTCTTCAATAAATAAATTGAATTGCCTATAAAATATCTAAAATACCTAAGAATAATTATGTAGTTTGATTTCTCATATACAATTCACTTAAGATTTGATCACGTTGATCGTATCGTTGAATGACCACATCCCTTCTCACAATTCATAATCGCTGTTTCACCCTTTCTACCTATAAATATCAGTTTCACGTAGTGCGTCCTGCTCTACATTTTATCATTCCATAGATAAGTATACCAATGAAATGTTATGTTATATAAACTTTTGCATGTTCACATTTGTACATGGTGATTTACCTAAGAATGCAAAGATTTATTCAGTAAATGAAGTGTTAGCCAGGTGAAATTGAAAAACTCTATACATGCAACGCACGCATCCATGATAGCAAGATCGACGTTTGCATAGCGGGACTTCAGCGACTGCCGATACGTGATATAGGTATACATATTGTACATGTACGACCAATTCACATGGAATTGGATTCCAAACGTTGTCACTTTTCAAGTGACTCCAAAAATGTAAATCCATATCCACCGGCCTGGTGGTCGAGTGACATGGTTGAAAATCATTATATCGCGGGTTCGATTGCTGGCTGGCCTTTAGATTTGAGTTTGTTCATGCTCTGTACAATCATAAAGTTCTACATAGAACGCACAGTGATTTCTAAGGGTTGCTTCTGCAACTAAGGAGATGAGTAACAATAACAATCATTATTTTCGTGGGAGGTAATTGATTGACGAACTTTTCTGACGTTTTAACGAAAAAAAAAATGCTCAACTTCGATACACGCGTTGTAGAAGCTAGCATAAACACAACTGTTTATGATCGTGGTAAGTGATAACTATCGTTCGGAGAACTTTCATAATGTATTCAACGAAACATTCAATTTTGATCACTCTTTCGACGAAGAGTTTGCATAAAGACACTATCAATCAATAGACTGATCACGAGAATGACTCAAAGTTCACTTCATTTCCACCATGGTGTAAATAGACTGATGTTCTAACTCCCTCTTCCCCTGTCTTCAGCCTTAAGAAATAGTTGTAGACTTTTGCCTACTTGATAACGTCGAATTTCAATACTTTACCAACTCTTCTCGATAACGAAACTAGATGGCATCACCTCTGCTGATCTCGATGGATATTTTGGAAACTCTGGTAAACACGATTTGAATTCGAAATTTGAAATGAGTGCTATCGAACAGTTAGATCATTCACTCAAATTCACTTGAATTGCTCTAAAACTTTACAGGCAATTTATCTGACGATTTCTTTATTTGAATTCTTAGGTGAATCACCCTGTTTTTTTATAGTATGCTAATGATGAAATGAAGTTTTTCATCGAAAAGCCAACACAACAAATTGAATATTCAATTCGTTGAATGTTTTATGCAACTATATGCATACTACATATATATGGCTACACTATGCATATCTATCTATCTATCAGATGCAAGTATTTGATGATGGCAAATAGTTAAAGTTGTTAAGGTTCTCTCAGATAGTCTTCTAGTTCTTCACATCATTTTGCACGTTCATTTCCTTGTTATCTGGTGGCATTAACACCAAATCAGAAGACCGAAGTTTCTTTCCGAAGAATATACTGGGCAGACTTGATTTGATCGAATCATAAATAACTGTCTTTCTGATGAAGATGTTTTTCTACAGGTCCTGGTTTTTTTTCCGAATGAGATATTGGTTGGTTGTGCGGTACATAAAGTCCCAGCCCATTTACTCAAGAAGTCCATGGCAACAACAGTGATGTATTAGTTGCCATCTAAAACGATTTAGGGAACACGGGTCACACTTTGTATATTCACCTATCAAATATCGTTAAACGACATAATTATAATCTCAACTATGTGGACAGAAATCTGCAAAAATGTCATCTTCTGGAGAGTTTCATAACTATTATGCCATTTTAGCGGAAAATGCCGTTAGAGTTTTGACGAAACAAAACAATATTAGTGACTGCACCAGTCTTCTCTACATCGTTCCATTGAAATGGTCCGGCTACATCGGAAGAGATCCTTTCAAAAGTGACATCTTACTGATTCATCTCTCCCCTTGATATTCTTCAAGGGTTTTCACATACCAATTTTCGTTGTCACGGTATATGGCCACATATATCCTCTGGCTCACTTCTAGAGTCTGATTCACCATCATTCGTTTTCCAGAACTTCTTTTATCGTGCTGTTGGATAAAACCAGTTGAGAGATGTCTGATCTGCCATCAGCTGAACTCCCAAATTGTTTTCAGCAACCCATTCTCTTAGAAAATTACCATAAAAATGTACCAACTGTCAGATATCTCTTCGAAGATTTGACTATATATTCCGCTTTGTATCCAACTTAGAATATTTATAATTTCTGAATTATTCTCCCATCGCATGTGCTCTATTTTAATCGAGAGCCGGACTTCTGGCATTGTGGGTAATCACTTTTGTCAGTTGATCCATCCGAGAAAAATTCTTACGAACAATTCTCTGAACATAAAGCATCTACGTTCCAGTTCATTCTTCCTGAACGATGCTAACTCAAGGTCTCGTTACTCCGAGGTTCTTTTTCTGAAGTAGCCAATAAAGCCGCAAAGAGTGTTTGAATGAGGAAATCAATAACTTTTTCCTCTTTGTCAACATGTCACGGAAATTTCAATGAACAGTCAAGAATGTTCTACAAACGAACATTTTTTAATTTTGTGTTCAACTCTTATGTTGTTCGCATCCGTATCCATTATGAACAGACCAACGTTCTATTTCTGGAATGCATTTTCACTCTCGCTAAATCAATTGAAGTCGACTCAATTTTCTGTCAAGTTATGGAGTACCGCAATTTCAGCAAAATCAAAGCCTTCTGTAACTCCCGAGCCATGGTGGGAGAAATGCAACGTCTTACGGCAGGCGACTGGCGGTCCTACTCATGATCATTTTGTGAAAGGCCTGTGTGAACTCCACATTGTCTTGTATTGTTTGATCAATTTTAGTAAATATTTATATATATATAATATTTTAATATTATATATATTTTAATATAATATTTTTGAATTATATTATAACCGATATAATCGCTCACGCGATTTATGAATGAAGCTATGCAGATCAGATCATTCATAATTAGCAAATAAATAAACACGAATGCACCACTGTACCAACTCTATGTTGATGTAATCACACTCTACCCATCACAACTGTATTTTTTATATCTTCTGATTCTATAATTCCTAAATTCGAAAACTAGTTAAAACTCTCATTCATGACCATACTCATTGATCATGTAAATTTACGAATTACAACTTGTGAACTTGATTTCATTCTATTCTGAATTGATAGGAAAATTTCTAGTGTCCTACAAATAGTTGAGATTGCTCGATTTCAGAACATAAGGAATCATTTTCAAGTCACTATAATAATAATGGCTAATACCTATTAGGTATTACCAAAAAAAAATGGATCTACGTCTCACGCATTTTCACTATCTTTATACCTATAAAATATCTGATTGTGAACCATATGTGAATATTATTCATAATAGGTGGAAGATGATGGTTCCCATCATCGCCCGGTGCGACACCACCAAATCGACAGAGGTGCTGTGAAATGGGTAACTCCCATGTTTCAGTATTTGGTCGATGCTCCCGGTCATATCCCCATACCTTATCTCCTTCTTCCCAACCCAAAACGCCCATTTGAGCCCAAGAAAAATCTAGATGATAAATTCTCCTAGAGTAAAACACTCCGGAAGTAAAATACCTCTCCATGCGGATTTCCGGGCGAGAGGTGCTCGAGGGGGTTCACCATCGAAACATGTGAATTCAAAAATAGACCTTTGTAACATCCGAGGTCTGAACAAGAACATAAACGATGTTCATTACCATCTACAGGCTGAGAAACCAGAAATATTGGTTTAACTGAGACGCTGGTCAACTCATCAACTAACACGACCCCTATGCTCTGCCCTGGATATGAGCTCCATACCCGTTTCAGATTCAGAGGAGGTTTATGTCTCTTTTCCAGGAATGATCTCTCATGCTATCGTGAAAAGGAACTGGAACCAAAAGGAATCGATGTAATTTGGCTCAAGATCGATAACCACAAACAGACAAAGTTCATCTGCTGCCTTTATCTATCACCAAACAAACCAACTCCTGGCGACCTCTTCGAATTCCTTTCTCTGAAACTCGATTTCATCCAACAGAATCACCCAGCAGCTGAAATCATCATCATGGGGGATTTCAATGTCCACAACTCCACCTGGCTCAAATTCTCAAACAAAACAGATGACGCAGGAGGTCTGGCCGAGGCTTTCGCTATCACCTATGGTCTTGAGCAACTGATAAATGAACCTACTCGGATCCCTGATATCAGCAATCATTATGCCAATACGCTCGACCTGTTCCTCACTAACAATCCGGAACCGTATGAAGTGAAAGTCCGTGCACCACTAGGAAACTCAGACCACACACTCATCTCCACGATATGTCCTTACATCACTCCGCGAACCAGTCCAACACCCTCACGCACTGTTTGGCATTACAATTCAGCCGACTGGGATGGCCTTCGCATGTTTTTTTTCTGAGTTTCCTTGGAGGAGAATGTGTTTTGAATCGGGAGATCCCACGCAATGTGCTGAAGCGATCTCGGAAATCATCATGCTGGGAATGGAAACTTACATACCACATAGCACCAAATCACGAACCGCTAGTGAACCATGGTTCAATAGAACCTGTTCTAGGGTCGTCGCTCTGAAGCAAGCAGCATACCGTCGTTGGCGAAGAAACCCAAGCCTGCAAACTAGAGCTGAATATGTTGAAGCTAGGAATACATGCAATCGAACGATAGATGAGTCTAAAGAGGCATACAACACGAAAATAAGATCAAAGCTCATAGTGTCCAAATGGTTCCCGTTCATTTTGGACATTTGCCAAGGCAATCGGGAGAAATTTCACTTCTAGCTCATTTCCTCCCCTCACAATGATGATAATACATTGGCTATAACACCTCATGAAAAAGCCAACACTTTCGCCAAAATGTTTGCAGACAATTCTACCTTGGATCCACGAGGCCAGGAACTTCCCAAAATCGCTACCATCGATAACCGTATGCCAGAAATTGTCTTTCGGCAACGCACAATCAGACACATTCTGCTTAGCCTCAGCGTCAAGAAGGCTATGGGGCCTGACGGAATACCGCCTATTGTTCTCAAGAAATGTGCCCCAGAACTAACACCAGTTCTTTGCAGGTTGTTCACCCTTTTGTATAAACTCGGCGTATTTCCTTCTTACTGGAAGAAAGCTAGGGTCCAACCAATTCCAAAGAAGGGCAAGAAAACCCTCCCTAACAACTATAGACCGATTGCACTACTATCTATGATCTCTAAAGTATCGATATCTAGAGAGCTCAAGAATCGTGAACGACCGGCAATATGGCTTTCGTCACCAGAGGTCAACAGGAGATCTGCTTGCCTATGTGACACATAAGTGGCAGGTGTCAATAGAGAAACATGGGGAGTCTCTGGCTGTAGCCTTGGATATCTCCAAAGCATTTGACCGAGTTTGGCACCAAGGCCTCCTAGCGAAACTTCCGTCATATGGTTTGCCGCCCCAACTGTGTCTTTCACTATCGAGTTTTCTCGCAGATAGATCACTCTACGTGGTGGTAGACGGGGTCTCGTCTGATACAATGACGATCAATGCTGGTGTTCTACAAGGCACCAACTTTGTTCTTGCTCCAAATCAATGATTTGTTGAATGTGACCTCCAGCCCGGTTCATAGCTTTGCGGATGATATTACACTTCATTCCGCCCTTTCCTCTAGAGCCCCTATATCATCAAACGAGGCCAGAGGTGCTTGGCGAAGACAGGTTGATGCTTTAAATGAGGATCTGACAAGAATTCTGAAATGGGGATCTGAGAATCTAGTACAGTTCAATGCAACTAAAACTCAAGCATGTATGTTCACCAAGAAGGCTGATCACACAATGCCCAATTTGATAATGTCGGGTACCACTGTTCCTATGAGGTCGTCAATATCCATGCTGGGTGTCACCACCAACAGTGCTCTCTCATGGGACGATCATGTGAGGTCCATTGCGAAAACTGCTTTACAAAAACTTGGTTTTCTATTCCGTGCGAAGAGATACTTCACATCCCAGCAACTGCTTATGATCTACAAAGCACAAATTCGACCTGTCCTGGAGTACTGTTCACATGTTTGGAGCTCAGCCCCCAAACATACGCTAAAGCTCTTAGATATAATTCAGAAGAGAGCTATCCGCCTAGTCGATGATACAACACTCACCAAATCATTGACCTCTGTAGATCATCGTAGAAATGTCGGCGATCTATGCTTTTTTTATAGGTACTTTCACGGTCGGTGCTCAACGGAAATATCACCTATTATGCCACCACACGCGATTCCTAGTAGACAAACCAGGCGAGCTCAAGCTGGTCACCTCTGTCAGACTCGAGACCTGTCGAACATCGCTATACCAAGCATCATTCATCAATAGAACGGCAAAGTTATGGAATTCTTTGCCTAGTGAAGTCTTTCCTGATGCTTACAACCTCCAAACTTTCAAGAAAAATTCCAACACCTTCCTACTCTCCCAAAATTCCACCGCTGGCTAACACGATCTTCCTCGAACATTATAGGATTTCCTTTTGTGTTGCCAACAGATAAAAAAAAAATAATTAGTTTTATGGACTTCCCAATGATGAATTTCAATCTTGATGATGTCTCAGGCCAAACCTTCTACAGGACAGCGGTAATAAGTGCATAAAAATAGGAATTACTTCACTTTGTGGTTATACAGTCCTTTATACAAGCCAGTTTCATATGGCTGGAACTCATTTATTGAATAAACATGAGAACATGAACCATGATATTGAGGTTGATTTTTGGTTAGCATTACCGCATGAATCCAAATCAGAAACAAGGATGATTCTTCTAAAGAAACAGCATCAAATACATCAATTAACAGACTTATTGAATTCATGAAAATCCTTCAGGATGAGACTGGGAGAATATTGATGTTGTAACTGGGAAAAATTCAAAGTTGAGTTAGTGCCAATAAAATATGAGGATCTTTCTAGAAAGACCTCCTGTTTGTTCTGTAGAAACCTTCTTTCTGGATCTAATTTATAGTGTTTTCAGACACCCCTATATTTTTATCAAAGACAATCCAACTCTGATTTAATATCTTTGGTTTTTATCTTAGATTATATACCCAGGGTATATAATCTAAGGTTTATATAATTATAAAAATGTCTAAAGTGCACATCTATAATTTCAATGTTTATATAGTGATGAGCAATCTACAAGAGATAAATATAGTTGATTATGAAATTTCAACCCCTGTCATGCTTATAGTTCCAAACTAGTCCTGTGAAGGGAAAATTTTCTGAACTAGTCTTATACAGTTACTTTACAAACAGAAAATAAAATTTCCTAGAATTAAATGAATCAAAAAATTAACTACCAAAACCTCCAAACCACCTACTTGATTTCATAGGTGCTCTAATATTACAAACAATTGATGAGTTGTTTCTATTTACATCTTTGATATGTACGTGATTTCCATCAACACAACATTTCAATGTATCTTCCATTAATTGTCCATCTTGTTGAATAATTAGTTTATCACAGTTGTGATATTTATGAACGTTCAGAGGTTTCACGTTCACATTATAAGGGAGATCAACGTGAATGTCACAAAATGTCGGAACATTGAGCTCTTTTTCCAACCAAGAACTAAACATACGAAAGCGGCTAAAAATTGTCTTCTTTTCAAATGAAGACAACAGCCTGGAAATCAGAGTCCTGAAATCAGTTTGATAAATATCGTATTCACATTCATTGTTATTAATTACATACATTTGAAATTTGGAAAATCAATGGTTATGTCTGAGTCAGATGTCAGCGTATCTATGGCATATGTCATGTAATCATGATACTATTAGCGCGTTCCGATATTCCCAAACAGTACTTGCCAGTGCTGTGAGTTGTTCCGAAATTACTGATTTCTGCTGGCATCATTTTTCCGCGTTCTGTAAATTCACCCTGTGCGAGGCTATGAATTCACTGGAGGCTACTGCCACAGAATAGAGATACGCTACGATCCCGAGCGTAGCGTATCTCTATTCTGTGCTACTGCCAGCAAATGCTCGTGTGGGCGCCAGTATCCCCTCTACTTCATGAAAAAGTGAGGTTATTTTGTGCGTTTTGTTGTTTTTTTCGAGGTTTCGGTATATAAACTTTATATAAACCATTGAAGAAGTAACTGAAACGTTGAAAATGTTTCGGGTAAATTTAGGGGAATTTGAAATCACCGTTGATGCAGAAACGGCGGAAAGCATACAGACGGGTTTGTTTTTTAATGAAATCCGATTTGGATACTAGTGAAACATGTAATCTATTTGAATTCAGATACAGGTTATGCTGACAATTATTTGAGTATGCTAAGGAAACAGTTTCCTGCAGTTGATTTCGAAGGTGTTGAATCAGGAATGGAAGAATAGAAAATCATAGTCAACAAGAGTTATTTCACTGCCAGTCCACACCAACAACACTTGATGTTGAGGCCGAGGCAGTTATAGATCCTACCAACTCAAAAAAAGTAATTTTGTATAGAAGTATAAATATACATAATTAATGGGTTAATCATGATTTCTTTCAGAAAGCTTCAAGTGGAGCCATAAGATCATAATGCTGCTTCTAGATATATATAAGGAGTACATGGAAACATTTAAAAATGGTAATCATAAAGTTGCCTGGCAGAAGATTGCCTCAGAAATGAAAGAGCAAGGTTACCAGTTGACCTGGCAGCAGTGTCAGATAAAAATGGATACACTAAAAAGACAATACAAGAGTATCAAGGATAATGAGAAGTCTACAGGCTCATCTCCTATTACATGGAAGTACTATTCTGTAAGTTGATAATAATGCTTTGTTACTAATTCTGTGATTAATTCATTTTTGTCATTCAGATAATAGATGAAATATTTGGGAAAAAAAAAGTGGGTCAAACCACTTGATGGGGCACTTTCATCCACATCTGGAATGCCAGCAACACCATCTCAAATGGATGTTCCAAAACCAGGTATGATTTTAAAAATATATGAAGGCTACAGATTATTAGTGATTAGATCTGCAGAACAAAAATTAGTTATTCAAGAATTGAATAATTATCCTACTTGGAACAAAGAATAGTCATATCAAATCAGATAACTCACCCAGAAACTTCCATACTAAATATAATTTTAGGATGTTCTAAAAGTACTCCAAAGAAAAAAGTTGAAGAGAAAATTGTTGCAATGATAAGAGAGTTTCGTGAAGATAAGCAACAAATAAAAGAGGATAGAAAAACAGAGATGGAGGAAAAATCACGAAGAAGGGAGGAAATGGAAGCAAGACGAGAAGAAAGGCATAGAGAGAAAATGGAACAGCGTGACGAACTTATCAAATTGTTGAAAACTCACCTAAAAGAGGACAAGTCAGAATAAAATTAATTTTGTTCCATTCATGATACACTTATTACCTACTTATATCATAGTGAAATAAAACGAAGGTATTGTCTGTTATGTTTGTCACATAGTTATAATTAAAATAAAATTAACTGTTCTCACAAAGGATCATTTGATTTGCAACTAAAAATTGATAAGAAAAAGTTATTGCACATGAAGTAAATATTCACTTCATAGTTCACCTGGCCAGATGTCTTGGGTTATTTGAACTCTTTTGTTTCTTCCAGCCACTGTCTGTAAATTATTGTGATGTATATTTTGTTCATCATTCCTTTCACCTGCATTATGTCCTAAATTATTCAAGTCAAGATCTATGAAATCATCTCTCATCTGACAAATATTGTGTATAACACAACAAGCCATTATGAACTTTGGAATGAATTGGATATCAGTCAGTGGACAACAATATAGTAAGCTCTGAAACCTATTTTTCAAAAATCCAAATGTTCTTTCAATGATACTCCTAGCTGATGAAAGTTGGTGATTAAAATAAACTTGCTGTGGGGTTAAATGTCCATTATCCTTGTAGGGAACCATAATATGTTGATGAATAGTATAGGCACTATCTCCTAGGAGATGAGAATTATCTGGAAAATACCTCTCTGGATTTGATAAGAAGTCATTTACTTCAGAAAGTCTGAATATTCTTTGATCATGCAATGATCCACAATTACACTTACATTACACACTTACATTAAGTACCCATTAGATAGCCCTCTAAGCCAAATGTTAGCGCTATGTAATGATCTCTTCAAGGACAAGGATGTTGACTTCTTCAATACAAATGTGAAAGCACTGAAGAAACTAACAATGTAACTGTGTTATTTGTAACTGTGATTTTGTTTTTATTTCTTGATATTTCTAAATATTTCCATACTGTGTGCTAGATTTAAGGTATTTTTGTAATGTCTTGCATTATAATTACTCTACAGTGTTTTGTGAGACTTTAAATAAATAAATAAATAAATAAATAAAAATACACACATATATATGAGTAAATCGCAAACGGTGGTCACAAACACCCTAAAATAAAATAATATTTGAAACCCCACAGCCTTTGCAAGGTAATAATTTCACCTGTAACTGTATAGAAAACTTGTGATGTCTATTCATGAATGAATCTCCATCTTCAGAAGGTTTCCTTATTTCAATGTGACACCCATCTATCACACCGATAATTTTGCTGATTGGCCCTTTCATTCTGAACCCATTCCAGATTGAATTCACTTCTTCACCTTCTGGCCACTTAATAATCTTTGGAGCCAATTTACAAATAGCAGTCACCACCCTTCTAATTGTACGAAAAGCTGTGGCTTTACCAACATTGAATTTTTCACAGACTGATCTACAATATCCAGATTGATACCTTATTGAAATAATCTCAACACATCAGTCATTTATATTATCATTTCACCTATATGAATCAGGTGTTGCCATGTACCAGAGAGCAATGAGCACCTGGTGATCTAAAGGATATTCAGGTGTACCAGCTGAATCTACTTCTTCATGTAGCTCATTTTTCAACATTGTAACTAAATGATAAAATGTATCAGGTAAAACACTGAAAATGAAATTAATAGTATACCTATATATTAGATATATTCTACCTTCATAGGTATAAATATTAGGACAGATATAAATAACTTTATGCAATGATATCACCTTGCCGAGTTGCTAATCACAATACTAACCGGAAATGAGATTTAAACAAATTAGGTGAATAATTTTCAACTACACCTAAGTAATTTTGTATCCTTGGAAGAGGGATAATCTGTCCTCGCATATTGTGAAAATAAAAATAAATCCCTGCTATACAAATCACAAAATCGAAATTTGGTTCTTCACTGCTACTACTACTATAACTAGATTCCTCAGATGAAGAATCAAATAAGTCGTCTACCACAGCAATTATAAAATTTTCCATGTTTCCTTCAATATTCACCAAACTTCAAATCTCAGTAAAAGATCACAACTCGGAAACAGTCTGAACTGTATTTATATTTTTATATTGTCGCCATAATGAAATTGCCGCCAAACAGTCATTCCTACTTACTATTAAACGTTCCGTTATTTTCCTTCAACAGTAGTTTACTGCACCTGAATTCGTTCCGTAATTACTAACGGTATACAGTAAATTGAACTTGCGTCTAGCCGGTCACGCAGCATTGATCCCGACCACCCCACCCCAGCATTTAATTTATGTTAGGTTAGGTGTAGGTGCTAGCACTACACTACCTCTTCCTCTTTGGTAAAACTAACTTTCACTCCATGATACAATGAAAGTTCACTCTCTTTCTCGCTCTAGGTTGTTCTACCAATATACTGGGGTATTAGGGTGTTAGGAATGTTAGGATGGTGTTTGGTGTAAGTCTGACAGACAGGACAGACGATAAACTTTTTTAGGTTATAAGTTGTAATGTGAACTTCTCACTCTTCTCAGTATTGTTGCTACGGTATATGTTTTGTTACTAACAAATAGTGTAATCTATTAAAATTATGACAGTAGGATGAAATACAAGTGCAACGAATGTGAAAGTAACTTCAGCACTTTCTCAAATTTGAGAAAACATATAAGAAAATTTCACCCTAAGAAACTGTTGGATTTAGCGCCTTTTCGCTATAGTAGAAACATTCCATCATCCACCTTTTGTTGTAATATTTGCAAGAAAACATTTAACCAGAGACAGAGTTTACACCGACATTTAAAAACGCATAATATTCAAATTGCAACACAAACCTCCACACAACCAAAAACAAGTTTGGCAAATCCTGATGGAAGTAACGTCAATACTGGAAGAAAGTCAAAGAAATGCCCACTTTGTGAATATAATGGCCTGCAAAGAAATGACCTTCTTCAGCATTTCAAAAATGTGCATCATTATCCATTAGTTTCAACAAATCTCACTTTTGTTTCGATTGAAGATTTTAACCAATGGAAAGGTCAGTGGGAATTTTCCAATAATTTTTTTTTTTAATAACTTTTAATACCTTAATCACCTTAAAAAACCCACCACAATGGAAGCTGAGAAAATTGCATTGAATATTTTGTTAACTGATAATAATAAATCGAAATAAAATTTTGTATACTATTATTTATTATATTTTTATACCTATATTATATCACCTCTATCGCTAAGGTCCAGTTGTACAGTGACAGCTGTTTTTGTTTGAATTTGTATTATTTTGATTTAGCCGCCAAAAACGACCGATTGTCGTTTAAATTCGGGATCGATGCTGCGTGACCGGCTAGACGTAAGTCGAAAATTGAGGTGGTTTTCAGTAATATCGGAACGCGCTATATAACGAGTTATAGTCAGTGTCAGTTATAGCAAAGAGGTGTAACCCCTCTTCTGTGGTTATAGTATCATGCCTAATAATAAAGTTCTGCGGTGGAAGTGGACACATCGCTACGGACATAACCATGGCAAAAATAAGACTGATGAGCACATACATTGTTGAAAAATATAAATAGATGAGTATGAAGATAAGGAATCTATGAAATATCATATCCAAATAAAATGTCCTTGTGTCAAATTTCAGGTTCAAACATGCTTTTTCTTCGAAGGAAGGCATTTCAGGTGCTGATATTCTGGTGAAGCATTCCTCAATTTTGGTTCCATAGAATGAGTTAATTTCATATGAATCTGAGACACAAAAGTTTACAATGTTTACATTTTTCAATGACCCCTAACTATTTTCAAATAGAAGAGTTTTGACTCCATAAAATTCCCTAATTTAAACCTTCCTCTTTACAATAATTCAATTAGTTTTGGGATTGAATCCATGACAAGGCCGGAAAGCATGCTGAAAAAAGGGTCTGCCAAACCATTTTAGTGAAACGCCCGTCTAAACCACATCGCTTCACCTGGATGATGTAGGAGTCACTAGTTTTCCTGAAGGGAGCCCAAGTTCATGGACATAACTTCTGTGGTGCAGTCACTGATCAAAGAGGGTACCCCTCTTCCATCCTCTTCTGTGCACTGATTGTGTTTTGTTTCGCCAAAAACACTAACGGCATTTACCGCTATAATTCAAGACTCTATAAGCAAAGAGCTCTATGTGAGGAAAATGAAGATAGCGACATTTTTTCAGATTTCTGTACACGTAGTTGATGTTTGAAATTGTAGCAATGTAGTTTGATCATTAATTGAGGAGTAGCCTAAATTATTTCTTCTGAATCAACGTTATCAAAACACTGATTGTGCAATTATCGATAATAATGATTTTGTTGTCATTTTTGTGTCGCCATCCAACAACTAACATATGAGTGTTTTCCGTAATAAAGAATAAACTGCTGTTATCAAGTAAGCTATATCTACGTTAGAGTTTTGGTTGAAGATATTAGATAGGGAAATAGACCTATAGACAAAGTAGCACCAGTGTTCCTACATCGTGTTTCGTGATGCATATTTGACATTCAAAAAAGCGTTTTTGACGTCATCGGATAACATTTTTGAAACGTAGCTCTGCTAAATCGCTATCGGAATGCAACTGGTATTCAAACGGCGTGAAAATTTTTTTTATCTCATCTCTTTCTCCTAAATCTATTGAAATGCTACTTTTCACCTCTTCTGGTCGAGTTCTAGCATAGAATAATTGTTATAGTATGTATATATATATATATATATATATAGCCGGCAACGGTGTTGGTAAGTCTGCTGAGACATTTTAGTATTTCAATATTTATATTGGTGATGGCGGTGTATCCAAGTGATAAACGAAACCACCTGCCGAGCTTTGAACACTAGTGGATTTTTAGTTAGTAGTAGATTTAGAATAAAATGAAAAGTGTGAAAGTTTACATGTTCTTTCATTTGCTCGTTCATGTTATTTACATGCTTTTTGAGTGGATTTACAATGTGTTATTGATATGTTTTGATTTCTATCACGAGTGTCTTCCCAAGGTAGAGAAGAGTAAATATTTAGGAAAGGAGCTACAGAAAATAACTAAAAAGCCGACTCATTTGACTGTAATTTTTGGTGCAGAAGAGCCCCCCTTCAAGGAGTTAACTAACCTAATTCTTTGGTGCCTTGCCACTCAAATATCCTTTATCAGTTTTTATGATAACAAAGGTTAGTTCACTAATCAGGTGATGATTGAATAATTTTTCCACTGAAATTGAAATTTTAGGAAACTTGAAAAAATATGAGGAGCAGTTGCAATATGAAGTGAGTTTATATAAAACTACAACTGATCATATTACCTGGCACAGTAAACCAAGAAACGTGTATAAGAATGGTTATTCAGGAAGGAATATTCATGTCAAAATAATCACTAAGGAAGATGGAAAAAACTGTATTGTCAATTTAACCAAAGAACTTGCAGTATCCAAAATCAAGGATATCAGCATAGAAAGGATTAGTGAAAAGCTTCTAGAACATTATGAATTTCCAGATCCAGATTTGGGCCTAGTTTGTGGTCAAACAATGGGACTATTCAGTTATCCTCCTTGGCAAATTAGAGTTACCGAATTCTTCAGATTAGGTAGCATACACGACATTACATTCTCAAAGTTTCTGAAAGTTCTAATCAAATTTAGTAAATGTGAGCAGAGGCTAGGAAAATAGAAGTGAATATATTTATTGAATTCAATTCATTCTTCAAATGAGCTATAAGAAAAACTTCATTCCATTTATTTCTACTTTCAGATTCAGTGGATTGATATAATTACCAATATGTTGTAAGCTAATTGAACCTATAATTTATTATGAGATCAGAATGATGCAATATGGTATAGAACATCTCATGAAATTTGAAAAATATCCATTATACTATTCCTAGAATAGAAATATACATATGGATATAAGAATAGGTCCATGTCAATCATTGCCATACCGAACTGGTAATGACGCAATAGTGAGGCCAACTAATTGTGCTAGAAACCCTAAGTGAGTGGGATTCCCTCCTATCTCTCTCTTAATACATCTTCAGAGATGAATTTGGTTGATGTTAATAGATGTAATTATTGGTATATCCTTTTATCAAGGATTAATGATGCACAAATACCTCTGAACACTCAGTATTCATTGATACATTGACTAGTTTTGGTGGCATCATTCCACCAGAAGTGGTTCAGAGTCTACTTTGAAAAGTTTTCCTGCTGATCTTAGCCCACACAAGTTTTGACTAATGAGACATTGGATTCCAACATTGAATTAGTGATAATAAATACCATAACTCCCATAAGCCCTGCAAGAAGACAACAAGAGGGATATATTTGTTGATTATTCAAAATATTTATTATTATTAAAGATCTTCAACATTTGAAACCATTTTATATACCATTGATATTGAAGTAATTTTTTTCAGATCAATTCCCCCTATTTTCATATACAGCATTAAAAATGAGGGTAATTTTGTAAAAGATTGTCTGTTCCAAAAATTTGTAGTTTTCAAAATCATGTATTCTTCAATTTGGATATTCTCAGTTGTGTTTGAAATTATAAAGTGTCACAGAAATGTTCTGTGAATAATCATGTTGGGTCGCTTGAATTACTCAGATGAAGATTACTTGAATCCATTATTCATGGTGACTGTAATAGGATTATCTCAAGAACATGTGATACATTTGCTACTTATTCAATATCCGCAGAAACAGAAGCCTGCACAAAACTAATGGACAAGTTATAAAAAACTTACAAATCCTTTTGGTGCGTCGAACCAAAAGTGCATAGAAACAAGCCAAATGATTTTTGTATACTCCTTAATATCGTTAATTCTCTTTGTTTGTTATCTCCCATTCCAATTGCTTCAGAAATCATTTATTCACGTTGTATCAGTAGATCGATTATTGTTTTGTGAATGATTCTGTTTCTGCAGATATAGATAAGCAAATGTACCACATGTTCTTTAGATATCCCTATTACATTCGCCAAAAATAATGAATTCCAGTAACTTTCATTTGAATAATTCAAAACAGGGGGTTTGCATTTGAAAAATATGACTTTCAATGATTTTTTTCAAAGTAATTTTCAATGTTTGTTCTGATTACACTGTATTTATTTATTATCAGAATAACACAGTCCACTAAAGTAGATCTCGTTCTATGAGAAACCAACCCCAATGGAATAATTAAAGATTTCATTTAGGAGAAATTGATAGTTATGTTTAGGTCTATATATGAAATTTGCCTAGAATTCTTCGTAGAAATGAAATGATATATAGGGTATCCCATTCAAAATAAGCAAGTTGATATCAACTTCGGGTACAACCGGAAATGCCAGCATCTTGAAAATATTTTAGCCGAATTGCCCCCATCAACATTAGTATGCCACCAAATTTTCAAATTCGCCCTACTTATATTTTTCCATATATTCAGTTGTCGGAGGGACACCCTGTATACTGTTATCACATTCATTTGTCCAATTTTTCTCGCAAATGTGATGTGATGGGCGTCTCGATAATTGATAATGGAATAACTAACTGTTTTGCTATCGCGTCTTCTCGCAGATGGGTCACTCTTTGTGGTGGTAGATGAGAAGATGAGATCTCCTCTGATACAATGACTATGAATGCTGGTGGAGTTCGATGCAAAACAAACTCAAGCTTGTATCTTCACCAGGAAAGGAGATCACACAATAATGCCCAATTTGATATGATGATCTCCAATGGTTTATTAGGGTGACGTAGAGGTTGGGATGGAGCTGACTAGATACGTTCCTCTGTTATGACCTCGAGTATTCAAGATGAAGGATATATAATTTAGTCGTTTGGTACGAATCATGGAAATATATGAATCTGAGCATTCATCATGAGCATATCTTCAAACTACCAACTCGCATCAGGTACATAATAATCTTTTCAAGGAATTATTTTGAACCAGGAGTTTTTTGATTCAATTTGTTGAAAAATTTGTTTTTTCTGCAAATTTTCATTTATCATTTTGCCAATGTAAATATCATCGCGTTCTGCTATTTGTTTTTCTACAACAGTGATATATAATTTTTCAGCACTAACCTGATGAACCAACTGGGTTTGTTTGTTGAAAACAGTATTTATTTCATCTCTCTAGAAAGTGAAAAAGAAAAGACTTCTCAAATGTAACAGCATGATTCAGAAATCTACTGGTATTTGCTGGATTTTTCCAGATTCGTATAATGCGTTATGTGCGTAATTTGGAAACATGTATTGATGATTTAGTATTCCAAAACGTTGAGAAATATACACAAATGATACATTGTTGTTTCAGGGATTAAGCTGTTGTTGTTTCTTTCAGAGATATTGATGAATGATGCAATATATCACGAATAGTTTCAGAAATCACATTTTTGGCACATTTCGAATTTTTCTGAAACCACGCAAAATTCGACTGTAGTAATTTAAGCCTATTCGGAGATAGCGAAAGTGTACTCACCAAAAAAAAGCTACCCTGTATATCATACATTCACCACAGACTCTGCCTCAACACATATTTGCTTCTGATATTTGAAAGTGACTCCCATTATCATTATTAATGGGAGCCATTATTAAATTTGGAACCAAATTTCTCAGTCTAGTTAGAATGACATGGGTCTGATACCAAACAACATAATCCTGATGATATTCACTATAAACCTACTGAGGATACAATTATCAAAAAGAATATCTTGCATGCCTTGAATAACCCTTTATAAGATGGATACTATTGTTTGATATTTAATACATAATTTAACTCAATCAAGCATGGAATATAAAAGACAAAAACCTGACCCATAAGTCCAGAAAGGATTTATATTGAGAATATCACTGTTCATTTCCTGAGGAGTTTTCTAATCACATCTCACTTCAAGTATAAGGTGGAATATACAACCGATTCCTTTTCTTCACTTCTATGACAAGAAATCCCATAGCTGATATGACATTTGAAGACAAATGTGAACTTCCCAACATATGCATATAGCTCATTTGATTCTTGATGCTGAATCCAACGATTTGTTGAATTCAACTCAGTAGATCAATGATGTCATCATTTGACAGACATGAAATGTTCTTGTTACCTCCACTCGGAATCAGAGGGACACTTTGAGCTCCCATTTTATTCATTGGAACCTTTGCATTACTTGGCAAGAGGTGATCAAGGCCACTCCAGTCCTGAGAATTTCCTACCTTGCTGGAATTTGTAGATGTGTAATTATTGGTAGCACACGAATTAGTATTGACGTTTGACATCAAGTTCCGGTTCAAACTTACAAAGCTATTGGAACTGGCCATATTTGGTTGTATTTGGAAAGAACTGAAGTTTTCAGAAGAACTATTCCGAACAGGATTAGATGTGTTAGTCCATTGGAAATGTTGCACGGTTTTGTTTTGATTATTATTTGGAGACGCCACCTCTATCTTCTCTGGCATCAACCAGTCATCCAATAATGAGGCAGCTGAAGTTTTTGCACCTGTTGCTTTTACAGGTTCAATGACCTGTTGATTGGCAGATAACCTGGCACCTCCCTCTCTTTGAGTGCTATTTTGCTGTTGGGTAATACCTCTAGGCACAAAACTATCCAAACCCAGTCCCGAAAATGCGCTGTCAAGTTCCATCGGTTTCATTTTTGGGGTAATAATTGAGGCAGTATTCGACAATACTTTCTGTTCATGTTTCACAGAGTTGAGCTGTTCCAGCTTTGTTCTGTGCTCATTTTCCACAATATTGAACATATCTTTGACTAGCGAGGTCAGGGCATTGAATTGTGGTATGGTTAGACCGTTTTCGATACATAAGGGGATTAAAAAAGGTAACACCCGCGACGCTATAATTTCTTTGGTAATACCAAGCTTCTTATGATTCAAGGACAGCTTATAGATACCGAGGATGCCCATGAGTACGGCGGGTTCTCTGGAGGGAATTTGCGGGAGGAAGGGGAGCACCTCATCAAGCACCAGCCACTTGTCCAAATGGTCTAAAAGGCGTCCAACGCAGAGGAGGCAGTTCACTCTAACAGAGAGTGTTGAAGTGTTCAGGCATAATTTCTTTATTCTCGGTAGGAGACTATTTTTGACGTTCGCATGGTCCAATAGTCCAGCGAAAGTAGGAAGAATTGAAAGACATAACTCATGGATTTGGGCGGATTCGGAGTCTAGACCTCTGTAGAGCATTGGGAGGACATGCTGTTGAATATCCTCAGCTGGAGTGAGTTTCAGCAGAAGTTCCATTCTTTGTAGCATGATGAGAAGAATCTGAAATTTCAGCATATATCAATTATTTGAAAACAGTAAGAATAATCTAATACCAAGATTCAGAACCTTTTGGAAAATTGATAATAAAAGTGAATAATTATATTGAGTAGTACACATGGGTATAGATATGAGTTCCCTCGGAATCATTAAAATACCCAGCATCATATTATAACAAAGCAAGTACTTATTATACAGAATATGATGCTGACAGATGATGCTGGTTATGTAATAACTCCTGTGAGTTGAGGAATAATAAAATAGAAGTAGTATATTTTTGGTAACTAAAATTCTGAATTAAAACATTTGACGAAAAATATATTTTTCTACGACCACCTATGAAAATAGCGCTTTCAACATTTTTTATTTAGAAAGTAGCCCATTCCACTATGGCAACAGGAAATTATTATTTATGAATTATTCATGATTAAATAAGTGTCGATGATATCGACAAATATCTCGGCTCATTTGCCGATGATACATTGGTGTATTGTGCAAATCACGATTTAGAAATTAACAACACGTCGGCCAATATTGAAATATATTTGCAGGCAAACAAACTTGAATTAAATGTAGCTAAAACCAAATCAATGATAGTTACAACTAAATATAAATTTGATAATATACTACTTAATTCGTATGATATAGTGATTGAAAATACGTCTTTGGAAATAGTAGATGAATTCAAATATCTGGGATTTATGATCGATAATAATCTAACCTTCAATATTCATGGAGAATATATTATACGAGGAAAAAAAATTACTTTTTTTCAAGAATTTCAAAAGCCGTCCATGTTCGCCAAAGTTACCATTTTTAAGTCCATTATAAAACATGACTTCGGCTATTGTGCAACAATAATTTACTTATTCAACCAAAACAGAATTTCTCAACTCCAAAAGTTACCAAATAGAGGAATGAGATTAATACTGAAGTGTAATAGATATACTCCAATTAAAGTGATGTTGGCTACCCTGCAATGGTTTTCAGTTTGTTCTCGTTTATTATACATGAGTATGACTTTCTTTCATAAATTGAACAAAGGCCTAGTACCTCCCTATTTCAACGAATTTTTAATAAGAAATGATGACATTCATAACTATGACACAAGAATGAGGGCTGACTTTCATATTCACAGAAAAAATTCTAGTAGGAGCATGAGATCGCAATTTTTCAAAGGGTTAAATGAATTCAATAAACTGCCTATGAATATAAAACAATCAGTTTCTTTATCTTCTTTCAAGTCATCATCATCAGTGTACATTAAAACTCTACGAGTGTTGGATATATACGCATGTCTGGTGAAAGCGTCGCATCTATTTGTTCATCATTTTGGTATTATTGTTATAGGTTTCTGAATCTGCTACTGTCTTGTCCTGTATAACTATCAATTGCTTGTGATATTTATACATGTGATTGAAACATTTTGTATGTGTAATCTAGATGTTTGTATATTAGGCTTACCTATTTTGAATAAAGTACTACTACTAAAATCTATCGATGATATATATCGATACTAAAGATAATTATGAATCGTCGATGAAGTCGGTTACAAACGATGACAGCTGAAATATCCGAAGATTGACGAACTGGAATTTATTTGCACACAGATTTATTTTCATAAAATCGACATATCAAATCATCTAACGGGTCACCGCTCGGGTGACAAGTCTTCTCGTTCCTGACTTGAAACATTACGATAAACACTCACAAATCAAATATTTCTGGTCATAGGAAAAATGGTGTACTCGTCGGAAAGTGTTTTTCAAGCACTCATTACATTTTCAAAATATACCATTTTCCACACTAGTTATGTAATATACTAATTACACAATATTGAAAAGTATAGTCATTTTATTTTTGCATTTTGTGATGCACTCACCTCAACCAACCTGATGGACACAAATGATGGAATATTGAAAAATTTCACAACTCTCAAATCCAACACCCCTACCAAGTTTGAATTTCATACACTCAGAACAATAATAGTAATAATACATTGAAAGTATGATATATATAGAGTATAAAAAGCTGTTTTGTATTTTTTTTTAAATACCATAACCATTTTCTTCATTGGTTTCTAATGGAAGTGTTGAATGAATCAGGTTTTGTATCAGGTTCACTCATTGATGAAGTCAATTAGAAGTTTAGGAATATTATTGGCCCAGTCATAATTCAAACAAACTAATAAACACAAATGGAAAAACTTATGGCATGTCAAATTGTGGATTTTTTCATTTCATTTGTATACTAAATGAATCTTACCTGAATTGGTTCCATGAGCCTCATGAGAGGTTTAACATGAGGTAAAATAAATGTGCAAAACTCTTCCTTGGAACAGTCCTGTGCGATGTCAAATACACTTGGCAAAATAAATGGTACCATAGCTGGCTGACCCAAATCATGAATGAGGCATGCCAACACTCTTTGTACTTTAACCCTATGAGGCAGCTTTGTTAGAGATTCTGGCAGCCCCTTGTAGAACTGTGATTTTTGTAAATTATCCCATTGTAGAAGTGAATCCAAATATGTCAATGTTCTTATACCAACATCATCAAAAAAGGATATTTTCAAAAACTGATGTGCATCAGGCCTCATTTCTGGAGTGACATTCAGAAGTAACTTCACAAATTCTCGTAGGTCCTCTGGAATGCACTGTAATTTTGCAGGATTCAATTTTTGCAGTTCTTTTACTCTAGCCTTGAACTGGTGCAGATCCTTCACAGGTCTGATACAGTTTTTTTCTGGTGAGTATAAAGAGTAACAAAGCATGCCCAACGAAAACATATCACTAGCAGCTGAATGATTTGAATGGACTATGCATTCAGGAGATAAATAGTCCATGTTTGGCTGACAAACAATTGGTATTGTAGGACTGTATGCTTCAAAAGGGTAATTTGCAGGGGCATTAACTGGATTGGTGTTATGTACACAAAAATCTAATCCAAAAATCTTCCATGCCCCTTGGGAATTGATAATGATACTTTCAGGGCTGATATTTTTATGCAGCAACTTGACATCATTATGCAGAAAAGCTAAACCCTCACCAATCTGTAACAAGCCATACTTGATTTCAATATTGAATAGTTTGTACTCTGACATGTTAGCAGGTTGGGGCATATTCATTGTTTGACCCTGAATATTAGCTAAGCTTGCAAATATTGGTTCAGCAGCAAATGCAAGACTATCCCTACTTTCTTCAAGAGCATGTTGGACAGTTAGTATTTTGGGATGACGAATTTTAGTGAGCTGTACCACTCCTCGGCGTAATACTCCCAAAATATGCTCTCTGTCATTTTTATTGTACCTTTCTAATAGTCTTTTCTCAAATACAAATATTGAGGCTTCTTGTTTTGTAGAGCGTTTTGTACCTTTGTATATTTTCCATAACAAACCTGAAATACACACAAAAACTTGAGACCCTAATTCTAATTTGGAGAAGAAAAAAATTCACCTGGGCCTGCTGATGCTACATGAACAGAAGATTCAAATTCTCTAGTAACTGGATTGCCTGGTAGGACCACAGAGAGCTGGGAAACTGTACTGCTAACAGAGCTACTAACTTGTGAAAAAACCTTATTGAATACTTCCATTATATCAAGGAAATCATGTATTTTATCTTCGAAAGACTATGCAATAAATAAAATAACCTTAGAAGGAACAGGATTCCGATCATTCCAAACCAAAGAGCTTACGACCAATTACGACTTCCAATCAAAGGAAGACAATTTGTCATTCTGACCATAAATAAACATAGATATAGAAAGGCTATGTAAATAAACCACTCTGTGTGTTTTGTCTATGGTTCTGACGTTCTGACCTTGTGTTCTGACAAATGAGATTGATATATGATTGTATTCCGGTGCTAACTTCGAAGAGAAAATTTACTTGCTGTTGTAGCAAAGAATATAAACGTGTTATACACGAAACAATACCAATTTGCTCTTTTAACATCTTTTCTATGTTTTTTTTTTTTGGGATAGGTGAGCGGTGAGTATGAATCACTCAGAATGCCGGAAAAGTTCCAGTTAGGAGTTGAAAGAAATATTAGCAGAAATAGTTTAATGAATGCTAGGAATGAACAGATTGTTGGGAAGTAATAAATTATAATTTTGATAATGATATCTGATTCCTCGCTCACGAAGGCCGAATAAGTTTTGCACGAAGCCCAAATGATGCTTCGCCTACAAAGCCCAAATGAGCTTCTCTCACGAAGCCCAAGTAATAGATATCATTTATGATACCAAAGATGCTTTGCTCATGACGACCAAGTGACATCGTTCACAAAGTCCAAGTATTAGCAACCCTCTTGTATTAGCCTTTCCTCAATGAGCCCAGCACGCGACCACAGAATCCAGTTAGACACATTCTGCTCACGGAGATCATTCTACATGTAGGTTTTCTTCAAGAAGTACCTACTCAAGCTCACAAGGCTGTAGGGAATCATATTTTGATGCTGAATTCCAAGCCCAATGTACACAGAGGCATATGACTGCATCACAAAAACTCTTGATTGCCCTTAGGTAGAAAGTACTGTTCAATGTGGAGGAAGAATATACTGGAGGCTCTATAGAGCTTCTAATATATCCTCTCATAGGTGAGTATAGGTATAGGTATAGGTAAAAGGTATAGGTAAGGTACCTACAAGATATTGTCCATTGATATATTTGAACTCCATGTAGTTGAACAGAAAGGGTGATGAGAGTTTGTAAGCAGTAAAAGATTTTGAGGTCAAGGAATCCCTCCTCAGCAAATATCAACATACCACAGTGAATTTTCAAACCTTGAAAACTCAAATTCGCAGTGCGAACTCCTAAAACATGACAATATAATAAAAATAGAAATGATCTGGTTGTTTGTCAGCCTCAGAATATGCTCTCACATATTGAGGAAGTAGATGAGAGGACGGTTCTTGTATTGGCTTGAGTGATTCTGAAAAATGATTGTGTGATGAGAGTAACATCATCGAATAGTCAATTAGTAATTTTGCCTTCATTGGATCATAAGGTGAGAGAAAAATCACTGGTGACAACTAGAGTGATGAGTTGATGCGAGTACAGCAACAGATATACAGAGATCATATCAGGATCAGAAAAACTGATTATCCTTGGGTGATAGATCCAGTCATCTATATTTTCAGTCACTTGAAAGTTCGAAAATTCAACTCAAATAAAACCTTCAAATAATATATAGAACCTGGATGAAATAGAAATGCTATTGGCTGTTAACAGGCAGCTCTATCAGAAACTGATCAGTTTGTTGTTTATTTTTCAACAAGATATGGATGGGGTATAGCTCTGTCATTCATGCGAATAATCCGAATTTTGACATGAATGACTATTGCTCAGTATGGAAGGTCTCCAAGATCTCCAAGATCAATTATTTTTTTACCTTTGCATTCGCATGAAAACATATCAAGGAAAGATATCTAGTTATGCTCCCTTCGAGTTCATTGGTCGACTATATACCAGTTTATCTGGACGTCTTTTGGTCTCTAATTCATACAATTCAGTTTCACAAAGCTGCGAGAAAGCTGGTGTTGACACATTTGACAAATCTCAATCAATTATGCTGTTTTCTCAGATGCTATTGATTCATGATATGATATGGAGTCCCCTTTTGCTTCACAATAATGTAATTTTTTGGGCTCTATTTATATCCAATCTTATGAACTTGACGATAAGGTTAAATCTCGTTGAGATTGCAAAAATTCTGGATATGAAGAGATTCAAGCAGCTAAAGCCAGTTAGGGCAGATATGCCTCCCTCATTGTTTATTTAAGTACAATCTACCACATCAGTTGACTTATATAGTAAGCTATACATCAAAAAAAGCTTCCAAAAGTAATAATAACCCCAGTACCTACCACAGTTAGAAGCTATAAAATGTGCCAGTACCCTCACGAAGGTTAACCATGATCATGTCACGATTGAATTGATCTGGTGGTAGAAAAGTGCGTATTCCAATAGCAAAGTAGAAGACATATATATCCACCTTGCTCAAAAGCGAAGTGAGCTATGCAAATATACAAGACAGGATTCCTTATTTCATTATGAATAAGATAACCTGAATATCTTTTCAGTGCCCTCGTATCGTGACTTGTTGGGATGAGGCATATTGCGGAGGTAAGACTCCCATTGGTTGGTTGGAAAAAAATCATTACCGCGTATTAAATGCTGCCCCTCGCAGCATTCGATGCTCTCAAATTATTCTACCAAGATATAGGTATACAGCTGCTTTCGTGCATAAATCAGATGGGTACTTAGCATTCAACACATTCATTTGCATTATTACTTGCCATATTTGACAATTGTCACATTGTCAATTGGTTAAAATTATGGATCAGTGTGAGACGTGCATCGCATTTCACAACAGTAAAAAATAATGAAGCTGATTGATGGTCCCAGGTTTATGCCTCCTGATATGAAATAAGGGAACTCTCAGGCAATATATTCAATAAATAGTTGGTAGTTTTTTGGCTGTCCTGCCGACGGCAAAAATTGATATGATTGCTTCGACTATAAACATCATAAGTGTTGTACCTGTATACTTAATCTTTGTTTCAAGAAACAGGTGCAGTTAGCAGATTAGTTTACTGTCTATATATTGATTGCAATATTATTGCTTGTATGCCCTTCCTCATTTTCCCCTTATACTCCAGACAATAAGAACTGATCGAGCAACTGGTATAGTATGGCCATAGAATAATTATACTCTTTGGTATAGCCTTCTCAACCATGCGGTTCCTATTCGTTACAAATTTATCATGTGGAAATCTGTTAATGTAGGTGCCGACTACTGACTAATAGTTCATCATCTCCTGAAAGGAGATGTTAAAAAATTATCTTTCGAAAGGAGATATTGCTAGACGCATCGAAGGAATTTGGAGTGATCACAGCAAGAATTGCAGCATACATGCATATAAGGCTGCAGCTTTTAGATCTGGAGAAAGCGTTTCCGTGAGATTGCCTAAGAACATTCTAAAACTCTTTTAGATCTCATTATTAGACCTCATTGTGCGCAGATGCATAGGAGTGGGTTGAGAATATACTGTGTATATATAAAGAATCTTTTTATATAAAACGAAATTGAAAATTCGAATCTATGGACAAAGTAAACGTTCTCTTCGAACTGAGCACCGAAATGCAATTCAACGATCAAACGAACCTACCAGTGATGTTCGATCGTAATTGTGCGAGGTCACAGAGATGGATTCGAAGAGAACAGACCCTACCAAATGCATTTTCATACTCCCCTCTTTTTTATTTCGCAGCTCTAAACAGAATGAAGTTGGCACTGTGACAATAGAGAAGTTAGTTGCATTCCTCTTCTTCTCTTTTGTACACTGTGCCTGAGTAGCTAGGCAAGCCTACTGCAAGTAAAAGTTCTCTTCGAACGAAGTCCCACACAATTACGATCGAACATCACAGGTAGATCTGTTTGGCCAAAACAAAGAAGGAAGAAGAAGATCTGAACCACAGAAGAGGGGTTACCCTCTTTGTCTGAACACTGTACCACAGAAGAGTCTCCTCTTTGACTGTACTCACGCTGCTGTGCTGTATCTATTTTGTGGTAGAAATAATAAAAACATGAGTTTTGACTGTTACAAGGATATAATCGAAGAAGGTGATACTGTAATTCTTTACCTTACAATATCCCAAGTTTATTCCATCAAAGCACAAAAAAAACTAGTGAACAAAAAAGGGAATGAAGTAGAGAATGTATTCCAGACCCCCTATGGTGCTTTGAAATGTGGAGAACTTATTGGAAAAAAATATGGTATGAAAATATCTCTTAGCAAGGGATGGGGCTATACTTTACAACCAACACCTGAGTTGTGGACAATAACTTTGCCTCATCGAACTCAGATAATTTACACTCCTGATATTAGTATGATTATTTTACAATTGGACCTTCGTCCTGGAAGTGTGGTAATAGAGAGTGGAACTGGAAGTGGAAGTCTTTCACATGCACTTATTAGAGCAGTCAAACCTCATGGACATCTCTACACGTTTGACTTTCATGAGATACGAGCAAAAACAGCTACTGAAGAATTTGATGATCATGGCCTATCTCATCATGTGACTGTCAGACATAGAGACGTCTGTGAAAGTGGCTTTGGGATAGAAATGAATGGCAAAGCTGATGCAGTTTTCTTAGACCTACCACATCCGTGGCTAGCAATTTCTCATTCACTAACATCTTTGAAGCCTGCTGGTGGACGGTTCTGCTCTTTTTCACCATGTATTGAACAAGTACAAAAAACCTGTCTGATGCTGCTCAAACTTGGTTTTCAGGATATACAAACATTGGAAGTTTTACAAACACAGTATTCAGTGCAACAAAGGTCCATTCCTAGTGTGAACCTAGACTTTGTTAAGACTGAAAAGGATTCTAACAAAACAGAGAAAACAGAAAGAGAAAATGTTAAAATGGTAACTAGTCTGCCTCCTTCTAGTTCTCCAGGTCATACAGGTTATCTGACCTTTGCTACCTTGCCTCCTGTGTGGTGCAGAAGTTTACAGATTAGTTTGAATGAAGATGGTATATTGAATAGTGGCAAGTGAATATTGAGACTGGAAATTCAACATGTTCCACTCTTATTTGCTATAATATATGATTAATCCAGAGAAAAATAGAAGTTAAGTCTGAAATGAGCGATGTTATAGAGCAATTCATTTGTACAAGCCTGAATCTAGATTTATAAACCTGGCGTTCAAGTTGCCATTTGCTGTTGCCTTTGCAGTTCATCTGATGTTTATCTGATTCATTTTTGAACTTGTCGTTGTGGTCGTGCACAATAGTGACATGGAGGTGACAACAATCAACAATTCGCTGATAACCACAACCTGAGAATAAATCCTACAAAGTCTAAATCTTTATTATTTGGAATCAAGAATAATCGCGATTTTCTGAAATCTTTTAACTTCTGGGTAATGTTTAACAATAGCCGGATTCCTATTATAACAGAAGCGAACAACTTAGGAGTATACAGTGGACTGAGTTTTGATAAGCATATATCGAACAAGAGACGTGTCGCTTATATGAGACTTAAAGGTATTAATTCATATAAGAACAGTATCAACTAAAATACAAAATTTCGTTTGTGTAATACATCGATTATTTCACTTTTTGATCATGGCGATATAGTATATCATCATAGTATAAGGGCCGATACTGCTGATAGAATTCAGCAGGTTCAAAACTCATGCATGAGATTCTCTTATAATATCAGATATAGCGAACATATAATTCCTCATCTGAATATCAAAAATATACTCAATATGAGCAATAGACGTCTGCTGCATTATTATACTTTTGTATACTAGTTCACCATACAACGATATATCACAATTCTTTGAAAGAAACGGTCGATTATTTCCTAAAGTAAGATAGCTAGCGAAAAATGTTAGGATACAAAAGTTGTAGGGTTTTTCAAAATCCATTAAGCTAATGAAAAATTAAGTATACAGGATGAGTCAAAAAGTCAGGACGAAACAAAGTTGCTTTTTCTCTAATGGGACACCCTGTATATTATTCCACATTTCAATTCTGCTCGAAATTCTGAACAAAATTGACAAAGCGCATCATTTCCTAAATTCAACCGATTTCGAGATATCGAATTTTGAAAATAACTTATAATTAATTATCCAAAAATGTTAGTCCATTAAGTTCATAGTCCATCAAGTTACCTTTGAAAGTTTCCAGCTCCATAACAACGCCGCGTCGTTCTTTTGTCCAACAGTGATGATCTTGACAACACATGTCAAAAATACATTTAGTGTAAATAAGTTTCGGGCAAAAATGGCACGTTTAACTAATACTGAGCGTATTGAAATTTTAATGATCATAGGATTCGGTGATAGAAGACGAAGTTGTGACCAAGTAGTGAATATTTTTAATGAATTGCATCCAAATCGGGAACCAATTTCTAAATCAACCGTTTCAAAAACATTGCAGCGTTTTCATGAAACTGGAGATGTCAAAGATCGACAAAAAAGTGGAAGACCAGTAAGCGTTACAAATGAAGAAAATGCTTTGAATGTCATGTTAGATGTGGTGGAAAATCCAAAAAATTCGGCACAACAGAGGGCTTTGAATCATAACATGAGTCGATATTCCATTCAAAAAATTTGCAAACTGCAAAAATTCCATCCATATAAAATTCATTTGGTACAAGAATTGAGTGAAGACGATTTTGATCGTAGAATCGAGTTCTGTGAAGTTATTATGGATAAATTAAGCGAAAATTTCAAACTTTGTCAACCACATATTGTTTTCTGACGAATCTACATTTTGTTTAAAACGGGCACGTAAATCGACACAACTGTAGGTATTGGTCAGACAAAATCCACATTGGATGGAGGAAGTTCACACTCAACGGCCACAAAAAGTAAATGTCTGGTGTGGCATTATTGGTGGACACGTCATAGGACCCTATTTTATAAACAGAAATTTGAACTCTGAACGATATTTATCACTTTTACAACAGCATATTATTCCAGAGCTTAGACGATTATTCCCGAATAATAACAATCCCAATTTGCCGGCAGAACAAATATGGTTTCAACATGATTTTAGATTCACTACAAAATTTTGTTCAGCGAGTTCATTACTGTCGGAAGGTAAATGTAAACACTTTGAGCACCTTATTAAATAGAATTTCAAAGAAAAATTTGTTGTTTATTAAACTTGTTTTCTCTCTTTCCTCCTGTCTTAACTATTGTTTTCAAAAAATTTTAATATCCTGGACATTCATTAAAAAATACATTTTATTGTTTTAATTGCATTTAATCAACCCTGAACAATTATGTTTTTTTCATTTTCTGTAAAAAAATTATAATTAAATTGTAATCATAAAATCCACATACTCACCTTTTGTGACTTTCATAATAAATATGCATCATTTCGTGCTTTTTCTTAATAAATTTGAGAGTAGTAAAAAGTTATTTTCAAAATTCGATATCTCGAAATCGGTTGAATTCAGGAAATGATGCGCTCTATCAATTTTGTTCAGAATTTCGAGCAAAATTGAAATGTGGAATAATATACAGGGTGTCCCTATTAGAGAAAAAGCAACTTTGTTTCGTCCTGACTTTTTTGACTCATCCTGTATACTTAATTTTTCATTAGCTTAATGGATTCTGAAAAACTCTACAACTTTTGTATCCTAACATCTTTCGCTAGCTATCTTACTTTAGGAAATAATCGACCGTTTAAATACATATCAGCGACCCCTGTATATTATTGCTCGAATTTTCCCATAGGTAGGTATGTATTTTGTTTTTGAACCTGTCTTCTATATTTCTTTTTTTTTCATTTTTTTTATTTTTCTTTCTTTAATATATTACTTGTCCAATTTTCGATTAGATGTATCTAACGTAATCTAAATTAATACTATTATTGTTCATGGCGTGGTGGAAGATCAACCTAGTTGAACCCTGACCAGTTTACCCTGAATTATCATTGTTCATGTGTAATATTGTACTGTATTATTATTGTGATTATTTTAATGGCTAAATAAACTGAACAAAATGATAATCATTATATTCGCAAATAAATATCATTTGAACTGACTTGAATTCATGGAGTCTATTTTATTGTGATGGATAAAAAAAACTAGCATAACCTCTGGCATTTCTATAACCAAACCACAGTGCAAATATTGATGTAATAGCTAGTTTATTACATCAATGTGCAAATGATGATATAGAGGCCACGTGACTTACTATCACCGATCTCATTGGTTGACGATTGAACGGCAACTAAACGTCAACAAACTTTTCCTCAAATGCCAACTTCAACGTCAAACGAATTTATAAATGACAATGACCATTTTATATATTTTAACTTTGAAGCAACCTCAACAGCTACTTCAACGTTTATAAATCCAGCTTAACAACAGTTCTGTGTGAAAAATTATTCTATGGTTCTGTAGTCTTCTATTTTGATTTTGGTGTTGATTATCAACAAATTTGTTCAGGTCATCTCCTGGAGATCTAAGATACACCAAAGATATTATTAAAAATACTGGCAGTATACATTATAAAATCATTGGGATAAATCTATTTTTTCCACTGGATAAGAAATATGAAGACAAAAATTGGCCACATTTTTTGGTTTTACAGATTCATCAACACGCTGTTATAGAAAGAACAGTATCAGAAGGCCCACTCTAGAAAGGGCTTCGATGACTGGCATGGCACATCAAAATGTCTTGACGACACCAACAGTCAGCTGATTTTTGATAGCTGCGTCTCTTTCTTATGGTCGTTTTAATTCATCTCTTCTTTATTGATCTAGTAGAAAATATATGATATCAAAAAACTGAAGAGGGTTCTTGTCCTCTTTGATCATATCTTTTGCTGTTTCAGGGATATTCAGGTGTTTCCATACTTTTTCCTTAACCTGTATATGACTGAAGATGGAAAATCTGTTGAAAATTTCCTACAAAGATTTCAGGGAAATTTGTCGTATTTGTTTTGTTAAGCAAGATCTTCAACCTTTCACAACAGATATTTTCCGAACGTACCTTTCCTTTACTCAATTTGAGGTTAAGAACTTGATATTATTTTTCGAATTATCAAATTTCTCTCGTTATAATTCCATTTATTGCAGGAAACTTCGAGAGAACTACCCCAAAATATTTGCATGAGATGTGTTTCATGTCTGAATGAAATGAAGATATTTGTTGACAAATGTAGATTTAACGAAGCACTTCTGAAAAGAATATTTGAAGAAAGACAGGTATTAGAGGAAAAAGAATCAGACATTGAGGACGTGTGTAATAATGATTTATCAAAATCATGCCAATTTTCTAATGAGACTGAAAGAACTGAATTTGAAGGAAAGCTAGAACAATCAACATTACTGCCATGTAATATTTGCACCAGAGATTTCCACAGTAAACTGTCATTTATGAACCATATGCGCATACACAAAAAAGAGCATGAACAAAGAAAATACCTGTGTTACTACTGTGGCAAGAACTTTATGAAAAATTCTCATTTGGAACGCCATATGAGAAGCCACACAGGAAATAAACCCCATGTATGCAATTATTGCAATAAGGGTTTTACTCAGAGCAATGACTTGAAACGACATCTGACGACTCATACACGTGAAAAAAAATTTCAATGCACCCAATGTGATAAGGTATTCCACCAAAAGTCTTGTTTGGATAACCATACACAAACTCATAGCACTGAACGAAAATTCCAGTGTTATTTTTGTGAGAAGGGATTCACCATGAAAGCTTACCTTGAAGTTCACATTCGCACACACTCTGGTCAAAAACCTTACCACTGCCAGTATTGTGACAAGGGGTTTCACAAAAAGAGTGGACTGAATAATCATCTGTTGATACATAGTGGTGAGAAGCGCCATAAATGTTCTGTGTGTAATAAGAGGTTTACCCAGTCCAATCATTTGAAGGAACACCTGAGGAAGCACAATGGAGAAAAGCCATTCGTTTGTACATATTGTGGAAAGACTTTCACATACAGCAGCACTTATAAAGTACATGTCAGACAGCATACAGGAGAAAAACCATTTGTATGTTCACTGTGTACTGAAGGGTTTCATGATGGAAGTAACTGGAGAAGACATGTGCATAGACATCATAGTAGGAATGGTATGAGTGTTAGGAAGAAACAGACTGAAATATATTCTGAATAACCTTGAACGTCATTGTATAAAAAACTGAGTATTTCAATATATTATAGTGATATATTATGCACAAGGATTGATTATTGGATAATAGATGTGCAGCTGACTTTTTTGATGGTAGTAATCAGTTATTCAATGCAGAAATAATAATTATTTATGTAAGTAGTGCAAGAAGTGATGAGAAGTCGAGAGCTACAATCATACTATGATCAAATGTGTTTCTTTGAAATGTTTAGGTATTAAACTGAAAACTGGAATTCACTTATAATAATTTTCAGTGTCGAACGCTGGATAACTGCGAATAAATTGTTTTTATTAGAAACATTAATACTAAGATCATTAATTGATTTTTTCTACGATCGTGAAGGAGGTTAGTACTTGTTGCATAAACAGTGTAAAAAGTTCTACTTTTTGCTCAGTTGGTTATGAAATCAATCAATGATAAGTAACCATAGACATTTGCTTATCTTACTCATCACATGAAGTTGAGAATTTACTTGAAACAATGAAATGTTTTAAGTCAACGGTCATCATTTGAATAATCCCCAACTCTTGAAAGACTAATCAAATAAACTTCCTGATATTTTGAAATTGAAATGGGGTTAATTTCTATTCAGTAACAAGAAACAAATATAGAGAGCTTCTCTTAATGGCTGGCAGATATGGCAAATGCGGCTTGCTGTATTTATTCTCCGAAGAAATATGAAGAACCTTCGAGAAATTTTAAGAAGGAATGAAGGAAAACGTCTGCAGATATTGTGCGGATGGCCAACACAAAATTGTGAGTTGTAAAAAACTGAAGTCCGATGGTGTAGATACCAGGTGGAAAATCGTCTAAGGTAAAAACAACTCTATTTTTCATAACTAGGGATGAATCATCACAAATTCAGATGCAAATACAAGAGAGAATTTGGTGTCAACGGCTGTGAACTTAAACATCACAAACTCTTGAACAAAAGCAATTTTCGCAGAAGAGACGAAATTTATTCAATGGACTGAAGATATATCAACCAAACTACAGCACTCAGTATGTTTACATTTGGACATTTCTGGGGAAACTGACTCCAAGAAAATGAAATTGAAAAATACCCATACAATAGAGAATCTTTCATTGCCATCGCAAATTATACATATCTAAGAAATCTGCCGATCAAAGACTTCGTAAATGAAAGCTCATGCTACTGAACAAAACGACATTGATCTCATTGTACCTACGCAGATTGGGATCAGCACTGATAACAGAAAATACTCACCAATGCCAGGAGAAATTTGTAGAATCTATCAACTTTTGTAATAAGGAAAATTATGAGGATTTCCATGATTCAGTAACAAAATCATTCTCACTCAGAGACTTTGGCTTCAAGAATTGAAAATTATTGTCAATATGAGAATTTCAAGATGTTAATAATTAAGTTTCCTACCGCGAGCGAAATCTGTAGAGATCCATATTTTCTACGACGCCAGAGAGAAGGTATATGCATCTATAGCCTACCTGAGAGTGAAATATAGAAAAATAATAAGACTTCATTAGCGATGGCTAAGACAAGAGTAGCCCCAATTGAAACCTCTTTCTATAACTAGAGTTGCAGGCAGCGGTATTGGCTACAAGACTGTCTTCGAAAGGAATAGCAAAAATCACACATAGTTTCTGGAAGAGATAGGTGAAAGAGTACCTACCTTCCTTGAAAATAAGAACAAAATGGATTGACAACCAGTCCTATCATGAATGTGGATATTGTCCTCATCATGGATGAAAACTCATTGATAAATCACTGGCAAATCGGTGAGATAGTTGCTGTTTACCAAGGTCCAGATGGTAAACTCCGTGTTGCGGATATACAAACAAGGAGAAATATCAACAAGAGACCAGTGACGAAACTATGCAGGTTAGATGTTGAGTCTCATTCTGTATGAAGGAGGTTACCGGGGGAAAAGGGATGAGAGGGTTTATCGATGGTGACGAATGTCATGATGAACCAGATTTATTGATTTGATGAAGTTTGAATCAAAAAGTACTTGAAAGCGAAATAAAGAGTTTCAATTGGTTTGAATTAAGTACGCAACAATTCTGATTCACTTCGTAGATTACCCCCATATACAGGGTGTTTCTTAAGTACGTGTAGAAAATTCAGGAGCATGTTGCTGACGTCAAAATAAGAATAAAAGTTTTTATAAATATGTGTCCGAAAGTTATTCGTTTCTGAGATACATAGTGTCAAAGTTGAATTCTTATTTTTGTTTTTTATTAATAAATTTCAAAATAATTGTGATATTCGAATAAAGTTTGGTATCTAGGGGTATTTTTCAATGACAATATCAAATTTGATATTAGTTTTTCTCTTTCGTGGGGGTGGCGCCACCTACATGTCTTTCGAAATGTCATAACTTTTTTGTACGTACCTGTATCACGTTTTATAGTAGAAGAATAGATTTTTAGAACACTTTTGTGTAAAAAAAATATTCCTTGTAGAGGTCGCTGCGAGCAACTGTTTTCGAGTTATTGGGATTTGAAATAATCAATGCATTTGAATTATTTTCATGGGGCTCGTGAGTCACCTAAGGTAGTAAATATCAGAAAAGATACGCCAGTAATTTTTCTTCTTTCATTCAACATTGGATTGTAGGCAAAAAACGATTCTTACTTCTTTGTACCTACTTTTTGGACTCTTCCAAGAAACACCCTGTATAAAATGTACCATATTAATTGTCAATATGAATAACTTCTTTGGACAATAAAGCATATCTCATCTTCAACATACTGTACTGTATTCAGAAATTTCGCCACCAATACTAGGCAGTGGTCATATACAAATGTATAGTTTAGTGATGCTCATGGCCTTGATGAATTAACATGATTTCTAATTACTTGGTATTCCATCTAATATTCCTGTTCATGACAAATATATCCATACATCCTCTGATGAAGTAGAATAATAGCTCGAATAACAATAACATTTGTACTAACTCCACGCACCCTTTGATATATTTTTTTCCTCAAATTAGCTCAATTTCCTCCGCCTCAATTTTGAACTCCAGTATTGCATGCACTTTATCCATATGTTGTTTCAAGCTGAATGAATCGTAATAGCTCTTCTGACAAACCATACAAATATGTGATTTTACTCCAGTGTGGTTTCTCATCACGTGCTTCTTCAGGGCACTCGAAGTCACGTACTTCTAGAAGCAAAAAAGAGAATGGTGGCGGAATGAAAACCTCTGCAAAATAAATCTCAAGTTATGGGGCATAAATCCAATTGATATTATATAATATATACCTAGAAGGTGATTTTTGAAAAAGGACCGTCCATCCCTGAATATCTCCGAAACTAAGACACAAAAGATAAAAAAATCCTGAAACGTCTTTTATAGAAAAACATAAATCTTTCGACGTATCGTTGAAATGCTTATCATTCACCTCCTGATCCCTATGCACCTTCCTTCAAAATTCTCAAAATTGTAGTTGAACCAATGGATAGGTAATTTCATTAGTCATTCAGCTATTAAATTTTCAGGTATAATTTTTGATTTTCGCGAAGTAGGTCCCAGTTCGATGAGATTTTTTTTTTGTTATTTTGAAATGCATCAAATTAACGAAAATACCATACGTAATATATGACATACCATAAGGAAGGTCATTAAAGAATTCTGGAGTTCAGATACCTAATCAGCTTCGATATTTACATTTGTGACACGAATTTAATAACGAGAGCTCGACTCAGCATCAATATTCTTCATTTTTGACCCTGGTCTTTGAACAACCTCGAAATTTAAATTTTGTATTTGAAGCCACCACATACCTACTCTAGTTGATACTTTCAGCGGAATCCCTAGTAAATTTTTGTAACGCTAGCACTACTGTTAACGTTTCCAGTGCATATGCATACAGCTTGTGTTCTGGACTTCGTTGATAAGGCCGCAATTAATTTGTCTAACGCATATTTTTGTTTTCTTTGTTTTCTGAAGAAAGCACTTCTTACCAAATAACCTATCTGAGCAATTTCGCGAGGGGAGTAACGATTCCCTCCAAGAAAATCCCAAAAACAACCGGAACACTTCTTTAGTGACTATTTTGTCTACCCCAGGTGTCACTACATCATAGCTGATTCCTTTATCCAAATAGTTTATACTAGTTTGAAAAAACCACATTTGCTCAGCTTGAGAGTCAGATTGCCGATGTGTGAAGCTTCCAAAACTTCTTCCAACCTGCCTAGTTCCTGTTCTGAGGCTGAGGTGTTCTTTCAATACAGCAAAACTGCCGAAAAATTCACAAGGCCGAATGACAAAGTCAGAAATAACTTTTTTTTTCACCAACAGAACCAGACTCCCGTAAGCTAAGCTAGATTTCCTTATGAAACGATTATCGAGAAGGTATTTCAACATAACACTGAAAATATCCCTTTCCTGTATAAACATGAAATAAGGATTGTAAACAATATGTTCATCTCTTTTATGCATTTCAATAATATCGGTTTTTCCAAGATTTTTGAGGGTGAATGTTATTCTTTCCGAGAAGTTATTCAATGACTCGAAACCACCTTTCAAGAATGGCTCAAGCTATACAAATTTATTGCACTGAAATCTATTTTGGATGAGGAGGGGATGTTCGAATTTTTCGAAACAATAGTCAGTCAACTTTTGTTCTTTACCATGCGAATAGTTTGCGGCTCCTACTTTCAATTGCCAGGTGGAAATATTTCAATTAGGATTGACTCCATATGTTATGGTCACTGAATCATACTTGGCTGATTCAAATTGTCATAGCATTCTCGGATGATACCTCGTAATCGTAATCTACTAGTGGCCAATTTAACAATATATTTTTTTTTATCCTGGCGGCCCATTTCGATGAACTGATAATCTCTCTAATTTTTGTCACGAAATATTTCTTCGTGACTCGCTTTCTTCAACCGTCTAAGAAGACGAGGACGATGGAATATATCAGTCAATTCAGTTTTTGTATCCACCGAGTCTTCGCTAATTACCTACTCATAAACAGGACGTTTGGGTGCTTCGCTTAGGTACAGGTGGCTTCAGTACTAACATACTGAATCTTATTGTATCGTCAACAATATGAAATTCAGACTTATTAACGATAGAGACGATTAATGTGATCTTTATTTATCACCCATTCTTGTTAAGGAACAATCAAATCTAATAGTGCAATCGTAGCCTCGGATATTCCATTTAGTATTGCTATCTATTACTTGGCGTGAACCAGAACATTGTAAAACTGATAATATTTTTTCAACAGTGAAATTATCGTACTGTGAGAAATTGATATTGAAGACACCACCACAAATAATTCTATCCGCCATGGGGTGGTACTTTCAACTTTCAAGACAATCGAAATTAATTCTGTAACACAAACGTTGATATTTTTTTTTTCACTGAATATGTATTGAACCTTTGAACGATTATTCTGTTGATTTTACCTTATCACAAGAAGAGCACGGAAAAGGAGAAACTCCGGTATGCAACCTGGTATGAACGATGAGAGAACTCTTAGCCGTAAACGATTTCCCGCAAACCGTGCAGAGATGGGTTTTGTTGGCCTTGTCTATTCCGTGTCTACAGGTAATGGAATAGGCGGCACAGTCGTTGCATGGAGGCTTCGGGGTCTTTTTGCTTGCGTATGCGTGTACAAATGCACGCTTAGGGCAGATTTAGAGTAGTATCGCTTTCCCGCCAGTGCTGCATTGAAACTCCTTTTCGTTGTGTGGCTGGCCAAGTGTCTCTTGAGATCGTTGTCTTGCGTGAACGTTTGTCGCAGTAGCTGCAGTTGTAAGGACGCTCCCCTTCAAAATACAGGCATACAGTTATAAAATTCACAAAATCATATAGGTACCAATAACATCACATATTTCCAACAAATACAGTGAGCCACGTGAAGTATGGAATAAATTCAATATTTTTTCACCCCAGAGTTTTGCGAAAACTTCAACAGGAAAGTTGATGTGTTTTTTCAAATGAATTTTTTTCATATTTTAATACCACATGCGAATAGGGGTTTTCATTACGATATAGATATGATAGGGTTATGTCGAAGGACTGGAGATATTGGCGGGGCAACTTAACTTTCTATCACTTTCGACATAACCCTATCAATTTTCTAGTAGATTTGAGTATAAGTAATACTCTTCTAGCAGAGTACCTTTGGTCCATTTCCATCTGAAAAAATTGTCAACTTGGTAGTTATTCAAACACGTAACATCCTACATATTTCTGGTATTGTTGAAAAAAAATGCGTCAAATGTGTCCCAGAAGTTTTCGAAACGTATACGAACGCGAAAGGGAAATAGAATTTCACTTTCACATTTTTGAAATAACCTCCAGACTGAAATCCTTCATATTTTTTCAGTGGATTTCAGGGATGTAAGATCAGAGGGCAATTGAAAACCTTGAGATTTAGTGATAACTTTTATTTAAATAAAAACTCTTTTTCTCAATGAGAACTCTATTCAGTTAGCCTATGTCTTCTCGAGATGAATGGAATTTTACAAATTACACGTTAGTGACATCGAGAAGAGCTAACATGCAGAGGATTTCGAATACTACAAACAAAAACATGATTGTTATTGATATCATTTCTTCAGATTGGCCTTCGCGTATACCTTACGCAATATAATAATGAGCTCCATTAAAAAACAATTTTTGGTTTTTCGTTTTCATCAGCCCCAATTGAAAGTGATCAGAATACACTAACTTTGCCACTGATGAAAATAACCACTGCAAGCAAATGAAATGACACCTGAACTGCTACAAGGTGGCACCTTACAATATATCTTACAAACGATCTGGAAATTATCTGCCCGGAAAGCGTAAGCTTCTGCTTGTCTCATGTCGGTCAGTTGATTATTATCCATATTTATTTTTATTCAGAAGAGTAAATATTGTGCACGGTTCGAAGATATGGCACAAAATCTATTAAATCTGTCGGACCATTCGTTGATTTGTTGTACTATAAATTGTTGGTAAATAGGCCTGGACCGTTATTTCATTCATACAGAAAATTTGAGTACACCAATGAAGATTAATTTCAGAGCGATACGGAGAATTCAAATTTCAATAAAATATTTCACATTCACAATATTCATGAGAAGGTCTGTCATTAGTTATTTGTTACTGAAAATTTTCTATAGAAGTGAATCTATCATTACTGCTTGTATAACAAAAAAAACAAGCTATATTAATCAAATAATGAAATTCAAGAGGAATAAAACTGATGGTAAGAGGGAGTCATATAATCGATCTATATCCACCACTTTCAGACCAGATGCATCTCAAAGCAGCCTCATCCCTTTGCCACAGAACAGGTGTGAGAAGAATCTGGGTAAATAAACAAAACGATTACATTACATAACATAAACTTACATTTTGTGACTTTTCATCTCCTAAGAAATCTAAGTTATACAGGGTCGCTGATATGTATGGAAACGGTCGATTATTTCCTAAAGTAAGATAACTAGCGAAAAATGTTAGAATACAAAAGTTGTAGGGTTTGTCAAAATCCATTCAGCTAATGAAAAATTAAGTATACAGGATGAGTCAAAAAGTCAAGACGAAACAAAGTTGCTTTTTCTCTAATGGGACACCCTGTATATTATTCCACATTTCAATTCTGCTCGAAATTCTGAACAAAATTGATGAAGCGCATCCCTTCCTAAATTCAACCGATATCGAGATATCGAATTTTGAAAATAACTTTTTACTACTCTCAAATTTATTAAAGAAAAATTTTAGGTGTATAATTTAGTGTGCTCTGACATACAAAATATCAATTATTGATTATTATTTGATTCACGAGATTATGAAGTTGCCAAAAAAAATGAAATAATATACACGGTGTTCCATTTGAAAAGTCACGCGGTATATGTTCAAAACATGTTTCTTATAATTTGATATTGCACCCTTCTAACTGAGCTTACAAATATATTGTCCGGTATATTGTGGAGATGAGATGGAGGTTTTTCTACTCTCTTTAATCAGAAAATAGGGTAGTTTTGAGTCAAAAATAAAAATCATAATTTGACTTGGCACAAAATGTCAACAGAGGAGAAAAAAGAAGCAGCAACCAGATGAAAACCTGATGTAAAAAATACAGTTGTTGGTTCATTGGATAGATTTTTTGAAATAATCTGAGATTAAATTAAAGTTGACAATAGCTAGACAATAACTGATTAGGGATAATTCGGAACTGGGATGAGAATTCTTAGAAAATATAATAAATAAAATACAGTTCACATATATTGCATTTCTCAAAATATTTAAAATTCCTCAGCCTAATGGAATAGAGGATTCAACATTGTGTGACTATATATAACATTCTAATTTACTATATCCAATGATGAAAATACATTTCTATTACAGGTTAATTGTGTATGAATAAAGTTTTCCAGAAGATTGTATCATGAATGATAGAGTCACTGTGTTAACTCTATTGATTTAGACTCTCTTGATGAGCTGAATTTGTGAGAACTAACCTGTGTGTATTCTCATATGTCTTTCTAGGTGAGAATTTTTCTGGAATTGCTTATTGCAAATTCCACAGATGAACTCTTTCTTCACAACTAGATGTACCCTCATATGAGCACCTAAACCTTGTTTGAAGAGCTTCTTGTGACAAACTTTGCATTGCATTTCTTTTGCTTCTTTCTTCTTGGTTTTTTCAGCATTTGTGGTACAGGTGCCTTTAAAAATATTAAATTCATTGTGTTCTTTCAGTTGGTGCTTTTTCAGGGTTGTAGAACTTCTGAAGCTTTTTTTGCAGATCTTACAAATGAAAGGAGTCTCCCCTAAAGTACACCATTAAAACACCATTGAGGAGCAATATTTATAGCTGAATATTATCTTACCTGTATGTATCCTAGTATGTATTGTGAGACTGTTGGGATAAGCAAATGCTTTATTGCAATACATACATGAAAAAGGTTTCTCCCCAGTGTGTGTTCTCATATGATAAGTGAGAGACCCTAGAGATGTCAGTATTCTGTCACATTTTTTGCAGGGGAAATTTGATACACCATCAGTTGAAGAAATTTTGTGTTTTATTCTCAGATGCTTGTACATTAGGGCAGAAGTACTGAAATCTGAAAGTATGTTGAATATTTTTGGAGACATGAGATCTGAGATCAAGGACATTATGCCTACCTTCACAACAAATATAGCATAAGAATACATTAGAGATACAATGTGTATCACTGTGCATTTGTAGAGCCTCTTGTGATTTGCATTTCAAACTACATATCTCACAAGAATATTTCAATGCCCTACAGTGCCAGCTGATGTGCCTCAACAAATATTTTTTGAGTGAGAATTTGCTACCACACTCAGCACATGATAATTTTGCATTCTTTTTAATGATTTCTGAAGATTTTTTTGTAACAGTATCATGATTCTCTGATTTGATGGGATGAATGAAGAAGTCGTTATCATTCCCAGAATCACATGAATCATCTAAAATGTCAGTGTTGAAGAATGCATTAAATTTCTGCTTCAGAGCCAGAAGAAGTAGGGAATGGTGATGTTTGCATTTCTCTATGAAAGTTCTAATATCTTCCAACTGTTTGACACAGAACCAGCATAGGTTTTGTGGGAGGTCATCATCAGTTTTGAACTAAAAGAATATAGTGAGTTCAGATGATTGGAAACATTCACGAAATCATACTTACCTCAATATCAGTGATACTTTTTAATAAATTCAGGAGTTCTTGAGGAATTGATTGTAATGGACTATTCGAAAGCAAACAAATCCTGCAAATTTGTCCAAATTCATCCACACTTACTTCTTTCTCATCGCTGTCCATTACCTTTTGAAACTATTTCAAAATGCAATTCAAATATATTGATATTGATATAGCTCAATACAAACTATTCATATAAATATCTCCCAATGATAATTAAAAATAATAGGTAGTAAATGATTTTATTTGTCAACTTTTTAGTAGTACAAAAGCTATGTGAAGATAGCAGCCAGGAGTGATTGCCCAGTTTCCGAACAATTCCGAACGCGCTCGTCAGTAGCGTCCGCTAGCTCGACCTTTTCGGATAAAGTAATATTTAACTGTTTCAGATTAGCCATATGGATCGATTGCAGATTTATTTCGACCAACGAGTAATCGAGATAGTTCTTCTCAGTCGTAGTGAGATATACATTAACTTAGACGTATTTGTTGTTTTGACTCACAAAATGTACATATACTTTCATACAGTCATTGAAGCAACCAATTAGGGAGGAAGTAATGAATTTTGAATGATTTTTTCACTACAGAAGAAAATTACTCATTTGATGGAAAAATACGATCAGAAAAACATGATTCAGATACTCAGATACAAAATTCTATAGACAATTTTTCAAATATCTTCCTTGTATTTCGATAAACCATATTGTGCCAAATTTCATCAAACAACATATCATTGGTGAACATTTCATTCATTAATGACATAAGTAGTGGCACCTCATATCTCTCCTATACAGTATATTCGTCTTTTGAAAAAATAAACTATGTAAAGAACACAACAAAATTCTTCTCAACGCAGGTCTCGATCACCTTAGCGTGGAGAGAACCCTAGCCACAGTATGTAGCTTATAAGCTATAAACAAACTGTGCCCTAGTGGTGACCTGCTAACACGTGATGATCATCGTGAAGCAGAATGTTTCATCACCAACGACACACTTCAATGTAATATAAGTGCCTATAGTTCTGTATATAAATATCAGTTTAGTTTCTAGTATGTATGCACGATCTCGCGATATTTGCGGTCTAGTTTTTATGTTCCAGAAAAACCACTGCGGTACTCATTCTTTTCGAATATAGGCAGTTCATTTTCGATATTTGATTAAGTAGCAACCCTGTTGGTATTTCAAATCACTAATTCTTGTTCATACAATTTATTGTGATTTTTACCTGGTGTTATGTTATTTCAGGTAAAGAAATCTTAGTGATCGTTGAATTTTGTATATTCAATGCCTTTGATAACTGTGAAATTTTCAAATGAAATTGTTGAGTGTGATTTTCGGCACCACTACCCTTTTTGCTACTAACACCGAAAATCATTTTATTCTGTACGATAGGGTACTACAGTGAGTTATGTTATTTCAGACAAAGGTGATACTGAACAATTTCCCCCAAAACTGCCATTGAATAATAAAAGCCAAATCTCCGCCTGTAATTCCGAATTATTTTTCCAACCCCACTCAACCCCTGAGACGTTCCGTTTCAATCGTGAAGTGTACGGTCATAGAATGATTGTTCAGTATATATATACGCTTTGTTCGGTCAAAGAGGACAACCCCTCTTCTGTGGTTCGGTGGAGTCGGTGTCATGCTCTGAGTGAAGGTCCAACTACCGGAGAAGCCGCGCTCTGAGCTGGAGGCATGCTTTTGAATTGTGGTAGACAGACAAGCTGTTGCGGTGGCTGGTAGAATTTTTGGAGAACCAAAAATCTTGTTTCCGGTGTCCATTCGAAGAATCCTTTGTGGAACATGTTTGGCCTTTCCCAAGAAAAACTGCATATCTTCTGGGAAGGATGGTTTTGGTGCATCGCGAATAACCTTCATATGCTTATCTGATCTATGACTGCCTTGCAATTCGGTGTTCCAGAAACTCAATTGAGATTGTTCCAAAGACACAATTTTCATGATTGAGCATAAGACGCAAATATTTCATTCGTTGTAAGGTTAGATCGATGATTTCCAGGAGTTTTTCAGAATTATCTGCATGCACGACGACGCCATCGAAGAAATTAATTACATTTGGGAGATCTTGTGGTACTGTTTCCACTCTACGATGCCAAATGGCAGGTATGTTACAAAAATATTCAGCACCTTTCATCTGGTTGGAAATATGCTCGGGTTTGGGTGTTGGATCTATCATCATGCGAGTATTGAGAGTTGGCTTATAATTGCCGTAATTCACAATTTCCCATTCTGAGTATTCAACTGTAACCTTTTATTCTCTTTATAAGAAAATAAAAGGACAGGCACAACGGTAGCTCATGATGTCTGGTGGCAAAAAGGTGTGGGTTCACAATAAATGAGGCTTCGATATGCTATTTACGGGCGCCACTGAGTTTGTTCTTCCTGAACTAAGAAAATTAATTGAGCATCAGAGATTCTATTAGTTAGGCCATTTGGGTATCTGAAAATAATCAATAAGACGAAATGATGATCTATGAAGTTTATTTAAATAATTCCCTGAGGAGGGACGAAATATGATGTAAACAATGTCACACTAGGCTGGGGCTACTACCCTAACTGTCACATCTACTCATAACTCTAGTCGTTCTTGGAAATTTATCAGTTATGTTGAGATTCTAAATACCCTCTGTATATTGGCCAATATCGTTGAGTTCACACTGTCTGTAAGATATATACTACATCATTCTATAACCCATATCTATTTATCATATTATAATATAACCCCTAATAAAAATCTGATACTCGAATCAGAATTATGAGAAATTAAATAATTTTTCATGAGTGAGAAATATTTCTACATGGAAATATCCTTCCAAAAACTGCCTCAAAGGTCAAAAAAGAAGTATATAAAAAATTTATGATAATATATAAAAAAAGAAACACAAAATGGAAGGATCTAACCTCCATGTCTTGTACTAAATTGGGTCACCATGTTTCCATATCATCCCACAGATTATGCTAGGGGTCACAGGAACTCAGGAAACTGGGCTTGTTAAAGACTGTGGTCCTGGTCTCTCCAGGCTGCGACTTCCAGGAACATGAGTCGGCTGAACAGGCCTCCCTTGGTAAAATTTAATGGCGACCAGAATGACTAAAAAAAAAACTCTCCTCCACCGTGCCTCCTCTTCACATGCCCATGAGGCCCAACAAATCTATAATTGGATTTAAGAATTCCTATAAGGATTGCCATATTGGGATATGAAATGCTTACCCTCCACTTGGAACGGCCGGAACACTTGATGCTAACGATTCGGAGTCTCAAATTATAATGCGAGTTAATGGCCCACATCGTGGCTCCTAACACCGCCATTTCAAGACGAGACACGAGACAGGGAAAAAACGAAACTTCCTGATACCTGTGCAGAATTTCGTGGAGACTTATGTATAAAAACAGTTACTTGTTCAAAAACAAGATCTGCGCAATGACACCTTACAAGGTGCCTATTTAGCCACTGGTACCGATGTTGTCAGACAACAATTAATTGCGACACTGTTGCCAGCACACCCTCTGCGATCCTGCCATACCAACATCTCTACAAAACGAACAGCCTGTTCCAGACTCTGACGGCATGAGTGTTCAATGGAACAGCCTACCCTCGTATATGGCGCTCTATGCAGAGTGACAATAGACATTTCTCAATATGCTGTCCAGAATCCAAGGTCAACGATGTTATTTTGTGACAATGAATTATATAAAATATTTCCTATGGTGAAGCGAGTGGAACCGAAGTAGGTATCAAACCAAAAGACACTTGTTTAAATTCAAGATAAGTTATTATCTTACTAATATAAGTTACGTTTCAGCATCCAAAACATTCTGCTGACCCTGAGTTGGAAAAGCACAAGTAGGGTCCCATCTACCAACGAAGAACCTGTGAATTCAACAACAAATAGGAACATATCTTCTACCAGGAAATAGCTCTCACGAGTGTTATATTATAATGGTGATAATAAAAATATGTGACAAATATATACAGTGTTTTTGAGTAGTATGTACAAAAAGGCAAAATTTCATGTTACACAACTTTATTCGTATAATGTCCTGATTTCAGTTTCTTTCGCGTCTCGAAAAGACTGGTTCAGCGCCAGGTTTCAGATGCATTGTTACCAGTGTTCCTTTTGGTTTTCCGGCACCACCACCAACAAACCAATGTCACCAAACGCGTCTTCGTATTCCGCCAGTAGGAGCTCCAACCTTTTATTCCTCAGCTTGGATCAGACAGAAGAAGGTCAGATATATTGAGCTTTCTCGTTTTTTTCCTAATGTCACACTGACTGGAAGTGGATCTAGATAACTGATTTTGTTACAAGAAAAACCTAGGTTTGATAGAACGCAGAGTTTTATCACTGATTATAGCGCATGGTGCACCGGTCTCAAGCTTCCTCTTCAAGTTCCGACGGTGTCGATTTGAACCTCAATCATTCGGCGATCTGCTGGTTATATCTTCTATCGGGCGTGATGTTTGTGCTGTGGTTCGCTGTGATCTTGTCCTGCAGATTCGGCTTATTTGACCTTTCTTTCCGAAGGATCTGAAATTCTTGTCGAAGAAGAAATATTGGCTTCGTAAGTGAGTACCCCCGCAACCATTGCATAAATTCATCTTATCATAGAATAATTGTCCACCTATATACTCTTTGGTAATAGTTCTTCGTAGGATGTTCCATGAGCATTTCGTTTCGGACATCGGCCACGCGTTGTTGATCGAGAGTGAGATAGGCTTTATCTTCATCTTTGATCTATTCGTGAGTTCTAGTGCAGTTGACACAGGATATTTCACATCATTAGTCGCAATAAATTCATGCAATTTGGAATCCCCGGCAAACGTTTTTCAGATAATGTTCCATATAATTCTAAAAAATTTCATGAGTTTGCAAAAGACTGGAATTTTGTCTAACTCTTTAGAGGAGGTGGTACATTCATTTTCCAGCTTTTTGTGGGATTTTCTATCCTCGTTTCTGAAAAATGAAGTAGAAGTTATTAAAAATTATTTCAATATATTTGTATAGTAGGGACAGATTTTGTGATCTGCCCCAAAATGTCACTGCGCTTGAAATTAAACCTTTAGATACCTCAAAGAGAAATACAAATATATTTAATAAGAATAAAAACCTCAACTTATCTCAGTGGACGTTTCGGGAACGAAGTTGCTTCCGTTCTCAACACAATTAAAATATTTTTCTCTTACCAAATTTTTTTTCAATATGCTGTCGGTTTCGACACTGAAAAGTGACAATTTGGTAGACGAAGGAATTCTGGTTACAAGGTGTTTTCATTAATTGATATACACAATATAGAGAAAAGATATACTGACAAATCAAAATTAGCTGAACATATCCCTTACTACAAATTCCAATGAGAAAACCAAGTTGAATCGCATACGTAAACCACCAACCCACTTGATAGATTTCATTTGTAATAAAGATCTTACTGATATTGACTGATATATTAATGTTTGTTGATTTTGGCTTAGTTATAGTGATTTATTTAAAACAAAAAAAAAGAAAAACGTGTTGTATGTTATGTTGTATCATATATGTACTATTTTCTTGTTCTGTGTTCTTCGTATGTCCTGTGTTCCGTTGACATCATTTGAACAGACTCTACCTCATGCCATTCCAGTCCCATGATCTAAAATGTATGTACGGTGTGAAATCATCAAACATATCCTGAATAGTAGAATAAGTGTTTCAATAAATATAAGAACCCAAGAATATAACACATCCAATAATGACATAAGTAATGTCTCTTCATAAATCTCTTATACGGTGTATGTTCGTCTTTCAGAAATATAAATAAGATGAAGATGGACAATGAGTTAGCTCGTCTTGTCTACAATCGTGTAGCCAAAGTAGAAATGATAGCTGGATTACACATACAATTCTGCGGTATTTTGCGATAATGTTGTACTTTTCATGTGATGGGTCTTTGTCAAAATTGTTTTTGAATACATAACTATTGCGATCTCAGAAACCCGTATTTCACAATAATAACGTGCATAAATCTATATTTTTCAAATAATCCAGGAACAAGTGAAAAATTTATCTTTCTGCAGCCCGTTTGTAAGTAGACATCATAGCCAATATCGGCCTTTCATTTCCAACTCAGGATACTTTTTGAACCTTCATTATATATTTGAGGATTGAAAGAAGGTGAAACATATCCTCGTAGAAGTCAAATTGATCTCCTTTAGAATCCATGATGAAGGTGGATTTACATACATGGGACTTACCTGCTTTCATATATTTGGAATGGGCTGGCAAAGGAATCTGTGACAGACATTTGGACTCACAGAACTCAAAACAGGTCGAAGAAGAACGGACCACTTTTTCTGGATTATCTTGAAAAATATGTATTGGCACACGTTCTTATTGTGAAATACGGATTGCCAAATTAGGAGTAACCGCCAAATTAGGAGTCACTTCTGTCAGTCCAGTCGAAATAAATCTGGAATCGATCCTTGTGGCTAATCGTAAACAGTTGAACAATAACTTACATGACCTTGACATATGACCTCGAGACGCCCCTATTCATCACTTTTGGCGATCCCCTGGACACGAATCTGAAGTCGACCACTTTTTTCCGTTTTTGACATCTGCTCACCAATAACCAGCCTACATCCCGACCCAAAGTCACAGGACCTTGACCTATGACCTTGAGATCCCCCTATTCAACCCATTTATTCTCCTCATTCGTAACCTCCTTATTATTACTATTAAGTTATCAAGTCCGTCTGTCGATATCTCTTACCGTTTTCTAGATACAAAAGTCTCTGATATCAGTTGGGACAGACGGTCATAACTAAATGTAAGGTGAGCCTCGTCTCTATTTGTACAAGAAGTTGTCCCGGAAAATATGAGAAATCTTTCGGATCAGATATAGAATCTGAAAAATTACGATGACAAGTTTCTATAATTTTTATTCCCAAAGGCCCTATGATAAATAACATCCTGTATGAAACAGGGCTGAAAAAATAAATTTCGGTAGCTTGAACCTCAATTTAAAAAAAGTACTCTTGTTTATGAAATGAACAGTTTATTCTCGAAAACGAGTACATTTTCTTCTATTTGAAGGATCGAGGTTATCAAAGATAAATATTATTCCATCCCTGATAAACTTAGAAAGCTAAATATGTTGGGAGGACACAATTTCGAGGGGTCCTTATGACTGTCCCTCATATTAAATTATTATTGAATGATATTGATAACTTTGAAAGTTATTCAAGAATGAACGATTTCCAGAGGTGTCCTTCAGGTACTCGCTCATGTCTACGTGTGGAAGGCCTATAGGAAATATATTATAGGAACCTGGAATCTTATATTTCCAACTTCTATCTGGAACCGAGAGATTTCCCACATTTTCACGGACACACTGTTTATCTAGACTCCAATTCAAGCACCATTCACCTCACGAAACTAGCGCACGCCACTGATGAGCGCGTTCGGAAATTTCGTAGCTCGTTCCTGGCTGCAGTGGCTGCCATCTTCACTGCCACAGTGCCATGTTTGAAGTTTGAGTGGAATTGCAATTTGAAATGATAAACAATCTTTTTGTATTTCCAGTTTCTGGAATAAAAATACAAGATGAACACAAACATTGTTTCCACGGATTTTCCTAATATTTGTCGATTATGTCTAGGTTTTGGAGAATTACAACCAATTTTGCAGTCGCACATAGTGAAGTCTTTTCACATATTGCTCAACACAGAGGTTCATTCAAATAAAAAACGAAGTGTTTTAGTTATATAATCCACTGTTTTTCAGGTCGCAAGAGACGATAAACTACCACAAAATATGTGTAGTGTTTGTTTCAATCTAATAGATACAATCTCAACATTCATAGAAACATGCAAGAGTAATGATGACTTACTCAGAATGATTGTACTAAAAGAACAACTGTTAGAAGACAATGAAGAAAATTTCGATAACGATGTTTACTTCGATGATGTAAAGAGTGAATGTGATAAAGATTACTATTTTAAAGAAGGCTTGAAGGAAGAAATTGTAACAGAACCTGATATACAGGTGGATTTTAGCACAGATGTTTCAAATTGCTGTAAGAATTGTGGTGAAACATTTTCATCAAGAGACACACTCTTGGAACATTACAAGGAAATAATACTCTGTCGACCAGATGATTTTGGAGTTCCTCAAACATACATAGGTTATTTAGAGAAGAGCAAAGGTAGAAAAAGAAGAAAAGTTACTAATGACAGTGAGCCAGAGTATGTAAATGGTCGAAAACTGAAGGGAAAAAGACAATTTCTTTGTTATCATTGTGGAAAGAACTACACTAGAAAAAATGGATTGGAGCGTCATATGTTAACACATTCTGGCTTGAAACCTTTTCAATGTAGAGAATGTGGAAAAGCTTTCATCACCAAAGATATTCTCAAAACACATATGCTGACTCATCTAGGAATCAAGGAGCATAAGTGCCAGGTACTTTTATAAATTTCATGTAAAAAAAACACTTTAATTTAAATAAGGTTGATATATATATATAGGAGATATAGAGGAGATTCAAATATGAAGGTATGGAGGCAGTTATTTTTTGTTAGCATCATAATAAAATAATATAACTATTGAACCATATGAGATTAATATTTTCCTTACTTGTAAAGTAGTATAAATACTACTAAAATCTGTATGGAGTAACTATAGGGCGATTGAATATTACATAACACCCCAGTCACATATTATACATCCTACCTCACAAACCTTTGCCAGCATTTTTTTGACTTAAAATGACACTATGAAATACATTTGACATATAAGGAAATGAAAATGACTATTTTGAAAAACAAATGAAAAACTTTGAAATTCAACAAACAATTTTGAAATTGAAATGATGCTTTTTGAAATTCAAAACAATATTTTGAAATACAACTGACTCTTTTTTAACAACAATTAGAAAAGGAGTAAACAAGCACTTTTTACTTACAGGTATTTTCCAATTCTTGGTGCCAGAGTCAAAATACTCATCTTTGGTTTTCCTTATGGGCGCCATATTAGATTTTTGCATTTTTGAAAAGAATTATTCTTCCTGATTTGAAAAAATCATTTTTGTGAAGAGTACTTTGGAAGAACTGCTGAAAATATGTTCATTTCAATTTAAGGCATGATGAATCTGTAGCATATCACACTTCTCTTCACATGAAAAAAGCAATCTTGAGAGAATTCATAAGTTCTGCTCGCATATCAAACTGAACTGTGAGAAATTTAGTTTGGTTAAATTGTTGGATTTCTTTCTAAAGCAATCTAAAAACGATTTTTTTCTAATTTTGATCAGCAAGTGAGACTTGAGTATATAGTGCGATTCTCTGAATACATTCAAAAAGAAAGCCTTGGAAAATTCGATGATAGATTTAGATTTCTTGTGAAAAAGCGCCTCTAGAACGCTCTAGTTGAAAAGATCTAAATCTTTTGGTCCTTGCTCAAAAAAATAAAATCGAAAATTACAAATTTTCATGTTTTTTTCCAAGAATTCAATAACTAAAAATGGCACATCCAATTTTGTTTCAGATAATTGTTGAGCATAAAAATGCGCATTAAACTGACCTCATATCTCATATAATAACTGATATCCCCATGATGGAGCTCGAAAAACGGACACCCTGTATATAGTACAAATAAGGAAAATATTAATCTCATAGGTTTCAATAGTTATATTATTTTATTAGGATGCTAACAAAAAATGACTGCCTCAATCCCATCATAATTAAATCTCAAGATCTGAGTCAGGAAATTGCACTTCAAATGTGGCACATGGTTGGAAGGTTTATTTTTCCAATTTTATTGGTAGATTATAGATTGGGGTCTACAGGCTCCTGCAGCTTCACTATCACTGCAATCTAGAAGATTTCTTGTGAATACCATAATCTGTTTCAGTCATTTGAGTCCTAGACTTATCATCCTTTCTGACAAAAGTATGCAAGGGGAGCAGATCTAGCATTGCTCCAGAGCTGCAGTGGGGCAAGTGGCCCCTGTGATTAAAAGATGCTAGTCTTTGGACTTTTGCGCTGATTTCTCCGTTAAGTTGGTTCATCACATCAGAGATGCATACGGTGTGACAATTTGAAAACTTGCAATCTTTTCAAGGATAAGAAAGCGGAACTAAAATGACATAGAAGAGAACTTAACCCCAACCTACCCCAACTAAAAAAAAATTAAATAGCAAACTCCTACTTGTGATACATCATTGAAAAGCTTACAAAGAATTATTATTATTCACACATTGGATTGCATTTCATGTGAGCTTTCAAATGTCACAAATGTGTTATTTAATATTTTTCTTTCAGGTGGGGTAGGACGATGAAAAAGATATTACATGACACTAAAGAGTATTGGCACAGGATCTATCTCTTGACCTAATATACTGGGTGTTACATTTGAGAAAATCGAGAAATTTTCTCGAAATTTGGCCTCCAAAATCGAGCGTCCTGTGTACGAAAATATTGCGATTTCCACTGGAACACGTTCATGTAATAGAATAGAATAGAACGATAGCTGATTGATAAAATTAATTGAATAGTAGGAAAAATCATTATACAATTTATAACTTGACAACGCCGCAATAGATTTTCGATTTCTTGGCACGGTTGTAATGCCATCGAAAAGAGGAATCAATAACGAGGTGAATATTCAAGATGTTCCATTTAAAAAAGGAACATTCTCAGCTGCCCTCTCTTTATGTAACCCCTTGTAAAATTGAGAATATTTTTGGAATATTTTGATCAAAAAACTTTGTCTTTTGCAGTATTCCTCTAAATTCAATAGTCAATGAGATATATACTCTATACACTGTAGTGAAACGAGTAAAAATCTGTAAAAAGTTATTCTGAGTTACAGGGTTTTATTTGAAAATTTCAAAATTATTTGTGCCCAGTACTCAATAACTATTCGACGTATTAGTTTCATGGCGGGAAGTGTTGAATTATGTTTGATATTCCTTCTGACTACCACCAGAGGTCTATGACAGGGTCAAGTGATCAGGGGTCAGGGTGTAATTTTATCACAATTTTTAGATTCTCCAATACTTAATACGTGAATATTGTGCTGTTTTTTCGTAGCGGTGAAGTCATTATTTTTCCAGATATTTTAGAATAAACATGAATCTGTACAATTTTTTTGATAATGATGTCTATAAATTATGTTGATGTTTAGTCGAAATTTCTTCAAACGACTAGATGGATATACAATATCACAATCAGATAAATAAATGTGAATTGAATTATTTCTCCGTATCATTCAGATAATTTATATATGATAATAATAATAAGTGCGTGAGACATATTGAAAATAAGCTCAGATGTTTGTGTTGTTGGCTCTGGTCTGACTGATTTTCATTTGCATAGTGAATGCAATTATATGACCCAAATCACGTATATTATCATGTTTTCAGAATTTTGTGGATCCAATGATACCCAATTGCCAAATAATCCAATGATATTTAATTTTTCTGATCACACATTAAATTCTATGAACCTCCCAAAATTATTCCAAATGATCGAATGAAAAAAATATTGTGGTTCAAAATAGTTGCCGAAAAAATTCCAAATATTTTTTACTCCAAACTTCATTTGTTTATATGGTATCATAATGAAACTCTGACGTCATTCGAAAATACCATCGATGGGTAATCCATCCATATTATGAAGTTTTCACAAATATAATAATGTACCAGATGTTCCATTCGAAAATCGAAAGTTGATATCATTTCTGGCAAAACCTAAAGTTGAACATTTTTCCAGAATATGTTAAAAGTACCTTATAGTGAGCATATTTGATTTTCCAAATTTCATTTATGTGGCTAGAAAAGCAAAGGAGAAGAGAACTTATACCATGAGTCCTTGTCACCTGGTATAACCACCTTATATCTGTTCCTAGTTCCTACATTTCCTTGTTGAAATTAGTGATTTGGAGGGAAATTTCAATTGAGAAATTTGTTTTCATATTAAGCTAAACTATGTTGAGTGTTGAATTATTAAAACTAACTTCTGCTTGTATACTTACGTTAAACCTTCAGTTTCTGGTCACGTGATAACAATTATGTTATTTAAAATTGGACACATGGTATACCTCCACAATTTTTGAAAAACTCACACGACGATTACAATTGTACCATATCGAAATAAGGGAAGGAATAAGTGCCTACTGGTTCCAAAATTTAAATAAATATCTCACGAATACATGCATTCACTTATCGGCCAGAAGAAGTTTGTTAGTTAATTCACATTCCAAAGAAAGGCATCAGTTTGGATATTTTTTTCAGTTATTTATTCCCTCCTTCCATTTTTTTCATTAGAATCAGGAAACTGCTCATACTTCTCAATACGGTAACACTGAATCGTTTTGTAAGTGACCAGAAAGTGTAATTATACCGCGTTTCCATTCTGAAATTTCATACTTGATACGTGGCCGAAAACTGAAACACAATGGTCAATTTACATTACGTTCCCATTCGTGAATATCCTTCAGTTTTGTTTTCATTACATCAACGGTTTACGAGATATCTCGTGATAAATTCTCGTGGGAGACCCTGTACATGTACTATTGCAATCCGAACAAGTCAATTTGAAAAATCCACTCTTGGACTTGACAACGCCACGTTATCTCCATACGCTAACGTTTTTAATTTATAGACATTCTTTGCTATGCATCTTCTGAAATGAATGATATGTTACTTGAACAGTTGAATATGTACATCAATATTAAAACTCATTGCTTTGGAAAATACCATTTACAGGTCTGTCAGAAGCAATTTACGCAGTCAAGCCACTTGGGTTACCATATGCGTCGCCACTCTGGTGAAAAACCTCACACGTGCTCCTACTGTGCCAAGGCTTTCCTCTCCAGCTACCACCTCGAGCGCCACAAACTCATGCATACAGGTGTCAAACCTTACAGGTAAGAATTTCTTTTTTTATATCTTCCTTCATTTTTTCTTATTTTTTTATAACTTTCGAGAAACATCGTGTGAGCCAGCGGTGGAATGTTGGGCGAGAAGGAAGGTATTGGAATTTTTCTCGACTGTTTGGAGGACAAGTAGGAGGCAAACACTTCACTTCGCGGACAATTCTACAACTTTGCCATTCTACTGATGAATGATGCTTGTATGAATAATGATGGTATAGTGAAGTTCGTAAGGTCTTGAGCCTGACAATGTGTGGGTGACCAGCCTGAGCTCGTCTAGTTTGTCTACCGGGAATTGATCGTGGTTGAATAAAGGACGAGATTTCCGTTGAGCACCGACCATGGAAATATCAGTACGCCAGGGCAGGTCGAATTTGCTCTTTGTAGATCATGAAGAGTTGTTGGTTTGCGAGGTTTTTTGCACGGAATAGAAAGTTTTCATGGAGCAGTTCTCGCAATGGACCACACGGTCGTTCCATGAGATCGCTGGTGGTGATACCGAGCATGGATATGGCCGAATTCATAAGAGATGTAGTAATCATAGTGTTCATCATGATAATCATAATAATAATAATGATAATAATTTATTCATTTACAAAAGTATTGATCAGGCCATATCTCGAAATAGTTCTGAACACGTTGATGAAACGTTGAATTGATGTTGACTTAAAAATGGTGAAATAAATAGTTTGAAATACTACATAAAATGATAAACATGAAATATAAACTTGAAAATATTACTGAACTTGTCTAAGAATTGATAATCAGAAAATAAGGGTTCTTTGTGTGGATGAATTGAAACATGTTTGCTCTCTTGCTATTTTGTATCCAGTGGTGATAGTGGTACTTGACATCATCATACACATACGATACATTACAAGATGCGTTGTATTAAAGTCTACTCGCTAGATCTTCAGTTAGAGCGTCAACCTGTCTGCTGCTTGCACCTCTATCCTCATTAGATGGTATAGGGCTCTAGAGGAGAAGGCGGTATGGATTGTGTATATTTGAGTCCTTAGAAAACACCCTTTGGGACTTTCGAAATCCGCTTACATATTTGAATAGAGCACATAAAGCTGTATTGAACTGTGTACTCGACCTGTATACATTTTCCCGCATGCCATAGGTTATAGAAATATGTCTCAAATGAATGAATGAGGGTAGGCTCGCGTGTACCACAGGTATACTAATACTATTGAATCGAATTTCAATCTAGTTGTTATACATATTACGAAATTTTGATGATGGAATATGATTAACTTTGGAAAATATGAAATGGAAAACATTTCGTTTTCACTCATCTAAATTCACAAAACCTTCGATGCACATTCAGAAGTTGAGTGAAATGACGTTCTGTGAGAAAAATAAATAAAATTCTTTTTATAGACGCGTGCGGCCGGTGGCTCTGTTGCCCTGCCCTGCCGGACTGTGAGAGAAATACTCAAAAGTTAGCTTGGAATGTGATATCAATCATTTGATATTTTTTTTGCTTATCGATTTGTTTCGCATGTCTAGTTGCGAGGAGTGCGGCAAGCAGTTCGTCAGGAGCACTACTTTGCGCGACCACCTGTTGATCCACTCCGGAGAGAAGCCCTTCCAGTGCCAGCACTGCGGCAAGCAGTTCAATCGGAAGCAGTCTTTGACAAATCACGTTTTGATGCACTCCGCCGGCGAAATTCACGACGTAAAAACGACGCTCGAAGGCAGGATAGAGAGTCTTTGGTCGACGAAAAACGCAAGTTGAGAATAATTGACTGACAACATTGTGGTAGGGGAGTCCAATAGGAGATTTTGGAATTTACTAGAGTTAGAATAGTATAAGGAGGGATACCGTGCACCCTGTTGTGTACCCAAACCATATATGAACCCTCTATACCGGGTGCTCTAGAGCTTTCAGGCCAGCAGATATTTCAGTTATTCGCAGAAAAGAAAATTGAAAAAAAAATACGTGTTGTAGGAGACCATAAGCTCGTTCGTGCAGCATAGCAAAATCCACCCCTGGCAAACAAATTCAGAGAAACTACCCCTTACTTTTGTTTTTCAATTGCATTTTTCAGCTTTTCTGTGGGATTTTCTCTCCTCGTTTCTGAAAGATAAAGAAGAGAAAATCCCACAGAAGAGCTGAAAAATTAATGTACCACCTCCTTGAAAAACTTACAGACAGTATTTAATGTCGAATTACTTGACAGCAAAAATCTAGATATGGAAATTGAGAATTGAGATGTGAATCTATGATGCTGATTTCTGGATTGATATTATTGAGAATCTCATTTTGTGACATTATTGAGAATCTCTCATTTCTTATTATCAAAGTCCATTCAATGATCCCTCCAACCATGCAAAATACGTGAGTAATACTTTAAATAAGTAGAAAACTGGAAGTTGTCTTAGAAAAGTGTCCTCATTTCTATGATATTCAATCATGAACACATTCAGATTAGAGCAAATATTCCAACAAAAAGAGCCTAACAGTAACGAACTTTATAATTGCTCATAGTGTATATGAATATAAAATTATTTAATTTCATAGCTTGATACTCATTTGAAATTTGAAAATTTTTTGGTTCCTTGCGAAATGAAAAGGGTACTAGGTTTATGTGAGAATCGTCAATTTTCTGCCATACTGAATATATCACTTATGGTAAGGCCGGAAGTGACACCAAGTCGAGTATGCCGCAAAATGAGCGCTCAGTTATACAGGGTAACATAGCTTTATTTCTGGAATTTGGAGAATTTTCATTTTCAAATCGAATACCCTGTATATTATCACATTTCTCAGATCTCCATGAATTTGTGAATCCGGTGATACCGAATATTCCATATTTTATCTGTCCAAACAAAAATTTTATTTTTTGACCTAGATCGTCATGGATCCTCTAAAATTACTCCAATACCACTATTATCCTAAAACTGAAGATGAAAAAGGTGTGTACCATGTGTCTGTGTCACCCGTTATTATAAAACATGCCATCATTTACATATCCGTGGTCACCCTGTATACACTGACTGGGTTCATATTCAGATAGGGTAGGTATGTAATTATTGATGTTATTACATGTAATGTATGATTTCATTATTTTTTCTCAAATTAACCTCTTGTTTCAAATATTGAATCGCCCTATGTTTTACTGATCATGAATGTCGAAATACTTCTATACCTTTGTGATTGATGAAAAATTTTATGTTTACTGATGAAATACAAAAGTATTGTCATTTACCACCACTAACATCCAATTGAATTTTGGAAACTTATTCTTGTATTCGCTTATTCTTTGTTTATTGATTCTTTTATTTTTTTTGTCCAGAAAGTAAAAAGGATTTGGCGGAAAAAATTCACCGGCTGTCTTTGTCTAGAAATATTGGCAAAGCTGTGAGACCATCAAGGACAATCGGAGAAGTACATACGACAAAACCTATTGGAGCTTGATAAGTGCATGTCTCTGGCATGGACTTCTTTAAATGTTTGCAAATGATTTGAATAGTTTTTCACTCTACAGCCCAAACGGCTCTTTTGCTGACATATGTTTATATGAACGAAAATGCTTTGTTCTTTCTATCACTCTTGAAGTTTGTCGGTACCTTTTCGGGACACCCTACATATCTACATATCTATATATATATATATATATATATATATAATCTAAAATTTACAAAACTAGATGAAGGTTTTCTTCGTGAGGGTGCAGTCAAAGTTTTTGGCATTGAATAAGTGGACTCTTTGTTAATAAGCCGAGCTTTCGGTAATGTTTATTTCCTTCATCAAGACAATCTATAAAAAGAAAGAAAAAATGGGTATATATAAAAACCATGTCAATTACACAAACAACAAACTACTTACTAACGTGAGATTGAAGATGAAGATATTGCAATACATAACAGATGTAGCATTAACGGAAAAATTAATCAGGAGAATTCATCTCGTGGACAATTACGAGGAATGAAAAAATATATAACTATAAGAGCAAGTTTTCTGGACGGACGATACAAAATGGACGGTTGGTCGTTTCAAAAGACGCAAAACGATTTGGAAAAAATTTATATTTCAAATTGAAAAAAAAATTGAGGAAATAAATGTAAAAAATTGTTAATGTTGAGGAACTGATTGTGAGAGTCTTAAAATATTATTGGGAATGCAATTGTTCTGTTCTATTTTCAATAAATAGTTATAGATGCTGCTTAGATTGCCGATATCAGATATCTTATTCATTTTGGAGTGTTCATTATTGATGAAAACCATTTCCAGAAAATTGCGTTTCAAATAATTTTTTTCTTGAGCTAAAATTTTGACCTCATTGAAATTCATTTTATGATTTTCGTCAATGACATGCTCAGCTAATGCACACGTTCTCTTTTGGAGGTTACTGTCACTTTTATGTGAAGTTATTCGTCCTGACAGATTTTTTTCTGCACCCTCACGAAGAAAACTTTCATCTAGTTTTCTAAATTTTAGATTTTTTACCTTAACTAGTCAATCACGACTACCCTCCCCCTAAATATAATCTAAATATCATCGAAAAAAATATATGAATAAACCTACCTGGTCTGTTAATTTGTGTAGTTTAGAAGTGCGTGGTATGGGCTCCGATATAAATGTTGGTAGGTTGATGGTGATGTTTGTATTTTCTGATTCTTTTTGAGTGATGAAGATTCCTCCAAACCATCTACAGACTGTAATCAAGTGTATTTTGTCTCAATTCTATGACAAATAGACAATACCACAAAGTTTTTGAATTATATCGGAAGTTTTCGCCAAACAAGGAAGTGAATATCCGTCTCTTGTATCTTCCTTTTTCTTCACGTTCAGATAACGGTACAGCTCCGTAATTGGGTCTTACTGGTTACACACAGACATGATTATTATTCAAAAACTTTTATTGAACTTACAATAATTCGTCATTAATAGATCTAGTGGTTTTCCTCTCCCTCCAAATTCAATTCCAGTTCTTCTACACAGTATACCACTTCTTCGACCCCCTTAGTGTTTCCTAACACCTGTTTATCTCCTAATCCCGGACTAACGTCCTGTAACCCCTGACTAACCTCCTCTATCCACTGACTATTCTCATCCATCACCTGACTATTCTCCTCTGCCATCTGACAAACCTCTATCTCGTCTATCCTTCGACTATTTTCTTCAATCGCCTGACTACCCTGATTATCATTGTTTATCTCCCAACAATCTCCTTCTATATCTCGACCACCCTCATCTATCCCCAGATTAGTCTTCTCTGTTCCTTGACTATCCTTGTTTCCTCGACTCTGCTCATCTATACTACACTCCTCGATATCAGTAGTTATCGATCGACCTTTGTGGGATATCCTCGCATGGAGGGCCAGAAGCGAAGCGCTGACTAGCCCTCTCGGGCAATACCCGCAACGGTGCGGCCCTTCATGGGACAGCATGTGGACCCGCATGTTGTGAGTCTTGTAGAAGTTTCTCAGGCAGACGGGACACGAGTAAGGTCGGTGGCCAGTGTGAATGCACTCGTGACTTTTGACTTCGCCTCTAGATCGGAATCGTTTGTCACAATATTGACATCTGAAATTGATTCAGATATTCAATATGCATGTAGGTATTAGCTGAAATGAAGTCAAGATATGGTCGAATATCAAGAACGGGTTTCTGATTTTTCTGAATCCAGTAATGTATGACAAATTGACAAAATTAAAACTCCGCAAACAAGAAATGGATCTTTCAATTGAATGTTATATTGGGTCATTGAACGGAGCACAATTGTCTTGAAATCGACAATACGGCCATGAACTGTCAGTGTGACATTTGTGCCATATCTTCAAACAACTCATGTAATTCACTCTTCCGAATGAAACGAAACATAAGTATTGCTTGCACGGACTGTTGCGAAACGCGAATTTTATACGCAATTTCTCGAGTAGAAGTTCTTGGGGGTTTGCTTTTACTACAAGAAAAACTTTAAATTCGACCTCTTCATCAAACGGAGGTTTATTACATTGAGGTTTCTTGAATGCACTTTAGTATCCGAAATTCACTGCACCCGCATATTGTAATAGGTGAGTATTTAGTTCGTTCCATGGACGTATAAACACGTATAACGTTCATACGTCCATGGTTTGTTCATACATGTATACAGTATTTCTGAATAATGAGATATCAATTCTTGTTCATCTTGAAGATTGCCATAGTAAGTATAGACAGGCATGATGTATAGTTGACCATATGTTGCTATACAAATGAGATTAAGCGCGCGGTGATTGTGGTGAGGCGAAAGTGAGTGCCAACGCTACCAATATTTCGAACAGTGAAATATAAATATTGATGCTTCCATACAAGTAACAGTATGATTAAATTTGAGTTCCGTAGAACCCTAATGATTGGAATGAATTGCTAGTAAGATTATGATATTCACCTTGTTAGGAAAGAATATGATTACCACGGGACCATACACTTGTGTATTTTTGGTCCCTGGGTAATGATATTCTTTACTACCTTGGTGTATAAACGTTTGGGAATTGTACGTTTGTTTGTTGGAACCTCAAAGCACTCCACGAATACATATAATGAGTACATCGACTGCATCCATTTTGGTGACCTTTCACTTCTAGATCGTACTCCTGCAACACTACATTAGAACCATAGCAATATCAAAGCTGAATTGAAGATCACCATGAAACCTGTGGTATATCAATAATTTGGGTCCTGTCCTGACAGATCATTTCCATACATGAGTACTACCGCTTTAAAATATTAATTCGTGTTACTTACTTGTATGGCCTATCGTTTGTATGCGTCCGCTTGTGTCTAATGAGAGAATTAGGCATTCGAAACGTTCTCTGGCAGAACTCACATTTGTAGCTCTTTTCACCTGTGTGCAGCCGCATGTGGTAAATCAAGGCATTGGGGTAATTGAAGTTAGCACCGCACACCTGGCACAGGTATTGCCGCCTATTAGCGTGCGCCTCCTGATGCACTTTCAACAGCGCCTTGGTGAAGAACGCCTTATTGCACAGCTCGCACTTGAAACGCTTCTCGCCGTGTTTCAGTTTGTGGTGAATGAATGCTGCAAAATATCAATTCTGCTTAGTATAGAAAACTTGAAGTTATCTGGAATGCAAGAAATGACGTGTTCAAAACTTGTCAATAAATTAGCTATGTTCCGGCAACCAAGAAGATGCCGCATATAAAGCGTAATCTAGATCTTCGTACATCAATTATTCTGAGTGGTGGTAGCGCAGCGCCTACGTGCCGAAGTCTATTACTAGTGGGTTGAGTTTTCACATCCATTCGCATTAGCACGTTTGTGATTGAAACGCTATAGTGATGTGAGTTTTCGACCCACTGGGACTGATTGTCAATTTTACCATACGTGGGAAAATGATTGTCCAAGATATAGGTGGTATTGGATGGGACGATAGAAAACAGGGTGAGTCAGAATAATACCGACAAACTTCGAATACAGTTTTCCCAGTGGAGCTGTATTCTATATACAGGGTGAGTCAAAAATGTGTACCGAGCTTGTGATTGAGAAAAAAATGTGTAGTTTGATGATTAAACTCATAGCCCAAAATGCATATTAAGGGAGATATATCCTTCCAAAGTTGATAAAATTAAAATAATTTCTCCGCATAACTTCTGAACGATGAAAGCCACCCGATTGAAATTTTGTGCATGAATGTATGTTGTCAAAATACATTCTTTCGTCACACTTCCACATTTCTGATATTGTTATAAAGGGTGTTTTCAGAGGGTGAGTCATGATTTTTTGTAGAAAACTTTTTTCCCTGTATTATTTTCGGTGAAAAAACAGGAGCATTCGATGGAGCGAAGAAAATTACATGAAAAAGGTACTCTTATTCAAATACAAAAAATTGAGCCGTTCGTGAGATATTTGAGTTTTTGTAGTTACATGATATCAGCAGATTGATTTTATTCATCGCGAGATTCATCGGTGTAACGATATTTCAGCAGCATTTGCATTTCCGAAGCACTCGCCAAGCATTAGAAGCATATCAGTTTGTTCAGTGAACGAATAACGTGCCATATTTCTTAAAATCTCAGTTGATAATCGCAGTGATAAATGACACAGAAAAACCACACGAACAAATCGACTACAACAATGTTGACTCGAATGTTGATGACATGAACGTCAAAATTGAGAACAAAATTATTCATCATGGCCTGCTAAAATATTGTTACCGATGAATCTCGTGATGAATAAAATCAATCTGCTGATATCATGTAACTACAAAAACTCAAATATCTCACGAAAGGCTCAATTTTTTGTATTTGAATAAGAGTACCTTTTTCATGTAATTTTCTTCGCTCCATCAAATGCTCCTGTTTTTTTACCGAAAATAATACAGGGAAAAAAGTTTTCTACAAAAAATCATGACTCACCCTCTGAAAACACCCTTTATAACAATATCAGAAATGTTGAAGTGTGACGAAAAAATGTATTTTGACAACATACATTCATGCACAAAATTTCAATCGGGTGGCTTTCATCGTTCAGAAGTTATGCGGAGAAATTATTTTAATTTTATCAACTTTGGAAGGATATTTCTCCCTTAATATGCATTTTGGGCCATGAGTTTAATCATCAAACTACACTTATTTTTCAATGTTCTATCACCCCCAGAAAGCTCGGTACACATTTTTGACTCACCCTGTATATTAAAGATGAGAATACATGGCCAAAGACTTGTATAAACGCTACGAATTTGGAATATAACACAGAGATTACGACTCTTATATCTGAAGAAAATATATTCTTGATACTTCAAGATTTTCTAAATAGACTTTTTTTTTATCTGTGGACAACACGGAAGGGAAACCTATAATATTCGAGGAACATCGTGTTAGCCAGCGGTGGAATTTTGGGAGAGAAGGAAGGTGTTGGAATTTTTCTTGAAAGTTTTAAGGTTGTAAGCATCAGGAAAGACTTCACTATACAAAGAATTCCACAACTTTGCCGTTCTATTGATGAATGATACTTGGTATAGCGATGTTCGACAGGTCTCTAGCCTGACAGTGTAGGGGTGACCAGCCTGAGATCGTCTGGTTTGTCTTCTAGGAATCGCACGTGGTGGCATAATAGATGATGTTTCCGTTGAGCACTGACCGTGAAAGTATCGATAAAAAAGGCAGAGATCGCCAACCTTTCTACGATGATCTAGAGAGGTCTAGCGTATATTTGGGGGCTGAGCTCCAAACATGTGAACAGTTCTCCAGGACAGGTCGAATTCGTTATTTGTAATAAGACTATTGAGAAAGACTGCATGGGTAAACTGATTCAAAAAAAATATTATTAGAAATCTGAAATAGTACAGTTCGAACAATGCCAACTAGAAAGCTTCAATGGGAAAATCATAGGGAAAATCGATTGCATCAAGAAGAAAACCACAATTAAACGACACAGTAGATTGTAAAACTTATCCCCTATTCTTGACGAACGTGGATTATTGATAGATTATTGGTAGATTGTAAAACTTATCCCCTATTCTTGACGAACGTGGATTATTGGTTCTTAGTGGAAGGATTGATGATGCTCCTGACCTAGTAATTCTTACTAAACGTCCAATAATCCTGTCAAAGAGTTGTAGACAGTATTTAATGCATTAAGGAAAAAATATTGTGTGATTCATGCTAGGACCGCAGTGAAATCGACTTCTGCAAGCTGCCAAAATTGCAGTGTGACTAAGGCAAAACCAGTAATACCTGTAATGGGACAGCTACCTGTACAAAGACTAACAGCCAATGTGAGACCATTCACTTATACTGGAGCAGACTACTTTGGTCTGTTCTTGGTATCAGAGGTCGACGACGGGAGAATAGATATGGTTCTCTTTACATATCTGACTATCAGAGCTGTACAGTCATCCCATTTTGGTTGAGACTGCCAGGTTTCTCGGTTGTTAATGGAGCCTTCCGGTTTTCACGTTCCTTCCCTACTTTTTCTCAAAACTCAAGATTGTTCAATCAGATTTTGCATAACTGTTTCCGTATAAGAGGTATAGGTATATCTACAGAGTCATCAGAAATTATTATTTATATTTTTTTTCAATGGAACACCCTGTATTTTATTATCTCATGAAATTCGATTTTTCTTTTCCTTCAAAATGATATGTAAAACTCTATGAAAAACACTAATTATTTTTTTTGATGGTAGGTCATGAATTCTCCATATAAGAGAGGTTCTAATTGAGGAATTTTCATTTTTGATTTTTTCATAAGAGAGTAAGCAAAGAAGAAACAATCCCATGAAACAATCACAGATGAAAATTCAATTGTGACCTGTTTTATATGGAAAATACGTGGCATACTAACAAAATTTCATCATAATGTGTGTGATTCAGTGTGGATTTGTGCAGCCACATTTGACAATTATCAAGTAACATTTATCAATTAAGAATTAACAATTATTAGTTAAACTTCTTGTTTTCAATGGCTGTGTTTATGCAGACAATTAACAATTATCAATTAACAAGTTACAAGCAAGAAGATGGCCAACTTTTGACTTTTTACTTCAATTTGAACGACCGGCAATATGGCTTTCGTCGCCAGAGGTCAACAGAAGATCTGCTTGCCTTTGTGACACATAAGTGGCAGGTGTCTTTTACTATCGAGTTTTCTTGCAGATAGATCACTCTACGTGGTGGTAGACGGGGTCTCGTCTGATACAATGACGATAAATGCTGGTGTTCCACAAGGCTCTGTCTTGGCACCAACTTTGTTCTTGCTCCACATCAATGATTTGTTGAATGTGACCTCCAGCCCAGTTCATAGCTTTGGGGATGATAGTACACTTCATTCCGCCTTTTCCTCTAGAGCCCCTATATCATCCAAAAAGGCCAGAGGTGCAAGGCGAAGACAGGTTGATGCTTTGAATGAGGATCTAACAAGAATTCTGGAATGGGGATCTGAGAATCTAGTACAGCTCAATGCAACTAAAACTCAAGCTTGTATGTTCACCAAGAAGGCTGATCACACAATGCCCAATTGGATGATGTCGGGTACCACTGTTCCTATGGGTGTCACCACCAATAGTGCTCTCTCATGGGACGATCATGTGAGGTCCATTGCGAAAACTGCTTCACAAAAACTTGGTTTTCTATTTCGTGCGAAAAGATACTTCACATCCCAGCAACTGCTTATGATCTACAAAGCACAAATAGCACAAATTCGACTTGTCCTGGAGTACTATTCACATGTTTGGAGCTGAGCCCCCAAACATACGCTAAAGCTCTTAGATTCAATCCAGAAGAGAGCTATTCCCCTAGTCGATGATACTACACATCATTGACCTCTCTAGATCATTGTAGAAAGATCGGCGATCTATGCCTTTTTTATAGGTACTTTCACGGTCGGTGCTCAACGGAAATATCATCTATTATGCCACCACGCGCGATTCCTAGTAGATAAACCAGACGAGCTCAAGCTGGTCATCCCTACACTATCAGGCTCGAGACCTGTCGATCCGTATGGGGACGGATCAAGAATTTCCCCATGGTAAATCCTGCCTGTCGTAAGAGGCGACTAAATGGATACCCATAGGTGGAAGATGATGGTTCCCATCATCGCCCGGTGCGACACCACCACATCGACAGAGGTGCTGTGAAATGGGTAACTCCCATGTTTCAGTATTTGGTCGATGCTTCCGGTCATATCCCCATACCCTATCTCCTTCTTCCCAACCCAAACCGCCCATTTCAGCTGAAGAAAAATCTAGATGATGAATTCTCCTAGGGTAAAACACTCCGGAAGTAAAATACCTCTCCATTCGGATTTCCGGGCGAGAGGTGCTCGAGGGGGTTCACCATCGAAACATCTGAATTTAAAAATAGACCTTTGTAACATCCGAGGTCTGAACAAAAATATAAACGATGTTCATTACCATCTACAGGCTGAGAAACCAGATATACTGGCTTTAACTGAGACGCAGGTCAACTCATCAACTAATACGACCTATATGCTCTGCCCTGGATATGAGCTGCATACCCGTTTCAGATTCAGAGGAGGTTTATGTCTCTTTTCCAGAAATGATCTCTCATGCCATCGTGAGGAGGAACTGGAACCGAAAGAATTCGATGTAATGTGGCTCAAGATCGATAACCACAAACAGACAAAGTTCATCTGCTGCCTTTATCTATCACCAAACGAACCAACTCCTGGTGACCTCTTCGAATTCCTTTCTCTGAAACTTCATTTCATCCAACAGAATCACCCAGCAGCTGAAATCATCATCATGGGGGATTTCAATGTCCACAACTCCACCTGGCTCAAATTCTCGAACAAAACAGACGACTCAGGACGTCTGGCTGAGGCTTTCGCTATCACCTATGGTCTTGAGCAACTGATAAACGAACCCACTCGGATCCCTGACATCAGCAATCATTATGCCAATACGCTCGACCTGTTCCTCACTAACAATCCGGAACCGTATGAAGTGAAAGTCCGTGCACCACTAGGAAACTCAGACCACACACTCATCTCCACGATATGTCCTTACATCACTCCGCGAACCAGTCCAACACCCCCACGCACTGTTTGGCATTACAATTCAGCCGACTGGGATGGCCTTCGCATGTTTTTTTCTGAGTTTCCTTGGAGGAGAATGTGTTTTGAATCGGGAGATCCTACGCAATGTGCTGAAGAGATCTCGGAATCATCATGCTGGGAATGGAAACTTACATACCACATAGCACCAAATCACGAACCACTGGTGAACCATGGTTCAATAGAACCTGTTCTAGGGTTGTCGCACTGAAGCAAGCAGCATACCGTCGTTGGCGCAGAAACCCAAGCCCTCAAACTAGAGCTGAATATGTTGAAGCTAGGAATACATGCAATCGAACGATAGATGAATCTAAAGAGGCATACAACACGAAAATAAGATCGAAGCTCATAGAGTGTCCAAATGGTTCCCGTTCATTTTGGACGTTTGCCAAGGCAATCGGGAGAAATTTCACTTCTAGCTCATTTCCTCCCCTCACAAAGGATGATAATACATTGGCTATAACACCTCATGAAAAAGCCAACACCTTCGCCAAAATGTTTGCAGACAATTCTACCTTGGATCCACGAGGCCAGGAACTTCCGAAAGTCGCTACCATCGATAACCGTATGCCAGAAATTGTCTTCCGGCAACGCACCATCAGACACATTCTGCTTAGCCTCAACGTCAAGAAGGCTATGGGGCATGACGGAATACCGCCTATTGTTCTCAAGAAATGTGCCCCGGAACTAACACCAGTTCTTTGCAGGTTGTTCACCCTTTCGTACAAACTCGGCGTATTTCCTTCTAACTGGAAAAAAGCTAGGGTCCAACCGATTCCAAAGAAGGGCAAGAAAACACTCCCTAACAACTATAGACCGATTGCACTACTATCTGTGATCTCTAAAGTAATGGAAAAAGCAATCAACATCGAGCTCATCCGATATCTAGAGAGCTCAAGAATCGTGAACGACCGGCAATATGGCTTTCGTCACCAGAGGTCAACTGGAGATCTGCTTGCCTATGTGACACATAAGTGGCAGGTGTCAATAGAGAAACATGGGGAGTCTCTGGCTGTAGCCTTGGATATCTCCAAAGCATTTGACCGAGTTTGGCACCAAGGCCTCCTAGCGAAGCTTCCGTCATATGGTTTGCCGCCCCAACTGTGTCTTTTACTATCGAGTTTTCTTGCAGATAGATCACTCTACGTGGTGGTAGACGGGGTCTCGTCTGATACAATGACGATCAATGCTGGTGTTCCACAAGGCTCTGTCTTGGCACCAACTTTGTTTTTGCTCCACATCAATGATTTGTTGAATGTGACCTCCAGCCCAGTTCATAGCTTTGCGGATGATAGTACACTTCATTCCGCCTTTTCCTCTAGAGCCCCTATATCATCCAATGAGGCCAGAGGTGCAAGGCGAAGACAGGTTGATGCTTTAAATGAGGATCTGACAAGAATTCTGAAATGGGGATCTGAGAATCTAGTACAGTTCAATGCAACTAAAACTCAAGCTTGTATGTTCACCAAGAAGGCTGATCACACAATGCCCAATTTGATGATGTCGGGTACCACTGTTCCTATGAGGTCGTCAATATCCTTGCTGGGTGTCACCACCAACAGTGCTCTCTCATGGGACGATCATGTGAGGTCCATTGCGAAGACTGCTTCACAAAAACTCGGTTTTCTTTTCCGTGCGAAGAGATACTTCACATCCCAGCAACTGCTTATGATCTACAAAGCACAAATTCGACCTGTCCTGGAGTACTGCTCACATGTTTGGAGCTCAGCCCCCAAACATACGCTTAAGCTCTTAGATTCAATTCAGAAGAGAGCTATTCGCCTAGTCGATGACACAACACTCACCAAATCATTGACCTCTCTAGATCATCGTAGAAAGGTCGGCGATCTCTGCCTTTTTTATAGGTACTTTCACGGTCGGTGCTCAACGGAAATATCATCTATTATGCCACCACGCGCGATTCCTAGTAGACAAACCAGACGAGCTCAAGCTGGTCACCCCTACACTGTCAGGCTCGAGACCTGTCGAACATCGCTATACCAAGCATCATTCATCAATAGAACGGCAAAGTTGTGGAATTCTTTGCCTAGTGAAGTCTTTCCTGATGCTTACAACCTCCAAACATTCCAACACCTTCCTTCCTTCTTTCCCAAAATTCCACCGCTGGCTAACACGATGTTCCTCGAACATCATAGGTTTCCCTTTCGTGTTGTCCACAGATAAAAAAAAAAAAAGAACATCGCTATACCAAGAATCATTCATCAATGGAACGGCAACGTTGTGGAATTCTTTGCCTAGTGAAGTCTTTCCTGATGCTTACAACCTCCGAACTTTCAAGAAAAATTCCAACACCTTCCTTCTCTCCCAAAATTCTACCGATGGCTAACACGATGTTCCTCGAACATTATAGGTTTCGCTTTCGTGTTGTCCAGATAAAAAAAAATGGAACCAGGTTTTCTTCTAGTACGCAACTATTACGCAGATGACCGCCAATTGGTTCTGAGACTGGTAGAGAAACCTTGTGATTGGTCAGACCTCGTCTGAGAGATGATGAATCTAACCTTACTTTCCATAGGTTAGATTATTTTAGGGTAGAAAATCATTTTATAAAACATATCTGGATGATGCTACGCTGAGTCATCTCGTTCGTAATTTCCTGTGATTTATGTTGAAGAAAATAAGGAATTTGAAGGCTTAGGACTGACTTGTACGTCTATACGTATCATTTATTTCTACTCGTTAATTTGATCTGCATGAACGGTAATGTTTTCGCTACTTGTTACATGCTAATTCTCAATTGATAAATGATAATCGTTAAATATGGCTGCATAAATCCACTCTTACTGTTTTTTACCATTTCTGAGAATCAAATCTAGAAAGTGTTATCCATGACCAATCACAACTTTCAATTGATCTGAATGATTCAGAATCACTAACTCCAAATCAATTTTTGATGAACTTTGGTGGAATTGATGAATTTTGAAATAACCTACAGGAATGAATGGAGTAAATTGCAGATACTTATAGAATCGTTTTGGAAAAAATGGACCAAAGAGTATCTTCTGACTTTGATAAAGAAAATAAAGTGCAGAAAACTCTACAAATTAATGAAATTGTCATTATAATCGAAGATATCATTCCAAGAAATTGGGAAGAATTATAAATATCTACCCTGAACCTGATGAGTAGTGGATGTAAAAATGGATACTGGAACTTACAAGCAACCAGTTGCCAGACCTTATTGCAATAATGTAGAAAATGAATCTCATGAAGAGAGACCGTAACTTCAAGGGCAGATGTTTTTACCGTGATGAAAGAACAATTTTTATACTTGAATTGTATTATCATGCTTTGGAATCTAGTATATTCATATATACCATAAGATGAGAATTTATGTAGACATTCTTCAAAATATTTTGAATAAACCTCACAGCAGAACAAGTTTTTTATATTGTTCTGACACTGAACTAACAAGTTCATATATTTAGAGGAAACTAACAGATAATAAACCTTCAGTTCAATTAATGTGGTATTTTCGAGGGTATTTTCAAAAAAGCATCATTGAATTACCTGATATGCTCCTACAAAACATGCCACATATTTCACAGGTGAAAGTGTCTTCTTTGGCAAAATGGTTCCTTCTCTTATGTACACTAAGATTTCTCCAGGTGGAATAAATTTTCTGACAGATCTCACATTGGAATGAAGCACTTTGGAGTCCTTCATCTGTTTTTATTTCAGAAATATTGGTTCCATAGGCTGATTTACTTTTATTTGCTCTCTTTGATCTATCAATGATGTAGTCATTTATAACATCATGGGGTGAATCAATTTCAATATATTCAATCATTTCATTACCCTCATCACTTTCTGGATTTGATCCATCAACTCTCAGTTCATTAATATCTTTGGTGTTTTCTGTATCTTCAATAATGTACTCAATTTGGTTTGAAGCGTGATCAATTTGAATTTCTGTAATTGGCACAAACCTATTTTCTTCTTTCACAGCTACTGAAACTTCATCAAGTTCTCCATATTCTTGCCAATTCCTTTTGGGTCTTTTGCAGTTGGTAAAAGTTGCAGATACTTCTCTACCAAGATTATTCAAAAAACCCTCAAAATCACAAGCTTGTGGTTTTTCATCTCTCACTATCACAAGTTCTTGTACATCAAATTTCTTATTTTTATAAATTAGTTCAACAGGAGGCTTACTAATTATTTTTTCATGATTAACGTCAACCCAGGACATCAATCCATTATTAGAATCATCTGAATCACTTTGGCAATTGAACATCTCTCTCAACTTCCACTCTGTTGTTTTGTACTGCATTATAAGTTGGAATGCCATTTTCAGGAGATCTGCACATATAGGACAAATACTTGAGGGAAGGGATTTAGACAAACTGACCTAAAATATTCCTGCATTAATTTTAGTGCGCCAATGTAATGTAATGTAATGTAAGAAAGTGGGCGGTCTGAGACCTAACGCACTTAGGCCACCTCTTCGGACCCGTTGTGCGTTAGTGCGCCAATATCCTCGGTACCAATCTGACTACTTACTTTAGACGACGTGACTTGCTGAAGTGCTTCCCAATATGATATATTCAGTTTAGTTTCTAGTTGAAGAAGATCTTTCAAATCAAACATAGCATTATTGCTCTGAGTGAGACAAATTCGACACTGTAGTTGCATTTTCGTACTATTCCTAAAACTTTCTTTTCGTTCTATTCCTTTCTTATTTTTCTCAATTCGGATTTCGGATGTTCGCTTTTGTCATCTAAGCATGGCCATTGAGAAACAACCACAGATTATATTGGAAACAACGCTTTTTAAATACCCACGACTTTACGATGACTTGTTATTGTTTACAATTTACAAGATTATATAGGCAAAGAGAAGAGGACAGTAACAAAGAGTATATTATATATAGAAACAATTATTCTATGACAGTAATCTCTTATTCACGACAACGATGTACAGAAGACTGGTGCAGTCACTGATGGTGTGTTGTTCACAGATCATCATCATATCAGATCAGCTGGTGATCTGTGATATTGTCATAGATTTGTTACACATGTAACATTATTCATTTCAAAATGTTAGAAGTTAAAGACTTCCATGATTTCTCAATTTCCAATTGGTACGATAAATTCAAACATGTATCAATAGAAACAATCATAATTGAATTACCAATGGAAGTAGTGACACAAATTCGATCAGATTCAGTGAATGATGATTCTGAAGGAGAAACTGAGCAGATGAAGACTCCGGAACCTATATCTTCAGAATTCGTTGAAACATTCAAGAACGCTTTGAACTATTTTAATAGTGATGCCTTCGTGAAAAACAATTGGCATGCCCCAACAGATGCGAGAATGTTTAGTTTCGGAAATGACCTGAAAGTGTCCAATATAGATGATGTCATATTGTATTTCACCAGCTCTAGTGTGATACAGGAGGACTTCTCGAACATTAAAGGAATACCATTTTGCATTGCTCTGAGAAAATGGATCAGCATTCATCCTGCATCTGAGTTTCGATGTATAGTGGTCAACAATATTCTGAGAGGCATAACTCCAAGAGACTGGCCAACATACTATGCACACTTCAAGGAAGATGGCCCCAGAATAATACAGGAACTTATGACTTTTTATAATGAGAACATAAAATGTATATCTTTCCGTGATAATTACATATTTGATGTGATTCTTCAACACCAAGAAACTCCAATTGTTGTTGATTTTGGACCTTTGAATTCCAAAATGAACCTATATGCATTCAGATGGAAAGAAATACAGCCTTTAATGGGCAAAGTGGTTCCAGAAAATGTACAACCAGTATTCAGGTATTTGGAGACTGATATTGGTATAATGATAAAGGCTGATGCTCTAAATAAATTTGCCAAGTGTGAATCCTGATCTATTAAGTCTATATTAATTATGTATGTGGTTACTTACCTACCTATTCTAAATGTTGATGTACATTGATAATGGCATCAGAATCATACTCAGTAATCTGAATGTTATTGGTTCTTTTCAATAATTCAAGTATTATAAATCAATGGGCTTCAATTTGTGTGGAAGCAGCAATGTCCTGATATCCACCAACGTGGAGATCTCTAGAGGTAGGCTGCAGATGATACCACAAGGTGACATTATAAACTAGACACGAGGAAAAAACTTGTGTCTTATCATTGGGTTGGCCATTGATTTGGGTTTTCTTATGCTACATACAATGGATGTCAAATTTCCATGTAGAATTAGCCCAAATGCCACAGTGGTTTGGATACCACTTGTATGCACAGCATGGAGATCTCCAAAACAGTGGGAGATACAAATCCAGCAGGGCCATTCCAACAGTCTTTGGAATTTTGGAAAAATTTTTAATTTTTCAGTGCAGATTGAATGCACTATTATAGCCAAAGACATTAAACTGTATTTCAATGTCTTTGATTATAGTGACAATCATCACAAGACACAGCAAACGGCAGGGTTTACATAAGTAGTCAATCAACATTAGGTAGTTTCAAATTATATATAAAAACCATTAGGATATGATAATCACATACACAGTGATGAAAAAATCATGCAGCATAGTTAGATATACACAATATGAAAGAAAATGTTCAGAAAAATGTTTAATGGCCACCAACAATTGAAACAATTATAACATTTTTTCTCAGATTTAATGACAGATTCTAAATTTGATTTCATTTGTGATGCTTTTCGGGGAGTAGGGAGCTGTGCATTTCAATTACCTAGTAGTATGAAGCTTTTTTATAGTAGGTTCATTTGTGGTTGATAATTGTCAATTCATTGCAGTATCTAGTTCTCACGAAATATATTCATCTGTATAGACTATTGATCAGTGTACCTTGGAAACAGTTGCTTATATTTCTTAACAAAACACATGAGGCCTAGGAAGTACAATAAAGGTACTGTCACAATGTCAAGTTCAGCGAAATGTGGCTAACGAGAGGTACTGATACCCAGAGGCATGAAATATTCAAACTTCTTGCATTGCATGAGGTTTTCCTTTCGGCTAATTATACCACCGGTTGGGGTGTAGATACTCAGGTTTTGTAAAAACTCTTGGCCGATCAGCAGTGTGCATTCACAAATTTGAGAAAAAACTGATCAGAAATCGGTTAATTCATATCCTTATCCAGTGAGAAGTCATCCATAAATTATTTTTTTGGTGGTGGGTGGTACAGCGTCGAAAAAGATGGTACAACATCAAATAAAAAACCTGATGATTTTTTGTTAATGGCAGTAAAATTATCATCCTTCAGATGATGAATTTTTCAGATAAAACAATTGCGTTTTCATCTACTTGAGACTATGAAAAAGATATCATCACGTTGCTGTTTTCACACAAGATTAGCTCAACTGATTTTTCTTCCATTATTTTCCACATCCATCTAGGATCATAATACGGGTGGTGGAAAGGGAAATATTTGCCAGGAAAAAATAAAAAAATGCAGAATCAATCTAAAATATATATTTTATATTTTAGAAAGAAACAAGGTTCCAATAAAATCTCATTTTTTTTGGACGCCCTGTATATTGGGAATACATCCTCGAAATTTTTTGTATTCCTTCTGAAACATTCTGTCTACATTTCAAGGTGATGGAAAAATACTGATCAATTTTATTCAATCATTGATGTACATAAGATTTTTTTGGGTAGAAGGTAAATATAACTATATAATTAAGAATATATATAAATTTAAATGCTGCATCTTGAGGATTTTCTTTGTTGAATACTGCATCATCTTTGGTGAGAAGTATAAGTTGTTTGTGGTTTGTTGACACAACTGAGATCAGAATGGATAAAGCATTCAGTTATTTGACAGTTTATGAATGTTTCCAGTAGCTGGTCATTTTCAACGCAAATTCATGTAATTTTTTTTCTGTATACTCATCTTTTCTACAGTTTCAGAATTTACTAAGACGATTTATGTTAGGTAGGTATGTTATTGACAGATTCTTCACCAGTCAGTGTATCAGTCAAATATGATATTTTGAGGTTGCGCAACATATGTTGTTTCTCTATTATGGAATTCACACTCCAGGCTATCACTCTAACACCTTTGTCTCGCCAATTCAAGATGTCCTTCCTAAAAAATAATGGATAATTATAATAAATAGATTTTTTGAAAGCATGTTACTATGTTCAAAACTAAAATATTATGGTCTTGTCAATATTGCAGTCGAATTCATTTTTTCCTATCTTACAGATCGTACGCAGCAAGTTCATACTAATATGGCATGTCTTTGCCAGTGCATGTTTGGTCAGGTGTACCATAGGGTTCCATTGAGACCATTACTTTTTCTTTTACACTGCCGATATCTTGATTTTTCAAAAATGCAATCCTACTCTGATGATACTGGAATTGAATATTGTTTCAATGTAAAAAACATCCCTACCGCAATTAAAAAACTGAACAATGACATAGAACACTTGAGCATCTATTGTAAGAGACATGTTCTAAAACTCAACCCTAAAAAATCTCAATTTTTGTTATTGTACTCGAAACAAATTTATGAAGACGTTGAAGCCAACATTATTCTCCGAATTGACAAGGTAAGAATCTCTGTCTGATATTAGATGTTGATTTTGAATTCAAGAGCCACATAAATGCTTTAGTGCGTATTTATTATTGAAACTGTTTTTCGCCAATAAATTTTGAATTTCACTTTGGGGAAGAAACTGTGTGAAACTGTTGTGTTATCAATTCTTCAGTATTGTTTGATGATTTTTTATTCCTACTTAGATTCAATTACTGAAACAAGATTGCTGAGAATACAAAACACCTGCTGTCGTGTTATATATGGTCTCAGGAAGTATGACCACATCAGCCATTCTTTCCGTGCACTTAATTGGCTGAATGTTGAATTTTTGTGGAAATATCATTGTCTCTTTTTTGTACATTGTTTGCTGAAAACGTTAGTTCCATTGTACTTGAGAAGTAAATTGATACTCCGTAATCAACTACAGTCAATATACGAGGAACTGATTCCTTAGCTATACCACGATATTCAACAGCCATGTATCAAAACACATTTACATACAATGCAATTAAATTGTACAATTCACTGAGTCCAACTTCAAAATCAGTTTCAAATAACAATTTCAACAAACGCCTCAAGCAACTTTCATTTCTTGAACAAAACTCTGTTCACTATTTTGAACACTAATAATGATAATTATTATTAGGTAGATACTTATATATGCATATACTTATATATGCATATGCTCTTTCACAAAAATCATTTAAACGTGATATTGATGTGCAGAGTTAGGTGTATTAGTAGCTATTATGGCTAAAACTCGCCCTGCACTAGGTTTGTATAGACATAAAATCAATAAAGACGTTTATTATTATAATTAATTATTTTGTATAATGGGAATAGGAATGTCAAATATGGTTTTCATTCAGAGATAAAACTTTCATGGTCCAGTTTACATCAAATCGCTGAACTCCTTTACGAAATCGTTGAAATGAAAATAAATAATGCACAAGGAATCATCTCTAAATGCATAGAAAGTACATGGTGATTGACTATGTATTTCACGATATTCAACATCTTGGGAATGAATTAAAATATTGGAAAAAGTTCAATTGTTGTTTGTATGATACTACTTTTACATGAGTTCATCTAAATTTGTAAGGAGAAATTGAAAATTATAATTTTTGAGTATAGTATAGTATAGTAGTATAGTATAGTAAGTAATAGAAAAAAAAATGAGAGAAAACTTCACAAATTAACTCACAACCATAAAGAAATTGAATATGTAGCCCAGAAAGGAGAATTAATAAAACTGTTCGTCTTTCTCAACAACCCCAACAAAAAATCCCATAGAAACATAAAATTTTATTTGTATCAGGTTTTTATGGAAACGGAATGATAAATTATCTCTCTCAAATTGAAGAATACCCTACACAATCGATCAGAAAACCAGGAGCAAGTGATGGAGAATTGATTCATACAGCCATCATGAATTCAAAAGGATTCTCCAGAAATGACGTCATTCTGCTGTGGCTCAACAGAATGAATGTAAATATAAACATATTAGACACATTTGTTGAAAAATCAAAACATACACAAACAATCATCATCTCAGAACCATATAGATACGACATCCACATGAACCAAATAATATATGAAAATAATTTAAAATTTTGCAAAAAGATTCACCAACTGAAGCAAGATGATATCTTCTTAGAGTGTAACAACATAATATGACGTTCCAATTATACAAGATATGGATATACCTTCAAGACAACAACGGCTCGATTCTTGAGTGAAGAAGCGATGAAAATAATCAAGGATGTGAGTTTGAGAGTAAATAAACAAGACGACGGTGAAATACGTGTATCGCAAACCGACCAAGACAAGTTCAGAAGTGATTTGGAAACGAACAATAGGATATCTTTTTCATCCAAACCATCACAAAGCTGGAAAATGTTATAATGACATAAGAGTATCACTACTACTCCTGAATATTTAGTCTATACGCAACAAAGGAAATTGACTTCATATACTTCTTGAACAAAATGACTTTCCAAATTTTGTATTTCTGACTGGCTTAAAACTGAAGAACCTTTCGAATGTCCCGACTATGCGATAGCTTCAAAATATTGTAGGCTAATCATTGAATGGATGCGCAATGATTTTAGTAAACAAAAACATTTGCAAAGAACTGACATTAAACATCACCAAAATTTGAATTTCTCATAGTTGAAAAAGAATTTGAATTCTCTCTAATACATGAGGAAAAAAATAACATATATTTCATTTGTATTCATAGACCACCATCATGTAATGTTATCAACTTCTTAAATAGGTTGGAGAATCTTTTGTCAAAACTGCCAGTGAATTGCCAAATCATTTTAGGTGATTTTGATATTAATTATAATGAAAAGAATTCTATATTTACTCAATCACGACATCTCACTTTTATCCCATAATTCAAAGATGTTAGTTCAAGGTCCAACACGAATCTTACAACACTCATCTACTAATGTCTGTAAGTTTTTCGAGTTTTTCCAGCTTTTTGTGGGATTTTCTCTTCTCGTTTCTAAAAAATAGAGTAGAAGTTATTTAAAATTATTTCAATATATTTGTAGTAAGGACAGATTTTTTGATCTGCCCCAAAATGTCACTGTGTTTGAAATTGAACCTTTAGATACCTAAAAGAGAAATTCTCTATTTGCCAGTGACATCTTGTTTTTGAAAAATTTGGGAATACAAATATATTTAATAAGTATAAAACCTCTACTTATCTTGGTGGACGTCGACTGAAAGGTGTCGAAACCTACAACATATTGAAAAAATTTTGCGAATAGAAAAATATTTTAATTGTGTTGAGAACGGGAGCAGATTCGTTCCCGAAACGTACACCAAGATAAGTAGAGGTTTTATTCTTATTAAATATATTTGTATTTCCAAATTTTTCAAAAACAAGGTGTCACTGACAAATAGAGAATTTCTCTTTCAGGTATCAAAAGGTTTAATTTCAAGCGCAGTGACATTTTGGGACAGATCACAAAATCTGTCCTTACTACAAATATATTGAAATAATTTTCAATAACTTTTTCTCTATTTTCCCGAAACGAGGAGAGAAATCCCACAAAAATCTGAAAAATGAACTCATCTACTACTATAGATTATATCTGCACAAATATTGATGAAGAAAATCTGAGTTGCAATGTTATTTCTGTATTACGTTGTAAGTATTACATTTCTTAAATACCAATGAAATATTAGTCAACTATCAAATTGGATTTCTGAGCTTTAAAAGCACAAATGATGCAATTTTTTCGTTTCTTGAACATGACTTAACCAATCTTAACAATGGAGAATCTGTAGAGGCAGCATTCTGCGACTTTTCTAAAGCATTTGATTGTGTAAATCATAGACTCCTTCTCAAAAAGCTTAGCTATTATGGATTTAAAGAAGTATGTAATATAAGCGACAGAAAACAAGTGGTTAAATCTAATGGAAACTTATCTGACAGCAAAAACACAAGGATCTGTTCTGGGCCCGATACTTTTCCTCCTATATATAAACGACCTGGCTCTTATTTCAATTCAAGGAAAATTCACGTAATCGCTGATGATACCACCTTCCTCTGGCATGGAAAAGATGGTGGAAGTTTACAAGGAATTATTATTGAAGTTTTAGAATTAGTGAAAAAATGGTGCGATGCTAATTATTTATGCTTCAATACAAACAAAACCAACTTTCTGTCATTCAGCTCTGAAAATCATAATCCAAACTTCAACGGACACATACTAGAACCAAAAAAGCATTCCAAATTTCTAGGAATATTTATTGATAATAACAAATTGGAATTCAATCATCATGTTATAGCATTAACAAAAAAAAACTGGCATCAGGATGTTATACACTCAGAATTGTATCGAACGAATTGAGTTCCTCTACAGTAAAAATGGTTTATTATTCCCTGATCGAATCTCATTTGAGAAATGGTATATGTTTTTGGGGATTTTGTAGCTAACATCTGTTCCAATCAGCATTTATTTTACAGAAGAGGGCGATTAGATATCTGTGCGAGGTTGGAATGCAAACGTCATATAGGCCATTATTCATAAAAAAGGGATTTCAACGCTCACTTGTATATTCATTTCAGAATCTGTTTGTCTGACTAATAACAAATATAACACCACAGAATCTATACAACAAGCTGGCCATATTACCAGGCAAATTACTGATAGGAAAATACCACTTCCCATCCCAAAGACAGCTTTGACGAAGGATTCTCCAATCTAAGAAAGTAAAAAATTGTATAATCACATACCCTCAACCCTAAGAAATGACAATACATATAATAAATTCAGAAATGGTGAAGTCTTTCCTGATGCTTACAACCTCCAAACTTTCAAGAAAAATTCCAACACCTTCCTACTCTCCCAAAATTCCACCGCTGGCTAACACGATGTTCCTCGAACATCATAGGTTTCCCTTTCGTGTTGTCCACAGATAAAAAAAAACAGGCCCAATTAAAGGAAGCCTATTATTAGAATTGGGAAACTGTCAAAAGTCTTATTCATAACTTATTCATTTTACACACATATGCAGCAGTTTATTTTAATTGTTTGACGTATTCAAAGAATTTGTGAATTGAATTAAATTTTTTCTTTCTCTCTTACATTATATATAGGTACATTAATGGCCTAATACACATATATGTGCTTATCATTAGTTAAACATTTTGTATGGTATCGTGAACTAGTGTTTGAATTGCAAATTGTTTATTTATAATATATATTTAAGTTTATATCTCGGGAGCTTTGTCAATAAGAACTTGTTTCTTCAACAATGAAATAAATTTTCTCTCTCTCAACTATGCATAGTATGAAGAAGATCTTTCCTTAGTTTTCATAGTCAATCATTATAAAATATGGAATATTTGAGAAAATGCAACTAGTGTACATATTGTAGATAAGATCTTTACAAAACCTATCCTTGATAGGAAAATAAAATTATAATAATTGTCAGATTGGAGTGACAAGTAGTAAGTTCCAACCTCTTGTGCACGAAACCACCGACGCGCTAATGCGATCTCTGAATACTTTCACTTATAATGCAATTTATCAATAATTGATTTGGGAAAGATTTCATCCGCATAGGTAATAGTGAACGTTATTCTATGTCCTTTCAGAGCTTTTGTAATATTTAGATCAAATATTATGTGACAAAAATATGCCCAAAACAAGTATTTTCCACATGGCAACCTCTCCTGGCACAGGGTGTTCTATAAAGACACAACAAAGTGAACGTCGTTCTTTTCCGAGATTCAGATGATGAAATCATGAAACCAATACACAATGGGCGAGTGGACTGATATCAAATATCCGATAATAAACTACACTGCTATATACTTATATCTTGAAATATCCATACCCTGTTGATCTGTTACAAAGCGTTTGCAGACCTATTCTAACATGAACTTTCAGTCATGAAATGAGCTAAAGAATTACCTCCTTTTGTTTGTACATGATATTTAGGAACACTATATATTGTGAAGAAAAAGAATGACAATAGCCCACTCGCCAATACCTCGTGATATCAAGTTTTTTCAAAGATAGTGGAATGAAAATTATAAGGTAACAACAACCCTCTGGTTGAGAAATGAGGAGTTTCTCGGCTTAGAATGTTTACATGAAAAAAGCCTAAGAATCCCCTAATCAATTATTCAAATATCATTGACTAATACCCTGTACTTCAAAATAAAGATGACACTGAATCTAAAATAGTTTTCAAAATTTCATACCCACTGACAGTATCCTTCTGCAATAAAATTAATGACAGTCCTAACAGATAATACGTAATTCTTGGTAAGGCCCAATCATGTAGTTTGTTGCAGATGATCAACAGGTAGTGTTTGAAGAGCACATTAGATCTTGGATCACCTTTTCCTTCTGGATACCTAAATGAGTCATGGGTGAAACAGTACGGCCTCCATGCTAGACACCCTACAATCTTTGGATTACTCTTTCTGATCTGAAAATAATTAGATCGAAGATACAAGAGTGAAGAAGTGTAGAGGGGCCACATATTTTTTTATTTGTTTTTACAACAATTAAGACTTAGTATCTTGTAATTACGAGTTGGTGAGTTGAAATTCTATACTAATGTTTCAGTAACTTGTCATTGTTTTAAAAACAAACAGAAAAAAATTTGTGTCCCCTCTGTGCTTCCATAGTCACTATACCCTTTCACAGAAGAGTATCAGATACACTGTTTTTTTTTTAAATTTATAGATTAACTCTTCCATTCTCTTCTCACCAAGTAGATGATATTTGGAAAGAATGAAGTAACCACTGCCCTAGATGTCAGTTCTGGATACTTCCTGAACAACTCTAAGATAATAGGGACCATCTAAAATCATACAACCACTGCACTGAAGAATTCCAATCATATTATCTTTCTCTATATATCTTTCTCACCTTAATATTGTTATCCTTGATGTCAATGAACATTCTTTGTCCATTTGCAAGAAGTTGTTGCACTGTTGAGTCTAAAGTTGGGATTCTAGAGTTTGCAAAATCCCTGTTAACCAATTGGTGTATGATAAGATCTTAATGGTTATAAGTATTTCTAAACTTTAAAACACTTTTTACTACTGGAGTAGGTACTCAATGCAGAAGATGGTACAAATTAAGAATAATTACTAGAAAAATATCAAAAGGTGAGGAGTAATGTATAGAATAAAATTGAAAATATCTGAATTCGTATGAACAAACTGACAATGAGTGTCTTGAACACCAAGATAGTGACATAAATATATGCAGGAGACAGAGGAGGAGGTAAATTGAAAGAAATAGACAGTGCACAAGGGCACTGGAAAGTAATGAGAAAAACAATTCCAATCAGAAGGGTAATAATTCTATGAGAATGAAGTAGTTTTTTTTCTACTTTTGAAGTCTTACCTGAGTGGATGGTTAACTGATATATTGATATTGGCCAGTTGTTCCCAAGTTGAATCATTCACAGTTAAATCAGAATCAGCCATTCTTTCTAAAGTTTTATCATGGAAAACAATAGGGATTCCATCCTTTGTCAAAGTAACATCAAATTCAATAGCATCACAACCTTTCTCTTTGCACTGAAAGAGGAAATTCTGTTGTGTATCATCAAATATATTCACAAGATGATTCATTTAATTATCATGTGGTTAGGTAGGTACATATCATGAAGAGTTGACTTACCAATTTGAATGCTTCAAGGCTATTTTCAGGGGCATCAAATCCAGCACCTCTATGGGCTATAGTTCTCATAACATAGCTGCCATCAACATTCTCCACATGCAAGTCTCTGCCCAAAACAGCTTCTACTGCAATGTCATCCGGTGGAGGGACTCTTAGAAAAATCATGAGACATACTAGAGCAGCTGTAAATAAAACTGTGAATGGAAGGAAGCTGCAGAATATCTCTTTTATCAGAAACCAGCTACCATAAGTTGCATACACTATGGTTAAAGCACTTGGAATAAGATTCAGAAAATGAATATTCATTTTCATTCAGAATCAAGTTCATAGAACTGTGATCTATGAACAAGATGAAAACCCAATTTTTTTTCAATCAGAAACAAGATTACTCCTTTTCTTTAGTAGAGAGATACAGATTGAGAACACCCCCCACCTCGCCAAACATAATTGATAAAATTTATGCCATCCCCCAAAGGCCCCAAGCCAAGAGTTCAATGATAACGTCAAGTCACAGATTACCTATGTCAAGTGCTCAAGGCAAAAGCACATGTATTCTGTGCTTAAAGATTCAATTCCATTATAATGGTGTCCCAACTCCCTATACCCAGCCTCTAGAAAAAGTTGTTGACTTGAATTATATTGATATGAGATCACATTGATTACACTTGCAGTACCCTTATTCTGATCTTGATGACCACAACGTTTAAAGACTCAAAAGTCTCAAAAAATAAAAAAAAAATCCCATCTCACATTCCTCGGTGACGTCCCCTCTCTAATATCTCCATTGCTCTGTCACAGAACACAGAGTGTTCTGTGTATTGTTCCATGATTTCTTCATAACCTTTTTTGTGCTTGATACAACACGTGTTTGTGGTTACTTTCATTTAATTGATATTATTTTGTAGATCCAAGGAGTAATGGGTTGCAAATCAAGAAAAAGAAAATGTTCTAGATCTAGGTCGCGTAAAAGGTCTTCAGATCGGCTCGTCCTAGACTAGAGAGAGTGGCTAATAAACCAAGCGGGGGTGATCGAAGTCCTAGAGGCTCGGCTCCTAATGGTAAACCGCGTAGTTCGACAACAGCCCACGCTTCTAGACACTCATTAACTTAGCCAATACGCGTGGAAGGTTGATAGCCGCATCTAAAGACTATATAGGCAGGAAGGTTTTGTCACGAAATAGGCGTGATCGAGAGGCTCGGCACCAGATCGCAGCCCGAGAGGCTCGACACCTATTCGTAACTTGAAAGCCTCGTCACATGTTCGTACCTCGAGAAGCTTGACACCAGATTGAAGCCCGACAGGCTCGACATATAATTCTAAATACTTGGCACCTGTTCACAGCTCGAGAAGCTCTACTCCAGATCGTAGCCTGGTAGGATCGACACCTGATCGTAACACAAAAGTCTTGAAACCTGCTGGCAAGTCAGGAAACAAGGTACGAAACATAAGAAATTCAGTTATCGACTCTGAGGATTCCTACCAGACAACAAGCCGAGACTCGAGCCCTAGTGTCAGTCCAAGACAGAGCACCTATGGTGGTGTCATAACCCCTAGTAGGACATCACATAGAGAAAATAACAACAGATGCCTTCTGGATAATATACTTGACTCACTCTACCCGTCCAACAGAAACAAGTATTATGCTAGATGAAGAAACTCTAAGATGTCTGGGGGGGACCCTGGTGACAATGAGAAGAAAGATACCCAATTTCATGCAGAATTGGCTTCTAGGTGGTCGAAGATTTTGCAAAATGGATTAGATCAGGATATGAAGGCATCTCTGATAGCCAAATATCCAATTCCCTCAAATTGTACAAGACTGAGTGCACCTATGATCAATCCAGAAATCAAGAAATCACTATCCCAATCCCAGCTAACGAAGGACAAAGTTCAGACTTTAGGACAGAACCAGTTAGGTCCATGTAGCTTTGGGGAAGGCTGTTGTGTCTTGTCCTTAGCCCCTGAAGGAATAACAAACAGTACCCTTGATACTGTATATCATGTATTGCCTATGATCCGTATCGAATTGTATCGCTGTACACAGTCACGATATTCCATCCGCGCGCCCGGTCTGATATCTGCTACACAACTAACTTCCCTAGTGACTAGCTTCCAATAACTGAGGATAGATCTCAGAAGCCGTTTTGCCAGGGTTGCCGTATTAAGTACGCTACAGAGGCTACCAACATACTACTGGTTACGAAAAATCAAGACAAAGAACTCTTGACACGTTTATGTGATGCTGGTCAACTATTAACAGACATTAACAGATGGTATGTCTATTTATAGGCGCAAACAAATCATCTCACTCTTATCCAAATCAGCCAGTGGAATTGCTCAAAGGAATGATGAATTCCTGTTTGGAAAAGATTTGGCAGAACAATATAAAAATGAAAAAAGCTCTGGAGAAATCCAGCACCGAACTCATGAGAAACATGCCCACACATGCATGATTTGAAATTTGAACCATTAGCTATCCATTTCTGTCAGATATCCGTCAATATGTCATGTCACATCATACCGCCATGCTTGATCTTTTATTTACTTCATGTTATGACATAGTATTCGTATTATAGGAAAATCACGCTCATTAAACACACGTTACGGACTATATTATCATCACAAATGCTTAATGCAACTGATATAGCAACTCTAGTCATTCCAAAACAATTACGTCACTCCTTCAGGTGCATATAGTTTTCATTACAGATCCCCCTAGGAAGAAACAAGTTTCAACTATGCTTTTTAGATAGTTCTAGTTTTGACTGGGTAACTCTAGAATCAACAAATTCTATTAGGTGATCCTACTTTCGGTTCAACATATTTCACACAAAGCTAATTTCTGCCAAACTTTTCTTCAGAAAATCCTACGTTTGTACATACTCTCATCTCTATATAACTGTGCAATTGATGAGCTTATTTATTTTTTTTTCGTTTGTCAGTGTCATTTCATCAATACGACCTTTGCAATATTGCTAAGCATTGTCAACGATATACAGAAGACTGGTGAAGTCACCGATGGTGTTTTGTTTCGCCAAAATGCTTACGGCATTTTCTGCTATAATGGCATTGCATTCATGTTATGAAACTCCCCAAAAGATGATGACAGTTTTGCAGATTTCTGTACACATAGTTGATGTTTTGATATTGCGATAATGTAGTTTGATCATTAATTGAGGAGTAACCTGAATTACTATCTGGATCAACGTTTTCATAACACTGATTGTGCTATTATCAATAATTTTTGTCTCGCCATTTAGAAACTGTGGTATGAGTGATTTCCTGCTATAATGCGAATAAATTGCTGCTATCAAGTTAGCTGTACGTTAGAGTTTTGGTTTTCATGATCTCTGTGCTCTCTTTATAGTATCGGAAGCTCCTGAAAACACATTCGCCTGCTAAAAAAACCACTTCTATTGCTGTGATGAAACTGATTCCCAGAAATAAATTGTATGTTCCTCCAAGAGATACTGGAAAATGTGAATTGTGATACGGGATCATCTAGATAGGTCATTGCGTTGTCTTACCTATGAAGTCACCAAATCCAAAAATGATGTCTCTTCGATATTTCGTGGTTGGATGTTGGAGGCCCCATCTGAACGTGATTCTTTGTCCAAAATATCCTCCTAATTCCCTGAAAATGTAAAATCGATTGATTGATGGTAATTGATAAGGTCATCCATTTGGTGAGAAGTGGTTATTTTTCAAAAAGAAATATTTCAAAGGCATTTTTCTAGATTTTTCTGGAATTTTCTCTTCTCGTTTCTGGAAAATAACCTACAGACAGTATTTCGAAGGCGTGTTCAATGTGTCAATATAACACACATTTCTTTCTTTGGTACAGAACTCTCAACGATATTACTAAGATTTCATTTGGTTTCTTCGTTTCTCTCTGGTTTTTGTCTTGAGTTTCTTTCCAACGATGATGCTTATTCTCATAGTTGGTGAGATTTTGGTCAGACTCTGAGGGACCTGAGGGAATTTTTTTGAAATCAGTTCAGAAACCAGTCGAATTTACATCGTTATTGAGGTTATACACAGTGCTCGACTCTCTGTGTTGATCACATACCTATAATTTTGTTTTCTACAAACTGTTATGAGTTATATAACCTAATCTAGTCATCATTCTTGATTTTATGATTTCACGACTAGTTAAATACCTGATAAGTTAGGTTCCTTAGAAAAATGATAATAGGTAAAGGTATTCGATGATAACTGTATTAATTTTTAGGAGTATATAATCAAGGCAGGAGCTCGACCACGCAGTTAGTCTAGCTGGATCAATAATCAATTGAATCTTTGAGATGTAGGAATGTTTTCGTGTCCTTTAATGTGATGGTCTTTGTGCGATAGCAGCAATTTTCACTTCACGTCTCATGTTCGATATGCCAACAACCTCGCTAAGTTTTCGGAGGCCCTCTTGCTGGATCATTCACTCTCCTAACGTAATCATCTCTTCAACGTACTCGTTAGGCATATAAATTAATATTTTGTTCAATGCCAACATGGACTAACATAACAAACACGAATACTTTGAGTTCATACCATTTAGTAAACTTGGGGTTCAGCGGTAAATAAGTTATAATATGACAAGGCTGAGGACAAAAACATCCAAATTCTGATGCTGGTCTTGCAAACTCATCTGCGTATTTCGATAAACATATCAGGCCAGATATGTTACAAACCTGTCCCCCTGTAATCGAAGTTTTTTAGTACATTTCTCGCAAATTTTCAACTATAAATAACCTACTTAAGAAATGATAAAAATGTGGTTTACATCCGCACAGCTCTATTGCAAGTTTTTTTTTACAAGACATGTGGCAGGTAGCGGTACTGTATATTCCCATATCGGTGGTGAGTAGTTCATCAGAGAACCGGCAATTCCGTTGGGAAGGATTCAAATATCTTATGTCAGGAGAGGAATCAGTTTCTATCATCTTATAGTCTACTTCCATCTCTTCGCTCCGTCCTACTTCGAAGGAAAATTTGGAACTGATTTCAGGTGTTTCTATGTGGGAATGTATATAAAACTGAAAAATGGTTTAGACAAATTGTTGCTGAGTAAAAGAAATATACTTCATGAAAATACCTTCAAAGGTCTGTCTGGATCCGAATCAAATCTTGCATAACAAAGACCATTGAGGTAATGGCATCTTGAGATATTTGTTATATCTGGACGTTCATTATTGAAACCATCTCTAGTTCTACAATGAATAATAAATAGGTGAATCAACATACAGCTTATAAAATAACAGATTCAATTGTGAATGAAATTACGATATATAAAATAAGATATTAATAAAAATATCCACACCAATAACCAGCTAGTATATAATATTCAATTTATCAAATATTCTTTCAATTTTGTTATGGAAGGAGATCCTTCAATTGATGAATATTCTTAACAGGAATCAACTGACACGGAATAATTGGTCATTAAATTATTCATCATTTTGAAAATGAAAATTATTGTTTGAATATAATGGTTCTGTTTCATACACTTGCACATACGTTTGCTTAATACACTCAAAACCGTGTATCTGTGAAGCAAGTAAGGAAACACACACACACACATATATATATATATATATATATATATTTAATATATATATATATATATATATATATATATATATATATATATATATATATATATATATATATATTAAATCCATACGATTGACTTTGGATGAAGATGACTATCCTCATGAACGAACTCTGTCGGACTTCTCTAACAATCGATATGCAGATGCGCACTTTAGTCACACGGAAACAAGAGCTATCATTATATTTGTAGGAGTGAATCTCACGTAAGAGAAACAAGGAGCATGAGGAGCATAAGGTGACACATTGAAAAAATTAGAATAGGTCAGAGTTGACGTTCAAGAGGTTATTGACGTCATCACATCATGGTGCAAGGGAGGTTTGAAATATATGCTCCACTGAATAAACCTTGAATAAACCTGGGCTTTACTAGTTTAGCTGAGAGCTTTGATGCAAATATCACATCGTACAATAAGGGAGATTTGATACATCTGCAGGGTGCCCCTATATGATAGATCATATATCATAGTTTGATTCATATGTCGCATGTAGCATTGAGTTTGATACATTTCGGCGAAGTCGCTGATGTTATGTTTGATGTGTTTTGGCGAAGTCGCTATTGTTATGTTCGATTCGCGCGCATATGGTCCCGTACATACCTAACTGCACTACTAAAAATTTATACAAGGGTTCTGCTATAGTTGCTCGATATCTTGGAAGACAATCGTGATATGATAGTAGTCCCAAAGAAGCTTGTAATTCATTTTTTGAGGATTGATGTGGGACATTGTCTTGGGTACATTTTATTCTTGCGATAACTATTTGGAGCGATATGATTTGGTGCAGAATAACGAAAACAGCGCAACTCATTTCAATTGCTGGGATGTAATTTTTATACAGATATTCGGAATATTATACAGATATTCGGAATATCGTTCTCATTCAGTATATCATCCATCTGCGTTTTGGATTCTTCTTTCACAATTGATCAGTTCGAAATATGATCTCAGACGTAGCTATCAACTGTTGTTCAAACTGTCAATCTCAGGTTCATAAAATGATATGATTAACGAAGCATAACTAATGATATTCAAATGTTCAAGCTAAACAACAGTTACCATGAGGAGGTCCTTGTACCGTTCAACATAATTTTCAACTTCACGCTAAGAAAATTCTATGAAACATTAACCCCTGAAGATAGACGCCTGAAAACGAAATTCCTGTCGGAGAGGAAGGGTGGCGAAAGAATGAAGCAAACTCATCGATCATAATATGTAAACTTGCTCGAGTACGAACAAGAACTGAGGAATATCACTTTTCAACATGATTCAATTCAATAATTCTTCAATACATTTTTTACTTTTGCGTATATTTTGCTATTTTTTTAATGTTGGTCATTTGTGAATAGATTTTCTGAAGGCTTGTGAATAAGACATAAATAATCCAAAAATCCTAGCTGGAAATTCTGCTTGGATTTGGCAAATCCTCAATATTTTTGTACATAGTACAACTGGCATATTGATATACTCACCACCCGTCATTAACAAGTGAACAAATGAAAATGAAAATGAAAATATTCGTCTACGATGAAGATAAGGTAAGGTAATATATGGATAAGGTAATAGGTTCGTATCACTCTGACCCTGGTAATTTCTCAAATACTTGACTAGTCATCCTTCACCGCATTCTGTTCAATCATCCTGTATACTATCCGAGGCGTTGTAAAAAAAATATTGATGGCTAGATTCTCTAATTCTTACTTCACTGTCAGTAAATCCGCCAGTTTGGAATTGAACGAGAAACAAATCCCCATTTCAGTTAATATCAAGTTCCAAAATGTTTCTTGTTTGTTTTCTTCAGTTACCAAACTTCCTGAGAGTGTTGGATGAATCTGAAAGTTACAAATCAAATTAGACGATATTCATGACTCTTTTAGTGTTATCTATATATATATTAGATAAAGCTTTGATATTGCTAAGATAAAATGGCACCGCGATATGACAACGCGTACTAAAATGCATAGCCGAATATTTCTTCGGCTATTATGAATGCTACGGTGTTTATCAACTACCTCTTCAACCCTTCTTGCCCCCATAAGGAATTGGGGCTGGCTATGAAAAGTCAGGACCGATATCATTTGCTATAAAATTCAACAATATTATATCTACATTTGGAATGCTAGTGTAGTTGATGTTCTGTTGACAAGAGATAAGAGAATTCATAAGCATAATGTCTTCTGGTGAATAAAAGCGGGATATGTTGCAGTACAAGGTGACAACTTGAAAATCAGTGACTGTATCTGATGACACGAATGAGATATAAATATCACTCTAGGATGCCACCCCTGATAACCTAGAAACACTTTCCAACAATTCTCGATATCCCATCTGGTTCAGCCATTGGAGTAATCAAATTGTAAATTCCATCATGTACGTTGGCCTACTCCGTATTAGTTTTTTTTCGTACCACTGGGCAGGAACACAATCAGATGATAGTCACGGTTGTGAATTTTTCTAATCATGGTGCTGTGGCTGTGGAAAGGAAATGTCCTCGGACCACTGCCATTTATTTTATATATCAACGATATATAAATTTCTATGTAAGGAATTTGCAGATGACATGTTATTTTCTGTATCTGGAGATGATTTTGATTCCAAGTAACCGACGTGGAACTAGGGATGTTAAGTGAATGGTTCACGGCAAATAAGCTCAAATTGAATGCTCAAAACACCAAATTTTAGGTAGCTATAGAATTGTTGCCAAATAGACGATAATATAATTGACTGTGTAAACAAAATGAAATATTTTGGTATTTTCTTTGATCCACAACTGAATTTATAGACTTCCTGTGCAAAAAAAGGGTGGAAAAGTTGGCTATTTCTATAGTCAGCAAGAACCGTTGGTGCAAGATAAGTCTATACAACACAATCATATTTCCACATTTTAACTATTGTAAGTCACTATTTACTACATGTTCAGCTGAGCATGTCCATCGACTACAGTAATACTTCAGAACAAAGCAATGAGAATCATCATTCAGTGTAACAGATATACCCCAATGAACTCAATGTTAGAGACCCTAAATATCCTTAATTACTTAGTCATCTCTATTGTTGATATTTGAAATTATCAACAAGCGAAATTTGCCCTATTTGAAAAATTATCTAGTCACAAGATCACAGCTGTTAGACTATAATTTGATATCAAATGATCAGTATATCTGTCATATACAAAGGATCAATTCAAATGCGATGGGGAAAACAATTTTTATTGAAGGGTTGAATTCGTTCAATAATCTATCATATATTCTGAAGACATCATGCAACCAATGCAATCGTATTCAAATCTCAGGTTGAGAAAAATGTTTTGAAATAGTTGGTTCTATATTATTCATTTTTCTTCTCAGGTTAAATATTATACTTGTGTTTGTAGTAATCGCTATTTTGCTAAACAAACTTCTACTCTACTTTACTCTACTCTATGAACCTTCGTGTAACATCCCCACAGACCCACGCTATATTTTTGTAACTATCAAATGAAAATAGTTCTCAGGAGGAGACTTTGCGACTTCAGAATTTGAATTCATTATAGATCCGAACATCGAAATGTAGATGAGCAGCCAATAAACCTTGTTGATTCCGACCAATTCCCGACATCCATCGAGTTTCTATTCCAGTACAGTAAACGCCAGAAGAAGGAGGAGTGATTTCAAAAATCTCGAGGAAGCCACTATCCGTTCACAGCTGTTTCATGCTTCTGCAGCCATAATAATACGAATACGAATAATACTAAATAATCCGAAAAACGAATAATAGATGTCCCATATATTTTCGTTACATCTCACTATCACCTGCTTGTATAGGGTATATACATATATGTATTGGGGTGGATTAAATTTGGATGATTGATTTCGAGAAGGTCACAACGTCGTTCTGATGATTGCGAAAGCATGAAACAGTTGTATACGCTACAGTGACTTTATACAAGACAGTGGCGACAATAGGTGCATTATTTGCCTCCTGATGGCGAATGGGCGGAGCTAATGAGTGCGCCAATATTTGACACGTAGCTTCATAATTAGGAACCCTTTTCATAGCTGGATTAGAACAGTACTGGTACAGTTGCACAACCCGAAATTTCATGTATCGATACTAGAAGAAATATTCGATACATAACAAGGTCATAGGCATAGAAAAAATCTGGACACATTTCACTCGATTTCTGAATAAAAGCAACTCTAGGTGAACAGGTAATACTTATGAATTATACGAATACGAATGATTAATCGCGAGTTCAATGTGAGCTCAATGTATTCCCTTGGGAAATTTGCCTCCTAATGACGTCAGCCAGTTAAAACGCTGACAATGCAGTGTCGCCAGTGTCGTGTATGAAGTCTCCGAGATTAATTCAACATCACTCCTCCTCATTAGTTGTTTAATTTTTCATAACTTTATACATACCTTTATCATTACATCTGCCATGTTAATATTACCTAAGGTCTTATCATTTCGAAAATCCACGAAATCTTTGAAATTGTAATAGGTCGAATTAGATAAGAGGAACAGATACTTCAAATAATAGCCATACTTCTCCTGATTCGGCTCCACTCCCCATTTACTGGAAAAAAATTACAGGAGTCATCAGTTCATCATTCGAATGAGTGTGACGACAAAGTTTTCGGTGAGTGCCAGAAAAATTCTCGTGCTGCCATAAGATTGCAGGCGTGTAAAATCTTGTCTATTGAGTCGTTCATATCGAGTGGAGAATGTCGATTCAGTTATTTGGTTAGAATGTGCTGATAATGGGGTGGAGCACCATATTGTTGCCACCACATTAGTTCTCTTCTTATTGAGGATGAATTCCAAATCTCTGTGGTCAGTGGTGGAGAATGTTGTACTTGCCTGAATTTTCCTGGAAATATGTCTTTTCTCATTTTGTTCTGAACTTGATAAAACGTAGTATAATGATGCAGTTGCCTATGGAAAAAACACGGATAGTATAATCTTCGGCAGCACGAGATTTGTTCTGGCACTTACCAAAAACTAACAATAAACCAAAATACTTATTTGAGATCCAAGAGTAATTGCTCAAAACAACAAACAGTATGTACAAAAAATGTATGCAATAAACCTCCAATTACCAAATATCTTGAATCATCAGAGATGCATATATTGTGAGCTTCCTGTATGTCAACATATAGAGAAAGCGATCGCACTTCAGAAGACAAAAGAAAAATATGTATATTAGGTCAAATACTGTCTGTGAGTTATTCTAGGAGGGGGTATATTCATTTTTCAACTTTTTTGTGGGATTTTCTTTCCACTTGTGTCAAAACAACTCAACATCGAAAAAAAAATGCGAAGATAAAGTGTTCTGATGTGTTGAAAACGGGAGCAGATTTGTTCCCGAAATGTCTACTGAGATAAGTAGAAGTTTCATTTTCATTAAGAATATATTTGTTTTTCCAAATTCCTCAAATGTCACTGACAAATAGAGAATTCTTCTTTTAGGTATCTGAAGGTTTAATATTGAGCTCAGTGACATTTTGGGGCAGATCACAAATCTGTCCTTACTACGAATGTATTGAAATAATTGTTAATAACGAGATGAAATCCCACACAAGAGCTGAAAAATGAATGTACTAAGTCGTTTGAATGATTGCAGTTAGGGTGGTCTCTTAGGGGTAGTTTTACAGTAACTGAATTGGACAGACAGATGGATCAATTAGAGTATTTTTTCAATTTTCAGTTCCATTTTTTTCTAAGTAGCATATCTAAGATCTTAGGTGAGAAATAGGGATTTTATTGGAATTTTATTAAAATGCACAAAGTTGGCTGTGATCTGAATTCGAAAAAAGTTCGATTCTTGGTGGGGTCTGAAATCCAAAGATCATCAGTTAGCCAAAATCATTTCCAACTTTTCCATATCCTGATTAATCCCTGCAGATTTTCAATATCATCTTCGAGAATGAAAAAAAAAATAGGAAAATAACTCACGATATTGAGAATACTGAGATAGAAACAACTATTTTTTGATGCAGCTATTTGTGAAGGAACTATCTGTCTTTCATTTTTGTGGTGAGCCATATCATGAACCATAACATGATCATGGGAACATGAGATTGAAATTGATCACCCAATACATCAATTCCTGATTCAATTCATCTATATTTTCAGTATTATTTTGCCTAGTAGGCGGTATACACAAAACATTTTGTGTTTGAAGGAGGTTTGATTTCTTTCTCAGTCAACGAATGAATATTAACTCATCAATTTTTCTATGGATATCAGTTATTTGGAATTTTGTGGGAAATCTGGAGCACGAATGTATTCATCAAGTTATACAGTGAATATGATGAAATAGATGGTGTAACATTCGAAATGAGGAGTGTCATGCGCTACATCTCGTTCGAACGGAAGAGCTCCACAAATTGATTGTCCATACTGACTTGTTTCTTTCCAAATGTTCAACGAAACTTCTATTGGACGCTTCACGTGATGAACCTAGTATACAGGGTATTCCCGAAGCTGACGCATTTTTCAACACGATGTAGAACTCATTGAAAAATAAAACATATGGAGGAAGATCACCCAACTGAAAGTTGAAAATACCTTGGATATTTTTATGTGAAGATGTTCGAGAAGAATGATTCAAGGCAACATAAAGAACACACTCGTGAAGTCAGTGGACAGAGAAATAGTATTTTACGTCGATGATAAATGAATATTTACCATCCAGTACCACTTTCACTGGTAACACTGATGAGATATGCATCCACTGTGGATGTGGATGTTCCCGAAGTCTCAACTTCGGGAACACCCTATACATCTATAAAATCTTGGACATAGATGTCTTAATCACCTGAGAATATATTCCTCAGCTTTCTTGAGGTCAACTTTGTCATTGAAACAAGCAGTAGCTGCTGGAAAAATATTTTCCCAGTTCCTGTAGTCTTTCTCTATGGATATGACAGTGGGATTCGCTGAAAATCTCGTTAAACTTGAAATACAGACATTCAATGCTGCCCATGTGGCAGCGAAGATCACTGAGAGCCAAAATATCCTGAAAATTACGGTTATTCGTTATCATCGTACAGAAGCAACTATCGATTCTCAGATGGAACTATTTGTTTATTATTACATTTTTGGAAACTCAATGGATTGGACATCTATGGTATTTTCGAATAACGTACAATAATGGTACTATTTAAAAAAAATTGATGTTTCGAGTAGAAAAAGTTTTTTGTACTCTTTCGGCTTAGATTTAGAGGGAGCTACTAAACCGGCAACAGTTTCCTGTCTTCATATTTTGGCATTTGATGTCTGTAGTCCAGATATTACCCATTGAACACTTTCCATTTAGGGCCACTAGTCTCTAGACACTCTAAATGAATATGTATAAGAAAACTATGATCAAGAGATATTTCAATAACGATAGTTTACTGATTTCGATGGGTGTAATTCGACTAGAATTTTTCGAGAATCTGGTTGAAACAATATTTCTAACTTGAAAACCATTCATAGAACACCGATAATTTCAGATAATTAGTCTATGGTTTGTCTGCTGAAGGCAGATTTTTCTTGAGTTTTCTGATATAAAAAAAATCTAGGCTTCATCTAGTGCCATTTTCTATTTTTTTTCAGGTACATGGGCACCATAGAACAATGATGACAATGGTCTGTCCGTACTTCATCGACAAGGGTATGTTTGACGAATGCAAAAGTCGAGAGACGTCTCCAGAAGAATCATTACAGCTATTGAAAGAGAATAAGTTTTCCTCATGATGCCATCGTACTTCCGATCCATTTTCCCACTCAAAAAGGTAAGTCCAGTTTTTCACCAGCCACCAGTAAAAAAAAATGAATTGAATTAATCAAATCTAGTTCACTCCTACTTTCTGGTACAAACTACACCCTATTCCTCTTTTATATTTCTGGACATGAATACGAATTCTTATTCCTCACTATATATCTGATCTCATCTTCATCCCAGTCGAACTGAGTTGGATTTTTTTAATCCAGGGACTACAAGGCATGATGAGAACTTTCAAGAAAGTTGACGCTGCTTAGTGCGAAACAATCTTCTGATCTTCTGATATAGATAACAAACCTGAGTGGACAGATATTATGCATATTTAAGAATTTTGAATAGCACATGGAAATGTAATGACAGGTAGATCTCATACGATATAATCAGGAGAGCAACTCTCCCAAATTTTTCGATTTTTCACATTCATAGGTTAATCCATATCGATCAATATACATATACTATGAATACACTTACTCATTCCATAGATGAAACCATTTCAAACATATTTACCTTTCCAGTAGATGCAATTTTGGTAGGCCTACAATATTCATCCCATGGATGGTGGACTCTCTACAGAAACGTTGAATATGAGACCATATCATTCTGATATTGTGTCTGTTGGTAACCAATATGATATTATTCCTAATTTTATCACCACACCAACTGTGACCGGAGCTTTCCCCATCAAAGAACCTTTTTTCTTGTTCAGTTTAGTCCAACAATAGACATGCCATTAGATTCCTTTTATGATAAAAATCTAGTCGGGTGCCCTAATGGTTATAATTTCAGCTGTACCATTAGATGGCTACGAGCATTTGATACATGGTGATGTATGGAATTGTGCTAGAAAGTTCCAAAATTCAACACAAATTCAGTTGACTGTTACGATAAAGGAAATACAATGCCAGATTATGTTTTTATAGTTTCTCATAAAACTGGAAAAACAAAATGTATTTTTTGTATAAAATAGGCGAAATGGATTCGAATTGAATGATGAAGATTATAAAACAGTTCAAATCTCCCAGAAAAGTTTCGGAACTAAGAGATGCTTAATAATATTCAAATTTTTCCAAAAAATACTCGGTTTGGACTAGTTATTTTACATTAAGAGGCGTCATTTTTTCAATTTTTCAGAATATTCCATCATACATACATAAGTTTGTTGTGATGATATTTTGGAGAAGCATGATGCGAAATATCTATGCATTGCATGAATTTTCCAGTGTATGCATCTCATTTTATGATGTGAAAGTTTGTATTGTCATCTTTTTTGTTGATCATCTCGTGGGTCGAGCGATTCTGAAACTGATCCTGATTCTGACACTGAGTTCCACTACAGAAATCGATTATCAAATGCAGAAACCTTGATCTGAATGAGTGAATTTATTTATTATATTCATAAGAGAAGAGATTGGAATGGTGTACCTAGTTGTTGGGTGGCGAGTTTGCCGGGCCGTGTGTTTGTTGTAATTTCAGGATCATAATAAGTCAGATTCAGTATTTTCAACAGCCATTGACAATGATATCAATAATAATATCTTGACCAAATCTTTTTTAATGTGTATAGTGGATGTGGAATGACAACTTCTAACAGTAATGGTTCGAATCTTGCATTCGTGTTGAATTTCAAATCCAAATCGTATTTTCCAGAGTTTTCAAGATAACTATCGAGATCAGCATAGATGACGCCATATAGTTTTGATCTTGGAAAGCCTAGGGTGTAAGTTGTTGAATATCATATTATGGAATTTCCAATTCACTGTAGTGAAAACAATTTACATATTTGCTGTAGTGGCTTTTCAATGAAGGAACACATCGAAGATATCGCTGTATAGCTTCAATATGAAGATGTTTCTACAAAAGGGATCAACGCAAGGGAATATTCTGAATATGATACGAATAGAATGACGCATATTTTTCGAAGCCTCCTAAAATATACAGAGTCTGGCTGCTTGATGTGTTGATATGCCGATTCTGTAGAGATGTAATGAAGTCGCCAAAATTTGAGATGATTTTATAAATGTGCTTAGTGTATTGAGAATATTCCTTCGAATACCTTCCGATATTACCGTTCATATTCTTTTGAATATACAGCCAAATGGATTAAATTCGTTAATAAATGAGAGCGTGTTGAGAAAAAAGCTTGTACAAGTCGATTCGTATTATTAGATGCGCATTTTTGAAAAAAAAAAATAATTATATAGGGTGTGTCATGTGACAGTCGCCGATGCTAACTTTCTTATTATAAATACAACCTCCTGTATGTTATTAGTTTTTGGATTCTTCACAAAATTCTAGACATAATCCATGTACAATGTTCCAAACCTATCTTCAACTGTTTCGAAATATTAAGTGTTTTCAGATATATTACGAAAATAAACATCAAAAAAAGAAAATTATTTTATTTCACAAATTCACTACATTACACTCAATGATTATTTCCCATTTAGCTCTTGATATTGAGAAAATAAGCGAAAACTATTGATGCCTTCCTTTTTACTGATATGAAATAAAAAAGAAATATAGAAACAGTTTTGTTTATTTTCGTATGAAACTCATAGCATCAGCAACTTGTTGTCTGTCTGCATGACAGTAGTGATCAGTGTCAGTGCTATTGTCGTTTGAATTTCGTTAACTGTACGTAATAATATCAGAAAAATGGTTCATCTAACAGAAATGCACAAATAACCATTCTACAAATGATTGGTTATGGAGATAACACACGGACACAAATGGAAGTTTCTCGCTTATTTCACGAAAAATTTCCAAATTTGCCGCCCATATCCCAAACAACAATTAGCCAAATAGAAAAACAGTTTCGCGAGGTTGGTCATGTGAGACAAACAAGACAACCCACATAATTCTGGTCGAAAAGCAGCCTCACTGTTCAACATAAGCCACACGTCAATTTTTCGAATATTAAAGGAAAGTAAAATTCATCCCTATAAAATGATGCCAACTCAGGAGCTATTGGAAGACGATTTCAACAGGAGAACGTATATTTGTGAACGAATGATGGAAATGTTAGATAACAATATGATCCAATCAGAATATGTTTTATTTTCTGTTGAGAGCACATTTACACTTAACGGTCATGTTAATGAGAGAGGAACATACGCAATATCCTGAAAAAGTTAATGTTTGGACAGGAATTGTTGGAAATCATATCGTAGGCCCCTGCTCCAAAATAATGTCGTGCCAACTTTGACAAACTTATATCCTGATCCAGCAAACCCATAAGTTCCTGCCAAAATACTATAGTTTCAGCAAGATGGAGCACCGCCCCATCACCACATCAATTTCCGGCAGTACCTGAACCAAAATTTTCCAAATCGGTGGATAGGGAGGCGGGAGGCGCGGATCGATAGAATGGCCAGCACGATCTCCTGACTTCTTTTTGTGGGGATATGTCAAAAATATTGTAAACCAAACAAACTCAACTTGAAAAGACGAATCAAGCTTGAGATTAGATCAGTCACGCCTGAGATGTTGAGTATCGTACGAAGACATTTCTATACCAGATCAGCATGTTGCCAAGACGTTCGCGGCGAACATTTTGAACATCTCTTACATTGAAACTGATGTTTTTTTGTTTTTTCAACATTAATTGTGGAATAAAATAATTTTCTTTTTTTAAAGTTAATTTTTGTTATACATCTCAGAACACTTACAATGTTTTCGAAACAGTTGAACATAGGTATGGGACATTGTACATAAATTATGTCTAGAATTTTCTGAAGAATCCAAAAAACTGATAATATATAGGGGGTTGTATTCAAAATAAGGAAGTTGGTATCGGCCACTGTCACATGACACACCCTATATAATTATTTTTTTTTAAATGCGCATCTGAAAATACGAATCGACGTGTCCAAGCGTTTTTCCCAACACGCACTCATTTATTCGTTATCGAATTTATTCCATTTGGCTCTTCCACACTGTATATGGATCATAATAATAATTTTTCAACTTCAGTTCTATTGTTTTCTGGCTGATACATAGATATCTTCCTGTAGAAGCTACAATGATCTATAAAGATACAATGACATTGTATCTAAGTATTCGATTTGTTCCTTCATTCAATGAAAAATTCCACAATGATTCGTCATGAGAATTTCTTCCTGATAAATGTTGGCAATGCATTGCCGAAAACCTAAACACTCATGTCATCGAATTTCAGAGCAGATTACACGGTAGATTGAAAATTGTAGTATTGATTATAAACATTTGATTCAATCGTAAAATAGCATTTTTTTCGACCTTATCAGAGGAGTTTGTTAAGAAATAATTTTCTTGACTGAAATCACAGCCCCCAACGCTATACATTTTTTTCCAATTGCTCAAGGTCTTCATATATCAGAATCCTTAGGGATCTTCCTCTAATCACAACAATAACGTTTTCATGCAGAATCTAATTTCAATAATTATATTCATAAAATCAGCTATTTTCGCAGTGTCCTTGATTCATTTCTTTGTTTTTTCTTCTATGCCGTTAGCAAATATAGAAATTCTCCGCAATGCGCCAACATTACCGGGATACAATTTTCTGACAAATCGACAATAAAAATGTTATGTTGAAATGGTGAAAACATTTTGATTTTGTGAGTATATTATCTTAAATCCAAATTGGTAGTTCCAACAGCTACGAGGAAGAAATTTACAATGTCTGGGGAAAACCCCCACACAAGAATGCAAATTTAGCCTATTCATCTTATCAATACATTATTCGAAGATAATTAAAAAAAAACTGGTGAAATTAAGTTCTGATGTGAGTGATAATATACTATCATCGTCGGATTTTTTTTTTTATTTTTTTTATCTCTGGACAACACGAAAGGGAAACCTATAATGTTCGAGGAACATCGTGTTAGCCAGCGGTGGAATTTTGGGAGAGTAGGAAGGTGTTGGAATTTTTCTTGAAAGTTTGGAGGTTGTAAGCATCAGGAAAGACTTCACTAGGCAAAGAATTCCATAACTTTGCCGTTCTATTGATGAATGATGCTTGGTATAGCGATGTTCGACAGGTCTCGAGTCTGACAGTGTAGGGGTGACCAGCTTGAGCTCGCCTGGTTTGTCTACTGGGAATCGCGCGTGGTGGCATAATAGATGATATTTCCGTTGAGCACCGACCGTGAAAGTACCTATAAAAAAGGCATAGATCGCCGACCTTTCTACGATGATCTAGAGAGGTCAATGATTTGGTGAGTGTTGTATCATCGACTAGGCGGATAGCTCTCTTCTGAATTGAATCTAAGAGCTTTAGCGTATGTTTGGGGGCTGAGCTCCAAACATGTGAACAGTACTCCAGGACAGGTATATAGATGGAGTATATATATGGAGTATAAATAATGTAGTGAGCTGTATAGCTGACAAAGTATGCTATCAAACTACTGTCATAAACGTAACGTAACAAGAGCAAAGCGGACCGAGGAACGAGTGTTCAATGAACAAGTATCTATGTGATGTGGTTCAAACTTGAAAATCACCAACAAGCAGCTGAAATCATTTTCATCATGCTTGATTTCAATATCTCCAACTCCACCTGGCTCCTTCCCACTATCACCCATGATAGTACTTAATAAACCTACTCGGATCAATGTAGTAACAATCATTATGCAAATATCAAGTATGCAGAACCAAAACATGTTTTAGGGTTGTCGCTTCGAAGCAAGAAGCATATCGTCACGGGAATCCATGCTCGAAAACTAGTGCAGAATATGTTGAAGCTGAAAATACATGCAATCAAATGATAGACGATTCTAGAAAGACATACAACACCAAGATAAGTTAAATGGTCAACGAGTGTCCAAAAGGTTCCAGTTCGTTTCGGACCGTTGTCAAGGCAATTGGGTGAAACTCAACTTCCAGTCCATTTCCACCCAATACCAAATACTTCACCACTTTGGCTACATTACATTACAAACCGCAAGACCGCTACAGTTCAACCGATTTGAAAAAAATACAAGAAAATCCTTCCTACCAATAGACCGATTGCACTACTATCTTTACAGAAATGGAGAAACTAGCGACATCAAAAATCGTGAACGTCGGGCAATATGGCTTTTGCCACCAGAGATGAACAGAGAATATGCTCGCCCACGTGACACAATTGTGGCAGTCATCAATCGAGAAACATGAGGAGGCTCTGGCTGTAACATTGGATATCTTCAGAGCATTTGGACGCGTTTGGCATCAAGACCAAGATCACTCCATATGTAGTGGTAGACAGAGTCTCATTTGATACAATGACTATCAATGTTCTGATATCAACAAAGATCGGTACTTTTGCAAACTATGAATATGATTGGTGTTTCTGAGTGCTCTGCAGATTTGCACATTTCCATTCTAACAGGATCATGATTGTATGCTTTCTGGCTGTTCCTAAGCTGATTTTAGTTTGCATGAAATATCTGTCAAAAAATAACAAAATTTCTCAAATGAGATCGCAAATGTTGTAATTTTTTTGACATGGTTGCAAATTGAGATTTATCTTCATGCAACATTGTCATCTGAACATGCAAAGTTTGAAAAGTTTTGGAACTATGAAAGGTTAATTTTGCTCTAATGACTGGCCTATGCTTTCAAGGGCGAAAGAAAGGTTCACGTCTCCACGTGTACGATAATTGAATTTATTATATATCAAACATCACACCCATCCCGAATGACCGATAGCTGAGCCAACAAGAGAAATTAATTGCAAATAGAACAGCAACATCAATCCATACTGCTTTTCGCTCCAATATTTTCTCACTGACGCCTCATGTGCCTCACTTCGTTAATTATTATTTGATGCCTAGGGGGGGAGATGCAACCTTGTGAGTCGTTTCGCCAATAACAAAACCAATATACTTACCTAACTAGTCATGAGTCGTGTGCCATTGTTTATTCGCCTTTTCGCATCGACACGTTAAAACCTCGATTGTTAGAGTGGAAGTGATAGCCAGAAAGTGTAAACAGAAATGCGGTGCACCGTCTCGTTTTTATTCTTCCTACAATTTTTCTTACCTGGAAATTATGTGAGTTGTTTATTCGTATTTATGAGTGAATAAGAGTGAGTAAGAAGAATCAAAATGTAATGAGGAGCTGTTAAACTGTTGTATCTCTAAATCGTTCCATGCTACTAATGATGAGTGTTCATTTGTGGGCTAATTTCAAGTAATGAGTAGGATTCCAACCGAGTTTACCAATACAATTTTTGAATTTCGAATTCTGAATGCAAATGCTTATTTTATTTTCTTGACATACCTATTATGCGTGAATATAATATCTCACTTGTTGAACACTAGATTTAGGAAATTACAATAATTTTCGAACATAAAATGAGTGGTACATAACCATCTCGACAAATTATCTCACTTCGGATGTTGGCCGTGTTACTGCAAATTTAGAAAATTACAATAATTTTCAAACATAAAATGAGTAGTACCTCTAGAGTACATAACCATCTCGACAAATTATCTCACTTCGGATGTTGGCCGTGTTACTGCAAATTTAGAAAATTACAATAATTTTCAAACATAAAATGAGTAGTACCTCTAGAGTACATAACCATCTCGACAAATTATCTCACTTCGGATGTTGGCCGTGTTACCGCAACTGTTTTCAAGTTTCAATTATCACTAATTCATGATTTTTAAGTGAAAATGGATATGAAATACTGAAAAATAGTATTTAACACTGGGTTTATGAGATATATTTCCAAACTCCTACGTGCCGCATTACACTACATCAGTGTGTTTCTGAAATTAAATCTTCTTGCTGAATACCAATCCATTATTTGAATGATTCATTAGGAACATCTTGAAATATTGATGAATGATACAATATTCTATCAAAGTAAACTTCACTGTCGTGATAAAAATTTACAGGGTGTTTTTTTATCATCATTTTGAACCTTAGTTCACTGTTCTTTAAAATTGAAAAATTAAACATTCCATGTGGAGTTGAGGTATATATGATAAGGACAATCAATCGGTATAAAAACTCGATTGATAAACAAATTGCGTGAACCTTGGAAAATATCATGACAAATGTATTGAATATTTAATCTAGTCATTTGTCTTCGGGACTCCCCATCATTCATTATAGTTTATATAATTGGAAGAGAAATATATTGTATCCGTTGACTCATAGTTACGATAAGAATAAATGGAGACCTACTATATCGAATGCTTCAAATGATTCAAATGCTTTCGATTTATTTTTCAGGCAAAGAACATCACAGTCACTGTGTTTTATGAGAGTCTCTGTCCAGACAGTGTGGATTTTCTGAAAAACCAGTTTTATCCCGCTTACATCTCGATCAAGGAAAAAATCTCAGTAGAGTTTGTACCATTCGGAAAAGCCAATGTAAGTTCTAAAATCAATGCTTTATTCATCTTCATTGTTGGCAAACATTTCTAGGCAAACTGGGAGAATGGGACCTGGAACTTTTCTTGTCAACACGGTCCTAAAGAGTGCTACGGAAACATGGTACACAGCTGCGCCATAGATTTGGCGCCTAAAGACAACAGCACAGAATTCATTGTATGCGCTATGAAATCTGGGGATGCTAGCCTTGATGCTAACTTGGAGCAGGTATGGGAAGAGTCTCACAGCTCAACCATAATTATTTTCGAGAAACAAATTTATGCCATTATGTCTCAGTGTATATCAATTTTTCGGGAGTTGCTTCTCTGCCACTGAACTCTATTTCCTTATCATTTTCAATAGTAACACGCCATCCCTACTGACATAATTCCATAATTTCAATTATCTAATCGTGCCCACGAAATGCACTTGAGATTGAGACTTCACATAATTGCAATGGGCAGCTTAATCGTACGACGGGATCAGACGGTCAGGGGCGAGAATCAAAGGAGGTGAAAAGGAATAGGAAGAAATAAATACCTGTTTCAACTCACCTGAAAGTACCGAGGCGAAATGATTTTGATTGCCTAGGGGTGTCCACTAACCATTTCTGACATAATCATCATTGAGCATATACTTCAGCTCAGCCCCCAAACATACGCTTAAGCTCTTAGATTCAATTCAGAAGAGAGCTATTCGCCTAGTCGATGACACAACACTCACCAAATCATTGACCTCTCTAGATCATCGTAGAAAGGTCGGCGATCTTTGCCTTTTTTATAGGTACTTTCACGGTCGGTGCTCAACGGAAATATCATCTATTATGCCAACACGTGCGATTCCTAGTAGACAAACCAGACGAGCTCAAGCTGGTCACCCCTACACTGTCAGGCTCGAGACCTGTCGAACATCGCTATACCAAGCATCATTCATCAATAGAACGGCAAAGTTGTGGAATTCTTTGCCTAGTGAAGTCTTTCCTGATGCTTAAAACCTCCAAACATTCAAGAAAAATTCCAACACCTTCCTTCTTTCCCAAAATTCCACCGCTGGCTAACACAATGTTCCTCGAACATCATATGTTTCCCTTTCGTGTTGTCCACAGATAAAAAAAAAAAACCATGTGTTACAATATTGGTTTCAATCGAATAATAATTGTTTTACTTGTATTGTTATTTTGAACATACCTACCTATCTTCAATGAGTTATTATAATCAGTACGTGGCGTAGACCAACCATATCGAAAACTCAAATTGAATTCAACTGAACAACTGAACAATTGAATGGGAATATTCACTAATAATATTTCTTAACAGTGCTATAGTACTTTTGCGTATAGAATTGAATTCTATACGCAAAATTCTATATGTTCTATATACCTGGTATTTCAGCATCATTCATCAATAGAACGGCAAAGTTGTGGAATTCTTTGCCTAGTGAAGTCTTTCCTGATGCTTAAAACCTCCAAACATTCAAGAAAAATTCCAACACCTTCCTTCTTTCCCAAAATTCCACCGCTGGCTAACACAATGTTCCTCGAACATCATATGTTTCCCTTTCGTGTTGTCCACAGATAAAAAAAAACCATGTGTTACAATATTGGTTTCAATCGAATAATAATTGTTTTACTTGTATTGTTATTTTGAACATACCTACCTATCTTCAATGAGTTATTATAATCAGTACGTGGCGTAGACCAACCATATCGAAAACTCAAATTGAATTCAACTGAACAACTGAACAATTGAATGGGAATATTCACTAATAATATTTCTTAACAGTGCTATAGTACTTTTGCGTATAGAATTGAATTCTATACGCAAAATTCTATATGTTCTATGTACCTGGTATTTCTCTTATAGACTTTATTTCTTTGAATTTACGTTTTTTTTCCCTTCGTGATCAGCACGAAATACGGAATGGAATGGAAATTATAAGGTTAGTCTGAACAAGGATTCTTGAAGGAAAAAAGATATGAATATGAGGCCAAAACTATGCAGAACTCGTTGAAGATTGAGAAAAACATATTCCGGATTTACCTCAAGGCGTCATTTCATTCAAGAAGTATTCGATTTTTTTGTTCAACATGAGAACTCCGCCTCTAGCGGCCGACCTAGAATCTATACGATCAACAGTTCCGTAGATATCGCACGTATCCACCCTTGACTAGATACTCGGTTGCGTATATCCATTACCCCGTACAGCACTGGGGTTTGTTGTGACGGCGTGAAATTAATCTCAGACGAATTCCAGTGCGTTTCAGAGCACTGTATCTGACGGTATGCTCTGTGATAGGGAAATGGCTATACGTCACCCGGTTACATTCCTCACATCTCAAGAGGGGATGTCAGTAGTCTAATCTAGGGTATATCTGATCTAGTTTTTTAAAGAATCGCAATATATAATGATTCTATGCTGCATTCATTTTTGATGATTTCATTTGTATGATTTCAAACCGTGTTGAACACAGTTCATCAATAAAAATCGACTTCCTAGAAATGCACATAGGGTTTGATTCATTATTCGAATTTCGTAGGTATAAGGGGGTTTCTCGTATATTTTTGCACCCCATTAACAGAAGTTCTCCGCAAGTTGAAATGATGCATATATGAGTTTTATATTTTCTTCTGAATCATCAGAATTCCTAGTAAAAATTCAAAATTGTTTCGGCAAATATCATATTTCGAAATGTTGTCGAAATTTTCGATGGAACAAGGGAATCACATTACTCAGTACAAAAATCTGTATCCACTGCTATTGCTTGGTGTTTGACGAACTACAGTTCAAGACACAACATTTATTTAAACATGAGCCGCAACGACTAGGTTTTCGAGAACAACATTGAACATAACACTAAGTAAATATAAGAGGTTTTTTCCTTCAGTAATCTGACTGTACCGAAAAAACAAAAAAAAATAACTTTTTGGGCGCCTTGTATCTCAAGAACCAAGCCGTTGTGGACCTTTGCTCACAAGAACTTTTCAATTTTTAATTAGCCAAAAATTCATCCTTCGGGATTTGTTCAAGTACAGTGTGGAACTTGGATGAATATTTGTATGTTTTTTTTTCTCAGTTCATGACATTTGATGCTGGATGTACGGGTTTGATTTCAAGCTGCAATCATTACAAATACATCAAACTGTCCCTATCTTGCATTGCAAATATGGTATCTTTATTTGCATCATTCAACTGAATTCTCAGATTCTTCCGATTCAATTTTAGATATTCCACGATATCAAGTAGGTACCTAATCAACTTCTTTTTTCAAGTGCGCTATCGATTATGGTCTGAGCTGGACGAAAATCCAAAGTTGCGTCCAATCTGGACGGGGAAATGAACTATTGGTGGAGAATGGGAACCGCACTAGAGCAGTGAAACCGAAGGTGACCTTCATCCCCATGGTAGTTTTCGAGCACCAATACAAGGAAGCTTTGCAGACCATCGCGCTCAGAAATTTCCTGGAAATCTCCGAATTTCTAATAAACGAGAGCGAGTGTGAGAGATGCAAAAGGCGAGGAAACGGAGCTGACTCTATTGATTTTTCTTACTTCTACATTTTATTATCTTCGGTGTTACTTATTAAAATTAAATGATTTCTATAATGGATGATTCAACCTTATCATGCTATTTCAGTTCAGGGTGTTGATTGATGATATGATAAACATGGGTTACTTTTTGCAATCATAGTATCTCCTAAACATTTCTAATCTTTAGAAATTACGTTTAGTAGAGTTCGAAAATTCGAAAAAATCAGTGATATGCACGTTTCTACAAAAATATTGAGTAGAAAACCATAAAAAACTCCCCTGGCTATATCATCTAGATATTTTATACATGAGAAACAGTCTCTTGATGCATATACACATATCCACAGATTTTCTATCTCTTTAACAAAAATTCCATATGACTTCATATTCAATTTTCAGAATGGAAAAATAATTCAGGTAACCTAATTCAGATGTATGGGAGTAATCATAAGTTCTCATACATCAGTATGTATGACTTTATCTCAGCTTAGTGGCTTTATCAAAAGTAACAACAAACACGTTGCTTTTCCGAAAACCTATTTGAAAAAGGTATCATCACCGTGAATTAACGAGTGCAAAATTGAATATTTCTCTTCTACTATGCTTTTTCATAGTACACTCGCATTAGGGGTTTCACCTCGGCAAGCGAGATAATTAGTTGTAAGCTCCTAGTATTAACCCTAATTTCAGCATTTTGGAAGTTGTCTCAAAAGTCTCGTAAAATCTCGTGTCTGCGTCTAGATATATTCAAGGTCCTGGTGGATAATACGTCTTATCATCATTGAAAAATACAAAAAAAATGAGAATAATTTGCATCATTTATCAATGACAACATTATATTTGATAATATTTTTCATTCATCAAATATATTCGTTCAATAACACTTACCTTACTTCGTGTAATTGAAGGAATGTTGATCGAATATTCATTCAGTAATTATGTATCATCCACTCGCAGCAATTGAAGTTCAAATCGAGGTAGAAATTCCTTCTTCTTCATCAACGTCATCCGGTCGCTCGGAAAGTTCCAACTCATTATCATCATCTTCATTGTCAATAATATTTCTCCACCCAACTGTCAAGGATTTCGGGGTCAAATGCCACCTTCTACATCGAGGTCGCTTGGATAGAATGAAGCATTGAGTCAAGCTTTCTCATTACACTGGCCATAAGGTAGACACATTGCAACCCCCATTTCCTGCATCCGCAGTGAACGACAACCATTCGTAGTTGCAAAATGTGTTCAGTAGCTCACCTTGAGCTGGTGGTGATATTGTCGTTATCGGCTGAATCGTTTCCTGACCAAGTTCGAATTTGATAGCAGTACACACGATTGATATGTTGATGAGCCGCTGCACTTGTTGGTGGGAAATTGGATAACTGCACAAATTCATTGAGCTTTGTTGACTTGACGAATTGCGTGGAACATTATAGTTCATCAAGAAGATGCGTCATCCATTTTGATATAATGTTCGTACACGGCAATATCTTAATTCAAGATTTTTCTCTTTCTAAAGACCACAAATATGGGGTCTGGAGGAGTACATTTGTGTTTTAACATTGTCTCTGCCAACTTTTAACATTAATGAATGTTCAACGTTTTGCATGTGTAACGATATATGGGGGGTCCGATAGTAATTTCTGTAACGCTTGGGAATTTCGCAGTTTTGAAAGTTCTACGTGAGCTAGGTGAATGTTTCTGGTTCTGAACTAACTGATGTGACTTATGTGGTGAAATTCATATGGAATTTGATCATCTTGAATTTTTCTGATCGATGCAAACATTATGGAAACCATCGGAAGCGAGATATTTCCAAAAAACGATTTTTTTTTTATGACTTTCGAACTTGTGTGGTCCTCACTCAACACCAATTTGATACAGACTAAATTTCAAGCATCTCAAGCTTTAGCAACGGTGGTACAGCCACATGTTCATCACATGTTGAAAGCGACTAAATTCGCAAAGACTGGCTTCTTCTGACTGGAAAGGATTTGACTCATAGAATTTGAAACAGTGACATTATACCGGGTGATATAGACTCATGGAGCATGCACTTTTCATGAATTATTCAAATCAATTTGAAAAATTTTCTGTGAAAAGAAGAATAATCGAAGGGAGACATTTCTCTCGTGTTCCGTATTTCATGCACGGAATACAAATTTCTTCCTTCGATTATATCGAAATGTGCACACAGCATAGTATAGAGTATCTATGCAGCTAGACATTTCACATAAGGAACATAGACAGTATAAACAGTCACATTTTAAACCTCTAATTGAATTTTATTTCCTTCCCTGTTTCTGTTTATTCTCTACCCAGCTGTTATTTTAATACATCAAGTTGTAACATACATTTGTTCAATTTGATATCGTGATCATCTCTTGGTAACTACATATTTTGGTCATGTACTTTTATGAGTTTCGATATACAATTATTATTTCTGAACCTCGATTAGTTCTAATTCTACTTCAGACAGATTGGTAATTTTCGTTCTGCAATCAGCAGTTGAATGGTTCTTCTTTTTTGCTCCCACTTATTTTTGAACATTCTGTACTTGTGCATTCGACTTGTTACAATTGGCAGGGTACTTTCATGCACTACCTTTTCAGGCTTTTTCAAATTTCAACAGTTCAGAAATATATCTCAATGAACAGGAAGATCCAGGTATATTATTTTCAAAATATATAATCATAGAAATGATTGAAAGAATGTGAATCTTCAATTATTGAGGTGAAAAATCAACCAACTTCACTTAATGTCACACAGAAAATACAAATATCACCATTAAAATCGTACTATATTCTAACTACTCAAATTGTGCAAATTGTTTTGTTACCGGATGACTGAATATTGCCTGACGTTCTGTTCTAGTTGAATTATAATTTTTGAGAGGGTTATAATTGACGTTTTTTCCTAGAAAATATAACTTTTTATACATTTCCAGGAAAGAAAAAAGGCCAAGATCTTTGGAAGTGTACAGAATGTTGCCTGTAATGAAAACGTTTAGAAGTTGCGTGTTTAGTTATTATTATTATTTTTTGTTTTTTTTCTGTATTTTATTCAATGAGAAGTTGCATCCGTTGAAATTAACTTGATAAATGATAAAATAGTTCAAAGCGCAGGTTAATACTTTGAATAGATTCGGAAACATAAGAATACAAAATGAGTCGAAATATAACTAGTATAATCACCCGATATTTGAGCCCTCAGAAATAATTGACAATAATCAATGTGACAATAATTGAATGAATTTGATTATATGCTCGTTTTTTTGAAAATACAAAATTGAATTACTGGCGATCATAGGGCTTTTCAGTCAGACGGTATAATATAAAAAAAATTGGAAATTGGATATATTGTTTCCCTTTCCATAAATCATTATTATGCACTCAGGTTATTTTCAAAGTTTTCTGTATCCTCAAAATTGAAATTATTATGTGGATTCGTTGAATAAGTGAGCACATTTTTTTGATATTCAGAAAGCAATCAACCAATCAAACCATACGATTTTAATCAAAATGAGTTCCACCAACTGAGTTGTGGCAATTTCTTGTCCTTGCAAATTTCTGGCTTGTCACCATTGATTTTGCTGCAGACAACTGCTACGAAATCTTCTAACGATTGATTTTGGGCATCGCTGTTATATTCGTCGTTATACACTATTGTGGGAACGAAGGATATCGCTGGATCTAGCTGCCAGGTCTTGTCACCGTTTCGTGCTAGTAGTTTGTCACCTTCAGTGCTCTCTGCGCACGTCTTGAGCTTTACTTTATCAATATTCAATCGATCGGCACACTGAAAAAATGATCGAATGAGAATGTCATCATTGGTATCATTCGACATAATGAAATAATTGATATGATGGTATTTCAAAAATATCACGAAAAGAAATCGCATGATCGGAACCAAAGACCGAACTCCGACACAGAGATCATACGCAGTGAATATAAGAAGTGGGATCGCTATCAATTGTTGCCAAATTCTAATATCATGGCTAGGATTCAATTAATAAGCTATTGTGCTTCACCGAAACTAATCATGACACATTCCTGCGATGCTTCTAGCTCAAGTGAAATTGGTTAATTGTAATTTTTCACAGGATTGAATGAGTTGGTATTCCCAATAAAAAGTCCAGTTCAATTGGAAATCTTGGATCATTTATGTCCGGTGCACTTACGGTAACTCATTCTCTGTATATACATACAGTTAATAGAAATTAATTGAAGGTCATAGATCGGATGACTGAAGGGTGATATGAAGCATTCGAATTTGCTCCCTTGTAGCTCTATAAATAGCAAAAGCAGCAGACCTGATAATCTGATATCCTATCGAAGTAAGGCAAGATCATGCCTGACATTGATAAGAATGTGTATGGAATTTTATTTTATATTGAACTGAATAATAAATATTCTTCCACTTACGGACTGGACGTTATTGAAATCATCAGCATTTCCTTTTCTCATTATGCAGTCTACGAATAGCACGTCCTTTTGTTGTCCATTATTCTGGGCTAGCACACAAGACTGGTATTTATTGGCTCGACATTCTGCTGGTCCGTGTTGACAGGAGAAGTTATATTTGCCGTCTTTTTCAGCATGCTTGAATCATAAATGTCGGGGCAGTTCAGTTCAATAATATTGATAGAGAATGAGTTTCAATATATTTGGTCACCCTATACAGCCATTAACTTTGCACGAAGAATTGGTTTGTGTGGTGAACTGTATCTTCTAGAAGGAAGCCACAATAGATCTGATTAACCTCACCTTATTAACCTAACCTAACCTAAACTGAATTGAATTGAGTTTGAATTTCATTTATTGTGTCAAAGAAAGTTTACATTCTTATCACAAGAGGTTTGGTTCACAAAGTTCAACATACTTTCGTATAAATTTGTATTTTCAGTAAGATGTTGGGGAATTGTTGCAATTTGACCTACTCTACAATTAAAATCACCTGCGCAGATAAACATTTGATTTTGATATTTTTCTGATATCTCATTTAGTGAAATTTGAAGTAAATCTAGTAATTCTTCTAAAATTGAACTTGGTGAAGTAGCAGAAGCATAATATGAAAGAAAAGTTTTTATATTTGAACAGACTAATAATCCACCATGGCGATACATCTAAAATACGAGTTTGAGAATGAACCTTAAAAAATATTGATAATCCGCCACTAGCATGGCCACATGATTTTTCTTTTATTGCTGGTGAGAATAACATGTTGTAATCAGGCAAAAATGATGGGATGGGAACTTCCGAGACTAGCCACGTTTCACAAACTCAACTCAATAATAAGGGATGGATAATAAAGAAATATTCATTGATGACAATAAGAGTTTCGAAAAGAGGGAAGGTTTTTTAAATCTTTGTGCGTTCAGCGACAGACACAATTCCAACCTACATTCAAATGAAGTGAACTTATCATTTTTCCACAGGAAGGAATGGACGTCAGTCCATAGCCCGATAGGCCGAGTGAAGTCGTGAGATCGCAGGTTCGAACCCAGTGCCTCTGTTGAATTTTCGATTAAAACTATCACACGATTTCAATGCTGAATTCGGCAGTTTCGACCCACAAAAAGTGGTTCGGTGTCCATTTTGAATAACTGTCCAGCTATTCCTAACCTGCATCGTCTTACATCTTCTTTTATGAATGAAAATTAATAGATATCATTCCTATATGATTTTCTGTTCTGGTTCTGGGTCGTTTTGGACCTTTGCCAAGGAAATTGGGAGAAATTTTACTTACAGCTCATTTCCTTCCCTCAGCAAGGATGATAGTACATTGGCTACAACACCACTAGAATAAACCAATACTTTTGCCAACATGTTTGTTGAAAATTCCACTTCGGATCCATAAAACCAAGATCTGCCTGATATCGCTAACATTGATAACATTGATAACCATATTCTACTTGGTCAATGCCAAGAAGGCTACGGACCAGACATAATTCCGCCTGTTGTAAAGTGCGCCAGAACTTACACCAGTTTTTTCATTCAAACTTGTTATAATTACTTCTGAATGGAATATATATAGCCCGAGTCCAACTGATTCCAGAAAAAAAGCAAGAAAACTATTAACAACTAGAGATAGATTGCACTACTATCATTCTTCTCTGAAGTGATAGAAAAAGTAACCAACTGCGACAAGAGCTCTAGAATCACGAATGACCGGCAATATGGCTTTCGTCACCAGATCAACAGAAGACTGCTCGTCTACATGACATATATAGGTGTCAAACGAAAGAAGAAGAGGATGAGACTCTGGCTGTGGAAATGGATATTTCCAAACCATTCGACCTAATTTGGCACGAAAGCCTCGTTGCAAAACTTTTTTCCTATAGTTTGCCGTTAACTATCGAATTTTCTCGCAGATAGATCACTCTGTGTGGTGATAGATCGAATCTCATCTGGCGCAATGATTATCAATGCTGGTGTTCCACAACGATCTGTGTTGGCACTATTTAACTCTGTTCTTGCTCCACATTAACGATGTTCACGATGTTAGACGCCGCCTCATGACTCTATCCTCTGGAATGTGAACCTATAAACTATCGATCGAAGAGTATTTGATGTTCCTTATTGTGCATTACATAAATAATATTTCAGAAGGTTCTTGGATCGTTAGTACTATTTCAAATTTTGTTCAAATAGATTCATAAACGAGTGAATGTTTTGAATTGAAATATGTTGTTGAAGTTATGGCAAGATACAAAGAACTAAACAGTCTGAAAAGCTGCATGTTCTGTGCATAAACTAACCGACTTGTCTCGTGTCCACACTCATTGGAATTGTTATAAAGTGCTTCGCAAAAGTCCCCTCCCCCCTCTTATCTTTGGAATGATTATACATAAATGAGAGAAATTTGGAAACTGAATATTGAAGGTTGTAAACTTTCCTACCAGTGATGATAGATGATGTTTGTTCTTGTATGGCAGTTTTGGCAACTTCCTTTGAAAAAAAAACAAAGCTGTGATGAATTGAATCAGTTAATACTGATCACCTTAATTCAAGCTCCTCCTCTGGATAGTTGTCTAATAAGCCTATAATCGTTCCAAAGAAAAAAGGGGAGGGAGGAGAATTTCGAGAAGCACTGTATATACAAAAGGTACCATATTGAGTTTTGTAGATACGAATGAAGAAAATGACTGAAGTTTACCCTCTCAGAATATTTAAATGTTAGACATATATCCAGTATTTGGCTTCAAAGACCTCTGCACAATATCTCTTAGCATGTTATATGAAACGTTTATTAACACCTGATAAATTATATTTATTTATTCTTACCATTGCTTTTCCATACGGTACGAATTCAATTTCAACGAATTTTTCAATATCCGCATAGTGAGGATGTAATTGTCTGGTTATGAATCGGACACTGTCTCCACAAAGTGCTTCATAATATATGGTCACTTTGACAGCAGGCTGGAATGAAATGAAAAAAAATATATAAAACACATACCATCTCCAACTTCAGTCACAGAAAAGTTTTCGGAACAGATTTCTGAATTGTGATTTGAATATTACAGGGTATTGAATAATATGGAATCTATGTAAATCTTGAGAACTTTATTGCTCATCTCAGATTTGGAATTCCAGGTGGTGATTCCTTCTCATATTTTATGAAAAAAAGGTCATATAAACGTGTGTCCTAACTTGCTCCGTTCCCGAGTGAAGGGGTGTCGGTCGAAATTTCAATGAAAAATCAGTTTTTCATGAATTACTCAAAGTTCTTCCCACCGATTTTGATTGAACTTCGTGTGTTTTTTATTTGTGATAGGATGCTTCTCGTCATGGAATTATGTTATGAATTTTGTTTCCAGTGGTGTCACAGAGGCTGACATAGTTTTTACCAAAAATATCATTGAGGCAACCCTCTGTGACGGCACTGGGATTTCAATCTGTAACCTGATTTCATGAAAAGAAGCCTATTGTTCCTGCTGATACATACATACCTAGTTCAAATGACATTGGCGTAAAGACTTTTGAGTTATGAAAAACCTATTCTATAGTAACTCTTTGACACCTCGTTACACGGAAGCGAACAAGTTAGGTCACACGTTTATATGAATTTTTTTAATGAAATATTCCGAAGGATCACCCCATGAAATTAATGAAATCATTCGAGGTATACCCTGTATATTCAAATTCATTATGCAATACTTCATGTATTTTCATGCAATCTGAGCCTTCATCTAACGAGGTATTAAAGCAAAAATGATTCGAAGTACATTGTTTTTAGTAAGTGACAACTTTCTTTTTCTTCATCAGAAAATAATACATCGATTACCACACGAGAGATCGTCAAGTTTGTCAAGGGAAATAATTCTTCAGGGCATGGCTACATTTGCCATGAGGCAATGTAGCCACTCGTGACTCGAATTATTTTTAATCTATACTCTTGTGATATTATAATATTTGATGATATATTGAAGCGGATCTATTCATGATTCTAGCTTCTGGAACATAGTTTGAAGTTATAAAAATCAGAGAAAGGTAAAATCGTTTGAAAATTTATTCAGGATTTTCATGAGTATTTTACATTCAATGATGAATTATTGTTATTGAATTTTCCGATTGGACAATTCTCGTAATCACCAAAAAACTCTTTCCAAATTGGTAATTAAACCATTGAATACATCTTGATGTATTGCAACTGAATAAATCTGAATCATCCAAAAAATATTCCCAGCTGTTATAGTTTTCATCGCAATGCTGATCATGACGGTTTCATGTCACCAAAAAACTGGTGCATTGAAAATTTGGAAAAATTCAATCAATTCAAGAATATAAGTGCTATCAATGTTGTTTCTCCACACCATCAGTTTTCCAAGCATACTGACAGATTATCAGAAAATCCTCATTTTCAAAATAAACTATTGCATATTGAAACTGTACTGTCATCATTCACGAAACTCTTTTTCTGCCGAAAGGAAGTCGGAACATAGATACTTGCTTGATTTTTCAAATATCTCCTGTTTCGAATAGTCAGCTCAATGAATAAAATTCTAGATGACGCTACTTTGTGAAGATCACTTGATCAAACATTGAACTTTATGATTGACACCAACATGTTCTCGTATTTATTATTAGATTCGTTTGTCGACCCTGTATATTATACACACCACACTTCTCAAGAACACAAAAAGCACTGTTAAACATGCTTCAATCACTTTCATTACGATGGATGTCACGATTCACCAAAACTAAAACTATAAAACTGAATGACCATCAGAATTAAAGCTAATGTTGTGGATAAGATTGCCTTATCCGAATCTGAGGCATTGATTTATTCTTGATGTAACTTTCAACGATGAACGATAAATAATGAATACGACAGCGATGCGTGATTTGTAGTCAGTAGCGCAACAGGCGAATGATAAATGCCGATCTGTTCATATTATTTTTGATTATTCAGAAAATATATATAAACGCACTGTTCCGTTAACTTATGATGAAATAATATTGGGAGTCCCAACAAGAGTGCATGATTCAAATTTGGTCCAATTTTGTTCTGTGCATCAGCGATTGTTCCGATTATTAAAAATGGAGCGCTACAAATTGCAATTTTGACGAAATTTTGATTTGATATGTTGTGGAAAGTGGATAAATATATTTATATATAAATATATATAATATATAATCTCCTTCGATGTAGTACCTACCTATATCAGAAATTCAAATATCAAAAAGAGTTTTTCGATCATTGGAAATTTCACTGCGGTTGAAAAGTAGTTCAAAACATATCACCCAATACTGGGAATTGATGGAGGAAATTCTGAGAATCTTCATTGATTAATATCAGGATCTTCTTCAGACATTATAATTGTTTTGTAGTTATTTTCAAAAATCAAGTCCGGTCCTGAATTTTTTATTGAATTATACCTTTTCTCAAGTCTGCTGCTGAATAATTAGGTGAAAAATTTTATTGAATTACTTTTAGTCGAATGTATGGAGTAATGTGCCCGGACGAAATCGCAGAAAAATTCATCGGTATTTTGTTTGATATTTTTTTAACCAAAACGATCGAAGTGTGCCGTACGAATTGGAAAGCCACGCTTGTAGTGAATTCTCGATCCTTCTGATCCTGATTTTTGTTTTTGAGTTTTTGAAAAATACGATCCAGGAGGTCAAAATTTAGTCCGGATCTGGAATTTTCCATTCATAGTAGGCCATCTGGTGAATTTCAGCTGATAAAACATCGAGAGGTTCCTGTAATAACGTTCATCGAAGTTTCGTCCCGAATTCAAATAATGCCCTGTATTTCTGTAACGGATAGGCAAAATATATTTTTTTTCCACATATATATCACCTCACCTTGACCTCCTCTATCTGCCATTAGGCTATGGCTGGTTCGTCATGACTCACCTTGTATAGAGGTGAATTTGCTCCGATAAAAGCGAAACAATTTTTGTGAATAGGTACCTCATGTTCTTGTAGTCACTATAGTTATATAAAACTATGATTCGATTTATATACTCAGCATAAGTTGATGTTTCCTTCATTTCAATTCATTTTCTGAACCAGAGCATTATGTTTCGAATTGTATTCTATAAAAATTGTGTTCAATTGTGTAATTAATGATAACGATATACAGAATCACGTCACTTTTCATCACATTATAGTCTTTCTACCTGTATTGTTTTCATCAATCAATCTGAAATAGTTCTTCAGAATGGAAAAAGAACGTAACCAATAGGAAAGCAAATTACCGGCACTGATTATAATGTAAACATCGATGCCACTTCCAAGATCGGCTTATCACAGGAATAATTTTCAAATCACAAAAGATAATTGGGTCTTTGGTGAATCCAATCAATAGATACATGATAATAATGTTTTATCTCCTTATGCAGATTTTTTTCCAATCGAATAGAATTATAACTCTACAACTTCAATCCCGGATATCGTATCGTTCCTGCAACCTTCCGGCTTGTACTGCAGCAGCTCGCATACTACTCCTAGCAAATCATCCAGGGCCTTCCATTGTTTTGTCTGGTCATACTGGTCATTGAAAGTGATCGTAGGGATGAATGTTATCGGGGGAGTAACCTCTGAGGTTCTTTTGTCGTTTTTAAGCAGCAGAGAGTCGGCTTGCCCACTGTCATAGCACTTTTTTAGGGCCTTCCATGAGATGTCGCTTGAGTTGCTGCACTGGAAAATAACGTTCATATTAAGTTTTCTCAGGCGTGAGGTGACATTTGTCTCGCGTTCAAGTAACAGATTTGAGGTCGCTTTCTCGGTGGTATACTCAATATACCTATTCAACAAATTCGATACATTCATGAGTGAATCTATTTATACAATGTCTGAGATTTCGAACAGTAAGACCCTCTTCATTTAAAACCCGTTGTTCGATTTTCAAGCACAAAAGATCCATAATATAGTACTGAACGAGAACGACAGATCTGAGATACTCATTTACTTGAGGTCTACTATTCTTTGCTCAAGGGGTCGAAAATTTCAAAAACTAGGCTAGTAGGCATTTTTTGCTGCGCCAATTTATTCATCAAGCGAAATGTAAACGATGAGATTTGTCTATCGATGATGATGAGTACGTTGGTATGTTCGTGGTATCAGTAACTTGTTCAGTGTATTCAGTCTTCCGTGGTATTGTGTATTCCTCAGATCATGAGAGTACCTAATTCAAATGATCCAATGAAATATTATATTGCCCAAATTCGATATATAGAGTCTACTCGTATATTTTTGCACCCCACCTAGAGGTGTTGTTTCGAAAATTATTAGGAAATAGTAACTACAAATGTTTTGAATATATATGGTCTGAATCATGAGAATTTCTAGATGTTCTTTCTTATGATAGGATTGGGGCGAAACAAAGAACAGTATATATTTCAGTTCAGCTTATTTCACTAATCGCGATTCTTTCTCTCCATGGAATTCGGGAAGTACCAAGTATTTTTTTTTTTGCGATATTCTAAAGGTTCGTCAATTATGTTTTTCTTTCGACGACACGGAAGGAGATACTATGATTTTCGGGGAACATCCTGTTAGCCTGCGGTGGAATTTTGGGAGAGAAGGAAGGTATTGGAGAGATCGTAAGCATCCGAAAAGACTTCACTAGGCTAATAATTTCAACTTCCGGTTTGTTCTATGCCGTTCTATTGATAAACGATGCTTGGTAATGAGAAGTTCGGCATGTTTCGAGCCTGACAATGTATGTTCATGATATATTGAAGCATACCTTTTCCAAAACGGCGTCAGAAGCAGGAGAATCCTCTGTAGAACTCAATGAGCAATATGCGAATTCAGTGCTTTCTTCTACTGAATTTTGGGCTATAGCGCATGCGTGAATCTTGTTTCCGTAGCACTCTTTTGGACCATGCTGACATTGGAATTCCAATTTTCCTGATTCGTTTCTCCACTAAAAAATTACATCAGATTCGAACGATTGTGCTACCACCTTTTTTGTGATGTGACCACCAAGCTGAAATGAACAGGGATCACATGCACAAATCGATGGAATATTATTTTCCAACCCTGCGATGTGATGAACGGCTGGTGACCTTGTATCAATAAGATTAATTATTACAGTAGTATGAGTGAGTGAAAAATATCCCTCATCAAGAAAGAATGAAGAGAAACGTAAAAAAAATTCACATGAATATAATAAAAGTAAACTAAACACACGGATATGATTTTATTATTCCATAGTTCTTCATATCAAAGGTCTAGGAAATTTAAATTTCTAGAAATGAGTGTACTCGGTGACCCGTTGGACAGCCTGTAGCTTTTTAGTTGATGAGCTAAAAGGTTCAATCTCACCACCAGTTTTCTCAACCATGTGCTTGACCTGGAGTAACCCCCATTTTTTTCCAGTGTCACCACCCTGCATATTCCTTCATCTTATTTGCCTTCTCTATTCAACAGTGTCTCATAAATATAGTTATCCGTTTTTGAGTTGAATATTGAATTGCATTTCAGTTCAATACATCAATTTGAGTAAGACCTCAGTTTGAAAATACAATTACGATAGTTCATATTCTTTTCTATTTCTGATGGTTGATGCTATCTCCAAAGACGAATGACAAACAAGTTACAACAAAACAAGTTACACTTACACTAAATATTCCCTGATTGAAATGAAATGAATGAAATGAAATGAAGTTCAATTTGGTGTGAATTTATCTACTTGACGTAGATAATAGCAGACGCTGAACTTTTGGCCACCGGTTCCTTGGTGCCCTATCGGCCAATTAGGCGACCGATTATTTTTTCTGAGCTACAATATGGAATAAAATGTGCTATGATTGCTATGATATTCAATAGAAATATCCAAGTACGAAACATCATTTCTTTGTTGAGATACCTCATGAGCAGAATTTGTGCAATGGAAGTTAAAAGGATTGATTCCTACTTAGTAATTATTATACTTTCTATCCGGAAAGCTGAACTGAACTAAATTTAAGAAGTCAGAAGAGTGGAAAGGGTAATCTCATGTATGTAATACGTTATTTCCTGTTCTATTTCATCTATTCTATTCATTCGTCTTCCTGATGAAGCCGAAAAAATAATGATTCAATTATCCAGTCCTTTGTATATATCAAAATGATAATGGGTTAGAAAATATTTACCACAGTGTCTCTAACAGCAGACCCAACCCGTGGTTTTGGTTTGGGGACTTATATACTGTCATATAGGGTGAGTTTTTTTGTGTCCATGAAGATAATGTATTTTGAGGCGAAAAGCCCTCGATGATAATATTGTACACTCTTCCTCATTTGAGTTTTGGTTTTCAATCTTTCAACTAAAGCTCGGCATATACTCACACTTGCTTTGCCATATGGGACAAGATCAATCAGAAGATCATTTCCAACAAGCTTGTAGACTGGAAATAATTGATTTACGACAAATCGGATACTATCCACACATAGAGTTTCGTAATACACAGATATTTTGAGTGGTTTTGTCTGAAATGGAAATTTTTTAAAGCTATTTATCGTCTGAATCATAAACGTTAGATAAGGTGTCTTTGTGTTCATAATCGATACGTTGGAACATTGTAAAAGTGCTGACATCGATTCTCTAGCAACAGCAATATTGTCTGATTATTTTCCGTCATAAGTGTCAGGTAACGAATTTTTTTTTATACGATATCTGCTAGGACCACTAAATGGTATCTCAAATAATATATAATATAATTGACATACACTTTGGATGGAACAGCCTGTATATGGAGATACTGTGCATTGAGAAACGTTTTGTATGGTACCAGAACTCAAATTACTATATGGCTCGTTACGAATTGAAAACTGAAAATGCGATATAAAAACATATGTCAAAAAGTAGATGAAACGACTTGAATTCGCATCATCAATATTGGTACTTCCTTGGGAAAAACTCTGAAACGATTCAGATGATTGGAAGCCAAAATTATAGAGCGGAAATTAGATAGAGCTCACAAAGTTACCTCATTTAACGTGATAATACTCAAAATGAAACCAAAATTCTTACGAACCTGAGAAGCACTCGCTAAAAGCAGTAAGCAACTTACAACTTTCCACATAGCGAATACGTACTATCATGCAGTAATAAGAAAAATAGACTAAGATCCGTAGAGAATAATCGAAATGATACTCTGGTGGGTGGAAATTTGATAGTATCTCTATCGACACTTGATCATTGTATATGGATAAATTTATTCTGATAAATTATATCTAATTTATCAGCTAATTTTTTCCTTGCTGATGTACATTATCTACCATAGACGAATCAACGAATATGTACTCAAAAAATATTTGATTATCAATCTATCGCATTGTAATGAGTCCCTCAACATGTAGGTGGTACTAGATTTGTAGCCACTATTGATATGTATTCATGCTCGTCCAAGGGAGATACCATTCTCCTGGAAGAAAGCTGTGAAAATTGAATCGGATGACATGGTGGTAAAAGGTATAACACAATTTTTACAATATACTCCATCAAATTTTGTCAGCTCCCTAGTCGTGGTTCAGAAATCTAACTGGAATATACGAAATTTGTGAATTTGACCTTACTGAACTTCACTGTTGGATAGATACCCTTGGGATGCGGTATCCAACAACAACAAAAGCAGTAACTATAAACTCGATAAACAGAGTCATAAACTACTTCTCTAACACCTCGTGGAAGTTATCAATTCCTTCGACCACCGATGGGATTGGTTATTTCAGGTGATGAATATCGTCGTAGAGGTGACAATTTCGGGTATTGGTAATATCGAGAAGGTAGTTGATTACATTTCAGTTTATGACGAAACATATTTGGAGAACAATATTCAAGAATCACTCGTCTACTCAATTGTTGTTGATATGTTCTCAAAACTGAGTGGGCGAAGACCCAGGATCATATGATTCTTGATGCATTGTCGAGAGCCCCCAGAATGTTTCCAGAAGATGCTGATTTATTGGCTGAAGAATCCAAATCACACATCGTTTCTTCCATCAGCCATATCAATTGTGCGAAATATATTAGAGTCACAAGACCCAATGACATCAGTTTCTAATCGAACATATTGAACGTGGCTTTCCCCAAATCAGAAAAGTGATATTCCGAGTAGTCTCACGCCTTATTGGAACGTGAAAGATCTTTTGAGCGTGGAAGATGGGTTATTATTGAAAGGTTGTCAGATTCTCATTCCGAAAATCATGAGAGAGTGGTTTTGCAAAAGTTTCACGATATTCATGACACCGATAGCCTCCTATGCCTAACTGTTACGAAGTTGGTGGGAGCTTGTGAATCATGTCAGATATGCCAGCTATACCCCCAGAAGGTAACGATTATTCAAAATGTAATTTCGGAACGTCCTCTTGTGGATTTTTTTACCGATCTATTTACATGTACCGGTAAACACCATATAGTATATGTTGATAAGTTATGGGATAGGTTGGTAGTTGTATCAGAAGTAGAGAGATATTGAAGCTATACAGTTGAATTACCAAGTGAGAGAGTACTGAAAACAAATAGGCAATTTTTGCTTCCCGTTCCCGAAGGGATAGTGAAGGATAAATTCATCCTAAGTGAAAAGGAGAGATGATGTGATATTCTCTTACGATTAGTATTATCAGCCCGTGAGAGAATAAGGATGATGACAAGTTGTCAGATATTGATCAGTTGACTTAAATGGTTGTCTGGAATTGTTCGTTCTTTCATCCATCCACAATGACAAAATCTGGAAGGAAGAAGAAACCAGTATACAAGAAAGTAGAGGCAGGGGTCCGCCCAAGAAATGAAACGCTACTGATTATAGAAAAAGCAAAATATCACCTAAATAAAGCAACATCGATTGATAACGGTATAATGTAATAAACAACAATATCAGAGTGTATAAACATCAACTGAAATAATCAGTTAGCCAAAGAGAAATAACAATAAATAATAACATATATCAGTATAGTTCATTATATTAGCAGATAGTGAAGATATCGACCTTTTGATGATACGTTTCGTGAATCTATAGGGAGAGCAACAACATATTTGCAGACGATGTACACTTTGTCTTGTGAATGACCACTTTGGGCAACTAAAGATATTATTGATTTCATTAGCCAATAGGGAGTGATGACATTAACAATTGGGGGATCGTATTGAATATAAAATCTAGTTATCACTTTAGGGAAGCTCTATAATGATGATTCATGTTCGTTATTGAATATTCATTGTTTTCGTTGTGGAATCTAATTTCATAGCTATTATTATTTTATACTGTACAGGATGACACAAATTCGAGGTTTATTATTGGGGTTTCATGAGCCATGGGTGCTGCAGCGTTGGATATTTGTAGTAAGGTAGGGTAATTTGGTGCTGCCTTGAAATTTTGGTAATTCGGAAGATATCCGGAGAAGTGTTCCATTTCTTCCCAAACTTAGTCCGAATTTTCCTTTTTGGATCATCATCAACTCGCCGTACTCAAGTACGGTTAAAGATTTTTCATTTCGTATTTTGTTACCATTCGGTTCCCAAAAAAAAAGATGTTGTAAGATTCATGATATGATTATCGGCATAGTGAGATTCAGCATAGCTCTTGAAAAAATCTCACTGGAACACGCGATAATATATTTAGAAAACCAAATGATGTTGAATTTTTTTTCAGCTACCACCAATCCAATCGGAAATCCTTATATACCCGTCGTCGATTCGAACTTTCCTCCTCTCACATTCATTATATACGCTATTCTAAAACGATTGGAGAGTTCAGAAAGAATCTTAGTATGCACATTACAAGATAAACTGTCAACTTCTTGATTTCATTTATAATTGTCCAAACAATCACATTCTCCACATTGTCGACTATATTATATCTTTAAATTTCTTCACTGATTGTTTTGCATCAACTCATTATTTTGTGTACTTGCCATCCAATTTATTTCACATATTTATATATAAATTCAACTGATTCGTAACTGCAAGCTGTTTGTGTATCAAAATTTCCTATTATTCAAAAACATTCATCCATTCATCATTCTGATGGAACAGGAAGGCGACAGAGTACCACAAACAGTACAGAGCCGTATATAAAGAAATATCGTTAATGTTGGTGGCCCAAAAAGGAAACGTTGGATTTCAAATACGACTATTTGGAGTGAAGTATCTGTGGCGATTCAGCCACTGGAAGGGTTGGAATTCCCAGATGGTTTTTCCACCCTTCCGAGAGCTTACCGCACGGGGTTCAGGTAGCGAAACCGTAAGAGCTACCATGCAGTTCGTCGAGAGGCACCACGGTATTTAGTTGCCTTTTATTGGTTGTAGTATTTCATTTCATGTCGAAATATATCGTATACGAGTGTGGATTATTGTTTCAATACGTAGTGTTAGCAACCCCCACATATTCTTGAAATAGGTCCAGAAAAAAAAACTATTTTACCGATTTTTATATCTTCCGAAAGAATAAGGAGTTTCTCAAATGTCAAGGTGGCATTTCATCAAGCATGAAATTACCCTCCATTCCCACAATTTTTCCAAACAATACCTCAACTTGCACGCGACTTTCTGATGACCCAATGTCAAATCGGTCTGAAAAAACCCGTAAACAATTCTAGATACATGAGATGATTCATCGAAATTGACATCTTAGTAGCCCATTTTCAACATATACAGTGAAAACTAAGTGAAACATCTTGAGTCGCTCTCTAGGATGGCCCCTTTTCAGAAAAATTGCTGGTCTCATAATGTAGAATCATTAAGAAGGTAGATATATAACTAATTTCAACAGAGAAGTATTTGTGAATTCAAAATATAGGAACATGTGAAGCAGGTAGTTGAGCAATTTTATTCATAGGTATCAAACTGAGGATCTGGTCCACGGGTACTCTAGTATCATACAGCGAAGGTGCTTGGAATATTATGCCACATGTTCCTCCGATACATGCTATGGTGAAAACCCATAGGAAGAATCTGTCTAGAACCATGGATACAAATTTCCAGTCTTCCACAATCTGAAACATAAATGATCTTATATGAATCACCTACACCAAGAGTAAAGTAGTATATTATACACCAAGGGACTGAATTGACTGAACAAATCCCAAGAGTTGAGGTTGTTTGGAACAACCACTCATGAGATTGAATCACTTTAGACCAAGGTATGTACAGTGAGCATCATAAGTGTTGCCCCCTATTATATCATAAATATCAAAGAATGGGTAGATGACCATTTATTATTTGATTTATTTCATAACAAGTCATCCTTCAACTGGGTCCTTCAGGATTCCAAATACGTCTCTAACACGATACATAACACCCTTTATCTAACTCGTCACTCGTCAACTCTTGTTGAGAAAATCGCCGTTACGTCGACTTTTTATTCCCACAATGTACGTTTTTGTTCGAATTTAAATAGTAGAAATCAAATACGAATTCATTCTAATGTTCATCACTGATGCCATATAGACTATATCCTAAGTATAATGAGTCTATGGTGAGTCTAAGGATATTATCTTAAGGATATCTCAAGTCTATGATGATGCCCGATTCACTGTTGTCATGAGACTATTCGTAATATTGTCTTCAAATAGAACAGAAGATAGAATTGAAAATAGATATATAACCTACTTATATTATCATGTACACGTATAGGTATTATGGTGTCAAAAAATATTTTTTTTGGAACTAGCGAATGTTCATGATTTACTTTCTCGAGTAATGATATACATATTCGTACAACCGTACGAATTCAAGTCTCGACTGACATTTCTTATTATTTTACGCATCCCTTCGATAGCTCAGTTGGTAGAGCGGTGGACTGTAGAGGGACACATGAAATAGACATCCATAGGTCGCTGGTTCAAATCCGGCTCGAAGGAAACTTTTTGAGTTTTTTCAGCAGTTGAAATAATATTTTACTGAATCGAATTTTGGTGGAGCTTTGATGATTTTGATGATATCATCACATTTCCGTCTCGGTTTTTAAAGATGTCGACATTTCCTGTCTAATTTTGCATTTCGACAATAATCCACAGAGATCCATTTTAACACAATCGAAATAAATTATGATGATATAAATATAGTTGTATGAAAATACAATCCTCATCAGAAGTGATTTTACTCACCTCATTGTCTTTATCTGCATCTCGAATATGCTGAGCAATGAACCTGACTCCTTGGAAAGCTGCTAGAACGTTTGCAGATAGAGTTCTCGGAGTGATATTTGAAGATCCTGTCACTACCGAGAAAATGGAAGAATGTTAGGAGAACCGTTGTTTATGATAATTCTAATTTAAACAATTACGATTGATGTAAATTCAGAACAAATAAAAAACTCCCAAGGTACATGAAGAATATAATAGAGAATTTATCAACTATTTTTTCGTTGTTGTAGAGAAAAATAATTATTTATGTATTCCTTATTCTTTATTAAATTTATATTCCTCATGTTTTTATAATTTTTATCCACATAATGTTTTCCAATGTATAGATTTCACATTGACTACCGTTTCGAGAATTAGTGACTAATTATTTGTGGATCAAAATGCAGTTTGATCTGAGTCTTCATCAATAAATGTCCATCAGGAAAAACATTGGTATTTCAACGTTTTTTACCAAAAATTTGAAATATTCTACCAATGAAGATAAAACATATGAAAAACCACAAATACTTATATAAAGCATTATATTTTCACTACTATTACTTTTCTTTCGCTTTCTATACACAACTTTGATTCATATTCTATACTAATCAATATTCCTATGTAGCTTACTTTGGTGCTATTTCTGTTCACAATATTCTGTTTATATGATGTATTCAAGATGTATACATTGTCTTTCAATGATTGTTCTCTTTTATTATTATTTCATGCTGAATTGGTGAATCATTTTGTGTACCCAATAAATAAAAAAAAATTATGGGGCACATTTTGAAAAACGCTTGAATTCTAATTTCGGCTCTGTTTGCAATACGTACAGGTTGGTAGTTGGGTATGTATAATACAGTGATCTTACGATTCTTGCAGTGATCTTATGACAAAAAGTCATATAAACTTGCTTAGTTTTTTTTGAAAATTTTCAACTAATAGCTCATAAATAAGTTCACTGTTGATGAAACTTTCAAGATATTCACCAAATACTGCAATCGTTTTCCAGAGCCACCCTTGATTGATTGTTTTATTGCTTATTTTTCCCATGTTTCTTGTGTGGTCGAGGGATATACAATCAATTGTTTATTTTATCGAAAACTCAAGAAGATACGAAAAAATCAGAAGACAAAACAGTAGACCTTCCAGATGGTCGATCCGAAAAAACAATAAAAAATACAATTTCAAAGTCAGTGGCATACATTTTTCATGTCAATGATATTCTTTGTGGTGCTAAAATAGTCCTTTGACATTACAAATGATGCTCAATTATAACAAAATCAGGTGACGGATATCTGAGACTTTTTTGGAAAAATCATTTTTTAAGAAAAGTAAAAAATCTTGTATCCTTAAAACGAAGCAAGTCAGGACACAAGTTCATTCGAACTTTTGTCTTCAAATCACTCAAACAGTCGCCTGTGAGACCCATTGTGCATACGTACTCAATTAACACCCTCTATTACAGTTTTGAAAAATAGTATGTATTATTTATAGGGTATGAATTTTCGAATCGATTGAAATTCGTTCACATCAACCTGTTCAAATATTTACTGAATTATTCGAAACATATTCTTTTCAAATAATAAGCAATAATTATTACTCACTGGATGAATGGGCCTTCATTTTTCCGTCATCCATTTCGATGTTTTGTGAAACAAAGCTTGGATCTCTTGTTGTGATTTTGAAGTCAGTAGTGAATGGTTCTGCCATGTTCAACCTGAAGAAAATATGTTCGGAATCTATAAATATGTTAATAATCTTGGATGAAATCGAATCAGAAACTATCGGAATCAACTCAGGGCCGGTTTATCAAGTTCCAGATTTATCTGCTAGTTATGTACCCGTCAGATATGAGTAACCTGCAGATATAGTTTGAGTTTGGTTTTTCCAATACTTTTTATCCAATAGTTTGTTAACTGACAGGTGAGGTATGTTGGCAATAGTGATAAATAAATATAAAGGACTTGATTGGTTGATTGTTTCCACCCACCAATAGAAAGTCTGTTTAAAATGACAATGTTTTATAACGTTTATAACATTTGAAAATATGTATTGCTGTTGTTTTGTTTGGTTCTGGGCCGGTTTATCGAGTTCCAGATCAATATACTTTTGAATAGATCAAGATGGATTTTGTGGAGGATTACATATTCGACAGTGATGTAGACTTGGATATTGTGGAAGTTATTCAACACGAACGGAGGCCTTATATCGTAAGGGAAAGAGTTGATAATTTCGAGAAATGGGATGACCATGATTTTCATGCAATATTAGAAATATTGAAAAACTACATCAAAACATCCAAAACACAACAACACTTCATATTAACAACACTTCCACAAGTGTATCGTCTATCGTCTGACGTTTTTGTGTCACGTTCTGTGATATTTTCGTGAGCTATCCTCTAGTTATCTACTTATCCACCAGTTGAAACTTCTAGATAGTTATCGGGTAGTTTAACTGCCAGATGAGAGTTATCCTGTCATTGATAAACTCACCTTCTCATTATAACTAACAGTTAGGCATTATCTCACAGATAATTTGTGATTGATAAACCGGCCCTCAAAGTATTCCAACTGAAACTATGATACATCATATTTATTTCAAACTCACTGCATGTCCAAGTCGCTAGTGTAGCCCCTTGGAGGTTGAGTATCATCATATTCGGGAAGTGAATAGGTGGTTCGTCTCATGATGAGTAGTTTAGGCATGAAGTGAAGGAAAATTTTCCTAAAAGTTGGAGACATTTTGTGCGTTGAAGGAGATCTGGGGACATAAAAAAAAATGAACGTCAAAGATATATCGAGCACACTGAAAAAATTATCGTGTGTGAAAACAATGAACACCATTCATCATAATTCTTTACATCGAAAAAAAGTAATCTTCATGATATGAACAAACAAACGATCATTACTCGAGTATCCCATTCATGATCATAATGTAATTGCGTTCATCAAGTACTGACGAAAATATTCAGTAACTCAATGAATATTTCCATCCCTTCGATACATTTCATAAATGAATTCAATGATTTCAGCATTGTATTTATGAATTTTTCCAATAACATCACTATTTTCGACTGATGAATGTGTAACATTACTTTGATGTTCAATTGTTTCAAAAAAGTAACTGTATTCATTCTAGTGATAACCAAGGTTTCCAATATATTGTATAAATACATCGGCTTATAATTCATTTCATAAGGATAATGGATTTGTGCATGACATATGGGAGAGCAAGTACGTTGTTTCAAGCAAATTAATTTGTCATTACAATGCACGCATTCATTGTCGAAATAATGTAAGGTTCAGATCAAATCATAGAAGTGAATATTGAATACATGTAAGCGATAGTGGATAATTATTCGGTGCATTGTATTGAAGAAATGCGTTCATTGGTTTGATCTACACGTACATATATCGATGAACAGTTTATGAATAACATATACACCATGTATCGAATTGCTTCCGACAAATTATCCAGTACATCATTATAATGAATTGCGAACGTTGTTTCAATGTACGTACATACATTGATGAACGGTTCATAAGAATAATGCTCATCATGTACCTAAGTGAATAATCGGTACATTGTTTCGGAGAAATACGTTCATTGTTTTGATGTAGACGTACATTCATTTATGATGTCATAGAAACAATGTATCTTATCGTTTTCAACTAATCACCCAGTACATGATCCTAACGAAATGCGTTTATTGTTTCAATGTATCCGCGTACATGGATTGATGAACGGTTCATTGTAATGCTCGTATCATGCAATATATTGATGAACTTTTACATCAAAAAGAAGTATTCTTATTGGCCTGGAGAAAATTCGCTCGGAAAGTTTTTTTAGGATGAAGTCATCACACCCCGCTCAGGTCATTTCTAGTCCAGAAACACAAACGAAAGGTCGCTCAACTGTGCCGAAAGTGTAGCATTGATTTTGAATTAACTGTTGTTTCACATTACAGAAGGTATGTTATTATGTTTTTATCATTAGGCATGATAATTATTGAGATGTTAGTTTTCAGATTGAATCTCTTTCTATATATCGCAATAAAAATCTAGAGTATAGAGACGGAGAAACAAAGTGAGGAACCGTGTTACTTGATCATATCAAGTGAAAATGATGTGCTTCATTTGCAATCAACCAACCAACAAGGCTATCAGAAAAGATATAGGTGGAAAGAGCAACATAATAAAACATACCATAAAAGACTCCCAGAAATCATTTCTTTACTTTGGGAAGAGTAACCAGGAGGTCTAGGAGCACCTAAGATTTTCGAAGTCGAAGAAAAGTGCTATCCAGCCATTCATTATATGTCTAGGTGAGGACATGACAACTCCCACCGAAATATGTGTTTTGATTTTGATAATATTAGATATACCTTCTTCCATATAGTTAGAGCAGTAGATATATGTTTCAAAATTATATATTTGTTCAATCTTGCTTTTCCTGCTGAATCAGAGATGTTTTGGTCCTTCATTGAACATCATTTCTATAAAATGAAAGGAAGCCTTTCTTTCCCAAAGGTACATATATTATCTGAAGCGCTGAAGGAAAATGAAGAGAACTGTCAAGCTACAATTCTGAATGTACCTATTTAATTTAACATGATCATTCGGTTTCATGTTTAGGTTTATTTCTATGACAGTCCTATGTAGAATGAGTATTTTAATAAATCGTTTCAATATGGAGAACAATTCGAATTATTTCCCTCATTATTATAGGCAATACTAGATGTACATTCAATAAATTCACTTGTGACTAACATTGACCATTCATTGTTCTTATTATGATCATCTTCTGTATGATTATAATTCCCTCATCGAAACTATTCAGAAAATACATATATAGGACACATACTTCCTATTTTCGGAGGAGTATTTTCTAAAGTTGAGGATATACAGAGTGAACTATAATTGCAAAATCAAATTAGTTTCTTGTATCGAACAACTCATGGAAATTATTTCAAATTCGATCAGTGATTGTTTCATTATATCAGAATATTACACGATTTGATGGATATTTATATCTTACGATCACGAGAAAATAATTCAATCTGTCTTCACTCAATCTATGATTGTTATTTCGGAATTATAATAGTTATAACAACTTTTCCTCTTCATCATTACACTCATTCGGCATTCGGAAGTGTTTCTTACTTTGCCATATTATATTCTCAGTATTTGTACCTATATTCTTTTCGGAACCCATCAGTGTCATTATGGATTTATTCTTAATGATGAAGGTCAAAACCAACTATAATATTATATATACACTGTGTTCCATTAAGATAATTATAATGTCTCTAAAATATGTATCAACCTGTATATATCATTCCAGATAATGTTCAGAGAATACCTGAAAAATTAACTATTTTTAATTAGGGAGATGTTATTCCTTAAATAAATCAACACACTGTACGTTCCATTTCGAATCCACGTAATCATTTCATTGAACCATGGAAGAAATATTTATGGAACCAGTGAACACGTTCAGTCAAACAACGTACTGATAGGTATCGGAATAACGAACATATTCATCGGAATGGTGTAGAAATATTTATCAAATCGATGGAATAATTCATTGATACAATGTAAGAATTCCATAATATCAACGTACTTACGCATTGAAATAGAGATTGAATGTGCTTTGAAACGGTAATTGCATTTATTCAAACAATAATAATATTTCATTACCGCAATGGATGCATATTATCATAGCTATCTTTCATTTCATTGAAATGATATTATAGTGTTCATTAAAGTAGTGAATGCATTGTTCATAGCAAGGTATTGGTTTTCGTGATACCAATGAACGTTCATCAATTAGTGATTGCAGCCACAATTGCTTTATATTAATGAAACTCTACTTTGGTTGAGATTTAATGATCACGTTTCTGTGTTTCAGATATTTTTTCATTGTATTTACGTACCTTTTTCGTTCAGTGCATTCTAGAGAGCGGTGAACTTCAGAAATAAACTGTTCTTGTCTGATTTAGCTTCAGAATCATACGCTTCAAATGGGTCGATGAAATATCTTGATTTTTTCAACTCATCATCATCATGAATCAGCCCTAGTTCCCTAGTTTTCCATAACGTTGTGAGTTGAGCAAGCTGGTGCCAAATGGAGGATTATCGGTAGCAGTTACCGATGAAAATGATGAGTTACCAAGAATTAGGAAGGCTATCCTGATGAATTTGAGAAAATTACGATAGTTTTTGGTGTTTATTGTTGCATTGGTGAATTTGAGGATATGTATCATAATCCATGAGTTCCATCTACTCGTACAATAAATAGATTAATTGATCGAATCTGATGAAAAAGCTGCATTTGACATAATTTGATCGATAAACTGTACCTACCAAAGTTGAATTGATAATATATTCCATAACTAGAGTGGGAAGTGATGAAGTCTCTAGTGAGAATCTTGAGAATATTCAGAAGCAAGATTACTGAAGTGTTACAATATGCAATTACAATAGGCAGTTACATTTTTGTATATTGTGGTTCAAATACTTCCATGTTTTACTTGTATATCATTTCATACCTTGGATAATTTCTGTTCAATTGGCAAATCAGTTTTATGAATTCAGTAACTCATTTTTGTCTTTTAGTCGCGTGAACTCTATTCTGAGGTCATGATAACCTCTTCGAATTCTTATTTCCATTCCAATCACCTATAATTATGTTGTCAAGATATTTCACCGAAAGCACTGATACTACGTTTGCGTGCTCAAGAAATATATGAAAAACGATTCATCTTGTAGTGTCATTAATGAATCATATTCCATCATCAAACCTGCAATCTGGAATCCAAATGAATCGTTAAATAATGATCAGTCTACATCTGACGGCGTTTTAATTATGTGGTAGCAAACATTTCAGCACGGTCATTCAAAAGGTTCGAGAATAGCACCCCAAAATTGCTTGAAAATAATTGCCCGCTATCTTAAGTATACTCATGTGCTTAGATCAAGAGCCCAACAGATTGCATAGTATCGCAGGAGAGTGGATATAATACCGTGTCTTCGTTTTGACAAATCTCATGAAATATAAATGTAGGTGAATATTAGGATTTTTCATGGGATAAGTATTGTTTTCGAATGTTAACTTCAAGCAGAACTTCAACATAGAATTCCTATTGAAAAAAGATCTTCCTTTGATGATGTTCACGAAATGATGTTTGCATTGAGGAAGAGGCTTTGGTTTTCCTAAAAAGACCATGTCAATTATAGGGAATTCGAGCTTCCATGAAAAAATGCATCTCTATTTTCATCACCATATGCGTTGAAGACATTTGTTTCTATGAATTCGTATACTGGCGAACAAGGCAAGGAATTGAAAATTTGGTAGAATACATAAATGGTCATGACCTATTCTGGTTTTTGAAGTATACTCGATAATGCACAGTGGCACCTCTCTAGAGAGATGTAACAAGTTTGATATTTCAAATGGAACATCACTTTGTTTAGTCAATTCTTGAGTAATGTGAGCTTCAAAAAATATTCGACTCTCTCATATCTTTTGAAGTAATAGAATGTGAAACTGAATTAGGTCGAGACAAAATATTGAAGAAAGTCATTCAATCCCTGTATACTGATCTGAATACTGAATACTGCATACTAAAAATGCATCTGAGGAATAAGCTAGATCAAGATATTTTCATTGAGAAAAATGTCTTCTTCTGAGTACATCATGATCGCTGAAACAGATCTACTCCATCGTCTTCTGTATCGGTTCTCCATATGTAGGAGGTCATGGTCAATACAAAAATTCGTGGATCTGTAGGGTACCGATCTGTAGGGTACCACAGCCGTGTGGAGAGTGATCACTGGGTCGATGTTTCATGTGATCTGAGTGGAAGCAATGATTCAAGAATAAAGGCCTTCTGCATTGCGCCTGCTATCATGAGCACCTAATCACGGCGAGCTGGAATGCTCTGGATTTCCAAGAGAAGCGTGTGTCGTGTATTACTAAGAGAATAACTTATTATCAAGACCACCAGTCTAGGTAAAGCCTGCGAAGTTCGAAGAGAAAATCTTGATCTTTGGTCAGCTTTTCCTTCTCATTCGAAACGATGTTTGGTTCGCCTGGTGCCGAAAACTCGATCACAAACATCGCTTCGGATTGATGGTCGAAGAGGACTACATCAGGTTTATTCGCTTGAATCTGCCTGAAGGCGGAAACTGGGAAGTTCCAGTAAATTCGGCAATTTTCATTTTCCACCACAGACTCAATATCTTCTGGAGCATAAGGCAGCACTGGAGTCTCTTATATTCCATACGAGTGCCTACAATGATGATGAAGCATTCGCAATACGCATCCTATTGCAGCTCCTGATAGGGATAGATAGATAGATAGATTTATTAGTCCATTTGAAAGAACTTCAACAAGTTATGGGACAAGTCACAAAAAGAACACAAAAGCTCATACAAGATGAAATCGTCGAACATGTACTATAAAGAGTAAATATACTTATAACACACCTATATATTTGACTCTATTTGATTACTAAACTCATCAATATTGTGAGGAGCACATGATTTGTAATCATTGGGACAGCCTAAGCCGCTCAGTTCTGTAGACAAGTGATTCCTAGGAAATAGGAGGCATAATGATGATTACACTCATTTGTTGTGAATTGATCACGATTTTTGTGTACATACATTAATAGTTCTAGTATACAGGGTTAGGACAAAGTATAGAACCAAGTAGATATCTTGTAGATATCTATCTTTTAAACGAAAAGAACGATATTTATGAAAGTTTGCAGGTAAGTGCAATGAAACGAAATGCATCTGATGTACATTTCTTTGTTTATTATATACTGCCATCAACTCCTTCAATTCAAATGGGACACCCCATGTATTTTTACAGTATTTGAAAGAACTTGTTATTTTGAATTCATTTCAAATATCCTTCTTCTCGTTGCAAAGATATTTACTTGGTTCCATACTTTATCCGAACTCTGTACAGATGCCATAAATTGTGAGGATATATATTCTCGGAATAAACTTCGCCAGGAATCCCTCACAGATACATTAGTAATGCTTCTTGATATTCTTTTTTGTGTTATGGAAATATCTTTCACAGAAGGTGAGCTACCCCAAATTGAAATATCGTTTACCAGTCTTGAATAAATTCCACCATAGTAGAACAATAATAATGCCTTTTCATCCAAAACATACCACAGAACCATAATCACCTCTATTAAATAACACTTGCTATTCAAAGTGTAAGGTTAGTATCCAAACTGGATCCAAATCTTAGTATCCAAATGGTCCTGAAGTAGACCGAGTGCATGGGCATATTTATGTGAGTCTGCTGAAGTCTACCAACTTCTGGAGCTTTAATTTGGGCTTTGCTCCGAGCTGGCTAAGAACCACCATAGATAGAATCGAGTAGTGATCAGTGATCGTAGTCAAAAATCGAGGTTCATCGGCTGCTCGCTGTGATGCCTCAAATGAAAATTCTCCAATCCCTGCAATTTCATGGTTTTTCATCTTTTGCAGGAGTGGACCTGAACTGCTGATGACTTCACTTCTCTTGTGGAGATACTCCAAGATTCCACAATACCACAATTCCACGGTCTCTTGCGACTACTTGTCGAAGCTCGACTTGAAGGAGTAGAGTAGGATCGGAACGGAGAGCAAGTCAGTAGCAGCGACTCTGTTCTTACCCGACAATTGTGAAGACTAGACTTGTCTTGTTGCTTTCTGCCCCGCCCTGATTATCATTATTTTCATTATCATTAATATTATCATCATTATTTATCTTATTAAATCGTGGAAACCATCCATACTCGGAGTGGCCCAATATTTTTCGAAAGAACAAACAAAATCAAAGTCTGTCGACTACGTTTATGACCGACAGACCGTTTTCTAGGCCTGGACCAGTTTTTGTTGATCGACAGACTTTGATTCTGTTCGTTCTCATGGGATTATTTCGATGATTATAATTCAAGTTTCGATAGTGAAACTAGTTGAATCTCTAAGCACGCCATCAGAATGCGCCAGTAGTGAATCGGGGGCATTTGTCGGCGTTTCAAGATCAGAAGGTTTGGGAACTTGCATATTTGTGCATGTTGTTTATTCACTGGGTACTGAAGAAGTGAAGAGTTCAGGAAAGTGAAGATATACCATTACATTTCGGAGGAAAAATACCTCAACTATAATACTTGCGACTTCGAACTGTGTGTCTCGAGCATTGTTTGATATGGATATTGAAAATTATAGTCTCCTGTGGTTGAGCCATGCACGAATGATCCCCATTGTCAATCATTTTGGTGATTTGTTGAAATCATCCTGAACTCACCTGAAATGAACGTTGAGTACGCAGACTGTCACCCAGATGGATGAAGTAACCAGAATCATCGTGAATAGCAGGTACTTCCCAAGCAGCGGCACTGCCAGAGACGTAGGTGGGATAATTTCCGCCAACAGCAAGAAGAATACGGTGAGAGACAGTAAGATCGAAACACACAGAGTGACTTTTTCTCCGGAGTCAGAAGGTAGATAAAACACTAGTACCGTGAGGAATGTGATGCCCACGCAAGGGATGATTAGATTCACCGTGTAAAATAGGGTTTTGCGTCGCATCGTTATTTTGAAAGTGATATCTGAAAAAAAATATACATACAGTTGGGGTTACGCTCTGTTATCATATTACGGGATGAATATGAAGACTCTGCTGTGATTGATTGACGATGAGAAAATCAATTATATTTTCGTGTATCAGTTTCAGATATACCGATACCGTACCGATAATATTGATAACGCTTTTATGAAACGATGAACAAGAAAAGTTGTCTTGAGTGAACTTGTTGCGCTATTTACGCTCCATGTACATATTCGCATCATTAAACAGCTGTGAAATATTCATATCACAATCACTCATAGTTTTTATAGAATTCAGCCGTAATCATCATAGAATGGTATGGGTACAGGATTCCTCATATGTTTTTGCACCCCATGGTGCATTTGGGATGTTTTGAAGGATGATAAATTCAAATGTATCATATTTTCATCTGAATCAGCATAAATCCTTGTTGAACTTGTAGTGGAACACTTTGTATATGATCTGTATCAAAAATACATTCATAGGGCACGGTAGCACGATAGCTCAAAACTGAGAATTGAAAAATTTCATCTATCACTTTCAATGAATGCCTTAATTTTTCCAGGTGTTCACAAGGACCATGTGACTTTGATGTCGTTCAATTGCAAATTGTCAATTCGGGAGGAGAGCTGTAAGATCATAATAAGCGTGAGTCGATTACAGACAAGATAGTTGGAAAATGTCTTTTTCCTCCATTGGAAGGAACTATAGAGGTCTGATCCAACGAGATCAAATACAAAAACTGGAAAATTTGATACATGTGGATTTTTGCCTCTATGTAGATGTCATTGTATTTCTTATGTCTTCTTATAAATATTCGAAATCAAAAGTTGGTGTCGTTTCCGGTGAACAACTGAATGAAAACCAATCAACCAACTGAACAAGAATGAATGCGGAATATGATTGGTCATCACTCGTACGAATTAGAAAACTTTGTCTCGAACGACATCAAAGATTTACAGTTGCTCCAGTGCTCGTTAATAACAATAATTTATGAATGTAGAACATCATGATACTCCTTCGCAAAAATACACGGATGGCGCCGTTGGTATCGAAAAGATTTTCGATTCTCACGTCGCAATCTTGAATAAGGAAGTTGTCTATTCGGCGAAATATATGGGTCTGCTTTTACTTACTGTGTGTGTACTTTTTACTAGAGGCACAGTAGTGAACTATTTGGCGAACTCCCAAGGATTTTATCAGTGGTCACACTGAATCTACCATTGAATATTTACGTGGTCCCTCATTTTTTACTAGTTCAAAATGCTCCATAGAAAATCGCTGATGTGGCTGAAACCATACCAGTTTGGCTTCCAGAATGTCTTGTCAGTTTGCCTTATTCTATATAGTTTGCCATTTTATGCAGATTGACAATTGGTGGATTGTGGAAAAAAATATCGCTCTTGATGGAATGGATGTTGAGGGAAATACAGTATTTATTTATCCAGTTTCTCACTTGATATAGGTACATAAGATAATTGTATGTGCTTCTAGTTTACATAGTTTAGCTATATCATTTTCTAAATCGCAAAGATGAAGAGCTAGGTACTGTTCAAAGATCAAATCTGATGCCTTTATCACTTTCATGTTACGTAAATCCCTAAACATCGACGTATCTCGGCGATCTCCAATAATATTATTCTATTAGATACTTTAAGATGATCGTCATTGAATTAATACAGTGTGTATTTCTTCACATTATCTTGCTTTTAGTTGACAAAAGTGAGTTGCATCATTCTGATAACAAGATATATCCAATTCTTGATGTTATTCCATTTGCCAGCTCTGTCTCGAGGTGATTAGGTTCACCGGATATAATGCGGAATCTCGCGTCGCATTGTTATCTCGAAGGTGAAATCCTTGAGAACAGACGGATTGGATGGGGTATGAAAACGCGGCAGAAATTTGAATACAAATCTGATTTGATAAATCAACCTGGGAAGATGTTCGCTTCTTTTTCGAGTAAGGCTCTCCTAGGATGTCACATACGATATTCTCGAGAACTCTTGCATTTTTATTTCTCAAATCCGACTGATAAAAGCAATATATTCTTATGGATATGGATGAGAAAAATTGCAGCATCAAATGAGTTGGTATAGTCTTGTATAGACTTATCGCAAACTTTGAGTTTCCAGGGTTCACACAAGGGCTGTTAACCCGTGAAGATGGAGATGAAGATGAACCTGCAAATTAATTCCTAACGTGAGCTCTACTTCCCTGAGATCAGGTTGAACTGTCAAGATTCGTGTCAATAATCTCTTCAAGAGTGATGAATGTTTCAAGTTGAAAGGTGGATATAGGATGGTGAAATACCTCTTCAATTTGTTCTTTCCATGTATACCTGTCAAACAACTTCACTAATGCCGCACCTCTTGAGTATAGATGGCGATACAATCGTTGAGATCCGCTTTTACTGATGATGACGGATATCTGACGGTGGTGGATAGCTAACAGTTACATTTTTGCATTCGTGTTAAATTTCAGATTCAAATCATATTTTCCAGAGTTCGAAAATATCGTATTAGATGGAAAAACATCTCGAAGCAGAGTGAATTCGTCACAATTTGAGTCTAACTATGCAAATCTCTAACTGATGATTATTGAGATAGACAGCACTTATTAGAGCAGTAATTGGAGAATTATAGTTTCCACTATTATATTATTATATTCTGACGGAAGGCTGATGGGTTCTGATTCAGAGAATGAAAGAGAAAATTGTGCGAACGATCGCTTCTATGAGTTATACACGGTTATTCCAAAATCAATAGGAAAAATAACAGCTTTCATTTTATTATTCAAGGAAACATATCGTGGGGCCATGGAGTTCTGATCCAGAAAATTTATCAGTAATCTTGTATTCATTCGATATTTGAAAGCAAAATTAGTGCACACGATTGGTTTTCTGAGTAATACACAGTGATATGAAAATTAATTGGTGACACAGTAGTTATTAACTTTGGAAGTTGTGTCAAATCTCCATCGTATTATTGTCATTCCACCAGTGGACTTCTAGTCCTCTTGATGATTTCCAGCCACATCCACAGATATTCCTCTCTACCTTGCAGCATGTGTGGCTGGAAATTTGAGTACGACTTCGATATCGATCTGACATCATCGGAATCACATAATGCATCATTCCGAATCCGAACAGTAGTATTTCGATCAATCGTGACACCATCACGAAAGCCTTTTTCTTACCTCCTCAGCGATGTTTCACCTCATTCAGCGCCCCTCGCATATATCTACATGTCTCTGAGGAGACGTAACGAATAACATAATTGCCGAGGTCGTGTTGAGAGTCTATGGAAAAATGCCGTATTGTTGTGGAAATGTGGAGAATCACGTATTATCGCGCCAAGTCTCGCCAAGAATATAGACTCAATATTCTTGTTATTCCCCTGCGTCGTCGTGGAAGAACTTGATTTAAATTCAAATTTCTTCTTTCATGCGTCCTCATTCCCCATCCAATCTGTCTATTTTCCAGACATCGCATGCGAGATAACAATGTGGCATCAATCGCAAAATCCTATTTTGCAGGGAGACCGGCTATCTTACGGCGTTTGAACTCACCTACGAGATTTTTCAAATGAGTTCCATGAATGTTGATATGAATTTTTGAGCGATAACGATAATATTCACAACATGATAGGAAAAGACTTTGGTGAAAAAAACAGTCAAGTCCACGTTCCTGCCCAAATGGGATTCCAAGATGACTCTATGCTCGAACATATTCCGATCGATTTGTTCAAGAATCAGTCGAGTCCACCGCCTAGTAATGGAATTCTAATTTCGGAAATGTTTGGGAGCAACAATCGGACAAGACCTGGAAAATTTTAAGATAAACTCTTGAAAAAATCAAAACTCTTCTTGGTTAGAGGGAGGAGGGGTTCGAAGAAATTCTTGTGAATATACTTAGACTATTTCTATCTTGAATCTTCTGGTGAGAAACTTTCCACTAGCACCCTCATCGAGAAAAAAATGTTTCCCTCAAGTCCTTTCGAGTTTTGCTACTTCAGAAAATTCGAATACAAGTGTTATCAATTTAGTCATCTTGAATGAAAATATTTCCAAGATGGTGGCACTTCCCGTTGTACCTGAAGTGAGTAACAACTTCGTTATTTTGAATGGGCACCTACATTTTCAATTGCGTTTTTTCAGATTCCGGTGGTTTTTTGGAAGGAATCTCATCAGCTTTCCTATACTGAGTTCCGCTATTCTCGAAAATTTAGAATTTTTCGAAAATGTTCAGGTTTGCTTTCCAAGAATGAACAACTTCTCCACTCGAAATTGCCTGACTCATTTAACGCGTTCCGCATGGGGTTATTTCTCATGGCGTAAATAGGTCATAGAATGTTGAATTCAATTCTATCACTTCTTCATTTCAACAAAGTCATGCCACCATACGGTCAACTTCCAGACAGCAGTTATCGCACACGCAAACAATATCCATTGACTGACATTTCATATTATAAACACACACGAAACGAAATATTTCTAGTCATTTTGCTGTGGCACAACAACCATTCATGAAGGTCATTTTGACTCGTTATACAGGGAGCTTTTCTGAAAAAGTCCCGAATGAATCAAGCATAGCCACAACGATATAACCTTTCCTCCTGAGGACTCCCTTCTGTTGCATTTTTTGAAAAAAAGTTCACATCTAGGCGCTGAAACTATCAACCAACTCAGACAATCAATCAATTCAGACAAATAGTATAACTGAAAAAACAGTACATTCTTGTTATTGTTGTTATTGTTGTTACTCATTTCCTTAGTTGCCGAAGCAACCCTCAGAAGCCCTGAAGTGCTTGTGCAAGTGAAGGAGACGGGGATCTACAGTTTATACAAGTGGAATCCAAATCCAACGGCCGCATAAAGGGGATTATAACCAAAGTTTTCTTTATGGTACCTATTGTGTATCGATTTGCTGAAATTTTTTTTTCGTAATATTTTTTGCATTGTCTCGCTGAGTTTTCACCTGTCACCATAACTACATGTCGTTATTATAAAGTCTAAAGGATACTGAATAGCCCGTGAATGCATCATGAACTTTTTTCTATTTACATATAATCAGACATTACGAAAAATAAAACACTAGACTGAAACATACAAAATGTCTTTCAGAAGGGATTCTGGCATGTGGATGAAATAGTTTTTTCATTTGATTTATTGGGTAGAAGATGCAAGAAGTAATATGTTATGCGGTTACCTGAATATGGTTCTGCACAACAAGGATAGTATTCTTCATTCTTTGTTGCTGGTACTGCCAAAATGTCCCATTCTACTGAAAGATAGAATTCGGAAAGGTCAATCCCCACTTTGACTATGTTACTGCCAGAATTTTGATCCATGTGTTTCAGGTCAATCTGTAAACAAAATAATAATAAAAACGTGTGAATGAAAAACTATTACCAGTAGGTCGTCGCTTGGGATTCGTAATTCAAGAAAATATTGTCGAAAACTTCCTTTATCGTCCTGTCAATGAATATTATGACCACGTTTCAGTCACTTCATTGAAGACGAAATTTTTACTACATCAGAAAGTCGACTTGGTAAGACAACGTAAGACAAGGTGAGGACCCCACAATAATCCGCCAAAACAAAGAATGCTTTGGAATGACACACACACACACACAGACATACAGGACTACCCATGAAAAAAACTCGTTAAGACGTCAAAACTATAGCCTGATAATGAGACGCCTAGGGAATCAGGCATGTTCGACTATACACACACGGGCTGAAATTGTTTACAGTTGTTGCGTGTTCCACAGCGAACCACACCACACGAAAAGCTCTGCTGTTAAAATGATGTTATGTGTGAGGACGACTCCAGGAGGAGTGAGGGTTGGTTTCGCAAGTCCTTGGGCAATTTCATCCAGTTAAATAAAATTCTTTATGGATGAGATTCTCACAGGAAATAGATACCACCCAATATAAATCTTCTCAAATCATAGCAACGCCTACAGATTCGCTTTTATGTACGGAAACTATCTGACATTGCAAGACCGGCTCCAGAGAAAGTTATGAAAATTTTAACAGTGCGGTAATTGGTGTTGCCCGAATCGATGGTGATATTTGGAAAAGTGCCAAGTTAACCATCTCCATGATAATATGGTTAACTTTTGTTTTACAAATGGAACCCCATATCATATCAAAAATATTTTCGCGCAAGTTATGAGATGGTTTTCATACATGGAAGCAACCCTGTATAATGAATATACCTCAATTACTTAATTTGCCTCGAAAGAATGGCTGATCGAAAGGAATTTTCGCAAAATATACTTTAATAAGCTTCAACCGAAGGTTTTCTAGAAACCAACGATTATTTTTCATGAAAAAACAATTCCAGATGTGATAGAAATCACACAATTCACGAAATCAATAATAGTTATGAATGGCGCAGCTGTTCGAACGATTGATCCGTCACGAACGCCGCATCTATTGAAAGTATTCCATAGTTCAATTCATTTCCGAATTCAATTTTTTTTCTGAGTTGATGATGCAGACATGTCTTCACATTCTCATGACATCTTTTTATCAACGCCGAAAAAATAAAGTCGAAATTCTTTGAAAATAACTCAAAAACAGAGAACACATCAAAGATTGTTTTTTCAATCAAGCAACTTCTCTTCCATTTGAACAAAAATCTCTTGTAGTTTCCGACATACCCATACTGGCTCTCATTATCTTGGACACAGTAAACATATTTATACATAAGATATTTATATACCAACTGAAAAACTCTTCCAGGTGGCTATATAATTATATAATTATATAATTATATATATAATTATATATATAATTATAATATATAGTTTCAATCGAAAAAATGTCATTGATTTCACAATGAACATCTATGATAGTAGGGAAAGTGCTTCAGTCAAAACATCACAATCCTTGTGACAATCTGTAGCATCGACACATAATACATGACCGACTTGGAAATGATTATGATTCATTTAGTCCATAGGAAAAAATAAATGATACAGAATTGAAGAAAACCATCATGCGAGTGATTGAAATCATACTCACTCCTCCGGATTCATCTGACGTTGATCCGCCATTTCATATTGTGTGAGAGGTTAAAACGGAATAAAGACTGGGCAGAGAGGATTTCCCATATTTGAATCCACATCTTATCATAATGATTAGTTTTCGGAACTCGAACTGATCGAGCTGAATGATTGTATTTAAGATGGATTGATTTCCGAATGTTATGTAATTCCAGAACGCCCCTGGTGACTGATTGATCGATCGGCAGCTACGTGCCTTGTTTTTCACACCTCGTTCAGTCGATTCTATTTTTCATGTCGAGCACTTCAATATCAGTAGAGTTCTTAGAAATGATTACATGCTGGGAAGATCTGAGCATCCCTCTCTGAATTGAGTTTGTGAAAAACAAAACAATAAAGAGCCCTTAGAATCGTCTTTTGGAGCAATAGAATTTCCTACATGCTTCTTTCAAGATATCTGGTGAATCTTTTCAAATGATCTTCAACCAAACGGAACAAACAATTGAGTCAAGATACCTTGTATAATTTCAAATATAATACTTGGTTGTACACCAATCAGAAATTTGATTTTAATTCATATAGTTCAAGCAGGTTTGATAGGGTCATGAATAGTCAATCAGATTTGTATTATTCAACATCAAATATATCAAACCTCTATAGTTAACATTCAACGTCTTCTGATGAAGGAAAAATTTGAATTTCTCACCTGAATTACCTACATTTGCATTGATTTCTTCACGACATCTTCAGAATCTGAGAAGTATTTCATATCATTTCCATATTCATTTCTTCATCATATTCATATCATAGCATGATATAAATACGTTACTTAAATGAGTTGATATATAACAGTAACCTTAAAATTTCTCATCTCAGGTACGTGAGTGCAATTTCTTCATTTCATTTTCAGGACCATTCCGATGTGATACTGATGATTCGTATTAACACCTCCAACGATAACCTTGACTTGGCAGTATTGCTGTGTTCACGAATAAAATTACGATTTTTTTGAAATTTCTTATTGTGATATTGTAATCAGCTACAATCAAAATGAAAAACCTACTGAATTTAATTCTTCATGCTCTGATAATATACAATAACAGTCATTGGATATGTTGGTACCAGTTTCCTCTTTTTGTTTGGGTAGTTTGGTAGCGTTGATGAAAGTCATCCTCATTAGTCTCTCTAGGAAATTGGGATTAGCCAAATAGTTCGGGAGATTACGTCACCAGTTCAATCGGGTTTTGATTTATAAAATGAAGTATGTAAGTTAACTTCCTCACCGAATGATGTCGTTACATAATGATTTTATATGGAAACATCAGATAGTTTCAGTTGGATAGGTGTGTCGAACCCCATTCTAGAAAATTTCATTTATTCCAGACAGGACAGCTTGTATATGAATGAATTCCTCGAAATTATTCTCATCTGTTTCGTTTCATCACATTAAGTTACTTTGTGTTGAGAAGAAGAGAAACACCAAATTGGATACCTACATTATCTGTTCCGAAATTGTACGCGATAGAGCGTATCGAAAATCCTACAGAATTAACAACAGTTTCACGAGCGGAACTGCCTAATGGAGATCGGACGTCTGAGGGTGTACAATGTTTATACGGATGAGTTTTGGAGTTTTAGTGTGATGAAGTTTCTGCTTTCATGTCTTCTAATAAGGCAGCTCTCGGTCTCGGTCCAAGATTCGAATTGCTAATTCACGAACTTGCGATTGTTTCTGGGTCCGATAACGGTCCGTTTTGCATCACGGGTCATGAATACGTGATCAGCTGTGCATAGGTTGTGAAAATGCAGAACATGTCATTGAATCAATGGAGCTTTATTAGCAAAGTTACTCTGGCAAGTTGAGCATACTTTTTATTTCATTTCACCCCATAACAGTTACAGATGGAGAGTGGAAGAGGAAAATTAATCAAAAATGGTATTTTTCAGGCTTCCCTGGCCAACAATCCTTTTCCAGGTTTTCAAAGCCGGTCTGACTCCAGCAGTATTTCGCAAATTTTTCATGAAGAAATCTGCCACTTTCATATTTCAGTGTGATAATCAGGTTGAGAGTTGTTGTTCCATTTTGACCTTTCGTTTTTCAATAATATGATGGATCCATATAATATCCACAGAGATTGAAACCATGAAAGAGAGATGATGATTCATTACCAGACGCATCCAGAAGAGATCCAAAAATCAATCTGTACCATATGTGATGATACCAGCAGGAAAATTCGAAGGCGAAATATCACATCCATCGATTACTGCAAGTGTGCTTTCTTCCAATATTTCCACAATAGTGAGTTTTACTTTCCTGCTGCCATAGTGAAATGGGCTACTTTGCGAATAACAAAACAATGCCGAGAGCTCCTGTTTCCTTGGGTGGTCGTAGGAAGAATAATTTTAAGAATGTGTTTCTTTCCTTTGAGCATCCTGATTATATGACCAAAAGATGTTTGGCAGTTGCGAAATATTGCTGGAGCCAAGACCGTCAGTGCAAGCCCGGAAAATGATTGCTGGCCACGGAAAAGTCCGGAAAAATATCATTCTCAGTCTCCATATATGAAACTCCATTGTGGTAAAATAAATGAAGATATTATTGAACTTAATTGTTTGAAGCTAGTTTTGGGCAGTGCAAGGTTCATAAATACTACTCTAATGAACCATAATTTCATCATATCACGATTCATCCTGTATTCAGAGAGAATTCGAAAGAAGACCGTTTGGGATTGTTATGATTATTATTGAATAATTTCCATTCAGTATCAATGAATATTCAATGGAAGATCATGTGGAATTGTTACAAGCATTAATTAATGATGATGAAAGAAATATATTACAGTCCATCAGAATCTCAATCATAATCAGTCATATCAATATCATAATCAAAATGGATATAATTGCATTTTGTACCTAGTATTCGATCCACAATTAGAACTTTGTTTCCCTTCCATGCAAAGAGGTAATATTTCAGATCCCAACAGGTCCTTATGATCTACAAAGCACAAATTCGACCTGTTCAGGAGTACTGTTCACAATGTTGTAGTTCAGCTACCAAACATACGCTGAAACACTCGGATTCTTTTCATGATAGAGCTCTTCACGTATACACTCACGTATTCATTTACCTTTCTAGAATATCGTAGAAAGGTGGTCGGTCATATCCTATCTCAGGTCATCAATGTCTGAGAATCACCGTAGCTTCATTATTTTTTTGTAAAAGACTGATCCTGAAAATCATGGAATCATTCCGAGATATCAATCGAAACTGTCGATCCAAATGGGAGAATCATAAATTCAGTGGTATGTGATTCAGCAGCACTAATCTGAATATGTGATTTCACCAAATGTTGAGAAAAAAAAATCGCATTTTTGTTTTTGTTGAGGTTACTTCTAAGAGGTGCCAATATCTTTCCTGAGATATTCACCAGTGCAATATGATTTGAATATCTTCTATAATCCTCTCAAATCATCGATGATGCGTGAAAATACAGAAAATTTGAAGAAACCAAAATTTCACATCCTGTATGAGATGAAGCGAAAATTACAAAACCGTATTGAGATATCGGCTTGAAAATCTGAAATAAGTGTGTCTCCAGAGTTGCTTTCAGAGTTACTCACTCCACATCTGCAATGGCTCGATCATCATCAGATTCACATTCTTCATCCTCATTTCACAAATCAGGTTCAACAGATATAGAAATTTAATGATTTCCATTCGAAAAGATTTCATAAGGTGACGAGTTTCAGCTAGGATTAGGCATCTTATCTCCAAGTTCGAGTATTTCCGTCTGTAAACTGAATAATGACTGGTGTCCCAACTCCCTATATCCAACCACTAGAAAAAGTAGACTTTCGCCTACTCGATTATTTTGAACTTGAATACCTTACTGAGGCTTCCAAGATCGAAACTGGATGGCCTCACCTCCTCTAATCTCGATGGTTATATTGGAAACTCTGGACAAAACGATATGAATTTGAAATTGAACACAAATGCAAGATCAACGATCGTATTACGGTGCAGCCTTAGTAATGTTTTGGAAAGAAAAAATTGTAGAGTTGGTTCACCATCCTATATCCACTTTGGTTAGAGCTATCTACAGACTCTATTCTCCGCCCTGTATCGACAATGACTAGAAACTACAGGAGATTGCCGTCGGAAAGAGTGAATGACGCCTTTTATTATTTTATTTTCCTTCCGCTGATACCCTAGATAATGCCTAGAGAGAAGCGGGACAATAGTGTGGTAAATCTCTCCTCTCCGACAAAACATATTATCACTTTTTATATCTCTAGGGACCAACAAGAGGAACTGTAACCGGGCAAGTCACCTAGAAAATCCTATAGTTTTCCCAAATGGCCAATCTCCGCTCCAAAAATAAAACTTCGCTCATTATTACGAGATCATAGATGTTACGACGGAAAACAAAAAAAAAAGAACAGTAAAGGCTGACCCGAGAATATTGCTTTATTTAACGACAAACCAGGTTCAATATATGACTTTATCACATGTCATCATATTTTTTATTTCCTGTATTAATCTGGGATATCTGGTTATGACAAATGGTGCCTATAAACACACAGCAAATTGACCATTTCGAATTTATAAGTGAAGTAGTGGGACATAAAATATCTTGAATCAAATATCAAGAATGGTTGAATAGTAATTCGTTCTGGATTATCCCACAAAAAAATTCATTCTCCTCACTATATTACTCCATAACTTCAATCATGTCTCTATGAACCAGTGAAGTAGGCAATTGAAAATCATTTTATACGTATCATGAGATACTTCCAACATAGATGATTACTCTCGTATTGTATTGAAATCGGTGATCTAGTGGTCCACTGAAGGTGGTGTCTGAGTTTTTTCGATATGAAGCTGAACACCTTGTTGGGCATCATAATCGAAAAGTTAAAAAATCAACAACATACCCCATATTGAGATGAAATCATAATCTCATATGATGATTGTCAAGGTCTGTGGAGCGAATTAAAATGAAATGATTTAAAATGGACTGCTGTTATCACTGTCGATGATCAAACCAATAGGGACCAAGAGACAAGACTTTTCTAACATCAAAATGAAACATAATTGAGGTTCAACATACATTAGAATAGATTCACTTCTATTCAACATTCACGTTGAATTACTAGGAAGATAATACAAATAAACTTGAATAGAAATCCAAGATCTCTATGACACCATTGCTAGAAAACATAAGTGATGAGAAGATACTGAAGGAATAAAAGGAACGATCAAGAAGGTCCTGTGATATAGCCAAAAATGAAGAACCAACTCGACTACCCTGTATCTCCTCTATCCAACACGCTCTAGTTCTGTAACTGTACATAACCGTACTTTGCACGATTCTAATCATCCGTTCTAATTTCCTTTTTCTACAACCGCTTAACAAAGTAGCCTTTGACGCTTTCAAATCCCATCACAAAGTTGACCGAGTTGTCCGAGGAGTGCCATTCTGCATTGTATTCATATTTGTCGTATTAGCTGTAATTTCGTAGTATATACGGTAGAATTTCAACTCAATATTTTTCTGATAGAAATAACTGTACATGTAGTGTAGACGGTTTCCTTTTCTATTCCAGGTTACTGTTTATGGGTATGATGAGATCAGCAGTCACCAGTACCGTTAGGTTTATTGTGATATTTAGAAAGTGCAACTAACTAATCCACGCAAATTTTCCACAGTTGTGGTTATCGACTTATAACATGTAACTATACCATATTGATGACCTACTGTTTCAATCCAGTACTGCACCAAAGAAGCACAGAGCAGCAGGTTATTTCAAAATGTCACTGGCCTATCAAATGAGTAGGAAATATCCAGATAAATCCGACATGTTGATATAACAGAGATAAAGTTGATTATTTCACTCATGGTTATATACACGAATTTGATTGATTAATAAAGCTGTGTTGATAATCAAAAACACCATGTTTTCGATTCTGTAGTTTGGTAATAGATACCAATATGCTGTGTTTTCGTTTTAGTATTTAGCTTCCTCATTGTTTGGGTAGTTGAGTTGGTTAAAGAATAACTCACGAGATGGTCATGATATTCTCCATTTTCCTGATGAATAAATGACACTACACTAAATTCTAACCAGGACCGTGCAAATCACACATCAATTTGATCTTATTTCTATCAACTTAACAATTATCAACAAATTCAGGATGATCATAGCATTCATAGAATCACTATTATAAATCTGAGAACTTCATCATGGAAATAACCTAACCAGAAACTATGATCTAACATGGAATGTCATTAAGTCAGTGGTGCATTCCGCAAGGTAACTGTTGGTTGCATACAATTTGCATAACTAGTCATCTTGCGGCGGAATACAATGCAGGATGCCAAAGAATACAAAAAATCAAAATGGTTTCGATTTTATCCATGAAATAATCTGAACAATACAACTGGAGGTAGTGATGATTATCGAAAATGCCCTCTCTTTTTCGGAACAAATCATGTGGCTTTCGGAAACCATACTAGCGCCACGCGCTTGTTCTATTTCATCTGATAGAACATACAAGGATGTCTTTGCAGCAACTTTGTTATTGCTCCTGTCCGGTCCATAGCTCCTATTCAGAAGAGAGATAGGCTATTTGCGTATTTGGTGATTACTGTAAAATATAGGTATAGAAAGGTGGGTGGGTGATCAATAACTTTTTATAGATATTTCCATGGTCGGTACTCAAATATGGTGGAAAAAATAAAATTTCCGATTTCTGTAAACCAAGCGAGTTATCTAACTGAGCATTATAATCCAGTTCCGTCAAGAAAATCACAAATATGCACACTTAGTGAATCAAATTATCCATCATGTTATATTTCTTTCTGATTGGTGATAAGGAACGTTTCAAGATTAAACTTCTTCTTGAACATACCTGAAGACCGTTGTATGTCCAAGATCCAAACTTCATCAGGCAGCTCTGCTCATCGAACGGAAAGTACTGTACATTGATTTCGCAAGAGGATTTGTAGATGGAGGGCGGTTTCCATATCACTTCCCCCGTGTACGAGAGGATAGCCTTTGTCATCAAGGTCACCTCATAGTTACCGTCTGCACTGAAACACAAGCATAAAATAGAATATCCAATCATTTAGTTTATTTATTTATGTGGTGATCTGATACATGACAATTAATTCTGATATTCCATAAGCATCAACGATTTGTTGGATGTGACCTCCTGTCTTTGCTGATGATAGTCGTAGTTCATACCGCCTTCTCATCTAAAAACCAAAAATTCTCCCAAAATTTCACCGCTGGCTAACACGAAGTTCATGAAACATTATAGGTTTCCCTTTAGTGTTGTCAATAGATAAAAAAAAGAAATGTGGATCTGGAAATCTAGTTGAGTTTTATGCAACAAAAACTCGAGCTTGTATCTTTACCAGAAAGATAGATCATACGATGCCCAATAAAATGATCAAGTCATGTACCACACTCAGGTTAATTCCAAAAACTGATTCACGTGAACTTGGCTGTCTGTCCTATGAAAAGAGGTACTTTCCACCCCTGGGAACTTTTCACGATCTGTAAAGCTCAAGTATGACCTGTTCTGGTGTACTGTTCACATGTTTGGAGTTCAGCTCCCATTGGAATATACGCTGAAGTTCTAATATTATAATCAGAAGAGAAGTTATTCTCGTAGTCGATGAGACTACACACACAAATTCACCTCTCTAGAACATCCTGATGGTAAAGACTTCGACCATAAATTTGTTCTATGGTCGAATGGTAAAGATAAATATCCTTTCTTCAAAGATATTTCCCTCCATGAAAACCTCGTTCATTATTCCAGCATTTGCGATTCCGAGTAGACATACTACAGCAGCCCAAGCTGATCACCCCTATATTGTCAGGCTCCAGACCTGTCGGATTTCGCCTCAACCAAGCATCATTCATCAACAAAAGGTCTTGGAATTCTCTGCGTAGTGAAGCATTTTCTGATGCTTACGACTTCCAAACATTTAAGACAAATCCAATGAGTTTTCCTTCCGTGTTGTCAGAAGATAAGAAAGAATGGAGAGTATAACTGTTTTCTTCGAGAAATTACGAACGAACTAGTTCATTCTTCCAATCCACAAACTACCGATAGGTATAATTGACATTTTATTGAATTTCCCCTTTCTATGAAAAGGGTGCTATAGAAGTTTCATCAAACGCATATGCAAGCAACAATAAATCGATGTCTTGATATTGAAATTTATTTTCGTGGAGGTGGGCACTTTTTTTTCACTCAATTTTACATCTTTCAAACTATTCGATATCTATGAACTGATTTCCTTCTGAATGCTAGCATAGAATTTTATATAATATACTGTTCACGAACTAAAGATGAGTAATCTATGACTGAATTCGGAATTGAACCGTTTGACTTCATGTCAGATGAAGAGCAAAATTCAAATGCAACAAAGCAATTGGCCAATCTTCAGTTGGAATATTGGAAATTTCGAACCTAACTATGCTCGAATGAAAAACTGATAAACTTCCCATCTGATATAGAGTGTTAGTTATACAATGTAAGATTTAAATTTTTGATTTTTTGATTCACCCTGTATTGGAATCTGATGAGAAGTTCATGCGACCGGTGTTTTTGGCCATTTTACAAGTAGATGTCTATTGGTCAACAGAAAATGAAATTGAGAGAATCTTCTTCTAGAAGTTATAACCATGGAACTTGAGTAAATGTGTTCTTTCTCCGAATGCTCACTTCTGTTATATGGTAAACTCGAATCAATCCAGTTTGTCATTGAATAACTAACACCCTATTTCCACAAGAATTTCCAAGTAACCGTTTCTTAAATTTCGACCCATTCAGGGAACAGCAAACGGAAGTCCTTGGAAATATGAATATTTTTGTCCACTTTTTTGACGTTAGTTCATTGAGTACCATATCATAGAATTATTTCTGAGAATCAGTCAACGGGTTCCATATTGTGAGGATGTTGTTGTATGAAATTGCACACACTGTATTTAACTACTATTTGTCCTCATAGCTTGAGAATAATGTCGATTACTTTTTGTGTTCACAAACCATAATATAGAAGTCTTCTACACTTCAATGAAAAAACAAAGGGTCCAATAAAGCGAGAAGAGGAAAAACCGAAAGAAATATATTTCCTGCGTCGGAAAAATATCGGGAAAGTATTTGTTTTTCACGTCGTTAAAACAAGCATTCTCTGGCCTCATCGAAATGAATTTTTATCCTCGATTGACTCATAGAAGCTCTAGGAGGTGATGCATTATGCCTTTGTACGAATGGGATTCTCAAATTAACTCATCATATTATATGAAAAAGAATTTGATGAGGTGTCTGTAGAATCCATCATACATATGGAACGATTCATGATGCTTTTCTCACAATAATTATCGTCTCCAGACATCAAATACTTCCCACAAATAATATGATTGGGCTTATCGTTGTCGCCAAAGACACAAGTGATATCATCATCGATCAATTTCATGACTTTGCAGGTACTCATTGTATGATGATATAATATCCTCAATCCTTACACATGAATTGCCACATTTCTCTGATTTCCATTGATATTTCCTGAGATTACAAATATTTCTTCTTCTCACTATCATAGTATTATTCATCGAATATCAGAAATTGTATTCCACGTAATGAATGTACCGTAATGGAATTATGAAAATTTGTTCTTCTGTGTTCATTTCTGGAGTCATAGACGTTACATGGTCGATTTTCAAACAGAACTGAAACTTTAAGGGAGTGAACTTGTTTGTAGGAGAAGTTTATTACATTACCTACCCTAACCGAAGATGGAATAAAATATAAGGTAATCCATTTAGGAAAATCGTGTGATGATACGCTGAGGGTGTGGGTGGTAATGTCACAACGAGGAGAACTATGAGGAGATGTGTCCCCTTGTATATCATTCTTGGCGTGTTTTTAGTTCTACCTGGAAATCTTTATTTCTCGAGCTATTGAGAGCGGACTGTTCCAATTTTGCCTGTACATTTGAATACACATATGGAAATCCAGAACTCGTCAGTATTACTCTCAAATGTCTACTTGCAGAATACACAGAATCTGAAAATCCTTACTTGTTGAAGAGAACGATGTCTGGCAGCCAAATATGCTCCGATGGGACGTATAACATCTCTACTCCCCCATATTCTTCTGGGTCCCATCGCAGCTTGTAATCGTACCATTTCTGGTGGAGAAATAATTATTTGAAAAACACATTCTAACATACATGATATGAGCAAGTTACAAGGGTTTTTGGTATTCCGTAAAGTGGATAATATGGTACAGGTTCATCCGAAAGAGTGCTTTTAAAAGTATGAAGATGATTATTGTTCATTTATTTCTTTTGGCTCCTATTTGCAGAGGAATATTCAAGTTATGTGCTGAAACGTGATTGATGTCTTATACCGGTTGGATTCTTGATTACTGATCTTGAAAAGTGCTCGTCAAAAAGCAAAAATGTAAACATTCGTACGATTAGTATGGAAGTTTACATTTGGATTATAAGCTGTGACTTTAAGCTTAACGAAGTGTTCCTCTAGTTGGTTGTTCATGAAGAATTAAAATGTATTGAATTTTTTTCAAGGAATTGCTAACCAAGATACTAAGTTGCATCACGGAGATAATAAAATAAGCTCTGCAACCTTTATTAAATATCTGGATTGATTGCGAAATCTTTGAAATATTATTCATCGGAGGGAAACTTCTCATCACCATTAGGTGCTTAACGGATATGGGATGGGATGGGTGGGAACATTTTTTCATGTTATTAGTGAGGAAAATTCACCCCACTTTCACTATCTTCAGTTTTGGTTGACAGCCAACTCGGAATTGTTGATGATGAATTCTACTCCATATGGATATGGAACATTTGTGTCAGGTGTAGACTTGAAGAGTCAAAGTGATGATATCATCTGTTTCTTGAAAACTCAAAATTTTGCAGCATTAAGTTGATTTTCAGCAATGAAAACACGTATATGAGTCCCAAACCTATGGATTCTTTTCCATTCAAATAATCATGTTATTTCCATCGTACGTTTTCAGTGAAGCAACTCGAAAAAGTTGGATTCATCCTCAATATACAACGTACTCACGGATCCTGTGACACAAAGATTTTTTGGTTCAGTCTCTTGATGCAGACTTCCTACATCTTTACTCTATTTTCATCTCTCGGGAAGTTGAATAATTCATTATTTCCATTTAATGTATACTTGCATAACATAATGCACCATCTTTTCCGTTGTGTATTTATATGAATTCCGAATGAACACTCTCTCAAACTGCATGAAATAATATTCTCAAAAATATTTTGGCCTAGGTTGAACTCGGTGATATACCCAATCCATTATCCACGATATAATTCGCTACATCGGAAAAAACCACAGTCACACAAGGAGAGCACTCGGGAGATCTCTTCGAGCTTAAATTCAGCTATTTGGTACATGAGCTTCGGATATCTTACTTGCACTACCCACAGATTTGTAGTCATGATCTGGTTCTTCAGATTCATCTCGATCAGCTGAGATAGTTTGAGGCTGAGCCAAACTGTGAGCGATTCAGTGTGGTTGATGACTGGCCTGATGAGCCTGTTATAGTTGCTGAGCAAATCGTCGTATAGTCTCTTCGTGTCTGGGTTTGCCTCGATATGCTTAATTGCTGTAAGTAATCAGAATAGAAATATGTGAACATTTCAAACTCCAACATTGATTATCATGAAGCAGCTGAAAATATTGTACATGAAAAATAATTTTCGTTTCGAATTCCTCCGATGTTAATTGAAAATTGTTTCGAAATATCATCACGAAATTCAAGATTTCATTCTGAATTTATCATCACCTTCATCTACTTCTATGTTGATCAGATTCTCTACAACGATTGATTCCACTACTACATATTGTCATCATGACAGAACGGTTCTATTCTACCTCTTGTAGCTCTTGATTTTCGGTTCCGTAAGTGGGCGGTTGCTTATAAATTCTGTACTTTTGAGCCTCTTCTTCTTTCTTGTATTTGAAATTTGTCGACCACTTTCGAGGATTCCTGAAGTTGTAGTTCACCATACAAAATATATAAGTATATCTTGTTGTTTCAAATTAGTCTTCAAATTGTATTTGAGCCGTTATGAATCAACGATCAAAAAAAAAATTCGTGACAATAATATCTCTTCAAATGAGCCTATTGTTTTCAAGTGACTCCAGAGGTATTTGGAATTTTACAAATGTCAAGGCAATTTCATTGTGCACCAAATATTCTGACTGTCATAATTCAATCGTACTTTTGAAATATCCCAATGGAACGCCACGAATTTAGTCAATCCTGTATATGAATCATATTTTTGTTCTGGTCCAAATCATACTCAATTGTTCCTATCAAACATATTCACATTGTAGCCTCTCGTCGGATTGTTCGTTTTGCACACAATGTGCATCGATACTAATGGAACTACAAATGAAATATCATATCACACTGTATATCTATGGATACTGTAATTTCTGGACCTACTGGTCTTTTGCCACTGATACCGACCCCAATGAACCTGGAATAATTTTTTTTGGGGCGGCGTTGTCAAGTCATAAATTTTTTTATCAAATTGCAGACCAATTTTGTTGAAATTCAAACTCGTCGACCTGACTTTATTCACTATCAAAATGATTTACAAATGAACCTGTCTTGAACCTGTGTTCTTCTATATCGACCAGGTCAATCGCTATCTTTCGAGAACACATTGATGACTCACCTATATGTTGGTTTGGAAACACGCTATACGAAACACGCTAAGAATCATTTACGTTTTCGTGCGTGAGCTTTGAATTCATTTATTCAATGAGACCCAAGAAATATAGGCACTCCACACCCCGTTGGTTGGAACCATATATATGTAATAGTATATTATGTGATACTTGTACCGTCATTTTAGTAAAGAGCGCAGCATAGTATTCATCAAACGTGAGTCTGTGACGGAATATACTTTTTTTTTGACATCCAGGAACTCAACCTAATTATATTCACAACCAGCTGGTGTGAATTTCTGATGTACGATCGGAATTTGAGGAAGTGAGTTGATATAGTACCTTGTTCAAATATCTGAGTTGCCATTGTGACGTTTTAAAAATATCAAATAGCCATATATTGTGAAATTGTGTTCAATCGAAATTCGTAGTGCAGTATCAAATTGTATATGACATAACTACAGTGGAAAATGTCACATTTCGCACGAGTAGACTGTGTAGAGTAGACGTTTCTCCTACTACTATGTAACAATTATTGTACCTAATCATTTATACATCAATACGTATTTGTTTACAAATCATATTGTTGAGGTGATATGTGATATGTGCTACTTGATATAACAAAAGATGGCGCTATGTTCTATTTTCATGGATGTTCGTCGGAAAACGAAGTTTGAATGCTCTCGAAAAGAATAGTCGAGTGAGACTCCATTCACACAGACTTCACAAAGGCATCCGACAGAATAGATTATAACATTCTGATATTGAAACTTAAAGCCTTGGGCTTTGATAAAAACTCACTGAATTGGATGGCATGTTCCTGAAAGATCTCAAACAAAGCAGTGAAATCGGCTCAGAGATCTCAGACGCTCCGACATATTCGGAGTAACATCTGAAGTTCCACACGGGTCATACTACACACCATTGCTTTGAAATGATGGAGACATTTTTACAGGGTGACAACACTTTTTATGGATGTATCCCTTTTTTCTCATCTTTTCCAAGAATACATGGAGAGGACTGAAACCTTGACTAAAATAATGAAACAATAATTTTGAGCAGAATTTGCCGCGCTGCGATTGGAATCAGCCCTTGTCAGGACAGAGCAAAGAAGAAGAATACGAACACTAATTCACTAACAGGTAACATAAACCAGGTACCTTATGTGTTTTGTATCAGTGAATTAGTGTTAGCATACTTCTTCTTTGCTTAATCTCTTATGGAAAAATCAAAAATGAAAATTTCTCTATCGAAACCTCTCTTACATGGAAAATCCGTGGCCTACTATGAAAAATCGATCAAAATGCAATGATTTAGTGATTTTCAGCATTTCTCAGAATCCAGAGAGCGTCATACATTACATTGAATGAGAAAAAAAATAACGAATTCAATGAGATAATGAAATACAGGGTGTTCCATTGAAAAAAAAAAATAGTTTGTGTCGTATCTTCATAACCTTACCCAGAAAAAAAATAATCACGCAAAATTCGCTATTAGACGCTCAACAGTATTTTTAATGACTTCGTAGATATCCAAATAGTAGTTTTCGAAATCGATCTGTATCTTTAGAACGGAAATAGTTACCCAAAATCTGATCAGACCATCTTGAGGTTCAAGGAACATTGAGGAAGTGAAAACCGGAAGGCTCCATCTTCAATAACAACCGAGGAACATGGCAGTCTCAACCGAAATGAAATGCACTGTACAGTATGTATTAGTAGTGAGCTATGAAAAATCATATAATTCGAATCTGGACCGTCGAATACTTCCTGTTGTTATCCAGTTGACTGAAAGTTTCATCATCGATATATTATTTACTATTTATTATTATTTTTATGTACACAATTGAACACTGCTTCAGCTCTAATCATTCAACGTGATTACAAAACATGAGTGGCTTCGAAAATCAAGTATGGACACCAAATTGTTCATCAGTTCAGAAATGAATCATGTTAGACATACTCAAAACCTTCATTGCAAGAAAATAAAATGAAATTGGATTAAAATTATTGAGTCAATGGTGAACTGAGAGCACAAGTGATGAAAGAATCAGAACTGCAGCGATTTTATTCATCGCGACAATGGTATGATATCTGAGTTACTCGATTCATTCAACCGAACGAGAATGTGAGAATGAAGAAGAGTCTGTTTGGTTTGATTTGGTGAACTTAGATTCCAAAATATATGCAACCGAAAAAGGAAAATATCGTCTGACTCCATAAAGAATGCGAGGAATAGACATATCTTCCAGTAATTCTAGGATGAACGGGGGCACCATTCTCATTGGACAGAACATGTGGTTCATAAAAATAAGAATTATCCAGTTCATTCATGCAGTGTCGAGAATAATAATAATTCCGATGGGGTTTTCATAGACATGAACATAAACTCGAGAACCTACAGATTCCAAAGTGCAAGAATTCCAAGGACACCTTGGAGTTTATTCGCTTACCTGAAACATTGCTGAGCGTGAAAATAACGAATAGTCCAAAACACAGTTCACATTTCAATAAATTCATACTGTACAAAGATATATATGGAGCAGTTTTGTTACACTCATGTTCAGTTAATTTCAGTGATGCTGTGCCAGGACCACATTGGATCTGGCGAAATCGATAGACAGGCGCAGGCTCACTGGTCCACTTGCATTCTACTCGAACAGAGAAAAATTGGCAAAGCATATAAAATTCGACTCCAACTCTTCAGAATATATTATTGCATGGCCCAGTTTAGATGGAATGGAATTAGTGAGATTCTTCATGTACTGAGATTTTTATACTTTTGAATTCCAAAGAAACTCAACCCGAAATGAATCTGAGATAATACAGATCGCGACCTGATTCTAAAGATGAAATAATATCGTGATGTATAAAATTAGATTCTGGAATCTTCATTGTTATAGGGAGTAATTATCAATGAGAGAAATTGTATACAGGGTGTCAATATCATGCTGATGTTTCAGGAAAAACATTCGAGAGCACATATCCACTGAAAGTTTCAATTGTTGAACAATAGGATTGTGAAATCTCAATATAGAAAAATGTTTTTGGGCTGAGCGAGCGAAGCTCTTGTACCCTCTGGATAGCTATTCCGTTATAACGGGCCAAGAATGGCACGGCTTGGCCAATTTCCACATAATTTCCCACACTGATGCAGCTGAGCTGGAGGAATGAGAGGAGGCAGTACAAAAAATACAATACTCTCAATCGCATATAGCACGGATGATTATTCGTCGAAAAACCAGTTGTTTCCATAGAAAGATTTCTAGCTAATAATTTGTATTCCATTTTCTCCAATATATTTATGTGGAATCATACGAAAAAATATAAAGCATCCAAATCTAGAAATTTTGGAGTCAAATGAGAAAAGATCAATAGTGTTCATATCAAACGAAGGGATAAAACTAATAGTAAAACTGCCCTCTGATAGTAAAACACAAATCAAGATCAGTTCACTGAACTAATACATACATATACATGGTGTAATTTGATTGATAGCTAAAGATATAGGATATTATAAAAACAATGATGATAACGCTTCATTCACACAAATACGAATACAGAATATAAAATACAGAAATAATAAATATCACATTTCTGAAGCAGAACAGAAATCCGATAAGTGTATATACACACTTGTTTTGGTATGATTATAAATCAATTCAAAATATTCCAATAATGATAGTTAGGAAGTATAAAATACAATAAAAATTCATTGGGAATATCATATAATAAAAGGATATGTCTTTATAGGTAAGATAAAAGTTGATATTGTTATTATAGTTAATATATGAAAAACAGTGAGATATGTACATTTTTCAGTTTGTGAAATAATGATGCACAGTGCACAGATCTACCAGTTTCAAATAGGTGATTCCTCAGTTGACATTTGAATTCTATTTCTGGAATACTGTTGTATAATTTTGGTGAGAGTAAGATCTTTGAGTAGCCGTTTTGGACATGAATGGAATGATCTAGTGTTGTTTCTTTCGAGTATTTTGTTCATGTTACGGTATTGGTTGGATACTGGGAGTTCTTTGAATATATTAATATCAGCAATCTCTTCTCTATGACTTCAAGAGTATGGAGGTGAGTTTTTAGAGTTGAGCCACAGACAAGTATTCCATAGCGAAGATGGCTTTCAACCAAGGAATAATACAGCGTTTGAAGATAGTTTTCAGGTAAGCGTTCCTCAAGTTTCCTGAATTCATACAATATGGATCTCAATTTCTTCATCAGATAAGCTATATGTTCTATATATATGAAAGAAAGATGATATGATTATATATTTTGAGAAGACACGTCCATATGGCAAATGGCAAATATGCCCTTAATTTCTTAACTTGAGCGCTTGATTCAATAGTTTGTGGATTTATTTGATTCTCTGTCATTTTCATGAAAATAGTATCATAAGAGTAATATTTTTCATTTCTCGAACATAAGGTAGGTATGTTATCCGTACATGGAAAAATGCGTTTTTTTTTGTAGGTATCGGGTACTGCTATTCATTGGAAAATGATGATGACGCTATAATCCGAACGGTGATGACGTCATCAAAACTATGATTTGACAAAACAATGCGCAACTGAACGTGTCTGAGCTTTTTTCCCCAATAGCCATATCGAGCTTCCAACAAATTCATTCTAACCTTCACGTGTTCACTGTATATTTAGATCAATAGAACGTGGCACTGTTCAAACTGCATGGCTGAAAGTCGATCAGATTATTAATAAATGAAACTTGGTCGATATAAACTGAAAATTAAGAGATATTCATCATACTTTTGAGTATCTAATTGATAACATCCTCATATGTTTTCAGATGAAATGAAAATATCAATATAAAATCTCACAGACATATCTTCAAATCAAATCTCAAGGAATCCTTTCTTGTAAACGATCTGCCAAAAGAGATAAGAAATGCTGAGAGCCTAGTTATCTTCAAAGAAGAAGTGACAAAATATCTTGTTAAACAACTTTTTATATGTATATATTCCAATGTTAATGCATGTAAGAAATATTGTTCTTTGATAATGGTTAATTCCAATAGTTTGGTGGAACGGACGAAGTGTTCAGGACTAGAGCAATGTGCAATGAGACCCCAATACCTCAATGAAGAAAACAACGTAACAAAACATCTTATGGATATTCAGAATGGAATGAAATCTCTAGATCTAGAGTATAATATACCAGAGCCAGTTGTCACTATAGTCGTTGTTGATTAATCGGAAATTCTATACGCACATTCCGAATTACGTTTCGATCGATCAGCAACTTGGATATTGCATTGTCAGATCGAATTTTTTAATTAATGAAAGAGGTCTCCGAAACACTCACTTCCCGACATAAGAATAATAAAAAAGTAATTAATTCTGAGACCCGGAAAGCTATGAGTGTTATTCAAAATCTTTGGACACATTGTTCTTTCCGGAAGGAAGGTAATAACGGAATCGAAATGAATTCGTCAGAGTTGAGCTTCCTGAAATGGAGCAATTAAATCAAGTTTGTTCGAAAATAAGGTTTGAGTGATATTTATGTTGGTATTTAATTATTCTTGATTTCGAGGTATTTTCCATCACGAGAAAAAGATCGATATTGGTGAGACTAAATGATGCCGTTTCTGATGAAATTTTGCGATTGTCCGTTGATATGGTTTGACGCTATAGCTATCTTATGAATCCTAAAACAACTATCAAAGGTAGCACCACGAGTTCTTTAAATTCACTATATCAAGTTGTTCATGTCACAAAAAGATCGAAATGAACCGAAGCATTATTTGGGAATATTTTCTCGGCTACTTTCAGCTGGGCAATCAATAACAAACCAGGCGATGATTTGAGCTCAGTAGGACGGATGTAAATCGTGTATTTTCGTCTTGATCACATTCATACATTTCAATAGATAATCAGGGTCGCAGCTACGTTATGATAAAAATTTAATACAGGGTGTCCCATAAACATACCGACAAACTTCAAGGGATGGTAGAGGACATCAAAATAAACATTTTTGCTCGATAAACATAAGTCCGGAAACTCTTTGTTTTCGAGATACAGGGTGTTGAATTTTTTTAAAAATACCGATAATTTATTATTATCGTAAGAACAAAAATGTATTATCAATGACTTTTGATCATTTTTTGTTCTGTATTTAATTGGAAAATATTCGTAATTCTTAAAATCTTGGAAAGAGTATCCAAAACATACCGACAAATAAAGGGTGCTAAAGCAATAAAATTAAACACCCTGTATCTCAAAAACGAAGAGTTTCCAGACTTTATATGTTTATAGATAAACCAATTGAGGTTATGGAGATTGTTAAATTTATTTCCGTCAATCAGAATTTGACACTTGGAGAACAAAAGAGTACTCGTTTATTTGTTACTAGCATACAAACAACATCAATTAGTTCATCTGAATAGTTTTTTGCTCTCATGCAAAAAACTCAGAGGAGGTTAATTAAAGCTATATTCCTCGTATTTGAAATTTTTTTACAATAAACTCGGTATGTATGAATCCAAAATAACAAGCTCTTCCAAAATCTGTAAAAATATATAGGGTGTCCCATTCAAATTGAAGAACTTGATGGCATTTCTGGTCAAACCGATCATAGTATATTCATGAAACCACTCAGATCTCCAAAAATCAATTGACTTGATAATTTATATACTTTGTAGGATGAGAATCGCCATCCAGAAAAATAGCTCAAATACTTTTCTTCTTCATCAAAGAAACAGATTCAATTGACTCTCTGAGACTAATCCGAACCGTCTGACTCCATACTAATTGTTCTCTGATATTTTGTATTGTTTTCCTATTGATTTACCATGTTTTTATTATATTTTGTATTCATTCTGTCATTGACTTCAGTATCCCTGTAGGAACTAAAACAAATTTATCAGTATAAAGTGATTATTTTCATTACTCCACAGAACTTTGGCGCCATCGGATGCATCGGAGAAAATGTGCGTTATTCAAGTGGGTACAATTAACATTTTCTCATCCCTCGGTGGTTATGAAAGTGAGGAAGTGACACACTGACTGACTATTCAGTGGATCCCGTTCTTCAGAATATATCACCCCTCAGACATTTAATATCGCAGAAAGTGGAATACTTGAAATAACTAATTTCCATGCCATATAGTCCGTTCCCTTGGGAGAAATGGGGCCAGGATACTTGTTAATTTGCCTCACGAACTGGGTTATTAATAAATATTATTTGCTACATCTCGGTGCATTTGGATAATGAGTTGGCTGTTTTAAATGAAATAAATGAGGGACATTTCCATTTTGCTGGGTGATGCTTTAATATTATCACTTGGTCTTCATGCTCGGCAAAGTTGTGGTTATACGACTAGAAATGGATGATCTAATTAAAGAACGAGAAAAAAATACGTTCATGAAACGGAAATCATGGTCTCCGATGCAGAGAAAATTCAACTCTTCCCTGCCTGTCATGGATAAACCTATGATGAGCATAATGAGCTATAAGTAATAATTCATTCTTTGTGTGTCCCAATATATTATTCTCACCTGTTTACACCTGGATGACAAGAGGTTACGGAGCGTAATTAGCGCCAACCCAAACATTTTAATTTCTTCACATAATCCGTTTTGAAATGAATTATATTACATCTTCGGAACGACATTGCTTCAAGCTGAACCCTATCCCTCCACTATTATCTATGAACATGGTATTCTGATTAGAACACAGATAAGTGCAGTTATCATATACCATTAGGGCTCTCATCGTATCATGCTTGAAATATATGAAATCAATCAACCTGTGTCTGCCTAGAGGGAACATTCATCCGGAGCGACCGGACTGTATGAAGTTTATTTCAGGGTCGGAGGTTATCTATTCCGTAATCCCTCACATAATGCTGGGAATTTAAATGATGATGGGACGCCTGCGGCAATTAGAGAATGAGGAAGGGCCATCATAGGGTTTCGGATTCTCTCATATTCCGCTTTAAAATAATGTGGCCAATCATAGAGCTTTCAGAATTCATACACCATGAACGAAACGGTCATGGGAAATTCGAAACTTGGATCGTTAAACAACACAGAGTATAGTTGAGTGAAACGTATTCCTCAATAAAACCACTACTCTAATGATATATTCACTGAATTCATGATTGATTATCGAGATTATGTACATCTGTCGGATCTCCGACTGTCATTCTGCCTTCAAAAAGTGGAGTGATAAATGTCGTTATTGTCAGGAAAAATGTCAAAGAAATCATCAGCAAGAACAGGCAGTGAAGGTGATGCTGATTCTCATATCGGGGAAGTATTTCCTAATGTTGTTTCTCGATCCTCGTCATACAAGAGTAGGAAAGGTACGTACTCGTTTAATCAGACAGATATGAATACATACAGACGAATGTTTTATTCGTAGGAATAGAAGCAGGACCCTACGGAGACTCACCTTCAGATCAACAATCGTACAAGGACTGCTTTTTCTATATGCTTCAAGACAATGATTCTACCGACTCATCAGGTGAAGAAGATAACCCGGAACTCTATAGTTTAAGAAATGACTATTTGGAAAAATTGAATGCACTGAGGAGGAGGCTGAACTTGATAGAGCTGACAGACGAAGACTCATCAAAGAATCACAGAGGATGCACCATAACGGAAATCATAGAAGAAGAACCGGAATCTCGCAAAGAATCTGAGAGTTCGGAAAAAAAGGAGCTGTGCAGTAACTCGACCTTCGAATCCGATAACGTGGAGATCAAAACCCTACATCCTTTCTCAATATGCTACAATTTCGAAGCACAATCTATCACCAATATGTTGGAGATGGAATATAATCCGCCAAAAAAGAAATCTTGCTTCAGACTTAGAACACCGAAGCTACCTTCGGCATCGGAAAGTAACTTGCCATATCACACTAAGGTGGGCCTACGCGATGATTTGTTCACGAATCGCTTAGACAATGAACCAAAAGTCGAGAACTCTGAGACAATCACTAAAGATTGCTACGATAAGTTTACCAGGACTCAAGAAACACAAGTCGAAGAAAAAGAATTGGAGATTGAGTTCGAGAATGAATCTGATACGACCAATTCAGAAGTCAGGAATAGCAATCTGTTCCCTACTGTGATTGTGGACACTGAGCCACTTGGATGTCACAAGGATACAAGCGTGTCAGCTGCGTCATCTGCGGAAGTGATAAGCTGTAGAGTGGCCAGCAAGGCGGCAGAGGAGCGTGAAGAATTGAAAGGATACCCACTGAATTTCGTAGACGATAGCTCTACCGGTAGCTACCATACTGTGACCACTAGCACTACAATAATAGAAAGTCAAAAGAAGCGAAAACGACTCAGTTTGAGAACTAAAAAGAAGAGCTCTATCAACCGATTGACTAGGTGGGACGGGATGAAGGAAGTAGAAAAAGAATTCGAAACAGGACAGGGTGAAAAAACGTCTTTCCAACCGCTGAGGGACGTGATCAGCGATCAGAAACAAGCCGGACAAAGTCTCAATCAGTACTTGACATACCGGAAAGAATGTCGAAGAGCCAAATCGTCACCTATCAAACGAAAACGATGTATGGTACCTTTCGGACCGGTACTGCTCAACGAGACCGATAAAGAACAAAATTTAGACAACAAGTACTACCTTTTCAACTCTAGTTCACCCTCTGAGGAGGACAGGTACTTGAGCCGGATTCACGTAGGAAAAATGGAGTCTGATAGTTCCTCGACAGAAAGGATGACATTTTGGTCTAGATTGGTAGGGTGCTTTCGGCCCGTTTTTAGCTTCATCGCGAGAAAGTGATATTTATAAGATCAAATGGCATTGTTCCGTAGAGATAGGTTCAATAAAATCGATTCATTTCTTGATTGATTTCTTCAGATCTGAAAATAGATTGAATGATGATGCTAGAAGAGAAATCCTACTCTTGAAACACTATATTATATACAATATCTCGAGAATATATACAGTGTGGATCTAAAGTACCTTTCCTCTCTACTTCTGAATCTGACTACATGAGAATTCAGAAAATGATGAATTAGGTTGAGTGCGATTTTTCGAATAGCAAAACATGTAACGTTGTACCCCATTCCTCGACTTGATTTTGTATATTTATCGAACCACCATGTATTCTGAATTTTGTTTGATCATTTACCAGTTATTTATGAAGAAATACTTGGAATATTTGATATTCATTTGATTTCATCAATTCAGATAGATGTTAGACCGATTTATTCAATTCGACATGAATGTAACAAAGTTGTTAAATATATGTATACATTTTCGTTCACCTCCAATTTCCTGGAATGAAAATCATTTGAAGATTGTTCGCTAGAGGAAAGGAAAGAAATTCATTCAACTTGTTCATATCTCCTTGTCATTCGGTGAAATGAGAATTAAAAAAAACAAAGTTATTGGTCAAGCCAAAAGAAGGTATCTCATCAAAAAGTAGACCATGGATTATCGAAATACTCATGAAAATCTGTATGAAGGACATCGACCTGGGAAGACTTCCCAAAGCCATCCGCTGTGGATTCAGCGATGCACATCAAATTACTTGTCGTTTACCGGCCTTTACCATGCTTGTTGTCAATGATATGACATCTCACATGCGCTCATATGATGTTTCATAAGACCAATTCAAAGAGTATGCTGAAGTTACATGGTGTAACGATCAGCCTATAGTTTTCAATCATATGTTTGTCACCTCTTTGAATACATTTTCCATTTTTCCATTTGAGTCACAGTATGATCAAACTAGACCTATACCTATACATTGAAAAGAAGGACGATTGGAAGTGTTGCAAGATTCAATCTCGGACAGACAGACAGACACCGGGACAGGTGAAACTAGATACAAGCTCGTTTTCAATTTTTTGAAGGAGCCAAGGCCAACTGAGGTGATATTAATTTATCAGTTTGGGTTGTTCTCTCGAATGAAGCTAAAAAAAATAAATCCATTGAGATCCCGATGGTATTCGGAAAGACGATCTCTCGAGATACCGACTTAATTTCTGAACCAGCTGGGAAAATAACTATCACTGAGTTGACGTTCACATATTGAATACAAATAATTCACATTCGGAAAATATGTGCCTTCATCCAACAGTTCCATTCATCATTCTCGTTCCTCGGTCGTAGTAGATTTTCGCAATAAGGTAATTCTCAAATCTTGTTATCGCACCACCTCGAGAGCATATCCATTACGATCCGGTAATCCATTAATTAGATAGGTATGGGAGTTATTCCGAAAATATGAACGGTCTCGTACGCTTCGAGTATCTCAAATATCCAGAATCGCCACGCCGGGATTATCAGCAGATCAATAATAAACTGCTAATAACTACACTGCTCTGCGAAAAAAACCGCCACTGAAAGGTGGTCCTGATACGCTGAGTCATGAGACTATAGAACCTTTTTCTATTCACATTCGAATTCGAGCATGAGAATGTGGAAGAATTAGAAAAAGTTCTTATTATCGACATTGTTACACCCTGCGGAGTGCTGAACCTCCAGCAGCGGGTATAAGCGACTTCGTCTAGATTTCGTGAGGTCACAATTATCATGTCATAAAACAACGATGTACAAAACACTGGTGCAGTCACTGATGGTGTTTTGTGTCGTAAGAAACGCCAACGCTATTTTCCGCTATAATGGCCTAATAGCTAATAGTTATGAAACTCCCCAGAAAATGGTGATATTTTTACAGATTTCTGTACAAATAGTTGACGTTTTGAGATTGTAATTATGTAGTTCGATCATTAATTGAGAAGTAACCTGGATAGCTACATTTTTGTAACACTGATTGTGCGATTATCGCAGGTAATATCCCAAGACCATGACAAATATCCGACTATTATTTTCTTAATTAATTCTATCGAGAGTGCCTTGTATTTTGACAATTTGATGAGACCATATGAAGAATAACTCCCTCGAGCTAAAGCTCTCGGGAGTTATTCAGATTATTAATGTTTATATGGTCGAATTGAATTGTCTCAAAATACAAGTTACTCGAGATGAATTGAAGAAAATAATAGTCTATATTTGTCATGGTCGAGTGATATTCAGGAAGATTATTTCATGAACAGCATAAAGTGACTCCTATATACTATACGTTTTAACATTTATTTCGTTTCAACCTAAATTTTCACAACCTTGAATCAATCAAAAATAACAAGAACATAAATAAGATCACTTGAAATTGAAAATGCAATTATTATAAGTTATACTCGCACCAGCACCATAGATAATTCCAGTTGGTGACGCCTTATGTATCTCTTCTTGTATCACCTGTGTTGCTGTTGCTGAAGTTGAAGCCTGTGTTGCTGAAGTTGAAGCCTGTGTTTCTTCTAACTGCCGCATTCTATTGATAATTTTGTTGTGGTGTTGCTCATCGAGCTGGAGGTAGGATTTGATAGACGATGCATTACTGTGGCCCGTTATTTTCATCAGTTCCTGTTCTTGCACGCCAACCTTTGCTAATTGTGAAACTGCCGTGGAGCAACTGGAAGGATTCGTGATTTTTCTTTTCTTCACATCCAAACCAATACGTTCTGCACCAGCTTTCATCCATTTCGAATATTCATTTTTTCCGATAGGACAATTTTTGTACCATGCAGATCCCTGTTTTTTCCAGTGCGGATTTGAAGTCAAGAAAAAACGGTCGCTGGTTATGTGACTCCCTCGCTTGCTGAGAATTTATTTGCTAAGGACAACGATTCATATTTTGACCGTGAGCCATTTACTGTCTGCGCATTTCCGATTTCCTCCTTGGCAAGTTTTTGTAAATACAGGATTATATTCGATTCTGCCAGAGTATGTTCCATCGTTTTTCATTTCCCTCTTGAAATAATCGATTTTAAAATAGATACTTTCGCCTCCTCGCCAGGCCAACTCTACAGATACTATCTGAAAAAATTTCTTCTGAAGGCCGTCTGGGGTAGTGCTTCTGAACTTTCCTTTCTTTTTTGAGGACAATATTGCAGGTTTCGCCTTTTTGCATTACGCGCATCTCTCGCACTTTTGAATTCGATATCTTCAAATGGATTTATCTTACGTTGATATTTATTGAAGTATAATTCCTGGATAGTTAATGCAGTGGAATTCCACATCAATTTGACTGTGTACTCTTCATATTCTTCACCACTTTCTTTGCGAATATTCAATGCCCAATCTTTGAGGACTTCAGCAATAACGATTGTAGGGGTAGTCTCACATAATTCATATTTCTTCTGCTGACAAAAAGACATAAATTGTCTCCATACAGACTTTTTACTCCTCTTTGTATTCCCTGGTATAGATTTGCTCACATAATCATTAATTTCCGTAGTGGAAGATAAACCAAAACGAGACATTTTCAAATTTCGCTGTCTGATTTATGTCAAACTTTGACATTTGTGCAATCGAACGAAAGGTTTGTTCGTTTGTGATATTTAGCACCTATCTGACATCAGTTTATCTCTCTCCAACTCATTCAGTTCATTACTCTGTTTCTTTTTGAAATCAGATACAAGCAGCTGAATCTGACTCAAACGAACAGGCCTAATAGTCGCTCATATTCCTCTGTTTACCTAAATAGCCGCTTATATTACATAATATCATGTGACTTCAATCATGCAATTCCATAGGTGCAGCCATTTGTGAATGAAATAATCAGTAATACTGATTTTGTTGTCATTTTTGTGTCGCCATCTAACTGACATTTGAGTGATATTCCGCTATAACCTTCGATCATTGAACAGACTAGATAAGTAATCCACACCCCTGGCAATACAGTTTGTTTGGAAGCAACATCTATAGTATCTATCTTTGTCTAAACATGGATAGCAGAACCTGATTCTCCCAGCACCAGTGCCGTGTTGTCGGTGGGAGTCGAATTTATTATTAATTCATGATGAAACCAAATTGAAAATCCGTAACAATTTCAGTGGTACTTTTTAGCATTTCTTGGTGGGAAAATGAACATCTTTATACTTCCTTCACATTGTTACGAGAAATTCGAATACATACAATCCTATGGTGATTTTTCTAACTTGCTTGTAATCAATGAACTTATTATGACCACGTCACAAGAAAAGTTCAATTCTCAACGGCATAAGAAACAATATACTTACTATTCAGTATACAGTTGTCTACTTAAACTTTATCATAAATAACGTTCAATTTCAATAATGAAAATTTATATCTTTGGCGATCAGTGACAGTGCATGTAAGTATATTTACGATTTCAAAGTTCAGTACCTGCTAGTGGAAATAATTTTAAAAAAAGTGAAAGACTTTTTCAAGGCAAATAGATATGATTGCATATATGAATGTAATTTTCAAATCTGAAGATGAAACTAGTTTATATCATTTCACGATATCGTCAAAAATGAAGGAGGTTTCATCTTGAGCAGAATTCATATATTTTGACGCAAAAAATTGATGTCTGATTATTTCATTTCATGTAGATAGATGAGAATCGATAATGAATATGTGTTGACAAGTATTATGACGAAATTTTATATCAACAATAAAATCATGAATCATGTGAAGATGTAGCAAATAGCAGTGTTTCTTATTCAAAACAGGACTGAAATGAAAAACAACCATGGATAATCACACAAATAATTTATTGATTTTTGAATAGGATTGTTTTTGTTAACATACTTCTTACTCTAACTTCCGTTGAATCTTTCGATTTATTCGCCTCATGATGCCTCACAGTGAAATATCTTTCCAAATTAGTTTGACTAGTTCCAAAAACAGTCAACTGTAAATTTCTCATTGTTGTGTGTAGAAGAAGTATAGAAATATCCTTATATTTTTTATCAAAAATATTAATTGAGTTCATCATTATTCTCAGTGATTTTTCAGCAGCTTCGCATATTTTGACTACAAATAAGGAAGCAATTATCAGTGCTACATATTTCACCACAAGACACTGTCGCAGCTGACCTATGGGTATAATCAATATAATCTAATCAATTCAATTTAAATTCATTTTTATCCATTCCATTTGGGAAAATGCTTCAAAATCTCGAATGATACGACAATGGTAACTCACCTATAAAATGACGTGTTTAGATCGCCGGTTCAAATTGTCTTCAACACACCTCACAACGTCTCACCATTATATCAAATCACCAAAACAGGAAATAAACTGAGTTTCTGATGAATTCTGAGTACACAAAACTGAACACAAGTTGAATAATATCGATAAATCGAAACGTAAATAATGACAGATACCAAACAAAGCAATAATCGCCGTTGACTGTCAATATCAAATTGCGGTGTTGCAACGTTGAGCAAAAAGTATTCACGATACCCATGCTGGTCCTCGAGCCCCCAAGAAAGTAAAATTGCTAAGTCTCAGAATAATGTAGCAATCTTCTATCAATCAGAACTGATTCATAATCGTCATGACCCAAATTTATTATTATATTTGTGCATTGAACTACATGAATTCATAAGGGACTTTAAATATTATGGACTATTCATCACTTTTTGATGATTGGATATGACAACACTGGCGACGATTGGGTACTAATATTATGATAATTCTGGGAATTCATGTTAGCATCAGAATATTTGTTTTGTGATCCTTCTAGTGGGTTTGTTGTTCGGAGGCTATAACGAATAATATGCTGTTATCAAGTTAGCTTTACGTTAGAGTTCTGGTTGAAGAAATTAGATAGGCAAATATGCAGAATAGCTCTATTACCAGTGTTCTGTACATCGTTCATAAAACGAAATGAGAGAAACATCCGTCATTGGTAATGACATATCAAACTTGACTTTCTTTGACAATTCCAGTGTCGAGAGATTGATTCAAGGTGGATATAGGATGGTGAACCAACTCTACAATTTTTTCTTTCCAAAACATGTAGACGTGTCAAAGAACCTCACTAAGTCCGCACCGCTTGAGTAGACGAGATACAATACGATCGTCGATCTTGTGAAGTCAAATCCGCTTTTACTGATAATGACAGCGACGGATAGCTAACGGTCTCAACATTTCCATTCGAGTTGAATTTGTTCAATGTTTTCAAGAGTTTCCAAGAAAATCTTCGATATCGACAGAGGTGATGTCATCTGTTATTTTCCGAATCATATGATAGAGGTATGAAGTAGTTCACTCAACTTTTTCACATCATCTATCTTCTGATGAACCAGTGTTTCTGAATTCAAAAGAATCATCAATCAAAGTGCTAGAGCTGATATTCAAAAATTGTTTTAGTCTAGTCTTGGTCTTCTCGTGTGTTCCACACACATTTCAAAACATCGTCGTGTACGTTGATAAAATAAATTCGGAAGACTCTCGTACACAACACACAAAGTTGACACTTTTTTGAAATCATATTCACCTAGTAAACTGATGAATAAGTTCATATCAGAAACTAGCAGATACCAATAATTTCGTATCTGTACCACGCCCAAATTCAAACTCTCTCGAGTCGACAAAGCTGTCATTGACGGTTATATTTCGATTGAGGGATGTTTCCTCCTTTGGAATGGTTTCCAAATGATTTTTCGATAGTCCCGTCATCTATTGTTGAATAATAGAACCCCACGCCATCGACTAGAATCCGATTGATTTTGGCATTTTTTAGTCTGATAAAACAAATGAAGAGTGGACCCACCAGCTAGTTCATCACATCAATGTCGAAAGGATTGAATTACTTTTTCGCGTATGCCACCTTCATTTATGAAGAAAAAATTCTATATTCAAGCATTTGAGGATATCTATGGACTTCAAAACAGTGTATCTTGTTTGAAAAATACGTCAAATCTAACCTTTGGTTCCATTTGACATCCTCTGTTGCAGCTGCTTCATCCCAGAGGGTATCTCAAATGTCAGTAAAAAAAATTATTTACATTCTTACACCCTGTATATGATTAGAATCAAATGTCGATAAAAATTTCATTCACAACCTCATCCATAACAGAAAAAAATCATCAATGGAAGATAAACGACAAAAATACCACTTTGAAATTATGGTCAATAAGATAGAAGACATCAAGATAATCACGACAAGTCGTCCATGGGACAGAACTCCCGATTGATGCTCTTGAGTAACTCAAGAAATCGAATGTATTTATTTTCCCTGATACAATGTTTTTTCTCTTGAAAATAGGTTTCTTGTTCATACGTTCGATAACTATGTATCTTCTTTGTCTCATGATAATGAAAACAACCCCTCCCACGATGTCCCTCTGACAGTGGAGTAGTCGCATTCAGTGATGGCCTCAGGAGCGTGACTTGGACCGCAAGAAGTGACTTCAGATGAGCAGATTAGCTACATCCTTCTGAAATGATTTCATAGTTGCGACGAAATTGATCACAACCTATAGATGATGTTGTTAGTGTTATTCACTTCCTAAATTTTCGAAGCAATCCTCAGAGGCATCAAACGAGTTTCAGAAGATTATACAAGTGGAATTTGGATTATACAGTTCCATGAAGAGATTTATGGTATACATTGTACAGGGTGGCCAGATAAGAATGCAATTCCTACTTAAGCATCATTTCACTACATTTTAATGGAAAGAAAGTCATACTATTGCATTTAATTTTTTAGAGAATTATGTAATATTCTGTTATTATATCAAAAAACGCGCTCTAGCGGCATCACTGAGGATTACATATATCATAGGTAGAATGGATTTGATGAAACACTGAATGCTCTTTCCAACAAGACCAAGTTTTTTGAAATCCGTCGTCCAGGACTTACAGCTGTTTATCAAATAAACATTGAATCGCCCCCCACCACTTTTATTTCATTTTAATAGATACGTCAAAAATTTTCGGACAAAAATTACTCGAATAAAGCTCAACTTTGAAGAGCATATACTTTTTCGGTACATTCACAAGGTAGATTTCAGTGAAAAATCACTTCAAAAGTTTAAGATGACGGTTACGCCCTCTGGCAGTCATCTTGGGAACCTGAAAATAATTTCCAATATTTTCTTTTGGCCATTTTAGTCATCAACGAATAGTACGACGAATAGTTTCCGAGATACAGCACTTTGCATTCTTATCTGGCCACCCTGTACAGAGTATATTTGAACCGAAATCTAGACTACTAGACCACTGGCCGGCTCACTCAGATGGACCACCCTTTATTTTATTACACCTTCGAATGTCACGTTTCAACTCGAAACAATCATTTTGGGTGCGGTGTTCCTTAAAACTCACAGTTCCACTTGAGAATCGATATTTTTAATACTGAGTTGTGTGCACCCTGCGTGCTTGAGGTTTAACGTTCTCTTCGAATATTCTAAGATGTGTGTCAAAGAATTTCCAATTATATATGTCTTAACTTGCAGGTCATTTTCGTATCGATCCAAGATCTAAGAATAGCATATATTGTTAACTTTTGCGAATGGCACTCCAATTAATCATCAGATAAATGGATCGATAGATGTTATTGTGAAGGAAGCTGAAGGAAGCCTATAAAAAAGAAATAATTCAGTCGATGAATATATATAACGAATTAGCATAGCATTCGATAATGTCTGATCTTTCGAAACTCGCTGATAATTCATTTGAAAGGATTGGTTCAAGTCGCTTACAACCCGGATTCATACGAATAACTAGTCAGTTTTGTAACTGTTGAAAATTTGGTAAACTTGGGAAAACTTAATACAACTACATTTTTTCTCAACTTTGGAGAACAATGTACCGTCTGAGGAAATATATTTTTCATATTTGATAATATCACCCTTTCCTTAATGAAGTCCGAAATCCCGAAATCTAGTCACTTTTTTTCCCAAATCAAATCTTTAGGATTTACAAAGAACTCTCGATTCAATATTAGAGCACACTAAACGCCCAGACACTATTTTTGATGTTGGTATCTCCTTTTTTACGAAAGTTACGAATAAAATAATCATCTCGCGCGACACAAGCTGATAATACACCAGTCTTATGTTGATTCCTGCACTGATTATTTTATAACATTCCTGATACATTTCACGAAAATATTTATACATATATATTTGATATCTATACTCCTTTGACATATTCGAAAACTTGAGCAACAAATTGAATGAATATTACAACTGAAACAATAAAATGGTCAGTCCACGTGAACGAAAGGTAGTATGATAACAGAGCAGGCGCATAACCGACTGTGTGAACGGTTCTACCACGGATTACCTAGGTGATCTGTGATTCAACACCATTGTTGCCTAGTCTCTTTGTTCCATGAAAATTAGAGTTGGCAGTGGCATTAAGTAACCAGCACATTTATTTAATCTCTAATCGTAGCGTCTCTTTCTCATGGTCATTTCAATTTATTTCTCTGTAGGCTCCTTTCAGTATAATACTTATATCTATATCATATCAAATATCCGGTAGGAACCTTCATACACACTTTTTACTATCGCATTCATCAAATGACAACAAGGAAGGACATACTGATTATTTTTGTAGTTCTGGTGTATTTATTGCAATGTAACCACATTATTCAAAGCCCAATGATATTTCATGCACATGAAGATATTAGATATTTATATTTCGGAACTTGCTACGCCATTGGTTTGACCCACTTGTATACTCCTATTGTATAAGTAAGACGGCAGAACTGCGAATGGCAGTCCATTATGTCTCTTTCTTACACAACCAATTTGATTCCTTTTATTATTATTATATTCAGCTGCACTCGAATGTATTCGATTCGAATAGGAACACAAATTGGTATTGGTTTTTTTTTAGATTAGTATGGTTGAATTTCGTGTGTTTGATATGTATTCAAGAATCTAGTAGGTATAGTGGAGCTGAGGTGAAAAGTCAAAACAAGGCGAGCTCTTTCCCGCAGCCTAACCAGCACTTATCAGATCAAAAATATAAGTTCTTCTCTTGCTGAAATATGCAGGGTATCCCGAAAAGATACCGACCAACTTCAATACCAAATTCAAGGGTTGATAATCAAAATAAAAATTTTCGTTTATGTAAACATATGTCCACAAATAGCAAAAAATCTATTCGAATCATGCACAAATATTTGTATTTTTTTTAAGTGGTTTTTCATTCAGTTGTTCACAACATTTTGAACAACTGTTGCAAACCATATCTTTTTTGTCAATAAATCAAAATCAATAAGTGAAAAGTTATTCAATTATTGCGCAGTAACGTATAATAAGTACAAAATAGTTTTTTGCTCTACAGTCCGAACGGCTCATTCACGGGCATATGTTTATGTTAACAAAAATGCTTGTTTTGATATCCCCCGTATCACCCCTTGAAGTTTGTCAGTATCTTTTCGGGACGCCCTGTATGTTTGAAAATCATAACAACATATTTCTCCTTTGCAAGCAACTAATCCAATAATCTTGAATCATTTCTTCTTAGGAATATTTTTGGTCAATAGACATAATCACAATATTCGAATTTATGTCACCATCATGTTTCAGGACCGGATAGTAACAGGATGAATCGAGAGGTATGGAACAAATTTCAAATGAATATACATTTCTGTTGAACTGCAGCACTCTGTGATATGGAAATTGAATGGCAACATTGAAGTAGTTGAATAATTTGTATGGGTATATGTATGTTGAATATACTGCTATATTCCTTTCGATTCACCCTGTATATCTCGCGGAATAGGTGACCGCCTTGTGCCATACAACGATTGTTAGTTCATTCGAATTATAGAATAAATACACGAGTGTTCATACAAATCAATGCCTGAATGTATGCAACACGTTTCACTTTATTGATTCGAAGAAATAATTTCTGCTTGCAGTTGAATTTGCTGGTGCTTTAATGAATGAATGAAACACAAGAAATAAAGTACAAGAAACTATAATAATAATATGTTAATATCATTAATATTATTATTATTTCGTCTCAACCATTCCAGTCAGGCATTAGCCTCCGAAGCTCCGACACATTCGGAAGGGCGTGCTGGTTACATAAACCAAAAACCAATGACCTCTCCTCAAATCCGTGAGGTGATAGATCATTGAGTCCGAGAATCATGAGTTCTGAGCAGACGTAACGATCCGAGAATGACTGCCGGTATGATCTTCAAATTTGAGAGTAGCGTTTGCTTCGTTTTTTTTTATCTGTGGACAACACGAAAAGGAAACCTATAATGTTCGAGGAACATCGTGTTAGCCAGCGGTGGAATTTTGGGAGAGAAGGAAGGTGTTGGAATTTTTCTTGAAAGTTTGGAGGTTGTTAGCATCAGGAAAGACTTCACTAGGCAAAGAATTCCACAACTTTGCCGTTCTATTGATGAATGATGCTTGGTATAGCGATGTTCGACAGGTCTCGAGCCTGACAGTGTAGGGGTGACCAGCCTGAGCTCGTCTGGTTTGTCTACTAGACTTCGCATGTGGTGGCATAATAGATGATATTTCCGTTGAGCACCGACCATGAAAGTACCTATGAAAAAGGCATAGATCGCCGACCTTTCTACGATGATCTAGAGAGGTTAATGATTTGGGGAGTGTTGTATCATCGACTAGGCGAATAGCTCTCTTCTGAATTGAATCTGAGAGCTTTAGCGTATGTTTGGGGGCTGAGCTCTAAACATGTGAACAGTACTCCGGGACAGGTCGAATTTGTGCTTTGTAGATCATAAGCAGTTGCTGGGATGTGAAGTATCTCTTCGCACGGAATAGAAAACCAAGGTTTGTGAAGCAGTTTTCGCAATGGACCTCACTTGATCGTCCCATGAGAGAGGATTGTTGGGGGTGATACCCAGCATGGATATTGACGACCTCATAGGAACAGTGGTACCCGACATCATCAAATTGGGCATTGTGTGATCAGCCTTCTTGGTGAACATACAAGCTTGAGTTTTAGTTGCATTGAACTGTACTAGATTCTCAGATCCCCATTTCAGAATTCTTGTCAGATCCTCATTTAAAGCATCAACCTGTCTTCGCCTTGCACCTCTGGCCTCGTTGGATGATATAGGGGCTCTAGAGGAAAAGGCGGAATGAATTGTACTATCATCCGCAAAGTTATGAACTGGGCTGGAGGTCACATTCAACAAATCATTGATGTGGAGCACGAACAAAGTTGGTGCCAAGACAGAGCCTTGTGGAACACCAGCATTGATTCCCTATAATCAGGACCACCATCCTGACAGAATGGTCTGGATAGAGTCCGTGGAGTTCGAAGAGTAGTTCTCGATATTTAGTCCGTTTCTCCTCCTCCTTTCGCACGATATTCGTCTCGGCCGGAGCCGAAAACTCAATGACGAATATCGTTTCCTGCTGGTAGTCGAGGAGGACTACATCAGGCTTGTTCGCTTGCAATTGCCTGATGGTGGGGAATGAGTAGTTCCAATAAATTCGGCACTTCTCATTCTCCACAACAGACTCAAGATCCCCCGGAGCGTACGGCAGCACCGAATTAAAAAGTAGGAAAATAATGTGAAATCCACAGGACTCCATCTTCAACCATAATGGGATGGAGGGATTCACTGTACACTATGATCACTGAAACAGATTTCTCTTTTCGTTTTCGATGTATCTGAGAATAACTGAAATTTGCTGCAAACATTCATTGTCCATGACTCAGAAATGATTCATACAATTTTGATAGAGATGTGTATTCGAAGGTTTCGACACCCGAGGAATATGATGGCGATAATAGATTTTTTTTCATCCAGCTTACCATTCTAGATTTTGGATCTCTAGGAGTGAGAAACGAAATAGTACTATCCTTGTAGAAGCCATGAAATAATCATAAGTGATAGGCTTACTTCAAAAATTGAATAACAAAGTTCTGTTGAGATAATATATTATTTGATATAATTGAATCATTATTTGATTCAGGTAGATCCTGTTTCTTTTTGTAACAAAATTAATCATGTGTGAAAAGATTCGACTGGTCTGAATACGTTTCAAATGCTGATTCTTAAACATTGAATTTGTCTGCACTAGCCCTTCTTGATTGCCTCAACGCCCCTTTAGATTGCCTTAACGCCTCTATAGATTACCTTGAAGCCCCATCTTTTTTTCTTCAACTTCTACTGACCTCGTGAAAGCGTCGAGCGCCCACAAGGGTCACCCACAAGGAGCGTTCTTGTCCACTTTGAAAAAAACTGATCTAGGTCAATGTTGGACTAATTTTTGAGCATAGTTCACCAAATGTGATGAATATCGACTCGAGGTCACATTGAGTATTCATAGAGAATATCATGTGTCGCATATAATTCGTATTATAGTTCTCTTCTCTTTGGAGAAAAAATAATTGGCCGGACGTAATTACGTGGTTCGTCATATAGTTGATATCCAGTAAGTGAATCAATCAAACTTGATGTTACCGGAATTATTCACATTCTCCATATGAGAACACGTATGTTTTCTCATTATTGTTAGTTCCTCAGATTTCAGTGATACCACTGTTTCAGTAGTGATCTTCCAAAATTATCCTTTTGGTTTGATTGAATCGATTCGTTCACATCCATACGTTCCGACCTGTCAGTGACAAATTCGGTTTTTGTGAGTGTTTAGAGGTTATTTCTCCTTCATTTTTCTCCATGAAACAATCGTGTTCGTCCTGTCGTTCATGTCCTATGAGTTTAGATGGAGGTTGAAACATGCACTATTGGTGCTTTTACCGTTTTTGGACATGAGTATTAGAACTAGAAAATTGCTCTGTGTTATCTAGGGATTCGAAGATGGTACCGATATAAATTGGCTTCTTTAGTAACTTATCAATCTTAAGATATGCTATCTTTCCTCTTGTCTCACGTCCAACGAGTAACCCATTAATTTGCTTTTTTATTTGTGGACAACACGAAAGGGAAACCTATAATGTTCGGGGAACATAGTGTTAGCCAGCGGTAGAATTTTGGGAGAGAAGGAAGGTGTTGGAATTTTTCTTGAAAGTTTGGAGGTTGTGAGCATCAGGGAAGATTTTACTAGGCAAAGAATTCCACAACTTTGCTTGGTATAGCGATGTTCGACAGTTCTCGTGCCTGACAGTGTAGGGGTGACCAGCCTGGGCTCGTCTGGTTTGTCTACTAGGAATCGCACGTGGTGGCATAATAGATGATATTTCCGTTGAGCCATTTAACTTGTGTCTAGTCTCCAATATGGTGTTCATGTCTTTGAATTCATTTCAGGGTCAGTAACGTTTATTTGGCAAAGTTATAAGAAAATGAGTAATTGGATTTTATTTGTGGGTCCACTCCAGTCTTTGTTAGTAGTCCAGTACTGCCTTTTTGGAGATTTTCTCGTGTATTCACCAAGTCCGATGAATTTTCCATTGTTTCACTGTTGACTTGAATATATACTATAAGGGAGGGAAATCAACGACAGAGTTGGCCGGGATTGGGGAAAATTCTCTGGAAAATTATAGTCGACTGATTGACTTTTCAATTATGTTGACATGAGAATACAGAATAGTTCCTCACGGTTGTAATATAAAAATATGGTGTTACGTGAATACTTATTCACGTGAAACCATATTGATTTGATATCTATGTATCTCTCTGACCCAGACTTAAAGTACCAGGTGTCAACGTACATATATTCTTCAGACAAGCCATGGTTTCCATAGTTTCGTGCATTTGACATTCGAAGTTGGCAGGAGCAGTGGATTCGAAAATTTAGATTTCTTCAAGTATTTATAACTCTCAAAAAAGTTTGTAGGAAAAGTTTGGTACATTTGATTATCCAGAAGCATTATCCAGGCATTTTTATTTTTGATGTAAAATGAAACATTGAACCATTGAATTTTTTCAATTCCCGATGCTGATATCCCTGTCAAGTTTTGATCATATTACCGTCGGAAGTCTAGAAACCACGACTTATCTGAAGAATTCTTTGACATGCACGAAGTATATAAGTGAAACTTATACTTTTTCTATGCCAATTGTGAAATTACCCAGAAAATTGATAGACAAAAGCTGATTCAACGTATCTCTCAATGAGTCATAGAAATCAAATGCAAAGTGTTAAGATATACAGCAGATTTCTGAATAAATCCTCAGGGCTGACAACACTGTCGGATACATCGTGCAGAGTCATCTAGCGGCACTCTCCAAACCATTGCCTTCCCATATTCCGTGATTCTGATAGCAGGCGGAAGTAATGCTTGTCGCGGCCGCCGCGTTTGTCAGTTCGCAACCTACTTCTATCGGGTGAGGTTGCGTTCGGTCAGAAATTTTCGACGGCGATGTTTTCGTGATTTTTCATGACTTATCTGAAACCTTTCTGACCTTTTGACTCACTCTACCCTATACACACGACGAAATGTCTTGTCCTTCTTAGTGCCCGCAGCAGAATAAGTTCAGTGCTCCGTCTGTTCTAGTGCAATACGGGTTCTTTCATAGAAAGTGGGCTTTTGCCACAGCCTGATTCTGCTAGTTTTTCACTTTTGGTGAGTGTAGCCTATTTTTGCAACTATATAATTCCTTTTTTCATCCCCACCGAGCGATACCAAGTTTCGAAATAGTCTTTCAAGGTGACACACTTTCTTATAAATAATGATGTACTGGAAAGGGGGATCACCTTGTAAATTGCAGCATTCAATAAATAGTATATTTAGTGATTTAGAAAAAAATAGAGTAACGTATTCACAGTTACGAAACGCGACTTCTCTATATATACAGTTTCTTATAAGGGAAAGTTAAACTTCACAAGGACAATATTGTCAGAATGCTACAAGAGTAGTAGAGTAATCCAAGAATACTGACTGACTGACAGACTGAATCATGTTATCATCGTTTTGTGATATTATTCTTATAAACCGACACTTATCTCCCTGCAGTTGTTTTGTCTAGTAAACAAACAAACAAATCGAGAAACAAATATCCACTCTACGATGACATACATTCATTTATCATATCAATAGAATGGGAAATTTTCGTACAGCTGATCGATACCTACTTTGTTCTACTGATTCTGTGACTCACTCACGCTAGTTCATCACAAAAATCAGTGGTGCATTCTGTATTTTCGATGAAGTCAAAGGTAAAAAAAACTCCAAGCAGTTTCTTTCCGAGATTTTCACATCGAACTCAAATTCATTAGACCATTTCAAGAAATTTTAAGTGATAACAACCAAATAATACATTCTGATAATTTGAATGTCAAGGTTTCGACCAATGTCATTTCCGACCTAGTTCAGAATTATGTTCTATCGATTAAATTATTTGAAGAATTTTGGTTCACACCGCAATTCCACCTTACTACCTATAGGTAGGTACATAGAAATCCCTCAATTACATAACTAGTTTGCTGAATTATATATAATCGAGGATGATATGAAAACTCATTTTCACGGATATAACCAAGAAATTATAAGTTCATGTTCATCAGAGATTAATCATTATCTCAACACTTACGTCGTTGACATAGTTACTTATTCAGGTGGATTTGATGACATCCGAGATGAAATCTGACTGTTCCAAGAGTCACAAAAGAATAAGGTAGGTACCTAACTGCATAGAAAGAAATTATCATACAAGTGAATTCTTCTCGTTAAAACAGTTTATGACAGACATTCTCTTCAATAAGGGGAATGTAAGTGAAATCGGGTGACGTAATAATATGATGATGAACATGTCATATTCAGTGCCGACTGCACATGAGTCAAAAATACAAGAATATTTCGTAGGTAGATAAGTAGATTGGGCAGTTATTATTGTTGTGGATAGTTCACTATGTTAATTTTCGTCATCCATGAGAGTATTTTTCACAAGAATGTAATACATACAAAATCTGTAGAATGAGTACCTGTTTTTTGCATCTGCGATATTTTGCCATTTGCCTGTCAACTTCTAGATGTGCTTTTGTTCCAGTAAAAAACATCGGAACATGTTCTGTTTGTAATGTGTTCACATATTACCTCGCATATTACGAAGAATCAATTCTGATAAAAAAGGAAATGATAAAATAAACTTTAAATTGAATTTTTCATTGATTATTCTATACTGAATCATACCTATATCTGCACCTGATAGTCTTTTGTACATATATAGTTCTTCACAATAATGACTCAGGAAACTGGACAGTCGATATATTTCTTGAGAGATAATGTAACACCAGGTCCAATTGATCTACTCAGTGATACTCTTTACGAGCATCAATCACGCTCAAAGGCTGTTAGAAATGAAAATATCGATTATCAAAAACAACCGTAAACCGCAGTGAATAACCTTCGCCATAACAATGATTTTCATTTCCATAACGATGACAAAGTTCTGATATACGTGATCTTAAATCAGAAGTTTATTGGACCGTGTTTTCTCGCATTCTGCTTCACTATCAAATGTTCAAATGGGCTATACATCTACATATACGCCACCAGAAGAGGCTTGACCACTAATTTCCTCGCTGAATTCGATAGTATGATGGTTTCTCGGGTTATTCCAAATGAGCATTTGTCGAATCGAGACGTAGCCTTCATTGTACCATCTTATGGCCAAAAGATCGACCGCAAACCCATATGCATGTTCACGCAATGGATAGACACAAGGTCACAACTCTAGTAACAACACTTTACTTCTCATAGTAGTAGATAGTAGACTTGGTAGTAGATGTAATGCAACGATATGTATGATATGTATCAGAGGCGTGATCGCAGGCCTCTTCTCGTGACTGTATGCCCCTCGGTATGCCATCTACCGAGCTTTTTACTTACTTCGTTGAAGGATGAGAAAGCCTAAGCGCACATACTGTGCTACTGCGAAGGCCTGACAAGGCTGAGGTTTTCGATGACAGGGGAGCAAAAACCACACACGTCCTTATACATGGAGAACCTAAGGTGTAGTAACGAGGATAGGTCTAGGTCTAACTAAACTTGAAGGCATACAGAATAGATCTGCATAGGTCGTAGTGGAGACGATCATAGCCCATAAGCCCCATACAAATCTTATTATTCAATCTACTTCGTTAAATTTAAACTCGATCGATAAATTAACACTATCCAACTTTCACAAACATACCTTCTTCTTTCTCTCTCTCCATGTCTCTCCTTCCTTATCTTGCTTCCCTCTCTCACGGCCTTCTATGCTTCAATCATATATATGATTTAAGATGGAATTACTGATTTTGTATATGCTAGGTCGGATGAGGTCGCTTAGGAGGCCGGAACTTTCTTAGTTCTTTAGTCATGAACATTGGTTACCTTTTTTCTTCCTTCTTTCCGACGATTGAGTCAAATCTCTATTATTGTCCATCTGAATTCAATACAATCACTGACTTCTCACTATACTTGATGCTCAATACGTTCTACCGTTCGAACTTTCTGCCGGCAGATGGCGCAGTTGAGGTTATACGCCTCCTTTCTACCCATGCTTGAGACATGCTTACCTATTTGGTGAGGTCCTTAGTGCCATCATCATCATCAGTTGGCTCCTACTGCCATCATCATCATTCATCTAGTGTCCTGTGCTACTGATGAGATTTCGAGAATCATCCAATATATTGAATTGGTACTCTTCATATCTGGATCAAAAGGAACTTCTTGATGCGGGACTTGTTGAGCTGGAGGAACATAGCAGCAATGATGCGACTGCGAAATTTCGAGATGATAAGAGCTACAGGTTTCCAATTGCTGATTGGAGAGCACACAGAACAGTCGCTCTCATGATACTGAATAGGTAACAGGACGAATCAACGTTGATAATTTTATATATTCTTGTCTTTTCCTCTTCAGATCACATCATTTCGCTGCAGGATACTAGTATTTCACACGGACGGATCTCGCCTAACGTATACACACATCTGGTGTAGTTATCTTCCTGGGAAGAAGGATCTGGAAGAGTAATTCAAGATGAAGAGCGGAAATTATCAATCTTATCGGATAGTTCAAGCACCACTCAATGCATTTTGTCATGCTAGACCAAGCTTGGCGTTAGTAAACAAGAGCAAATTAGATAATATTGATGATGAGCAAAGGACATGTCGTTTTCATGAATATTTGAGTTTCTCGATGTTTTTTGGTGAAGATATTCTGATGTTTTTGAAGTGATCCCCGCATGTTGACATAGAAAGGTTCGTAGAGAAATCTAGTCAATATCACCACTAAAATGGAATTTCGACATCATGTGGAAAATTATCCTGCACTAGTTGGTCTGAAAACAGCACTCTGGCAATTGAATGCTTCAGAATAGATTCAAACAATTCATTCTAAACGCCGACATGAAACTCAAAGACAGGAAACTTCAAAAAATGAATCACAAAATTTGAAATACCAGAAATGCATATCAAAATGATCCGAAACCTCGAAATGAACAATTTGAGCATGAAAGAAAATGAAACAAAATCCTGGACAAAATACCAGGTCTCGGGATATTTGATTTCGGCAAGAATTTGATTCACTCGTGAATAACAGAGAACATTCCTTCGAGAGGACAATCGAGAGGATAAAGATTCAATTATAAAGTTATGAGGAAGACAATTCGGAGAAAACGAGAAACCGAAAATAGACAAGTTTGAGGGAACTAATGATGTCAAAGTACAATAATTTCAGAAAGTTCATGATTGAAATCAGAGTGTCTGTCAAGAAGAGCGGAAAAGAAAAGCAATATGGCACCTCGCATGACACTCTTAAGACCTATAGCTAAATGTTCAAGATAGGAAGAGAAATCATCACAAGCTGAATATTCATTTTTATCTATTTTACAATTGCACACCCTCGTTGGGTGGAACCACTGCCTCATACGTTCCCCTATGAACCGAGCGCCTCAGCACCAACTGTCACCGGGACATACGGAATACAACTGATTCTGATACTGAGAGAAAGGGAGCAAAAGATCCAACCGAGGATTCAACTAGGAATTGAAGAAGCTAGATTCTCATCTATGAACACCCATCAAAAAATCCTGATCTGATGATGATTGTATTATAATTAAAGAATATCAAAGGTAGCATTTGGTAGAAAATGAAGTGGAAAACCAATTGGGAAAAAAATTATGTCGGGAAGAGAATAGATTGACTACCTTGGAGAAAACTTGGAAATGATTAAAATCAGACATTTGAAAGATAAAAACAACAATAGATACAGAGTTGTGAGATTTTGTGTAAAAATATCAAGAAGTTGAAAAGAATGAAATAAATGCGATAGACATTTTTTCAACTCGATCCATTATCTTCACGGCCTGAATATACCATTCAAAGGAATAAATCAGAGAAAGGATCACTGCGCTGAAAACAGGTTCCAAAAGATCCCATAGAATTGATGTCTATAATGAAACGAACTTGCAGGAGTTGTTCTCAATGATGATATACAATCAAACTACTGAATAAAACGACAAAATATCTGAATGAACTTGAATGAATCGATGCTTTGCATTGAAATCTGAGGAATGAACAATATGGACATGAGTGAGAATACTTCGTCTTTAAATAACGATTTCCTCCTCATGACTGCTCATGAAAAATAGACTACCTGTTGTCAGTTTGAGAATCGATTACGATAACTCAACCTCCTTGGATAATAATTAGTCGTTCCAGGAAATCTTCCTACCTGAAATGCAAAGTGATATCTTCGTTATATAGGAAGCGCGTGCCTTATCCTCATAAATTACATCCCAGGATAATCTGGAACAGTAACTGTTGTTAAAACAGATGCTATCTTGTGCATAATAAATTTCAAACTTACAGCTCTCTCTTATACCCAACGGAATTCGTGGCGATCACTAGCCATATTTCGAATTCCACTCCAAAATATGTACGTAATATTTTCCGAGAGGAAACCGAAAAAAATGGTGGGTATATCTTAATTTCCTACCAACCCCTCACTCTTTTTCTTGTATCTCTAATACTTTGGTTGTAGGTGATGCGCTTATAGCTTTTTCTCATCGTTATCATTATTTACAAGATATTTGAATTGTGATGAATTATTACTGATGAAATATTTTCATTATTATCATGAGATTATATTACTGTTTCTTTTTTCTTCTGGAATTTTTCCTACATGAACGACTGCTTGCGAGACTGCTCCTAGTCAACTTCTTATCATTCCATTCAAATCGATTCCAAGGCTACGAATCTAAGTATGAAAGAAAATATATTCATTGTTGATACCTCAATCATAATTGTGTGTCAGTGTGGTGAAATCTTTCCCCCAGTGTTTCTCAACCTTTCAGTATTTGGGGCCCAATTTCAAATAATAATTTTCATGGCACCCCAACCTTTCTTTTTCATATGAGAATAATGAAATACGACGTATAGTATCGAGTATATTATGCTAGTTGTAGATGTCAATTTCATGGAAACAAATGTGTACGCCTATGAATTCCGAATATTCTAGCTAGAAACTTTTGATAACCAACTTCACTCAACCGAGTCAACATCAACAATGTTTCGGTGTTTGTTATTGTCATTTCTGACCTTTCGTTTCTGAATAATACGCTGGATTTATAAACTTGACGTTGAAGTTGCTGTTGAGGTTGCCGTCTGCCATTGCCGTTAAAGTTCTTCTTACGTTCAACTGATCAATTTATAAACTTGACGTTGTGGATTTCAACCTTATATTTTTTCGCAAATTTGTTTGTTTCTACATTGTCTTTACATTGGTACTTTGAATATGGATTTAGAGGACCATCATTGTTTAGCTGCTTCAGGTATCATTCTATGCTTGTATGCTGCCTCAAAATTGAAGAAAAATCGACTCCCACGACGGTTCAAAGTGAGGCCCATCAATAAAACTAGAAGAACATTGGGAAAATATCGGTATTATAAGAAAATGAAGGACTGGGATGCTCCTCAATTTTTCAAATATACCAGAATGACTTTCCCAGTATTTGAAAAACTTTCAAATTATGTCAAACCAAAAATTCAGAGACAGCATAGGTCAGATGGTATTTCTGCAGAAGAAAGGCTGGTTATAACTTTGCAGTGAGTAATAAGTTGTATTTGATAGTTTTATACACTTCAAAACATTTAATGATATTTTATGTATTTGTCACAGGGAACAAGTATGCAAGTTCTAGTATGGAATTTTAATTTAAGTTCAACTACCATCCACCAAATCATCCATGGAACATGCAAAGCAATTTGGAACACACTCAGTCCTATTCATTTGAAATCTCCATCTTCAGAAGAAGAATGACTGAATATTGTTGAAGGCTTTTACCAATGTTGGCATTTTCCTCATTACTTAGGAGTCCTCGATAGAAAGCATATCAATATTCAAGACAATATATATTGTCACTCAGGGTATGCAGACTCGAATGACACCGAAAACGGAGCCTGGAGCGAAGAACAGACTCCTTTTCAATCAGTTGGTAGACTTAATGCAAAAACTGCAAAACGTTATATGTATTCTACAAATGGAAGCATTCCATGGCAAGGAAAGGTAGTCGATAGAGGAAGATTATCAACATAACTTGTTCTCATGTGAATGGTTTTTTGTATACTTTATGATAATGACAAAATTGAAATTTTTCTAATTATTAATATATTATTAGCGTAATAGAGATGATATGTATAACAACAGGAATTACTTAATCTTCTTCTAAAATCAAGAGCATTTGTCGTCTTTTTCCTTTTTCCTCTTCAGCTGTCATTTTACTTAGTCTAGAACACACATATTCAACGAATTTTTATGAGGTTCTTTGAGTTCTAGACTCCTAGCAATTTTTCTAGCTGTCTCCAAAACATCATCGAGATCCTCCTTATTTTTCCTCTTGAGACATCGATTTCTAGGATAATCTCTTTTGGATGGAGTTTCTGCTCAATTTCGATGTCTAACTCAGGTGGAGGTGAGGTAATCACATCAATAGATGACCGTGTAGATGACGAACAAGATGAGGATGGCCTCCCTTCAGTGTTGACTGTTGGAATCATAGTGAATGTTCTCCTAAGCTTGCTAACTTTGTTATAAAATAACATTTTCTCGAAGTAGAGCCAGTTTGACTCTGGTGCCTGAGAGCCACTTGGTCGAAGACGTTTTTCTTTCGTAAACCTAACTAAGATTTTTCCAATGCCTCATGCAGTCCTCAACTGAAAAATAAATAACAGATATTTCCTGGGTTGATACCAATTTCAATATCCTTTACCGCTAATATTCAAAATTTCAGATATCTCCTTCCACGCCTTTCTCAAATTATACTTTCAATCCTTCTGTTAGAACTTATATTAGTAAGGACACATTGTCTTCTGAAAAATAATCAGTCATCATATATCCTCGAAGGAATAACTATCATTTTGAACTTACCGAAATTTCTTAAGTCATTTTTTGTGATAAATAATGATAAATGATAACATAACCTCTAACAGATGATGTACAAGTCACATGATTTCCAACCACCGATTTCATTGGTTGACGATTGAACGGCAACTGAACGTCAACAGCAAAAGTTAAAACATGGTTATCCTCGAACGGCATCCAACGTTTCCCCAACTGCCAACTTCAATGTCAACGAACTTTATAAATGACAACTACCATATTGTATATTTTAACTTTGAACGGCAAACGGCAACCTCAACAGCAACTTCAACGTCAAGTTTATGAATCCAGCTATTATAGCATCTCGAAGAAGGAACGAAGGTAGTGGATTGAATCATCTCCCACAAAGTTAGGATGCAAAATCAATCCAAAATGTAAGTAGCATGTGTGATGATAGCTGTACAAAAATTTCCAGATGAAATAACATAACATTCATCAACACTGCAACGGTACTCTTTCCACACTAGTGAGTTTCACTTTCTTGTTGTCATATTGAAATGGGCTACTTTCTAAGTAACAAAACAATGCTGAAAGCGCTGTTTCCTCAGGTGGTCGTTGGAAAAGATTATTTATCACCTCTATACCGGAATTTCCAACTTGTATATATTCTCTGTTCTTTTTCCACTCACAAACTAGATTAATTTCCTAACAATGTCGTTGGATATTTCTTTCTATATTCGTTCCCCCATAGACCATCTCTTTTTTCGTGCAGAGCTTTCCGACAAAAACTCGTTGGAAATCCTTCCGAGCAGCCAATAAACAATTTTCAAAGAGAGAAGCGCATCATCTAATAACACATTTCGTAACACATTTTCCGTTCAGTATGGACTCGGGCACAGTCCGCCAACAGAGTTATTATACTTTATGAAAGTTGGCGACACCATGGGCGTCCAAACGAATGTCAACAAAAAGAAAACTGTTTTCAATATAATGTAATATCGCTTGATTTTGAAAGAAATTTTTATCCCTGTGTGGAGCGTAATCTCATCCCATTTTCTCTAGTTTACTCGTTCTACAACCATACACTCTTTCTTTCAGACTCTATGTAGAAAGTTCCTGGAAGATTTTTCGACTAACTTGCACCGAGACTTCCACGCGTGCATGATGTTTTCAAGATTTTCTAAACTTGCTGAATCACTGAATACTCGGCCAAATTTATCAGGGAAGGTTTTAGTGAAATTTTCTGGTTTTCCCAATAACTTCTCAGGGACGGTTGTTCAATCAGAAGTGACCTGAACTTAGTGATATAGAATCTCGTATAGAATAAGAGGAGATTATCAATTTTATTTCGGTTATGCAATGAAGGTGTGTGAAACTAATTCAGCAATGTTTCAAAATACATTCGAAACTAGTTCAGGTATGATGATGTGCAGATTTTGTCTTGAATGTAGACTTTTCACTTCGTGATACAAAAATGATCTGAAGAATTATGACAAAAACAGTATCCAAAAACTGAATTCTTTGATAGATTTTGGCTGTCAGAAGGAATCGTCAGTGCTATTGCAGAATTGATACCCAGTGATATAGTAATCGAACAAATCGGTAATATTCATGGTGTTTTCATTTCTACCCAGAAATTTTCGATTCTTCAGTTTTTTATCAACAGTGCCTTGACACCAGAATGATGGTTCTATTGAAAACCATATGGAAACAGACTGAAATTGAATGTTCATAAATTAGAGGTTATGTTGGAAATAACTTCTCGAATTCGAAAATGGAACATATGGAATTAATGTATGAGCCATAATCCGTTTCTGATTGAAAAATGCATGCTTCAATCCATAGTTACAGATAAATCCTGATTCACGACTCAATTTCATTGAACAACCAGCTCTCAGGCATACTAATTCACTGCGGTCAAAGGACCACAATAACATAGGACTTTCTATTAAATTATCTGCCCCTCAAATTACAAGTGTCCCAATTTCTTCAAGATGTTGGATTTTTTTTAACTTCCACCCTGCAATTCTGCCATCTGATCACTGCAGGTTGCCTCTCTTTCGTTAGATGTTTTCATTGGTTGGATTCCTTCGCCTTCCTCTAGCCGCGAGGTGGGGTCTATTTGAAATTCGTTCAACATCATTCAATAACTTATCTATGAAATGATAAATTCAGATCTTCTTTGTAGATGTAATAGTAATAGTACAGCTCGAGGTACAGCTATAGGCTGAACAGGACAACAACATCTCGAACGAAGGTTTGAAATCCTTCCTTGACTTGATAGGCTGATCGGCTGAAAAAACTAGTAGTATTTTCAACAATTTTGATCATTCAAACAAGCAAAACTATTTGTATTTATTTTAACACAGTTATATGGATCAATAAACTTCGCTAAACGATATAATTGAGAGAATAATTTTACACTATTAACTCCATTCGAATGATCTTTGATCGCTGCGTCTGTTTCTTATGATCTTTTCATTTCCTCTCTTTCTAAGCTCAATCTAGTTGAGAATATATAATACCATCTTTGACATTGACTGAACCTTAAAAATACTGCCTGCGAGCCTGTCTGTCATCAGTTCCAATCGAGCACACCTCATTTACCTCATAGAACCAAGTATAGATATATGTATACTATACTTTTTCGATATGTACAGTACACTTCACTTTCCGGATCGAACCGCTCAATCCTCATATTTTATGCTGTTTTATGCCTTTAATGAAATATTCAAACCTTCTAGCAGTATTCATAAATAGCTACTCTAAATATACCGAGAAAATGTTCTCTGTGAACCAGTCAAATACCATACAGTTTGAACTTTATTATCCCTAACAGACAATATAGGTTCGGATGTATGTATAACCATTGTATAACCATTTTCCTGATGTGTTCAGTAGCACTCGATTTTTTTACTATGCATTAATTGATCAACCAGGAAATAAATTGTTGTTAGTAAATATTTGGCATTATGTATGGAAGTGCAATTATTGAACTTGAATACACTGAGTTCGATATAAACGAACGGATAAAACTTTGGGTGGCACAGGACCTAGCCCAATATATAATATGTATAACACTGGAATGGTCTGGATGGTCAATAGAATTCTGTCAAAATTCGGATTAGGAATTGTTAATCAAACTCCTCATGGGATTGAATCCCCATTATCCTTTCTGGACGTAAAGTTTAAAATTCGTGAACTTTACACTGTTCACGAGAATGTATATCGAAGTGTGAGTTTATCCGAAGCCACACATTTCCAATTGAATGAGACGAAATTAATTCAAAATCTACCTTTCAATTATAAATGGCAGAAGAAGATATCAATGAATTTGGCATTACGAGAATGCATTGAAATCATGTGTTTCCAGTCGGAATTATTATGAAGGCTTCTTTGGAATCCATGCTGCAATTTCATAATATTGTTTTCTATATCAGTCGTTCTGATGAACCACTTCGAAGTTGCAATATAGGATAAAAACGAAAATTGCAGTGTTTCCTCGCGAAATAACTTCAATTGATTGTCGATTAAATGATTGATCCATAATTTGCTAATTTTCTTTGCTAATTACTTGGCAAGAGGAGAATTTTCCCAATATTTTCCTTTTTTTTTTTAGGGCTAATTATTTACGAAGTGAAAAGTTTTCGATGAGATTTATGACATCTAATTTCACACTTCAGCGCGCATTTTTTTCTCAATCTCTTTCAACGGTCCTCGACCAGATATTGCTATTTTGAAATGACTTTGTATTCTATGAATCAAGAGGCAGGTGTCAAATAAATACCTCCCACGGCATGCCCAATTGAAAAAACAACGTGCATTTTCATCATTTATTGAAAATGACGTACAATGTGCTGATTGTGTCTGATTATATTCGATCTGTTGATTTTGAAACATTAGTGAATTCTCATTGGATGTTGGAATAGGCATGTATTGGTGATTATCAATTATCGTTGTTGCCATTTGCAAAGTTATTCATTGATAAATGAGTGAAAATGAGATGTTGCCTCTCTTGAACAAACGTTCCACAACACCAGTGATACAATTGTTGTCTTCCTAGAGCGTTTTTACTCAGTTTTCAATTTCTCAAAGCTGGGAAATGCTGCGGCTGTAATCATATTTTTACTGAGGTGTTTGATTGTGTTAACCACAGTATACCTGATGAATTTGGTAAGATATGTTTAACGATGTTTTATAACATAAAAATGGCATGAAATTCCTTTATGATATTCGTATTCGTGCTCAGTTTCTCATTCATTCGATACAGGGTGGCCCATCGAAAACGTACCGTAAGGCACTACAAGCTGGGAAAGAACTTTTCGATAAAATCCGAAAACAGGTCAAGTTTGTCAGGGGACACATTTTGACGTAACAAGCATAGTAAAACCTTCAACCCCCTAAGTAGGGGTGTCACCCCAACATTTTTTTCAAATGGGAAGGAGGGTCAAGCTCAATCTTTTTGTTATGAACTGAACCTGTTACGCGAAATTTGTTCACCAAATCGCGAACAATTTCTCCAGAGGCATGTTTGTCAGGATGCCGTTGGTTAAACAACTCCGCGACCCGATTTCCACATTCATCGTTTTTGAAAAAAAGCTCAATGATTTCCACTTTGTCTGCAATCGAATACACCATAATGATAAATTTTGAAGTCAACAATTCGTAAACACTTCAACCACAACTTGTATCTAGCAACTACTTGACCTAATTCAAACGTGAAGAAATGGATCCTATTCATTTTTTACTCTCCTAAATGAGTCTAAAAAAATCTCTGCATTGGCAAAAACAGCGACTCGGCAAAAATAGCGAATTCATTTGAAGGAACTTATTGCGATAGAATACAATTGAACAATTGATTTTGAAAATCTAAGCACTGTATAGGAAATGAAGCCCCTTCTAAAGAGGTATCGCTTGACCCCTTCCCCTTCTAATTTGGAAAAAAAGTTGGGGTGACACCCCTACTTAGGGGGTTGAAGGTTTCCCTATGCTTGTTACGTCAAAATGTGTCCCCCTGACAAACGAACTTTCGATGGGCCACCCTGTATACATTGATGATCTGACGCGTATTGATATCGTGAACTTTGTGAATGACTTCACTCTGATGTGAAAATGCGCTTCGACTAAATACAGTTATCAATAAGGATATGATAAAAGATAAGGAATGGTGTGATCGAAAAAATCTATCAGGTAACTTTTCTATATAAAACAAGGTTCAAAAGGTGAAAAAGTCTAACTTAAAATTCAGCTATTATGTATTTTTTACCCTACTTGACTGGATACTGATTACTGACATGATTCCAGTTTTGAAAAATCAAGTATGTTTCGTAAATTTTCAAAAAACCCTAAGTGTCTTTTATGTACATGATATATGACGAAAATGGTTGCTTCAAATTTAAATCTAGGTCCGTATCCTACTCGGTGAACTCGGTCTCACTTTCTGGTATAAAATAATAATTCGATCGAAATGAGTGGGAAGGACAGGAATACATTTTAAACAAGAAGATCTTGGGAGACAACGACGTTGCTAATTTTGCAATATTCCATATTTTCAATATTTGACTGTATCCCAATTAGGATCCAGTTTGTACATCAGCGAGAATTATGTGATTCCTCGAACAATGTTGCTTTTTTCTCTCTGGTCAACTGTTTTCAGGTTTTAGGACAATGCTGGGTTTTAACGATTTCTTTCAATGTCCGAAAGGGACTCTCCAATATGAAATATGTATATAGCGATTGTTCAGCTGTTATTCGAGGGATTTCTTGATGATTCAACTTCATGAAATTTCGAATTGTGGGGTTTCTCCTATTCGATGGCCCGTTATCACTGCACTGGCACTGACAGTCCCCGTGATTCCCAAGGGAATATCTGGCGGCGATGGTCGCATGGGGCTGACGGAGACAAAATCGGCAAAAACAGGGATACACGCATGCCGGATATTAGATTCGGAGTTGTTCGAAGTTCTTTTAATCTAAGGATAAGATATCCTTTCTGTAGGCAATTTCGATCTTTGCCGGAAACAAGTAACGGTGAAGAGGGACGACGACGAGTATATTGAATTACATAACTCCTCGTAACTCTATACTTATATCAAGAGAACTGGAATTGGAGAGGCTAGTTCATCTGGTTGTGTCGCTCGATGGAGGAACTGATCATAAAAATACGTCGAGACTCTCTTCATGAGCCGTACGATGGGATGCGAGATGGGATGAGTTGTTATCTCGGTTGTTATCATGTGAATTGTTATTCATCAATGGATTTCACTAAGCAGAAAAGTAGTTAATTATCATACACGAGTTTTTACTCTGCAACGATAATGAGCCTTATACATGATCGGTATTGTCAATTATTTATATAAGTAATTTGTTTTTTTCTTCTTCCATTATTGTTATGATGTTTGAGAAATTATTGATAACCTACTTTCTATTCTCATTTGTTGAGCACTGTTCTCCAAATAATGTTGGTGGTTATTATAACAAAGAATACATGTTGATTCAAGTCAATGTAGGAAAAAACGTAGATCAGATTACGATTTGTAACAAATAACACTATATAGGTATCTCGTTGATGAGACTAAAATGGCAGCTGTGCGAAGTTTGGAAGGAGCCCCTTCACAAAATAACGCTGTTTTTGGTGCCGATAGCCCATTTGATTGTAAGTTTTCGAATGCTTCTCTATGATTCTTTCGAATGCGCTTATGAAATCATGACAATGTCTATAAGCGAACATAAAATATGAATATACGTGTTAGAAGCGATATTCAATCTGACTCGACTAGTGCAATCAGTCTCGAGCAGCAATCAGGCGAAATACAAATTTTTATCACTTAGGTAAACCTGAACTGAAACTGAACCTATCGTCTCAAAATTATTCACAAGATTGCTGCAGGAATGATTTTATAGTATGATGATCACGGAATAGTACTCATTTTTTTTCCCGAGTTGGAAATGTTCGATGCGAGTGAGAAAGCAACATTCCGTGCGAGTTCCACACTATACCTTTTTCTACGGTTATAATATTCAATAGTGAGATAATTTCCAGTATGAATAACTTGTACAAATTTGATTTCAGAGTTCTCAGTAGGTACTTATTGATGTTGTAGACCTCTCGCAAGTAAAGAGTAAATCTGATTTAGAAATTGAAATAGAAAAATAACCTTCCTTCGAAACTGAATACTGATTTCATAGAGCAATACACCTCGATAAAATCAGTTTTCATTTCAATATCACACCTGAATCTATCCGGAAGCGTAAAATGCGGTGAACTCTCCGTCGGGAGCTGTTTTTCACAGCGCTTTTCCGGCAGAGACGTGTTTCACGGCCTTATGACTATTTTATCATCGGAAAAGAGAGATGTTCCGCGACTTCAAACGCAGAGGCGTACAAAGTTAGCTTCCGGATTTTTCGATTCAATTCTCGTATACTACCGGGTGTTCTTGAAGAGTGATTGACTCGAAAGTATACCAGAATGGATTTGAAGGAAATTAATCCGGACAGAATGTATGGAGTATGAATTATGAATGAATCATATGCATCAGTTTGATTGTATGAAGTATACACTCATTGGCAAATCAGCTATGGGCAGGAATACTGGGCAGAAAGTCATCAGATCCACCAGATCGTTGTTGTGGAGTAAGAAAAATTTTGGTTTCAAGATAAATCCTTATGGCACACCAGCATTGATAGTTGAAACAACTCAACATTGAAAAAAGATAAAGTGTTTTAATTGTGTTGAAAAATATATTTCTATTTCCAAATTCTTTCAATAACTTCTACTTTATTTTTTAGAAACGAGAAGAGAAAATCTCACACAAAAGCTGAAAAATAATGAAATTTCCCTGCCACACTCACAAGGAGGTGAGAAACACTAATTTCAGACTTTCCGTCCACGAAATTTTTCTATTTCGGTTATGAAGTGCTAATATTTGAGGTATATTTGAAAGTTTCAGATTTCAGAAAATTTTGATGTCTATACCTGTTTGAAAATATATACTTGCGCTACTGTTGAAGGCAGGATTTGACTCTCTCTAGTGCTATTTCCCGAGTTTCCGCAGGTGGAAAGTCAGCGGAAAAGGTCGCGACCCAATTTGTCGCTGACGGTTTCGAGTAATTTGTCGGGCACTTCTTGCTTCTTCTTCATCAAATCAGTGTTTTTCAACAACATTTCGCCGTGTAACATTTTTGTCTCATCATCGGGAAACTTTTGTTTTAGCACTAGAGTTTTCTTCTGATGCAGTCACGTCTGTGAATATCTGATAATATATTTTCGATAGTAAATTAAGATGAGATCTGATCGAGGATCTGATGGATGACTTGGTCAAAGTCAATACTGAAGTCAATACTGATTTTCACTGTAGAGATCTCTCGACTATACAGAGTGTAATTTAATTGATGGCTATAAATATAGGATATAGTTTCTTCGCTCAATGCGAATGAACATATTGAAAATATTGATAGTTCATCCTATGAACATATCGAACATATTACATATGTTGAACATATACCTATTGAGCACCAATAAGCAATTTTCATGCATGATATTCTCTAATATTTTCACCAGTGGCGTCCGTATGTAATGTATACTGGAGATTTTTCTAAAATGATATGCCACAAATGCATGAAAATGGTTTTTATTTCTTCACGCAAAAACGGTGCGTCAGGCGGATCAGGTCAAATTGTTGCAAAATGAATGAGGTTTTCAAAAATAATTTTCATCTTGGGAAAGCCCGTGAGATATTCTCTCCAGAAAAATCTTCAGTATACCTAGGAATTCCTATTTGATGGAAGCTCTGACGAAAGAAATCGAACCATAATGATCAAAGACACAAACCATCCTCATTTAATTTGTGTCCAAGGACATAGTGGGTGTGCCACAGTTATATAAATTGATGCATATGTCTATATCATCGAGCATGGAAAAAGTAACCTACATGAACCTATTGGCACAAAAATATTTTGTTTAGCGACAAAATATAAATATGGCCGTTATGCTCGCAGAAATATAAATTTAGAATGGATTTACTGACAAATATCTGGTAATTGACTGCAAATTCCACTGAAGTTTGATATCCTCATCAGAATATTGATGAATTGATCAATTGAACATAATTTTGAATGAGAATATGAAATATTGGTGAACAAGTTGAAAATGAATATCACATTTTGCATGTTGTTGAAAGACGATCCAAGATGATTTCTGTGCGGTTCACGTATAATTTCTCGTAGTTATACCATAAAAAAACGACTGTATCTTCACTACTAGAAATATTTTGGGCAGTATTGCCGGTTCTAGATAATAAATACGGATGGCAGAAGTACCCGACGCCTGCGCAGACAGATTAGTAGTCCTTGAAGTCGTTTGAACTTTTTCCATCTCTCTCCAAGTCGGTGCTGTTCGTCCTGTCCGTTAGAATTAATCTGTGGCTATAACTGATCCATGCTGAAAATATTATGAATTCTGTTGGTGTTTGCGGTGTAGCACTTTTCAACATGAGTATAAATACCTTCGACATACAAGAACGCAAGAGCACACTTAATTTACTATATTCACCTCACCTTCCAGTAGATTTTTGCACAATGCAGTCAGTGAAAGTAGATAATATAAACTACTACCCAGTTGGAATGAAGTGCCGCTTGTCTCCGCGCGAATATTCTTGTTATTCATCGCATTGTATCCTCCTTGATTGTTCCGAAGGTTCCGCCACCACCACTGAAGGTTGCTATTGAATTTGTAGATTCATTCATAAACTTTGGAGCAGTTGAAGCTCGACGGAGATCTGATTTCAGTTTTCTATGACCCTTATAAATTTATGATTATAATCAATTGTCGTCTATACTTAGAGGCTTTCAGGCATCAACTCGATGTCGACCACATATTGGCCTATACGACCTTTGCGTGTCGATGGGTGATTATGACTAAAATACAATTTCAAGTATTTGGTACGGTTCAAAATATACCGATATGCCAACTCATGCATTACAAATCCGATTAGGATTTTAAAAATATTTGAAATTCAAAAAAAAAAACAAATTTTCAATTTTGTCAATTTCATTTATTTTTCTTGAAAAGTGAGCAAGATATATATATAAATGTGCAAGGGATAGAGTTGTACGAAAAGATTATCAATCTAAAAAAAACCCAAACTTTCAAAAAAGCAGTGACGTACCAAATTTTCAAAATTTCCCTCCATAGCACAAATAGACTTTTGAGGTATGGATGACAACATTTTCAAAACTCCGTTCATCGAAAACAAAATTTCAAGATACGAATTCATAATGTATTTCCATTGTATTCTCACAGGTTCCATCGTCTATTGAACTTTCCCGATTGAAATCTGAAACACTCTATGCCACAAAAAAACGCCACACATTGATTTGCTTGAATTCGAACTTGAATCTGTCCAAAGACAAGTCATGACATACGACATCTATAAACTTGATTTGATACCCCGGACAGGGAATATTTAAAATTAAATTCTTGAAGCGTTCTTCGATACTCTCCGGTATCCATATATAATCTGGTGAACAATCTCGTCAATTATTTATACATATACATACAGACATAATAATCAACACCATTTGAGGTGTTCAAATAGTGATATTTTGAATCCCGCGAGACAAAAAGTTAGAGGGGTTCATAAACACTTCAGTCCTAAGGTATATATACTATTTTATGCACTTCAGAATAGGTAGAAAGTTGAAGAAAAAATAACAAAAATAGAAAGTCTCGAGAGATTTAGAATCCTATTGTACAAAATGAAACAACAATGACGTTGTCAACACCGACAGCGGCAACAATTTTCCAAAACACTTCAATTTATAAAAACAATAGCTGGAATAATAATACTTTACCTCTTTTTCACGCGGCTAATTGCAGTGGAGTGAACATAAATGTTAGTAATAATAAAAATAAAATTGTTTTTCAATTCAATATCGTTATAAACACTCGAGTAAAAACTTAACACTGTTCCTGCATCCATATCATGTATTTCCAAAAAAATTATTGAAAATTAATGAGCGAATTCAGCTTTTATTGCACATGAATCTACTTAGGAGTATATACTTACTTATATATATTTACTATATATACTCACTATATATATACTCATAAATACTTACTGTGTATGGATTCAAAATGTAGGTACCTAAAATCCCTAGAGATTTAAAGTACCACTATTCCAAAAATACGGATTTGAAGTGATCCCTCAAATCCCTGAAGAGCATAAAGAACATCTTGCTGCAAAAATGAAATTTGCATTTGACATTTGATGTTTTTTTCCTCAATTTCCCATGAATGTATTATTATAAGGATATGTGTATACCCCTCCCACAAAAATCAGGAGTGTATCTGGTCTATATCCGGAATCTTGGATATTTCAAAAGACGCCATGCGATGTTTCGAATGGCTGATGTGAACTGTGTATTAGTTTATTGCTCTGTTTATTCATGTTCAAATTATATAACTCATTTCTCCCATTTACACACGAGACACTCTTAGGTAAGCGTTGTCAATATGATGGCATTTAGAAACCTTGAGAAAAACTGGTATTTTACCGGTAGTGCGAGAATTTTTTTTGATTATTGAAATTATTTCCTGTTTGATGCTCGACTCCATTTCACCTTTTCAATAAACAGTTTAAACCGGTATGCACCCAAAGGCTGCTTTTTTTTTATTTGTATCAATATTTCAACAAACAAGTTTCTGGATACTGATACTGATCATTTGAGTGAAATATTCAATCTCAAAATGGAGCGATCCTCGGGGCTATCAGACCAGTATTGTTCTGATTTTGTTTTCGGTATTCTGGAGGCCGTGTAACAAATCATCATCTCAACGTAATTTTTTGTACAGGGTTAGTTTCATCTCAGTTTAATCAGTGTGAACCCCTCTTTACTTATCATGAATGATATGTGATGTTTTTTTTCTACGGGGCTACGACAGCATGTTTATCACCAATCAGTTCCAACGTATAATTCAGTATTTTCATAATCAGTATCAGTATTTTTGATATAAAATTCTTTAAGTATCTCTATATAGTGCAGGTTTCAGAACTTAAGTATCCACCTGAGTGTATAAATTTTGGGTAGGTGTCTCCTCCTCGGTTTTTCCACTTCACCAAATCAATGGCGATTCACATTGATGAAACTAATAATGTATTGTATAAGAAATTAGTATGTACCAAGATGGATATAAGATGGCAATTGTTTCTTTCCAAAATATGTAGACCTGTCAAAAAACCTCACTAAGGCCGCAACGCTTGAGTAGAGATGGGAAAACGATCGTCGATCCTGTAAAGCGACTGTCAAATCCGCTTGAACTCATTTTGACGGATATCTGACAATAATGGATTGCAGAGTTTCTAAGATAACCGTTGAGATCAGCGTAGGTGACGCCATCTAGTTATAGTAATATAGTGATACGGATCTTACTTGGGTAAGAATCATTCCAAGAAGGTACATGGGACCGTTCTGAAAAATGTCAATATGATCACATTTTTCCCGAGCTTGACTTTCTCGGACGGAGCAGATTTTGTTACCACCATAACGAGCGGTCAGGCCGATGGGAAAGGGGAGCGAAACTCTGTATACTTGAACAAAATTTAATCCCAGATTCAATCGTTGGCAATTTGGCACACTGATCGTGATCGGTTGAGATTGAATGACAAAGTTTTCAAGGGTTGAATTCGAAGTGAATCTTTCCCTGCAGCTATAAATGTAGGATTCTTCACGACTAGCTGAGTCGATACTTTATTGGGAGTTTTAATAACTATTTTACTGATTATTTTTTGACGTTTCTTGAAACCAATAGGAATTCCTAATTTCAGTAATCCATATACGTTCTAGCCAATGAAAACATTATTATAATGGGAATAAATTTCATAAATTTCAAGAAATTCGTGAATCATCAGTCGATGAAGTAGATAATATAATCATTGAAAGTGCATGTAAGGTTATCATAATAAGCAGAGCGTCGATTTGAAAACAATTCCAATTATTTTGCGACGAGGGAGGATATAAAATGGAAGAAAATACATCAACAACAAAGCTATCCGTTTTTTGAAGGACTTTAGGTTGAATATGAAGAAACAGAATAGGAAAGACTATAAAGGTGCTGTGATCGAAACAATGTGGAATAAAACTGCAAAATCATTGTAAGATATGTACTATGACCAATTAAATACAAGATTGGACCCATTCAATGATATCGATTTCAAATCCGCCAGAGATGCTGAAAGCACCAAGTGTAAGTTATTACAGAAAGAGTCCTAAAAGAGGAAACAAAGTTCTACAAGTTTGAGCGAAGGAGAAATCTTGGACATGATAAAACTCTACGACGAAAACACACCACCTGGCTTGCAGAAGAAATTCTATCAAATTGTTTCATATGAACTGGCATGGCGTGGTGGAGGAGGTTCTCGATGTTTAGTACATTATTTCAAATACGAAACGAACAATGCGGGGTCGACCACCATAAGAATAGAGTATAACCCCAATTTTCCAAAACGGCACAAGGGGAAGCAATAAGATGTGCGGACAGCAAATGGTTAATACCAAATACCGAGAACTCTGATATTTGTCCTGTTCGATTGTTCAAGAAATTACTCAGCAAGCGAAATGCGAATATCAAAACTGACAGTTTTTTTTCAACAGTTAATATTGCTTGGTATGAACCATATTCTTCAGGCTGGTAGAAAAATATGCCGATTGGGGTAAACATAATGTCTAAGTGGATGAAAGAATCTGCAGAGATTATTGGACTCGATATTGAAAAAAAAAAATAAAATTACCAACCATTCCGCACGATCGACTGCACCTTGCCAAATCAATTACCAATGAACAGGAAATTATGAAAATCACAGGACACAGCTCATCCAATTCATTGAAACCTCACCTGCAATTGGATAATGAACGTCATTCGAATTTAATTAATAACCTGAGAGAGACTGGGGAAGCATCATCAACTTTCAACACATCAGAACAAAACAATGTTGAAACATCTTTCATACAAGGATATAACATTTATAATAATTGTATTTTTCATGTTTGAAACTTCAATGCATCCTAATTTGAATAACCCATTCTGTTTTTAATGAGTCGAGTGATATAGATTTGTTGAATAAAATCAAAAAATATCAAAAGAGTGGTTTTGATTGAAACTTCAAAAAATAATTATCGAATATCACACGAGAGTTCGATGAATTAAATAATAATTCTCCAGGCATTATCTCAAACTTAGCCTGGCAACAAGTTTTCTAAAATCTGTGGAATTATTTTCAATTTATTCTCACTCTCTTGTGATATTACTACAGCAAATTTGTATACGTAGAGTTTCTGAAGGGCTGGTTCCAGCTGACATATTTTCAGGTAGCTGTCACTACGTGCTATCAAGAATTGGAACCCGACTTCGTTATTCCAAATGAAAAACCCTATATATTAAATTTTTGGAATATACGGTGATGTTCACTATGATTCCATCGGATACATCATATGTCTGGTCTAGAGGCATCAAATTTTTGGAATTCCACTTTTGTGAATTTCTGAAAATTTTCAGAAAATGTTCACAGGTTACTCAGATATTGGCACCAAATTCCATTATTTCCTTCAACATCAGTCTATTCTAAGCTGAAAAATAGCAGACTTTGTATATTCATATGTTGAAAAAGATGAAAAAAACTTTCGAACAAAACTTTCGTGATTATTATCCCTATAAATTCAAAAGATACTGATACTGGACATGATGCAGAATTCACACTTTCCTCAAAAATTTCTTATGTTACCATTTGAATAAAATTTAGTAATAGAATAGTAATTTTCGACCGTTTTCGAATTTTGATAATTTCAATAATTTTGAGTTTCCACTAGTTATCTTTAAAAATGCTCATTTTCAAAATTTTCGAAGTTGAATCTTGCAAATATCTACCAGAGCTAGAATTCATGATGATCTTCGATGTAAGATTAAGAATTTTGCCAAATCTTATACACTGTGGTCGAAAATATCTTGTTACCTGGAGGTTTTTGAACGCCTCGTAAATATTTTTTTCCAAATCGAACGCTCTGAATGTATTCAAATAATTCAAAATAAGATTGAATCCTGCTTCAACTGATATAGGGTTTCCTATACCTAACTCTGAAGGTATTTGTGTTATGAGGGTTTCTTTATGAAAACGTATTTTTTTGTATTACCGGAGTAGGCCAGGCCAAATATATGAACAATAATTTCATATAGTTGGCAATAGTTGATATAGAATTTCAATTTTGACTCATATGGAGTTCCAAATTCTCGAAATTTTACTAGAATGGGGACATCGAGAAATTCTAACCAACGGGTTACGTATACACCCCGTATATGCAAATTGAATGCCGCGATGAAAACTTTCCATAGCTGTACAGGGTGATCCCTCAGAATGATAATAAATAATTGGGTGTTCCATCTCAAATATCAATGTTGCTACTGCTTTCTAGTAGAAGCGGCAACACTGCATCGTCGAAAATATTTCAAATGGAGAGAGCGTTATCTCAAATATAAGTATGCACATTTTCATTGATTTCTACCCACTGATTCTCGATATAAAGATAGTGTAAGGTCTTCGTGAGATTCCCTGTATATAGTCAAGTATCGCTAGTACAGATTACTGAAGAATTGGGCTGAACTCTAGTGGAAATCAAAGTGGAATTGGTTGAAGAGATCGAGAGTCATCTTATGCATCACGACGATAATTTTTTTGATCAGATAATTTATCATCCAGTTAGCTCGACACTCATGTACATCACGAGATGTTCAAACAGATTGACCACCTTGTAATTTCAGTGAATAAATATACTTGCGAAACACGATATAACGATTAAAAACGCACTTGCAATTCATGCCAATCAAGATAATTCGGATCATTTGACACGAGATACTGACCTCTACTTTCTCCCATGAACTATTGAACTGCAAAGTTCATGTTTTGCAAACCATAAAACCGTAAATGGAAGGGAAATTACGAGATATAACGTTTCAATATTGACCTCAATTGATTATTCTCACAATTATTTTACAATGACAAAAAGTTACATGTATCTGATACTGAAACAATTATAAACAGCTAGTTATAGAAATGTATACGTTCTATGCTCCTCTTCAGAAGAAGAATCACGGAACTGGTGGTGAATCGTTTCAATGGCAGTCACTCATTTTACGGCCAGTGGTCGAGTTGGGGCCAAGAAAGATGCACACTGTGTCTTATGCACAAATGTTCGGAGTAATGGTTTGGGGGTATCCACGCACTTATCGAGCTCCCAACTGAAACTACCTTTGTTTTAATTTCCTCATATGTCATATGACAACATCTTGTAACGGCATCATCGTTCTCAAAGTTTAATTTAGATGTTTGTTTTCGTATTCAGATTATAGCACTATTTGAAAACCCATTCAAACTGGTGACATAATCATTGTGCCTAGTATTTGGCACAACCTGATTTTTTCGTGATGAACCATCAAGGATAGCTCAGATCAAAGCTGCCAAACTGCCCGAAGACAAGTTTCACAAATTTAAAATTGATAGATACCGAAATATCCAATGACTTGTGTTTTATATTATAGACACTTGAAAAATTAAATAGTTGTTATGTCACGGATATTGTTAGAGATGTCATGTATTAAATTTTAGCACGATTCATTCTCTTCTTATATATACCACTTTAAGACTCTTCGCAATCTCAGTTATACAACACCCGAGACAACACCGTTTTGACGAAATTATTAAGCGCCTCATCCCACGTTTTGCTATTGTCGTTCCTCTTCATGTGTTATTACCGCTATACTCTTGTCAACGCTTATAGCTCACAAGAGTATTGTTATCTCTATCAGAAACTAGGAGTGTGACATATCAATACAGTAGATACGTATGTCGTGATGAATTTTCGCATCAAAAATAATTGGTCGATCTATAACAGTTCATTTCTGTTTGAGGGTGGCGGCCGATTGGCGAGGATATTGACGTCAGTTAATCTTTTCGTCTTCTTTTCTCTGCCAATATGAAAATAGCTAATTTCAATGAATATTTAAAAGAAAGCTGGAAGCTACTTTCTCTTCCATACTATTCGAAAATCGTCTGTATAAAGCAGGAACATACTTTTCATGAGATAGATTCCGATAGATTCTATCAAACAATTGTGCGTCTGTTTATCTAGGTTCATTCGGATCACAATAATTCAACGTGAATTCAATTGTTCGAGATTAAATAACAGGCGCTTGATTATCTCATTCCGCTATTTCATTTCGGCGACTGTTATGATTACTTCCGTAATCAACAAATGTTTTGTGAATCGGTTTTAATCATTCTAGGTAATTCATTCGTAAATGAATTTACTCCAATGGTATGTTGCTAATTTCTATGTTCTGAAACTCACGGGAATTGTAACAATATTAAACTATTCGATGAAGTTGAATCAGTTCATCGTTGTAGAAATAGGACATGATTTGGCTTGGAATCTTTGAATTTCTTCGAATCTTGGAGCTTTCGATTTTGAAATTGTTGATATTATAAAAACTGAATTCCGAGGTTGAGTACGAATAGCAATCTTGAGTCTTCCAGTTCCCAGTCAGTTTTTCGGTATATCATTCAATTTCTCAAAGTTCAAAGTATTCACAAGACTATACAATAGTATCATGGTGACATGCAATACGGAATTACTTTCTGGTCACAAGATTTTCTATATTTCTTCATCCCAATATCCACTCATTAGAAAGTGAGTTCTCATTTTTTTGTATTTCCACATTCAGTTCCTTTGGTTTCTTTTCCAAGTCAGTTTCATACGGCTCCATTCAATGAATTGTCTGACAGATTTGAATATCGTAATCATCGTGTATACAACCTTACAACCTGTATAGTTGTACTGTTCTGGTGTGTGATTTCGATAATTTCCACTTCTGTGTATTCCTATATCAAGTAGCACAATCTAGAGAACTTCAACATGTTCTGATTGATTGCAGTTTCAAAATCATGTAGATGATTGCTATATTTGCTTGACCAAAATCCTGTGTTTTGTTGAATATCCAAATATCCTTTTAGCTAGTAGACCTCTATCTCATGACAATTATGATATACCTGTGTTCGGAATATGATGAACTAGATGATTTTGAACAAAAAGCCGGCCCAAGTTCTCAGGAAGATGCCGATTATGAATGTAGTAGTAGACAGGCCAACGATCTCATCGTGATTTGAATCGTCCCAAAGGCACGAAGGAAGGTTTGGATCTTGTTTACAGCAATGGAATCTCTTACAGAGTGGAAATTTCCACATTCCGGAAAAGGCAGTGTATGCTAACAGTTTTTGTTACAATTACAATTAATGAGATGATATTCCAGGTTTGATCAACGAACTTGGCCTTCCTTATAAACCTACCGAGTGGCCACTGTTCATTGATGACCAGGCTCAAGGCAGTTTTGTTGTACGATGAGAACATACAACCCTCTGTTTCAGTGGATCAGTTTCATGCTATAAACATGAGAGAAATGTACGAGAACATGCTTATATTACTTTGAAGCATAAAATTCGAAGAGCATAAATGGAATATCTGTAAACCGAGTTGTTGCACTAAATCCGGACTTGAAGGGAGACAAAACTTAGAGACTCGACTATGGGAGGGCCAAAATTACACTATCCAGAACAAAAAAACAGGAAATCAGAAAATTACAGAGATGCAGTTGAAGAGTACTTGAATTCTTCTTGAATTCTGAAATGGGGATCTGGGAATCTAGTACAGTTCAATGCAACTAAAACTCAAGGTTGTGTGTTCACCAAGAAGGCTGATCACACAATGCCCAATTTGATGATGTCGGGTACCACTGTTCCTATGAGGTCGTCAATATCCATGCTGGGTGTCACCACCAACAGTGCTCTCTGAGGTGTGAGGTCCATTGCAAAAACTGCTTCACAAAAACTTGGTTTTCTATTCCGCGCGAAGAGTTACTTCACATCCCAGCAACTGCTTATGATCTAAAAAGCACAAATTCGACTTTTCCTGGAGTACTGTTCACATGTTTGGAGCTCAGCCCCCAAACATACGCTAAAGATCTCAGATTCAATTCAGAAGAGAGCTATTCGCCTAGTCGATGAGACAACACTCACCAAATCATTGACCTCTCTAGATCATCGTAGAAAGGTCGGCGATCTCTGCCTTTTTCATATATACTTCCATGGTCGGTGCTCTACGGAAATATCGTCTATTATGCCACCACGTGCGATTCCTAGTAGACAAACCAGATGAGCTCAGGCTGGTACACTGTCAGGCTGGAGACCTGTCGAACATCGCTATACCATCATTCATCAATAGAACGGCAAAGTTGTGGAATTCTTTGCCTAGTGAAGTCTTTCCTGATGCTTACAACCTTCAAACTTTCAACAACTTCCAACAACTTCCTTCTCTCCCAAAATTCCACCGCTGGCTAGCACGAAATTCCTGGAACATTATAGGTTTCCCTTTCGTGTTGTCCACAGAAAAAAAAATCTTACAAGGCGGTAGCTTTCAACATCTCGATCGAACTGAATTTTCTTCACTTCCATTTGGAATTCTTCACAAATCTGGTCTTATTCTTGGGGCTCATGCGATCTGAATGAACCGGCATATAAATCATGTTAACATTTCGATATTCTCGTGGATTATTCTGTGTTATGAAGTGACGTTATCGTTTCGAATATATCTCTATTCTAACAGCTCTAAATATTCGACTTCGAAAATCTTTTGAGGTCATCAAGAAGTCTTCATCGGGATGAATAGTATTGAAACTCGTGGTACTCGATTATCGCCACTATCCACAGAATGCCTTCATCAAATTTTTAACTTAGTATACCATTGTCAGCTACGTTTCTTCACGTATTGCATTTTAACATAATTTCGAATATCGGAACCATTCAGTTTGGCAATATTGATCGAATATGATTTCATCGTCATGAAATGTATCTACTATGTTAAGAATGATGGGCTCTCTTTGTCTTTTTATTCGATACCTACTCATAAAATTTTGAATGCATGAAAACCCCGATGAAAATGTAACATTGTTCTCGGAGAAATACCATTTCCTATTATCCATCCATATTTTATATATACTACAGGATAAGAGATCTCATCCGATCCTTCCTATACGCTGAAAATTCAATATTGCTTGTATACCTACCTATAGATGAAGAGAAAAAGTTTACTTGTTATGTTTCGAAACGAACCAGTTTTCCATCGAATTCGCCCCAGCGGATCGAATATCCCGCATTTGAATGAAAACATCATCTAAAGTGGATATGCTGGCAAAAAGGACTATTTAATATGGTGAACCTAAAAAAACTTTCGAGGGTATGTGTGTGGTGCCCTAGCAAACTTGTAACTCTTCCATGAGTGGGAGTTTCAGAGCGCGTGAATTTCATTTCATAAAATAATACCCACCTGAAACCGATGGAAAAAAAGTATGAAAACTCATCGGCGAACTCTCGTGCAGTACGTAATAGAAGTAAAAGCATTCAAATCAAGAAAGGAATACATCTAATCATATCCAAAATTTTTGCAACGGGTTTTTTCATCACGTCGGTCTGCACAAGTGTTAGTTATAGATTTCTTCAGTAGAATCCAAGTAGAAAAAAATATAATAATACCAATAAGAAGAGAATGAAAAAACCTTTCATTTATCAAGCAATGCACGCCCATGTTAGCTGACATTGACCTCACGGGAGCTTCGGCTAGGGTCGATGAGTATACGTATGTGTCACTACGGTAAATTGAGATTCAATCGACGAATTCGATTTCAAACGTTGTCAGTTACTGGCTCTTAGTCACGATGTCATAAATTTGCACACATAAAACTTGTCATATATAACTCCACAAATGGACATCCATATCCATATTACTGAACATTGTAACTCGCATTGTCGAAGCTAGAGCCTAGACACAACTGTTTTCAATCGTGGATGGGATATTGTTATATACAACAACTATTGCCAGCTCTTTTCGTATGGAAATCATCTCCTATTCCGTATAATATGCATTCGAGCCAGGAACCAACACGCATTATTAAACAATTGGGGAGTGTCGTCTAGAATAATTTCGCCAAATGCATAACGGCACATCCTCTGCTTTAGCAAATAATAGAATTTATATCCCGGTCTGTGATGTCCTCTCCCCCGTTCTGATTAAATTATCGTCAGACGCGTGAAATCCCTCCGCGGGAAACAATACCCCCGAAAATTCGTCTCCTTTGGTGGCTTCTTTGTGCGCCCTTTGTTGCACTCTACGTTGACAAAGAGTGGCATTCGGTGATACGAGAAGAAAATGAGCTCTAATGCCTCCCACCCTGATAACAAAAGACGAGCAGTTCGCCTGGATTAGTATTCCAGATGAATAATGGCTGGGATCATTGACGGGATTTTGGAAATCCCATGTGCTCCGGTCGGTATTCCTATTGATGTGAGGAAACACGTATCTCCGAAGTGCAGTTTACTCTTGTTGGAAGTTATTGAGATGATGAACTGTTGTCAATCAAGTGTCTCATCTCACTGTCAAACAGATTTCTAGCGTCAGAAGCTACCTAGAAGGAAGAGATATACGAGTTACACTTCAGAAAAATACATAACACTTTCTCAAGCTGGAGTCTCTGCCATCAGTCATGAAGAGAGTTGAGGGCATGAGGGTGTATATGTGATCGTAGAGCCAAGCAGAGTTCAAGACAATATGCCACACCAAACCACCAAGCTGATATGCTCTTTGTAGAATTTTTGAATTGAATGATGATAGGTTATGTGGATTCCTGGTGACGAGAGGAGTGCCAGGAAAATACGTAGCAGACAAGTTGAAACATAACATGCCAGATTAGCTCGACACCCATTGATAGTCTTCGTGAAATATTCGAAACCTGGCGATGATAAATTTCATCGGCAATAAGTTGATTGATAGAAATAGAAAACACCTATATGTCTCATGCAAGTACCTATTTGCATGAGGTGATCAAACGAATACCTGGAAAACAAACTACATACCTATCCGGTTATGTATACAGGGTGCCTTACGTATACAGGGGGGTGTAACATAAGTACGTTGAAATATTCCAGTGACGTATTCCTGAGACAATTTTGAGAAGTCTTTATAAAATTGTGTCCGGAAATGTTTCGTTTTGGAGATACAGGGTGTTGAAATTTAATTTTTTTGTTCGCTTTCTAAACATACCTTTTGCAAAAAATAAGTTATTTGCACGAAATTTGGTACCTCGGGGTCTTTTCGACGTGGGAAATCATAATTTCGTATTGATGTTCATGTAACATCTACAGGGCGCTGCGTACGCTGTCATTATTTATTTCAAAATGCCCTAACATTTTGACAGTTGAATTTCAGTACTTTTCATGAATGAACCTTATTCCCAAATCGTTTCCAAGTAAAAAAGGTACAATTCCTCAACAACGCTGGAGGTGATCGTTTTCGAGATATTTACAATTTTCTATATCGATGCATGTTACTTAGCTCCTAGGGCGCTGATTGAAGTTGCTGAGAACATTACAAAAACTGAGTATGTGGTAAGTCTCGTCAAAATAAACTAACTACCTCCCTTCCCTATGAAGTCTTTATCGAAAAATTATTCGTTTTTGAGATACAGATGGTTGGAATTCTCCAAAACATGATTGGTTTTCGCGAGGGTTTTCGTCATAAGTTATTTGCAACTGCTTTTATTTTCATCAAACTCTATACTCAGTATACCCGGACAGACTTCTTCTGAACTGAGCATTATCAAACCGCCTAATCAGTATAGCCCGAGGTATAGCCAAATTTGTTTCAATAATTCTTGTCACCCTCCGCTAGCAAATCAAGTTAATTAAATCGAGTAGTCTATGAACGTTTGTTTATAAAAATAGAAGTTTGCTGTCACATTTTCAACTATCGATTGAAAAATTCATAGTTCGGAGTTCATAAAGTGAATTTTTGGTACCATGCTCGACTTTTCGAATGCTGAAATGGCTGTAATGGTTTTTGTATACGGCTTGGCTGACGGAAATTCAACCGAGGCCAGACGCATCTATCAGGAAAGATATCCCTAACGCGTCACTCCCTGTGCAGCGACATTCACGAAACTTTTTCGGCGACTTTCCGAATCTGGAAGCTTTGAGAGATATTCTGCAGTAGGACGGCCACGGACCACGGACTACAAGAACTGCGGAATTAGAGGAGGCGGTTCTCGAAGAAATTGATGAACATCCAGAGACAAGTACAAGAGAAATTAGTCTAATGTTAAATGTGAGTAGCATGACCGTTTACAAAATTTTAAAGGAACAGCAATGATATCCTCATCATATTCAGCGTGTCCAGGCACTTACGCTATGTGTTTTTCAACCACGTATCAAATTTGCTCAATGGCTTCAAAGAAAAGTCGAACAAAATCCCCGAATTTCATCGAGAATCCTCTTCACAGATGAGGCTAATTTTTCAAGAAATGGTATCATGAACTTCCATAACAACCATATCTAAGCGGAAGATAATCCACATGCGATAACGCAAACTCATTTCCAAGACAGATTCTCTTTTAATGTATGGGTAGGCATAATTAGGGATTATTCAATTGGGCCATATTTTCTTCCATCTTAGATGAGCTTCCGCAGCTCATCTAAGATGTTCCCATTAGTCTCCGACACCACTCTTGTTTTATGCACGATGGAGCTCCTGCTCATTTTAGTCTGATAGCGAGAAGTTTCTCACGTAGCATATCACCAACGATGTATAGGAAGAGGAGGCACTCAGCATTGGCCACTGAGGTCACCGGACCTCAATCCCGTCGATTTTTATCTTTTGAGGACACCTAAAAGCACTAGTTCCTGCTAGCCCCATTGAAAACGAGGAAATGTCAAGGGATCGCGTCATAGCTTGCTGCGAAACGAAACGGGTGCGGAATTCTTCGATGAAGAGAGCAGAAGCTTGTATAACTGTATCGAACATTTGTTGTAATAGCTGTTTTGTTTAATTTTTATATTCTCAAGTGCCTGATAGATATTTCTCCGAATTGTTTTTTTTCACAAATTCCGAAATTTAGCACTTTCTAATTGAATAATTAAACCTGACATTTTTTTTTTTCAATTTGAATCAATTGAGCAGTTTGACAATGCTGAGTTCAGGAGAAGTCAGTCCGGGTATACTGAGTATAGAGTTTGATGAAAATGAAAGAAGTTGCAAATAACTTATGAAAAAAACCAGCCATGTTTTGGAAAATTTCAAACATCTGTATCTCGAGAACAAATAATTTTCCGATAAACATTCCACAGAAAGGTAGTTTATTCCGACGACTCACCACATACTTAGTTTTTGTAATGTTCCCAGCAACTTCACTTAGCGCCCTAGGAGCTAAGTAACATTCATCAATATGGAAAATTGTAAATATCTCGAAAACGATCACCTCCAGCGTTGTTGAGGAAATGTACCTTTCAACTTGGAAAAGGTGTGGCAATAAGGTTCATTAAAAGTAGCAGTTTACTGACAAAAATGTAAGGGCAATTTGAAATAAATAATCACAGCATACGCTACGAAATTATGATTTCCCTCGTCAAGAAGACCCCTGGTATCAAATTTAGTGCAAATAACTTATTTTTTGCAAATGTTATGTATGAAAAGCGAACAAAAAAATTAAATTTCAACACCCTCTATCTCCGAAACGCAGCATTACCGGACACAAGTTTATATAGACTTTTCTTCTTAGAATTGTCTCAGGAATACGTCACTTGACGCATATTCCTTCGACTTCGCTTCAGAAGTCCGAGTATTTTAGTTTGTTGAACTCATGCAGCTCTGATTTTTGCTCCGGTCTATGTATATTTCATTCATATCAACTGTGAAATCTCTCACAATATTGCAACGTGATAATGTGATATTATGTTATTATTATTGCGTGTATGTTGAGTATATGTATATATGTATCATGAGTATATCAGTACTCCTCTTGTAAAATAATAATAATAATAATAATTATAAAATGGTAATAAGTCGTCTTCATTCATATATCTATATATCTATTCATATATATTCATATATATCTATTCATATATCTATTCGAGAACCGTCCCTGATGTACTCACTTCCCGGACGCTTTTTCTTTGAGAAAGTAGCTTTTCCTGGCCTAGTCCAGGGAGTACGTACTTCCCGTACGTACGAAGTGCGTACGTAATTCACTTACAAACAGAATCAAAATTGCCTAGACCATTCAAAAATCATCAACAGAAAACAATCAATGCGAAACGGAAACTTCAAAAAAGGAAGTCAAATATTCAAAGCATTTCAAACAAATAGTAGCTATCGCTCAAATTCCAATATAAATATTAATATGAATAAGAATTAGAATATTTCTGTTGATATGTAGTATTTTCTGTTCTGTTCCATTCAAATATGAATTGAAATGTATAATAAAGGAATGAATTCATTCATTGATTTGTTATTCTACACGGTTGCCTGAAAAAATATTGTCCGCAATACGCCCGAAAATAGTTTTTTCTTGACTTCCAGGACTCACCTACGGCTCGTCCGAGAATTTCGTCTATTCGCCAAAAAAAAACCTATTTTCCAGACTTGTTAGGTAAATTTCTATTCCTCGGACTATTGATCACTAGTGGCGAGATTCAGTTAAAGTTGTTCTTACATCTAACCATATAGTGATTTTCGAAACGATTCCTGTTCCTCAAACACCTCAAATTCAACATTCAACGTTAATGATTTTCATCTGATTACTAATCAGAACTCATGATTGGATCAACGAGAAAAAAATTATTCTGGAGCAAGAAGTTTGAAAGTAAAGTGATTCATTCGAGCCCTTCGAAACTCGCTTGTTTCATGAAGAATATTTGAATAAAACATCTCTATCAATCACGGAGTGACTGGCGCTTCCAATTTTGAATATTCCATTACCCGTGGGAGTTTTTTCTTATTCAAATTCGAGAGATGCATGGGCCTTCCACCTTTGCGGTCTAGAGAACTTCTCTAGAAAGTTAGATTGTTTCGTGCTCGTTTCACTCACGCACGGACAGCCAAGATATCGGAAAAACGTATCGTACATTTTCGATAACAAAATAAAGAGTTATTCTTGATGACTTGAACTGAAGCGAGTATTCAGGAATAGTGAAATGAAACCGTCGAATAAGTATTTAGAAGAGCTTCTTCATATCTGGAATTTTTTCTATAACTGGCATGATTTGTGACTGGTACAAGAAGTTTGAGATTTATAAGCTATATATGATTCCGTACTATGATTTGTTTCTGATGCGATTTATTGCATTTTCCTAGTAAATTTGAACGATGACCACAAATCATCATTTCAAGCACATCCATACATTTGTGCAATAAAAATGCAATAATGAACAACTTTTGTTCTCTTGTTATCCTCCAAACTGGTTGCGAAGTGATGGACATTTCGATATTATACTACCGCATCCTCATGTGAATTTTTTTTTGATCATATTCTGATTTATTATATTTCCGTGATGTTCTTGATCCAATCGTGAATTGGGTGCAATAGAATCACTACCATACCCTCAAACTTTGATCCGTGAATGGAATAGGACAAAGGTCATTGTTTGGTTCTAATTACGATGAATGAAAATACTGTCCAAACTATCAAATTCTCGATGGTTCTTCACATGTTTAAGAAGTTTCGAAATATTTAAGGTTATTGGGTGAATACTTACTTCCAATTATTATGAGCACAGGCTTAAGCACAGGTCCTCCCTCTGTTGTTTGTGTAAAAACAAGTTTATATTTATATATATATATATATAGGCAAATTTCTACATATGCAATTGAGGAATTTTATTATATATACTCAAACCTTCTGGTTTATTCTAATCGCAGGCTTCGATCGATACTTCATTCTTATCTCGATTTTCATCTACTATTATATATCTGTGAATGTTATGAGGCACTGACCTGTCTCTTATCTGGTGAGCAGATTGACTCAATTGCTCAATTGTTTTACACATTTTTTCAAGTTTTGCACAGTTACTCAATTGCTTTAGTGAATTCCTTCATATATTTGTCTTGCATTCGCTTTGTTGCAGTGTTCCATATAGTCCAAACATGTTCCATATAATTTTCCCCATAGCAATTTCGCATATTGAAAGCCCAATTTTTCAAAATGATTGAATCATTAAATCATCAATCGTTTCGATCTTTCGCTTTTGAGGCTCATCATTACGCGAAAAGTTTTCTATTGCCTCTTATAATACGGATCCAAATCTACTGAAGTCAAAATTTCAAGCCTCGCTGTTTATGGGTAAATAACAATATGGAATTGGTTAAAATGTGAATTGAAATGATTTATAATTTCGAATTGGACGAGCTGATTGTATGATCAGGTTTTATCGAAATTATACAAGGAATTTTGATAGAATTGGGCTTTTTGATCGGCTGGAAATCGTACGAAAATAAATAATCAGGGATATATTCGATAACAGAATCATTTCACGGCAATTATTATACATCATAGCCATCAGTGGAAGTGATAGGCCATAATTAAAATGTTCATTTTCGAAATATTTCAATAGAATTTTCAATAATTCACGAATTATTTACCCATACGTGATTCTCGACTCAGATTGAATGATACATATCGAATTATTCTTTCGTATATTAGTATGTCTTCTCTATCGATCATATTTTATCTTGATGATTGATTGATTTTTCATATTTTTTCATACTATCCCATTATCTAGAATGTAACTATCAGTTGATTGAAATTTCAGTTGTTGCTCAATATGATTCAATAATTTCGTCAATCATGATGATTCATCTTTGTCTTCTCATACATTTTCATGAGAAGTTATACATAAATATATTTATACATTTTCAGATACTGACTGTAAGTTTTTCGAGAGTTTTCAGCTCTTTGTGGGATTTTCTCTCAATTTTCTCGAAAAATAAAGAATTTATTAAAAATCATTCCGATATATTGAAATTAATATATTGAGGACAGATTTGTGATCTGCCCCAAAATGTCACGGCGCTTGAAATTAAACCTTCATATATACCAAAAAGAGAAATTCTCTATTTGTCAGTGACACCTCGTTTTTTTCGAAAACAAATATGTTGAAATGACTGTAATAACTTCAATTTCATTTTTTAGAAACGAGAAGAGAAAATTCCACATATAGCTGAAAAATGAATTACATTTTTAGATTCATTTCAAAATCTGAGATTGATTCATTCCATTTTGGATGTTTCACGCTGTACAAATTATTATTGGACAATTTCTAGCCGCTAATATTTCATGCTCGCAAGGGCTCAACCGCAGGAAATTGAATCTAATATTCTGTTTTGACGCGGGGTGTCGATAACAATTGATCGGTGGTTAATGGTTACAAGGTTCGGAGGAAGCGGTTGAAAACAGGAATGAAACAACAAAGATAATATCGTATATATATATATATATATAGGGATATAATAATGAGAGAAATTTGGGACAATGTATTTGAGTTTTCAACAGCTGATCGAACTCAACTATTCTATACACTAATTTATAGCCTGATGATAAGGTGCCACCCTCTCAGTTACAGTTGTATAGAGGGTAATTCACTTGAAATTGCCTGAAAAATTTCGCACATATTCGAGTAAGTTCATGAAATTATGCCAAAGTGGAACGAGTTGGTCACCAGAATATAGTTTCGAAATATCGCAAACTATCAATAGTGTAGATATGCCTTCTCTCACGAGAGTATCGTGATATGATATCATGGTTGAATTGAAAGAACAAAAAAAAAGAGCTGTGAAAAAGATTGATGATTATTTTCTCCTCATGATATTCAACCAATCAGAACGGCCAATTTATTCAAGTCACCTTTTATAATTGCGATGAGACATGATGGAACATAGTCTTCCCCATCAAGAAATAATGCCATCGAATTTATTTTGTATTCTTCAATGACAGAGCTTATACATTTCAGAGTTCATGCATGATAACAGATCGTGACAATTCAATAGAATCATCCTTCAAACTAAACTATCATGTATAACGACAAGTTATCGATGTCACTGTCCCTCACTGTCAGTTCAATTCCTTAGTGCATTTCATCACCTTTTTCCATATTTTCTTATAGTTCTCCCAGTTGCCATCTCCTTTTATTTTATATTTTTTCAGTTTTCTCAAGTGAACTTTGTGTCCAAAACAAATAAAGGATCCTGCAAAAATCTCGTCAACATATTTTCCTTGAAGGTGTTTTCTTGTTGGGTGCTGCGTTTTTTTTTTCTGGGAGGGGCCTTACTAGGTTTTTTCGAATTGTAACGAATATTTTCCATAGAATTTTCGAAATCTACATACAGAATAAATAGATAGTATCACATAGATTGAACACAACAAGACAACAAGGTTTCTTATGATTGGTATCTGTCACTCATAATATCTTCTAGAACAGGCCCCATTGAAATTTATTCATTGGCTCATCGTTGACCATAGATTAGTGACTCTTTCATGCCAAATATTTGGAATGAAAACTTCGGATATCTCATACGGAGTTTTGAATGCGATACTCTGTATGTTATCGTAGTGTCAGAAAAAAACACCAGGAATAGATTATGTATTCACGAATATTCCTCGGAATATACCTTATCGTCTCATCCACTGATTGTATTTATGAGCGTATTTGAAACCGTATTTATAAAAACTATGAAATTTCTAATGAATGAAACAATAATTGAAACAATAGTTCGGAATATATTCAATGGTTTCAAGCAAATTTGAAAAGTATTATAAACTCATGTGAAATGTTTTCAAAACTGATTTTTTCCAAGATCTGAGTAGATCGAGGAGTAGATATTTTGACTGAATTGGAATTTTGGATAGTTCCGGCAAATTGAGGAACAGAATTTCTTATTATCTGTGATGGACAACACGAAAGAAAAACCTATAATGTTCGAGGATCATCGTGTTAGCCAGCGGAGGAATTTTGGGAGAGAAGAAAGGTGTTGGAATTTTTCTTGAGAGTTTGGAAAGACTAAATGAATATATACTTTTTCCCGTGGAATCACTTTTCAGGTTTTTCTTGTTGTGTTTGGAAAAATTCTGGAGTTCTTGATCCATTTCAAAAACAGAAACAGACGAGTTGGCATCCATATTCAATGTTTTTTTTGATTCACATCTACGATTTGATGGAACTCAAAAATGTGAGTCAGTACTCTAGAGCTGAATTTATTATGAACTCCATACTGCGCCAACTTCACTTTTATATATCGTAGCCCATGTGATTAACTGAATAGAAAATAATTAGTACTAAATTTCATGGCCATAAAAAGTGAAATTCCACGATAAAATTCTTCTCATTATTGTTATGGATTTTCCACTTCGCCAGATGGTATCAAAAACAAAAACCGCGTTTTCTCCTATCTTTTTCGTGGATTCTAAATGTATTCGCACCGTTGGAACTTCCTGCGTGGCACTCGATAAAATTTTTAAGCGTATCCGTATCCGTAACGGCATAATATCCACAATTCCACATAGTAGGTACCTACCCTCGGTAGAACGGATCCAGGCGTTAATATTTTACCGCTTTGAGCCGTAAATCACAGGGAAACACCGAAACAACCCCCTATTCTTTCCGCGATAAAGTCAGAAGTCCGACGTAGTATAAATTCGAACTGTTGCACATGAGGCTGACGTTAAATATTTTCTCAACTATTTGGCTATTTCGATTCGTTCTTTCGAATGCAAGGACCATCATTTCGGCGAGACGATAAAAAAATACACACCTCGCGGCCCGATGAAGTTAACCATGAATAACAAGAAAACAATTCAGGAATTATACAGGGTGTTCCAAATGTCGATGCAAAATCTAATGGAGGTGAGAGTGGAGGTCCAATGAGCCAAACATACCTCAGATCACCGTTCTCAAGTTATTCGAGAATATTGTGTTCTCTTTTTTTCACATCTCCACCCTGATCTGATCCAATACTACAGTGTATGTGTTCAGTCGATTGACACATAAAACAGCCAAAGTGACACAGATATCTTTATCAGTTTTCTAACTTCTGGGACAACAATACATCATGTCTTCGATGATATTTTAGCAAAAACGTATATTGCTGACCCTTTTTGCGATACATATTGACTTTTTCCACCGATTTCTCGACTCTACAGAAATCTCTCAACTTTTTATTTTCACTATTTTTTCATACACGTGATCCCTCCAACAATTTTTGATCGTTTGTGATGGCCTAGACAACGTCACGTCATACAAATATTGTTTTTTTTTCGGTATCTCTTCGTCACAGGTCGTACAGAGAGTTCACGTTCAAATACCAGTGAATTATGATATCATAATCCACTAGTGAATCACGGGTATCATGATGCTTGAGGAAACATATGTAACAGTCGTAACCGTGAGTTGTTTTGTGTGTTGATTTACTGAACATATAAACACTCTAGTATTGGAAAAAATTAATAAACCGTTTCATGTTCCATGTTCGATTGGTGTGTTATCAGGGTGAAAATATGAGAAAAAGGGGTCTTCAAAGAAACACGATAGCTTGAAAACGGCGAGACTTTGTTTTCTATTTGTTTCATTTGTACTGATGTATCTTTAGCTCAATAGAATCCAAATGAGCTCCCCTCTCTGCTCTCTTAAGCTTCGCATCGACCTTTGGTACACCCTGTATACCATGCATAGTATGTCGCTCTAAACGGATAATCCTACATTCTATTTCATCTTCGGTTAGTGTTTACTAAGAATTCAACGATACCACAGAATACCAACTAGTTAGTTGCTGTTCTGTGACGATACCAAGTTCGATGTTTATCTCCCAAGACTACGGAGCACATTCTACATGAGCTTCATGACTGTGACGGAGATGTCCGGTTGACCTACCAGGAAAGTTCATCTGGCAAGAGAATACACATCAATACGTTCGTGAACTGTCACATATAGTTGTGTGCATGCTTCACACTGAAAGGTGACCCAGGCAGAGGAGTGAATCGAAAAAACACCGTTCCAACACATGGGTAGACTCAATTTTGATACTTAACACCGTCTGGTGTTATTTTTGAATCCGCAAGTGATTGAAATAACACCGCACCATTTTGCGTCATCTTGAGGCATTCTCCCTCGCATTCTCGCTTGCTGGTGTTTTTTTCCGTCGGTACAATTTTTTTTTCATCATATATTCATCAGCCCTGAGTGAGGCAAGATTGGAGTGGATATGTCCAGCGAAATATCGATATTTTTAATCGCAATTATATCGCAATATCCGAAAGTGGACGCTAATAGATAGAAATACATTTTAAAGGGCACATTCCACAGATTCGTCATGTATCGAAAGAGGTAAGAACCAATGGGCGTCATTCTACCATCATTCTCCTCTCTCGATTATCATCAAGAAATGGAATCATAAACAACTAAAAATTCAATGGAAATGAATGTGTGTACATTCCTCTAACTGATGAAATACGCAGTCAAGTCAATTTCCACATTGCTTCTGTGGTGTTGATTCTACACCAAGATGGTGTCTATCGAAATAGACTCTGCGTTTGATTTGAGTCTGTTGAGAAACTTCTGCTCTGCATAAAATTTCAATGAAAGAAATCACATTCTTCAAATGGATAAAATTGGTTCTGTTTTCCTCGTGCCAAAATGGCATCGAATCGATGATATTTGTTTCAACTCATTTAGTACTCACGTCGAATTATTCGCAACTCTGAAATACTATCGGTCAAAGCAGGTGAACGACTGAGATCAGGGATGCCAAACCATTCGTCCTATATACCTAATTAGTCCAAAAATTAGTAACCATTCGTGTAATGTGGGTTCATGAATTATTTTATATTACAAGAAGCCATCTCTGAAATGAAATGAGAATAAGGAGAACGAGAATCATCTATCACAGGAATTGGCATTTTCAAATGGTCAATCTTTGACAAGAAAAATGACTGAAATATCTTTCCGCTGGGAGTTGTGCCACAATAGGCCATCCGCAGTTAAAGTTGTTGCAGCATCCTCAGCATCACTGATGAATCGAGCTTTATACGAAAAAAAAATCCATAACAATTGAATGAACGGCTGTCGCTTTAAAATTAGTGCGAATTTTCAGTATCCGGTATTTTTGCAGGACAGTGTATTTTCTCGACTTCTCGGCTATTTCGAATCATTCTGTCGCTCGGATCATCGATTCTGTGCGAACAAAAAAAAATATATTGAAAAATGCTGGGGACTAGTTACGCTTTGTCAATTCACTCGGAACAGTGATTTTAATGGATTAATACTTGTTTTGAAGGTCCAATTTCATTGCTTTGAATATAAATAGACGAACGCCTGCGGCGATACTCTTTTGCGATTCACCTGAATATGGAACTCATATGATTATCAATCATCATTTATGATGAAAAATGTGTTACGCCGAACTATCACAATCCGAGAATATTATCGTGGAAATTTCGTGCGCACTTCAGAAGTGCTTGATATTTCATATACGCTCATATTTCAATAAAGTTTCATGTCGTTTTGAAATAGGAATAAAATTGTATGATTCGGCTGCCGAATAAGTGATAAGCATGTATATGAAGCAAATACATGATATCAGATATTATATTCTCTACTAGATGCACCCTTGCGCCATCGACTCAAGAGGAGATTTCAAACGAACATAAGGAAAAGAAAGAGCCATCGATTCGTCTGGATGTGCAACTAATAAAAGTGCATTTTCGCCAACAGTCAGCTCTCTCTCTCTCGTTTGCTGTTCTCATTGGTTGGATTCATCCGTCTTTCTCTAAGCGCAAACCAGGGTTTTTTTGAAATTTGTTCGACATTATTCAATAACTCACCTTCAAAATGATATATTCTGATATTTTCTGAATCTATTAGTACACGCTGAACAGGATAATACCATCTCGAAAAAAGTTTCAAAATCCTTCCTTGACTCGATGGGCTAAACCGTCTGAACCGACCAGGAATATTTTTTTTCTCGTTTTTGCTTTACTACACTTATGGTTCGATAAACTCTGCTAAATGTCGAATTCATCAATACAATCTGACAATGGCATGGCACGCCGAAATGTTTTGCCATCAGTCAGCTAATTTTTGATCGGTGCGCGTCTTTCTTATCGTCGTTATACGTAGTAGAGAATGTATAATATCATATATTTGATATGGAGCACGCTTCGATATACAGATCAGAAACTCACAAGCTATGTATTGCACTTGAATATGACAATCGTAACGACGTAGGACTTACAGTACTGACATTTTCAATGTATTATTTGTATTGTGACATAAACTAATACAGTAATAAGTTTTTCTACAATCTCAATTTCTCTTTCATTAGAAATTTGTATCTGTCATAGACCTAGCTGGCCATTCAATTGCTCCCCTGCGTCCAATCCATTTATTAGGAAAAGTTTCATCTAGATATGCGCGTACCATACGTCCAAAATGTGGAGGAGCCCCATCTTGTTGAAACCATATTTGTTCTGCCGGCAAATTGGGATTGTTTTTATTCGGGATTAATCGTCTAAGCTCTGGAAAAATTTGCTGTTGTAAAAGTGATAAGAATCGTTCAGAGTTCAAATTTCCGTTTATAAAATAGGGTCCTATGACGTGTCCACCAATAATGCCACACCAGACATTTACTTTTTGTGGCCGTTGAGTGTGAACTTCCTCCATCCAATGTGGATTTTGGTCTGTCCTACAGTTGTGTCGATTTACGTGCCCGTTCAAACAATTCGTCATAAAACAATATGTGGTTGACAAAGTTGACATTTTCGCTTAATTTATCCATAATAACTTCACAGAACTCGATTCTACGATCAAAATCGTCTTCACTCAATTCTTGTACCAAATGAATTTTATATGGATGGAATTTTTGCAGTTTGCAAAATTTTTGAATGGAATATCGACTCGTGTTATGATTCAAATATTACATGAAATATATCATATATTATGATGCGTGTCATATTTTATTCATGTTTCATGCATCTGACAGTCGTCCTTTTCAATCTTGGTATTTTTTGCTATTCTCGTGTGGAAATGAATTTCTTTATATATCACGAAGCCGTGGAACCGAATATTTTCACCAGCCAGTCGGTTCCATTTCTCATATAACTTTTCGTCACTCGTATCTAAAAACGATGATCTTGCCCGAAAGTAGCCGGTGATGCCCTTTGTAGAAGCGCAGAGTACAGTCAAATCCGCTGTAAATCAAAAAGAAGATGATTTGTTCTCCGGCATGAACTTTCATTCCCAGCAACTGAGCTATTAAAAAGCGTCTGGAACGAGAAAATTGCCACCCATCGCTTCGAAGATTAAACGGTAAACGTCTCTGCTTCCATCGTGCTTACGGTCGAAAATGGCACAGCACGACGGGCGTAGGCAGTCACTTTCAGAGGGCTACGGCAAACTCTATGATAAATCATATAAGGATAGAGGAAGAGGCAAGGAAAACATTCTATTTTTCACGTTCCCGAATATTTTAGCATAATTTTCTTTCTCGGAAAGGTGATGGGAGGAAGGTCCTTATCGGATTCTTATAAATCAGAGATGCTCGGTGCGCCAAAAGGAACTCTATTGTTATATTTTAGAGGAGTTTTTCCAAGTCGGTGAATATTTGGTGAGCGTTTTTCATCGATATTTTGGCTCTCAACAGTAAGTGCAGATAAATTGGGGGATTTATGCATTTGGCAGTGGTGATTTGGAATATGCCATCTGATTGTGAAAGACGAACTCAAAGCTGAACTCGGAGCCTGTGATGAGTGATGTGCACCAATTAGTTATTCTGCAGAATCTCAGAGATGTTTCTTTATCGATTGAGATTGAATACTTGCAAGGCTTCGTAGATATGTGAAGATGGCGCAGCCATTGTTTCAGAAACCCGTCAAAATGTCAATTGAATGTGCGAGTATATCGAAGACAATGTTTCGAAAGATGGAATATGGCATACACAGTGAAGGCACAGTTCGACATTGTTGATTTCCTTTGATCAAACTATCCAATCAAATGTACGATCCTTCCAAGAAGCAGAAGCAGAGGCAGTATGGCAATCTCGGAAAATACGAGAGAAACAGAACACATTGATTGAACATTAGAAAAGTGGCGCGAGTGAAGTACCAACAAAATCACGTTCGAAAACTTCTGATCAGAGTTTCTGTTTATTAATCATATATTAAAAAAAAAACTGAATATTCGGATTTTAAATTTTATGTCTTTTGGCGTTGACAACTGAAGAAAATCTCCATAACAACATTTGATGTTAATTGATTTGGCATTATCAACTTTCTGGTCCAACGTTTCGTCTTCAAGCAACAATCATCATCTTTTTTCGATTTTCCTTCGAATCTTGATATTAGATTCCAATAGCCCTTTTCATTCCGATTCAGACAATAAACCATACATCATGATTCGAACGGATCGACCATCATCAAGTAATTTTTGGAATTACTTCATTTAGTTTGGCTTTATCTTGAATCAAAGCGAGTCAAAGGGCCAATAATCAACAACTCGTATTGTTTATTATTCTGAAAACTGAGAGGTTCTTTATTCAAATTCAAACACTTGAAAGAATTCTTAGATGTGAATCATTTGAAAGTATTATACTATGCTCTGGTACAGTCACATATATCTTACGGTATATTTGGCTGGGGAGGTGTCAACGATCATTACTTGGAAATGCTGAATGTTATCCAGAAATGGATACTCAAAATCATCCTTGGAAAAAAAGCTACATATTCCAGTGAAAATCTTTTTAAAAAGGCCAATGTATTTGAAGTAAGGCAGGCTTACTGCAACAACTTATTAATTAATGTGAAAAACAATAAAATACAACTTGAATCTGTCGATCACAATTATAGTATCAGGAACAAACAAAACTAGATACCTAGATCGGAAAAAGCAATTGGACAACGATGCTCAAATTACCTCGGACCTCGCCTACACAATATGCTACCAGAGTATATAAAAACAATGAATTAGGTACAGAAAACTCATGAAAACTTGGATTTTGCGTTCTGAAAGGACATTGTTTCATGATTTTTTCAACCAAAGGTTCAAAAAGTGAAAGTTAAAATACTAATAGTTTTTATATAGCATGCATATATGAAAAAATGACAACGAACAGAATATGAGACAATACCCGAATATGATGAAACCCAAATATGACTTACAACCCGAATATGACATACCTAAACCTCAATCATTACATATATACCTACTGCAAACGACACTCACCCCAAATATGGCATTTACTACATGTATCACAAGGAGAGAAATATTTATTCACTATTTTATTTATACATTCATTAGCTGTGATTTCCTTTAACAAGATTATAAACTTATCATTGTATACTATTTAGTTTTAAGTTCAATATCACATACAAGCGATAGTTTCAAACTAAAGCTTCGTGTTTATTCACTTACAATTTATATATATGTTATATCACTTAAATCACTTTGGACTTTTTAAAAAATGATTTTATTTGATTGAACACAATATTGAAAATGTGAATAATAAATTGTTACAAAAGTATGACTTGACTTGAGACTGGTTTGAGAAGAACTGCCGGTGGTCGTTCTGGTCTCTCGAAGGAAGGCTCTCGAGGTGCTGAATCGTCAAACACGTGTAGATGGTGTCAGCATTCTCGTGTGGCTCTGATACTCTGGTTGCTGGATAACCTTGAGATCAGCGGTAATGTGATATCCCTGAGATGATGACATATGCATATGAAATTTTTAACTTTCGTGAATAAACATTATTATTATTATTATTCAATTCAAAAATGAAATGATCCAATCAACATCTTTTTTTTTCTATCTATCTATATTATTTTCCATCATTGATGGACAAAGTAACTTGATTCTATCAAAACTGAATTTAATTCAGTAGAATAGTGAATAAGTTCGCATGTTTGAGAGAGGACATCTGATCAATCTCATTGCTGGATTAATTATTGTTGTTCCAACTGTTAGAGGAGGTTTGAGAGAGTCATATTTCGAATCAGCCGTAAAAAAAATGTTTCATGATCAGCCTCTGTGAACTTCGTACCACCTGAAATTGATCAACTCTCTCCTCGTGTGTACCTATAACACATTCGAAAAAATTTACGGTTATTTCTAAGCCTGCAAAGTCAACTCTCCCCAATAGGAGACGCACGGCAATTGATTTTTATATATTTGGATTATAACTGCGCTTTTGGGATATCACTACCTACTGAAAATTGCTTAGATACGCAGTTTCTAACCATATTCATTCTGGTTACTCAGATTCGTCTGTATTTCGTGTTGGGAGCTGCACATGCTCCAAAAAAAAATCGATGGCCTAGCAATTAATCTGATACGGCCGCAGTGAGCTCGAAATTTCTGTTAATTATTCACGTAGTATCATGGATACTCTGCAAAATATGGGTGGCTACTGTGAATGCAATATAGGTTAGTTTGCATTGCTCTTGACTCTCGCATAAAGGGCAACTCTGCAGTTCACGAAGTTGAATTAGCGGAATCGTTAAACTCGTGTAATGACATGCTCATGTGAGAATTCTTGTCAGCTCTATAGGTTGTTGCTCATTGGTACACTGATTCAATTCGATCAATGTTATACTTTTTTATTGGCATCATATTTCGCTCACTTATAGTACGCTTCAGTGTGTTCAATCCAGCTTTCAAAATCCACCCGATGTACTATCGGAACATCACCAGAAAAAATAAATATTAATCTGAAATTTGATTGAAATACATTCAACAATCGAAGTGTACCAATAAAAATATAACATAAATGGCGCGTCTTCTGAAGATCTTGATGTCCTCTTATACGTCAGTGTACTTCTTGTTCCCGCCGGCATGGGAACTGTCCTGCCTGCCTTTGGTCAGGTTCCGCCCCTATTTGCAGGATTTGATGTACCAAGTTCTGAGGGGTCAAGTGTGGCCGATTTGAGTTTGCCAACCCTTTGCCCTAACGGTTGTGTAGTCGATCACAAACCCTGTTTTCTCGTTGTTTCGGCTAGCAGAAGATCAACCGAAATAGTAAGGAGAGTCCTTCAGGTGTTTGCCTTAGTGCCCTCCATTGCCAAGTGTTCAACGACCTTCAGTTGAGCCCTTTCCCAGGGTTTGATATCCTCAGTGGTTCCTTCGAACCACTGCATGGTGGCGTTATCAGCACACATCAAGTCCAGTCAGCCGCTGTGGATGCAAGGCTTTGTGGTAGCCTGTTTCCCCAGCTCAATGATTTCACCTTGAGATTAAGACATGATGAAATTTGAGTATACAAGGTGTTACAGAACTGTGGGGTCGATCTTCTAGGGGTTAGTCAGTGCAACTGTAGAAAATATTTGAGTAGTGGGTCCCATGTTCGGAAAAGTGTCACTACGGAAATACACAAATGCTGTTGTAATTCGTCCAATTGAGTCTTGCTCTGTTTCTACTAGAGTTTCGTAGACCGAAGACCTTTACATGTCCCCACAGGAAAAAATCTAGCGACGTTAAATCGGGTGACCTAGGAGGCCAAACAACTGCTCCACCTCTGGCAATCCAACGGTGCCCAAATCGCTGATTTATTCCTGTGTTAAGTCTACGAGGTCTACGAAACTCCAGTAAAAACAGAGCAAGACTCAATTGGACAGCAGCATTTGAAATCATTCAAAACGAGGATCAAATTTTTAGTCAAGTCCGCCGAAATCATGTACGACGTTTAAATCGGTGTATTCAGGTCGGAGGAAGACATTTTGAACAATTGTCATGATATCATGTACAAAGGGCAAAAATTAAATGCATTATTAAATCCTATTTAGGAAATTCATTGTCAAATTTTAACGCGTCCTAGAGCCGTAGGCCGTTGTGACACTTTTCAGGACATGGGACTCACTACTCAAATATTTTCTACTGTTGCACTGATCAACCCTTGAGAAGTTTGATTCCATAGTTCTGTAACACCCTTGATTTTCCAGAATTGTCTAAATCGAAAGACGATATTTTTTGACACACCTCGGAAGACGCTTTAATTTTTTGCTTCCACACCAGTTTCTCTAAATCGTGAGACAGATCAGCTAATAAAGCATCGAAACTGTAATTTTTTTCTCTGATCAACTGACGTACGTTGCAATTACATCCAGAATAGTTTTGTCTCTAAAATTTTGCTCAGTACTCAAATAGTTATCAACATGAAGCCTGAAAATAATCATTCAATGCACGAAATTTATGATACTTATAGAAGCAAAGATGTCGACTCTAAAATTCGAGACAATATATCGAATAAATTCTCGTTGTACTAGAAATATATTTCTCTAAGAAATAATATTCCATTACAAATTGTATTGATGGTGAACATATTTCATATAGGTAACGTTTTGATGCTCTAGTGTAAGTAATTCTTTCGGTGTGGACGGAACAAAGTGAGAGAGAGAGAGAGAGAGAGAGAGAAAGGGAGTTAATTCATTATCTAGCAGGCTCCGTGCTCTGAATCCGGATAATTGGTTTATGCATTGGACAGGGGGTGAAAAGGAGACTGGGGCTTGTGGGTAGGGCACAACGAAGGCGACTTGCATTTTTATATCTTGATTCGGACGACGAACGAATTCTTGCGAGCTAATCACAGCTATCGAATAATAATTGATTTTGATCGATTCAGTCCAAAATGGCAAGTCAGCGCTTCAGAGCGCAAACAAACCCTGCAGCCGTCAGCTGTTTTCTCAGTCACGTTGTTAACTCTGGTGGAAGCGTTGGCTACCTCAGGGTCCGATGCCCTTCGCCATAATTTTCTAGAGGAAAATGATGTGAGTTGTGATCCCACTCCCAGAACGCTGACTCACCTGCATGTACATCGATTCTTTCGAGAGTATCTACTGGATATTTGGAGATGTTTGCTATTAGCGATTCGCTTTCTTATAGATAATATGGCTCGAGAAGTCGTTTATGAATACTCGTAATCATTATGTAATGAACGAGTAAGTGAATGAGAGTTTCGAATCAGCAAACAGTCTTTTCGAAAGTCAAGCACGAATAAACGAGTACTAATGAATTGTTGATACGCAGTTTATGCTGGTCAAAGGAAACACACTCGGAAGTACAAATAGTATATTCATGTAGTGAATATCATGCATGTTTTATACAGAGTGTAACTAAATAAGTGTAAAACATTCAAGAGGGTGATTCCTCATCGAAAGAAAGATAGGATCTTTCATATAAAGAAACTCCATTGGAGCATCCCATGTTGAGATAAAGCCCCTTGAAAGAGGGACATAAAATTTGTTTAACAATTTTTTTCACGAGCACTAAAGGAGTTACAGTATTGAAGTTAACCTGACATTTTCTACTACCAAAAAGACACTTAGTCAGTAATTTATTTGGTTTATCCTATGGTTGTGAGGGGTGGAAAACGCAACCCCTGAAATTTATTTCCAATGTTTTTTTTGTCTTATTGTTTGTTACCACTTGAAAATTCATTTCCGGTAGCCTAATGAATGAGCCAAAATGAACCAGTTCACAGCAAAAAATTATTTCACGAACAACTACAGAGATACATCGTAATAACTGATTCTGATTGACATTGTTGGTGTTAAAATTGTTTTCCATAATTCAACTTCCTACATTTTAACGCTCTATATACCGCCGAATACATCTCTGGTTTCATATGAGGGTCTCTTTGAAGCCATTAGTAGCATTCAATGTTTGTTAGATGATGACAGCAACCTGACTATAACGGGAGATTTCAACATTCCTGAGTATGTTGTTCATGCTGGAACCAATTCTCACAATGTAAAATCAATTATTTTACTGGAGAACTTCATGCATTTTCTTGGCTTAGTTCAATATAATGAGACTTGATATTTAGCAGATACCCAATGAAGGTAGAAATTTCGGATTTTCCTCTCGTTCCTATTGATACGCATCATCCTACGCTAGAATTTTCCATTACTTTCAGTATGAAACCCAACACATTCAAAACGAATGCTACGAGAACTTTCAACTTTAGGAAAGCAAATTTCCTCAAACTCTATGACATGCTTCTTAATATGGATTGGACCTTTCTGATTGATAATAATAACGTGAATAAAGCTTGCGATAGGTTCTACAGCCTATTAGATAAGATTTTCACAGAATGTGTTCCCAAAACAACTGGTACTAAGTCGTCCTATCCCCCATGGTTTACCGGCGACATAATTAGAAAACTGAAAGCAAAAGACAAGTATTTGCGTAACTATGAATTGACCTGTGACGCTGAATTATTTGAACTGCACAAACATCTTCGCAGAGAAATAAAAAAAGATATCGCTATCTATCTATCTAACAGATGATCTTACCAAATTTTGGGCTTATCTGAACACTATAAGGGGTAGCTCAGCTATCCCTGATTCCTTGATTTATGAAAACAATAATTTGTCTAATCCTCAAAGTATAGTCGATGCTATCGCAACCTACTTTGAATCAGCTTTCATTAAATCAACTAATTATCGACAATCTGAAACCATTCATAATAACAACGCACCAAGTTCAACAACTCCAAAAATAACTGAAGCTGACGTGTTGAAATCTCTAAAAAAATGCAAACAAAAAATGACGACGGTGCCTGATGGCATTCCATCATTTCTTCTGAAAGACTGTGCTATCGTCTTAGCTAAGCCTATATCCATCATTTTCAATCTAGCGCTCACAACCCTCTGTTTTCCAGATGTTTGGAAGGATGGAAAAATATGTCCTGTCTTCAAAAAGGGAGACAAACACATGATTGAGAATTATAGACCAATCATTATACTATGCAATTTCAGTAAACTCTTCGAGATGGTCCTATATGATATTATATATGCACATGTGAGATGTCAGCTTGTGGATAATCAGCATGGATTTGTAAAGGGTCGCTCGACCACAAGTAATCTTGCATGCATCACTCAATATATAGCAAATGCTTTGGATATGTCCTCCCAGGTTGATGTCATTTATACAGATTTTTCGAAAGCTCTCGACAGGCTTGACCATGGTAATCTTCTCAAAAAACTCGTCTCGGTTGGTTTGACTGAAATTTCTGATTTCTGAAATCTTATTTAACCGAGAGGCGTTTAAGAGTTCAATACCGTGGTTTTGAGTCTGTCGAAATAATCGCTACCTCTGGAGTCCCTCAGGGATCCGTACTGGGTCCTTTGCTATTCATTACGTTTATAAATGACATCTGCCTTGGCTTAGACTCCGAAATTCTTCTATATGCAGATGATGGCAAGTTATATCGTAAGATATCCAACTTGAAAGATTGCAGCATCCTACAAAAAGATATCCAAAAATTGTCTGTATGGTGTGAGGACAACTTACTTCCTCTTAATATAAAAAAATGCAATCTTGTCTCCTTCAGCCGCAAAAAATCACCCACTGAATATCCTTATGTAATAAATGGAAATATCTTGCAAAACATAGCAGAATTCAAAGATCTTGGGGTCATCTTTGACGAAACCTTTACATTCAGTCATCACGTGAATACCCTTGTCTCGAATGGTTTCAAAATTCTCGGCCTAATTATTAGAAATTCGAAATGGCTTTCAGATACCAGCACCCACCTACTCCTTTTCAATGCACTTGTGAGATCAAGGTTTGAGTATCGCAGCGTCGTATGGAATCCTTGTTATAATATACATGTCATGAATTTGGAGAATATTCAGAGACGTCTCTTATGTATGTTAGTTTTAAGTGTGATGGAATCTATCCAAGGTATTCCACATGAAGTGCTACTTTCGAGATTTCAGGTACACTCTCTAGACAATCGTCGTAAATACCTAGGCATATTATTTTTGCAAAAGGTTATATTATCTAATTAACTGTCCTTATTTACTTGCACGTATAAATTTACATGTTCCCAGGCTACCTGTAAGGAACAGAAATACATTTTATCTTCCCTTCCCTCAAACAAATGTACTCACACGCTCTCCTCTATATAGAATATGTCTTGATTATTTGTCAATTCAAAATGACGTTGATATTTTTAACTGCAAGCCAATTGACATTAAAAGAGCTATCTTGCAAGCATAAGAATCTTATGGTGACGATGCGTACGAACTTTTGTCTCACAAATTTTTTTTTAGTTCATATACGCACCATCACTATTATTTCTATTATTTTTATCATTGTTCTCACTATTCATAATTATCCATATTCATCTCTGTGTAATGTGCAATTTTCACACTAGGTTCAACATTACATTACCGTTTTTATGCTTTGGATGTATCTTTCCCATTCTGTAATTGGCTTCGGCTGTTGAATTGTGTACTACTAAATAAATAAATAAATAAAATGAATAAATAAATGCAAACTGGATTCATTGTTATTTTGTAGTTACTACCTGCATTGAATGATTGAAGGTGGATAAACAAAACTGAAACTGTGTTAATTTCAATACTGGTACTTTTTCAGTGCTTGTGAAAAAATTGTTGAAACAAATTTTATGTACTCCTTCAAGGGGCTGTATCTTAACATGGGATGCTCCAATGAAGTTTCTTTATATGAACGATCCTATCTTTTTTTCGATGAGAAATCACCCTCTCAAATGTTTCACACTTAGTTAGTTACACCCTGTATAGTTCGAATTTCAGCTCATTTCATGTAGTATTTTACAGTTTTAGCTTTCCATTTTTGTTTTGACGATAGAGATGCATGTATGTAATTGCAAATTCGAATTTGAATGACGGGTATGCATTTTTCTGATTGCCTTTTGAAAGCTGAGTAATTGAAAGCTATGTGGGATATTCAATTACATGATGAAATTTTGTGCATCCGTGCTTTCACATCCAATATATTTATAATAATAATTAATATTTTCACAAATATAATGCTTAGGTATGTATCATCAATGTTTACACAGGGTATCCTAGATAAACGAGCCATCATTTATTTGGGTAGTGTGATGCAAAGTTGTGGAATTATTTGCCTAGTGAAGTCTTTCCTGATGATTACAACCTCCAAACTTTCAAGACAAATTCCAACACCTTCTTTCTCTCACAAAATTCCATCGCTGGCTAACACTATGTTCCTCGAACATTATAGGTTTCCCTTTCGTGTTGTCAACAGTTGGAAAAAATCGAAATAGTTTCATGGGACGAAATGATAACTTGAATGCTCGCATATACCGACTTTTTTGACTCTAGCTCCGAGGGAATGCACAAGCTGTAGATGAGTTCATGCGCACGCGCACTTTCACTGAGTATAAATAAATTTTAATAATTTATTTTCTGTTTTTCGGTCCATGTCGATCAAAGTCCCTCGATAAGTAAATACCAAAAAAAGTATATAGTGATAAAACAGTGTACGCGACTACACACAAAATGAACTGGTAGCACAAAATTTGATACACTACAATGACAATATGCATGCAGGATATTTCTTCCATTCTACCAAGCAAAACTTTCCGTAATTCAGTTATCTCTTGGTGTCATGATGATTTGAATGCGATTTGTCACTAAGAATCAATCCCAACTCGAAATGGATGTTATAATTATTCATTAGATTTCTTCATTTTGATGCATGATACAGACCAACTAACGTTACAAGCCTCACCTCCGCTGATAATTTTCTGATTCTCTCTTCATTCTCGAACAAAATGGAAATCTTCCCAAGTATACTTCAAAGTGGTGTAAACATTTTTTTCAACTCGAGCTCTAACGACTGCTATAGATTTTTTTCAATTGCAACATATATTTTCTCGAATTGTTCTTGGTGTATTTTTTTTATGAATCTAATGATGTATAATGTAAAAGTTGATCTTGGCGCGAAATCAGTGAATCACTGAATTCAAGAAATGCATCTTTCAATTGAATGTTATTAGTGGTATACTTCCGAATAGCTCATGGTATCAAGAAATATGAATAATAATCAACTGACCAACATGAGACAAGATCAAGCTCTCCGGACAGAGTCGTTTCAACTAGTTCTGAATCTACATAGCTCAAAGGACTTCTAGCAGATGAATTGCTAATAACATTCACGTGTCGCAATATACTCATATTCAGTTTCAATGAGAAGAGCAAATATCATGATCTGTTTGAATATATGTTACAAATGTCATGCTGACAGTTTTTGGCGACATATGGAAGTTTTCTGTCACGTTAAATGATCCAATATGACATTTAATTAGAAGATTCACCTATTGTTTGTGCGGAATTCAACTCATTATGATCATTAGATTGAGAAAAAAAAATTCAACAATTCGAAGAAATATATGAATTGGCAGGAAAGAAAATGAAGCTCACAAAACGCAAATTTTTCACTAGAGCCTTCTTAAAGTTCGGAACTATACCCAAATTGTCATATTTGTGATTATAATGGTTTCATATTTTGACTCATGATAGCTCATTGCAGTCTTTTCGTTCAGTTAGATTCTTGGTTCCTCTTTTATTGTCAGGAAATCTTATAACTCTTGGTAAAATCGTTGAAACTACCAAATGAACTGAGCAAAAAGAATGAAGATCGAGCATCTCAAACAAGGAAATCGACAGATTATTGAATAATTATTGCTCTAGAAATGATATTTATTCGATTTAACTTATTCGATATAATTTCCTCCAGTGATGATGTAGGTTTTCGAGTTAGGTCAGTGCATCATCTTGTTTCTCGTTTCCTAATATTATATATGCAGGTCGAAGAGATACGTATTTTGTTAGTCATATGCCGGAATTATATCAAAATCGCCTATGATCTTCTGGATATCTTCTGATGTTTTGGCAAAACATGATAACAATCGTCACCAGTTTCGTGGCTTTGTGCAGATTCTACTATTTCAATCATTCGTCCGTATTTTTTACGCTTTGAACAAGCACTACTTTCGATTACATCCATTTGTTCAGAATCAACTGCGCTCTCTGGATAAAAAATATGTTGTCCAGTTAATAAATATCGTGTTCTTGTTGCCGGTTGCGTGATGAGGCGTCTTTTTTGATGCTTTTGATATTGCGAAGATGAGTGTGTCAGTTTAAGTTTGTGTGTTTCGAAAAGGAAAGTACGTTCTGTCCACTTTGGAAATATTCAATAAATCTATTCGGATTGCTTTGGAATTTGCAGACACTTTCTCTGATGCCATGCTGATACACCATTTCTTGTTTGAATTCTCAAGTTGTGTATGGATAGCTTCCTCTTATTTGTTGAAATATTTATCCGTTTACAACCCATTTTCCGAATTCTATCAAATTCATATGTATTTCCATCACTGAAACTTTTCTTATTTGAGACCGAACCATTTGAAACGAACAGAATCACGCCGAATAACGTAACAACAATTTGATGGCATTGCATCGCATTGTTCTCACATTATTCTATTCTATTGTTCGAAAATTCCTGATGAGAGCATCAATAATCATGCGGGTTGATGCTTTCGATCGTATCAGAATTGTCTCAGAAACGAGATTTCTTGAAAACATATAGGAGCTATTCGAAGAAATGAACCTACAATTGATAAAATAGTTGAGGAATTGAAGAAAATGAAGTGTTGGAATGATTGATGGAGCTATTTTTGAAAATGACAGTACGATAGAGTATCGACATTTCGTAACCATCCTACATGAAGTGTTCCAAATTTGACTCCAGGTGAGGAAGTCCTGTGACTTAGTTGTGAGAGAGTCAGAAATCATCAGTAGTTATTTCTCATGTTCGAAGAAGAATAATTAAAATTGATTGATATATTTCTTGAGGTCTACGTCACCCGATTTAACGTCGCTAGATTTTTTTCTGTAGGGACATGTAACGTCTTTGGTCTACGAAACTGCAGTAGAAACAAAGCAAGACTCAATTTGACGAATTACAGCAGCATTTGAAATCATTCAAAACGATGTTCAAATTTTTAGTCAAGTCCGCCGAAATCATATACGACGTTTGAATCGGTGTATTCAGGTTGGAGGAAGACATTTTGAACAATTGTTCTGATGATATCTAGGCAAAAATTAAATGCATCAAATCCTTTTCAGGCAATCCATCGTCTTTCTAAATTTCAACGCGTCTTAGGGACGTAGTGGCGTTGTGACACTTTTCCGGACATGGGAACCACTACTCAAATGATTTCTACTGTTGCACTGAATAACCCCTAGAATTTTGATGCCATAGTTCAGTAGCACCCTTTAAATAGACATATGTATTTCAATAATCGTGATACCAACAGTAGCAAATTAGATGATTGCAGTCGATCATATCACGATTTTTTCAAGGGTTCTCTCTTTCATTATATTCATCAAGAACAGTATATTCCAGAATCCATTTCTGTTTTCAATTACCCTTGGGATTCATTTTTCTGTCTCGCTGCATTCCTGAATATTTTCTAGGAAATCCGAGTGCATATTGGACGTTGAACAGCGTTGTCTCATAAAATGATATCATCTCGAATAACAAACGTTCCTAATCGAAGTTTATACAAGACCTCGGAAATAAATTGGAAAAGTTACTTGAGAAGTTCATAAATTGTTTTTTAATTGACACCGAGTAGGTTAAAATTTATAATACTTTCGGTATCGATGAGATTGAAATTGGATTTTCTTTTGTGACACTTCTGATTACTTTGAGCCAATTCAACTTTGATGTCACGAAATATTTAGTATAAAAAATTCTCGGAAATAGTGGAATGATTATATAGAAGGAATCTGGGATTTATAGTCATGATTTTCTTGTGACGTAGTATACAGGGTTGGGATGAAGTATGGAACCAAGTAAATATCTTTCGAACGAAAAAAAAAACGATATTTAGAAGAGTTTGCAGGTTGGTACAAAACATGATGCATTTGATGTACATTTTTTTGTTATCAATATACTTCCGGTTCAACCGGAGCTTGCTATTTTGAATTCATACATACTGAGTTTATTGTATAAAAAAAATGTAAAAAAGAGGAATACAGCACTTCAATCAGACACCTTTGAGTTTTTTGAATTAGAGTAAAGAACTATATATTTAGAAAACTAATTCATGTTGCTTTTATGCATAGTAATGAATAAACGAACAATTTACAAATTATACAATTTAGAATGGTTCAATTGAGTGAATAAAAGCGTATTGAAATTTTAATATGATCGGTTATGGTGATTGTAAAATTTATTTCTTTCAATTAGAACAAGAGAGTTCTCGTTTATCTCGTACAACGCACCCGAATTAATGATCTTCCCAGTGAGTACAGACAGATGTTTGGCTACCAACCTGGCGTATTCTCTTTGGCTAAATTCTCCTCTCCGAGAGGTACTCGTAGATATTTTACCTATTTTAGATTTTTCTAGGAGTCAATTACATACATTTATATTTCATCTTTTCATCAAACTACTATATTTCCGCTATTTTACGATGTTTGTTATAGTTTTATATTCATATTTAAATTTACATTCACATCTCTACTTCATTTTTACGTTGATTTGTAAAGATCCCCTAGAAGGATATCTCTTCAGGGCCAAGTTGAAAAACAGGTACTATTGACACATCACCTTTTCTTCATGAATAAAGTCGATTTATTATAATAATAATAATAGTTTATTTCCACAACATAATTACATTCGATATGACGTAATAGTTATACGACACAATAAACAGACTGTTTTTTTTTGTCCATAAGAACCTTAGATAGGTTGTGCATGGACAACATCCATATATATATATATATATATATATATATATATATATATTTCTGACATGTGTTTCACGTAAACTCAATAATTTGAATCTCTGAAGAAAAAATAAAAAAAATAAAACTTCAACTTGACTATATAAAAAAAAAATGTGTGTGTGGAAGATATTCAAATGATGAGATAACTGATGGCGACCATTAGAAAAAAAAAGATGTTACTGAGAAGTCTCTATCAATCTTCTTGTTTCGTCTCTACCTAGGTTAATGATGTATTCTTTGAATATGTTCTTCACCAAATTCATTGCATTCAATTTGTTCAGATATATTTTATACATTTCTGGAAGATGATTATAAATCTTGCGTGATAGGTGAGTGTAACTACGTAGACTGATGTTCTTTCGGAGACTATCAGTTTTTACAGAATATTTTTTTTCAGTCTAGTGTTATGTTCGCGGTCAATTTTTTCAAGTATGTTTCTATTCTTAAGAGAGTAAGATGATTTGGTGCATGAAAAGTTGTCTGATATCAAGTATACCAGATTCAAGGAATAATGCATTAGATTGGTATGTCGGTTTTTTGTTGTGTATGATTTTGATAATACGTTTTTGTAATACGTCAAGTTGTCTGAGATGGCAAAATGCGGTTCCGCTTCAACTCAGTACACCATAACGTAATCTAGATTCGACTAGTGAGTAATACAGTATCTTCAAGTGAGGGAGATCCAAAAGATTCCAAGTATTTGAAGCGATACAGTAGCAGTCGTATAGTTTTTGTTATGTTTTCAATATGAACTTCCCATCTCAAGTGAGAGTCAATTAAGACTCCTAAATATTTATAAACATTTTTTGCACTTGAAGTCATATTTTTTGAATTGTTCCTTATTATTAGGGATTGATATGTTGGTAAGCACTTTGTGTTATTAGAAAAGGGCATGAAAAATGTTTTTTCGTAGTTCACAGTCAACAGTTAATGACTGAACCAACCAAAGATTTGTTCTAGGTCTATTTCTGCTTTTCTCTTAAGATTTTCCCAACAGTCGTCAGTATATATAACCGCAGTATCGTCTGCAAAACTAAGTAATTGACCACAAGATATAGACGTCAGAATACTATTGATATATGCAGTAAACAAGATTGGTCCCAGAACCGTCCCCTGAGGTATACCATATTTGACTGTTTTTTCCGTGCTTGTTGTATTGTTGATTTTTACGACTTGTAAAGTAATCGACAAGTAATCTGCCAATAGTTCGTTAGTGCATCCTCGTATTCCAGCATCCTCCAAGGTATCCAACAGCTGTGTATGACTCACAGTGTCGAAGGCCTTCCTCCAGGAACACGCACATAATTGGTTTGTTTATTTCTAGGTGTTTCGTAATTTCTCGCACAAGCTTGCTGATAGCATCATTTGTAGATAATCCCTCCCTGAATCCGAATTGTTTCTCAGATATTATATTATTCTCATTGAAAAACTTCACTATTCGATTTTTCAGAGATGTTTCGAATATTTTTCCTAGCGTTGTTATTACTGAGATCGGTCTGTAGTTATTTAGGTTTTTTTGATGCCCTTTTTTGTGTATAGGAGTAACAACTGCTACTTTGAATTCTTGAGGGACTTTGTTTGAACTGAATATCATCATTATTAGATGCCTGAAGGGCCTACAGAGCTATTTCATACTATTTGAATTACCTACTCTGTGAAGGAGATTACTCAGAAACTATAATCTCATATCTTATTTGATTGTACGGGTGGCTGTTTGTACCTGAAGGGTGCTGATGGACGAATATCCCGATTTATAGAAATGAAGATATATTCGCATGCGATTTAGTGGACTGTATTTCGAGGTGGGTATATACTAACTTATGATGACTCACTTTATGAGTACGCTGAAGAATAGAACGAGAGAGTTTGAAGTTCTTACCTTGGGCTACTAAATGCGGTGTAATCCAACGATGAGGGGGGTGGTAGCCGGCCGGCGTTGAAACTGCATTGGGTTGAATATACAGGGTGAGTCATAACTAATGGGACATGGGCTCAGGGCAGATTGTTTGAACCAAAATATGACAATAGGACAAGATATGCCTCAGTGGAAATATTGCCGTGGAGATACAGGGGAAAATTTGAGGTTGTTGAATTTTTGTTTTCATTTTTTGCTCAGTTTTTTGTATAGGGTATATTTATGAATTGTTATCAAAATCGGCACGAAAGCATAAATTCATACATAGAATATTATTTTATGTATTATTGCACATTTCGTTACAGCGGGCGCTGCGAGAATGATGTCTGATGATGAAATCGACTAGTAACTTTTTTGACGAAACATTTCCGTGGTTTTCATCAGAAAATATGACATTAACATCATTTCTTCGTAATATTAGTACTTCTGATTGGACATGCACGATATTTCCATGCATCTGTATCGAGAAAAATTCAATTGAACAGTTCAGAGTCTCGGAAGGGGATTTCAAATATTATTTCATTCATTAGGATTGTCCTTCGGAATGCCAGATAATTGTTGTTGGTCAATACCAGTTCTTCTCATAGAATCATTATATAATTATTGAAGTCCATTGTTGAATTTTCTGAGCTACCATCATATACTCTCGAATTGAAATGCCTCGTCACAATCATTCTATGAATGAGAAAATGGAGCCAAAAGAAATGAATTGATATATCCAGGCAGAAAGCAACCAAATAACAAAACTCTCTCAAATCTATTTTATCGTTTGGGTGACACTCTGTGTCTGTTCGACTGTTCAACTGCGTTTTTTCTCGAAAACGGATGAAAATATCGTGATAAAACAAGAGTGCCAATGTTACGATGGAATCAATACGATCGAAATTAATGAAATGTTTTGTCAAGAACAGTTACCAGTAGATTTTATTATCAGTAATCATTCCCGTGGCGCCCTCTGTAACAAAATGTGACATAATGAATGAAATGATATTTTTCAACCATTTGTGATATTAGTTCATTCTCCACAACATATTCACATTCGATATAACATGATGATACGTCACAAGGACTGATTTTTTGTCCATATGAACATGACATGTGTTCAGCGTGAACTCAATAATTTGAATCTCTGAAGGAGAAATAAAAAATATAACTTGGCTATAACGCAGAGACAAAAAAGAATCCGAGAAAAAATCTGTCTCGAATTCACCACCCATTAACGTGATATTGAAAAATCGAACGATTTTTTTCCCTTTATAATATGAACATTAGTTAGCAAGTTCAATAGAAACCGTTCTACTCATACTGTCGGTGGTAAGTGTTCGTTCAGTGGAAGCTGTAATATATATTCATGCGATGTGTTCACACTAATTGGAGTGACTTATTTGATATGAGAACAACTTTTCAAGCAATCAAATTTTAATGAGTGAGTTGTCTCTAACTTTGGAGGTTCACCACCGTTAAAATGCATTTGAAATGTGCTTAGCGGCTGTACATCCCTTGATTAAACCAAAAATAATTGTATCATGTCCAAAGTTTGTGAATATCATTTAATAATATTTAGAATCCATAATACGGGTGGTGAATTTTGATGAACATTTGAGACGGGAAAATTGTATTGAAATTTCAAGCTTTATTGATAAGAGTAGTACAGTTCACCTTCTCGAAACATTAGAAAATAATAAAGTTGCCAATGACCAATGACCAATGACCTCGACGACATCATTGAACGAACGGCAATATGGTGGTCTTTTTCAATTCCCTCTTTTTTAGATTCAAACTTTCGGGAATATAAATTATCTTTTATCAATACATCTATATAAATGTAAACATCAAGGTATATTTATAAACAAAAACTATCATTTACATAGAGTACCTACTTTCATGAAACTGGTAATGAAGTTGTTGACCGATGATGCATCTTTGGCTGGATTCAACTAGAAAAATTTATATTTAGACAATGGGCGAATGAGCGATGATATTTTTGATTTTTGCTTTATAATTCGTAAACGACTGCTCGCCAATATCTTTCAAATTTTTTTCACATCAATTGTGACTGCTGGAAAACTCAAAAAGTCACAGTAATATATAGACGATCCAAAATTTGCTGCCGTAGCTGTGGCAACGTCACGATTTAGTCGGAAGCAATGATGAAATTATAGCCATTGTCAAAAACTCAACAAATTAATATTGAGTGTTGTCATTGTGGTGAAATCTCAAACTCCACCATGTCCATATGGAATGATGAATTTATGATGGAAGACCGAATAAATCACCAGCAAGAGAGATGCACCGGGTGATTCAATAAGGGTGACGAGGTACTGTATCTCAGGAACAATAATAGTCGAAATCGATCAGGGGGCGAAATAGCTTCGATCGGATAAAAATCGAATTTCAAAAATGAATACTCTCACGTTGATGCTACCATGATGGTCCATTTTTGATGGTTCACCTTCGGTTTCACTGAACGGAATTTTGCTAACAAGGTCTAATTCAAGGAAGAAAGGTTTGATGAATGAAATGAAAAACCATCCATGCCATCCTGGTTTTTACCGCTTTCACTAGGAGAAGTACTAAGTTGATGGTGCTCACTGTATATTTTCAATAGAAAAGAAACTAGAACTACCCTCTCCTACCAATCTTCCCCTAAATCATTCCAATATTGAAAAAAAATTCACAATGTTGTGTGTGCTCTGTACATTCCAACATCCTTCTCGAGCAGAAGATGAAGTCAATCAAAGGGTTCGTCGTTACTGTGAAATTATGAGAAGTTTTGTAACCCAAAACAAATTTCGAATAATTGCACTCACGTAAAAGATGACTCATATTAGTCTCAGCTAAATATACTGCCATGAATTCATTTGGCATATAAATTTCAATTCGTGTACTGTTTTTCCTGATGTGATCAAATCTGATGATTTCCGTGCGTTTCGAAAATATTCAAGAAATGATGGTGACGTTCCACAGACGAATATTGAGACACCCTTCATTAGTAAAACAAAACTGTCTGAGAACGAAAGTAGTTAACAAGATGATCTGCTCACGAAATACGACAAAGAAATACCGTCTATTGAAAATCATATTTCGGTTTCCAATAATGTTTCTATGATTAATTTATTCCCTATCTTCTACTTTTGTACTATATGTATATTTGCATATATGTAATGGTATCAAACTTGTAATATTCGTGTATATATGTGAGATAAATATTCCCTCCATGGTAATCTCCGGTGTTCTCTTATGAAATACTTGATTGAGTACACTGATTTCTCAGAATTTCCGATGATCAAAATGATCATTGTCGCACTATTTGCTTCTGATGGGTACCTATTTACGAATTTGCCCATCTATTGTTCGCCAACTCAGAAAGATTCTCTTTATCGAGCGTATTTGCAGTTTCAGGTAAATTTCATTCAAATTCCTGCTATGCCTTGGTGAAGCACCTCATGATTCATGGCTTTCATTCCTGAGTTATTCGTGAAGAATTGGTTGTTGTTCCGGCTCTCAACGTTCTAGCTGTTTTCGTGGAGGTTTTCCTGGTCCGCAAAGGATTAATCAACCAGTCGAAAACGAACCGGAATATTCTCGTGACCAGGAAAAACAAAATTGTAAACGAACTCATTGAATAAATTTCCACTAGAAATGAACCCATCGGACAATCCATTAATTTATTCGGTTAGATTGTTGAATGTATTTCAGGAAAAAAGGTACAATTTCGCCGAGCACGGTAATTATTCTGTTTGTGAGGCTTCCTTCGTTTGTTTGCTCTTTGTTTTACTGATAATTATTCACCATTTTGATTACCTTCTTCTCGTGTTTGCAAGTTCCTATTTTTCCAAAATTCGTTTCGGAAACTGCTCAAGTTGATATACTCATGTGTGATAATCTCCATTTGTGAGTACAATAACCGTAGTTTTTCATCAGCTAAGTGGGAAAGGAACAGAATAACGAGTGGTTAAAAAATCGGATGAATTACGTTACCGTAGCAACGTAGCATTTACTGTTCGTTCATGAAGTCGCTTCAGGTCGCATCAGTTCGACGATTGTAAATGACAGGAGCAGAATTAAAGAGCAAATAATATTCCAGTATCAGTATGGCAAGATTTGGAAATATTCGCGAGGCAGAAATAGTAATAGAGATCGAAAAATTAGTTTTTTTTATCTGTTGACAAAAAGTCAGTCCTCCATTTAGAATCGATTTAGCGATTATTGTACATAACGAAACTTCAATTTGGGTACCGATTAGGTGTGATTGAATCAAGTTTTCTATTCATGGAATTGTTCTACCAAATACAATGTGAGCTCAGAGCAGGATATTTTTCATGGTGAAAAATATCCTGTGAAAAATACCACATGTTTGTCTGAGCGTCTCCACCATAGTAATCGAGTAGTGCACATTGATATTAATGATTTGTTAGGGATATTTTGTCACAAATCGTCGGCTCACTATCTGAAGCTCCTGAGTCACTTTGTCTGTATGGATTTCAGAGGAAGTTTCATTCAGAGATATATATATAGAGATAAATCCGAGGATAAATAATTATTAGGTTCCAAAGGGCTCACTTCTTGTCTCCATCAATCCATACTGATTATTGAATTCGATCTCTCTAATCTTACTATAGAACTATCAAAATATGACTTTTCATCTGTAGTAATCAGGAATAAATTCTTGTATTGAATTTATAATGGAATGGAGGATATTGGTTTCAAGAAGCAATTGACTATGTTTTCAACACAAACGGCGATATTTATATCTTGCAATTGATGGAGAAAACGTTCAGAATGAAAAATTCTGAATACTAGGAGAATAATCACATTCAGAAAGGAAATTCATAACTGTACCCCTATACAAGCAATAATGAATCTCAAGATATCTTTTCATTTCTTTGTGATTTTGCGCAACTAATTCAATACAAAATTCATAGATATTGTCATTTTTTTTGTTAAAACCAGAATATTCCTAACAATGTTCACGATAGGTTTTAACAATACGTTGCGATAGATACAGGGCGTCCCGAGAAGATATCGACAAACTTCAAAGGGGTGATAGGGGACATCAAAACAATCATTATTGTTTATATGAACATTGCCTTCAGGCTGGTGAGCAAAAAAACTATTCACATCGTACGCGAATATTCAAAGAAGTTTTTTACTCGTTTTTTTATTCAGCTAACCACAAGGTCCAAAAACATTCCATAAAATTTATTATTTCTGATTAGTTTCAACGTCAACTTCGGTATCCATGAGTGAAATATTTGCATTCAAAATAGCAAATACATTCACTGATTTCTCTCCACCTCTCCATCTCTCTAATTCCTAATAAGAAAACAGTGATCAAATTATTGCGCAGTGTAATAACTACCAAACAGTTTTTTTTTTGTTCTATAGCCAGTTTCGGGACACCGTGTATAAGCAAATCAAATATTAAATCTTCGCTTCCTAGAGCTTTTCAGGATATTCAGTAAACATTCATCTTCCAAGGTTTAATTACGCAAAGGGTGATAGGCCATTATTGAAAAATAGATAGAACCAGAAGGTAGTCGATGGAAGCATGCACCACACAGCTTTGAAATATGCTTCTCTTCGGCTCGAAATTAAATTTGAGAAAATCGTCAAGCACCGGATGCAATCTCCGTTGTGGAACGGAAAATGCTTCATTATTCATCAAAACGAATAATGGAAAGATGCACCTGCAAAATACGACGGATAAAGTACTGCTAAGACGTTGCTGATAATATATTAACCTATTCAGTTAAAATTCTGAGAAGGAATGACGGATGAACGAGTCATAGGTGGTTATGAAGCTTTGCTGCTCTCGAACTATACATAAGAACTCAGCTCCTGGATATATTGAGAAGTGCATGAAATTGAAGTCAGTTTACTCTATTTCCAACCATCAGCTAGATATGCAGACTCGTGAAATTGAAAGTACATAGATATTGTAGTGTTATTGAAAATCACTGTGACGAAGTCTCACACACACACACACATCATCGTACCTTTCATAGCATATTCATATCAATTATATGAATAATGATAGTGCTCAACAAGAGTTCATTATTGTTCAAGTGTTTGTGTTAAACGTATTCAATTCCTCAGATAGAAATGAAGACTTCTCAAGTAATCATTGATAATAAAAGATTTCATTGAGAGGCGAATTATATGTATACAAACTAAATGAAATATTCATATATAAGTGTATTTACTCATCGAAAGTTGATGATATATAATGTTGTTTTATTAGGCGGTATTAGGAGTTGACTTTCAAATCAAGATTGAGATTATCAATTCATGTTTTGTAAAATTTTTTCATGAATATATAGTGTTGGTTTGCGGTGAAATTTTAATGAAAAACAATACCGGCATACTGTCTGTAAGTTCTTCGAGGAGGTGGTATATTCATTTTTCAACTTTTAATGGGATTTTCTATCCTCGTTTCTAAAAAATAGAGTAGAAGTTATTAAAAATTATTGCAATATATTTGTAGTGAGGACAGATTTAGGATCTGTCCCAAAATGTCACTGCGCTTGAAATTAAACCTTCAGATACCTAAAAGAGAAATTCTCTATTGGTCAGTGACACCTTGTTTTTGAAAAAATTAGGAAATACAAATATATTTAATAAGAATGAAACCTCTACTTATCTTAGTGGACGTTTCGGGAACGAATCTGCTCCCGTTCTCAACACAATTGAAATATTTTTCTCTTCGTAAAATTTTCTCAATGTTTTCGATTTTGACATATTGCAATAATTTTTAATAACTTCTTCTCTATTTTTTAGAAACGAGGATAGAAAATACCATTAAAAGCTGAAAAATGAAAATACCGCTATGTTTCTAAGTTTCCAAGTCCTAATTTTTTCAGTTGGTGTTATACACGCTGTCTCATCTGAAGCGCACATTAGAAGTTTTTGAGGTTCCAATGATAATACATGATTTGCTGATCAATGACAATGTTCTCAAAAGGATATACAAGAAGTAGACACCAACAAAAACCTGAAGAATTTGAAAACGCAATAAAAAATATAGCACTTCATTTGAAATAACGAAGTTGGTGTCTACTTCCGGTATAACCGGAAGTGCCACCATCTTGGAACACATTTTCATCAATCAGCAAGTCTTCGATTATGGTTTTCCATAGTGGTATCATCATTGGAACCCTATGTTGTCCTCTTCTCGTACTTGTGGTCAGCCTCGTGCAAGAACTTTTTCTCTCTGCAAATTGGAAGAATGTTTGTATTTTCAAATTCTGTTTTTTATTTCTCATAATGCAGTTTCGAGTGTGTCCTGAATCTGAAATGTAGATTATTCATCCATGTTATTTCACTTTTTATCTGCAAACATCCTGCATGTACATTATTCTCATCAATTCTACTTTTATCTCATTTCATTGTTGATTTCATTCAGAGGAATGCAAGGCCAAGGTCTTCTCAAATTATAATAGATAGCCACATTATCTTCTCCAACCAAATAATACTTGCATCGTTGGTCCCAAAAATGAATGAACAGATTTCTTCTCATGAGTTGTTCTATATCGGTTTTATATCATTCCGTATACAGACGCATCAATTTTCCGTGATAAATCTCTGAATATAATTTTTTCATTTCTCTGAAATACGATTGTCTACTTTCATAAGGAGGATAGTAGTACAAAGGACTCTCAATGTTTCAGAGAACACAATTATTCTACTTGAGTGGTGATTTCTGAACATTCGTTCAACAAATATTTTATTGTGTTCTTGAAGTTTGTTCTTGAAACAATAATTTATTTTGCGAAATTATCAAAAAATAAGTATTTTCTCATGAATTGCTATGTCAACCTTTTCAGATCTCGATGAGAGCACAATAAAGAAATACCTATTATGGATACATCAGGATGAATCAGAGCGTTGTTGTGAAATGGCAAGAAATCTTTGCTGATCGCCCTGAAATCTCGTTACCTGCACGTCAGTTTTGCTGATTAAAATTTAACGATATAATTTTTCTCTTTCGCAAGAGAAGCCGAGAACGAAGCGAGATGTGAATTATGTGGTGGAAATGAGACCTGTCAACCCATAATTCACCTTTTCCGTAATATGATAACAAAAGCAACCGAGTTCCCGCCTACAGATCATAATTCATAAACATTTACGGCGGCACTCTTCGCAATATTAGTTCAACATAATGGCCGACGATGTTACTCGCACATCGCAAAAGTGTGAATTCTCGAGAACGAAGAAAAGGTTGCATGAAGGAAGACATGGAGGTTTTGGATCTGTAATTTCGATATCCTGCTACCTTCAGTGCATTCGGTTTAATAGACTATTGTTAATTGAGAATACTTGAGAATGAACATTGCATGAAGGTGAGTTCGAAAGAGTAAAGGTTTTTGATTTGAATGTGGAATGAATTATTCCATACATATTTTCTTCCATCCATTTACCGATTCGAAAATATGAAAATCGAAAAGGATAACACGATAAGAAATTGACTGGAACTGTTGCTCGGTTGTCTGAAAGGAATCAATTTCTTGTTTCTCTCTGGAACGTTCAAGAGCAAACATATGCTGTTTGGTATATAATGATTTTTTGTATGAAATAATATCCATTATTAGTTTCTGTTACCTATTCTCCTCTCTATCCCTCTATATATATATATATATATATATATATAAAAGGTTGAGATGAAGTATGGAACCTAGTAAATATCTTTTAAACGTAAAGAACGATATTCATGAAAATATGCAGGTAAGTGCAATGGAACAAAATGCATCTGATGTACATTTTTTTGTTTTTTGTTGATAATATACTTCCGGTTCAACCGGAAATGCTATCAACTTCTTCAATTTGAATGGGACACCCTATATATTTCTACAGATTTTGAAAGAGCTCGTTATTTTGAATTCATACATACTGAGTTCAGTGTAAAAAAAATGTAAAACGAGGAATATAGCACTTTAATTAACCTCCTCTGAGTTTTTTGCATTAGAGCAAAAAACTATTTAGATAAACTAATTGATGTTGTTTGCATGCATAGTTATGAATAAACGTACAATTCACAAATTGTACAATTTAGAATGGTTCAATCAAATGAAAGAGAGCGTATTGAAATTCCAATGATGATAGATCGTGGTGATTGTGAAATTTCTTCCCGTCAATTAGAATTTGACACTGGAGAATAAAAGAGTCCTCTGTTTCGGCTGTATCATACCGTTTTGTTAATATTGAATACATATCTTCACAACATCATTCATCAATCATTCAGGAAAATTTTGGCGAAATAATAAGACTGGCAGAGATGATTCGTTTCTGACAGTTGACAGAAATTTAATTCAGTTTATTTGCTTCAAATTTTTGTAAAATAAACCTGCCTTTTAGTGAATTTATATGTCTGATTTCAAGAAACAGCCTAAATTTTTTACATAATATACCTGAAATTCAGATGAACGCAGAAACTACTTACACCATTTCTGACATTTATTTCGAAATCTGCAGCAGTTGTACTGTTGATGAACAATATTAGCAGATTCTACAGTATGATTGCATGGCTGTTGTCTCAGCTGAAGTCTCAACAGTAGAAACAATAACTATACATATAAGTACCTGTCTATGTTAAGAATTGTATTCCTATTCTTTCAATATTTCTTCGATTGGAAGAAATATTCGTTTCTTATATTATGATATTTGGTTATTTCAGTGATTTTGCAGCGTGAATCTGTACCATTTCTAGGTTATTATTCCTCTTCCTGCTCCGTTCAATATAGATCTCTGGTAGCGAGCGTCATAGCCTTTGAACTATATTTTATCTAATATTCATCACATGCAGGCATATCAATCTTTGAAAAAATCAGAACAAAAACACCTAAAAGTCGTGTATTGATGAAAATTTCAAAGTGCCAAAACAGAGAAGGATGTATCCGTATTTCTGTGCCATAATAGAGGTGACATAAAAAAAATATTCCCATCATTGATGCAGTCTGTGTAAGTAGACGATGATGTAGTTATTTTTGGCATTTGAATTTCCTGTGAAATCCCTACTCTGAATAGTGATCAAACCATTGTTTTATAATTAAGAGAATATATGAGGTATCCGTAATTACAGACGATCCGACCAGAAGCTACAAAGATGAATATTAGGACGAACCAATAGAGTATGTTTGAGGAAAACAAAAATGGCATGCTATGAATCAATACACAACTTATATGTTCAGCTTCTTCCCAATAAGTTATGGTGGAGGCTACAATAAATATTTCTCTCAGATGAATTGTTTTCCAATTCTCACCATGATTTATTGCTGCCACACATAACTTGTGACAGAAATCTCGGTGTAGTGTAGGGCAAGATTCATCTGGATATAATATCTCTCATACATCTTCCCTCGTGCACGAGAAAAAAGTTTGAGTACAAAGCCGCAGGCTATGTGAGATATGGGCAAACCCCGTATCCTCTTATTTTCGGTGTTTCCTTTTTACAGTTGACATTTAGATTCAATTGCGACTAATCACTCAGGCAACAGAGATTAGCGGAATTAATATCCTATATAGCATATATATTGGGTACGAAATTATTTTTTCTTGTTCCAATTGCGTATTGGCTTATGGTGGCCTTATAAAAGAAATTATCACCTGAGATTCACCACTCAACACTTAATACTTTACATTTGAGACAGATGGAACATGGAAATACAATTGTTCATGTTATAAAACCATTTAACATTGGTCATTCAAGAAGATGCCTCACTTCCTACTCAAGAAATTATTTTTAAATGGCCATAAATGAAAATAAGATGTGCGCATGTTCGCTAATGACGTTTCGCGAGTGTCGACAAGTTCTGTTCTGTTTCCCGCTTCCATTCGAAACTTTATTGAGGTTATCTTTCACTGTTTGGGAATATTGTCAGTGTATTCAGGATTTCTGCACATTTTCGTCATGGGTATTATTACTCTCACCAGTTTATATCAGACATAACAACTAATAATTGCTTATTTAGTGAATCCAGACCAAGTTGTTCTGTCATTTCTTTGTCAAAGATGATACGTCAGTATTTACAAAGCTCAAATGATTTTTAAATTTCGAATATTTTTATAACCTTGTCCATTATAATATTAAATGTTAGACTTTTTTATGAAGCCACCTTCAGTCCTCCGCAATCTATATATGTAATGTATAAGTATACAATTCCAATCAACTCAATGGAAATGAATTCATATCCGTTCACTGTGCGATAATAATATCACCAATTACAGTCCGTTACTACTAGGTTTTGAAAATTGATAGGTATGTGTTTCAATCTGTTATATCAATCACTGTCAATGTGACATTACAATAACAATCCAATCATCATATGAATATATAATATATCAGACATCAATGAAATTTATCTTATTATGATTGAGTGAGTATGGGGCATGCCTTTTTCCAAACATTCTACATATTCCTCAATGGAATACGAGGAATTTCCGAGCAGGAATTTTCGAGGTAGTTTTTTCGAATGAAATGTATACAAACTTCTTACTTCCACAGGGAGACTGTTTAATGAAGTATGAATGCGGTTCCGTCCGTCGTGCTCAAACTTCGACTTCATGAGATATGTACATCATAACGCATCATTTCCACTCTTGTGCTGATTCAGAAATTTTACGGATGAATTAGATGATATAGCTGGGACCCGAAAAATAATTTTTTTCGCCACTAGCCATAGAACCTACTCATCTACTCCTTTTTAAGGCGTGAATGGGCTTTATACCAAGGTAGTTTACCAAATCTCACGAACTAGTAGTTCATATACACGAAGCCACCTATTATAATTTCATGATACGATATCCGCAGAAACAATACTCTGATACTGTCTGTAAGTTCTTCGAGGAGGTGGTACATTCATTTTCCAGCTTTTCATGAGATTTTCTCTCTTCGTTTCTAAAAAATAGAGTAGAAGTTAATAAAAATTATTTCAATATATTTGTAGTAAGAACCGATTTGGGATCTGCCCGAAAATGTCACTGCGCTTGAAATCAAACCTTTAGATACCTAGAAGAGAAATTCTCTATTGGTCAGTGACACCTTGTTTTCGAAAAAATTTGGAAATACAAATATATTTAATAAGAATTAAACCTCTACTTATCTTGGTGGACGTTTCGGGAGCGAATCTGCTCCCGTTCTCAACACAATTGAAATATTTTTCTCTTCGCAAAATTTTTCAATGTTTTCGGTTTCGACACTGAAAAGTGACAATTCGGTAGACGGAGGAATTCTGGTTACAATGTGTTTTCATTAATTGATATCAAATTTTCCATTTTCATATTGTTTGAGAAGTGGATGCCCAGTTCTATCTATATCAACTGAACAAGAAGCAATATTATTGTCTCCGTTCAGGAGAATGCAAGCAGACTCTTTGATTTTCCGTGCCACTGCTTCCAACATTTCGAAAACTAAAATATAAATATCCATGTACTAGGGACAGTAGGTTCATGAGTGTCGTAGAACCCTAAAGATAGACATATATTCATAGTGGTGGAAAAAATTTAATATACACCTTAGTAGTGGAGAATATCGTTCAACGGGACGGGAATTTTCACTAGTACATATTCTGATAGATAATAGTGTATGCACATATACATACATGTTGATTCCAATAATATTCCAATATCGTAAGCCCGGATCGTTTCAATGAACAATAATTATGTTTCGTTATTGTTATTGAATAACACCATTTCACATGGTCACTCCTATAAAAACATATCGTAACAATATGATATCATTGTCATCACACATAAAAACCATAATCATTCCAATATTGTTGTAGCCCCAAATTGTTCTGATAGTCTCATGTTATTGAATAGTTATCCTCAGAGTATCATATTATTATCCTAATGATGATTTTCGTACCGTTATTATCACGTCTGATCAATAATAGTGAACTGATCAACTGATATCTAGAATCCTGACGAACTTTCCGCTCTGACTATCAATTCATCGCTTGTGTATCTTCTTATATATGAATGTTTTATGCCTCAGAAACATGCATCGTCTATCCTGGCACCGTTCATTTTACAGAATTCCTGTTCATACCAGAATCCCCGAACATTGTTATATATTATGATTTTCTTACTTGCGTAAGCCGCCTGATCCTCTCCGCTACGTACATAAAACTCTAACTCACTCCGCTTAGGCCCTAATGTGTTTCAAAAGTCTCGTCCAAAGTACCGGTGTATCCTCCTGTTTGCCGAAACGGGAATGTTTCGTGTATATCCCTTTTTGAAATTCCGCTTCAACAGGTTGGATGCCTGGGAGTTTTTATCTACTTTTATTCAGATATTACCTACTCTTTTCTGCGTCGTCGAGATTCCAGTTTCAGCATAAAGAGGTTGTTCGAGGGTTACGGATCGAATTGTTGTGGTCGTTTGAGATCAGTGTGGCTTGTGTGTGCTTGAGCAGTATTAGATTCGTACCCTTTGCGTGGTCACCAGTAACTTTTCCAACAAGAATGGGAAGAAGATCCTCATGAATCAGTGGACTGGGTGGAGTATAGGAAGTTTTGTGGCATATCGTATAGCAAGAATGAAGTATACGGTGATGGGCAAGAGTGTTACTAACTAAAACGGACGTGTTCTTTTTATTATTATTTAAAATTCTGACTACCGACATTTGACATAAATTCCACTCGAAAACAAAGCATACGATATTTCCACTTTCGATATATTTTTTTTTTATCTGTGGACAACACGAAAGAAAAACCTATGATGTTCGAGGAACATCGTGTTAGCCAGCGGTGGAATTTTGGGAAAGAAGGAAGGTGTTGGAGTTTTTCTTGAAAGTTTGGAGGTTTTAAGCATCAGGAAAGACTTCACTAGGCAAAGAATTGGTATAGCGATGTTCGACAGGTCTCGAGTCTGACAGTGTAGGGGTGACCAGCCTGAGCTCGTCTGGTTTGTCTACTAGGAATCGCACGTGGTGGCATAATAGATGATATTTTCGTTGAGCACCGACCGTGAAAGTACCTATAAAAAGGCAAAGATCGCCGACCTTTCTACGATGATCTAGAGAGGTCAATGATTTGGTGAGTGTTGTGTCATCGTGATACTAACATAAAAATAGGTGAATTAATCTTTTCGGTTATTCTTTCAACTAGTTTTTGCATATAGTTTTGGTCGGTTGAAATAAATTTCATACTTCAAATAACCTCATAGGAAATAGTCAAGTTGGATCGAGGGATCGCGCACTTCCTTCTTGGATATTTTCTTCGTCTGAAATGGATTTCCGTCCTCTTCACCAATGTTGATCGACTGATGACACCAATCTGATGTGAATTATGTGTTCATCTCATTCTGTGATTGGTTCTCTCTGTCGACTCATCGCTTGTCTGTCGACATGTTATGATGCATGTCAACGAATCAGTGAAATGCGAAGGGTTTCACTCATCTAGCCTGTATATAGTCTATTTATTGATTGGCATGAAATTTCACGGACACTCCTTTGCACTTGGGCAAATTCGACAAATACCAAAATACAGGGCTGTCTGAGAAACGTTGTTTGTAACACATCAGGAAACGCTCTTTACAGGACTTGCGGTGTTATTTGCGTAGGCATCAGCTTGTATAAAGATGCCCCTTCCGGACTTCTCACTTGAACTACTATTCATGTTTCCCGTTCTTTGTATAGGGACTTGTCACGTTATTTTTCGAGTTCTATCTGATTCCGAATGACACTCAATGAAATTTATATATCGGGTGTCCCAGAGCTTTAAGGCCAGCAGATATTTCAGTTATTTGCAGAAAAGAAAATTGAAAAAAAATACATATTATGATGTATCGTTGAATACAGAATGGAATGGACTCTTAAGTTGAACCAAAACAAACATTGGGGTGCATTTTGAAAAACAAAAATCAGGGGTGGTTTGCCAGGGGGTGGAATTATGGTCTCCTACGACACGTAATTTTTTCCAATTTTTTTTTCTTTGAATAACTGAAGTATCTGCTGGCCTGAAAGCTCTGGGACATCCGGTATATTGTATGATTGAAAATGATTAACGATGAAACTATTGAATTGAGTATGCAGTGTCGGTTGCCCACGAACAGTGGAGATTTGTTTCATTACTGTTCCCTACCCCAAACGTTTTAAATCAAAATGGCTTCATCGATCAAAGGATATTTATTCGAATATTGTTGAAACATTCCAACATACCGAAAGCAGAAGCCACATATCATGAGGGGTGAACATTTACCCACTACCGACTTTCAACGGAAACGATCGAACGAACTAACTGAAATGATTTGAGTACTATTTCAATGGTTCCCCCTGAATATTTAATCTTGGTATGGAGGAAAATGTTTCACAATGTGTTCCAGATTCCACACCACAAAAACTTGTGTTACTCACCACCTAATCTATATCTCAAATGTTAATAGGACGATGATGGAAATATAATATTCCTCACATTGCAAATGTTCGCGAGATTTGAACTGAAGAAATTCGAACCGGCTGAAGAATCTCAAGCCACTAAAACAACAACCTCTGCTGAGGAGAAGTGAAAGATTTCCTGCGGTTGTATTTGCATATTGTAGAGAAGAATATCGTAACTTTGCAAGAAAACTCACTGTTCTCTATCCTCTGAGGAAGTTTATTGTGAAATATGAGCAAAGTAAAGGTGAAACACTTATGCAAGACATCGAAACTATACATGGGAATACTGTAAATGCGAGGTCCTTGGGGACATCAGACAGCGATACTTCGAATCGACGACTATCAATCCGAAAAACCTCTTGAAACTACGGCCCAATAAGATGCTGGCCTGGTACATAAGAGAGACCGAAATTCTGGATGTATGTTGCAGAACTTCTCAAGATACAGAAACAAACCTCCATATCAATCGTATAGGAAAAATAGGAAAGCGAGGTATTATATAATATATGTAGAAGAAGTGAGGCTGAAAAATATTCCTCTTGTTATGTATAAATTCGATAGAAATTCAGGAGGTGTATTCATTATTGCTTGTTTTTCAGCTGGATCTCGCCAGTGGCGAATTGTATAAATTTGAGACGGGTCGACACGGGATCATGAAGACAGGGCAATAATATCGAGATTTTTCGCGAAAATTACAAACTGGGTAATCAAATTTTTTAGCTTTTCATAGGATTTTCTCTCCTCGTTTCTAAAAAATAGAGTAGAAGTTATTGAAAATTATTTCAATATATTTGTAGTAAGGACAGATTCTGTGATCTGCCCCAAAATGTCACTGCCCTTGAAATTAAACCTTAAGATACCTAAAAGAGAAATTCTCTATTGGTCAGTGACACCTTGTTTTTGAAAAAAATATGGAAATACAAAACAAGGTGTCACTGACCAATAGAGAATTTCTCTTTTAGGTATCTAAAGGTTTAATTTCAAGCGCAGTGACATTTTGGGGCAGATCCTAAATCTGTCCTTACTACAAATATATTGTAATAATTTTCAATAACTTCTACTCTATTTTTTAGAAACGAGGAGAGAAAATCCCATTAAAAGCTGAAAAATGAATGTACCACCTCCTCGAAGAACTTACAGACAATATGGGTAATCAAACTGCTTCATGGATTTGGCAGAAAGACGTTGGGGAGAAATTATTGTTCTATACGTTATTCACTATTATTTTCAAATTGCTTAAGAAAATGATACTGACCAGCAAAAACCAACGAGGAGATCTTGTAAAAGGAAGGAGTGGGTTGGACAATAGGATTCAGGTATGAACAGAAGAGTTTTTGGATGAGAATGAAAAACTATATACTCACATAAATATAACATGAACCAAATGCCGAATGTCTCAATTCGCATTATACAGATTCTCTTCATTCTCAGAATAACATACTAGTCCAATGAGAAAAAAATTGAAGACACTGCAGAAGTTATTAAAATATCACCCGATAATCAAATCAAAAAAACCTGTCACTCTAGAAGATGTAATTGAAACTGAATGCGAAAAGCTGACCCGCAAGGTTTTTCGTCATGAGAGCCACGCGAAGTATAGGTTCACTCATTTCTCACTATTGAAAATCCAAGATGGCAGCCTGATTCGTTGATTTATTCTACCCGTTTCCAATATGCGTATAGGATAGTGGAATATTTCTCATAATTCATGCTGTAGGTACGTACAATTAGATACAAAAATAGTTGTTTTCTTGATATCTCACAGTCATTGTGCATTATCACTAGTTTTTTTTCGGTTCAAATTTCTGCACAACACATACATGCTTCAGAATTCACATCGTTGACAAGAAAATTTGTCGATCATTCATCAATGCAATCTTTCAATATTGTTGATATCCATACATGAACACTTCATGATAAATAGATGTCCCTTAAACATATTTACACGACCCGCCGAATTCAGGTTTTCTGCACCCAGATTTCTTTCTCTTTTGCCCATCCCTGACATCGCATCTTGAAGAATTTCATCCATTGAGCTGGATAAAATTCCTCAAAGACTTACCATCCAACATCCATTCCTCCAGGAGGGGTCCTCACATCATCTTTTTCGAAATATTTAACGGTGGACCCAAATGTGGGAGCAGAGCTTTTCAACCTTCGGTCGAGCTTCCTGCTACTAATGCGCTAATGGGTTTTGAGAGCGTCATGTCGTTTGTGTCGATTGAATGGTTTCGGAACAAGCAATAACTGTAAACAATCACTGTGTGCCCTTATTCTTTTTTTTGTGTCGCAAGGCTTCAATTCCAATAGATCACAAGAGAAGTTCGTGAGAGTCGTGAAGAGGAGACAATTCTATATTCATTCTTACATAGACAGTAATAGCCGTGGGTCGCCACTACTGATCCTGCCGACCCTGACGAGATGCCACTGGATCCCGCATGTGTTATTATGCTCCGATCGAAAAGAGTTTTTAAAATTGGATTTAAAATATGTAATTGCATACATGTACGTGGAAACTTTTCCAGAATTTCAAATACCCTCACAATAATTGCGGTATGAGGCGAATGGGTGAATGTTAATGGAATATTCATGTCTCGATGAATAACTAATTGAACACATGGGTTCACCTACCAACATCAGTTCCGGATTTGGGGTTCCAATCAATACACCATTTTTAAAGTAGAACTTTTATTATACGTCGCCTCAAATTGTTTCGTCCATATATAGCATGTCGCGTTACAGTCTTATCGAGAACGGAGAATAATTCTCTCGTTCCAGGAGAGCAGAAATTCGATAGGGTATGTCACATCAACCCTGATCCAACCAAACAAAATTTCTTCGATTACTCAGATTGAGAATACAATAAAAGTCTTATACTGAAGAATAGGGTAGATAATGATGGAAGATAGAGATTCAGAGGGTAGACATCGACATAATGAATCTAGAGATGATCTAGGCGATCTAGAAATCTGAAGAAACTGCTCGTTTATTACAAATTGTTCTAGCTATAATTAACTTGTTCTGAATTCCATCACCCTATTATGAATTGAAATAATGAACCTCGAAAATAAGTAACACAGGTCTGTAAATTCATATGTACCTATGGATGACCTATATTTATAGTCACAAAAAATCTCTCCAACTATATGTCAACCCTCATGTCACCACTAATTCAAGTATATATTTTCCAGATAACCTGTGGATGTCGTCGTGATCTCATCAGAGCATAAAAAAGGTATGTTGAATTCATGGAATTGAAATGAATCCGAAGTTCAGGTCGAATCGAAACATCATCCGAGTTGATAAATATCATCACCCTGACAAACGTGATTATCAATTATTTATATAGGGCTGTGCGAAAATCCTGGAACGGCTCGCTTATACTGCTGAAAAAAACGCACTATCAGATCGAATTTCGAAACTGGGTGCTGATTTCATCATGTGCAGATCTATGTGACAAAATTTTTCATGGAATACACTATAGGAATGAGCATATTTTGCAAAAGAATATTTCTTCATTCGATGGCATAGTTACCTAAACTAGTTTCCTGGCACAAACCGTTCTTCTCTCAGTATACTCATCTATGTTTTTCAAAGGACTATTGCACTTCGCGATTTTACTTGTAAGAAAACAAACGGCTCTCGTGACGTCAAAACGTATCTCGACAGACGTATATATGTCCCTATCACATAAACAGTTTCTGCTAGAGAAGATAACACTCTTGCATGAGCACGGGTGACAATGTGACAACATCCTCCACAGTGTTGCTTTTTTTACTACGTCATGTGTACTTTGGTCAAGCATTGAGAGCCCTCGAAGACTTCCGAGGAGAGGGTTGCCTAATTATGATGCATAAATTTCTCAGTGTTATGCACAGAGTATAGAACTCACTTATGTTCACATGGAAGGTTTTCAAATTGGAATGAATGATCACATGAACCAATGATTTCAAGAAGTGTCAAGAAGTATATTAATGTGAATATTTTGTAATTTTCTAATGTGAACTCACTTAGAATTCCTGTGATATATCACAATCTGCAAAGATGAAATAGAAACTTACTATGAAAGTGACCGCCAAGTCCTCTTGTATGAAATTCAATGGTATTCAAGTTGCGTTCGTCGGAATATTACTTTTTTTATAAAAATTCTGCGTACATCCATGTCATTTCATAGCTCTTGTTTAAATCATATTTACAGTTAAATGAGATTTATGATCTCAGCTATCGTTTTTTGTAGCAAATTTTGGAAATACCCTGTGGATTGTGAAGCCGGATTTGTATGATAACTAGTAGAGGGCATCCTTCTCATAGGTAGATGAGGAATATCTCGATCTGCGTGATTAAATAAATTATTAACAATCGATATAGTTAGAATATCGATTGAAAAATGTCAATTTCAGGTTGGGATAGATCCGGCAACGTAGCAAAGTCGATAATTCTTCACAAGGCTATAGCCAATGATTCTAAATCTAAATGATGAAATGAATTTCATGGAGTTATCTCTACTAGTTTCCAAACGCCTCTGAAACGACAATCCCTGTATATTTAGACGGCGATAATTCACTCGGTATGTGCTTATATTGATTAGGTCCCTATAAGTTAACCACAACGATCCGAACATTAATTAGGAACCAAGGATTTATGAGACTACAAAGGATCCACTGCATATCTCTGCATCTCTGAGGCTGGAAATTGCAGAAGAATGCAAAATTCAGCACAATAACAATCATATGTAAAACGTAACCTAGATAGAAGTGGAGATAAACGGATCAATAACAGACATTGCACGAGCATATACTCACAAATAGTACCTATGTTTGTATAGCACCTCTGTTTATTCAAGATCGTGATTAAACTTTGGCTCGTAAAACTTTTCACTCACACGAACGAACCGTGGCATATTTTTATAATCAGAATTAGCCAGTGAATTTTATCTTATTCTGGCCATAACCCATTTCTGGTCAACATTCGAATTGGCAATTCGGCTCTGACGACGAAAGCTGCATACTAATGCCCAATTCTTGTTGGTAAACACCAAAGAACTCGAAGACTTCATTTATCACTGGCAGGCAGAAGCAGGGAGGGAATGCCGAGATTCAGGTCACTCATTCGCACTGTTGCCGAATTTCGAATAATTGATCTTCTAACAACGGGTCCTTGTGTTTCAAGAATATTTCAAAAATTAGGTTTTTTTCCAATGGAATTCGTGTGACTGAACTAGGCGGAGGCGATAAGTAGAAATTATCCGAGCCATTATATGCCAAAAAAAAACTATCAGGTCAGTCATATTAGCAATAATTATAAAAAAAATAAACGGTAAAAAGCTATGAGTTGGTGGAGATATTCATCTTGGCCTACTATTGAGTGTGCTGAAAGTGCGGACCAGTACTACCGCAGCTCGCTCCGTCATCTTGGAAATATGGTACACCAAGTTTTGAGCTCATCACGAAAAATGAAGCTCATTGAATCCTTCAGAAAAGATGTAGGAGACAATCTTCTTCTGTTCTTGTCATTGTACACCTGCCTATATATACCGATACTTGCACAACGAATATAATAATAATAATAATAATGATGATAAATCAATGTATAAATCAATAAATCAATGTCTAAATCAACAGTGGTTGCAAAGCAAAGGCAAAGTTTGCACTTCTTCAATTGAATATACAGATATCCAATTTCAGAAGCCGCGCTCTTCCACTTCACGAAAATTTTCACTTCAGTCAATGATAATAAGTAAAATAATCACAAAATGCTTGATGAAATTTCGAGTTGAAAAATATTGTAGGCTCCTGTAGTCAACTGAGTTCATGCTCGCTCCATGTTGGAACTTAAAAAAAAAAAAATATTTTCAGAAACTTCTACCGGTTCGATCTTCTGATCGTTCCTGGGATACAGGTACACTCTCAATCAAACATCCGGTGAATAAAAAAATCAATGTATATCTATGTAACTTACATTGGCCGTCTTCCTTTTGAGAATCATGACAATGATCTGATTCGATTAGTCGCCAACATAGTATGTATAGATATACTCGAAAAGAATCCGAAGTAGACAAAACATGATCGTCGCAGACAGAAAAATGGGAATACGCTCGTAATTGGAATATTTGTCGAGATCGAGAGATGTGCCAAAGTGGCGATGACTCATAAAAATACCTGAGACCCTCGATCCTTGATTTCGTTTTCTCGATTTCGTTCGCGTGTCTTGTAGAATGAGAAAATATGCCGGCAATTTTCGCAATTTTCCGAATGCGGCCCGAGTGCTTCACCTAATTACGATGCGTACCAGAACGGTGAACAGTGGAATCCACGTTCTCAGGTGCACACGAAGCCCTGGAATAAATCTGACTCACTAATGGTCTTCAGAACAGCAGGTTATAATTTCGACTGGATAGAAAATAATTTTGATGGAGAGCGGGGTGATTGCTTCAAGAAATTATTTTCTTATGCACAAAGGTGACCCTGTTGCCAGGATACATAGAACACTGCCCAAAAGTTGGGTTTGCTCAGTAAAAGATACACGGTCTCGAGAAAAAAATTATACACATTTTTCACGATCATACCGAAACTACTGGCAACATTGGCATGAAATTTTGTATGAATATGTTTCGGAAGCTGATAAATTGCATGAATTTATTTTCGTGTCTGACTCTTATAGAGGGCGCTAGTTCCACGGTTCGTACTGAGGTACTGATTTACCCTTCGATCATTGAACAGACTAGATAAGTAATCCACAGCCCTGGCAATACAGTTTGTTTGGAAGCAACATCTATAGTATCTATCTTTGTCTAAACAAGGATAGCAGGAGCTGATTCTCCCAGCACCAGTGCCGTGTTGTCAGAGGGGTCGAATTTATTATTAATTCATGATGAAACCAAATTGAAAATCCGTAACAATTTCAGTAGTACTTTTCAGCATTTCTTGGTAGGAAAATGAACAATGACAAGACACTGTCGCAGCTGACCTATGGGTATAATCAATATAATCTAATCAATTCAATTTATTCATTTTCATCCATTCTATTTGGGAAAATGCTTCAAAATCTCGAATGATACGACAATGGTAACTCACCTATGAAATAACGTGTTTTGATCGCCAGTTCAAATTGTCTTTAACACACCTCACAACGTCTCACCATTATATCAAATCACCAAAACAGGAAATAAACTGAGTTTCTGAGGAATTCTGAGTACACAAAACTAAACACAAGTTGAATAATATCGATGAATCAAAACGTAAATAATGACAGATATCAAACAAAGCAATAATCGCCGTTGACTGTCAATATCAAATGGCGGTGTTGCAACGTTGAGCAAAAAGTATTCATGATACCCATGCTGGTCCTCGAGCCCCCAAGAAGAAGTAAAATTGCTGTGTCTCAGAATAATGTAGCAATCTTCTATCAATCAGAACTGATTCATAATCGTCATGACCCAAATTTATTATTATATTTGTGCATTGAACTACATGAATTCATAAAGGACTATTTATCACTTTTTGATGATTGGATATGACAACACTGGCGACGATTGGGTACTCATATTATGATAATTCTGGGAATTCATGTTAGCATCAGAATATTTGTTTTGTGATCCTTCTAGTGGGTTTGTTGTTCGGAGGATTTACCAGTCTACCAGTGAGTTTGAACATTCAATTTTACTCCATAAAGGTACTCTTGGTAAAACTCGATAGTGTGTACCGCTTACCAAAATATTTCATTCGTACTTGATGAAGTAATGACTGATGCTGGTATAAAATATTCTAGACTTTTTGTACTGTCTGATGTAAGGAATAAAAAACAAAAGAAAAGGAGGAGTATATCCTCACGGAAAATATTTTCCAATTGGTTCAAATAGGTAGAAAGATTTCTTCGTGCTTTGTTTTCCATGCAGAATACCAGTTCGGTTGAATCTACCTATATCCTTCCAAATATTCACAACAATGTTCACGCATTGATAACAAGACTCAACGACAGCGAGACTTAAGACTTCTCTCCTTTGATCCAGAATCTTCCACTGTTGACCTCATTATTACTTGGGCAAAAATATCGCCAAAACAAGGGAAACGGTAGGCGTAGCCGTAATTTTTCCTAACCTATGAAGGTGGATAACCGTGTTTTCACAGTTCTGCAGATTTTTCATTCTGTCATCAAGAAATTAGTTAATAATATATATAATACTGATATTCCTGAGCTGAGAACTTCGATCTCATATGAGATACGGAATTTTAAATTGGGGAGCAAGTTCTTCTGTATGAAGGGTGTTTTTGTTACAAGAATATGCAATAAGGATAATTGCAAAGCTGAGTAGAAGAGCCTCTTGCAGAGATATTTTCAAAAAATCAAATATTCTGACTGTTATGTGCACGTACATCATCGAAGCGTGTTGTTTCATTTTCAAAAATAAGACTACTTATAATGCTATCAGAACACAGCATGAACATGACACCAGGCGAAAAAACCTCATTTTACCCCACCGGCACAGCACCGTTCGATATCAGAGAAACTTTGAACATATTGGATGCAAATGCTATAATTCTCTGGCAGATCACATAAAGAATGCAGCCTCATTAACAAACTTCAAAAATCGCCTGAAAAAACACTCTTCCCTCAAGAACTGCTACACCATAGAAGAATTTTTCAATTGGGAACCTTTATAATTTGTGTGATAGGTAGTAAACATGCTTTTCATGAATGTCCCCTTTAATGTCTATATACGTGTGTAAACGAGTGTATATTTATGTAAATATGTATAGAACTGAATGTCTCGAACTATAGTGATGGACTGTTTTATTGCCTGTATACCTTCACCTCTTGACATTTTTCACAATTTTCCTGTAAATTTTTTTTCTTACATGACAATTGCTGAAATAAAAAAAATAAAAAAAAAATATATAAATAGCTATGGTATTCCTCCAAGGCACACCATAGTTGCATATCATTCATCAAGACACCAGAAATCCATGTATGTCTAATGTCGAAAAAAAATTGCAGCTCACATCTTCATGACTAGATGATTTCAGGGATTTGCTACATTATTGGTTTTCATAGGGCCTTAATTTCTGTTGCTTTGATTTTCTACCGACACATCGCTTCGCTCAATGTCATTGATTGATATTACTTACTATTCGCTAATTCGAATTATGCATACAACGACCTATCTATTAGAATCGAGAGATATCGGAGCTGAAGGAAGCTTAGGTAGAGTATGGATGCTTGCCTGGAAACCCAAACCAAATTGAACTCTTTCATGTCCTTCCCTAGCTTTGCATGACTAGCCTGCTGAGATTGTATTCAGACAAGTCTATAACTCTTTTTGTGCAGTATTTGTTGACCTAGAGCTTTCCGTCTGAAATCTTCTGGTAGGAAATCATGCGAATAAGAAGAATGGTGAAGATCGTGAAGGTCCATGGTGAAGAAATGAACCTCCTCACTGTTCTGCAATTGTTAATCGCAACGCACAACTTGGCTTTCTGATTTTGATATCAACGTATGCTTTCGTAAAGAAATAAGTGAATAAATAGAACTTGCGGTTCTAGGAAATTTAAATTTCATTCTGAATATTCGGTTACTGCGCTGCGAAATAGTGATTATCCGCACACTCTGTTCTACATTGAAAATGTCCCGGCGAATGTCCTGCTATCGCTTTGTCATCATACATCGATTCGATGGTGATTCAAAATGGAGAGCTTTCCATTGAATTCTTGTTCTGTAAGGCAATACCAGGATATGTTTTATTTCACTCACTGAATATACTGGCACTCTGAACGATATAGACTTCTATTGTTTTCACCCATTCAGCCTTCACTTGCCTCTCACAATGGGGTGTGGATATTCTCTCTGCTGGAAACTTTTCTTTCATTTGCGGATAAATTGATGCCCCAATATGAATGTGACAGAGCAAGAAATTCGAACATTTTCTGATTGAACCTCAATATGGTGGATTAGTTGAATGTCGGGAGTATGAACATTAAAATTATTTGATTCATTTCAATTGAATTTTCATCAATTGAATATGTTCAATACTGTCTGTAAGATATTCGAGGTGGTGGTACATCGATTTTTCTAGTATTTGTAGGAGATTTTCTCGCCTCGTTTCTAAAAAATCAAATAGAAGTTATTATGAACATTCAAATATATTCGTAGTAGTAAAAAAATCGTTATCTGCCCCGAAATGTCCCTACACTCGAAATTCAACCTTCAGATACCTAACAGAGGAATTCTTTATTCCTTAGAGACACCTTGTTTCCTACAAGACTAGCAAATACAAATATATTTTCAATTCAAACAAAACTTCTACTTATCTTAGTGGACGAAGGAGAAAATCCCACACAAAACTGGAAAATGAATATGTTCAATTTTTCGCATGCATGTGTAACGGTTTATTTTTGAACCTCCTACGTATGCTATACGTGGATGTTTTCGATGTAATTTTGGAAATCTCCGAAGTGATTCGAAAATAGCCAGATCAAACGGGGTGAAAATACGGAGGTTTGAACGATTTGACACGAAAGTTTCGGTCGTGTCACATTGTATATTTTTTGAAAAATTCGAATTGAATGATGAGTTAGAAATAGGGTGAACCACCGCTTCTTATGAGGGTGGGTTTCAAGGTGCTACAATACAAAGAGGTGGAGTTGAGGCAACAAATATCTGTGGGGAACGTTTTTATCAAATTCGAATTATGCTTCGAAATGTGGGAAAAAATGTGGAAATGATTTTTGATGGTATATGTATGGATTTGTGGGGTATCATGAACCCATGAATGAATTTGGAAGATGAAGAAATGGAAATAAGATATTATTTGTAGGAAGAAGTTGGAAATCTATACCTGTGTAGGACTTTCACTTTCAATGGGTCGATTGTGGTTTTTATTATCGATCTGATTATGATGGGAGGAGATGCTAGATTTTGTCCACTGACCAATATGGCAACTCCAGTTGCGCCCTTTGTTCAAGGAACCGGTACATTGTAAATTCTTGATAATCTCCGGTTTTTTTCTGAAATTTTCCGCTGTATATCGATATAGAATTTAGAAGGAGTCGGAAGGGCTGAATGTTTTTGATTTCGAAATTTACTACTTGGTAGGGAATGGACGATAGAAGGCCTGAAGGACTAAGGTCTTCAAGGATTAAGCTGAGCGGAATATATTTCAATACGAGTTTCAACATATATTCGATGTGCCATATGAAACCAAAAATACAACCTATGACCTGAAGATTTTTGAAAACCTCAGTATTTTCGAACATTTTCGCTGTATGTCGATAGAAAATGGGAATCATGTGTTCAGGATAGCGTACTCGAAATTATTCCAGAGGAATCGGCGAATATGAGAGTTTATGATACACAAATTAGTTTATTCTTCTGTTATATCTGGTGGAACTTGCCAGTTCAGTGGCATGAATTTTGTGGTTGATGTCGAAGAAAACAATTATCATCGCTGGCTTTAAAATATTCACAGATATTGCCGAGGATATTGCCCAGAATGAAGATATGGTCGTTTTCAGAAATGTCATTCTTCAGTTTGGAAGTATTAGCTACGATTCTGTGAAAATTCATATAAAATGAACAAACATATTGAAATATCTGTGTCCAAGTGCATAAAGTTGTGGATGCTTTCGGGATTAAGTATCAGGGTATCAGTACTATCAGTAGGATTTCAGAATGTTCCTCAAAAATCTAGCAAGTTATTCTTGAGTTCAATTTGTACGCATATTTTAGTTCTCCAATCCTTTTTTTTTTTTTCAGTTCAACAACGTCATAAAACTAACATATCATTTGAGAAAATTCATGTTGACATGAATTATTGTTGAATGTTCAGGGTTCAACTCATGATAAATGACGAAGAGATTTTTTGTGCAATTTGTATTGAAGTATCTTTCCGATTCATTCACGGCGAAACTTTCTCAATCATTCGAGGTCTAACTAGTACGCTTTTAAATTTTTCTAAAAAATTTGCTAGGCTCGAAAATCCCATATCGATATATTGCCTGAATAACTTAATTTCACACTTTTCTGCCCCGAACCTAACACGTAAGATATTTTATAACCTAATTCGACAAAGTTGACTCCGGTAGCTTGAAATTCCGTGAGAAGAATGTTTGATTAACATACAATCAATACTTCGATATAGTACTCACCGACATAATTGTTTTATTCGCCTGCATGCATTCCCTGAGTGAGCGACTAGAAAATTTATCGATAATATACTTTTTATACTTACCTGTTTGCAGTGGCGTAACTTTACCGTTCGAAGCCCGTGGCAAATTTATCGGATGGGCCCCCTCCCAATATAAAGAAGCTGAACCAACGATATTATAGTACTTCATATTTCATTATACTCATTTATAAGCTTTCACTTGTACGAGTTCAATAATAAATCACTACGTGAAGTATGTTCATACTAACTTCATAATTTTAATTATAATGGTTATTGGAGTAAGTTGTATTGTGTGTTTCCAGGACTGGCATATCGAATATCTGGGAATTGGTATCGTGCAAATTGGCAACGAAACAGATCGAAAGTTCGAATAGAAGTTTCATCACTAATTATCAATTATAATAATTAGAAACGCTCCCGCATCTGTTGCCTCCACACAACATCCCGAAACTCTGGTTCTCAGCACCAAGTTTATTATCTCTCAACTGGCTCGACGTGTCTAGTTAGTTAGGTGTTAGTTATTGCTGCCTCCTTCGCGGAGTATATATTGGGACTTCGAGCAACTCATTGTCTGTTACTCGAAACTTCTTGATAGACGATGACGCGGCTAAGACAAGAACGGGGTTATGAACTTCATTCGTCAACCTATTATCGGAGGAGATATATGTCGGAAGCAAGGTTGTGGACGAGAGGAGATAAATTCCAATTTGAGAGGAATCAGTTATCTGTAATTGCAATGTTGCCAGAGATTGTGTGTCGTCAAGAGAATCCAGATATGAAAATTTTCCTCTATTCGATGTATTTAGAATCTGACGTCAAAAAGTCACACCAGCAACTTCCTTTTCATGTTTTATATCTGGGAACCACCATGTGAAAGGGAGGAATTGTATTCATGTTATCTTCTTGGATACGGTCAGAAATATTTGATATATTCTTGAATTTTGAATGGATTCCTTTGCAATATTCTGTATTCCATGTTCCTGACCGTGTAATTTACTCTGTCAATGCGTTCATTGATGAGGTTAGTGTCGCGGTTCAAGTGTAAATAGCTATCACCAGAGCATTCACGAATATCGAAAATCACTCTCGATGTTTATTTCCGTGGGATATTTCGAAAGATACTTAGGAGTCAGCTAATTATCATCACTTTTCAGGTGAAGAAGATGGCAACCCAGTTGCTTCTTTAAGAACTAATTTGGTGGGCTAACTTCCTCATCAATAAACAATCAGTGAGATCGAATCAGATTGAAAGAAAACCGAGTTGAAACATATATTATGATGAATTGCGCAGCCTGATATTTTTCCCTCAAGCCTCGTTGACTGGATACGTCATTGCATATACAGGGTGTAATTGAGTCATTAATTTCAGCTGGTGATTCCTTGTCATACTTTATAAACGTGTGTCATAACTTGTTCCGTTATTGAGTAGTCCAAAGTTTAATGAAGACTCGGTTTTTCCTGAATTACTCAAAATTCTGCTCGCCGATTTTGATTGAACTTCGTGTGTGTTTTATTTGTAATACGATGTAAAGAAATTAAATTTTGGATTTTCTTTCCAGTAGTGTCGCATTATATTTTGGGCTAATGTTTTCGCTATGTTTGATATCATTCCAAATCAATGGATAACAGTGGCGTAGAAATAGGGGGTTACAAACATACCTATCAGAATATCAAAATCCGCGTGAAGACTTTCGAGTTGATAACCTCGATCATTTCGAATAGTTGTTTGATACCTAGTTATTCGTTGAAATAACACCATCATGACTTCAATCATCCTGAATACGTATCTGTCTAGCCTCACTGGTCAGATTTAGCAATATTCCGCAGGCTTATTGATTATTATAAATGAAATTAGCATCAGTGTATTATTTGCATACTGACAACGCAGATACGAGTACCTTTAAGATAATGAGAGTATATTATTTATTTTGAATCGGTCATTCAAATGAATTGTTGAAAAAAATGTACCTTCCATACATACGATTGGTCACAAGATACGCGATCAGAATGTTATATTGTACATCAGTTAGAGATCAACATTGCGTTTGCTATCCTAGGATGATACGTTCAGAGATTTCGTTAATTTGACAAAACTGTTGTGATGCAAACATTTCTGAAAACTTTCCTAGGTCCAAATGAATAATGAATAATGAATTATGAAGACAGAAAAAATTGAAATGGAAGGAGGAGAAAAATATAATAAATGCAGTTTTCTGACAGCTGACTGTAATTTGATGTGTTTCATTTTTACGGATGATCTCTCGTGAAATGATAGAACTGCAAGCACTGATGAATAAATAATGGTGAATCCCACTCTTGAAATACGTCAAATTGTGATTCTCTAGTTGGACATCTGCAGTTGTTCATTTCCAGAGTGACGATGTCCAACGAAAGTGAGAATTCTTGTAAGTGTATATAAATCAAGAATGATATAAATATGTTTGATTTTGGCAAAAAGATTCTCAGCGACTCGATGATCTTGAGGTCAAGTCACCCACCTTGACATACTGTTGAAATAGTGTTTCGCTCGTGTCTCTCCCTCTGAAAAAAAATCCTGATGGTTCCGCCGGTGGAATAAATAATCACATATTATTACCGATTCGCATTATTGAAGTGGAGAATTCGCTTCTGTAAGCGAAATCATCCACATTATTCTAATCGCAACTGTTCTCAGTTATGGTTCAGATATTTCTGTAATGTGAAACCCCTCATAATGAAATCAACATTTTAATGATAATGGAAAGTATCATTATGCAAATACTATTATTGCTGATGGCTCTATCGATATGTGAATGTCGACGTATCTACTCGAATGATACTCTCGCAAAATAAAATATTGTTTCAGAATTCAATGAATACAATGTTAATTCGAGTGAGAATGGAACATGTATTTTCATGAAGCGGTAGGTAGGCAGCACTTTCGAATCAATATTTTTGATTATCATGAGAGTACTTTCAAACCCTGAAACATTTTAAAGGCTCATAGAGAGTCTGGTTTTATATTCTGTACTATTCTAGAAGTGAAGCGTCGTTGATCTCCTTCACATTTGGAAGTTAGGAGTGTAGATACCCTGCTGAGTAGTTTACTGCTCATACTGAACTCCCAGTCTGCCGGTACGGTTTTGTTCAACTAAAATCAATCTATAGTCAATCCATAGTATCGAAATTGGCACACTGTTTACATAACTGTATAATATCCTCCAATTTCATTGGGACAAGCTACTTCATATTAATAAACTCTACTATCATGAAAATAAATTAGCTGTGGAAGTTTTCTGACTGAAGCTCTTATATATTACTCAATAGAAATTATTGAATACCAAATAAAAGATTTTTGTGTTGACATTATTTATACTCTCTGAATCTTTTTGTCTTTAACGTGTCTGTGAGAATCGAAATTTGTGATATATTCGAGCAACTTTGCTCAAGATATGCACGCAAATCTATCATCATCAACAACAATTGTCAAATTTCATATAGCCATGTTGATTATGACATTTCATCGCTATCTACGATATAAATATGCCAAATTCCGATTCTTACAGCAACATGGTTTCACCTCACCTGTTACTATTCAGGTATAGGATCAGTTTTTATGTCAAAGGCATTTTGATTCTCTTTCAGGTTATTTGATAATATACAGGGTTTTTCATTGAAAACATGACTTTTCACCATTTTTGTATCTAGCGGTGAAATCACGAATTCTCAGCAACCCTGTATAATGTAGAAACACATTGGACCTTAATTTCAACATTCCATGAATCCAGATACAGTCAAACTAGAACTATGTTTTGAACAAAAAATATGGAAATAGCTTTATTTTCTGGCTACTCTGTTATGAAGTAATCCAGATTTATTTTCCAGCTCTTTGTAGGATTCTCTCTTCTCGTTTCTGAAGAATAAATTAGAAGTTATCAAAAATTATTTCAATATGTTTGTATTAAGGACAGATTTCGTGATCTGCCCCAAAATGTCACTGCGCTTGAAATTAAACTTTAAGATACCTAAAAGAGAAATTCTCTATTTGTCAGTAACACCTCGTTTTGGAAAAATTTGGAAAAACAAATATATTTAATAAGAATGAAACATCTCTTTATCTTGGTAGAAGTTTCGGGTACGAATCTGCTTCCGTTCTCAACACAAGTAAAATATTTCCCTTGGTAAAATTTTTGCGATATGCTGTCGGTTTTGACACTGAAAAGTGACAAGTGAATTCTGGTTACAAGGTGTTTTCATTGATTGATATTGAATTTTCCATTTTCTTTAGATTTGACTGGGAGCTCTCGGCTATCACCTAACCATAAATGGAATTTCAGTGTTCCAACACCTCGGTGTTGAATAGTATTAGCATTTTTCACAAGTGCTGTTTCCCGAAAAAAAAAAAAAATAGAGCATCTCAAAAACGATCAGAGATGAGTATGAAAATATCAAATTACAAAATGATGTGATTATAATAATGCTGTTCATTAATGAATACACAATAAATACAATAATACGAATACGAGGAATTTAAATTGATTGACTGAACATTTACAACATCCACAGAAGTAGGTATTGTACATACTTACATAAATACATACTCACATACTTACATAATTACATAAATATACATAATATATCTACTACATATCTTACATAATACATCTAAAACATACATCTAGATCTATGACATTATGAATCTGAATACAATATTATTAACATTCATAGTACATTTTTAGTTTCTCAAAATATTTCAAATAGATTTCAGTTGGAATAAATTTTTAGTGTGGGCCTCCCCTTCATCAATGAATCAGCCATCAATAATTTCATGTATTCTCGTTCTCACTGTTCCATCAACAGATAACAAATAACATAGATGTAGAAATATCAAAGATCCTATGGAGATTCTGACAATGATATCACATACATGGTGTTCAATTTGAAATATCAAAATTGCTACTACTTTCTAGTTGAGGCGGCAACACTGCACACAAAATTTCAAAAATTCATTCAAAATTGTGATTCAGGTAGGTTGGGAGCCGTTGTAGAGGTAACTTTGATGAATAATTTTCGAAAAATTCCGTTCTGAACTTAACAGAAGTGATTGGAACATGCCTGCACTGTGATGCAAAGTTTTCTGGTTAGTATATTTGAACTAAAATTTTTGTATTGACTGTCTTTTTGGTGGAAATGGTTAGAAGATTAGATGGCATTGTTCAAACCCTCGAATAACAGAAGTAAATCTAGTCTACACGTGGGATTCTTTCATTTTTCGGTTATTTTACTTTTACAAAAAATCTTCCGAACATTCATTCACGCGCTATCATTATCTAGAGCAGAATGGACAACATTTCGAATAGTTTATGAAATAGTGTTCCATTTTATATAAAGCGAGTAATCAAGCTCCATTGAGATGACTTTAATCAGAATCCATTTCGTCAAGCTATGAACACCTTGTATTCATTTTTGCCGAATAGCCTTTATGAAGGATTTTGGAACGAACTCGAATTGAATTCAGTTGAAACACAGTATTCGATGAGTATCCATTTTTCGACCTTTTTATCAAAACGTCGGATGTCATGAAATGAATTGAGTGAATATCGGATTTCCAATTAACATGGATGGATAGAACTCGATGCCTTCGAGAAAGTGGAATGACGTAGAAACAATAACGATAAAAACACAGAACGAAAAAAATGATTTCGAATCACAGTACTCCGACGTGAATACAAAAGAAAAAAGTATATTACACAACTAGTGTGAAAACAGACATATTTGGCTCGTGTGCTCCACTTCGAGAGTGAAATTTCAATCAACTGATTGATGTTCTCACTAAAAACTGATCGTACAGAACCAGTCGAATCGCTTCTGCATATTCCGAAAGCCAACAACATTTCGATTGCAACTGTGTCACAAAATGTCGAAAGTTTTAGAACTGATTGAATTTTGGTCAGTGGATAGATCTATCTCCAGATGGAATCATCTGACAATTGTAGAGAAAGGGACCATTTTATGAAGACAAACAAGAATATCACCTCGAAAAAGTTTTTCTTTCCTTCATTCAGTAAACATAATGGGGTAATAATCTGAAGTTCCAAGATGAAAAAATTGTTGGATCTCCTTACTAGATCATATCGAGTACAACAGCAAAAATTGATCAAGAAATTCATAGATTTATTTATTCCACTTCTAATTTGAAACAAATACCGTAGTGATACATTTCTAAAAGAGGGATGAGAAAATTAATTTATTGTAAAAAATACAAAATGGCGCTCATAAGAAAATACGAAATCATAGTCAATGATCTCGAAAAAACTGAACGATATTTCTCAGTGAGATATTGAAAAAGTGCCCACAAAATGTCTCAAGGACAATACCGTATGTTCACGAATAACCAAGATATGGGGGTTGGCAAAAAACGCACCATTTTGTTCTTTCAGGATTATTTCAGAAAGAAAAAACATTTGATGAATTGTAATGCCAGTTGTCGATTGGTAATAGAATGATGGGAAACATTGCCCCTTGAACCGATTTTGTTGCTCTTAATATAATACTAAAACTAATCTGGGACACAGTGTATAGGACTATTTCTTCCATCTTCGTAATTCCAGCTGCTCTGTTGAAATTTTCTCCAGTTTAATTTTTATAAATGGCCCTCCGCTTGATCACAACTGGGATAACTTTTCGTGCGTTCGTTTTTTAATTTGTTGAAGAGTTCAGCTCAGAGCTCACATAGTAGCAGTTACGTCTAATCATTCGATAAGAAAGGCCGTATGAATAAAATTAAAATAAGCAATGATCTGCAGCAATTTTCTGATGAAAATGAAAAATATCGAAAACAGAAAGAATATATACCAAAGCGAATTGGAAGTGAGTTTTGAGGAACTTGTTTCATTAGATGAATCTGACGTGTGTACTGGTTGCGCCCTGATAAGATAAGTTCGATAAGAAAAAAAATCCAGTCAAGTTCCTCAGTATTTATTCCGGACGATTCGTAAATAATTGAATGTCTGTCCGATTTCCATATTCCTCTAATTTCTCCCTTCAAATTATATTATGCAAATTTCCCGCCGCTCCTGAATAACAAATTCGAGAAAAGTGCTTGTGCGAATCCCTAAAATATTCATGCTGTGTGAGAAAACCAGCAAAATATCCGACTTGTTCGACGTAGTCTCATAGATATATCTCATGATGAAACCAACTCCCGAAAATACAGAGGTGTATTCTTCAAAATTGATGATATGAATTCCTCGAATATATATACAGGGTATTTCTTAAGTACGTGTGGAAAATTGCTGACGTCAAAATGAGACGAAAAATTCGTATAACTTTATGTCCGAAACTTATTTGTTTCTGAGTTATTTTTTTAAATTGGTAGAGTCCAAAAAAGTATGTAAAAAGAAGTAAGAATCATCTTTGGCCTACATTCCAATGTTGAATGTAGGAGAATATTGATTGGAAGAAGAAAAATGCACTGGCGTATCTTTTCTGATATTTACTATTTGAACGCGACTTACGAGCCTCATGAAAATAATTCAAATGCATTGAATATTTTGAATCCCAATAACTCGAAAACAGTTGCTCGCAGCGGAATATATCTTTTACACAAAAGTGTTCTAGAAATCTATTTTTCAAATGACTCAAAAGACATGTAGGTGGCGCCACCCCACAAAAGAGACAAACTAGCATCAAATTTAATTTTGTCATTGGAAAATACCCCTAGATATTGAACTTCATTCGAATATAACAATCATTTTGGAATTTATTAACAAAAAACAAAAAACAAAAAATTAAAAAAAAAGAATTCAACTTCGACACTCTGTATCTCAGAAACCAATATCTACCGGTCATATATTTATACGAACTTTCCTTCTCATTTTGACGTCAGCAACATGCTCATGAATTTTTACACGTACTTAAGAAACACCCTGTATATTATCTGTATAATTCATTCGGTAGATCAGACGATATTTTATAAATTCTTGATTGAGGTAGATGAAAAGTATAAGGATTACATGAAATGTTTGAATAAAAACCCAGATACAAACAGTTATAAGTACGTACTCGTAGAGTATTTGAAAATTTGAAGTCGCTCGCTTTGTATTGAGGGAATCGCAACAAACAAACGAAAATTAACAATAAATATTCAAAAATATGTTTATAGTTCACCGGCTTGAATCACTTATACAAACTATAAGATACAATGTTGAGAATAATGCAGGGTGTTTCTGATAGTTCATCAAAGTAGTTGAATAACAATACGTAATTTCATTTGATGTGTTTATCACGTGTATTCTTTATTCACTACTAGAAAGTTTTCCTTTTTTTCTCAACCTGTACCAACTTGAAGTAACGCATCATTACATTTTTGGAATCAGCTCAGCAAGGGCAATCCGGAAATTGAAAAAAAGGGGGGTTCCGTTCAAGAAAAATGGTGATGATGTCACTCGAAGGTTTCACCCTGTATATTAGATTATGATCTGGAAAAAATAGTAAATTAAAATCAAAAACCGACTCGTTTCGGGAATATCTATGTTATACTATACCATCAACAACTGAGTTTTGCTCAAGAGTGTCATTGTGGTATACAAATGATATTTTATAATAAATAATTGAATAGTATATCCAAAAGGAGGTTACAGATGGCGAATGTTTCAACAACCTGGAAATAAGCAGCGTATAGCTACAAATTTCCGAAAGAACGAGAGCTTGAATGACCTTCTTCAACGAACGTTTTATACTATTTTCTCTGTTTTAGCTCCTATCAATACATACAAATATTTCTGTACATTACACCCGAACTGTTACAGGTAAGGTCACGGAATTTCGTTACTTTATAAAGATATTCACCGTATTTGTGTATATTTAGATGGAATTATTATAACATATTTGTGAATGATAAATCATGAACCGGTCAGTTGCAGACTGAATGTAATCTGATTAGTTTCATTTGGCAAAAACAAAAATGATGTATCAATAGAGCTCATCATTACACGAAAAATCGTGCGTTCATAAGCTCCATAACTACCCGATTTTTGGTTTGTTGTTTTCATAAGCCCCAATACTTACACTAATCTGCCACTGATGGAAATGACCGCGCGGATCATGATTGCTTTATGATTCATGAATATATTATACGCCACCTAGATATTGAATTTTCGAGTTTTCCAAACTGATTTAAACTGGAAACACAAATAACAGAATTATCAACTGTTGTTGTTGTGTCACTAGCAGTTTCTGTGGAAAAACTATAGGTATGTGTTCTGTATCAACAGTTGAGTGCCTGAATGCCTCAGTGTCATTTCCAATATAAAAACTGTCAAGTCCATCCAGGCACTCTAATTGATGAAACAGAAAAAATAGTATAAATTGTTCGTTACAGACGGCCATTCAACCACTGGTTCGTTCGGAAATTCACCGCTCGTTATGAAATGTTATATAAAACGAGAGAACTGTCCCATTAGAGGAGGCAGTATAACGCATTTCTCTCTGGTTTTTTTTTCGAGTTTGAACTCGAATTTGACAGAAAAAAAATTATTGCTTGTCCGTTCTACGCTTTCGTACTTTTCATCATTCCACTGGGTACTCGCTGAAAACTATAATGTATAATTGCGAATCTCAAAGCTGACCTAACACGTCGCCAATCTGAGATTAACCCCAGGGGTGACCTTCACGATTTCAAATCCAGATTATATCAGAATATATTCCAATACTCGATTTTTGGACCTCAAAAACGAGATAGACAATTCGTTAGTGGAAAAAACATTATACCTACTCATATCAGATGTCAAGAATATTCTTATTCAACGAACATGACTAAATACAATGAATTATCTAAGAGAGGAAGTATTACTCTTTATCATTCCTTGAACTGAATAAATTCATAACAGGATTTTCTCATATTTGAAAATTCACGAGAACGCTAATTTATAACGAAAAGCATATTCAGATTAAGCCACTAGGCAATTAAAACAGTAGGAGCAAACGAAAAGTTGCCGAATGAAACACAAAATTAAATGAGGGTATATATTTCTGATTAGTTTTGTTTCCGCCAAGTTTTGTTGATTTTTCTTTGCTTGCGAAGGGCGCGATTGTATGTTCAGGAAGTGACCCTCAGAGAAATATTTCATGGAATTCTGTACATTTTTACAGGGTGTTCCGTTGGGAAATAGAAATACCCCAACGGTGGATGAAGGTCACCAAGGTGGTTCTGAATATACCATATTTGTTGGTCTAACAAGTTGTATCATCGAGATATGGGGTGTTTTATCAATTTTGCTCATTTCTTCGTGGGGCTATAACTTACGAAACACTCGGTACATTTTTTTTCATATTTGGGACACATGTTACTACTACTACTGTCTACTCCTGCCCAAACCATTTGCCTCCACATGAGAGAAATCTAGATCTGGAACCACAGAAATTGATCATAATTTGGATCCTCAAAAAAAACACCCTATATATCAGAATTTCAATGATCCGTTTACTTATTCAGAAAGACCACAGAAAGCTGAATCGTACTGTGTACTTTTTATTTTTTTTTCAAGCGAAAACTCGGACGTTCTCAAAGCACTTTCTCACAAGGAATCTAAATCTGTCATCATTCCTTTTGAGGCATTTTCAATGTCAGATGAAACCCTCAATTGTAAACTTTCCCCTTCTCTCAGATTTCCAGTTCCATTTCAATAATGAAGAAAATTTCGACACTCACTCTGTATATGTATCTATTTATCCAAACTTTATATGAACTGTGACACTTCAATTGCTTCTTCTGTGGCTGGGCAACTCATGAAAGTAAAATAAACATTTTCCTACGAAAGTAACTTTTTCGCACGATTTTTACTCTCACGCAAGATTTTCTCTTCAAAGCACAATATTCCAATTCAAAATTAGTATATTGTACATGTCGTCATTTCTATATTGTTCAAAATGAGGATATTTAGGACTCACTGAATGATCTGTGTAACTATTCTCTCTTATATGTCATTTTGTAGCATTATCAAAAATCCTTGTGTAATGAAAACCTTTTTTTTTCATAAATAAGAAGGACAAAACCACTCGTAGGAAAAACATTGTACCTAACTCTTGCGGAAAATGTCTTTTCCGCCATTGACGCCTGAATAACTATAGTATTCAATCATGTTATAACATCAAAAGGAACCAACGACATCAGTGTTAATGTCTTTGAAAGGACCTCACAAGTGAATAATCGGAGTCAGCTTTATTTATCCTCAGTATGAATTGTGTCTCAAGTGGCGATGTAGGTTGCTGTATCTGGGCAATGCTGATGATCAGGTCCGTTTTCGATCATTGAATTGTTTTTTCGATGTGATTTTGTATTTCCTTCATCTATTCGTTTTTGCCATGGGAATCTCATTAGGAATGTATCTATTTCTCTCTCTTCTTCTCAGTTCAATTCATCTACTCATTAACTGACAGCCCTATCAGCACAAGACACCGTTTATTACAATCTGAAGTTAGTAGTTAGTTTCTAATGTTTGGTATCGATTTCCAATCAGCTGTGAAGATTCGGGAAGATTCGGAGCTGCTCGTCGATTCTGCCGCGACATCCTCGTGTCGAACCAATCAGAGCTTAGCACATATCAGCCATCTTCACGTTGGCGTTCATATTGGATGATATGCGTAGGCCTTCCAATTTTTCTCAAAATTGGATTTTGAAGTTGCTTCATAGAGAAGCCTCAGGAATGTATGTATATACCTTTCAAATTCAACAACGTCGTATTCCTCTCATTTCTAGTTTCAACAAAACTCATCGAATCTGATTATTTATTTGAACTCTGCAAAGTATTATGCTCGGTATTACGTAATATAGCGAAACCACGCAGTCATTATCTCGAAATCGATGACATGCTGTATTAAATCAAGGCCGCCCTCCAAGCAAGTAATTGAATAATTGACTGGCAGCGAAAAATCGTTATGAAACCTATGGTATATTTTATAAGTGAGGTCATTTCGATCGAAACCATATGAGTAGTACCTTATTTCTATTTGTATTGATATTCATCATTCTGTATACTGGTTATATTCCACAGGTCTTAATACCTATGAGTAATTACATTTCCAAATGTGATGAGATAAAATTGACTATTTTCATCAATAGCCTAAATTCACGATAATCCTTCAGAATTCCCGAATACCTTGAGATATTCTTGTATGGAAAATGGGAACAAATAGAAAAGGAACCCAGAATATTGATAGTGAATTTTCAATTTTCACAATACATACAAGAAATATATATATATATATATATATATACACCTTCGATCATTGAACAGACTAGATAAGTAATCCACACCCCCTGGCAATACAGTTTGTTTGGAAGCAACATCTATAGTATCTATCTTTGTCTAATCAAGGATAGCAGAACCTGATTCTCCCAGCAACAGTGCCGTGTTGTCAGAGGGGGTCGAATTTATTATTAATTCATGATGTAACCAAATTGAAAATCCGTAACAATTTCAGTGGTACTTTTCAGCATTTCTTGGTGGGAAAATGACCATCTTTATACTTCCTTCACATTGTTACGAGAAATTCGAATACATACAATCCTATGGTGATTTTTGTAACTTGCTTGTAATCAATAAACTTATTATGACCACATCACAATATACTTACTATTCAGTATACAGTTGTCTACTTATACTTTATCATAAATAACGTTCAATTTCAATAATGAACATTAATATCTTTGGCGATCAGTGACAGTGCATGTAAGTATATTTACGATTTCAAAGTTCAGTACCTACAAGTGGAAATAATTTTCAAAAAAGTGAAAAACTCGTTTTCATGGCAAATAGATATGATTGCATATTTGAATGTAATTTTCAAATCTGAAGATGAAACTTGTTTATATCATTTCACGATATCGTCAAAAATGAAGGAGGTTTCATCTTGAGCAGACTTCATATATTTTGACGCAAAAAATTGATGTCTGATTATTTCATTTCATGTAGATAGATGAAAATCGATAATGAATATGTGTTAACAAGTATTATGACGAAATGTTATATCAACAATAAAATCATGAATCATGTGAAGATGTAGCAAATGGCAGTGTTTCTTATTTAAAACAGGACTGAAATTAAAAACAACCATGGATAATCTCACAAATAATTTATTGATTTTTGAATAGGATTGTTTTCGTTAACATACTTCTTACTCTAACTTCCGTTGAATCTTTCAATTTATTTGCCTCATGATGAAGTCTTACAGTGAAATATTTCTCCAAATTAGTTTGACTAGTTCCAAAAACAGTCAACGGTGAATTTCTCATTGTTGTGTGTAGAAGAAGTATAGAAATATCCTTATATTTTTTATCAAAAATATTGAGTTCATCATTATTCTCAGTGATTTTTCAGCAGCTTCGCATATTTTGATTACAAATAAGGAAGCATTTATCAGTGCTACATATTATACCACAAGACATTGTCGCAGCTGACCAATGGGTATAATCAATATAATCTAATCAATTCAATTCAAATTCATTTTTATCCATTCCATTTGGGAAAATGCTTCAAAATCTCGAATGATACGATATGAAATGACGTGTTTTGATCGCCGGTTCAAATTGTCTTAAACACACCTCACAACGTCTCACCATTATATCAAATCGCCAAAACAGGAAATAAACTGAGTTTCTGATGAATTCTGAGTACACAAAACTGAACACAAGTTGAATAATATCGATAAATCAAAACTTAAATAATGACAGATACCAAACGAAGCAATAATCGCCGTCGACTGTCACTATCAAATTGCGGTGTTGCAACGTTGAGCAAAAAGTATTCACGATACCCATGCTGGTCCTCGAGCCCCCAAGAAAGTAAAATTGCTAAGTCTCAATAATGTAGCAATCTTCTATTAATCAGAACTGATTCATAATCGTCATGACTCAAATTTATTATCATATTTGTGCATTGAACTACATGAATTCATAAAGGACTTTAAATATCATGGACTATCCATCATTTTTTGATGATTGGATATGACAACACTGGCGACGATTGGGTACTAATATTATGATAATTCTGGGAATTCATGTTAGCATCAGAATATTCGTTTTGTGATCCTTCTAGTGGGTTTGTTGTTCGGAGATATACACACTCATCCGTGAATCCCAACTTTTCCGATTTTCAAATCTCGCAGAATTTTTTTCCTGATATAGAATATCAACTCCTGGGAAAAAAATGACGTTCTGTGAGATGTCAAATAAATTGTTGAAGTTTTGCTGGAGATTAATCAAAATGGAAGGAGGTTCATTAGTAAAATATAAACTTCTAAACGATCTGATGATTTACTGAATACTCAAACTATATATATAACAAACCAAAATATATGTTCATTTTCATTTCTGATTCTTACCAGCTATATGTGTTGATGCATGTGACGTTCAATTTTTCAGCCAATTATTTCAACTTTTTCTTATGGGCGAAATATTTTTTTTACAGAGGGAAATGCTTCTCATCCTGATTTAACTGATATATACTTTGGTCGTGATTTGATCATTTAGAAGCACGAATATTCAACTAAAACTAAAATTACTCACTTGGCCAGCTCAATCAGAAGTTGTTCCATGAACATTAGATTAGATCAGAACTTGTAAAATGAGATTAGTTCTCACATCTTTCAAGTGGAATTGCTATTCTCAAACGATGGAAAACTAGATATATTGAAACTTCATCGAACATTTTTGATTAGTATAGAACGAAGACAGTAGTTGAAATTATTCTTATGGAATGAGTAGTCAGAGAAACATATCTCGTTTTTCTTTGAAGCTGTGCGGTCAAATTTCGTTCGACATGTAAAGTCATGTAATGTTTATAAAACAAAAACTTCTGATGGAGTCAAGGTCAGCTATGGTGTTATTCGGTGCATTCAAGTAATCAAATTTTAACATCCATCAATGAAATCAGAATGAAAAGCATTATGTTTCTCTTCACAAAAACAATATGGTGCCAATAAGGAAAAAAATAAGTTTTATGTGTGGATGATAGTAGCCGAAAGATGATTCGTCGGATGGTCAATCTGAGCGTCACAGCGTAGAGGTGAAAAGTGGAAATGAAAATATGTTGTTGGTTTTGAGCGATCTTGTCAAATGAATAAAATAAAACAAAAAAATCCTTTGTGAATATCGTCCAGTAGTTGTTATTCTATTGACGTATCTCAACCCAGCAACAATTCCATGGAAGAGACCTGATGAAGTTGACAGCGCTGCCACGCATATCTAAAAGTCGGATATTCCAAGAAATAATATTTCGCTAAATATCGAGTTTTTTTTTGTTGTATGTTTTAGATGTTCATACCCATAACAACAGATAAATGATGATGATGAATTTCGAATTCCATATATATAAATTCTCTATTTTTGAGCCACTTTAGGGTCACGTAAAATGGATTCGAATCAAAACACTGTTTTGAGAAAAAATATACGCTGTGATTCATCATAAATTTTCCGTCATCATAAATGTTCCTCACTATACGTATTTCGCGATAAATGAAAATTTTTGAAATCGTTGGAAGAGTTCCTCTGCTAGAAAAACTATTCCTTTCCACTCCGCAGGATTTGAGGTTGTTCTGCTTCATGCAGAATGCATTCTTTGGACAACACCTAACTAACCCATTCCCACATAATAACTATATAAGTATATGAGTACACTATTTATTTCAGAATAATAGAGATAGACGTACTTATTTGTGTGCACTTGTATTTAGTGAAGCTATATCCATTTTGATGGAATTACATATCAAAAGGAAATTTCATTGACTCGATTTTTCAGAACTCGAGCCAGACATAATACAGCAAAGCTTATCACAAAGAAGCACAACATGTGAATTTTCTTTGAGAAACTCGACTGTTCGAATAAGTATCCATTTACGAGCCGGATGAATGCAGGCAGCGAAGTATTTCTGATGGGCTGTTGAAGGCACTTTTCCGCTCTCGTTTCGATAATGGAATGTGAAGTTGTCTGCTAGATGGGGTTCATCTTATATCATAACGTTAATGCCATAATGATCATTCAGCCATATTCGATATGGTAATAATATGGCTCTCTTTGAGCGACAACCTACCAACTTGATTGAGTTATCAATATAAATTGATTGAGTTTCGATGCAAGGGTTTCGCATGCATATTGTATATGCATATTGAAGCTATCGAAAGGATCTCAAGTCTTGCGAACACATTATGGAGAGATAGCTGTTTCGAAGGTTTAATGGTATTCCAGGCCAGTTTGCGTTATGTTTTCATCATTATACTCATCGATACACGTAGTATATCCTGACGTTGAATCGATCTTGGGAGTTTTCCGGTTGAAGAAATAACGTTATCCATGAAAGCCACCCTGTACATATCAATATCATTATGAGCGGGCTTCTATAGAGCCAAGCAAGTGTGTTGCGGAGCTCAGCGGTAATTATTATTAACTCGATTACTAACGAGTGCTATGTGTCTGAAACAGCCCAATGTTGCGGCAACGTCAATGGTCTCGAAACCTTTATGCGAACATGTATGGCGGTTAGCTACATGTATTATCAGCGAGCTGTTATCCCACCGCACTATTATTCGACACCACCTCATTGAAAATTACATGGCGACAACGCTCCAATTCTTTGTTCGAATCGGTGAATTCAACTTCTCGTCGTCTGTCTTGATCGATATTGATTCTCCTTCGACCAGCATCGTCAGTGGTCAGGGATTTCCCGTATATTTTCCTCACTTCACCTACAGAGTTTGGTTTGAAAGTCATCAAACTATAATGAGCACAAAAGTTTAATATTTTTTTCTGGATGATCAGAATTCTGTCAAGAGTTATGAATTGTTTTGGCAGAAGTCTTATTTCGACAGGTTTTCAAGTTTTCGAATGAAACACTTCATACAGTGTCATCCATGGGCCAAATATGGCGAAAACGTTTATCAAGAAACCATAATTCAGCTCGAAAAACATAAATCAAGTTTAATATCGAAGTGAGACGTTCATTCTCGATCATCAATGAAACTCGATGACTATCAGGCAAATATGATATTTTCAAAGTGTCTTTTCAAAGAAAAGAATCGATTATTTCGAAAAATTCATGAAATATTCGAAAAAAAATGCTATTTTCAATCTGCTGTTTCTATGACAATCGACGCTATTTTCTCCAGCATGCTTATTGCTATTGATGAGAATTATAAGAATCCATGATGGTCAGATTTAGTGCAAGCAATTTTCAAAAAAACAAAAAAGCTATCTCGAGTATTTTCTGATGCTCTTCAAAGGTCTCCAGAATTAATGAGAAAATATTGAGAGGAAAATTATGGACCTTTTTGGAAGTCAAAGGCAGTTGAGGACCTTTGCCTTCGAGAAATTCGAGTCTCATTTGGTCCAAGGATGCAGAGCAACAACAGTACTGATTGTGCCAAATTTGAAAAAAAAATCTATGAACTAGTAAGAAGTTCAAAAACAATATTCTCGAAAATTTTCATTAAAGAAAATTAACTTCGAAAGCCAATAACTTCCTTATTAGTGAGTTTTCCAAAATATCTTGTTGGAACCTCTAGTAATATCTTTTCAAATACTAATATCACTCCATTCATTTTTTTGCGCACAATTTCCGGAGACCCTGTATATATGTACATATATAAAACTTGGGAATATTGGATTGTGCAGCGAAGTGAATAGCATACTCTTTCAAGTTATTCCAAGCTTTCGGAATCATTTTTACCATCATCAGGAAAGACAAATCCCAAACTTCCCTCAGTAGAAAAATTATAGAAAAAAAAACTTATACTCCAGTTGAGAATGTTCACATCCATATCGAATGAGCATAAAATCATTGTGAATGACATAACAGAACGGAACCAAATTATTTTGAATGATAAGTGAAGGAAAATCATAAAATATATTATAACATAAATCATAAAATCGTAATCATTCAATCATAATATTGTCGTTCAACATAATTTTGTTAATTTCTGCTATGTGTCATGACGTTATTTACAATAATTTTAGACCCATTCGACATGAATTTGAACATTCTCAATCGAGGTATATGAGATTGTTTTCCTATAATTTTCCTATGGAGTGAAGTTTCACAATATATATTTTCTGTAATTTTGTAGTCTTCCCTGATGATGGATTAAATGATTCTAGAATCTGTCTCTTGGTCTTTCCACATTTTGTCCTGCAACGACTTTATTTGCTTAAAATACAACCATTTTGTGGAATTAATGAAGTACTTGAAATAATCAGGCAACGGCGCAAATCAGCGGATAATTTCCATTAGCCATTAGCTTCAGGAGGTAAAAACAATCCGGCAAACAAAAGAGTTATGTCGTCTGGGCACTCCGCCTGCAAATGTAAATCCATAATTTCGGAAATCCCCTCGGAGCCATAACGCGAGAACCGCTGCACCGCCTCGAAGAAGTAAATAAACTTTTCGGAGTTTCATTTATTCTTGTAATTACGTTTTCCGTTTTTAATTTCACGCGATGGCCATTTTGCCGCTTGCTAGTCGAGACGCTTGTTTTTTGTGAAGGCAGGGTGGCCAGAAATGATGAAGGTCGACTCGGATTCCAACGAAGTCTGCAGAGTGTACGGATGGAATTTGATGACGCGGGCATTTTCCCTTCCGACATCTAGTACTCAAATGTTTAAATCATATGTATGAATTAGCGGATTATAGAAAAAGATTTAGTAATAAACTATTCATAATGAGGTAGGTATAAGACAAATGTTTATGAAAGAGAAAAGTGTAACCAAGAAAGAAATGGATGAAACTGATGATAAAATGACCGATACAAAGAGTGTGGTAGAAAATGATATGTACTGGGTAGTGGACAAGAATAGAATTGATGTTTCTAGAAGAATCAAATTTTTTTTATCTTGTATCTTGTTTACAACTCAGAAACAAAACCTCGGTCACCTGAAATACATCGAGAAATCGGAAAGTATCTATATGAAACAATCGAGCATAAGTACAAGGAGAAATGGTTGACTTTTCAGTAGAATATTCAACGTAAGCCATCAAATGGAAATGAGAAAAAACAACATGAAGAACAACAGAAAACAACAAAAATCAGACGAGGAAGTTATACAACGGAAGAGTGGGAAAAGGGGTAGCAGATGAAAGTTCGAGGAGGAAAATAACTTAACTTCAAATTACTTTAAACATCCAAATCCATCATGGGAAGTTCCAGAAAGTTCAAGAAAGTATACAAATGAAGGCAAGTTGGTTGCTGAGGAGATTCAGGTATTAACCAACAAAGTATTATCCAACACAACACAAAACATAAACAAATTATTGCATCACAAACACTAGAGATAAATAAGAATCGTCTGAAATCTATTTTCATTAGAATTTCATACATTAAAACATGCATTCTGATAAATCATGAGTCAGACTTGATCACAGGTTATTTTCAATCAAGATCATCCAAAGATTCTCATTTATATATTTCATCTGGTATCTCTTCAGTGCTTGCTGATCTGTATAATAGTGCACGAACAAGTTGTTTTTTCAGTTTAGTACGGGTCATTAAAATACGAAGAGAAATACGAAAGGAGAAATACAACAAAGCTTTCAAACGATTCCCTGAAAGCTGCACGAAGATAATGAGTTTTAAATTACAAACTATGGAACGAGATCTCATTCTTTCGTAAACAAATCAATTCAAGATATAAATGAACAGCAGTATCTTCCACATTCATAATGGAAGACTTTGACTCCTTTAAAAACGCGAGGTTTTCTCAAATTGCAGATTAATGGATAAATCTTTAATCTATTCAGTTCCTTTCATAGATTCCGCAAAAAATCTTATCTTGGATCCTTTGTTCTGTATCAGCTCAGAATAAATGTGCTCTCAGCTACACCATCCTTCCACAAATTATTTCCTTCACAAGTGGACAGTGATATTATTTTCGACAAAATTCAACTTTTCTTGGTTGGAAAAAAGTGATGTGAAGAGCTTACAATAAGAGATATTTCTTCACTAATTTCTGATCAATCGTACAAATATTTCTTAACGTCCGAGTGAAACACTCGGATCGTATTGTTTCTTTCAGGCTATCAATCACTTCACTAGGTGAATGTCATGCCATTGCTATTTATTCCTAACATTGAACCTGAACATCCCATGTTCAATTCACATATTCCTGGATAATGATAACCAAAAAGCTTCTGTAGTTCATCTCGGAAATTATGCTGGGGAATTCCAGGTCAATTTTCCTTGCGAAACTAATATGAATACATTGTGCATTCAATATTACCTTGAATGAAACTCCAGCACGACTAACATTCCTTAATATCTCATAATACATGCAGTCGAACGATAGATGAGTCTGAAGAGGCATACAACGCGAAGATAAGATCGAAGCTCATCGAGTGCCCAAATGGATCCCGTTCATTCTGGCAATCGAAAGAAATTGCACTTTTAGCTCATTTCCTCACCTTACAAAGGACGACAGTACATTGGTTACGACACCATAAGAAAAAGCCAACACCTTCGCCAAAATGTTTGCAAACTATTCTACTTTGGATCCACGAGTCCAACAGAAATTACGTCAACGTCAACGCACAATCAGATACATTCTGCTTAGCCTCAACGTCAAGGAGGCTATGGGGCCAGACGGAATACCGCCTATTGTTCTCAAGAAATGTGTCCCAGAACTAACACCAATTCTTTGCAGGCTGTTCACCCTTTCATAAAGACTCGGCGTATTTTCTCCTAACTGGAAGAAAGCTAGAGTCCGACCGATTTCAAAGAAGGGCAAGAAAACCCTCCCTTACAACTATAGACCGATTGCACTACTATCTGTGATCTCTGAATCAATAGAATAAGCAATCAACATCGAGCTCATCTGATACCTAGAGAGCTCAAGAATCGTGAACGACCGGCAATATGGCTTTCGTCATTAAAGGTCAACTTGCCCAAGTGACACATAAGTGGCAGGTGTCAATCGAGGAACATGGGGAATCTCTGGCTGTAGCTTTGGACATCTCCAAAGCATTTGACCAAGTTTGGTATATCCACGTATCAATATCATCTATTACGAGCTTAGGCTGGTCACCCCTACACTGTCAGGCTCGAGACCTGTCGGAAATCGCTTAACTAAGCATCATGGATCAATAGAACTGCAAAGTTAACACGATGGTTAACACGATGTTCCTCGAACATTATGGGTTTCCCTTTCGTGTTGTCCACAGATAAAAAAAAACTACTCAGCATGACCTTTGGAATAAGTCGAAATAATCGTGCCATCAAATCTTCGATGTCTTGATATTTTGGATATTTGGGTCAACTTCCTTCGCCGAAAAATGTTCCCAGATGATTGAGTTTCCCGTCCGTCTATCAGTTTTCCGGGACGCAGGTTTCATGGTAGAGGGTCGAGTTGTGGTTGAATTTTGTTCACGTTAAAGGTTCACACAGTCGAGCAAACATAATCAGAAACTCGAGAATCGCATGAAGCTAACCACTACATTTATTTCTGGAACTGTGCCACTACGCACGTCCGTGGTGCCTTTTGTTGTGCGGTCGTATCAAACATTGTGCAGCTGGATCTGGTGTCATTTCAGAAACAATCTGCTCGTTATTATTTGGAACGAGGAATTTCTGTAAGAAAGGTCTCTTCGGGCCATTCAGGATAATAACTTTATGAAAGAGTTATTCAGAAAACTCACTCTAAACAAACAAAGGAAGGAAGTATACAACCCAGAGTGAGTCTGTCAATGCAAACTTAAAATCATCCTGCAATCATAATTAAGATAGTTAGTTGTACTACACATCTTTGATGAATCTTCTATAGATCCTCTAATACTAACAAGCATCATGATGGAGGGAGTAATCACGGCGAAAAAAAAAAGGAGACCAAACTTCCTATGGGTCGGAACTTCCCAAACTTCCTTGAACCTCCTCAGACTTCCTCGAACTACCTCGAACTTCCTCGAACTTGCCAAACTCCCTCAAACTTTCTATCATCTGTACACCAAACTCCCCACGTGATTCACTCCTCTTGAACACAAATACAACAAACGTATTAGGAAATCCAAATAAAGCCACGTTTCTCAAGTTTTCACTTTATTGCATTGAGATTGACATTGCAACACTAGGTGCATATAATTTCGAAGTGAATAAGATATATTAACAATGTATTTTCAGAATTCTCGAATTCGATGATCGGAACCTATTTTCTTTTCCAATGAATTATTGTATGGAAATCAACCTGTCAACATGCATGGTGGTTCGATCCGAAATAAGAGAACCGAAACACCACTGCGAGTTTGATGAGTACGTCGCGATGAATGTTCTCCATAATAACCTGCATATCTTCTCTAGTTCAATGTTCATTGATTCCACCGGAGCATTCGACTGTTGATTCATGAATCTCCGCTTCTGAAAATGGATCTATCTCATTGAGTGAGAGGAATCGCGTCGGAGCTGATGGAGACGTATTGGTAATTCAAAAAGCTGTCAATAGTCAACCAGTGACGTTGATTGTATTCAGAAAAATCGAATGAAAATATGTCTCATTCTGGTCGATATCAAGACCTGAATATAGTATTTATTAATATTTTATCAATAAAAATTACCACAAAAAGTTATCAATATATCTTTATCGATTATCTATGTCATCGATAATATCGTTAATACAGAGTGGTAAAAAAAGTGTATAAGGGGGGGTAGGCATCAAATGGATTAAAATGTTCATAAAAGTCTCAATGAACAGATGTCGTATATGAACGTATGCGAATTACCGGTTTCGGAGATAGGGATTGTAGCCAATGTTTTGGAAAGAGTTCGACAATTGGTCGGTATCTCCGAAACCGCTAATTTGCTGACATGTTTATCGAGACTTTTCGGCTCATTTTGGGACATGCTATTCACTATTCTATTACTTGATAATTTTTTCACATCCAAAGATAATATAGATGATATCGACAATAAGAATGTTCATAGTTATCACTATACAATTTCAAATATTATCATAATTTTGTTTATCAATGTTATGTATCACACCTTGTATATAGCATAGCAAGCCATTTTTATGTTCGAGATGCGCGATTGTCTGGTGTTGTTATGAGATTCGAACGTCATAATCTGTATATATGAATGAAAAAAATCAAGAAAAATACAATCCCCTCGTTTTATCCAAACGCAATCGCAAGCACACAATTGAAATACAGAGAACTCACTCTACAATCGACTATATCGATAATATCGATACCTTGCTATACCTTGGTACTTCAGTTTTGGTCCACATTAAGAATTTGTTGAATATGATTTCCTGCCCAGTCCATAGCTTTGTGCCTTCACCGTAATCTTGATATCGGAAAAATCAGATATGAATCATATACACTTTGTCGATTTCAAAATTTTGGTGTAGCTATAAGGATTGAATCTTGCTCAGAAATGAAAGAACCTGTGGGGATTTTTCCCACTGATGAACATTCTGTATATTCGGTGTATTCTTCAATTCCTTGAGTATGTATAATTATCCTGATTTCTACTTCGTGCGGTCTACGGTCTTGGAATTTCCTATATTCTGTTTACTAGGCGGGTTGAAAATCATTTCGTATAACAATTATCCCGAGATGTTCATAACATCATGTGTATAATTTAAATATATAGTAAACCTCTTCAATCTTTTAAATAACATGAAGAAAATCCACAATCACATCTTGATGAAAAAAAAAATTCAACCATGGTTGAATATGAATAAGCTCACCCTCAATATTCAAAAAGCAAAATTCATAACTTTCACACCCACAATAACTACCCAGCCGAACAGCTATATTTTTAAAATGCATCATACTCAGTGCCAAGATATAACAAACGGCTGAGAGCCCTAATGTATAATTTCTATACCCTCTAGGAAATCTCTCATTATGCTATATAATACTCTAGTCGAATCAATACTGGCATATTGTATTACAATATTTCAAACAACACAAAACATGAAAATCATATTGAAAAAAACAAACTTCATTCTACGCAAATGCTGTATAAAGAAACACAAATACTGAATATCAGACTATTATTCTTTCACCAATGTTTGCAAAGGATGCACAGCTCTCGAATAACAAGATCCACTACAAATACGGACCTCAATATTGAATTCTTCAGAAAATCAATAACAAAAAGATCATTATTTTTTTATGGACCTTAATTTTACAATTCACTACCAGTAAATATCAAAAAAATCTCAAATCCTGGAAAATTCAAAGTTGAAACAAAAAATTTTCGTAACACTCCTAATATATTTTACAATAATTCAAAGCTGTAAGAAAAAAAAAACATCGAACATAAGTAGTATGCATGATTATTATGAGCCTCTGAAACTTCAGCTGCTCCTTCCGTGAATACCCTGGAAAATACATATACATGTAGACATGCATTCATCATTGTATCAACTACCCACTACAAACAACATTTCGTACATTGGCATAGTAAAACCCTATGATATAGTAGATATAGTAACAGTATAAGAGCAAGACAGGCAACCTTGCCTAGGCTAGAATACTCGAATCATGGGTTTTCCTTATTATTATATTATTTCTCGTATGAAATAAAAAAAAAACCTCATTATAATTACTGGGTTTTCACAAATGATTGTGAATACCGAAATCCCTGGGTCGGTTGGGTGAGAGGCATCGACTCGCAGATATATACCCTGATAGAACATTCATCAGAGGTCTTTAGTCCTGATTCATCATGATCGGTCGTTAGTCTCCGTGATCAGTTAGAATTTCATCCATCCTAAGATTCGTTCAGTTAGTTCGCAATGCTTCAAGCCAAGTAGAAACGCCTTGGATGATAAACGATATCAACAATCTCAGTGCCACAATTTCTGCCACATTTTCATCCTCCTCCCTTACGAAAACAATCATTCAATACGCGTTCAAAACGATAAACGAAAAAAACCGTTCCGCAAAATTCAGTAGGAAGCAGTTAGCTACTGACAGTTGTTCTTGGGCAGAGTAGCTACTTCAACTCCCAGCTTCGAATGCTACAGCCAGTCAAAGTATCAAAATTGATATGTCAATATTTGTATTCTTGAGAACATTTTTTTATATATATATATTTATCATCTGCCATACCCTTTCCCTGAAGAACCACCCTTTCGAATCGTTCGAATCTTAAGTTCCGAGGAATTAACTGAATAAATGAAAAACGTGTCGAAACTTTCACTCATTGGTATGTTTGCCATGTCGTTTAATCAGTACCCAACTCGTGATCCTCGCACAAAACTAATTTTCAAAAGGGCATCGCATGCAGACTGGGTGGCGTTATACACCCGAAGGAAACTTGAGGAACCGTTAATGTTCCCCCTGAAAGAGCAAGAAGCGAAACGATGTGCAACAAAGTGGGGAGATAGAAAACAAGCCGCTGAAAACAAACAAACATTCATAATTCACCTCGCGAGGCAACTCTTTCCGACTAAAAGTTATGTTCGGCTGCCCCAACACCAAAAATTAATTTCATAATTCGTCGAGATCTCTTTGCACCATAACATGGTGACGAAATGCTGAACTCTTTCAATTATATAGCGGATGACCCTTCACTTGCATTGATGAATGATTGAAATTAAGGATATCCTGTATAATTACTTTTGGGTATTGAATGAGGCATTCTGAATATCCATCATTTCGTGCTCAATCAGGTATCATCATCAGAAATACAACAATACCGTCCTCCGAGATGACAGAAGGTTGCTATCAATTTCGATGAAACCAAAGTGTATGAATAATCATTGAAATGAAATATGAAGTGATATTTCCGAATTCGTCAAAGAATTCGAACCTAAAATAAAAACGAACATTTCTTTCGAATCAAACGATATCTTACATGGCCATCTGGTTAGGTGCGAAGATAAAATAGATAAGCTGAAATGAAGTGGTGTTTATGAGTTTCGATGATTTCGTCACACATTTTTCAGTTCCACATCGTATTCATATTTCAACATGAAACCTGATTCGTTAAATCTTATATTTTATTCAGCTAGACGATTATGTCGTTGCAACAACCCCTCATTTACCTGTTTTTCATTCTTGACATCTGAGTACTTTCAATTTGTTGAAGTTCGATTCTGATTCTATTCAAAAATTGTATTTGGGGATTCCGGGGTCTAATACTAGAATTTTTTTACAAAAATTTCGAAAATTCAACATGGCGGCTCCACGTATGTGGTTTTTGTAGTCAGAGATTTTCTTCAGTTCCATCTACTCCTGTAAAAAATGCTAAGAAATTAGATTAGGTTAGTGTAAAGGATGTTTCCAATTTCAATCATTTATCTTGATGATATGAAGGAGAAAAAGATCCTGAATCAATCTGGTATAAGAAGACGAGGTGTTGAGAGTTCAACCCGATAAATCATCAATCAGTCAGTCAGACATATCAGGGGGGGTCTAGTTTGGAACTCAAATGAACAAAATTTTGATCGTGAATGTAGAGAATTATGAATCGAATGCATGTTTTCGAATTATGTCGGAATTCACGTCTGAATAAGCGATTTAATTTTCATGATTAGAATTCCGTTAATATCATTCTTGGGATTTCAAGTTGGTATATACCGTTAGTTTTTTTTGATTTTATACTTTGAGAATCATCTGCACATCTGAGCACTTCATAATCATCAGAACTTATTTTCTTTACTTTTGTCTTGATATAGATCTAATAACTATCTTTCACTGTTCATATTCAAATAAATTCTTTTCTGTTCTGAGATACCGTCCCATTTTCATCCCGATTCGTTTTCAACCCAGTCAAGTCAGTATCTTTCTCTCGGTCGATGCGAATGTTAGTGTGGATTTATGATGCAGCCACATTTAACAATTACCAAGTAACATTCATCAATTAAGAAATAACAATTATAACAATTATAATTATAACACTAACAAGTGAGAAGATGGCCAACTTCTAACTTTTTACTTCAATTGAACCAGGTTTTTTTCTAGTACGCAACTAGTACGCAGATGACCGCCAATTGGTTCTAAGACTGGTAGAGAAACCTTGTGATTGGTCAAACCTTGTCTGAGAGAGGATGAATCTAACCTTACTTTCCATAAGTTAGATTATTTTAGGGTAGAAAATCATTTTATAAAACAAATCTGGAATATGCTACGCTGAGTCAATCTCGTTTGTAATTTCCTGTGATTTACTTCTGCATCTATACGTATCATTTATTTCTACTCGTTAATTGATAAATGTTACTTGATAATTGTTTAATGTGACTGCATAAATCCACACTTAGTTGCAGTGCCTGATACCTCGAAACCAATCAAACGACCGACTCGCGTGTCACTTTGAAAAAAATGTTTTTCTGTCCAACTGCAATTAACGAATTGGATGTTTCGAATATCCACCAAACTATACAGTCTCGTCTGGCTGTGACACTTAGTGAACGGTCAACTGCGGTAAAAAAAAACGTGATGTGTGTAAGAGCGAAAGCAGAAATTTTATTTTTGCACCAGTATGTTGCTGCTCGTTTGCATGATCAAGTATATTCCATGAGGAGGAGTGCATACCATTGTAATAGTCGTTTTATGTTAGAAAAGTGATTCGCTCCCACACGTCAAATTGATTTTGAGTGATGACCACGATAACGGTAATGATGAAACTCACAGTAAAGTTGTTTTTTGATAGATGCTGTTAATGACTTCCATCTGGTTAATTTTTTAGAAGATTTCTGTGAGCTAATATACTCAAGATACTCAAGACAGATACTTGATATAATGAGACTCTTTCCGAAACAGTTTTTTCATTCAGACTGACGTTAATTCTCATCTGTCAAGAACAAGTTCTGAGAATTTCGTTACTTGTTGTATTCGTATCGTCGTTCGTTGAAAATATGTAGAGAGAGATTTCGAACCCTTCTGAATTATTTTCAATATTGTGAAGATTCCGCGTGGTTTCTCCGGAAGTGACGTGATCTTTGTTATTTTCAACAGGACACCCTGAACGTGAAGAATCAATTCCTTTCATGATTCTGCTTCAAATTCATGTATCATAACCTATACCTACTCTGAACTGTTTTAGTTGGTCTAGTTTTTCTAGAAGAAGTGACAAAATGAATGCAGCCTATCGAACATATAATTTTCAATGATAATGCATCAACTCAATCATGAATATTTAGTGTTGATCGGATCCCTCACCATGATAATCACCTTCTGAATAATATACAAGTTATGCAGAAAGGTGAATGCGAACGAACCATTTGAAATCTCCATTTTTTCAAAGAAAATTATGCAATTCTATCATTAAAATAGGCACTAGGCAGTCAGTTTGGTCTACCTAAAACCTATAATATCCGAGATATTCAATTAACAGCTGATGTGGTCTGGACATGGTTTCGGTTCTTCTGGATATCTTGTAGCGAAACTATCAGATATTCTTGTGAAAATCTTATTAAAGTCACTCACTGAATAACGAAATCTTGATTATCATACCCAAACGAGCCATATTGCACTTTTCCAGATGATGAATCTGAGAGTTAACAACGTCAATTTTATTTTTCGATTGATACGCACAGTTTACTATAGGAAAATCGAAACTTGAAGCAGTTAATATACGATTGTGAAATTAAGTCAGAACCTAATATTATGGAATATCTCTGAAACAATATCGGTTCATTCTCAGAATAGAATTAACGAATAGAAAAAATGCGATTTTCATTGAAAAACATTGAAAATTTTGAAAAATCTTCGACCTTTTGCATTCAGGCTGCATTTTTCACATTCTGTAGACAAAATCGAATAACTTAGAAACGGTTCATTTGGGGTAAGGGTATGATGCAAGAATTCGAACCGGAATCATGAAAGGAATCCAACATTTTTCGACTTCACTTCCAGAGAAAACGGAAGCTCCACAAAAACAAAAATATTTTAGTCAGATTCTCAATGCTTCCTGCACCGTCTCAGTACGGTACTTAGAATTTCTCATATAGTACACGTTAGCTCATGAAGATATACCCTGTGTACCTGTTGTTTAAAGGTATACCCTGTACACTATCAGACCATCAAACGAAGCATAAAATTACAGAGTCCTGAGGGCATGAAATTTGGAAGGAGTGTTGTATTCAAGATTTGGAATGTTTTTCAATAATTGTCAATACTATATTTCTCAATCGATATATTAATAACATCATAATAATAACAATCATCAATAATTAATATTCATTAATAGTAACAATCACAGTCACTTTTCAGTCTCGAAACAACCCAACATTAACAAATTTTGCGAAGAACAAGTATATGAGTTTTGTTGGAAACGGGAGCAGATTCGTTCCTGAAAAGTCCAATGAGATGAGTAGAAGTTTTGTTGTCATTGAAAATATATTTGTATTTCCAAATTTTTTGAAACACTTGTCGCTGACATTTCTCTTTATTTGGGGCAGATCACAAAATCTCTCCTTACTACAAATATATTGAAATATTCATAATAACTTCCATTTTATTCTATAGGAGGAGAGAAAATCCACCTCCTAGAATAACTCACAGACAGTACATATCCGTAGTCTTTGGCGATAAGACTATCATATTATTAATGTTATCGTTTTCTGAAATAGCTATATTCGTTTTCGTCTGACCACCCTGTATTCAGATTGATATGGCTGGACGTAACGACGGCACTTTGGCTTTTTGTTTTCAAACAAAAGTTATCCTCTTTTGGCCGCGTGAATTATGAATGTTTGCCAGTTTTCCGTCCGAGGAATAGGCGCTTTTTGTCCTGTTCTCTTTGTGCAGCAAGAGCACGAAAACACGATCTCCCACTTTTCTCGCAGATGAAAGTGTCCATGAATGTGTGACGGCTTTTTATGAAAATGGTTACGTTCGAACGTCCCTCTTCCTGTAACTATATATTATATTATATTGGTGTCAACTCATATCTCAACCACCCAGAGATTTATAACCACCTATATTTATATATACAGAGTGTTCCATCTCAGACGAACCACCCCGTATATTCCTTAATCCATAGTGAGTGGAAACATTTCCTGAAACACGTCGAATAATTCTGTCTTGGGGGACATCTTTTGACATATATTTGAGGCTTGAACGAGCAACCTCCTAATAGGGGGCGCTTCAATCCCTCAAACTTGAATAGGTATTGGGAAAAATTCAATTGGTTCATCATGCTTACAATCAAATCAAATTGTTCAAATTGTCCTCCGACCAGCTGGCTGAAGGTGATTGTAGCAATAAGTGAAAATGAGCTCATTTAAGTTTGTCCGAGCTTTCGGAAATGTATATGTCCATCTTCAGGGAAGATGCATTCTGAGGATGCATACCAGTGTTGTAAAAAATGTTAAAATTTTGAAATTTCCTATAGATTACATAATTGTTGAAAGTTTGAAAAATTATAAGAATTGATTCGTGTTACCAAACGTAACAGTCACGTTTTTTCCCTTCCTTCTACTAAATATATATATATATATAAACAGTGTCATCCTGAAAGTCCGTAACCTATGGCGGAAACATGAAATTATTATTGAAATATTGAATATTCTTTCTCGGGGATCTATTATGCATGTCCAACAATTTGGAAATCGATTTTGACACATGTCTCGTGATCACTGGTATGTGGCGGTGAATTCAAAAAATTTACTATTTGTAAGCGAAAGTGGGTGCAAGCAGGATGCAGTTTCATGAGCTCTACTCGAAACCAATTTCAGTTCTGGCAATTTTCAAAGGTCATTAGATATTTTGGAAAAATTGCTCTCTGTCGATAATCGCGAACTCTTCCAGTGTTAATTTTGAGAGAAAATCTTGAACCCTTTGATATATGATAATTGGTTTCGAAATCCCTATCATTTACGACAAATGAATCTCTGATGGGTACTTTACTGAAATTTATTTTCATTGAATGGGTAGTTTTCATACATTCCTGATGATGTATCATATGATTGGGTATTTTCGAAAATGGAGGTTTTATAGGCGTTTGATCTTTTCTACCTCATCCAAGTGAGTAAGTCATTGATAGAAAGGAAGAATGAGAATTTTTTCGATTTTTCCTACAGATTTGTCTTTTCTGTTATTACATACGTGCTGAAAGAATACTGTACGTTTCGCACATTTTGACCGACTTCAGATTTTGTTACCACTTTTTTTTTTCGAAGATAAAATGATGTTGGGAGAGAAGGTAGGTATTGAAATCTTTCTCAAAAGTTCGCGGGTTGTAATCATCAGGAATGACTTTACTAGGAAAAGAATTCCATAACTTTGCAGTTCTATCGATCGATGATACAAGGTAGAGGAACTCCGGCACGTCTTGAGCCTGAAAATGTAAGGATGATCAGTCTAAGCTCGTCTAGTTTGTCTAGTCAGAATCGCTCGTGGTGGCATAATAGACGAGATTTCCGTTGAGCACCAACTGTGGAAATAACGATCAAAGAGAGGGTGATTGCTTACCTATGGTGAAGTAATATTATTCATGTTAACTCCGTATATTTCATATGACTGCCCTCTTGAGAATACAGACAAGATATTATGACATATGAATACACATATTATCGAGATATAAGCTTCACACAATCCCGACAAATTGAATAGATCAATCACTCACGTATTCCCTGAGTAAATCCCTCGTTATCCCCGGCTTAAGCATCAATCTTCAGAAAAAAATGTGTTCGGATAATGTCGGATAACGGAACGAATGGAAGAAAATTACTGTATTTCAATTACAAGTATTTTATTACAATATTCATCACAAGTATCATTCCATAATCATAATACCTTGAGGATGTTATACGGGGGTCCTCAATTCAATGAAATTATCAGCAATTAGATGAACAGTAGATCTCGCAATGAATCATCATGAGTGAATCATTGAAATATGCCTCAGTGAAACGAGGGTGTTGAATTTGAAATTAGTTTTTACTGAAGTTTTATCAAATTGCGAGTGAATATACTGTCTGTAAGTTCTTCGAGGAGGTGGTACATTCATTTTTCAGCTCTTAATGGGATTTTCTCTCCTCGTTTCTAGAAAATAGAGTAGAAGTTATTAAAAATTATTGCAATATATTTCTAGTAAGGACAGATTTAGTATCTGTCCCAAAATGTCACTGCGCTTGAAATTAAACCTTTAGATACCTAAAAGAGAAATTCTCTGTTGGTCAGTGACACCTTGTTCTTGAAAAAATTTGGAAATACAAATATATTTAATAAGAATAAGACCTCTACTTATCTTGGTGGACGTTTCGGGAACGAATCTGCTCCAGTTCTCAACACAATTGAAATATTTTTTCTCTTCGTAAAATTTTTTCAATGTTTTCGATTTTGACACTGAAAAGTGACAATTTGGCAGACGGAGGAATTCTGGTTACAAGGTATTCTCATTAATTGATATCGAATTTTCCATTTTCATATTCAAGTTTCAGAAGTGGATGCCAAGTTCTATCTATATCAACTGAACAAGAACAACTTGTTGAATATGAAAATGGAAAATTCGATATCAATTAATGAAAACACCTTGTAACCAGAATTCCTCCGTCTGCCAAATTGTCACTTTTCAGTGTCAAAATCGAAAACATTGAAAAAATTTTACGAAGAGAAAAAATATTTCAATTGTGTTGAGAACGGGAGCAGATTCGTTTCCGAAACGTCCACCAAGATAAGTAGAGGTTTTATTCTTATTAAATATATTTGTATTTCCAAATTTTTACAAAAACAAGGTGTCACTGACCAATAAAGAATTTCTCTTTTAGGTATCTAAAGGTTTAATTTCAAGCGCAGTGACATTTTGGGACAGATCCTAAATCTGTCCTTACTACAAATATATTGCAATAATTTTTAATAACTTCTACTCTATTTTCTAGAAACGAGGAGAGAAAATTGTTATGCTTTTCGTTGGAACACATTAGTAATCTAGGAGCATACTATTGTAATAATTCATGGATATTCGCTAAGTGTTCTTCATTCATTTATTTGAACACCAAGGTTTGTATTTTTCGTATATGCTGGTGGCTCATCATGATATATTGTAGATTTTATATTCTGTCATTATGCGGACAATACGACTCAACAGTGGAAATCCTTGTTGAAATTAAGACGAAAGAGTCACCATAGGTTGAGCAATATTGTATAAGTATACAATTTTGAGTTGAAAAATGGCCAAAAATCATACTTAATCCAAATGAGAAATAAAATGTACCTTTTTATAGATTGAATTATCATCATGGTATCACCTTAAGGAAGAGAAAGAACAATAAAGAGGAACTTTCAACATGAATGGTGGATTTATTTAACAATTATGATAGAGATACTTCTGCGATCATTGTATCCCTACCGTTTCTGATTATGCCATTGACACCTATTTATTGAAAACCAAAAACAATAACATTTCATTGGAAAATCACAAACAATAACATGTTCTATTTTTCCTACACCGAAAGAAATATGGAGAATATATTTTATTGTCGAGGAATTATACCAATTTCCTAGATGAAATATGTCATTCATCAAAACCTTTTTGTTTTTCGTTACCATCGCCTGTTTGGTTACCTACACCTGTCGGTATTCCATATTATTCGATCGAATACAGTTCGTATGCATCGAAAATCTCTCACAGCATATATGCAGAAATTCACTCACAAATCACCCATACAAATATCTGCACCTCGATCTGCACCATCTCGTATTCAACATTTTTCCGCTATAGATATTGCAGTATCTCACGAGTTTTTCATCGATATCAAATATGAAAAATCAGTGATTCTATACCTATCCTCAGTCATAACTAAAATACTTGCTGACGAATCGTTCAAGAAGCCATGATGTATTATTGACATCATTGCAGTCTACTATTGTCGTCTACTTTGAATAAGATTCTTTCATTTCGAAATTTATGGCAGAGACTGTACGTGTATTGATGCAGTACTGAAATAACCCTTTCTTTTATCATGAAGATAATATATGCATACGGTTTCACCAGAGCAATGATAAAGTCTGTTTCACAGAGGTAAAAACATTATACTGAGAATCAATAACATTATATTCATATTCTTCATAAATTAATTCATGGTCATGCTTACAATATCCCTCTCTGATCCATTGGTTTCCATTGCTCACCATAATTTATTGCGGTCACATACAGTACCAGAAATGTTGGTAGAAAGTAACATATTTCTGGTGATATCTAGTATACATTTTTTTCCGTGTACAAATGCTGTCGCCTTCTTTCGAAAACACCTTGTATGTACAAATAATTATATAATTTCATATTTACCAATGATTGAATTCTTTCAATTCCAGTTGTTCTTCGTCCACTCTAGTAGCCCTATGATCATCACATCGAATCGGCCTTCCTAATCGAATTATTCTTCGCATCGCCGTCTCTCTCTCTACCGATCTCATGTCGTTCTTTCGGTCGCTTCCGTGGGCCGTTCTGATCGTCGTCGTCGTCGTCGTCGTCGTCGTTCCGGTACTGTCGCGCAGATCGCCGCCGATCTACTCCAACGAGTTCGCCGTGCACGTTCCAGAGGGCTCAGCAGCGGCCGACCAGGTGGCCGATAAGCACGGGTTCATCAATCGCGGGCAGGTGAGCATTTCATGCATCATAGAACAGGATATTTATTCCATGTGTTCACACTTTGGTGTTTACAGATTCGTCTGAATTGATTTCAGTAATAAAAAAAGTAAATTACAAAAAACACATGAGGAGATGAATAACAATGAAATCACATTACTATATAATATGAATATTTATTATTTTTCTTCCATCTTGTGGGTCTTCCTTTCCCAGTTTTTAAATAGGACAACTGGAATTATAACAATTATTTCGATATATTTGTATTTGGGACAGATTTATGATCCACTCCAAAATGTCACTGTGCTTGAAATTCATCCTTCAGATACCTGAAAGAGAACTAATGTATCTGTCAGTACGACACCTGAGAATTTCTCTTTAATGTATCTTATGGTTGAATTTTGAGCGCCGTATGGCATTTTGGGGGACAGATCATATACATTTGTTCTTATTACCAATCTACTGAAATAATTACTATAATTTCTATTTTTATTTTCAGAAAAGATGAGAGAAAACCTGAAAGAAATGGACATACCATCTCCTTGATCAACCTATAAACAATTCAATATTCATTCACATCAACAGGATCTGAATGAAAAAAAAACTTCCAATTAGACATCCGTATTATAAGAAAACAATAGTTATGACTGAATTGTTTTAGAAATCTGTGTATTTTTGAAGTTTGCTAACACTAAACGAAATTTGATTTTTTTTCCGAATAACTTCATAAATCGGAAATTGGTTGAGGTTCTGCAATAACTTGAACGCATCTCAAAGGATCACAAACTGGCTGACATGGAACCATTCTTCAGTATCTTCATTCCCTAGCAGATTGATCACTCCATATGGTGGTAGACGGACTCTCTTATCTGATTTAATGACTATCAATTCTGATGTGCCACAAGGATCTGTTGGATGTGACCTCCTGTACAGTCCATATAGCTTTGCTGATGATATAGTACACTTCATACTTACTTCTCTTCTAAGGCCTCTAAATTATCTATAAGGACAGAGGTGTGAGTCGATACTATGAATGAAGATGTAGCAATAAATTTGAAATGACGATCTGAAAATCTAGTGATAGTTCAATGCAACCAGAACTCTAGCTTGTATATTCACCACAGGAAGACAGATTTCACGATGTCCAGAATGATGATGTCAGGTACCACTGTTCCTATGAGGTCGTCAATATCCTTGGTACTACCACCAACAGATATCTCTCATGAGAGAATGAAAATGAAATAAGGTTGATTCCAAGATAACATTCATACGAATATTCAATTCAAAACCACTAACTTCGATTTCAATAAAATTGAGGTGTCTTGAGTAAAAGACTCAGTTATAGTGAATACTATTATGAAATATCATTCACACCTGGGTATATAATCCGGAGAATCGAATTGAAAAAATGTGGGGATCAACATATCTGAATTATTCATGAACTTATATACCATATTATTGAACTCCTTGAGGATTTCAATAACTGATATACTGGAAAAGTATAATACTGGCATGTCATTTTCTTTTTTTTGCGTAGCACTCTATTGGATTGAAAAGTGAATTGGTAACCATGACTTGTTGTCGCAAAGATATTGAAGAAATTGAAAGTATGAATTCGATTATGTAACTTGGTATCATGAGTATCAGCGCGGAGCAAGAGCACGAGGTTACAACTCCCATTGGAATTGATGACTCAAAAAAAATTGACACGTTAATCTGTATGGATATAAGAATGCATAGGAATGCATAAGAATGAAGTATACACTGTGACAGTATCAGCAATACTTATTTCATCAATCTGGATGAAATCAAAATATACTTGATCCATCTCATTTTCTTGATATTTCCAAGATTACAGGTAAAGTTTCAGTTTTCCACTATACTAATAACTGTTTTTCACGCGACATCAATTTGCGAGTGAATTGGTGACGAGCAGTTGGCTACCCTGGCTATTACCTGTTCCGATTGTTCGGCTGTCACTTTGGATATTTCTCTTTCTTAAACCAACCCTGTATTGAGGTGAATAAAACAAAAAAAATCAATTCGATCGTGCCATTTCCGAGATCTCGCCAGACTGCAGCTGATTTTTATATATTATATGTATATGTTCCCAGAAATCATTATCAATAGTGCAACTATCATGTTCATTACAAGTAGTAGTGGGTGTTATCACCAAATGGCTTTTGAACGCATTATGAATATGTATTATTGAAAAAAACCGGCTAAGATTTGAGAGGTATTCGAAAAATATTCTTCTCCAATGATAATTGATTTTTTGTTGAGAAAACAAGAAGATCGTTCATGCAAGCGACCTTTTTTCGATGACTCCAACATAAAACAGATATTGCAAGAAAAACCAGAGTTGGGACGGAAATACTTGAGAATTGCTCTTCATGATTGCAAATTTCGAATCGACGGATTTGAGTTCAGGTCATGCATTTGTTTTGATAAATGAAATTTTAGAAACGATGTAATGAATCTCGATATAGAATTTCGATTCTTTACTATCATGAGGATTACCTTCGAGACAACAACGAACTCCATGATGCCTTTACTAAATTCCATTCCGAATTTATCTATCCTAATCTGACTATTTCTATTGAACAATCTCGAAATTTGGAGTAGTTGAAAATTCGTACGAACCTTCGAAAGTGTCTGTGCCCGTTATATTAACTCAAATTGAATGACCCTCGGTCTTGGTAGTCCTTCTGCACGATGACCGAGATAATGATTTCTAAACATCCAGCACACTACAATTGATGATGTGACAATGGTCAGCAAAAAACTTCAAACAGGATCCGCTTTGTATATGGAATGAATAATAGGAAAACTACTCGTCTTTATATACTCTTCTCCGTTCTTCAACCACTTCTCCGGAGTACAATAACGAGGTATCTGTAAGTTCTTCCAGGATTATATCAATTATTCCAGGTCCACATTATTTTCTATCTTTCCAAATCTCCTCTTCTAACTTCAATATCTCCTTTCCACCTAGCAACAACCTCCATGTAACGATGTATAGAAGACTGGTGCAGTCACTGATGGTATTTTGTTTTGCCAAAAACGCTAGCGGCATTTTCCGCATAATAGGTATGGCACTTATCAGAAGATGGCGACATTTTTGCAGATTTCTGTACACATAGTTGATGTTTTGAGATTGTAATAATGTAGCTTGATAGGTAATTGAGAAATGATACTGATTTTGTTGTCATTTTTGTGTCGCCATCTAACAATCAACATTATCTGCTATAACGAATAAAATGCTGTTATCAAGTTGGCTGTACGTTGATTTTTGGTTGAAGAAATTAGATAGGCAGTGTTGCTACATGGTTCTCCATGTCATTCCGGTCCCAAGTGCGTGAGATTCTCAGTTAACCTCATCTTACGCCTAATAATTCACTATCGAATACTATTTTTGCAAATCGAAAGAATGAAAGGTGGCGAGAATATCAGGCGTAGTACAACGAGGAGAGAAAATATATTTCCTCCTGTGGAAATATTTCAAAACGGAGAACTTTAGCTCGTTTCAGCTCATTTTTCTAAGATGTTCTGATGAAATATGATGATGATGAAACATAACACAGATGTAACCACATATTAACCTGTCTCACCTGCATTATTCATATAGATCTTCGTTTCGCCCAAGGTTCTAGGATTTCGCAATACTGCAGTTTTTATTCCCTTGGAATTCACATCGTTCGTCTTCGCAAGAAATATCCGTGCACGTGTATAGCCGTAAGACAGCAAAGACAGTATCTAGAAATGGATACGTCGTCTGAGGATAACTTATACGCTTTCGACAAGAAGGTGCTCTCCAAGATGGGTGGAAGAGGTGGGGGATAGCGAAAATCCTCTTATACTTTTGACAAGTCACCGGCCTGCATGCCAAGTGGATGAGGGTAAACGGGAAAACCGTTTCGGTATAACGGTTCGATATCCTGTTTATAAACATTGAGGGTGTGAATCGGCAGTTGAACCGCGGCCGATACATCAAACAAGCAATAAACGACGGAGATTCTCGAGAATGCCGAACTTTCTTTCAGGTTCCCAATCGAACTTTGATTAGGAAACTTCGCTTTGTTAGGTACTCTGCTAGCATGACAAGCTGTTGTGTGTTTACCATATTTATTCAATTATTTTGTTGTGCGTTTTGTGTTGTGTATATTATTTCTTATTATCTACCGCTCCAACTATGTCTTCCACTGTCGAGTTTCCTTGCAGATGAATCTCTCAATGTGGTGGTTGATGGAGTCTCATCTGAGACAATGACTGTCGATGCTGGTGTGCTGTATTTGCACCAACACTGTTCTTGGAGTTCAGCCCCTAAACATACGCTGAAGCTGTCTATTCAAAAGAGAGCTATCTGTCTAGTCGTTGATACAATACTCACGAATCCATCGACCTTTCTAGAACATCGCAGAAAGGTGGGCGATCGCTCTCTCTCTCTCTCTCTCTCTCTCTCTCTTTCATAGATATTTCCACGGTTGGTGCTCAATAGAAAATCTCGTCTATCATGAAACCACGAGCGATTCCTGGTAGACAAACTACACGAGTTCATGCTGGAAATCCATACGTTGTGAGGCATCGTGATGCTTACGACCTCCAGACTTTCAAGAAAAATTCCAAATATTTCCTGCTCTTCCAAAATCCTACCGCTAGCTAACACGACGTACCCCGAATATCATAGGATTTCCTTTCGTGTTGACAAAATTCAAAAAAAAATCATCTGCAGAACTGTTTTCCGAAAAATCAGGAGTTTTGAAGAATATTGTACCAGTTGCGTCTCTCTCCGTATCGCCTTGAATGCTTCGGGGATAGAAAAATAGAATGTGACCTATGATGATTAGTTTAAATGTGCATATTATTTCATATGGATGAAAGCTTCGAATCAACAACAAATTTTGATTACTGATGAAGATGAATCGAAAGACTCGAACTTGAACGACGATAAAATTTCTCTATCCGAATCCAATTCACTATTCAGATGATGATCTTTGTCCTTAACCCGTTCATTTCAGTAGAAAACATGGTATTATTGACTGATGACACGTCTCAGAAAATGTTCCCTCCATTGTCATTGCCATTCATTAAGCGTCATTTGGAAAATCTGAACACCAATATCATCATGAATGGAATATATGTATGCATAACTCCTTCACTTCACTTTTCAATAATTATTACGGCTTTTTTGAATTGAACAAGTATTTGGGTAATTACTGTTGCCATCTTACAAGCCAAGCAACCAACTAATATCAGTGTAATTGTTAAACACAATATCGAAATATTACACTTGATATCGTTGTGGGTTCCTATATGATGGAAAGTTGGTGTCATTTTCATTTGTTGAAACACAAGTAGAAATCGCTGTCAAGAATCGCGTTTCGGTATCTCATACTCGTTACTTGAATTTCGTATTTTTATCATCGAGAAGTATCAATCAAAGCATTATTATTTGAGAGAACCGCTCTCCTGGAACACTCGATCGACTGACTTTCAATTGGATTGATTGGATGTTCGGCTGCTGACCGTAAGGAAAAGAATCCTCCTCACGGTGGATTATAGTTATTCATTTGGTAAAACAGAAAACTTGAGGAAGTTGAAATGCCTTTCAATAATCTAATATAATACAAGTTATACGCTTGACTGATCGGGTGCAACTGAAAATAGATCATAGTTCGTCATTGAAAGCGACCCTTATTGTTTGTTCGGTCCTCGGTTCGTTCCCATAATGGGGTGAAAGATTCCAGAGAACCAATGGTAGCCATATTCAAGTTCTTTGGATAACAGATTCTGTACCTTCAAACTGTGCCAATATAATGTTTAGCCTCTATTGACATTAATGATATATGAGGGTTGAATGAAATAACTCTTTATAGCATATATGTTCACAACAATAATAAAATTTTCAAGAAGAGATAAGTTATCAACAACGTCAACAATATCAACCTCACCTGGAAATATATAACACAGTACAGATGGTGGTGATGAAGATTCGGTATTGTAGTAATATCAAAATTGTGTGATTGTGATGAACTTATTTTTGCCTCAGTGATCTATGCTGTTTATATATTTATAGTCATCACTTTGTGTTGTCCTGCAACACCAAAATCAGTGTTTATCACAACGACCTTCAGTGATCACATCAAATACCTCCAACACTTCTGAAATCCTGAGTGAAACATTCAACGATACAAACTTTCTTTCATACCAATATTACTGAGAGAATCTGATTGATTGCATGTCTCTAATAAACTCAAGGGTTATAGATGTATTGAACAAAATGGAAAATTCGATATCAATTAATGAAAACACCTTGTAACCATAATTCCTCCGTCTACCAAATTGTCACTTTTCAGTGTCAAAATCGAAAACATTGAAAAATTTTACGAAGAGAAAAATATTTCAATTGTGTTGAGATTCGTTCCCGAAACGTCCACCAAGATGAGTAGAGTAGTAGAGTAGTTTTATTCTTATTAAATATATTTGTATTCCCAAAAATTTCTTTCAAAAACAAGGTGTCACTGACCAATAGAGAATTTCTCTTTTAGGTATCTAAAGGTTTAATTTCAAGCGCAGTGACATTTTGGGGCAGATCCCAAATCTGTCCTTACTACAAATATATTGCAATAATTTTTAATAACTTCTAATCTATTTTTTGGAAACGAGGAGAGGAAATCCCATGAGAAGCTGAAAAATGAATGTACCACCTCCTCGAAAAACTTACAGACAGTATTAAACAAAATATGTTTCACGAGAATGAACGGTTGTTCTGTATGTATCATGATTTATCGAATAATAATATCATGCACCAGGATAAAACGTGATTTGTTTTCGATAACGGAATCACTGATTCGAAGTACTCGAATGAACAGTGTATATCTCAACTTATATTTCGAATTATAGTTTCATCTTCATTTCGTTCCTACTTGATGTGGAATTGCTGACAGTCGATCACACGATGGCAGACTACTTCAGATTTGAATAATCAGTATCGTTCATCATGTGACAAATTCATACTTATTTGTTGAACGTTTATATCGGAACAGTAGCAAGTAATGGAAGCTTGGGAATGAAGAAGCGGTATAATAGAAGGAAAGTCTTGCAAAATTGCCTGTCGATAGCGGCAGCAAAATTATATGTATAATCAATCAATCGGGTTTAGGAGAGACCCTGCTGAAATGAACTTTTTTTTTTTATTTTTTGACTGTTCGACCCAACAGAATCATCTTGAAATTTATACAGTCTCCCCGCATGAACAGCTATGAAGGGTGATCGGTCCCAGTGAAGATTCCCGAAACGTAATAAACAAGGTGTTTTGAATTCGAGTCTATGCATTGAGATTTCTGGAAAAGTAATGAGACTGTTTTATTTTGATATCGAAAATTTCGAATTTTTTCTCCAGCTTTTGAGTGGATTCAAAATTTTCGAATAACCTACAGATAGTGATTATCATTCCGTGATATTATTCGAAATGTTTCGGCATTTTACCATATCAACTCTCCAAATGATATTCGAAATATTTGATGATTTTGGTCACTATCAACTCATTATTTTCGATCGAATTATCATACAGAGCTCAACATCAACATCATATACAGAGCTATCATAGAAGAGAAGAATGTTGAATTTTACTGAAAATAATGTTTGTACACACTGCTGTCTTTGAAAATGTAATCGTGAAAATGTGTCATTTCAAAATACTGTGCCGTATTTTGTAATGAAAATTAGTTGTCCGAAATCGTACGATACTTCAATAAAAAAATAAAAAAAAGATAAAAAATCGAACTCCTTTAGAAAACTCTCGAACGTAATGTTCGTTTTCTGTTTCGTTTACGCCATCTTGATAAGCGGAAAAATGCTTCTTGTTTGTTCATTCAACTGACCACGTAGCTCCAATATTAACGAAGTTATCAACAGTGCCGACTAAAAATTGAAAACCCTGTATGCTCCTCCATACTTCCAGATACAGTATGAGTAAATCTGATTATAAACGGTGATATACAGGACAATGTGTATCTATATAACAACCTGTAATATATTTCCTTCGCGCTTGAATGGACAGAAGATAGTCCCGATTTTTCCTTTGATATGTCTCACAAATCCTAACTGGAAATGTCTGCGAATAGGTGCTCGAATCGAGATTCGATTGTGAAAAGGTCTGAAGGAATTATGGCCCACTTTCACATAAAACATTGGAGAGGTATCTAAAAATGGATATATCGTGTATAAGTTATGGGCTTTCGGCGAGATATATATCTTCCAAAGATTCAATTTTGAACTAAGAGGATGAACTGGATATATCAACAAGAAAACTATTCTTCTGCTGATGATAGCCGTGTTATTCCAGTTCAGGAAATATTCTTCGAATTCAACAATTCATCAGACTCCTATTGTTCTATTGGCTTCCTGCGTTTTCACAATCACAAGCATGTTTCAGATGCTGATATGAGCATATAAATGAGAGTATAAATCAGTTTATATCGGATTCTTCACGGTGGATATACTCATAAAAAAATGAGACATCAAAAACAAAATCCAAGAGTCCTCCACAAATTCTCTAAGTAAGGAACATATCCAGTTTACTACTTCACGAAATTTGCGACCAAAGATTTCTGCCACAAGGCAACATCATCATCAATTGTGATAACAATGATTATAATAATCAGGTTATTATCCACCAATACAAAATGATACAGGACTGTTAATAAATATGACATTTACAGAGGCCGCGGAAATAGGAAGCATAGAAATAGCATTTCAGCTTGTTACGAAGCCTCAGAAGGGACATCCTGAATAAAATAAAAATATTTTCTAAAATTCCGAGTTACAAGCTATTGAATATATTAGGTGATTCTTATTCAATATGAATTTGTTCTGACAATAATATATAGTTGAATTATTTATTATTGATGCTGCATTCCTAGTACAACCGGAAATGCAGCATCTCATGAATATTTTAGCTGAATTGCCTCCATCAACTAGGGGTTGAAGAATTTATCGATATGATCGAAATTATCGAAATTATCGATGTTACCGATATTACCAAAATGATCAAAATTATCGATATTATCGATATCATCGAAATTATTGATTCTATCCATAATTATCGATGATCTTAATCATCGATACTTTTGATATAATCGAAATTATTGATAGCATAGATATCATCAGAAATTCCTGGAGATTCTAAAAATATCAAGACAGAAATGTGAAGCCAGAAATTCTGGAATAATTACTGTCTAAATATTCTTCTCGAACAGGCTATCAAATCTATTTTTCGTCAAACTGAGAATCAGACCAAAATGATCACTCATGGTGAATATAAGAAAATGTGAATCTTTTTGCTCGATCTCGAACCGTTCAGATTCCACAAGATATCATGAATACAAAAAATGCCTTGTTCCGGACTCTATCATACACAGTATGAAAAAATGCGAGCAAATTGTAATTGAGATGAAAGCTGGGCTATGCCATGCGTCGAAATAATACTTAGTCGACGAATCAACATTGGTGATATTGAGGTTATCAAAACTATCAGCAGTTATCAACAGTATCGAAATATCGATTAGATCTTCAATTTTGACAATATTGATAATATTTTTAATTCCGATGATATCAATAATTTCGATAATATCGATAATATGGATACATTATGATTATCGATAATCGATATCTCAAAAGTGTTATCGTTTACCCCTACCATCAACTATATAATTATAGTTTTCCATAATATATTGAACGATGCAGTTCCCGAAGCGACACCCAATCCTTGAAGGAATAAATGAACATGGAACAGAAAATGACAAGAGAACGGTTGTGTACAGTGCTCATCTGAAGAGGAGACAACATGTCAAAGTATATTGCCTGCGACCCCGTAATTGCGTTTCCTTGTGAATTCGTTGACATATTGCTGATGGCGATTGAAGTGATTTATTGCAAATTTCCCCGGGTCGAGATTAGTGCCCAACATTTCGGTTCTCCTCGTCTGTTCTCAACCTTTATTGCACGCTTGATCTATCGTTTCCGGCATGTTCCTACATCGATTTCACCTGACCCATTTTCTAATTTATCAGAAAAGGTATACACCCTGCAGAAATACTCTCACAAGAAGAATCGGAAATCGAACGTATTTGTTTGCATATAGGAATGATACTCGGAAAAGGTCGATTCCGTGTTGGTATACAGGGTAAAGCAATTCTCGTGAGGAGATACGCCAAGGTATTTCAGAAGGCACTTATGAAAATTTCGATGACATCTTCTATGCATTGAAATACGGAAAAAAGGTCTTGACACTGTCCACAGATATGTTGTTCTTTTCGAGTATGTATACATTTCGACGTGTGAATCAAAAATAGAAATCGAATCTCATTTGCAGTTTCCAAAACAGTACATTTCCATCTGTTAATTCGAAATTCATAGCTCTCGACTGAGGATGATAATAGTAGACGGTTTCTATGGATTCATCGAAAACCGCACCTCGAATTACACAATGTTTTTGGAATGATGCTTTCTTGATATTGAACAATTTTCAGAACAACATCGTGGATGAGTCCGAAACGAGGGATCGCACAGCCATGTTACAATATATCAATGAACTGATCTTTTTGTTCTCTATCAGAAAATATGGAAAATTCCGGGTGAATTCACAACTTTCGAAACAGGATATCGCTGTCTGCTGATATCTAAATCCATAACTTTTAACTGGAGATGAAGAGAGTTGACGATATTTATGTATCCATAACGGAAACCAGACATGGAAAATTGATCAGCAACATTCTTGGAGGGCTTTGAAGTTTGACTATTTTCTGAAGATCGTTAATACGTCCTAAACGGGAGATCGAATACCCATATTATTATGTATCACTGAACTAGTTCAATTGAACTCTATAAAAATGTGACAGAATAAATCCTGTTCTATTTGAAAAAACGTATGATCCCACGGAAAACGATGAGTCACGAAAAAATGTATCACCCTGTGTAGATGATGATATCAGAATAAACAAGTTCATATGACTGTGACCAACTTTTTCATCTGGTATTTTTTTGTATTCCCATAATTTTTCTTGATGAGATGATGGCCCATGATAGGTGGGAAACCCTGTACATAATAGTTCACCAATAGATTACGTAGCAAAATGTCATATTATTATTCAGAATATTATGATTCTCAACATTTTACTCGGTTACTTCCAGCTAACCAGATTATATCCTTATGGATCTCATCTCGATCTTCATGATGCAAAATAGTTTCCCTCGACTATTAATACAAATAAACATACATCATGCCGTAATCCGCAGGCTACTTCCCCTCGGATATTTCCCTATGACGAATAGTTCCCTCGCTGATACAAGTTTCGAGGTGGGTGATAATGGATGCATATTTTCAAATCTCTTTGACATTGCTCGCTTCTTCGCGCCCTTCTTGTTTAGCGTTTCCGAAATAAAACCGTAATGCAGAAATTTCTCTTGAGGCGCATATTCTTTCTTTGCGCACTGCCGAATTGCGACTGGTTCCACATTCCATTGGGACTTCCTCTAATCAGGAAATATCGTCCGTTATTGTTCAATAAGATGGCGATGCCAAGAATTTTCAACATTCTAGTCCTCATTCACAGGTTTCAGGTTCTTGAATGTAGAACATGAATTCATTGTAAATATAGTGCAGTGATATCCCCAAAGCAGGTCTATACAGTGTGGAATAGTCAAATGCAATAGATTCTACAACAAAAAAATGAGGGTGTGTTGGGAAAAACGCTTGGACACGTCGATTTGTATTTTTGAATACGCATTTTGTGACAGTGGCCAATACTAACTCTCTTATTTCAAATGGAACACCCTGTATTTCATGGATACACCACACTTGGGGTCTAGCGGAAATGATTACAGAGATATAGAGTGTGGAAAATCGAGATTTTTCAACGTAATGAATTTTTCGTGTCGAAACTATGCATTATTGGTCGAACATGTCTCTATTTCGATATTCTATCTACTGACATCTCTTTAGGACTGATACATGATGATCAATTCTCTGAATTCTGCACCACCCTATATTTGTTCCAATCAAATGACAGTAGGTAGTAAATCAAAAGTTAAGACACGGAAATGTAAGCCGTTTTGACCAATAATGAATAGTTTCGACAAAAAAATCTCCATTGTTCACACCCTATATCTCTGTGATCGTAAGAATTCAGAAATGGAATGAAATAAAGGGTGTTCCATTTGAAATGAGGAAGCTGGTATTGGTCACTGTCACATGACACACTCTATATAATTTGATTCCTTTGAAAAAAAGACGTATTCAAAAATACAAATCGACGTGTCCGAGCGTTTTTCCCAACACACCCTCATTTATTTGTTGTCGAATTTATTCCATTTGGCTGTTCCACACTGTATATCACACTCAGATTTGTTGCTTTCCGTTTTGATCTTCCGATAATATCTTTCTTAGTGACCCTATATTGTCGATCAGTCTATTTTCAATGCTGATATAGACCGTGGCTGTAGCTGAAATGTCCTCCACTGTGAAAATTCATCCGCTTGTATGGATGACTTGAAATTTTGTCACCCAGTATATTTGATGATGAAAATTCAGTCCTTCCTATTCCATGCTTGCGACCTCTGAAATTTCGAGAGAATAACCTTTCTTCTCTCCCTAAATTCCGCCGCTGGCTAACACGATATTCCACGAACATCCATTCCTTTTCCTTTCGTTCCGTCGAAACAATTTTGGAAAACGCAGTTTAGTAATATCTGTTTGTCGTTGTTAGTAGTTTGAACGTGAGTTAGAAAAATACGACACGATAGTTACGATTCTGTATATTCTAAATATCAACTGCGTCGTTTGCATACAAGAGTGATAAAAATAATAAAGAATATTTCGAGACAGACCAATTCCATTTCTTCTACTTGCTCTGCGAGGGGTGGGTCTCAACTACCCTGACCGCACAAGTGTTGCCACCAGTTCCGTGGTGTTCTGAACAATATCAAAAATGATACTTACTGTTTTTCTGAGAGTTGCAATTGCTAAGTAAGGGGTCAGTTGAAAATTCATGTTGAATTATTTCTCCAGCAAACTCAACACACTGATGTTGACGCCGGATGAGATTTTCAAGTAGATTATTGACATTGTCAAGTCGTTGTTTCTATGCCGCAATGGATATGGTAAGATTAATATTCACTTTATGATAAATCATTTTGTAATAATTCGTGCAATATATTCTATAACTCAACTGTTCGGTCGGTGACCTATGTAGTACTAGCAGGGTAGTCCATTTGAATAACAAAACTTGTAATTACTATAAATCGTAATTTTCAGGTACACAAAATATAATAATGATCGAGCTCTTATGTTTGTCCCCTCCCCCAAACTCAGGTACATAGAGAAATATCGAGCAAACCTGATGCATTTAAGAGAAAGTCTGGGTACAATATGTTGTGTTCATGTTCACCGCCATCTAACAATAGAATATCTAAGGTATATTTTTGTGATAGGTTTTTGGTAACATCTACCATCCGTACCAGCCTCTATGCTGTACGTGTAACAGATGAGCTACTAAGTAGCTACTAAGTAATCTAAATGAAAGATATTTCATTTCCAGCTCTTTGTGGGATTCTCTCTTCTCGTTTCTGAGAAATAAAGTAGAAGTTATTGGAAATCATTTCGATATATTTGTAGTAGGAACAGATATTGTGATCTACCCCAAAATATCACTGCGCTTGAAATTAAACCTTCAGATACCTGAAAGAGGAATTTTCTATTCTTCAATGACACCTTTTTTTTTGAGAAATTTGGGAATACAAATGTATCTAATAAGAATAAAACCCCTACTTATCTTGATATTGTTTGAAGATGTTCCCAATAATTCGCCGAGCAAAAGCGAGGTGGATCTGTTTTGGCCCACCGGAGATTTCATCAGGCGCCCTTGGTTTGCATACTAATTGGAAACACTTCGTGACAGTATATAAAACCAAGAAATGCTGAATGAAATTCAGAAACTGGAATATTTCACAAGTTGCTTTCTGGCATGAGAGGCAACACCAAAATTGTATCAATACTGACCCAAGAACATCGATAATCAAAATGATTTCAGAATTTAGTTCTCGAAAGTAACTTGGGCTGTGGAATAATTGGTATGATCTTCAATAATGACTCTGCATAATCAGTCAACTCCAGCCAACAACTGCCAAATATATAGAAAACAAGCAGAATTGAGACTGGATGTACCTACTAGTCACTGGCTCTTCAACAAATTGTAATTTGGTAAGCGATAAATCTCAATCCTTTCAAGTTGATAAAATATATCATAATATGTATGGATTCACCACCCTAGAAAACAGTTGCTGTGATATATTGATGGAATTACAATTGAGAATTTCATGAAAGGAAAAATAATATTTACAATATCCCATTTTATTCGACATTGTCAAGAAAATAATCAACTTTGACGGATGGTCATAAGTATTGGTGTAGTTTATAAATTTTGGCGGGTTTCAAGTATAGAAATGAAGGAACACCATTCTGTTTTCATCAGTACTATGAATGCATATTCGAATTATCGTTTAATGATTAGTTGGTTGGAGCTATGGTGTAAATAAACTCCTTCGGCCACTAGAAAAAGTTGTGCAATGTCGCCTACTTGATAATGTTGAATTTTGATACCTGACTAAGGCTTCTCAAGATCGAAACTAAATTGCGTCACCTCTATTGAGGTCGATGGTTATCTTATATAGTCTAGAAAACAAAACAAACGATTTGAATTTGAAAATCTGCAAAAATAGAACCGTAAGCTATCCATCGCTGTCAGATATCCTTCATTATCAGTAAAAGCAAATTTGACTTATGATGCTACCCGAAAACAATCAATACAAAATATTTCGGAGACGATTCTCACATAATCTAATAATCTGTTAAGGAGTTGCGTGAAGATTCACTTACCAGACTCATCACATGAATTCCCTTTCATAGTAGTGAAATTTCCATTGTCATTTCGATCGACTCATACGTGTGAGTAAATGAACTAACTGTTGATTCAGAATATCCATTGATGAAATCCTTTTCCTTTGAACTTCCACTGGTGAGTACTCCTCTGACAGCTGGGATAATATCAGCAGGCAGAAAATCAGACTCTGAGTCAGTCCAGTCCGTCTAAGATAATCAACCGAATATATGCCATATCAAAATGTTTCATCCTATATATAGTCCTAATAGTGAAGATCTTGCGATTCGAATTTACTAACTCGTTGAGCATTCGCCTTGTTCAGTTGAATCACACTCATACTTTATCTTCAACTTCACACATTTGTTTTGAAATAAACTCTGATCCTTACTTGAGTTCCATTCCCTGAAGTTAGTTTTGTATTATCCCAATCCATTGTCTGTTATTCAGCGTGCAAACTTTCTATACAACAATTAGAACCGATTTAATTCGTCCAGATGATAGTGCTTGCTATAACACTGCATAAATACGTACCAAGAACCGTGGCAGTGGAGGAATCTTCAGTATGACGTCATCGGTTCAGTGAGAAATCCGTTATTTCATTCTTTACATGCATAAGTATTATACAAGCATCTTGTACGTGCGTCTTCATACTATGGTTCTGAATCTCTGAATGAATCTACACATGTTATTCAAAGGTATTTTTCTACAGGAGAAGTTCCTTTCGTTTGCTGATCTTTGATTCTGAGCAATATGCACTTTACTTGAGAGATTGACTCCGTATAGAAGATAATTTATTTTGAGATCACCGAACATCTTGACAGGACTGGAAATTATGCTTCTATGTATGGCCAGAACAACTGATCCAGCCTGTAGTTCAGGGCATAAAAATCACTCGTCAATCAATAGGCGCCGATATTACTAGAGAAGTTCCATCAGGTCGGTCTCATCCTGCAAACGTAAGACCAGTACGGCCGTGAACCCAGTGGTATACATATTATCTGTTTCAGAGTCCTCGACGAAATAATTACCACAACGCTTTCTGGGAGTTTCATTCCCGATCATTGACCAAATTGAATATTTCGAATATTTACAAATATTCGAAATGCTGGAGAATGTTTAGTGGGATCATATTTGTCGGCTACAATCTGCAGTACTTTCTGAAGAAAGCATGTTGCTTTTTGACAGATGTGTGACGATATAACAGCTATTATTCATCATCAAGAATAATCACGTATCACGTAATCACAACTGCCACAGATTATCGAAAAAAAGGCATTGAGCAAGATTGAGTTTTTTTTCTGTTATAGAGTTTATCATCTGCCCACTGAGAGACACTCAGTACATCAAGAACTATCTTCTTCCACATATTCTCCAAAAATCGCATTGACCGCCGGTATTCTGCCGATATCCATCACACTTGTGCAGACGCCCAGTACGTGTACAACAAGGAAACTTCTATTGGTATCATCTACATAGGAAATTAATAAACCAGTTAGTTCACTGAAATGAATAGAAATTACCTTAGTTCAGGCGAAGCCGGCCAGAAGTTCGATAATAAATAATGGAAAATAAAGGATTCCAGTTATTTCTGAGTGGAATTTCGTATGGAATAACTGAACCGTGAACTTCATCTCGTGTAAGTTATTAGAAATTAGGTCTCTCCCTCTGTGTGAGTATAATGCGAATATTTCATGCAGAGCAGACCTGATCACGAGAAGCGATCGTGTAAATAGGTAAACTTGCTCCGTTCTGATATTTTCATAACAAAGTTTTCATTGAACTCCGCCTATTTGTCTATGGTCCGAGACTGATTTCGAAGGACAATATCTAGAGATGGAGTCTCAATTGGTGAATATAGTTCAGTTCAGTTGAAGTTCTCAACTTATTTCATTTCTCTTCGAGTAGGTATGTATGCATACCTAGTTCCATGTCATTCCAATAAACTTCAAATTGAAGTTGCCTCGAATTAGGTAACTATGAGCTGCAGGTCAACATTCCCTCCATTGATGTTATTCCCTCCATTCAAATTACATCCCTAAAAAGATACCAATTATAGAGTAGGTATATATATATATATATATATATATATATGAGAATGATATTATTCAGGGTGGCCCAAATCAAGGAACTGACATTAAAATGAATGAAATGTTGGATAGGACAGGATTTAGAAAATAACACATAAGGCACTTCTTAGATGAACATCGTTCCTACTACAAAATGAGAAATAGTGATGAAAGGGAAAAATAGCGTTTCTTTCCATCAATATCCGATTATTTTCATGAACGTGTTTCCTCGAGAACTACTGCATTGAATTGGCCACTGGGCCACCCGGTATGTGTGTACTGTAGAGGAATTGTACCTACTTGGCTGGACGATAAATGATAAGAAGAAATAGAATTATGAATTATTGAATGTGATTCATTCAGCAATAAATCGAATGATAATACCTCTTATTTTCGTCATTCTCTTCGAGAACTAAATGAAGTTTTCATTGTCTGAGTCAGTCACCTGAAGAATGTTTTCCTTGGTGAAATAATTTATTTTTCCACCTCACCAGAATGTTGCTCAGCCTCAGTTGCACATTGGCTACAACTTTCTGATTCCGTCAAAAAACACAAACATTTATTTTCTATTTCTTTTCAGCTCTTTGTGGGACTTTCTCTTCTCGTTTCTATGAGAATGAAAATAAAGTAGAAGTTATTGAAAATTATTTCGATATATTTGTAGTGAGGACTGATTTGTGTTCTGCTCCAAAATGTCACTTCGCTTGGAATTGAACCTTTAGATACTCAAAAGACAAATTCTCTATTTTTCAGCGACACCTTGTTTTTGGAAAATTCGAAAATATTAATATATCACACGGAAAAAAATAGTTTGCACTAAGCACTAAAATTCAGTGTTTGTAGCAAAAAAGTTCTGTTGCTATACAGACAGCTGAATATTCAGTGAACACTGCAAATTAGTTTACCAATACTAGCTGAGTAACTATCACTTGTGTATTCAGTAGTCATTACTGTTACAATTAGGTGATAGTCACTGTACGCGAATTAGCTACATGCACAAGCCAGTTGTCATCACTGGTATGTTCAGTATCAAATACTGATAATTTTATTATTCATCACTGAATACTCTCCTGATCCAAAACTGCATATTCAGTGCATCGTACTAATCACAATTACTATCCATCTCCGACTGGCCTCGTGGTTCATTGCTAAATATTCAGTGATCGATATGAATTGTGATCAGTATTCGTTACTAGATGATCTCATGACTCAATGCTCGATAATTTTAGTACTCGGTACGAACTGTAATCAGTGTTCATCACTTGATTATCTCATGATTCCAAGCTAGGAATTTAGAGCACAACACTATTCATCATACAGGGTGGTCCAGGGGGAGATGGAAATATTTCATGGACTTGACAAGGAAGCTGAAATGAACCAACTAAGTTAATATACTCAAGTCTAATTTTTATTTGTTCCAGAGATATTTTGTATAATTGTTTTTTAAAAACTTAAGGAAAGTTGATTACAAAATTATCAAAACGAATAAATACATTAAAACTACAATACAATAATAATGAATATAATATAATGAATATAATATAATGAATATAATGAATATATAAATATAACTAATTCTTTTTCTTCAGTTATAAGAACAAAGGATGTTCATCAAAATGTGCCAATATTGAAAAAAATAGTTCATTCCATTTACAGATACTCAAAAAAATTGAGTTAAACAGGTAACTTTGCTATGCGTAACCATGCTATGCGCAACCTCATCTCACATTGTCAGGTATATAACTTGTGGAGGTTGGTTTACAGAGGTGGACAACTCATTGAGACTGGTGTACGCCCAAGTAGTTGATCATTTTTTATTATCTGCTGGTTATGTTGGATTTTTATTCAGACCACTTGTCACTATTGACTGAATTATCCGAAGGTTGAATCATATTTCTGAAATTATTTTCATTTTTTTTATCAAAATTGCTTGAATACGATCATATATTGATTGCTTTTGTCAATGACAATATGGCTTACCTGGCGATTCTTCAAATAAATATTCTTCAATTTTCAGCCTCAATCCTTTATCTTTTCTATTTTTGAGGAATTTTCCGAAGGCTCCAGTAATTTTATCATAATTCGCAAAAAGATCCAGTTCTTTATCTTCATGTTATTTCAGGAAATCTTGTTCAAGCTGAAATATTTCCATGCATTATGAAAGATGATGTGAAAAATTTCTAATAACTAACCAGTTCAAATCAATTATCGACAGATAGTGCAGGAAAATGTTTGAAATAATCATGAATTTCACAATTTTTAATAAGTAATTGTCTTCTAAAATGGAAAGTTTGGTCCCAGTATTTGAGAATGGTTGACCAAGGACTCACACTATTCTCCAACCATTTGATAATATCTTCCTTGTTTTCATATGTTTCATTTGATGTACCTATGATAAACATGAAATGAAAATTCAGAATATAGACATTCCTATCATGAACAATATTTATATTTGCAGATGAAATCTGTGACTGAAGTGACCACAACGTTGACAGCCCAAGATATTCAGATTTTACTTTGAAATAATGTACTTAATGTGTTTTCAAAATATAGAAAGTATAAATTCTACCGTGTTCATGATGCCAATATTTTTTTCATATTTTGAAATGATTCAACTCACCTCCTGCAAATATCTTCATTCAATAGATCATCTACCAGTATTTCAACCAGTTTCTGTCTCGCTTCCTTATTGAAGATTCCATTCCTCTCATAATATGCTAAAACGTACTGTCCTTTGATGGATGATTTCAACAACTTTTCAATGAACATAAATGACTCATTTGCAATTTTTGGTTTTTTTCTGGCTGGGCCTGGTTCATCAACAAAAGTATCTACATCATAATCTAGAAGACGGATAGAATCAATAATTTTCTCCAAGAATATCGCCATTGTCAGAAGATATACAACAATGTAGTTACTCAGTTTGAATTCATTGCCCAGTTAATCGTTCATCATAATGTTATAGGTACTGAGCTAGCAAATATATCAAGATATTTGAGTATGTATAATATGAAGTGCTTACCCAATGCGTTTGTTTCCTCTTCTATTTCCGATGTTTCATTCAGCTCAATGAGTGAATATGGAGATGTTCCAGTTGAGGTTTCACTAGCGCCTGGACTCTATCAATTAAACAAAAAAAATTAAGTTCACTGATTGCTACGTTTAGGAATAATAATGAAGGTTGTCAGTTTTGATCGAATATGAATTCATTTTAAATTTCTCCAATGAATTAATAATTATCAACTATGTTGACAGTGGATTTATAACGTCAAAACCTGGGTCAAAACTATGTGTAGTTTAATCAAGTTGGTGGTATGTTCATTTCTCGATTTTTTTCTCTCCTCGTTTATTTCAAGATTTTCGATTTCTACCCATCTTCAGCGAAGTAACGTCGGTAATAAAGTTCAGCAATATATATACAGTAAGGACCAAAAGTCCGTCGCCCTTCCCCCCGTAACTTCTTTTTTAACAGTACACTTTCGGCAGTTCCAATGAAAAAACCTTATTCTCACACGTTTTTCAAGTAAAAAAGGTATACTTCCTCAAAAATGCTGGAGGTGATCGTTTTTGAGATCTTTAAAATTTTCTATGTCGATGCACGTTACTTGGCTCCTAGGGGGCTAAGTGAAATTGCTGTGAACATTACAAGAACTGAGAATATGGTCGATCTCGTCAAAATGAACAACTTTTTCTTATAGAATTTATCGAAAAATGATTTGTTCTCGATTGTTGAAATTTTCCGAAACATGATTTGCTACGTCATAAATTTTTTGCAACTGCATTTATTATCATCACACTTTCTACGCAGTATACCTGGTACTTCTAACATTTCCGGACACAAATTCTTTTTTTCTCAAAATTGTCTCAGGAATACGTCATTAAAATATTTATGTTACATCCTGTATATTCCATGATCGGTAAAATTCACCTCGCCCAACACGCAACACGCAAGTCTGTCCGTTTCTCAATGCGCACTAGCACAACAAAACTGTAGCAGATATGATTGGGAAATTCAGTGATATTAAGTTCAGTCTCAGTCTCAACACAGATCGGCCTGCTATAGGCATTTCCACTGTGACAGACTGTGACTTTAATTGAATCATTGCACATGAGGTTCTGTGGGCTGTTAACCTAGAAGTTTTTGGCATATACCTAATCATGATGAAATATCATGATTTCAATACGTCATTGATGTGATATTCATTACATCAATAAAATACGCCTATGATATGAAACAAATGCTTGTCTTTTGGTGAACTATATGGAGAACTATAGATACACGTGGCTAATATTCAACGCAGTATCGCGGAGAGACGAACACAAAGAAATACGTTCACTTACCTTTACATAACTCCACTAATTCTTCTAACCCCCAAGATTGCAGTAGGTCCTCCATATTATCATCCATGGGAATCAGTAAGTAACCTACTAACAAGTCACGGAACTTGAGCAAAATGGACACTACTCAATGGCTGAACGAACCTGTTGTATTGCCTGTGACGACCGATGACCGATGATCGAATCCCAAACACATTCCCATTCCCCATCAGGATCACATATCATCTCAATGCAAGCAGTGTTGCCGCGAGTATTTTTCGTGCATAATAATGATCATTGGGTATCATTGAAGTCATTAGATATTCATTAGTCATGAAACAATATTAAAAGAATTTTCGGCTTTTGATGTTATGGGTTTGGATATACTGGGTGTAAATAAATAAGTGTAGAACATTCGAGGGGCTGATTCCTCATCGAAAAAAAAGATAGGATCTTTCATATGAACAAACTTCATTGGAGCAGATAAATAAATTTTTGGGATTGCGTTTTCCACCCCGTAACGTTGGGGTTAACCAAATAAATTACTGGCTAAGTGTCTTTTTGGTAGTAGAAAATGACAAGTTAATTCCAATACTGTAACTTCTTTAGTGCTTGTGAAAAAAATTGTCAAACAAATTTTATGTACCCCCTTCAAGGGGCTGTATCTTAACATGGGATGCTCCAATGAAGTTTCTTTATATGAAAGATCCTATCTTTTTTTCGATGAGCAATCACCCCCTTAAATGTTTCACACTTATTTACTTACATAGCCAAGAAATTTTCCATATGTTTAAGAGGAGTAATAACAATTATCCTTCTAACAGTTTGTGATGATAAAATGATCATGCACAACTTTGATGCGCGTGAGACAACCATAATGTATTATGTCTATTCAGCTATATTTACAAAAATCAAGCAGAAAGGTCAGATACACTCCATATGGACACAACACAACGGTTTTTCCTTTTTGTTTCATTGTACCTACACTTCCCATTTTTCTAGACAATATGACAACAATTAGATGAGATCTGTTCACGAAGCTTACTATTTGTTTGCTGATATCACGTGGTGTTTAGCGTGATGCAGCAAAGCTATAAACTGTGGCAGAACTATTTTGTCTCAGATACAAAAATTTCTTGTTTCTAACACTGTTTTCTTCTTGTCTAGCTCATCATTCGATATGAGTATTCACGACTATTAGTCAGGTTGAGATCACTGAGTATCAAAAGGAGTTAGTTGCTATATCTTTTAGTTATCGCTACAAACAGCGATTGGTCATCAAAACGATCCAGTTGTTCATCACACTGGAATATCCAGTGGCAGCAACAGAACTCCATCAACTGAAATAATTTTGCTGTTACGACTGACCCATTTTTTTCCGTGCAAATAAGAATAAAAAACTTCTACTTATCTCAATCAGGACACTTTTCTTCGCAAAATTTTCCAATGTTGATCTGGGTTTGACACTGAGAAGTGACAATTTGGCAGACGGAGGAATTCTGGTTACAAGGTGTTTTTCATTAATTGATATTGAATTTGCCATTTTCATTATCAGTTTTGAGAAGTGAGTGCCAAGTTGAAATCATGAGATCTCACTGACCATGTATATAAATGTATTCATTCTTTGAGATATCCTTCATTCTTGTCATGAATTTTCTTCAAACAATTATTACTATACAGTGCAATTTAACTCAATCTCATGAAAATAAAGTAATTCCGATTCCAAAAAATCCCTTGTTTATCACTTGTCAGCCTTCCTGTTTCCGAGAATGATAAATTGCAAACCATGAAAGCATCTCGTGAATTATAAATCACTCATCAAAGCTGAATCGTAATCATGCCAATTCCCTTTATGCTTCTGTTTTTTCTGTATCCATGATTCTGGCAATTCTATTTTCATGCACGTATTTTTCAATTAGCTTGACCAATCATCGAAATAACGTAGGTATCCTTTTTTTTTCGGGGCGTATCTTCCATCTCGACTTGCATCACATTCAAACGCGTATAGAGAAGATGGTGTGCTCACTTCATTAAAATAATTGTCAATTGTCTCCTCAGTTGCTGAAGCAACCCCTAGAAGACGTCGAAGAGCTTGTGCCGTCGAGGAGACGGGATCTACAATTGGAATCCAAACCACTGTGGCATTCGGGCTAGTTCCTAGACCTTTATAATACACATTGTACAATAATCGATATGCATATCGGAAAATTATGTGTGCACAGTGCAAGAAAGTCAATGAAGTACAAATAATACAAACCACGTCTCCACAGAAGATTATTTATCACCTCGAAAATATTTTTATAACGATATCATCTCAGAATGAATTTCCATGATTTCCCTGAGATGTATAGGACCGTTTCCATATCCAACAGATTCCCTGTGTGAAGTTTTATTGTGTATACACTCAATAAAATGTTCAGTTTGTTCAGATACAACCAATGATGTTGTTATTCTAATACTGTTCTATCATTACAATATTGTTATGGTTACCATACGAATTGTTACAGTATCGAGAAAATATGGTTGTGCCTATACAGGGTGTCCTTAAAAGGTCTTTACAAAAAGCTACCACATATTCTTCAGACCAAAACAATTCGATACAAGCAAACTTACCTCAGTAAAAAGTTGCTTAGTTTGGGCGCTAGACGGCTCTGAAGTTGAAATTTTCAAATCGATTTTGCTTCATAACTTTTGAACGGCTCATGAGATTTTTTTCAAATTTGGTACGTTGGCATAGACTCATCGGGCAATGAAACTCATATCATAATCATAATGAATATCATTCCATGGGCGTAGAACTTGATTTTTTCAGTAAATAAACATCTAAAACTCCTACGCCAATGGAAAAAAATTAGTTTCAATATGAAATCTAAATTATTCAACTCATTCACTACAAAAAAGGTACTCGTGACAAAAGTCGATTCCTCTGATGGTTTCGACAAAATTTTAATTTTAGTGATTTAGAGCATAATTAATAATAAAACGATTAACAGATATTTCATAAAAATTGTTCAAAATGTTCACCATTTTCACGTATACAAAGATTTATACGACGCAAAAAGTTGAGATGTACTTTTTGCATAGGTTATTTCTATTGAAAATAAGTAGCACTGGTTTTTTTTTCTGAAGACTATTATTATCTGCTCGAAAACAGTGATATTCACATTCTTGGTTTCCATAGTTTCATCTGTGTTGATTTGTCGAGTTTTATTGACGTTGATTGTTGATATCGGACTTTTCTGATTTATCATGGCCGTACAATACACCAATGAAGAATACACCGATATGTTATTGGTATTCGGATATTGTCAAGGAAATGGTCGAGAGAGTGTGAGGGTGTATTCGGCAAGGTTTCCAAATCGTCGCGTACCAAGCCACCCAACCTTTGCTGCAGTTGAGAGACGTCTTCGGGAGACCGGTCATTTTGCTCCTAGAACTGGTGATTATGGAAGACAGCGTTATGTAAGGATTCCCGAAGTCGTAGTAGAAATTTTAGACCGTATTGAAGAAAATCCAGAATTGAGTACTAGACGGATAAGTAATGATCTAGAAGTTTCTAGGAATGCCGTTCATGAAGTACTAAGAGAACAATTATTATACCCATACCACAAGACGCCAGTTCAAGATTTATTAATCCATGATTCACAAAGTCGTCTGATGTTTTGTAGGTTCATTAATTTGCAAAGAGAAATGAATCTGAACTTTGGAAAGAATATTTTGTTCACTGATGAAGCCTGTTTCACGAGAAGAGGAATAACTAATTTTCATAATGAACACGTTTATGCAATTGAAAATCCTCATTCCATTAAAATAAACCATTTTCAACACGAATTCAAAATCAACGTTTGGGCTGGAATAATAGGAAATTTTATAATTGGTCCTGTCATACTTCCACAAAGATTAACAGGAGACATGTATTTACAACATCTACGAAATACGTTGCCAAATTTGTTGGAAGATTTACCACTCCAACATCGGGTAGATATGTGGTTTATGCACGATGGAGCTCCACCACATTTTTCGGTGGATGTTAGGAATTTTTTAAACCAACAGTACCCAGACAGATGGATAGGTAGAGGTAATGATGCACCCGTGAATTGGCCACCACGTTCTCCAGACTTAACACCGATGGATTATGTTGTATGGGGTTATCTCAAGTCTACGGTTTACAAGACCCCTGTGAATACTGTAGAACAATTATGGCAACGTATCCAACAGGCGACGAATAATCTTACAGGCGATGAAGAAGTTATGCAAAGAGTACATTTCAACTTTTTGCGTCGTATAAATCTTTGTATACGTGAAAATGGTGAACATTTTGAACAATTTTTATGGAATATCTGTTAATCGTTTTATTATTAATTATGCTCTAAATCACTAAAATTAAAATTTTGTCGAAACCATGAGAGGAATAGACTTTTGTCAAGAGTACCTTTTTTGTAGTGAATGAGTTGAATAATTTAGATTTCATATTGAAACTAATTTTTTTCCATTGGCGTAGGAGTTTTAGATGTTTATTTACTGAAAAAATCAAGTTCTACGCCCATGGAATGATATTCATTATGATTATGATATGAGTTTCATTGCCCGATGAGTCTATGCCAACGTACCAAATTTGAAAAAAATCTCATGAGCCGTTCAAAAGTTATGAAGCAAAATCGATTTGAAAATTTCAACTTCAGAGCCGTCTAGCGCCCAAACTAAGCAACTTTTCACTGAGGTAAGTTTGCTTGTATCGAATTGTTTTGGTCTGAAGAATATGTGGTAGCTTTTTGTAAAGACCTTTCAAGGACACCCTGTATACTGACCAGAAATGTTGTTAGAGGAACTATAATTTTTCTCTGAGTTATTCAGGTTCATGTTGGATTCATTGCGTTCAAATTATCTTTTTGTTGAGTTTATTAGTGCATAGTTCATTCCTTTATGCTGTGCGAAAAAGTTTCTCACTTTTTCAACAACCAAAATTCCGTTGGCACTTTTTTTTTCCCATAATACGATCATTCAGGTATAGAATCCATATATTTTTTCGAGCCTTACAAAATCGGAAAAATCGTATGAGCAATCGGATATCAGTGAGTATTTCACGTAGATATATTTGGAATTCCAAATGACGGAACATAGAGAGCACAGTGTATATAGGGTGGGGCAACAGTACATCAGGGTCTGATCAATTGATCTGATCAATATGATAGCTAGAGATATATGTCTCAAAAACGAATTTGAACTATACAATAGGGTTTATCTATAAATCATTGCGGTATGTATAAGGCGCATCAAAAACTATAGATAGTTGAGGTTTTTTTTCAAATGAAAATGATAAAAAATCGTCGATAGCCACAGAGAAAACATCTATAGTCACACAAATATTAATTGATGGCAAGAGATCAGAACTTCTGTAGATGCTGCGTAATTATTTTTTTCTCTATCCTATTGCGTTTTCATCGTCATCATCAGCATCCGTGAAAATTTTCTAAGTTCAATCACTCGAAAATGGTTCGGAATAGTTATAGGGACATTCTTGATGGAAATGTTCTCATTCCAATTTGAAATCACATGGTAGAAAAATATACAAGGTGTGGCATTTGAAAAATTCGAGATAAGTCAATCCGAAATATTCCGAATTGAAAAATAATTTTTTACCACCCTGAATATGAAGCATCAGAAATGATCAGGAATATCACTCATCTTCACAGTAAATAGCTTCTGGAATATTGCCAATAATTACTGATGATTGTAATTGATAATTATGACGTCAGGGAATTTTCAAGTATGCATTCGCGAAAAAAATCGAAACGTTCTAGTGATTGAGAGATTGAGAGATTGAGACAATATTGGGGGCGTGGAGGAAGGTTACTGGATCGTTAGAGAGGTGGAACGAAGAAAATATGCTAATATACAAGGCATTCTATTGAAAACATGTCGTCGACTCTCTAGATTTTCTCTAATGCGCCCTGTATATGCCGCAATTAACCATTATAAAACGACAATTGCGATGAATCCATGTACCATTTTCATCGTTACGCAACTGTAATATGAGCTATGTATGATTCTGTTTCGAATTATTGTGAATATCTATTCATTCCTTCGATAATGATATGTTTCCTTCCTGTAGCACGTTAAGGGTTGGTTAACAGTATTTGAATAAAAACTACTGACTCTTTATTGCAAGATCGACAACCAAATACAAGTACGCTCATTTATGCCTGTCAATCTCTGCCCTGATATTTTTCGTTACCTACGACCAACACATACAGGAAATAAACGAAGAGCAAGATATTTATGAAAATTTGCAGGTGAGTGCAATGGAACAAAATTCATCTGATGTACATTTTTTTGTTAATAATATATATCCGGTTCAACCGGAAATACCATCACCTTTTCTTAATTTGAATGGGATACCCTATTCATTCTTACAGATTTTGAACGAGCTTGTATTTTGAATCCATACATACTGAGTTTGTTGTAAAAAAAAATTTGTAAAAATGAAGAATCTAGCACTTTGATCAACCTCCTTTGAGTTTTGTGCATTAGAGCAAAAAACTATTTAGATGAACCAATAAATGTTTTTTTTTATCCATAGTAATGAATAATCGAGTACTCTCCTGTTCTCCAAGTGTCAAAATCTGATTGACGGAAATAAATCCAACAATCACCATAACCGATCATCATTAAAATTTCACTTCACTTTCACTTTCACTTTTTCACTCAATTGAACCATTCTGAATTGTACAATTCTGAATTGTACAATTATACTCTTCATTACTATGCATACAAACAACATCAATTAGTTTATCCAAATAGTTTTTTGCCAATGCAAAAAACTCAAAGGAGGATGATTAAAGTGCTATTTCCCTCATTTCACGAATTTTCGTAACATTGAACTCAATATGTATGAATTCAAAATAACAAACTCTTTCATGATCTGTGAAAATATATAGGGTGTCCCTTTTAAATCAGAGAAGTTGATGGCATTTCTGGTTAAACCGGAAGTATATTATCAACAAAAAAATTTACATTAGATGCGTTTTGTTCCATTGCAATTACCTGCGAATTTTCATAATTATCGTTCTTTTCGTTTGAAAGATATTTATTTGGGTCCATACTTTATCCCAACCCTGTATACAGAGTATATGAACTGAAAAATCTGAATATAATGACTAATGTTATAACAATTATAACATTCGCTTCCAGCTGGGATTGCTTCACTGTGACGTGATATTTTCAGTACTATATACCATACTTCATATCATAAGTGATCAATGAATTTATATTTCCTGAGGTACCATATAGTGAATATTCTTTGGATTGTGTGAGAAAAGAATTCCAACATGTGAGAATCGAAAAATTGGGAATCTGGTTTTGGTGATGGATATCCGGCCTTCTGAGTCTCTCCTTGAGTCATTTTCTATATAGAGTGACTGTAAATCCAAGAAATGAAACTAAAAAGGTGATGTAGAATTCGTAGACCGATGGCTGAAACTTCTCGCTGACTTTTTCGAATCCACTCCAATTTCTGCCACTAAATCCCCCCATTACTTTCCACTCTTATCATATTTTAGCAGAGGAAGTTCGTTTTTCCAGTTATAATTCATGACTAAGCCAAAGCCAGAATTAAATCGGTAAAAACCGAGTGGGAATCGGAGAGCGCAAAAATTCCGAATAAATCATCTGTATGCAAGAAAAATATTTGTGAAGAAAACGGCAATATTCGTGCCGTGAAGGGTGAAGGGAATTGCGAGATTGCGGTATTTTTGCAGGATCAACATTGCGTCGGCCGTGGCATGGGAAAAAGTGGGAAAGGCCGCAGAAATCTTAAATAAACGCAGGGGGATTTGGAGCTGGGATCATATACGACAAAAAATCGGGGGATCATCTGGATTGTCGCGTTCTGGAAAATGCTAGGGTAGTAAAATGATCATCTGTAATGGTATATGCTGTTTGAATGAAGAATTTCCTCAATTGGTTCGGAGTGATAACAAGATAACTAGATAACAAGAAGACAATAACAATTTGGTGAGAATATTTTCGAATACATCATCCGTGAACTGAATGGTTCGATGAAACAGATGCCTTCTGTCCTCAGATTTTACAAAAGCGATTATTGCAAATAGTTCGAATAAATCTTAAATGCAATGAAATCATGTTATTATGAATGTGTCTATTTGTATATCACCCACACATTTTGAACTCATTTTATCATAGGACTACACCATGATATATAATGAAATTGATATTTTATAGATGGGATTTCATGAATTTGAAACACGTCCCCTGCTAATTTTATCGTATCCAGGTCATCATCGGAATTTTGAAGAAGATTTCTTGTACCCTTTACTGTTCCACTCCACTTAGCAAACACGGAATTCAACCATGGCTCAACGATCAACTTTTGAAGATATATTTGAAGAAAGATCGAAAGAAAAACGCTATAAAACAAATAAAATCAAATAAGACCATTTACAAGAATTTCAAGCTTCATGAATATTATGTGGTTTTCTGATTTCACAAGTTCCAAGTATCAATGCTTGTGTTGCGCTCTTCTTCGTCCACTCAAAGGCTTTCAAATGTGGTGATTTCAAATTGAACAAAATTCTTACAAAAAATCATTTTTAGTTTTTATTAAACTCTTATATGATTGTGAGATAGTAAATTCTCGACCTCAGACTTTCAATCACCCTTCGAATAAAAAAACAGGTATCATCAAGTAGGTAACTAGGTGCCTATGTCGAATTTGAGAAAATACAAAATACAGGTAATGGTGCAACGATTAAGTTTCCATTTGATATTCTCAAAATAGTCCTTTTGTTAATTTTCGAACTAAAAATACTAAACACTACAACGCACCCGAAATGGAATATGGAGAAACAAGAAATGTTCGTCTCGAAACAATCGTTATACACGAGAATACAAAGTCCTCCATGTAAAATAACCAGAAATCGCTCATCCGATTGTTTCGATGCAATTTCGGAATATTAACCAACTCTATTCTTTCGTCAATTTGATTATTCACTACCAACTTTCGTTTTGGTCACGATCCACCTCGTTTGAATACAGAACTCGTTTCTATAAATCGAGAGCTCCCCACTGTATTGTTCGTCTTCATAATTATGCATCGGAAGAATAATGGAATTTGTATGCTATCGCGAAACGATCGGTCTGGAGAATGAAACCTTCGAATCACTTCCTGTTATGAGCGTATTGATTATAATCGAATACAGAATGAAGGAATTCTACAGCCTCCTTTTTTCAGTTGGGATTTGTGAAATCGTGAAATTATCTGAATGGTGTTTCTTGGACACTCAGGCAATGTGAAATGCCTGTTTGTGAAGTGCTTATGATAAAGTGCATCCTGAATCTTGAAAAAATCAAAAATTTTACATAATTATCACAACTACAAACTTGAACCAAATTATAATTCGAAATATTCGACTGAAAGTCCTGAAATAGAGTACCATCACAAAACCATATCGAGAGGAAAACGCTTCCTTTCATCGTGACATTGGTAGAAATCTCACCGAATTTAGAAGGAGTCAATTCATCAAATGAGTGGTTGAGGTTTATATATTTAGGATATGTACAACCCTAGGTTGCCTGGACAACAGCTTACAACAGCTGAATAGGACAACCCTTCTTATATCAATTCCACTACTGATCAGTCACAGATAAAATGGACTACTTCGACAACTGCCCCTGAATGAATATATAATGATACGCACGCGCTACGCAGCCTCCTCATGATGAATAAATAGATGGCGCCACGATATATCAGTCATACTCAATGCCGAATTGATCAGAATTATATTCAATATTCAGTGCGAGAAGTTGCGGACAACACACGATATTTCATGATCGAATATAAAATATCCAGGAATACTTCGAATGATGATTCGAATGAAGTGGAATATAAAATATCCCGTTTTTTCAATTAACAAATAATGCGCATCAAATAACTCAAATTGAGTTACTCAAGCAGATTTCAGTCACAATTTGTCACCGATCAATGGACACCGGTTCAAGCGTCGAATTTCACTCAATGGGACACTTTTTACCGAAGTTGGACGAATGAAGAAATGTACGAATCATGTGTATTTAAACAATCATATTTTTCAATGGCTCTCCCATTTTCTCTTTCATGAATTTCGCCTTTTATGAGCACATCATTATCATGGCCACCGTCGAAAAAATGAAAAAAACGAGTATGCGAAGTGGGCAGAGGTGGAAAACCTTTTATTGCGTCGGCTTCCTCGTTATTAGCAGTTCTATTTTACGAAGGAGAATCGCAAGCAATTTGTCATGAATTTTTTCGTTCGGCCTTAATTGAAAATGTTTTATCGGTGAATCCAACGAGAAAACAAGAAATGAAAACAAAAGCAGTGCTCGTTTGTGGAATCTCTATCGACAACCCAAAATCGCAATGAGCGCCCGATAAATCACTTGTTATTATTGAGAGAACATATATTGATGGAAGCTAAAACATGGATTTGATACATCATAATTTTTTCGGTATAATATCGAGATAGTCACGACCAATAATTCGACATAATTCAGGATATCTGATACTAAGTTTTCTCTCATATTTTTCATATTTGTTATACTTCACTCACTTAGAGCATGGTGTGGGTGGCTGAGCACATTCAGATTATTTATAAAACTAACGATTCGATATATCTACAGAGGAAATCGAAAAATATAATCTTGATTATGATAATAATCATGACACTGATTGAAACGAACAAACTGCTGTAGCGAGAATGAACTATCAAGCTTCAACTTGTACCATTTGTGAATGGATCATCCGAATGCTCTCGAATTCTGAGATATATCATTGTTGAGTATGATGATTGGCCCTTGGAATGGTATATCAATAACAAGTGTGGAAAGTGCTATATTCCGCACGAGTAGATTGCACGAGCCGTGTATATTAGCTAGTGCGGATATGTAACGAGTGTTTGAAATACAATTCCCAATGGTTTATGTACACTATTTCTCTCATATTATGATTCCAAGTTCTCCTTTTGTCGATAGTCATTTATCGAAATTTCACATGTCTCAATAATCATGTTACGATACCCACTTTCAAGACTTCATCAAATGATCCACTGTAACCCATGGCTGGTGGGACTTACTGGGATATACTAACTTTCAGTCCCGAATGGGAAAAATAGGGTTTGCACCACTATAGCTTCAGGACCTACCATGTACTCCTGTTCAGGATTTGAAGGGATATTTGTATACTAAGATAGTCCTTCACATTGTAGGAAAGTTCATAAACACATAGTCCCGAAGAGATTTACAGGAATGGCTGTCGAAAAGAGTGGGTTAGCATAGGCATATTACAGAATTCTTCAAAACTTCCTGAACAGTATAGAAATGAACTGATATTTCGAGCACATATATTTGATAACAATCATCATCGTGAATTGTTTTTCGATAACGATTGTCGTATGGGTACGGTAGTGAAGAATATCGTGACAACAGGAGTTTATATCCCTTGGCTGACACCTCGGACCATAATTTTAGTCCATAATAATAAAAATAATAATAATCTTCATTTGCCACTGTGGTACAACAGTTCGTACATGTGGTATGTCAATGATTTAAAATAAATATAGAAGATGATAATAACAAGATAAAAAACGAATAAAGTAAATAGATAGGTCGTATTCAGCAATATTTGTATATATATATATATATATATATATATATATATACATATGAAAGTTGTGCATAAAAAAATCCAAAATAACAAAATAAAAAATTGGAACATAGATACATAGAATAAAAGAAATCAACAAAACATAATATAAGTTCATGGGAAACTATCATCCAGGAATTCATCACAACTATAGTAACATTTCTGCAGCAGAAGTTGCTTTACTCTACCAAGAAACACTTTATCAGAGGTAATTTGCTTGATCTCGTCTGGTAATTCATTATACAATTATTGTTGTTCTGTGATTTGGAATACGCAAAAGATCTCCATGACGGGTGTTGTAGCTGTGCGCCATTGCATTTGTTTCAAGGTTTTGGATGTTTGATCTAGCAAAACCTATGCTTTTGAATATATATATGGAGGGAGCCGATAATAACTTTTCCCTAATGAAAACTGGTTTACAGCTGTCTCTGTGTTCCATACTAAACATTAATCTAACAATGCGCTTTTGTGCTACGAATACTCTGTTTAATTCACTACTGCAACCTCATGCTATGATATTAAGCGATATATGTGAATATACCATAGCAAAATAAATTTCCAGTCTGTTGCAGACCTCTTTTATTTGCAGGTCCCATGATAAGGTTTCATCCAAGTATGTTCCTAAACATTTAACTTCACCACTAACCTCGATTTCCTCAATAACATGTAGGTGATCTGGAACATTATTTTTTCTATTATAGAAATTTACTATTACTGTTTCAGTGGAGTTTAATATCAATCTATTTCGCTGACACCAGGAGCTGAAACCGTCTATTATGCATTTTACCTTACTAAGCAGTACATCAATATTCCCCACTTTAATTGTGATAGTGGTATCGTCCGCAAACATGGTAAGGTGGCAATCTTCCAGATATTCTGGTAAGTCATTTGCATACAGCAAAAAGAGCAGTGGTCCGAGCACTGACCCTTGTGGCACTCCAAGCTTCACGTCATTCCGCCCTTCGAGGTAAGATTCAATCCATTTCAGCACGTTATTTGGGAAACTGAGTTGAGATAGTTTTGCAATTAGAAATTCAGGAGTCACAGTGTCGAAAGCTTTCGTTAAATCGAAAAATAAAGATATTATGAAATTGTTCGAATCTACCTCTTTATAGATAAAATTCAGTAAATGATATGTTGCAGTTTCAATTGATTTGCTCTTTCTGAATCCATGTTGTTCTTTGCACAGTATATTATTCACCTCCAAATAGTTATTGATCCTGTTTGATACTATCTTTTCAAATAATTTAGCCAGTGAGCAGAGTAAAGAGATTTGTCTATAATTTTCGACATCGAAATGATCTCCTTTTTTAGAAAGAGGTATTACTAGTGCTTTTTTTTGAATTCGTCGGGAAAGTATCCTTGCAAAAACGCCTGATTAAAAAGATGAGTGAGAGAGGTAATTATTACATCAATGACTTTTTTGACTGTTTCTATTGACAACTCATCAATTCCAGTAGACTTTTAATTTTTTAGTATCTTCAGTGTGCTTAGTACCTCCGATTCATCAATAGGATCATTCTGGAAGAGATGAATTATATTGTGATTCCTTGATACTGTACAAAAGGTAGTGAGCTATTTTGCCCAAAATTATTTTCAATTGCGAGTTTGGCAGCATTCCCTCATTCCAATATTCATATTGTTGGGTCGAGGGATATTGATCATATTATGTTCACGCACAGGATTCAATATGGAAATGTCAAATATTCGATTGTGTTTGCGAACGTATTTCTCATGGAGCATCAGAAATTCGTACATAAACAAGGCGAGGCAAACTGAGAAAGGGCGCCGGGATAATCAGTATGTATTGCAGGAATATCGGTGAATCGTGGATAACTCTCTTGGGCTAGCCGCAACTTCCCCAGAAGTGTTCCTCTACACCGCTGGGTGCGGACGAACATATTCGAACTTTGGCCATTATAAATTTACTTTGTCAAACAATTCTCGATTCCTCACCGAGCGGACCAACCTCATAAATCATCGGCGAACACTTTAACCGCTCAACTTCTCTCGGAAAATTATCTCTCATACGAGTGTTCATTTTATGATGCGTCATTCCTGATAAATATACTCCTTCAATCTGCTAAATACTTTCTGTTACCATTTTGATGAATTCCATTATATTTTCGCCCGTGGCAGAGTTTGTTAATGAGTTGCGTTAGAGCTTCTGTAACAGATTTTAGGGTTCCCAAGCCCTTCAATCACTGCGATGTGGAAATATCTACTGTAATTATCCCAAATTTATTCAGTGTCTTCCAATGAAAGGCATCTGATGGTGCCTACAATTCTTTGACGAAAAATTCCACATTCCTAAAGGTGATTTGTGAATCTGTTCCAGGTGGTAAAGATGGATCTATCAAGATCATTAGCTTCAGAGCGAGAGTAAATACCTAAACTATGGACATAGAGGCCACTGAAGTGATTCTTTATAACTCATAGTTTATGGGTCTTTGACTTTTCATAACCCAGATTGTGTCCATGTATTTATTGTCCCTTAGCTTCCTCACCGACCTGTATATTTTTTCGAAGATTGGTCCCCATACTCACTCTCTCTTGTTGAATCAATTTTGTCATCAATCATGGAGAGAATCCGGGTTCGGATTCACAAGAAATTCACTAATTCTTCATGCCAGACATAATATCTGTACAGTGCATTCCATTTTGGTTGAGACTGCCAGGTTACTCGGTTGTTATCGGAGCCCTCTGGTTTTCACGTTCCTGCCCTACTTTTTCTCGAAACTCAAGATGGTCCAATCAGATTTCGCATAACTGTTTCCGTTTCAAAGATACTGGGTGATTTTGAAAATCAATCCATTTTGGACCTTTCCAATATCTTCGAAGTCATCAAAAATACTGTCGAGCTTAGGACTACGAGGTATGCTTCTGGAGATACGAAACAAACTTACATTCTTTTCAATGGTACACCCTGTATTTTATCATTATTGAATTCGTTATTTTTTCCCGTCAAATTGATATGTAGAACTCTCTAGATTGGATTCTCGCAAATGCTAAAAAACACTGATTTTTCCACCAATATTAGGAAGAATAATTTATTATACTCAATTTTTTGCCGTTGATTATTATTGCAAATGTATACCAATTTACACGAACATTCACGGCATAAGAAAACCATACGCGCAGCTTTTGTTTGTTCATGTTTGTTCATGATGTGGAATGAAAAACATGAATGAACTTTATTGTTTCTCATTGTCTTTGGGAATTCGACGCTTTACGTTGTTCCATTCCTATTCTTGTTGATCCTCTAATTGGCTTTCTGTTTCATGCAGAAATGTACTCTTCATCCGAACTTCTCATGATTGCATATTCAACACATGTTTGGAGTTCAGCTCCCAGCTTATGAAGTTCTCACATTCTGATCCGAAAAGAGCTATTTGCCCAGTCCGTGATAGAAACGATCATGAATTCATCGACCTCTCTAGAATATCGTAGAAAAGGTGGGCGATCTCTCCCTTTTTTATAGATATTTTCGTGGTCAGTACTATTCGAAGTCTCATCCTTCATTCCACCACTAGTGATTTCAGGTGGACAAACTAGAGCTCAGACTCGAGACCAAATGAACTCCGCTCTACATAATGAAGGAACAACACAATCGTGTAATCGTTTGCCTATTGAGGTCTTTCTTCATGATTACGACCTCCAATATCTTCCTCTCCCAACATTTCACCACTAACGTTATGGGTTTCTCTTTTGTGTTGCCGAAAAATGGAGAAAGCTCAATATGCTAGTCATTCAATGAAATAAACTTTTTGGTTCCACACCAAGTTGAGGTTCAACAGTGAACTAATTCACATTGATTATCAGACATCTTCATATTGTATTGAAATAACGAATATTCCCGTAGTCATCCGAACAGATTCGGCAGAGGAAATATAGCAAACAGAGAATGTCAACAGTTCTCGCTTTTATGGCCGATGATTTTTTCCGCCTATTGGCCACAATCACATCAAGCACCGAAGATTGCAAAAGGCGAGGCTTTCCGTTCAGCTTACACAATACCAATCGAGCAGAGTTTGCCCAAGAGATTTAATGGGAATTCTCTAGATACTCGAGCTATATATACTGATTATCGAAGTCCCTTTCCCAGTTTGTCATGTTTGTTTATGTAGGGAGTTGGCGAACCCGTAGCCCTTCTTTCAGCATCAGTCGAGGTCGTTTGTTTTCGCGTCGCAATCTGGCCATAATGCAGCGATATTTCTCAATTTGCTTCGACACTCACAAAAACTCTTGGTTTGTAATCGAGTTTGCCGAATAAATCTTTTTCGACGACCCGGAACCAGAAGAGAAGGGCGAAGTCAAAGAGACGTTTCGATTATTTCAATCTGCTAAGATAACCCTCTAACTGAGACAAACGAAGGAGAAGAAACGCCGAATAAAAGCACAGTTCTAAAATATATGGTCCAGAATGTTCCATTCCAATGACTCGTAGAACTAGTGATAATCTTGTTGAAGTGATGAAAAATCATCGGAAAAAAATATTTCTTCAAGCGTCATAGGCTGACTACAATGAAAAATATATCGAGAAATATAGATGAAGTAGAACATCTAGAAATTTAGACAAGGCTATTCTAACATACAACCCATATTCTAGATAGTAACCCAATCTGAACTAACCTAACCTGATCTGAGCTTGAGCTAGATATCATGCGAAATGTGAAATTTGTTCTATCAATTATCAACATATGGTGCCTCAACTTAAATTTGAATTTCAAAGTAGTTAAACATTTGTAGTCGGCATTCACTCGGTTGAACAACATAACTGCATTGTATGTAAAAGATCTCTTGAGTATTAAACTTCTGTACTGAGGCAAAGTCAAATGATATTTGTGTCTTATATCTCGTTCGTGGATATTCCTCCTAATTAACAACTCATCTTTCGAGTAGGAAAGAGCAGAACTCGATGAACAAAGACGTATCGAAGTTTGACAAGCGATTCAATATGAGTTGCTTCATTTCTTTAAATACCGAATCATACTTTCTCGAACTACTCAATGTTATTGTTGCCACGTTTTTAGTCTTTTCCGAAACTCTTGTCAACGTTAATAATTCAAATGACACACTTAGTATATTTTCATGGAATTTGAAAGAGAACTCATCACGAATCCATTGATTCATTTATCAATTTTATTTTCGATAACACCTCAAATATCTGAAGAAATTGCATTGTTCGAGATCGCTTAGACAGGACATAAATCATAATAGATGGATTAGAAGAAGAGGTACGACTGAATGGATTACGCGATCCAACTTCACTGAACTATTTTCTATGAGGTGATTCGAAGTCCGAAGTTTATTTCAACCAACCCAGTAGATTGGAAGAACTAGCTGAAAGAATAACCGAAGAGATTCAAAGAATTCAACCTGGAGTAATTGGTAATGTTACGAGGGAATTCACAAACACACTAGCCTACTGTCAAGGAGTGAACGGTACTCAGTCTGGACATTCGATAAAATATAGGTCTATTTTCACTTGGTGCCTTCCCCTGTTTCATTTCACTGTTTTCTATCTATTCAATTTTGGTTTGTTCCTATTGTTTCATATGAAAATACTCCATTTTTGTTAGTAATACGGTTTGCTTAGCATATAAAAATATCATACTCTATATTTTGAGAATCTAGCTGCATTCCAGGCGATAATTTTTATGTGTTATAAATGAAGTTATAACCGCAGAACGATATCTAATCATGGTTAATAAGATATCGTCGGAGCCAAGAGCATTCAGTTTGATGTCAGACATAGCAGCTTCAACTTTATCGCCAGTCACTAGTGAAAATTGGTAAACTGATGATCATTAGATATGTTATCGATATGATGATCATTTTTTGCATCAAAAGGACTTTCGATGCAAACTCCAAGGCAGTAGTATTTTTTTTTCGGTTACGTTTTTTATATTCTCTGATATTTCATTCTGTTCATCTGCTTGTGTATTTTCGTTGCTTCTAAGTTTTTCTATGATTCATTTTTGTTTTCTTCTTTATAAAGCTAACCTGAGTAAGCTCATTTTCTCTGCGTATAGACACCAGAGTGAAATTTCGTAAATCCTTATAATGATCCCAATTCTGATCACTCGAATTCACTCAAAGCTTCATCTCGCTCCTTCATGATTATTTCAATTACGTCTGTTATTGTTGACAGTTGACAGTTCTTGAAGGCGCGTACTTTTATGAAATTTTTCATCCAGCATGGTCATGGCTATGTGACGGAGCTGACCTCTATGACTCCATGTGACATCAAGTCTCATTTAATCTTTCTTGATCGGAAAATTCGAACTTTCTGTAGGTCATATTACATAATGAACATTTTCGTGATCCGAAATTTGAGATACATTTTGAACTTCATGAGATTTGGATACTATAGCTCATCACATGTGAGAAGAATTGGGTCCAATAAAGTAGCTGAACGTAAAGTAGCTGCATGAGTTAGTTCATTTATAATATACAGGGTCGCTGATATGTATGGAAACGGTCGATTATTTCCTAAAGTAAGATAGCTAGCGAAAAATGTTAGGATACAAAAGTTGTAGGGTTTTTTAAAATCCATTAAGCTAATGAAAAATTAAGTATACAGGATGAGTCAAAAAGTCAGGACGAAACAAAGTTGCTTTTTCTCTAATTGGACACCCTTTATATTATTTCACATCATTTCCTAAATTCAACCGATTTCGAGATATCATCGAATTTTGAAAATAACTTATAATAAATTATCCAAAAATGTTAGTCCATTAAGTTCATAGTCCATCAAGTTACCTTTGAAAGTTTCCAGCTCCATAACAACGCCGCGTCGTTCTTTTGTCTAACAGTGATGATCTTGACAACACATGTCAAAAATACATTTAGTGTAAATGAGTTGTGCGCAAAAATGGCACGTTTAACTAATACTGAGCGTATTGAAATTTTAATGATCATAGGATTCGGTGATAGAAGACGAAGTTGTGACCAAGTAGTGAATATTTTTAATGAATTGCATCCAAATCGGGAACCAAGTTCTAAATCAACCGTTTCAAAAACATTGCAGCGTTTTCATGAAACTGGAGATGTCAAAGATCGACCAAAAAGTGGAAGACCAGTAAGCGTTACAAACGAAGAAAATGCTTTGAATGTCATGTTATATGTGGTGGAAAATCCAATAAATTCGACACAACAGAGGGCTTTGAATCATAACATGAGTCGATATTCCATTCAAAAAATTTGCAAACTGCAAAATTTCCATCCATATAGAATTCATTTGGTAGAAGAATTGAGTGAAGACTATTTTGATCGTAGAATCGAGTTCTGTGAAGTTATTATGGATAAATTGAGCGAAACTGTCAACTTTGTCAACCACATATTGTTTACTGACGAATCTACATTTTGTTCAAACGGGCACGTAAATCGACACAACTGTAGGTATTGGTCAGACCAAAATACACATTGGATGGAGGAAGTTCACACTCAACGGTCACAAAAAGTAAATGTCTGGTGTGGCATTATTGGTGGACACGTCATAGGACCCTATTTTATAAACGGAAATTTGAACTCTGAACGATATTTATCACTTTTACAACAGCATATTATTCCAGAGCTTAGACGATTATTCCCGAATGATAACAATCCCAATTTGCCGGCAGAACAAATATGGTTTCAACAAGATGGGGCTCCTCCACATTTTGGACGTATGGTACGCGCATATCTAGATGAAACTTTCCTTAATAAATGGATTGGACGCAGGGGAGCAATTGAATGGCCAGCTAGGTCTCCCGAAATGACCTCACTTGACTTTTTTCCATGGGGTCACATGAAAAGTGTAGTCGACAAAAATAGGCCGCCAAATATCGAAGAGTTGCAAGAAAGAATGAGGCATGAAATTTCTACCATTCCTTCTCACATGATTTTAGATTCACTACAAAATTTTGTTCAGCGAGTTCATTACTGTCAGGAGGTAAATGGTAAACACTTTGAGCACCTTATTAAATGGAATTTCGAAGAAAAATTTGTTGTTTATTAAAACTTG